>OW121695.1:6582932-11382932 GCA_933228735.2 Amblyteles armatorius | reverse complement strand
CTCCGAATTCCAGTGAGCTTAGAAAGGTTTTATAAGGTGACGTAGCTCGAGAAAGAAAAGCGTGTAGCAGAGAACAACAAATTTATTGTCACTGTGCGGTAATCAGTTTGAAGTGTAGCGGACAACAATTGGCCGCCTCGACTCAATCGACAGGACGAATTTCTTTGGATGAATTTATTTACCTAGTTGTCGGCTGGTCCGAGTGTAGATCCGAGGGTGAATAAAAAACGATTCGAACTGTCGCTGGACCGTCGTGCAGTTGAGGAATCTGAGCGCGCGTCAGAAAATATACGACGAGAGCACGAGCGATGAGTAAAAGCGTGCTTTGTCGTCGACCCGACGACCTCGTTGAACAGCTGTTCTCACCGGTTGTGCACTGGTCGACCGTCGATCGAACACTGATCTCTCGGCCGAACGCGCGTCGATGTGTATACGAAAGTTAAAAAGTTTCGTCGACAAAACAAGGAACAACAATGCGCCCGGTGACGTTCGATCCGGCGATAAGTGCGGGACTCGCTATTGGTCGGATTTGCGTGGTGTGGTTGACGCTCCGCCCATTCCGCTTTTTCCTTTGACAGACCGACAACACACACTTTACGTGCCACTATCCTCAATACGCATTGAACTTAATTGATCACGGTGCTTCGCTTTTGTGAAGGGCCGCTCGGAGAGACTGCGTAAAACTGCGGTGTATACGCAAGTGTTTATACTGTGCGACTAATGTACCGACTGAGAGGATGTGGAATTTGACGACTAAAGAGCGAACTGAACTGCAGGGCGAAGAATGAAATGTGACCGTTCGCCCGTTCGAACGTGCACGCCGAGAGGCTCGGGTGGGAAAGACTGACGTGCGATTGGTCGTTCGTCTGACAATTCGCTCGAGCTGACACTCGTTGCATAAGCGTTGCGGATACGAGAACCGGAGACTCGTAGGCGTCCGAGGGGCAAATGTCACTTACTAATCGGACACAACATCTGTTTAACGCCTTCACTGAAGAGAAAAACAGTATCTTTGGCGAAAATAATTTTTTCCTTTTCGACCATGCTGACTTGCCGATTACCGGTTACGAACCGTCCGACGGTAGGTCTCGAGGGCGCGTGCGCAGCACTCGTCCGTCGCGGCGCCGCGGAGATTTGTGTCGCTCCGCGAGTAAAACTAAAAACTTGACATCCACAGTTGATTTGCCTGTGGCGGTAAACCGTATTAACGTAAACTTTGAATGCGTAACGTATATTGCACATGTAGGTACAAAGAACGTAAATAAATAGCTTTTTTATTAGCAGTTACGCGATAGTCCGAGCCAGGGACGCACCGTAGTACGCCTACGCACGTGCCAATCCGAAGTAGGCTGGCGCAAACTAACCGCAGCCTCGCTGTTGACAATACGAGTATCCGAATTCAGCGAATTGCAGGTTACAGTCGGGCCACATATGTCAAGCCAGAGAATATAGTCGAGAAGCACAGCAGCGACAACGAGCGTGCCAATCAGAGGCCGCGCTGAGTGTTTCGTCGTTATGATTGGTGCGGCGGTTGGAACCGAGACGGCATAAATAGGCCATTTTCGGCGCTACTGATTCAGTACAACGACGAACTCCACGAGGAGTCCATCTACTGAAGTCCACGTTCAAATCTCCAAAGACTCGCAATGTCTGGACGCGGAAAGGGCGGAAAAGTGAAGGGAAAGTCCAAGACTCGTTCAAACCGAGCTGGTCTACAGTTTCCAGTGGGACGAATCCACAGACTGCTTCGAAAAGGAAATTACGCAGAGAGAGTTGGCGCCGGAGCACCGGTCTATCTCGCAGCTGTGATGGAATACCTGGCGGCCGAGGTTCTCGAATTGGCGGGTAACGCTGCCCGCGACAATAAGAAGACGAGGATCATTCCGAGACATCTTCAGCTAGCGATACGCAACGACGAGGAGCTCAACAAGCTTCTATCCGGAGTTACTATCGCTCAAGGAGGTGTACTGCCGAATATTCAAGCAGTTTTGCTGCCGAAGAAGACAGAAAAGAAGACATAAATCTTTTTTGCAACAATATTAAAACAGCCCTTCTCAGGGCTACCAAAAATTCAAACGGACGGATATTTTGTTAGTAATTTAATATTAAGCTTCAACATCAAAATTCGGTTCTCGATGACGAAATAAATATTTTGATGAATTTATTTTCGTCTGTGCTTGAAGGTCGGACATGTAAACATATCTTTTTCTTTCAGTACCTGGTGTCCAGCGGTCGTCTTAGTCCTGGAACATCCTCGAATTTCACCAAATAATCTTGAATTTTTTATTTCCCCGCAAATTTGAATTCCTTTCGAAATGTATATATTCCTAGCGACCGATCTAAACAAATGTCTATCCCAGTTTCGCTGAGATACATGCATACATTCGTCCATAGTAAGTAGTTTTTTTTTTTCTGAACCGATCCCAACGTACACGAAAATAGTTATCGAACTAAATGTTATTTCGTACGTCATGAGTATACTCTGAGTTTAACCCATCACCAGTCAGAGGTAGCTGAAATGACGATAAACACTGGGGTCTCCAGGCACGCTGCCAAATATTGAGGCAATTTTGCTATCGAAGAAAGACGTAAATCTTTGGATTTACGACAACATCCAAAACAGCCCTTTTCAGGGACACAACAAATTTAAACGAAGGAATACTCTTTTAGTAACTTAATGTTAAGCTTGAATGCTAAAATATTGTTCTTTTTGCATTCATTCAACTTATCGAATGTGAAATGTCTTCCTCAATTGCCTTATTAAATAAAATGCCAACGTTCTTTCAAATATGTATCTGACTTTTCACGAAAAGTTATTTCTGCTCCTCAAGCTTGAGCGTAAGGTTCGATAAGACCCCAGTAACCGTGTAAGAACTGTTGGTCCGAGAGTGAACTCGCTTGTAATATTCATCGACACGACAATCGACTGCCTACTCAATGAGAAAAAAAAAAAGAAGAAAAAAAATCCATTATTCGAGGATCGAACTGACGACTTCGTGGCATGAACGATTGGGCTGAAAATGGGAGAAAGCAGTTGCCCCCATGCCGCGCGAAGTCCCGCCTAGTAGGAGGAGCCTATAGTTGAAACTACTGCAGAGACACCTTGCGGCCGTAAATGTCAGGAAAAGTTTTGCTTCAAGCGGGCCATAAGGAGTACGCTTCTATAGATATCCATATTCTTTGCTTCTATGTTCTCTGGTCAAGCAGATCCTTCGCAGATTTGGCCTATGAATTGTACACGAGTTACTGGCGAGATGCGAGGATGAGCGAGGAACAGCGAACGATCAACGGAGAGAAGGCCGCGCCGGTACTCAATCACAATGGCCAGGGTGACTGCATGTATCACGCTTTCTACGTTCCCCCGGAGGACGCCGACGGCAGCTTGGAAGGTGACGAGCGAAAACTATCGGCGATCTATCGACGTTTATCAATTTTTTCGTCATTCCCGCGTTATCTCGTTATTTATTTATTTATTTATTTATTTATTTATTCATTTATTTATTTATTTATTTATTTATTTATTTATTTATTTATTTATTTATTTATTTATTTATTTATTTATTGGTAGACGGGAAAATCCCGTTTACATTTTAATAACATAACAAGTCTTTGATGTTTTTATTGTTTATTTATTTTTTGTGAAGAAAAAAAAAATGAATATTTCACGCTTTGTGCATTAAGAAAATAGTAAATCAAAGTAGACAACAGTAAACCATTGACTAGTAAACAACTCGAAGCAAAGAATTTGGTTTGACGCCACTGTTTCGAAGATCTGAACAGTTTTTCCAAAGACAGTTAGTTATCTCATTTTTGTTTTGTTTACGTTTCAGAAGCGTCGGCGAGGGTGTACAGAGAAAAATTGGAAGCCCTGAAGGTGATGAAAAAGTACAAAACTGGTAGAATGAAAACGTTCAACAATCGCGAAGACGCCGAGGAGTACGCACGCAACGGAGGAGAGAGCGACAAGTGTCCCAGCATCCAGATAATCGCTCCCAGCGAAGAGAAGGCCAGCAACTTTAGGGGCCCGAAACCTCAGGAACTCGTCTCGTTCAGAAAACTTATAGAGAGCGGAGACTTGGAGGCTGTTAAGAATATTGCATGGGAGAATCCGAGATACTTGGTCAGCAGCGGCGACACACCCGCTATACTCCAGGCAAGCAACTACCAATTTTGTAATTTTTCAATGATGTCATTTTTCGATTATTTAATTTTCCAATTTTTAAATTAAAAGAACATTTTTATTCGCCGACATTTAAAAAAATTACAATGATCTTAAAAAAATGTAACTGTGTAACATTAATGAACTAATGAATTGCTTCGACAGGAAGGCTGCCGCTACAACGCACTGCACATAATCGCGGCAAAGGGTCAGTCGCACACATCGCAGATGTGCGAGTTGATATTGAACACGGTAGGAAATCCGGAGTTCGTGAGGCTGCTTTACGGCGAGGAGGAGTGCAAGAGTTACGTCGATCGGGCGCAGATACTTGTCGATCTGTATCTGAATACGCCTGACAAGGGTCTGAACGAAACGCCGTTGCACTTCGCCGCGAAGTACGGATTGAAGGACATCGTCAGGGTGCTCGTTTCGTATTCGGAATGCGTGAAAACTTTGCGCAACAAGTACGGACAAACGCCCGTTGAGGTGAGTCGCGATTTTTCGACTTGTCGTCGTTCTCGCGTGTTTCGAATATTCTCCACACCATAAACCATGAGAAAAAAAGTCGTAATTTTACTATGGCGTAAGCCTTTAAGATCCTTCGTTGTTCTTTCAGGTGATATGTAGCAGAAAATGCCAGGATGAGGAAGTCCTGAAGAGGGACATACGTATGTTGCTCGAGGATCAGTATTACGTGCCTGTACTGAGATCGGAAGACAACACGCTCCAGCCAACGATCGGCGATCCATTTTCACCGACGAGCCCACCGGTACGGCGAGACCTTCATCTCTCGGAGACTAAAAACTTTTTCGTTTCTGAATTCACGTACGGGGCGACTGATTTTTGTTCGATGTTGAAGCATCCGCTGAAGGTCGATCCGATGAGCCCGCGAGTGGAGGTTCGCGCGTTCGCGGGCCCAATGACGAAGCCTCAGGCCGTCGAGTTCCGAAGAAAGTGGAAAACTCCACCGCGCTTGGGCCTCAATTTCACACAGCGAAGAGAACTCAACGTATCGCTGAACGATTCCTTCGATTTGATGGGTCCCAGTCGAGAAGTCAATTCTGCAATGAGACTTCAGGACACCGAGAAAGGACTCGAACGCATAGGGAGGTAATAGATTTTTACCTCTGCAACGATCCTGTAGACGCGTCGTGAAAAATTAGAAAATCGCTTTGCTCGATCAATTATCGTTCTCCATTAACTTTCAATATTTTCGTATCATCAGAGACTTGGCCGAAGAGTGCCACGTCGAATGGAAAGAGTTCTGGCCGTTCTTGAACGATTTCGCGGATTTGCGACGTCACGATGGTCTGGCGAGAATAGAGAAGTACCTGGAACAGCGTTTCCAGGAGACATGGAACAAGGTTTGTCCTTTTTTTCGCCCGATCTGGGCAACCTTCATTCGACTGGAATGTAAATCGCACGTGTCTTGTCCGGCAGAAAACGGAAACGCGTCAAGCCGAAGGCAAGAATTGCGTCGACGATCTGAGCAGTCTCTGCAATAAGATGGAATGCTGGAGTCTGGAGGCCGAGAACAATAATCGCGAAAGTGATTCGGGTAGGTCGTATCGTTGTGCTGAACGCGGCAGAATCTTCTATTGCTTCATTGTGCTTTACGGCTTTTCTTAGACGAGTATTATACACCGCCGACATCACCGCAGCCGATTTCGAGAAACTCCTCGCAAGACTCTGATTGCGACGATGAAATGTGCTTGGCCGACGAAGCACCGAGCACTTTTATTGAAGGGTGAGCGTCCGAACTGCGTTGCGGTTAATGATTTACTTACATATATGGGGCATTCTCGACCATTTCAAATTGGGTCCAAACCTTCATCTTACATTGCACTCGGGATTTTTTTAATGACTTAACTAACTCTCAAAAGCTTTCATATTTTTATTGCATTTGAAACAAAATTGTATAATTATTTATGACTAATTGAATGAGCTTATTGATCGCCAAAATTAAAAAATCTGAAAAAAAAATTCTGAACGATCTTGTGTCAAATGTAACAAATGTTAAGAAGTTGGAAAAAGTTCTTAAAAATTCAATGTTGCATATAAAAATGGTCAAGCGGTAACCCATAGTCGATTGATTTTGGGATCCAATGTTTTGTCACTGTTTTTTTTTCGTAAAAAAATAAAAAAATAAACAAATGGTTACGCTGGCCCACACCGGTTCAAATCTTACATTTTTAAAAATGTGAAACAACATTTTTCAGATTTATAGATTATGGGGATAAACATTTTTTGGTTTTTTAAAAATCATATCTAATTATGAACAACTTCAAAAAAATTAATAAAAAATCTCGGGCCCAATCCAACATGTGGAAAATTGGACCCACGTCGAAGTGGTAGGAAATGCTAGATATACTGAATTCGTTATGCTTTTGCCAATTTTCAGGCCCGAACCGTCAAAAACCGATGTAGCCGTTTACAATGCCATTTCGAGCAGCATTGATCTGGCCACCTATCCGTACATATACCGCTGGCGTCACGAGATGAAACTACACATTGACAATGGCAACCTGGAGTACGTGCGGTTAATTTATTCAGTAAAACTCCACCGATATCGAAACTGCGATATTAATTATCCCCGTGCAATAAATTTTCCATTGCAGCTGCACCTTTTTCTCAGCGAGGCGAAAGTTGCTTCGGACTCCCGACAAACTGCAAGCATCCAAGTTCTAGAGTGTTCGACGAAGCTGCACGAGGGCCAGTCAGCGCCTCAAGATATTCAAAATAGGTTCTCGTACGCGAATCGTTCTCTCTTCGTTTTTGTATACCGCTGGAGCGTATTCTCAACTTCCATTATCTTAAAGGAACCGGCTTCGTTCAACGTTGGCTGATATCATATTGTTGCGCGGAAAGCGCCGCTATAGTACGTAAGTCGTGTATTATACATTATATATATATATGTATATATATATCGTACAGAGAAGATATATTTTCATAACGTTTCATAACTAAGCTACGATGTTGATAAGTATAATTAACGTAAGGTGCCTCAGTGCCAGCGGCAACGTGTGTTCTCAATCAAAAAAAAAATATGCCAAAATAGAAAATAAAAAGCATTCCGGCTGTCGTACTGTAATATATAAAATATCTTTATCGCTCTTGTCTACTTAACATTTAATGTTCTAATTTCACGTTAAACTTTATTCACAATAACATTACACATTTGGATGAACAAAAATTACATCTTCCGTTGTTGTGATTATTTCCTTTTTTTTTCTTTCGTTTTTCTCTTTTATAATCCTATTAACGACAATTTTGGGTGTCGACGCGCTTCGGGCGCGCGACACGTTAACAATATTGTTGCATGATAGTATAATTCGTAAATATGGATGATCAAACGGTTACCGGAGCGGGCGGAGTCTGCTTCAACTGAAGAATAATCGAGCGCATTCGCGAGACGTCTTTGGATGTACGAGAAGATTTCGGATTGAAGTCGCACAGCTTGGCGATGCGTTCCCACTCGGTGCCGGGCTCGACCTCGTCCGCCTCGGCTACGAATTGCTTCTCGGCATTCCTATTGATAACACCGGATCGGTGATACAAGATGCATACACATGCCAAGTGCAACAACACTAACATAACATCGATAGCCGTCATTGTCACAGTTACTACAAACTACTATCCGTACGTTTGTCATGCTCATATTATTGTCTCAAGCTGAAAATGTAAAAATTAATTGTTTCCGTTGTATAGCTCCGTCTTTCTGTATTTTTTTTTTTTCATAATCATTTTCGTTTACTTTGGTTTAGCTACAAATTTCGCACTTCTGTCTGTATGGCAATTGGACTTTCATGTCATGACTTCGGCATAGGCGAAAAAGTAAAAAATTTGAATTGTTCTTTCCATTTTATAAATTATTTTTTTTTCATAATAATTTTCGTTCATCTTGTTTTTGCTACAAATTTCGCACTTCTGTCTGTATAGCAATTGGACTCTCATGACGTGGCTTTGGCATAGGCGAAAGGCTTTGTGAAAGCAACGAATAAAACAACAAAAAACCGCGTAGCGACGACTCGATATTGCACATTTCCATTAAACAGCCGTGTTAAAATACCGCTCTGTGATAAAAGCTTTTCTCGTGAAATCGATGAATTTTTCGCACCGATTGTTTTCTCATTGCTTTTTGTTCTCGCAAATCACCTCCGAACTCTACTGCACATCGTGCCGAGACATCGAGCGTTGAGGCCGGAAGTGAGCTCGAGAAAGTGAGTAAAAAAAAAACAAAAATAAAGAAGACGATTTGGAGAACGCTGCATTCGAGTGTAAAGTGCGATGTAGCATGCTAATAGAGAAAAATATTTTGGAAACTTACTTGGCCGATTCCCTAAGAAGCAGAATGAGAATAATACATGTATTTTTTTTTTATAACGGAAGGAAGGATTCGCGCTTCTGAGATGGGGATTTGAAAAACAAAAGAAAATAAAATCATATAAATCAACTCAACAAACTTATTCGTTTGCATGATTATTGCGGCAGAGGCGCTCGAAAGAAACCATTTATATTTATGTTATATAGAACATTAAACCTCGACCTACCTGTTGGTAGCTTTCGTTTTGCTCGTCGCCTCTGCGTGATGCTTGTACCATTCTTCCAATTCTTTCTTGGCAGCCTCTCTCCACTCTTCCCTCTTTTTCTCCTCTTCTGCATCTGTTCGTAAATAGAGTAAAGTGGTAACGTGAAAGTAAAGAGTAAATTGAATATTGCTATCCTTTTAATACAACAATTTGCTGGATGAATAGGAAGTATATAGATGGCTGGTTATCCAATCACAATGAAGCGGTATGCAATGTTACCTTTCTGTTCGAGCCTGGCCATTTGTTCCTCTCTCCATTTGCGAATTTTCTCAGGTTCCTCTCTGACTTGACTCACAGCCGGTGTGCTTTCTGCAATTTGATGAATACAACAAAAGTTTTGGATGACTTTAAAAAAATTATGCGATTAACACTCTTGGAGTCTCACCAGCAGCCGACTGCATGGACTCTGAGGGCTGACCAATAGTGTTGATCATCTCGAAGCTGCCCTCGGAGTCTCCTCCGCCGCCTCCGGTTGTTTTCATGTTTCCAAAAGCACCGGATAAATCATCTGCGAATGACAAACAGTAATCATTCCGATGTGAGAAAAGGACTGTCAGGGCAAAGATAGACAAACCAGGGGCATCCAAGAAAAAATTTGACTGAGAAAAATACCCCTGGAAAAATATCTGCTGAAAAAATACCCCTCGACAAAATACCTCTGGGAAAAGTACTCCTGGATAAAATATCTCTGGGAAAAATACTCTTGGATAAAATACCCAGGGAAAATATTCCCCCTACACACACACAGGGGTATTTTTTCTGCCCACCAACCAGAGAGGAGGAAGCAGTAATTCTACCTTCGACGGTAGGAACCGTTGCAGCTCCTACGGACATGGCAACGGGTGGAATCTCATCCTCCAATCCTGCCAATTGGTCCTGTTCGCGTGCCAAGAACTCCGCGGCTGGATCGATGTCGTTGCTGTCGCCGAAGTTGTCACCGAACGCGTCCATGTTTTCAGCTGTAAAAACGACAATTAGAAAATCATTTCTAGGTTAACTGTCGAGGTAGAATCGTATCCGGTTATGCGGGGGAGTCGACGCTCCCTCTAATTCTTCGATATAACGCAGCCACGCATTACTTGCTCAGATTGTCGTCGACGAGTTTACTGTCGATGCGGGTGGCAAATTAAAATCGACGATCATACACGCGTAGAACGCGCAGTACGGTGACAATTTTTAAATCAACCGATTTTCGTTGTATCACGATCGGGACACAGTTTGAGTGGCGAAGTTGATTATGAAGCGAGCTGGGATGCGATAAGCGAATTAAACTAACTGAATTTCGTGTTGCTTCCTCACCGAATGTCGAAAGAGTCGCGATGAGAGTGACGAACGAAGTTCGCTCGAGAGGAAATCAGCAGATCGGAACCACCCCTTTTTTGCAAATTAACGTCAACTGTGGAGAGGTGTCAACGGCAGTCAACGTCAATAAAATTAGTCTTCGACGTAGGAATAGAACGTAGAAACGGCGAAGTCGGACGGGTGGTTCGCGGCGCTCCTCGCACAGTGGAGATTGGACGGAACTAGAGATGTGTGCCGGTCATTTTCTGTAAGAGTCAATTGACCAAAAAATCATCGTCAATTGACGAGATATCGAATTAAAACCTTCGCCATTGTTTTCAAGTGGCACATTTACCAACCGATTCCGTAAACAAAAAAATTCTAAAAAATTAATTTTCAAAAATACCATTTTTGTCGAAAAATTGTGAGGGTTACCCCTTCTCATTTTTCCACTTGCAAAATGGCCAAATATTTTTTTTCGAGGTATCGATTTTTTACCACCTCCATTGGCTTTAAGTGACC
Source organism: Amblyteles armatorius (assembly GCA_933228735.2). Lineage (NCBI taxonomy): Eukaryota > Metazoa > Arthropoda > Insecta > Hymenoptera > Ichneumonidae > Amblyteles > Amblyteles armatorius. Next base: position 11,372,381 of record OW121695.1, on the reverse strand, counting down.
CATTCCGGCTCAAAACACATCTATCAAAACACATGACCTATCTTTGTTATTTCAGAAAATATTTGTTGTGCATATTTTCAGGCACATTTTTGTTCGGGGTAACGAATGTGGTCAAAAGCGCGAAAATCTATCTAGTTCGGAATTGAGCGTCACTTTTTTTCTGTACATATTTGGTCAACCTTTTAGTAATTCGTTAAGTTCGAAGGAATTTGTCTCCCTCGCTGACTTTCGTAATCATTCGTATTTTCATTTTTGTTTAAATCAATTAATTCATTGATGACACAATATTATACAATGAATACAGAATAATATTTTTTTGTAATTAACGAGATTGGTACATTGTTATTTTTGAAGTTGGGACGTTGGAGCTTTTTAGAGTTAATGTTTGTTGAAACATGTAACTCGTGACGTGTGAGTGCAAGGAAGATTGTTGCATTTTTCGAATCAATGCCGTGTAAAAATTGTTGACTTTCGGGGTAAAAGCGAAGTATCATCGAACGTGGTAACGAATTCAACATCAGTCAATCGATCGCTGTTACATGGAATTCATATCCAACGATGGCAAAGGGGTTGTAAAAATCGACGAATTGACCCTTCGCTGTCGGCCATACGCCTCTGTTAGAGCGAGCTCATTGGCCGGACGCGAAATTTCGCGCGTCGAGTTACAGTGGAATGGTTAGTTGCCCGTCGCCGCCGTTAACGTTGTAAACAGCGGAATTGTAAACTCGTCATTCATTGTGTTTCCCCCGAGGTAAAAAAATGTTGCGCGAACCTGTCATTACGTAACATATAAAAGAACTCCACAGTAGTATCGATTATTAATTAATGACACTTTTTTTCTCAACCCTAAACACGTTTAACCGGCTTTTTTTTCGATGAGAAAATCGTCGTAGGTGAAATTAAAAAAAAAAAAAAATTGCTGCTCGAAGGAATTTTGTATCGAGAGTCGAAACTTTATAGACGGCGCGCGGGGGGGGGGTAGGTTATGGGAATAGTAATCAAAGTGTTATCTTGTAATGAACCAGGACGTGAAACTCGAAGCTTCCTAGAATGCAATGTTCTCCAATTGCGTTAACGAAACAACTGTGCTGTGAATGAAACGAAAAAACAGTAGCGAATTATATCGTTGAGTCGATTAAATTCGGCCGAAAGTGAGCGCTTGTGATTAAAATAAAGTTTCCTATCCTCGATTTAACTGTTGCGGATAATACCGTGAAAACAGCACTTCCGGCGGAACAGCATTGTCGCTGATGATCACGTGATCGAAGAATCGACTTCTTAGTTTGTGGCCACGAGGTTTTGTGGTGGAAATTAAGTTTAACCGGGTGGGATAAGAGGCCCAAATATTTTTGTATAAATACAAAAATGCCATCCAGCAATCCTTTGCCACCCAAAGAAAATGCCTTGTTTAAGCGAATTTTGGTGAGTAAAAGCGTGAAATATCGAGAGAACGAAAATATCTCCTTGTTTTGGGAGCCCCCGCTCCCGGTTTAACTGTGCACCTCAACACTCGTCCGTGAGATAATGATTAAGCAATCTTTTTTTTTTTTTTTTTCTTTTTTCTCTTCTTTTCTCGAAGCATTGCGAAAATTGCGTGCCCTGTCGCACCTCGTCGCCGCTAACGAAAAATCGTACTCGATGTCGGGCGAAAAATTTGACAAAAAAAAAAAAAAAGAAACTAACCACAAATATCGAACGTTCAGTCAAACTCGGGGACTTCGAACTCCGGCGACGGAACGTAGAATTAATGCTCCACCCTTAACTTTGCAGAGGTGTTACGAACACAAACAGTACAAAAATGGGCTGAAATTTGCCAAGCAAATACTGTCTAATCCCAAGTTCAGCGAACATGGCGAGACCTTGGCGATGAAAGGTCTCACCCTCAACTGCTTGGGACGCAAGGAGGAGGCTTACGATCATGTTAGACGCGGTCTTAGAAACGATCTACAGTCGCACGTATGCTGGCACGTTTACGGACTTCTCCAACGCTCCGACAAGAAATACGACGAGGCTATCAAGTGCTACCGAAACGCTCTGAAATGGGACAAGGACAACATTCAGATACTGAGGGATCTGTCGTTGCTGCAAATACAAATGAGGGATCTGGATGGCTACAAGGTGCCCGAATGTCTGACTATTTGTAACGAGCAGATCAATTACCGTTTAGCAATTTTATGATTTTTTTTTCTTTTATAAATTTCTTTTTACAATGAGTACGAAGTGAATTTGAATTTTCAAGCTCTGAATAAGGAATTATAAAAGTTACAAGCACTTAAAATTTCAACTCTTGAATTCGGTTCACTGATACCAAGATTGGTCACATTTTTCTGGGAGAAACCCAAACCCTAGCCTGTTCATATCTTAATACTACTATGTTCTTCATCTTTTTAAAGGCCTCGAAAAAGCAAACCGTACAAATTTTACCCCAGATTCGACCCCCAAAATTCAACGCCGAGAATTCATTTTTATTCATTATTTTTTTTTTTTTCAGGACACAAGGTATCAACTGTTTATGTTGCGGCCGACTCAGCGAGCATCGTGGATCGGTTTTGCCATATCGTATCATTTGTTGAGAGACTACGAGACGGCGCTCAAGATATTAGATACCTTCCGTGATTCGCCTATGGTGAGTGTGAAAAACTTTCCTGAGTTAAACTCTTTTGCGAACATAATTGGATTGGTCCATTGCTCATAAATGTTAGGCTGTGGAAAAAATTGAGATTTTCGATCTTTTGCGCAAAATGATTGCGTACAGTTATATAATTGCTAATAAAAAAAAAAACTTTTCAGGTTTGTTACGACTACGAGCACAGCGAATTGTTGCTATACCAGAATCTAGTTATCCAAGAATCCGGCGAGAGCGAACAGGCCTTGAAGCACCTCGACAAATACAGTGATCAAATATGCGACAAAATCACAGTGAAAGAAACATATGGTCGGTATCTTCTTCAAAAAAAAGAAAAAATAAACACCGATAAGAAACAAAAAAACAATATTCAACGACGACGTTAAATTTCAATCGTCAAATATTCAATTTTTCAGGTAAACTGAGGCTCGAGCTCGGACAATTCTCGGAAGCGATACAAGTCTACAAGGATCTATTAAATATAAATCCCGAAAATACAACGTACTACGCGAGATTAGCGGAGGCGGAAAGGCACGCGAAGCCCGAAGACACCCTGCGTATGCTCCAGATATACGAGGAACTTTTTCCCCGTGCTCTCGCGCCCCGCCGTTTGCAACTCAATTATGCTGCTGGCGAGCAATTCAAAAAGTTGGTCGATCAATATTTACGAAAAGGTGAGATACTCTTCGTTGTGTCTCGCAGCATTGCCCTCAAGATATCTGCACGGGACGAAATTTCATCAAGTTATAACGGCTGGGTTTTGCATCGCAAAACCTTCGCTGGAGGAAGTTCACTCGGAGAATAAAATGCTATAAGGAAACCATTTATTTTCTCTTCATAATACAGTGCATCGATAGAGATTTGCCAACGATGAAATTTGATGTCGCGCAGATATCTTCAGGTTTCCTATAAATTTATTGCCATACTTTTTTTCTATATAAAATAGGAACTCTTCAATCTAGATCCACCTTAGTTCGCAAAAATGTCCCCTTTAAAACGTGTACAGACAATTTTTGAAGTCCGGGTACTCGACTGACTTGACCGTAGCGCGCGGATTTCGGATTACTTAATTTCGACGAAAAATTCATCGTCCTGGCGTTACGTTTGTTGTTTCTCAGGTCTTCACAAAGGTGTACCGCCCCTGTTCGTTAACCTTCGCTCGTTGTACACCGATCAACAGAAAGTCGACACGATACAATCGTTGCTTCTCGAGTACAAGGATGCATTGAACGTTCACGGTCACTTCAGCGATCTCGAGAAGGAAAATCCACGAGAACCGGCGTCTGCGCTGTTGTGGACCTACTACTACTTAGCTCAGCATTACGATTATCTCGGAATGACCGAAAGCGCGTTGAAGGAGATCGACGCCGCGCTAGCTCACACGCCTACGCTCATAGAACTCTTCGTTACCAAAGGACGCATATACAAGGTAAGCTCGACGAATTGTTATTTTAATTGGATCGATCGTACTATAAAGGAAATGAAAAAAATATGAACTTTAATTATGAACAATCATGAATTGAATTTCGACATCAAAATTTAATAGAATATTCTTGACACTATAAACTATTGGAAAACAACATGCATCCCGTTTTGCCCCACTGTCCCGCTTTGCCTCACTCTCCCGTAATCGCGGTTCCTGTCCCGGTTTGCCCCACTGTCCCGCTTTGCCTCACTCTCCCGTAATCGCGGTTCCACCGTAACGGTTACGTGAAGTTTTAATGATGTTACTTATCTTTTTGTTCATCAGCACGCAGGCAACGTTCAAGACGCCTACAAGTGGTTGGACGAAGCGCAGGGCTTGGATACGGCAGATCGATACATCAATTCGAAGTGCGCAAAGTACATGCTCCGCGCCAATCTGATCAAAGAAGCTGAGGAGACTTGCGGCAAATTCACGAGGGAGGGTGTGCTGGCTATGGAGAACCTGAACGAGATGCAGTGCATGTGGATTCAGACGGAAGCGGCTAACGCTTACCAACGACTGGGGAAATACGGCGAGGCGTTGAAGAAGTGCCACGAAGTTGATCGAGTAAGTTTGCCATGAAGATTATTTATTTATTTTATTTTTTAATCTTCGAGCGAAGTATCTTTTTTGATTGTTAACGAACGATTAATCGGCTTTCAGCACTTTTCGGAAATCATCGAAGATCAATTCGACTTTCATACGTACTGCATGCGAAAAATGACCCTGCGCTCCTACGTGGGACTCCTGAGGTTAGAGGACATTCTGCGTTCGCACCCATTTTACTTCAAAGCGGCGAAATGTGCAATGGAAGTTTACCTTCGACTCCACGACAATCCTCTGCCCGATCCGACGCAGATTCAAGAGATCGACACCGGTGAGTTTTTTTTTTCCTCGGCTTGTTATTCCACGGTTACCTTGTTTTTTTCAACAGTGCTTGATACGCTCCCGAAACTCCCGCCGGGATTGAGCTATGTATGAGGCTCGACGGGGGGGAAAAAATATTTTTGAAATTCACTGTCTTGCGACTCGGTGTCTCGTTCGAATTCAACGTGGTTGTCACACGGTTGAAATATTCGATCGATGCTCTCGTTGTTTTATCTGCCGGGTGGGATCGGTTTCGTTCAATTAACCACTCAGTTGACGGTCGAAACAATTTGGCAAAATCGCGGCCAGAGGATACTGAATCTTTAAGATTGGTCACTGCAAGTACTTTTTGGCTCGACCAAACTGCTTTTTTCCATTAAGTACGCGACCAGCGACAGAGGTAGAAAATTTATCGAAACAAGACCAAAAAATTCTTATCCAAATTTACCGAAACAACACCAAAAAAATTCTTAACAAAATTTACCGAAACAACGCCAAAAAATTCTTAGCCGAATTTCTTAATCTCGGAACTGATATAAAAAAATTGCCTTCAACGTGAATTCCGATCGCCGGGATAACTATAATGGGAAAGCTTGACATTATTTTTAAACATTCATTTTATTTATCACGCATATGGGTGACTTTTAGTTTCAAAGCGTTCACATCTCCCGCAGGGCGATTCCACAATCGTCACTCCCAATAATACACTTCTCGTCGACATCGAATCGAATAAATCGATTAACAAAAAAAAAATATATATTTGCAATTCACGGTCTTACGTTTCGGTGCCTCGTTCAAATTCGACGTGGTCACCGCATCGTTGAAATATTCGATTAACATTCGATTCGGTCGGGCGAGACCGGTTGGTTCACCCAACTACTCATACGGAGGTCGAACCAACTAACCGAATTCGCGGCCAGCAGATATGAAAAAAATCTTATTTTTAAAATTAGTCACTGCGACCACTTTTCGGCTGCACCCAACTGCTTCTTTTTTTCATCAAGTTTTTCCATCAAAACACAAGCGTCAGGCGTTGTTACAAATTCACCAGAAAGATCGCAAAAAATTCTCAAGATTTTTATCCCTGAACTGACATAACGAAATTTCGTTCGATGTAAATTCCGATGCTCGGTAGCTGAAAAACTACAAAAGGAAAAGCGCGAAAGTATTTTCAAGGCGTACAACATTTATTTTATTTATCACGCATACGGGTGATTCGTAGTTTCATCGCGCTCGCATCTTCCGCAGAGCGGATCCACAAACGTTATTCACAATACAAAAATTCTCGTAATTATAGAATGGAACAGAATCGATTAACGCAAAAAAAAACAAAAATAATAATTCGCCATACAGCACTGTCGGTTCCAGCGAACCCTCCAAAGACCGAACGACTCGTACAACATTATTACATTAAATATGTATATATACACACAACAGACCCCTATAATCATTAATCACAGACGACACGAAAAAAAAAGAAGAAAAATTAAAAACGCCCATATTAGTCAAAACGCCTGTCGATTCGTCGGTTCCCCAACGAATCGACATCGAATCGCGAAGTTACATCGAATGAATCAAGCGATCAACGCAACAAACACACACACGAACCTAAAGACAATTAACTTAACTCCCGTACCTATTTACATGTACACAAATAAATATTCTATGTACGTCGTGCTGATACAGCAATCGCACGTATGACACCCCACGGTTATATCCGCAAACACCGATCGATTAATCGTTATGGCATCATCTTCGATTGCCGTTTAAAACATACAAAAAAAAAGGAAAAAAAATCAAATTAAAAAAAAAATCGAATGAAACGAAGAGGACAAGAAATGATTAATATTACAATATTTATTCTCATTTCTCTCAAGCGTTTCCAGGTCCTCGTCGCCTCTGTCTCGCCAGTCTCGTGTCCCTAGGTCTGGGATAAAGATAACCGCCGTTGTCCTGTCTCTGGCCGATGGCCTGTGGCGTCAGAAAATAGAAGTGTCCGCTGTCGCCGGGCAGTCTGTAAGCGAAGTAGGAAGCCTTTTCGCCAGGATCGACGAACTCCGCCTCCGTGTTGATCGGCGGCCTTGGATTTCGATAATTGACCGCGACATCACCAGCGAGCGAAACCGGCCTGGTGGGATAATTTCTCCGTGGTTCCTCCCGGTCGTCGGCGACGGGAACGAAGTTCGTCGGCTGAACAACGCGTTGTCCGGCGTACGCTCGAACGGGATTCAGTCGTTGATCGGCGTAGGTTGGCTGAACGTAAGCCTGATTGTCGAGCTGGCTCTGCTGGGTCCGATAGTTGGCTAGCGGAAGGCTGGGACGATCCCTCGGATTGAATCCCGGAATCCACTCGCTGTCGGGCTCGACGGGCGGCTGAGGATCGCTGTAGTTCACGTCGGTGTCTCCCTCGAGCGAGTAGGGTCTCTGCCCGTCGTTGTGATCGCCGTAGTGCACGTTGACCCTCGGCGACTTGTAAGTCGCCGTTTCGCGCTCGGCGTTCTCGTAGTCGTTGGAAACGTAAGGATCGACTTCCTGATAGTCGGGCCTGTCGGTGACGACGCTCTTGGAGTAGATGGGCGTTGTGCTGGGTAGACTCTTACCCCTGAGCTTCTTGCCGAAGTTGGTGAAGTACTCCTTCGTCACGTCGTCGAGGAGCTGCTCGTCCTGCTTGGTGTAGTAGGCGTGATGAGGATTGGGTGTGACGTCGATCACCGGCCGGGACGTCGAGGACGGATACGTGGGCAAGCGACTCCTGTAAGGATTCTCGCGGAGGGGCTGAACGCCTTGTTCGCTCAGGGATTCGCCACCGTCGTACTCGTCCCGGTCCCCGTTGCTTATCTCCTGCCACTCCTCGAAGGATTCCGGTGCCTCGGTGGGTCGCTGGTTGTCCTGCTTGTAGTAGGACTGTTGCTGGGACTCGGGCTTGTAGTAGGCCTGAGGTTGGCGCTTGAAGTAGTCGGCGGCCTCGTAGCTGTACTGGTAGATCGGCTTGGATTTGGAGGGCTGGTCGTAGTCGAAGCGGTCGTCGTCTTGGAAGGTCGGCGGTTTGGTCGTGGTGTAGTACCTCGGCGACTGCGGACGCTCGGTGGGCGCGTCGTAGTAGAGCGGCGAGGAGTCGCCGAGCATTCGTTGTCCCTGGAGCCGCGACGAGACGGCGCTCTGGGTGGTCGGCGGGGAATTGGCGTAACGATAGCGCGACGAGGTTTTCGACACTGGCTCGAGCAGCTCCAGACCGTAGTCCTTGGGAGTTCTCTGGGTCTGGGTCGGTCGGGCGTCGTAGTAAGACTTCTTCGGCTGCTCGCCGCGCTCCGGAAGACCCTCGAGTCTGTAGTAGGGAGTCTCGGTAGTGGCGCGATAGTAGATCGTTGGATTCGGTGTCGTTCCCTCGTCGCTGGCCTCCTCGTAGAAGTAGTAGGAGGCCTGATTGACGGCCGTCGGCGGTCTTCTCGTCGCGACGTTCTCCATCGAGACGGGCGTTGCCTCGAGAGGCTCGTCGACGATGGTCGACGGTGTCGAGCTCGCGTAGTAGCTCACAAGTGGCACAGGTTTGGCGCTCACGCTCGAGGTCCATCGACCCTTCGACCTCGTCGTTGACCTTTCTGAAGAGTGGTTGACGAAATTCTTGGGTCTCGGACTTTTCGTATAATAATCGGATATCTCCAGAGTGGAGGCTCCGGTCGTTCCGGGCGTGGTGACCTCGACCTTGGGAGCGATGGTCTCCTGCACACGAATGGGCATCAAGGTCGACCGGAAGGTCCCGGTCTTGTACTTCATTCTGTTGACCGGCTTCATGGTGAAGGTCGCTCGAGGAGCTTGCCGGGTCGTCGGGACGGAACCAGCGCTACCAGTACTGGTAGCAGCGCTGGTACCTGTGGCTGCCTTTTGGGGTTTCGCGCTGGACTTTCTCGACGGATAGTGGGCGGGACTCGAGCGCGGCAGAGGCGTCGTGCTCGGTCTCTTAGGGTACTTGACGTGCTGCATCTTCGCGGTGGATTTCTTCTCCTCGACGCCGGAGAAGAAGTCCGGCGGTGGCGGAAGGATGATTCCCGGTACCAGCGGTCCGGGCGGTACCGGAGTGGAGGTGTCCTGCTTGTAGGTGAAGCTGTAGGGAGGCGGATAGTATATCGACTGGTCGTCCTCGTCGTAGTCGGACTGGTTTCCGGGCGGCATGACGAACACGGCCCCGGGCGGAAGTGCGGGGTAAAACGGCCCAACGGCACCGTTGGGCGGTGGCACCCGACCAGATTTCGTTCTTCTGTCCTGAACGCTCGATTCCTTGGTGGAATTCTCCTGGCTCGTCTGGTCGTCGGGCTCCGGGGTGGAGTTTCTCGGGACGGCGAAGAACGGTCCCTCGCCGGGCAGGAAACCCTTGCCGTAGGACGAGTCGCCGCTCGAACCGTCACCGGCGCTGCTGCCGTTCGACCCGATTATCTGCACCGGGCCGTTCTCGCTGAGCTGCACCGGAAACGGTGGCGGTACCTTCGGCCTTGACGGTATCTTGACCTGCCGCCTCGGCGCCTTGTAGTCGTCGATCGGCGACCAATCGTCCCGATTCCCGCCGTTGCTGCTGGCGTTCTCCGTCTCGTGGTCGGGAAAGTTACCGCCGCGCAGGACCAGCACGTGGTTCTCCGCCAACCATATCTCCTCCTCGTCGAGGCCGCCCAGGTTCTTCGCGTTGTCCTTCGGCACCTCCGGGTTCGAGAGGTAGCTTATTATGCCCGGTCTCTTCGGCCTCGAGGGGTAAATCTCGTTCTGGATCAAACCGTATTTGCCCTCCTTCACCTGCTGCGAGAGCGTCTTCTTCTCTTCGTCGTCCTCGGCTCGGCCGGTCTTCTTCTCCTTGCCGTTGCCCGCCGAGGCGACTATCAGACCGTCGTCCCACGCCGCCTCGTCGTCGTCCTCAACGTCCGGTGCGTCGGTTCTCGACGTCGCCTTCAGGTGACCACCGACGAGCATGTGCGACACTTTTCTTCGCGGCTCGGAGGTGAACTCGTTGTTGCTGAAGCTCGGCGACTTCGGGACTGAATCCTCGCTCGAGAGGCGCCTCTCGCTCCTCTCCGGGAGACCGGAAGTCGCGATCGCGCATGCGAGGATCAGCGCCAGGAATTTTCCGACCGTATAATTCGGCGTCATCTGAAACAGGAGAAAGAAAATTGGTCAGGAGGGCGTTTTTATGGCGAATTCGGAAAATGGCGGTCGCGAGATTGTGGTTTTCTGAACTCGGGGGCGATACGCGACGAGGAAAATATTTAACTCGGCGTGACGGAGCGCGTGGGTGCTTTCACGCGACACGTCGACTTTCGCCCGGGACTTTTCCGTGCGTTGGAACTCGAGTCGGGAATGGTGATTTTCTGTAGCGAGCGACGTTTGTAGAGCGGATTCATTTTTATGATTACTTTTACATTATTGTTTGCAACGCGTGTGGCGTTATGGTCGCAGTTGGCTCGGTGCGGTGAATTAAAGGCATAGGGGTGAAGGGGCAAAACGGACCATTTTTACCGATTTTCTCGCGAGTGCCCAATTTACCCCCCGCGTTCTCGAAAAATGACCCCGAAGATGAAAAAATTAATGGCAAGTTCTTATACATCTCGATACAATCTCCGCGAAATTATCCGGTAAAAGTTTCACCTCACGTTTTTACATTTCCGTAAAAAAATTTTTTCATTGTCCATTTTACGTATTGGGATCATGAGCAGATTAACAATTTTTTTTATTCGCAACTCATTCAGTCATTCTCTTAGATGATTCGATGCGATAAATTTAAGGTCATGCGGCTGAGGGGGCAAAACGGACCATTTTTACCGATTTTTTTCTCGACCAAAGATTTCTCCCCGCTCTCCGCCGCAACGTTATCGAAGAATTACCGACGACTCCGTATGCACCTCGACCCAATCTTCGCGAAATTGTCCGATAAAAGTTTCACCTCACCTTCCATTTACATCGACTTTTTGCAAAAAAAAAAAAAATTATCCGATTAACTTCGGGATATGATCGAATTTCGTTAGTCGAAACATAGCTCGGAATGCGCGATACGGGAGGCTGTGCCACGCCTTTCTCGCCGGAGCACCGCGAAGCCGGTGAACGTTCGTTCCACGCGGTCGACAAACATTCACGGGTCACTGGAGTACCGGCAAACTCCGTAATGACGTTCAACGGTGGCTTAAAACCTGCGAGCCCGGTGCACGTTTCTGCACTCGTGATGCACATTCGCGCCGCGCGCATACGCGGTTCTGCCTGTGCCAGCTACGGCACGACGCTGGGCCCGGCTCGGGCCGTCGTGCACGCCACACGGACTTTGCGGAAGTAGCGACACGACGCAAACAGCGGCCGGTACCTTGCTCTCGAAGCTTGGGTAATCCGATCGAAACATTTCCGACACATTTCATTTCCCTTGGCGTCTCACGAGTTCCACATAAGTGCTGCTCCAGATCGCTCCTGGAAAGCCCGTGCGATTTCAAGTGCGCATCGGCTATCCAGGCCGGTCGTTCGCACGCGCGATTACACACTTCTCGCTTCACCGTTGAACTCCTAAGTGCAGTGTCGCGAATTGCACCACTCTAATGGAATTTCCAAAGTGTCGTTTGCGAGAGACAATTTTTTCAATTTCTCAGTCAATGTTTTTTACTTTCCAAAATCGTTAATTAGATCCATTCAATTGACTAAAGTCTGTCTTTTTCATTAAAAATAAAATGAATCGAAGTGAATTATCGCGCAACTACACACTTCTCGCTTCATCTTTGAACTCTAAAGTACTCCATCGCGAATTGTCCCACACTAATGGCATTTCCAAACTGTCGTTTGCGAGATACCAATTTATCTCTAAAATAAAAAAAAATGAATTCTCGACTCTCTACCGAGAGCGTCGCTATTGGATCGACACGCTGCCGTTGATACATTCATAGTCGTTGGCTCGCGTCCATCTATAAATAATTTTCTCTGAAATCGTTCGCCGGTTTGATACGATTAACGACGGGCGTAGTTTGGTTTCCTCGCCTGCGAGCCGGCTCGGGGAAGCGTTATAAATATAAACTGCCGGCACTCTCTTCGACGCTGACAAACGACTCCTGTTCCTCGCGACTGTGGAGAATCGCCGGACCGTGTCCGGATGAATTTTCGTTTCCGCGGTTCTTCTCGGCGCGGGCCATCGGGATGGACCGTGGAAGGCGCCGGTTTTGCCCGTAACGGCTTCTATCGTAAAGCCAGATGCACCGTGGGTATAACTTCTTGCCTCATAAGTTGAGTCCCGAGCCGATTGCCGAGTCTCCCCACGTAACGGAGAGCACGCGTACCGCAAGTTGATTTCACGCTTCCACAAACTGGCCGCTCGACTTGTACTTCGTGCAGGCAAACGTGCGATACAGTCAATCGTTCTCGTGCGTCCCGACCCGAGGCTCGTCTCTTGGCCCTTTTCGTGCAGGGGAGACGCGGGGCAAAATGGGACAGTGGGAAACATTGAACCGGAAAATCCGGATGTGTCGATTGCGCAAAATGGGGCATCGAAAAATTATTCGGAAATTGGGAAGTTTAGTGCAAAAACTGATACATTAAGTTTAACATACAATTGTGATGAATAATTAATATTCATTAAACAAGAAAAAATTGGAAATACTTTATCTTAACAACTTACTTTACTTTTACCATAAAAGTACTTTAACTTTCATAACTGACTTTAATTTAATGGAAGAAGTATATTCATTTTTCATCACAATCGACCACAAACATTTACCACTTTTTGCATAGAAACTCCAAGTTCGGTACATTAAAATAATTTTTTTATAGTCCATTTACGGTGCGCACGTAACGCGTCGCCCGCAAAGAAACAATCGTCCCGCTCTACCCTTTTTCCGGTTCTCAGTCGCCACCGATTGAACAATCTGGAGCGCACGAGGCATTTCTACGGCTAGAGAGGCTGCGCCGGTATCGAGATCTATAGATCCGATCGAACGTGAGATACACGTGACTCGACACACCGCGAACCCCGCCTGTCTCTCACGCCTCTCGTCCGGTTCTCCCAAGGACGTCGGAAAGGTTTCATGTATACAAAAAAAAAAACATCGGTAAAAACGTAAAGGCTCGCGGTGCAGAATTTTTCGAGCACTTGTACGGACATTCCGCGGCTCCGTTACTGTTCGCCAGTAAGCGCACTCCGGGTCCCGAGTTTCCAGTTTTTATTTCGTGTTTTTTTTTTTTTAATGCTTTTTCTCGCCGGAACGAGACGGCGGAATAGGCGAAAAACGAGCGCTGGTCCGTTTTGGCGCAAAGCCAATCACCTAAATTGGACGTCCGTCGCGGTTTTACGGACCGCCCGACCAGCGTCGAATTCGAGCCGCGCGTACGCGAGCGCGTTCTCCCCGTACCGATCAGCTGGAGTCTGGTCTCACGCGGAACCCTCCGGTCTTTACACGTGACCGGAGCAACACGCTCCTTTTTTTCTTTTTCTTTTCACCGCCTTCAAGGACGCGCGTTTTCTCTCGTTGTCCGCTGTGAAAAATCCGGAGCTGGCTGAACGCTCTGAACACGACTTCTAACGGTACATCGTCAGCTGTGAGTCGATGCGAGAAAATCCCTGGGCAATGGGGGTTTCTTATGATCGTCTAAGACTGCAGCGAAGAGCGGGGCAAAATGGGACAGTGGGCAAAACGCAATGTTCCAATCATTTTTTGATCTTCCATTTTGCCCCATCGATACATTCCGATTTTTTGCCTCGATTTTGTCCGTCAATACATACGGATTTTTTTTTTCTCGTTTTGGCCCATCGATGCATCCGGACTTTTCGTCTCGTTTTGCCCCACCGATACATGCGGATTTTTTGCCTCATTTTACCCCACTGTCTCATCCAAAGACCATTTTAAAAAATTACGTTGTCCCCACTGTCCCTTTTTTTTTCCCGCTGTTCCATCTTGCCCCGTTCTTCGCTGCTGCAAAGTTAATTAGGATTGGAGTACCGAAAGAAGATTACGAGCTTCACGATAATTATGACGATGAGTAAGCACGTTGCGGCAGGCCAAGAGTACTCAGACATCGATAGATTCGCGTTAACTTTTTTGTCAGTTCGGTTTTTCCTTCTTTTGCAACGACTCGTTACTCGAAGGACTCTCGCGATGTTTTACACGCTATGAGGGGGAGGTTGTTTGCGGGAACAAAGAAAGAGGTAAATTGTAGGTACGCTCGTGTGCCACTGTGCACCGATAGTTCCGACATTCTCGAAGGCCTGGGTAACTGCGATCGTATCGAAAGGAGGAAGTCGACTCGTCGTCGTGATTCCTCTGCAACGATAGCCGCTGCGCTACCACTGGGTCTCTGCCGATAGTAATTGCAGACGTGCTCGCCTTATAACATCGCAAACGGTATATTTGAAGCGGCAAACATCACTTTTTACCTTCTTCCTTGTGGAGGAAACTTTTTACTTTTTAGGATTCGAATGAAATCGTATGATATGAAGAAGAGATATTTTTAGGGAAAAAAGACCGTCGGATTCTAGCGATCTTTATATTTTATATGTATTTTGTAAAGTTTATCGTTTGTCCCAATTTTCGAGAATCCAAGCGGTCCCCCATAGGGGTCTCTCCCCCCAAGCCCCGATAATGATACTACACATTAAAACACAGTAAAAAATAATTTCGTGCCCCTTGGTGGGTTGTGCACTATCGTGCTGTGCATAAAACTCATCTTTCGATCGGAAATACGTCACTTCCGGACCAGAGAACTCATTGTTCAATTGGAAGCGACGTCACACCGGAAATACCATCGATCTCATCGAAAATCTAATTTTTCGACCGGAAGTGACGTAATGCCGGAAGTACGTCTTTTCCGGTACGAAAATCTAATTTCTCAACAGGAGGTGAATCACTTCCGGTATGACGTCACTTCCGGTCGAGAAATGATATTTTTCCATCGGACAACAATCGGCACTTGTGAATAATTTCACTAAATTTTTTCTGTGCCTCTCATTCGTCGGTTTCGGATTCTCTCACGACTGTCCCACGCGATTTAATACCTGCTACGTACCATATAAACACCTGGCATTACGGCCTCTCCGCCATCTATCCGCACGAAGCTGGATCGTACTCCCAGCTCGAGACCGTATCCAGTCCCGACGTCCGTCTATATCTTATCCGAGCCGTGAAACGCGATTCTAAAACTCTTGCGAAAAATTTCACAAACCCCCGCAGCTGCTGCCCCCGCCGTGTCACCTTTTACTCGAACTCCCGAGCGCGAACCGGACGGGCTCGCACGGATAATCGAAAAGTGAAGGATACATATTCACCTCGGGGCTCCGTGTGTTTTTTTTTTTTTTTTTTTTTTTCTTCACCGAACTATCGACGTTACGAAACTACTTAGCCGAAACGCTCAACGGGTCTCATTGTTCCTAATGTTTACCGCCTTGAGCATTGAAACGGCGATCCCGAAACAGCAGCGACTCGTGCTTCACGGTCTCCGAGAGATACCGTAACAAGCCGTTCGGCTCGGTTCACCCGCGAACTGTCTGAAAAATTAGATCATTAAAAAGCCGGGCTCTGCCATTTCGGCGTTCGAATAGTACGATTCATCTTGCCCCACCCTGGCGGCCAGTTCCACGATCGGTTGTCGATCATTTGTCCGGGAACAATTGGGCAACTTTCCGAGTCGAGTATTTCAATTTCGTTCAATTTCGTGCGCGATACGTTCATTTCTCGGTTCTCCCGGTGGGAAAAATTAGTTTCGTAATTCCGTTGGGGATTTCGATCGACTCGGGATCGCGGATCGACAGCGTTGGCGGGCTTATTTTTTTCCTAATTTTTTTTAAAGTGAAAATAAAATTTAATTAACTATTTACTTCATTTAACTAAATATTTATTTAAATGAAATAAATATTTGACTTAAACCGAATAAAAGGTGGCCGTCAAATAATTTTTTTTCTTGGTGCACGATACGTTTATTCCGTAGTTATTCCTGTGGGAATAATTATTCTCGTAATTCCGAGGCTTATTTCGATCGATTCGGGATCGCGAGTGCGATTCGCACCCTTCCCGAGCTTACATTTTCTATTAATTTTTTTCCCTCCCCCAACGGTCCATTCTTCAGTTCCGAGGATAATCGACACCGCCGCATCGGCCGGTTCGCCCGTGCGGCCAGCCTTGGACCTTGACTATCGTTCTCGCCGGTATCGCGCTATCGAAGCCGCGCATTAAGCGGGGCAAAAAGCGTATCGGCGTTCGGAGCTCACCGGTCGCTCTCGCGCTCGGGGAAACGAAGTTACCGGGAACGGTGAAAGGCCCTGTGTGACCCGGCGTCGGGGTGTGTCTCACCCAGAAGTTTCAACACTTTTCTTCTCCGGAGCCGAGTACACAACGTGCGCACTCGCCCGCCGAGAGACGGCATTGACGATCGCTTAATGTGTGTTTTTTTATTTTTTATTTTTTTTTTTTAAATTCCCTTCTCGCGCTCGCCGCGAAAGACGGAGCCGGGCGGGGAACCAAAAAAGGGGAGCTGGTAGCGGCGAACGCCGAAGGAGCTTTGGCCTGGAATCCGCCGATATTCCGCGGGAGGAAAGCCGAGATAAAATTGTGTCGGACTTGAAGCGACTAAATTTATTCCACTTGCCTTTCTCATCGGTCTACTCCCTACGGTTACCGACAGGTTTGCCCGGCCAACGATCGCGCTCCCAGGCGTTACACAGTCTCGTGGAAACCCGCGCGGGATACAGGATTCCCTCGCGGTTGGCATTTTTTTTCGACGCCTCTAGCCGCGCATGCGCACGGTTCGACGGTGGTTTACCGGTGCGATGTAATTCCACTTCTATGTACGGCCGAGTT
Source organism: Amblyteles armatorius (assembly GCA_933228735.2). Taxonomy (NCBI): domain Eukaryota; kingdom Metazoa; phylum Arthropoda; class Insecta; order Hymenoptera; family Ichneumonidae; genus Amblyteles; species Amblyteles armatorius. The sequence goes on along the minus strand of OW121695.1, from coordinate 11,355,628 downwards.
ATTTAATTTATCTCTGCGCTTTGGGAGACACTTTCCTCGGGAGTTCGCCGCGGCGCGGCCGATCGATCGCCGATCGACGATCGACGGCGCGCTCTGCGCATGCGCGGTCGTTTACCCGCGACGAATTTCGATCGGCGCTTGGCGCGGCTCCGCTGATCGGATTTCAAGGAAAAACTGATTGGAAGGAATCCGTTACATGGTTTTATGGAAACCACGCGGGATACGGGATTCCCTCGCGGTTGGGAGTTTTTTTTTTTCGACGTCTTACGGTAGCACTTGCGGAGAGTTCGACTTCCCGTGAGTTCAGGGAGAATCGAGAGAGAATTGAGAATTGAGAATTGAGAGAGAGAGAGAGCGAACACTTCTCGATGGGATAAAAATCTGAAAAAAATCAAGAATATGGAAGGTGCTGAACAGTTGATTTTTTTCAGATTTTTATACGATTAGGAAACTCTCACTGAAGCTCGCTTTTGGCTGGGAACGTACGTGTGAGGCATTTTTAAGCAGGTCGGACGGTCGGATTCGAAGCAAAAATTTATTGTAACAAATCCGATTAGCAATATAAAAAATGTTAAAAACATTTTAATTAAAAGATCAAATAGAAAAATTACGAGGGTCGAAAGCAGCTGAAAACTGAATCCGAAAGTTCTTTCCTCATAGAGTTCATTTTTTCTTGTGTGCTTGACCACGCGATTGCCTGGTGGAGCATGCTAATTCCGTCTTTCGGCCCAAACGTTGTAAATTTTTTCTCGAAAAAGCTTAATTTTTTTTTCCATTTTTGTATTTCTAGGATAGATCGCATTCCCCTCGACTCAGTGAATTCTCGCCCTGTTTGCGTCGACTCTCGTCGTTGTATTCGACGCCGGCCTTTCCTCGAGACATAAACTTCGCGGATTTATCGTGACAATCCCGGCCGCGAAGCGAGTCCCGATATTTTATTTTTCGACCGAGCCACCGAGCTCGTTCGAAAGATCTAGCGAATCGATATCGACGACGGCGGAACCGTGAGTCTCCCGAGTCGTCCCGGCGACGCTGACGTCATGCATTAATTCACCGTCGCCGTAGGCCAACAGTCCTTTCTAGATCAAATTCTCAATCGAATTTCTTAATTCCTCTCCCGTGCGATTTATTTAATTTTTTTATTTAAATTTTATTTTGCGAGCATTGCAAAGTCTTCTTTGCCCAACTATCGCGAACGGTTAACACAGTGCGTTCTTCCCAGATTAAATTCTCCAATCGAATTTGGAGAATTCCTTTCCCAAGAAATTTTTGTTTTTTGGTATTTTTAAATATTTTTTTTTTTTTTCTACTTTTCGAGCATTGCAAAGTCTTCGTTACCTAACTATCGCGTCCGCCTAACACCGCGCGCTCCTTTCCTCAATTTTTGCAAATTACACCGCTCGATAAATCATAAAATCGTCCGAACGGTCCGCGCTATCGCGCGATCGCTGTTCACTCTGTTCCACCGTACACGTACCCAAGATTGCCGGGTTTAGAAAATGTACGTGTAAACGCGCTCTCTTATATCATAAACATTGTACAACTTTCCCTCTCCGATGTTACACTTACCGCTCAACATCGTTCCAGTAAAAAAATAAAATAAAATAAAACTGAATAACGAAAAAAGAAAATAAAATCCTCGAATCGCCTTAAAATATTGACCGAGACTGATTCGCCGATAATTTTATCGTCACGATCGTTAAGAAGCCAAAAAATAAAAATAAATTCGTTTGAATTGCCGTGCAATTTTACGACAGGGTCGCGGTCGCTCGGATGGTTTAATAAAAAATGGCACTTTATGATTTTACGCTCGGTTCGCGGGAATGATGCGCGGGAGAGCATAAACGCGGTCGCGCAGGCGATTCTAACCCGCGGTGGAGCACCTTGGCATTGACCGGCTTGCCTCGTCGAGGCAACGTGCTTTGTGCTTGCATAATAATGCCTGCTCGTCTCGTTCATCCTGCGATTCCCTCGCCGGAGGGGGCCGCGCAGACGAGATGTTACCGCACCGTTCGTCTCCTCTCGCTGCTCGCCTCTCGGAGCCGAGGGGGGATTTCATTCGCGCTCACGTTTGGAGAAGCGCGGATCGGAGTCGCGATCGAGCGGCGGGAAAACTAAAGACCGAGGAGAAAGACGCGGAGGGAAGAAGCGTCCACCGTAGTGCCGCATGCAATTAGCCCTGACTCGGGCAGAGAAAACGCTTCGCCGGGTCGTCGTCGCAGCCTCAAGGCCAACGGATCAAAATTATCGTTGTTGCACTCCGCGAGTCTGTCACGATACCTCCGAGCCTTTGGAGACGAGACGGAGAGTCTCTGGCTCAAGTTCTGGTTGAAATTTGTGGAGCTTAAACTCCACGGGAAAAAAGTTTATGCACTTTTTGAAATTATTTAGGTTTCGATAATCGTCCAGAATTTTTGGCTTGTTAATTTTTGTACTTTTTGTTAGATTTTTTTTTTTTTTTGCAAGAGTGTGGAACAAAATTTTATTATATGAGGTGTGAGAATTCGCCATTTTCGCACCGAGTCAAAGTCATCGACGACGTCGGAAACTGTAAAAGAATTTGTGTGAGGTTTAACATTGCGGACTGGACTATTCAATTTCATGTACAATTGTGATGGAAAATCGATGTGCATTCTATTAAAAACATTGGGAATACTTTACTTTTAATAATTTGCTCTAATTTCAATGAAAAAGTGTATTCATTAGACATCGGAATTGTACATTAAATTTAACCAGTTTGTGCACAAAAACTTCCAGTCCGTTACATCAAATTCACGATTTTATTTACAGTGAATATAAATCAATTTATATTTGACGGCCTTTGAGCGTCGGAAGCAATTATTATTTTCAAACGTCTCGTGATAAATTTAGCGTAACTACTAAAAACAACAAAAAACTACTATAAGAAAAAAGTTAAATAGCTGGTTGCAAACAGCGTCGTAATATTTTTCTCATTATTTCTATTTTCTTGCAATTATTATTTTAATGACCGTTCGTTGACGAAACCAAAATGGCGAAATTAACACGACAGAAATTGTCAGCAATAAATAGAGTTCGTACGGAATTAGCGTCGTGTGAAATATAAAACAATATTGTACAAGAAATTTAAAAAAATTACGTAATTCTCGGGTAATCTGGCGATCCGCATGAGACTGATGGCTTCGGTCGGTAAATCGGTGTTTGCAGTAGAAACGGAGATCGGCGTGTCAGGGGTGTGAGCATACCGGTTTGAATTTCTTTTATTTTTTTGGCTGTTCGCCGATTCCGAAGTTCGCTCGATGCGGGTCGTAAAATCGGTTCTCCACGGCGGCACCGGGCAAGGTCAACGGCCTTATTCCTCGGCCTCGACGGGCGTAAAATCGTCTCTGTCGTGCGGACGTTGCGAATTGCCGTGCGATAAAAATTAAATAATTATAGTTTTACAGCGGCGCAATCGATTGAATTGTCGCGCACCTCGGCAGGTGCTAAGCTCGTCGGTATGCGCGAACGCTCGTAAAATCGTCGCACTCGTAAGAAATCCTCGCGAACCGTCTCGAGGATCATAATAATTCTCGTGTCGTCGCTAATCTCGTCAGCGTGTCAACGTACGATTTTTCCTTCGGTGTCGACAACCCGCGAGCGGTCCGGCTTCATGGCCGAGGAGCCCGAGCAAGAATCCGAGGACCGTCCGTACCGAGACGCTTGTGTTCCTCGCACACGTTCTCCGTGCGCCTCTCTCGATAATACCGGAACGTGCGCACACATCGCGGGGCAAGTGAATGCGCGAATTATCATGCAAATTTACTGCACTCGCCGGACGGTCGAGCATACGCTCGGTCCATAATGTATCCGTTACGACGTTCGTTACCTTGTTGCAACCCTCCACGCTGCATTTTTCGCAAAGTTTATTGGAAGATTCAAATAATCGATAAAAGTTATAATCGAAATTTTTTTTTTTTTTTTTTTGCCGGCAAAAAAGTGTGGGAAACTTGGGTTTTTACTTGCTGGGTTTAAGTACTGTAAATCAATTTATGTTTGACGTTGTTTGAGTCTCGAAAGAAATTAATATTTTCAACCGACTTGTTATAAATGTAGTGTACTAAAAAAGAAAAAAAGTCTATGAGGAAAAAGTTTCATAGCCGATTGCAAACAACGTTGCCAGTGACTTTTCATTGAGCTATTGTGAGGCCGTAAAAAAAAAAGTACCGTTGATCTATTCAGGGCGTTGAAGTATCGCGAATTTCCGATCGGGAATAGAACAACGGTAACAGTGTGGTATCCGGAGCGGCGATACGGGCAAGGCTCGGTCGATCGATCTCGGTGCATTCGACAAGTAGTAAAGGACCGTACCGCCCAGACTGGCTGGATGACCGGACTGTTAGGTGCGCCCGTAGATATTAATAACACCTTCCACCTGGATCCAGCCGATCTCTCAGAGTCGTATAAATTATTTCTTGCGTCACACATTGTACAATGTACAATAAAATTTGCTCCGGCACTTCCTCGCCGTTCCTACCTAGAGATCGAACGGGGTCGTCTGGGGCGTGTTCGGTTGCATTTAAAGTAGTCCTTGCGAATAGTGAATAGTGTTCACTTCTCATAAGTTTCAGAGTAACGAGAGGCAATTACAAACACTTCTCGGTGGTATAAAATTATGAAAAACTTACGCATATCGAATGTTGAAAAGATTAACTTTGTATAATAATAATTCCAAAATGTTATTAATAAATTGATGATAAATAAAATGGTTCATGATAAATAAAATGGCGCACTTTCAGAGGAAAGTCTGCACGTTCTTCGTGACGAGATTGATCGAAGATCGTGAAATCCCGACGATTTCTCACATAAGTCAAAGCGCGGCTCCGTTAGTGTCGCCTATTTCGCGAGACGACTTCCGTTTCCCGATAAATCTGTACGGCTCGCGTCTCGCCGATCGATCGAATATTTATGAGGAGATCTTCGCTCCGCGGCACTGCCGCAGTCCATTGCGTGGGCTCGACGCTAAATGATTCACGCGTCGAACATTCCGACGGGATTTACCGGGCGACCGTTCGCGCGCGTCTGAAAGTCATTCAGGAGTCATTTCAATCCGCATTCCTCGGGTCAACCCGTTCTGCACAGAATGCATTCTCACGCTTCCTCCTTTCTTTTGCGTGTCCTCTCGCCCCCGTCCGGCTGCGATATCGCGCCCCACGCGCGACGATTTGTAGGCGGATAACGTATCGTCAACAGGCCGAGGCTGTTCCAAGTCACGATTCAATCTCTCTCTTTTTTTTTTTTTTCTTACCAATTCCCGATGTTCACTTTGCCGAACGACACGAGCTTCGCGGACATATCGAGCTATTCGTCGATGCCGAACGTAGCGGCGGTTTTTCGAAATCGAAAACGACATGCTGCTTTGGAAATTGAGGGAATTGCTATTTCACTGTTTTTTTAATTCTCGATGAGAATTTTTTTAATTGAAAATTAAAATTTTATCCAGAACAACAATTTATTTGACGGGCCTCGCAAATACATATTTATTTGCTTTAAATGAATATTTATTTAATAATTAAAAATAGTATTTATTTAATTGAAATAAAAATATTTATTTGTCGGCGCCCGTCAAATAAATTATTTTTCTGGGTGTTCGATGTCGCTTCCTCATAAAAGCTGAAAATTCGAATTTTCATGTCGCTTCCTCAATCCTTTGCAATTTGATACAAATTTTGTAATTTCATTAGGTAGTTTCGATGATGTAAGTATTTTCAGTCATCTTAGTCGTTCAAGTCGCGTCGTTCTATTTGCCGTAGAAAATTGCTCGCGATTGACGATAACGATCCATGAAACTCGACTATCACAGTCGTTGCCAAACTCCAGAAATCACATGACTTTCACCGCCCGGTAGGCTCACCGGGACGCCCGGGTTTGTTCGATTCACTTGTAAAATACAAATGATGTAAGTCTCTGTGATAAGCGGTTGTGCTGTTCACGAGAACTAGCTTCGCTCTTCGCGAGAAGCTTGTTCCGCCTGCTGTACATAGATCTCGACCGACAACGATCTCAGTTCTCGTAGCAGATCCAATTTTTTATTATACCCATTAATTCATCAGTTTGACGATGAAATCACACGCGATTTTAATGATCTACGTAATTCGGCGATTTGGAATTATTTTTGTATTGATTTAATTCCATAGATTAAGAGGCGATGATAAATCGCAGGGACGAGACTCAGAGGCGTTCGCGTGTGTCGTTTTACTCTACTGACGTGACAAAAAAAAAAAATAAACAATAACGAGCGAACATGTGCAGTTTGGGTGGTCTTAAGAAAGCCACTCAGAGAAACACGACGATCACGGGGCGTCCGGTCGTTCGAGACAATTTGCACTCAATCAGCGGGAATCAACAGAGTTGTTGTGAGAGCTCGCGGAGAGCTCGCTGACGAAGCAGCGCGTTAGTTTAAATACAATTTTTTAATCATTTTTTATTCTCGACTAATGATACGTGCAGAGTAATTTGCCTTGACGATGACGAGGCCTCTGCGCCTCATGGAGGATCCTGCAGATAATTCCGCTCTAAATGGAAACGAGAATGCACTTTGAGTCTGCACAATCCACGTAAAATAAAATAGCTGAGTCATCTTTGGCGCGATCGATCGAAATCGGGTTTGAAAAAGTTCGAACTTCAAAAAAATTCATTCATCATCATTTTTGGGATACAATTATTTTCCGAATTTCATATTTTCACACTTTGGACGGTATGCGCCGTTTTATTTCATTTTCCATTCGTAAAGAGCGTAATCTTTGCATAATAAATTAATTTTATTTTTCTTTCTCTATACCAATTCTCGAGTGAAAGTGTAACATCGATCGGACGTGCTCGCGGTCGGTTTATTAGGGACAAACGACGACAGGCACGTGAGTAGGCAATTTAAAAAAAGAACAAAAACATTCATCTATCATCATTTCCGTTTCGTGTAATTTTTAAATTAGTAAATAGCTCGAACATCCTCGAATGTGCACACTCTTCGCATGATTAATTTTCTAATTTTTTTACACCAATTTTCGAGTGAAAGTATAGAATCGATCGGACGATCTCGCGGTCGGCTCATTGTAGGGACAAACGACGATAGGCACGTGAGTAGGCAATTAGTCGTGCGCGCGGATGCATCAGCGGTGAATCTCTCCCCGGAGCTCCGGAAGACGGAGTTGCAGTTTTTATTAAATACGGCAGATATGCAGTTGCGACCGCGCACAGTTGCAACGGTGCGCAGGCAGGAAATCGAGACTTTCGCAGCGCGATAATCCGCGAGGGATTTAACTGCGCGAACCGCGAGAAAGAGAGAGATGTCGAACGGGAGGAATCGGCGACAGCCGGAAATCGGGAGTGTATTATTTTAACGATCGGCGGTTCCTTGGACACAACTCGGTGCGGAGAGCAGCGTACTTTGCTCCGTACACGAGACACGTCCGGCCGGTACGCGCGGCGATTATTCTTCCTGGATGCGGGAACGCGCGTGGCCGATCGTGAAAGCATTTTCCCCTCGTGCACTTTGCGACCGGCCCCCGGCCACACACGTCACCGGCCAGGAGGAACCCTTCGCGCCGAGGAACCCGTAACTTCGCTAACATTCGACTTCCGGCGTTTATCGGAAAGATCCAAATAGCACCGGACTCTCCCGTGAAAGCGGACCGAAGATCGCGCTCGTTCTCCGCAACACTACCCCGAATATTTTATTATTATTATCATTAATTATCGGTGCTTAAAGGCACTTGGATATCCGGCTCTCGTAACATCCGGCGATAATTTCTGTCCAGATACAAAATGGTCAATTAAAAAAATATATATGTTTTTTCAAATTAAATTATTCTTTCAATTCGTATTTCTTTTTCAGCTCGTATTACTTTTTCAATTCATATTACATTGTCAATTCGTCCTACTTTTTCAATTCAGATTTCTTTTTCAATTCGTATTACTTTTTCAATTCACATTATTTTTTCAATGAAGATTTTTCTTTGAGAAACGTATCGAACCTGTATTAAAGTGTTTGATTTAATTTCCAATCTCCTTTTTCATCTGCAAAAGGATTTTCTACCTTCCGAATAATCTTTTAATGGTAATTGAAAAGAGGATTTATTTTAACTTTCTTCGTATTAAGGAAACTGTAAATTATCTACAATTTTGTGTACCGAACGATTTGGTTTATTCGGAGGATTTCGTGGAGTCGAAAACTTGTCGTACGCGTGTAGAGAGTCGCGCGCTCGACGGACGAAGATAACGCTCGGTTATCGAGTGAGAAAACACGTGTGAAGCAGAAATTTCTAATTGTCGCGAAGTTGCGCGTTCTCGGAAACGATTTGCGCACCGGGCAAGTTTATCGGCGACGTTGACGGGTGGAGATCGAGTTCTCCGGCACGCTCGATCAATCGTCGATGGGAGAGCTCGGCTATAATACATTGCCGTGACAATATATATTCGAAGCGACGTTTACAACTTTCACTGTACCGTTAGCCGCGCCATGACTGTGCATAATCGAGGCTGACTGGTGCGGCAGTCGACTGGAGCGAAGAGGGAGAGAGAGCAAAAAAAAAAGTGTATCACGAGGAAATAGCGTTTTTGCTTGATTTGCATAGCGACACGCGTGTCCCCGTGCGTGCGAGCAGACGTTACGTCCATGCGAACCGCCAAGCTGCATCGCGACCGGATAACAACAAGCATATATAGTCTACATAATACTCTGTCTTATCTTTCTTTTCCCTCTGCATCGCTTCATTCACGTTAATGTTATAGAAAGAAGGGCTTGTTCCGTATATAGAGAAAATAAATAAATAAACTGTAGAAACTTATTTATTTATTTATTTAGCGGTTACACCCAGAAAAATAATTTATTTGACGGCCACCATTTATTTGATTAAAATGAATATTTATTTAAATCAAACAAATATTTTACTTTAACCAAATAAATGGTGGCCCTCAAATAAATTATTTTTTTGGGTGTATGAGCGGTAGCTAAAGTGTGTGAAAAACTTCAAAATTGCGAGCACACCTCGAGGCTCGAGAAAATAATGATTTTACACCGGTGGATCCTCGCGTGTCTGACAGATCCAAAATTGACGCGCGACAACTTAGCGAAATTGAAATTTTATTTTCACATATAAATAAAAATAAAAATAAATAAACACGAATTACGACAACCGTAAGAATAAAAAAAAAATTATAAAAAAAAGTCTTCTAATGTAACGTAAAATAGCACTCACGATTGAAAAATATAATCGTCAGTCTGACGATTCCCTTTGACCTCAAGTTCGTCAAAATTTCCTTATCGTCGTCACAGTTTTGCGCACGAGTTTCGCAAGAAAAAAAAAAACGAAACAAATCAATTCTTCAAGCGTAGCACATAAATCCTTCGTGGTTATTATTTTCGTCGTATCGGAGTCTCTCGAGGTTGCCTCGAGGAGGCAAAACAGCTCCGAGAGTCTCGTTGCGGCTCGACTGCTCCTGAACTATATTTCCGACGACCAGCGAGTCTTCGTCGACGTACTGTGGTTGTCGCTTCGGCGGATGCTGCGGATGGTCTTCACTCTCGGATTGGCCATGACGCAACTGGTTAGCGGCAACGATGGACCGAGTGCACTACGTCGAGGTCTCTCTCCCCGGTGGCCGCGAACGCGACCGGCGCTAAGTTCGCCCGATGACCGTGCGCGCAACCAAAACCTCTCCCACGAAACCTTCCCGGCCGAACTCGCCTTCTCTTTTTATATAATTAATTTTAATACAACCAACGTTTTATTTATTTATTTTGTTAATTAATTTTTTTTTATTAATTTTTTTTCCCCCAATTATTTTATTTTATTTTATTGATTACTTTTTTATAATTACTTTCGATTCACAGCCGAGTAGCGAGGCCGAGCGCAGGAGAATTGGCGACTGTTCGACAAGTGCAGCGCGAACGCTTCCGCGATTGTATTTTCGAGAGACGCGGACAGCGTCTTATATATGTATGAGAATGTTTATTTTTATTTTCCGATTTGTTCGAGGCGAAGAGCGCGACGGTGATTATTGTCGATACACAAGCGACCCGGACGTTTCCGATTTTATCGAACAGCGAGAATGCTTATGTTTATTTCAATTTTGTAATTGTGTTTTTTTTTTTTTTACAACCGCTGACGTTTCGCTGCTGTTGAGCAGCGACGTGACGTGCGGGGTGACGTTTTGTTGTGGAAGCTGAAGGGATTCGCCGTGTATATTTAGCCCGACGGCGCGGACGGTGCGAGTATCGTAATATCCCGAGTTCTCGCCTTTGACTGCCGCGTTATCCCTCGTGTCTAGCCGGTTCTCTGCAGCCCTCCTCCACTTACCTTGGGTCATCCACCACCTCCGCAAAACTCGACGCCAACACCGCGTGTGTCCCTTTCCTCCGCGCCACTCGCTGTTCCTTCCTATCCCTACCGCCGCGGCTCCGCGCGCACGTAGACCGGAGCTTCGACGGGGAACCAGACGTCCGGGGAACCCCCGCCGGGGGGGTCCACCGCTGCGCGGGGAAAACTGGCACCACACTCGGGTACCCTCGATCCTTTTGCATCCAGAAAATAATTATTTTACCGTCGCCCCGCCATCAAATATTTATTTGATTTAAATCAACATATTTATTTGATTTAAATCAACATATTTATTTGATTTAAATCAACATATTCATTGATTTATACAACACACAGTAAACACAGTAAAAAAAAAGTTTGTACTTTTTACGAAAACTTATTGTCCACAAGCGTCCACAATTTTTTATTTGTTAATTTTTTAGTCTCACGAAAAAAAGTACTAACTAGAATTGTCAATGATACGGGGAATAAAAGGACAGGTTCGTATATTCCAATAAGTGACAAACGTGTTTGTTAAATCAAATAAATATTTATTTAAACCAAATAAATTATTTTTCTGAGGGTGCCGCGGAGCGTGTGCCTCCTCACCGCCGATCTCGTGGCGGATGTGACGACGAAGCTACCCGTCATCACGGACGCACATACTCCGCAGAACGGATCATACTTTGCGTTCGACGCACGAGCGCATCGATGCACACGCTAACCATCGGTTAAATGGATTAGGAAAGTGCAGACAGATTGCTTTCTTCATCGATGACGGGAACCAGACTTTGCTCGGTCGAATCGCACGCGAGCCACGACGCTTCTGTGGAAAGTCATAATTTACCTGCTTCGATTGTAGGGAAGTCCGTGGGGTTTTTTTTTAATCGTGTCTTTGCAGCTTTGTTTTATTTTGTTTTGTTTGGCGGAGAGCGGGATGGTGAAATTGGAATTTCTTGTTGGTTATTTTCTGTAAATGTTTATTTTATTTTATTGTTATTCATTTTTATGATACACCACTCATCGCTGTTGAGGCAATGTTGACACTACTCGGTCGGGAAAGAAATTATAATCAAAATTTCACAATTTCACGGTTCCGCGTCGAGCGATTCACGCTTCCGTCTGTCCTTGACCCGATCGTTTCACATCCGCTGGATATTTGTCGAATTCACGAATACGAGAGCTTTCGTGGTTCCGGGAACTCCGAAGTAGGTCGTCGTGCGACAGATTTATGCGGAATGTGCCGACGATCTGTGAGAATCTTTGGAAAAGTCTGTCCGAGAGCGGGAAACATTCCGCTAGTGTCGGACCGGAAATAGATTGAGAGATCGTCCTCTGACTGGGTTCCTTCGGCGATGAGGGTTATTCCTATGGATCATCGGGAGATTCCACACTGAGAGAAGGATCTAGCGAAAACTACCGATCATCTAAGAATAATTACCGTGGCAGGGAACTTTTACCATAACATCTACCAAAAACTCTTATAAATCTGGTACTTCATAGGTGGCGGCCCAGTTTCGTACTACTATGTGCTCTGGTAATATAATACATCCTTCTCTTGGTGCAGTCTTGAAAAAAATACCGATCACGCAATTATTTCGTTCCAGTAAGATCCCAGTTCGGTAAAATCACTGATCAGGCAATGATTTCGTTCCGGCAAGATTTCGTTCCTGTAAAAATCAGTTCTTATAAAAATCAGATCGGTAATTCCTGTAAAAATTACCGATCAGGCAATTCTTTCCTTCCGACAAGATCTCAGTCCTGTAAAAATCACCAATCAGGCAATTCCTTCCTTCCGGCGAGATCCCTTATCCAGGACCCGACTAACCTCCGGTCGAGAAGCGCTGCCGATTTTTTACTCTAGCCGCCGACTCGATCAGAAAATTGGTCCGAAAAGCGATTACCGTCTCCTTCGTCGATGATGACTCGATGCACGTAGTATCGCTTCTGGATATTCCCAGTCACCGGACGGATAATAACATAATCAGTCAAGAGACGTTTCAGCGGCCAAAGATGATTCATCTCTTCGAATAGAGTCCGACGCGCAGCGCCGATGCTGAATAGGATCGAGACGCTGCTTCGGAATTATGCATCCACGAAGGACGCGTCGATCGTCGAATGCACAATTCATCACACCAAATTAGGCTCGATCTGCGGGGAGTGATCTTGTTTCGACGGGACGCAGTCCCGTCCATACCGAGAATACATTTTTTTCTTTTACCTTGCATTATAGTTCAACGATGTGTAAGCTAGGATCTTACCGATAAATGACCCTTCGCGGTCGTTCCGGCGCACCCACTTCGGACACCGATGTGACGCCACAAATCGTTAGCGGCGTTATTCACTGCTCGTGATTTTTTTCCGTTTATCCGTGACGCGGCGGATCGTACGACGAAACGTCGGATCGTCGGACATCGCATGCATCATCGAGACGAATTCCGCGCGTCACAGAACGAAACCGCAATCTACGTCGTCCTCATCCTCCTTCCTCGACCGGACGGTTTTTTTTTTCTCCTTTATTTTAAGATCCGTTCATTCATCTTCGATTCCCGCGAGTGTCGAATGACTCATCGGCAAGGTCGTTCGATGAGAAACGCAGAATAGGAACCGGAGCAGTAGATGCGGTCGCCTCGGACGCGAGTTTCAGAGAAATTGTCGCGCGGCGCCTCGACATAAACATTTAAAAAAAAAAACTACGTCACCGCCAATGTTCGGACTGCAAAGCCTCGAGGTATTTTGAGACCATATTTATTTTTGGTCGGTCCGAATCACCGTCGCGACCGTTTCTCGCGTGAGAAATTTCTCGGTGCGGAAATTTTTACGACATCGATTCACAGAAAGTCAAACGTTTGATGACATGTATTTTTTTCCAGTACAATGTTAATTCGATCGGAGACAGGGAAGACTGATCGAAAGTTGTTTTTATAATGGAAACGATATTAAATGCCTAATCGACCAATGAGTTATTGATTCAACATGATAGATCATGATCTATCGTAAATAAATATAAATATAATTGCAGGTTGTTGTGGCTCGGGAACTTCGGGCAATGGCGGTAAACTGTGAAATTGAAAAACGGGGAATTTATATCTCTGGCGATTCATTGGAAAAAACGTCACTTCCGGTTTGAGAAGCAATTTTTTTTACCAGAAGTGACGGATTATCGTAAATACGTCTCGTCCGGTTGAAAAATGAGATTTTCCATTTTTGTTTGCACAGCGTTGTTCTGCAGAACTCACCGAATCATACAGAGTTGAACCAGAACAGTATAATAGGAGAAAGTGTATGTACATATATACATAAACTTATATTTTTGATAATTTATATACAAATATTTTCGCGAATTGATATACATAAATTTTCGAAAATTTGTATACCTTAATTTACTTATAAACGACGAATCGGAGTGTAACGTTGTAGAAGATGAATCAAACTTGTCGAGCACTTTCGCCAATTTTTCAAGTTTAATTACAGCCAGTTAACATCTCCGACGAAAGTTCGCTCCCTCCGTGTCGCGGCGAATTATAACTGTCTTCATATTCGCGCGTCTCCGCAAACAATTCCAACGATCCTTCCGCGATTCCGCATAAAAGTGAGCAGCGCGGCACTTGGCCATTGTCTCGCTCTCGTTCTGTGTTTACAATCACGGGAGTGAATTCCAGGCGCGAGCTAAATTACTGCAAGGCGCGTCGTAGCGCGGTGTCGCGGCTCTAATATAAACGCGTGTGAAAACCGAAACTCCTTTTGCCGAGCTGTCCTTCGTGCCAACTCTTTCTCTATCCGGCGCGTGCTCTCGCCGACGGAGAACGCCGCGAGTCGCTTGACTGTTGACTCCACGAGGGCGGAGACGCTTTTTTTTTTTTTTTTTTTTTTTAATAATTAGCTAGTACGAGAGAAACGAACGCGCGGCACGGCGCTCATGCAGCCTTCCAGTCCTGGGAACTGGAGCGAGCGCGCACGCCTTGTAATTTCAAGATCATGGCAAAGGGTTAATCTCTCGGAGCAATGTTTTTTTTTCTTGTCTCTCACGTACCATATGTAGATTTATACCGTGTACGAACTCTCTAGCGGAAAGAGTCGCTGACGGTGTGTCCGGGTTTGGACAGACACTGCTTCACCATTATTTCCGCGAGCGATTCGAATTTCTTTCCGTCAGTGATGAGGGATATTCTTACGGATCGTCGAAAGATGTTCAGTAAAAATGGTCGATCAGCCAATTCTTTCGTTTCGGCGAGATCCCAGACCTGTAAAAATGGTCGATCAGGCAATTATTTCGTCCCGGCAAGATATTAGACCTGTAAGAATTACCGTTAAGACTTGTAAGAAATACCGATCAGACCTGTAAGAATTACCGATCAGACCTGCAAGAATTACCGATCAGACCTGTAAAAATTACCAATCAGACCTGTAAGAATAGTTGATCAGGCAATTCTTTCCTTCCGGCAAGATCCCAAATCTGTAAAAATGGTCGATCAGGCGATTCTTTTGTTCCGACAACATCCCGTCCTGAAAAATTGTCGATCAGGCAATTCATTCGTTCCGGCAAGATCCCAGTTCTGTAAGAGCCGCAATTACCGCAATTCAGGCAATTTCAAGGTCGTGGCAAAGCGTTAATCTCTCGCAGCGATCTTCTTTTTTTTTCAGCTCTCTCACGCACCTTGTATAGATTTATACCGTGTACGAGCTCTCTCGCGGAAAGAGTCGCGGACAGTTTGTCCTGGTTTGTACCTAAGCGAGCGATTCGAATGATTCTCGAATAATCCGACATCGCCGAGTGAAATTGTGGAAACGCGAGATCCGCTCGGTCGAGGCGAAGCGGCGGACTCTCTCGTTCGTCTCTCGGGGCTGTCGCTCTTACTGACCCCGTGGCGAATTTCGCATTCGGTAATCGTTCGACGAGCTCGACGAGCGTGTATGCGCGCTGCACCGACGATGGAATCGCTCCGGAACGGACGTCTCTCTGCGGATCGATCGATCACTCGATGTCCAAAAAAAATTTAAATAACTGGTGAAAGCGCACCGACGAATTAGCATCGCCACATCACGACTATGATCGTGAAACAGGGAGAGATCAAAATGAGACTAAATTTATAATTAATTGCGGGATCGTCGCGTAAAGATCATAATCGGACAATTACGCGGAGAAAACGATCGAGGATTAACTTTTATTTTGTCCATTTACCACGGTCGGCAATAAAAACTGTAATCAACTTTTTTCATTGACGGTGATAATGAAAGTGAAAAGAAAAGTGTCATCGAAGATTGATTACTTGTCAGCTTTCGATGACAATTTTCTTTTTTCAAGTGAAACACATGCTGTAAAGGCGATCCGAAAAATGGATGTAAATATGTTCACGAAATTTTTTCGGCTAGCAAAAATTTATCTCACTGACGTAGATAAATATACGTTGAGATTGATGACCATGGTAATCGTTAATCTCATAGAGAATCTTTCGGTTCCCATTAAAATCGGATCCGCAGAAACTTTCGTTCGAGATATAATTCCGATAAAAGTGATTGCACGGGAAGGTGGCTTGGATTATCCATTGTAAATAATTCGCAGCATTTGTCGAGCGGAGTCGTCGGGGACGACGAGCACTCCCAGATGCAGACGACTCTCTTTTTTTTCCACAGGGAAAGTCTCGCCGGTGTAAACATTGATCTGAAATTCACGAAATTTTCTACGCACAAAACAGTTTATCTCGCCGACAAAGGAAAACATACGTTGAAACCGACGAACACGGTAATCATTAATCTCAATGAGAATCTTTCGGTTCACATTAAAATCGGATCCGAGGAAACTTTCGTTCGAGATATAATTCCGATAAGAGTGATTGCACGGGAAGGGAGCCTGGATTTTCCATTGTAAATATTTCGCAACATTTGTCGAGCGGCGACGTCGGAGATGATGAGCAGTCCCAGATGCGGGGAACTCTCTTTTTTTTTCCACCATTTTTTTTTTCCACCATTAATAAACACGAGACTCCGCTGATGCACTTGGTACGCGTATCCGACGAACTTTCCACGAGTCGAACCGGAGGGAGAGAGCGGGGAGACTCTCTTCGAGCTCCGGAGCGCACAGTCATGTGAAATTAGAAATTTCGTCCCTAGCCTCCTTCTTCGGCATTAAGGATTCCTTGCACAGACGGAACCCGAGCTGTGTACGACTTCAATTTTTCATGCGGTACAATGACCTTGCAAGGGACACGCTACGGAGGAGAGGAACAAGGCGCCATTTAGTTCGCACGCCGCCTCGGCGAAAGTGTCGCAAAGCGCTCGACGAAATGTGGGAGCGCTCTTCCTCGCTCCCGATGTGACACGCTGCTCGAACAGCGAATCCCTGCGATCTCATCTTTCTCTCGTTATTGTTCCACCTTTCTCGGAATTTTTGCGGCGCGGACGTTTCCGCCTTTATTATTCCATACAATACCGGAAATGGTTGTTTTTATTTTCGGACTTATCGATTCGACCGAACGAGCCCGACGGCGATTATTGTAAACACAAGCGCGAAAAAGGACGTTTCCGGTTTTGTCGCACACCGAGAGCGTTTGTGTTTATTTAAATTTTGTGATTGTAGTTTTTTTTTTCACCGCAAAATGCTCGTATATATCGTATACATACCGCGATTATATTATATATATATACACCGAGAAGGTTTATTTTTATTTTCCGACTTATCGATTCGACCGAACGAGCCCGACGGCGATTATTGTAAACACAAGCGCGAAAAGGACGTTTCCGGTTTTGTCGCACACCGAGAGCATTTGTGTTTATGTAAATTTCGCAATTGTAATTTTTTTTTTCACCGCACCGTGCTTTCTTATATCATAACTTCGCAGTATTTTTAGCTACACATTTTTTTGCCCAATAACATTTTTTTTTTTTCCATACTTTATGTCTCGAAAAAAAATCGAATATTTCTCAGGTGCGAGGAATTCTTCGCTCGCGATTATAATTGCACCGAATAACAACAACAATCTCCGACCAACGACTCTGTAGACAGCAAGTAGCATCGCCGTAACTCTGTCTTCGGAACGAAAGCGCGAGCTCCGCAGTATTTTTACCGACACATTTTTTTGCCCATGTAACATTTTTTAAATTTTGTTTATTTTCTTTTTCGGTACCTCAGCACCGCTCTCCGGCGCTGAATCACGAGTTCTCGGCGGTCTAAGTCCCCGGTGCGGTTATCCTCAAGCACCGTGACGAATTTTTCCTCGGGCAAAAGTAAATCCGTTCCCCGGAGAATTTCGTCTTCGCGATTTCCTGGTCGGTCGTCGGGGTATTATATTTCCTCCGCCGTCCGCTTTCTTGGACGATGCTCTCCCAAGCGAGAACGAAATGCTTTCTTACGCTCGCGTGCCCGCGACTCGTTGCCGGCGCGTAATGATAAATAAAACCAGACGATTACGATTATCATTTCATTTAGCCGCGTGACGATATGTAACGCCCGGGCGTAACTACCACCCACGCTCCAATCCGGCCTACAACAAATCAGCCCACGACCAATATTTGGCCTTCCGCGTATGACTTATCAAAACAAAAATAAAAATTGAAATAAATACTTGGCATTGATTAATTTGAATTTCGACATATCTGACGAAAATCGCCCTCGATCTTCGTCGGGTATCTCCGGTAAATAAAACTCGTGACGTAAATGGAATACGGGGAGACGACCTTGCTCGCTCGCATAACGCCGTTACTTTGTGTATCTCGCACCGCTATCCCGGATCTGCTCCCTTTCCCTGCGTCGTCCCGCTCGGAAAAATAAAATTATATGCGAAAACTATATAAAATTTTTTATTGAGTATATCAGAAGTATCGCGTGGATATATATTCTTTTTGTACAAGCGAAAATACATACATTTTTCTTTAAATTTGCTCCGACATATATAAAAATTTATTACACGCGGGGCAAAAATGGCAGTGCGCAAAACCCCTATTTTCCAATAACTTTTGGATGGGTCAGTGGGACGAAACAGGGTTGAAAATCCGGATGTATCCTTGGGACGCAGTGTGACATCCAAAAATTATTGGAAAATTGAGTTTTGCCCTTCTCCCCCTTTATGTCCCACAGTCCCATTTTGCTCCGCTCTACCCGACATTTATTTCTTGGGTGATCCGCCTCCGTTGAGGAAAGGACTGCCCGCGTTCGCCTTTTTCCATTTATTTTCCCCTCATTACAATCTTTCTTTCCCTGGTCACGAGCTTACTTTGAATCCCAATTGTGTCCTCCGAACGCAACGGTAACGTCGAATCAGCATGGGAATTTAACTTTCCGGTCGCGTCGCCTGCACTCCTCAGCCTTTCCAAGTGTTCGATGCATGGCATATGCAGCGAGCACCAATCTTATGTATCTCCATCCCGGTAACTCGTGGCTCGTTGCTCGGGGTCCCTTTCTTATTTCGCTTCGTCGCTCGGAGCTCGAGAGCCACGCCTTGGCTCTCGCACCGTGTGCCCCGGCGTTCCGCACACTTCGTGCACCGGGCGAAGCGCGCTCCCGCTATCGCGCACCCTTCACCGTTCCGCCGATTCCCATTTCCAACCTTAGCTCGGCGCGGTTCAACGGACGTGGGCGATATCTCTTCGGCTCTTTGAGATCGCAACGAATCCCGGCCGGATCGGCTCTGTTCGCACACTCGTAATCGATGTTATCGTCTCCGGCCGTACCGATCGAACGGTTATCGGCCGGGCTCGGTGAACGGCGGACGAAACAGGTTGAACGGGAAGTGCGGCGAAAGCCATCGAACTTGTATGGAAGGTTTCTCAGACGTATTTCCGTTTCGAGAACCTCGGATCGGTAGTTTTGGCAGACGATCGGCCTCGATTTTCTGATCACGAATATAACAATTATTTTACTTTCAACCCAATATTTTTCATTTAAATTTAAAGAAAAATCGCCACCAACGCATGGAACTTTCGTTGCACTTACCGATCGAACTCGATCGACGATATCGGAGTATCGGGAAGGTCTGGAGAAAAGAGCAAAGTGTTTACGGAAAGGTGAGTCACAGTTACGCGGGGCAGTGTAATACCGTTATTATCCAATGGCGGCGGTTATTTATCATACCGGTCTGCATTACACACCTGAGTTGCAAAATAATAGACAGGAAATATTGAAACACGCGGGGATAGCACGGCTCGACCTCCTTCTGGGATATTGTAGTACCAGACAACATTTCTTCGCGAGAGATTAATGCGTTAAGTCGCCGGTAAAAGTCCGAGGTGAGAAATTTGCGCGATTTACGTAATTTAAAAATATCGAGAATGGTTTTTATTTCTGCGCAGTGGAAGGAATTTTGCGAATTAATGGAATAAAATTAAATCCAGAAAAGGTTAAATAATCGGTTGCCGTAACGATCGTTTGATCCGTTATTCCAAGTACAAAGATCCAATAAATATCCTCATACCTTACCACCTACATCGGTAAAACTTGAATTTACCAGTGATTGGTATAACGATTTAACGATCACGATTTCGTAGAATCGGTATAAGTAAATCCAAATCCGCTTGCTGGCCTTCATAGTCAATAAAAATTATATATAAAAATAAATACGAAGATACAATAAATATCCTCAGAACTTACCATGTGCATCGATAAAACTTTAATCGACAGTGATCGGTATAGCGATCCAACGATCACGATTTCGTAGAATCGGTATAAGTAAATCCAAATCCGCTTCCCCGCCATCGTCGATAAAAATTGCAGCATAATTTCCTCTCGGGAGACTCGTCAATCGTCGAAGACGATCGAGATAATTGAACGGATCGCGGAGCGATTATCCGTTTTAATTGCTTCGGGATTCTTCTGCGTGGAAAAGTGTCGACTACAAATGCCGATCAGCGAAGCGTTATTTCCCAGGGCAAACGCTCCTGTTCTATGTTAACCATGATATTTCCCTTACCCAACAATCATCCCGTCTGTCGAACCACTCGATTTCCACTTTCGTACACGCCTCATTTATAATGAAGCGGTTTTCACCGTTTCGCTCTGATCGGCCATACGTGACGAAACCGCGAGAATGTTTCTTTATCCATTTATTTTCCTTCATTCTTTTTTCCCCTCTCTCTCTCCCCTTTCATATGTTTCGCTTCAATTTATCGACTGCAGATACGCCGCATACTCGCCGATCCTTTCTCGCACCGATTCCTAACCGGTAAGGTTTAACACCGGCGCGGCCTTCGCGAATCGGCAAACGGCTCGGTAGAGTGCGGAACAAAACCGGGACGGGCTGTTAGGAGGAGCTATTAAGATATTAGACGGCCGCCGCGGTTAATCGACTAATTGACTTATCGATTATTATACCGATCCGGCCTGTTAGGACCGACGGACTTTTTCCTTCTACTCGGCGCACGAAACCATTCATCATGCCGTACTTGCTCCCTCGCGCACTCTCCGGCACACCTTTCTTTTTTTTTCTCGGCTCCCATTTGCGCCGACCGTTCGTCCCTTGACTGATCGGCGCACCGGCTACTTAACGGTTTCTTTTTTTTTCTGTTAAAATTGTTGTAATGGTGGGCACTTTTTTCTTAAGGCAAATCAAATAAGGCCGGAGAGTCTTCGAGGAATTTTTTATCGAGCGATCGGCAATGGAACGACGAAGAGGGTCGTAAAACAGCTGTTTTGCCCGTTTCGAACAATAGTTACTTTGCATGTACACGTAACTTTAAATTGCGGAGATTATTTTTTAATTTTTTTGGCCTCCATGCGGCAACTCGCGCACTGAAACTTCGGAGCAAAGTAGTACGTTTCAGTGAGTCGGTTAATAAAACAGAATGTACGTCTTATGCTTGCCAACCGGTCTTCTGATTTTTTTAAAATTACTTTTAAAGCGTAATTTACACGATGATTCGCGGGAGACGATGACTGCCTTTTTGACATTGACCCCGCGTTAACTTTAGGTGCGTTGCTCGCATACCTTGTTTTAAATTGCGGAGATAAAAAAATGTTGCCCTCCGTGCACCAACTTGCATGCTGAAACTTCGGAAGCCAAAAATGTAGACAATGCTTCCTCATAGAAGAAGCTTCACGAATAAAGGAACATTATGAAAATAAAAATTTTCAACTTTTATGAGAAAACGATATCAAATAAAAAATGTTCAACTTTTATGAGCAAACGATATCAAAATTCAAATTTTCAACTTTTATGTGAAACGATAGGAAAATGTCGATTTTCAACTTTGCGACTTTTAACGCGAAATCGTCCCGATGAATCGCGGGACGAGATAACTGCCTTTTCGACAACGATCCCAGCTCAGCGTTTGCACAGCGCGTGACCGGTGTTAGACGAAACGCGTGCCACGATACCTACATACATGCAGGAATACAAATTAATGAAAGAGGTCACGCGTGTGACCCAGTTTTCGAATCGCTCGAGTTCACTTTCCCGCTGGCTTTTCGTTCGTCGGCCCGCCGCCTCTCCAGCGTCGGAGCGTACATGTTACACGTTAGAGCACGAGTGAAGCCCCGGGATAGAGAGGCCCGCTTATCTAAGCGCTTATCTAAACGCTGACCATAACGTTTCGTTTCACGGACGATTGCGAAACTGCAACGGGGGAGACGACTGAAACTGAGAACAGCGTCAACGCTCGTAAGGGATAATCCTTGCGGTTTTCTCGCGGAGTCCCCGAGCCTTATCGCGTTACTCCCGGCGACCGCAGTAAAATAATATGCACCGTCGAGGGGAGAAAAATAATATCCACCGCGAACGAAGAACGGCGGGCCGAGCCGGCCCGTCCGCACGCACTGTTTTAATGGTGATAAATAAATAAACAAACAAACAAAGTGCAGAGCAGCGTTACGCAAAGTCGATGTGACTCTGACACGTTTGTCAATCGATCGCGAAATCAATTAACTTCTCTTTAAAAAAATCTACGAGTCACGTGAAAAAAATTTGTGTGAATACATGTATATTGTTCCGACGTTCAGATAACGTCGATGGGTAACACGGATGGTCGAATAATTTTTTTAAGAAGTTCCCGGTACTTGAAGTACTGAAAAAATGGGTTCTCTCTGGGTGACCCTCATTGCCCGACCATCCCGTTGAAACTCCGCTCGACGATGATTTTCACATGCATAAATCGATCGCCGGAGGAACGAGGTCGGAATATATTATAAAAAGATCTCCGAGTCTCATTACTGCCCACGCCGCGTTGTGCGCATGCGTAAGTCGGCAAATCGTTTCGACGACCTTGCAGTTATTTGTCATTAATGCCGACTTCGCGAATACGTGGCGTACTGTTATTTTTTATTTACATATATATTTATTTTTTTTACCTCTCAAGCTCACGATTTTTCCACTCGATCGCGACTTCCGGTTTGCGAACGAGTCCCGACGTCCGCGTGTGCGCGATACGTCGCGTGCGACTTAATCGTTCCGGGAACGACGGCAATTGGTCAATCTTCGATGCGGTGCAATCGCGGCGTCGACGTCAATTTACTCCCGTTCATGGAACGTCATCGCGGGCGGCGCGTTGCGGAACGCGTAAGTATTGCGTCGTCGATGACTTCGCAAGCGTCGAGAGTGAATCTTTGAGTTATCGCACGGACTCTCGATTGTATTTCGCGAACGATCCGCCTAGCGGATCGAATGCGCCTCATCTCGGCCATGCGATCCTCGGCACATTTACATCTCTACCACTCACAACTCTACCAGATAACAACTTACCAGAGAAACATCTCTTCCCAAACAACTCTACTACAAATCGACTCCATAAGAAATCAACCCTATCAGAAAGCATATCTACTATATTACAACTCAACCGTATTAGAATTCTTCCGGAATGGAAATACAACTCTACCGGAATTGCAATAAAACTCTACCAGAATCAAAATAAAACTCTACCGGAATTGAAATAAAACTCTACCGGAATCAAAATAAAACTCTACCGGAATCCAAGGCTACCGCCTAGCCTTGTCTCTCGATAGAGTTTTATTTCCATTCCGGTAGAATTTTTTTATCTTTCGGGTAGAGATTTTGGCAGGGCTGCAATGTGGTAGAGACGTTTCCTGGTAGAGATGTCAGTCGCAAGAGATGTGAGTGTGCCCGATCCTCACACATGCGAGATCACCTGCGTCGCGCCGATAACTCGCGATGTTGACGTGGCAAGACGGTATTTCATATCTGTTGCCAATGTCAATTTTCCGCGAAGTCGGTCAGAGGCCAGAGCACCGTCTCCGGTCGCGGGACTTATTATTAAACATTATTTATTCTCTCTCTCTCTCTTTTTCTCTCGGTCCAATCTCTTCGCCGTACGTAATGACTGCGTTTGACACAAGCATCCTTAGCATCCGGTGGCCTTGCCGACCCGTTTGCGCTGAACCGTCCGCCGCTTAAGTCCTCGTCACTCCAAACTTACGAAAGACCAATTATCCCACGACACCTTCCCGCAGATTAAGCTACAAACTGGTGAATTTTTTATTCATTATTTTTCGGACTGGCGAGCGATGGCTGATTCACTGGGTAAAAAATTATTTCATAAAATCGGAAGACGAAGTTTCGTAAAAATAATTTTGACAAACAAGTGGATAAAAACTTCCACGACCGGTGCATTAAATTTCACACGAATTGAAATTACTCTAAAAAGCAGAAACTTTTGTAACTATACGCGAGGAAAGTTTGATCAATCGCATGGTGATGCACACAGGTTTCGCCTGTGTGCATCACCGTTCGCAATTGGGCCATTTTCTTCGCATGCATTGTAATTCATCGTCTATATCGATCGTCGATCGGTATCGACGTTCCGCTCTCGATCGGTTGCGAAATCGTTTTCGTTTCGCGAATATTCCTGTGCGAAGAAAGTCCGGGGGAAGAAAATCGGCGCGCATGATCGACGGTATTGCACGAGCGTGGATAAAGGCGTGGTTCGCGAGTTATCGTCACGATGGAAAGAGAGCCGAGCCACTGCGAACGGGAGAGAAAGAACGAATCTAACGTGTGCTCTCCTTGCCGTCGGGCTGCATGCGACTTCGCCACAATTGAATCACGTGGATCGTGACTCCACGGCACCGCGGACACGCCGAGCGCCGCCGCTGGTGCGCTCGTTTCGATATTCCGCACGTGATGCGCGTCAGATCTGCGCAGTGCGCGCCGATCGCACCCTCCGCAATGTCCCGCGCCGATAATCGATTACGAGACCTTACGAACCGCACACGGAACGGCGAGACCGTCTCCGTCGTTCACCGACTCGATCGTGCATTGTCTGTGAAAATTGTACCTCGCGAGGGTTTCGTACATTTACCCCGCCTGTTCGAGGCAAAGGTGACGCGCCGTGGGCTCGGCCAGCCCCGGGAGCGCGTCGCGCAATTTGTCTGGAAAAATGATCTCGCTGTAGATACTTTATTACCGTTAACGTTTCCGACAATCCATGTTATTTATGTTTTATGAGGCTCCCGACTCGATAATGGAAATGAGGTTTATGAGTCGGTAATGGACGTGAGGTTTATTCGTGTACCGATTAATTTTGATCTTCACGCAGGAAACAATTTTCGAGTCATTTTGATTTTCTTTTTTATCCGTCTTACATAAAAGATAAAGTTACATTATGTCTTATGAGGTTTATGACTCGATAATAGAAATGACATGTATTCCTGTATCGAAAAATGTAATGCTTTATGCAGGAGACAATTTTCGCGTGGAAAATAATTTTGCATTTTTTAATGTTGCTATTGACATAAAAATTAAGGATTGGCCACTTCCGAAGTTGATGAGACCGTTCGAAAAGTCCCGCGGTATTTGTGTCTCGTCGAGGGTTAACAAACAGCGTATAAACGATTGTTTACATACCGCGAGGATGAACAAAGCCCCCAGCGAGTGAGTTAATTGGACCGAATTAGTGAACTTTCTAACCACGCGAGTTCTCGGGACAACGGGATCGTTATGTAAAAATCGAATACCACGCGACGACGGGGTCACCAAGGCTGAACGAGGAATTCCTCGTTCGCATCGGAATTTTTTTTTTTTTTCCAATTCGCCCGACTAATATAGAACACCATAAGTTTCCCGTCCTCGCCGAGGAACAAACGAAATGCACATCGGTAAAAGTTGCGCGTGACATGTAGCAATTTTACGCGCCGTTTGATTAAAAATAGTTGTTTGACAATTTTCTTTAAAGTTAAGGGTGTTTCAAAGGTCTCGACATAATTGATAAGGCTGAGATTTTTCAGATTTTTGTCAAATACCGAAGTACTGAAATTTTGATCGAATTAAACTTTGGTTTGAAAATGTGTGTGTGATTCGTCCTTGAGATCAGCGATATGACTCTCGTGTCGTAAAACGTCGGATTTTCGATGCACCGTTTCTTCCGTGTTGCGGTTCATTATATGCAATTTTGCACAATCGACGGATCTCGATCGATCGATCGATCGGAATCCGTTGGGAACAAGCGCGGGGCTCAAAGTCTGCGTATGTGAGAAATCGCATAGATTTATGTACAGCTGATGTAAGCCGATAGATGAGATTTGCATAGCACGTGGTATGCCGTGTGTACACTGAGACGCCCGTTGCTCCACATTCCAGGCGCGATACGTAAACCCCGCAAGGTCCATTTAATCAAGGATGAAAAATATACGTTACCGTACTCCGACGATTCTTGCATATTGATTTTTAATTAATTTATCGATCAACCGCGGGTTCTAAAGTGTTCGCCTCGTGCGTCACAGTTGGTGACCACCTATGAGGGATCGAACCACGAAACATTTATAATTAAAATTGTACGCTATAACGATGTAATTGTGTTTCCGTGGCGCTTCCGGTAAACAATTATAGCAATAATTGTTCACCGGAAGCTCCAACACGTTATTTTCTTTAAGTATTTTTTTGTGTGCATCATTTGCATATAACTGAATGAATTGGGTTTAAAAGTAATCACAAAATTTGGTATTAGGTATTTGTGTATTTTTTGCAATTATTTTTGTTTTTGAAATGATTTATAAAATTTGAAATAAGTATTTTCATCAACAAGACTCTTACTTAACGTCCGCTGATACGGAGTTGCTTGCGAATTCGATTGAAAAATATCTACGAGCTCTACTAAACTTTCCTTCGTTTATGGGTGCAGTATCCGGTATTGATGTTAAAACGTTATGAAAAGTATCAAGTCATCCGAGTAATTGAAGCTAGTGGCGAAGCGATCGCTGAGATAATTGCGACGGTCTACTTAGCAATGGAACGGATCAGGGTCGTCACTGCCCACGTTGACGGTATCGAAAGCGTCGTCGTATCTATCGCGGGAATTCAATAGTGGCGAATTTGTTTATTTATTTATTAATAGCAAGTTGTTGCGGCTCGGGCGCTTTCCGTCCTCGCTATGGGCTATGGAATTTACATTTTCGTAGATTTGCCGGAAATATGTCACTTCCGGTTTGACAATGTTATTTTTCGACCGGAAGTGCCCTCATACCGGAAATACCTCACTTCCGGTTTGAAAATTTAATTTTTCAACCGGAAGTGACGTCATACCGGAAATAGGTCACTTCAATTTTGAAAATATCAACTTTTGAGTTTTTTTGCACACGACAATAGTGCACAGCGCATTGTGCACGACTCACCGAGACGCAGAGAATAGAACAAGAATAGCCCCGACTCCTTGGATTCTAGAAAATTTAGATAATCAAACAAATAACTTTCAAAAGTGTAAAATGTATTTATTCATTCATTTATGAATCGAAACTATGTCGACGCCGTTACCCGATCGCTCACGTGAATAGATGAGGAGCGCAACAAGTGTTTTGCAATGTTCACGCCGCGTCGCGATCCGATCGGGAATCGCCGAGTTTTACGTAAGAAAAATTGCCAGGAAGCCGCTTCCGAGGATCTAGGAATGTACAATTGAGGCAACCGAGCCACGCTATTTACGTCCGAATTTACGGAGCATGCCAGGCGTCTGCTCGACTGCTCTACCGCGTTATAATAACGCATTGAATATTCCTTACATAATTAGAAAGCGCGCGTGATTGTTTTTCTTTTCGTGTTATAATACCGAATTAAAGCGAGGCAATTAAAATCGTTTATATCCGGTGAACAGAACGCAATGTATTGGCGCAATGGGAGAGTTTATTTTTTTTCTTAAATATCTGCAAACATTGGTGCAAACTTATAAGAAAACCGTCAGAGATACAACTTCCTCGTGAAAATATTAAGACAATAATTTAATTATGCAATAATTTGACTATCGTTAATTTTTTTTTTTCGTGTTGCAGAAAATCTGGCACCGTCCGAACTGAAGAAGCTGAGAAACAAGCAGAGGAAACAGCGCAGGAAGGCCGAACTCGAGCGTCAACAGGCCGCCCAGGCTCAAGAGAAGAGAGAACAGCACAACAAGTCCCGGCAGCAGGCTGATCCCGACTTTGAACAGCCGACGCTGGACGAGCTGATACCAGAAAAACTAGAAAGGGTACGTTTTACTTTGTTTGTAAGAAAAAAAAAAAAAAAAAGGTAGTACATAATTTGATGCCAACTCCCGCGAGTTCACGGTCGCATAAACTTTCGGAGTCGTTGGTTCAGGACACTGCGATTAAAAACCAGAATTTTTATAGCCATTTTGGTTTGTTTTTGAAATAAATTAATGTCATCGAGACTATTAAATTAATATTGCGGATTAGCATAGGACGGGTTGTTTACATCAATAAATCGTTAGTCCAGTTTTGTTTTGTACACATCGGTCTCCGAAAAATAAGTAATAATTTCAATATTCCTTCTGATACTTGTTTTTCTCTGCGTAGAAAAACGAAACAAAATATTTACCTCCAAAAATAATCCGACACTAAGCACGCCTAATAAACGATAATTGATATTAACAGGTCGAGGATCCGCTGCAGCAGGCCATCAAGTTTCTCCAGCCACTGCAGAATCTCGCGTCGGACAGAATCGAGACTCATCTCACGGCTTTCGAGATATACATTCGGAAAGGTAACATCGATTTTTCCATATATATATTTTTAAAAAAAACTAAATTGAATAAATTTTTTTTTCGCCGTCATGCTTCGCAGGTCGAACTCTGCTGATGCTTCAGTCGATAAAGCGAGCGCATCGATTGGACCCGAACAATCCTGATCTCCATTCGTGTCTGGTTCTGTTCATGCGACACACCGACGAGGCGCAGCTGGAGGGTGCGGTCGCCGAGGTCGTAAAGCGTCAGACGAGCGAAATATACTCGGACTCAAAAGCCTCGCAGTTCAACGCCGATTTCTTGAAGAAAAACGGCAAATCGCTGCCCCATCTGTTTCAAGCAGGTCGAATGATGTATCTGCTCGATTCCACTGCTCAAGCTAAAGCCCTGTCGTTGGCCACCAATCTCGACGGTCTCGACGGTGTTACCCTGCCGATTTGCGTCAGGGTGCTGGATGCCCTTCGCAACAACGATTTCGGCACGTGCGACTCGGCGATAGCCGACTACATCGACAAATGTCACAAACGCTTCCCCTACGCTACGGCGTTTCGACCGCCCGAACCTAAGGCGACCGCCAATCATCAGGACAAAGAGAATTCGATAAAGAACTGATACTCGAACGTTTTCTCCCGCTTCGCCGAGCCACGATAGACGAAGAGAGAAGAGAGTGAAAAATTAGGGTTTGGCGAAGCGACAGAGGATTTTTTTTCGATCAGCGCGCCGAGAGACGCGCAAGGTACTCCTAGAATTTCTATTTAAAAAAATATAAACGAAAGACAGAAAAGCAAAGAGAACAACGGAAACAACACACACGGAGGGGAGACAACGAGGAAGAAGATAAAAATTTAAAAAATAGGTTTGAGAACAAATTGAATTGGTCGCTTTGATAAAAATAAAAAAAATTAAATGGATCGTCGGACGGTTCACACTCGATGCCCTTTGATGCAACCGGAGTCTCGATGAGTGCGATTAAAGTGCTGTGGCGAGGGTGCTGGACGGAACAATCTTAACAAATTGATATATGACACGCGCGGGCGACGCCGGGACTCGCACAGTCTCTCGCATTTTTAATGAAACGAAAAGCAAAATAACAAACGAAGGTGAAGAAGAAAAAATCAAGGACATCGTAGCTATGTTTAATTAATGATAATAGTTCGGGAGTTTATTGGGGGGAGGTGAGGCTCTCGAAAACGTTTTCGAGAGACTCGAACTTACGAGAATTGGGCAAAATCTATTTCTTTTCTTTTTTATCGGGAAATTTTACAATCGTAATTTCGGACCGATTGAGTAATCGAATTTCGAAGCACGTTCGTTCGCGGTTACGATTACCGAGCGAACCTTTGCCGTGTTGAGTGGATTTTTAATTGTAAAATTGTAATTGTGTGGGCAATTTATTGTCGGAATTGCGATTGTAAGTTTTTTTTTTTTTTTCGTTGGATAACAAAAGGAAAAAAATATTAGATTTTGTATTTGACCGAGCGAGAGAAATCTGGGAACGGGGAATAGAGAAGGGAAAGGTGGAAAGCGTGGAAACTGTTTCAGTGTCGAGTGCATCGCGTCGATAAACGGCGCGGAAATGGAAAGAAAAAATAAACAAACGAACGGAAAGACTCGTACGCTTTCATACTCGCGCCCTAGAAATTTACTTGTCATCTATACATCGTGAAAAAAAGGAATGAAAAAATGTAAAATCTTCATTGATGCCTAAGGGATACACTCTACTGTGTAGAGTCCGTGACATTGAATAGATCGTCGACCGCAGGGGGAAAAAAATCCGAACAAGAAATCATTAAGTCAATGTACGACGAATGTACGTTACCACAGTCATATGAACTTTCCTTTACCATTGTGTAACCATTTCGTATATGTGTCGCCCATCGAACGTTTATTAAAGGTGATGAACGTCCATAACTCTCGTAGCGTTTTTTTACTTGAACGCTTTTTTTTCTTCTCGTTCCTCGGGACTTACTTTCACGATTTGCGTTTCATCGACGAATGTGCATGAAAATTCTACGGTGAGGCGTTCGGATAAACTGGGTTACTCTTGTTCAAATCCACTTTCACGAATAAACACGAGGACGATGAGCAGCGACGCACGTGTGCATGGCCGAGGTACATTCGCGAATTAATTCGACATCGATTTATATTGGAAAAAAAATGTACACTATCTGTATAAAAAAATCACAATGATACTATGTATTAGAGAAACTTTTGAACGAACGCAGTTTGAAACAGGCGTTTTAAGGAAACCAATTTGTTCTCTCGCTCTCTGTGCTATTCGCTGGAGTGATTGGTAACGTTCGAAAAAGTATTCTCTCTGATTTGAAGACACGAGATTGAATCTTTTTTTTTTTTTTTTGTGACGATGTTATTGTACTTCCATGCGTAATGACAATTTCTTGAGTTATCTTATCGAGTTAACTTCGGAGTGCCATAACGTTGTTAAATCGTAGCGTCAATTATACTTTTTCGAACAGTAGGAATTACTTCATGGAAAAAATAAAAATAAACGTGTAACACGAACAACGAGAAAAGAATTTTAGACTGCGTTGGTTTTAGAGTCGTCTTAAAAGCAAATAAAATGTGAGATTCTCAAACCATCAATACACGACATAATTGAGAAGTCTTTTACGTCTTTACGCGTATTTAATAATTATTTATTGATAGAACTTCGACTTGTTTTTCATTTCAACAAGAGAGAAAGAGAGAGAGAGAGAGAACGAGAAAAAGTGAGATAGAGTTACGCTATTGTGTGTATGAAAGAAAAACAGCTGAGTTACATCCGTGTTACTCCGAATCAAATCATAGTAATCGAGATACTTCGAGTAGTGTCTATAAACGTAAAGAATCTTAGCAAAGTGGTAATAAAAAAAAATTAAATAATAATAATAGATCATCAAACGCGCGAGCGATGAATGTAATTAAATATTATCTTCCTACTGGATTTATTGCAAACTTATCGGAAAGGAAACTCACTTTGACAGGACCTCCTCTCGTTAATCGCATGGTATAATAATAAGCATCGTCATTAATTGTCATACGCTATTCATCGATATCGTTATATATAAAACAAAAAAGTGTGAATATCAAACCGAGATTGAACAAAAAACAATACCGAAAGGAAAAAGCCAGCCGTGCAAATTCGAAAGGAACATCGTCTCGAAGTGCAGTTTTTTAAAATTCCATAACACTTTGTACAGTACAGTGTAACGTTTGCATACTACCTTACATTAAAGAAGAAAATTTAAAAAAATTGTTTATTAGTCTCTCCAATGTTCGTACATCGTTGAAAAAAAAAGAACGATCGTTACCTCAGCCTGCGAGTCTGAGATTCGTTTCAATCGTAGATTTTCGTTATCTGGAAATCCTTACGCGTCGTTGGCTTACATGCGGTAAAATATTGGTTCGACAGGACACTTATCTGATCTTAATTTATCTTCGATCGTCATTTGAGTGTTTGAAGAAAAATATCGATTTTTTTTTCCTCGCTACATCTGTTCAACCCGCGATCGTATTGTTCGATCGAAGAGATCCGTCGTTCGGTTACTCCGTTGTGCTGATGTATACCAAAATCACCAGAAGCAAAGACTGCGATGCAGAATTTCGGGTCCGCTTCGCGCCAATGATATGATAATTACTCGGGCGTGTCGTCGTTATTGCGCACACAATATAGTTACTTCTGCCAAATGTTTTAGTTTTTCCTTATAGTGTCCTATTTGCAACGAATTTAATTTATATCCGAACACGAAACGTCGTTGAGGTATCCCCGATATCACGCAGGTCTTCTTCTACAAAACACATCCGATAAAGCATAACGATTTTTTTGATTCGACAAATTTAATTTATAAAAATTGTATCGTTTTGTCATGTATCAATAAACTTTGACCTTAAATCATTGATACGGTGGAGAGACGATGAGTAAGCAAATTCATCGGATATTTGCCAAGAACGTGCTCCTTGCTAATATTTTTTCAATTAAAAAAATTAATTAACAAAAATAAACCATTAATGTATTGTTTTTAACATAAAGTTGTTGTAAAACAACTTTTATTATGCGTCGTTGAGTATTGTCGTAACATGATTAATCCTTTATAAGGGCTACGCGAACAGGATTTGAGATCGATTCTTCCTGGTAGATCACGAATTATTTCTTGTTCTAGTTGCTAAAAAATACTTGCAATCACATGAAAGTGTGATAATGTCATTGGTCAATTTACCGACATGCTGTGTTGCCGTGCGAGAATGTTTGATAGAAAAGGTCATTCTTTTGGTACTTGTAGTTCAACAGAATCGGGCTTTGGTTTTTTTATCGGGGTCAGCGGAGTCGACGGCGTCGGCGGCAATTGATTCATATCGTTCCAATTAATGTCCTGGAAGTTTATAACGATATGATTGCTTTTCGGTATGTACTGCCTGCAAAAAAAAAAAAAATAATGTTGAAAAAAACGAATAACAGCCAATTGTTGCTAATTGAAAAACGCAATCGTTGGCGAATAATATTGTTGAAAATTACCGATATTCAACCCCGGCTGCGTCCAACATTATCTTCGAAGCTTGCGTCCTTATTTTGTGGGCATGTTTGTCAGACATGTAAACGATGGTTGCAACACCAGACTGTATTATCATTTTGGCACACTCGTTGCAGGGAAACAGTCCAACGTACATCGTGCAACCCTTCACGTTTTGAGAATTTCTGTTCAATATAGCATTGACTTCTGCGTGGCAAACTAAAAACAAGACAAACATTGTATATGTGTATGGAAAAATTAACGGGTGGAGCTGTTTTACGACGATCGTTAATTGCATGATATTTTTATTAGTGAAGGCAGAAAAAAAGTTGCAAAGTAGCTTTCTTACGGCTTCCTCATTTCTTTTTTGAATGTTTCAAAAATATTTTACCAATATTAAAAAATATTTTTAAAAATACTTTAAAAA
Source organism: Amblyteles armatorius (assembly GCA_933228735.2). Taxonomy (NCBI): domain Eukaryota; kingdom Metazoa; phylum Arthropoda; class Insecta; order Hymenoptera; family Ichneumonidae; genus Amblyteles; species Amblyteles armatorius. Next base: position 11,322,491 of record OW121695.1, on the reverse strand, counting down.
TAATTGTTTGCCCGCTCATAAACATTATGTTGAAATGCTTCCGAAATGTTTTTTGAACATTTTAGCGAAATGTCGAAATCTCGTAAAATCTAAACGATTAGATGCATTTTTAAACCTATCACGATCATTTTTCAAAAATTTCAAAATTGCGTACAATTTCGATTCGCGCCGCAATTCTCATAAAAATTGCACCGAAAAAAAAAAAACGTCACCACTCATGACTGTATCAAATATCAACTCGCTATCTGAAGACGTTCCCGTTTGACAAACGGAAATGGAGCTTTAAATGATGCAAGCTGTCTCACGCACACGTATAAACATACAGAGACACATTCATCCGGGCACCAGCCATCCTGATAGCCACGCGCCACGAAACGGACGCCGGATACTCTGATACTAAAACCTCGAAAAAAATATTTTTACGAATATGAGGAAGTAAAAAAGAAATCATAATTTTTTTTTTTAAGTACCGTATAGATATTTCGAGTCCAATTGGGACGCGGTGTTCTTGCCCCATGGAAATTCGTCGTCGCTGCAACCTTTCGGCATTCCATTGTACCCCAGGCTGATGATGCGTTTATCCTTATCGACGATACAGGCGCCTACTTGAGTGCACGGATCTTTGCTTCGCTTTGCCGCGAGAAACGCAAGAGCCATAAAATATTCGTCCCATTCGAGGTAGTCGCTCTTTTTTTCACTTCCCTCGCTGAAAAATAATAAACATTATCCATTATTCCATTAATGAATAATCAAAACAAAAAGCAAAAATAGAGTGATCCGAAGTGATTAAATTTATGTTATATTCTACTGTATTCATACCGTTTTGGTTCCACTATGGTAGGTTTATTCACAGCCATTACTAACAATGTAATAATTTACAGTATTAATTTACAGAGAAAACATCAACTCTGCATTCTCCTTGAGACGCAGTACATGTGACTATGAGCACGTGCGGCCCAACGAATACTGATGGATTTGGCGGTGTAACTGCGAACGGAACAGTTGTCGGCCCTGCGGAGCAGCTGTTGGAACTACTTGTAAGACGCCAGATAACGCCTGGATCCGTTGTAGTCGAACTTGGCGCTGCGATCGCTGCTGCTCAGGCCGAGCGTGGTGTGGATCATTGCTCGGCTGGATTCGTCGATAAATCAGGGATCTCCGATCAATAATAACTTTTTTTTTTTCCATCCGAGGACGGCAACTTTAACGGCCTAAAGATAAGAGCAGGTTAAATACAGCGGTCGGTAATAAAAACTGCAATCAAGTTTCTTCACGAACGGCGATATCCAAAGTAAAAAAAAGTATCATCATAGACGGATTACATGTAAGCTGTCGATGATAGTAGTAAAAGAGCATTGTCGCCAAACTTAATATTTATAGTTATCTTCGTATACTAAATTTTATACCAATGCTAACTTTACACCTTGGCAAAGGGCCATCGTCTTGGGTCCTTCAGCCCTAATATAATACAACATAACATAATATAATTTAACCAAAAATTCTCTTCCCCTGCGTCTGCCGATTCCCCAGGGAGAGATAATTTTCATTTTCCTCCGCGGTCGGTGGTTACAAAACGTACAATTTTTGTTAGCAACAGTTAACAGGATTATACCACTTCACCTTAAAAGTGTGTATCCAGCGTGTGTGAGCACACGATCTGTTTCATCTTATAGCGTTCGATCATGAATACGTAAACTAATTATTCTACCAAAAAATACATCACTTGCCGAACCAGTTTCAAAGCTTTGTCTCTCTGGACTCGTTTCCAAAAAATTTCACGAGATCGTAATAAGAAGCTTAAATTGCCAATACGGCATGCATCATTCTGCCTGTAAAAATAGACCTTCATAATTCGAGGAAATAAATAATCAATAAAACAATAACGGTAATGATCACTCGCGAAGGCAGAGGTCAGGAGAGAGCTTAGACACACGCCAACTGGCGGTTCCTGGCACCGGGAGATCTTCGTGGATCCATCGTACAGCGACAAATGTATTTCCTCCACGAAAGACATATACCATCCGCTGTCACGGTACCTGGGGTGGGAACCCGATGGCATATTTCGTTAAGGTAGCACGAGCACGAACTTTATTATTAGATGCAATGCAAATTTTTTTATATTTTATAAACAATGCATAGAAGATCACATCTGTAAAAATTCAATCTTACCGGCTATTTACATCAAATAAATAAATCCAAAGACGCAAAATTTAGCATTGTTGTTTGTCGGAAAAGAATCACGATCGCGCTCCAGGCATCCATGAACTGCGGTGCACTTTGTAGTGTTTGTCGCGCGTGTCTGCGCCCATGTACATTGGCGTCGTAGAAAATCATTGATTCGTCCACTTTAATACTTTAAAAAAACAATGCATTAAAAAAATGGTTCTTGTTTCCGTACAGCACAAGCTTATCTCTCCAAATAAACAGTACATATATATCCATGTATTGCAACGGGACGACCTCGGGTCCCTCCGTTACCGGCAGCAGGAAGAAGAGAGGAAGACGGTCAACTACACCCTGCACCGTGAGAGGTCTCCACCCAAAGAGAACAAAAAAAGAGAAAAAAAAACGAATATAAACGTGGCAATTTGATAGCTCTAAGATAAATGGTAGAAACTAAACTTTTTTTTTTTTTTCCTCGATTCGAAGATCAGCAGAAGGAAACCTCGGTATTTGCAGTTCATTCTCATCGTGGTAATAACATTTGTAATATGTAGTCGTGTCGTTTGTGCAACATTATCGCAGTTACACAAAACACTTCGACATTCGTATCAACTTATGTTTCACTGTATAAACACAGGTGCACACCGGTAGCCGGCGATTTTTAGCTGACGATAATTGAGCAAATCGGATAATCAGAAGCGAATGCGTTCTATGTATGATCACTAAGGTGCGCCTTCGATTTCGATATTGATTGAAAATTTATATCGGAAGTATCTCATATAAATATTCTTAAAAATATTCCCTTAAGCTTATTTTTGAGATTAAAAGTTGATTAAAAGTTTCTTGATAGATGTATGTGTATTATAACGTGGCGTTATCAACGCCCATCGCAATTGCAGCTCTTTTAGCGTGGTAAAACGAGAAAAGTCCAGCCTAGGGATTTTTTTCGGAAGAAAGCGATCGTAAGACCGATTTATCGAATCGACGGGGCGTATTTAGGCAAAATAGAGTTTTCATCAATCATTTTTACATCATATTGTCGAGCACCTCGGTCGAGCAAGAGGTTTTATACCCCCTTCACACGGAAAGATCTCAGCCACCTCGCAACCATCGTCGAGGAAGCGTGGCCTGGCTGGACGGCGTGCAACATCGCAGAGGAGGATGCTGACCTACACTCCGTCACAACACGCCAGGCCCCGAGAAAAAAAACCGCGGAGACTCGTGCGACGAAGTCACGAGCCAGAGCGCCTATCGCAGCACGAGAAGACCAGTAAAGTCGCTCGCGACGGGATCGACTTTCCGTACAGACGAGACAGCGATCATCGGCTGTCCTCGAAACGGATTGTCCTCGGTACGATTGGAAACCCGCAAATGACGTATTTCCGAAATGACGTCACGTCCGGTAAAAAAATTGTAGTTTGCGATACAAGCGCCGTGAAGAGAACATTAGAAGCTCTTCTCCTGCATTCGTTACAAAAAATATTTAGCGATACTAGTGCGGTAAAGCGAACATTATACGCAGGTTGCGAAGTGGTCGCACGAGCCAAAGGCAAGTGCTTCCACGAGTGCGCCGAGTGCGATCCACTTCACAATCTGCGTATAATGTTCTCATTACGGCACTAGTGTCGCATCATATTTTTTGTGACGAATGCAGGAAAAGTGCTACTCCGTGCCTGCTGATTGTGTATTTACACATGACCGATGTGTATTTACACATGAATGTAAAGCGTCACTTTCGCCACTCCCGGCAGGCACGATAAGTAGCACTTTTCATGCATGAGTTACAAAAAAGTTTTCTTCACAAGCTGTAAAAACTGCCATTTTCGCACCGACTGACATAAATACTATTTTCAAACCGGAAGTGACGTACTTCCGGTATGATTTCACTTCCGCTCGAAAAATGAGTTATCAAAGCCGGAAGTGACGTTTTCGCTCGAAACAATATACCTATACGTAGTATTTCTCCAACCAACCTGTATAGACAAAAGACGGCACAGCGACGTTCTACCTGGGTAGTTACTTTTTAACGGAATGAGTTTCGTACAAAATCAGATTTGCCTGAATGACACCCTACCTCTAAAGAGATAAGTGCCGCGGCATGGTGTAAACTCTAGTTTTTCGGTCCTCGAAAAAGACAGGTTGTCTTTTGACTTGAAAACAAAACGGCACGCATCACCGGTTTACACGCTGCAGTGTAAATAGAGACGGCGAAAGACATACATTTGTTACGCTTTATGAGCTGACGGTACCGTGCCGCGCCGCACAGTTACGACGAGCCCAGGGCGAGACCGTAAGTACATAGGATAGCTAATAAAAGTAAAAGGAGGAGGGACAGCCGGTCGGCACGTAGACGCAAGCTGTACCCTTGGGGTGCTGCTTCGCTCGGCATCACCGCTCGCTTTTTTTTCTCCTACCGACAGTACGCTATTTAAAAAAAAAAATGTATTATTGCACGTTATACTATCGCAACCGTTTAACGAGTCTCTGCACTTTTCACCCAACGGGAGTTCTGACACTGCGCGACACACGCTTCCGTTCGCATTAAGACAACGAGTCGATTACCCTCGTGCTCGTTCTCGTCTATTACTGCATCACAGCGGACGTCGCTTTATTAACTTCGTAGAACCGGGGCGTGGAGCTCTGACAGGCTTATCTTAAAGGATATTTGTTTGTTTACGGTTGCGTGCGTGGATGCAGCCTCCTGTCCGCCTAAAAGTCTCTTGAATTTTATCATAATAACGATGAATAACCACCGGTTAATTTCACTCCAATCTGAATAAATGTAAGAATTTAATTTTTTTTAACTTTTCACTAATGTCTGTATAAGCGATCGTATTTATAGATTAATACAATCGTAAGAAAAGGAAAAAATGTTGATAACTATCGACGAAAATGCTGCACTGAGAAAAAAAAATTCAGTTGATTCAAATAAATTGCATTCAGTTGACCGAAGATTTGGTCAGGTTGACCAATCCTTTTTTTAATGAAATATTTTTTTAACAAATAAATATCGATAAAATCATTGAGATTGTGTTTCTCATATTGGACGTCTCCGTTCATTGAAAGTCTGAGTCAACCAAATGTTATTGATGAGTGTCGGCTATTGTCTTGTCCGTCGTTCCCAATTATATTCTCTGCCTTCAATGCTATTTCCCCTCAGGCGAAAAAAAAAATTGCTTTCGTCGGGTTGATAAGTTTCTCGGCACGTAGCGAGTAAATAAATAATCCCTCGTTGACTCTATCGATTATTGCCGATGAAACATATCTGTCGGTAGGGGCGAGTAGTTTTTCTCGGAAATAGATTAACCGAGGCGCGCTGCGGGTCGGATGTCTCGGGATTCCTGGTCGAACCGTCATGTCGGAGCACCCGAGCTGGGTGCGGCGACACCCCTAATCATCGTAGTACCGTTAAACGGGCACTCGACTATAAGTCAGCCCCCGCGCGTCTAGCGAAGGGTCGTTCTCCTCGCCACGTACACCCAACGTAGCCGCTTCGCGCGGTGCACCCTTCTCCCAACTTTGACGCTCTTCAGTCCCGTTTCCCGCTGCATTAATGAATAATACAAAATAACTCGACCGGAGAACAAACACCCATAAAACCCCTCCCTCAAGGGCGAGCCATGAGATATTTCGACGTCCCCGAGCATTGATTCATTTCAGGGGCTGCTGGACTTTCCTATTTTAAGGACGGAACGAGGCGATTTTGAAGAATCGACTTTACATCATTAATGTGCTACGTATATGTCTCAAATCTTACGGGATTTTAAGTCTAAACATAAAAAAGTTTCGGTGTGAAAAATGAAAATGATAATAATTCGTTCGAAGTCAACCGTGACTGCTAAAAAAGTTGAACAAAGTTCTGACAAAAAACTGGATAGATGTTTTTCGCTGTTTTGACCACATTTGTGACCCCGAACAAAAATGACGGTCATGGCGCAGCAAACATTTTCTGAAATCAAAAAAGTCGGTGAATCGACGGTTGTTTTTTGGTCGATCGACGCTTACAAAATAATACTCTGACGGCACATCTGCAACGACGAGTCGTTCGGTCCCACAAAATCGGAGCTACATTTCTGAGACGCATTGCGACGTAACTTTCGAGAGATAAAAAAAAAAAAAAAAAAAAAAACTCCATGCCTTCCTCAGCGAAAATAAATCCGAACAATTTCCCGGAGTTGTCACGGGTAGTCTGGAGATAAAATTTCCATTGCGGAGGCGGAAATTTTTGTCAAGAGCGTGGCTGCCTGCCAGGTCGGATTGGTCCAGCGGAGGAAAGCGAAACGCTCAGGAGACTCGAAGCACGACCGTGACGGGGTTGCGAAACAACGTCGTTCTGGCGGAGGGCGAGAGTATTGATTAAGGTACCGCCAGTCAGAGGGATCCGCTCGTCGAGCCTTACTCTCTTTTGCTATCCGGACGTGTAGTACAGTCGGCACGTGAATGAACGCGCGGGGCGAGTCGACACAGACAGGAGCTGCAGGCGCATATACATATATATACATATATATATATGTAGTATATACATGTGTATGTATGTATTCGGGAAACGGAAAGGGTCGCTCGCGTCGATGGGGGTGAAACGGCGAGGAAGAAGAGCGTGCTGCAGGGTATGAAACGCATGAGCTATATAGTTGGAGAGATTCGTGCGTTTCGCGCATACGCGCATATAGGTATGCAAAATATATACGCAAAGCGACGCCGCAACAACGTATGCGGTGTGTGTGTATTATGTATGTATACACCGTGTGTAAACTGCAGAGGAGCGTGGGTCAACGTTGGGGGTTCATTGCAGCCGCACGCACACACGCGGATTTCAATCTATGCGTCACTGGGGCGGATAAGCACTGGTATATCCGCAGCACGTATAATTACGCTCGACAGCCAAGCCCGAGCGGACATCAGGAACGAAAAAAAGAAATCATGTTTTTCTAATGAAAATAAATAAATCGGCGAATTATACCGCGGAAACGATGGCATGTGCGACCTCGGTGGTGTATTTGGCATGGATCGGAGACACGATTATAAAATTGGGAGCTTTAGGAATTTCCGGGATACTCGGATGCGCAAGCTCTTGCAAAGAAGGCGATCCACTGCGCAGAGACTTTCTGGCCTGAAAGAGAACGGCATCGGAGAATCTCTCCTACGCTGTCGTACGAAATTCGATGAGACTTCAAATTCGATTCGACACAGGCAACGAGAAGAACTGAAGAAAAAAAAATGCATCAGCCTATCTTAAGGCAGCCTTGGCAGGTGTGCACCTTCTTTCGTTTACTTTTATCGATAAGGAAAAGACCCGCACCTGCAATGCAAACATACTTTACTTTCCCACTATCTCCTTGCCTTGCAGGACGGGGATCGATTCATCAAATTGTACTTTTTCGCATTGCCGTGCGTAGTAAAATCGTGGTAGTAGAGGCGTGTTCGCCGAGCCGGTACGCTCCCAGGCTACACGTGGTGCCTGCCCTCCCCGTTTGTACTCCGCAGCCGAACCAACCTAACAGCGCGTGCGAGGGAGCGACCCGGCGGACTTCGGTGCGACTCGGAAGTGAGCGAGACGACGACGGACGAACGGAGGGCATGTGCGGAGGAGCGAGCGCGGCTGTGCGGAACGCGAGGGAGAACGAGCGAGTCGACGGTGGCGCGGAGGGACGACGGAGAAGGGAGGAGACGCGAACGAGACGAGAGAAAGACGGAGAGAAAGAGGGGACCGGCCACTCTTCTCGACGGTAGTCGCACTCCGTGTGCGAACGGGAGACCGGCACGATCGTTGCTCGAAGATACTGTGTGCAGAAACGCGCGCGGGTTCACGCCGACTGCCGGAAAGTCGCGAAGGCGCACATTCGGAAACCGTGCGGGTTTCCGATACAACGTGCCATCCGGACGTAAAGCACCGGACATTAACGTTAAACACAAACATATTTCAACGTCGTCCCGAGTCGAATTCGTGCGAGACGCCCGAGACAGCGTCGCGCTAACGCGGTGCACGAGCGGTGCTCGTCCTGCCAGCCCTAGCAGCGCTTTCGGACCGGCAAATTATCGACGGAGGTTTCGGCATTATCGTCGGGAGTAACGCGAACGTCGTTTCGCGTTGTCAACGGGGAGGATCGGGAACTGTCGACAGGCGGAGAGAAACCGAGCACGGTGATACATGTCGGTGCGCTTCATTGTTTTTTCAACGCCGAATCGAGGCGCGCTGAACTAAACTCTCGGCCGGCTCTCTCGTAAACACTCTGATCGAGACGAGACTCGCGAGTGCGTGCTATTGTTATATCGGACGCTGTAGACCAACGATGAGGAAGGCGCGTGTTTTTGCGTTCGGGCGTAATACGAGTGACGAGTACGAGTTCGGCTGCCCTTGGAGATGCTGTGTCTAAAGTCACATTCAACCGGACTACTGGTCACCGAGACGTGAGGTATAGATATACGTGCATGTATTTACTTTCATCGTGGCGAGACGGATTTCGTAGGACCTAAAACTTTGTTTTGCGTTCGGTTTTCGTGGCATTCTTTTTTCTATTTCTTTCGCGTTTGGGTATAAGACGAGTGACGAATTGTACGAGGTCGGCCGACCGCGCTGTGACTTAAGTCACATTCAACCGGACTACTGTTTACCGAGACGTGAGGCGTAGATATGTGTGTATTTAGATTCACGTGGCGATAAGGATTCGCAGGCGTTAAAATTTCGTTTTTCGTCCGATTTTTTCACGAAATCTTTTTTTAAAATACTTTTACGTCTGGGCATAACACGAGTGGAGAATTATACGAGTTCTGCCGCCTTTTTGCTGTGTCTTAAGTCTCTTTTAACTGGAATACTGTTTACCGAGACGTGAGGTATAGGTATAATGTGGGAGGTATAGATATAGACAAGATTAGTTAACGTCGTAGCTCTGCTTTATTTCCATAAACAAATGACACTAATTCGTATAAGATGAATATTATGGTTAATGTTTTCCGAAGAATTCGTAGAGTATCTTTCGAGAAACAAAATGTGCTTTCACTTGTCAAAAGCGAACGAAAATTACGAATTTGACTTCACAAATATTGCCTACAAATATGCCCGTGGATTTATTGGCATAAAATCGATTTTTTTTCTGTAAATTTGATGTGATAAATTTTACGAGTTCAGCCGCCCTTGGAGATTCTGTGTCGTAAAGGGAGGCTAAACACGTATGAGTGCGAGAGAGGCGAAAGTTAAAGTTTTGAATTCGTTTTTTATTTCTAAACGTTTCTATAAAATGAAAAAAGAATTGCGCGGCGCACTGCGTCAATTCGATTCCTACTTTATAAAACCGTTTCGGAGAAAAACGGATTCAAAATATTCTAAGGTTACGTTGATCTTTAGACCCACCTTAAGTCACATTCAACCAGCCTACTGTTTACAGAGACGCGAGGTATAGTTATATATACGTGTGTATTTACTTTCATCGCGGCGAGAAGGCTCCGCAAGCGTTAAGCTTTGTTCTTCGTCCGATTTTCACAGAATCTTTTTTTTTTTTTAATTGCTTTCGCGTGCGGCAACTCAAAGTCGCGTCTTTAGCTCTTCATTAAGAAAACCTTCGCTCGGAATGCGTCGGAAAAAAGCGTGTACGAGGAAGAAAAAGTAAAATCGAAAGGAAAGAGTCCCGATCCATCATGTGCCATCGTAGGATCGCTTTATTTATATATGGCTTCCCCCTGTCGTGAACTAGACTACTTCTCGGCTCGTTATTGCCCACTGTCTTACCGCAAGCACACGAGCGTTAAGCTGTCGGGCTCCGTAACGACTATTTGATGGACTGTGAAGGAATCTCACCGTGTGACGTGACACATTTACTTATAGCAGTGACGTATTCAAAGTCGCGTGATATTATTTTTCTTCTTTTTTTTTTGTTTTTCCTAATTTTATCAATTTTTATAGAATGGATAACGATAGATTGTCTCGATAGGTTGCGTCAAGTGATGTATATACACTAGTCCGGTAATGCACACAGCAACCCAAATCTACTGAAGCGACTTAAGTCGCGCGAAGACGCGAATTGATGTTTATTTTTATTAATTTTTTTAAATATTTTTTTTTCAGTATTATTTTTTTCACCTGATTATATCAATTTCATAGAATCGATAACGATAGGTTGCCTCGTGTGATGTATACACGGTCCTCCGGTAACGCCCACAGCAACCCAGATCTATTCGAGGAACTTAAGTCGTGCAGAGACGCGAATTGACTTTTTTTTTAAATCTTTTTCTTCACCCAATTATATCCATTTTATAGAATCGATAACGCTAGGTTGCCCCGAGTGATGTATATACGCTCGTCCGGTAAAACCCACGGCAAGCCAAATTTATTCGGTGAACTAACGTCGCGCGGAGACGCGAATCGATATCGAGATATTTAATCCCCCTTTCGCCGTCGCCCCCCCGAATCGATATGCAGACTGGCTCCGACGATGGGAATTCGGCATAATTTCGAGCTTCTCACAATCGAGCGGAACGAAGTTTCAAGCGCGCGGAAAATTCCCCGTGCGTTCATTATTATTATAGTCGTTACATCGTAATAACTAGTAACTTATAACTAATAACTGCTGTAAGACGGTGGTTCGGGAGCGCGAAAGGGAGTTGCCGCAGATTGCAGGGAATTAACGGATGTCGCTGTAAGTAAACTGCTGCATTTATTCGATGAGATTAGTCGCGTCCCTCTATACGGCTCGTGTACTCCCTTCGTCCAGGCTTTTGTCGTTTGTTTTGTCACTGCAGGCCGAGGCATCGCTTAAGGCAAAAAAAGGCACGGAGATTTTTTGAACTACATTACAAAAAAAAAGACTTTTTTTTAAATTTGATAATACACATTACATGCGGAGTAGCGGAAAGTATTTCACCGAAATTAGTGAGATAATGTAGAAAAACAAAAACATGACCAAGAAAAAAAAATTATAATAAAACTTAAAAAAAAAACAAACAAAATGACAAACGCAGCAAAATACCCACCCGGATTCCGATTTGCTCATTGCTTAACAATTTTTCATCCGGAAGCCAGAAGAGAATAATCGGTCAAGAATAAAATTATAATAATTAGCAATACTATTTCATTGTTGAAGCCTTAGCGCACAAAAATTCGAGGCAATCTCGGTTGCTGATTGTCGCACCGATTGTTCTTCAATCGATGCGCCACGTGACAAGGAAGCACATAAGAAGCCTTTTTGTTTTTATCGAAGCTATCGAACATTGAAAAAAAAAAGTTATCTACAGGATACCTTACCATGCTCGATAATGCGGAAGCGTTTTTACTATATAAAAAAGCTCGGTGTTTACGAGGACAATCAGAGCAAAAATATGCTCGTGTGCGCCGACGCACTTTGGCTCGCGCCGCGCGACTATTTCAATAATTCTTTGTTCTCAGATAAGCGAAACGATTCCGATAAAACATCGAGACTGGAACAATGTTCGGTAAAACGTCGGTGCGGTTAATTCCCTGTTGGTACGAGGAGATAGCTACGAATTGTTTTAGTTTTCACGTTTCCTTATTCGTTTTTTTATTTCTTCTCGTCGTAAATGACTCACGGGATCGAACAGCGCGCCCCTATTGAAATGCGAAAGCATTCCAGATACGCGCCAGCATTGATAAAGTCACGAATGATAAATAAATAAGTAAATAATAATTTTTTTAAGTTTTTTTTTTTTTTGATTCCATTGAAAACATTCCGAAGGCGCAATGTGCGCGATTACCTTTCATGCGGTAGTCTCGTGAGTCGCGACACATGCGATACGGTGCATCGACACCGTTGCATCCGATAGAGCGTCGGCGAAGCCCGTCTCGGTGAACGAAGCTCGAGCACCGTTTATCCGGGCGCGCGGCATCGAGTGCGAGGACACATAAAGTCATTAAGGAATTTCTAAGGCGTCGGACAACGGCCTTGCCACAATCCTCCATGAAGACATTTCTCGAACAAAATTATCGACGGAAGAAAGGGAGTTAAAAAGGATTATTATTTCGATTTTTTTTCTCGCGAAAAAAAATTCGTTTTCCTCGGACAGTTGCGAAAACCCGAGACCCACAGATGCGTGAATGCACGCAGAAGAGTGGATTGTAGGTCGATCGAAAATTCCATTAATCGCGAATGATAACAATTCATTAGCGACTCGGCGAGTCGCGATAAGCAGCCGCTTGCCGGTTAAGCTTTACGGTAGTGCGAGGACACATAAAGTCATTAAGGAATTTCTAAGGCGTCGGACAACGGCCTTGCCACAATCCTCCATGAAGAAATTTCTCGAACAAAATTATTGACGGAAGAAAGGGAGTTAAAAAGGATTATTATTTCGATTTTTTTTTTTCGCGGAAAAAATTCGTTTTCCTCGAACAGTTGCGAAAAGCCGAGACCCGCAGGTGCGTGAATGCACGCAGAAGAGTGGATTGTAGGTCGATCGAAAATTCCATTAATCGCGAATGATAACAATTCATTAGCGACTCGGCGAGTCGCGATAAGCGGCCGCTTGCCGGTCAAGCTTTACGGTATAACTGGACGGATACCGTTTTCTCGTGCTCTCTCCGCTCTCCGTGTAAATTTTCGAGTCATACCCAATCTCCTCCGTGCGATACGTACGTACATTAAAATGCCGTGAAATTCCCGCAGACCTCGCTTCGCGTCGGGCCTGGAGTGTGCAACTTCCGCGGTTGCATCTTAATACGTTCTCTCGCCGGAGTGCATCTTTGAAGATGCACTCCGTTGCAGCGAGCCCCGAGAGTCGCTACGGTTCCGCTGAAGCTCGGCTCTCCTTCCTTCTATTAGTGGAACACCTAACACGCGCGCCTCCCGGTCACGCTCCAAAACTGTCTTATTGCTTCAATCTTATTACCGCTAACGGCTTGTTATATCCTTCGAGAGAATAATTTCTTTTAATCCCGAGCGCAGCGAGATTGGCACTCTTTCGCCGGGTAAAACTCGAATTAGCGGCAACGAGCACATTCGTCCGAATTGCTCGCGAGCTGTTCGCGTCGTCGACGTATTTTCCCCCCTCTTATTTTCTCTACTTCTGCACGCCCAATTTTTTCAACCGAATGAAAGACATGTCGAGAGGAAATTATGTTCGGGGGGAATTTATGATACATTACTATTAGATAGTCGGCAAATTTTTCTGTATTTTTAGATGCAAATATTAAAAAAGAATTTTTTTTTATATTGTATATCGTATATCGTATAACGTATATCATTTTGGGCATTGAAGGGTTGACTCCAGTAGAGCGCAGTGAGATTGACACTGGCCGGGTGAAACTTGAATTAGTGGCAATGAGCTAATTCGTCCGGATTGCTGGCGAGCTGTTTGCGTCAGTGACGTATTATTTCTCCTCCTCTTTTTTCCACTTCCATTCTTCCAATTTTTACACCTGAATAAAAAGACTCTTAGAGGTAATTAAGATTCGAAGAACACTTGTGATACATTGATATTCGTCAAAACTTTCCTGTATTTTTAGATTTCGAAAAAAAATTATAAGATATTCAAAGACATATTTTAAAGAAAATAAACATTTTCAAATTTTATTTATAATTTTTTTCTTGCATTTTATCGACTGCAGTAACCACATAGCTCTGATCGAAGAGCCTCTCTTCCGCTACGGTTCAACAATTTTGCAAATCGGCGTAAAATCGGGATAGACAAAATATAGAAAACATTATAAAATTGATTTCTTATTTTTTAATTTTATGCAGTGAAACAGTTTCGATTTTCACGAGGGGGCTTGAGATTGTTGGGTGCGATAATTAGAATAAATTCACGAAGAGGCTACCGATGGCGAAACTTGGGTACCGTCGAGTTAAATCGTCCAGTCAGTACGTAATCGTATAAAACGGCAATTAAATACGGCGAAGTGAGGCACGCTCTGTTTCTGCGTTTTAATTGGCTCCCGACTACATTGTAAGATTCGTAATTTTACGGCCCCAGCTGATCCTCATCGTGGCAACGATTTCCCTTCCTCGTTACAGTTGACACTGAGACGGGAAAAAGTATGACTATCATATTTAACGAAACCGGTGAAACTTTTATCGCGACAAGTTTTAAACGAGACCAGGAGCGAACCGTCGTTAAGATGATTCGCTTGGATGCGAGCGTTTCGCGAGGAAAAACACGCTACAGGCCCTGCTCGAGTCCCTCGTTAAGGGGATGCTGGACCCGTTTTTAACTCCTTACTCACCTTTTTTACCGACGAAACTGGGCCATTTCGTAGATTCAATTTAGAATCGTTAATATGCTACGCATAGTGCGGGACTATAATATTGACATTTTTATATTTTCGTAATTCTTTTTACCGACGAAACTAGTCGATTTCGTAGTTTCAATTAAAAATCGTTATTATTGTACGCATGTGCTTCAAATAATCTTCGAAACGGGCGGTTTCGTTCATTCAATTTACAATCGTTAACATGCCATTCTATAATATATGCGCGCATGTTTAATATAATATATAGTTTATAAATATATATGCATATGCTTCAAAAAAAATATTATATTTGCGTCAAAGAAGGCTGACGACGAGGTACCCGAAAAGCTGGCTAATCTGACTCCTTCGAACCGTCCGATTATTGGGTCGCGTATGTAGCAACGCTCGTAACAATTTCCGGACACTATATCGTCCGTCTTTTAATAAAATGCAACAATAGAAAATAACTTAGGATCAAACCTTGTGCAACTTTTTTCTGTGCATTGAATAAAGTTTGCAGATACGATTACAATTGTCAAATTGAATTTCTAATACCCACTTAAATTCGAAATTAATAAAATCTGCATAGGAGTGTCCGACGACCGGGACGTGTCCGAGCATTGTTACTGTTACCTTACCGCCATATCGACACACAGCAACGCGTACGGTTTCCGTACTCTCGTCCGCGCCATACGTCGCTCGTTCCACGGGCCGCGGTCTGTGATGCAACAGTTCGGCGATCGTCCTACGCTCTTTCAAAAGTCCGCCAGATGTTCAGTACTCGTGCCTCTCATCGCCACCCATGCAATGACTCGTCTCTTTTCTTCTTCTTTTTTAAAAGATTTATCCTGTCTTCAGAATCGTTTGGTACGGCAATTAAATTTTCTCCCGTGACCGATGAGGACTCTTTTTTTTCTTTTTTTTTTTCTTTCCTTCTGACGAATGAGATTAATCGCGTATTCTAAGACCGAGAGTCACACACAGGTGTTGTTCAACGTAGCATAAAATTGTATACGATGCCGCCCGAAGGCGCATGCTCACTTGCGTACACACGTTTAGCCGGTGCCGCGTCCGTTCCTCAATTTCTTCTCTCCGCTCGCAACTTGCACCGCTCCGGAGGTAATAATGTACGAGAGTGCATTTTATTCGAAAGTTAAAGTATTCCGCCGGGCCGTGCCGACCGCGAAGTAAAACTCATCGTGGGCATACTTACCATAGACGCGGTCCAGTTCCTACGATGCATTTCAAAACTCGACGCGCCAACGGTTTAGCCGTTTCGCGCAACAATTTCGAAGCCTGCCCGGTCATTCCGGCTTCTCCCTGTCCCGCGATCCTTCGTTCTTTTTTTTATGTTTTTTTTTGTTTTTTCATTCCGATTGGATATTTTTAATATTTTTTGGAAGACCTTAGCGATCGTGGCGATCTTAGCGATCTTAGCGACCTTATCGGCCTATTAATCCGCATCGATAAGAATCCGCCAAAAATTGCAGCCAACCTTTTATCGAAGGTGCGGAAGGTCGGCGAATCCTTTTAACCTGAAAACACGTCCACAGTAAAAAAGATCTGTACATTTACACACTTTTTTGTCCACAAACGTCAACAATTATTTTTTTGTTATTTGTGCATAAAATGATTAGTAAAATTAACAAACATTTTTGTAAAATTGAAAAGATTGTTTTGTAAAATTAGCATGAAAATAATTGTGTACGTTTCTGGACTAGAAACGTTGGTACTTATTTTATTGTGCATAAGGTCCATGTCTTTTTTCCTTCCGATTACCTATTTTTTATATTTTGTTGTTCCAATTCCACCGTATACCCTTGTCGGGTTTTTACGGAACCCCATCCCGATTCCCCCCTAGCACTCCCTACCCGCACTCAGCTAAGCTACCTAACTTCCAGTGCGTCCGTAGCCGACTTAGCTACACTGTACCGCATTTGCCGGGGACACGGGGAAACTACGGAAAACCCGTGCCGGTACAGACGGCCACATTCTACCGATCCGCTGGTATTTTTGCACTTGAGTAAAGTGCAGAAACACCAAAGTCTCAGAAGAAAGCGCCTTCCGCTCAACGGTCGATGCGCCAGCTAGCGCACAGCTAAGCGGTCACCCATCCAAGTACTGACCGCGAACGAATCAGCTTGACTTGGGGGACCACCAGAGCCGTGCGCCAACCGCGCATCCACCGCTGTCGGTTTTACCTATTTTTTATATTTTTCGGAAACTTCTATCCTATCGATCAATTAATTATGGAAAGCCCAGCTTAAGATATCGATTCTACCGCGTCCGCTTCGATAAGGCTCCATTAAATATCGCAGTCGAGTCTCTTCCTCTCTTCTCTTATCCTCGCGGAGCTTTTGTCGAAGGTGCGGAAGGTCCGCGAATCCCCTTAAGGCGAAAACATCTCCGAGGCGAGTGGAAGAATTCTTTCGTCCGGTAAGCTATTCCGATCGATGCAAAAGGTCCGCGTAGCGTTATAGAAACGGATCGATCGGATTGGCAAGCAAGCTCGAGAGTACTAATACGGTATTCCCGGTCCGAATACCGTTGCGTAGAGCGAAAGAGCGGGCTCGCGATCTCGCGTACACGCGTTTATTTAACATACCCGATCGAACGTACCTCTTATCCTCGAGGCCGCCCATACGCCTGGCTTATCTACTCGCGCGACGTCGGGGGTGGGCTAATATCTGGTATTTCCTTGTCGGTAGATATTACCGGTCACCGCAGAACCCACGACCGATGTTTACTTTCCCGCAATGCGTAACGAAACGGTACAACGGGCACGGAGTGAAAACGAATTCCAGTTATTAGTTAAAAAGTTGTTTCACCGGTGAATTTATAATTGCCGATATTCCGTCGAGATACCCGGTGCGGTATGCAGGATGTGTCGTTATAAAAATAAAAAAATTATATATATAAGACATTAATATTATAAAACTAGTAATTAAAATTAAATAAATAAATCAGATTATAAAATTCCAATGATCAATCGTTTTGGTAAACAAGTACAAATATCTTTTGTGCGTTGAAAATATCGAACCACCGTCAAAGCCTTTCGACATTTAACGGTATTTTTACGGTATTGAAAAATCGGTAAAAATAATGTACACGAGCTTCGCACACTTCTTGGTATTTTTTTACTCGTTCGCACGACCCACGACTGCGGAGTACAGAAATTGTCAAGTATATCGAGCGGCGTAAGAAATAAAAATAGGAAAACGATGTGCAAAGTTTATCGCCAAAAGAATATACGGTTCACCCCCGCTCGGCTATAAAAGTCTCGCGTCCCGTCGAGACTCGGATATCCCAGGTTGACGGAGCAGCCCGACCGCGAAGATCGGTTATTTATTTTCCGATAAATCGTCTCAAATAAAAAGTAATGCCTGCGGCTGGAGGGTCGAGTGTGACGCGGTTCCGTCTGAGAGGAGATTCTCATCGGCGCGCAGCCGAAGCGTCGCGGCGGGTGACGTATGTCAATTCTCACGTGCGCCGCGAGAGAAGACCACCCACTCTCGCACGGAGTTGCGTTCCCGAAGCGCCTCTCGAGCTCGTTTCATCTCGCGTGTATAAATATCGTAAACTAGACATCGGCTGTCGCGTTTCTCCATATTGGTCACCGGACTATTGTCGACGAGCCGATCGCTTCAAATAAATTATCGTTTAGATTCTTGTTTTTCATTTCCCCCCCCCCCCCCCCCCCCCCCCCCATGTGTGTATTCGCATAACTCGGGCGCAAATGAGCCATTAACATTGTCGATTACAAAAGAGGCGAGCGACGATAAAAGAAAAAAAAAATATAGTAATAATAATAATAAAAACAATCGGCGTGGTTGCATTAAACATGATTGCCTAAAGGAACTTCTGAAGGTGACCGGAACCTGCGCAGAGTTTCTTATTGCATCGATGAAGATTGAACGATGGGTGGACGAGGATGCGCGCGCAATCCATCAACCCACGGATTCGTTTTTTAATTCATCTCAGCTCAGCCTAGACTCCGGGATAAAAAGATGAATAACAACAGAAGCAAATATCGATGTACTCGGATCTTGCGTAAAACGCATAGAACGAAACGTCACTTTCGTCACTGAAAATTAATTTTAATCGGAAGTGACGTCATACCGCAAATACGGCATTTTCGGTTTGAAAATGTAATTTTTCGACCGGAAGTGACGTCATACGGAAATTTGTCAATTCCGGTTCGAAAATCTAATTTATCGACCGGAAGTGGCGCCGTACAGGAATTTTGTCACTTTCGGTTTGAGAACATAAATCGCAAAGTCACCTCTGGCGAGACTCCCTTGGAATTCTTAAAAATTGCGACAAACAAACTAACAAACAAAAAACAAACAACTTTCGAAAATATATATAAAATATAGTATATATGGCTGTACTCGCGGCTCCTTCTTCGCTCCGGGTCTTTGAGGATAAAACGTTCCCACGGCAGATCTCTCGTTTGCTCTCGGGGCACGCAAAAATCTTCCCGGTGACATTACGTACAGGGAACACCCGTCGTTCCCTCGCGGTCGGGACCCGTAGATTATTCCCGTACGCACGCTTGCGCAGTCGTTTTTCTACCTTGTACGTGTACATGTGTGAACGCACTGTCTACAGCGCGTATTTATACATGCACGTGTGTCTATATGCGACGAGAATTACGTGCGTGTAATGGGGTAGCGCCCACGTGCGAGCGTGCAGCCTCTCGTCCGGTTCGAGCGATGATGGACGACAAGCATGAGACTTCCACGACACATTTTGCTTCGCGGACCTTTGAGACACACAATACCAATGGGTTTATGTACTTACGCACACTCGCGCGTCGCTCTCGCGGACGAGTGCACGAGATGCAGCGGAGAGCGGGGCGAGACGGACCTCCGTTCGAGATGAGACTTTTTTGTGTTTCGCGAGAAAAAAAAATGGCAAAGCTTGGCCATTCTGTCGTCGGTTTTCATTCCGGTAGTCGGAGGTTCGGGGCGTTCGATCTGAAGCGGAACGCCCCGTGCATGTAAGACAGAAGACCGCGCGTAGTCGAAGAGGAGCCTCGGGAACGAGATCCAATTCAGAGCTAATCTGCTTCGGGCTTGACTGGACACAGCCAATTGTTCGCCCAAGGGCGTTGACTCCTCGGTCTCCCGGGGCTCTGGGAATGAATCGTCGCGCTCACCAATCCTCGATCACGTCTTAATATATGTAGATATGTACATTTTTTTCAATCGCTCAATTTTATAGCTAATTTAATCATCATTTTTTCAATTTGTTTTATTGAATTAACTCGGATAAGTCGGGATGATATGGAAATATAGACACTGTTGCAGGGCAACGGTCAGTAATTGGGCCGTTCACCTTAGTCGGTAAACGAAAATCAAATTTAAAAAAATTTGCAATAAAAAAAAATATCGAGGAGCGAAACGAGCTCCGCCTCGCGTTTCTGACGCCAGTTTTACCAAAACATCTTCACGTTACAAAAAAAAAGAAAATTATGCATGCAATTCGAAGCGCACACAGCGCGAGGTGTTGATCGAGAGCATTTGCATCGGGAATCGATCGATCAATAAAAATCGGATACGCGAAGCCGCCGACTGTTGCGGAAAGTAACGACGGCTGTTGAATCGGAGCGTGTGCTTGAATCTTTTTTCGCAATGTATACAATATCGGCTCCCGTGCGATCGACGTCGCAATTTCTGTCACCGGAGATCTTTGGGCTGTGTTCGATTGTCGGCGCTGCAAAGGTGTCCTGTTTGTCGGGGTATTACGTTGCTCCGAACGCCGCGAGGAGGTATCGAGTAAGTAATGTGTTATAGAGGCGTTGCTGGATCGATGTCGAAGGTCGGCGTAGGTTTCGCTCGACGGCGTTAATCGTCGAACGAACACGCGCTTCACACCTTACTTATTATGTATTTGCATGTAAAAGTTCTTCGCTGGATGCATTTTATTTTTTTTTATATATTTTTTTTTTCATACGAAGTCCCATCGATCGAGATCGAGCGAGCTGCTGGTTGCGCCTCTGTTTGCATTAGCTTAAGCATCGCGATAAATCATTCCGCTCGACCAGCGCTATCCTCGATTCCCTTCTTTATCGTCACTCGCGGATAGATTTATTGCATATTCTATATATCGTTTCGCGCCATCCTAACTCACGCTTTCCCGCATCTTCGAGCCTTCTGTTTGCATCCATTAACACTCATTTCCCTCCAGTATCGAGCTCACTCGGGCGTAACTTCTCGAAACCTTTTCTCACCGACTCCTTGCGACACTCGATTCAACTTTGTTTTTTTTTGTGTGTCCGTCAAGGCTATGACGTTTTAGGCAAGGCATTTTTAACGATAGGCGCGGCAAGAAATGTTCAATTAAGTAGTAGTTTTTTTTTTTATACTGAGACAAGTTATCGTTAAAAATCGTAAGTATGTCTGCGGCCTTTGGACTACGTTGATCGCGAATGTCGTTCCTTTTGGCTTTGGGAAGTTGCTCATTTGTTTCGGGCATGTCCGGCTCGGAGCTACGTCCTCGGTTCGTTAGACGGAACTCATGTTGTTTCGTGGTTTTTTTTTTCGTGATAATGCCCGATCACCAGATCAATTATGGGCCGATATAGAATAAAAATATATACATATTTTTTTTGTTTACAGTATAATTAATTGTTGAATTCTTACCAAGAACCGTGGTAACATGTAGAAAAGCTCTATAAACAAAATAATAAATCAAGGAAATTTTTAAAAAATTGAATAATAATGATAATACCCGATCAGCAGATTAATTATTGGCTAATACACGATGAAAATATTGTATTGATTTTTTTACAGTGAAATGAATTCTTCCGTTATCACAAAAAATCGTGGTAATTTATAAAAGCGCTATAAAAAAAAATGTAGAAAAAATTCTAATACCCGATCAGCCTTCCACATGAAGCATTTTCCGATACCCAATAAAAACATTTGATTGATTTTTTTTTTTTTTTTTTTTTGTAGGAAGGCATCACCGCCGAGCACGCTCAGCGAGACGTGCCGGAGGACGGAAGTGTGGTCGTTGCCGTCGATGGTCCCGGGCGCGTAGCTGCGCGTGAGCGTGAAATAAAAATCACGACGAGTGGATGAGGAGGACGAGCGAGGGAACGCGGAGGAGTCAAAGGAAGCGAGAAGGAAGGAGCCGAACGAGGGATCGAAAAACTCGAGGAGGAGCGGTGAGGCCGGGTAAACAGGGCAGACATCTCGAGGGAGACGAGCGGAAAGAATCGCCGGAATAGTTTGCCGCCTTGCCAAGATCGCGGGATCGCGAGACGTCCCTCTTTCGTTTGTCCCCGGTCCGGCGGGTCCCGCCACGATGTCCTACACGAATCGATTTCCTCCCACGCAACACACGAGATATCGGAGCAGCTGGGGACCCTCCTCGGTATCGGCGTTCGCCCGCGCCGACGTCCCGAGACCCTCGCCGGAGGAGAAAGAGTTCGCCGATTTTTACAACGAGCGTCTCCACTCGGCCCAGAGCAGACAGCTCATTCCGCTCCAGGAGGATCTCGCCGATTGGATCAACAAGACGATAAGTGAGTAGCGCCATGCCAAAAACTGTAAAAAAAAAATTGTTAATTTAATGCTCTGGAGCAGAGGTTTTTATGCAAAAACTGGTATATTGAATTTAATTTGTAATTGCAATGAACGATTAATGGAATTTTACAGAAAAGTTTTATAGTAAAGATAGGGTTCATTAGGATTGTACATGAAATATAATATACCAGTTCATGCATAAAAACTTCCCGTTCCAGTACATTGAATTTCATACGATTTTTTTTACAGTTGGCACTCTTTATCTGTAATCTATAACGACTATTTGTTTTTTTTAACTAGTACGCGAAATCTCTTTAGCGCATGCGCACGGTAGCCGCATCGTACTGATGGATGATCGGAGCGATTTTGGATTAATCCGACGTACGAATCTCTCCGGCGGCTCGATCGCCGCGGAGGCGAGCCGAGGCGCTCGAGCAATGTGATTTATGAGAGTTTCGCCGGCTGCTACCTCGCAGCGGCGCGATATTGCTCATCGATCATAAACCGGTACGGCTGTCTTACATCGCCTGTACAATATTGTACGCTCTAACGCGCACTCCGATATGAACCCATTTAATCCCCGGCAATTCTTAATCCTCCGTAGTTCAGACAACGAGGAGATAAGAACCAAAACTTAATTCCAAAAAATATTTGTCATTCGCAAAACCCCAAGATGTTCCACGCTCAATCCCTTAATTAAATTTTAGACTCAAGATGAACATTCTTAATTTTCAAAAAACAAAACAAAAAACAAGCAAATTGCCTAAATTTATAGACAAATGGTATGATTGTTTATTTTCCGAATTTACGAGGTACTTCGATTAACAAGGCGGGCATAAAAACGGACACGGAGGAAAGTCACGTGACGCGAATCGATCCGCAATCGAAATCGGATCGTTTCGGTTACTCGATCGTCCACCCGGTGATCCATTCACTCTCTCTTTCGTCCGCGCGGTACTGGAATATAGTTAGCGGCCGTCGAGTGGCAAAGGCGAGGCATCACGAGAGTGCACCGTCTTGCCCCCCCACGAGGGACCTGAGCACAAAGACGAAATGCTCCGTTCGTGTTTCATTCAATACCCGTTCGTGCGCCATTCACTTCGGATGTAATACGCACGTTTGGCTTCGGACGGTCTCGGCCAGGCGTTCAGTTACGTATCGCCGTGCGTTTGTGAGGGTTCTTCATTCTCGCGTCGAGTCACGTTTACACGGCGAGAATTTACGACTCCGAACTGCCCGAGGGCCGGAGAGCCCTGCCCTCGAATTAAGGCCGATCGGATCTTAAAATAAAAAATTAAAATAAATAGAAAGAGGAAGAAATTATTTGCACGCGACCAGAAATATGTCCTTCGTAAATATTCCATCGTACGTTCCGGCGATCGTATCGCGAAGTCAGAAATGAAAGCCTTATTTGGTTTTGGTCGGAAACAATCGACTGTCTCGGAGAAAATTGGGAATATTTCGAAACGTTCGGGCGCGCGACGATGTTTTATTTTTGCCTCCAGAAAGGGAGACTTCTCTTTGCTTTCCTTGCTTTCCTTGAATTAAGGCCAATCGAATCTCAAAAATAAATAAAAATAAAAATTAATGATTTACACATCAGTGAGAAGTCCTTGATGAACTTTCGTTCCATCGTAAATTCCGGCGATCGTATCGCGGCGTCAGAAATTAAATCCCAATTTGCTTTCATCGGCGGTCGCAAAGAAAATTTGTTACCGACCGTGGTAATTCCCACGTAATTGCTCGGTCGCAATAAATTCTCCGTGCACATTCGCTTCCCGTGCAAATTAGTAAAATAAAAACGTTCCGGCGCGCGACAATGTTTTCTTTTTGCCTCGAGAAAGAGAGAATGTGTTGTCCCTCGCGGTCCCAGATGTTCCAATTTTACGACGAGTCTCGTGACGACGAGCTGCCCGTTCTGCGCACGGTCGAGGGTGCGAGACGAGCGAACGCTCGGCGAGCGCGGTTTCAACGCATCGCGAGAATTCGCCATACGTGTTTTTACACTCGCGCTCTCGCACGCCGCATCGTCGCACTATATATAGTAATTCGCCTGTTTGTACGACACAAAGATCGGCCCATCTGGTCGAACGTGGGAAAGGATATGTTAATGGGAATTTCGGGCTCGCGGGACTTCCGCTTCGACGCAACGAATCAACGAAACTCGCGTCCAACAACCCCTTTCATCATCGCGAATACAATCATCCGTCCAGCATACGCTCGGGAGGGACTCGTGCTTTGCCTGAGCCGATTGCTCGACGCGGGAGGTTCTCACTGAGACTCGGGGAAAGTTGGCGCCGGATAATGCCTAGGGAATTTTTATTATTTTTATTTCCTCAAAATAAGAAAGTCGTTCCATCGATAAGTTAAACAATTAAACTCCGCACTGTCAAAAAATTATTTTTGAAAATTAATGAACGGTGTTGGATGCTTTTTTGCATAAAATGTTTCTGAAATGTCAAACACATGCGCGTTGTATTTTTCATAAATTTTTTTTGGAAATTTCGAGATCCGGTACATTAAATTTGCAATTTATTTTTACGGTGCAATAGCAATTTTGTCGAATTTCCTTTTTGATTATCGCAGACGGCAAAACAAGTCAAACACGAAACACCCTCTACGATTTAATTGATGCGTCGTCATTTTTACAAAAAAAATTTCGATGATTCGGCGTCGATGTATTCTCGAACGAAATTCGACGATTTTTCTGCACGGCTCAGCGATAGGTGTAAGAGGGTCGACGGAGGTAGTCGGTCACTGTCGTGCTCTCGTGCACGTGTAATTAAGTCGATATCGCGAGAGCCTCGGCGATATCGTTGCTATATTGTGCGAGAAAAAAAAGTTGTAACCCAAACCGGCTCAGCTGGTAGACGCGAGCCAAGCGAGCGAACCATCGCAGTTCGTTCGCTTATTTACGTCGAAGTAGGTGAAAACTTCTATCGAGTTATTGGGTTACTCGCTCGAAGACCATACGGCAATCGTTCCTGGAATTAATCGACCGGGTTTGCCGTGTAAGAACCGACAAAAGTTTCGCCTTCTTTTAGTCTTGTTTCCTATGAAATACTTTTAATACAGAGAGAGCGGAAAGCACCCAACTGAATCACCCTTGCGACTGCAATATGTAAAGTGCAGCGCCTTATATATGCATATATATAGAGTGGGTACCAGTCAGTAACCCGATGTGCTATGCAGACATATATAGGTGACCCTTATCCGTCCAAGTTCCGAAAAGTTTGCCCAACCTTTGAGTCAAGTTACCAAGGATACATTGCCGAAAACTTTAATCGTCAGTCAGAGAGAACGCGAATGCACGGATGATTGGCCGGTCTTTCGAAACTCTTGCGTCGTCTTGAGACGATGCGCTCAGTCGGTAATGGAAATCGGAATCGTATTTTTCTCAAGTGCGCTGAAACTTTTTAATTAAAAAAGTCAAAAATACGTTATCGAGCACCTATATATATATATATATATATATATAGCAGGTACCGGTAGGTAATCGGATGCGCTATGCTGACATATACTCGGTCGGTAACGAAAACTGTAATCGTATTTTTCTCAAGAGCGCCGAATCTTTTTAAATGAAAAAAGTCAAAAATACATTATCGAGCACCTTTACATATATAGAAAATGATCGAAAAGATGACAGTTTTCGTTAACCCGGATACATCCGCGAGCACGATAGGATGTTTTTTTTTTAATCATCGCGACATCTGCGCTGCGAATGAACTCTTGATCGATCTATCGCCGATCCATCCAATGTCGGAGAAATCGTAGAAGGATCTCTCAGTTACCGTAACATCGCACGTGCGCCTGTGGGATTGACCGCCTTTCGACTGGTCGATTCCGAATATGGTTTTGCGATTCGCACACGAGTAACCGCGTGAAACGAGAGCCGCGCGCAGTGACGGCGGTGGGAATACGGACCGCGGCCAATCTCATCCACCCCATGTGTTATTGAGCGAGAAATACAAACAGTAAAAACAAACAGAAATAAATAAAAATAAATAAAAACAAATAAAAATAAATAAAAATAAATATGGAATTGCAATAAACGAAATGAATCGGGATCGAGAACACATTAAAAATAAAGCCTCCCGATAAATTGGAAGTTTATCCCGAGGGGTAAGATAAAGATGGCGACGTGGCGGCGAGAGTAACGTCGCCGGTGATGAGTTGTAGTTTCGGCTGCAACCAGTTCATCGCGTGAAAAAATAATAATAATAATAATAATGAAGCCGAACTCTCGGTTGTACCTGTGCTACGGCGACGACCCGCCGTTGCATGCCGCGAGATCTGGTGTCCGGCTCTCCTCCGGGCCACTGGACCACCCCGAAGAGTTGCGGGACGGTGGATGCCGGCAAGAGCCAGAGGTATCTGCTAGCGACGCCGAGGATCGAACGGATCGCCGAGAGGAGTGTGAGAAAATTGGCGAACGCGTCGATTGGCTCTTAAGGGCCGAGCGCGGGAATGCGATATCCAATATATGGACCACACCGGCGTGCCGGCATGCACCTTTCATTTTTTTTTTTCATTTTTTTTCGCTTCACTTTATATTTTATCTATCAAGGTTAACTGGATGCCGGACCGGCGCTCTCGCGCCGCGTCTTTATTCGACCGTAAATAACGACTTTTTACGGCGAGAAATATTTTCGGGCGATTCTTCGTTGCCTGTTGTGACAATTAAGGCCTGTCTCAGTACCGCGAGATTACATTTTAATTCCAATCAAATTCTTTCCTTTGATCTCATTAATTTTATCGAGCCGATATAATATAGTTTCGAGCTCAAGAGAAGTTCAAGCTTAAGAGCGAGCTTAATGTAAAGTTTAAACTAATGTCTTAAAATTCGACCCAAAGACATTTTCTTTCGTGCCCTCAAATCTCCAATACCCTGCGTTTTGTTTTTTGATTAATTAATTTTTTCAATTAACTCATACACGTTCTTTTTCGCAAAAAAAAAAAATCTCGTTAATTGACCGCACCCCGACTAAGACCGGAAGCTCCGATATCGAAGGATGTCGGAGGGGGCGAGCATTCGGGACATGTAAACTAAATACCCATCGATCATCCGCGATTCGCTTCGCGTCGCGTTGGCCTCTCAATTGCGAGCCGGCGAGCATGCAATACCTCAGCGAAGAATCCTACGCTGCTCCCTCGTCCCGTCGTTCGTCGCAGTGTGCGGAGAGTCGCACGGAGTCTCCGTGACTCACCGGAAGTCAGGCTCTGCCCACCCTGCGTATTCCCCGAGCGAGCAACGTGACTCTCTCGTAATCGTCGTTCTTCCGTGGGTCCTAAACCCGCATTAAAACGCACAATAGCGTCAATGCGCGCATGCGCACAAGCGACCTCGCGATGCGCGTGTTTCGCAGGCTTTCCGGGCGGATCCCGCGAACTCGTCACTTCCTGCGCTCCGGAGACATTCTCAAGGTCGCGCTAGGTCAGACGGAACAACTTCCGGCCGGAAAATTTCGAAAGCTTTTCGAAATTATACAAAAACAAAGATCCGCCCAAAAAAAGACGCTGGTGACTCTCAAGGTCACGCTAGGTCAGACGGAACGACTTTCGGCCGAAAAATGTCGAAGCTTTTTCAAAATGTTAAATCATATATATAAAAAAATAAAATAAATCCCCCAACAAAAAACAATTCATCAACCACACTTCAAATAAAAACCAAAGAACGGCACAGTTTTATATCCACGTTTGCCGCGGCCATAAAAAAATAAGAGCAAAAACGAATTCGATCGGTCAGACGCACACAGACTGACCCAATTAAGATCGAGTTTTGCATATGGGTCATGGCATTCGCGTGTAATAAACTGCACACCGCGCCTCCCGCACGGCCATAAGCGCGTGCGGTATTCATTGAACACGTGCTTCCCTCCGCTCTACAGTTGTATTACACGAAAGTCGCAACGAGGCGGAGAGACAACGAGAATAAAAAAAAAAAAAAATGAAATAGTGGCGCAGCGAAGAACGCGAGTGCACAGATAGGAAGTCCCTTTTCCCAGTGTAAATCCTCGGGTGGACTGGACATGCGCGCTCCGGAGATTTATAGTTACACCAGCCGCCAGAGATCTCGCCGTCCCACGTCTTTATTCGTGTGCGAAACGGAATATTTCTCTCTCGCATATGATCCCCCCCTCGTTCGCCGGTACCGAACTGTGGGAGCGAGCCGAGCGACCGGGCTGATCCGAGCTGATCGATAATCGATCGTTCTCTTACGTAGCCCCGGCCACCTTGTCCCCGTCTCGAGTATGTCACACGGCACTTCGAGCTCCTTCGCCACTGGCCCGAGGCACTCTCTCTTTCTCTCCGTACGTGGGCTATGTTCTCGGTACATAGCGGCGTAGGCATGTACGCTTCCAGCCGGAATCTCCGCACCGGGACAATATCCGAATAGCTTGGAGATGCGGTTCTATTTTTTCCTTTTTTTTTTCGAGGGTCTCAGCCGCGATCCAATATCAGTCGAGGGTCCTCGCAGCACTGGGAGCCCGAAATTGCTTCCGCCGAGATCTCCGAAGCAACCCGCTGGACGAAAGTCCTTAACGTTAATTCCGGCATATTTAAGGAAGTAGGTCACA
Source organism: Amblyteles armatorius (assembly GCA_933228735.2). Lineage (NCBI taxonomy): Eukaryota > Metazoa > Arthropoda > Insecta > Hymenoptera > Ichneumonidae > Amblyteles > Amblyteles armatorius. The sequence goes on along the minus strand of OW121695.1, from coordinate 11,294,046 downwards.
GAACGACTTTTATACATTCGGGACTAAAAATCGCAAGTGATAGAAATTATTGAATAAGGCGTTTTTTTTTAAATTTCTAATCGTTTGTTCTCCACATGAATTCAGAACTTGTGTCAATTAGCACGAGCTGCATATGAAGCCGCGTGAAATGCAACATTCTTATATTTAAAAATATATTTATTCAGGCAACTTTATTAGAATTGGTTTTCTAAAACATCATCACAACATTATTAGGGTCGCATTGTAAAAAAATTTATCGAGCTGAGCTCATAGATTTTCGGAGATATTACGAGTTGAAGGAGTTGAACGAGTTGAAGAGGGATAAGACAAAGCTGCATAGCCGTCTCTATCTTAAGAGCAATGGGAAAAACGTCCTGGGTGGCGAAGACTTGATCTCACCGTCCATCCAGCCCGGTCCGATGTTAACGCCTGGAGTGGGCTTCCCGGTGATCCGGAGAACGACTCCGCTCGAGATAAACCGAGCACACACAGTGCCAGGGCTACATCGTCGTATAAGGACGAGATCGGCCGTAAGCTCCGCGCAAGTTCCGGGTGACCGAGATCCCGAGAGCCGAGGGTCCCCCGCGTGGTCCTCTGGGTCGCCTACACTACATGTACTATATAACTTATATGAAAATAAAAAATAAAAAAAAATAAAAAAATGTGTATACGTGCACACACATCGGAGCCAACGTGGAGAATTCCATGTTGCTCCGTTGGGAATTGCAATGCTATTCGCGAACCGCTCCCGGTAGAGTTTGCACATCCTGCGAGCGTTATCGCGGGCAACTACGGGACCTTTCCCTCGGTCCCACCGTGTCCGGAGTACTCCGCACACTTTATATGCAATAATATATAATAGAGCGCAGGACAAGTCGCTGCATTGCCATTGCCACATAGAGAGCGGTTCAATGAACGGAATAGCTCCGCGATAGATATACGTATGCATTGTGGTGGTATATTATATAGGAGCGGAACGGAGAGAGCCGGGAGAAACGGTAACGGCCCTCATTCCCGAGAGTAAGGAACGGAAAACGGCACCGTCGTCCGCGGAGGTCGCGTAACGATGGTACCGGCGAAGCAGGAATAAAGTACCGAACGACTGTGTCCGATGCCGGAATGATTTTGCTCACCCTCGCGATAAAGAGAATTTCAGCGAGTGATATACGATCGAGGTTGTTCTGTGTTGCTGTTGGGATTTTTTTTCTTTTTTTTATGATTCGCGGATTTTGCGAAGTAAAGGAAAATGGAATTTTTGGGAGAGGCAAAGAGCGAGTTTCGCGACTTGAGGCCGCGCGAGGCTTCGAAAAGTCCCCTTAAAGATCTAGATCTATTTTTCAAGCTCTGGATTTTGCGACAAAAAATTGAACTAATTGGGCAGCGGTAAAGAGCACCAATAAAACAAAATAGAATCATGGATAGAGCCAAAGAGCAAAGTTCGCGATTTAATGCCGCGCAATCGTCAAGTCCCCTTAAGCTACGATTTTTTTTTCAAGCTCTGGATTTTTCCATTAAAAAAAATAGATCTATGGGTAGATGCAAAGAGCAAAGTTCGCGACTTGAGGCCGCCCGATCCTCGCAAAGTCCCCTTAAGCAACGAGCATTTTTTTGTTAAATCTCCTTCGCGCGGGTGTGCAACCCCATTGTTGTCGTCGTGTTGAACGGGGTATCCCCGAGCGACAGAGAGGTATATAGAGCCGAGTCACGAGCCCAACTTTGCACGCCGGTCTCTCATTACCATCCGTATCTCCGCCGCTCTATCGGCGCTCTCCCGTTGCACCCGAGAGTTGCCCAACCTAGTTCCTATTTCCCATCGCGCGTACACCCGTATGTATAGGACTATGTACTGCACTTTTGTCGCACGATGAAATTTACCACCTCGGCGCAACCTCTGACTGAGTAGCCGTATTGTAAATCGGTCAATTTCATCGTGCGAATCGCTTGTACGGCTGTAAGGAACTACATACACATATATATATATTTTATATGGGTGTGTGTGTGTGTGTGTGTGTGTGTGTATGTGTTATATTGCACCAAGCAACTTCTGTGTGCAGCAGAGACACAGAGCAGTCCACCGATCGTGCTCGACCCTTCGAGATTGATTTTTTTGCTCTTGGTCGCTGTGCGCAGGCGCGCAGCTTTGCGATGCGCAGTCGATCCCGTTTAGGAGTCGAATCGATCGAGGATCGCGCAGGCCTACCCGTACCATCGATTATAATATTTGTCTCCCTTCTGTGCTCGTTAAGACGATTTTTTTAAAATTACACTCATTTTATTATACATTAATAATATATTAGCGGAGAAAAGTTATCGCCGGAGCAGGTGCGAGAAATTACGAGATTCAACGATGACGACGTTTATAAAGGATGAAGCATCCTCATGCTCTCGACACTTTGCCACTACGATGATTGCGCTTACGGGACCCGAACCTGTAAGAGAATTCGCTGCTATTGCTGGCTTGCTCGGATAGAAAGCATTTGCAATTCCCGCTGAATTAATCGAGTATATTTTTAATGTCCGATATTAATTTGTTTTTTGTGGTAATTAATTTTAAACGGTTTGATGGAAAAGTATGAGAACAAGCTTAATTGAGGTACAAAAAAATGTTCAGTTTTCTATTTTTAATTTTTTTATCAATATCTAGAGCACTCTCGTATTGACAGAATGATTTAGATCGAGTTATTGAGGCCCCGCGGTCGCGGTTCAGAGGGTTCGACCAACGAAACTGAATAGTTTTCCTCGTCACCCCTGACTTGATCTCCGGCGTTAGAGCATACGCGCTGCGGTGAGAGATAGGATTAAATCCGACGACCGCTTCGTACTCGATCGGCCGAACAACGTCCGAGACTCAATGATCATTATTTAAATTTTTGTATTTATTTTGCACAATTATTCGATCTCACTTTCTATAAATGCTCTTCTTCGCTATAAATACGATACAGTGTCGAGGGACCTTTTCAGCGAACTTGGTCAGTGAAAATCGGCCAAAAAAATTATGTGGGTCAGTGAGCTGCGCTGCGAATTCTACGGCGAGAGCGCATGCGCACAGTAGCGGAGAAAATTTTATTTTATTTTATTTGTTTATTTTTTGCATCATCGATGAAAAATATTGTAATTTCTGGTCGGATCCGACGATTGGGTCGCAATAGTCGAAAACAAGTAATACGTCATCGGTCGACCGTCGGTTTTCAAGGACCCATCGAAGCCTACCAAGTTCCCGACCAATAAGTATCGATCGGGGTAGATTTAAGATCGAAAGGTCTCGATCGCAGAGGGATCGAAGCTTGTTCGTCCCCATCGCTTTTACAAGCGAGCAAGGACGTCCTCTTCACGGTGGGATAATGAAATTCCTCGGTACGGCAAATCGTGCCGTACGCACGCGGACGGGAGCGATCTGAATTTTAAATCTCTCGTCTCTATATGGCCGGTTGCCGCGATCAATGCACGTACGAGCATCTGGATCATCGGCAAAAAAAAAAAAAAAGAAATGAAAGAAGTTCACCGATCGAACAAGAATTGCAAATCGCATCGGCGAACCGCTGTCGACGTTGCTCGTTCAGCATAGAAATTTGGGAGCGCAAGGCTGAAACGTGAAAATCGTGACGACGCATAAATACGGTGTTTACCTTGTCGCAGTGCGTACTCGCAGCGTCGAATCGTGTTTATCGGCGGAATACCGTACGGGAATAAACCTCCTATGTGCGGGCCTCGAGCGACAAAGGCGATTCAGTTCATTGTACAACGATAACAATGGATCGCTCGTCGTTCACTCTTCGTCGGCAAAGTATGCGCAGTCAGCAGAGTCGTGCGGGCAGGTATTTCGAGTACTGCCCATAGCAGTCGTTCGCCCGCCCGAGTGTACGGGAACAATCGAATATTGAAAGAAAAAGAAAAATGCGATCGAATCGATCTGAGGTAACAGTACCAATTCTCGGACACGTCCCAGTCGTCGGACACTCCTATGCAGATTTCATTTATTCTGAATTTAGCTGTTTAAAATCCAATTTTACACTTGTAGTCTTATTTACAATCATTATTTGATGCAGAGAAAAAATGACATAAGGTTTGTTATTATTGTCATTACTTTTTTTTTGTTGTTGCAGATATCGATCAAGTAACTGGTGACAATTTCTTCGACGCTCTCGACAATGGAGCCGTGGTTTGCAAGTTGGCCAGAGTTATACAGGAAAAAGCGAGAACAGCCGTCGACGCTGGAAGGACGAAGGGGGTAATGATAAAAACCTGACCTTTCACAATTATTTTTCATTTCAATAATCGATCATTAAATTTATTTCCTTAAAATAAATTTGTGTGCTGAAAATTATGTTTCGATTGATAAATGACCCAGCTTTCGCCGGGCACGAAAAAAATTCTTTTATAGACTCATCAGTGTTCCCCTCCACGGAAATCTTTAGTAAAAGGCGAAAGATTTATACGTGTATTGAAGGGAAACCAGAGGTACCTTTGACGAGCCATTGTGCGAGTTATATGGAGCTAGCGTGGCCTTTCGCTTGCGAGATCGGTGGCGCCTCGTGGCCGTCTGGCGGATAGCGCGGGAACCAATCGAGCCGCGGCTGCACTGAAATGTTCGAGACTTCTTTTTGCATACGAAAAATGTTGCAGTCTTTTCGGTGGTCGACTATAACGTTTCAACTCTTCATAAAAATTATCTTGAGTCATCATAATTATCATCGTTACGTTTGTCCTTATTATTTTTCATCGCCCTGCGACGATCCGAAGATCGAAGTTGCATTCACCGCCGTGCAGTTTTTAATTGATTCCTCCTCGAGGGTTCCCGTAGCTTCTCTACGCACGACCTATCGCTCAAGGCTCTCGACTTGTTGCCTCTCGCATTGTTATTGCATTGAATCGGAACAGACGCATAAATCGGATCGACACTCGAGTGGACGAACCCGCTTAATTGGCGTTGGATTTTAATTGCAGCCGGTTCCAGTTATACGGGGACGATGCTGGGAGAACGCGGCTCGACGCAGCTTCTTCTCCAGAGACAACATGGAGAACTTCATACAGTTCTGCCGACGTCTCGGCGTTCACGAGAATCTTTTGTTCGAGAGCGACGATCTTGGTATGAACAATTATATTTATTTTTTAACGATTTCACGTATCAAAAATTCTGCAACTAAATACCTCTGCAAGCAAACAATCTCCGAACTTAATTCGATGACTGTAAAACAATTTTATTTCTCGTCGACGCGATTGTTAATATAAATATAACAGCAACGAAACGAAACTTCTTTTCTCGCAATATTTATCCAGTAATTTATAGGTTCCCGGTTTTGAAATCTCATTTTTCAACCGGAATCGAACCCTTACCGCAAATACGTCACGATAACGTCGGTCTGACATCACCTCCGATCGAAAAATGAGATTTTCGAACAGAAAGTGATATATTTCCGCGAAACGCATGTCCCGACCGGAAGTGACGTCAAACCCACCGGAGAGGGTTCCTCAGGGTAGTTAAAATAATCGGGGCCTGAGCGCGAATTTCCCAGAAGCACTGCAAGGATTCTTGAAAATTTCGATAAACAAACAGCTTTGCAAAAAGTGCATGTATTAAGATTTTAAAAATATGTATTTTAATTTTTTATGAATACAAGCTTATAGTTCGAAGCTCGATGGATGCTGCCGTGTCATCGTGGCGAGTTGCGATAGTGTAAATAACGGTGTCGGGATTCGAGAGCGTCGTACGAAGGCGCCGCAGTGGAGATCTTTGACTCGCCGGGCGAGACGTGTGTTGCGGTGAATCGAGGACGATTAAAACGAGAGTAACTCGCGGAAATAGTGTTACATGGGACGGAGAGACAGTGAGACCGGCAGGAACAGCCGCACCGCAGCTACTACGGCCACTATTACTACTGCAGCTGTAAGGGCCGGTAGTAGAGACGATGGAACGGGAGAAGTGGAACGAACGGCTGCCAGGCTACAGCTCGCGGGCTAGACCTTTTGTTCTTTGCCGCGTGATCGGGTTCAAATGTCATTGACTGTAATTTCTGTGGTCGTGCAGCAACTTTAATGCGTAATAGCACGCTGGCCAGCGTCGGAACCGCTGCCACTTGGCACACCGCGAGAGCGTGCGGTTCGCTCGTTTATTGGGTTAAACGGTACCGTGATTGCTATTTTCTTCATAAATTTTCCGCGGCCGAGCAATCAACGAACCACTCTTCTTTTCACATTCGTTCGAGACGTGTCAGCATTTCTTTAAAAAATGATTTAAAAAAATAGGTTTAAGAAATTATAGGACTCTCTATTTTTTCATGCGTTTTTTTGCTTGCATTTTTTTCATTGAAACAGGAAAACAAACGCATTTCTCGTGCATTAAGTTAAACCGTGATTGCAATCTTTTTCATAAATTCTCCGTGGCTGAGAAAAAAACGAAATGTAATTTCTTAAAAAAAAAAAGATACGAAAGATTTACATCTTTTCTCTCTATTTATTTTTTAATCTCAATTTATTATATTTAAAAGTCATTTTACGGAACGTTCTTACAACACTTTCATCGAATAGGAGGAAAAAAGAAAAGAATTAAAAAAAGGCGAACATGGAGCGAATTAAAAATATGGGTTTCCGAATCGGTGTCGCGCATCTCTCGTCCTCCGTATCGCCGCTTCCGCGCTCTTTATTATCTATCGTATCTCGGCTCTCGTGGCACTCCACTCGGGGAGGCTGCAGCGCTTCTCCCGTTCCCGTCTCCGTAAGTATGACGCGGTCGGCCGGTATTGTCGAAAGATGAAAGCACCGCGTCAGCCCGAAGCGAATATACCTCGACAATGGCTCACTCGCCGCCCCCGGATCGTTACTCTCCTCTCGACGTCGGTTAACTTCGAAAGCTTCGAAAGCCTCTCTATATACTAAATGGGAAAAAGATGAAAACCGTGTGCCAACATTGCCGAGCAATGAAACGAGATTTCGCGTGTCGACGAGGGATGAAATTATGAGGAAATAAATTCTTTTGCTGTACTCGGATAACATACCGAAACGAAATGTGTGCATAACAAAATATTATTGGAATAAAAAAATGTTGTTTGACTAACAAAATGTAATTTCAAAAGATTTTATTTCAACATTTTTAATTTTTTTCAAATGTCTACTAAACACGTATGTATTTTCAGTTCTGCACGGTCAGCCACGAAACGTGGTCCTCTGTCTGCTGGAGGTGGCGAGACTGGCCTCGAGGTACTCGCTGGAGCCGCCGGGACTGGTGCAGCTCGAGCGTGAGATCGCAGCCGAGCAGGAAAGAGATTTGCACTGTTTATCGGACAGCGGTATTTCGCACAGCAGTCTCGTGTCCTGGCAGTTTCAACCACCGTCGCCGTCTCCGACGCCGAGGCCGCAACCGGAGAAAATCAAGCACAGCAGGTACTTGAAGAAAAAAAAAAGAAAAAATTGCACTCGGATTACACAGCATCATCAGGACGAGCGAGATATGATTTTTTTTTTCTGGAGTCCTTTTTTTCTTCGTTCTCCCGCTATCGTCGAAAACCGCCTCCGTTTGTTCCGCCCGCAAGCGTGCGGAATCCTCCGCTATCCCGTGCTCACGAAAGTTGCTCAATGGACGAGCCCAGCTTCGCTCGTTGCATTCTGAGAATAATAATGCGAGCTGTTCGCCGTCGCTAGCGTAACGCAACGCCACGGGAGTGGCAGTGCATACGTATAACGTATATACATAACAGCCTAACAGCAGTATGTAAATATATATGTATATATATCGTAGAGAAGCGACGATTGTGTGGTTTCCATCGGGCACTCAACGTCTCGCTCGTGGCTCGGCTGCTCGAGAGCCTCGGCGATCGCTTGGCGCATCACCGACGATCCTGCACGCCGGACACCGTTTTGTAATTAATTTTACGCTGTTACTTCGCCGCTGCCTAATAGAGGCATTAGATGCATCAGTTCCGTTATCGCACGCTCGCCAGATACACCTTTTACTGAGGGAGAGATAAATTAACACGGACAACAGTTGCGCGTGGTAGAGAAGGGATTGGTCAGGCGGGGTCAACGAACGGTCATTTTAGGGACATTTTTTTATTTTATTTTATTCTTGTGTTGGGAGGATTAATGGATTTTTTTTGGAAATATGAATTGTTCCAGCTCGGCATCGGAAGTGGCGGCAGTTGCGACCCGATGGCTCGATCCTCCACCGACGGTGAATCACGAGCCGGAAATGCGCCGTTCGGTCAGCGACAACGGCCCGACCGGAAGCGACGGCGTACCCAGCGACACCACCGAGGACGACTGGTCCCGCGGAAGCGCCGAGGATCCCGACGAGGTTCCGTCCCCGCTGAGCTCGCCATCGCCGTCGCCTGCCGAACCGCCCGAACATACCGGACCGATCACAGAACTCGACCGGAAGGTATGAATCGCAAAACGAAACATTCACCGGTAGACTCAGTCGCTGTTGTCCCTATAACGCTTCATCAATTGTTATGCTATTGCCTGAAAAATTATTTTTAATTTACGTAAAGTTTGTAAAATTTAGTTTGTAAAATTGAGTTCGTAAAGTTTGTAAAGTTTATAAAATTGAGTTCGTACAGTTTGTAAAGTTTATAAAATTGAGTTTGTAAAGTTCGTAAAATTCTATTTGTAGAGTTTTTTTAATTGAGTTTGTGACGTTTGCAAAAGCAGAATGTGAATAAGCCGTACGGAAGTTACAAGGACGCAATGATGTTTCAGGTGAGAAGAGCTGCCGAGGCTGTGCAGAGACTCTGTCAGTGTCCCTCGGAAAAGTGCTCGAAGCTTAAAGTTCGGAAAGTCGGCGAGGGACGTTACTACATCGCCGGGAGAAATGTTTTCATCAGGGTAACACACAGCTCTTAATTACAAACCCGCCACCAAAAAAAGAAATAGAAAAAAGCTCCGAAATAAAACTCTCATTCTACCTTCTCGTATTTATGTCACCCGGTGAAAAATATGAAAGGGGACTGGAATGTGAATTAAAAAGAAAAAAAAAGTCTCGCTAATGATCGTGGTACGTCGGTTTCGTGTTTGCAGCTCCTCAAGGGAAGACACATGATGGTGAGAGTGGGCGGCGGCTGGGACACCCTGGAGCACTTCTTGTCCAGGCACGACCCCTGTCAGGTGAGGGTCCTCAGCCGCGAAAGCACACCGCCACCCCGCAACGGCAAGCACAACAGCTTTCTTCACATTCGGTCAAAGTATCGGAGCCCACCGTCGGAGCCCGTCTCCGGACGTTAAAATCACATTCTATCATCAGAGAGCACAGTGCCTAATCACAAAAATCTCGTTATATAATGCAACACACGAGAATATCAAGCCAAGTCACTATATATTCTCGTAACGATAAAATAATATCCACGTACACACACACTCACTCACGTTCAAATCATCGTAGCCTCGTTCACGCAGCCTGCCTAATATATAATATATTTATAACTTTATACATATTAGTATGTATAAATATATATATCATATATATATATATTCTTATTCCGCGTGCGGGTCGACAGCACTTGTACAGTAAGCAGTACCGCTCGTTCATTTCGACAAATGATTTTTTCTTTTTTTTTTTTTACGAGAAAGAAATACATTATCATCGACGTAATGTACGTCGACAAACATTTTTCAAAGTTACGAAACGAGACAATTTATTTATTAAGTAATTAGTGAAACATTGGCACATTACTCAATTAATTTTCCAATATTTCACCGAATAAAATCATAAGTTGAATGACGAATCGGAGAATTTGTCTGAATTAATGAGCGTCTGTACTGTCTATACTGCGGTACCACTATTTTTCATACTAATCATACACGGTAAAAAAATGGTCCAGATGCACCGAATCGTCGAATGTACGGATGGAGAGAAAAATGTTTGAAAAAAAATCACTGCCCGAACAATCGTCGATGATCACCGAATTTAATGCACCGAGACATCAGTAGTAAATTAAGAATGCAATGGCCACACGGGATCGAACCAGTCAGTGACAGTGCAATTACAGGCTCGAAAAAAAATCCCATTTAAAAATAAAAAAGACAAAAAAAGTAGATTAGATTCAGCGTCGAATGTCGACGAGACGATAATCAGAGAAACCGGATGCAAATTCGTTGGTGACGATCAGAGGCCATGCGTCTGGGTAATACGATAAGAAAATAGCACACTGCACTTGGTCATGGGTGCAATCCATGGGGCGCGCTTAGAGTGCACTTTTATACTTCTCGCAATAAGAAACATAATTTTTTTTTCTTTTTTACACACTCACGAAATTATTTAGTGAGTAATTGGGGTCGGCCACGTCGCTCAAAGTTTGCGCAAATTCTCGTCGGTGTCCTCGACACTTGTAGAAGGAGAATAATCAACGACGACTGGTGAAATGTGCAAAGTTAACGAAATTCCAACGTCGGCTCTATTACCATATCATTTACTATATGGTATACTGAAGCTCCAGGAATGTATCATTTTTTTTTACATCACTCCGTGCGAAAATTGCAGTTTTACGCACGTGCGTGAAACTCAAATTTTCACAGATCGTGAAGTAAGATTTTGCACTATACTCGTGCGACAAACTTTTCCCACACCCGTCAGAAAAAGTTTTTTCGTACGAGTATCGTAATGTATTATTTTTCATTTTTCCCTTTTTTGTGGCCGTCCCTATTAAAAAAAAAAAAAACAATCAATCTACGCTACAGTACTTTAGTCTACTCCATCGCCTGATGATACGCAATATGCTTAACACCGTATAACTGCCTGTAATATCTACGTTTTGTATTTTTATAAATACCTAGAATAAGGGGGTGGAAGTATGGTGATTTTTGAGGAAAAAAAAGGAGAGAAGAAAAAAAAACGTAAACCACGTGGAACGACATGTCTTATTCGATTTTTTCAGAAATGCAAGAGTACACTGTGCAAAGGGATACCAAAGCAAAGGAATACGAGACGAGTTGTGTCAGCGCGTTGAGGCTATTTACGTTAATGCGTTTCAACGAACATCTTTCTTTCTCTTGTTTCTCACATTCACCTAAAAAAAAAATTGACTGTACACTTCATAGCGAAGTATAAATCTCTCGGCGTCGTAACATACGCGACGCGTAAGTTTTTGTATTATTTTTTTCTCTCGCAATTTCCTTTTGTGCAGGCAAGAAAGGAGGGTAACGCGATGCGCAGTGATTATTAGTTTATGTATATCTATTATGAAATTTTTTAGTGTTAAAAAAACACATCGAGTAGAATATAGCATGAGAATTACGCGGCTGGACACTGTGAAATATGAAAAAATGTATCATTCGGTTAATGGGCGGCGAGTGCGAGATTTTCGGTTACCTTGGAGCTATTCGGAACTCGATAACGAATTATATTCGTGCTTGTAAATATTATCGAAACGAGATGTTGAATTGCGCTGAAATCCATTAAAAATGTTACAAAAGTTTTGAAAAAAAGAGTGAATCAATTTTTTCTAATTTTGACGCAAAAATTGACTATAATTGACTTTGGACAATCGAGCAACAACATTTCGTTGTGCTTGGAAACACGAAATATGTACGTTTTATACAAACCGTTATCGAAGTTCGAAGCGTCCCACGAAATAATGAAAACTCTAACTTCGTCTCCGTGTCGTTCAGTCGATCGAATATTATCGCCATAATATACAAAACGCTAAGTTGACGTAACCGTACGATCATTAATTACTAAGATATCATTTGAGTTAAATAAAGTGTACCTGCTTGTTCACATTGTAAGACGCTTCCGTAATGATTTTCGCGTGAGTTATTTCGCGGGTATTTCAACGTGGCTCGGCGCGTTGATACGAAATAAGACATTATAAATACATTCGAGTCTACGATAATTGAGATTAATTTTTAATAATTATATTATTATTATACTTCGATTGTTACCTTTTGTTGAGTAATAAAATGTTTAATTGCAAGTGTTCGATTCTATTTTACTTAAAATAAGGGGGGAAACGGGGGTGAATAATAAGCTTCTTATCTAAATATTAAATATATTTCGATGTAGGAATACAAAGATAGCAATAAGTGCTTATAAACTTATCAGCAAAATTCGAACGTAAGTATATATAATTTGGTTGAGGATTTGATTCAGTAGACTACCGTTGTAAAAACTAATAAACGTGAAATCGTTTGTCATTGTCAATGGCCACGGCGTGACCCGCTAATACTCGAGGAAGATTTCATATTATATAAAAAAAAGTCTAAATCCATTTTTTTTGTAATGTATACGGTGGAGCTTTACTGGGATTATCATTAACTTTGGACAATCGGGAGATGGTTTTACCCCCGAGCACGCTCCGCTAAGTCGTTATGATTTTTAAGAAACGTTAGTTTTTATAAATAGCACTACACTAATTATTCGGAAGTATAGAGCGTGACCGGATGGGGAAAAATGGAATTCGGGCAAATACTCTACTTCTTCTTGTTCTTTCCTAAAGTGAGCGTGTGATGTTGTGCCTGCTGGGCAATCTGAGTCTTCCGTCTGTTGAACTCCAAAATATCGTCCTCCAATTTTTTTCGACTCTCTTCGACTTTCTTCTTCTCGTCGGTGTGGCCTTTTTTCAGATTGTCGAACTTGTTGTGTAGCTGAAAGAACGAAGGAACGATATTGTAGATACATTTTTTCTAACTTCCGACATAAAATGAAAATGTTCTTAGAAGGTTTTAAAAATATTTTTTTGAAAGATTCAAAATATTTCAAAACATGACCTTGAAGAATCAACTAATTACCTCTTTTTCCGCCTCTTTGAGTTCGGCTTCAGTCTCCTTGACGCGAGCGACGAACATCTGTCGCATCTCGTCCTCTTTTTGTTGCAGCTCCTGCAGGTGCGTCGAGCGTTTGGCCTCGCAGGTCTGCTGGAAGCTGACCGGCTTGTTTTCGCTATCAACGTCGCTAAAGCCCATCTGGTGAAAATAATGGATTTTAATATCCGCGAAAATTACGAATGGGCGAATCGTTGAAAATTGAATGTTACCTGCTCGAGGCGCTTCTTGCGATAGAGTTCGTAGTGACGGCAGTGTGTTTTTTCGCGCATATCTTCCATGTTAGTTCTGATGAGCATTTCGCGCAACTTCACGAAATCGCAGTGCGATTCGTTCTCCACTTGAACTGTTCCCCACGGGTATTGACGCGAGCGCATCATTTTGTTACCGACGCGCACGAAGTCGGTACTTCCGACAACGGCGAACGGTACGTGACTGTTCATCGTCGAATTAACATCGGCGACGCTCTCGTCGTCGGTCGGAAATTGGTAAATGTGAACTCCGTTGTTGTGCAGCTCCGAGATTATTTTACTCTGCAATGATAATAGGCTCGTTAGAGATATCGCTACGACTTTGAATCGATATTATAATTAAGGCATAACATAATAACATTGCAATTTATTGTGTTAGGACGGAATATCGATATCGCCCTTTAAACGGATTACACCAGTGAATAAACAAATAAATAAATAATTATGGATCTTCCTCCATAACTGTAAATTACATATACTTACTTTAAATTTCTGTAGCTCAGTCTTTGATATAGTATCAGCCTTTGCGATGATGGGAATTATATTGACCTTTGTGTCCAATTTCTTCATGCACACAAGATCAATGGATTTCAATCTGAAACATATATTCAAAAAATTAGTAAACATTTTTTGTTTAATAATCATTATTCAAACAAACAGTAATCTCTGATTACTACATAGTTAGACTGACCCATGGCCCGTGGGACAAATGAAGTACAGACAGACATGAGTACGACTGTCGTGATAAGTGGACAGCGATCTTTTGATTTTGAGCTCTTCCTGCAGATATGCCTCGAATTGAGCGTCTATGTAGTCGACTACGGCTTTGAAACTGTCCTCCTTGTTTATCTGATCGCCGTAACCAACGGTGTCGACGATGGTGAGCTTCAGCCTCACGTTGCTCTCCTGCAGCTCGTAAGTGTGAGCCTTGAGCTTTACGGATGGCAAGTTGTGCGGACTCTGGTTGGATTCGAAGCTGGTGTTGAAGAGCGAATCCATGAGAGTCGACTTACCCAGTCCAGTCTCGCCTGCGGGGACACAAATCGCCATCGAACGTTCGATTAAATTTTGTTTTACAAAAAATTAATGTCCGAACAGCTCTCATGAAGAATGTTTGCGATTCATCGTTATTGCCTTGATTTTTAACGTTATTGAATTAATTTATTAATTATTAATCTGCAAAGACGTCTGTAGATCAAAATTTCTTTTTTTTTTACAAGAAAAAGTTTGATCGATGCGAGTCATGTTTCTCATGTTCGAATAATTCCCAACGAGTGACTCACCGATGCAAAGAATATTTATTATTTCTTTATTACTAACGTTATTAACTTTATTCCTTAATTATTAACTTGCAAAGATGTCGTCAGATCGCATGTTTTTTTTCTGTTAAAAAAGTTCGATCGACGTGAGTCGGACTTTTCGTCGTTGAATCATTGCCAAGGGGGTGACTCACCGATACAAAGAATATTGAAAACGAATCCATTCTGCACTGATTTGTTGACCAGCTGATCCGGCAAACTGTCGAAGCCTACGTGGCCCGATAGTTTGAGATTTCGTAGATTGGTTTCCAACTGAAAAAAATACGATAATGTTTTGTTTAAATCGCTACGAAACAAATATTGTCGAGCCGCAGACGCGATCGATAAGGCGTAAAGATTTTCTCGAGACCGTAAATGGAACTTCCGAGCGACATTCCCGGCACTGTAAACTTGCGGAGGAAGTGAACCAACGCCCTTCCGATCATTAAAATTTTATCGCCGATTCTCGTTGAACTAAACTTTATATCCGTCACTCGACGATCGAACAAAATTCGTTGGGTAGTTTTAACAAAATTTTGACAATCCGTAAACACTCTGTCGGGATGGAATATAGCTTGGGCAGAGCCGTGACCAACCTTAGCACGTTCGACGTCGACGGCAGCCATTTCTGGTGTGTGCGGAGAGGTGAATGCTTCCCCTGCGCTGGAAAGCGTGCGCCGGTGTGCGCGACGCCGCTGCCCCTCATTGCTCGTCCGAACGCCGAGGGGGAACGTGTGCCGACGACGCTGCGCTGACAAACACGTCCCGACACGCTGCGCTGACAAACACGTCCCGACACGCTGCAATCGCTTCCGATAGAAATCAGAGCTTCGGTTCCGGAGACATTGGTAGTTCGGTGAGAAAGAAATTGTAACTGTTGCTGAAACTTTAAAATCGATGTCGGTGCATAACATCGCGATTGAAATTCATAAAAGTTTCGAGCCTTTGACGATTGTACAGAAAAACCGTTACGATAGGTACAGCTTTTCGTAGATTTAATTCGTATCGTTAGGTCGACTTGAAAAAGGCGCGTGCGCGAGAGATCCGACGATTTTCATTCTAATAAGATCCTTTTTTCGATCGGAACCTGATATAACTCGTTCCGTACGTAAAGGGGAGAATCTTCGCTGACCGTTATTTTTGCAAGTCAGTCGAATGGCCGTTCTTTTTTTTGAACATGGCGGACAGTTGAAAATACGCATACCTATAGTTCTGAAACGATACACAGTAAAAAAAGTTTGTACTTTTTACAACTTGTCCATAAACTTCCACAATTTTTTATTTGTTAATATTCCGAGTTCGCACCACGCGGTCCTAGTTTTACGAACAAAAGTACAAACTAAAATAGTTAATGCCACGGGAAATAAAAGGAAAATCATTTGTACGAAACTTCGTATTATTATTATTATTATTGATCAACGGGCAATGTCGTTTTCCACATATAAAGTCTTCAGACTATAATAGAACATACAATAGAAAAACACATTAAAATCAACACATCGACGCGAAGATTGAATGATTGAAAAAATGCCCAAGTTTGATGACCAGACGTGCAGGTTCCTGCCTGCCGCTGCTCAAGGTGAAGTGAAAGTCACGTGACTGAGCCAGGAGTGTGAGAGAGATAGCGCCATCGACCTTACGGTGGAGCGAGAGAGCGCGACAGAGTGCATGTTTCACTTCACCTTAACGGTTGCTAGTAGTCCGTTTTCGCGAAGTTATTTTTTACTGTGCAGCGACAAACGGCCCATCAGTTGCCCAATAAACTTCAAAACAATCGACCGTTAAAGTTTATTCGTCCCGAACGACAAACTGGAAAATCGTAGATTTCGAAATGCCTATCTGAAAAGCAGAATACTCGAGGGTAAAGGCGATCGCCGCTGCGACATTATCTCGGTAGGATAACATATCGGGATTCGGAAGGAGAGTGCGCGAAGCGTACGAAGGACATTCTCCGCTCGCGAAAAATACTCGAAGCCTATGAAAACGTGAGTCCACACGCGTGCGTGTCTGTGCGAAAGGAAAAGATCTTCAATTATCGACCAGCATGGACGACGCTGGATAACAAGGCTGGGGCCGTTTGGGTTCCAGCGGCGGCCACCGCTGGATAGTGGCGGGCGAGTGGCCCGTGCGCAGCTAGGGACTTTCGCCTCCGCGTACTGGCAGACCCCTCACAACAGTGTCCACTTTCTAACATGGCAGATCAATTTGTGTTGTATTATCATGTGACGGGCAAAGACTCGCGACGTTGAAGAAGAGCGGTTACGTGGATTAACAGAAGGTTGATTTTTTGTGTTCGCGCGTGTTTTTTTACGCCAACGCGTCAATACAATACGTTCGCGATGGCGGACATGAAGAGTCCGCCGTTCAGTGACATCAAGAGACCCGAGGAAGTGGTGGCGATGGCGATGAACGACAGCATCAAATTCGCCGTGTTGATCGGTCTAATCGAGGTGGGACAGGTGTCCAATCGGGAGGTCGTCAACACAGTTCTACACTTGGTGAGTAAAATTTGTGTAATTGTTATTATTATTGGAAAAAAAAAAAATTCTCACGAAATTTCTACGAGCTCGATCGAGCGTGCGAAATAACAGCTAAACAGCCGGGGTTAGCCGACCAGCCGCCTCGTGTCCTTGGACGGACGCTTCTGTCAAAATCGAATTGTCAAACCGTCGTATCGTTGCTAGTAGCCGATTTCGCGTGCCCGGTCCCTAACAATTATCGATCACTACCGAGTGCACGATAAAATACACGCGGTTTTACTATGATTACGACCGTGTGTCGCTGGACATCGAAGGAAGCGGCGTGTCGTAACGCTTCGACGACTGTCGAATAGGATATTTTTTTTTTTTTTTAAGCGTTATCTCTCCTGTAATTCGTTTTTATTTGCCGCGGTCGGAAAGCATTACTTCACGATTTGCGTGTGTACGTGCATGTCCGTGAAACTGGAACGATAACCGGCTTCTGAAAAATTTCGAGGAAGTCGCAGTCGACCGAAAACTTCGTTACCGAAAGGAAATGAAAATATGTGTTATTCGTCCACTTCGAAACCTAAGAATATATAAACATATTTTTTTTAAATCGAATTTCAAAATCTTTTCAAGCAATCGTGTCTAAAAAAGTAAAAGGTAAAATCTGCTAGAAAAACTGAAGTAAAATGAAAATGTTTACAATTCCTCCTCTTCGAAACCTCAAAATATATATATATATTTTTTAAATAAAATTAAAAAATATTTCACTCAATTCCGTAAAATAAGTAAAATACACTTATGAAAGGTGATCGCATACAGTTTTCTATTGCATGTGGTTTTTTTAATTCGGTTAAATCGAAGAGTATTAAAAACAAAACATACAGACAAAAATATCCTTTTTCAAATTTCGAAAAAAGTTCACACAATTGCGTGAAAAAAGTAACGAACAAAACCGCTACAAAAACTGCCTCTTACATAATATGATCGCGTACATTTTTCGTTGCATGTTGTTTCTTAATTGAGTTAAATCGACGAGTATTTTAAAAAAATTATGCTCGAAGAAAAATTTTGATCGGACTGAGCAGAGTTTCGGTGAGCGATACAAATCTGAGGTAGATAAGCGAGAGAAACGTGTGAACACGGTTCGAATCGAAGCCTTAGTGTACACATTGCCGGAGAGTCCCGAGCGCTGCCTCTGAAAGTGCCAGCTCATATGACCGAGCACGGAGTGTTTCTCGGCTCGTCACCCCCCCCCCCCCCCCCCCCCCCCCCCTTCCCCCACTTTCCGAATACATATAACAGGCGTTTCGAAGATATCCCGTTTGGTCACTTAACATCGGCGCGTTTGGCGTGCAGCGCGAAAAATCATCGGTTGTATAAGGTAACTCGTCGCATTGAGGACAGAGGAGAACCCGAGAGAAAATAATGTGTCCGAAGGCTTTCGGCGAAGGAGGCGAGGCGAGGCTCTCGCGCGTTCGCGTGACTTCCGACCACTATCCCGCGCGCTCTTTTCACTCTTTCCTTCGAGGTTTTCCCCGGCGCTCGCCAGCCCTAGCGTCGTTCCCCGTTCTCCCACCTGGCCTCGTTTCTTTTTTTCTTTTTTTTTTTTTTTTTTTATTAATCTTTCTCTCTTTATCATCTGCGCCGACAAAAATTTACGAGACTACGGCGAGCAGATTCCGTGTTGCACGGAATTTTATCCGCGCCTGAACGTTATCTCGATTCTGTGATGACATCGTCGTCCATATGTGCTGAGATATACAACCCCCACCCCTCCCCCCGCTTCCTCCCGCCCCCACGCGCTACCGACTACCGACTTCTGAATGACGCTTCGTTATACTCAATAATTTGTTACATAATTGTATTGAGTAGGGGTATATTGTATGGGTTGAAGGGTAAGACAAATAGTGGAGGTCATTTTTACGAATAAAATTATTTCGATACGAAGTAATTTTGAAGTATTAATTGAACGAAATCATTGAAACGTTCTTTCACGAATAATTTCCCATAATTGAAAGTTTTGAAAGGCTAAGGCTTAAGGGAAGGCTAAAGTCGCACGAGTGCGCGAGGGACAGAGTTAAAATTTTAGATCTTTTTATCGTCGAAATTATTTTGTAAAATGATAAACGAATTGCGGGGTGAACTGCGTTTTCATATTCTATAAAACCTTTTTTTAAATATATTTCGAAGTTGTGTTGATCTTTCCCCACTTTAATGTACGGCACGGTACATCGCGACTCTTAGATTTGAGCTTGTTTTATCATTTTAATTTTTTTATTATGTAAATATTTTTTTACCAGTTAAAGGAAAGTAGTACTTCTTGTTAAGATAAATACCAAAGAGGGGGGGAAAGTGACGTTCGCGAGGAGCTTCGGTCGTGCCGGAGTGAAAGCAAACAATTTCTCGATCACTACCTTCCCGCTTGACCTTGGGACAAAACGGCTGATGTATTCGTCAACATTGCCGTCCGCATGTAGTGCAAAAATGTGTAAAAGTTATCTCGAAGCTTTTGCATGCACAAAACAGACGATCCGCTTTTTTATATATTTTTATTATTTTTTCCTTTTTTTTAATTATACGGGAACTATATATATCGCTGAATTTCACAGTCTGGCGGTTTTACCTGCCGCGCACGTACAGTCGCACACAGTGTAGGACCATGTGTATACATATGTATATATCGAGACGAAATTTTTTAAAAATAACGTTTGCAGCTGCAGCTTATTTTTCCGGGTTAACATTTACTGCAACATGGAAAGTTTATACGCAAATTTCATTGGAAATCAGTGTAGAGTATAAGGTACGATATTTTTTTAACACCCTTGCCAAGCTTATTTTTTTCGCAGCATATTTTTTTCGCTTTAAAATGTACTGTATCGTGAAAAGTTTATTCAGTCCTGAGGTACGCAATTTTATTGCATCAGTGTACAGTATACAGGTTTATATCTATATATACACATGTTTATATCGAGTCGATATTTTCTTTAACAACTTTGTCAGCTGTAGCTTTTTTTTCTCTTGAAAATTTACTGTAACATAAAAAGTTTATACAGTACCGATGTACGCAATTTTATTGAGAATCATCAAAGTTCCTCAATCGAATTGCGACAACTTGGTCGTCCCTTTGGCTGTGCTGCTCGCTGTCGTAATCCCGTAAAGGGATTTCACTCTCCATAAAATACGAAAGACCGTTCGCAACAAATGTATTCATCGGAATCCTCGAACCTACGAAAATATCCTTTTCGCAAGAGAGCGCTATTCCCAGTAATAAGCTTCAAGTTTACGTCGTACGATTCGCTTACGCTTTTGCAATTTCAAGCTTCGAGCATCTCAAGCGAATTCGCTAGAACAAAATAGAAAACACTTTTTTTGCAACATTAATAATACACTAAAAATAAATTATAAATTTAATGAAGTGGACCTTAAAATTTACGTACATTACTTACATTAATTAAACACTAATATGCTTTTTTGTAAAATTAGAATAGCAGATATTAATATTCCAAATTTTTTGAACGAAAATTTCAAAAAATTTCATTAAAAATACAAATTTCACTGTAAAATTGCAACGCACATGTGCTTGAAATTTTAGACACAGTTTATGTAAGAAAGCTTCCAAAACCGTATATTAATTTTCGAACTAAATTCCTTTACAGTCTGTTCATAAAAATTTTATATTACGAATAACATCGTATTTATACTTTCTGCAAAATTTTTAAGGTTCGAAACGCAGCTTTTTTCTATTGTCGCTTGACTCGGCGTATCAACTTTAACAGGAGGATCTCTCGCCGTACTTTTCCTCGGTGAAATGATACGCTCGGACGTTCCATTAAGCCCTTATCTGACCTTTTATCAAACGTTGCGGAACGCAAGCTTGCGCGGTATATATTTATTTTAAAAATTCATTCGTGCGAAAACAGTAAAAGACGAACCTGCTACATAAACTGAAGTGAAATGAAAACATTTATTATGCCTCAACTTCGAAACCTAAAAACATATATATATTTTTCTTTCAAATTTCAAAAAGATTTCACGCATATGTGTGAAAAAAGTAAAAAAAACAAGATCTGCTACAAAAAACTGCCACTTATATAAGTTGATTGCATGCAGTTTTTATTTATCAAGTTGTTATACGTATATTTATTTTAAAAAAAACCATTCATAAGCGAAAAAGGTTAAAAACATGAAAAACATAAAAATTTCGCCAGCTTTTCTTTTTTTAAATTCAAGCTTCCACTGACGCCCAAAGTTTCCATTGCATAATTTAACGATCGGTGTTACACGTATATTATAATAACGACGAGAATGAGGGTGAGCCACTGCGACAGCAGCAGCAAGCTGGAGCTTAGCACTTGGGCACGGGCGTCCTTTCCGTGTTTGAGCCGCGAGGAAGCTTGACGACACTCCCGGTGTAATTGGCTCCGTCGGTCGTGCACCCGCTTTATTCGTGCCCGTCTCTCAGCGATGCTGCTGAATTTATCCGCAACGACCCCGATGCGCGTCCAAGCGTTATCTCGCACCGAGCCCGCCCTACGTTGTGCCTACGATTACCATAAATAATCTCCTGGTGATCGAAATTTTGGAAATTGGAGATAAGGCCGAACAATCGGGTCGTGGCGTTACACTGAACGGTGTTTGTAAATTTAATTCTTAAAAACACAACCCTAATAGTCCACTCACGGGTTTACAGGAAGGATTATTTTGTGCTTTTTGTTTTCGTTTAATTCCGTTTAAGTCTGTTGAATTGGAAAGCTTGTAATTTCTATACCAAGGACAAAATTTGCGCGGGGTCTGAACAAGCGTATTGTTTACATTCTGCTGTATCGATTTCACTACACACAAGCCACAAAACATTAATCATCGGCAGAGGAAAACAAGAATTTAAAGTACTAGGTAGAGAACTGGGGCTTTGCTGAGGGTAAAATTAATTCGATGAATTATTCTCGGAACTAATAGTTTTTTCCGAGGCAATAATTTGCATCGACCTTTAGACAAACGTCATTAAATGTAAAAGTAAATAAAAAAATGTTTAAACCCAATAGAAAAAAAAAACGATTAGTCACGCGATCGGTGAAGCGAATTTAATTTTAGCTCGTCTCTGGAGAGAAGTCTACGAAAAGCTCAGTCATTGGAACGGTCACGGATATCGTACACAGAATGGACATACAGTTTTAGAAAGTTTACTACGTTCGCCATGAATACACTCTTTCGTTACAAGTCACATTAGCATACTTCTTCATTACGGACGTTTGGTCAAACAGACCTATGATTGGTCTGTTCTCTACCGTGTAACCACGTATAAAGTCTTGTGTTTTCTTTTATTATTCTCGTTCGAAACAAAAAACACAAATTCTCCATCCAACATACACTGAGAGAATGCGAAACAATTTCGCCACTAAAAATAAAAAACAAAGTTAATGAAAACAATGTTAAATGATCTCATTAACTTAGTTTTTTCTCAAATATTTTTAAAAATTAATATTTTAAAAATATTTCTGAAAAAAACAAATATATATATAGATAAAATGAAAGTCGTTGAATTATTATCGCATTTTCGCATACCCGCTTGAGTCTGCATTTCCCGAAATATAGTGTTTTACGGTAATTCGACCGACGAGACCGCATTTCAGTGACGGTGAACTGGATAATTGGAATCTCGTCAAAATCTCATTAACTAATGATCTCGTTCAGCAATTTGTCCATAAAGCATGATGTATTGCGTGCACCCGGAGGATTCTTGTCGGTTCGGTTGGAATTAAATTAATTGGAAAAATAAAATAAACAAAAACAAAAAAAAAAAATAGGCCCGACGTTCTCGTCGAGTTTGTAGGGTGCGCAATCGGATTTTCAATTGGGTTCGCTTCATTCGTCGACGTCATCGTCCTCGGGAGAAATATTATGCCCGCTACATACGGTGCGGAACCGAGTCGTTCGTACGACTCATCAAAATGGACAGCACGCACGCGCGTTTACACGAGTAACAATTATGGATGACATAATGACATTATGTGAGCACCAAGTCGGCAGATGATCCTCTGGTCGGGATATACTTATATAGGAGCTGCCCCTTTCCGATATGACTACATATATATATATATATATTGTAAAGTATTTCTGAAGATTTTAGTACTTTTAGTAAAGTTTTTAGTACTTCCAGTACATTCAATTCCATACGAATTTTTATTACACTGCAGGGGGGGGGGGTGGTAAATATTCGAAGTCCCCTTGAGTCCCGTCAGTCTGAAATATTATAAGCCCTTTCAGAGAGGGGGTATCGAAGAGGAAGGGGTTGGGTCGACGGGAGACTGATGTACCATTCTCATTTGGTTTATCAATTAGTTTACGGAAAATTCTATGTCCCTTGGGGTTTCGCCCCTGGTTTTGATTATTCTAAGTCCGTACTCTATGTAAGTTTTGCAGACGCTCGAAGAGAGCGCGCGGCCCACCAGAAGCCCTAATACATATACATATACATGTATGCATAAATATATGTATGTATATATATCTGTAGGCCAAGTTGGGCAGACGTTACGATCCTCCTTGCACGATTAGTGTTAGAAACTAGGTAACGCCGTTGTGCACAGCAACACTACGTAGTCCACCTATCGAGGCACATAGTGTGCAATCCACGATTCCCTGTTATCGCCGCAGCGGCACTTCGGCGCGCGATAATGCCACAGCTCGTCGTTCTCGTGTTTCTCTCATATTCGCTTTTCACCTTACAACCTTACTTATATGTATATACATATATATACATATCGATGGTCTGATGCTAGAGGGGCGTATGTGCATATATCTTATTCGCACTTGACGCCCTTTTTGCTTTTAGTTTTCTATTTATACATTGTGTGTATATATATATATATATATATATATTATGTAGCATGTGCAAATTCTCGCTCTTGGCTGACTGGTTTCACATCGTTGCATTCAGGGCACATCATTGAACAGCTCCGTGCAGCCGCACTGTGCTCGAACGGGAAGCCGAGACCGGCTGTCCCGCCGCGCGACTGCGTTTCAAGTAGCACCTACGGGTATACCGTCTTACGATCTGAATAGCGTCAGGTTGCTCGGTGAGACAGGTTCGGATGGATGTTGCGTAATTTCGTCCGTAATACACCACGCGTAATTTCACGATATTCGAAGCTCGTAGCCTCGGCTGGGTACGTTAAACGAGAGGTGAAAAGAACATTGTAGACGATAGTGAAATTCACAACCTGGTTTATTGACTCTTCGATTTTTATATTTGGAAAATTATTTTTTTGTTTGTTTATCCGAATTTTCAAGAATCCAGGGGATTTCCATAAGCGCCCTCCCAGGCCCCGATCGCTCTTATTTTTAGACCGGAAGCGGTGTATTTTCGGTATGACGTCACTTCCGGTTGAAAAATGAGATTTGCAAACTTTGCGTAATATCGTACTTAATAGAGAGGTGAAAAGAAAATTTCAAACGATGTTTAAATTCACGACCTGTTTCATTGACCCTTCAAATCTTATATTTTATTGCCTCCAAACATAATTTCACATTCGATTCGCCGCAACATGAATTTAAGGGGCAAAAGGGTGGGTTATTGGAAAGCTTGAACGCTAAAACAAATCTTTACAAAACGACCGATGTATTTGCCGATACGATTTACCGATTGGTCAGCGGGGAATGCAAGGATCGCAACGTGCAATGCCTCTCTGTATGCCTCGAGGCCGCACGCCTAATCCTCTTCGGTAAATCTGAGGATTTGTTTCCCCGGGAAACACAGAGCCTCCTGCAACCGCCCGCGCACACTCATTCGAACACACACACTCTCACAGACACACAGACATTCATTAATGCTCGATTTTTTTGCCTCCCTACCAATTCGTTTCTTTACGCTCGCAGTCGGAAGAGCTTTTATCTAATTTTGTTTTTCATCGTTCGGACAATGTTCCCCCGGTGGGATTACCCGGGCTGAACTGCAAAGTAATAACCCGAAAATATAGCGGCTCTTAATCTCGTATGATACATCATAATACACCCCTACACCAGTTTCCACCAACGTCACGCCCAGCGGGGTGATATATAAATGTTACAGTGAAGTACCATTTTTAAAAAAAAATTTAGTTTGTCCATCCGTTTACATTTTGTTAATTTAAAATCTTTTCTCGTTCTGTGAATTACAATATAGAAATTTCGGGCGAAATAGCTCGAAACATTTATCATCATGTTCCGCCCAGCGGGGTGATTTATAAATGTTATAGCGAAGCATAATAAATAAAAAATGTAATTTATATTCTTCCTTCCTATTCGTCAGTCCGTCCGTTTACATTTTGTTAACTTAAAATCGTTTTTCGTTCTGTAAATTACAATATAGAAGTTTCGGGCAAAATAGCTCGAAATATTTATTTATTTCTCTAATTCTAAATATGATTTTTGAATAGTCGACCAGATCGATGTTTCGTTACCGAAGCTTACAACTATACTATTTTTTAAATATATTTTTCTGATATTTTTTTTATCGATCTGATCTCTTGGGGACTGCAGCGCGTAGGTTTGGAAATAGTAAATCCTTGAATCCAGTGAAATCGATAATCATCGACGAATCATTGTGCACTCGGAAACTCTGTCAGTTAATTACCTTTTATCGCACGCGAGCCACGAGTGCTCGATCGCTGGGACATTCGTGTCTCCACCTCGTGAATTTTTCATTACCCGTGAGTAAAAATTTTACGATTGTTCCGTGCAACGTAGGTGCGGAGCCGTCGAACGGCCGAATCGTTCGTCACACGAGATTTCGGGTAACCGAGAGCAAATACCGTGAACTACCGCGATCCACATTGACCACCACCACGATTTTCATTTACCAGGAATTAATAATCCGTCGGAAATTCATGAAAATAATATTCACGGAAACTCGCTCAATGGTCGAATGGAAACTTGACTCGATTGCACGTTTGCATGCAATTAATCAGCATTCGATTCACGGACCGCATACGTTATGCCTATATTACTATAAAATTAATCACAATTTTATTCCAAAAAAGTCTTGATTACAATACTCGCGAATGAGATCCTTTCACTCCATAAAACAAAAATATAAAACAATTCATTAGTCGAAATTTCTGTACGGTGTATAAACGGTTTTCCGTTATTTTCTGCCTGTTGCTATATCTTCTATTTTCTTTAATGCTTATGATTTTATATTCTTTTAGTACTGTTATTTTATTTATAATTTTTTTTTTTGTGGATTTTAAGGAATCGATGCACAGTGTTGTGGTTTCAGCACGCTTTTGTGTCTTGTTGCACGGTGTTCTTAGGGGGCTTAGTACACGAAATAAACTAATATATCTATCTATCTATCTATGACAATACGATTGTAATTGTATTGCACAAAGAATTTTTTTTATTAGTTTCTCAATCCTTGTATTATTAATGTCAATCAAGGTAATTGCCATTGAAAATGAAAATAGTAGTATTTTTCTGCGGAACCAAAATTATTTTTCGAGCATTTTTTCTTAGGCGTAAAAAGGCGTATCAACAACGGTCGGAAAACCGCCGAACCATCCAAATCCTCGGTTGCTGCCTCGACCCATCAGAGACTTTAAATAAAACGTTGTCGTAGACCCTTTTATCTATATAAAAAAATATATATATATTGTGTAGAGCAACATCTATTCGGAGAACCGCTAGT
Organism: Amblyteles armatorius; assembly: GCA_933228735.2. Lineage (NCBI taxonomy): Eukaryota > Metazoa > Arthropoda > Insecta > Hymenoptera > Ichneumonidae > Amblyteles > Amblyteles armatorius. Next base: position 11,267,621 of record OW121695.1, on the reverse strand, counting down.
ATCGAATCGACCGAGCAAAAAATATCCACCGTCCGAATATAGCCCTACCCAATGCAACGCCGGCCGATTCCACGCCTTTCTATGTGCGGTATAGCTTTTGACAATCCACTCGCCCGTACTTTAATTAGGTCCATGGAAACAGGTGAATAACCATCGAAACTGTTACCGCAGAGCGTTACGAATATCGTTCGCGGAGGGTAGTTTGAAGAGAGCAGAATGAAATGTTGTTGACAGCGTGTATTGTTACAGCTCGGTAATTGGACCCTTCGTAAATAATCGTGCGCGCTTGTGTGTGCCGGCGAGTGAATTTGCGGCTTTCGTACGGAAAGATGTGTACAGCTCGCACACATACGTTTAAGTGCTTATTGGTACAGTGCGCAGGTTCGGTATTCCGCGCTTCGAATTTCGCCCTTTGCCCGGCCACATTCGCCGAACCGTCGATGTGGCAACCTTTTGGTTCGCCGGGTGGTTGCTAATTAATTCGATGTTGAGCCGGTCCCCATGCGTGTTTGCCGTTCGCGGCTGGATCCGCAAACATCTATGTATATATATACATATATACATATGTATACACACACACACACACGTCATTCAGCCGGTGGACCACGTCAATGATGCACGTGGCAGCGGCGTCGCCCATCGGTGGCGCGCATACCACAACTTTACTCTTAGTACGGATATAAACGAACCGGCAGTTAATAAATCGAAGGTCACTGTCGAACTACGACGCAAATCGCCTCGTAGCCGCGCACCTTTTTTCTTTTGCTGTGAACTTTTACCGCGCTCGAGGCCACTTATCGGAAATATTGTCGCTTCGGGACTGTAGCGAGGAGCTCGAAACGTTGTTAAATTCTCACAAGAGCATTCCTAGCGTTTCGTTCCTATTTTTAATATTGTGGATCTTGAAAAGGAAATTTCTTCGGAGGATCGAGAAAGTAAAAAGGTTACATGATTTTTTTTATGCGATGAACGCTTAAAGCTTATTTCGATTCAAAGTAGAAAGTTATAATTGACAAGTTTTTTTTATTATTATTAAACTACCATGCGGTTTACAGTGCGACGGTGGTTATATTAAATCAATTCAAAAGCTAAATCGACAGACATGTTTTTACATGACACTAAGTTATATAGAAGCAGATCAATATGTAAAAACTTAAATTCTGTAAACAACAATAATAATAACATATTTATATATTATATATTATTATTATTGAAAATTGAGCCGGCCTTCTATTTCGTTCTAGAATCTGGAACGAAATAGAAGGCCTACTCAATTTTTCGATTAAAAAAAAAAAAATCCGCAAATGTATATATATATTCCCGCTTCCCGGCGTGTTTTCTCGCTTGTCTTCATCTCGCGATTCCCCGGACGTCCTACATGTCTATATACATAAAAAAAATATATATGCACACACACCGATGTTAGTAAAATGTAGACAAGCACACACAGAATATAGAGCGTCCAGTAATATTTTATAAGTCCCGTGTACGTACACGTTGTCGCGACAATGGAGGATGGCACGCGAGGCACGTCCTATATATACGTCCGGCGATCGATCATTCGGCCAAGCCTCGGACGTCCCACGCGCCTCGTCCGTGTGTACGGTGCGCCGACACACCAGAAGCCCCCGGCCGTTCCGGCGGCCACCGGCGCGCCCCTCGACGCTCCGACCCTCCCTCATCCCCCCCCCCCCCTCCCCACACCTTGCGCGAATTCGCTCGTCCGCCACCGATTTATAGTTTGTCCTCGGTATTTTCGGCAATTTATACCATTGACAAGGCGCGCACGCACGCTCCGCTTGCCGGTCGGGCCTCGAATTCGATTCACGTCGAATATGCGTGGAAAAGGCTGCGTTCGCGTTGCCGGGCTCGGCGTGCATCGGAAGAGCGGGGAAGCCCCGCGGCAGCGGCGCGGACACCTGCGAGTACGTAATTCGCGTCGGGCAATATCCACGCGACCTCTGTCCGACGGGGATGAATCGGAGAACAACGGATATACGTGCCAGCCGATGGAATTATCCGAAACTCACACAGAATCCCTCCCACAGTTTTGCCTCCCGGTGGTCGGAGAAAAGCCTCGGGCAATTTCGCATTTTTCGAACATGGACCGGCACAACTGGTCCCCGGGTTGATAAATCGTTCGACGACGATACACAACGCCGATACCGAGATTTCGTTTGCGTTATCGCGGCGAATATCCGTTCGGGTCATTTGGCTAATTGCTAAGGACTGATTTCCGGTGACCTTGAGATTGTTTTTTTTTTGTTTTTGCAAGACCGTCAAAGAAATTCGTCTGAAGCTTAATGTACCGGACTCGAAGTTTTTATGCATGAACTGGTACATCAAACTTCATGTACAATTGTGGTGAAAAATTAATGTTCAGTGTATTAAATTGGAAATACCATATTTTATATTATTTGCCTTAATTTTACGATAGAAGTATTTTAATTTTGATGAAAGAGTCTATTGATTTTTTTATCACAATTGTATATTAAATTTACAATTTTTGTTTTACAGTCAACTGTTTGATGATGTGTTTATATATTTATATATTTATGATTTTTTTCGGATATTTGTTTCGGGCAATTTCGCATTTTTTCGATCGTGGACCAGCACAACTGGTCCCGGGTTGATAAATCGTCCCCCGATGGTACACGTGTTCCTTATACGTGATTTCACTCAAATTATAGGCCCGAATATTCGTTCGGGTCTCTTCACCAATCAGTATTTTGTATTGATTACCCGTTTGCTTGAGATTGTTTTTTTTACTATTTGACGAGGTGTTTATTTCTTTATTTAACATTTTTTATTTTTATTTTGTCGGATATTTGTATTGAGGGAAAATTGGGCGAGAATCTGGATGGAGTTCGGAGTTAAGGGAAATCCGTTGTGTCGCGTCGTCGGGAACATTTCGATCCGCCGATGGCGGCGTCGCCCCGAAGCGAGCTGCCTAGACACAACTTCGTTGTAACTCGATAAATTCATTGCGGTTGGGGATAGCAGGTTGGATAACGTTCGCCTCCTCGTATTCGACAGTTCGGAGTCTCAGCCGGCACCTCGCCGCGAGGTTTTCTCGGCAAACGGTTGATCGACGGGCATTATTGAAACACCGGTTAGCCTCGCACGTTGATAGAATTACGAGCTACGGCAGACGAACGTATTTATTCAAAGAAAAAAAAAACACACATAAATCCTTCTCAATATTTCGTTCGGTTGTTAAGAAAATATTTACACAGCTCTTCCGTCAACCAGCCTGAAACAACCAAGCAATGCGGTTGGTTCGATCATTTAAAAAAAATTCTCCAAATAAGAAGCCTTTTCAATATTTCGTTTGTTTGTTAAAAATGTAATTAGACTGCTCTTCCGTCGCGCGGTCGGCATCAAACGAAACAACGCGGTTGGTTCAATTATTTTTCAAAATACTGAAAAACAAAAATCAACAGACGCCTTTTCAAAATTTAGTTTGGTCGTTAAAAATATAATTACAGTCCTCTTCTGTTTACTGGTCGGAAAGCAACGAAATAAGACCGTTGGTTCAGTGACTTTAAAAAAATTCTGCAAAAAAAGCCTTTTCAATATTTCGTTTGGTTGTTAAAAATATTATTACACGCCTCTTCCGCCGACCGGTCGGAAACAAACGAAACACCGCGGTTGGTTCAATTATTGTAAAAATTCTGCAACATACCGCTAGAAACATGATACACGAAATGCGATATTACGGGGTTTGTTGATAAAAAAAGTTCCGGAAAAAATTCGCCCCATGTAGCTGGGAGTGAGCGTCTGGTCTGCTGCGCTATTCATTTATACCTGGACTGTGGAGAAGCAGCCGCGCATTCATAAAGGGCTGTGTACAACACTGGAAAATAATTAATGAATGATAACAAATATATGTCTTTTTTTGAACCCGGCTCGAGTAACGTTCGGGCAGGTGCGTTCGAACGTATTATTCGGTCGGTGAAACTAAAGGATTAGTTTGTTCAACAATTACGCGACTCGCTCGACCGGTGTATGTCTGAGCGAACATTTTTGTTACACCGACGAAATAACCGATTCGAACGCATCCATCCGAACCGCCGTCGATCCAACCATATTTTCCGTCCGGTAAAGTCAGGCGAGGCTCATCACTAGACTATAGAAACACCGCGATAGACTAACATACCAAAATTCGTCGACTGGCGAAAGAGGCCAGCGAACAGAGCTTACAGAGATAAGCGAGCGTGTCGCGTTGTCAGCCACGGAGTGACGCCTAAGGATGCTTCACGAGTACATTCACAGCCAAAAGTGAGATTCAGTGAGAATTTGAACACTTTCTAATGGCACAAAAATCTGGAAAAAATTAATGAATTTTGACATGAATTTTGCATGATAATAATAATAATGTCGAACAGTTATTATCAAAGTCCTAAAAAAAATTGTTGAACCAATAACCCTTTTTTTCCCCTTTCAAATGAATTCATTGATCTTCTTAAATCCACATTAATTTTTTAAGAATTTCCTCACATTTTTGAATTTTTCGTCTTTGAAAATTTTGTAAGGCCATAACTACAGAACATTTTAAAAGGAATCATAAGTTTTCAGAAAAATGAATTAATCGACTTCTGCTAAAAAAACAAGTTAGTTTGCCGGTTGATTTCTGATTTTTTTTTTTTTTAAACTAATTTGTTAATAACTTTTTGGAATCACAATGCAAGGTCAATGTTTCTAGCACTTTCTGTAGGTTAAAATGTTTCATTCATATAGATTAGATTTTTCATAAAATTTTAATCTTATTAGCTATTCGAAACTCACTTTTGGCTGAGAATGTAGCGATACTCCCACCTTAATCGCCGTAATCTCTTATCAAGCCTGACCTCGCATGAGCTATATTGATCACTGCCCGTGTTATCAGGCTTTTACGATCCGAAACGGTGGAATCCGAACACCTATCGTAACTACTCCGCAACTACTATGCCATGCCCCGTGACAAAGGCTTTTAATACAATACTCGTATGTCGCGATACCGGTGAACTATGATACGCCGCGTTATGCTATACATTACCGATATACCGGCTTCGTTGGCTCGATGAATATTCCTCGATGGCTATTGTGCAATCGTTGCATCACATTGCCGCACAGTACCTGCGGTTGGTACAAGAGCGATTGGGGACGGTACAATGAACACTGTGTTTGACTCGTAGCAAATACGCACCGGGCTTCGAGAACTCCGCCGGAGCTCCTAATTTTCCGGAGAGACCGAACGCTATGTATATACATTCGCCACTCGAGTCGAGATCTCGAGAAACCACAACACCGGGGACAAGCAAATCGAGCAAACAAATCGGAGTGACTTCGAGACCCGTCCAAGTCTCCCGAGAGTCTCCGACAGTCCGTGAAAGCTTCGGGTACAGTTAGTCGAGAAAGGATGGGGTTAGGGGCGCGGAATTTAAATAGAGGAGAGTCGACTGGAAGTTGCAGGGAAAGGGGTGAGAGGAGACTCTTCGCTTTATATCTGGAGAGGAGGACATTACCGGGAGTGCTGAGGGAGATTTCAGGAATGCCTGGTGCGGTATTGCTGTATCCAAAGATCGGCTGAGTGGGGACCGTGAAAAAGGCCCTTGGGAGATGCTGGCGCAGAGGTGGGACTTTTTATTCATTGTAGGGTCAGCGGTCGGAGAAAATTGGCCTGTATTTAACTTTTTTGGGATTTTTGTTCCTTTTATTTGGACGGTTCTCGAGTTTCAAAAAGGCACTTTTTTGGAATCATTTCTGGCCCTTGTAACCCAAGAATGCCCGAGTTGGCGTGATGTGCCTATAAGAATATGGAGCACCTATTTAACTTGTTCGTATTCCCTCTTCGTTACTTCCAACAGCTAGTCTCAGTTTAGCTGATTCATTATCCGCGTTCCGCAGGAACCTCGTTCGACAATCGATACATGGATTCTACTTTATTCTCCAGCACGTCTTCGTGCGCAGCCCGTGAAAGCGATTGTTAGGTTGCGAACAATAGCAAGCCACTGGTTCTACCCGCTCCGTGTAGTCTCCCGTCTATTTCAATCAAGCGAACTACATGAACGAACCGCCGATATGTACTTAGTCTGCGGCTTCCTGATCGGGCTACCGTTGTAACCTTCGATTTTCCCCACTAATTTCGGGTTTCCGGTCCTTAACTTTCGATAATCGACGAGGCTGGAGAGTGCGAGGTTGAAACGAGGGAAAAGCGGCGTAGACCGCGCACTCGAAAGTAGTGGATATCGCACACATCCACAAACTCCTCTCCGCCATCGCGATAAGTGCTGTTCTCCTTTCGCGAACTCCTCCCAGCCGGTAAAACCGAGAACTTTCGCTGATTCAGCTCACGAAGCTTTTCACTCCTTCCGTGTCACACGACGCGGCACGTTGTTATATCCCAGCTTTAATCTAGTCCACGGATATCCCTGTATGGTGCCTTCGCGGGAATTCTTCAGCCTAGTGCCAGCTCTGGAGTATGTCATCCCTCTTTTCACTTCGTGAAGTCTCGCTGCCGCGTCGCCGGTAAAATATGTCGTACGATAGGTATGATAAGTTCAGAGGAACGCTGCTATCGTTTTGAGGGGTAACGTGAATTCTCGCAAAGGAATCCATGTGTAGTCCTGCTGTACACTGCGCGTCGTTGATGCCTGGTTTTCCTGAATGTTTGGTTTGATGTCTTGATAGAATCGAGGATATCACGCAAACCAACCAGCAACACATTTAGGCTCGCTAGATGTCTTGATTGACATTTTCGATGCTGGTAAAACACCGAGCAAGGTAGAAAAACCAGAAAAAGCAGGCATCATTAACGGGTAGTGCACCTTCAAAACCCCGCGATGTCTCAATCCTGAAACTCCCGATTTCTCCGAAACTATACTGTCGGTATTCTCGTTGAAAAGCTCAGTGTAATGAGTGTTGTCGGGTTAGGTACACCAGAGACCGGTGCTGCCAGTGCTGCAGCTGCTGGAGGGGCGGCGGTAAATTCGCGCAATTTTCACGGCCACTGGATGGAAGGGACGCGAGGATAAGAAAGGCTTATTCCGAGGATTTCGAGACTGCTCCTGGAAATGGAAGTCTCGCCTTCCACCCGAAAGTTACTTTCGTCTTCGCCGGTCGTTTGCGGAAACTCAGCTTCTTACTCTCTTAAATTAAATCCCCGCCCTGCCGGTGCTGGTGCACTCGACGTTTCCGCCCTCCAATCTTTTTTTTGCTTTTTTTTTCGAGGAAATTGTGAACAGCGGGGGGCTGAAAGTTGTTCGCAGGGACTCGCGTGTGTCCCGTGGCGGATGGAAGAGAAAGCGAGCGGGAGGATAAAAGAAAGAACCGGAGGAACGAATATGAAGGAGATGCATCGGGCTACGTGCCTCGAGGACGATGAGAGATATTGACTGGTTGGCTTGGATGGCTGACGGGAGAACGTCGGGAGGGGGGGATGTGTCGTCGCCCCCGTCAATTCTTGAACGGGAGGGTTGCTGGGGGTTATCGACAGTTATGTACGGATGATTTGTCGGTTCGACGGTATTGCATGCGTATGTCATACGCCTAACTCACACGCGTACATAACGTGTGTGCATACAATGTCAGTTGGAACGAGGTTGAATCACATTCGATACACGTACTATATATCCACGGTATCGTGACCGTGCATAAATATATTGAGAATTGCTAAATCGAGTTATACGAGAAAGTTTCGTTCTGACGAATCTTTAAGTTTTTTTTTGGAAAATAGTCTTCGTGGCAATATTGGCTTGTTTAAAGTCTATTGCTTTTATCTCCCAGTTCACGGTTGAGTAGTTACGAACCTAACCGCTAGAGGGGCGCGCGACGGTTCGCTACGCTGAAGCGCTGCTCGCGGGCGCCACCCGCGGTGGCGTCCTCAACTCGATGGCCCAACGGTCTCTAAAACAAAGGGTGAAGAGGAATTGAACCATGCGATTTCGTGTCCGATCTCGTGAAGATACATAGTTCAATCGTGCCGCTGGCGATGAGGTAATACATGAAATGTAATCTAACGCTTGCCAACCTAGCCAGCAATGACGATAAACGATTTTTCAATCTTCCTCGAGATAAAAGATAAGGTTTCTCTGTAAAACTGATATTTGCACTGGAAAGGATCCGAAGTAGATATTGTACGACAATGCTCCTCGAGCGCATCGACGATTTCCCAATCGATTACGCTCTTTCCCAATCCATTTCATCCCTTCATCTTCTCGGTCCTCGGTGAGGTTTATACGGGACCGGAGGACGACCGGGCGGCTGCTTCGCCGAAGCGACACCATGCAAACAATCCCAGCTCCCGATAAGTCGTTCCACGGAGTGTTATAAAAGCTCGCTTGTGAGCTTACGAGAGCCCCCGGGGTGCTCTTCGTTCCATCGGCGTTTCCCTCGACTTCTTTCGAACCGCTTCTCTTCTGGCTTTTCCCCACTAAGACTCGAGCGGTTAAAGCTTCCCGTGTAGATCGAGGAGAAAATCCAACCGATCGCTCGGCGAACGAAACGAGAAAACGCGAGCAGTACCTCGGGTAGAAATTTTTGAGCGACCCATCGGGAACTGATGAGGTCCTGGAAAGTCTCTACAGAACCCGATGCAGCGCCCAAAAATCTCTATCAGGGAACACACAGTAAATAAAGTTCGTTCTTTTTACAACAACATACCGTCCAATTATTAATTTTCCAAGCGCACCATCGGGCTCTAGTTTATTTATTGATTTATTTATTTAATTAATTAACGGGCATTACCCTTTTAGACGTATATAAGTATTATTTGAATCATAGTAAGAAACATATGTTAGAGATATTTCTATAAAATGAATACGTACAACAGTATAAAAATAGAAAATATCCAATACTGATTTTCCAAGACTCAATAACTTCAAGCGTTTTACAGACAAAAGTACAAACTTAAATTGGTAGACACCAGAAATTTACAAACCTGAAAAAAATCATACGTATTCAGAAAAATGAACGAATAATTTTCATTTAAAAAAAGTTCTGTTTCCAGGACATTTATTGACCCAATTTTATTCTATATCACTTTGTTAATAACATTTTGGAATTGTTCTTATGTTATATTTGTACCGTGCAGTTGCCTGCGACGATGCTGGGTCGGCGTAGGTAGAAGCAATAACCAATCTCTGTATATTTTACCTATTCCTGGAAAGTCTCGAGCTTCTCTATCTTCGATGTCGTTCACCTCGTTCGTTCTTCAACCTTTTTCCCCTCTCTCGATTTTTCCTCCAAGACGCCAGCGAGACGATGCAAAACTAACGAGCTCGACATCGCTCGTCTCTCCACCCCTCGAGTACTTGCTCGAGCTAACGCAGTTCACCTATCGATCGGCATACATCGCTACCTTTATCTCTCGACCTTTTACGTCTTCCCGTTGTGTAAGACTCGCTTTGATAATATCCCGCACACGTTCCCCCGTCGAGGGACGTGCGAGAAATTCGTATTCCGCCACTTTCCAAAACGATGCACGTGCCGCACCGTATGTGTTTTCATCTGCCGCGAGCGGCCTAATGATATTACATCACGAGACCAGTTGTTTCACGAAACTTTAACGCGCTGTATTCAACAACACTGGAGTCTTCGGAGATAGATTTAAAGACAAATATATCTCTGCAAGATATTGTAGTGAATCTTTTAATGGCAAAATTTTTTTATCTTCATTTATATTTAAAAAAATAAAATGTACTAAATTTAGATTTTTTTTTTAAATTTAGTGTAAATTAAAATGTGATGCGAAAATCCTGGAATAATAAAACACTAATGCACTAGTACGGCGTTGTCGTCGAGAAGCAACTTTGCACGTGGACGGTTGCTGTAAAAAAGCGCACTATATAGACCGGCCCATCCGATTTAATGAACAAATGAGTAAACAAGCAAAAGTTTTTACGCAACATGTTTGATAATCATATAAATCAAGCATTACGTAAAATTTATATTTCGGCCCTTTTTCCCGTGGAATTTTTCCGCGGAATGGACAGTCCGACTTTTTTAGGACCTTGCGAAGTTGCTTATCGAACGACAATGGCCGGGAACCCCACAAATCACGCGAATCTCCGTCGGCGGGGTTCTTTATCCTCGAAAGTCTTTCGCTTCGTTCTAACGCGAAGCTTTCACGACACTCTTTCGAGAGTGATGAATGATACGGATCTTTTTTTATTATTATTATAGTTTTCTTTTCTTCAATCCCGAATGATTAAAAATGTCACAAATTATTATACTATCTTTTTAACACTTTTCTGAAATGTCCCTTTGAATATCGCTTCTCTTTTTATTGTAACATTATCGGGTGAATGACGAAGGGTAAAAATCTTTTTTCATTATCATATATTTAAATTTCTTCAATCCCGAATGATTAAAAGTTCTCCATCTTGATATAACGATCGAATTAGCATGGCGCTTTTTCTTAGCACTTTTTTTAAAATGTCCCTTTGAATATCGCTTCTCTTTTTGTTTTAACATCATTGGGCAACGGCCCTCGGCTTTCCCGCGGGATTACTCTCGTGTGTTTATAGCCCCCCCCCCCCCTCTGTCCGTCCTCCGATACTTTTGCTCCGTTCTTACGATCGATCGGATGCGCGAGTTTTAATCCATTCTCCGGTACGGCCGCCCCGGGACAAAGACTCGCGACACCGATTAACGGGGAACCCCCCTCAGGAGGATTATCCGCGACCCTACTTCGCCTCTGACGCCGCTCGGATGCGAGACTTTTCAGCGCCCCGCCGCCCTCGGCCTCGTCACTCCGTTCTCTATCTCGCTTACCTTTCCTCTCCGACGGCCCAGCATCGCGCGTCGCTTCGAGTGGCGATCGATCACGATTCTACGGCCTCCTTCTCTGCACCTCCCCGTCCCCGCACCTCGAGCGTAATACCTTTTGTCCTAGGCGTAACGTGCAATTTGCATTTTGTTTCTACGCGACACAATTGGCGACCTTCCGAGAGCTCGCGCGCAGCCGTTCAGCGGTTTTTCTTGTTTCTTATTTTAACAGGCGTTTAAACGGGATAACCGAAGAACTCGTTAACATTGGGATTGGTTATGCAAATCGATTCAGATTATTCTTTTTTCGTCGATAGACAAGTTGCGGGTTTTATTTTGCTGGGTATTTTTTTCTTTTTTTTTTTTCGTTCGAAAAATTATAGCGGCGAGGGCGAAATCAGTTCGGTAGCGTGACGGAAAAATGGGACTTATGTGGGCTAAGGATGTGGAGCTTCAGCCGTTCCGTATTAATTTGCATGCTTTACTTGGGTAATTGGCTGGATGGAAAATGAATTTGTCACGTCGGTTCGTACGGTTGTTACATTCGATTGTTCTTTGAAGTCGAGCGAACAAACGTTGTAGACCTTTGTTTCGATACCCGGTAGCAGTTTTTTTTTTTTTTTTACTGTATAGCCTTGTATTTCGGTAGAGTTTTATTTCAATTCCGGTAGATTTTTATTTCAAGTCTGGTAGAGTTTTATTTTGATTCTGGTAGAGATTTTGGTAGAATTCTAATACGGAAGAGTTGTTGGAGCTGTCTTTTTTGATAGAGTTCTTTGGGGGGAGATGTTTTCTGGTAGTTGTGAGTGGTAGAGATGTAGTTGTACCTATACGGTGCTTTTTTGAAGCATCCGTTCACGTGTAAAGTTGCTTCGCGACGGGAACGTCGCAGTAATGGATTACTGCATTCACTGCGCGCTGAGTTTTATTTTTCCAGGGCTTTCTCATCACATTTTACTTCACACTGAAGCAGAAAGAAAAAAATACAAATGCGTATAAAATTCACCGTACATACGAGCGAAACTTAAAGAAACACACCCAAATAGACCAGGAAAAGAGAAATCCGATAAAACATTCACTGCAATATCTCGCAGGAATATATATTATTTAAATATCCGAAGATTCAAATCAGCGGTTGATCGGTCCGAGGAAAAATTATCGCAGTGAGGCCGAAATTAATTCAGTCGCAGAACCAAAAAAAAAAAAATGCCAACGATAATGTGTACCTTCAGCCGTTACGCATAAATTTCCATATTCAACTTGGGGTTCGACACGACCCGGGAATTGCTATACAAAAAATTGAATTTGTCAAATCGGTCTGTACAGTTATTACATTCGATTGTTCTTTGAAATCGACCGAGCAAACATTGTACACCTTTGTTTCGTTCCCCTGTTGCAGTTTTCATTTTTATTTTTTGTCATTTTTTTTTTTTTTTACTTTTTGCGAATCAGCAGTCCATTGCTCGGCGAACGAACGACCGGAAAAGCGAATCCAATCGCGGGCCTGTGCGCCACGCCGAACAAATTCATCGATCGCCACATCCGCTCGACAGTCGCGGAGTCGAAGTTGAACGTTAAAGGGACCGTCAATACGCTTCATGGTATTCATCCCGTATAACTCAGAGTTATATCCGGGCTGTCTGGACGTATATTTTTGCAAGTCAAATATCGCATTCGATCCGCCGATATGTGACTCTCCCTCAAAGAGACTTTATCACTACCTACGTACTCGCGCGAAATCCCTTTTGGCGCGAAGACTGCTCGAATATTCTAGTATTTGGCGCAAATATGATTGCCTCTTTCCGCGGCGCTGTGCGCGACAGAGGCGAACTTTTCGCGCTTACCGAACGACTTCGACGAGTTTATTTTCTTCCGACGAGACTCCGGGCCGATTTCCTAGATTTAAGGACCTTGGAGCACTTCGCACTAGTCGATTGACTGCTGCATTTTTGAAGTCGTTTATAGGAACTTTTAGGCATTTATTGATTTTCCATCACAATTCTTCATTGAATTCAATGTACCAGTTTTTGCATCAAGACTTCCGGTCTAGTACATTAAATTTGCAATTTTTTTAATAGTGTAGATATCGATAGTCTCGAGTGTAAGGCGAGGCTAAAGTTACCGGGCAGGTTTAAAGTTGCATCTACGAGAGATACTTGTTACTTTGATCCAATTACGATTTTTATTTTTCTGCAATTTACGCGATCTAGCTAAAAGGAAAAGACGCGGCTCGGTGAGAGAACGCTTCGTCGGCTTGTAGTGCGGAAAGCTAAACGACAACACCCATCTCAGAAACGAGCGATGCAGACTGCACACACACACTTTGACGCACACACCTGCCTCCTCGGGTCTATTCGATTTAACGATGAGCCTGTGCACCGAGCTAAAGCCCCCTATTATATCCGCCACGGTAAAACGTACACCTTACCTATGATGGGGGTAAAATGAGCTGATAGAGAAAATCTAACCATCATCCCTCCGGTGAGCTTTTCATCCTCGAGGCGGCGGAGAACGGAGAGACTGGCAAGCGCCATACTCGTTGTCAACGATCCGGAGATGCGGAACTCACGATGAAAAATATATCTTCCACACACGTCTCGCTACCTCGGGAACTAAAAATCCCCGATGAAAATTCTTCAAATTGTTGAATATTCGAGCGAAAGATAACATTCTTCTTCGATAACAAAAAAAAATACTCATTTCAATCAATTTTGCATTCAGAACAAAAATAGTTGCAATTGCAATCGCTTCGAACCTTGCCTTCCCATATAACGCAAAAAGAACTAAAAAATATTATCGTAGAAGAGCAAACTTGTTCTTTTTTCAAATATATTTTTTAAACATTTTTCTGCTTTCCGCTTTCTCGCCTCGGCGGTTAGGGAGTATACCGTGCAGTACGGTAAACAGTGTGCGGTACAGTACGCGCCACATCACCTTTCCGCCTCCTGGCTCGTCCGGACGTGTCTTCAGTTGACTCGGTACGAGGGTGCATGTAAACCAGGATGTGCCTACCACCCCGTGAGCAAACACGTCACGGCCTTATAGTCCGGAGCCATCAGTAGCATCGCCGTAGACAGTACAACGGGCGCCCACCGGTGCCCTGGATATAACGACAGTAACGGGGCACGGGGTTGCCAGCGTCCGTGCTCTGTGTGAAGGGTGGTAGCGCGCTCTGTTTGAGGGTGTGGATGTTCACGTAGCTGGAAGGTTGCCGGCCTGGCGGCCTGGCTGTACTCGGCTGCGCGGTATAGAGACCGGGCACCGTGCACGTACCTAAAGAGTACAGATATACAGATATACAGATGTAGGCATGCACGGATAACCGTGGTATGGATGGCTGCATCAGAGCAACAGCATATCGACTGCCAGTGAGACACGCTATAAGTGTATCCTGTATATAGCGACCACCGCTGCTATTATAGTTCGTCTACCTAAGTTGATACATGCGTTATGTATCGGATCAGTGACGCACCACTTAGCGTTCCGCCCTGAGAAATCCGTCACACCGATGAGTAGAGCCCTTAACGCTTCGTAAGTCGCAGCTTTGTGTCCACTCGCGGGCGCTACGTTAGCGATACCTTGTTAGCTGAGTTAAGTCATTTACAGTCATTTTCCCCCATTTGGTGACTATGTTTGTGTTGGATCTATGTTGCGAATTGCAATGAGGGTTGATCGCAATTCGAGTTACTGTTTTGTCTTAACGTACACTGAATTTCAATCGTTGCGAGTCCAGTGTCGGTAAATGTAGGAAAACCCAGTTGGGCCGGTCCGGCTGACTATTAATGGTCCAGAACTGGATGAGGACCGGGCCAAGCTTGACCGCACCCGCCCTACCTGAGTAGTTGTGAGATATATTTTTTTAAACCGCGAATGAGATTGAATTCACGGGTCGGACCGGCGGCGGTTCCGGTCAGTTGTCGGCAAACACGGTTTGACCTATAAAAACGCCACTTGCCTCGAGTCTCGGGATTCGTATTTTCTCCCCACCCACTTCCCCGGGAACTTTTCGTTCGCCACTTTTCCACTCGCAGCTACGTACGTACATAGCACACTCGACTTACGAGTATCCAAGCTGGTACAAGCTTTCGCGTACGTGAGGACAGCGAGAGAACAATCTCCCGAGCCAAATGGACCACAGATGGATTTTATAACGGCCACCCTCGGAGATCCTTCCGGCAGCGGACTCGCTGGGCGGTGTAACAGGCGAAAATACAATGTTGTGCGAATCGCTGGCAGGTTCGCACATGGCATCCAACCAGCATCGTCTACGGAGGGGGCTTTATCGAATTTTAACCGGGAACGCGTTTTCCGCCGTCTGGATGTTGAACTTCACGTCGGCGAGAAGGCTTTCTCGATCGCGTCGTTTCTCGCGACACGCAGGCCTGATCCGAGTCCCTTATGTTACGTTGGGCTCCGACAACTTGCGAAGATGTGTATCAAAGTGCCGTACGGTACGACGATTTTCCTCGACACCTTCTTTCCAGAACGCGTTTATGCTCCCTTCATTCGCCATCCGCCTGGGTGAAGGTTGCCTCGTCGTGTTGCTTTGCCCAACCCCGTGAAAGCCGCCCGATTCAGGAAGAACAGGGAGCAAGTGGGATGTATAAAGTGCGATTGCCTCCGCAGCAAGGCCGGCGCCATTTTCCGACCTGACCCACATCCATTCAGGCATTCATTACACTCCGGCTCCTTAAGCTCATTCGTCGTCTCTTGGGCTGCGGGGTAAAAAGAAGAAAAACAAAAAAATAATACCAGCGACTGCGACATCAAGAAGGCGGTCCGCATACCTCCTCCTACCCATGCATCCACGATGCGTAATGGTACCCGATGCTTCTTCGTCTCTTTGGCCCCTTTGTGTTTATACGAAACACAGCGGGAATTCACCCGAGGGCTCAGAAGGAAGAAAACTTTTCTTTGTGACAGAGACGGACGGACAGACGAACCGGGGAGGTAAGACACTCATTATCGCTTGTTTGCACGTATTCCTTGGCGAGAAAAACCGAGAACCGTAGGTGGCCTGAACCAGAAACCTGGCAGAGGGAAAGAAATACAAGAGGGGTTATGAAGCGAAATGGAAGAATCTTGTGCCTCAAAAGCTTCAACTGTTTTATGTGTAGAGGCAACTTTGACGGCAGTTTATCCAGCTGCTAACTCGCCTATTATTGTTATTACGGTATCTGTTCCATCTTTAATGGTACGCTCTGCTATACATCGTTCCGTCAGAGAATTGTCCTCGGAACTTTATTCCTCGAAGCAGTATACTACATAGATAGGTATTGGGGTTGCTTGTTGTTCGCTAGCAATTCTACTATTAAATTTTTTAGTCTATGACCATAGGACGAATGAATTTGCTCTCACATGGAGGTTTGCCAATCATTGGTCTGCCGATTTTAGACCAATGCTGGGCCAAGTACCGACCCGCCAATCGTTGGTTTGCCAATGTGATGCCAACATTGGATCATCAACCAGCGGCTTTCGCCGTTAGATAGCGCTAACACTAGTTATTTCTCACAACTGAAAATATATAAAATATCTCTTATAGACATGCGAAGCATAAAAAAGAGATAGGGATATTTCAATTTTGACTTTATTCAACAAAAGTATACGTTAAAATCATATCTGCCCTATGTAAGTAACCTATAGAGGACCTACATTGAGAACTAATTACTGAACATCATAAATGACCTTTGGGTCAATATAAGCTGCCTCCATCGAGTCAGGCTTATCATCCAAGGCTGACCCGGTAGTGACTCGCATGCCAATGGTGTCAGCGTCGGCTTTGAGGTTGGCTCGACCGCCGGCCTCATCCTTTCACCTGAAACGGGTTTCGATATACATTGAGAGATGGTCTTTTACATCTCGACGAAACAAAATACCAACACCCTCTTCTTCATACACTGTCCCTCATTCGGCTCTTCGCAATCTACTCTACCGAAAGAGCTTTCCCGTATAGCAGTACATTTTTTGCGTAACAAACCTTATAGCTTGTTCAGTCTCTCGAAGACCCTCCTTCCGGTGTGCGTGTAAGGTGGGTTCCCGTCTCTGGCAACCGAGCTCTTTTTGTTCGAGCCCAGAATCATTCGAGAAGATCGGAGAAGGCGGGTTGGAGTTGTTGTACCACACATGAAAAAGGATACCGCGAGTGCACGCTCGGGTGCAGAACCGGGGGCTTGAAAGGGCTTCGGCTCTTTTATGATTGTGAGGGGTTGCATCCTAACGCGATACCGCTTCGCTTTTGTAAGCAGATTTTAGTAGGAGCACCGACCGGCGGGCAGGTCCAAACTTCAACGTGGAACACAATTTATCCGTGAATGGCTCGACTCGAGATAGGATGCCCAAGTTTCAGTACAGTAGCGGGCGAAATTCGAAGGAACGCAGCTACCCTATTGCTCCACGGTATGATATATCGTATCCATAGAATCGAAGTTACGGCCTCGTTCTTGGAGTGCGCGGCTCTGCACCGGGGAAACCGTAACTTCCGGCGTAATATGCAATGCCATGGTTTAATGATAATGGCTACCGCCCTCGCGGCTCTTTCCCTGAGAATTCTTGACGTCGCGGCGGAATAGGCGGTAGTTCCGGACTCCGGACGCGATTTATCGTTCGCCTTATACCCTCTTTTGTGTCAATGTCTTTTGTGACCTTTGACGCAGCTAGTTCCGATACCGTTGAAGTTGACATCGAATATATCCTTTGAGGAAAACTCTTTGCTCGGACGCAAGCAAATTAACTTCGAGTATAATTTTGGTTACTCTATTTTCCACGCTCTATTTTCACAATTCCCGCGATTGGAAACTGCTTCTGATTCTGCTGAGAGACTCGTTAACGAGGTCAATTGGAATAGTTTTATTTTTGCACCTCGGTAATTAGACCCTTTAAGTTTGTTTTTGGTCGTTTTCTTTTTTCGTCTTCATAGATAAGAGCTTTCAATTTTTGAACGAATCTTTTGAAAATAGTCACCACAGTCAATCTATTCTTCACGCGTTGCTTAAGTCATTTAATTATAAAATGGGTCATAATTTTTCAAACATATAATTATCAATATTTTTCTGCGTGACGGACATTTCGTTTGATCCAAGTATACTTCCGTTAATACAGTTTTATTTTGTGTACACATTTGACTAAAATGTATCGAGCGAAGTACCGTAGACTCTGCTCGACTGAGTCATTATGTTGAGCAGCATTACTCCAGGAAAGTGTTGTTGCAGCATGGAAATAAGTTTGAATTATGCATCAGACTGTTATGCAAAGATGAAACGAAAAGTCCTCTACAGCGTTCAAGTAATTTCAGTGTCTAACCACTGGAGGTCGGGGTGTAACTTTCAACCTTTCAGTGCAATCGCGTAAAATATGTTAATCTCTCGCAGCAGTATCGGATTAGGTCCAAAGTGGAAAATTTTCGATGGAGAATTAAATAAAACCCTGTAAATCGGTGAGCTTGATCTACCCATAAAAAATTCATGAGAGTGTTCGTTCAAACCTGATAGCGATTTAACACCGTTTCGGCGCACTTGCACACGCGCATCTGCGATCGTTCCGGGTATGAACAAAAAGTGGCGAAAGAAATCCGTGAAAATTCACTGAGGTAGCTCGAAGCGTAGCTTCTTCGATGTAACCGATGAAAAAACGTTCAAAAATTTCGAATTCTTCACGCAGCCAAAAGAAGCCAGCGTGTTTTTATTGCGAGCGAAATTTCTCATCGTCGCGTCGCTGGTCCCAATTTCAAGATAACGTTTAATCCTCAGTCCGCAACGATTACGCCGAGAACCAATAGAGATTACCCGTCTCTTGATAAAAGTGATGGCTCACTCGGGGTGAGAGGCGACGTTGAATGCGGCACCGTGTGACACGCGGCGCGTGACCCCGGCAAATGCAAACTCCTGCGGGACTCTCCTTGTGCTCGCATCAACGCGCCACGGCCAGACAAGAGTGACGACGGGATCTCGTCTCGCAGCCCGCAACTCGAGACTCTACTCGGTCGCGAGTCGGGCGCGACAAGCGCCACCGGGAGACTGCACCCTGTTACTCAGACCCTTAATGCTCAAGTGACATAAAGGACGACGCACTCGGTTCTTGCTTCGCTCCTCTTAAAAAATCCCCCCTGCTCTCCTGAGCTCTCTGCAACTTTTGACTCTTGCGCCTGATTTATCTCGCTAATCCTTTGGCACGGCTTTTACACAAACGCACTTTCAGTATCTTGAAGATGAGAGCTCATTATTAATGGAGAGGTTGATGTTGCCGAACGACAACTTTGCAAGTATTATAATTTGCAAAAATTGCACTTTCCAAAAATTGGCTATGGCAAGAATTGGATATGGCAAGAATTGGATATCGCAAGAATTGGATATGGCGAGAATTGTATATCGCAAGAATTGGATATGGCAAGAATTGTATATCGCAAGAATTGGATATCACATGAATTGGATATCACAAGAATTGTATTTCGCAGGAATTGTATCTCGCAGGAATTGTATCTTGCAAGAATTGTATTTTGCAAAAAGAGTATTTTCCAAGAATTGTATTTTGCAAGAATTGTTTGTAAAAATGGCTCGAAACGTTGGAAACGCGGTTCAACATTACAATACATTTTTGTCTCGTGTGGATGGGTCGCCGAAGCGTGAGTGCAGGAAAGGCGACGAAGCCGAGTCTCCCTTGTCGTCCGAACTGAACGTATTACCGCTACTATATGGTCCGTTCGGTGCGCCCGGGGGAATTGAATCCACGTGAAAGGGCAAAGTGGACTTTGGACGAACGGGTAGTGATGGATAATACAGAGCACCTAAGTGCTCCGAAATGTTAGCTCACAGCCGTCGCGCGGCGTGGTTGCGCTCCTGTCCTTCGCAGTCGGACGGCCGGTCACCGGCCGGCCCGGCCGACCTCTGTACCTGGTTATCACCCCGACTATGACTAATAGCATCGTCCCGCTATCCAGTTCCCTCTCGCCGTCAGATCGCTGTTCCTACCACCCGGATTCCGCATTCCTCCTGATATACGTAACACCAACACACCTAACCAAAGGTGTATTCACGTAATTCTATAAACCGAAGCTTTGTTCTACCTCGCTCTGTCTGTACTCGACACGCTTTTGTTGTGCACCGTTTATGAAATCCAATTAAATTGTCCACCAGCTTATCTGAAATTTCGTTCCCAGGAGCTATACTTATAGTAAACATTTTTTTTTTGGTAAAAATTCAAAAAATTTGGAAATGTTTCATGCAGGAACACTCGGAATTCAATGGCGATTGATTGAGTATTTCTTTTCACAAGGAATTATGTTTACTGGTCGTTAGATGGGCTTGAAAAAAAGGAACAAAACTTGTGTGAGCTGCGATTTAATTTCACCATTAAAAATTTCCGTATGAAAATTTATAAAAAAGCATTCACTTTTTGTACACAAATGATATCAAATTTAATGTAAATTTTTGACATCCGATTCACTGCTCGGGACATAAAATCGAACTCGTTAAATGGTCGAAACCCAACAGTAATCTTTATAATACAGTTTTACCATCAATTTATATACCAAATTCAATACAGTAGGGATTAGTGTGTTAAAATTTTATATTTTTGTGTATAAATTGTGCAAATATTTCGAGAGGTATTCTGTATGTATTTCGCGGTTGTCCCGAAAAAGCGCATAGTGTCAAAATCCATTTGTGCGGGTGGAAATCGAACTCGTACCCGGTGGATTTGAGCTGGGATCGAATCCATTGTGGCACTGTTCGCCCCGGTGGTTGCCGAGTACGTGCAGGAGGGTACACATCGACTGGCGTGTTTCGTGGGTTGCATAAGCGACGGAGGCAAGCGGCCAGGTTGATGAGGACGGGCTGGCATGGAGCACGGAGCAGCGACGAGGCATGCCCGGCGCACCCGTCGAAAGTTATTATCAATTATTAAGTTAATTATTAAAGGCTTGATTTTGTCGTACGAGAATTATGCAGGAATCGCATCTCGCAGGAATCGTATCTTGCAGGAATCGTATCTTGCAGGAATCGTATTTCGCAGGAATCGCATCTTGCAGGAATCGTATTTTTGCAAGGATCGTATTTTGCAAGGATCGTATTTTGCAAGAATCGTATTTTGCAAGAATCGTATTTTGCAATTATCGTATTTTGAAAGAATAATATTTTACAAGAATTATATTTTGGAAAACTTGTATTTTGGAAAACTTGTATTTTGGAAAACTTGTATTTTGGGAAGCTTGTATTTTCGGAAGGTTGTATTTTGGGAAGGTTGTATTGTGGGAAGCTTGTATTTTGGGAAGCTTGTATTTTGGGAAACTTGTATTTTGGGAAACTTGTATTTTGGGAAACTTGTATTTTGGGAAACTTGTATTTTGAGAAACTTGTATTTTCGGAAACTTGTAGTTAGCAAAAATTGTATTGTGGCACAGTTCGCCCCGTGGTTGCCGAGTGGGTGCAGGTGTGTACACATCGACTGGCGTGTTTCGTGTGTTGCATAAGCGACGCAGGCAAGCGGCTGGGTTGATGAGGACGGGGTAGCATGGAGCACGAAGGAGCGAGGAGGAATGCCCGGCGCACCCTTCGAAAGTCATTATCGGCCCCAGTGCGAATACTCTTCAAACCTCTCGCGACTCTTTCTCCATGGCTCGCACGAACGAACGACACCTTCCATCCGGGTTCTCCTCCGATTCGTCGTCTTCCGCATTCCCTCTCTTTCCCGCTCGACGGGTAATAATAAAAACAGTGCGTGCCCGCCGGAGAACTCGGGAACGTTTGCTATCTTGGCCACTTGACTGCTCTCCCTTCGAAATTGCGTTTCCGCCCCACAAAGTCTTTGCGCAAACTGCGCCCTTGCCTCGATCCCTTTTATTTCTCGAGAAATACAACAGAGGGAACTATCCAACTCGCTGCGGGATGTACCGAGACGTCGTTCACTTGTCTTATTTCGTTGCATCAAACTCAACAAAAGTTTGCCGTTGAACGAAGAGCTCTCGACAGCGGGAGACACAATCGTAAGTCTGCGCGCAACATCATTATCAGCACACGGTTACATTTCTTCGGTTATTTATTTATATTTTTATGACATGATTTTTTTTGTTTCTATGACTTTATTAATTATTTTTATTACGGTAATCTCCTTTATGGGTCGTAAGTGACGAGACGGTAAAAAAGAATGCACGATTGGCCGCACTCAATCTTTCGAGGGCGGATAAAAATTTTATGAGGAAATTTATCACTTCCGCTCTCTATATGAAATGATGGAGGACAGAATGATTTATCTTCCCATAAAATTTTTATCTGCCTCGAAGGATTGAGTGCACGCAACCGTTTTTCTTCTTTTTTTTCCTCTTTTTTTTTTGTGCCCGGCGAGAATTTGACCAACAACTAGAAATGCCGTTTACATAGGCAATCCCATATAGTAACTCTCTCGCTTTCTCCCCACTGGGTAGCATCTGGTGTATCGTCGGCCGATTCAATTCCGTCCGGAGAGACGGCGAGTTTACAACGCAGTTCCCGTGTCTGCTGGTGTGTAATAGTTCCGCAGCACTTTGGTATCAAACCATCCGACTCCGTTCGGATTAGTGCTTCTCGTATAATTATAAACAAAGTTGTTGCTGCTACGGGTTAGGGAACGCGAGCATGCTCGCCACTTACGCGCTCCTCGTTTACATGCGACATCCGACGTACGACGCACAGGATTACTGTCGGCATTTCTCATCGTCGTCGAGCTTCTTTTTCGATTATGTTTCTCCTTTCCCATATTTTATGCTTTCATCTGAAAGCAATTTTTTTATTATTAAAATTACTCCGCTTCTACGTTAACGCCTAATTCTTTTTTTGTTACAAATTATTATAATCGCATCAATAAATAAGTGAATTAATTATTATATCACTTAGGATCGTCCGGGGAATTCACAGAACATTATAATTTTTTTTTAAATAGATTTTATACATAATTGTAATCATGATCATACGATGCACCGGATTACTGTCGGCATTTCTCATCCCCGTCGAGTTTATTTTTCAATTATTTAAATTTTTTCCCGTATTTTATGCTTTTATTTAAAAGCATAATAATTTTCCATTACATCACTGAGGATGGTTCGGCGCAGTCGCAGAATATTCTTCAATCTATTTCTTATTTTATTTTTTATTTTTGTCTTCAATCTTCGCAAGACGCGACATCGAGGGATTAAATTTGATGCGCTATATCTCGATTCCGTATATATCTCTTATCTTGCTATTATATAGTCACGCGTCAGCAGAGCAGCGGGGTACGCGGGGACGGGAGACGTGGGCGTTACGGGTCGGAGATGGAAACTCCCGGGCACGGACGGGAATCGCGGAAGAGCAATTTATTCCAACAGTAAGTCTGACAGTAACGTGGCGAAGCTTCGGATCTTATCGTAGGTATCCGCCCGCGAGAGCGTGCCGCTCTACGGGATCGTTAAGAAAATCATTTTGCCGAGATGGTGCGACTCCACCGTATATAGGCGCCGCAGCTGTTAGTTTACCTCGGGGCCGATGCTGCCGGCTCGTCCCGAGCAACTTTCTTACCCCCGATTGTTAGCGCCGTCATTAATTTGTGCAAGGGCCTCCTCGCGCGGTGACTAATCACTCCGGCGTTAGTTTGCGGGTCCGATATCCATTAAAAAAAACTATATATATTAAAAAAAGAAAAATTGACATTGCATTTTTATAAGTTTTTGAAACCAGTTATAGGCGCATAAAAATTAAACAATAATAATAATAATGAAATCTTATTATTATAGCAATGAAGATTGCGTTTCATAGATTCAGGCAATCTATGAAACGCCGAAAAGCTTTAATGGCCAATTGCTAATATGCAATATACGTAAAGAGAGATAAGTTTGTTAGATATAAAAAACTGTCACATTTGATCTATTGGCAATAAATTCGCAACTACTACCACTATAATAATAATAAAATCTTAGTAGTAAAGCCAGATGGTACAATTTTTTTGAAGATACAATGACATAAGGTGAATTGACGTGAGAACATAAATAAATTGCCAATTGGCCATCGACCTAAGTCCTTCAGCCACATAAAATCTCTCTCATAATAATAGTAAAAAAAATCTTGTTAATATAAGAATTGGTAAATAAAAAAAAGTAATAACGGGCGATGTCAGTTACGTTCGCCCGGTGTACAATCGTCTGTCTAACGACCGGTAACCGCCGATTCGATGGCTATGCCCGAAGAAATTCATCGGGGCTCGTTGCGTACCGCGGTTCGCCACATGTATGCGAACGGGCATTGGTTCGCGATCGCGGATACGGTAGACACGGCCAAGGGGAGTCTAATCAATAGATATACACCGGTGGGCGAGCCGCGGCTAGTCAATTAACGCTCACTTTAATGCACACCGACGAATCGTGCGTGAGCGTGTGTGTAAGCGAACGCGTTAATCAATCCAAGGCTCAAGAGTCTCGACCCTCGCCGCGTAGCGTTCGAAACCGCGATGTGCACTGAAAAAAAAAAAAAAAAATCGAAATAAACAAATGCTTTGACGGATTGAGATTTAATCAATTCGATCGATCGGTCGGTGGGCGGAATATTCCACGGATACACTTTCGATTAATGAAATGCCATTGTTTCGAGCCTCAATTTTGTGCAACCGATTTAATTAGTTGGGTAGCTCGAGTACCGAGTCTGTACTCGAATACATGTACAAACCGATTCAGCAATTTCACGTGACCGGTTCCGACAGTGATTTACCAATTATCGTGATTTCAGTAATGGCAAAATTAGTTGAGTAATATTCAGAGGTCCGAAGCAAAGTTCCGCTTCCTTTTGTTATACCGAAATAAAGTCAATCAATTTTGTCAAATTTCGTGCAACCGATTTAATTAGTTACGTAGTCGAGTACAGGCATGTAAAGAACAATTAGGCAATTTCGCGTGACCGTTTGCCACAGTAATTTAACAATCATCGCGATTACAGTAATGGCAAAATTAGCAAATTAATATTCGAAGGTCCGAAACAAAGTTCCGCGTCCCCTTGTCGAACCGAACGTAATTTTTTCTTCTCACGCAAAGTCGCTCGAGTACATCCGAAAAAGCACCGAGGCTGATCGAGCGTCAATTTTGTGCAACCGATTTAATTACTTGGGTAATTTCAGTGCGAGATTGTACCGTACAATTAGGCAATTTCACGTGAACGGTTGTCACAATTATTTTATAATAATCGTCATCACAGTAATGGCAACATTAATGAATTAATATTCACAAGTCCGAAACAAAGTTCCGCATCCTCTTGTTATTGCGAACTTAATTTTTTCTTCTCACGCAAAGTCGCGCAAATAAATTCAAAAAAGCCCCGAGGTTGATCGCTAACGAACTTCCTACCGCCGGCAGGCCACCCTAATTGTTACTCTGTTAAACCCCGCCGAGGCCAAACGACGACGACGACGACGACGACGGTGTACAATTATGATCTCAACCGCGAATCCAGCACGTCTCGACGAGCCGTCTCGTTCCAACGGTTCCTCTGAGTTTCCGACACTGCACTCCGCTAGTTTTTTTTTCCTCTTTCTTTCCTCCTTTTCCGCCTTTATCTTCTTTTTTCTACGCTCATTTAATACCCACAACAGAAATTCCAGCCTGGCTTGCAGAGCCGGCGAGATCTCCGGCGGGAAAAAAAAAGAAGTAGAACCTTTTTTTTTTTTTTGTAGAGTGAGCGAAAGCTTGAACCCACTCGTGAGCTTTCGTTCTCGAGAGCACTGTATATTATGCATATATATTGTACACGCGGTGTGACACGGATGATTTTTGGGTCACGAGAAACTGAGAAACGAGTGGCTGGCGCGACGAAGGACGCACTCGGCGGGAAACCCAGCCTCGTATATATTGTCCAGGGAAAACTTAACGCTTCGGTTACGTTTCGATATCGAAGTTTCGGTAATAAAAAATAATAAAAATCGATGCACTGCAAACGATACATATTTTCAATGACGATCGAATGAGGACAGGGGAAGAGCGGGGTGAAATGGGACAGTGGGGCAAAATGCAATTTTCCAATCATTTTTGGGCGCCCCATTTCTGCCCAATCGATACATCTGGATATGGCGGGGTCCCGCTTTGCCCCACTGTCGCATCCAAAAATTATTGGAAAATTGCGATTTTTGTCCCCCTGTCCCGTTTTGCCCCACTCTATCGCAAAGGTGTATAGTTTAGTGGATTAGGTTGTAGGGTGAATTTTAGTTACTGCGCAGGCGCAAGTTTCGAAGATCGGCGAAGGGTCAGTTATTTTTCATTTTTAATTTTTTTTTCCATAGGGTCAAAGAATAAAAAAAATAAGATAAAAATAAACATCCGCTAACGAACTCATTAACCCACAGACCGCGCAACCTCCCGAGTGCACTGTGTCAATGCACTTCTCTCCACCGGGATGCAGCCTCGTGCTCCGGTCGCGAAAATCTTCCAGCGCGCAGGCCCGTTCGCTCGACGCCGTAAATTAATTAGTCGACTTTTTTCGCGCGTTGTTCTTTAACGGAGAAAAAAATTACGCTGTACGGGACGTGCACGTATTTTTCTATTTTGTTTTATTTTGTTTGTAACCAAATATTCCGATAATTCCGTGACGTTCCATTTTTGTTTTTAACATTATTTCGATAATATTGCCGAGCACATTCGTCCCCGGAGCTTTCAGCCACGCGGCAGGCGGAATTGGAGCACGAATAATCATTTGTTTATTTTTTTCTCCCCTCGGCTCCGTTCGGTCTATTGACCCTTTTCCCTCGGTTGTTTCGGCTTTCTCGAACTGGCGACGAATTCGTATCGGTTGCGGAGAGACGACTTATCCTTCGAACACTTTTATTTTTCGTTATTCACATATCATTTTCATCTCACAAAATTTGTGAAATTATCTTTATTTTATCAATTTTAACGTTCCAACACCGAATAAAATTATTCTATAAGAATGCACATGTTTTATTCGAGCAAACACTTTTCCCGATAATTTTCCTCTTTAAAAGGACGAAAAAAAAAAATTACTTTGCATCATCGATACAGCACTGTTTTATTTTCTCGCGGGTGCTTCGCACATTACATAAAATTCAATATCGCTGCAAGATGCAATGTTCGCCCATTTATATATACACACATATTTACCTATTCCATGCTCGAACGTTGAAGCACCCCTGTGAACTCGATTGGACGGGGGTTCGGTTGACGCACCGGCGTCGCCGTTGGCGGCCAACGTCCGGGAAAGCGATGTCGCCCAACCTCCGTGCGAGCAACCCCGTCGCTTTAATAAATAAACGGCGTGACAGTCGATATATGGATTTCCATACGCGGCTCTCGTGTCCGGAAATCAGACGCGACGTCCTTTGACGCGAGCACCGGGGAAATGAATGGGGGGTAGGGCGGGGATAGTGAAATACCGAAAGGATCGAGTAACCAACGGGAGAACGAGGAAGAGTGCCAAAGAGGCGGGGAGCGAGAGAGCTGACTGGGAATCGCTCGGGTTCGCTCGAACAGATCTGCACTCGAGCTCATTGTCTTAGTCGTCGCGTTGTTCTCTCATCTCTTCCTGTTCGTCGGGAAAAGGAATTTACAAAAAATGAGGGAACGCTTCGTTCTTCGTTTTGTGGACCACGTATAAACCTTACTTTTGTTCCTCATATTCTCTCAGCGTTATAAATAAATGTTTAGACGATGCTTGGCTTACAATATTCGAAATATTGTAACGAATATAGGGGAGAGCGGAGCAAAATGGCGCAGCGGGGCAAAACGGGATACTGAAACAAGACGGAATTTCCCAATAACTTTTGGATGGTGGCGATGGTGGTATGCGGGGCAAAACGGGTTCAAAAATCCGAATGTATCGTTGGGACAAAATTGGGCATCCAACAATTATTATACAATTGAGTTTTGCCTGTATTCAAAGTACTCTGTACACAAACTTTTCCTCACCTGCCGTTCGCGACGCTTATATGTATTGCTTTGTCCTTAGGGGATTTATCCCAGGACTATATAGCTATCTATCCGTTACTTACATGCAGAATCGGGTGACCAAAATTTACTGCATCCAGTCGTTTCACACTGCAAAAATAAGTTGTAAATTTAATGTACTGTAACTCAAAATTTGCTAACATTACTCACATTGATTCGAACATTAACGTACTTTGCTTGTAGAATAAAAATACCAGATATTAAAACTAAAAATCTTTTGCTTGAAGCTTACAAAAATTTGCATGCAATTTTCTCACGGAACTGAAAGTAACCCTGAAAGATGAGAACCTGCTCTGGCGGAAATCCTCCCGACATTTACTTGAGAATATCGGCCCGAGCTCGTCGATCCTTGTGCCCACTTATCTTTATTCCCCCCGCTCTCTTGCTTGTATCTCCTCGCAGGTGAAATAAAAAAGTCCGATAAATGTCCGAGATTGCCGGAATACCTGGTACAACGTAGAGCTGAAGTGATGGAGCCAGCGGATGGCCTCAACCTATTTCGGCCGACCGAAGTAGAAAAATCGTTGCACGATTTTCCAACTTTTTCCCCGGATCGCCCGATCGCACCGGCTCCATCTTCGCGCTCGTCCCTCTGGGGACTCCCAGGGTTCTCGGTGCCGGTAACACCGAGCGTACTGGCAGACGTCCCGGTGCGTCTTATGTACAACGGTACTCGTACCCATAACTCCGAAGCTACCGCGCTAGACGGTGCTTCTCCGGGCTTTCCCGGCGGTCCCGAGGACTCCCGTAAATTTTTCACCTTACGCGGGAGGCTCCGTGGAGAATCGCAAATTCGTGAATCACAAATCGCCGGAAGCACCATCGACTCCGTGCACGATGTATACACCCAGAAAAAAGTTTATTCCAATCGAAGGAAATTTATTGAGGACCAAGAAAAATGTTTATTTGCTTCATAACCTAGTAGAGCGTTTATTAGTTTCTGATATATTAATTTTTTTAATGGTGTTATTTATTATTATCATTTAATGTTGTATAGTTGGACCTAATAACAAATTTTTTTGTTGAATGAGTTATTTTTACTATCGACGAAGGATCAACAAGCAATGTTTTATTATTAAATAAGCATGCAGATCCGTTATCGACGTACGATTTCACTAATTTCACTGATGAGGAATTGTTAAGGCAAGTAAACATTTTTTTAAATCTTAATAAATCTCATTTGAAGATCGAAATTTATTTGATTTTAATAAATCTTTTTTTCCGGGTGTAAAGCCGGGTTTTGACAGGCGTGTCAAAACGGGGGATGAGAGATAAGAAATAATAGTTTCGCACAGTGGAACCGAACGGAAAGGAGCGTGCACGCTCGACGAGAGGCGTGAAGGAGTAAAAACCAGGGGACAAAAAAAATGGTAAACCTATGCGAGTGCTAGACAAAAAAAAAACAGGAAAAAACGAATCGCTCGAGAGCAGTAAAATAAATGGAAAAAGTGGTAAGAGTTGAATACAGTGGGGAAAAAAGGGCTTTTGAAGGGATGACGTGGAGAAGCCGCGTAGGTGGGCGGAAAACACACGCTGGCGAGGAACTATATTTCGGGCAAAAACCAGAGAGGGAGCGCGTATGGTGGCATAGATGTGTACCCATATATTTATTCGGTGCACTGCGGATGACGTGAGCGCTCGGCTGTGAGAACGAAAAAAAAGCCCGAAAGCGTAATAAAACGCTTAAATAATAAAAACGAGGGGAAGAAAAGAAGAAAACAAAATTAACAGAAAAAAAAGGGAAAATAGTCATACAAACGTCAAGTACCGCTATAAAAGTGGGCGTTATTGTTTCGGCTGCTTTGCTTGCTTTTGCTCCGCGGCAGTGACAGCACTGGATTTTCTTTTTCAGTTGTACGTGGCGGTGCCGTGCACCGAGTGCACCGCACCGTTCGTAACATCACAAGACCGACATCAGAGGCTTCGGTCCGAGAGCCCGGAGATTAAATGTCTTTTACCTCCACTTTCTTTCCTCCGCGTTATACTTCCCAACTACAAGCAATCTCCTCCCGGAGTTTCACTCTGTTCTCTGGCCAACCACGGAGTTAGCTTCGAGGCTAAAAAAAAAAAGAAAAATCCTCACGATTACGATTCTCCGATTAGGTATTTAGGTAATCAGGCCCCAGTGCCTTCTCATCCCGTAAGCTCCGAACAGCCGCCATTGGTCGAATTCCAGACTTCCTCCCAAAACCACAATTTTCCCGACCAGACGAGCGCACGTCCAGCGCATAGAAAAATATTCCCAACTTCCCTGTTTTTCACCCCGCATTCTCCCAGAGACATTTCAACATACCGTCAAAAAAAAAAAAAAAAAAAAGAATAGCGCTCTTCCGTCGTTCCTCCCTGCGGGAATGCTCAATTGGGACCGCCGCCAGTTCTCCGAGTCCCTTGAAATTTTCACGAGTCCCTCGCGCTCCGCCTCGCGATCTCCGTTGTTTCTCTCGCCTATTTTCCCCTCATTTTCCCTCGCGCCTTCGGGCGGCCCGGGCGGGCTCTCCCGTGACCCGAATGAAATTGGCATGTACTTTGAGGACGGACGCGACAACCCGCGCCCGATTCTCCCCGGAGGATGTGTCTCAGGCATCCCCGAGAGTGGTTGGCGCCTCCCGCGTTCCCCGCACACATCCGTCATTCGCCTCGAAACCGACCATCGTTGATTCCTCCAGCCGCGCTCACCTCTCCGAATCCCCTCGCCCCGTAATCTTCCGGATTCCCAAATCCGTTTCCGAATCCGGAGGAGAGAGCGTCGCTCCCGGCGAAAGGCGAACAGTCCCGAAGATGTTCCGGCGCGCGAGCGGACAAGAGCGCCTTCTCTATCGCCGTCTTCGCGCGGTCCTCGAGCCCCGTGAATCGTCGAGTCACGGTGTCACGCGTGAGTGCGCACTCGGGATGGCGTGCGGCGGAATAGCGGAACCGTCAATGTTCCGCTCGCTCCCCAACCTTCGCCCGACGGTCTCGCCCGCCCCTGTTCCAGCGGGGCTCGTGGGCGCGTGTTGCGCAGGGGAGAAGTGGCGATCGACGCTGGCGAGTCGCAGAACGAACCGCGATGGAGGGTGGGTCGAGCCGGTGGTGAGAAGGCGGCCCGAGAAGGGCAGACGCGGCCCCGGGTCGATACGCGCCCTCTCGGCGACTCGCCTATCCACCACCGGGGAGCGAAGAAAGCTCACCGACTCACCCGTCCGACGCTTCTCCGGCACTCTCCGTCTTGACTCCCCCGGTCGCTCGGCCGCTCGACACACGGAGAGCTGCAACCCCGTGTTCGCCCCCCCGTCGCGCAGACCGCGGCTTCTCCGCACTCTTCGCCCTGTTCGACGACCAACGATACTCTCGCCGACTCTCGCATCCCTCGGCGGCGCTCGCTGGCAGCGACCCTGGATGCGGCGGGAGCGAAACTTACGATCGGCGGGAGAGCTTTCGTCAATAGGGATTATCGAACCACCAACGCTCCCGCTGCGATCGGCCGGCAACTGGTGTAGCTCGGAGATCCGAGTTCTTAGGGGATTTTTTTACTCCGGCGGCATCTCGAAGAGTCGCGGGCTGCAGCCGAAAAAAAACATTCGTTTGACGGCCACCGTTTATTTGGTTTATGTTTCATTGAAATATTAATTCAAATAAAATATTTGTTTGAATTAAGTAGATCTATAGTTACTTAAATGAAATAAGTATTTATGTTAATGAAATAAATATTTTACTTAAACAAAATAAAATTGAATGGACCATTTCTGTTCTCTTTTTTTTTGCTGCATCACTTGTTCTGCTTATTCTGTACATTGTCGTTACTTTTTTTGCTCTTAAGTTTAATCCACCCTCAATTGTAACCGTCCGTACAGCAATGGTACTTAGGGTATTTATCCCCGTACCAAATAAACTTTCATCCATCCGACTCTTTTCTGGAGAAGAGGCCCTATTTGTAATGCAGACACTTTGGAGAATCTTGTTGAAAAGAAAAAGACAACTAAGAAACACACGAAGAGTCGATTTCAGGTATATTTTTTTTCACGTGCCGGCGTGTCTGAGCGATGATGGAAGAGGCGCGGTTGGTTGGCACACAACGAGAAGCAACCCTCAACCCGCGTCTGCAGGCGTCATCCGTCAGAGAGTCACTCCATTGCAGACGCTGCCTCGCGAGGTGCTGCGGGGTCTGAGCGTCTGCGGGGGACCGAGCCATCCAGCTCGGCGGAGTCGGTTTCCGGTGCGCGCGGATGCCGGGATAAAGATAGCCGGAGAGAGCTCGGGAGATGGTCCGTCGAGAGATCGAGGTTGCGGGGTTGGAGCTTTGGCAGTCCAAAGGGGCCGCGCATCGCGAACGTCTATCTCATTTCTCTTCACTGCACACCGCTCGACCTTAGAACCGGGAAACGTGATCTCCCTCCGCTCCTGCGCGGTCCCGCCTGCGGGCCATTCTTTATTTTCCTTTATTTCCCGCACTCGATTCACATCCGCGCGTGGCCCTCTAATTAAGCCGGGATCCACAGGTACACAAGCTTCGAACGAAGAGCCAATTTCGAGGGCACCGGAAGGAACGCATTTCTTCGGCAAAGAATTCCCGAGATGAATCGCACGGGAGATGAAAATTAATTTGTCTTTTGCATGAGATGCAATAAAAATTTAATTTTCGTCAAGTCTCGATCGATAGGACGATAATTATGACTCAACTCCGGCGCGGTACCGAACTATTTCCATACCCCGCGAACGTAATTTGAGCGACGTCAGAGAAATTTTAACGCGATAGCTCGGCGCGGAATCTCAGCCGGGGACCCGGAGAAATGTAAAGTAAAGACATTCGAAACTATCTCCGGGTCTCCGCTTCGCGCTCCCGAGCTTCCGTCGAGTTGGTTCTTCGCGGCTTTATTCTCACCCGGCGAGCAGACTTCTCGAAGCAATTATCTCGATCGTTCAGACGCGAGTCTTGGATCTCTTCGAATTTATTACGGAGCGTCATGGGGGAGCTTATTGATCTTTGATTGTTCGCCAGTTTCGGGGCGACCGCGAATCTGCGGCTTAACTGCGCTGCCATCGGAGCCGCAGTAACGTCGGAGATTAATTCGCCAAAGTCGGCATCACCGAAGTCAAGTCTGGCGAACGAATCGACGGAAGTGCGTTCGAATTTGATTGCTCCATGAGCTTTTCCCGGCTGGGAAACTTTCGACCTGGAGGCGTTCCGGTTGCTTACCGTGGACCTTTGGGCGAAGAGAAAGTGGGTGAGAATGCAAACTCAGACCTGGAAGAGTTTTCGAATTTATTACGGAGCGTCAGGAGAGATCTCATTGATCTTTGATTGTTCGCCAGTTTCGGGGCGACCGCGGATCTGTGGCTTAACCGCGCTACCACCGGACCCGAAGTATCGTCCGAGATTGACTTGCCAAAGTCGAAATCACCGAAGTCAAATCTGGCGGACGAATCGACGGAAGTGGGTTTGAATTTGATTGCTTCGTGAGCTTTTCCCGCCCGGGAAACTCCCGAGTCGGAAGCATTCCGGATGCTTCCAGTCGATCATTGGGCAAAGAGGAAAGCGGTCGAGAATGAAAACTCACACCTCAAGAAACCCTATGCGATATAGCTAGCAGCGAGAAGACCAAAGCTGCGGGTTAAAACCGTTTGGTCGCGTGTATTGTATCTCTTCGAATTGATTACGAATTGTCGATCGCCCCCCCAGTTTTGGGCTGCCTCTTAACAGCGCTACCACCAGACCCGAAGCAACGTCGGAGATTAACTTACCAAAGTCGAAATCACCGAAGTCAAATCTGGCGGCCGAATCGACGAAAGTGCGTTCGAATTTGATTGCTCCATGAGCTTCTCCCGCCCAAGAAACTTCCGAGCTGGAGGCGTTCCGGTTGCTCACAGTTGGCCACGAGGCAAAGTGAAAAGTGGTCGAGAATGCAAACTCGCACCTGAAGAAACGCTCCGGGCGATATGGCTCTGGCGAACGGTAGCGGGACGACCAAAGCCCCGAGTTGAAACGGACAAGCGGTTCTTCCTCCTCCCGTTTTCCGCTCCACCATCCGAGATTTACAATGGACCACGCACGAGCATTATTCTTCTTCATGGCACTTTCCGCCGCCCGGCGGTACAGCGAGTTCGAGCGAAACAGCGAATACCGGGCCGAGGAGCGATATATCGCCTGTGGAAATTGCCCCTGTAAAGTATTTTGCCGGTGCCCACTGAGCATACCGGCTCCGTTGCGGCTCTGCTCGAAACGATGATGGCACTTCGAATCGCTCACTCGAGCACCCGCTTGACCGTATTACCATTTTTTTTTTTTTACCGCACATCTCCATGAATATTTTCCTCATATTTTCGAGCTGTTTTTTTTCCTGCGGTCCATAGCGGCTTGGCGTTGATGATGCTTCCCGTAAAAATGATTTATCGCCCAAAAGCGCACGATCGAACTGTGAGGATCGGCCGGTTAAAAGGCGGACCAGGTGTCGGAGTTGGTTTAAACTGGCAAATGGTTCAATAAAACCCGCCGACACGACAACTTGCCGAACCAACCTTTGCCACTCTTACTTTACGAGGCGGATCGAAAGCGCAACTTTTGATTAAAAAAAAAAACTAAAATAAAAAGAAATGGTTAAATGTGAATTCTGTGCCAGAATAGAGAGCGTTATACGATGTCTACATTAATTCTATTAAGAAGATTGTCGATAAAAGATTGATAAAGTAGGTGTACAACTTCTTGCGGGATGATCCGATTGAGAACGCATAACCAGTGTTTTCTGCACGCCGCGAATTTTTCCGTTAGTGTGTGAATTCTCAAGCTCATGGCAATGCTGATTTTTGCCGCCCCTCGCAAATTGGCAATTACCAACCGATCTGGATAAAACCAGCCCCATCCGAAAGGTAATTGAATTTTCTCGAGTGTACTTTTTTGGTTTGTCGAGATCGGTGCAGATTTTCGCCGAAAACCGTCGAAATAAACTCTGCTCCACTTCAAATAACTGCTAATGTATGCTATCGTTTGTGCGACGATATCATAGCATAAATTCACGCGTACGGACAGTCATAGCGTCGGAGCCTCTATGTACACCCTGTGTTTGCGCCAATTAGCAAATCCGCGGGAGTATCGGGCGCGGTTCAGTGGCATCAGGACGAAATGGAAACGTCAAACGGCGGGTCCTCCCACCGGCGTAGCCGCGCTCCAACCCTTTCGCCAGGCATTTCGATCTCCCCTGGTTCTAATTAAAGGGCTCTCATTCGGTGCTACGACTGCCGGTCCTGATAGCTGCCGGAGCGTTGCCGAATGACACGAACCGCACCCGATGGCTCTGTCGGGGTGGCTTTGATCTAAATCGGCCTATTAGTATAAAGTTGTATGATCCCTGTGACACGTATAATTATCTCCGGAGCCCGGAGGAGTTCGACGTTTCATAGCTTTTAGCTCCGGCACAGAGGCCGGCTTAGCCGACGTAATTCCCGATCCGACGCGAGCAATGGACCGACCCTAGTGGGCTTTGGCCGGTGTTCGCCCGATGTCGGCCTGCCCTGGTCCCGCGTTTCATCCCCACCAGAGCGGTGGCGGAGAAAACAGCGGATTAACAGCGCGTGAAAGACGGAGGAGAATTTTACTCGGTAAATCACGGAAATACGTGTAAATTCGTTTTTTTTTTTTTCATGGAGAGCAGACTAGCGCGACGCTAATTCATTTTGGCGCTGGTAATCAGGTTGGCCTATAAAACCTCAAGGCCGACGGTGAAGCGGACGCAGAGCCGGATGAGCCCCACTTGGGACGCGCTGGCGCGACCGCGCAATCCGACCGAGGACCGAGCGAAGATGGGCGATGGAGAGATCCAGGTCGGAGAGACTGGATTGTGTCCTATTTCGTTACTCGGATGCTCGTCGATCCGAAGATCCAGTTATTTCTTCCCGCGCTCCGACCTTTGATGTCTGTTGCCGTTTCGATAAATAGGTGCATCTTCGCTACATAGGGCCGAGCACGTAGCGCTAAGCCCTATGTACTCCGGGCGTTCGATATTCATCTCGTACTCCGGACCAATTTGGACGGAGGTTGCGGTACGTAATACCTTCATGAACGTGCAGTTCATAACCCGCTCGACGGAAAACCTAATACCGCGGAACTGTTCGCTCGCTTCGACGGAAAATGAGGATCGGCCCGCTTTTGCTCTTGCTCTTCACATCGCTCGGTCGTACTACATTCTCATTTAGGTCTGTCGATATCATCTCTTTGGTACGTCTGTGTAAAATTGGATCCGATTAAAGGGGAGTTGTTTCTGCGTTCTCGCGCTCGTACAAAGTTGCATCGAGACAGAGACTAGTTAGAGTCGGCATCAAAGGAATTTGCGATTTGTCCATCGTTTTGAATACTTCGGGCTTTCAGTGCGCTGCGAATAAAATCGGTTCGAATCCGGGAGGTCCCGTTCCGCAAAGCGGATTGTCATGATCCGCGGATCCTTTTGCATCAATTACTATTTTTTTTACCATTTTTAACCCAAACTTCAAGAAACTTAATATTCACAGCTTTATCGATTTTATTGTTTCGACATTAATTATGTCTGCCGATTCGTATTCTACTCGCACGGTCCCTTGATCTTCGCGATTGAGCGGCGAGATAGTCACCCTCATCGACGATTGCATGAATTCAGAAGGCGGACTCCCTGCAGACTCAGCATCTGTCCGATCCCTCGAAACATCGATCGGCTCTTCTCTCCCTCTTTCGCAGTTATTGTTTTTCATACAATTATTTGCTGCCTCCCGAAGTGGGTCTCGGCACGATAACATCGCCGGAGCTCTCCTCCGTTCTCCGCTCTCCGCTCCCGATCGGCGTATTGGCCAATTTGGCGACGTTAAATAAATAAGTGTGCGTGCCGGGCTACTTCCGCGGCTCGGTGCCGCCCTTCGGCTCGAGGCCCCGAGGGCTTGGCCGAACTTTGCCAGCCGTCGGTGCGGTACAGTGCTCCGGAGCCAAGCTGGCTGAAACAAAAGAAGTGTTATTAAATTTACATCCTCACGGAGAGAGAGAGAGACGCTTCGGAACCCTGGAGTTCGGTATTATATTAAAAATTTCGTCACAACTTTGTTTCCCGGAGTTTCGTCGATATTTTAAATATATCTCGACCGCGTTAATGTAGAAGGCGCAGAGAGGAAGTCCCGAGCGAAATTGCATGACGACCACCGAATTCGTCGGAACAGACACGCGGATGGATGTACAGTAGGGTCGCGCTTATCCGACCTTCGATTATCCGAAGCACCCAACTCATCCGAGCCCTCCACGTTAACCGAGGCGTAGGCTCGAATAATCCGGAAAACTCGGATAAAACGGATAAAGCAGCATGCCCGTACGCGTAGTAGTCTGTAACTGCTACATTGTTGCATACACGCAAACTTGTACAAGTTTGCTGCGTCTTTATAAATAAATTAACTAACACTGTTAGTTTATACAAAGTGGTGTGCTATTTTTTTTAAATATATAGGAAAAATACACCCAGAAAAAAAAATCATTTGTCGGCCACCGTTTATTTGGTTTAAGTAAAATATTTGCTTGATAAAAAAAAATTTAATTTATAAAATAACGCAATATATATATTTTTAATATAATAAAAATAAAATTATAATGAACAAAAGTTGATTTAAACAAATGTTTATCAAAATTAAGTAAATAGTTACTTAGATGAAATAAATATTGATTACATTAAATAAATATTTTACTTGAGCCAAATAAACGGTGACCGTCGACAAAATTTTTTTTTTGTTTGTTCAAGTTTGAATTGAGTATGTTATCCGTGTTATCCGAGTTTCCGCTCATCCGACGTAAGCTCTCCCCACATAACCTCGGATGAACGGTGTTCTACTGTACGACTCTTCAACGCCTCCCCATATTTCGTTCCCTTCATTTTTGAGATTCATTCTTCGCCACCGCACAGTTCGCGAGTCTCGGGCCATAATCGATATTCACAGGGGGACGTACGAGCCCGGTTCCCGGCCAGCCGTCCGTTCGAGTTCTGTAATTCGCCCGACGGAGCTTAAATTGAAAATGAAACTCGGGGGTAAAACTCAATTTGGTCCCGGTTCTTCGCATATAGGACGGCGGGCCTCGCACCGCCAGCCCGACCGGCGAAAGTCATACTTGCGCGTATCGAGATTCTAATACGGGCATGCTGAAGCGCACAGTGATTGGCTCTTCAAAGGAGCGCCAAGGCGAAATTCGACGGCCTCAAGTTTCCAAGTGGGTGAAAGTTGGCAGTTTGACTGCTTGGTTCTTGCGCCGTGGAAGCGTAAATTGGCAACTGATGGGAGTTTTTAGGTCCTTCAAACTTACGAGGTCGCTGTCCTTTTACAAGCTCCGACATCACCCGCTTGCGTCCGCGGCCGAGCATAAGGTGAACCGATGCGACCAGCGTGTCCAGCTCTTCACTGGAGCGGCGGGAAGGGAGGAGAATGAAAGCAACGATGATGTAGAACGGTGGACGTCCGTCGTACGAATGAAAAGGCATTGCCGTTTTTCAGGAAAAAGCTTTGCCGCACTGTCGAGCTACGTGACACGTTGAGCGGGTACACGTGCAGCTTTCGCGAGAGTACCGCGTGTATAATAGCCGTGTCGCTCATACCTCGCAGCGGCACGCCAGAGTTATCCGTGACTCGCGGATTCGCCGTCACGCATGCCATTCACCCCCCCGCAACGGCGGATATCGGGATCTCGCAGCGTACGCAATGGGGTTTCGATTTCGTTCTGACAATGAGGGAGAATATACTTTGCGCGATGAAAAAACGGAATATTCACTTTCCACGCTGATTTCCGAAGGGTTTGTGTAAGAGGAGATGCTTGGACATCACAATACGCTGAAAGGGGTGTTGAATGGCATTCCTCGTCAGATGAGTTTCTGGTGGAAATTTTGGAGCGTTACATTGACACCTAAAACGTCCGGAATGGTCCCCACAAGACCCTGACAAAACCCTGATGAGCAGTTCTAAATTTTTCACCAGGGCTCCTGTGAAAGAGGGACAGGCCGGATTCTCTCTGCCGATTCGTCCCGAACTTCGTTTAGGGAGTCGTCGCTGGTCTTTCATTCGCAAAAGGTCTAAAACATATCGTACAATTAACCCTCACGAGTAAAGATAGATTTCGGTCTAATTCTAAATCGTATTGCTTCTCTGGTTCGTTGCAATCCAACTTTTAAAAAATGTACACCTAAAGTTTACCTCGAAAGCCATTTGATCGGTTGACGTCGTTACAAGTTATAACTCATTTTCACCACCCGCACGTAACTTTACGGTTTCCCCGACCCTCGTCGATCCATCAAAGTTTATCGAAGCGTTGATGGTCTTCCTCTCACAAGGGTTCTAAAATATATCGTACAGTTAAACCTCACGATCAAACATAGGTTCGGTGTAGGCGATTAAACAAAGTCTTGCAATTTTTTTAATTCGCCGTTTCAGGTTTCATTCTAAATCGTCTAACTTCTATGATCAACTATTTATTCCATCGACACCGCACATTGATTTGCTGCGATCAAACTTAAAAAAAAAAAATGGTACACCTTAACTTTGCCCCGAAAGTAATTTGATCCGTCGGCATCGTTACAAGTTGTAACTAATTTCCTCAGCTCTTTCGGAACTTTACGGTTTCCCGACCCTCTTCGATACATCAAAGTTTATCGAAGCGTTGATGCGGGTTGACGCACCGGCAAAAATCTACCGCGCGAGTCTCGTCTCATCCCTCCGCTCGCCAGAGTCGTCGGCGTTCCTAGTGATTACGAAACTCGAGACGGAGCTGAAAGTATTGGCGCGAAAACGTCCCGTCGGTCGAGCTCGCGTGCGATTATTCCGCAAAATCTGCACACGAGAATTGACGCGAGGCGAGCGAGAGGCGGACAGCGCGCGCGACTCGGGAGTAATGGCGTGTCTGAACGACAGGACGACACACATGGTGGGATCGGCTTTTCCAAATCCATTTGGACGAGTGCGCGGGGCTGAAATGTTTTGCCGACAACACACCGTTCAACCGTCGAGCCCAACGACCTGCTCGCCCCGAGTGACGTATCGGGCACTCGACGCTGATCGCCCCCGATCCGCACCCTCCGCGGATCTTTACCCTCGGTCCGCGCAGGATTTGTCTGCATCCAGCGGCGTCAAACCTATCGACAAACGGGTTTTTTTTTTTTTTTTTTTTTTTTTAATGCCGATCATCCGGCTACCCCGATTACCCCGCGTATCCGACCGGATCGATGTCACGCCGCGATTGTTCCCTGAAACATCGGCGGTGTTAGCGGAGGATCGGGCTCTCTATTTTCCCCGACCACTCATCGCAGCCTCCGTTCTTGCAGTCTTCGCTGTTGCGTGCTGGTCGACGTTTGCCTTACGTAATCATTTCCGGGTCCTCGATCTTGAAGCTTGAGTATTTGCACATGGTAAATTAGGGTGATATGGTCTTGCTTCATGTCGTAACGGGGTCGAAGATAACAAGCAAGATATCTAGCAGGACTTGATGGCTTGCTGGATGGCTTGCCTGATACCTTCGATATTGATATGCTGGAAACCCAGGCATTTATGAACA
The DNA here is from genome assembly GCA_933228735.2 of Amblyteles armatorius. Lineage (NCBI taxonomy): Eukaryota > Metazoa > Arthropoda > Insecta > Hymenoptera > Ichneumonidae > Amblyteles > Amblyteles armatorius. Next base: position 11,227,425 of record OW121695.1, on the reverse strand, counting down.
GCCGTGTACACTGTGAACAAATTATACAGTTGGCTTCTACTATGAAATATAATCCCCTGAGGGAACGTCTGTATTTTATAGTTGGAACAATAATCACAAATGATAACAGCAATGATATTATAATTATAGTTTCACTAATTGAAATATCTTTCAACAGAAACTTTATGTATGGACCTTAGGGAATTACTCTGGATCGTAGACATTACGTCTCTTTTTTCCCAGTCTAGGTTGGATGATATTAGCCAATCGTTTCCAGTGGTTCGAATTTAAAAACTAACAGTGACGTTCCAATTGAACCGGTACATTTGCTCGACACACTTCGCCATATTCCCGGATATTCCGTCCTCCATCCAATTACATCGAGGGACACAATTACTCGTCGAAAAAAAATTTTCGCACCTTCGCAGTCTCTTTCATTCGTCTTTCCATCTATAATCCAAAAGCCCTGCAGGAGAGGAAAAGCCAGAAGGATAAGATGATTTTTCGTAGCCTTCGCCGCCGCGAAGCCGAGAAACCGGTGGGAACCGGAGAAAATAAATATATCCATCGATCGATAAAATATAGAGCGAGAATCGCGAAAAATGTTTCCGCGGGATTCTGGCGAATGTATCGGAAGAGCCGCGACGGATACAACACAAAAGGAACCACCGACGTGTTGCCGAGAATAGCTCACTTCCGAGAGAGCCGAGCACGCGGTAGCTGCGCAACCCGGCAACATTCGCCTTTTTTTTTTTATTATTTCTTTTTTGTGCCCCGTGTATTTGCGCTCCGTAGCTGTCCGTGGAAAACTTTTATATACATTTATCCGTAAACAGCAGCGGGCGGCTGTGCCTTCGGCACGTAAGCAGCCTCCAGCTTCTTACTTCATAAGTTTGTTTGTCTTCGGGCACATTTCCTCTGTACGGATGCCTGTCCGTCCGCCCTCCGTCGCTACTGAAATTCACCGCATTTCCGCGTCTTCGCGGAATCCAGCTGGAAGCGAGATTGCCCGACTACGGTTGTGGATCGTCGGCAAAGCAATATGATGGAGACGGCTCGTTGCCGCCCAACCTTTTTCGTTCGGGACACTCTTTTCTCTCACCTGCTTTCATCGTATTTCAGTGTTTATTTTTATTTATTTTAAGGTGAGTGCATGTATTGACAATATCAATTAGTTTATCCAACTCATCTCTCTATGTGGTAGTTGCAGCGCTTTCAATGACATTGCCAATGGGCCGTCGACCGGAGTCCTTCAGCCGAAGGTTTTCACTATATTCGGGTTAATTAATCAATTAAATTCCTTTTTTTCCTTCATTTATTAAACTCATTGCTGTATTTCGTTATTTTACTATTGATATGTCTGAATTATATATATACATGTTACAAGTATATGATTTATACTTGTATTTATATTTTCTATAATAATAATAATAATAATAATAACAATTAATAACTAGCACAACAGACGAAACCAGAGGGGTTGTCCCGATGCGCAAATGTGCGAAAAGTGATTATGAAACGAGGAAGCGAAGAAAAGTACGAGGGTGTTTGCGAAGCGAGCGGAGAGGGTCGGGAGGAGAGTGCGCGCGCTCCGTTTCAGAATTATTCATTTCCAGCTCGAGTGAGCCCGGGAGATCGAAACTAATTATGAACCTTCGCCGCGAGAAGCGAGTGGATTTCAGCGGAAATGGAGGGAAAGCTAAGAGGGTGGAGGGAGGATGAGTGCTTTTGGGGGGGGGGGGGGGAGGGGGGAGGCCCATGGGAATCTCCGTGCACACCGAAGGGAGTGAGCAAGCCCAAAGTCCGCCCGACGCGGAACTGCGATACGAAGAGAGAAAAATCATTTTATTTTCGTTGCGTTTTTCCGAGCATTTGGCCGGAAGTTTCCGGAAGGGGCGGCGATCTCGCCCCGCCGGTACTGCAGTTTTTGGCGTCTGAATTGAAGCTCCCTCAACGAGCTTTGCCTAATTGGCGGACGGAAATGCGTAGCTGTTTGTGCGGGAATGTTCATAGCAGGTAGGGCATTTTTCATACCGCTCGCCGGTCCTCAGACCGATTTGTGCGACGAGTGGAGTTCCGAAGTTCGAGCCCGAACTCCTATAGAATTTCACCGCCGGTAACGGCCGATGTGGCGCGCTGTCAGGTGAACGGCGAAGTTAATATCCGCGCTTTAGAAATTTGTAGTGCGTCGCGGTGAGCATCGGGATTATTGTGGCGCTGTAACGATCGAAACTTGCAGTGGCGTGCGGGGTTGTGCACGACGATGAGATTCAACTCCCGGATCGACTTTCGTCCCCGAGTTACGGGCTCCGGACCCGGAGTACCTGCGAAACCCGTCCGATCCTATAACACGTTATTAACGACCAACGAGGAGTCCGCCGCTGATCCTTCATAATAAATATCTAAATCAATAATGCCTTCGAACTTTCGAGCGTCCCTGCGGACGGTGGAAAGTTGCCATGTATCGGGTGGAAATTGAAGTGGGAATTAGCAACGCTTGCCGGGCGGAAGGCAAAATTGATGAGAATTAAAATTGTGAAGAATCATTGGAGGGCAAGAAAATCATGTTGTTGATGGAAGAGAAATTATTTTTTCACTTCAAGGGAATTCATAATCTTGTGAAAAGCGTCGCGCGCTCCCTACGGATTAATTCGTTTCCAAGGCTGCTCCAACATCCGAACGTAGCCCGTCGAAATTGGAGCAGAAATTAGTAACCTGTTCCGGGCGGAAGGTGCAATTTATAAAATTAAAAGTTGACAAGAATAATTGAGAGAAAAAATTATACCGTTGATGTAGAAGAATTTATGATTTTACTTCAACGGAATTCACAATCTTCTGAAAAATGTCTCGCTCCCTACGTCGTAATTCGTTTCCAAGGCGGCTCGGACATCCTAACGTATCCGGTCGAAATTGGAGTAGGAATTACTATCCGGATTTCATCCGGATTTAGCCAGTAGAAATTGGAGCCAGAATTGGTAACGATTGCCGGACAGAAGCCAAAATTTATAAAAATAAAAATGGAGAAGAATAATTAGGAGGTTTAAAAAATCACGCCGTTGATGTGTAAGAATTTATGATTCCACTTCAACGGAATTCACAATCTTGTGAAAAGCGTCGCGCCCCCTACGGCTTAATTCGTTTCCAAGGCGGCTACGACACGGCCGGAGGGACGGGAAAAACCTATCTGCGTTTATCCCATACGAGCTTTTTGGGGGGAAGGGGGCGATAACTCGAGCGATATTGAATTTTACGAGTTGTGTGAGTCATATTTTTCGTTCGCAGCGGGTGGAGCTATTCGCTCTCCGACGAGCCCACCCCAGGCACCGGGACGCTTCCAACTTTTCTTGGGCTCACCGGCTTCCGGGCTCTTTCGTTCCTCCCGAGACGGGACGCCCGTGCTGCATGCACCGTACTTGCAGTAACTGTACGACGGCGATTTTTCGTTTGAACGACGTCGGTGTCATTAAACTTTTTCTTAACTCCCCCGTCACGCTTTCTTTCATCAACAATTTTCCTTTTATCCCGCCACTTCTTATCATAATAGGGGTAAAAAAGGGAACTTTCGTAGCCTCGCTTCACTCATTGTATCGTTTCATTTACTTTTCTTCCGTTCGGAATCCTCTACAATACGATTCTTCTGTTCGGAAGCCCCGACAATATGATTGTTCTTTTCAGTGCTCTCGTCAACAGTCAAGAACCCGATGCAGGAGATCGAAGTTACAAATATCTATCTTCAGAGCTGCAAAAACTGAAACCCCAGCGTCAGAGTCATAAATCAGCTCGCCATTAATGGCGGTTTTTTTAATGCTGATAATTGACATGGTGTCCAGCAGCCTTGGAGTCCTGGAATTGTCCTTGAATTTTGCCTGACCTTGTCCTTGAATTGTAATTTAGTTATCGTCATCTTAAAGTATACCCAACTTTCATAAGGCAAAGGCGACTTTCATCCACACAACTACTTCGATTAATCCCCAAAACAAGCATTCCAACGCCAATCGACACGAGCCAAAATGCGCCATCCTACACGACATCCGGCTAATTACCGCAACAATGCGACTGCAGCATCTCGAGTGCCTCAAAAGTACGTATCACCGCTTCCACCATACAATCCACACCGCGCCGTAGGAGGAAAGCAGAAGAGCGACGATTGCTTCGCGGTATCTCCACGCTCTCACCGAGCAGTGCTCGACGCTTCCGTAGCTATCTCCTTTCTAAGGTACACCCGAGTGCAATATTAACACAGTGATACGCGAATGCAAGCGCGTCTTTCCCCTCGCGCGATAGACGATGGAAACGTCCAAACGCGAATTGCTTCGCGCTCGCGCGACTGCGTCTGCGGATTGATGCGCACCCAGTAACAACAACCCTGGAGGAATCCTCTCCAGGGATGTTGTACGGAGTCGCGGTCCGCGGTGGCGCGAAAGTCCTCCGGACGACCGGTGTAACTCACACCGGGTTTCCTCGTTCTCGTTCTCGAGCTTTCACGCACATCTCCGTGTGTGCATACCGTTGGCCATTTGCGCTCGAGGGCGCTCGTGAAAATTCCACCGGTCCGGGGCGACGACGGAAGCCATAAATATAAAGCGGGTGCACGCGGTCTCGCACTGCGAGCGAGCACCGGTCCGGCGGTCGGTGGTCGGACCGGCGCGCAAGACGGGCATGCATGAACATGAAACATTGTTACGCTGTCCGATACTCCCCGCGTACGCAGAACGAGAAACCGCGAAAGAGGCGGAGGTGCCGGCGACAAAGAGGATAAGGAAGAACGCCGGGAACGGAATGTAAGCCCACGAGAGCTTGCCGGACGTAAAGCATTGCAGTATTATACGACGCGAGTCGTCATGTGCGATATGTTGTCCCAAGCGCGCTGTACGGTGTGTGTATGTTTGCGGTATTGCAACACGACGGAGAGGATTAACGCTCGTCTCGCAATCTTTGAGAGCGAACGAAGCGCGTGAAGCTGCGGATTAAATAAATCGGGGAGGAACGTCAAGTCGGTGTATTGTTGCTGTTCAACAGTTGAACCCCGAGCCTGGTTGTTTCGGCGGGCTGTGAGGGACTGCGGAAGTATCTGAACTCCGGTATTCGGAAGCACCGGGAAATTTGTGTACGTTTCGAATTTGTTGCAGTCAATTGTCACTGATAAATCGGAGAGAAACATGAAGTCGCTCCGTATTCGCTGTTAAGGATGTTCGAGCACTTCACACTTGTGAAATGAGTGCGCATTTTTTAAGTCGTTTATACAAACTTTTACGCGCCCTCGAAAGATGCTCTACGAATTTTATGACTTTCTACACATTTTTCCCGTATAAAGAGAAAAAAATTCAAAGTGTGTTTAAAAAACTGAAAAAATTCATACGTACTCAGAAAAGTGAACGAATCATTGTTATAAGAAAAAGTTAGGTTTCCGGGAGATCTGTTGATCAATTTTATTTTCCATCAATCTGTTAATAACATATTGGAATGATCATTATGCAAAAATAATTTTTTCAGCACCTTTAGTATGCTTGATTTTCTTTCACATTTTAATACCATCCAGAAATGTTTGCAATTCCTCCTCATTTCTCCGAAACTTATGCGAAGCGAACACTATTCGCAAGGACTAACTTAATTGTCACAGATATTCGATATTTCCGCTATGGACCTAACTTTCTAAGTTTAAAAAAAATACATAAAAAATATAATAAAACACACCATGAGCACATGCACCAGCATTACCAGCTGTATGTCTACACCTCGCTGCTTCTCGGATAACATATCCTGCGCGATAGTGTATTTCGCAGCCCGAGCGACGTAGAAACAGCGCGACCCGGCTACGTTCCTATTCTCATCCTCGCTCGTACCATCCTCTCACGTTTTTTTTTTTTGCACTATCGCTATCCCGTGTTCTCTTTAAACAGACGAAATCCAGAGTCGGAAGTTAAACAAGCGAGGGAACAATGAAACCCTGGCTCGGCACGAGCAGCGGCGGCGTCCCGGCCAGCGCACCACTGGAGGGTTTCAGTTTAATTCGAAAGTGCAATCGCGCTTAACGCACTGCGGAGGATTCGCAGGTGAAAGATTCCTTCTACACCGACTGCGCGTCCGGACACCCAACGGCTCCCAGCGATTTGCCTCTATTCCTCTTCTCGCACAAAATATGTTTTTACGCCCAGAAATTTCACTCCGGGGATGATACCGTATTACGATGGACTCTAAAAAAAATTCGTATGGAATTTAATGTACCGAATTGGAAGGCCTCATGCTAAAACTGGTATATTAAATTTCATGTACGATTTGTATGAAAAATTAATGTTCAGGGTATTAAAAACATTGGAAATCCTTGGAAAATCCGTGGATTACTTCGGTTCGATGTTTCTAGAGTTGGTTACGACCAAAATTTAAAGGTTCTTTTTTAGTTAAACCTCCAATCTTCATTGTTAAAAAAAACCATGTCCATATCATCCGACTTACCATATTTATGATCCGTTTATCGGCTACCATGAATCTTCAGTCGTTTCCAAATAAATGTCAATTACCACCGAAAGTCCTCCTACCACGCTCCGTTCTCCGCCCAAAATAAAAAAAAACATCAAAAACAAATTTCTCAGCACGCGTAGTCTGAAGAATGTTTCGCAACCGTGCAGAATACGGAACGGCATGCCGAGTGGAGAATGTAAAAAAGGGAATAATCATACAGCGCGGGAAGCAACGTGTGAGAACAGTACATTTTTTTCATGTTGTTTATTTTTTTTTTCTTTCGTTATTCCACTCGGGGTTTATTTGGCGAGAAGGATATCAGAATTTTATGGAGTCGGGTGAGTCCAATAAACGAAGTCGTTCGCTCGTGCGGATGCGGCCACGACCTCGCACACTTTCTACTTTACCTCTGCTGTACATACATAAAAAAAATATATATGTACTATATACACACACATATATACAGTACATATATATACATATATATATCTATCTCGGTCCATTTTTTCCACTACTTACGACTACTATCTAGCACTACCACGTACAGGCTGCGGCTGCATCGTGACTCTTGACTGCTGCTTCCACCAGTGTGGAGCATTTCGTTTCGATTTAATTCGCGTTTCGTGTGCAATAGCCCGCGAGACACTCAGCACGGCTGAGGTAGCTGATACTGCCGCCGCTCGAATTCTCGATTCCCTCGTGTGCTTCCCACTGTCGGAGCCTCCCTCCTTTCGCTCCCTTTCTCCCGTTCGCTTTTCATGAAATTTTTATTTGCGCCTACTCGCCCGCTCGTCTCCCGGCGTCCCTTCTTCCCATTCACGATTTTCCCCCTGTAAATTACCTGGATGAGATTAATGAGCTCCGTGGTCGATCGTTCAATCAGACGGACGCGAGCGGGCCCCGGGGCATCGGCGGCGAATGGGCGCCCGTTGATGACGGGATAAGAGCTGTGGATCAGCTCCGTTGAGGGAAAATACTGTTCGGGCATCAATCGCATTAGCCTCTTACCCGGCGAGTAACTCGGTAGGGCGACACTTGAGAGACGCAAAGTAGCTTTAGTGCTTTACTGTACGAAGATTTACGATTTAGTGACCCGTTTCGATTATCCCGTCGAGGTTCTTTATGGACACCAGTGTCCCGTTTCCATGGAATTCCAAATTTTTTGGTCGATTTGGTAATATGGTAAAAACTTGCTCCATCAAATTTGAATGATGTATTTCGTCAAGAAGAAGGCGCAGCAAGTAACGCACTAAGGCGACCCTCGAAATACGCAAAGTAACTTTAGTACTTTACTATACGAAGATTTACGATTTAGTGACCCGTTTTGATTATCCCGTCGAGGTTCTTTTTGGAAACCAATGTCCCGTTTCCATGGCCTTCCAAATTTTTTGGTCGATCCGGTAATATGGTCAAAACTTGCTTCGTCAAATTTGAATTGTCCCCATAGCTGACCTGGCAATCCTCGTGGGAATGACACTCCGGGCCGGTGCTGGCCGATGTTAGGCGAACGCTGGCCTGGTCCTGTGTGTCGCTCCCACTAGGGAAGAGACCGGATATCGCGCTTTACAATTTTCTGTAAAATCCCAAAAAAAAAGATCTGCAAAAAAATCTTAAAATGCCCAAAGCAAAAATCTTATCTTCAGTACCCTTGGTGGTAAAAAAGATCGATGCAAAAATTGACCACCGCATCAGACTAAAATAGTTCCTGTCGCTCGATTCGCTGTGCCGACCCTACGCAATGCAGCATCCAAAGAATCATCCATTAGCGGAGAACTCAGCACCCGTCGTGGGGTTTCGCCCCGGGGGGGCGATGAGAGCCGAGTGTCCAAGGGGGCATCGGTCTGCACCCTTCGCCCTCTTCTGCCATCTCTGCGGGCAAAACAGACGAGCCCATATCAGTTAGCGCATTGAAAACCCCGCGGACGGACCGCACACGCTTCTCCGTGCAACGGGAATAGAAGCTCTCGAATCTTCATTCATGCGTTTTGCGCGCGTCCGCTCTCCACTCATTTTCATGCTTCCCTCATTGCCCGAGCTCCGTCCTCGACCACCGGTACAATTCCGCTCTTTCCGCTTCTTTTTCTTCTCCTCTTTTTTTTTACCACTTTCTTTACATTTCATTGCGTTTTTTTTTTTTTTCGAGTCTCCCATCCCTCTTTTCTCGTCTACGCCGCGAGCATCGTCGCTCGCCGTAAGCTCCGCAGCGTAGTCGAGTCGGAGACGAGTAGGAGCTCGAGGTTCGTCCGTTTGCCAAGCACCGGGAGCAACACAAAGCTTGTGGCCCGTTGTACTCGACAGGCATTTGCGCCGCGCGGAGACTGCAGTGATAAGGACCTCGTCGTTTCTTCTTTTCTTCCCTTTTCCCGTCCTCCCCCGCCTTGCCGTACCCGGTTCCTTTATTTCTTCTTTCTCCGACTTCGTACTCGATACTCCGCCTCTCTCCGCGACACTTTGTCCGGCGGGAAGCCTTGCCCGGCCCAACTTAAGGTTCTCCCGGCTGCGGATCCGAGACCCACGGAAATTCCCGTCCCGTGCTGTTTGCAATAATGGCTGTTCGGTCCTCGGCTACGGCGACGAGACTCCGGATCGGCGGATGGTCGGTCGAGTTAATCGATTTTTTTTTCTTATCCCCCCCCCTCTTGCGATCGTAAGTTCCTCGAGGCTTGTACCATGATGGAAAAATAAACAAATTATATTTTTTATTAAAATGATAATTTTATGGGAGTTCGAAGGGAATCGGTTCACTGATCGAATGGCGATAGCGAGGGTCGAAGAACATGATGTGCAATTCGTTTTTCGTGAGTAGAGAGGATTTAAAAAAATCAAGTCGGTCTAGTCAGGTTATTTTTTTTCGGTGCACTTTCGCCGCTGGAGAGTCGCCCCTAAGGCCGAGCCCTGCCATCGATACAATATCCCCCCGGCCTTTCGCCGCCGAAAAGTGCAGTCTTCCAACATCGTTGCCATGCGGGTCTTGTTCGGCCCGTCACTGTGTAAGCGTTCTCTGTCGAAAAAATTTGGCAAATTCGCTGAATCGCTCTTTCGTAATCAACGCAGTATAAATTCGACACGGAATGTCGATTTACATCCGCATATTTGTTCGATCGACACTCTCGCTCATCGTCCACTCTGGTTTGTGTGTGCACCGTTGCACAGTGTTCATCCCATTTATCTCGTGCGCTAACGATTTTATCGTTACCCCGCCGGTTTCGACGGTAACGCGATTCCCTCTGGAATACGCACTTTTTCGTGTACTCAGATAGAAAATGTAATTATCGGAAATTCGCTGGTAGGGTGCTCGGTGGTCGGAGCGGTCAAGGGGTCGGCGGATCGAGGAACGGAATCCGGTGTTGTAGCTTTATCGAGCTTGCCAGTGAACCGAGTCACCTCTCACGAAAGCCTGGAGCCGCGCCAAGCCTTTTCTCTCTCCGTCGATCTGCACTTCCCCCGGTTGGGGCACGGAGAGACTGTGCCTTTTTTTTTTTTTCGAACGGCCAGCCAACCCTCGAGAGCGACGCAGTCGCCGGGTTACAAATAAAGCTATCGGTTACCATCGGTTTCATTAATTATCCAGGTTCGTCGGCTCGCCGAGCTAGCCGACTGTGCGTCCGGCGTCTCATCGTCCGGTTCCGAGTGTCGGTCGATTATTCCTCCGACTACGACGTGTTATCCCGAGGGTTGCAGGAGTCACGTGCAGGCGCGAGGCCGTTCTTCTCGTTTCCGTGGAATTGAGTGACTACTCGTCCTCCTTCCCTTCCCGGTTATCCTCCGTGGAGAGACTTTTCGGGAGCGTGAAACCTTCGACTCCGCGCCGTAAAGTCACGAAGTTCCACCGCGTTTACTGCCGGCGGGGTTCGTCGAACCCCGGCGGGTCACTGACCTACACCCACACCAATAAATTATTTGACGGGCGCACCGAAAATAAATATTTATGTAAACCAAATAAATATTTGTTTAGACCGAATAAATATCTATGTAAACCGAACAAATATTTGTTTGCGGGGCGCCCGGTAAATAAATTATTTTTCTGGTTGCACGGTCTCGATCGGAACAAGATTCACTCCATTTGGAGGATGAAATGTGTCGAACATTTCGTCCATGTCGTATCAAACTTTGTCTGTCGGACTGTGGAGAGCTAAAATTTAGAAGCGATTTTGCTGTCCCCGACCAATAAAAGTTTCCCTGTAACTTTGATTCAATCGCCGCTTGCAGCGCACATCGTCCAAACGTGTCTAAAAAAAAACCAAAAACATAGATCAAAATCCATCTAAATTTGTGAAAGGTAACATCAGCAATTTGGCGATTAAAAAAGATCCTTACTGTTTCAATTTGCAGAATCTAAGTTTAGAACTTACAAAAATCCGCACCCAGATAAATAAATCTACCCTAGGTCTTCACGTAAACATGTCATCTTGATATGTCATGTAAACGTAAAATACATTAACATTTTTAAGTTAACATATTTAATATCCACTCTCTCAACGTTCCCATTAGAAACTCGCCTCCCGACGATTCCTACCTTGTCGTTCTCATTTCTCTCCTCGCCGGTCTGCAACCGTCGGATAATCATAAGCTAGATATCGGACTTCAAGCCCAATTACTCAGACTGCAGATGGAGGCGTTGAAACAGATACATATATATATATATATATACATATACACACACCTTACACAGCCATGCATGAGAGGAGCGAGCCCGGTCTACAGAGAACCCATAAATTTCGGTAAATCCGAGCTATTAGGCGAAACATAGGCGAGCGATGCAGCGAGGGAAGTTAACGGTCTCGTGAGCGAGAGAACGAACGGTCCGTTACGCCGGTATAATTTGCCCTTCTTGCGCCCCGTTAAAGCTCCGTGGCTGCGGGCTCGTCGGCGAGCACCTCCGGTAGCGGCGATCCCGGTGGCGGCTGCTGCAACCCTCGTTGCTCCTGCCGGTGCGGTGGCCGCGTCGGTGATGCTTGCGCGAGAGGGTGGTGGATGCATTCGGAGGCCGCGGACCGTGGCGAGGCTGCACTGCGCTGTTTACTGCATCCCCAGCCGGACGGCCGTTGCTCCGCTACCAGAACCAAAAGCCAATGGGATTTTGCGACCGGCAGTGCGGCCGAAGCGATTCTCTGCCCTGCGCGCCGTCCGAGCGGGGCAGGAAAAAAAAGGCGAGTGCAAAGGGAAAGGCTACGGCAAGGGCGAACGGTTCGGCGCATGCGGGGCGCTCCGGCCACCCGATCTGATATTGAGAGCTCCCTCGCGACTGTGCGCCTGCCAGGCCTCACTTCGTAGTTTACGGCACGGGACTGGCGGAACGGCGAACCGGGGCTCGGGACAATATCAGATGCGAAAGCTCCGCGGAGACTCTTCTTATCCCGAAACAGCGAAATTCGGAGGTTTTTTTAAATAATTTTATTCACGATGAAACGATCGGATTCAACGGAATCGATGGGTGTCGTTCGTTTACCTGACAAGTCGGGATTGTTTGGCAACAGAACAACCGACGTTGTCGAATCAGGGAAATTTGCTTTTCGTTTTTGGTAGCAGAATGAGAGTGTGCGGTAGGATCTTTTTATCTACCTCGTCTAGCGTGATCGTGGGCCTTCGGCGAATTAATTGCCCCAATGTAATTAATGCGGTTGCACTCATCGAATATGTTGGATTAATGGAATGGCATTCATTGCATTGATTGCATTCGGTGAATTGATTGCGTTAACGCAACTGCATTCATTGAATTTATTGCATTAATGCAATTGCATTCGTAGAAACGATAGCATAAAAGAAATCAGTGAAATTAATGCAGCTTTCGTAAATAAGAACTTACGAAGATGAAAATGATGAAAAGAAGCGGAAAGGCTGCGGCGCTCGTCACATCTGTTTACAATTTTAAATAGCGCGTTTCGCGGAGGGGAACCCGCGCTGCACGACTTCTCGAAGTCGATCCAATTATCGGATATTATTTACGCCACGCATAACCGCCGGCTGCTCGTTTATTCCGGTGTATTTGTGTTCGCGACAGTCGCGGAACGGTTGCCGGATTGTTAATTAACGAAAGCGGACTCCCGTCAGCTACGCCCCGAACCCACCTTGTCATCTCCCGCCCGTTTGTTTCTGGCCTCCGTGCATCCAACGTCTGCCAGCGACGATCCGTTGTAATGCTTATCAGCTAATTAGCAAACGAGCTACCGCTCGCTGCTTAATATCGTCGTCAACTTCGCCTGCGCTGCAACGCGTTGGCTTTCTTCCCTAACGTTCATCCTCCTTGCTTCCGTGCTTGCCGAACTTCACGCATTTTCATACGTTTCACTCCTTAAAAAATTCGAGGAAATTCGTTTAAATAAATATTTTAAAAATTACGAAAAAATGAGCAAATAATCGCCAGGGTGCGAGAAGAATTTCCCCGCCGATGAAGCGAGTTCCTCGTCTTAGCGACGTCCCCGATTAAAATGTCGCCGACATTTTTGTATTCGAGAGGGCGGAACTCCAGCGAGAGAATGTTCCCCGTAGCTCCACGTGTCCAACGAGGTTCGAATAAATTCGTTAAAAAATAAACTAAATAAAATTTGCAAATCATCGCCCACGTGCGACAAGAATTTTCCCGTCAGTAAAGGGAGTTCCCCTCTCAGCGCCGTCCCCGATTGTGTTCCCTCTAATATTTCTCTATTCGAGACGACGGAACACCAGCGACAGAATGTTCCCCGTAGCTCCACGTGTCCAACAAGGTTCGAATAAATTCGTTAAAAAATAAAATAAAAAAAATTTGCAAATCAACGACCACGTGCGAGAAGAATTTTCCCGTCAGTAAAGGGAGTTCCCCTCTCAGCGCCGTCCCCGATTGTGTTCCCTCTAATATTTCTCTGTTCGAGACGACGGAACACCGGCGACAGAATGTTCCCCGTAGCTCCACGTGTCCAAAGGGCATGGTTTCGAGCCGTGGGCGGCTCGGCGACACGCACTATTTCGTCCCTCCCGCTTATCGCCCTTGTCGGACGGAGCACTTTGGGGAATATCATCGCAGTCACGCGATTCCTTCGGTGCGTATCTCTATACGGCGGCACTCAGGATGATTGCGGCTAAGTACCTCGAGTCTTCCATCAGCGAAGTATCACCCCACTAAACATCAACCTGCTGCATATGAATCTATGATAAAAAAATATATGTATCAAAAAATAAAATATAATAAAAAAATCTGCCCATCCTGCGGACCAAGCAACGTAAACATCGTCGGCAGGATGGAGATGCTTCCGCCTCTTCCATAAATATTTTTTCTTCGACGCCGTAAATTTATCTCGTGGATCGAAGTACGTGCAGGCGGACTCGAGCGCAAGCTGCAAAGTGGAATGCGCCGAACTGCGGCCGATCGGAGTTTATATCCGATGCGAGTTTCCGGTACCCGGGGGAGCGCGCAGACCGCAACAGGAATGATTACTGCTGACTCCGGTGGCCCGAACCGCATGCTCAGCGACCACACACGCTCCTCGACGTACTGCAATGACCGGACACGTTACTCGGGTACTCGCGGCGCAAACAACTCGAAGGCACGTCTCTGTTTGACTCGCGCGGTTCGCGGCTGATTGATCGCTGCGATGCGACCGAACCGCGCGAGCGTTAAACTGTCCCGTCGCATCGATGTCCTCGCGACCGAAGCGGATCTAAAGAGTAAAATTTAAAAAAAATCGAGGCTCGGTCCAACGACTGCGGACTTTCGGTTCGTTTTGACGATGAACGGTTTTTTTTATGGACACAAAAATAGTACCTTGAGGGCTTAGGCCACAGTAAATTGGTAAAAACGCATTCGTGATATTTTTTTTCTGAGTAAATATACGCTTTATCGATTTAATTTTTATGTTGAAGAATATTTAGGGACTTTTTCACTGTATTTTATTTTTTTTATCGGTCGGCGTAAATAATTTTTAACAAACTAAATAAACATACGACTGCGAGCTTTTCACATAATTTATTTATATTTCAAGCAGACGTTACAATTCTTCAGCCCGAAATTGCAGAATTTTTTTTTTGAAGACGAGTGCCTAAGTTTCCGTGTGCTTCAGCAACGAGCGACGATCTCGGGCTGACAAAATTGTGAAGTGTGCTCAAAATATGAATAAATATGTGGTAAAAAATTCGCAATCGTACCTTTGTTTAGTTCGCCAAAAAAAAAATCCGAAATGAAGCGAAGAAAACAGCCTTTACTTCCTTAAGTTTTGAGAACTTGGAAAAATTAACCGCGTCGTCCAGTTTGGCCAAAGCGACGAATCAAAAATCCTTTCCCACTTCCGCTCTCCTGCTTGATAACTTAAGCCGACCGAGTACACTCCCCGCCCGACAGATCAGCGGAGAGTCCTACGTGAGTCGACTGCTCTTGCGCATTTGCTTTATTATTAGCCTGAAACGTAAAGCGGGAGCTTTCAATGAAAATCGTCAGAGATCCGCGAAACATCCGGCGTGCGAGCGGAACGTGACGTTTAAACACGTAATACCGTAGCGCAACGCGGGGAGAGGGCGGGGGAAGCGTGTGGGTGGAGGCAATTAGTACTCGTACGACTAATCGGATAATCGATGAACCCCGACTAATTCGTACGGCAAGCTGAAAGCTCGTCGGACGAATAATGGCGGGAACGAGCTACTGTAATGAGCCGCCCGGAACGACGTCGGGTTAACCGAATCATTATCCGAGGATAATCAATAAACGACTCTCGATTCCATTCGATGTTGTGCACGCCAAATAATAGGATGGAACAACTTTTCGCGAGCTTCAAATTTTTTTTTTTTGTTCTTTTAAATAAAAATAATGCGTTATCCAATCAGAGGCGGCGCTCTCTGCGGGTAAAAATTGGCCATTAAAAATTTGATATCGGATAAAAAATAATACGTGCAGATTCTGCATCCTAGTCGAAGAGTCGACCGGCAACTAGTTGAAAATCGACCTGCAACTAAAATTGTCAATAGCGCGGGAAATAAAATCATAGGTTTGTATATTCAAACCTGAACAAAACGACTTTGTAAATTATTTAACAAAATGATTTTAACGAAACTTGGTATCCCGATTTTACGAAATTTTTTTTTACCGTCTGAATATTACGATGGAATAGCTTTTCACCAGCTTTGAATTAAAAAAAAAACAATAAAACAAGAAGTTTAATGCCTTAACGAATCCGACGCTCTATGCAGGTAAACATTGACCATTAAAAATTTGATGTCGGTAAAACAAAGTAATGGTACCAAGCGCAGATTCTGCAGCCTACTCGAAGAGTCGGTCGAAGTTCATGCAAACCGTCCGGCGCTCGCGTGAATTAAGTTAACAACCTCGTCGTCTACGGCCCCGTTACTTTGAAGGGTCGGCTAGTCACCCTCAGCCATCCTCGTAGGCCTTACGTATTTCCGTCTCTGCCGAGCGCGCTTTTGTTCTTCGAGCTCCTTCGACGTTCTCCAGCTAGTAGCTCTAACTAGAGTTTGTAATAGCCTCGCGCTCATAGGGTTACCGTTCGCTTCAACAAATTTCCATGGAGCCGAGTGTGCGTGTGTTGTTTCACCGCCGGTTTCTCTCTAATGTGCATGCACTTTGACGATGCACTTGCGGTGCACGTATAATAAGGAGGTGCGCGGTAGACTCGCGCATTCCGGCTAGATAGACGACGCAGCATCGTCGTCTACTCTGCACCTCAAAGTCCCATCGTTATTCCCGGTGAAACAATCTCAAAGAAAAACAAACTCAGTCGCTGAAGAAAACTGTACTATCCTTTTCTATGCTACTAAATTTGCGAGAAAAAGAAACATCAAATTTTGCCTCCGGATCGATTTTTTAAAAACTGGCATCGATAAAAGTTCATTGGAAAATTGCAGTGTCTGACACTCACAGTCGTTTCACTTCACCGTAATGGGAGCTTAATAGCGACATGTCCGGTGGCATATTTACATCTCTACCACTCACATCTCTGCCAAAATCTTGACCAGAAAAAAAAAAAAACTACCAGAATCAAAATAAAACTCTACCGGACTTGAAGTAAAACTTTACCGGAATTGAAATAAAACTCTACCGGAATGACAATAAAATTCTACCGGAATACAAGGTTACCGTCTAGGCTCGTATTTTGGCAGTTTTATTTCAATTCCGGTAGAGTTTTAGTTCAAGTCCGGTTGTTTTATTTTGATTCTGGTAGATTTTTTAAACTTTCTGGTAGGTATGTATTCTGGTAGATTTGTGAGTGATAGAGATGTACATGTGCCTGAGCCGTATCCTCGCGTATTCCTGCTAGATTGACGACGCAGCATTATTTTTTCCCAAAAAAAAAAAAAAATTATCATTGACAAAAGCGAGTGAGCAAAAATGCATTGAAAAATTGCAGTATCGGCCACACAGCCGTTTCACTTCACTTTAGCGGAAGAAATAATAGGCAAAATATTTTTATCTCGCCATGTTTCCGATACAGTTTCGCCTTTTGTGAGAATTTTACAAAATCCACGTGTATCCTCGAGAGTTATCAGCATTACGTCGTTGATAAACGTTCCATCGAGGTGTGGGGCGGACCGCTTTGGTTCCCGTAGCGTTTTAACCGAGTACACAATTCGGATTTATTCCATACCCGCGAGCAAACTCGGTGTTTCATGTAACGGAGATACGGACTTGTAGCTTTTGGGGAAAAAAATCCAATTTTGTGCCCGCTTCGACGTTTGTTTTTTGAAAAAAAAAAAAAAAAAAAAAAAAAGATCCTTGATAAGCGTTCATTGGAAAATCGCAGTATCTCGCACTCACAGCCGTTTCAAATTTTCAAATTTTGCCACCGGCCTGAAATTATTATTATTATTTTCTGTTCCAAACAAAACTACCGCCATTGATAAAAGTTAATTCGAGAATTGGAGTCTCTCGCACCCACAGCCATTTCACTTAATCTTAGCCCTCCACGTACGGAGTTCCTGTTCAAAGAGGACCAAAAATTTGCCAAGACGCGAGCTTCGAACAATTCGAATAACAAGTTAATGCGCTTAAAAAAAACCGTAAAAATTCACAGACGAACCTCGAAGTCGTCGTTTTTTGATAACGCGGAAGAAAATTGATTACAAACATCCGCATCGTTTTCGTGCTTAATTAAAAGAGGGCATCGTCGTTTGTTCTCGGCAAAAAATCCCCCGTACTCGAACGGTTAAAGGGAGCTCGTAAATATTTTTCTTTCGCCATCTTTACGATGCAGTTTCGGGTTTCGTGAGAACGGCAAACGGCACTTGCGTCCATCGAGAGCGAAGGACGAGGACGTGCGGCGAGGAACGCTCCGGTTCGCGTTCGGCTTCAGCCGAGTACACAGTTCGGATTTATTCCATAAGAGCGAGCAAACTCCGTGTTTCACGGGACGGAGATACGGGCTTGTAGCTTCTGGGATTTGCCAAGAACGGATTTGCGGGCTCGGGATCTCTTTGTCGAGGTATGATTTCGGTGCGCGCCGGCGGAGCAGACGTGTGCGCTCCGTGCTCTCGGCACTGCGACCGCTTCATTCGCCGAACCACAAAGCGCTACATCGTTGCTTCCCTGTAATTAGTGCGGTAATACCCCGGCACCGTACTCGTGCTCTCGGGACTCGGTGCAATCGCGACTCTTGCCCTCCGCGATGTATAAAGAAAGCCCGCTTTGCTTCCTGGCTCGTCGGATACTTAATTAATGCCCCCCCCCCCCTCCCCTCCCCCCCGCGCACGATTAACAGACTCGCGCCGCAGCTGAAAGCCAATTTATTATTTCGAGCTTTTAACCGCTTCATTGTCGACGGCACTTGTCGCAGCGTTTATCAAACCCGCTTTTCAATACAGACTTTATTCTGCTAAAAATTTAAATCGTTTTTCTTAAAGATCTGCTTTTAGATCCGAAAATTTTATTCTGCAATAAAATGAATATTTTCGTAAAATATTTTTGTTCATGTATTTTTTTCGACTTTACAAGACAATCCTGCGCATGATTGACAGGGTCGCGTTGCAGCAGTAGAGCCAATTTATAATTTCGAGTTTTTAACCCTTTAAAATGTTCCGTAGAGTCAACAAGATAATCTCGCGCGCGTTTCCCGAAGTCGCGTTGCAGCCGAAGCGCCAATTCATTATTGCGAGCTTTCAACCATTCAATTATGAACCTGAGTCGTCGCAGTATTAAATCCGCTTTGCGATTCGAAAGCTTTGCTCCGGAAAAAAAAAAATATATAGAAAAAATAAACAGTTTACGCTAATGTCGTAAAAGATTTACTTTCTGAAAGAAATGTATACGGTACACAAGATGTTCCCTAGAGTCAAGACCCGACAAGATAATCCCTTGAATGAAAGTGGATTGTCGTTTGTGGCAAAAACCGCGTGCACAAAACTGCTTTTTTTTTAGAGTGCAAGAGTGAGTAATCAGGCAATTATTGTTGAGAAAGGCAGGAAATTTTGTACGTTCGTTGAATCAACGGTACGAAGTATATTCGTCGTCCGACGTCCTGGCAATCCGCGTGCCCGAAACGTCGAGGCTCGTTAAAAAGTTTGCAAAGCCGGAGACGCGCGCGGAGCGGGTTTGGTCGCTGCGCGAACGGAATAGCAGATAGTCCCGCGACAGCCGGATGCCTCGAGCCCTTGATAACGCCGGACCGACGCGAAATAATTCGCGCGGAAGACAATTGATAAAAAAAATTTCTAGTCCGCATCGCCGGCTCTGCCCGTCCGTCCCGGCGCCAATTTCCCAACGCGTCGCCACCGACGCGACGACTTCTCGTTCAATTAATATTATTCATCGAGGGAAATATACAACGGAGCGTAACCATGACGGACGTCTCGACGTTCAATTAATACGGCTAATTGGAAGTCGCCGATTCCACTAGATTTCCCATTATCTCGTTCCACATCGATGGTCGCGGGCTGTTTTGCTTCCCGGCTCATCCGTGTACGACTTTGCGTGCCGTACGCCCGTGCGACGAATACTATATGTATGTTTGTATGGGGCATTCCACGTCAAATCAGCAGACCAAGTTCCTCAACACCGTTTATTTTCTTAATTTTTTCAGTATGATTCTCTTCGGACCACCGGTGACATTTTTGAAACCTCGGAAAATAAATTACGAAAATGTGGTTTTAAAAAATCTGAAAGAATTCACACTGATTCTATGATTTTTAAGCGCCACCCGGAAATGGGATCTCAATATTTATTATTGTCATTATTATTGTTATTATCGCGTGGTGTTGAAAAATTAGATATTAGATGACAAAATCAGTGTCAATTGTTTCAGATTTTCAAAAAAGCCCTTTCCGCAATTGTTTTTTCGAGGCTTTAAGAATTACAGGTCATAATTTTTAAAGCAGAGACTCCTGCGGTTCGGTAACAACGATGCTAAAAAAATGGACGGGTTCGATGGGCTGCTGATTTGGCGCGGAACGCCCGATATATATATATTTCATTATATTTCGATAAGGGTTGGTTCAAAGGACGGGTTGCATAAAACAAGAATAATATTATCCACTCGATACTTCGTAGGTACAGGATTTGAATTTCAAGTCGACGGCACGGATCGTTATTCGCCGAGAGAACCCTCTCGAGACCCGTGTCGCAGGCCCTCTTCATCTCGTTCCTCCTCTCCTCGCCACCCTGCAGCCCTCTCGCTCCGGCTCTGTCTCAAACCGCCCTCTGTCTGCCCGTTCACTTTCTCCCACGGACGCCCCGACCTCCGCTCTCCTCGCTCTTTGTCTCCGTTTGCCGGCGTCTCTCTTGGCCCCTTCCCCATTATACTGCGTAACCGTGCTTGAAAAATGTCCCTCGATCCGCGCGGAAACCGGCATGCGCCCGCGGTTAACGGCGAGGAAAGATAAATAACCCCCGCGAGTAGACGGATGTACCCTCTTTGAAGGATGAAGAGGAACATTTTCTATTCACGGTGATAGTCCCGGCCGCCCCGAGAGCCGCCCGAGTTAAAAGTCAACCGAAGGGTCATTATTCCTCTGAATAAGAGGAATAAGACGTTTGAGAAAGAAAAAAAAAAAAATGTCCGTAGAGACTCTTCAAGACCCAACGCCGTTACGTCTCATCCTGTCCCTGCTTCGCCCGCGCCGTTCCGCTTAATCATTCCTCAACGTTGCCCCCCCCCGGCAAATTACTGTACCAATAAATTGTTTCGTTTGTGTGTTTCAGGTAAGTCGGCTCGGAGACAATTTCCAGAATTTTATTATCCACTGTCGCATCGAAAATTAAAGGGTCTGCAAATTGGGTGCCGGTAAGTCCTTTGCGAATCCGAGCGCGGTCGAGGGTTTCGGTAAAAAATTTTACCCGGAATCAAACCTCTTCATCGGGCTTTTGAAGGAGCACCGACGTTGGCATCGCTGCCGTTTTTTACCAGTGGACGCAGCCGACGACTCGATTACTCATTACTGGGTGGAGAAAAAACGTTGAGACTCATTGCGTTGATTTAATCAATTAAGTTGAATAGGTGTACCCTCGCCTATCGATATTCGCGTTCGAATATGAGCTGCTTCCCCGCCCAGTGCGATGTACGATCACGGTCGATGCTCCCATTTAATTGCTCTCAATAATAACGTCGCCGAGGCGTGTGTACACATGTACTGTAAACACCGGTTATACGTTGTGTACGTTCGTGTGGAAAATCCCTCCATTATTCGGTTCTATGTGCGAGTCCGTAGCCGCTGTTCTACGAAGCTCGTCGTGCCATGCAGGACGGGCTGTGCAAACTTCACTCTTTCCAGCCCCGTCGTCATGATCGCCACCCAAATTCGCGTTTCTGCCGTATCGCGACTTTATCTGTCTGCAACGCGCGTTGCCTAATGCGCCAAATAAACCGACCTATACCAAAACCCCGATGATAATTCGGTTCTAATTTATCGATACCGAATTAACGCCCAACGCCATTCGTCAACGGCCCATTAACGATCGGCCGCAGAATCAACCGACCGGCCAGCGCGTTACATTCGCCCTGTCGATCGCCCGATGACGCGGAAGCAATTCCGGTACCTGCGAGCTGTTCGCATCGTCTGGTAGATTTTTCCAATTCAACGTCACACCCACCCGATCGCTTATCGGCGACCGGACCGTGCACAGTGTTAACAGAAAACAAACATCCATGAGCGTGTCCTCGTCACACGAGCTTCGCCGGATTTCGAGCCAGCGCTCGGCGCAACGGAGTCGACGAGGTTATTAGGGAATTTGTCGTGTCAGCATTGTCGGGTTACCCCACACACTTCCCCTCTACCTTGCGTCGCTGTTGCGGATATCCACCTATACGCATTCGATCTGCCCCCAATTTGCACCTCCAATTTGTATGACACGCGATCTGTAACGTCTGGGCGATGCATTCATTTTTTTGATTTTTCATTAACGGGGCCTCGGGTCGGGTCGAAGCAATCGAGTTTCCATCACGCGGATCTCTCGATTTTATATTTTCACTCCCCGGGATTTAATTTCGTTCGGGGGGGAAACATTTTTGTAGCATTTCAGAAAATGTCGGAAAATTTTGATATACCTATACTTATAGATGAATTCGATTTGCCTCCAATTTGTACGAAACGAGATCTGCAAGGTCTGCCCGATGCATTAATTTTTTTTATTTTTCATTAACGGGTCTTCGGGTCGGGTTGAAGTAATTGAATTCCCATCATGCGGATTGCTCGGTTTTTAATTTTACTCCACGGAACTTAAATTTGTTTGGGTGGAATAAGTTTTTGAAGTCCTTCAAGACATTTCAGCAAATTTTATTTCACTCGGGCAACCTATACATGAATTCGATTTGCCTCCAATTTGTACGAAACGAGATCTGTAAGGTCTGCCCGATGCATTGATTTTTTTATTTTTCATTAACGGGTCTTCGGGTCGGGTTGAGTTAATCGAATTTCCATCACGCATATCTGTTTTTTTTTCGAATTTGCACTCACCGAGTTCTAATTTTATTGCGGTAGGATAAGTCTTTGAAAGGCTTTAAAAAAAAAAAATTATTCTACTCGGGAATGCAGGTGTTTTTTTTTTTTTTTTTGCAAAAAAGCATTCCCGAACACAAACGTTGCAGCTCTTGCGAACAAAGTGCGATCGAGCCGGGTCACATCCGCACACTGGCAATCTCGCGAACGCGAGCGGAATTTAAAATTGAAAAAGCTTTCGTGAGGCATCCGGACAGGTCCGAGCACGGCCGCACCAAAGAATTCTTTTGAAATTCTTTGGTCCGGATATAGAAAAACAATGTCATCTTGGACGAAAATGCTTGACACAAATTCAAAGAAAAAAAAAAAGAAAAAAAAAATTCTCACCAACAAGCATGCGACCTCTGTCGACATCGCACAAATTTGACTCGATGCTTGGTCAGTCGCTCAGTACAGAAATTTTCATCGAACTAAACTCTCGGTTGCGAATCTACGTGTGATGCATTCTAAAAGTCCCAATGCGACGGCGGAGATGGATCGCAGAAGCAGTAAAAAAAACGAGTGCCCGAAGCGAAGAGATTGGAAGCCGCTGAAAGTTAAACTCCGAAAATATCACCTTCCGTAAATTTCTCCGATCTCGGAGCGGCGTCGAGCCGCCGGACGCTTTGTGAAAAGTGTCTCCCGCCTGAGCGACCGCTCTTGGGTGACAAAGTTCCGACGGTGTGCCCTCTCTAATCTGTATTCTCTATTGCATTTTCTTCATTACACCGTCGACCGTACACTTTCTCCTCTCTCCCATGGATCGAGAATATCGGTTTAAACTTTAAACCACTTGACTGATCCTCTCTCGTCGCTGGTACGAGCGCCGTGCCGTGTAGCGCGGCGGAGGCCGGGCGACACAAAGCTGTGAGTAGCATCGACCTCCCCGGACGCGTCTGTCGCGGGGGTTTTTGTCGCCCGCTTCCACTCACCGGTGGCAAATGATGCGAAGTAATTAAAAGTCGATAAAACCCAGTGCCCTGCTCCAGTACACGCGGGCCCCGCGCTCGCCCAACCCCGGCCCCGGCTTTCGCCGCCTGGCTGGTTGGAACAAAGTTGCCAGCCGCGATGATCATTTTCGCACCATCGCCGTATTCCTGTTGCACATAGCCACGGGGTTAATTCAACCCTCGTCGTCGCAGATCGGAGAACCAGCGGCGCGAGGCTTCGCAGGTCCTCGACCTCGCTGCAGAGGTGATACGGCCATGCCGGGAGACTCGGCTATGATTATATTAAGGTTGTCCTTGCGAATAGCGTTCGCCTGTCATAAGTTTCAGAGAAATGAGATTGAATTGCACTTTCGGATTGTATAAAAGTCTGAAAAAAATTAAGCATATCAAAGCTGTTGGAAAGATTCATTATGCATAACAACAATTCCAAAATGTTATTAACAAATTGATGGAAAATAAAAATTTTCAACAAATCAGCAATCACAAAAATGAACGAATCATTTTCATATAAAAAAACGTTAGGTTTCCGGGAGATTTGTTGAAGAATTTAATTTTGCATCAATTTGTTAATAACATTTTGGAATTATTATTATGCAAAATTAATCGTTTCGGCACCTTCAATAGGCTTGATTTTTTAAAGATTTTTATACCATGGAGAAGTGTGTGCGATTCCCTCTCATTTCTCTGAAACTTATCCGAAGTGAACACCATTCGCGAGGTCTACTTTAAGGGCATGACGATGTCGACTCAGCCGGTAACAAATCGGTTTCCCTATGTTCTCGATTATCAATTTTTCACAGAAAAGCCAATCCGGTTTTCATGGATCTGTGCACATCCTGCGAAAAGCTAACTCGTTTTTGTCTGAAATATTGATAGTAGCGAGGAAAATAGGGAAACTGGTTTGTTAAGGACTGAGTGTGTGTCACGTGCCTTCGTTTCACCCGGATAAAACGTCCGGACGATGTGGCAGAATTTCTCGACTCGAATGCCGTACTGCAGGAAAATTGTGCCGGTTCGGTTGGAATCGCACTGCGGGTCAATGAACTTTAACTTCTATAAAAGGCGATTGGCTCAGTTTGCAGAGAGATAAAACCATTGGCCGTGTCGACCGACCTGCTATGTCATCCTGAACTACCCTCAAGGTTCCCCAGAGTCAAGATTCTGCAAGGGTTTTGTTAAGGGCGTCAGGATACAAATTTAATCGATCTCCCTACATTCTCCGCGACTGTCAATATTTCGCACAAAAGCAAATTAGGTTTTCATGGATTCGTGCACAGCCTGAGACAACCTACACGGTAACAAAAAATTATTTAGTAAAATTGGAATACGAAGCTTCGTAAAAATAATTTTGTTAAATAAGTGTTAAATATACAAACCTGTCCTTTTATTTTCCATGTGTATTAACAATTTTTATTTGTACCTTTTATTGTGAAACTAGAACCGGATGGTTGTGAAGTTGTTCTAAAATGTACAAACTTTTTTTTACTGTGTAATTTTCTTTCATGCGAAATATTGATAGTAGCGTAGAAAATAGGAAAACGGGTTTCTTACAACCAGAAAAATAATTTATTTGACAGCCACCTGTAAATAAATATTTTAATGGATTTAAATAAATATTTATTCAAACCAAATAAATATTTATTTGCGGGGCGGCCGTCAAATGAATTATTTTTCTGGGTGCACCGACCGAGTCTTCGTCACAAGCGCTTCACCGGGCCAAAACGTCCGGACGATGTGGCAAAATTTCCCGACGCGAACGCCATACGGTATGGAAATCGTGACCGTTCGGTTGGAATCTCGGTGCGGGTCAATGAACTCGAACCGCCGCGAAGGGCCCAGCGATTGGCTCACTTTGCGCGGAGATAAAACCATTGGCCATATCGCCCGACCGACTATATCATCCCGAACTACCCTTTAGATTCTCCGGAGATTCTGCAGAGGCGGCTGCGGTAGCGGCGCCGGCAGGCAACACGCGGCGCAAATCACCCTCGGTCCTCCCCGACCTCCCCGTCCCTCCCGGAAAATTAACTCCGGAGAGGGACGGGACAAAACCGGTGACGGGAATCAAACGTGAATTCGAGACCTCATCTGGTCGGGGCGCCGCTTCGCTTCCCTTCCCGTCCTCCTCGAGAATTCGGAGTGTCGAGCTTCGAATTCGAGTGTCCTCTCGATGAAGGAAATAGGTTTAAAGCACGAACTCGCCAAACCGTGTGCGCGCACGTGTGTGTTCGTGTGCACGAAAACCGACTGACCGGCCGACGAAGCAAACCGGAGTAAAGGAGAGAGCGTCAGTGGAGCGTCGGGTCGCGCGGGTATCGATTCCTACGACGAGGGAAAACGTCCAAGGTTCGTGCACGCTCACACACGTTTGCGAGTGTATCGAGCGAGGAACCGGTAGCGGACTGGAATCGATATGAATATGTGTTATGCGAGTCTCTGCCCCCTGCGTAGGTGTGCCATTTGCATAACTCTCTCGGAACGAGTTTACAAGCGTAATGTCAACCTAATGTGTCACCGGCGACGTTAACTTCCTCCTCCCGATAGAATATCGAGCGTACGAATATTGAGTTTTATTTTTATTGTTTTTTTAATGTTCGCCACGTGTTGGTGACCGAACTCGCCTCGGCTGACGTGGAGGAAAGTTGGGAATTTAGTAAGTGCGTACTTACGATTATTTATTCTTTATGTTTTGGCACTGTCGGTGTCTGTTAGTGGCAATTCGGTCCGAACGAATTC
Organism: Amblyteles armatorius; assembly: GCA_933228735.2. Lineage (NCBI taxonomy): Eukaryota > Metazoa > Arthropoda > Insecta > Hymenoptera > Ichneumonidae > Amblyteles > Amblyteles armatorius. Next base: position 11,201,419 of record OW121695.1, on the reverse strand, counting down.
AGGCCCAAAGGCAAAGGGACTGGACGATTAGATTGGTTATAAATTCGTTATTAAGCTTTCAAGTACGGTGAACTTTTTGCCGAGTCCAAACGGCTGTGCCTTCTTCTAAGCACAAAAACGACACGAATGTTCGTAATAAATTTTCTTCGGCGTTGTCAAAAAACGATACTTCAAAGTACGTCTGTGAATTTTCATAGATTTTTTTTAGCACATCAACTTGTTATTCGGATCGTTGGAAGGTTGCGTCTTCGCAAATTCTAGGTCCTCGTTAAAGAAGGATTCCGTACGCGAAGGGTTAAGCGTGCCGACTTGCATACGAAGTTGGAAATTTAGTAAGTGCATGCTTAGTTATTGCTCAGAATCGTATATTATTTGGAGCTTTTCTTTTCCTATTGTATATTTTTGGTATTTTGCGTGTCTATATATTTTCGTATCGGCTCTATATTTTCGTAATCATTTGATCGAAACTACGATTTCATTTGGTCTAAAATAGACGATTAGGTTCGATATAGATTAGTTAGTAAACGTGCCAATTTGATCCGAACGGATTCAGGCCCGAAGGTAAAGGGATTGGACGATTAGATTGGATACAGATTGGTTAGCGAACGTGCATACGAAGTCTTCGGTGCGGTGTTGTGAGAATCGTGATAACAGCAAGACGATACGGTATCGAAACGCTCCCGGCCCTTCGATACGGAGCGTACACGCATTGTGTGCCGATCGAAGGGCCGGGCGCGTTGCTGCGTTTCAGCCGCGCCAGCAGTTTCGCTATACACAGATTATGCTTTCATGGAAAATTCATGCCCACCCGGCCGTCACGAGCGTGAACACACGCGGCGCTCTCGATGGATATGAAGACCGTACAGTGGATGACGCCAGGGTGGATATACGCGTTCGAGCAACGATTTGCACTTTCTCTCGTCGCGCCCTTCGCACCCTCCGGAGCAGCACCCTCTCCTGCCGCTCGCTTTGCTGCTACCGTTTCTTGTTTTTTTAGGGTTCAACGTACGAAGGGTCGATGGATCTCTCCTACAATACACAGCCCCAAGCACCGATATTATTCGCTCCAGAAATTCCTTTTTTTTTCTCCTTCTCACTCAATTTCCACCAAAGTTTCTTCCATTTCCTTACTTTCAAGTTTCATCAGTGGAGTTAATATTATTTTTTCCCCAACTGGTGAATTCCGGATGGGGCCAGGATTTTTTTTTTAGAATGTATTTTGTCGACTTCCCATTTTTTATTCTCCAAGATTATTCGCTCTGAAAATTCTTTTTTTCTTTTGCTTCACACTCAATTTCCACCGAGTCTCTTGTATTTTCGTATACAGAAGTTGCAACCGATTTTTCGAAAGACATTTTTTTTAACCCTTTATTTTTATTTTTCACTCAGATCAGTTAATTTTTTTGTTGTTGTATTTTTTCAATTTTCGATACTCCGGCGAGTTTCCGAGGTACTTCGGGGCCTCGACCTTCGGCGGGCCTTCCTCCATCGCAGCAGCGAAAAAAATTGATTTTCTCCCTCGCCGAGTGGCGAGGGAGAAAATTATTTACCTCGAGTGTCACGAAATCTGACCGTCTAGGAAGGAAGTACGCGGATCGATGAGCAACCCCCCCCCCCCCCCCCCCCCCCCCCCCCTATCCCTCGTACTCATTTACGAAATCGATTTATGATAATATTACAGCCCACCCGTACATCGCTCAGCCCTATATCAATCTAGGTTTCGAGGGACAATATCAATATTATCGTAGATCAACCCGATCCATCGTGCTGATTGATACCTCACCAATTATCTTTCCGCTACATACCTACAAACCATACACCAACCTCTCAATTCTTAAACCACACAATTACTGCAAATGCTAAGCGATCGATGGATTTTTTTAATTTAAAATATTCATAAAGAAAAAAAATTATTTATAGCCGTCGACGGCGATTTTTTTCCCTAATTTATTGGATTTCGATTGGCGTCTCGGAGGGACAAAGTTTATTCGCACGTGTCACGAGGTTCGGTGCTTTCACCCTCGGCGCGATTCGGGACACTCGCACCCTCTCTCGAGCGCTCTCCCGATATATCCGAGGCTGGTAAGCTTCAAGCTACTTGCGGTATTGCAGGAAACTAACTCGGTTTCGATGTCTCCGACGGAGTTCGTGCATTATTTTTTTCAACACTCCGATTGTTACGAACATCGGTAAGAGCTCGAGAAACCTTGAACAATTTTGCCAGGAAGATAAGAATTCATCGTCAATGAAATAAATGAAGTAATTATTGATTTATCCGTTTTATCCGTCGATCCGACTCGCGAGCTTATTACCGTACAAGTACTCGGAGGAGACGTTGCCACCTCGGGTAAGCCTCGGGCACTCGAGCGCCGGTAATGCAGATTCCTGCACGGAATTCTTCGGCATCTCCCGGCGGAGCCGCCGCGCTGGTACGAGCCTAAGTAGGCATTTTCAGACGGAAGTGGAGATTTCTGCACCGATAAGCCGGTTTCGCGATATCCACGCCAGATGACGGTGGTCGTTCACGTACCGACCGGGGATCGGTTTCCGGGGTGTCTCTCGCGGACCAAATGCTATCGATTGTTCGAGCGACGAGGGGGGAGTTGATTTCCGCACGGGGCGCGGGAACGAGCGTCGGACGAAAAGGGAGGGTGCAGGCGTCACTCGTCCTTAGGATATTATGTTGCACTTGCCGCACCGAGTTTCGTACTCCATTCATAATCATTAATTACTCAACTTGTAATTACGACGCGCACGATTGTACGTATGGAGCGAAATAATTGCACGTGAACTGACGTTTTCTGGCACACTTTGGATAAATAGTGTCATTAAATTTTTGCCTAAAGCGTTGAATTAACGACAATTATGTGTACATAAATATATATATATATATTTTTTAGATATCTGTTACTAAAAATTGCGGAATTCTCGCTAAAAATTCGAAACTTCTGAAAACGATAAATCGATCAGTCGGACAGAGATCGATGCATACAAAAAGCGATGAGAAAAGAATCGACAAAGGATAACCCGAAAATAACAGGTTTTGCTAGTTTTTGACTGCACGACCGCAGTCCTTGAAAAAAAATTAAGAACAACGTACCTTTCGGTGTTTATTTTTTTTTTTTTTGTGCAGAACGAGAGTCCGTCCTTGCAATTGCATCTCCCAATGTTGTGCAGCATTGTATGAAAGACGGGCCACTGCAGAGCCCTGAATAGACCGCGCTGCAGGCGACGCTCGAGGCAGAGATGCGCCGGTTTCGCATCTTCTCTTTGCTAACGACCCTAACGAGCGCCGTGTCCGACCGTCCTCCCCTTTTCATTAATTCCGCCGCATCCGTGTTAGTTACTGTACATCGGGTCGAGTCGCGACCACGACCCTCTTGTCCCTAATATCTCGGTAAATAATCGTTTTATGCAAGTACAAACAATTATTCGCCAAGAAGCTGTCGCACAGAAATTCCTCGATACCGATTTATTTAATGCTCGCCCTATCGCCAACGCGTTTTGCCCTCACCCTTGCTTATCGAGTGACTCTGCCTCTACCCTGGTGGGAATGACTTAGGGTAAGTCGAGCTGATATGGCGATGGTTTTTTAAACAATGAGCAATTGGAGGTTTGACATTTTTGTCGTAACCAACTCCAGAAACATCGAACTGAAGTAATTCACGCAGAACTTTCGATATTTTTGATTTCTTTTTTTTTTTTATATTTGTTCGATTCTTCCACTGTATGCCCGTTTGGATTTTCACGGAACTCCGTTCCGATTCCCTAATCTACGAAGGTCGAGTTCGTCGCAAATCCGGAACTGAAAACTCCTCCCTGATTTCGACACGGATTCACAAAACTCCGCTTGATCCCTCTTTCCTCCCTCGCGACTTCTATCCGTTACTCTGCATAAATTAATTATCAACTGAAAGGCGCGCAGCCGGATACCCGACGTGGGGGAATTAGTATTCTCTTGTGCCTGGGATTAAATATTCCGCGGTCGCACGGATCCGCTCTGTCCGGAGGCGAAAAATCCCCTCGGGCTTTGACTGCGGAACGAAGCTCGATATGTCTACCGAAATCGGAGGTACCAATTGTCATCTCTGTAAAAAAAAAAAAAAAATTATCGCGGAAAATGCAAAAACGACCTACCGAACTTTCAACCGTGGTGGCTTCGAGGCACATTTCGCAGCCGCAATCCGCGGGGGACAAGACCATCTGTGGGCTTGAAATTAAATCGGATCAACTTTGATAGAAATCGATCCCGAACAGAGCCATCGAATCCTACGAGGTTTAAAAAAAAATCACCAATTTTGTATTGAGCCATTTAAATGATCCAATATCGTGTATCCTATGAGGGGACATTTATGGAATGCGAGCATTTTTCTATGCTTTTTGGGCATTGTCATGCGCCGTTCGGAACAAGAATCCGATATTCCGTTGTCAGTGAAATGGCAAATTGCGTTATTCGACATCAAAGAGAGACCGCAATCCGGCTGCTAGTTCAGTGGGCTTAAAGTGCCCAGCTCCACAGCCCGAATAAGTCTTGCCCTGAAGCATTTCAGAGATAAACGGTAACACGAAAAATCAAAAAATTTGTATTTACCCATTAATATGATCTAATATCGTATATCTCATAAGGGGACATTTACGGAACGCAAACACTTGCCTGTACTTTTTGGGGATTCTCCCCGTATGTTCGGAAAAATAATCCGAAATTCCGTTGTCAGTGAAATGGCAAATTGTGTTATTCAATGTCAAAAAGACCGCAATCCGGTTGCGACTTCAGTGGGCTTAATTTGCCTAGCCCTGCAGCCCGGATAAGGTTTATGCTACCCTAGACCATTTCATATTGTAACGAGCTCGATATGAAAAATACCACTAATAGATTATTGATTGACGAGATGACTAGAGTCTTGATCAGACTTTCCATCAGCACATGCGTTTGACAGTTTTCGTACTCGAGATAAACAGTTGTGACATTGTAATTAATAATATCCACCCCAAAACCAAACACGTGTGTTGTTGATTTCGCTCTGTCGTAACTTTGCGTAAACGGTAAACTCAACAATATTGTAAACATTAGTAGTAAATTTTGGCCTTCGACAGTCGTAGTTCATACGTCGAAATTGCACCTCGCAACTTCATCGATGCGATCGCGCGCGATTTCGGATCTTTGTCATTCGTAAAGTTTGTCCTGTGGAAAACCGCGAGCGAGGGCGTTGCGTGGGTTTCCATTCGTCGCCTATGCCGTGACATTTTCGTGTGTTCCGCAGGCCCTCCGGAGCTTAAATGCAGATTAGGACAGGTGCACAGACGGCGGAGCATATTGTTTCGCAGTTGCTCCATTGTTTGGTACGTCAACTCACACGTCGCGAGCTCCCCCCGCCCTTTCCTTCGCCGCTAACTCCGAATATCGTATCTGGCAACTCGTGCTCACCGGTGAAACCGCGAGGACATAAATTCGCGGCGGCAGACAACGACGGGCCCGTCTACCAACCTGTCTTCCCCTTCTCCTCGGCACATCGCCGCTGAACTAATGAATTGCAGAGAATTAATTCGATTGCTTCAACGCCGGGAAAATGGAATCGATTACCAGCGAGAAGCATACAAACGTGCGCGTACAGCGGCGCATGCGCCAAATTTTTGATGGTTGTTTTATCGGTTGTGGAAAAATTGCACAAAATTGAATACCACGATTCGATTCAATTCAATTCCAATTCAATTCAATTCAATGCAATTCGATTCAATTACTATCAATTCAATTCAATTCAATTCAATTTATGTTTTACATGAATCCCAGCGATGATTATCAACATTGCCGGTGTGAATTTACAATGTGACGATCGAGAAACTCAAAAACCTGAATCCGCACTCCGAATATTTTTCGCCCTAGTCGCAAACCGTTTCAAAAGGAAGGAGTCATATCGATGCTTCCCACTTTATTGGCCGACTGTATGCCCGGAGTGTTTGCACATGCAAACTGTTCCATTTAGGGCAGATGTACTGACATCAACGCGCACTTCGGAGACCGGAGCCTCCGTTCTTGTCATCGCGATGAGACCGACGTGAAGATCTCCCAGCATCCGTTGCAACGGGGCGCATCCTGCAACGGGGTGAATCTTCCATCGCCGGAAGCATGAGACTCCGGAGAACAGCCGGCTTTTCCTTTCGAGCTTGTCGATAGCAGCAGACGGCCCGCTAACAGCAAGAATCAATAGTAGAATCTTTCTCTAGCGCACTTTCACAATGTTCAATATATTCCCGCGTCCTCGCACACCGTTGCGTTACGTGCGATGTATAGACGGAATCCTTTTGCCGCAGTCCTCACAGCTCATTCCCGCCCGTCTCTCTCGATTCTCTCGTTAATTCGCTCCCGAGGATTAATTTCGCTGGAAAGTTCGATTTATAAGGCTTATCGGGAAGAACCTCCGATGGTTCTAGCTGTACAACTTTTTCGCCAGGTTCTCACTTTATTCGACCTCCGACGATGAACGCGAGACCCGGATATAGCTATATCGATTCTGTCATACTTGTATTTAAAGTTTTTTTCACAAAGTTTACCTCTCCGGGAAACTCTTCGCTTCGCTGTGCCGCGAGCTTTTCAGCACCGTCGCTTCCGGTGGAAGAGACGTTGAATTACATCGTCGAGACTGCTCCCTCGATCCCTCCCTTTCTCTTCGTCCGGTTCGGTTCGTGATCGAGTGTTCGCCCGCGTCCGATGCAGCAGCGAGAGAGAATTAAACGAAAATAAGGAACCTTTTTTTTTCGAAGACATTTTCTTCCGATTGGCTTCGCTATGGGCTTGCTTACACCGAAGTTCATTACGGCGGACGAAGTCTCGTCGCTGGGACCAAAAGTCGTGGCGCTGTAGCTCGCTCAGTTACGTCGTCTCGCACAGTACATAAGGTTTGCAGTTAACAAACTTTTTTGTCCACAAACGTTCACAATTATTTTCTTGGCAATTTTACAAAAAATAAATAAAATGTTTGTGAAATTAACACACATTTTTGTAAAATCAACCATTTTCTTTGGTATAATTAATAAACATTTTTGTAATATTAAGAAATATGTTGGTGATATTAATAACTTTTTTTACTTGTGGACGTTCGTAGACAAGGACCATTGGTACCTTTTTACTGTGAGGGCGGCGCTGCGCGTTGTCGCCTTAAAAGCAGTAAAGTGTAGACCATCTCGATCTTCGGAAGAATTCGTGTAACGATCTCTCGAGAGTCGAGGGTATTGGCTGAAAGAGCGGAAGGACCAGCACCAGCAACAGCAGCCGAGAACTCGGAGTAGTTCCGGCTGCCCGATACATTGCCTGCCACCGTGGCTGGTAAAATTTCGCGCTTATCTCGATAAAACTTCAACACTCGCGACAAAGTGTTGTACGAGTGAGGTATGGGAACCGGGAGTATGATATACGTACAGAAATAGGGTGCCCGGTTTTCTCACGAAGCAAGTGGGACTGTCGACCTTATATATATATATATATATATATATATATATATATATATATATATACACACACATACATACACACCCCTCCTTATTTCATCCCTCCGTCGGTTCTGCTTTCCCCCGCGCTACCTAATACGAGGACTTACGAGTCAGACCCGACGATTATTCACGTGTCGCGACTGAGCCAGATGTATGAGCCCGAATCGGACAAAGTGAGACGACAAAAAAAAGGAATCGGTAAGAAGATTGAGAAAAAAAATTACATCTCAGGAGAGGACGGTTAATTCGTGTGCTGAATAATAGCTCATCATGCTACAAGGGTGGGAAGTGCGTGATTTTCGTCCAGTGTAAGGTTTGATGCCGTGCGGCACACGATTTTTTGTTCGACTATGCTAAAAAGCATCCATATTTCTGCGTTTGCAACGGAGATGGAAAGTGGTCGATTCTTGACGAGCGGCAGGAAATGTGATTCAGCGGGAGGAAAAATCGGCCACTTTCCACCCCCGTTGCAGGCATGAATAGTGCCTTTTTACCGTAGTCGCGCGACAAAAAAAATCGAATTATTAATTTACCGAATAATGCCAAAAAAAATGTCGATGCTGCTGATATTTCAAAGCTAGGATAAAAGCTTTTTCCTTCGGGAGACCGGCCGGTCCCGAAGAGCGTCCGCCTCGCTGGAATATTATCCGCAGGTGCGTGTTCGTTGTTAAGCTGAAAATTCAAAGCGAGAGGAAAGAAAAAAAAAAAGATACTCCGAAAGCCAGAGTGCCCGCTTTTCTCGGGGCTTTAATGCGCTCTCTCGCTTATTGTCGCACCCAGCCTTAGCGTGAATTTTTTATGGGACGGAAAAAAGAAACGATTTGCGTTCGGCTCGAAGGGTGAACGGGGAACGGGCCGCTCCTTCAGCGGGGCGGGCCGTAGATTCGTTTCGTGCTTTCCGCTCGTCCGTCGAAGATTTCGAGGGCTTATCTCTCGATAGAACTTCTCTCGGGAGCCACGCGCGTTAAAGCTTCCGTGGGGAATACCTTACGAAGTATCTCTCTTAAGCTCCCAGGGCAGACCTATATAGGGCCATCAGGACGTGCTATAACCTTCTCCCAATCGGCTCTCAGCTCCTTCCTCGTTTCCTCGTTCTTTTCATCTCGTAATTTACGAATTGTTCAGAGAACTGGAAATCGATCGATTACCGCTCATCGCACCCCGCGCAAAGCGCATATAGCGCGCCAGATGGAGAGGGATATCTTTCACTACGTTTTCCTCTATTTTTTTCTCTCCCTTCTATATTCACCCTTCGCCGACTCGCTCGTCTCCCGTTTAGCCCGCCAAGTTTCCCTCTCGATCGTTCTTCCCGACCGAGGGAGATTCCTTCTCTCTTCACCCTGTCGAGCACTGTTTCTATATTCCGCTGTTCGAGTACTTCCAGTCGGCAGCGGCGAGCAACGCGCCGCCCGCAATCACTTCGGAGTTGAACATTTTTTTGAGCAAAGCGCTTCGGTGAAAAGAAATGAAAATAAAATAAAATTTTGCGATAAGAAAAAAATCAATGGTTCGGGGAAAGAGCATTCTAATTTTATTCGAAGCTGTGGAAATAAAAGATTGAGCAGAGCGATGCGAAATGACAAAGCAACAATTATTAAATTTCCGATATTAAGCTCGGAGAACGAAATGAGAAGAAAAAAAATCATTTATCTGAGCAAAAGCTGAGCAAAATAAAACATGGTATTTAGGATTGTTTTCTGGAATCTTTTTTATTACATTTTTTGATAAACTACATCGTTTAGAGTATGTAAAGTATCATTCATACAAAAGTCAAGTGGAAAACGAAAGAAATTAAACAAAATGAATATTTCACACAAAATGAAATCAAATCGCGACGAACAAAATAAATAGAATAAAGAAAAATGAGAAAGTCGATTGTGGATCAAAGCAAGATTAATTGCTGAAGTTAATACTCGAAACGCTTTAGTTTTTGTAAAATACTGACGCTCAAAGCTTACGCTCATTACGCTCATTAAAATCTACCGCACTCCAAATTCTCGGCCAGTAAACTCGCATCGTCCTTAATGGGAAGTGAAATATCGCGTTCGGTAATGAAAACTGTAATGAGAACTTTTCTCAAGGGTGCTAATTTTGTTGAGTAAAAAGCAAATTCGAGCCGGATGCGCACGGTAATTTCGCATCCGGACGAATTCATTTTTTTTCTCAAAAAAATTAGCAGCACAGCCAGAAAAAAAAATCATTTGACGACCACCGTTTATTTGGTTCAACTAAAATATTTTTTTGATAAAAATAAATATTTATTTAATCCAAATGCATATTTTACTTTAAACCAAATAAACGGTGGCTGTCAAATAAATTATTTTTCAGGGTGCATAGAATAAAGTGCTCAGCTCTTTCACTTCCCCTCGATTCTTCAAGAATGAATCATAGTTATTACATATATCGGTGGACTTTTTCAGATGCTCGCTCGCGACACTTATACATAACAAAAGAGTATAAAAAAGGATCTAAAATCTCTAAGTTGTTACTTCCGCTAAGAGCTCGTTCCTCGCCGCATGAAGACATTTCCGTCTCGCCGACTGTTTTACCGACCGTCGGACAATTCCCTTCTACTTAAATTATCACGGACTTTTGTCTCCGCGAGTGGAATTACTCAACCTAAGTCCACCTCATCCACCGTCGGCTACTCGAGCGTGTGCAGTCGGAGGGAAAAGAAAGACGAGGGAAGTACGCGAGAAGCTATGTGTGTGTGTGTGTGGAGGAGTTCATGTGCGAGTGAGTGAAGCACGACGACGGCGACGGGGTGGCACTAGCTCCGTTAACCGGAAGAGAGTCCTTTGGCGTTTCGGAAACGTCCTGTCGCCAAGCCGGCGAAAACAATGGCTCGTTCGCCACGATTCCAACTGCTTCCTCTCGAGTCTCCCTCACTCCGGTCCACTCGTGAGCGAACCATCGAGACGAAGTCTTCGAAATTGCTGGAGCTCCGACGACTCCAACGGCTTCCGACGAAACTCACGCCGGAGGACACCGCGGGACCGTTACTTTTTACGTTTTGTACCTCCTTCGCTGCCGCCCGAAAGTATATTTCCTCGACACTCCTCAAACAATGGGTAACTCTTCCCCGAGTTCGGATGTGTGCACCGCGGCGAATCGCAGTCTCCGGCGGCCTCACGACGTATCGTATCGGATGAACGGATAACGTGATTTTAGGTGAAGAAGAAACAACTGAAAAATAAGGGGTTTAGGATTTGTTGCCAAACTTTTATATTTTTTACACTTAGCTCTTTGTAGTCTTACGATCACCGTTTATTAGGTTTAAGTAAAATACTTATTTGATTTAAATAAACATTTATTTCAGTGAAGTAACTATTCGCTCAATTTGAATAAATATTTATTTAAATCAAATAAATATTTTACTTAAACCCAATAAACGGTGGCCGTCGAATAATTTTTTTTCTAGGTGAGTATTTGCGATCTTACTTTTGTAACGCATGCACAAGTAGTCCCACTTTTCGGATCGCCAATGCATGGCGAAAGTGGCGCTTTTTAGTAAGGCGTGCGAGAAAACTACTGCGCATGCGCGAATTTCAATAGTTACCTTTCCACACATTTTTTCAACACCCTATCTACTTTTCGCTCATTTCATAAGATTCCATTCTCCAGATCAATAAATTTTCGGCCGGTTTCATTATCCAACATTTTATGGCAGCCCGCATGGTGCGACAAAGGCGCGGCATCATTATCATCGACAAAACTACTATCAGCTCGATGCAATCGACAGCAGACTCGCCCGCATCAGCGAAGCCTGACCTGAGGGTTGCTTTAATAACGACAATCCCGTCTCTATCTCACTTTTGCCTTTACAAATTACACGGAAAAAAAAATCATTCTATTCTTTCCAACGCGATGTCGACTATACAACTTTTTCAATTTTTTACCGTCATCTCTCATTTCCACCGATAAAAATAATTTATCCCCATTTCATCAGCAATTTTTATCGTTTAACTTTGTGAAAAAGGCATCTGGTCTCGCGAGAGCGTGAATAGCGGTTGATGGAACAATGGATATATTTTCGAAGCCCCGATACAAATGAGTCCGTATTGTTTTCCCGATGGATCCGCAGGGGGCGCGTTCGGGTAGCTGCGCAATTATCGGCCCGCAAAAAATTCGCACTCGCCTCCGCAGCCTGCATAAAAATATGAACAAGACAAAAAAAAAATGCATCCAGTGAACTCCGGGAAATTTCATTGTCCCGGAGTCTCGGCGACGACAAAAATAACAATTCCCGTGCAGCGGACGCGAGATATCGAGCTCGCCGTCTTCTCGCCGCACCGGCCGGGTTGCCGAACAATCCCGGTCGCGTTGACAAATTGCGAGCGTGATTGTGTCTTCTCCGCTCCTGCATGTCGCATTCCAAAATACCTCGCGGTTTTATCATCGCGAACAGAGGCTGGCGCGCTCGCTGGGCTCAAACAAAGTGCCATGCCGGAGGTGAGATAATTAGGAACGCGCTGGCCGAACAGCCTTATTATACACGCCAGTGTCGACGATATTGCGGCGGTCGCGCGGACGGGCCGAACACGTAGCGTCGATGCTGTTGGCTCGTTCGGATCCCTGGACGGTGGTTGCTCCTCCATTTTTATCCAAGCTCTTTCATTATCTTTTGAAACACGTTCCTCCTTTCTCCTTCGCTCCAGTTTCCATGAAAAGGCACGGCGAAGAAATAAACCAAAGTGGGACGAAGCGTGTCCGTGCGTTGGGAATGAAAAATGTTGGTTCGGGATGAGAAAAAAAATAAAACTTTCGCTGACGATTCGTACCGCGTTCGTCCGGTGCGTCCGATTTCGAGGGCTCGGTCGCTAGGGCGGCGCATCGCGAGACGAATATGCGGGATCGATGGAGCCCGAAAGCGGCTGATCAAACAAGTACAGCGGAGCGCGGCGATTTATCAAAATGCGAGGAACGGACGGAAGAGGCGATCCGGCGGGAGAGAACAACGTCGGACACAAACGGATCCGTCGAACCTTTATTTTATACCGCTGCTTGCTCTCTGTAAACGTAATACCGCGTGCGATGAGTATGAAGTGAGCTTTGAGGCTGCCCTTCGGGCGCACCCGGACGGAGATGAACGGACGAACGGATTATGGTGTCTCTTTGATGTCGAAGAATATCCGACATTCGCTCAATCTGCTGACGACGGAATTCTCGCGACTTTGCGTTCCGAAGGAGGAATCAAAGGGTCGGAGAGACACGGAAAATGCGAGGAAAGAATTTTTTTCATACTGCAGGTTACTGCGCGAGAAATCGGAAACGAGAAGAGAAGGTAACGGAAAGATGTGGCACAAAAGCGGAAGACGGAAAAAAAAATTACCAAACGAACTAATCCTTTAGTTGCGCACCGACCAAATAATACATTTCGTTTTTTTTTCAATTTCCTTTTTTTTATATTATGTACAGTTTGTGCAAAAAGGACGGTGAAAATCATGTGTTTAAAATTACGGTCGAGTGTGTACACGGGAGAATAGTCAACCGCGAGAATACGATTCAGCTGCGAATTAAACTTCACAACAATACTGGCTGGGTGGTGTATTTGTGAGTGGTACACGATCCGTTCTCTCGTGCGCCCATTACTGTGAAAACGCTACCCTCCGCGCAACGGGCATGGACGCCCGAACTGTTTGTGTATTAATTCGAGAAACGCCCATTAGAGTGGATTATGTTCCAATTATTGTGATGATCGTAATTTACCTGCGGCTCGATCGCCAGGGAAACCAAGGGAACGAACTCGGACGGCTGGGGTGTGTCTGTGTTATCGGAGATTGGACTATTCACTGATACGCTGTCGGACGATTCTAATCTTCCGGAATCATCGGAATCAAATTGATACGCTCCGGTGTTCACACCAAGGTTCGCGGACCAATGAATACGGACCAAAGTGCGAGCGCCCAGTGCATGGGAGAGCGGGACAAAATGGCCCAGTGGGGCAAAACGGGACAGTGGGTTAAAAACTCAAATTTCCAATAATTCTTCGTTGCCCCATTTCGTCCTAACGATCCATCCGGATTTTCAAGCCCGTTTCGCCCCAAAGTTATTGGATAAATTGCACGTTGTCTCATCATTCCGTTTTGCCCCACCGTCCCAATTTGCTCCGCTCTCCCCTACACTGATGTGTCGTGCGTTGTAGCTCGCGCACACTTGTTCCTTATTTTGTCGTACTTTTGGTTCGTGCTCTTCCGTATTTCGCGGTGATGCAATTTTCAATGGACGGCTCGCGAATGGCTGCTTGATTCTGCAGCCATTTTTTTTTTTTAGCTTTGTAATCGGTGAACCGGTCCATCGGTTTGTCCGAGGGTTCGTATTCATCACTCTTTCCTCTTCCGTACTCTATCCAATATGCAGCAGCTTTAGAGCGGGTAACGAGGACCATGATGTTTCCATGGAGCTCGAGGTATCGTTTAAATTCCCCGCCTTTATGCAACCCTCTTTAGAGAAAGGGTATATCAAATCAGAGACCCTCTCCGGAGTGCTCGTCGGGTCTGAACAGGGAAAGCACAAAGCGGCCACTCCGGTGCATCCGCCACTGGCTGCGCACTTCAAAAAGACTTGACATCAATTACGTTACCTCTGGCAGTCGCAGTGATGAGTCAGGTATACGCATTCAATTACTCCGGAGATAAGTAACCTTTGATGACGGAGCCACTGCGGATCCGTTCGCATCGGTCCAATTACAATTACGTATCTGTTTCCCAAACGTCGCCGAGAGGTTGAATCAGCTAAAATGTTACCTCGTCCGGAGCTCGTGAATTATTCGTCGTTCGCAATCAATAAGGACTCTCGTCGAGCGTCGAAACCATCTTCGCAAATTGTAAGTTCACATAATCAAGCCCGATTCGACCCACTTCGCCGTCCGGGGAGTTCCCGGTTGCCGCGGACAAGTTCCAATCAGGTTAAACCGGATGTCCCTTGACTGAGGATGAAAATTGTGCGAATCTTGGGAAAGCACGTGACTCTTCAGTCGCTCCTCGTTCGAATATCGGGATTCGGAGGGTGGACGAGATTGAGAGTCTTGAGAAGTGATCGCTACACGACGGTCGCTTCGGGACTCGGTCGCGTTTCCGCGCGCGAATTATCCGCATTATTCGGCAGGAGGATCGGTGAAACGTCGTTTTCGAGATATCGGTGGCGTTCGAGCTTCCGGCTATCAGCGGCATCAGAAGCGAAACGAAGATTCGGTGCAGATAATCGTGCCACATTGTTTCCGACAGACAGCTCGATCACTCTCTACCGATGCGTGGCTTTTCTTCGGTCGCCCCTCATTCCAATATCGGGATTCGGACGGTGGGAGAGTGAGAAATCCTGAGGATTGATCGGGACATCAGGATCGCTTCGGGATTCATCGTCGCGTTTTCGTGCGCGAATTATCCGCATTAAGGTAAGCGGCCCGGTTTCCGTCACCGTCAGTTGAGCGGCCCAGTTTCCGCCATCTTCAATCGTTACGTGGAACATTTTATAAAAAATATACGTATTGCGGTATCAATCAAGAGGAAATTCCGCTCATCACCCCCTTAATTTTTTTTTGATTTAACGAAAACTGTATTTGTTATTAGTAAAAATTGCGTTCGATGGCGGTAACCGGGAGAGCGGCGGGAACTGGGCCGTTTACCTTATTCGGCTCTAGGATCGTTGAATTGGAATTCGATGATTCTCTCACGACACGTGGCTTCTTTTCAGTCGCTCCTCATTCCAATATCGGAATTCAGACTCTGTGAAAGTGAGATTCTTGAGAATGCATCCGAAGATCACGATCTCTTCGGGATTCATCGTCGCGTTTCCCTGCGCGGATTATCCAGCATTACTCGGCCAGAGGATCATTGAATCATCGTTTTCGAGATATCGGTGGCGCCCAATTATCCGAAACGACGATTCGTTGCAGACAATCGCGCCGCATTGTTTCCGACAGACCGCTCGATCACTCCCTCCCGAATGCGTTGCTCCTCTTCCAATCAGGCGCCCGTTCGTTACCGTACACTCCTTCCCAGCGAAACGGGCGAACGGACTGACGGACGGACGGAAAGCTCCCGAACTGCACCGTGCGCCAACTACTGTCGCCCCCGTACAACCGGGCGAACCTCAACCCATCCAGATTTTGTTTTACCTTGTCCGGTAATGCCCGTACGGAACGAACACGTATTCAATTTTAAATCGTGCACCGGCACCGAACGAGGCTCGCCGGTCCCGGTGCCGCCGTACCGAACTCCACACTCGTCCAACGGGATTTAAACTTCCCATGGGAATTATGCTTCCGCGCCGACGTACCCGACCGGTGCTGAATTTACATTGGTATACGTATGCGTGTAGTCGCACGGGGCTCATGCTACAGCGAGATAACCGTTGTTGCTCGCGATATACATATTCGCTTTTTTGTTCTCTTTCTTTTTATGGAGCGTTTCTGGACGGAATTGCGTGTCCATTGTTCCCGCCAATGTTTTCGACGACGTTCGCGGAAAGGTGGAACTGGGAGGATTTATCATTCGGTTATCGGCGAAGAAACACTCAAACCCAAATCTTATGCGGAGAGTTTTTTTTTAGAGGAGTTTTTTTTTAAGCTTTTGGAAAATGGGAGTGAGGCGGCGATTCCATTAATGCATTATGTCATAATGCATTTATGCATTAATGGAACCAACGGAATAATAAGAATATTAATATTCGCTTTTTGCGCCCAGAAAAAAAATTATTTGACGTCCACCGTTTATTTGGTTTAATTAAAATATGTATTTGATTTAAATGAATATATATTTAAATTAAGTAAATAGTTACTTAAATGAAATAAATATTTTACTTGGATCAAACAAACGGTGACCGTAAAATAAATTATTTTTCTGGCTGTGGTTCTGCTTTTACAGAGCGTTTCTGGCCAGCATTGCGGGTCCATCGTTTCCGTCATTGTTTTCCATGACGTTCGCGGAAATGCGGAGCGAGAAACACAAGTAATTATATTATTGGCCAGGAGGCACTTAAACTCGAAATCTCATGCGGAGAGATTTTTTGGAGGATTTTTTTTTGAAGCTTTTAGGAAACGGGAGTGGATGCCATTAATCCATTAATAGGAAGTTGATGAAATTGAAAAACCCATTAACCTTCACTGCTCTTTTGCCATCGGGGTTATGGTCGATTTGCTCCCGTCCCTGACTAACACGAAGGACCAATTTCGAAGCGGCCGCGTGACCGTAGAGTGTCGGATAATTCCCCACGGTAATTATTCATCCGACACAACTGCGCCGAACGTACGTGGACGTGCGCGCGCTGCGAGCTCCTGTATTTTCGGCCGCTTAGGGTTCTCTCGGCGCTTTGGAAGGTTCGGTGGTGGTCGACAATTTGGCTATGGTAAACGGGACTCGTTAGGTTCGGTACATCGTGTGTTGATGGTCCTTCGACGAACATCGCTCCAGAACTTTTCGAGTATTGCAGTGACGAAGAATAACGTGGTGGTCAGAGAAAACCGAGAAAAAAGTTGAGGAAAAAAAAGTTGGTCAGGGAATCAGGGAAAAGTCAGAGAATCTGAAAATTGGTCAGGGAAGAAGTAAATTCTCACCGAACCTTGGAGAGTGTAAGTCCATTTAATTGATCCATTGATTGAATTTTGCTTCCTCCATGAGGAAGCAAAATGGAAATCGTCCCAAAAATGTTCTGGACTACGAATTTCCATCTTTTTCAGGTAACAGCGATAGCCTTGTTATAGCCTTAATCGTTTTTTCATTGGAAATTTCAATGTAACGATTTATAGCGAGCCTGATGAAATTTTAAAACTCATCAACGTTGTTAACTAACCAATTTGCTCCCGTTAGGCCGGCGATATTATATGATAATGGCCAGTTTTGGCGTGTTTCCTGGTTGTATACCGGATACAGAAAAAAGACATAGCTTCGTTTTCGAGTATAAAATAAAGTGGTTTTGATTTTTCCCTCGTTCCGAAACGATAAAATCGCGTACTTACGCACGGATGAGAAATAAATATTCGTGCAAATATTTGCCAGCTCACTTGCATCCTATCTCCCGGTCGATTGGAACGAATTCTGAGGGCCCCATCGAATCGATCGTGTAGCGCGGTGTTCAAACAAACACGGGCTTCTATGGAGATGACTTTAAATCATTACGAGCTATTTACGGTGTTCAAACACAACGTTCAAACACTGTTCCGTTCGAGGGCTCGGCCAGATTTGTCGAACCGTGAGCTCTTCTCTACTGGCTCCCTTCAGATTTTTACTGATTCACTAAGTTCATCGGGAGTCGTTGAAAAATTTCTCGATAGTTAATTCACGATTGACCAGAACTGAATGATAAAAATTAACAGATGACAGAAATTAACTGATTCACTCAATCCATTGAGACTCGTTGAATAATCGGTCGATAGTTTATTGACGAGTAACCAAACATGTTATTAATAAAAAAAGTAATTCAAATTAATACAAAAACATTAACTTAATGGCACTATCAGTTTCTTCCCAATACATTTTATCTCCAGCTACAATACAAGTACAAGAAAATAAAAAATAAGAAAAACTTTCGTCGGATACTCGAAGCAATATGTCACTTCCATTTATCGAAATAGGTTATCGAATCGTACAATTGTCGTGCCGTCTTGGGCGTTGCTCACTCGAGGCGTCAACATCGATATCTTAAGTGCCCCCACAACGTCGGGGCACTCACAGCATGCGCCACTCGATAAATGTATGTACCGACGGCTTAGAATCGAAAGGACTCAGCTTCCTATCCGACGTACACGAGATACGCCCTTTCTTTCTTCAGCCCTCAATTGTATACAAATTCACCGCGAATTCGCAACTTCTCGGCTTTCCCGGTTCGAGTTCTCGCGCTTTTCCCGCCTTCGGTATATATTGCCAAGAGTAGCTCTCGCACCATCCACAATTTTCCTTTCCTTCTCGCCACGAGACTGAGTAAATAAACGGCGGAGAAATAGTTTCTCGTCGCTCTTTCACCGCCCACATTTAACCGCGGTAAGATCGTTTTGACGAATTCTCGCTTTTCCGTCGTCTACTCGCTGCAACTCTCAAATAAACAGCTCAACTCATGCCCAACACTTATAGAACCTTCTGCCCTCGATAGGGATTTGCCTTCTTGCCCGCCCTGAGTACTTGTCGATTTTCGCACGACTCACCGTCATCTCCGGAATTCATCACGAATTGCACGTCCGGGTTCACATCGGGTCCAGAAAAGGTGTTGGTCCAACTTCGTGTTGGTTTCGTGGCCCTTTTGGCGGAAAGTCTTTCTTTTTGCCTCAACTGCAGCGCTGTGGTATTGCTATTTCTTCTCCCCAACGCGGTAGGCAAACGAAGCCGAAATGAGAACCTTGGTATGGGATGAAGGAATTTGGGAGACGTCTCGAGAGAGGTGATGCAAAGCCAAGGATTTCCGCGCGAGCGAGGCTGACGGGGAGAATGAGTCGAGTTTTCCGTACAGACGACCGACGGAAGACGCTTTTCCTGCAGCCCAAGGTTGCCGTATTCATGGAAAAACTTTTTAATTTACGGCAAAGCTGTGGAAGCTCGTTTCTCTTATCCCAAAGTTGTACCGCACAACACGCGCATCGTCGGAGAACGAACGGTGGACCGTCTCACCCTCCGGCGAATTTCGATCGTCGCCCCCCTTTCGAGCCCCAAATCTCTGCGGAAGTGTGGGCGCTGAAGAGCTTTTCCCGATCCGTTTTCCGGCTGTTATCAGCGGAAGTTCAGAGACGGCGGTGCTGGTACATGAGGATGGTATTTCTTAGTTCACCCGCTGCCATCTCATCTTTTGTATCTTCAGCCCTTCAAGATACATGTTCCCTACCCCATAAACGGAGGAAGGGTACAGCCCAATAGTCCGGGGAAGCTCGATCCTCCGGGAAGTTCGTCGGTGGATCCTTGAAATCTCGGCAAGTTCCTGGGGTCGGCTCAACCGTCGTTTCCTTCACGGTGGCTACCCCATGATCGTGATCGCTTCGGTTTCGTAGCGAGTTTCCACCGTAATACCGGGCCTCGGCTTCCTAACGAAGCTTATACCTATGCCGGGGCTTTGAGGGGCTCTACTTTATTTTATTAGAAGTGGTTTTCCTGAGGCATCATCCTCCCGCGAGGAAATCCCGCGAAGCTCAACGTTCCTCCTAACGGTATTTCTTCCCTGTAACACACTCATACGTACGTTTTCTATACGTCCCTGGGAGGTTCCGCGGTACAAAGTTTTTAAGCTCTCTTCACGAAGAAGAGCGGGACTTCCGTTCGAGCTCTACATGCCGTCATTGGCTTTCCCATCCTTGGCTACTTCCAGGTCACTAGAATCTCGAGGAAGATTCGCGATGGAGGACTTGCAATAATACACGAGACTTCTCGGACATAAGCTATGTCCACACTTTTTCGTTATGTTTTTCTTATACCAGCCGTATTTTTGTTATTGGTTTTTTTTGTTTATTCGTGACCATCGGAATTGTAGCAAGCTTTACCAGTTGCAAGCACTGCATCGAGACCCATTGAGACACCGGCGGAAGAGGTAGTAGAACGGACGCTATATCCAGTCGCTGGGGACATTTTGCAGATTAGCCTTCGTCGCGACGTCCCAGGACCTCGCGTAAGCTGCGCCGGCACGGAATCCGACGAAACCGATGCTGACGCTGGCCGCTGCAACAGACGGCGCCCGAGTAATTGGGAACACATGCTCCTTTCGACCGTAGTTAGTCCATGCTGAAGGTTAACCGCCGTCCGTACTGGCGCAATAGTGTTCGGCGTGAGGGAAGACTGGTAGCGGGCTTATGCACCAAGCGCGACCGGCGTTTATATGTTAATTCACCTGCGAGGCTTATGATTCACCGTTGCTTTTGGTCTGTGGCATGTACTTGCTTTACATGCATATTGTTCAATGGATAGCGCAATCGATCCGATGGGGGCGGCTTGCGATACGACACTTGGATAATTTCTATCGGGTCTCGTAGTTGCCGGTGGTTATTGTAACCATGTCAACGTATGAGGGAATCGCTTGATTCTAGAGTTTCTGGACCAGCTAGTCCGAGCCAAATAACCCTGAGGTTGGTCAGCCTTCTCTGACGAATTGGCTCGATGAAGACCAACTGGAAATGCGGACCTGGCTTGCGGAAAATTATTGGTTTGATTATAACATTTTTCATTTAATGACCGGATGATTTAAGAAAATGCTCATTTATTTGTTAACAACAAACGATCAAGGTCGTTTGTTATTAACTTCCTCCCTCTGGAAACTTTCTCACTCGCGGGTGAATATACGTCATTGGCGAATGTATCGATTTTGCGACGCAAGAAATGTGGTTACTTTAACGAAGTCGGAAAAAAAAGTATTGCACTGAAATATATGACGATTTTGTTACTCTAACGAAGTTGGAAAAAAAGTATGGTATGCTACACAGGAGGGAGTGAATTTTCACCCCGTCCGATTTCCGCCCCCGTTTCGCTCTGGCAACAAACTTCACACTCGGCGACAATTGCGCACTTACCTCCCTTGTAGCGTAACATACAGTTTTGGTCCTCCATAAATACGAATAGGTCGGTATTATATTTCCTTTTTTGTTGCTGACATTTCCGGTAAATTGAAAGTTATTTAAACCGCAAAAGTCGTGCCCGGTCAGTGGCGAAATATTGGAAACTTCGTTGGGCTTGAATCCAGAAAAGTTTTCAGCTTCAAGAAATTCGAGCTTCACAGTGATCGTGCGACTTCCGCCACTCAATTTGTGGTAATGGAAGAGAGCTTGGAGGGGGGGGGGGGGGGTGAGAGTTTGGATGCTCGGCATGAAAAGTTCAGTCTGACTAGTCGAGCTTCCGCGGGGCAAAACCCTGTGAATTAATTGAACGATATAACACAATCGGGTTTGTGGCACGCTCGATCTGATTCGCGCGGGAAGCTTCCTGACTTGAAATTAATTTTAGCCCGAGAGGTGTGTACGCTCGAATTGTTGCGAGAGTTCGCTCAGACGCCCGGGACCCCGCCTCGGCTATATTAACAATTAAGGTAATGTCCCGGAAATAACTGTGAAATCCTCTTCCCTCTTCCCCATCAAGCCGGGGCAGATTCACAAATATTATAAAGCTAATGGCAAACTTTTCACGAACCCTCACCGTACATCTCGTCGTCCCGGTTTAATAACGTATCTTTTTCATTTAAAATCACGCCGAATATTTCACAAATATCATCAAATGTTGATATATCGATTACAATGAATTCAACGTTCAAAAATATTTCAGTTAATCAATTGCACGGTTTGATAACGGGAAAATTGCAATTACCGCGAACGCGCAATATCGTCCGATCTTCCGTGCCAGCATTAATAACGCATTAATTTCGCATCCGCGTAACCGTGTGTGTTGTTCATTTTCGAAATAAAAAATGTAGGGAAGAGCGGGGCAAAATTGGACCGTGAGGCAAAACGCAATTTCCGGTTGAAAATCCGGATGTATCGTTGGAACAAAATGGGGCATCCAAAAATTATGGAACATTGAGTTTCGCCCCCGATGTCCCGTTTTGCTCCGGCGCCCCATTTTTCCCCGCTCTCCCCCATAACAAAATGAAAATAAAAATGAGTCTGAACGGACTCGTGTCGCTTGAATCGGGACACTTGTCGTCTTGCAGAACCGTTGCCACGTTAAGTCAACGCGGATTAAAAAAACAATCTCGAAAGAGAGGCTCCTTGAACCCTGCCCGAGCCAACTCGGAGAACAATAACGCTGAAGTGTTAATCGGAAAATGGAGTGACCGAAATTTCCCTTCCTCTCACCCTCCTTTTTTTAATCAACGACGAAAGCCCTTTCGTCGTGTTCTCTTCAGTTTGCCTTCGTCGCTCGGGTCTTCCAGCCCGGCTCTCTTAGGTCCGCGAAAACTGCTCGGGAGTTTCGAAGTAGAGGGAAAACTTTAGTCAATCGCTCGAGGGGGTCGGGTTAGTTCGCAGCAATTACGTAACGCGCGCGGGTGTACCGGAGGTCCGCGACCGGTGTGAACCTGAGTGTTTTATACGCTGCGGTCGCGACACCGAGAGCTCGGCGACGGAAAATAGAGACTTCCGACTTTGCCGTGCGACGGCCCGGCCAACTCCGCGTCCAGCCCTCTTCGCAATTTATGGAGAATAGATTTTAATTAATTTCTCATTTCGTAAAATAAAGAGCCCCGTTCGGTACCCGGAATCTCGACCTCTGGTATTTGTCATACAT
Source organism: Amblyteles armatorius (assembly GCA_933228735.2). Lineage (NCBI taxonomy): Eukaryota > Metazoa > Arthropoda > Insecta > Hymenoptera > Ichneumonidae > Amblyteles > Amblyteles armatorius. The sequence continues at coordinate 11,178,752 of OW121695.1, read as the reverse complement.
GCATGTTACAGTTAGTTATGAAACGGAGAGCGCGAGGCGGGGAGACAAAACGACCGGCGATTCGCACTCTCAGCGTGAGACTGTGAGTGAAATTTAATCGAGCGTGCAGACGTCGCCCTAGGAAACGCTTTTTCATCTCTCTTCCACGCTTTCTCGCCTGCTTCGTTGGTTCTCCTTTTTTGGATTTTTATTTTATTTTTTTTGTCGCTAGCTCGAGCCATTTTTTTGCTGGACGCAGCGGCGCGATTCTCATAAAACAGTGGAAGTCGTCTCGGGGAAGGGAATTTGTATACACGGTACATGGGCATGCATTGTGTCGGAAAGTACTTTTCCCGGGCAATACCGCGTCACCGTTTTCTGTAACTGTTGCCAGAAGGTAAAATCGCTTCGTGAGGGAACTTCAAACTTTTGCATCGTACGGGAGCGAATTCAACGAAGGCTGACGAAAAAAAGTGATCGATGTGTTTCGTATGAAATTGGCAACAAATTCCCCATCGAGCCAATTTTTCTCCAGACCCAACTCAAATACCTCCGAATTTTCGCAACTTATAAAATGATTATTTGTGGTAATAGTAACAGTGTATTTATTTGCAATATCGCATAGATTTATGCAACAATTGCGTACACATTTCGTGAGCATACACATTATCTCTTCGTGAGTTTCCTACCGGAAACTCACGAAGAGATAATGGTAGAAATTTTTTCATTTCCATGTCGTTAGAGTCGGGATCTTCGTAAATTCCTTCACAGTTATTTGGCAATGCACGGGTTCGCGCAGACAGACAGGATGTGCATCCCTGTATCTCCCGTAGCCATTTCCTGCCGGGAAATGTGCGATTCGAAAAACAGAAGCTCGACAGATAATCATCGGTCGCGCACATCCGCGTACATTCGGGTTGCCCAATGCGTTGGTATCGTCGCGAGCATTCGCGATCCACGGTTGAATTCGTACGGACATTATCGAGCGATTTATTTATCGTAATCCGCATAACTCCGGGCTCTGGCCGTTCCGACCGTCTCTCCAACCCCGTCTACTCGAATAAAACTAATATCCGTGAAAACTCGTTGGACAGTCGTCGGTAGAGCAACTTTATATATTTAAAAAAAAAATTATAAAAACCATTTTCGAATTTATCTTTCCACCTCGCGCATAACTCGCGCAGTTTCGCGAAATTTATTCGCTCCGCAGGAATCCATTGTAAACTCGCGTAGTGGCATTAAAACATCTACACGCATTCCGCGGGTATTATGATTATTATTTCTCATGAAAAGTTCACTCGGAATTGTTCGTGTATTTAATTCGAGCGAGAATTTCGACCATCGACGTTGTTTCTCCGCTCCGATGCTGCCTCCCGGTGAGTTCGTATCTGGGATCGGTACGGCGATGCCCGGTTTCCATTTCTATGCTCTCCGGTACAGAAATACATATATATATAGAATATATATAATGTAGGGGCAAAACGGGGCAGCTGAACGAAAATGGCCACTGCATCTAGACCGATGAGAGTAAATTAATGTGCTTCACTGAACAATCAAAGCTGTACGATCAATTTTGACATTCCGGAACAAAATATCGCCGGGGGTGAAATGGAGTATTCTCAAATTTTTCCGAATTATTGGCTTCGTTTATCTGCATCGAGCGCTCACGCGGTATGCGGATAAATATTTCTCGTCGCGATTGAGCGCATGCGCGCTCAACGACACAACCTTCTTTTTACAGTGTATTTGCAGATGAAGCGACATATCCGGGACACACGTTGGTTCGGAACGAACAGCTGAGGAACAACTGACAGACAGTCATGAATCTCGTAAAAACGCAATTTTCCGATCATTTTGGGTTGCCCCATTTTGCCCCATCAACACAAGCCGATTTTCCGGCCCGTTTTGCCCCGCTCTTCCCTGCCCGTTCGAACGCATGTGCAGAGCATGCTCTATCTATCTATCGCGGTCCTCGAAACTCTGCGAAGTTTATTGAATCCCTTTCGTGTCTGCTCTGTCTTGAAGCCCGGTCGTGAACCCCAGAACTTTGGTCGCACGGTGGCGCCGTAGCGCGAATCACGGAGAAGTTGGATAGGCACGTTTGAGGACTTCATTGAAACCTGACAGTGCCACGGCTTAGTTTGACCCAGCGACACGCATCGCAAGAGACACGTCCGGAGAACAGGCCGAAACGTTCACCGATCCATCCCTCTTGAGTCCTCGTTAACAATGGCTCATTTAGGCCTAATTAATGCGCTCTTGATTATATACGATACCGGCACATGTACGGAACCGGAAACGCCGCGCGCCCTTCGTGTCAGTCCTTCAACATCTCTCACCTCCCATCAGCTAATCATATTGGGCACGCCTAAACAGAGTCACAGACGTGACGCGTGCGCCTGCTGCTGGCATTCGCCTGCTTACCCACCTGTCCCGGATCATGCTCTAGGTGCATGCTCGTTGCGCTTGATCCTCGAGCAAACCATCCACTCTGGCTATAATCAACGCTTCCATAATTTATCGTTCTAACGTCGTATTATCAATTAATTAATTTTGCTCCAAACATTTTTGTCAAGTTGGATAACATTCGGTCTCAATACTTGCGAAACTACGATTGAAAGTGTTGAGACATTACTGGATCAAGTATAACTTACAATTTACAATTCATCCGACGGGTAAGTTTTTAAAAGATTATCATGAAAAACTATTTAGAACAGATTTACTGAAATATCTCGTCGAACTACAGACAGTTCTTGATGAACTTTTTTTCATCCAACGGTAACTAAATTTCAAAATTTTCCAACTCGTTCGCGTTGCGTCTGCAGTTGATATCTCTTCGGGAGGCACTCGGTTACGTCGGCGATGAGCGCCCATCCACCGTTCCGTTTAATCCATCATCTAGAATTTATAGGCAAAATTTTAGTTTAAATTGTTCGCATCTCGAACGTGTATCCTCGGTGGTTGGTGGAAATGGGACCGGCATCCACGCGATATTATACCGGTAATATTATTCTGTGCCGGGAAATAGTCACGTACAAGTGGCTGGTGCGTCCACGCCCTCAGCCATTCTCCGGCTACGAGCAACCCCTCACTCTGAATGCACCGTCTACAAAGAGAACGTCACTCAGTATTCTGCTATTCCCCATGCCACTTTCTAGACCTCCCCAGTACAGACTGCAGCCATTCCCGTACACGTGCGCTTCATGCCATCACTCCTCGCACTATCGTGCTCCACCAGAATATTAAGACCGACGCGTTACTCGACGAGTTATCGCGCACGGAAGTGCATCGCATAATTATTATATTTGTCGCAGTCCGGAGTCTTTTGCTATCCGGTGTTACCGATTTTTTTGTTCTAACCTTACTGGTAAACGGAATCGATACCGATTAATAACAACGATGTACTGAGAGAAGGATCTTGTAAAAATGACCATATCGCTTGAGAGATATCACCACAGCACATAGTAGTAGGGCCCTAGGGCGCCACCCATGGTAGGAAGTACCGGATTTATAAGAATTTTTCTTAGATATTATGGTAACATTTTTTGAATAATCTGAGCATTTCTGCCATAAGTCGCGCCCTGGCGCCCCACTACTATTATCTGCTGTGGTGATTTTTCTTAGATCCTTCTCCGTGTACTTACAAGTCGAAAGCATTTCGATCCCGAGACAGAGTCAGCATTATAATAAAAATACCTTAACAAAAAAAGATTTAAAATTGCCCAAAAAATTAGAACTCTGTCCGGACTTTAAAAAAGACTGTAATATTTATTGTAATACAAAAAAAGATCACCTTTTCGTGTAAGCTCGGGCAATTCTTTGGTACGAAGCGTCTAGAAATTTTGTACATAAGCTGCGCGAAACGAACTCTCGGCCATAAATTTCTAAAAAAAAAAAAAAATATATTGCACGGAAGCCGCGTATTGCGAACTCTCTGTCGGTGTCGAGCTATCCGACCCTTTCCATTTTGTTTTTACCCCGCCGTGCATGTGTGTGTTTTCCTAGCCGTATACCCGCTATACCGTGCGGGATAGCGGCAGATTTCCACGGAGATTGGATTGTTGCACGGGGCCACAGCCGCGAGACGCTCGGTTTCTCTCCGGAGGCTCGTACTGATAGAATATCTTTAGGTGTCGAATAAGGGTGAAAGGTGAACGAGCGCGGCTTGGTGTAGCCGGGTGTAGCTGTCGTCTGTACGCGACGAGGGCGCGTAAGGAGGTAAAAGGGAAGCGAAGCAGGTTCTTTGATCTGACCACCTGCGGCAGAGCTGCTTGCAGCCCGAAGCCCTCTCGCTTTTTCCCAACGTCTGCTCTCATATATTTTTTTTCTGCTCTCCATCCCTCTCCATCTCGTTCTTTTCCGTCTCTAGTTACCCCCACCGCAATAGATTCGCTCTAAAAGAGGCGATGAAAGACAAACGAAAGCCCCGGCGAGCGACTATGCGCGAGCGATAGCGATAGAAACCGTCACGACTGCCAGCAGTGCGTGTAAAAAACGCGGAAGAAAAAAAACACGACAAAGTGACAAAGTGGAGGAGGAAGGTAAAGAGAGAGGGACAGGAAAAGAGACTCGGTGACGAAGGATTTTGAAACGGCTACTGGATAAAGAGGCTTTGTCCCGCGAGCCGTAAATCCAATGGTTCTTGCCGGGCTTATCCACTTACGCTCGTTCATCTAGTACGGCGACCAGCGGGGAGATAAAACAAAGGAAGCGGTCGATGGGTCAAAATTCTGGTACAAAATTATGTATATGATTTTTTATGGAATCAAATTTGTTGGTCTTGTGCTCGAAATTCCTGGATGCATGGACGACCAAAAGTGTGCTATAGGGTAAAAGCGGGGAATATGGCCCGGTCCATATATAATTGATTTACGTGTTAATCGAGGTGGGCCATATTCACCACTTTTACCCTAAGCAATTTTGGACTACTTATTATACATGGACTCATTACTATAGGATAAGTCAGGGTGGTCCTTGTGGGGCTTATTCACTTTAAAAACGGAGAAAATGGTAAAAATTCTAGTAAAAAATTGTATCTGTATTTCATTTATGAAATAAAATTTTATGGTCTTATGCTCGAAATTCCTGGGTGGATGGACGACCGAAAGTCTGCTGTAAGAAATGGTAGACTACTTATTATACATGGACTTATTACTATACGTGACATTATACATTCTCTCCATCGACGAGACGTACATTTTTTAGCGGTAATTTAAAAGGGAGCTCGGGAAACTCCAGATGTCCGGATAATTCCTGCCTCGAACTCGCAGGAAAGACGCAACTCAATTTCCCAACTTCCAACGAAGAATGCGTAATTTCTTTGCATTCATTGAAAGTCCGTTCAGCATTGTTCGTCCGTACAAAAAAAAATATATATATATATATACATCATTGTAAAGCGTCCATGAAACATAATTCGGTCCTGTCGGGTCGTTATAATATTCCGTATTAATACAATTTACCGGAAATGTTAATGGATTTTTTTTTGTATAAACTATTCTGCACGCGGATCTCTGCAATGGTCCATGCGACGCATAGGGTTTGATTTACTTTATTTTTTTCCCCCGTAAAATCTATACGAGAGGTATTACACAAATTGGTTGTAAAATTCAAGCCAAGGGAATTGATTACTCTGTTCGCGGCCCGACACGATTTTCCCTCGGTCTCTGCCTCTCAATTTTTCTTCTCTTTTTTTTTCGCCGGAATAAATCGAATTTCGTATTTCCATTTTGTTTTAATCAGTACGAGGCCAGGCGCGCTGGGCTTTCCAGTGCCAAATCGATTACCGTCCAGTCATGCATTTAATGGTGTATATAGTCGGATTCGTGTTTCCTCCGGCCCAACAGGCGGCGCATATTTGCCGTTGAAAAGTTGGAAAAAAAAAATATATATATATATATATATGATATAACCGAAATGTTCGGTAAACGATATTTATGTGCTCGACCGGACAAAATGGAACGCCGCGAGATGGAAAAAAAAAATGGCCGACACATGTGCGCCGGGCACTCCGGCCCGATCTTCCGACGAATCTGTGCCAGCTTCCGTCATGCGCATCAATGCAATTTTTACGAAATTTTTCGGAGCCGCTCTGCGCGATTTCCGGTGAAAAATATTCGCGATGAACCGCGAGAAAAATCGGGGAAAAGAATTATGGAAAAAAGTACGGATTTCGAAGTGCGCCCGAGATTTTTCCTAATGGCTTCTCGTTAATTCGCATTTCGCGAGCGACATCGGGTCTGTTTTCCAGCGACATAACGACCCGCACATTTTCCATCTGCAACTTTCGCGCGGTGTCACATCGCCCATTCTGCTTCTCCACCTTCGCCATCGTCATCGGGAGTTCCTCGTACCCTCGAGTTTGATCGCTCATTACTCGCCGACTGGGTTCTTCCCGGCACGGCTTTCGAGAAGATCTGGAATGGGGGCTTCTGAGACCGTTCGAACGATAAAGAGTCGACGAAGGGGAACGAAGTCTGGCGCTGAAATAATGGCTTGCCAAGCCAGAAATCGATTGTTTCGTTACGATAATATCCACTAGACGTCCCGAGATTTTATTGCGGCGTACAAAACCGTGAGAAATCATGTTTCGAACATAAATAAAAAACTTTAGTTTCACAATTTGCTATACGTTTATTATCTAAAAAAATTCTAAAAAAAAATCCATGTAATTCAGGATTGGGTAAAAAAAATTGATGAAAAATTATGAGTCTGATCTGGAATAAAAGTTATGGTGTTTGTTTGAGAAGATTGAAGAATTACTTCGCCAACATAATATTTCTTGCCTGGTCCGTTTCACGGTTTCAAGTGTAAAAGTGTAAAAAAAAAGTTTGCGAGAAACCGTCAATGTTTCATTCGGGCTCGCGTCCAATCCATTCTGAAATGAACTCGATCAAATATTGGTCAAATTATGTCTGTTTCAATGTCAACAGAGCCGAGCACGCGTTTGTCATATGTCGAAACCCGATGATTCTATTGACTGACGATTTGTCAACGATGCATTGTCACGTCATGCCTCATCCTCCCTAAAATCCCGTTGCCATACTGAGAAAAAAAATTAATGTTGGATTAGCCAAAAGTCGTGGTGAAATGCGTTCAAAGTGCTGTTTGTTTGGTTACAGGCAATCCTTAATTGAACGAGCGTCCTATTGATTAATTCAAGTGTTGCGCGTTACACGAGGCGCTTTGCTTCTATTCGGCCCGTGTTGGAAATCCAGGAAACACCGGGTCGGTTCCGTCTCTCGGTAATTCGATCGCGCTGTACGTTTTTAAATCGCACACAACAACTGCACCTTCTCGTCACCGGGAATGAACGGCTTTGATCGGAATTTATCGTCCTTTCTATCCCCCTCGGCCGTCCGTACGGTTTAACCTGTGTCCGCGCTCGGCCATCCGACACCGCTCTTTCTCGGCTGGCAGGTAGCGACCAGGTGTCTTCGTTACCGTGCGCAGACGGAGCGCAAACTCATTTTCAACTCGACTGGGCTTTTAATTAAAAAACTTTACACCTTTTACTAAAAAAAAAAAAAAACAAATAACTTTGGCACTCCAGCGCGCAATTGAAAATTACTTTAGCCGGTCAGTGCGCCCGGCGGAAACATTTCATAATGATTCCACACGAAAAAAAGAAACCGTCAAAAGTTGACTTATTAGACATAACACTACTTGTGATAAAAAATTAAACTGTCTTTTAGTTTTATTAACACGAACTGCATTTAAAAAAAAATATATATATATATATATATATATAAAAATAAACTTTTGTTCGTTTTTCAAGAGGTTTGTTTTTTATTTACTAAAAAAATAAATAATTAAAAAAACGTGTTTACTCTAGCGCGCAATTGAAAACAACTTTAGCCGTCCCGTGTCTGGCGGAAACATTTAATAACGATTCTGCACAAAAGAGAAGAGCCCGTCGAAAGTCGTCCACAACTTAATACACGTAAGCCTCGTGTGGATACAAATTAAACTGTCTTTCACATTTATTAATAAAACCTCCATAACAAAAAAAATGAAAAATAAAAAAAAAAACGTTCGCTCCTTTTTAAAAAGGTCGCAACACTTTTTTCCTCCAATTACCCTTTTCACCCTCGGATCTCATTCACTGGCCGGTGCCCCATCAGGTTGCACACGAGCCCACCCATAGCCGGGTCGGACTCGAGAGGTTATAAAATATCTTGTGCCACAGAATACGAAATGAAATTGAAATAGAGCGGGACGATGGAGGTTGCACTTTTTCGGAATAAAAGTCGGGACTTTTGGGAAAGGTTGTGTTGCGGATCCACGGAACGGGGCGAAGTAACGAGGCCAGGATGTTGCCACTGGTGGGTTCGCCAGTGTGAACAGAGCCTCACCCTTCTCGTCTGACTATCGCGGAAGTGCAAGTAACGCCCTAAACGCGCGGACCGTTATTACACGACGAGACGGCTCTCTCGTCGAGATTCGAGCTCGGTCGTTGAATAAATATCGTGGCCGGGGCCGCACCCGCTCCGCTATTGGATGCGGCTTGCATTTCCGCACTGCCGTACGACACATTTGTGAGCATGGTCGGGGGTAAATGTACATACTCGCGACTGCAGCTCGCCGGTTCCTCGTGCACACGTACGTGTGTGCGTGTGTGTGTTGGGCGCCCGTGGACGCGACCGGGAGCGACAGTAATACCACGGGGTTGAACTCCGTGGTGTCTGGTGACTTCGTCTGAAAGTCATGCCTCGGCGTGTAAAGAGATACGCGTTACAACGGCGTGCAGGGCGTCGCCAAATAAATTGTTAAATTGTTAAGTCGGGCGCAGGAGGAAAGCGAAGCAGATTGCTCAGCTCCAAAATCGAGAGATTCGAAAGTACACCGAAAAAAAAGGTTCGGTAATTTCAAACTAAGCTGCGGTTGCTCATCTGCATGTAACTTATGAGAGATTCCACTATACGGAGACTTTTACCACACGTATTCGCCAGTGAAAAAAGGTGGTTGGGTTCAGTCGGTTAAAAAACGTCCTTTTTGCAAAAAAAAAAAAAAAAATACAAGAAACAACAATAGTTCAGAATTGCATCGTGCATAAATTTCCACAGGAATATGATTAATCGCACGGGCGCTGCGAACCATTGTTCCAATCGAACGAGACTCGCCACCTTTTCGGAGCGGATGTTGAATCGGTTGTTATAGCAGATTGTTCACCGCGAGACCGTGCATTGAATACTTAACGCCGATACATCTGGTGCGTGCGAAACTGGCTGTTGAGCACGATAAAGTTCACTCAACGAATCGACAATGAGTTCGAAAAATCGCGCGTGCGTCCATAGAAAGCCGGCCCTCGTATATTCCATACCGATCGAGTCGAGCGTGGGCGTGCGATACAGTTTTCCCATCGCGGCTCGGAGCCGACGAAGGCGGGAAAGTGCACGAGACGGCGGAAATGCCCTCGGGACAGAGAGTAAAGAGAGCAACACCCACCGAGCTTGATAGGGATATTTATGCGCGGTGAAATATTACCGGCTGGGTTACCGTTGTCGGCTCGAAATTCGGCGGCCACGAAGAACACCGCCGCGTGTGCGCCGAAGGTCGACCTACCAAAAAGCCACGTAAATGTTCCCCGCTTTTACATTCTCGTCGATCTTTCCAGCATACCTGGTTATTTTTATCTTTCACTTTCCGTTTTTTTTTTTTTTTTTTACATTTAGAATTTACACTTTGGTACACGTATGCGCGGTTCATTGAAAGTTATGGCTCGGTGACGCGCTGTTAAATTTCCTGGGGCTCGGAGTTTGAACATAAACTTTCCAGTCGCTTCGCTCGGAGAGCGGAGTTTGTGGCTCGAAAGATGCCCGGAGTGGCTCCGAAACGAATCGTTTAGACGTAGGGTAGAGTGGGGCGAAATGCAATTGTTCAGTAACTTTTGGATGCCTCATTTCGCCCCGTCGATACATCCGGATTTTCTGTCCCGTTTTGCCCCGCTCTCAAAAAATTATTGAGAAATTGCGACTTACCCCACACCTCAAAAAATAATTTATTTGACACGCTTCCCGCAAATAAATATTTATTTAATATAAATAAACATGTATTTCATTTAAATGAATATTTATTTAAATAAATTTAAATATTTATTCGCGAGAGCCCGTCAATTAAATTATTTTTCTGGGTGCACTTTTCCGTCTTGCCCCACTGTTGGATTTTGCCCCGCTCTTCCCTACTCCAGAGCGAATGTTTATTCGTCGGTATTTTTTTTTAATTTCGCAAAAAAATTGAACGAGTCCACCGATCGAACGAACTCCATATTCGCATCGTATCTCTGCCCCCCCCCCCCCCCCCCCCCCCCCTCTCGTGGTTGCAAAACTTTTCCAGGAAAGTCCTTCACTTGAAGTATGTATGCGAATGACGAGCCCGCGGATAGTTTTGGCGAAGGGCCGGTATACGAAGCCGAGATCCGGGGCGATAGCTTTCTCAAACGAAAATGAGATGGACACGTAACGATAAGCGTGTTGCACGTATGAGACAAATTGGAAACTGGGTTGGATGGAGGGAACGGAGGAGTCCGTTCGCATTCTGGCTGGAGAGTCGGGCTCGGGAACAACCCAGGGGTAAGCAGCGGGGAGAGAAGCTTTTCGTAAAACGGATTGGGTAACTTGCGTAGTTTCAAAGTGAACTCTATTAAGTACCGAGGCATGGACAAAGTTCCGCAGTTTCCGCGAAACTCTCCCCTCTCTCTCTCCGGCCCTCTCCGCAGTTCCCTATCGCGCTCTACTTAACCGCCCTCATAGCACACTCGGAAAATGCGTTGTGGTGGTGTAAATATTGAAGGGGTCCAATATTAAATTAATCTCGAAGCTCCTCGGACGAACAGATTTGCCTCTGCGGATTCTTGCCGGGGAAGAGACCGATTAAATTTCATTGGAGAAGTTATCGAGGCGTGCGACTTACTGATAATTACCGTCCCGAAAAGCGGCGATAATTCGTTAACGAAAAAAATTAGGGAGAATAATTTATCGTCGGATTTGAGGAATGGACGAATTTTTTTTATTCATTGCGTATCTTGTACGTTTATTCATTAAATATTCAATGTTCGGTCTCGTTGTTGCTGGAAGCTGGCATGACCGTACCAGTTACAGACTTTTTTGTACATTTTAATGTCGACTTGTATATACGACCTCACTTTTGTGTTCTGGCGATTTTTTATTCAACGGCTGTTTCGATGATGGCTTGGACCATCTTGTCATTGGGTGCAAACCTGTAATAAAAAAAAAAAATGATTTCGGAAAGTTGGTTATTTTATTTGTGTATTCCAATTTTCAAGAATTCCGGGGTTCCCTCTAGGGATCGCCCACGCCCCGATGATTATTCTAAGTCCACCTAGGGGACACAAAAAAGAAAATTTCATACATTCCGTTAATTAAAAAAAAAAAAAACAACAGAAATGCTTGCGTGATTCTGACTTTCGCCTTCCACACTCGAGACGATTTGTCCGTCGATTCTTGAAGCTCGTCGTTCCTCGACTCGGCCGGACGAGAGCGTTTTTTCCAATTGCACACACGTCGTCGAAGGACTTTTCGACCTCGGTCGGTTTCAAGACTTTTCGGTCTCGAGTCCTTGCGTTCACGAGATTTGTTTCCTTTCGAGGCCGACCCGGTAACACGGGTCCGAATTTATTTTTTCGAAATTCAAGGAAACGACGAAGAGGGGCGAGTGTAATCTCAGCTCGGCCGAGCAAGGTTCCACGGAGTGCATGCAACTCCCGGAGCCACGAGGGAGTAAATATAAATCTTGGACCGAGACAGCGCGGCAGCAGCAACGGCAGCAGCCGTTTCGCGTGTACACCAGTTTCTCTACCTGCTCCTCTGCAGAATCCGTGCTGAGTGTACCACTCCCTTGGAAGATCTTAAATATTCCGCGTTATTTTTCCCCGCGCTATCGCGAAAAGGCTGCTACTCGTGTTTGCTGGTTTACACACTCTTTTCCGCTAAAAAGAGCGACGTCGCTCGATCGCTGATTTCAAGATTTTCATTCGTATCTTTAACAAGTAAAATATTTTAAAAAATAGCACAATTTATCTGGACTAGATCTTAACGAGCGTTTTATAATGATTTATGGAAACGTTCGCAATTTCCATGAAAAGATCAAATAGATATTTTCCATCGTCGCAGTTTTTTTTATTTTTATTTTATTTGTTGTTCCAATTCCACCGTATACCCTTGTCGGGTTTTTACGGAACCCCATCCCGATTCCCCCCTAGCACTCCCTACCCGCGCTCAGCTAAGCTACCTAACTTCCAGTGCGTCCGTAGCCGACTTAGCTACACTGTACCGCATTGGCCGGGGACACGGGGAAACTACGGAAAACCCGTGCCGGTACAGACGGCCATATTCTACTGATCCGCTGGTATTTTTGCACTTGAGTAAAGTCCAGAAACACCAAAGTCTCAGAAGAAAGCGCCTTCCGCTCAACGGTCGATGCGCCAGCTAGCGCACGGCTAAGCGGTCACCCATCCAAGTACTGACCGCGAACGAATCAGCTTGACTTGGGGGACCACCAGAGCCGTGCGCCAGCCGCGCATCCACCGCTGTCGGTTCGTCGCAGTTTTAGTCGAAGAAGAAAACAACGTAATATCCAAGTTTCTCGTGTAAAAACGAATAGCCCATCGTTCGGTCGCTCCGCCTCTCTCTGCACCGTCCTTCACCCTTCATCGTCTCCTCGCTGAATTATTAGCGGTTACATATAAAAGCGAAAACCCGCGTGCGATGGCGGGCACACGAAATTCGCTCTCGCCGTTGCCGCTGCCCGAAGGTAATTTGTAAACACCCGGAGGACTCACAAGCATGATGTTCAACTCGGCGAGTTGCTCCAAAACATAAGCCAGACGCAACGCTGCAATTTATTCCTCCGCCTGCTCGCTTATACATAATAGACGCGTTAACCGCACGTGCGCAACCTGCATAGAATCCGTAAAGCTCTCCCGCGAGCATGCTGCTCGCAATTCGCGTTGCTGCTTCGTCGAAACTCGTGCACACATCCTATTCAGCGGCGTGCGTGAAAGCTCGGCGCTCCACGCATTTATCCGAGTCGCCTTTGTATTGTCATAAATAGGAGCGCGACAATCGTCAAAGTGATACGTAAAAAAAAAAAAAAATTTTTTTTACCATGCAACTCCGTCGTGCTTAATTAAACCGAGCCTCGGCAGGTTCGTCGCATTTATGAGAGAAGCTCTTCGTCGGCAACGTTGTATACGGTTCTGTACCGAGGTAAGGTTGCTCCACTTGATTGTCGAACGTTGCGTTAGGATCAGCGCTGAAAAAATTAGAGAGACACTCTAATGTGTCTGAAGTTGGCATATCAATTTCTAGCAGATGCGAAATAAACTGGAGTTCCATTCGCATGCAACGTGATAGTTTTTTGCTTCCTCACAGAGGAAGCTTTGTTTTTAGGAATACTTCTGGCGATTTGATGCTTAAGTTGAAACAGGATATCGAAGAAATGATCTGCTTACTTCCCGTAGCACATCATTTTCTAAAACAAACTACTTGGCCTTACAGATTTCTGTGAGCTCGACAGTTCTAGATACAACACAACAATATTTCCACGGGTCGCAGTATCGGCCCGGTGGGAGTACACAATTGCGTTAGCAGACATGCCGGTCGATACCAACTTTGGAAAAGCACAGCCGTGGGAACTGCGCTGCCTTTGTGTTATCGTAAATCGGAGTGCGACAATCGTCAAAGTTATAAGAAAAAAAAAACCTACAGGACATTTTTTTTTTTTTTTTTAGATACCACGCAAACGTTGTCATGTTTAACTAACATGAGCCTTGGCAAGTTAGTCGCAGTTATGGGAAAAGCTCGTCGTCCGCGACATTGGGTCCAGTTCCATGCCGAGGGAACGTTGCTCCGTGTGAATGTCGAACCTTTCGTTCGGTTCGCGGCTGAAAAATGAGAGAATCTCTCCACGAGTCGCAGTATCGGTCCAGTGGGAATACACAATTCCGTTACCACTCATGCCGGTCGATGTCAACTTTGGAAAAGCACTGCCACGGGAATACCATTACCACGCGCGAGCTTGCATCCCGATCCGGGCCGGTTCTCGCTTAGCTTCTGCTAACGATAATTTACGACCCGCCGGAATCGGGAGAGTGCATCGAGCCTGGTTTCGTTCCAGCTACCGCTGTTGCCGCGTAGTTTGCCATGGGACATCGGACTAACACACACAAAAAAAAAAAAAAAAAAAAAAACGAACCCTCGAACAGAATCCGCCGACGTTTTGCGGATTTCGAAAATGAGAAAGCGTTGTAGTGGCTCGCCCGGCGCTTGATTTAAACGGCGGAAGTTTGACTTTACGATGGTTTCTGTCACGTGTCGCGGAAGCGAAGGCTCCCGCGTCGACACTCGACAGAAATTTACAGCGTCGGACCAACCGATGGAAACACAGTGCGCGACACCCTGTTTTACGAGCGCAAGTACATCGGCTGCACCATACATTTTTTTATACAGTTTTCCATTGTACATCCATTTTGTAAAACTGTCGACAGACTATCGGTCAGAGTTTTCGTTTGCTCCGATAGATTAATTAATAATTAATTCAATTTATGAATTAATTATTAATTAATTAATAATATGGGATAGAAACGGCTTGGATTAATAATATCGATTGATGTATTTTTAATGAATAGATCAATCGATAGCTCGAGGTAGGGCCGAGAAATTGTAATCACGAATCAGCGAGCTCTCTCGTACCAGAGCGATTAATCCGTTCCAAGGCGGATGGCTTTAGTTGGAACGCGGCGGAGGGATTAGTCCTTTGAGGGGAACCGGGCGATGCGAACCAGTCGAGTCGGCAACCGAAATTGGAATATTTCGTTGGTCCGTAAGGGACAATCGACCATAATGCAGAGGTGTTTCGAACTACTAATGCACCCCGCAAGCGAAAAGCAAAATTAATTACGCTAAGCGTATGGGAATTTCAGCTCGTTGGGCGATTACATTCGTGGAGTATAATTTCGCCCAGTTGAAAGTGTCGGCCGATTGTATAATAAATTATACCACATTTGATTAGAAATCCTTCAATCAAGTGCATCACGTGAACCAATTAAGGTTTGTTCGTCACAGGCTGTAGCGATTATTCCATGCATTCTTTGAACGCTGCGAGGAAAAGACGAAAACTCTCGGAGTTCGGGACGAAGAGCAAACTCGGTAAAGTCCAATCAGCTTCGTCTCGAAGAGTCGAGCCACGTCGCAAGCAAAGTGACGGAAGGAAGAGAGAGGGGAAAACAGAATCGCCCAGGACGCTCAT
This sequence comes from Amblyteles armatorius, assembly GCA_933228735.2. NCBI lineage: Eukaryota > Metazoa > Arthropoda > Insecta > Hymenoptera > Ichneumonidae > Amblyteles > Amblyteles armatorius. The sequence continues at coordinate 11,163,506 of OW121695.1, read as the reverse complement.
CCGCCGCTTCATCGACGAGCGTCGTCTCGGCGTTAACTTTTCCTCCGCTGCCGATATTCCGAGTTAACGCCAAGAAGCCTTTCCAGAGTGTTGCGGCGACGTCAAACGTTCTCCGGAAACGAGACACTGCTGGGATATATTACCTGATACCATAGGAAATTTCAGGTTCTCATCGTCGCAGGGCGACATGGTCGCGGCCCTCCGATTTCAAACGCTCCTCTTGGGTCTCCCTTTGAACTTGTTTTTGAGAAAAATGATCCGGATATAGATAACTAGGAAGTTTCGCGCCATTTCTTGAGTTGGATGACTCAATCAGCAAGATTTCGTGATAGTTTCGTGACAGATGACTATGGCCTTTTCGCTTGAGGTTCTTAGCTTCGCAGGGCGAGACGCTCGTGCCAGTCGATTTCAAAGGCTCCTCGTGGGTTTTCGTTTCGGGCCGTGTGACTTATAAAGATTCAAACTGCTTATTTCGGAGAGTCCAAAGAGATCCTCGATACATCGTTGTGATCCATGAATTCTACGATAATCGAGAAACGTGACCAAACCTATCGAAACGGGTGCGAAAGGACTATCTGAACGTGTCTCAACACTGGAACACCGTAACATCCAGGGATTCTCCAAGGATATGTGCTTGGAGTCTCGCTACGAAAGATAGGACCAAGTTTTGCCATTTTCCGATCCCAACAGACCAGCTGCAACAATCCAGTAATAATGTATTCTCCGTACGTAAGGCGGATCGGATATCGCAGAGATACAAGTACCGGAAACAGGTCCGTGCGTTTTATACCTTTTTCCACCCAGTCCCATTTGGCAACCGTATGGTCGGCACTTCGCCGAATCACCCGCGTCATCGCCGCAGTAGTACGACCGCCGTTCGGTCGGACCCGCCGCTCCGCGGTCTTCCGCTCGCTCGGAGACAACGATCGCGAAACGCTCGATAAACATTTAATATCGCATCGTCTAAACACCAATGCAATCATATGCTCGAACGTTTATCGCCAAACATTTTGCAACTTTTTTGTTACTTATTTAACAAAATGATTTTTACGAAATTTCGCATCCCTATTTTACGAAATTATTTTTTAGTGTTTGGGGTGAGATTTAGGCACTGATTTTCCGACCAAGAATATCAAATTCACGTTGTGCCCTTTCTTTCTGTTTCAGGTACGTATCACAGATCTGATTGAACGACTATACAAGCACACGACGAATTAACGAGAATCGAAAGTAGTGAGTTTTACATTAGTGTCCTATGGACCTTTTTTTCCCCCTCTTTACCCGCTCCATGCATCTATCTGATGCGCGTCCTTTTTTCTTTCTATGTCTCTTATTTTCGTTGCTTTCTTCTGTTTGGTCCTTTTTTTTGGCATTTTTTTTTTTCGACTACGTACCCAACTGCGACTATAAATAACCCGATGCACATCCTCGGGATCTCCGGAGGGAAATGCGCCCCAGTGAAAAGCACGCTACTGTCGTCCGCTGTGCTCGCTTATACCGTTCTGTCCAGTCTCCCGCGTTAATTTACTTGTTTGCTATCAATGGAACGAACAAAAAAAAACGTACGCTGAAGCGAACAAAAATGGGGGTTTCCAGTGTTTCGGTGGTATGCCTGCGATAAAATTTTAACATCGGCCATTCGCATCGTTTCTATTATATTTTTATTTTTATTTTTATCCCCGACTGTCCTTGCGGACAGTCGTTTCGCGAGCAAATCAGAGCGTGAGCTGAATCTCGTGACATGCAAACCCCTGCCCAGTTTTCTACCTCCGCGCGCCATCCAGCCACTGGCTCAGGCCATTACATCACTCGAAAGCTCGGAATCTCCGCAGCTCGAGCCACCGTCCCAACATCGTTTTTTATCGCTCTTTCTGTGCTCCAACAGAGGAGAAAAAAACGACGATAAACTATGTACGTCGGCTGAATTCGCGGAGACGTCAGCGCGTTCCACAAAGCGAATCGTTGAGAGTTGTAGAATGAGATTTTTCCAGGGTCGTCCGACGACATCGTCGTAGCACGCCCGCGAGCTTGTTCCGTTTTCTCGATGCGGGCCACCGACCGTAATCCAGAAACCTACGAGCTCTCCTCGAGGAGATCAAGTCCTTTCATTCTCGTCGTCGGTCCGCCCTGGCCGTCCGTCTGTTCGCGAACTGGCTCGCTTTTTTCAATCTCTCGAATACCTTGTTACACCGCTCCCCATTGACGTCGTCGACGCAAAGCAAATTATTCGGATGGCAACAAATTTCGTTAACTCAAAGCTCACGGGGAACTTCGACGAGGCGACATCGTCGGAATTTGTTGCAGCACGAATAACATCAGCCGACAGCTTTCATAATATTTCGTACAGTCGAGCTTGTTTTTAAATCGTTGCTCGGAGTTTCAGATTCTCGGTCACTGAAAGCTCGTTCGAAATAGTTTTGGAACAGTTGCATTCAGAGTTTCCGATGAAATTCCAAAAATAATTCGTTACGATGTATAATGTGAGTATTGTTTCTCCGGCATTCGCAAAGTGAAGTCCCGAACTTGTAAGTAGGATATTTTTCACTCATCAGCGTCAAAGAATTCAGTGTGGATTAATTTTTTTGGGCGAAATTATAATTTTTATTCAACATAAATTTTTTATTTCGATATAAAACGGACGTACAATTTTTTTTTTCTTATATTCTAAATTGACATTTTTCGGCTCATTGTCATTCAACGGTTACATCGTCTGTCAATGACCCAGGAATGTGCGTGTGGGTAGACAAGAAACAAATCTGTTATCCGATATTTACCCCATTATCGAGGGACGCGCCGTGACCCTCGTCATCGTTTCCGGAGATTTATACGTCAACGACGACGTCGTCGACGACTTCCCGCACACTCGAGTCAAAGTTAATTCCCGACAAAACAGTTAATTAAAACTTTTGTTCACGCGCGCACTCTCTCGGCTGACCTGACGAACTTCGCGGTAGGATAACGGTCACCGTGGGGACGCGTCCTTCCTCCCATAACAGTTTACCGAAAACTTGACGATCGACGTCTCATCTTCGCGAAAAAAAACACCGGACATTGCGTCATGTCGAAAGGCGCGTTTGCCGCTCCCTCGCATAATATTTTTCGAATTTGATCCCGATAAAATGATAATTATTTTTCCGCTAATGGAAATCGCTTAATAACGAAACGAAAAAGATCACCTACGAAGGCAAAAAGAGAGATACGGATGAAATATTATTACCTCGCTCGGCCATTATCAATATCGCCTTTATTGATTTCCATTTATTTATTTTTTATGTTTCTTTGTAGAATATTGGCTTTTGCTGCACGTGCCGCGATCGACTGTAATTTATGAACTCTGCAATGTCGCGCTCGAATGGATCGGCAAAGCCGACTCTCGTAGCCTCTTCCCAACAACGGAATCTCAATGTCTGAAACTGATAGTCCTTTGAGGTGTCGCTGCTGCGCTACACTTTGCCTCAGAGCCACCGGCAGCAATAAACACTTGCGAAACTCTATAGGGTTGTACTCCGACGCTATAATACCTCCAAAGTAGACTTTCCCGTCGACGTAATATCCCGCCAGCAAAAGGGATTACGCGTTACGAGGAACGACACTAGCATAAAGTACCCTCGTTAAATCTCGCTACCTCATTCTACCGGGTATTCGAAAAGAACTTTCCAACTGTAAAGATTTCGCTGATGTGGCACGGTTTAATACTATCCTAGGATCAACGTTCACCACTAAAGATACTTGGAAACTACGAGCAACTACGATGTTTACACACATCAAGCACCGTTACCGACCAGCCTCATTATAGGTTTACGCGCAGGTTGTCGTGACTGGGGCGATTCGGGTCCTCGCTAGCGACTGTGGAATACACAAATCGGAAATTTGCATTTCCATGGATTTACCGGAAATACGTCGCTTCCGGTTTGAAAACCTCATTACCTCGAGCGGAAGCGATGTCACACAGGAAAAAGTCACTTCCGGCTTGAAAATCTAATTTCTTTCGACCGGATGTGGCGTCATACGGAAAATACGCAACTTCCAGTCTAAGAACCTCAATTCTGCGAGCGGAACTGACGTCACACAGGAAGTAGGTCACTTCCGATTCGAAAATCTCATTCTTCGACCGAGAGCTGAAGTCGTGCCGGAGATCCGTCGGCTCACTAACACGCAAGATCGATATTTCCAACAAAATTAAATAGGCATGTTGTCTTCGAGGGTAAAACCGACACGTGTTGCGTCGTTCGTTCGACAACCTCACCGTCGTCGAGTTGCGGTCGAAAGCCCCCCCCCACGTACGTTCGCCGTTCCGAAATTCGAAATAGCAATTAATAGTTTATTTATTCAACACGGATCCGATCGGAGGAAACCTGTCGCTGCAAATCGCGATAATGTCACATGACGCGGAAAGCTCCGATCCTGCCCGTCGTTCAGCGGCGTGCTAATGCGTCCGCGGGAGCGAGGGAGGCAGCCCGAAAGCTCCGACCGAATCGCCGGCATTGATGCCAATCCTGGTTCGTGCACGGTCTATGTCTGTATATACGCGCACAGTTAGCCGCTAACCATTCCGTTAGGATTTCGTGTGCGACTGCGGTGATGGCAATGGCAGCCGGTGGTTTGGGATCTCTCTCGTCCGTAGATTCCCCGAAGCTGCGTCCTCCGACAATGTTTGAGTGACGGTACACCACCTATCCACGGTCTCGCGACGCACCGTGATTCTCTTACGCGCGGCTTCCTCCGCGTACACCGACACGAAAACGAACGCGATAACTCGTCTCGGCGTGCGTTTTCCTTCGGCGCAGCTTCCGCGGAATTCGCTCACAGTTCCATCGCCGCACACGTCGGGTTTCCCTCTTTCTCCGCCAAGACTTCCGCCCGATCGACATTTGCAAGATTGCCGCGCCTGCAAGGAAATCTTGCGACAACACGATCGGATAGACGACGGTTCTCATCTACCTTGGATTCGTCCCGGAATGTCGTTCAGACGCTCGGCAGGGAATAAGTCGGGAGAATCGAGGATTCGCGTTTTGTCTCCCAACGGCGACGCGGGCTTTGCTCCGGCCGGTGGTTACAGCCCAGCGCTGGCGCGACACTGCGCCAAGCTCGGTCCGTTCGGCCAGTTCGAAGCTGAAGCTGATCCGCGTTCAGAACGTTGTTTCGTGGAGTTCGGAACCTTATTCTTTTCATCGGCCGGCTCAGCGGCTCGCAAAACCGTTTTCAAAGTAAACAATTGATAACGGCGATAGCGTTGCACGCGCGCTTGAGTCAGTCTGAGAACCGTTTGGCTGGAAGGTCTGAGTCGGATGCTCCGCACATACGGAAGCGTCGAGAAATTTACCGTCCAAGTCGGGGCGATACATCAGGCAAACTTACTCCCGGGTCGTAAACGTCGAAATATATCAATAGTTGAGCAAGCATTAAATATCGGGCGTTCGCCGAGCGTTTGAAAGTGCGAGAGAGGGAGTCGGTGGTTTGCTCTTCGGCCCCGCTCATCCCTGCTGGTCCGGGCCGCACCGTCGTTGCCTCCCTCGCCCTTCGCTACCACCCTGGCTTTCATCCCTCTTCCGCCTCCTTCACTCTCTTCCGTTACTCCGCTGATTCTGGGCCGACGCTTGCGACCTCCGAAAACCGTTCGGTTAGTTTCGACCTCGTTCTACCCCCCACCCCTCCCTTCCGACACTCGATAGATCGGGTGAGCTGAAATGAACGAAGCACCAGTGGAAAATTAATGACCCTTTTATTCCTTCGGACCGTTATATTCCGAATTGTGCGCGGATATGTACGTATTGTGCCCGCTATGTGTAGCGATCATGCAGGGGATAGCGGGCCAAAACGGGACACTGAAGCAAAAAGTGACAGTGGGGCAAAACGGGACGGTGGAGACAAAACTCAATTTTTCAATAATTTTTGGATGCCCTATTTTGTCCTTACGATACATCCGGATTATTCAACCCCGTTTTGCCCCACGGACGGCCATCGCCACCATCCGAAAGTTATTGGAAACTTGCGTTTTGCCTCGTTACCCCGTTTTGCCCCACTGTCCCATTTTGCCCCGCTCTCCCCTACGTACAGGAGCTCGGGGCGTGTAACGCGGCGAAACTACCGAGACCCCTGGGAGTCACGGGAACGTGCATCGCCCACCGGGTTACAAACCGGAACAACTTTGTCGACCACTTCGTCCATCCCGTCGCTCGATCAGTTAAGTCTCTTCACTCGCATGGCTTCGGCATCCGCGACTTCCGATTCACCGATCTATCGAGCAATCGAGTGTTTCCATTGTGCTTCCCGCTGGACCGGAGTCCTCCGGAAAGCTACGGTCCGACGATCCTTCCGGGCTCACCGAGTTTCGGCTGGCAGGAACCCGTTGGCTGTTTATCGGACGGTGGGGAAAGTCTTTCCCCGCCGTCCGAGCCACCCACGAGGTGAACTGGGACGGTCACTGAAACTGGACCGTTCTACTCATGGTTATTCCGAAACTCCCGACTGAAGGATAATAATTATAATCACGAAGGGCGAAGCGTCGATTGGCGATTTCAGCTTTCTTAATGCCTCTTCAATGATTCAATAGTAAAGTTCTCCGATAAATTCTTGATATTTTTGCGCTTTTGGCGTGTCGTGCCGACAGAAACATATCGGCTTTTGTAAAATCTGACACGACAATGGCTGTGTATGGTTCGACCCGGTGGCTTTTTATCGAATGGTGGGGAAAGTCTGGTGTGCCGAAGATACGACAGAAACTGGGCCAGTTACTGAAATTAGACCGTTCCACTAATGGATATTCCGGAATGCGCGATTCGACGACAATAATTATAATCAGGAAGAGCGGAGCGTCGATTGGCGGTTTTAGTTTTCTCAATCCACGTTCACCGATTCAACAATGAAGTTCCCGATAAATCCACGATATTTCCGTGCTGTTGGCGTGTTGCGCCGAGAGAGATATATTGTAAGTCGGCTTTTGTGCAATCCGGTGGCACTGGCTGTGCACTGGCTGCGCGCAGCCTCCAGGGGTTTGAAGCCCGGGGAGTCGGGACCCGCTTCGAAGAGAACGGGGAAGAGACGGAACGAAACAAACAAGGGAGAAAGATAGGTCAGAGAGTCGAAGGTGCCGTTCCGCGCGGAAACGTTAATCCCCCTTTTCGAGCTCGTTAAAAACTTGGGAGTGCGCACGAAACCAGACGAAACACAAAACTTTGTGGGACGCACCTGCCTTGTCACGTTGTTCATAATACAAATGAAAGGATGCACGGAAAAAAACGGCACACGCGGATGCAACGAATCATCCGACCGTGCATCCCTCAGTCGCTATCCTTTTCAGCCTGGCGAAGCCGGATTTCCACGGAGCTGAAAGTCAACTCCGCTGTTCTCGGAAAAACCAAAGGAACGCATCAAGCGAAATTCAACCGCCAGTCGTTGAACTGAATTCATCCGGTGTTCCGTCTAGTTTGGATGTTGTTGGGACATTTTTTTGATACATTTTTAGAAAAGCCTTTAACCGGGGCTTCGGAATATTTTCGCCCAAAGTGCTTCGATCGTGGCGATTGGGACAGCTGTCCAACAAAGAGGAATACAAAGTAAAGAAAGATCGGGATTCGCGTTGCTTTCCTTGAAGTTCGGACGCAAATAAATTTCGTTAGATCGCTAGAGATTCAATTGGCTGGAGGATTGGAAGGTGGAAACAGTCCGTCAGTGCTTCGGCCCGACGGAAGACGAGTGGATATTCAAGACCAAAGGAACAGCTTGGTTTATTCATTCGAGCGAATTTGAACGAACAAAATAGTCTCATAGTCGTTTGCGTGGTTCGAGTTGGGTTCGTTTGGGGAATTCGTGCAAAATTTGACCATGACTCTGATATCTCCGTTTGATTTCGCTCAAGTGCTGAAATCTAATTAGCGACCAGCGAGAGCTGCAGAGGGAAGATAGAGGGGATTCTCGAGCAGGAGTCATATGCATATATATATCTATATACATATATATATATATATATATATGCAAATATATGTACATATATATAAACTGAATCCGTACTAGAATGCCTGTTCTATTGATCTCTGGACTGTAAGCCTTTGTTCCAGTGATGAAGTGCACTCGCTTCGACGATCGTATCAATATATGCCTTACACATATCTACAATGTCATTTTGTCCCGATTATACGTTAGTACACAGTGAAAAATAATTTCGTAAAATCGGAATGCGAAATTTCGTAAAAATAATTTTGTTGTAAACTCGTTTGTCACTTATTTGAATATACGAACCTGTCCTTTTGTTTCCCGTGTCATTGACAATTTTAGTTTTTACTTTTGTTCGTAAAACTAGAAAATTAACAAATAAAATATTGTGGATGTTTTGTTGTAAAAAGTGCAAACTTTTTTTACTGTGTATATATTTAGTATATCGTTGTCCGATATATCGCCATCGGTGCTTCTATGGACACGATAAAATGGAGTTTCATAATCGAACATAAATGAAGAAACTTATACGAACGGTTTTCCCATTATTTTTTTATCGTTCCGAGTTAATAACGATCCTACGTTGGATGTTAATAATCCGCACGTGATTTTCGAATCAAGCATGCGGAGCTCGCCTAGGATATACACGGCGTATACGTGTGAAATTCCGTGGTTTCTAGTTATGTGTGCACCGACGATAAAACGCCATCTATCCAATCTCGCTGAGGCATCGATACTGCTCAGCGAATAGCGAGAAGAGGCGACGCTTGAGGGCGAGGGTCGATAATAATCGAAGTGGTCAATAAGCTCGTAAAGTTAACTGCCGGGGAGGTGGATATAATTTATATTTGACCGGATTGTCGGGTTTCTATGGCTTCTCAGTTAAGAGAGAAAAAAAAAACAGGGAACAAAAAAAGTTTATCGATAAAAAAAAAAACGATTCTACCAATTTCGAATAATTCTGAATTCAAAATCGCATTGAGGAAATGCATAAAATTTGCGATCTGAAATGGCATAGCGGAGCTCGCGGCTTTAACCGGGCTTTGCTGAAAGTTCGTCCGGTTTCGCATCCGCGAAGAATTCTAATCAAACTCTGTCAGCGGAACTGGCGAGTAATGCGGGCTTCTTTTCCATTATTCTTTTATCCTCTTTTCCCCCGAACGCATTATTATCGGCCTTTGAGACAGAACCGAGTGTACTCGGCCGATCGCGCAGTCGGAGCTTTCACTTCGTACTTCACCGGGCCCTTTTTTCAGCTTCATCGAGTTAGACTTTGAGGCCGATGAAGATTTTCGGCTCCTGGCGAACCTCTCGATAATTTGTTTGTCCACCCCGTCGTTAATCGTCGCGTGGCACATAACTGCTGGAGCCACAGCTCCGATCGAGATCAAGCCAACCCAGTGCGCAGCTTGATCGTAAAGCTCAGCTTTAGCGTGGCTGAATTAAGGCTGCCACCTTCCTCACGGATCTTCACGGACCATTTGATCGCCGAGTTACCGATCAGCGGCGATTTCTTACCGTACCAAATGCCCCTGCCTGACCTCGTTGAGAATCACACTCCGCCAATGTTCGCAATTGTAAATCATCGAAACATCGATGGCGTTAACGCTTCAAGTGCCGGTTCCTTGTGCAATGAGGACCTAGAATTTGCCAAGACGCAACCTTCGAACGATCCGATTAACAAGTTAATGTGCTAAAAAAAATCTCTAAAAATTCACAGACGTAGCTTGAAGGCTTGTTTTTCTGATAACGCAGAAGAACATTTATCACGAACATCCGTATCGTTTTTGTGCGTAAAAGAAGACACGGTCGTTTGCGATCGGTTTTCAGCAGTTCTCCCTTGTTAGGCAGTTCGAACGCAGTGTTCATAGTCCGTTCGATTATCTCTGTTCCGGCGAGTTTGTCACATAATCCAAACGAGGTTAAATGTAGTTAAACAAACATTTTTTTCGGAAGCCGTGTCCTTACTCCTCATTCGCTTGTTTTTATATATACTATTGTCATTTCGTTTTATCCAGCATTATTATTTTCTCATCTTGGTTTATATTCTTGTTTTTCTTCTACATCATCTCACTAATATCAGCGACTAACCTTCTGCTACTCTTCGCGTAAATGGGCATGCGCGTGTATTACGAAATAAAAACAAAACATTGAACAACCGACAAGACTAACTTAGGTCGAAAGCGCGAAACTGAATTCGCTGTATCTACAAGCGAGACGACCAAAGAACAACGCAGAACCAAAGCCCATGACGAGGACAGTGTTTATCAGAGATCGCTACGCGGGCTGCACTCGGCGATACAAGCAATAGCAGTCGAACGGGCAGGAACCGGAGCGGTATTGGAAGGAGGGGATGAGATGACGAAAAATGCGAGTAGCGGCAGCGTGGTTGGGGAGAGCGAGTGGGTGCGAGGGGGTAGTCGAGGCGGCAGATGATCGCGAGGATGGTTGCGTGGCGGTGGGCGAGCGAGCGAGCTGGCGGTAAGGTCGGGTGGGTGGTTTTGTTCGAAAGGGGAGGAACGGGGTACGGCACGGGTGGCGCCGCAGGCCGCGCCGTCGCCCAGCATCCCTCGTTTCTCCCGTCGTCCCGCCGCCGCCGCCGCTGCCGCCGCGAAGGCGCACCCTTCGGCACGCCGAGCGAGAGAGAGACTCTATCCGTCGTGTCCGCGTAGTCATACGTTGGCCCGTTGCGAGCCGCTCTGGTAACACCACGCTTGCCACTCGTCTTTTCGTAACCCACGCGTTTTCCCATTGCCCGTAAGCGGTCGTTCTCCGTGTGTGCGTGTCTCTCCTCTTCCTGACCCAGATATAGTCACACTATAGTCGTATCGGGAGTCCAATTCGCGCGCACCGACCGGGGTGAAACGCGGAGACCCAGTGACCCTGCTGCGATCATCGGTGGTCGAGGTGCTTATCCGCTTTCCCAAGTCTTCCGAACCTGTTTATCATTGTTTTCATTAGACGATCTTTCCGTAAGTTTTATTTCGTCATCGGTATCCCAGACGCGAATTTTACGCGGGTGCACTTCGGAACGCTGAGAAATCGTTGACAACGCTAAGCCGATTTTCCAGTGGATGTCCATGATCTCATGCATCGTACTAGTTTTGACAACCGCAGTTGCAAAACGCGTCGCTGAAGTGTTACCGTGGACAAACAGTAGGAGCTTGGAACAAGAGAGTTCACCGGCACACACTCCACTCGTGCGACTCACATGGTGTCTCTCCACTGTTTTGATGCACCTCCGCCTCCCTCGGCGTACCAACACGGTGCAGCGCACTGTAACCACCGTGACTGCGGCTCGATTCAACCGACGAAACTTCATCTGCCCCTCGTCTCCTTTTGACTCGGCCATTACCGCGGGGACTCTATTCATCCGGATGGATGGGAGATTCATTCGTAACTGAAAACCGGGAGGAAGCGCATTCGCGGAACTCGATGTTGAATCGTGCCCGGCGAGCAGCGTCGTTGACAACGCTGAACCCTGCACCCCTGAGGGGGTTTCTCATCTGAATCCTCGTCACCCCCGTCGTCGTAGTTGTCGACGACGTCGTCGAGAGGATTGAGTCTATCCAGGCGTCGGTGTGTATTGTACGGGAGGGGGGAGGTTTGTGTGCTGGTAAGCATTGTGCCGAACTCCGGATGGTGCTTTCAATGGGATCGCAGTCAGCAGTTGTCGTGACACCGAGAGCAACGCCAGCAACGTCAATAACGTCAGCTCGAACTGTGGCTCCGGGCCGGGTGCAACCGCAATCCGACGAGGAGGAGCGTCAGTGACGCGTGTCAACAGACATACATCGGAGATTGGTCCGGCCGGTGCGGATAGGGCTTGTTCGAACGATCGATCGCACCGATCGACCGAGGGCTTCTGTAGGGTGGCGAATGCGTTATCGGGTATCGTTAACGCCGAAGGAAGATCCCGCTCGAAGAATCGAACGCTTATCTGAGAGCACGTGCCAATAAAACGATCAATGTCAGACCTAATCGGGTGATTCGAATTTCCGGAACGGTCGAATGTTCCGCCTGCGTTTGATGGGACGAACTCCGAAGACATGGTACGAATGGTCGTTGGTGTATTGACGATTGGGCGATAAAGAAGCGAGGACAAGTTAGCGGGAAGCGCCACGTGCATTCAGACATGGATACCTTTTTAATAATAGGCATATGTTTCCTCTGCTACGAGGTTTGCGACCTGATAAGACGTTACGCAACGCCCGTGTCGGCGAGCGAGATGAGCCAGGAAGCGGGGAACTCGGAGCCACCCTCGCCGAGGATCTACTCGATATCCCAGAAGATACAGAGTTCACCGGCTTGCTGCTCGCAGTAGATTCCGTCACCGACCGGATAACTTCGAAAGGAGGGACAGATTGGTGGGCATTCGATGACCCGTTCGAATGTCGAAGACGTTGATCGCTCGAGTCGACTGATCACTTGGATCCAAGGGGAATCTTGTTTTTGGGAGAGTGTCGGAGCATCACTCCGATAATTCGGTGCACCGTCCGGGGGTGTATCAGTGGTCGTCAGCGTTGCTGGAATAGCTGCACTGTTTCCTGTACGGTCAGATCCGAGACGGTCGAATAATCAAAGTGCCGAGTCGGGACTGACGGGCTTTGTCTGCGATTGGGAGATGCTTGGCGGTCGTGCCGATGCGACTGTTTGCGCAACCATCAAACTCATCGATCGAACGAATTCTAGAGGTTGATTTCTCGGACCGATGCTCGATACCGAATTTCGGGTGGCCGACTCCGTGACCCCGGGACGACCGGTGGCATCGAATACAGTTAGATTCGGTGAAAACGGCGGTTTCGCTGGAGGCCCGCAACATCGAAGTTGCAATTTCACTGCCAGGAGGGCCTTCCGAGTGCGCCGGAAATATAGAGATACCCGAGGTAGCGAGAGAGGATTAACGTTAGTGAGGAACCCTCGTGAGTGATATTGAATGAGGTCTGTAAACTCGAGTGGAAGTACTCGGGAGTGAGTGCCGAGAGTGAGTGTGCCCCGACCTTCGTGTTCAAAGACCTCCCCTCCCCACCCCCAAGCCACGTCACGTTACACAACTCGTATGCTCGCGGAAGCGGGTGGGATTTAAGGGGTAAGAATTTACCGCCTCTGCTTCCTTCTCGAAGTGACTGCAGCGGAAAACTCCCTTTCCCAAACCGGATTCTCTTGAAGCAATCGCAAGAATCTTGCTAAAAAAATCTTGCGACACATCATTTTCTTGTTCGAACGAACGCTACGTCGCTGTAAGGCCGCATTGAGGAAATCGTACGGTGGGTCTGTGTGTTGTAAGGTGAGTGACAAACTCGGTGATTGGCGAATTGTCTGGAAGTGGATCGTTGGATGGCAACATCCACCGATCAAACAATCAAAACGAGCGGGACTATCGACTGAGGCTAGTTAGTGCTCGTAGCGCGGTTCCGAAGCCCGCTCTCGCCCGATCCGCACCCCGTCCGTTGAACCACCGAAGCGAGACGACCCCACCGAGCACAACGGCAATCACCCATCTCAGACCTATCTCTGTTTCTCCACCTCACCGTACCACATCGGGAGATGTAGGGCGAGATAGAGAGTCAACCGAATTGTCCGAGTCCTTGAGGCAGCCTCCTCTCCCTCTGTATATATATATGTGGGACAAATGTACGTCCCACCCAGGGAAGGAGAATGTGTGCTGAGGTACACCAATCAGCCTGGCTGTGAGCATCGCCCATCCGGATCCCAGACGCTCGGTTTGCTCGGGACTCGATAGATCCGGGTCATCCATAGGAGACACCGCCACAAAGGGGAGACCTCAAACGTGTCCCTTCATACAATATTCCATTGTGATTACGGTATAACGGATTGCACGTTTGCCAAATAGCTGGTCCAGGTGCATAAATAGGTTATCAAAGCACTGGTACCTTAAACCGACGAGAACCCTAAGGGAAGAGGGAAAACATCTCTGACGCGCGTCTCGAGAAACGGGACAACTCTGAACGCGAATGCGTCCCGCATCTGATGGGCTGCTGTTAGAACGTAGAAGAACACTCAGAGGAGAAACGTATCAACGAGTTTAGAGGGATGGACTCGCTGGACCGTCTAATGAGCGCGGCTCCTCATCATCCAGCGCTCACTGCTGCCTCACGCACGCCAAACGCCTGTGTCCAAGCCAGCCTCTGCTCCGTCATCGGTCGAAAGGGACGTCACTTGACCGGAACGTTTTGCCTCACCGGAGACACCATGGAGGGCATCATACAGTGTCTCGTATTCCTGAAAGCATTCTCGGTAAGAACATTATTGTAAAACCATTTTTGGATCTTTACTTGAGCGTAGGTGTAAAGAGTCGATCCGACTGGTTTGTCGAAGTTTCCGGTTCACAGGCAGAATCTGTGGTTGCCCAGTCGGCTCCACAATGGCGTCTGGGTACGGAGTTTAATTGGAAGTGAACGATCAATGACGACGATGAAAATTCAACAATTTACCCTCCGGTTCAATATTATTAGGAGGGTGATTTTCTCGTCTCTGCCCTTATCTCTCTGCCCCCCTCAGACTCCGTCCCCAAGATTGCATCGAGTGACTCGGTGTTCGCGTTGACGCCTCACTCGAACGCCGCGTCGTTTTCCACTCCTTAAGACCCATCTTCACCCCCTTCATCCCCTCGCCCCGACCCCTTTCGAAATTCAACCGTAGAACCATAGCCGACGCTCTCCTCGATGGAGGCTCCGCGTGTACCGTCTGAAATCTACTGCCGCGAGTAGTTGATACGAAGGGGCGATAAAGTCCCTTTTATCGCTGAAGTCTTACCGGTCTCTGTCCGCCTCCGCCGAACTCCGAGCTCTCCTATAAAGTCACTCTGAATATTTCATTGACTCCATCGCCCCCGGGCCGGAAGGTTGAAAAACAATTTTTTTTACGCGTCTGGCAAGGCGACCTGATGATGTTCCACATCCAGGCGGTTCCGTCAGGGATTGTATCGTACCTATCACCTGCAAAATGAGTTTACACTGTCGTGGAATAATTAACTGTCGTTGACCGCGTTCTTCTTTTCTTCTTTTCTTATTTCTCTATGTTGCGCGATCCTAAATCGCGCCAAACGTCGGATGTTCAGCTCTCTCGACAGAGAGAAAGAGAGATAGTTGCTGCGAGCTCGTTGCGGAGATGCGAGGATAAAGAAGCACGGGAATATAAAATTTCGCGAAATACCCATCCGTCGTTGGTGTCCCGCGGCGGTGCGCACTCTCCCATCCGGCACAAAGGCAAAGGGAGTAAAAAGGGAAAAAATCGTGCTTTAAAAACCGTAGCCGAGAGATAGATGCGCCGAGCTAGAACTACTTCAAAAAGCACTCGGCGTTATTGCGCGGCGATAACAATTATCAGATAGACCATTCTCCAGCGGGCTTCCCGGGTGTTGCCGTCTGCTCGGTCAGTGTCTCGTTGCGATGAAAATACATGGAAAAATGTTTCACCCGCCCCCGTGCGTTTCTTTCATCCGGGACGCTCTCGTTTCCCGCAGTCGGGACAATGGGGCGAGAGACACAGCGATATATCGATCATGTTCCAGTGGCCCTGAACTTGGCTCCATTCAGGCTCCACGACGTCGGGCTCGGGATTCTATTTCGGGAACCTAACGAGAGCCCTCGCCTTCGTCATCGCGATGAGTTTCTCTCGCATCGAGGCGAAATTAATGCGAGTGCCCGACCGTATCTTACCGGCGGTTTCTCACGGCTCTTGAATGTTGTTCGCCGAAACGTAACCGGGAGTCTCCCGGCAAACGCGGACCTCAGCGTTGTAACAGTCGGTACCGTTTCTGACGTGCGCTCACTGCGCGCTACTTTAACCGGAATACGGTGGTTCCTCACGCATAATGTATACACGGATGTGTGCCGTACCGTTGGCCCGGTGTACGCCTGGGATCCTCGCTGCGGTCTGTGCAAACACTGCATGCATCGGTGGCAGCGCCATGTATGATCCGCGGAAGTTAATTACCACGGAGACTCCGTGCTGCACCGCCCGTCTTCCATATCCAGCCGACGTACACAGTGTGTACGCTTATCTGCCACCATGGTGCAACACGTATGTGCCATGTCACATTAGCGTCTCTGCGAGGATAAATTCTCTCTCTCCGCGCATTGTCGCACTCTCCCCAGGCGCTGCGCCAGCTTCCATCTGGTCATTATAAATCCACCCTCGATTCGTCCGTAACAATCGGCCGGGACCGATATCGATCCCTTAAACCCCAAATTGGCGCTACATTTCTGTCGACGCGATACATCGAATATTCTCGACCGTTCCTTTCAACGATTTCAATTACATGCTGTCGCTCGGGTTCCCGACCGAGTCGCATAAATATTCGCAGCCATTCAACCGATCCTTTCAACAATTTCAATTATATACTGTCGCCCATGACCCGAAACTACCTCGTGTAATGGCACCGCGTTTGATCCGGATTTGCGGTCGCCGGTCGAAAATACGCGGCTCCAAACGGCAGCTCCGTCGGAGTTTCGAGGACCGGGCGCAATGGATTGACAGATTAAATCGACATGTCGATGATCGGGAACCTTCCAACTGGTTCGCCGACCGCTGCTTAACGAATGCAGACCGGAAAACTCGAACTCCACTCTGTGTTTGTCTATCGCGATTCCCTTTAAGCTCACGGTGATTTACCTCGCCGGCAAGAGTTTCCCGATCGCGTTGCACACGTCTCCGTGCGCGAATGGGCGTTCGATGCATCGGTCTACGGTAGAAGTTGTCCTCGAGAGATCCGCTGGGCAAAATCGGCGAACCGGGATTTACTCGCCGCTAGGACACGCTCCGATGTTCTCCACTCGGTTCGGGCAGGAATCTCCCCACCGATCTTCCGATCCCAGGTGAGAAATGGCACCCGCAAGGAGCCTGCTAAATGAGACATGCCCCGCCGCCTCTTCCTCCTCGTTCGATCGCCCGATCTTGTTCGACCGTTCGTCCTTATCTGCGAGCAACTGTGTTACACGATACTCGCCGGCGGACGAGAGTCACCCGAACGAGCCCGCCATTTATTTCCGGCTCGGGCGGAAAAAACTTAGTTTTCGTTTTTCCGCGACTTCCTGGGGAGGCGGAGGGGCGGAGAAGCATCGGCATCAGCAGCAGCAGCGGCACTGGAAAGCGCCGGAGGGCTATCGATTATAGTCACGGACGGGCTAAAGCTGCAGACGAAGCCCCTGAATATTGGTGACACCTTCGAGTTTTAGGTGTATATAGATATGCGCTCTGCATTACCGGTGACGCTGTTTTCTACCGGTGATGTACAGTGAATTTTTTTTTTTTTTTTTTCATCGCGACTAAGTAAACGACCAAGGGCACGAACTAATGGCGTTTCCGAGTGGGAATATGAGGAAGAGATAGAACAGTCGCGGCATTTCATTTGGCGAATGTCCAAACATTGACTCTTTGCCAACAAAGACGGAATCCTATATAGGATGGACGAATTGTCGAGCATCGGGAGCACGAGAGCTTAAGGTCTGCGCGGACACGGATAGGTCTCGTGTAGCAATGAATAATTCCGCATCGATCTTACTGACGAACTCATAAAGATTGTCCCGGGTTTCGGTCTTTTTTTTCTGCGGATAACGAATTTTTTTTTTCGGGTATGCTCGAGTCACAAAATCTCGTTTCGGTGAATTTCGTGGGAACGTTTTATTTATTTTTTCTGGTGTACAGAGCGAAATACGCCTGCCGCGCGATTTGCTTCGATAAATTTAACGAGGTGTTCATTTGCCTATCGAACAGAACCATTTACCCCGCCGAGTTTGCCTCGAAGCAAATTATATTGATCTGCCCAGCTTATACGATATAACTCTACATTAATCGCTCGTATCGTTAACGACGAGGGCGATATTATTATCATTTCGTGGGGAAGGTAATATTTTTTTGCCACCGAATATTCATCAACCCTGTGCGTAATGATTACCGTTTCCCTTATTTCGGATATTTATTATATGTGTAAATTAGATATAAATATATATATATATACATATATATTTGAGTTGACCCGCAGAAAAGTTCCCGGGTACTTTCGATTTGGCACGCAATTGGCAATTTAGAAAGAATCCTCGCACCAACGAAGAGGAGCTGACAGAATTGCCTCGGAAAGTATCAATTTCACCGGTTGGGTTTCGGCAATCGAATACGACGCGTCCGCAGAAAACCCGACTTGAGTACGTTCACGCGTGAGTGCTCGACGGCGTTTTTCCCTCCATTCTCGCCGTCATTCGCTTCTCCTTTCTGTCGATGTATGTATGTATGTATGAAATGTATGTATGGAATTTAGAAACCAGAAATACATCACTTCCGATTTGAAAATCCAATTTTTCGACCGGAAGTGACGTCATACCGAAAATTGTCATTTCTGGTTTAAAAATCCATTTTTTTAATCGCCAGTGATGTCATATCAGAAATACGTCAACTTCTGGTAAAAAATGAGATTTTCAAACCGGAAGTAACGTATTTTCGGTAAATTTATGTAAATCCAAATTTCCTTGTTTCCAAATTCCATTCCATATATCTTTACTTTCATACAATCTAAGATCCATATAATTTATGTCTGTTCTCTTCTCTATTTCGACGAAGGAAGAAAAGAGTATACCACCAAATTTCTTTACATAGTGTATATAATATACTGTATATAGAATATTTCCAAATACATAGTATGCGCTATGACTCTGCAAAATTTATAGAGGGCTCAAAAGCTAGAGGATATGGATTCTTGAAAATTTTACTACGGTAGCGAGATCAGAGTCTGCTGTGCAAAGGGTGATTCGATTATCGGGAAAATCAGGTCGCAGCCCCCAGTAGCAGTAGTGCCAGTAGTAGAGATAAAAGGTCCTGTGGAACGCAGAACTCGGTGAGCGCTGGGACCGTGCGACGCCATTGTCGACCGTTATTGTCACGTATGCGCGCTTCCGTCCTGCTGCTGCTGCTCGAACCATCCTCTCACGCTCGCCCCCACTTTCCTCGTCCCCCCCCTCCCTTGAGGGGAGGGGGATTCGATTTGCACAATCAACCCGAATCACGAGAAATGCACTCATCTCTGGCACTCTTTCGTATGCTGCGTTCATTCCCCAATCAACAATATTTCGAAAAAAAGCATACTCCAATTTTCCGTTTTTTTTTTCAAAGCTAACAACATCACGATCAATATCAATTTTGCTCCGAAATACGACACAAATAAACATGCGCTTAAAGAGTTAAAAAAAAAATTAAATTAACTGTATGCGAGCCGATAGATTTACATTCTTCGAATAATAAATCATTGTTATTAAAAGAAAAGCTGTCCTCTGTTGAAAGAGGAAATAAACAAACAGGTAAAACGATGCGTAGGTCGTACACATATCGTACGATACAACAATTCGAGATTCCGTCCGATATGCGTGACGGTATGCGCGTTGTTGAAAACTTGGATTTTTCTCAGAATCTCTCGGTCGCGCAACGCCCGATGGTACGTCGACGCTCGATCCTATCGCGCCATTGTCAGCGAGGGAGCCGTACGATAGCGCCTCTCGGGTTTTTACGAGAATTGGGTCCATCCGATTGGTCATATCTATATAGGAAATGCGCGACATTGTGTACAGACGAGCTTTCGGACACTTTCCTATCGGCGCCGCAGGCGTATCAGAAAACATTCTCTCACCAGCTTCTAGCCGAAGCTCTTTCATCCCCGTCTTCTTGTGATAACCCCCTGTCGTATCGTTTCTTCGATTTACAATATGGTATTGTGTCCGTTCAAACAACGCGTCCCGCGTCGATGCTCGCCTTGTGGAAAGTGCAGTTTTCATACCTGGGTAAACTGCAGCCGGTACAAAAATGGACCAAACCTAGTGAATCAATACCAATAACTCGGTAAATTAAACGATTCGAATGAACTAAGAATGACAAACATTTCAATCCTGCTTCAACAAAATTTTTTTTAGTATAATTCGTTTGATTGGTAACACTTTTGCAGTTACTTTAGTGAATTTTGTATAAAAAATCTTTCTCTATGAGGAAGCAAAAACAAGTAGTTTTCGAGAGATTAATTATTGAAGTGATCTATAAACCAAGTTTCGAAGTGACGAACTCACTTTCGAGGCTTAAATGTGATTCGGTAATTACCGTTCAAGCATGATAGGTCTGCTGAAACGTCTACTCCAGCTTCATACACGTTTCGCCAATTTGTGTTAAAAATATATTCGAGCGATACAGTTTAGCACTAGCGGAGAACGATATTTGTTCGATCTAGGGTATAACCCTTAACCGCGACGTTTTATCGAATTGCATCGCCGAGAGGTGGCCGGACGGATGGAATTTATCAGTGAAGGACCGAGTGGGTCAAACGTCAAACCAATCTCGGCCAGATGGTCCTCATGAATTCGGCGAATTTACTTCTAGCGTTGATATTGCCAGACTTGTAGTTGAATGGATTTTGGAGTGTCGAGGTTCATTTGCTTGAATTTGGGTACCGCCGATTCGTCGGGCAATGCATCCGACCGCCGCGAACCCTAGTTGGGCTCACGGTGGTCGGATGCATCGTGGATAAATGGACGACGGGATTGCCACATCGGTGACGAGGTTGTCAGCATTAATAGAGAAGTTTTAGCGCTTCACCGTAAATACAGAACGTTCGCCGTCTTTTTTATTATTTTCATTTTCCTTCTCCGCGACGCGGCGTGCAAATGGCGTGAATTTGGTTCTAGGAGGAGATTCGAATGGAGTCTTCGCTGTTAAGGACAGAGTCGACCAAACGTCAAACCAATCTCCGCCAGATGGTCCTCATGAATTCAGCGAATTTACTTCCAGCGCTGATATGGCCAGACTCCACTTGTGCACTCAGAGAAGAATCTAGAAAATATGACTATAACGCTTGACAGATATTACCATAGCACATAGTAGTAGGAAACTAGGGCGCCACCCATGACAGCAGGTACCACATTTATGAGCATTTTTCGTAGATATTACGGTAAAAATTCTTGGAAAATCTGGGACTTTGCTTATCACCGTGAACTACAGAAATTTTTTGCAGATGTCCGGTAGTTTTTATTGCATTCCTCTCTCAGTGCAGTTGAGTGGATTTTTTAGGGTTGAGGTTCATTTGCTTGAATTTGGGTTCCGCCGATTCGTCGCTAATGCATGCGACCGCCACAAACCCTAGGTGGGTTTGCCGTGGTCGGACGCATCGCAAGCAAATGGACGATGGGATTGGTACATCGGCGAAGGGGTTGTCAGCATCAATGGATGACGTTTAGCCGCTCTTTTTGTTATTTTTACTTTCCTTCTCAGCGACGCCGCTCGCAAACGACGTCAATTAATGACTAAGCGCAGACAGGTGCTACACGAATTTGGTTTCAGCGGGAGATTCGAGTGGAGTCTTCGCCGTTAAAGAATAATTGATGCTTCCGTCACTTCCACCGCCGGATACTGCGCAATGCAAATACTGATCAATACTTTAGTACCGTCGGCTTCACGAGTTGTGTACGACGCATTTTGTTGTATAAACGCTTCGGGGAAATCACGCGTAAATTCAATTTACCCCTTCGGTATTAAGCGTAAAAGTGCGCCGCTTTCGCGCGGCTCTAAATATTCCATCATTTTTCATTGCTCTTCCGCCGTCGACTTTACGCTCTTGGTATAAAGACATAAACGCATCGTTCGCCCGTTCCACGAACGTCTCTTCGGCAACTATCGACCGGGATATCAAAAGTTACTCGCCGCTTTAACGTCGAGTCTCCGTCGCGCCTGACGCGTGTTACATGTCTCTCAGTTTAAGGTTAAAAGGGCGTGTAAAGTATGCATAAGCGCCGTTTGCGCGGACATGAATGTATAAATAAATCGATAGGTTTCACGGACGATTCTTGGACCAAAATTGGGAACGTCGTTTCGCCCGACTTTTATGTTGTTCGCGCGGCTTTCCGTTATCATTGTTCCATTCGGATATTGCAATTCGGTGGCTCGGTATCGCGAAACATTCGTCAAAGTTGGCCTCTCTCGTAGGTTTTGTGCTATTCACCTCATCGGTAGCTCCGACAAAGCGGTATTCGCCCCAGTCATTCCTGCGAGTTTCACCGGTGAACGCTCTTTCGGCGCTCAAATGGATTCCACGCGGGCGCCCTCCGCGCACAATGACACGTAACGCTCGGATTACAAGCAAAAACGTGTATTCTCACTCCATCGGGCTGCGCCATCCGAGAGGAAAGAATACATCGAGAGACGGAGCTGATTCGATAAAGTGCCAAAAAAGAAGGGACAAAGCGTTACGACTTTGTAACACAGATTTACGGTCGCGACGGGTTTGTGCGCGCCAGTCTCGAAAATGTTCTTTCAACTTCGGGCGGCGCTCATCCCGGTAGGTTGAAAACTTTTTAATAATCTCATGCACCCTCCCCGGCGCTCGGGCGCAGGTACTTCAGAGAGAATGAACTTGTCGTCTTCACATACTATTCCTCATATCGGGCTGAAAAGGCCGCCTCGTAAAACTCCGGCCAGCTTTTTAATAATGAGCCTTCGCCTTCGAGATCTTCATCCCCCGGCGGCTTTTCAACACAGAGCCCATTCAGAAGAATATCGAATTTTCTCTGGCAGCTCCTTTTTTTTTCGCCCGGCGATAAATCCTCGCGCAGCCCCGACTGCCCGAGTACTTGTGAAATATCACCGTCGCGGTATTCTCGTTACTTATTTTCTCTTCGATGCCGAGGCATTTTTTTTCCGTAAATTATTATTGCGCCACGGCGATTTGGACTAATTTCGAGACACGTCGATCATTCTTCTCGCGGAAGGGTCAATTGGTCGACTGGGTCGAGCTCACCGTGCTCGCCGTTCCGTCGCTATTCGGAGAACCTCCCAGAGTTTCTCGGCCCAGGTCGAGGTTGACGATTTACAGCTGCGCTTAGCCGTGATTCGATAAATTCGCGAGCGCGGCCCCCGCAGTGCAGGGCTTTGTCCGTAAAACAAATAAGTAAGCTCGAGAAACGGCGGGAGCGAGGGAAGGAGCCCCGCACGGTGACAAAGAGAAACGAACGCATTCGGTGGAAAACACTGTACGGCTCGTATTTCCGAGATTCCAAGAACTCTGCCTGGACCGACGCATTGTTCCTTCCATCCATTGTCCGAGCAGACGAGTACCGGCCCGTATGAATGAGCCTCTTTCGTCCGGATATCAAAATCGATACCGGAGTGCCTCGCGACCGCGCTCGGTCGGAAAATCATGGTACCTCGTTATGTGCCATTTACCATTATTCCCATCATTTTCCGGAGATAATCCCCCCCCTCCCGATCCAGGCCGGTTCCCTCGGGGACGAATAGGAAAAAAGAAGAGACAATGGATTCAATCCTGAGACGGACAGGTGGACGTTCGACAGACACTGTCGGTCCGTCGCTTCTGCGACAGCTCTGACGATCCATCGATGTCACGGTTGATCCGTTGCATCATTCATTCCGAACATTTTCACGCGTCACGGTTCTCCGTGCATTATCGGTGGGTACGTATCGCTATCGGCTGAAATGAGGCAATACCTCCTATAATTGGTGTCCAGCTCGAGCTGGATCAAGAGAGCAGTTTGGATAATTTGCTGCATACCTACTGACGACTTCAATGACGATCAGCCGTGCGGTGATTTATGGTAGGAAAGCTTTTGAACGATCTCCGTTCTCCACTGCTTTCCGACATAAATAACAGATCGATCATTTTATTTGGACGACAAAGGTGGAGGTTTCCGTGAGCTTTGCGACCACGCTCGGTTGGGAAATCGTGGTACCTCGTTATGTGCCATTTACCATTATTCCCATCATTTTCCGGAGATAATCCCCCCCTCCTGATCCAGGCTGATTTCCTCGGGGACGAATGGGAAAAAAGAAGAGACAATCGATTCAATTCCTGAGACGGACAAGTGGATGTTCAACGGATATTGTCAGTCTGTCGCTTCTGCGACAGCTCTGACGATCCATCGATGTCACGGTTGATCCGTTGCATTATTGATTCGGACTGACTAACATTTTCATGCGTCACGGTTCCCCGTGCATTATTGATGGTTACGGATCGCTATCGGCTGAATTCGACGCGATGAGTTCCAGAACTTGTGTCCAGCTCGAGCTGGACCAAGAGAGCAGTTTGTTTAATATGCCGCATACTAACTTACGACTCGAATGGATCGATCGGTCGTGCGGTGATTTATCGTACCAAAGCTTTTCAATTATCCCTCCGTTCTCCACTCTTCTCCGATATAAACAACAGATCAATCATTTTATTTGGGTGACAAATGCGGAGGCTCCGGAGGGAACGGTGGCGATGGTGGAGGGATAGAAAAGGTATTAGTAGATTGCGAGGACGAAGCGAACAGGTCCGCCTGATCTATTCAGGGATTCGGCCCGGGGTAAATTAGAAGGGTGCACAGGGTCCATGGAATCAATTGTCAACCGCAATTCCCAGTTGCCGTGGCCGGACGTACGGTCTCCAGTTCCGTTGGTCTCCGTCCTATGGCGCACGAATTCCTCTACCTACAGACCCATCCTGGGTAACTCGCCGCAATGATTCTCTCGGACTACTGGGATCGACTAGAATCCCTCGGTTCGCTATGTCGCAAGGGTGGCTAATTGGCGTGTGAGCTACCGGCGGAATACGGCATGATTGGAAGTGGATCCGAGCATCCGGCTATATATAACGAGCGGAGTTGTTCAGGCTTCAGATTGAGCTTTTATTTTCCGTCCGATCACCGAAAGGATATCATCAGGGTTGTACACTAGCCGGCGGGAGAATTTCAAAGTATCGATCGATGGAAGCTCATGATTACGGCCAATCAGCTGGCGGTCCTAGCGCGGATACTTCAATAGCACGAGAGGAAATATTGATTGTGACTAATTATCACTAATTTCATGTTAAAAAATTTACTTAAAATTGTAGGGTGGAAGATTTTTCATTTTTGCGGATACCAATTTCATCGTGAAATAACGGTATGAAGGAAAGACCGATTGCCGATCGATCAATGGCAGCTCATGATTACGGCCAACTCAATGGCACATGGGAGGAAATATTGATTATGACTAATTA
The DNA here is from genome assembly GCA_933228735.2 of Amblyteles armatorius. Lineage (NCBI taxonomy): Eukaryota > Metazoa > Arthropoda > Insecta > Hymenoptera > Ichneumonidae > Amblyteles > Amblyteles armatorius. The sequence goes on along the minus strand of OW121695.1, from coordinate 11,138,551 downwards.
TCACTAATTTCGCGTTAAAAATTTTATTTAAAATTGCACGTTGGGAGATTTTCAGTTTTGCCGATACTAATTTCATCGTGAAATAACTGTGCGCAGGAAAGACCGCTCGGCCGGTGGATTTTTCTCTCGTTTGGCGTACAGTGCATCTACCATTGACGAACGCCCGCGTGGCCCGAGTTATCCTCGCAGCTTTTCCGCAGTCGTTGGGAAAGTCGATCGGTTGACGTGACTGCATCATAAATCGTTATCGGCATACCTGCAACGTATAGGTCCATCGCAGCCCGCCCATCCTCTCTTCGAGCCTCCATTCCGTCCGATTCACCTTCACCGTCCGAAACTTTCTTTCGCCGCTAATGCTTTTCATCCGTCAGCCGCCTGAACTATCCCGTCGCTTTCACACTCTCGCGGGGCCACAGCCTCGAAGGGATGAAAGAAAAGCTAGATTGATGGCAGCGTATGCCGAACGATCGGTCACGTCGCAGTTCCTCGCGTGGATTTTTCTCTCGCATATAATTACGGTACGTGGGAGACGAAAATCCATATCACAATCCTGGAGATTGCGTTTTCGTCAACCATTTACACAAGTTTGAAATAAAGTACAGCTTTAAAAAAAAAACGAAGAACCAAATGGGTTATCCTACCATTTCAAATGGTACCTCGAGCTAATAAATCACTACTACTACAAAACAAAATAATTCTTCGTATAATTCTGCTTATAATTCTTCTTATAATTTTTTCTCGTCTGGTGTTCCGAAAAAATGGCGTTAAAAAATGATGAAACGCACGTCCGCCGATAATGTCACAACAACAATATCAAAAATATTGGCAGACAAAATACGAAGGTCACTCTTGAGATAATCTGCTTCTCTTTTGCGGAGCGACGACCCTTCGCCAGCACCATTATTAATAACCTCCTTGTCGGTTTTCCCAATATCATCAGTCGTCTGGGACGTTTTCTTATTTTATCGGCACGACCGCGATGCTTTTGTGCGAGATGTGTCGTTTTTTACCGTGAACGAGTGGTAATCTGTCTTTAAGCACACCCTCCAATTTTTCCTCAAATTTTGTCTACCTCCTCAGTGATAAATTCCAGCGAAATATTCCGGCAAAATGTCGCTATCGAAAGCACGGTTAATAATGAGCAGGGAAATAATCAAATAAACGATTTACATCGAAAATCCTCTCATTTTTCCGCACACATTATTCGTCGCAAATTCATCCTCTCCGACTATACGCGCAGCATCTTATTTGTCTTTATTATTTTTATCTTTTTTACATCTCGCGTTTCAGGCGTCTCGCGAATAATGCTACACCGTTGTCTGCTCCGTGCCGAGCTCGATACTCTCGTCCTTAAGTGAATGACAAACGTTGCACGACAAATTTTATATTCCTCCGAACAAACACATTTGTAGACGCGGTAAAACATAAAATGCGAAGGGATCGCCTTTATCGAACCGACGACTCGTCTCCTGGGTAATGTTTACATATTATTCTTGAATATTATCGGAAACTTATAAAAAAGCTGCTCGGTCGATACACAATTCAACCTCCGGCTAGTTGAGTCAATAAAGAAAATAAATAGATCGCGAAGGACGAAGAAATGGGGGAAAAACTACACAATAATTCGCATATTTCTGTAAAAACGTTATTGTCCTTCAATTATCGAAACGTCTACAGTAAAATTGAAATCTCTATCGTGATGCGAACAAATTTTTTTTTAAATCCTTTATTTATTTTTATTCGTCCTTATCATGAATCGTTACAGATTGGTGCAAGCTTTCATTTTAATCTTATTCGACGATCTCTCGTAAAGCGGGTGAGCCTCGTTACTCCATTATTCCCGGGCAGGATTGGAGCATCAAGATGGAAAGTTATGCCCGACGAAGTGGTAAAGAAGAGGTTGCCAGATTTGATCAGTCGGAACGGCCCGTTAGTCGGACTTGAGGGACGGGATGGACTACGCCTCGCTCGGGATTTTCAAAGGCTCCTCCTCGAATATCTATCGATCTCGACGAAAGGCCCCACTTCTCCCGACTTCTCGGTTAAGGGCTCTTCACATTTTATCCTGTTTCTACCTTCGGCGTGATTGCGATTAAATCCACGAGCCAGCGACTCGTACAACGAACGATTTTATCCCTCGTCGCGTGGGGAGCCTTCGGACAATAATCTGGCGCTCATGTAGACGGATAAACTGGACGTGTTGTCATGTTGTTTAATATTTTAAAAAAACATCTCGTTTTTAAAGTCTGCGAAACTATTTTTTGCGATAAAATTTCAGTTCACAGTTGGAATCAAACATTGCAATGTGGATTCTCAATTCTGTAAGTCGGATCACAGCTTCTCAGGGAATTTTCGCAGAATGTACCATCTCTGATTAATTTTTTTGCCTGAGAGGACCAAAAAGGCAATTTTATACCAGCTATTCGACGATAATCTGGCGTTCACTTAGACGGGTAAATTGGATATCCTTTGATCTTTATTCTGAGGAATCTCGAGTTTTACCCTGCAAATACAGAGAATCATACATTTTAACGAACATGACTGGAAGACAAGCTTGTATTTTATCTAACGGCAAAAAAATCTCATTTTGCAGATTGTGAAACAATTCTTTGCCGTAAAATCTCATTTCTCTGCTAAAATCAAGCTTTGCATTGTGAAACCTCAGTTCAGCGCGTCGGATCACAGCTTTTCAAGGTATTTCCACAGAGAGCACCGTCTCTGATTAATTTTTTTGCCCGAGAGTACAAAAAAGAAAGAAATTTTACAGCAGAAAGCGATAAACCTTTCCCCCGCGAATCATCTCGAAAGTAACGAGATGGAGGAGGATAAAAAGTTTAAAGTGGACGCGAAATTTTCCCTGCCTCTCGACGTTTTTATGTTCTTGTCAATAAAGTTACATTTTTTTTAGCCGGATCGCTAAAAACTCAACGCTCATGGCAATTCAAGCTCGAGGGTCCTCGTCGCGAACGCTGTTCCTAGTTTTTAATAAATCTTCATGCTCCCTTTCGTATTCTCAACATTGAAGCGATTAAAACTCGACAATACGCCTTAATGTTCAAGTCGATCGATTTCCCGATTTTTCTTCTCCATTTTACTGGCATATATAATATAATCAATATATATAATTATAAATATATAAATATAATATAAATATATATAATATAAATATAATATAAATATATATAATTACTTATCTACCTCCGGTCCGATTACACGGCCGTTAATAGTCGCCCAACTATTCCCGTATCGCGAGGTGGGACATTTTGAGCGAACGCGAAATATGTTATTGGGAAAGCGGTCTCCGTTGCGACGGGGCCGGCGTTCATTAGGAAATTTTTATCGACATCCCAATGAACCTCCGATCCGGAATAATAAAATAGTCGTATCGTAAATCGACGGTAATACAGCTGGCTCTCGCTCGACGAGACGAACAGATTGAATTGGAATCTCCCCCGGCACGGTCCGATCTCCCTGACTCACTCCAGAAAATCATAAAGTTGATTAAGCAGACGAGTGTCCTCGTAAAATGAAATATTTCCTGCTGGAAAATTTATTGCTCTCGAGGCACGAAATCGCATTTCAATTTCGCGGTGGTTAAATATTCGCGATATCGAAATAATATCGGAGCAGCGTGATGATTTTAAATGCCGTAAATCTTGTACGGTCAACAACATTTTCGAAGTACGATCGACTTTCATTGTGCAAGATTCTTCGGGAAACAGTTTTAGCGCACATTATCGGAATAGCGGGAGTGAGAATCGACGAACCGCGTGTTCCACGGGTATGCATGGCGAGGAAAATTTGCATAAACATCTTCCGACATCGTCGTTCAACTTTTAAGCTGTCTTATGAACTCTAAGTGAAAGCTCCCTAACGCTCTTTTCTCATGAACTCTGATAAGTCTCGAATAACGTCGAGCGCTCCTTACTTGGTGTCTCCTCTCACGTAACTTTCGAGACGGATTGGAAACTTTGTGCTCGGATTTTTTAAATTTTTTCTCATTGTTGAAAATTGTTTGAGAATCTCATTTTCACGGAATGACGTCACTTTTGATCGAAAAATGAGCTCTTCAAGCGGGAAGTGAAGTATTTTCGCTGTAACATCTTTTCCGGACAAGAAAAACATTTTTCAAGCCGAAAGTAATGACCAGTTTCCAGTATGACTTAATTTTACAGCAAAAGTATTTTAATTACAATAATTTGTTTCAATTTCACTCTAAAAATCCGTTAATTAAATCCGTTATATAAACCAGTTTTTGCATAGAAAATTCCAGTCCGGTGAATTAAAATGAAAATGTTTCTGAACGTCGAGTACAGATCAGAGGGACGCAAAATTGCGGAAAACAGTCCCGTGCGATTTTACGCAAAAGCGAAAGTTGGCTGAATCTAAAATATCACAGCGCACAGTTTCTCTCCCGGCGTTCGGCGAAAGGACCGTGAGGGGTGGGAGGGCGCCTCGCAAAGAGCGACACTTCAAAAAACCGACGCCTATCGAGCGAAACGAGCCGTGAAAAATTTCATCCACCTTTCCTTTCTGCCATCTCGGGAGCATCTTCTCGTCTCCCTTCGGCATCGGATGCTCGAGTTTCGGGGCGTCAAGCTTTGAGAATTTTCCCCGATCCTTCGAAAGCCGAAAAATACTCGCGCGAACATCCTCAACGTGCGAACCACCGACATACACCTTTATTCCACCCTCCGGCGAGACACAGTCATCCGCACCTATACGCGCAAAGTCATCAATCGAAATCACACGCCTCGGCGAATTCGACGATTTCTCACGATCGTCAAAGAATCCTCGGCCGGTTTTTCTTGCAACGAGGCTACCGCACATTTTCCAATTATGAAAGTTTCTTCGGCTCGGCAAATTAACGATAAAAATAATTGTTCAACAAATTACCCGGTAACTTAGCCATCTTTTCCATAAAGGAAAACAGTTAAGTTGCCGGGTGATTTGTTGAACAATTTTTTTTTCCCTTAATTTCTTGATAACATTTTGGAATCACTATTATGGAAAACCAATATTTTCAGCATCTTCCATACGCTTGATTTTTTTTCAGATTTTCATCCCATCGAGAAGTGTTCTCAATTCTCTCTCAATTCTCTCCGAACCAACGCGAGCTCGAATTGTCCGCAAGTACTACCTTAATGAAGTCTTACCGCCGGCGAAAGATTCATCTCGTCGAGACCTACAGAAGCCTCGATGCAGCTTCAGTATTTTTTTTTTTTCGTGCCCCAGATTTTGCAGTATCTGGTATCTTCGTATATGCGATATGGAGATGGTACATTCGTTATATTACACGGCATGAAGGAAACGCTTCTTCAAATTGCATAAATATGAACCCTCTGACAGTGCCGCTGATGCATGCGCACAGGTATGCACGGCCATCACTCGTCGAGGAGGTTGTACATGCGGGAATATCTCCCCGCGTGTATGGGCACACATTTCGTGGGGATGGAGGATCGGGGAGGTAGGCAGAGAGAGAAAGTCAAGAGTGGAGTAGCAGCAGCAGCAGCGATATACGTATAGAGAGTGGAGGAGGCCTAGCGCGTAGTTGCTCCACTTTGCTCGTTCGTTCGAAGCGAACCAACGAGCCGAGCCACTTGTCAGTCCTCAGCAACACGCGGAGGCGCATACCCAAGCCTTTCATTACATCCGGAGTCACCTGTATAGGATATGAATAGGTTTTGGTCTTGAGAGTCTGTGCACGATGCGAGGAGCCGCGCGTCGTCGCGAAATGTAAGCGGAAAAACCTATAAATTCGATCGTGTAATTGTCGATCGCTCCGGGTCTCGATTTTCGTGCGCGGACGATGGACCGAAAGTTGGGTGAAAAAAAAAAAATTCGGAGCAGTCGCGTATAGCGGATGAGTGGAGACGTTCAAACACCGATATTTTCGCACCCGACAAGATGGCTAGGTCGTCATTTTCCGGCCCTCGATTTTCGTGCGCTGACGATGGATCGAAAGCTGGAGGAGGACAAATTCGGGGAACTCGCGTATAGCTTAGCACGAGTCGATACGTTGAGACTCCGATATTTTTGCACCCGAAATGACGGCTCAGGCGTCACGTTTTGAAAATTTTCGTGAATGAAAAACTGCGAATTCAATCGAACTTATCTTTCCGATCGATGAATGTAATCGGTCATAGCCGCATCGGCGCTGGCGTGCGGAGTCGCACAGCCTGTTCGAGATAAATGCAGGTCGAACACCGACATCCGTGGATCGGATGCAGTCAGAAACTCTTTGTTTTCTGCTATCATGCTTCCTCACTTCCGTATCATCCCGGACGCTCTCGTCGACGTTCTTTCACGAGAGCTCTGTACTATCTGCTTTTCGGATTGGCCGACATCCAATTCGTTATAGTACTCGCGACCCTCGCACAGAAGTTTCCTGTTTTTTCTGCTTTTTTTCTTTTTTTTTTTAGTTTACTTTTTTTCCAGACCGGTGAAACAACGATACGCTGGACGTTTCTGCTATTTCAGCAACGACGAATGTTACGGTGATAAAGGAGGGTGCATTGTTCGCGGGACCGTGTCTAAATCGGGCTGGAAATCGATATACACGTACTCCGCCCTGGTGGCTTTCAGTTTTAAAAAAGTTGCTAGCTTACCCGATCGCGACTCGTTACTTCATCCATTTTCATAATACTTTATCTATAAAACAAATAAATTGCTTTCGTAAGTGTTCCGTTTTGTCTTCTTTTATCCACAGAAGTGCCAAAGAAACGAAACAACAGCACGTTAAAAAAAAAATCGTTTGCAATTTAATGCACTGTCGTGATGGATTACAATTGTGATGAAACATTAACGTACAGTCCATTAAAAACTTTAGAAATACTTTTATTTTAATAATTTACTCTAATTTTACTACAAAAAGTACTTTAATTCCAATAATTTACCGTAATTTCACTCTTAGAGTCCATTAATATTTCATGAAAATTGTGCACTAAATTTAATGTACCAGTGAGAACTTTCAGTCCCGTACATTAAATTACCAATTTTTTTAACAGTCCAATGGCGATGGGCTGCGTGAAAATTTATCAAAAAAAAAATTAATACTGCGATAAGCTTAGGTGCTGCAGATGGCAGCGACTCCACAAAACTCGAGCGGTCGAGGGTACTCAAAACAAAACGGGGTGATAGTAGCGGGGAGTGGAGGGGCCGAGAAGGGGGGGGGGGGGGGGGTGGGGCTGAACTGCCATAACATTTATGTGATAGCAGCAAAGCCGAGCGTCATTTGTGTCCCGCACACAGGATACCGTCCACCGGGCCGGTAGCCCATTAAAATCCGACATTATACGATACCGAAAGCACCTGGCGGCCGGTCGTGGGCTCGTGTTCTCGGGCAACTACCGCAGGACAACGGCGACCGCGGTGCACATAGTTTTGTGGACGACCGGGGTTCTCTCCCCCGTTTTCTGGTTGTTGATGCTTCTGATGCCGCCCTGGGAGGGAGCAACACGAGTTTCCCGACTGGATAAGCCACCGAGGACGTATTAATTAGGCTCGTCTGACGGAAATTACGCCGGCCAACTGTTCCGGGACTGCGCCTAGCTGTGCCGCTCGCCGGAATCTCATAAAGCCTTTGGTCTCTCTTTTCGAGCTAAAAATAAAAAAGATCTCTCGAAGCTTTCGGGTTCGAAAATGGGTGCCAAAAAAAAAAAAAAAAAAAAAACGAAAGTGCAATTTTGTTTTCGGACCGATTTTATCTCATAGGGAGGTTATTGAAACGAAGGCGTCATTGGTGGAAAAGAGTTGATGTGCCCGATATCGCTTCATTGCCGATTTCACTGCTACAGTTGTTTCGTTGCTCGAGCTTAAGAGCTCTGCGAGGAGATTTAATTCGGTGTTCTTTCAGCCGGTACAACGACCGCTCTCGTTTCTCTTTCCACTGTCCCCTTCTATATCTATATCACCTCGGCGACAGCGGTACCGACTGCATTCGGATACCGTGAATACTCGCTTAGGGGATTCCCTGCTCCGCTGTACCAACGGTCTCGCCAAGCTAAGTTAGGCGAGAAACTTTAATGCGAGAATATTACGCGGCTCGATGCCCCTCTCTGCCCGGGTGGCGACGCCACAAAAAGTGTATATACTTTCTGGCCCGAGGACCGGAACATCTGGCGCGTTGTATCTATCCCGGTTTTCCCGGTCGCAAGACGAATGACCTCCCTTCTTCACTTCTCCCCCACAGTTTGGCAAAGGCCACGCAACATTCGACAAACTTTCTCACAACTTCTTAACAGACTGCGAAACTGTATCTCTGTCTGTCGCCCGGATGAATTACGTTTCGAGGCAACAAACTGGCGCGCCGGACACGACGCTTGCTACGTACGGGTCATTCTTACGAACTCCGACGGTAGCGTGCAGGAACAAAGTCAAGAATTGTTGGGTACTATTTTAGCGATATGTAACAACCTGTTAAATGCTCTGACAAAAAATAAAAAAATAAACATTGGATTTAATTTAACTTAATTTGCCTAATTCTTAATTTCGAAAAATAATTAAAGTTTTTTCGGTACAGAATGTCACGTGGACTGTGCATACCTATCGCTTCCTCGATGGGTACACGATCTAATGGCATTCTATCCTCCGGGGCTTACGAAACGATATTCCCCTCGCGCGAATACCGTATTAATTCCCCGTTGCACGCTTCCAACTGTGCGTTATGATACGGATATATGTGTTTAATGGAATACGCTTGCGGGTAACGAGGATGCGCAGAATCATGGTTTACTGCACCGACCTACAGTAGAACTTCTCGCAAGTTAACCCGGCGCGTGAGTCGTGCTTTGCCATCATCCACGATATAGCTGCGGTGTCCTGGCGTCTGTTTGACGGGGTCGGAATCAGTATCGATCATCCACTCTGCACCGGATCCGTCGGTATCCCCACTCTCAGAACCACCGATGGAGGAAAGTGCGTGTAATAAATGCTCTGCATAAAAAATAGAACTCGGGACAGATTCTACGGCCACACCCAGAAAAAAAAAATTATTTGACGACCGCCGTTTATTAAGATCAAGTAAAATATTTATTTGATTAAAATAAATATTTATTTCATTTAAGTAAGTATTTACTTAAATTAAATAAATATTAATTTTTATCAAATAAATATTTTACTTACGTATTTCTACTCATTGCAACTTTATGTCAATAAACGCATTTACTGCTTGTAACGACCAGGCGGTGAGTTCGGAGGATTGGTCGTGGCGGATGACGTGACGTTTGGTCCGAATTTGAATGATGGAAAAAGATGGCGATCGTCAGGATTCGAATCCGGATTAGTCGGTTGCTAAGTAGGATCGCTAACCACTGCGCCACCGTCACCTGCATTTTTCCGTCATTCGAGTCGTCTACGTACGTGTAACACTAGACCATCACAAACTATTGCAAAAGCTGCGAGGAAAATGTGCACTTATGGTACGACCTGCTGTAGATCGGCGGCCCGCAGTGTTCAATAACCGCGGCGGAGACTCGTTAACGAGAGATGGACAACGAATTACCATATTCCTCATGGTCAAGCCATGGTGACAGGATATCGGGGCTTCCCCCTTTCCCCGCGAAATACTCCATGGACATAGTTTTCCTGGGTATGAATTTCATTATGCGTCACAAACTCGCGGACTCGCGTTCCATCCGCACCAACGTGCGGGGAAAACCGCACATAGCATGCAGAATTCAGTGCCAACGTAATACCCGACTCATACAGGAATGATAAATATAATACCGCGGACCGTTTGCGCCGTAGCCGTTATACACTTGTCCACCATTTCGCGAATGGTCGCACCGGCGGTTGCTGTACGTATTGTATTGCATAGAATTTCCCACGTGGCTCGTACCTCACACCACCGCATCGCGCCTCACGTGCGTTCCACTCCACGCGCAATATTTTTTAGCTACGTGCCTCGCGCGCTCTCGCTACACCCCTCGCCGTGATATACCGAGGGTGGAATGAAAGGCTGGAACGGAGGCAAACGGGGCAGTCTCATTCGGGCTTTCCTCCACGTCCGATATATTTATGACCGGACTGGACGGAGCGTTGAGAACGCCCCGTGGATCAAAGCCAAAGAAAATAGTCCAAGGCGATAGAAGATAGGCCGCCGCCGAGGGCCGTGGCGAGACTGTTCATTGAATTACAGGGATTTGTTGAGAAACATTCCACCTTTGGCTTCGGAGATGTATATACCACTTTGCGAAACAATAGAGCATCGACAATGAGGACTCGGTTGGAATTGGTACGGCTGGCTGTTACATCCGCCAGTATCGGGTCGAAACTGGGGCTGCAGGATGAGTGGTTTTTTAATGACCGTGTTATCCGGCCGGTTTTCTCGATGCTGACGGTGTGATTATCGATACGGGTCAAACAATTACGTTATACAAGCTCTATTTCTCCAATTCATTAATCGGAAATTTCGTATGGAACGCATGGTCGTTGATGCAGTCGCGGTCGATCAGTAATCCGTTTCATGGCAACCCGGCAAAGCTGTTGATCGAATTAGAGGGATTCGTTGAGAAACACTCCATCTTTGGCTTCGGACATGTATATAGAACTTGGCGAAAGGATGGAGCATCACCGATATAGAGTCGGTTGTGGTTAATCCGGCTGTCTGTTACATTCGCCAGTGGGGCGAAACTTAGACTGTACGATGACTGGTTTTTTAATGACCATGTTATCCGGCCGGTTTTCCCGATGCTGACGGTGTGATTTTTGATACGGGTCAAACTATTATATCATTTAGGCTCCATTTCTCCAATTGATTAATTGGGAATTTCATATGAAACGCATAGTCGCGGGTGGTTTGTTAATGCATGCAGGCCAACATAGGGAACATAGTTGTCGATGCAGTGGCGGTCGAACAGTGAGCCGGGTGCCACGCAACGGATCAGAAGTGCACTTGACGTCGCGCACAGGAGATCCACGGTGAACGAGTGTGCACCGTCGGGCACATAATCGCGGGTACTCCGCAATGCGAAACTCGCTGGTGGATTATATTTCCTCCGATATAACGTGCGCACGTTCGACATATTCACTGACGGGAATCGTTTACACGATGGTGAAACTTTGAATTTTCGAATGTACAGGCTCTTCATCTCTCGAACGTACCCGTGTCACATACTCGAACGTTCTAGAGCGAGTGGACCAAGTTCCGATCTTCAGCAAACACTGGACATCAAGAGGATTTCCGTGCATTATGTTTACACGGCTCGATGCGGTGACACGTATACACATCGATGACGTAAGCTCGTTCTCGACGAACGGTGAATGAAATTGAAGGGGACGAGCCACGCGAGTCTCGGCCAGCCACGCGAGCTCACGTCGCGTGGCTGGCTCGAATCTATCGGCGAATTCTCCGAGGAACTCGTTAAACTGTTAACTGCGAAAATCGATTACGTTTTTTGTCCAAAGCTCGTTAAAATTGAATTTCTTTTTTTGTAATTTGGTTAATTGTTTTTGTCCGACTACGTTGATGCGGATCTTTTATTTTCTATGTGTTCTTCCTCATTACCGGGTATAATTGGACTAATCTACGGTACTGATAAATTTCATCAGACTAGCGGCCAATTATCGTAGGTAACGGTCCTTTGTCTTCCGGGAATTCATTTTAATTATCATTCTGTTAGAAAAGAGAGGAGGTAATAGAACGGACTGGCCACGGAGAACGGGAGAGAGGACAGTGATGGACTGGCCCAAAAAGGTCCAAGACAATAAGTGGATCTTGAGTGATGAAGGCTAACCCCGCCGGGGCTATCTCTTCGAGATTGTGCCATATCATGCGAACGACCGTTTTCGTACACAGATCACAAAGTACTGTGCCACAACCAGAAAACACCGAACCAGTCAAAATTTGTACAAACAACCAGAATTCTCTCAGGTGGAATTTAACTGGCTGCACTGGCTGCATTCGACGTACATTCCAGTTCACTTTCGGTTGAAAAATGAGATTTTCGAACCAGAAGTGATTCCCGGTGTGACGTCACTTCCGGTCGAGAAATGGGATTTTGAAACAGGCAGTGACGTCATAACGAAGTTTTTCAAATGTTTTTAGATGACGTCATTTACGGTTTGAAAGGTTGAAGCGTTCGCACCGGAAGTGGCGGTACAGAGGAAATGTTTAATTCCTACCTTGAATATGTCCCGAACAAAGCCGGTGCCAGAAACGTGTAAGAACTATGACCACCCTCATTTGCCTACCAGCGAGCGCTGCGGAAAACCTCAATGCTCTGCATCAAAGGAGCGCAGCTCTCGTAATTGGCTCTACGGTGGATTTTACCCGATTGCGCTGCATCCACCGGGAAGAGGTTGTCAAAAGAATATTTATGCAGGAGGACGGAGGATACCCGAACATTATCAAATGAATGCACACCTTATATGTCGGAACTCGCCCACGCATCTATGCACCACCTTTGAAATCTTCTTTCCGCACGTAGGAGGGAATCGCAAGAGCTTCGACGACAGTAACGACATTTTCATGCAGAGGCGGGTGCGTGGCACAATGTCTCTCGAACGTCGTGGACGGAATGCAGATGCCTGATACAGCTCCGTTCCCATCGGTCCATACATAAAACGTGAGACTATGCACACCATCGAGTGTTGACTCCGCGGAGCAGAAGGCACCTCGTGACTCGGATGGAAGGCACAATGCCTCGACGAAACTACGGTCCGCCTTACCTCGGTTCCCATCCCTGTATCGGCGAATCTAGTCACGCAGCGGGCACGTGACGCAGCCATTACTATCCAAGGAAATCAACATCCCCCCCCCCCCCCCTTCCCCGCCGCCGCCCCGAGAGAAAATCCACTCGGTTCAACTCAAATTGCATTCTGTGTATCCAAGTTTCGCGAGTTTTGAACACCTAACCACCGTGCGGTTTCGCGAGTTACCACGGTCAGACGAAAGGGGAATCTGGCAAAGACTACCGCCAAGCAGCCGTGAGCGCCAGATGCAATAACCGTTGGGCTAAGATTGTTGAAATAGTTTCGGCAAATCGATTCGGTGCGTTGAACTGTATGTAGCTCATGCGGCAGAGTTTCTGACGACCGAACAGTCGGACGACGGGTTAGCTACTACGGCTTCTGGAGACTAATCAACTGGTTTCGACATTCGTGTTGTGAATCTGTGCACCGCACCCAGAACAAAGTTTATCACTATCAAAGATCATTTATTAAGGACGAAGATAAATTTTCATTTGCTTCACAACCCAACAGAGCGTTTAATCATTTCTAATATATTCATTTATTTGATAGTATTATTGTAACATTAGTTACACATCAGTTGTAAATTTAATTTTAAAAAATTATTTAAAAAAATTAAAAGTAAAAGTAAAAACTTGTTGGCCACGAAACCTCTGACGATTCGGAGGCAGAGTAAACTTTATCGAATGGTCTTACAAACTCCGTGCAACACACGTTTTCGCGTCGAGAAGGGACGTAACGGGTGAAGAGTAGGACGTTGCTGGAAAAATCCTTGATTTACTCGACGGCGTTCGCCCGACCCGACGCTCGCTCGGTGCTTCTTATATTGATGAGAAAACGGGGAAAACGCGTTATAACCGAGACACGCGGGGTGGGAAGATAGGGTGGGAGAGGAGGGGTAGCGAAGAAGCGGGCGGACGGGTGAGCGGAGATATAGAGAAAGTGGCGCGTGACGCGAATGCATTCAGCGCGTTTACGGGCGGGTGGGGAGTTCCGTCTCTCTTTTATTTTCTCGCTGTTTTTGCTCCTCGCCTATTTGAAGGAACGGGGTTACGGCACGGCAGTACATATAGCACGGCCCTCCGGTACGGATAGAGAAGGAAGAGTCGTGTTTGTGCACCGTAAGAATGCTTCCGCTGTCTCGTTCATCTCGTAGCCATGTAACTCTGCGGTAGCACCTTCCCCCCCCCCCCCCCCCCCCCCCCCCCCCCCCTTTCGCCGTGCGCATTCCATCCACCGGTTCCTTCCATTGCCTCCAGCAAAGAATCTCCACTGTAAAATTTATCAGTTTCCCCGGTTGCGTCCGAGATAGTCCTCTTCCTCTCCGTACCAACCTCGAATACGTCCGGCGTCATTCTTCGGCTTCAATTTCCTCCCTCCCGTTCGTCCCCCTCGTTTCTTCCGCCGGTTGTCTCTCCGCGGATGTGTGGGCCGTGACCGGAGGATGGTAAAATAATGGGAAACCCTTGGAAAACCCGCACGCCCGGTCGGTCGCCCGGGTCCGTCGCGCTTCGAGCATCTTCCGCATGACCCGGTTCCGGCCGGTTGCCCGCCTTATTCTCGGAATCACGGAACCGCGCCAAGATCGACGGAGAGTATCGTACAGCGCTGTGTAAGAGAGCCGGGGAACAAGAGGGCGGATGCACTCGTGTCCTTGCTCCGTTACAATAGCGAATGCCAGCCGACCCCACCCGAGGACGGTTTCGCCTCGCGAGAAGAAGGGTTTGGCTGGCTGGCGGCCTGGCCAGTGTGCTTTTGTGTACATCCACAGTGAACCGGCGTCGCCGACGGTCCGCGTAGCTTTCCTCAGCCTCCGTGCCGCGAGGTCTTTTGAACTCGCACCGAACGAAATTCCTATCTCTCGTTCAGATCCGAGAGGCCATTTCGTCGTTTTTTCGATGGAAGATGGGGAGAGACAGCTCGAGGCTGGGCGGGTGTCGCACACCGGACGGTTAACGGGTCGAGGGTCTGGACCTACGGAGTTTTCGTCCTATCTCGGGCTCGCCGCGTCGTTCAGCCGAGCCCTTTCCCTCGACCCCGGCGTTATCCGGGGCTCTGGCTTGTATCTTTATTACACACTGGGCGGCGCTAAAATCGTCCCCGCTTTCCGTGGAGATGATATCGCCTTATCGGCGATTACGAGATACGGCAGAGACCCTCCGATTCTGCATGATGCGGCGTCAACGACGGATTCAAGAAATCCAATCGATACCGAAGGAAATACACCGACTCTTCGCGTCGCGGAAATTACCGGTTGATCGATTGCGAACTTAATGTCCCGTTACGATTAGGAACTTAGAGGCCGTCCGGAAAGCCGCGTATCGTGGAGTATCTTGCTCCACTGTATTGCCAAAGCCCACAATAGACTCGAGTCGCTCGAGCCTCTCCGGTCGTATAATTTCGGATTTGATATTGCCGCCGCCGTAAATTCTACGATATCGCGTATTATAGGAGATTGCCGGTAAGTTTAGTATCGCGACTACGAGACACTCCGCTGGAACGATATCGTTACCGTGGGAAGAGCTCACGGCGCTGAGAGCTCGCAATCGATAGCGAATGCACGTACAGCCTCTTCGGGTCGTAACACAGAGTCGCGACCGCTCGTCTCGTCATCGTTCAGATTCGACGGTCCGACGTGTGTCCGCGCACGTACGTGAGTCTGTTATCGAGCTGATATCCACGGACCGTTCTCGATCGACCGCCCGATTCGGCGTCCTCATCGCCCACTACTCACACTCTAAAAACAAGCGCGTTGTTTCGACACGCAAGCCGACCAACACGTATTTTATCAACGCATTTGGTTGGTCGCATTATTGTATTAACACGTGTAACATGTGCGTTGTGAGTTGTTTGAAAACACATGACAACAGGCTTGTTTTTAGAGTCCATTCTTCATTTTCCTTCGCGAAGATCGTGACTTCTCTTGTAGTTCGGTGGAGCGATCGCGGTGGCAAAAATTCGATTGCTGGCGCTCTTCGTTCCGGCGATGATGAGCTTGAAGCGAAAAGAAAATCATTGCCGCGTCAACAGGGCCGTGAGATTTATTCATATCCGAGATCACATTTCAGCGTCATACCCGGACAATGCAGCCCGGTCGCGGAAGATACATCGGCCATCGGATCCTCCCATTGGGTTAAAAGCTGCCATGCCAGCCAACACTGGCTCGATATTCCGGGCTCCGGTTACTAAATAAATCACACCGAGAGCGGCAATCATATAGCAATAATTCACGCGATCTCTTGGGAAACGCCTGACAGTTTCCTGTCGTTCGTAGCGTTCGGTATAATTTCGCCCGCCCGGTTCAATCGGCTAATATTTTAGTATCCTCCGGTAATCGTTTATCCGTCGCGTTCGTGTGTTTCGATTTTCTTTTATTTCTATCTGCTGACAAATGAAAATGTATCGGCGGCGATTTTGGGCGCGAGTCAATTATAAGCTAGGCACGGGGAGCGGAGAATCGTAGGACCGAAATATAAACCGAAATTTATGCGCGCGCTAAGTCCCTTAAGCCCGCGTACAGAACGCCGTGGCTGTCCATGGAACGAGATACTACGGCCCCTCCCCTCCAAAACAACCCTCCCGGCACTGCTCTCCGTTCCCGATGAACTCATTCATCCAGTTCCTGCCAATAAATGGCAAATAAATTGGCCGTACCTACCAGCCACGATTGGATATATTGCGCCCCACCCGACGTCCTTTGTGAAAAATCCCTCCCGTTCGTGTCGCTTTTTTTATCGCGCGAGCCCTGCTGGGACGACGCGTTGGAAATGACGCACTTCTGGCTGAATCGTACAAAAAAAAATCCGGATTTTTACTCGACCCGATGCGACGGGTCGAAGGTGCGTACTCGACGCGATTCCCGTTCTACGTTTCCAGCGACCCGACGAATAACGTTGCTCAAAGGTAATAACGACCCGGCGGAAGATTCACTGGCTCAATTAATAATCAGAATCTTTTCGAGCGAATTATTAATTTATGGTTTCAATCCGAACGTCGAGGTAAATTGCTCCACGGTATAAGAGCGCGCCTCTCCGCGGGGGACGAGATTGCGGTCTTCATATTTTCCGACAAGTGGAAAGTTGAAATGAGAATCAACGAGTTGGAAAATGTCTGAAGACGTCGTGTGCTCTCGGGCCAAATAGATGGAGTTCTTCTTCTCCTTCTCTGTGGGAGGCAAGACGTAAAACCGTAATTTCTCCTGCCGCTGGGTATGAAGCCACCTTTGGGGGGGGGGGGGGGGGGGGGGGGGGTCGAAAAACGGGGTTTCTTCTCACACGGAGAGCGAGAAAGCGGGAAGAGGAAGGAAACTGGAGAAGGAAGCTGCACCCAACATCGCTATATCGCGACTGTGAATTCGATGGTGGAATACCGGGGAGATACGAGTCGATGGTTGTTACGGCATTGGCTGTAGTAGAGAGCGGGGCAAAATGGGACAGTGCGGCAAAACGGGACACTGGGTTGAAACTCAATTTTCCAATAATTTTTGGATGGCCCATTTTGTCCCAACGACACATACGGATTCTCAAGCCCGTTTTGCCCCACTCACCACCACCGCCACCATCCAAAAGTTATTGGACAATTGCGTTTTGCCCCGTTATCCCGTTTTGCCCCACTGTCCCATTTTGCCCCGCTCTCCCCTACGCGATTCTCGGGCTCAGGGAGACACGAGAGCTTCGCCGCGAATGGTTCCATTTCCAAAACTAACGAGCTCACCTAGCGCGTTGTGCCAACTTTTGCCGAGTTACGGAGATCTACCGCCGCGCAACCCTTCGCACCCTCCCCGTGTGGCTTTAAACCCGTCCATATTCTCTCTCGGTTTGGTATGGATTGTACAACGGCTCCGTCCGGCGGCCGCTGTAACCATTCGTGGGTGTACGGTGACGCAGTTTAGTATAGGTATCTTCGCTACCTCAAAAATATTCAAACCCCGGGGGTGGCTGCGCCCGTCTGATCTATGCTCGCGGTCCGGCCATCCGCCGGATTGTTGGTCACACTAACTAGAATTCGCTCTCCCGTCATATAAAGCTCGAAAGTTCAACGAAACTTTCGGGCATTTTTTAAAATTTATTTTATTTTTTTGCTCTATCTCACACAAATTCGGCGCCGACGGCTGCGGTGACATGCCCGAAGGGAAGACTGAATTATGCATTATACCACGATTCCACATTGCAATGGTCAAAGAATAGGCCGATTATGAAAAAAAAAAACACACACACACATTTTTGACCCCCCAAGTAAAAATGAATGGAAAATTAAGAAGGAACAATTTTATTGATTTTTCTATCATGTCAAAGGGACCTCGTAATGTATTCCATATTTTACATCGTAATGGACAAATATTAGACGGATTAAAAAAAAATTGTTTTTAGAAACCTAACTGAAAATAAGTAGAAAATTAAAAAGGAACAATTTTATTAATTTTTTTATTGCGTTAATGAGATGTGATACCAGAGAGAAACAGGTGGAGACATTGAATCCAATTTTGCCGGGGGAGTTAGCAATTGATTGCGTTACAGTATGTTACAAGCCGCAGCCTAATCCTTCCTAATCTAATACGAGAGGTGAGAGAGGCGGACCAAACTCCTTCGCCTTAGGACACACGCTGAGGTTGGTACCAGCTTGGGGATGCTGTTCACTATCGCTCGCGCTTCAGCTACGAACTCCCCATCGAGTTTTAGCCTCACGTTAATCTCGACGGATGGCCGGTTGCACTTACTTCACATATTGTAAAGCGAGTTTAACAAAGTGCCGGATTATCGGGCACGATAGAGTGTCCACATAGTGCGCATGCGTTCGAAAATAATTTTTTAAAAGGGAAGCGAAAGAGGTAAAATACAAAACAATGGAAGTCGTTTTTATCGGTGACTAAGCCAACTTTTTTTATAACCAAAAACGAATATACACCGTAAAATTAATTATAAATTTAATCTCTGGAACTTGAAATTCGCTTACATTACTTAACTCACATTACATTAATCAACATATCAGCCGCGATGCCAAATCAGCTAAAAAAAAAATTTTGTCACGAACTTAGTTAAGCCTATAAAGAATCAATTATATGAAAATCTGTTAAGCAATGTTCACTGCCGTACTACAGTGAAACGCATACTCCAGTCTTTTTTTTCGGGGGTCAGTCGGGCGTAAAAAAATTAACCCCCAAAGGATCCGCGATTCTTTACTTTCATTAAAGTAGTGCGAATATCGATATTTCTTTTCTTCACTGTCGTATTTTCATTTATTAAAACAAAGGTCCGTGTTTCCATCGGTCCATGAATTTGTACTGCAATGAAGAGGGAAGGTAATTAAAATTCCTTTGGGCCGTCGAGCGCCCGATTCTGTGCTTCAGTTGCGGAAAGCGAAATTTCGCGATTCAAGGAATAATTAATTTGATGCATGACCGTCATCCAACTATCGGACAAAAGCCTGCGCAAGCAAGATAGGATATTTCTAAAAAATAATCCGTTTTTATATGTTTCGTGCAAACTCCCTCGTATTCTTTATTTACCCGTTCAAAGGGTTATTATTCGCAAAAACGGATTTCGCCTTCGCGATTGTGCAAGTGCAAACGCTTCGTCGGGGCGGCGGTTCAGCTTGGCGGTGAAAATATATCGGATTTCGCGAATGAGGCATCAGCAGCCTCGGAAAATTCTACGGAGACCAACATTGGCGCGGCGATGGAAAGGGATAGCGTTGAAAAGTTGAATTTGCGTACTCTTTGAAACCGAAGCCCGACTGAAAAAGATATCTTTGGTATTTATTTACCGTACCTACAAATATCTCTTCACCAACTCTGCGCACGAAGTTAGTTCTCCGACTGTTTGAACGGAGCAGCGCTCGTTTTTCGCCGAACGTCCGTAATGAAACATCCAAGTTTAAATATTTTTTTCGACAAACCTGGCGCTGCTGCGCTTCCGGGTATTTGTCGAGCGAGAGCAGAAACGTAATTTGATTGAAAGAATCGAGACTCTTCCAGGAATAGTTTCCAGTTCTCGATAAGACAAACCTCATTTAAAAACACACTAGCAACGACGCGCACGCTTCACTCGCGCTCATTTCATTTCTTCTAGTGTAAGAGGGGAGTCAGTGATGAATCGGAGACAAAATAAAAAAATGCTGCTCTATATCATCTAAACTCTATCTACTCCATGACATATAAAAAAAAAGGAATAACGGAAAATATGTTGCCAAAGTAAAACAAAAAAAATCATTGAAAAACGCGACTTAATGTTATAAAAAAAAGTATGAAAAATTATGTATTTTTCGGGGACAGTTGTGGCGCGTTCGGGTCGGATATCACTTTATAATTTGCCAGGAGGACAATTTATAGTTTTCCATTGTTGGCACGCGGGAGTTTTTTGCCCTTGCTTCATTATTCACCGTAAAAGCTTTTGTCACCGGTCTTCGGGCATTCGCTCGCGAATCTTCAGTATCGCCGGACAATAAGGGACGCAGCGGTGACGAAGCTCCGAAGTCACTGTAGAGCAGTGAAATTTGTGCGTGGGTGGACGCGCGCGCTACAGGCGAATGGTAACGAGCGACGATGTTCGGAGTGGCGGAAGAAGGAACGAGCAAAGTCGACTCGACGCAGGCCATTACCCGTGACAAATATCGCGTTATGACTTTTTCCGGCGCGATATCGCGCGGCTCTCCGCCATCGGCCCACCCACGCAATTTTATTTCTATCCGCGCGGCGACACCGACTGACGAAAATCCTCGCTCGTCTTGTTCCCGGAACAACCGTGAATCCCCACGCAAATCTCGGCCATTAGTCGAACGCGTAACTCATGCCATTCTCACGAACAGACCACACCCGAGGTGTGCCACGAGCCGAACTAACTTATGAGGGTTGCGAGCGGATCTCCCTCTCCCTATCTCGTGCGGTTTTCTCTCGGTACCGCCCAGCTTCCGCCAGTTTCGCACGAACTACCGAAATTCCTTGTTCCCAGATTCCCATCTCTCGCTTACGTGGCCCGGAGTCTCGTAACTCCTCCCGTACAAGCAGAGTCCCGAACGAAGATACGCAGTGAACGGTGTCGCTTCGCCGAACCACGAAGCGACCCCGATATTTTTCGATATCAATCGAAAAAATTATATCAACGGATAATGGAAGAGCGCGTCGGATGTGGTCTACCCTTGGTCCATCACATTCGAATTTACGAAAATTAAAAAAAAATCACATTATGGCGATGGCCGTAATTGACTCCAGAAACATCCAACAGAATCAATTCACTCGAAACTTTCGATATTTTCTATGCTTGATTGAATGCAGCTCAAACATCCTATGGAAACGTAACAAAACCTGAAAAAGACACAGATCATAGCTCAAAGAAAATATTTGCCACATGGTGTCAAGAGATTTTTTTAAAACAAAAAAAAACACCTATAATTCCTTGTTGCATTATTTCACCTCACCTGGATGGATGAAGTCGGCTCGATAAATCTCCTCTTACACGGCGGACCCTGGTGATATATTAACCGTAGATAAGACTGGGCCAAGGGCGAACAATACAAGGGCTGATGGCTGTTCCGAGTGACACAGCGAGAAAGAAAAATTCAGAAATTCCGGGAGGGTTGGATTCCGTGCCGGATGCCAAGGTGAGAGAAGCTCGATCGTTGCCGAAGGCTCTAATTCATATTATCGCTCGACCCTCCTCGCGTCGAACGCGGATGAAGGTTCACCCCGCGGTCGAGCCATTCACGAGGCATAATTGAAAATACCAAAGCTCGGTTGAAAATGTCGATAAATCTCTTCGCGGAGCGTTCCGCGGGGCAGAGGAACGCTTATATTCAGCCTCGTGTGACAGCCACCCGGAGGATCGGAGTGAAAGCGAGTGGGCGCGCACGGTCGGTACAGTGCATTTGTAGAACCGGAAGAGAGCCGGATAGACAGACCGTGTATGGTCCCGAGAACCGAACCGGCATCGGGTCGTACAAGTTGGAGCAGCGGCAGGTAGGCAAGCGGTATTGGAACGACGATCGAACGCACGCGGACGCGGATGTTGTTCGATGCGGTTAGGGCTCGGGGGGGGGGGGGGGGGGGGGGGTTGGGTTGGTCGGCGAGGGATGACCGGTGCGAGCGTGGTATCGATGGTACACGCTCGAGAGGGTGAATGAGATAGCCAAGCCCCCGGTAACAAGTGTATCGCTGATTGCCCGATCGCCTACCTGTCGAATCCGCGGATTCGCCGCTTTGTCGACAGGCTCCAATTAGCTGACGCCCGATCTCATCGCCATATTCCGCGATCGACTCCCGATAGTCGATGTTATTATTATTTTTTGTGTCTATCGCAAACAAATTTGATCCTCTTCAGAATGCAACATACAAACATTCGTGTACACGGCGGATCATTAATGGCCAGACGAACTTGATAGGGACGCAACGGGATTTTATCCTGGACATCGGTGGATTATCCTCGTTAGGCGAGAGAATACGGCACGCGAAGCGTCAAAACCTTGCGGCGTAATGGTCATTAACGTTACTTGATTCTATTCGGATGCAGCATGGAGATCGCTCGTACATGTAAAGCATACGGAAATACTTGTGAGTCGGAATGGTTTAAAAATCTCATTTTTGCGATCGAAAATAACGTGTAGCCGGTATGAAGTCACTTCCGGTTGAAAAATGATATTGTCAAACCGGAATTGACGTATTTCCGGCATGACGTCACTTCCGGTTGGAAAATGAGATTGGCAAACCGGAAGTGACGTATTTTTTGACTGACTTCAATTCCGTTCGAAAATTGAGGTTGAACACCCGTGCAATTAAGGGTTAAAAAAAAACATGCATGGTGGAACGATTTTCCTGAAGGAATCGACAGGGAAGCGGTCCACAGAATCAACCGGCAAACATGCAGATAACGAGGCGCCCGGGGTGGTTATGATAAGCTCGTCGAATCGGGAAGGCGGGTACTCGTTCGTCTATATCCGCTGACTGTACCATCCCTCCTCGAACGGGTAGAGTTTCCATTGAAGCGTTATCGTGCGTGCGGCATACCGGCGAATCCAAATTGGATTCGTGGTGAAATTGGCGTGTATCAAGTACTTCTCGCGGTATTACGGGCGAGGCTTCGCCCGCGAAGCGTCGAGACGGCGGGAACGGGAGATCACCGGGACTCCGGGATGGAATGATGTCTGACGCTTGCTCAGCTCGGCTTAACAGCGTCGGAAGCGGCAACGCCAGTATCTTCGCATCGAATCGCAGCTCGGGATGGCGACGTCTTATAGCGGTAGACTTTGGACGACGAGAAGGGAACGTTCGAAGGACACTCTGCATTTTCCGATAGACAGGGATGAGATTGGTAAATTCATCCCTCGAAATCTCGAGCCCGATCGAGGGGCCTGCCGAAGGGCTTCTTCGATAATCTCTCGACGAGGATCGGCGCGAGGACGCAGGAACGGGCTACGGATCCAGTACGAAATCGTACGAAAGCCTCTTAGAGCCGGCGTACACTTCGCAGGTTTATTTTCACCCGGGGATGACGAGCGCCTCCGGTTCGGAAGCCGGATTAGCCGTATAAAGATTATTGGCTATAGCTATGACAATAAAAAATAAAAATAAATAGACCATCGACGAAGAACGAATTTGATGCAGTTGGGCAATCGACGTTGATTCGCTCCTGGGAGTATTATTATTATTTCAAAACAGACGGTGCGAACTCGTTGGGGCGGTCTTCTCGAGGATATCGGGGCGCCAAACCCTCAGCAGCCGGAGGAGCGGCGCAGTTCGCAGCTGCACAATATTTCGAGTTATTCTGCGAGCTTTGCGGGCGCGCTCGAGTGCTCGGCTGCAGAGGAATATAGGAAAATGCACGAGAGATCGAGTTTCGCCCTCTCCGCGTACGGTTCGTTCTCCCCTTTCACATCGCACGCTCTCGCGTACCGGACTATACATTCTCAGTAATGCCCGATCGTTCGGCCTCTCTCTCTCTCTCCCCCACCGTGCATTACGTAATATTGTTTCAGTACGTCGGGAACATACGAAATTTTCAGTGCACATACGCCTACGGCATCGGCATACGAACGGGATTTAATCGAAGCGATTTCCGCCCCACTCGTCGGAAACTCGAACCATCGCGAACTAACCAGAATTCTCGAATTATACAGACTTCCGGGACGAAGGCTTGGGGTTAGCGAACGGGGCTCGAGGCCCTTCCGCACCCGTACAGAGGGTGAACTTTGGGTTCCAGCTCGCGCTCACGTTTGTGCGGTTTCGCGAGGATATCCGGATACGTGAAATTGATGCACAGCAGGTGAATCAGCAGGATCGACCGGTCGTCCCGTGGAATCCCGATGATGGAAGCACTTTCCAACACCGATCCCCCGATTCATAACCCGTTACCAACACATTATTTGTAAGAGCATTTCGGGAAAGATGATATACTCGAACATTCGTCGGGGGACGATGGAGTGAAATATTACGGCTGGACCGGAACGGCGTCCGTTACCGCTCGACCAGCAAAATGTGTTTTTGTGCTGACGAGCCATTTCCCCATAAGCGTGGTCGAAGAAAGGGAAAATCACGATTGTACGTAGAGTGCAAGCGAGTATTTGCTCTGCTAAGTGTCCCATGCTAGGAGGAAAGCACGTATCAAGCTATCGCGAAGAACTACCTTGTAAGCTCCCTCTTTTCCCCCCACCGCGTCTGAGCATACAGGAACTTCGCTACTGGCTCGTACACATTACAGCCATGTCGGTCGAACGCTAACTGTGAGGTTGCTCTACCCGCTTGAAAATGGGAATACAAGAAGCTCCGCGTCTATAGTGTGTATTGTAAGGTGCAGAGAGGGTCTCAAGTTGACACCACAGGATAGATAGACAGTCCTTTCACGAGTCAAGTTAAGAAATGTTCTGCTGAGTGATCCATGCTCTGCACCCAGGAACGTAATTTATCTGACGGGTGCCTCGCAAATAAATATTGATTGAAGTTTAGATATTGATTTGAATCGGATAAATATTTACCACACCAAATAAATATTTATTTGTGTGGCGCTCGGCAAATGTATTACTTTTCTGGGTGCGAGGAAAGCACATATAATCCCATCGCGAAGAACTACCTGGTAAGCTCCCGTTTGCCTCACCGTATCTGAGCATACAGGAACTTCGCTACTAGCTCGTGCGCATTATAGTCATGTCTGTTGAACGCTAACTGTGAGGTTGTTGTTCTACTCGCTTGAAGACGGGAATACAAGAAGCCCCGAGCCTGCAATGTAGATATTATGTGTACATGGTCGAATATAGAGTCGCTCTCGAGTTGACGGTCCGGGATAGATAAACGTCCTCGCACGAGTCAAGTTAAAAAATATTCTGCTGAGTGATCCGCGCTCCGTATCCAGAAAAAGAATTTATTTGACGGGAAAACCGTAAATGAATATATATTTGTATCAAATAAATATTTATTTGTATCAAATAAATATTTATTTCTATCAAATAAATATTTATTTCTATCGAATAAATATTTATTCCCATCAAATAAATATTTATTTCTATCAAATAAATATTTATTGGCAGGGCGCCTGGAAAATCAATTATTTTTCTGAGTGCAAGGAAAGCACGCATCAAGCCATTACGACGAACTACCTGGTAAGCTCCCTTTTTCCGCACCGTGTCTGAGCATACAGGATCTTCTCTACTAGCTCGTCCACATTACAGCCATGTCGGTCGAGCAGTAATTGTTATCGAGGTTGTTCTACTCGCTTGAAACTGGGAATACAAAAACCTCGGAGTCTGTAGTGTGTATGTATATTCTGCACACATGGTACAATACAGAGTCCCTCTCGAGTTGACAGCCCAGGATGGATAGATAGTCCTCCCACGAGTCAAGTTAAGAAATATTACCTTCAAACTAAGCCCGCACTTTTTGCGGGCGAAGCCTCAGAGCATCCCCGCTCACACACACACTCGTCTTGTAACCGGAGAAACGGGATGTCATCCTCGGGAGTGGAGCAGCGAAGTATTTGCTCTTCTAAGTGGTCCGTGCGCTAAGGAAAGCAGGCCCGAGATGCTTTTGCGACGAACTTTGCCGGGAAAAACTTTTCTCCTACTCCCGTCTGACCGAGCGTGGCCGTTACCACTGGCCAGTGGAAATACCTCGACTGTCCGGTACCAGAATGGCGTACAAGCGTAGCTTCTGGACACTTCACATGCCCTTTTTACATTGGGACCATCTACACATATACATTTATATATAAATATATATATATATACCGCTTTTACTTATCGGATAGACATAAAACCCGGACCGCAAACACTCTGAAAGAGGATGTAAGGATTATCGAACATTGGCCTCTCCTCCGTCTCACCATCCGGTCCTTTGACATGCTGCCTGCACTATCGCTCATCCCTCTGCGAGAAAGTGTCGACCGACGAGTCGACTGAGGATTTTCATCGCTCGTAAATTGGACATGTTGAATCTCTGAAAATGTCTTCACGAGACTTTTCGAATCTGGAACCACAAAGTGTTGTACCGAATTATTTTAAATTAATAAAATAGAATTAATTCATCGAGTAAATTGCGAAATACCCGCTGGCAAAATTGCAGACGCATAAATTTGCATCTCGCGGTTCGAGATCGGGAAATTGGCAATCCAAACTCGACTGAAGAACAGGGACGTTGGTCTCAGATTCAGGCTCATCTTCAAAGAAATCGACGTATGCAATAAGAAATATTGGCAACGAAACAAATTCATTATCTTCCTTTGAATAAACCTGTTATTTGGTTTGTAGAACACAAACGTGAGTTTCACTCTTAATTTGGCAACGATCCCGAATACCTTTTAAATTCTATTTGTTGACCTCGAGTACAACAGAAGGATCGACCCGTTCACTCAGGTATTCGATCTTTTTTTTTGCCATTTCTCTTTCACTGTCAGCGTGTTCCGCAATGGCTCGACCTACAGACCCACATGGATGATCGGGAGTCTCACGAGCATTCGATCATTTCCAGTTGGCGATAGATGTACGGAGCAACTAATGAAATCGCGAACGATCGAGAGCGGAGAAAGCTGCCAGAGCGGATGGCGGAGAGACCTGGAGAGCGTTCGCAGTTGGACAAAGGGAACAAAAGCCCGGTCGGGGATACCGTCGGTTGAGCGTAGAACGTGTGTAGTTTATTGGAAGAGAAACGAGGCTGTGTGTTGACACGCAGATTGGCAAAGGTTGGGGATTGAGCTGGTCGGAGAGGAAAACGCCAGCGACCGAGGGGAGAGCGGGCACAGCCCGGTTTTCCATCGCCCTCGTCGCCGGCGCTACAAAACAGAACTACGCCGAATAAAGTCAACAGACGCTTGGTCGTCGAATGAGAATTGAAAACTTTCAAGTATTTGATGTCGTCACGGTCCCTCTGCTTCGGCACGAGTGCGGGGGAGCTTTTCGCGCCGGACCGTGCAGCGGGAACGGACGAGGCGGTGGGTCAGGAAAAAGTGAGGACTCGTGTACACTACGCGCGAGTCCTGCATGCGGGATTTCGTGACCTGGTTTGAAAAACGCCGCGTCGAGTTATGGGGTAAGGAGAGGCAAGGAGGAGTGAAGAACGCGATAGAACGGATAGTAAACAGAAATGGTAAATACCTGATACATTTTCGTTGCTCGTATTGAGGTTGCCTTCAATTTAAGGGAAAAACGTGGTTTTACAGAGAAAAGGTGCATTCTTGGAAATGCACTCAATAAACAAGCCTGCTGTTTCAACACGCTATAAGCGTGTGATTCGTGTAGCCAGTTTTTACATGGTTTATGGTGTGTCGATTCTCAACACATGTCGAAGTGGGCACTGTCGCCGACCAACACGTACTTTATTATTGCATTCGTTTGGCGCAACGCATGTAACATGTATATTGTGAGTGGTTTCAACACATTTGACAGCACGCTTGTTTTTAGAGTGTGTATGAAATCCCGAAAGCCCGTGTGATTTAATTCACGATAAATCGGATGACAACAGAGCGAAGGGAGGGAAGGAAAAAAGAGAAAAGTATCGCTCAATCGACGGCACGATAAATCTCTCGAAAGGCAATAAGCACGAGTGACTTGTCCTTTACGTTTAACGTGAAAAAAAAAAAAAAAAAAAATTAATTGGCATCTGAGCCTTGTCGGTTCGATGGATTAGTACGTTGGATATAGACAGAGAGAGGCTCCATTGAAATCGGATTGTCTCTGGGTCTCCTCTCCCGAGCCTGGAGGTATTGAGCGAGTGAGGGAAGATTGTCCGTTGAAGCCGAAGATTCGTCTGCTACAGTGGGCACACTCGAAGTACGGCTTTGCAGCCTCGGATACGGATCGATTCTCTCACTATTGCTCATTAACCGATCTCGCCCGTATTCCCAAGATTATTGGTTATCGATATCTGTCGCTCGAGGCGGCTGTCCGCTCGGCGAAAGAGACCGCGGTGCGGGAACTAAATCGATGTAAAAGTGAGAGAGAGAGAGAGAGAGAGAGAAATGTGATAAGCGATATAAGCTGGATGGCCGTCGCCCCGGCAACGACCGGGACGCGCCCGATGGGACCAATTTTGCCTCGAGGAAATATTGGTCGCTCGGTCGCTACACCATTGCCACTCCGGCCTTGCGCATTGTTGAACGACAATGTCGTCGTCGTTGTTTCGCGTCGAACGTTTCATTCTCTCGACCTCGTTTGGACCTTTGGAATGAAAAGACTAGACCGAGCGGCTGTTTCGCAGAACTCTCCACGCCACCTTCAGGTCTCGCTGCCCCTTCATCCTGAAAACGGACACGAGAGAACCGCCAAACTGGCAAAGGGGCGAGGGACTCGTGTCGGTCCCGGTCAGCCGCCAGGGAAGTCGGGGAAGATGAAAGATCGGTGGGAAGAATAGAACCGCGAGGGGAAAGCCGAAGGAAGTGCAACTTCCGGTCGGCGAGAAGGAGGGTGTTTCACCCTCCGTGCACCAGCCTTTGATCCGACCTCGGTTAACCGTCGGACGATCCTTGCGCTCATTCTAGCTTCTGCGCGTCCATCGTTCAGGCTCACCTCAACGTACTTCCGTAACTCCTTTCTCCCTCGTCGTTCCGCGCACGTCTCTCATCCCTCGCCCCGACTTGCTCTTACTCCGCCTCTGTACCTGCTTTTACAATAAGGGGCTTTCGGCACAAGCAACGGCGGTCTCCATCCCGGTACGTGCGTCTCAACGCGAGTGTCTCTCATCCCTCGCAAGCTTGGGATTTGCTCGTTTCCGGATTCGATCAGTTGTCAACAAGATGCTTTCGCGACACGCCGACCTTTCGCCTTGGCTCGGCCAGTTCTTCGTCTCATTGTTCTGCGACATTCTCAGCCCAACGCCATGCGCATTCACTCGGTTCGCTGTGTCACGCGACACGAATGCTCATCCGACGTTGTACGAGAAAGCATCACTTCCGGTTTTACAATCTCAGCTTTTGAACGGAAATAACGTTACAGAAGAAAACGTCACTTCCAGTCGAAAAAAATGAGATTTTCAAACCGGAAGTGACGTTACAACGAATTCTTCTGTGGACGCGAGGCGCCCGATCTCTAGCAATATATTATTCGTGCGTGGATTTAGAGTACGGCAGAGAGTTGTTTCGATTCTGCCACATTTCCCATATCCAATCGCATCGCTTCGACTACGTTATTATGTTCCGACATTGACCCAATTTGTTTTCACGAAATGTTCGATTATTTCCGAACGTTTGTCACACATCGAGTATTTTACAGCGATGTACATACATATGTATGCATATTCGAGATCGTTAAGTTTATCGGAAAATGGAAATTTTGAGCTCTGAGTCATATTTTTTGGGCAGACAAGCGCATCCGTCATTTCGCACGGTAAAAAAGCTGCAATAAATTCCCGTGCCGTTCTTACGCGTTTCGGCAAACGTTGCACACTCAAGTGTCGAGCTTATCGATCGAAGCGTACGAAGGCATGACGGTACACGCGAGCAAATCTGATGAACACACCGATAGTAACGCCTATCGATCTTTGCATTCACGTGCATCGGAGCGCAATATATTGTCAATAGAATGTAAATCGATGTACCGAAGAGAAGCTTCACAGGAATTTACGTATCAAAGCTTGCTCGTGCACTCGGTGGACTTTTGTTGGCTAGCATCGACAGCCGTGTAACGAATTTCCTACGTCAATGACATTCCATGATTTATCCGTCACGCCGTCCTGCGGGATGCAACAAATGGATGTTGTGCATGGCTCATTCAGACGTCGAAGGCCGCGTTTTATCGTGCCCGTAAAAAGCGTCTGTGACGTCCGTGTTTGTAACGCTCATAAAGAGGCAAAGAGGATGAAAATCAAGCATTAGTTTTGATTCATGACAGGTTGACTTATCTCTCTATGATATAAAAATATTTCGCCGTCGTCACCGTGTTCAAGAATCGAGTAGGCCGGGGTTGGATGAAACACACTGGCAGGGGCCAGATGAAACAGGGGGTGAAATATTGTAAGTCGAGGGGTTGGATCGAGTGGGGACTGATGTGTCACTCGAATTTAGTTGATAGGTTTAGTGATTTGAGTAGATTTGATTGATTACTTTCCGGGAAATTTGTGTCCCTTGGGGCGTTTGCCCCTGGTCTTGATTATTCCAAGATCCTACTCTATATAAGTTTCGGAGAGACTCATAGGGAGCGCGCGAGGCGCGCGACCCACCAGAAGCTCTAGTCTATCATACGTGTATATAAAGGCTGAAAAAGAGGGCATTGGTCCGTTTCCACTGACTTACAAAAACTCCACTGTACGCCAATCGTCGTTTCATAAAATAATAAAACTCCAACGCTCGATGCCGAGTTTCGTTTCCACGCGAAGAACGGCATAAGAATTTGTCATCGTCGAGATTTATTTAGCGCAACACTCCCGACGGTGAATACAAGATAAAAATGTAAATGGGTTTTCCTGGATGTTGGGTTGAGAATTCCGGAGACGGGGTGCGGGAATACCGTCGACAAAACGATATTGAATATTCGATACACGCCGGGGACGTTTTGAATGGATCTGAAATAGCCCGGGTGATAGACACGATGGATATTCGGTAAGCGACGGGAGCGGGGAAGTTCTCGCTCCACTCTTTCCCCGCTTCCTCAATAGAAATGGAGTTCGTGACGTATCCGTTAATCCGACGTCAAGCCGGGCGCGCGCGCGCGCCTCGTGTGTCCGGATAGAAGGGATATAGATTTCCACAAAGCGCGGCGATGGTTTCCGCGAAGCACTTCTGCGCTCGATCCTTCGGCGCGAACCCTTTCTCAGTCGCAGGAGGATTTCCAGTTGCGAATTTGCCCCGGCCATGCTTACCCTCCGAATTCCCCTTGCGGGGAGAAAGGGGAGCGCATAGTGGGGCAGTAGAGAAACAGGAATCCCAGGATTATCCTCCGCGTCCTCATTCATTATCAGAGCAGTTGCAAGACAGGAAGGGGGGGGTTGATTAAAAATGTGTGCAGCAGAACGTGAAATTGAACGGACGAGAGGATCGTCGGAACGGAACATCAAAACCCACCTAACGTACGTGTATTATACAACTGGAACGTGTGCGGTTCGCGAATACCCGGAGCTTTGATCCCAACTGGTTTACGAGGTTGCGCTGTTTTCCATTCTGTACACGATGCAACTTCGGCTTTGATCTCTCGATACCGCGAATTCGTAATTAAAATTGTGTGATGAGCCACTCGAAACAAATATACGGTTGACGAGAGAGCCATGGAACGCGGGCAGCGATCAGGGTTTCCGTTGCCAAGCTTCTCCGTTTACGGTGCATGATCCTTCGTCGAGAGATTCAACGTTGGTATAATCAGAAGCGTGGTGGATGATATCGCCGCTATAGAACGAAACGCAGAACGCTTGTCGAATTTTTGCCTCGGTTGCTTTTATCGCTCGACCTTTTTTGCACCTCCCGCCTTTAATTCCCGTTCCGGACTGTCCGATCCTCCAGCGGAATGTCGTCCGCTCGGGTCCGTCAGAGTTTAAAGTCCTATTCTCGTTTGATTCGCTCCGTTGCCGACGAATCTGCTGTTTTGCCCCTCGTACTCGAGTTCAGTGTCTGCACGCTCGTGAGCGTGAAAGTAAGATCGTGGTTGGATCCGGATAGCGGCACAGTTGCTGGGTTCCCTAACGGGGAGATACGGAGTACGAGGGTAAAACAGGGAAAACGGTTTCGCGTCGTACCCTAAACCCACAGTGGAACGGACACTGTCTGCAACCGAGGGGCATGCCCGATTGTTGGCGAGGGAAACTTTCGGTGAGAAAGGGACGCGAACGGAAGGCAACCGGAGGCAAGTCCGGGCTGCCGGCGAAGGAACGAGTTTGCACCTTACGAGGGAACGTTGGGCGATTGTCCGAATCTTGATATTTCACTTGGCGCTCAGCCCTCGAAAGTGAACCGGAACAGATTCCTGCGGTCTCGCCGCTCCGCCGAACTTTGAGAAACGACGGAGCTTCCGGGGATTTCCCACCGCTACTCGGATGCTTGATCTTGATTCGAGATGAATAGGAGAGATCCAACGGTTTCCACATTCCTTCCTCCTGTTTTCAGACAAAAAAAATGTTATTTCGCGTTGCCGCTACAATGCACCTCGTTATAAGTTGTTCGGCCCGTTCGCGCTTCATCACCGTTAGCATTGCCGCGATGGCGGACCACGGAATATTGCAAAATACCCGCGATGCCTGAAGCGCTGAAGCATTCCGCGTATGTTTCCGATTGAAATTTGTGTTTCAGACACAAATATTTGGGGTTCCATGGGGAGGGGGGAGGGAACAAACGCAGGCAGGCATTGTACCAGCTTCAGGATTTCCCGACGACGAGTTGAGAATTTCGGTTACTCCGCTCCGCTTCCGGTTTGCCCAACGTATATTACTTTTTCTCGCCGATGAGATTATCCTGCAACGCATTCTCGGTTGCGCAAGCCCCGGGGCTTTTTTCTCCGCTGCATTGTTCTACGCGCACAACCATATTTCATACTGCATCCAACATTTTTATACACCTCGTGAATCAGTCTGGAAACTATTTGGAAAATATTGCGATGAATATCCGTAAGATCAGCGACACGATACTTCCTCTCTTGGGTTTCTTCATTTCTCGCCACTTCCGAGAGTTCATAAATTTTCATTTTCGTTTCTTGTTGCACCAATTTGTCCCGCTCGGCGGCTTCCACGTTGAATCATGTCAGGTCGGATGTTGAGATCTGTGATGCAACTGCCGAATGCGAGATACGAGGACGCCGAGTGCACAGCATACGGGAGAGTGGCTCGTTCGGTCTTGTGTGCCTTGTACCCTCACGTACTTTGACGCACAGGAAGCGCATGGCTGCGGATCGAGGAGATCTCTTGAAATCCGGAGCAGCGTGTGTTTCTGCGAGGTTCGCGAAAGCCACGGATGGACGCACCTTCATACGCGGGCCGGACCGGACCGTAAAATCCTTTGAAACGTCACTCGCCGGTTCGTGATGGCGATCTGCCGACGAGGATCAAAATCTGAACTCATGTTTTAACGACGTGTATGCACTCCGCTGCATTCGCCGGTTTCGTTTCCGGCGACAGATATGGACTTATTCATAGTTCTTCCGGATTATGGACGAGGTCGACGTTTGCTGACCAGACAAAACAAAAAGCATCGCCCTTTCCCAATTGTCGGTTTCTCCGACGCTCTTTAATTTAGTGGCTATGCACGAGCTCCGAGGCGTCGAAGCGGATAGTCGTCAGAAAGCCAATCAACGTTCGGACACGAGAGCCGAGGATCGGATCGCTGCGATTGGGGAAATGCTGGTGCTTTCTCGTTGCTCTATACGTCTCCATGTCCTATATGCATGCACATGTATATCCGCTCTCCGGCTCTTTTCCGGTCTTGGTGGCGCCCGAACTCCGCTCCCCGACGAAACCCAATCTCTGCTGTACGGCTCCACTCGCGCCACCATCGACTGCGTCACCGTGTTCATGAGAGATACCGTGTCTCCAACAACGTTTACGCAACGCAGGGGTGTCGCCGCCGGATTTAATACCGACTACCACGTATTACGCTTCCGTATCTGGTTGGTCCTTCGTTAAGCTGCACAGTGTCCTCCATCGATGCATTTCATTATGCATCGACAGACGACTTCAAAGTGCCCAACGGAGATTCGCTTCGATTAGTTGGAGAGTTCCGTAATTACATCCATTTTGCCAGTAACTTTGGACCGACACAGAGTTAACAGGCGTGACCGCGCAACCAACTGCACGATCGAGAGCGAATTTCCTTTGCCTGATTTTTCCGCATCTTCGTGCGGGTGTGTATTTTCTTTTGCGGTAGGTAAAAATACGGAATTGTTGAATCCGTCAGGATCGACTGATGCGAGCCGAGCGTTAATCACGGCGGTGTCTCGGTCGGCGTTGGTTTCTCGGCACAAACATGCAAATCACGCAATTAGTAAATATACACGAACCGGATGGGCGGGTGAGGAGGTGAGAGGTTCATTTGCACGCCAGCAAGTTTAGACGCTCGTCTATTCCGCCAGCCTTGTTATCTCGGGCATGAAATTGATCTGGTAAATATATGCCTCGGTGAGGGAAGTGGCCTGGCGATCTTCGAGTCCCGCTGATAGTTGCCGCCGAGGGGATAATCAATGTCCTCGTTTGCCACTGACGCGTACGGAGATCTCTCTCCGTCTCACGGGAATGCCAAAGTTTTCGACGGGGTGAAGATCAGTCCCCGGCGACGAGCAGTCCTTTGTCCGATTACGATGGAAGCGTTGATGAGGTCCCTTCCTCGTGTCCAATCTTTGGACAAATGGAAGTTCTCGGATTCTGGTCGTCGCTCGAAAACCAAAAGTTCTCTCAGTTTCGATGCACTTTGGCCAGAAGCTTTTTGATTTTTCTTCGTTCACGGCACGGATCGATCGTGCTGATTATTCTCGGCGTTTCCAAGCGACACTTCGACGGCGAACGATGGGGATGACAGAGATTGAGGCGCACTATATGCCGAGTGAACTGCCGGGCGATCGATGGAAACGTGAGGACGCAAAGACTGCATGGCTTATTGTGCAACTCTGTCCAAAGTACCTCCGCAGAATTGCATTATCTTATAAACGGCATTGAAAACTTGTCCTGAGAGCTTTTGCCGGTGTTGTGCAATCAAAGGTGTTTACAAATTTTCAACGTTTCCAGTGCGTCGTAACGCTGCACCGCATACAATATACTAATTATCGAAGTCTCTCGAATGCATGAGTTTGGATCGGAGAGCTCGTTTGCTAATTACGATTCGGAATCTTGTTGCGTTGTGGTGTTGCGTAAAGTTTGTGAGGCAGCGAACCAAGACAACACACGCGCTACGCGTCAAAAGATTCTCATTAATGTCTCGGCCTCGAGCTTATAATGTTTCACTCGGCTGTGTATTTACAGTGAAAATGTTGCTGGGCCATGAAGCAACGAATAACCCTGGCACACGCTATTGCCATTCTGTCGCCGAGTCACTTGTGATGCCTTCGTAATTGTGTATTGCCAGGAACGGCGCTCAACCGAGTTACGTCAGTTACCGTTCCCTTGTACGCTCCTGCTTCGAGAAAAGTGGTGTTCACATTCCACTATTCTCCGCGTACCTTGCACATGACGGCGTATGCGTTGGAATCGTCCAGACCTTTGCCACTGTATTAGTTAAAAGGAAACACTGAAAACAATAGAACTCCATTGCTGAGTAATTTATAGATCATTGACACGAATTAGCTATCGACACAGCACGGATGAGGTCAACTCTTTGATTGCACTCAGTTAAGGTAAATAAATAATGGATTACGTTCTTTTCATGGCGTGACATTTTTTTAAATTGAGTCCCAGAGCGCGAAAGTGAAAATGTCTATTTCAGAAACTTTCGACACCTGACTCTTTTCGGAATCTGTTCGAATTCACTATACATTTATTCCGGAAACTTTATTCCCGGGTGATCCAACGTTATTTCTACTTCCCGAAGGACGAGCCTGATTCTCTCCGTTCAGCCCTGCGGTCAAGACTTCACGCTCTCTATTCGGTTATAAAATGTTCAGCTCCATCGACTGAAGGAACTAACTTTTCATTGAACTTCTGAAATTGTATGCAAGCACTAGCCGGGCGTTGTGTTGCACTGGGAGCTTCAATATCAGAGTCGAAACTTTTCCAGTTTATGTCGAAGGGAAAAGCAATATTTCGCGATGGAACGGACTGAGCATATTCCGAAACTCATTCGAAAAGGGAGGAGCAAGATATGCGTGCCGGAGGCGCTGGCAGAAATGCACAACGGCGACAGAACTGTATCGGCTGCTGCTATGCGGAGATACGATGCGACATCAACTTTCGCTTTGAAACGTGGACAACATTTTCATTCGCCTTATTTGTTTGATCTTGTTTCCGGTACGAATTATTGTCCGCAATGATAACATCTGCTTTATTTACAATTTAATTGCAGCGTTGACCGCAATTCTTGTCGACGAAACGTCGGATTAATTTTTTTAAAGTAAAAAGTCGCGATCTCTCGCTGGCACGAGACTTTGCCGTGAATCTCGAGCCCCGACTACTCTACATTCTGATGAAGTGCGAGTGCATGGTGCATGTGATGCGAATAACCCTCGACTCGCTCGCTCTCCCGCGGCTTCAACTTTCGTTAATTAAGGGACCGTCGAGATTGAGTGGACATGTCACGGCGTTGCGACTCTGCCGTGGGTGTTTCGCAATAATCTAAAAATATCCGGTACACGACACTGTTTTAATATTTGCGACGAAAGTATTAATACACTACAGCAAACATTTCGCGGAAGTAATTAAAGTTGAACAATCTTGTGTTTCAATAGTAGTGTTTTATAAATTGTTTTATAAAATGTTTTATAGAAATATCCGGTACATGACACTTTTTTAATATTTGCGATGAAAGTATTAATACACTATAGCGAACATTTCGAGGAAGTAATTAAAGTTGAACAATCTTGTGTTTCAATAGTAGTGTTTTATAAATTCAGTTCACATACCTAACTGGTAATTGATAACAGATAACTAGTAAACAATATTTTTTTTTTCGTTTTGAGTTTTTTCTTATCGATTTATAGCTATCAAACCCATTTCTCCAAATTTCACAGTGATCGTCGGTGTGAAATGTAAGTGTCGAATAGAATGGAGAAACATGAAACTTAAAGGGACCAACGGCTGGGCTCCAGATACCCGGTCGGACCTTCGTTAGTGTCGGCGAAGCTGGATTTTGCGTGGTGGAGAACAAGCATGTTTGAGGAGCTCGGAAGCTCGGATGACTGGGTGTACTGTTGTGCTAAAAACCTCTTAGGATTATGCACGTGTCACTGAGATCGTTGTGGCTGTCGTTCCTCCCCGTTGCAGCTTCTCGTCGGTTATATTCTGCGGAAGCTGCAACCGCGTGTACAGAAATTTCGTGCCTTGTTGTGGGGTGGTTGCTGCTCATCGTCGGGAATCGCAGCCCGGCTCGAGACGACGTGCAAAGGGGACGAGAAGACCAGCGAACTCGGTGGAACAATGTGCCGTGCTTGTGAATTCTCGGTCCCCTGCAACGGATAAGATGGCGACCTAATTAGGAGGAACGCGGCTTTAATATAAATGTAAGGGAGGAATATATAAGTACGAGAGATGAGGCGGCGACACAAGGGTCGCTACGAAGTAGCTTTGCGGAGGCGAAAAAAAAAACTACGTCAAAGCTAGACTCACAATAAGACGTTGACGGACGACGAAGAAGTACCCTGAGAAACGGAAGAAACTCTGGACTCCGGAGACTCGAGGTGGAAAGCGTGTAAGTGGCTCACGTTTTGTTGTGAACATCAATTACACACGAGCTGCATAATTCAGATGGCGCCCGCTGCAGAGTTGGACGTCCTACCGAAAAGACAAAGTTTATCATCGCGATTCTTGGCGAACCGAAAATAGTTGGCTCGCAGAGAGAACTAAAAATATGAGATACATTTTAATGTTTAAGAGAGCGAATGTGGAGAACATTTTTGGTCCTCCATAACACGGAAAGGAAATGCTAAAAAGTTGGTTCCGTGTTCACTTTTTCTCTAATTGGTCATCTTTTCTCATTTATGCTTGTTGCCACTTTTGTTTATTTTTCTTCCGTTTCATGTTTTGTTATCTTTCCATTATGGCGCTGGCTTTGTGCGGCGTTGTATTCCTCGAAGAGTACGCAGTAATGGGACTGGGGAACATTTTACCGATTCATGAGACTCGTTGCGGAGGATGAAGATAAAATTCATCATCGCGATTCTTGGCGAACCAAAAGTCTTTGGCTCGCACACAGACCAAAAAAAGAAGATATCTTAATGTTTAACAAAGCAAATGTGGAGAACATTTGCGGTCAGAAGCCACGCTAAAAAGTTGGTCCCATTCACTCTTTCCCTAATTAGTAATCTTTTTTCATTTTTTTTTTTATTGTTCCTACCTTTGTTAATGTTTTTCCGTTTCGTGTTTTGTTGTCGTTCTATTACGGTGCTGGCTATGTCACACGTTGTGTCCCTCGAAGAGTACAAAGTAATGCAACACTGGAGACCATTCTACAGCTTCGTGAGACGCGTTGTCGAGGATGTCACGCGTTACCCTCCGGCTATTGTCCCTACACCTCCGCGGCTTTGTCTGCTGCGTTAAACCTGCGCCGCACGTACTGCCGACTTCGGAATAGAAGGAGAGTACGAACTCGCACGGATGGCTCGCAGTTTCCATCCGCGTCCGTCCCTGCGGCATACACAGTAACGTAAATATGAACGAGATCGTTCCGACGCGTCGAAGAGATCGGCAGGAAGATCGCAATGGGCGAAGGAGAGAAGCCCGGAGACCGACTGAAGGAGTTGTTACCGGCGGCTGAGCCGCGGGCTCGATTGAAATTCAGATCTAAATGCAGATTGCTGACGACTCCCGATCGATATTCGGCGGAGCGATATAACGAGAACGAAACGACAGGAATTCTCCGAGCTTTGAGCAATGCATCGATGCGTTTTCTTTATTTCTGGCCTGTCTGTCTGTCGCCTTACCGATTCTTCGCCACTGTGAATGATCCGCTTGTTAACCCGGCCTTCCGACAACGAAACACCGAGAACCGGAGTATATTTCTCGACGAAGCTTCCGCGCAGACCGTGCAGACGAGAGCCGCAGAATATATATTTTTTTTTTTTGCTCCCATTACTGTATCCGTTCTCGATTAATATTCATAGGAATCATTGCTATTCACGAGTTTCGTCGAAGTTTTCATCAAGATTTTTTTATATCGCTGGGTAAATAGGTTTTCTTTTTACTAGTATCGGAAACGGGAAACGACAGCAAATAAGATTATCCGAGCTCGACGGTGAGTGCTAAGGTAAGCGGCCCAGTTTGTGACCCTGTCCCAGTTTGTGACCCCACTGTATAGTTGTATAACCCCCCGAATAGTTCATTTTCAGTTTGACAATGTCACGCGTTCGTAATTAATACAAAACCCACACCGCTGCTCTCGAAGAGAAACATCACCATCATTTTTTTTTTTTTTTTTGGTGAATGTGTTTCATTTTTTTTTCCTTCTTTCGTTGTAATTGCCGTTATTTTCGCCAGTCTCGACTCCGACGGCTCTCGAGTCTCCGACGAGGCTGAAGATCGATTCATCTCTCGGGACGACAGCCAGTCCTGGAGGTCCATCAATGTTGGATGCCGCACCATTACATTATAGATCGACGTGCATGTACGCGGGGGACAGGCAACGCTGCCTAAGTTACACCACTACTACCCTATTCTCGGTCTCCTCATAGGTTCTCTTGGCGTATACTCTCTGGTAATGCATTCTTGAGAAGGCCGGCGCACTGGCAAGGGGAAAAGGGGGAAGAGAACCTTTCAGACAGTCGGTTGTGGAAGCATTCGCGTGTATATATACCAAAGGCAGTACCGAGGGGTCTCTTTAAAGCGAGACTCGATCGAGACATATATATATAGTATCGCGCTTCGCTGTACACATTACTATGCACGCCCACTGAAATATGCAGCGAAACGAAATTTTCATACTCACAGTTCACTTTGTGAAAATTCTTGTTTCGAAATTTCAGAGACTAAAACAAGAAAAGTGGGTCTGAGTAATATGAAGTTTTGGAAAATTTCGTTGCTACGTCACTTTCGGTTCGAAAATATCATTATTCGACCGGAAGTGACGTCATTCCGGAAACATGTGACCTCCGGTTTGAAAATCTCATTTTTCAAAATGTCACGTCGTACCGGAAATACGTAATTTGAGGTCGAAAAATCAGATTTTCAAACGGGAAGTTAAGTTGCCCAGTTGTGTACGGTGTAATGAGGAGAATGCAAATTACCACAATACCCCGCAAAAGTGGGCTGGTACACCTGGCTCGTATGTCACAGCGGCCTGCCTCCAATACCAAGAATTAACGACCGTTTTTTCTTTTTTTTTTTTTAACGAGGGACGATGATAATTGGGAGTCTCGCAAGCTTGTCGACTATTTGCAATGCTGAGTAGGCAAGTTTGGTACGACTTTCCTGGCTCGCCCGTTCGGATGGATTGGTCGAGAGCACCGAGGCAGAGCAAGGCCGGGGGGACGAGCGGGGCGGCCGAACTGGCAGGGTGCAGTGCGCCGGGGAGAAGGTGTAAAAGCAAGTGGTACCCAATTAGCGCGACTGCACCGACTGTCCACCCCTAATTCATTGTCCATGTCTCTCACTCTCGGGCTCACTGTCTAACCCACTTTCACGCTTATCCGTTCTACCTTGCGTCTGTGTCTCTTCGTTCTCCAGCGTAATCCGCCCCGTACGTCCCTCACGGACACTCACCCTCACCGTTGCACCGACACCGCCTGGAAAACCCCCTTTGCTCCTCGCGCCCTACTCTCGACGAGATCCAACGACCAGAGCCGACCCGGTACTCTCGCCCTCTGGCTCCGATTTTTCTTCCGCATCCGCGAACTTTTTACCCTTTTAATTTCGCGAGGTCGGATTACTCGGGGAGGGAACTCTCTCCGGAGTCTGAAAATTCTGGCTCTCCGCTCGTCGGTGGAAAACAAGATTAATTACAACCTCTCGCTGACACACATTCTGTTCCGGTCACGAGGCCGCGCTGGAGAATTCGTGACATTGTTATGCAATCACCGAACAATGTATAACAACGTTAAACCCGTCTACGAATCGTAATGGGCTTTACTGTTCCGTAACGAACTCGTTAAAAGACACTTTTTCATAACTTTTTTTGTTCGGTAGCAAGGATATGCATTAATTCGAGAAGCGACGATTTTATGCCGTTATATCGTCAAACGGAAATTGATCTCTAATTAACTCTGACGTTGAATTATCGGATTTTTCGTTAACTCATTTGGTTTTAATGAAATTTTGATGAATTTCTCGGTGAAGCCACACATATATTTGAGAAACACTTGGATGCGATAACAGAAATTGCATTATTTTTTCGCTGCGCCATAAGATATTGCATTATTTCGTTCTGCGATACCGGAAACTACATAATTTTTCTCTTAAATTATAACGTTATTCCCTCTCGTTTCCCTCTCGTAGCAACCGTTTCTGTTCCATATAAATATTATAAAGTCTCCCGACGTCCAAGTTGTAACTCTCCGTAATCCTCTTCTCCGTGACTGTCTCGTGACCTTTGTACCTCGTTTTTCAATCAAATTAACGAAACAGAAAAGTCGGAAAGTTTCGGGAAATAAAAGTAGCGAAGCGCGTGAAACGTGCTTAAGTAAAATGTAAGAAATTGGACATTTCGCTGGCTCGGGTTCCAATTCTTCCGCGCACTTTTCAGCTGTACTTCGGTCCGTCTGTCTCATTGCCATTTTATCTCCTTTCGTTTTATCTCGCTGAGCATAACAATGGCGAAATCGATTTGCCCCCGGCTGGCACTCCGGCACCTCAAGATTCGAGGTTGAATCGTCGACTACGATGTAGAAGTGCAGAGGAAGGGTAGTCGGTAAAGGGTAGACTTGTACGTGAATCCGGACGATGAAGATGGAAAAAGCCGGGATTTAATTAAGATGGAAGTAACTTCCGCTGCCCCGTCACTGTCTGCGGAAGAGCCTGTGGCTCCTGCTCTGCCACAGTTTCCCCTCCGGTTTTCACTGCTCACTTTCTCGACAAGCACGTGGAGGGAAAAAATTTATGAACTCACACGCACGAAGTAAAAATATTATATTACATGAAAATTTGATAATGCTTTTTATTTTATTTAATTAACGATGCTGCAGACGAAACGTGGATAAAATAAATATAGGGTGGAGTGCACAGTGAAAAATAATTTCGTAAAATCGGAATACGAGTTTCGTAAAAATAATTTCGTAATATCGGAATACGAAGTTTCGTAAAAATAATTTCGTAATATCGGAATACGAAGTTTCGTAATAATAATTTCGTTAAATAAGTGACAAACTCGTTTGTTTAGGTTTGAATATTACAAATCTGCCCTTTTATTTTGCGTGCAATTAAAAATTTGAGTTTGTACATTTGTTTGTAAAACTAGAAATCTAACAGATAAAAAATTGTGAACGTTTGTGGACAATAAGTTGTTCAAAAAAGTAGAAACTTTTTTTACTGTGTACGTTATTGATTCGCGAGTCCATCGGCAGTGGTCCATAATCACCACTCTCATCCAATTTCAATTATTCACGACCCCAAATGGATTTTTCGAGTACACAGTCGGCATTGACTGAGAACATTTTTTTTTCTGACTTTTTGAAATATAATTTTCAGATATACCGTGTTTCGCGTTTGTACTCCAAAACTTATTTCTCCCGCTGAGTTTTCCCGACTCCCTCGGCTTATTCCCATCCCGCCACCCTGTAAGACCCCGAGTATAAAATTACGAAAGTTTCCTCGGCGAAGTTCGCACTTAGCAATTTTCCTGCTCGCTCGCCCCGATGAATAAAAGAGAGATCCGCGCATGGCCAGGCGAACAAAGATAAAATAGAAAATCCTCGTGCCGTCCCAATTTCGAATCCTTTCGTTGACCCTGGTCACGTAGCGAGCTTTTGATGTCGTCCTTCGTGCTGACTATTTAGTGCTGCGACTACGAGTTTAGCAGCCTCCGCGTTTCGTCGAACCGATGGACTTTGCACCGATCGTCACCTTGCGATCTGCCCTCGGTGCACTCTGTTCCCTGTACTAATGGCTATAAGATTCGGCCCGGTAGTTCAAAGTTTCCCCGTGCAATTCCCTGCAATCGGTTCAATTGGATTCTCCCTGTGACCTCCCGTTTCTCCCTGTCGCGTCCGCGTCGAGGAGAGAACTTTGTTACCCGCCGCTACAATCTTTGCCTCAAACGACCCGGCGCTCGCCCAATTCCTCCGGACAATTTATCCACGTTTTGCATCGAACCGTTTCATTACGATCGGCACATTGTGTCATCGGGACGTTTTGTCATGCGTACGTCGCATGCATTCTCTTCTAACCCTTTGAAACCAAGAATCGATCAGAACTGATTGATCAAATTTACTTCCGGAATTCTCTTTGAAACTTCGTACAGCACACTTTTATGGTAGTTCATGAATTAATCTTCGAACCTTCGTGCAGTACATTTTCAAGGTAGTTCATGAATTCATCTTTGAACCTTCGCACAGCACGCTTTTATATTAGTTCATGAATTCATTGATCACTCCTCGATCTTCATTCGGACACAAAACGTCCCGCTTTTTCTGCATCCCGAACTAACTTTTTCCAATGGAAGCGTTTTTCCGGTCCGGAGGAAGACATCAAAGTTCT
Organism: Amblyteles armatorius; assembly: GCA_933228735.2. Classification (NCBI taxonomy): domain Eukaryota; kingdom Metazoa; phylum Arthropoda; class Insecta; order Hymenoptera; family Ichneumonidae; genus Amblyteles; species Amblyteles armatorius. The sequence continues at coordinate 11,095,218 of OW121695.1, read as the reverse complement.
ATTTTCATTGCTCCCAGCCTGACTCGAATCTTCGCAAGGCAAACAATCAGACTCGACATTTTTTATACAGTAAGAAACAGTCGCTAACTGCTTTCCTTCGACGAGGACCAGGTCGTTTCCGGCTCCGACTTTCCGAACTTTTTCCAATGGAATTGAGTGACTCGTTTTAGCATATACAGTCTTCACGGCAGGTTACGAAAACACTGTTCTCTTTAATAGCCTCACCGATATCAAAACCGACTTTAGTGCGGCTCGTAACGAAAAATCGTCGGAGCAAGACGGACCTCGCAACGCTCGGGCAAGCGCACCAAAGTAACCAAAGTACCGAGTGCATGCGAACTATGTAGGATGGTTGAGATTCGAAAGAGAATGCCGCAAAGAATTTATGGTCGGGACCTTTTCGATGCGAGTCGGGGACGAAGAATGAAGTGATGAAAACTGGAAGAAACGACGAGAGCGGGGGAGCCGAGCATCGGAATAGAAAGACGGAAGGAGGATGGAAGGAATGCGGCAAAGTAGGAGTAAAATCGGTAGAGCGAAGAAGAAGGAAGCTGCGCTTCGGACAGAACGCAGCAGAGCGTCCCGACGCTCGCAGCGGGCTGCGGGAAAGTTGCTGGTTTCAAGAAAAGGGGTCGAAGCGGTCGGGGAAGGTGATACCCCACCGGAAATTACGCTCTCCGCAGAGGCGGCGCTTCCGGTTCAGTGATATAAACGCCATACCGGGCCACACAGCCTGCGCAACCCTCGTCGCCCTCACGCCTTTCTCGCAAAGCACTTCTCCCCCCGTCGCCGTAAACTATTAGTTTCTGACAATATTTCATCGACGTTATTCTCGACTCGACGATGGAACTTCCTGCCAATCGCCAGCCCCTTTAGTTGTCCTGCTGATGTATCGCAATACTGGCCGGCACTTCGCCAGTAGCAATTTTAGAACGGCGAATCGCTTTCTATTGTAACGCTTCAACATTTCTATCGGGAATTGGAACATCTGTCGTTGTGTTTGCTGTTCATTCATTTTCGTGATTTATTGATGATTTATTCATTTGTGTTTTATGTGAAAGACACATTAATTTGTGGTATTTCTTAACTCTGGAACTCGTGCATCATTTTTTTCTACCTTCTAACTCATGGCTGGGGTACATATGTACTTTAGGAGCGCAGTTTGAATATCGTCTGGGGTAGTTTTGTACCCCATACACGAGATCTCGGGTTGATGATTTATTAGTTTCTGTTATTTATTGATGGTTTATTAATTTTTGTTGCTCATCGATGGTTTATTCATTTTTTTACTCATTATTTGTGCCAGAGACGCAGGCATCGAGCACACGATTATAGATTTTGTATTTTGCGGAATGGCATTTCATGCTTACAACGATCACACTCGCTTGTCCGAGAGACAAATCGATTCTCCAGGTCGTTCGCAGGGGCGGCGAGAGGTTGCGAGATAGGTAGAGCGAGAATAACGAGCTCCTGCTCCGTTAGTATTAATAGAAGAGAGGAAAGGAGATTTTTTTTTTCAACTCCGCTCGTACGACGCGAGAGTGGTATTCGCACGCTCTCGTTTATTTTTGCGATAATGAGTGGCCGCGCCGCGGCCCAGACAGCTTTGGCGAACGGACCGTGATATAATCGGGCGGGCTATAGCGAAATCGTTAGGACAACGATGAGCTTTTTTCTCTCGGCTCCCCGTTCGGGGAATGCGTGGAACGATTTTCCGTCCCGGACGAACGAATGAGCGTTGCCGACGGACAGCCACTAATGACAAGAAAATACTTTGGAATTTCGATGCGAACAAACGGGAAATCGTCAGAACAGTGCTCGTTAATTTTTTCCATACACAACACTTTGCAGACCAAAAAAAAAAGAAAAAATAATTAACTGATCGTTCCTTTTTCTTGACACTGTTGCAGCTGGTCGGCGGAGAATTCGACATGGAGCTGAACTTTGTTATCCAGGACGCTCAGAACATCAGGCACATGTTGGAACTGCTCGATCATTGTCCCCCGAATCTTCAGGTAAGTCTCTCCGACTAAAGTCTACAGTGAAATTTTGTTTACTGTACAGTGAAGAAATGTCGAGATCGCGACAATGTTAAATTTCCACCGGGCGAAAATTTCATCACAGTTAAGGGAATAAATTATTCGCCAGTCTAGCTTTTTACGTGCGCGAGGCGTTAATTTATTTACAAGTTGAACGTCTACGGTGTTACCGTAAATTCGATACTTTCGAGCCGTAGTCCAGTTACACTCCAGAGTTTCCCTCCGCGGGAATTAATTCGATCGGACGTGTCTTCGATCGCTGTGTCCATCCACCCTAACGCGGAACACCTGCACCGAGGCCGCTTTTAATTCGCCTTCAATTGGACTCCGCAGGGACCGATGACCAGCATTCCGTTCACTTTGAAACACTCCGCAGCCACGTTTTACACATGCACCCAAAAAAAAAAATCGACTTTAATTCCTTTCATTCTATCACCAGCAGGCCACTGGCTCTCCAGCAACTCCCCTCATCGCCCCCGCTTTTTCCGATTCGGTACCTGCCCAGCGCGCTGACGGCATTGAATTGCAAACAGACGTAATCCGTCGAAACGAATTTGAAGAAAAAAAAAACAAAAAAAAATGTTACCTCGTGAGTGTTTCCCACGCGCTTCCGATGTCCCGGCCGGGTGTTCTCTCGGCCGGGGTACGGCGAGAACGTTTCTCACGTATAGCGAGAGAAGGGAGGAGAGGCAAAAAAAGGCACAATGTACGAGAGAGCGTGCCGACGACGTGGACGAGGACGACTTGTCGTCACAGTCGATGTAATGTAACAAGCCCGTTTTCCCGTTTTCTCCCGTGTAGCACCTCGCCCCCCCCCCCCCCCCTCTCCCCCTCGGCTGATTCGTATTCGTATCGCGTGTAGACCAGGGTCGCGAAATAAAACGCTGTAGGCGCACCCACCCTTCGGAGTTCCGAGCGTCGCCGACCTTCCACCCAGCGAGACTCCGACTGCATGCACAGAATTTAACTCGTTCACCGACGTTGCACGCGCCGATGCTTTTTCTTATTTCTTTTCTCCTCGCTCGCCCTCTCGCATCACCGGTGTTTTTTTTTTTTTTTTTTTTTACCCCATCCAGGTTTCGGGGAGAAAATAACCTTTGCGAGAAAAATCGTCGAAAAAAATTAATCTCGCGACGGCAAATTAAATTTGGGCGATGGAAATTTCGTCGACCCGCATCCGAGCTTTTTAGCTCCTGGTTCCGTCGTTGGATTTCCTGACGGGCGCGAGGAACCCGGCGGGAAGGTTAAAGAGAGTGAACGTAAAGCGGGGCGCTGGAAATTTAGTGGACAGGAAACGGTCGTTTAAAGCAGGCTCGAGTTACGAGCAAGAATCGATTTCCCTTTGGTCCTTAGTCGTCCTGGAGCCGTAATCCGGGTTTATGGCGACGGTGGCACGTCTGAGAGTCTGCTGGGTAGTTATTGTCGTGCGGGAGTGAGATTTCACTGTTCTCGAGATCGTGCCAGGTAAGTGGATCGGACATGGGGCGATCATTGGCTGAGGTCCGTTCGAGTTAGATCGGTTCGGTAAATGGACAGTGGGCAGTTTGAGAGAAACACAGCAGGCGATAAAGATGAACTTCCATTTGGGAGACTTTCGGTGGAGGACGCTTCGGCCGATACCTTGGCCGGACCCGGCATCAACGTCGGACATAGAATCGACTTCCTCGGCGCGCCTCGAATACCTCCAAATGCAGGGCAAAAAAATGCACGGAAATCGTGACACGACAATTTTGACTCTCTCGTCGAACGACTCGAAATACGACATCGTAATTTTTAGCGGGGGTGATTCGACATCGCCATTCGAACGTCGATCAATTACTTCTGGTCCCAAACTTTGATTCCCAAACGTCCATCAAAAGCTCGGGTATCGATGCGTTCCGCGCAATTTCCCGATGCATTTTCGTTTCGCGTCAGCCGAGACAGAAACTGAAATACAAAAGTGGAACCGACGGATATGGAAGCCGGACATACATGTATGTGGTGTGTCTATGCGCTACAACAGCAGCACCGTTGGACGGGAATGACGTGAGAAAAATCTTCGGGCAGATGCTTCACCGCGGAGCCCTCGAGATGGAGAGAGTGGAAGGAAAAGCTTAGCGATGTATGCGACTCTTGCGGCTCTCTTGATCGGCGACTGGTCTATGGCAGAAACACTCAGATTATCCAAGAATTTTTTACCATAATAGCCAAGCAAAATTCTTAAAAATCCGGTACTTCCTACCATAGGTGGCGCTCTACTACTACTAGCTATGGTGACATCTCTCAAGCGATACAGTCATTTTTACTAGATCCTTCTCTCAATGCAGTTGGACGCGACCAACTTCACTTACAACCATTTTTTAAAATAAAGCAAACGATTTATTCTATTTTATTTTGTATTTTATAAATATACAACCGGACGGTATTTTCAGAAGATTCGAGAAGAGTGAGAATAGTGTGGAGAAAATAATTGAAGGTCCGGGCTGCGGAGTACTTCATGCTGGAGAGCTTACAGCTCGAGCCAGCAGCTGAGCTTCGAGCGATGGAAATATTCTCTCCGGTCCTGGCTCGATTCGCCTTTCCCGCTAGGCGATTCACCGGCGACCGTGGCTACCCGTTTTATCCCAGGCAAAAAACAAAGAACCAACCAAACCCGCAAAAACTCGGTGTTAGCGGAGTGAAGGTTGCAATCCTCAGCCACCATCCGGTGATCGACCAGGCCGCGAAGTAAAATGGCTTTGGGGAGCGTATCGAGCAGGAAGAGACGCGAGCGTGCCAATAACTAAAGTCTGCCAATCTCAAAACGAGAGGCAGCGGCTTCACCGTCCACGTTTCTCCCGGCGGTTACTCCGTGGACCTTAATCCGCGTTGGAGGACCCACAAAAAATAATGTAAAAAAAAATCCCGGCGAGATCTTAATCCAGCTAAATCCTCTCGCGTTCACTTCGTCTCTGCCAGGTCGTGTATCGACGTAGTGTAGGCAAAGTTTATTGTCGACATTATGACGTAGTATCACTGATCATTATAGAAGTGGGCGAATGTGGCGCTGTTACGTCCAGACCGGCGAGTAGTGAGTTCGTTCCGCGAGAATCATAATACACAGTAAACAAATAATTTAGTAAAATCGGAATGCGAAATTTCGTAAAAATAATTTTTTTAAATAAGTGACAAACTCGTTTGTCACTTATCATCTTCAGAATGATGAGGACTTACGTAGGACGTAACACCCACCAAAAATACTTTCGGCCATTAAACTCCCAAGGCGGATCGGGCGCAGATCATTTCCGGGATCGCGCGATTCACGCCCAAGAGCCTGATTGGATGAGGAAAATTATAATCCAGGCAGATTAATGAATAATCATCTACGTCGTGAGTTCGGCATCCGCCCGGTTGAGCGGCGCGAGCGGGACGCGAGACGGCGAAGACGTCGCACTTTGGCCGCAAGAAGAGGCGATCACTTTGCGAAGTGCCAAGGAGAGACAGGCAAGCTGGATACGCGAAATGCCCGAGTGCAGCATTGGCTGTATAATCCGCGTACGAGACCGCTTTTCCTCCACCCAGCGTTTCACGTAGTTCCTCGCGAACATCGAGAGCTACCGCGGGTACATCATCGCCCAGGAAACCCGCGGCTCTCGCCTTAAATGTTAATGGCGTTAAAGCAGTTTCGACGTTGCGTCCCGCATTGCAACTCCGTACGGATGGATCGATGCGGAGCGTTACTCAACGAGATGTGTGGCCGCGGGGTTGCTACAGGGGAAGGGCTCGTCCCCAGATCTCGGGGTGCACCGCACGGTCCTAATCGTCATACGATTCGGCAAAGCAATATACACCTATTCACGCTGCATTAGCTCTCTGCGCATAGTGCACATTATTCGCCGAATTGGAAACGGAGAGGACCGAGCGATCCTCGTATTCCGGATCGTATGATTTCCGTCTCCCTCGCCGAGCTCCGTTCCGTCTTGTGTTTCTCAACGCTCATCTGCCCCCGGCCGCCACCCGTTTCACGTATTCGCGATAGGTCCCCTATTATCACCCGCTTGAACGCTCAGTCGATATCCATCAGGGTCGCGTGATTATTGCGTTAAATTAACCGGGCTTCGGGATACACGCGTTATTCGGGCTTCAATGAACTGCGACGCGCAGTACTGGTTGCAATGGTCTCTTATCTATGTTCTATTATTCTGCAGCTTCGAGAACAGCTTTTTTTCTACCTATGGACCTTTCTTTATAACTTTGAAAAAAATGTATAATTCTTTTTTTTCTGGTAGACATTTTTTTCGACGCCAATATTCCGGTGGAGTTGTTTGGGGTGAGATGGAAAATGTGCTATTTTTTTCCATGTATTTTGTCGCGTTGAACCTGAATCGGACAGGCGTTTTGCCTAAAAGTCGCTTTTTAAACGCACGACGTTGACATTGAAAAAACGTTGAAAAAATGTTAAAAAATATCCGAATTCCTCTGACAGGGATGTCGGAGGAAGCTTTACAAATAAAAGGATATTTTTTAACGTTTTTTCAACGTTTTTTCAATGTCAACGTCGTGCTTTTAAAAAGCGACTTTTCGGCAAAACGGCTGTACGATTCAGGCAAAAATACAGAAAATGCATTCCCATGGAACAAGCTTCGTTAATCAAGAGATGTTATGATGAAGCGGTATGAAAATTTCAATTTCAAACTTTTTTCACGGTTTATCGTAACGTTGTTCGTCACGCAGAGTCACCTGTTCATGTTGCCCAAAACGCCCCGCCTCGTCCTATCGCTCGCTTGTCGTTTGTCATTCCGCAAAGCCGATGTTTGCGATTGCACGGGGCGCACGCCGAGCCAACACGACTTGTACTTCGCCACGGGAATTTTACGCATCAATATGAATTTAGCCAATCCACGTCACGTCATCGTTTGGTGTATAAATAAAGCGAGGAAGGCTGATCACGAGCTTTATTCCAACGCGTCATGTGTCACGACGGATGACATCGCTGATAAAGATTTATGGTCATAATTGCGTCGTACGGAGCCCGCAATTTTCAATAACGTCGCCGATGACGTACACATTGCGTGCGATTATCGGCATATTGCAAACTCATTTTCAACGCTAATTACCCCGAATATAATCATTACAAAAAACATCCTGTTTGCTGCCGAAACGGCCAATTAATTTAAAAAATCACAATTTCAATCACGATTTGTCAACAGCCTGAAAAAAAAAAAATTATTTGGCCGCCACCGTTTATTTGGTTCAAGTAAAATATTTAATTTATATTTATATAAATATTTATTTAAATTAAGTAAATAGTTACTTAAATGAAATAAATATTTGTTTCAATCAAATAAATACTTTACTTGAACCAAATAAAAGGTGGCAGTCAAATAAATTATTTTTCTGGGTGAAATGATTATTTTTTTTTTAGGTCAAGTTACGCTCTCTCGGTGACAATAGCTGTCGAGTCGATCGTTACTTCTCGTTTTGCGCGAATCTAGGCGGGGCAGTCCGCGCGATAAATTCCGACAATCATCGGTGGCTCGTGAAATTGTTATCTCGGATCTGTTTTGGTGGGAGTGCGTTTCCATGGCCCTATAATTTATTACACGATCCACCGTTCGATCCGCCCGCCTGATCGGTTTTCCCGCTTGTCACATAAACTATATCGCGGAATGTTTCCTCCGGCTCGGCCGCCGCTTGTCTATCGTCCGCCTATCGGTTACTGCCGATTTACGGACTATCAACTCCATTTAAACGTTATAACTTAGAACACTGTGTGCACAGCGGACTCGCACGCAGATAGATAGCCTCGTGAGTTATTGCCGAGAAAGTCGAGACGGTTGTGTGCGCGCGTGTGTGTACGGAGCTTGTCCACGAGCGGAAACATAACTCGTCGGTCTCCGGACAGGGAAATCGGTGCAGCTAACCGGCTCCGCACGTACGGTTTATTATTTTTTCATTGACTCCGATCTATATCGTTCACCGTTGCGACGAGAATCTGCGGCCGCCGCTACTCTGCGCAGAGTGAGATTCGACGCCCACCGACTGACACGATCGATCATCCCCTCCGTTTGTTGGATGCAATTTTTTTTTTTTTTTTTACATGGAACCCGATACTCAATTTAATCGAGTCCATTGAATGCATCGAAAAAGTATGTCGCAATCCCTTTATAGTCCAAAAATCCGGGGCGCGCCTCGAATTGCACGAAACTCGGCGAATTACCGTCGCGCCTGCGTGGCCATTTGTGCATTCAAACAAATTAAAGCTTCCATCTTTCGATGTAGAACAGTTAAACTCAAAATTGGATAAATCGGAATCGTGCTAACATTGAGTCTAAAAAATGTTTAGATGTATATTTATATATAAATTTTTTTTTGCAAAAAAGTAATACCCCAAAGAAATTTCGCTCGAATTCTTGCAGTCGATGCAAAGCTCCTTGGAAGCTTGATTTACGTCGGACGGCGCGTCAGACGCGGGAATAATAAAAAGAGGTGCATAAAAAAAAGGTTCAAGCGATCCGGAATACGATCCATTCCGGAGGTCTCCGTGCTTCGTGCGCTGGCCTACACCGATAACGAAGCAGCCACGTAACGCTCCAGAGCAGAGCACAGATTCGACGTCTTTATAGGCCATTGCGTGAGTGGAATATATTGATTTATCGCCGTCTATCCCGGAGTTCCCGCTCCGAGAACTCGCCTCTGCAGCCTTCCTGGCGGCACCGCGCCTCGCACCCTCGTATCACTTCGTTGGATGCGCGACACCTACTGGATCGCGCACCGAAGCGGGGTTGGTTCAAGGAACGTTCGGGAAAAAAAAATTTCCACAGTAAAAAACAATTTCGTAAAATCGGACTCGAAGTTTCGTAAAAATAATTTTTAAAAATAAATGACAAACTCGTATATTAAGGTTTGAATATACAAACCTATTTGTTTATTTCCGCGTCATTAACAATTTTAGTTTGTACCTTTGTTTGAAAAACCGGAACCGGATGGCGCGATCGAGAAATTAATAAATAAAAAATTGTGGACCTTCGAGGACGATAAGTTGTTGTAAAAAGTACAAACTTTTTTTTACTGTGCGCACCGCCCAAAAATAAGGCTTGCACTCGGGACCAAATATATCGCGATCCATCGAGCGGAAACTTCGTCCGAACGCTGAACCGGAAGCAACCGGAGATGAAGAGATTTTTTGTTCTTCGCGATGTCATCGGCGCTCAAAAGCGAAACGGAAAAGAAAGTGGACGAAAGGGGACGATGAGAACCGGAGCTTCGAGTGTCGGATTAAATTCCTGTTTACGCATCGCTCGGTTTTCAGCTCGAATCACTTCCATTATCGCTGTAACGCGGTCCACTGTACCGTAAATTTCTCGTTTCTGATTTAATTTCATTCGTACTCGGGTACGTATACATATATATTCCTCATTTATCTGCCCTCCGGTTATCGCGCTACAGTAGCGTAGGTTGGCTGGAAAGATTCGCGATTCTCTGTGATGACGAGCCAGCGGAGCGAACCGACGAATCAATGTTCGTTAGAAGGTGTCGCGTTTTTTTTTTTCGCGAAACTTTCGACGTCCGTCTTTTATAATGTAAGCAGTCATGAAGCGCATTACTGTAAATTATGCTTCAATTTAATTGCGGCTTAGGTCGCCGGTCGGGTTGCGAACGCAATTGCAGCGAAATAAAAAAACATGTGTACGTGCGCAATGTCCGAGTCTCTAAAACACTATGTTTCTCAGAGATAAGCGTTAAAAAGTTGCCGCGGATCGTCGTGGATCGCGCTATCGGCAGCACGTTTTAACAGAGATGTGGCGAGCTATTATTCTTCCTTTCGGTAGACAGCTTCACCTCTCCGCTCGTACTTTACTCCGGCATTGGTATGCACCCCTCGACGCTGCACTGACTAATGTCCCGCCGGTGTTCGAACTACCCGCGCGTTTCCACACCCAGAACCAGCGAAACTAAAGTTCCACCTCCTAAGAGCACGTAAACTAAATGTCGGACGAGAGTGGCGGAGAGAACAGTGGAACAGGTCAATGCTTCGTCCGACGTAGCTTTGCGTCGCGCACCCTTCAGCCCTTCTCATTGACGCTGGACGGACACCATTGCCTATAAATCTACGAGTGATTTGTGACGTGATCGACATTCGTTTTGAAAAAGAAAAATATCAAAAGTCATCATTTGTAAAAAAAAAAAAAAAAATGGAATTTATGCGCAAGGCGGAATGGCAAAAAATAGGGAGGAACCTACGAGCGCGAATGCCGCAATAAACCGCCTAGAGCTCTCGACGTCATTCAGCGGGCTCGATATCCGAATCTGCAAATAGCACAATGAGGAATGAACGGCAATGACGGGGTGAGAGGGTGGTAGTTTGCGCCGATGAACGGCGGAATTTTCCGCGCTCGTGGAGGACTTATTGCCGCTGGTATGATTAAAATCCACGATGAATTGGTATTAATGAGGAAACGCTTGGTCATGATTCGCGGGGGATCCGTGTTGCCTGGACGACACGCTTAATTTGCATTCAAGCCTCCCTCTCGCCGCTGGCCGGTCCCCCTCGAAAGCGGGTTGCCTGGCTCGTCGCGAGTGGGAGAGGGATCGAGAGAGGCGGCGTGGAAAAATGGGGAAACAGAGACGAGAGGGACGACCGTTCGATGCCGTCGTCAGGCGGGATAACGTCCACCCGGAGAGGTTGAAAATTCGTAAATTACGTTCGACCGTCGCTCTAACGATCCGGACTCGAACAGTCTGCACCAAGAAAAAAAATTTATTTGACGGCCACCGTTTATTAACATTAAGTGAAATATTTATTTGATTTAAATAAATATTTATTTCAATTAAGTAAATAATTACTCAAGGCCGACTGATATATGGGAACAAAGCACTGCCGATTTTCTTTTAGAATGCCTATGGGCGAAGATCTCGGAAAAGCTCGTCTCTGTCGATCTTTGCAACGCGATAGTCTCGGTTCTTACGGGAAAAAGCTCAAGCTAAAGGAAAAACCTCTACATGACCCTCTTTGGCCAAGTTCGGTCCCGCGTTTCATTCCCACCAGGGAGGCCGTTATTCCTCGTTATCGAACCCGACGCCGGATAGTCATTTGTCCCAAAGACCCTCGTTCTCCGATTCGGAGGTCGGCTGTTTCGGAAGAGTCCCTCAACCGGAAGACTGTATTCAATGGGCGTATGGGCAATCGGATGGGCGAACTTTGTCGTTTCCGTGGATCGACGTCGAGGCAAATTTATCTTTGCCGGAGGAAACGGTATGCGCCGCCAGCGTAAGACACTCGAGGTCTCATCGACATCATCGTCGTGCGCCGGGGACGAGAAGGAACTCGGGGCAACTACGTCAATATGCTGATGAGAATTTAGTTCCACGTCATGCTCTTGTGGCGCCTTGTCCGGGCCGTGCCCTCCGCATCTATATATCCCGCCCCGCTGCTCCGACTTCTGCTCGAGTATCGGGCTGGCTCTGCCGATGCTGATCCGTCGGAGGGAACCGTCGATCCTCCTCATCCCTCGGCGGCATCGACTGCGCCGACCGGCATCAGCAAACCCAACCCCCGCCGCCCCGCTCGGCTTTTGCGAAAGCCATCGGTGCATCGCCGCCCCCGCACGTTTCGCCAACATACATTCCGTTCCTCGATCCTCCACTCGACTGCACTTCACATCGCACAACTTCACTTCCGGGCTCCGCGCATACGGGAGGCCTCACTCATCCACCGGAAAATTATTCACGGAACAGCTTAGAACGATCCACCGGGCTCCGCCGACCACGTCAACCGATGACGCGCACCGACGACGTTAAAGTATGACTCGAGTCGATGCACAATTTTTCGTTATCCTATCAGCCTTTGGTCCTCGGCTATGTTTAAACGACAAAAAAAAGTAAGGAAAACTGTAAACGGATGTCGAGTGCAGCTTTGGGTTTGCGGGAAGGATTAAATTGTGCGCTCAAGTTTACAAAATATCGTAATGGAGAGCTCTGAGTAAAGTGCCCGTCACAGATGCCTGGTTTTTCTGGATATCTTGGTTGACGTCTTGATGGGATCGAAGATATCACGCAAGATATCCAGTTAGATGTCTATTCTTGTTGAATGTCAAGCTGGATGTCTTGCTTGATATCTTTGAATCTGCACTGAGAGAAGGAGCTAATAAAAACTACCGACCATCCGAGAGAAATTACCGTAGCCCATGTTATTACGCAACTAGGAAGCCAACCTATGGCAGAAAATCTCAGATTTTCCAAGCATTTTTACCATATTTCTACAAACAAATTCCTATCAATCCGGTACTTCTTATCATAGGCGGCGCCCTAGTTTTCTACTACTATGTGCTATGGTAATATCTCGCGAGCGATATAGTCATATTTACTAGATCTTTCTCTCAGTGTATTACGGTATCGAGCAAGATATCCGGCACGACTGAAAAAATGAGAAAAACTAGGCATCAATGACGAGCAGTGTACCTGATCAGATGGATATTCTACGCTATCTCCAGATTTGTTGGTAGATTCTCCTGTAGTGTTTTGCGAATAGAGCTATGAATCTTGCCAAGCTAATCCATGCGTGTATTATCGGTCTTGTGAATATCAGAATGAGCCTGCTGCGATACCCATTCTCGCCCGGGATAATTAATTCTGCCTTATTCGTGAGTACTTTAACGGCTGAAGAGACGGAGCAACAGAGATTGAATGGAAATGGCTGGCTAGCCTCAACAGTGGCAGAACGGTCCGGGCCCGAAGTACGTTTACGCAAGGATAGTGGAGCGTGCACTTTAATTTTATGCAGCCCATCCTCTGCCGGTTGGAATAATTCATTAGCGGACGACCTACTGGAGTACGGAGCGAGTACACTCGGCATCGGAAATCCCGGGAGAATCGCACTATCAAACGGGGCAGGAACTTGCCGGCTTCCTTCCGAAAGCCCGCTCACCCGGCTGTCTTCCCTCCGAGACACGATATTTCTTCCGGGATGGAAATTTCATTCTCCTCTTTCGCTTCTTTGTACTCGCAGTTTGGTTGTCCCTTCCCCCCTCTCCCCCACTTCCCCATTCAACATGTCATGATTGTTCGCGTAGAAATAATTCATAAACAGGGTGCTGCGGAGCTCTGCATAACCGATGTCTTCGTCTCGTCCTGGAAAGTTCTCCGAAGTCAAAGGGACCGTAGCATGAAATTAATTTATGCTGTTCATACCGTTCGGTAAATCGATACGAAATCATGACACGTGTGCTGCTTACGATCTGACGTATCGATTTCACTACAAACAAGCTCGAGAATATTCATTTTTCGCGGCGTGGCCGAACGTTGATGAGAGAGGGTGGCAAAATATATGTGACGGTCGTTTCCGGCTGTTACGCTGCGCAGTATTCGAATCAAGGAATTCATAGATAAATCAACGACGATGAAACGATGCAACATATTTTTCCGGGATTTTCACGGAGCTTCCAGGATCGCGACTCGCGTTGTTACTCAACTCAAACCGACGTGGGTAATGAAACAGAAATTTAAAAAATTGGGTCTAGCGCGAGGTTGCGGGCATTGCGAAGGGGTTGTAGCTTGTCGGTGAACACCAGCTACCCGTTGCAGGGAGCCCTGCGAGCACGTCCTGCTCTTGCTTCCCCGATGCAGTTATCGGGTTGCCGAGCCACTGGGTTTCGTTCCTAACCAGCGAACAACTCTCCTATACTACGCCTTGTCCTCTCCGTCGGACTCCACCGTCGAACACGTAATTCGTGTTTAAACCCGCGACCTTTCGCACTCCCCCAACTCAGCCGAGAACCTCTCACACGTTTACGAATTAGCGTACAGCTCACTCGGCACCAACAAAAGCGTGTATAAACATATACGTGTATAGGTTTACGCTATTGTACCGGAGCCAGAGACAAAAGTGTTGGCGTTGATTTACGAGAAAACACTTTCAAGCTTTGACTATAATCTCGACCCAGCTAGTTTCCACCTCGCCTGATGCAGGCTCAAAGCCGCCGTTCGGATTAAACTCTGCCGAGTTTTTCGCCGGAGCAGAGCCTTGAGAGTCTCCAGTAATTAGATCGGCTTGACAAAAACGATTTTCCAAAGAAAGCTGCCCCGACATAACCGGCCTTCGGATCGAGCGGATAACTGGCGCAAATTGGTTTTTGAAATCCACACCAACCAACAACAACAACGGTTGAACACGGATCCTGAATGAGGTCGCTATCCCATGCAGTTTGCCAAGTGCTTGGACCCGGTAGGGTCTCACATAGTCGTACAAACCTCATCCACAAACCTATCGCACCGGCGTGCAAGGTTCTCGCGCAGCGGAGCCCGCAGTCTATTCCACTTCTATCAATTACTCCTCCAGCTCCGGATACCATCGCCCAATCTCATCACCGACATTGAATTATCGAGATTGCGCGCGTTAGACGAGAGCGAGCGGGTTTCCGCAACCGGCAGACGAACGAAAACACTTGCCACCGGGATTTCCCGGTTCACCCTCTTGTTTCGCAAGAAAACCGCAAGCTCCCATCGAATTCCACCTTGGCTTCGTTCCGTCTCTCATCCGTCCGATGTCTGTGAGACGGGTGCACCCAGAATCCGATTCCTCTCAGTCACGCGCCGCCACAGTCTGATGGTGGCATTCATCGTTGCGACTCGGGACTCTGATTGAGGGCGCCATCGTTGCCCGCCATCGGGGGTGGTCAACGAAGATAAGTGCCAGGAATGCATCAACCCCCCCTAGCCGAGGTCAAAATCCGGATGGAACTGTTATGTCCTACTTAATTTTGTCAAACTACATCCTCGTGTTTTATCTAGAAACAAGATAAACTTATTAACGCTGCTTATTAGCAGCGTTGGTGAGTTCATTTCGTTGAACAGACATTGAAGCTGACCTAGTCTAGTTACTACTGGAATAGGTGAGCTTCAACGCCTGTAGTTTTCCAACTCTGCCCTCATCTTCCCCTACCTCAATCATCCGCTCCGGCCGGTGCTGCTTGAGATTTACGTCTCGGCTCTTCCCTATTCTACTCATTTTCTTTCCCTTCTGATCTCAACTGCCGTTTGTTATCTTTCACACTAAAAGGGCAATAACTTCCCACGTTTTTCTCGGATAAGCCTTAAATGCCCATCTCTTACTCTGGTCCCTGTTCATTAGTTACCATAAAATTTGTCACCCTCGAATACCTAAAGGGCTAACGACCTGACTCTTAAGAGAGACTATTTTATTTATGGTTCTCACTGTCGAACTGACCATTCATCGGTCTGGACGTAAGAGAACCATGTCGAACAGTGACGTAATTTCGTTGACAATTCATGATTTGTCGCGCCAGAATGGAGAAGTCTGGAAGACATTCGAAACCAAGATGGTGAGTCGATTCCGAACATGTTACTCAGAGAACTGATACGAAGACATACCGAACTCAATCGAGTTATAAGATCCAGAGAAAGCCAGACGCATGGTCGAAGGTTGCATATGAGGTGTGAATCGAGGTCGTAGCTTTCGTCCATTGAACAGGACCAAGGAAACTTTCGAGTGGCCAGAAGATCACTAACGTCGCTCGTTTATCTCTCGCCTTTATGCTCAACGAAGCTCTCGAGAAACTTACGCTATCGCTTATCCAGTCTGATCCGCATACTTGGTCCACGGTCCTTTCCATCCTTCGCTCTATATTTTTCATCCGAAATCCCAAAGGAGATCGCGGGGTGGGAGTTCATAGAGATTCCAAGAAAATTTATCTAGGCGCCTTGGGCACTCAACGACAGACGGGTTCTCTCTCACCGTAGCGGTAACTACGTCCGTCGCGACCCGCTGTAAAGAACACGTATGCGCATACATCAGACCCGCACGGGGAAGTCGTTCGGTGGAATCGTGCGTCGATTCCCAGGTGACGAGGAAAACGGAATGTACGTGGCGCAGCGGTTATTTCGAATTCACCGTGTTAAGAGAGCCAAACTATAATACTTTACATCGACGTGTATGTGTATACATTTCTTCGGTCCGCGTCATCGATCGAAGTCGACCTATCCTCTCGGCGGGCTCCGGAACTCTGCGCAAACTGCACCCATAGCCTTGGCCGTATCGCTTGGCTTAAATCATTTACGGACTCCGCTATATTCCTCTTCAGTTTCGTTTCCCTCGCTCTCCTCTCCCCCCCCCCCCCCCCCCCGCCCCATCGTCCTCCTTCGCTTTCTCCCGTGTCCCCGCTCTTCCGTTCCGAGAAGTGTTCTGCCTTGTCCCTCTCTCGAAACTCGAAGCACCCCGACACCGAAGAGGCGTTCGATGTTGAAAACTTGAAGGCGCCTGGGATTGCACCAATGCCAGCCTCCGAATAGATTCGACCCGAGTTCGAGCAAAGTAAAACACTCCGTGTGCCTTTGTGTTTCGTCTCCACGTGCATCCGGCACCGTCGACACCCTTCGGGGTCTTTTTCCCGTCGGGAAAAATCCGGTATCGCATGAACCGCCGGACCACTTGCCGTTTTCCGCTGAAGCGGGGATTTGTCACTTCCTTGTGAATCTTGGAACGCGAAGAGCCAGTCGTTAAGGCAATCGGTGTTCATTCTGCTGGGGTCCCGAGGAGATACGTTTTCACGGTCGCCCAGCAGTTAGGTATAAAGATAAACCCCGGTTCTATATAAACGGTCCAATTTATCTCGAAGCCGACTATTTTCCTCTCTCGTGAGATAAAATTATCTCGCTCCAAACTCGTTCCCAATGTTTCGCCAAACCCGGGAGTCACTATTGTACGCGGGAAACTTTTCTTTCCCGCCGTCACCGTTACCCTTTATCCGTTGCCCTCGAACGCCAACCCCTCACCGGTCCAGTCATTAGTGGTTTAGCGAGGATTTCATTCGTGGCATGCATTAGCGTCTCGAGCATTTTCGTCGTCAGGTCGTGGCCCTCCGACTGCAACTCCGCGCGACTCGACGGTCTTTTCCTCTCCGAATCTCTCACTCGGTCTTGCATCCCGCAGTACGAATCGCGTTTAATTATGTAAATTCGGGTGTATATAAGTGGCCGGGGCTGCTCGAAATAGCGGTAGCAGCTGCTGGAACAATGATCGTATTAACTATTCCATTATATCCTGCTCCGCTTACGCAGAGGCGTGCATTCGTGAAGTAGAAATGATAACAACGGGCTGAAGGAATGGTGCTAAATGCCGGAAAGGTAAAACGATCGAACATACGGTCTGATCATCGCGGGCCGTTTCTACTTAGGGCGGTAAGTCACTCGGGTGCAGGTGTTTTTTTTTCCGTTCTTTGACGTACTCGGTGATCACTTCGATATAAATTCCCACTGTAACATCTCAGGTTTATTCCTTTTCATCTCTTATCTCATTCGTGTCCCTTAGGGCAAGGAGGCGCGCACTGTACTTTCATTACAATTTTCATAGAAAGTCCTTTTTCACTTTATTGTCGTCGTCATAACGAATTTTGTTTTTTTTTACTTCGATATTTTTCCCCGGCGAATTTAATTACGCGACGAACCTAAGTACGGGGAATGGCCGGCTACTGGATAGATGCAAAAGAGGCCGGGGCAGCGACCCTCGTTTGAAAAAAAAAAAAAAAATTGCCAGCCAAGAAACTTAATACCTTTCCGCGCTTGGGCGAAAAGTCTGAGCCTCTTTGCATGATAGCGCAACGAGAAGAGACCAGCGTTCTTTATTATGTCTGCTCTCCCTGAGCGAGTCTTTTCACCCAAATCACTTAGTCTCGACTACATCTCGCGTTAACTGCCGCGCGGTTACCCGGCTTCCACTCTCTTCTTTGTTACCCCTTGATACTCGAGGGAAGCCAACACCGAATTATGACTGAACCGTGAGAGCCCGGGTCGTCAGGCCGACGGTCGATAGAGGGGTTTGATGGCGCGCTGCACTTTCATTTTTATTTGCCATTTTATGTACCATCGTTAATGCTACGTAAAAAGCCCATTTATTGGCGACAATTTTTGCATTTTTTAAATTAACTTTAGCCGTTTTTTAAAAAGAATTTCAGGTGTTCTTTTTACCGCTCCACTTCCCAATATACTTCAAGCTTGCCGAGTTCCTCACTTACCGTCCCCGATTGACCCACTATCACCCTCCAGCATCTTCCAAAGGATCGAGCACCACCTCGCCATCCGGGTCTCCCTTTCGTGTAAATAAATTTGCCACGCCGCGGATTTCCTCGTGTGCCTTCCGCGCAATACTGCAGCGGGGAGCGAGAGTTCCGCGACTGCGACACGCTTTTCACAAGCCGCGCTCTCGCGAAAGTTCCGTCACAATGCACACACGCGAGTCTGCACCCCGAGAATCCCACCAACACCACCGCTACAACACGGTTACTCCGTCCTCCCGCGAATCTGAGATAAAACCCTTCTCCATCTATCCCTCATTCTCTTTCACTCTACTGCTGCGTCAGTTTCATTTTCATTATCAGAAAAGCATTTCCCCGGAGGACTTCTCCTTGGCTTCAATACCCCACTCTTGAAATGCGAATCTTATTCTTCTTCTCATCTCTCAGTCCCCAATCCCCTTCCCTTTCTCCTCCCCCCCCCCCCTTTCCCTCGGCCTCTCAAATTCGCTTTCAATCTCTCGCTATCCCGTTTCAATCTGGAGTAAAAAATATATTCAAGACTCCGGAGCATATCGTATTGATCAATTCCCCGTACAATCGACCTACAAGCTCGATCCGGAGCAAGTGCGGTAAAGGGAACGGGGAAATATTGTAATGCAATCCATACTTCGTCCCTTTCCACCTGACTCGTAGAAATAAAAAAATGCTCATATCAATTCCGCGATGGGAAATCAGTTATGGATCCAAACTTTTTATCGGCACTCTCTTATCGAAACAATTCATTCTCGCTTCTAAAATTATAATCGATTCGTAAAAAATTCGTACCTCAAATGTCTCCAAGATCGAGTAAGCGGAGCCTCATAAATGTTGGCAAAGTTTGGATCGATGCAATGCCCGGAGCCAGGAGAAAATTTCATTTTCCACATCACTGATGTCGCATCCCGATACCACGTACGCTATTCATTTCACATGGATGGCCTCGTTCCGTGCGAGTTCTATGACATCCATGTATTCCTCTATGTGCGAGTCGCGAGGAATCCAATTGACATCGTTCGGTATGTACGTCGATGAAGACGTTAACGTCCTGAGGGATATGGACCGATATATCGAATGGCACATCGGAGCTGCGCAGCTCCGATGAGACGCTGCGAAGCGATCCTGCGTGTGATGGCTTTACGCTCGATCGAGTCCCAATCGAGTTGCAACCCTCCCGAGTCGACCGAAAGGAGGAGTCGTGTTCCGGGCCGTACGCCCAGGAAGCAGCGCCGACATCCGTAGCTCGGGTGAGAGAGCCGGTTTTGCGGGCGCAGCTGCATCGGGTACTGATTGAAACAGATCGCTCCCCGTGCAAACACGAACGGACCACGAGACGGCGAACCGGAAATGCGGGAAAGTAATGATGATTGTCGAGGAAAAGCCCTCTCGAGCATTAGCAAGGTGAATCTTCGAGTTTCCTCGATCCCGACCTCAATCGAAGGTGCCGGCCGACCTGAAGCAGAACCGATACTGGCCGACGTTGGGCGAACACTGGCCCAAGGCTGGGCCGATGCTGGTCCCGCGCGGCGCTCCCACTAGGACGTCCATTGGTTTCGGGCAAATCCTCAAGCCCGGCAGAACGTAACATTAATCGTCATCGGTGCAGAAGATTCGGAGAAGAAAAAGACACGCTCGTTATGTCGACGAACGAAAAACTCGCGAGAGATTAAATTAAAACCATAGCGCGGTCCCGACCGCTATCCCGGAGAGTAGCCAATCATTTTTAGCCCCGGTGCATTCAGCGGGACGGAGCGAAAAGGCTTTTTGTCGAATCTCCGAGTGGCGACCTTCTCTCGAGTCAGCTCGGACCATTCATTCTTTATCTTCTCTCCTCTGTCGCGCAAACGATTCGCCGCGAGTGGCCCCGGCACGGAGTTTCATTTCGCTTACATCCGTTAAGTACGCTCCGCTGCTCCGGCATACAAATCGTTTCTCTCGGTCGGGAATAAATCGCCCGTCTCCGTCCACGAGATTTTTGTGTTTGGCTCGACGAACTTTGCTGAAAACAACACGGACACTGGCACGAACCTCGAGAGTCGCGAAGCCTCCGCGACGAACGAATCCCAAACTGTGGAAAGCTTCGCGGAAAAATGAGAAAAGGGTTTAAAACGTCGCATCGCGCGGAACACGCTTTTTTATTTATTGATATATTAATAGGCTGGGCCCATTCAAACTAATTCGACAATAGCAGATTGAGAGAGTACGCCACAGGGCTGAGTAAATATATTCGCCGAAGAAAGTGAAAGAATAACTATAAATGAAGTCTTATAAAATTCCAAAATAATAAAAATCCGTCTCGGTACGAAATTGTAAAATCAGTAAGTTTCATAGCTAACTCGACGGCAATATACTTACTGGGCACAATAGATGTAATTAAGCCTCAGTCAGACAATCATTTATCCCGCACTGACGCAAATGTCCACCACTCGGATTTAGCCTGAATAAACCGATCGCCCAACTTGGGTTGATGTCGATTTTTTAGTACCAAAAGAGCATAGGGTCTCGATTTGCTGAAAACCAACGAACTTTGCTGAAAATAACACGGAAACATAAACCCCGAGAGTCGCAAAGCTTCCGCTACGAACGAATCCCGAACGGATTGAGAGCTTCGCGGAAGAATGAGAAAAGGGTTTACCGCGTCGCATCGTTCCACTCTTACCCATCCTTCTCGTACCATGTTATGACGGTGGAAGGGCGTATATTTATTCGAAATAAGTTTGACAGTCGGAATGATCGAGCACGTCCCGGAGGTGTAACCGATGTTTCCACCCCGGCGCTAAATTCGAGGCGAGGAAAAAATGTAAAGATCGATGCCGTTTCCACCGCGAATACCGGAGGCCCGCAGACCGCACGACGGATTTCCTTTGATCGATCGCTTTCTGGAAGTTTCGTGTCTGTTTGTCGGGGAATCGAGGGCGGCGTGTGCGTGGGTTTTCACTCGAACGGAGATGGAGAAACGGAAGAAATGGGAATAACTAAATTATGTACGACACAACTTTTCGCTCACCGGGTGGAACGGACGACAAATTGATATCGAATTCGATTGACAAACAACGTAATCAATCCCATTCATCGGTCGACGGTTACAGGCGTGTAATTATTCTCCATTACTCCCGCCGGCGACCGTGTCGAAATATTTAGACAGAAAATTTGCGATTCCCCGGAGCGATTCAAGTATCGTGTGCACACAGGCGTTGTTCGCCGGGTAGGATGCCCTATCCAATTTCCAGAACAATGGTTGCGTAAACAATAATATAAACCGGCGCTGGCGAAACTCGCCGCGGGAACTTCGCGATTGGGAACGAAAGGGACGGGTCGGCCTTCCCGCGATATTCGTATCGGAAATTCCAAACTCGAACACTCGCGTATGAATATGCGATAGTAAAAAAAAAAAAATTCAAAAAAAAAATTATAATGAAACTGAGAAAAAAGATCGGCGATACACGTGTCGAACAACAATGCGGACGCGAACGCCCCCCAGCGTGACTTCGCATGCCGACATGCTGACGATACTTGTCCGTCAACGAAACGCAAATTTCCTTTCGCTACACCAAAATTTTACTTTTAAATCTAACGTCAGGAAAAAAAAATCGAAAAAATAACGAAAAATCGTTATCGATGGTAAAAGATGTTTGTCTATCGGTAACATGAAAGTATTATTGGTGGAGCTTCTCGTACTTTCGCCGCGAGGCATCGACATCGCGAACCTGGATAATTAAACATTTTTTTGCACCGGTAATTTTCGAATGGAAACAATAAAACAGAAGCGAGCATCGTCGATAGCTCCATCGATTCTTTGTATCCACCCTGCACCGCGGGCTCCGATTGCGATTGCGACTGCGAAAGCGTATCGGAAACGGAAATAGCGGAGAAACCCGGGAACGCGAGCGACTGCAGCCGAGCCGCGATACTTTCCATATGCGCGCTACCGGAAACTCGTTCGCCATCAGATATCAGCTCGCCACATTTTCCGCCCCGCTCGAACAAGCAGCGATGAAGAAAAAAAAAAAAAAACGTAATAAAATCGAGCGCGTTTCGCATCTTGCGGAAAACACAGTCATAACTTCCGGTTTCATTCGGCAAAGTAAAAAATTCACGGATGGATTAATGTGCAGAGACTTTTTTTTATGACGAGTCTGTATCGTACCGTGGATGAAACACAATATTTCACCGGGCTCCGGGGCTTCCGCGGTGCACGTACGTATCGAGGAACACGCACAGCCCCCCCAGGGGAACACACTATACTCGCCCTCCTGGTATAACATAGTTTAGTTTCCAATACAATTTTCCGGGCCGTATCCTCTGGCGCGCTCGTTTTTACCCGCGCAGTATCGCCGCGAGAAGCGAAACTGATCGTCCATCAAGAGCAAACCGTGGCCGCCATTCACGCGCGCGTTAAAGCACTGTAACGGTGTGCGTTCGCCGATGCGATTCAGCCATTTTCAATACGCTACGGTACGCTCGTCGGGATACGAGACGTATCAATTACTCATCGTGTCTGAATATTGACGGCTATAATTCATCCCTGAATCATTGAATTAATACGGATTGTATATTGTTGACGCGGAGGTTTCGATCGATTCGCCAAGGATTGGCTGACGCGGAAGCACGTATGCACCCTTTCAGTGACCTAGGGCAGCTTCGTAAATGTCTGGACTGCCTCCCGAAACTAGGTCTGTTCGGTTGGTCCGGACATTGATGAAGGGCATGGAACTGACGACTTCCGGGAAAGGTCTCGCCCGGTGCCGACAAGGCAGCGATGCCGGGCTCTAAAATCTTCCGCTCCCGACGGGGCAGAAATGGGACGGCGGAAACTATCCTGCGGAACAGCGGCCGCAGGAATGGTCGAGGAAGATTGCGGCGAGGGCACAGAGGTTGCTGATTGAAACGCGACCGCATTGGCGACCACGGTGAAATAAGTTCGCTCTTCATTTTCTGTCATCGGAGAAGGAAGAAGAATCGGGATCCGATGAGCAAATGGCGCGTTTCGTTCGTGCAGATGTTCCGGATTTTTCGAGAAATTCTGGTAAGACCAGTTTTACGAGATTTTCAAGAAAAACTTTTAAAAAAAGACACCCGCATGAGAAACACGAGGAAACCTTCATTTCTCAAAACTGCAAACCCCCCACACGACGCACACGTTTCCTTCGATCGCTGACGGGAGCTTCGTTGAAGTTTCGCGAAGAGATTCCGCGCGAAGTTTTCGCCCTGGGACCGGAAGAGTCTTCGGGCTCTTCGGCAGCCACCCAAACTTTTCCGTAAAACTGGGTACCTAAGTACGGTCGACCCTTCGAGCAAAGCGCGGAGCCCGCAGATCCCTATTCAAATAACGTTGAGCCGAAAACTAGGGATTAAATTAACAAACGAGCTTCCGCACACTTCCAGAAGCGAGAAAGACAGCGGACAAACAGGGAGTCTTTTGCCCTGGCTCTTGCGTGACGTGACGTGATGAGCTCCCTTTGTGTTCCTGTAATTTAGTTGGTGCACCACTGAACTTACGCGCGCGAACGTTTTCCGGGCTTTCGCACGATGCGAACAAGACAATAGACCAACGCGTTCCGTTTAACCAGACCCTCCTATGTAATTTACTTGTTGCTCGACTTCCAGTAATACCGTTTTGAGGCATTAACTTTTCGCCTCATAGCGCAAGGAGCGTGCGGATAAAAGGTCGTTGCCAAGTTCCCAACAATCCACTGTTTTTCGCGTCTTGCAAATCTTCCGCTCTTGCGAACAATGAAACTCGAAAGTTGCTTTCGCTTCTCCCTCGAGAGATTACATGTAGATAAAAACGGTACAGACGAAAACATGCAGAAAAAACGGAACTCGAGCGTTGGAAGGTAAAGTACACCTTGTCGCAAGAAGATTCAACTATTATTTGATATACCATCGGCGCTGAACGGTAATTGCTGGGTGACGCTTATCGCCTCGAAGTTCCCCATTATAGATAAAAGTCGGACAGCGGAGTGAATAGAACACTGACATTTTCTTTAAAAACTTAGCTCGTTACCCGAGTTACGTCGGCGGCTAATTGTTTGCCGTGCGGCAAACGAGGGGACGCTCTCTTGTTACCGGAAGTTAAAGTACAAGCGTAACAGCACGAACGAGCCCGATGTGTACCCGAGCTTACGCGGCTTTTGCGCGAAGCGAAAAGCACGCTCGATTGCCCGAAGGGATATCGACTTTCCGCATTCTGAAAGCGAGCGAGCACTGAAGGAAAAAGCCCTTTAATTTTTTCCGGGTCTTATGACTTTCAGACGTAATTAACTTCCGCTTTGATGCGTGGAAACTAACGGTTGAATTTGCCGGGATTGCCGAGAGAAAATTGGAAGGGAATCCCTCGAAACAGTCGAAGGTATATTATTCCACATCAGCGTGGTGTGTAATCCAGCCTGTAGGTTGAACTCACCGCTCCGGTCGTATTTATCGAGCCACGCGATGGATCTACCGAAAGTGGACTAAGTAAATTTTCGCTACACAGGTATCGGTTTGGGCGCTTGCGCCTCCTGTACGTTAAACCTCTCGCCGCAGTGGAATTGCCGGGAGACGCGTCACGAGAGACGGTAATTGGAATATAGTTGAGCCGGTAACTCCATTTCCTCTGGTTTACCTTCGACTGAACGCGGAAAGAGACGATATACGTATAGATGCGCAGTTCGATTTGATAAATCGTTCGCCGCAAACTCTCGGGACACATTGATACGGCCATCGATCGTTCGGTGCAGGAATCCGTTTGCCTGGAGTTTCGTCGTGGATTAACTACGCAAAGTCAAGAGACCGGTCGGACCAAGTTTACCATCGGAGTTGCGTCATCAATCGATACCATTGATTACGAATCAGTAGTAGGAATAGTATCAATAGCATTGGTAGTAATCGATATAATCGATTATGAATCAATAGCATCAATAGTGCCAATAGTATCAATAGTATTGGTAGTAATCGATGCTATCGATTACTAATCAGTTGCATCTACTGATTCCGTTCAGGACCAGCACCTCGAAAAAATTAAGCAATTACAGTTCTTATTACCAGCCGCGGAATATTCGGCAGATACACGGCCATCTTTCCAAAAAACGCCTCATTATAGGAATCAATATCATGGACGAGCCATCCATCGCCGATGTTCTTTGCGATGTATCGAATTCGCATTTGCTACAGCACCCAATCGGCTCGTTTGCGGAGACTCGATAACGCGTCGATGGCTGCCCCTCAACTATGTGGGAGTTTCCCGACGGATCGGAAAATACCCGCCGTATAATGGTAGATCGACGTTACGGAATTTAAGGAACGAGGAGCCAACGACTTCCGATTACAGGGAGGAATGTGCGGCTCGTCCCAACTCTCGTTCTCTGTCGATACTCGGCAGTCTTGGAAATCCATCCGCACGCACAAAGCCTTGTCGGTCATTGTTCCCACGTGTGCCGACACACACGATACCCCGTTAACGCCGAAGCACCCGCTATATGTTGTTCCATTAAAACAACGTTTATCACGCCGGATCAATAAGAGCCTCGTGAGCGTACCGATCTTCGGTAACTCGGTCAATTCACCCGACCAGTTTTGCTTCCGCCTCAGCTAAAGAAGAGGTACGGTCAGCACGAAAAGAACGGAATCATGCGACAGGAATATTCAAAGCGAAGGCAAGGATGAAAATCACTGAATAATTATTTGGGTCAAAAGTAGCGAATATCGCCCGGTCGATTAATCACTGATTTAAATGCTAATGGGATGGACCATCTACCCTATTTCACTATTTCCAGTCTTGCGAGATGATTCATTTTAAGGGAATACGTCACAAAACAACTTTTCTAATTTTGGAACTAAAAATCACAAGTCTTATAAAGCAATGAATAAGGTTTTTTATAAGAACTTCTAATAATTTTTTCTCACACGGATTTCCGATCTATACATTAAAGAAAAAAAATGTTTTACTTCTAAAAGAGTTTGGATCGAACAAGGAGCAAGTGTCGCGCGAGAAGAAATCTCTAGCCGGCCCAATTCGGCCGGCCTGATTGTTCGAGATCGTCGTTTCTGATCGTCGAACGCCATCACGGTAAAGGAAGATAAATTATAGGAAGTAGGGACTCTCGTCGGTAGAACGGGTGCATTGAATTTATCGCAGCTTTATGGGTAGGCTGCCATCAGAATAGAAGCTGTTCGGAAGCAGGCAGAACGACCGGCAAGAGTAGCCAGGTTGCCGCGGAGACATACAGAGTTCCGCAAGCTCGGTCGCCCCTTGTGCGCGGGTTTCTGCACACTGTGTCAATGTTTGCCAGCCGAGGAAGCCACAAAGCATCCTCCGATTTCCACCACTACTTCCCGCGACTGCTTCCTCTCTCATTTGCATGAATACGTACATGACGAAGCATGCCGTATGTGTGCATATTGTGCACACACTCGACCGCACTGTACACACCCGGTTGGGCGCGTATGTGATGTGATGTTTAAAAGAAAGCTCCCGCTGAGCCAACACTTTTTATGACCCAGTGCCTGCAACCGCGCCTCGCACACTCATTGACGACTGTTTCCCCGTCGGAAATCCAACGTCGCAGATTCCGGCCAACGTTTTTCCGCTTATCACAGTCCGTGACGAAAATTTCCACACGGAAATAACTTCTTTTTTTTCGTACACAGTCTCCTACACTTGAATTCCTCAATGCTCAAACTCAGGAATATTCGTCCGGAGATCCAAGAAGTCGTATAAACAAATTTAATTTACGTAAATAAATTTAATTTATATAAATAAATTTAATGTACATAGCGGAAAGCGGGGCAAAATAGGACAGTG
Source organism: Amblyteles armatorius (assembly GCA_933228735.2). NCBI lineage: Eukaryota > Metazoa > Arthropoda > Insecta > Hymenoptera > Ichneumonidae > Amblyteles > Amblyteles armatorius. Next base: position 11,068,372 of record OW121695.1, on the reverse strand, counting down.
GTGTGAAAAGCAACTTTCCCATAATTTTGTGATGGGACAGTGGGAGAAAACGGGACGAGCAATCCAGATGTGGCAAAGTGGGGCATCTAACAATTATTGGAAAATTTAGTTTTGCCCCACTCTCCCATTTTACCACGCTCTCCCGTAAACAAATTTAATGTATATCAATAAAATTAATTTATATCAATGGATTTAATTGGCATCAATAAATTTAATTTACATCAATACATTTAATTTATATCAACAAATTTAGTTGACATTGATAAATTTAATTTATATCAACAAATTTAATTGACATCGATAAATTTAATTTGTACAAACAAATTTAGAATTGTCACTTTTTAAATTTAGAGAGTTGCTTTATACACAGCAACTCTCAGCAACCATGCATGCGTTGCTGTGCGTCGTTATTCGGGGATATCTTCGATCGACCGTTCGCTGAATGTTCGCAGTTGGGTGCATTAGGTCCCGTACACAATGAGCCAGGATGGAAGCGAGAGGGAATTCGTGGCGCCTTGGGTGGTTGGAAAAGTGATGGGGAAAGGGGATGGAACAGGATAAAGCTACAACGAGAACAGGGCGAAAGCAACTATAGAACGGGAAGAGCTTCACCGAGTACCATCCATTGTTACTCTAAATGCTCCGAAATTAGAATCTCACCAATTTGGCACGGCGCTACGATATTCCACAAAATGCACCCACTCGGCGATAGTCTCGTCTGGTAAAATTACCCCCCCCCCCCCCCCCCTCCCCCTTGCATAAAATTTTTTCCCCGTCGGGCGAAAAAAAATGCGGAGTTTGAAATTTTGTTCTTATTAAACTTTCGTAAAATTAAATAGTCCGTTATAATTAATAAAACGTCCGGAAGCGGTTGTACGTGCTTGTCCGCTTGAATATTCTTCGCCAGAGCGTAATAATTCGGAGCTGGTAGTTGGCTGTTTAATTCGCCGAAAGGGCATCGGGCTCGTCAGCCAAAGAGAATAAGAACCGACGATAAATGTTCCCTCCTTCCGCTCTTCCATTCTTTCTACTTCAGTTACGAATGTAAATTAAATAATTAAATTTCGAGGTACGGCCGGGACCTCCGGGAGAGTCAAAGAACTCGGCGAGAGGTGAATTTCCGCCAGGGGAGATCGGGGCAAAATGGCACAGCGGGGTAAAACAGTGAGGGCAGAACTATTAATAAAATTTATTCGATCGGAATAAACTTTTTTCTGGGTGTATCTTGAGCGAACGGAAGCATAAATTAATTCTTTGGGTTTCAGCGACGCGGAGCGTGCTGTGAGTCGAGAGTAAACGGGGTCGAAGGTGTTTTATCGGAAGAAACACCGGGGAACTCGTTTGTTATTGGGGAATTTCTCGGGGTAAGAAATGAGAGTGGGAACCGGGGCGGAGAACAGAGTGCGGTGGTTAGAGACATCGTTGAGAGAAGGACGGGGCGGATAGAGTGACAAGTACCGGAGATGGAGTAAGGGTAAATAAGAAGACGCGGGACGGTCAACTCATTTGTAGAGACGGACAAACAAGCGCCGCGCCGTATTTCCTCCATCTGGCCGCCGCGACACGCTCGTCTACGACTCTCCGTCGTCAAACCGTTGAATTCCGCTTTAATCAACTCTCAGGGACTCTATATAGCCTATCGCGATGACGGATCGGGATCTCGCGAAAACAGTGCGAAAACATCGATAATGAGGAAATTGGAGGAGAATTCATAAACTTTTCTGCTCTTCGTTGAGTCGAAAGTGTCGTCACTTCCAGTTTCAAAGCGTAACCTCACGTGACGTCATACCGGAAGTGACCCATTTCCGGTATGACGTCTCGTCCGGTCGAGAAATGTAATTTACAAATGGGTTGTGACGTTTTTCTATATATAATTGGGACTTTGACATTGACATTTACTGAAAGCTACAAGAGCGAGTAGAAGCGCTGTTGGACAACGCAACAATGACGAACCTACTCGCGCAAGAGCGAGAGCAAATGCATTCGTGATTAGCGAAGTAAAGTTTTGTCGTTAAAAAGGCACGCCCTTCGCTGATCCCACACGAGCTCTCCCTTGCGACCTGAGAATGGCGGGAGCTTCGGCGAACTTTAAATTGAAATGCTTCGTACGGCTTCGGGCTTCGTTTCCGGCTAATTATGACGTACGAAAACTTTTCCTCCTCTCTCTCTCGCTCGATGTTTATCCACCCGTTCATCCTATCCGTCACTATATCCAAGTCTCGACGTTTCACATTTTCTCCGGTACCTTGTTCAGAAGTAAGGAAAAGCCTCTCAGAATTTCTCGAGCGTCTCTCAAGCAAAAGTTTCCATCGCCTACAGGCTTTTTTTTTCGTCAGTGATAATTAAATAATAACTTCACGATGGTCGCCAGTGGTCCCGAAAACCCCTTGACGTTCTGGACATATTCTTTAATTTTTTTTTTCACTTTTCCCGCAAATATTTGTTCTGTAACATTTCCCATTAGTTTCATTTTTTCACAAAAAATATTTCATCCCCTTGAAATAAAAACCATTGCTTGACATACAAAAATTCTCCATCGACCGTCACAAATGTGTACACAGTTTCGAGAATCATCATATTCAGCGATCATATCTGAATCCGAACGTTTGGCGATTCGCGGCCGGCAGGCTGGTGCAGCCTGAATACACAAATTTTCCTTGTAATCCGATTAACCATTTATCGAGATGACGCTCACCGGTAAATTTATCGAGCGGTATGTATCCTACATCAACAGTTGGTTCGCACTATATTTCGCGATGCAGAATTTTAGCGCGAAACGACTGGGGCAGTTTTGGACAGCGTCCCGTATAGATTGGGCGACAGCGGGTCGTCCAAAGGCTCAGCCTTGCGCGTTGGCTCGGACGCTGAGCGGACAGGTGACCAAATTTTCCAACCGGCGGAACATCCCTATTTTCTCGTTTTACGTATAGTCGTCAAACTCCGGAGATAAACCTTTGAAACAGCCCCTTTCTCGAGCATCGTCGCTGCCGTTCCTCCGGCTGTTCGCCCACGATACACCCATACGTGCACCATCGAGCTGCTAGGAAGGGTGTCGTAAAACCGGAGGGAATGGCAGGTCCGCGCAACCGGTTACGTCGGTACAGGCCAACCATTTACGGTTCACGTAGCATCAACTTTGAACCTTCGTGCAGACCGCGCGCGGTTAGCCCGTTTATCACTCCGTGTGTAAAAGGTTACGCCGCACGTCGCCTTTCTCGCTTGGCCCACTGCAGGCTCTTCTATTTTGGTAGCACCATCCATCTCACGGACGTTCCAGCCTTACAGGTCCGACCATACATCTCCGGAATGTAGTCGCCAACTTTGGGACCCGACATCATCGTGAGGTCAAATTTTACCAATTTGTTGTTGGCAGAATATCGTGATCCTGAGTGGTCTCACTCAGAATACTTTCAGCTACCGGCTCAATTTCATTCGAATTCCATTCACTAGTTCAACGAGTGACAGTTCACAGGATTTGAGCTCGAATTTCGAGACATTTTTGGATGCGTTCCGTGCACCCGTGCAAGAGTGGCCAAGGGCCGAATAGGCCCTAGCGGGAGTGCTACACAGTGCGAGTATTGGCCCAGTGCCGGCCAGCGTTCGCCCAAAGTCGGCCAGTCCTGATCCTGTATGGCATTCCCACTAGAAGGGCTGAGTGCCATGTCGCAATCTCCCTTAAAAGCCAAGCGCAGCTTCACAGCTGACTGCGCTTTGCTTTCGAGTGCTTTTGGGTTGTTGAAAAAGTGCATACGAGAAAAACCCATTTCTGCTCCATACACGCGGTGCACGTTGTACAGTATGGAGAGAGTCCCTTTCCGTCCTCGCTACCTCGCGCTGCTCCCGAACCACCTGGTTCACCAATGCACCGGGCTAAACGCGTTGCTCCGTGAGGACCGCGCATCGAAATTGAACTGTGGCTGCCGAAGCGCACGCCACTCTTGCTTCTCCGTAGGAAAAAGCTCTCGCATTTTCCTGCCGGCGCCGCGAGCAGGATGAGGCAACGGAACGACTTTGATCGGAGAAGGAGGAAGAAGGGACAGGTAGAACATTAGCTCCGTCAAAAACAGAACGGAGGTTGAAGACGATGAAAGAAAGCTGCAGATCGTCGCTTCTCACCGGTGTATCTCACGGTCGATGCTGACGTTTCCAGCAAGTGTTTCATCCTCCCTTCGCGTCCATTCATTCTTCCGTGTGTCTCGAGCATACGGCGGCAAGATCGCGATCGGGCCACCGACGCGGAGCCCTGACGAGCAGCGGGATGGGAAAATGTGGAAGACGCTCAACTGACAGCGATGGGCGTCGTTTAGTTTTTTTTTTTTTTAATTTTTTTTTTTAATAGCGATAAGGGCGACGATAACGAGTTTCAGTTTCTCGTCTCTTACTCCAGACTGCTCCACTCGCTCTTTCCCGTGTTTCCGAGCCTCCACCGTCGCTTTATCACTCTGGCAACAGCGTCCCCGTATGGGGATCGCATGTTCGTGATAACCGGGCGTAATGTGTTTTCGCTCGGGAGATTCAGCGTCGTACCGCGAAAATGCTCGCAGCTTTTTTAATCTCCACACAGTTATAACGCGCCTCGTTCCGCAGTGGCGCAGATACCAAAAGCTTAAGCCGTTCTCGCACGCGCCCCCCGTTCTTTGTTGCCTTATTTTTATTTTTTTTAATTTTTTTTTTGCTTTCGCGAGAAGATAATGCGCGTTCCTGTTTGTACATTGCGGGACGGTAAAACGTTCCCGGTCACACGTGGGCTACGGCCCGAGGCGTTGTCGTGCGGGAATGTGGATACATGCATTCCACCGTAATTACGACCCGGCACACTAAACTGTATAATGAATTGTATGCAGTTTGTACTGCACGTTACACCGACCTGATACCTAGATGGCGATTTTACGATCAATTTTCAAAAAATCTTTACCCATCCGTTCACACCTATTTATGAATCCTTTGTCGAGTTTCTGGGGCGAAAACGTACCGTCTTACGGTATAGTCGTTTACAGTCCTGATCCTGATACTGTCTTGATCCTGAAGCTTGATAACCACATAGCGATTTTTCAATGCATTTTCAAAAAAATTCTGTCCATCCGTCGACAACTATGTCTAAATCGTTTATCGAGCTTCGAGGACGAAAACGTACCATCGTACGTTATCCTAGTCCTTTACGGTAAATTTCCTCTCAGTGAAGTCTTCCGAGGATTTCCGCGCTCCCGTAAAATGACCGAGCAGACTGAGCCTTCTTTTCATTTTAAAAATTTTTTACCCGGGCATTGGACGGAAGAACTGATAACGTGCAGCAAGGAAGCACATCATTGCATCTACGACAGATTTATCAACTCCTATTTGAGGATAAATAAGAGGGAGCTTCCGGGACGTGATCGATTCTCAAGCTTGGAACTTACGAGGGATTCCGACGTATATTACCACGTGCGGTCGGCTAACGCCGCTTCGGAAGTTACCGCGATCCTGCCTGATTATTATTCTCACCGCGGTACGTCGCAGCTGCAGACAAATCCAGCCAATCTTCCCGCGTTGCTAGGGTGCGGCTACCGCGCTCTCTCGTACACGGCCGCGGGAATATAATTTCCGCAATGCCGGTATAAACTTTTTTGACGTTCGCTGGCTCTCCGCCCCGTGCTCATCTTTTCAATCCACGCTCTCATTACCCCGGCAACCTTGCCGGTGCATCCTCTCGAGTCCCAGCGGACCTCAATTTACAGAATTTGTACTTCCTTTTCCGATGAAATAAAATTATAATTAAAACGCGATCTTACGAATTTGCTCGACAGAATTTTATTAAAACTAGGACGCAAAAGGCACCGCCGGTCGCACGACGAACAAAGGAATACTTTACCGGGCTGGCAACATCGTCTCTTTTTTAATATCGATAAAACACTGCCTGCGCCGCGCGACTGCGCAGCCTCCGCTGCATCGAATCATGTCGCCGATTAGTTATCTTTGCTTCATCTCGAATATCGAGCCCCGGATGCGATGTACGAACAGGTGTGTTTCAATTCGATAAACTTTTTTTTTCGATTTGTGAGAGTCGCATTAAAAAAATATATGTTTTTGACTCTTTGAGCTCCGTTGATGGATTCGACTCGCCGAGGTCGCATTTTTTTCCGCCAAAAAATCATTTACCGACTGACCGTAGGCGTTCAAAAAATTACCCAGGGTGTCGAAATTCTACCTAAAAAAAATCTAATTCATTTTTTTTTAAATCAAAATTGGGTAATGGATCACTCTTTGGACTCCGAGGCTCAAAATCTTTCCGGGAAACAGCTGTATAAATATTTCTCCATAATCATTAATTCAGGATAGATACAATATCGAGGTTTGACGACTTTTCGCTCGAGTCCCCGGTCGGTACTTCCCAGCCTCCACTCGAAAGCCCCGTTCGCCAATGTCATTCCCGACCCCACTTCCGAGCCAATCATGAAAGCTCGTGGGAAAACTGCGTTTTCATATTTTTCTTATGTTTCTTATATTCGATTTAAGAAATATTTTTCTTGTTTTATTCTTCCGTTGCTTTACTTTTCGTCGGTGCATTCCGAGTCTTTTCTGCCTTCCGCCTGTTTTCCTTTTTAGTTAGGCACTTCAAATTTTATTTCGTTTTATTTTACTTTTTAGTTACTTAAGCTCAATTTTATCCTCATTGTATTTTCTTATCTATCCTATCTTTTTGTATCCATCGCTTGCTGTACGTCTATTAGCATGCTGCTTCAACTTCCCTGACTTCGCTCCAGCGCACGAAATAAATTACGCCCCCCCCCCCCGCCTAAACTTCACCGGAGGTGTACGAGTTATGTAGTCATATAACATGTGATAGACGAAGGATAGATTCTCTCGGTAGCACCGCCGGACCATCTAGAGGAACGCGGTTGGAGGGAAAGGATTTTCCAAGCCGGATTTGCTACCTCCGCAGTGCACGGCGACCGCTGCGATATACACTCCCCATACATCCACCTCGGGTCATAACGTGATGAGAATAATAACGAGCCGGACCGAAATAAACCAGAATCCGGAGCGGTGAGCGGATCTCCGTCCGCATAACGGAGTTCGAATCAGCCCGAGCGAGGGCTGTTTCTCCCGGTACTATAAACCTAACGCCCGGACCCGCGGTACGAACGGGTCGGACACGGCAGGACGAGGAGTCCATCTAATCGCTGTATATTCATTCAGCCCCACTGCAATCCGCGAATCGTCACGCTCCGGCGAATTACAAATTCCTCCGTTTCGTAACCGAACGTCCAGTACGAATTGCGTATTTCCCCGGAAAATTTTATCGCAACGGGGGGGAAGTTTTAATAATCGGGCCGCGGATTAAATTATTCATCTGGTCTGTGGAGGAAGTCGGACCGAGCGGATGAAAAAAATAAATTATTATTATTATTCCGCGGGAGGGACGACCGGAGGACCGGAAGGGCGCTTCTCGTCGGGAGCGAAAGAACTCCCTTGTTAACGGTTCTGCTTGATGAATGCTTAGCGCGGGATCTTTCCTTTCGCTCTTTTAATTTCTCCTTGTTTTTTTTAATCCTTCATTTGCAAGCGGCGAGACTCGTTTGAGCTCGGAGAAAACGGTCACAGAGCACATACTAATACACGCTCCGTCGCTTACCCTCGTTCTTGCCCCCCCCCCCCCCCCCCCCTCTCTACCCCCAGGGCCCTCTCGGCAAGCAAGCGTAAAAACTCGCAATTGCCGGACAAATGACCCGGGCGGTGTGCGGGAAGTTAAAGCTCCTACAGGGTCCTTTCCTGAGCGTTGACTACCCGAGAGTTAATTAGAGCTCGTTTCAGCAGTTACTATTATTAAGCCGGATAGCTCGAGTGATGAGGAAACTGTGGAATTAGTCGTTATTCGATTAATTAAAGTGGAAACAAGAGCACCCAGGACCAGCGATGAATATTTAGGTTCTAGTCGATATATATATATTTTTTTTACACACTATGATTTCTCCTTATGATTTCATCAAATATCTTCGCGATATGGATCGTTATATATTTTAGGGACATTTTTTCGAACGGAGAAACAAAAATGTACTCAACATTTTGTTAAATATAAGATTAATTATCCGTAATCGGTAAAGTATTAATTTCGGTAATTTTTATATACACGGAAAAGCCAAAAAATTTAGTAATGAAAAAGTTACTGTGGCAAAATAGGTTTGTTGCTCCTGTACCGGGTAAATTAATTAATTACCGTAACGAAAATGTTGCCATCCGAGCAATTTCGCTTTTCCGCGTAAATCGACGAATTCGACATCAAAGTTATATCGGATGTTTCTCTCATTCGCTCGACATTATCATTTCCCATGAGCGAGGGTAAATTGAATAATAGTAATTATCAGTCATCGGTCAAGGATCAATTTAGGTAATTATTATATACAGGGAGAAGCCAAAAATTCAGTAATCAAAATATAAGCTCCGACACCAAAGTAGCTTTGTTGTTCCTGTATCGGGTAAACAAATTAATTACCGTGACAAAATTCTTCCCGCCCCAGCAATGTTTCGTTTTCCGCCTCGATCGACGAATTCGGAGTCAGAGTTGTATCGGCAGTTTCGCTCATTCGCTTGACATTTTGATTCCCCGTCAGCGATACTTCCGCGAGCAAGGGAGTTTGCTCGCTACCGCGGATGGTGCGAAAATCTCGTTTCGGTAATTGTTGCATCGCGGCCCGGGAGAGATCCGGGCGATGGCCAGGGTCGGCCCGGCGTGAGCCTTAACTTTTCCGTATTGCCGTGCGAAATTGAGTTTCGTTGTTGGTTAAAGTTTCACGTCCGTCCCTTCAGTGGCAAGCGTTCACACTCGACGGTTATACAAGTTTGGTGACCTCTCCGGCTATCCGAATATCGGTTACGGCTCAACCCGACGGCGTATAATATCCCATATTCCACCCTTCCGCGAACCGGTAAATTTAATCGTCGCCCACGTTAGCCAAAACCTCGTCGACTCCGCGGCTAGACGAGCGAAACGATTTTCGGAAAAGCTCAGCCGAATCTCGACCCGAACGAGTATTTTATTAATAAAATTTCCAGGGCCATCTATCTCGGATAACATCCGAGCGGAAACGTTGCCCACGCGCCATGTCACGGATTTAATGAATATCTCTGTTTAATTTTAATTTTTTTTTTATTACATTTTTTCACTCCGTTAAATTAAATAAATCCAATCAGTCGGAAAACCTCGACTGACAAATATTCGGGTGGAAAAAATATCGATAGAATTTGATGATGCGTGTGTGTCACGTACGTCGACGAAAACACTAATTGACATTTATCGGTATTTTCAGGATTGGCTCGTATCGCGAATAATACAAATTCTAAAGAATCCTAAAAAACATGAGGAAATTAAAAATCCATGAAACCGCGCGCTATGTCACGAATTCAATGAATATCTCTGTTCAATTTATATTTATTTATTTTATTTCCCAGTCAAATGAAATAAATTCAATCAGCCGAAATACCGCCACAGAAAAATATTCTCCCAGAAAACATATCGATAAAATTTCATGATGCATGTGTCTCACGTACGTCGACAAAAATACTAATTGATATTCATTGGTATTTCCAGCGCTGGAGCGTACCACGATTAAACAAATTCAAACATTTTTATTTCTTTCATCTAGAACAAAAAAAAAAAATTGAAAAAAAAAATCTTTGAAAGCCCGCCATGTCACGAATTTAATGAATATCTCTCTTTAATTTTTATTTATTTTTTCCCCAGTGAAATAAAATAAATCCAATCAGCCGAAATAACGCCACAGAAAAATATTCTCGTGGAAAAAAATAGCGATAAAATTGGACGATGTATGTGTGTCACGTACGTTTCGTTTAAATATATGCGCTCACTATGTAAGGGAGAGCGGTGCAAAATGGGACAGTGGGGGCAAAATTCAATTTTCCAAAAGATTTTGGATGCCCCATTTCGTCCTAACGATTATTGGAAAATTGCCTTTTGCCCCACTGTCCCATTTTGCCCCGCTCTGCCCTATGAATGTACATCGGAGCTACCATTTAGTTAGGAGTCGACAAAACGCGCCTAAAAAAAGTACAGCTCAATATCGTCGTCCGGCTCCAGTTCCTCTTCTCCAACGCGTGTATCTTAAAAAAAAAAAACTCTTCGATCATCCAATAACCCCGTCCGACAAGTTTATCGATCAACATCGAACGGGGATATCTCCAGCATCCGTCGAGCAAAGTTCCATCCCGCGACATTCCTACCGACGAGAGAAATTCGTGCTTCCTCGTGTTTAGCTCCGGGGGCGGATAATCGATTATCTCATCAATGCTGTGTACATTCGCTCGAGGCGGGCCGGCCGTGCACTGCAAACACGCGACGTTACCGATGCGGACCAATATGCAAGGACATGTGCGGCAATACAATCGTCGGAATGTAATTATAACGGAACGCAATACGCATCGCGGCTGTAACCGTGGGCGGTAAGGACGTTACGAGAGCTCGTAAAATATACGCTCTCGCGGTTGCTGGGCGATGTATCTGCGCGCTCGGCGGCGAGGGAGCCTGAGAGAGAAACATCTCCTGATTTGCATGGAATAAATCGCGGACTGTCTCAGCGTCTCCGGAGTCCGGACGGGTAGACACGTATCTCGTCCTTATCCGCTCCGAAATGCACCTGGACGAGCCTCGTAGGTGCACCCTTGTTGCCGAGATCTCCGGGCTGAGAGGTAATTGTTTTAATCGGAATTGCTCTCCCGGATGCTGGGCCCGAAAGCGAAACATCTCCCAATTTAGATGAAATAAACCGCGGGCTGGTTCGGAGCCTCCGAGTCTGGAAGGAGCGAAACGTATCTTGTCCTTCTCCGCTCTGAAAGTCTCCGCGGAGCAGACTCAGATTCCGAGATCTCCGGGCTGAGAGGAAATTGTTTTCATCGAAAACGCTCTCCCGGATGCTGGGCGATGCATCCGCGCCCCGACAAAGCCTGAAAGCGCAACATCGCTCGATTTACATAGAATAAACCGTGCGTTTTCTCAGAATCTCCGAGCCCGGACGAGGCGAAACGGATCTCGTTCTTCTTCACTCCGAAAGAGCTCTTGAAGCAGGCCCAGAGATCCCGTCCAGATCCTGAGTTTTCCGAACTGAGAGGAAATCGTTCCCATCGAACCCGCTCTCCCGGATGCTGAGCGATGCATCCGCTCGGCGGGAGAGCCTGAAAGCGCAACATCTCCCGATTTACATGGAGCAAACCTTGCCTAGGAGTCTCCGGAGTCTCCGAGTCTCGGACGCCGCGGATTCCGGAAAGCTCCGTGGACCAGGCCAAGATCCCGAGATCTCCGGGCTGCGAGGAAATTGTTTCCATCGGGTGTATACGGAAGCGTTGGAGCGTGACGACGGATGGATGAGACCTGGACCAGAATCTCTCCTATCCTGAATCAATTTCGTCTCGCATCCCTCCAGCCTCTTCTCCCTTCCTCCCCCTCCCGCCCTCTCGAACATCTTGGTCGTCCATTTTCCACTCACTTCTCTTCCGATCTGCATCATCGTCGAGTTTCGGGACAAAGGCCATCTTCAGCCACGCCGGCCCGAAGGCTACGGACTTAGGACTTTAATAATAAGATATTAATAATTCCCGGGGCTTCGCCCGAGCATCTCGTCGACGAGGACGGTGCGGAATTTGCGGTGCTTCGCGGAGGCTCCCGGAAAATCGGACTCGCCGAGTGCTCGTCGAACGAGCCTCGAGAGCTCTCTCGGCCCGACTAGCACGAGAAACGCATTAATAAAAAAATTATAGATACATATAGAAACATTTATTTCGTGTTGTGGATCCTCTGATCCAGCGAACAATTAGCGCTAAAGCGCATATAAGCTCAAAAAAATAAATAAAAAATACAATAGAATAAATAACGAAAGTAAAATAAATAAAAATGTCGAGAATATCGCAAAAATCACATAAATAGAAATATAAAAATATTGCAAATATAGCGAAAAATAATACATGGAAATAACGAAAAATATACATCGAATAGACCGATGGCAAAATTTCTCGAATTTTTTTTTACTATATCTGTAAATTTGTTGATGAATTCTCGTTAGCTTTTGAAAGGCAGATACTCGTCTAAATTTCAATTTATAGAAACTAATTTATTTTTCGATTACGGTGCGGTGGATTTTTATTTTTTCATTTCCGGTTATGGTCGATGCGTGTGTTTTTAACGGCACGGCCCGGAAGCTTCGTTTGAGAGCTTCGCGTTCAACGGGGCGGAAGTTGGACGGGGTGTAGTCTCCCAAGGGTCCACGCGGGGCGAAAGGCGGAGGGGCCGGAAATGTTATTTCCTCTGGTCGGCGAGAGGTGACGGAGGAGGTCCCGTATTTAATATCATTCTCAGGCCCGTTAATACGGCCCTCGGGGCTTTCGCGCGTTCCCGGAAGAGCCCGCTTCCATGTTTCCATGGTTACGAGTCTTCCGGCGGGCATGCTTTGTGTATGTGGTAAAAGAAACTCTTTGGCCGCGGCGATCCAATATGGCGACTAATGCGTCGATGCGAGGGGGGAAACGAATTGTTAACGACGTTAGCCGGACAGCGTTCGCTGAAAAATACGTACCAACTTTCTTTTTTCACAAACATCCACGATTCTCTTCTTGTTCATTTTACAAACATTATTTGTATTTACAACCATTATTCTATAATGTTTGTGAAATCTATGATGTTTTCTGTTGTTATTCTAGAATGTTTGTAAACGGAACAGCAAAAAAAATTACCATCGCCCATGAAATGGACTTTACAGTACCATCCATTTTTGGATCGTTGGAATTTTACTTCGACAGCCATTAAAGAGAATATGTATGCTTTGCTGTTTCAGGCGGAAATATGGAGCGTCTTCATCGCCATTCTTAGGAAGAGCGTCCGAAACTTGCAGGCTTGCACGGACGTCAGTCTCATCGAGCACGTGCTGCATCGCTTGTCTCACGCGGAGACAGTCGTGGCGGGTAATTATTTTTTTCAACTCATTATTCCCCCGTATTAATTTTGTTTAAACTTCGAATAACAGATATACATTTTTTTGTATTTCATAATTTTCGCAGATTTACTGATCGACATGCTAGGCGTTCTGGCGAGTTACAGCATAACAGTTAAAGAATTGAAACTACTGTTCGGAGCGATGAAGGCAGTGAAAGGAAAATGGGTGAGTTGGAATTCTTCCATCACGATCTCAAATAATAGAATAAACTTTTTAAACGAAACTTTTAGTAAGCTTTGTAGATTAGAGCCGTAGAATGATTGATAAATCAATAAAACTGCTTCACTCGCATAGATCTACCAGTGTGACGAATAATCCATATGATTTACAGTGTAACGAAGTAATAAATGATTTCCAGCCACGACATTCGGCGAAACTGCTGAACGTACTGCGCCAAATGCCCCAACGAAATGGACCCGACGTGTTTTTCAGTTTTCCCGGCAGAAAAGGATCGGTGAGTACACAGTTGTCCGCTCTGAATTTCCAGCAGTCCCAAATACACGCTGCGGTCTCTCGAAAAGCCCTTGACGCTGTCGCCAAATTAAGCGACTGGGCGGAGAAAAATGGTTGGACAAATAAAATAAAAATTGGGGACAAAAATAAACTAAAAATGCTCGGGCTGGCTCGGTTGATGTAAAGAGGCTCTTCGACCGCCCTTGTCGAAACGCACTTTGACTCGAATGTTGCGACACGCCCTTGGCATCGTCGTAACTTGTAACGGGTTACATCTCAAAGGGCTCCGCTCCCCGAATTTTCATAAGCAGGAAGGCTCACAGGTAAAGCCGATACGGCAGCGAAGTCTCCTTAGTCACGATCGCTAATAAACTTCACGAGACTCTGCGAAAGTTACGAAACCATGGCTTGTCAATTAAGGGTCCGGTAACGATGTTGCCTCTCGGCTGCATCACGCCTGGATTAACCCGCCTGATGGAAAGTCAAAGTAGCAACTGGTGGAAGTCGGTGTACGGTAGCGTGGCGGTTCACACGACGCGACGGTGATGAAGTTCCCCCTTATCATTATTTTTTATCAATTTTTTTTTCTTACAAAATTGATACATATTCCACCCATAAATTATGCGCGATGGGAAGCTTCTTGGAAAATGGCAGAAATAAAAAACGGAAATTGTTGAGACCGCAAAAAAGGTCGATAAAAGTTCTTCGGCGGAAGATCCTTTAATGGGCAATTATCGCGTGAGCGTCAAAACGAAAAGTAAAGTGCAAAGATATTTTTCCTTTATGAAGAAGATATATATTTCATCCATAAATTATGCGCGATGGGAGGGCCTTGGAAAATATTGAGACCTCAAAAAAAAGTCTATTAAAGTTCGTCGGCGGAAGATCCTTCATCGAGCAAGCGTCAAAACGAAAAGCGAAGATCACAGATATTTTTTTATTTCTAGCATTTCAATTATTGGCGTTTTAGCATAGGTTTTGTTGATTTTCAGGCGGTAGTATTGCCACCGATGGCGAGGTGGCCACACGAGAGTGGTTTCACTTTCACAACGTGGTTCCGTCTCGATCCCATAAACTCCGTTAATATCGAGAGAGAAAAGCCGTACCTCTACTGGTAAGTGCTCTTTTGCTCTATACATAAGTTTACTCTACATCTAGAACTTCGTATATATATTTCGAAAAGTTATCGGTTTATCCCAATTTCCAAGAATTCGGCCGCCCCTTCGCTGAGCCTCAGTCAATCCCCGTCCCTATATTCGTTGCAACATAAAGCGAACTTTCTGGAGCTCCAACGAAACATAAGAGTCTTCGGCGCGAGTGTAATTTAGCCACCGCGAAGAAACTCCGTTGCTCGAACAAAACCAGCGTCATTTATTGGACACTTGGTACAAGCGGAAAAGTATCGGCTTTTTTTTTACACGTACAGTCTGTGTACTTACCACCGGAAATGCTGCTCGTCAACGTCCATCGAGGATTTGGGTCGTCGCGTAGCCGAATGGGAGTCGCGCACACACACTTGCACACTCCCGACACTGAAACGGGACGAGTCGGTCTTCGGCAATTCCGACTGGCTCATCAGTGCTCTCTCGTTGCTGCATCCATTCAGAGACTCTCGTACATAATTCTTTGCCGCTGTAGAAAAAAGAAGCAAATCCTACTTTAGAAATGCAACGGAAGTCTTTAAGCGGATCTCTTGAACGGTTGCGAAAGAAACCTTTACCATCTCCTCTCATCAGCTGAAAGAGAACTCGGACTCGTAATTTCCGTTCGCCACTTATACTCTTACAAGGTTGAAAAGCTCGGGTTTGGAAAAAATAACGAGGAACATGTTGCGCGATGAAACTTAAGCTCGCTCGATCGATGCGATTCGCCCATACGAATTTTCTCGTTGCAGCTTCAAAACTGGCAAGGGCGTTGGTTACTCGGCCCATTTCGTAGGCAACTGCTTGGTCCTTACTTCGATGAAGGTTAAAGGGAAGGGCTTCCAGCATTGTGTCAAATATGAATTTCAACCGCGAAAGGTAATTGTCTCGATTTTTTTTTTTTCGTTGAACTTTCGTCGACAGCCTCGGAGCAAACGGCAGGATAGTAAAACTTTTTATTTTTCAGTGGTACATGATCGCCGTAGTGTACATATATAATAGGTGGACGAAGAGCGAAATAAAGTGTCTGGTTAACGGCCAGCTGGCTTCTAGCACGGAGATGGCGTGGTTCGTGTCGACTAACGATGTGAGTTAGACAATATTACGATGGCTTCGACGTACAGTAGACGAACGCGTAAATTTCATGCTCGGGAACCGAGCCAATTAGGCAAGAGCGGATAAGTTGGATTCCCCAATACCTGCCTTTGTACACTGCGAGGGGAGTCTCGGAAAAACTACCAAGTCGTGCACCGTCCAACTTATCCGATCGGTAAAACTTATCTGGATGCAACTTACGCGCTCGTCTACTGTACTTATTTTATTACTTGCTGATTTTTTTATTCATCTCGTCGGATGGTCCGAGGCTCAATCGTCACGATCACTTTTCCAGCCGTTCGACAAATGCTACATCGGCGCCACGCCGGAACTGGACGAAGAGCGAGTCTTCTGCGGACAAATGAGCGCCATCTATCTGTTCAGCGAAGCTCTCACTACTCATCAGATTTGTGCGATGCACAGATTGGGTCCTGGATATAAGGTTCGTAGATTCGAATTGACACTATCGGTTCCGTAAATGAAAACTGTTAAATCGAATTAATAAACAATAATAACAATAATAACTTTAACTTTTCAGAGTCAATTCCGGTTCGACAACGAGTGTTACCTGAATCTACCCGACAATCACAAAAGGGTGAGTGACGAGCCGGAGCTCGCTAGCATGGTGGACCAAAGTATGCAAACTGTAAGCATTGATTTTATTTCTTTTCTTTACTTTTTCAACAAACATTTTATTATCACCGGTGTCTGTCATTCGCAAACCGTACGTTGTGTGCGAGCGCAAAACAGTGCGATCGTTTCTCATCGAGGTAAAAACCACTCGGTGTGCCGTGCAGAAAGATACAATTTGTCGTTTGCTTTATTTCGATAGTCACGAGTGTAGCGAGTGAACGAGAGAGCGAGAGATGCGACCCCGGTTGTAGTTTGAATATCATCGATAATTCCGTGGCAACGATTTTTTTTTTTATTCAAGGAATATTTCCTTTGATTATCGGAAGCATGTCGGAAGATGTTTTTTATTTTATTCTCTTATTCCAATATTTCCTTTGATTATCAGAAGCATGTCGAAAGATGTCGAGTCGTGCTTGCGGTGTTCGTTGTGAGGATGGATCGGATATTTGCATACTTCATTTATTCATTAGACTATAGCGTGTTTTTTATATTTTAATTTTCTTTCAGTGCAATCAATATTGTTTAAGTTGTGCTTGTAAATATTTATAGATTGTTTTAATTGTAGTAGCTTGAGAGTTGCGGAATATAGATTTATTTGGCCGATTTACATAGCCGATTTATAGATTATTCATATAATATGTATACGTATATACATAGGTGCTTTACGACGGCAAGCTCTCCAACGCAATTGTGTTCATGTACAACCCGGTAGCGACGGATTCTCAGCTGTGCCTGCAGAGCGCACCAAAGGGGAACGTATCTTACTTTGTACATACACCGCACGCCCTCATGCTGCAGGTAAGCGTTCGCCATATTAATTTTTTTATTTGTCGCAAACAAGGACCGGTTTGACTTATGGTTGGATGATTTTTTTTTTTTCAGGACGTCAAAGCCGTCATAACTCATTCGATACACAGTACATTAAATTCCATAGGCGGAATACAAGTTCTGTTTCCGCTGTTCTCGCAACTGGATATGCCTTACGATTGCATAGCGCCGAACGACATAAAGCGGGATCCGACGCTATGGTAACATTTATTTTGCTTCGCTTTTTTGTGCATGCTTAAAAGTGTGTGGGGAAAAAAATGTCTGATTTTTTTTTTTCAGTTCAAAATTGTTAGGTTTTATCTGCGACCTTGTGGAAACATCACAGACCGTTCAACAGCACATGGTACAAAATCGAGGATTCTTGGTGATAAGTTTCATGCTCCAACGAGCCAGCAGAGATCATCTCACCACTGAAGTTCTCGCCTCGTTTCTTGAGCTCACCAAGCATCTTGTCACCTGTCTCAGCGCCAACAGCGATCTTCTGCTCAAACAGGTACAATACGCGAATCGATAAAGCACGATCGTGAGAATCGAATGATTCTTCGACACACAGCTCTGAACGTTTTATAATTCGATATCTTTCACAGATTTTTTTTTTCTTGTCGCAAGTATAATTGCACTTGTAGAATTGGGATCAAAGACACGTGGTGAACGAAACAAATTCGTTTACATCGACGACAGTTTGATCCTTTGCATATTAAACTCTATCTCTTCTTCTTCATATATACGCGATCATTAAACTATGCTTGAATATATTTTCATGCAGATAAAAAAAATCAGAGTTATCAGCTTTCCTCGAACGTCTGCCTAATAATCGATTCCGTGTACCCAAAAAAAGCAAGAAAAAGAATATTGCGTGACTTTCGCCGCATGTCATCGTCTCATATAACGAATATAACCGAGCTTTCGACACTCTGGATCGCATGCAATCTACCGACTTTCCACCGTAAATTATATTTCTCACTTCTCTCTTCCCCGAGCAATTCAACTTCTATCGACTGCTGCATGGCCAAAGCGTGAAAAAAAAATACACCAGTCCTCCACTATGCTTCTTCTCTCCAGTGCAATTTCCGCCGATGCAAAAAACTAATGATAAAATAGGAAAATGGAATTTAAAAAAAAACTCATCGACGAAAAATGACAAAAATTATAAATAAAAGTCGGCTAGATTGACGTGCCCGAAGAACAGGCAGATCCATGGTGACGTAGATGTTTTATTTTTCATTTCTCACATGGCAGCTCTTAGATCACGTCCTCTTTAATCCGGCACTGTGGATTTACACACCGGCCCCGGTGCAGACGCGGCTTTATTCGTACTTGGCGACGGAGTTTCTGAGCGACACTCAGATATACTCCAACGTGAGAAGAGTATCCACAGTTCTGCAGACGGTACACACCCTCAAGTACTACTACTGGGTCGCCAATCCTCGAGGGAAGAGCGGAATCACACCCAAGGGAATGGGTGAGTTGCAGTGAACTTTATGTGGTCACTTTTCACGGTCACAAAACCTGCCGTTTTCCGCCTGCCGGTAAACCTGCCAATTTTTGTAGCGCAGTTTCCGAACGGCGGAAATGCCTACACGGTAACACTCGACCATATTCTTTTCCTTATTATTTTCCCCGGAGGGATCCGCGCGAGGTACGTCGAAACGCACCAGGAAAGAATATGAAACCAGTCCCCGCTGACTTCCATACAGCATGAAATATTTTGTAATAACATTTTGAAATATTACGTCAAAATATTTCAACGAAACTTTTGTTAAATATTTCAATACGGTCCAAATAAAATAAATGAATATAAACAAGTAAATAAATAAAAGTCCACACACAAAATTCGGGGGGGCAAGTGAACTATTTATTGTAATTAAAAACAGGATTGAGAGAGAAAAACTTGGAGAATCCTGAGTGAAACCCTCGTGCCGTAATTAATCGAATAATAAAATAGTATTTCGTCTTTCCCGGCAGATGGTCCGAGACCCCAACAGAAGGACATACTGACGATAAGATCGTACATTCTGCTGTTCCTGAAACAACTGATAATGATCGGCAACGGCGTGAAGGACGACGAGCTCCAGAGCATTCTGAATTACTTGACGACCATGCACGAGGACGAGAATCTTCACGACGTTCTCCAGATGCTGATATCGCTGATGTCCGAGCATCCGTCGTCGATGGTGCCGGCGTTTGACGCCAAACAGGGCGTCCGAACGATCTTCAAGCTACTCGCTGCCGAGAGCCAGCTGATACGACTTCAGGCCCTGAAACTGCTCGGTTTCTTCCTCAGTCGGAGCACACACAAGTAAACAATTCAATGACTCTTTGCTCTTCGTCGACTATACGGTTACTAAAAATGTATTGCTTTTTTTCAGAAGAAAATACGATGTTATGAGTCCACACAATCTTTACACACTGCTGTCGGAGAGACTCTTGCTCAACGAGGAGACTCTCCTTCTGCCGACTTACAACGTTCTGTACGAGATAATGACCGAGCACATCAGCCAGCATATCCTGTACACTCGACATCCGGAACCGGAAAATCACTACCGCTTGGAGAATCCAAGTGAGCCTTCTTGTTCTTATTTCGTTCGAGATCGCGTAGATTTTTAACTCTCCGGTGTAACAGCTCGACAACGTCCGAGAACTGTATAGCGTTTTGATCAACCTGAAAACCAACTGGCCGATTGGCGCATGAAACAAAGTCCGATTCGAACATTCGAGAGGTTGATTTTTTGGTGATATTAAAAAACGGGCTGTAATACAAACTTTCCAACTTTCCTTTCGGATAAGAGGTTGGTTTGCGGTTGGATTTTCCTAAAACAACCCGATTTCCAACCCATGAGCCAAGAACTCTCGATGTTGAGTCGAAAATCGGGTTGTTTTAGAAAGACCCAATTATAAACCAATTTTTTATCCGACACATATAAGGGTTCGTGTTATGGTTGGTATTGAAATATCAATAAAAAAACAATCTCCCGAAGGCTGCAATCAGAGTCTGTTTGGCGCACCAATCGGCAAATCAATCCCAAAGTTTTACGGTTGGTTGGCGAAGGAACTTTCCAAGAAATTCGTAAATAAATCTCGGCTATAAAAATGAAAATAAATCGATGATATACGATGTGATAAACTTGTTTTTCGTGTCCTCAGTGATCCTGAAGGTGGTCGCGACGCTCATAAGACAGTCGAAGCAGAGCGAGCAGCTTCTCGAAGTAAAGAAGTTATTTTTGTCGGACATGACACTGCTGTGCAACAACAATCGCGAAAACAGACGAACGGTTCTGCAGATGTCCGTCTGGCAGGAGTGGCTCATAGCTATGGCTTACATACATCCGAAAAACACCGAGGAACAAAAAATCTCCGACATGGTTTACTCGCTGTTTCGGATGTTGCTCCATCACGCCATCAAGCACGAGTACGGAGGGTGGCGAGTGTGGGTTGACACTCTTGCAATCGTACATTCCAAGGTAACGACATTTATGTAAACTCAAAAAAAGAACTTTCGATGGATCGCACCCGTAAGCTATCTTCGAATCAATTGTTTAATATTTTTATTATCACAGGTCTCTTACGAAGAATTCAAGCTGCAATTCGCCCAGATGTATGAGCATTACGAGAGACAGCGCTCCGACAATATAACGGATCCCGAGGTGCGACAGCAGAGGCCGATAAGCACAATTTCCGGTTGGGATCAACAACATTCCGGAAACAACGGTTACAGCCGACCGGCGGGATGGGCCGTTCAGAATCAAGAAATGCAACACATCGAGAGAAACTACAAGGTACCATAAATCGATCCGATACCAATTGAATTTTTTTTTTTTTATCTAACACAATTATCTTTTTCCGACCTGTTTCCAGTAAAACGTAATTTAGAGCTCAGAATAATAAATAATATATTTACTTATTTTATTTATTTTATATATGGGACAATCCCCTTGTGACAAGATTCTTATATACACGTGCGCGCATGCTCGCATAACGCGCCCATACACTGATAAAAAATACGATTGAATCAACTAAACATTTACGCAGGGACATTCAAATAAATATTGTTACGGCCGAGTGTCATTACCAAATCCCGTAATTCCCGGCATTTATAGCAATCGATTAAAACTCTCCAATGAAATGATTTCACCACTCGATTTTTTTTTAATTCCAGGAGTTGGACGAAGGGAACGATCGTCTGGAGGAGTCGTGCAGCTGCGACCTGAATTCCATCGACAACACGGAGAGCGACGGAAGTCCGTCGATGGTAAAATCCCGCAGCGAGACCCTGGAGACTCCGCAGTCCAGCGAAGTTATATCGTTGGATTCGAGACTGAGCGACAAGCCCGACACGCCGACGACCGCCCTCGAGAATCACACCGAAACACCGACGATACTCGAGGAAGCGAACAGCGAAGCAATTTCCTTACCGACGACGCAAGAGACCAGCGAAGTTATATCTATTGAGAGCTCCAGCGAATTGTACAGCGAAGTTCAGAAGGTCGGAAGTTCGAGTCCCGACTCTGTTGTTCACGAGACTCCGAAGAAGGACGGCCAGACCGAAGAGCTCGCGGTCGCCGAGCACGTAAACAACGTCGTCGTAACCGTGGTCGAACCGCCGCACGCTGCAACTTCGACGGCCGACGGTGCCGTTGAAAAGCACGACGAAGAGATAGAATCGAAAACGGAGGAAGAAACAAACGAAGCTCCGGTTGCCGAGAAAGCGACGACCGAGCCAGAAAATCTCGAAATTTCCGTCGAGGTGAGCAGCGAAGAGAAATCGAAAGCTGCTAGCGCGATTCCCAAAGAGAACGGAGCGGCGGAGGAGGCCAAAGAGGACGAGGGAGAATCGGACGCGCCAGTTGCGAAGGAGGTAGAAGCGAAAACGCCGGAACAGGCCGAGGAAGCGAAGAAGGAAGCAGCGGCGAAGACCGACAGCGAAGATATCGAGGAAGAGGCTAAGAAAGTCGGGGAGGAGAAGGAGGAGGAGTGTGCCAAAGAGTCGGGCGAGATCGAACCGTCGATCGAGTCGAAGTCCGAAGAATCTTCGAAAACGGAAAAACCAGCGATTTCGGAAGTCGGTACCGATGAAATTGCAGAATCTACCGAAGCGCCGTCGGCCGAGGAGACGATAGAAGAAAAAGCGCAACCGGAAACCAGCCCGATTCTCGACGAGATCCAACCCGCGGATGGAAAAGTCGATCCCGTAAAGGAGGAGTCGAAGCCGGAGGGCTCCACGGAGGAGAAAAAGCTGGAAGCCGCCGAAGCGTCGGCGACGCAAAAGGCCGACGTCGAAGCTGCCAGTTTCCAGGAGAAGGTGGAGGAAGTCGTCGCTAAGGAGGAGAAAGGCGAAGACAATCCCCAGTTGGAAAAGGATCGCGAAGTCGACAGCTCCGAAGCACAGCCGACGCCGACGGAGAACCAGGAGAGTTCGACCGAGAGCGAGAACACCGCGACGACGGAAACGAAAGAGCAGACCGCAGCGGAGGGTGAGAAGAGCAGCGGCGCTAAAGAAGAGGACCCGGAAACTTCGGACAAGAGTGTCGGCGCTAAGACTGACGAACACGACATCGAAACGGCCGGGGAAAGGGAAGACGATGAAATTGACGAAAATGTAAAAAGTCTTAATTGCTCAACTAGCGTAGTCGAAAGCTCCGAGGCTTGTTCTGTGGCGAGAGACGAGAAAGACGAGGGAGTCACAGACGATCCGGTGGTCGACGAGACAGACACGGAGAACAGGAGGGACGACGATAATGCGGAACTGTTAGAGAATAGTCGGTTAAGTAACGGCGTGTGCGCTGTGGACTCTTTGACAGAGGATAAAAGTGCTGTTATTAATGATAACGGAGAAAAAATGATAAATGAAAAAGATTCAAGGGAGCCGTCCAATATTTCTACTAGCGATATAAGTGATAATAATGAGACGAATGATGAGGTTCGAGTTAGAACTGACGAGGTAGATGTTATAACAGATAGTGTTTGTAATAGTAGAAATGTTCAAAGTTCTGTAGATAACACGACGCAAGTGCCAAACCCTAAACTGCAAATTCCAACAATATCTACGGTCTGTGATGCAACTAAAAGTTTACCCGATGGTGTGCCTCAAATCGTTAGTGCTAATGTGATTGCAAGGGACAATCCTTTATCGAATGACATAACTACTGATCACGTTGATGCCCATCGCAGATCAAGCCTACCGAATGTAACCTCCGAAAACGCTGCCGAAAACAGCGGCGACGAACCACCCTCGTTACCCGTACCGCTCAGAAAAACTTCGTCACCCCAAAAAAGACCAAGGAGTGCCTCAACGTCCACACAGGTGGATCCCAATCATTTTGGTAAGTTTTTTTTGTTTATACTGATTAATACACTGTAAAAAAAATTTGAATGGATTTTAATTCACTGGTAATGGAAGTATTCACGCATAAACTGGTATATTTAATTTCTCACGTGCAATTGCGACGAAAAAGAAATTTACAGTTTATTAAAAACTTTAGAGACACTTTACTTTCAATAACTCACTTTAATTTCGATCTGAAAGTCCATTAATTTTTCCTGACAACTGTACATTAAAATTAATGTGCCGGTTTCTGCATAAAAACTTCCAATCTATTACATTATATTTAGAAAAATGTTAACAGTGTACGTGAAAGCTTCCGTCATTCGGTTATCTTCTTTTGAGTGATTTTTATGATTTAAAATTTTATTTTGATTAACATTACTTTGATATGATTGCAGAGTCAAAGAGAGCCAAACAAGGGAATCCCTCGACCAGGCCAATGTTCAGTCCAGGGCCGACGAGGCCTCCTTTCAGGATACCCGAATTCAAATGGTCCTACATACATCAACGACTACTGTCGGACGTTCTCTTCTCTCTCGAGACGGACATACAAGTCTGGAGAAGGTACAATTTAGTATTTTTGCTTCCTCGTACAGGAAGCTGTTTTTTCAAAAAAGGATTCAAATGTCAAAAAATGTCAAAAAAGGATTCAAAGGATTCAAATTCAAGTAATTGAAATAGTCTAACCTTTATTATATATTTCTTTTTTTGTGAAAATTGTATTTTAATTATAAATTCCTCTATGCGGAATCTAAAATCGAACAGAATTTATCATTGTGCGAATTTACTTCACACGCTTTTTTAATCTCATGATGATTATAGCTTCGAGCGATGCTCATGGATAATTATCGTTTTTCAGCCACTCGACAAAATCGGTACTGGATTTCGTAAACAGCAGCGAAAATGCGATATTCGTCGTGAATACGGTTCATCTGATTTCACAGTTGGCCGATAATCTGATAATAGCCTGTGGCGGTTTGCTACCGTTGTTGGCTTCGGCAACTTCGCCAAATGTGAGTCCGGACTTCGTTGACTATGCGGTCGTGTGTTTGCAACTAATTCGACGATATCATCGACTAAATTAATTTAATTTCAGAGCGAATTGGACGTTATCGAACCGACGCAGGGTATGCCAATCGAAGTTGCGGTATCGTTTCTTCAAAGGCTAGTTAACATGGCCGATGTACTTATATTCGCGAGCTCGCTGAATTTCGGTGAGCTCGAGGCCGAGAAAAACATGTCCAGCGGTGGAATTCTACGACAGTGCTTGCGCCTGGTTTGTATTGACGTTCCCTAGACAATCTTCGTAGGACATTTACACACTCGTCATTATCACGCCAATATATATCGATGCACCGAGAGTACGAGTGAAAAGTATTTCTTTTTTTTTTTTCAATGAAGATATCACTCAGATTATAGTGTTCCTGTTACTTTTCAACCCCTTCGCTTCGACACTGTTGTGATTCACGTGAGAGTTTTCTTTTTTTTTTTTTACAAGGTTTTTCATTCATTCTGAATCAGAATTTGACTCAACGTTTATACGAAAATTATACAATAGAGGATTGAAAGAAAAAAGATCATTAAAAAATGTTCAAATTGATAAATTTACAAATTGCTAAATTTGCCAAAGAAATTTCAAGTATTTGGGAGCGAAGGGGGTTCTTAGATTTATTTTTTAAAAATAATTAAAGTAGAAAGAAACCTGTTGCAGTAAAGATCCCAAAACAGTGGTCCAATATTTTTTTATCTGTGTCGTTAATGAATTAATCCTGAGCGAGAAAGAAATAATCGCTCAATAGAAAATCTATCGTCTTCATAAACTGCGTCATACACGTTTTTTACGATTTCTCTATAATTCACCAAATAAACTGCTTGTTTAGGTCTGTACTTGTGCTGTTAGAAACTGCTTAGAGTGTAAAGAACGCGGCAGATCGTACAGCATGTTAGGTCGGCAGATTGGTACTAGTAATAAATCACAGCACATACAATCCCTTATTCGAGGAGCACAAACGTCGCCCAAGGTACGTGTAAAACGACTCAAGCTGCGCTTTTTCTTTTTTATAAAATGTAGCGATATAAAAAGTGATATAGAATAGTTTGAACATTCCTAAGTCGACATAAGTAGTTTTTCTGTACTAGAACGTAGCGAAAATATTTAAATTCAACTATGACTTCAATTAATAACATTAATAATTACGAATTATGTTGAATATTTTGTACTCGTTACTCATCGCTTATATCGTTTTTAGAACATTGTGGAGAATTTGGCGAATCAACTGAGTCCCGTAAAGGATCCAGAAAAGCTCTTGCAGGACATGGACGTTAATCGTCTGAGAGCTGTTATTTACAGAGATGTTGTAAGTAATCGTAATCGTAAGCATAGACTTAACGGTAGAGTCGTCTTTTTTTCGGACATTCTCAGATAAATTGTCAGGAATTTTTTGAAAAAAAGTTTTTGCGGTTGTTGCAATGAAATACTGTGTGACAAAAAAATTCGTAAGTATATCAATAAAAATATTCACTAAATTTCATTGCAATTACTCTTACTGTACCTGCAATTGTCCGTCAAAAGGAGACTCTACTTTTAACGTGTCAATGAGAATATGTGCGTCCCTAATTTGTTTTTCTCTTCAATTACAGGAAGAAACCAAGCAGGCTCAGTTTCTGTCCCTGGCTATAGTTTACTTCATCTCTGTACTAATGGTCTCGAAGTATCGGGATATCCTAGAGCCGCCAATTTCTCAACGACCACCGAGTCCAGTACAAACGATACAGACGAACGGTGCCAATCTGAGACCGGGGAGTCCCTCAGGTGAGAGTTATCGCTAGATCCACAACCATAATACATATATCTCTCCGGTGAGCAAGAAATCGAGAAAGAATAGTAAAATTGGTCTCCAGTTATGTCTGTATATATGGTCGTGAAATTGGCTCTCGTAAGGTTTTAGCAATACAACGAATACTCGATCGTATATACAGGAGTTCAGAAAATTTGCGTGAAAAAAATGTAGCACCTTATTCCGTTGTCAAAGCCGAGTAAAGTCACTGTTTGGCAAACAATTGTATAAACTTTCAGTACCGATAATTAATTTCCAAATGAAATTTATTTCAGTGCGATTGTCAAACGGTGAATACGAGCCTAAACTTTTTTCGCAAATTTTAGAACCGTCTGTGTTAATTATCGTAATCCCAAAGGAAAATCATCAAATTTCAATATTATAGTAATTAATCGTTATTATGATTTTTCGTATAGCGGTGTCGGTCGTTCGATCATTCGCGAGAAATCGGGTTTCGTTCCATCTCTTCAAAACTCTTACGTGTCAGATATTCCTATATTAAATATATACACTTTGTGAAAGAAATTAATTCCTCCCGTACCCAATTTTGTCGGAATTGTCCTGAATGATCGAGTTTGTTTCTTTCGACTTCTTGAATCAGACATACATTTTCTTAGAGCATGATTATACACAGTTATTTAAAACACTCCGACAGCATGATAACAATGTTCCACTGTTGAAAGCACAGCCGTGTAATCGATTGTACATAATTTTACGATAGAACGTCGAATAGATTTTTAACTATCGAAGGAATTAAGAAAAAAAAATCGAGCAATAAATTAGACGAAATTTTGTCGAAAAGATTGGATAAACTTAATTTACGAGATTCTATTAATATAAAATGGTGCATAAAAAATAGTTAAGTAGGGCGCAATCGATATAACTCGGATATCGCTGTGCAAGCTGCCTTCGAGTAAAAAATAAATGGCACTCGTATTGTTGATACCACCTTGTAGCAAAAGCATGTGTGGTTGCACTCGTGTAGGCCGTAACAATTAATTATCTGTATCTGACAGTGAGAGTTTTGATGTTTGTCGAATGTGTTTTGCACCAATTTTGAAATTATAGAAATGTTCACATTATCGTATCATCACGAATTCATTCGAAATATGGAGCGAAAAAAAAGAAGAAATTTAGCGATATCATTTTTATTTTCGCAAATTATCGAAGTCATTTATACATTTTTACAGACCGTTCGAATCACGTAAATCTATTAATTCGAGATTCTTATGTTCGATAGTAAAAAAAAAAAACGGGCTGGGTATTTTATATATTTAATTCTCTTGATGATAAATATTCCGAAAATGTTGTATTATTTGTAGTTCGATAAATTACCTCATCGCCAAAATCGAAATGATAAAACTGGTAAAAGCCTTCGCAGGCAGTAAATTCGGCTCGGCTTTAGAAGAGAGAGGTCGAGATAGAGCTCACCGCGAGTGTAGATCGATAAATCATAAAGGCAGATAGATAAATCGGGACCATCCGTCAATCAGCTGTCGGACACATCGAAGTATCTTTGATCCAAGCCCCGAAAGCCTGCCCACTGTGCGATCGATGCCAAACCCCACGATCCACTTCTACCTTTATGTTTTCTCTGCTCTGATTGATATGCGACTCTCCTGAGTAATGAATAAAACAAGCACAAGCAATGCCGACAAGTATGGATGAAGTTACGTTACGAAACAGGATATGCAAGTTTATTAGTAATCGATTTATTGAAATTCAGTCACCACCGAAATTGGCTCTCTCACAGTTGTTATCGGTGCGTCGAAACCAGGAGTTATTTTTTTGCAATATATGATGACCCTGAAGATATCCGCATGACATCAAATTTTATCTTCGGCAAGCTTTTACACAGTAAAAAATAATTTCGTAAAATCGCAATGTGAAGTTTGGTAAAATTATCAGCTCGTTTGTTCAGGTTTGGACATACAAACCTGACCTTTTATTAAGAGGAAAATTAACAAATAAAAAATTGTATCCGTTTCTGGACAATAAGTTGTAAAAAGTACAAACTTTTTTTTACTGTTCTTTCAATGCACGGCTGTGGGAAGAAAAATATAGTTCACTTCTAGAATATTATTAAAATTCCAATTCTTAAAAATTTTAAACCTAAATTAAAAAAAAAATGTATTATTAATTACAAAAATTTACTTACCTGTGCGAAGTTCGCTTGATGCAAAACACAGGCGTGATATCTTGATGAAATTTGGCCTGAAATTTAGTGCTCTTCAGGGTCGTAATATATGCCAGTTCGAATTTTTATGAAGTAAACTACCGTGCGAGGTCCGGCAAAGAGAAAAGAGTCTGCGAAAGAGAAGTTTTAAGGGGAGAGCGAACGAGCGAGGAATTATGTTGTTGTAAAGCGAAGGAGGATTGGAAGGATTGGAATGCGTGGTAACGTGGCAAATGTGGTTTCTCAGGAGATGGGAGTGGTGGTGGAGGAGGGCGGCCTCTGTTTCCACAGTGGTCTCACCACGTGTATCCTCAGTTCCTTCCGGGTTCTCACCCCAACGCCAATGCCAATGCCAATGCCAACCACCACATGAGCCAGCACCACCACCAGCACCCGCTACCGGCTGCCAGGCACTCTAATCGCCAGCCCCCTTCCAGCTATTACCTCCCGAATCATCACAGCAACCATTACAATAATCATCACCCGAATAACTATAACTATCATCGTCACCATCATTACCATCATCACAATAACAACAACCACCATCACGCGCTTCAAAAGCATACCGAACAGCCCCGAAATATCTATCATAGAAACTCCGGTGTCGGTCTGCAAGGTAATTTTTGATTGCTCGAGAACATTAATCCACGGAATGTAATTTTAAAGTTTGCCTGTGACGCACCGCATTATCGTCGTTATGTTTATCGCTGTTGTTAAGGATGTACACAACAACGATTCAATCGTTATCCATTAGTCTCCTGCATCGAATTTTATAAAGGAACTTTTTTACGAAACGATTCAAGGAATTTTTTTTAATGATTTTTTTGTAATACTCATCAGACACGAAAGAGCGCTAAATTGTTCATCGGATAGAAAAGGAATTGGATTTGCTCATTGATTGTGAGATCTTTTACATTTAATTCATATTTTTATCGATGAAATTTGGCATTTTTTTTGGCTTTTTTTGGCTTTTTGGATGGGTATCATTTTTGAAAGAATTGCGATAGTTACAAACTCATAAGGTTTTCGAAAAATTGTTGTAAACATCCTTAATCGACATACGTTGGCGTTCCGAAGATTCGCCTGCTTGTGCTTTTTATCGATCATTTGCCTACTCTCCACCCCACCCTGCGTATTGCGTATATAAATTACAAAAAAAAGTACACGTAGAACGAATTGTACCGATTGTACCAAGTAATTTGCGATAGAGAAGTCGTTGGAAATCCTGACCGATTCGTAGCTACGCTTATTTTTCTTTATCCTCCAACCGACGATCTCTATTCGTCTCACAAGCTCCGTATCTCTCCGTACTATTATTTTTTATTTAAACAATTTTTTTTTCATTTCTTTTTAAGCAACGATAGTACTACACGTAGGCATCGAATTTTCGAAATCGATAAAGTTCCTTCAGCCGAGCTCGAACTATTAATGCATTCTACATAGCGATCTGTGATCTTCCTTTCTTCACAATAGGATTTCCCGTGCGAGAGACACGTTGACCTCGTTACTCGATTAAATTTATTTCGCCTTTTATCATTTTATTTTGCAGCATGACGGAACCGTTTTCACAGCTGAACGAAAAAAAAAGAAAAAAAAATGAAAAATCTCAACGTTACTTATGTGCATGCGTTGGACTATTGAAATTAAATAGGCTTTTGAATGAGTCACCGAAAAGCTCAGAAACGTTAATGGGTTAACGGTTCAAAAATTCTTTATGTCGTTTTTTTTTAATCAAATTTTCGGACGACTTTTACATGTTTTTCAAATATTTTACAGGAAGCGGAGGAATAATGAGCCAATCGGGATCGCAAGACGACGGCGAATACGAAGTGATTATTGTCGACGAAAACAATTCGTCGATTCTAGCCGATCACGACGTCACTTCGTCCGGACCTCCGTCGACGAAAGTAAGTCAATTTTGTTCCTTTGGATAATTCAATCTCGTAACCGAATATCGACAGACTGTTGTCCCTCCGAACGTCAATGAAAAAAAAAACCTTTTTTTACTAAACGTTTATCTGTCACACACGGCTTACCTGCGACTATATTTTTTGTTCATAAAATAAAATTCTCGCCTTATCTTGATTGACTTAGAAGAAAAAGAAAATTAATATCTCGCATCAGAGGATTTGAACGATACGGTGAAAAAAGACTGTGCGACGAGCGATGTGAAAATGAGAAGTACCGAGAGTGAAAATGATCTGTAGGGATCGCATGTGAAATGCACGCGAGGCCGATGCACGTACACAATCGTGACTCTTTCCACAATCGCGGAGTATAGATTTTTTTTAATGGTCGATTCTGCGATGAATAAGCATGTGTTACGATAATCGATGTTCTTGCATTCGAATAGCCTCGAAACTTTGTACCACAATATTACGTTCTACTCGTATAGAGTCGGTGATTTATTCGACATTAATGCAGGGTGTCTTCATTAAACGAGTCAAAGATGCCTACATTACCGACAGTCGGTAGATCAGCTATCATTATGGCCCTTGGCGTACAACAATTTGCTATTCGACTGAAAAGGAAATGCCTTAAGGGGAAGTGAAATACCGCTGTCGGCGATGAAAAAAGTAATGAATTTTTCTCAAGGGTGCTAATTTTTTTGAGAAAAGTTGATTACAGTTTTTCATACTGACGGCGGTATTTCACATCACCTCAACGCCTTCGAGAATGCTACCGATAATGAGTTACAGTTTTCTGTTTTACCGACCGATGACAATCACACATCCCATTAATAATCAGTCGGAAGCACAATTATTTTCGTCGGACATCCTGTATTAACTTCAAGATCATCGTCTCTCTACAACATTAACTATATACTACTATACCCACCTGTGCAATCGTAAAAAAAAAAGAAAAAACCAAGCATGTGAATCTCTATTTTTTCCGGTAATTCTCAACGTTAACCCTCTCTGCTTGCATTGCTATGCGTACTAACTACTGGTTCTGAAGGGAGGTCACAGTGGTGTACCTCGGCCACGGACAATCCTCGAGGATTACGCCTCGTCGGAACCGACGCTCGGCGCTTCGACGAGGTCCGAGCCAGTGCCACGAAATATTCAGGTAAAACTCGATCAAAATAACAAGGCTACGACGGTATGTTTAAATACGTGGACCACACTGCTATACCGAGCCTCGTTCCTATCGCGTCTACTAAAATATTAAAAAAAAAAAAATGCTAAATCATTTATTTTCTAATAATCATTAAAATACTTAAACTGCGAAATTTCGATTCTCTTCTCGCTGTCACCGCTTGGAATCACGGAGATGAGCTTCGTTTATACTACTATCGATATAACATTAATACTAATAAATAGAAGATTGCGTATTGAGTAGTGTATCGATATCTGCATGCTCGACTATATATATATATTATATATATATATATATATCTCGTCTTGTCGTGAAGTATAGGCATCAATATAATTGAGAGACCATAAATGAGTTTATTTAATCAGTAAAACGACTGTCTATCGTAATCGATTTGTGAGTTTATAAAGAAACAATTTAGATGATGACAATGATTAGAGTAGCGATAACGGGTAGCGAAAGTAGTTATACATAGGTAACCTATTTTGTCAGTTCGCGATTAAATAATTTCGACATCAATATATTTTATTTTTTTGCATCTTTATAATTCGAAAAAGTTGGATTAGTTCCGTTTGATTTCAGAGTATTTTGTGAGGATGGAAACAAGAAAAAAAGAAATCGTCGGTTCGTCTCGCGCGTGTACTATATGCGACTTTCTTGTGTGTTAACTATATTTAAATCGGGTGTTTCACGGTGAAAAGTCGATATGCGATAATGGGATTTTTTCCCCGCAGAGCAATGACTCTAGCGAAGAGGCGATGCAACGCAGCAACATCACCGCCGATCCGAGTCCCTCGGACATCACGACCGATAACGAGAACAAACACAACTCCTCCGAGGAAGCGTGGACGGACGTGAATCTCAACGAGGACGGCGACAGCCTGCCGATCACGAATTCTCCGGAGGATCCGAGAAATATTCGAAATATCGCTAATGCACATGGTAAAAAAAAACACAACGTTAAACAAAAATTATTTTCTCGCGAACATAATTGGTTCGATAAATGTTTATAAATTACATTAATTGTGTAATAATAAATACAAATTAAATGAATAATCTAAATATAATATAATATATATAATACAATAACATAAATTAAATTAAGTAATATATTATTTTTTTTAGGCGATCCGGATAGCGAAGGAAACGTCCTCGAGCAAGAAAGCCTGGGCGATCCGGGACGCGGTGAGAAGCCAACAGCGGAAATTTCTGTCGTCCGAGTACCCGATAGGCTAGTAGTTACGGCCGCTTCGCCTCGTCCCGATGATCTGCCGATCAAGGGCTTGGTGGAACACATTCCGGTACCTACACCGTCGCGCGAAGCTTCCCTAACGCAGAAACTTGAAATGGCACTTGGCTCTGTATGTCCGCTTCTTCGGGAGATCATGGTAGACTTCGCGCCCTTCCTCTCGAAGACACTCGTCGGATCTCACGGTCAAGAACTCCTCATGGAAGGTAAAGGTACGATGAGCCAATTTTTTTTTTTTTTTTTTTTCGTAGTTTACCTTAACAGAACAACAGAATAATAGAAACGGCAATTATTTCAAACTCGGAACAGAACATCGAGCAATAGTTCTATTAAGGCTGTAAGACTAATTATTCTTGTACTCAACCTTTGATAATTAAGACTCAAGGCCCCGTCGTTCGTTTAAAATCATCTTCCAGAAAAGGTCATTTAAAAAAAATCGAATAACAGATGCGGCAAATTTAATTAATACAGTGAGTATATATTCCGCGCAAACGTGCCAAATTAGTATGCCGAGTGTTGCACGGGAATACGAGGTAGCTGTTGCACAAACATACACACGCACACCGTGTTTCGTTCGGGATTCAATCCTCGTTCGTCGAATGATGCGTTCCTGCCACGTTTCGATTCCCGTATTATTCCTACCCCGTACCGATAAATCGATGAATCTTTATGAATCACATCACTCCTTCGTCGAGTTTCCGCTAATACTGAAATTTCACTGACGTGCCTGTGCGCATCTTCTTGTCGATCGTTCGCAGGTTTGACGACCTTCAAGAACAGCAATTCTGTCGTGGAACTTGTCATGCTACTGTGCTCCCAGGAATGGCAAAATTCATTGCAGAAACACGCCGGTCTCGCTTTCATAGAACTCATCAACGAGGGAAGGTAAGAAATCATTTTTCACGAACAAAAAAAACCTACTTTTCTTTAAAAATTCCAAAAATGTCTAAACTCATAAAATAAAAATGATTGAACATTTGTTTATCAAACAGATTACTCTCCCACGCTATGAAGGATCACATAGTCCGTGTAGCGAACGAGGCGGAATTTATTCTCAATAGAATGCGCGCCGACGACGTTCTCAAGCATGCGGACTTTGAGGTGAATATATTAAAAAATTTTCCTACATATTAATTTCGTTACAATATAATAAAATGTATTAATTTCGTTATTTTCCACGCACAGTCGCAATGCGCCCAGAGTCTGTTGGATCGCCGAGAAGAAGAAAGAATGTGCGATCACCTTATCACAGCGGCGAGAAGGCGCGACAACGTTATCGCCAGCAGATTGCTCGAGAAGATTCGAAACATATTGTCGAACAAGCATGGAGCCTGGGGCTACATGGATCCAATGGCTGCCAAGTTAGTTAAAAGAGAAATTATATATTTTCAACGCTCTCCCCTCTTTGCGCTAATTTTTTAATTTTTCTTTTAACGAAATGTAAAGGTAATTTCAAGGTTCTACGGTTTTTACTTGTCGCTATATTTTTTGCTCTATTGGGTTTAAGAATTTGTATGTCGGCGCGTTCCTCTTAGGGAGTTCGCTCCAGAGCACGAAATAAACATTTTCACCCTCCCTCTTTCCGCGAACGGGATCGATCTTTGAACCAAACTGTTGTTTCGATCCAGACTCGCGGAATATTGGAAGCTCGATGCATGGGAGGACGATGCGCGCAGGCGAAAGCGTTTCGTTCACAATCCGTTGGGCTCGAGTCATCCAGAAGCCACCCTGAAGGCGGCTCTGGAGCACGGTGCACCGGAGGACGCGATTCTTCAAGCCCGCGAGGAGTTCCACGCCCACCTGGCAGCATCGCGTGCCCATCAGCAGCAACTTCAGTCCACCGATCTCATGGACGACAGCGAACTCCTCTCGGACGACCGGGATCTCGACAACGATCTAACCGGTGCGTTTCAAAATGAAAATCTATCTCGTCCACACGTTCGTCCCGCTCGTCGCCACCAGGCACGCCAGATACGACCGTCTAATTTCAACTATTTCGACCCCCGCTGCGCCAATGCAATTTAAGATCAACACCGAGATTAGAGAAAGAAAAAGCTTTTGAACTTTAATCTGACGTGATTGAATTATTGTTATTCAGGTCCAGTTAACATCAGTACGAAAGGAAAGATCATAGCTCCTGGAATCGTCGCACCCGGCATCGTGTCGATCACGTCGACCGAGCTCTACTTCGAGGTCGACGAGGAAGATCCCGAGTTCAAGAAAATCGACAGTGAGGTGAGTCTTAAAAATATACATATATATATGTTATAGTAATTCTACATTAGTGATTAACAATTGGGGCGAATTCAGTGTGCGAACGCCGTAATACTTGCAGGCCTCGAGAGTTCGTGCGTACCGAGCTCGAAATGCATACTTGTCGTTATCTCTCGTGGAAGGCCCGCACAATCACTGTAATTAATTGCTTCCCGAATGTACTAGCCGCGGGTACGTGCGAGCCGGACGCTCGTACCGTGTTTTGCATACACGACGCATTTCGTGCATTTGGAGCGAGCCTCCGCGCGACATCAGTAGGGTTTATCTGCTTTATGTGCGGCGGACTCGTTTCCTGCTGTCGCACAGTAGCCTGTCACACAATCGTTGCGACTATTTCTGACTATTTTATTCAGTCAGATATTTAAGATTATTTTCTGACTTTTTTTTTCATGCTGACTCGTAAAACAGCTTTTTATTTATTAAAAATAAAATAAATAAATAGCTGTTTGTTTTTGTGTGAATTCGGAAACAATTAAAATCCGCGAAACAATAATTCGAAGCAGGTTGCAAGAAATTCCGATGAGGCGAGTAGATAAAGTCGCCGTACAAACTGTAGGAAGTATCGGTAGCGAGAAATAACGAGGGGTATCAATCATGGGACCGTTGCGTTCGAGCCTGGAAATTAACGAACGAATGTGATCCATAAGTGTCGGGACGGTAAAACGGCTCTTAATAAAAAATAAAAAATAACCATGCTGTTTATTTACGCATAAATTCGTAAACAATTAAAATCAGCGAAACAATAATTCACAACCTCGTGCAAGAATTTCCGATGAGGCGAGTAGATAAAGTCGCCGTACAAACCGTAGGAAGTATCGGTAGCGAGAAATAACGAGGAATATCAATCATCGGACCGTTGCGTTCGAGCCTGGAAATTAACGAACGAATGTGATCCATAAGTGATGAGACGTGGCGGGCGCTTCCATCCGCGTCTCCGTCTCTGGAAGCTCTCGATCCATTCGCTCCGCCGCTTATCTTTCCTCTCCTAAAAAAAAAAAAAAAAAAAACATCAAACGTCCGGGTGGGAAAAGTTGAGACGCAAGGATTCGAGAAAGTGAGCAGCACCTCGTGTGAACGTTCCGTGACTGGTCGCTCGTTCCTCACGAGGTACGTAACGGGCTTGGCCGGTGAAGCTATGATGCGCCGCTGATGCCGTGCTCCGTTCGCGACGGAGAGCGAGAGCCCACCGATCTGCCGAGAAGAGCCGCGATGTCGTGATGTGTGCCGGCCGAAGCCACAGTCCTGAGACGATAGCGGCGATGAGGAGGCAGAGAGGGCCGAGCAAGGATCTAGCCAGGGAGACGATTATCATATATCGGTCGTAGATCTCGCTCGGTTTGTATAACCGAGGAATAAAACAAACAGAGGTATAAGGCACCATGGGGGCCCGACTGATCTTCAGGGTCGGCAATTATGAGCCTCCCGCGGGGTCCAGCTCGCCACGGAGTATTCTATACTGTATTCCTGACAGTATAGCATACGGTATACAATATATGTATATATATATGTATTATACTATATGTGTGCTATATATATATATGTATATCTGTAGGTTGTTGCTCGGCTACCTTCGAGCCTTCGCACTCATGCACACGAGTCTCGATTCTATACTATAGTAGAGTGGAGAACGAGTGATTGGACTTTTTATACTTTTTTAAAAATCTAGTTTTGGTTCAGACATTGATAAAACAAAATCTTTTGGTTAGTACTGGGTTTCCTCAATTATTTGTGGATTGTTTGCTATAATTTAAATTATAAAACTGTATATCAGCAAAGTTTTCATTTCGTTTTAGAATCTCGTATCGCCGAACGCTTCCCGCGAACGCGCAGCCTCCTAGGATCAAAAATCCTCTTCTTCTTTCCCTCCGATCCATGCCAATAACTTCCCTGCCTACCGTTTTATCGTCGACGAGCAGAGTGCACACGCATTAATGCAAATTCCTCTCCACCTCATCTAATAGATAAAAGAAAGGAACAATACTCTTTCCGAGTTCTTGATAAAAAAAAAAAGAAAAAACGGATAACCCGACGAGAGTGTTTCGCCTTATCGAACACTCGGTTCTCCAGAACCCCCCTTGATTCGGAACCAGGTAACGATATCAACATCACCAGGTCAATTGCGTCCCGGATAGTCGAACCCGAAGCTTCTCCCAACCGGTTTAAAAAAACCGACAATATTCGTTACGAATTTTCGGCGTGCGTAGGGGGGGTTCTTCGATCTGACCCGAAAGATTCGAGAGCTCGTTAGCGAAATCGAGAATGGTGGTTCGCAAAAGCCAACGCTCCGCGCGTCTCTATAGTCACGATATTATAGTGTATGCGATATACCGTTGGCGAAAAAGGAGTCGTTGGCTCTTGCGTGGCGCCCAATGCGATTCACGGAGCACCCACACCCGGGGCTTCGAGGAATTCTAAGCGATGGATCACTCGATAGTCGAGCTGAGACTTAAGCGATCGTAATACGCACGCAGGAGGATGCACAAAAGTAGCCCCGGGGAGGGAACGCATATTCCAACGCGCTCTTTTCTCGACGATCCATCTGCCTCTTTCTCGTATCACGGGCCTTTTCGTTCCTCTCAACCCTTTCTCTCGTTCTCTCCTTCGCCCCGCCAATCGCAGCATCTTGAGAGTTCCTCGCCCGCGCCGCTTCTCGTCCCTCGTTCATGATACCTCCTCCTCGTCTCCCTCTATACTCTCTCTGTTATAATGGCCCGGGCAAACGTATTTATCGTGATTTATCGTTTACACGATCCTCCTCTCCGGCGTACGTGTGCCCGATAGGCTTTCGGCGATTCTGTACACTATATTCGGCCCGGTGTATAGGCGCCGTGCGATTACGTACGGTGAATTATTGATTGTCGGTGGATAGCATTAATGTATAAAACAAATAATGACCCGACCGAGCCGAAAGTGAATGGAGCTCTTTTCTTTTGTCGCTTGTTATTGTCGTTGGCGATAGCGGAGGACTTATGGACTCTATCGAGGAGTCTTTTTTTCTGAAAAATACCGATTAGAACTGTGAGAAAGGGGATTGTTTCGATGCCACATTCGATGCGAAAATTGGAAAACTTATTATCTCGAAGAAGAATAATTATTTTTACAAACTGCTGGAGACGAAGTATTTTTTTTAACTTACACCCTGACAGTCTTCACAATTTTACGCACAGCACTCTTACTACAAATATATGCAATACAAAGTAATAGGCATTTGAAGTGGAACAAGGTACTGTATTTGCAGTACTTCCGGTTCTCCACTCGAAATGCCCACTACCGTAGGTGCTGCCGAGTTTCGCTCCGGCTGATGTATCGGCCAGTGACGTTATAATAATGGAACTATAATTACCGTGTGTGTTTTAACCCGAGTACTTAAACACAGTCATTGAAAATTCAAGCATACACACCTCTACCGTCGCGCCATTATTTGCTTGAGCCTCGTCCGATGTTCGCTCGGTGCCTCTTTCCCTATCTCTCCGGATCTCGAACTCGCATACGCAGCTTATAAATTCACAACGGTGATAAATAACCCGAATGGCACTTTCCTCATATACTTCACGTGAGTTCCGCAGGTCCGCTGTCGCTGGCCATTCCGAGGCGTTATTTATTCTTCCGACAACGTGTACGCGTCACAGTGAGCTGCCCAGTTTCCGAACCTTCGGGACTCGGTACTTCAAGCTTTATTTTCTCAACTAAACTTACGATGGAGTAAGCTCAAAATTACGATCCCAGCTCGATCGTACGATCCCAGCATCGACCTATCAGCTTTATTTTGAAAAATCGATTTTATCTTTGTTGCTAACGCAAAATGTAAGTTAGCACCTTCAAAACTGTACTTTCGTCCCAAACGGATATAGTCGACTGTTGCTTTACCGACTTTACCGGAAAAATTACCTTTTTGCTTTAGCAACTTGACCTTAAGAATTGCCTTTGAAATGATCGAAACCGCTTGCAGAAAAAAGATTGAGAATGGGCATTAAAAATTTACCGAAGATCCTTTTTGGCTCGTCGAACGCCTTAGCTGTTGATCCTTGAAACTCGGTGCTCTCGTAAATCGAGCCTGACTCGTGTGTAACGATCGAGGTGCGCAAGTTCCGATCGAGTTCGGCGGCCGAAGCAGCTTCTCCGTGACCGGAGGGCCGGGACGCGCGAATGTGAGGAGAGGAGAATAAGCGAGGCAGTTAGTTCGGTAAACATCCATCAATTCGTGGGCAGGGCACAGTGGTGGCTGCGAGTCCTCCGGCAGCCGGCAAAGGCTTACAGATGCAGCAACGGCTGACCGGTAAAGAGAACAGGCGTGTTCACTGCTCCGAACGAGCTAAGGTAATCACTGCTATTAGTCCGAACATTACTCCGGTGGTCCGCCAGTCTCTCTAGCACTCCATTGTAAAATGGACATCTTGAAGATTTTCATCAGCTATCCAGACAGTATCGTCAATAAAATTATCGCAAAAAAAAAAATAATAATAAACTACAACAAATTGCCACGAAGAACCTGGTCAGGATTTCGAAAAGGCAGGAATTTTACAAATGAAATTAAATATATTTAATATTTATTAAAAAATATTGTAAACAGAGAAGAGAAACGAAAAAAGATTGCCAGAAACAAATTCGTCGCAGTTTCAGAAAAGGAATCGGTAGTCATTTTTCAACTGGAATAAAAGATGTTTAATATTTTTAGAAAATTCATTGGAAAATTATTGTAAAAAAAATGCCAGGGACAAATTCGTCAAGATTTCGAAAAGGAATTGGTAGTCATTTAACAATTGAAATGAAAGTATATTTAATATTTGTAGAAAATTAATATATCAAAGATGACGGGTGGGTTTAGTTTCGAGATGACAATCGTTTACGACATAATCATTGGCAGTATAGTGAGATGGGGCACGAGGCAATGGCCGAAGCCTGGCCGGCACGACGGCGAGTTTCGGCCCCGTCATTCGCAACCCCGGAACCCCGTGCGGAATTGGGCATGGTCGTCGAGTTTGTTTCGACGGTTTCACGAGGCGTGACCCACGATTATCCCCGAAACGAACGATGATGGATACCCTCGGTCCCGACTGTCTCGTGCCACGTCAGCGCCAGTGGCGAACACGACAGCAGGTCAACAGCCGATTCTGCCCAGACTCTGCCCGAATAAAAAATCTGCCTGCGAACTTAAAAAAAAAAAAAAAATGCATCATAATATATTTTACACACATCATGATATTTTATCAAATTGTTTTGCAAATATGCGAAGACGACAACACGTCAATAGCCGATTCTGCCGGAACTTTTCCTGATAAAAAAAAGTTTCCGGTTCACGTAAAAAAAAAGTTTAATCCCCCGTAATATATTTTATATATATTATTATGATATTTTATCGGGATTTCATCAATATTGTTTTAAGAATATGCGAACAGAACAACAGGTCAACAGCTGATTCTGCCGGGACTCTGCCTGAACAAAAAATTTTCCACCTCACTAGAAAATAAAAATCCATAACTTTAGATTTTATAGATATAACGATGCTTTATCGGTATTTTATAAATATTATCTTGAGAATACGTGCGAGGGGAAGTCGGACGAAAAAGAAAAACGGGGCTTTTTTGGGTGAGAGAAAGAGTGAAGTTCTATGCCTACGGACCTACAGGGAAGATCCGATAATATAGTACATTATAGCCCACGGTATTGCAAAGTATTGCACATTATAGTCCCGTATAGCCGGTTGAATTATAGGCGGGGCACCGGGTCCGTTCGGTTCCCGTGTGTGACGGATGGCGCCCACCTGTGGATTCATTCACTAATCTCCTCGCTAAGCAAACAGCCCGAACCCGCACCCCGTCATTATCGCTGACGGCGTAAGTAGCGCCCACTGATCTGCTCTTCTCTTTTCCCCCGATATTTATCGTGAGCGTGGCAACGCGAATTCTCCTCTCACCGCTCTTGGTTACCCCTAACATCTCACCGTCCGATGCAAAGTTTTTTATTTTCTTCTTTTCTTATTTTCAAGCTGCGATTAAAAGCCTCGATCATTTTCACGTCCGGTCGTCTTCACTCTCTGCTCCCTTTGCGCCACATTGATTTTCAACTTCCCCCCACCCCTCCCCCCTCTAATCGTACTTTACGAACTTCGCCAACGGCAAAGCTGTCATTATGTACTGAAAGATAGGCTCCGGTCGGTGTTCTTCCTCTTGCTCTCGATTGTCTTTACTTGGGATGTTTTCGCTCATCCGAGCCACCACCTGCCGAACGAATTCGAGACTGAAGCGGTACCCAATTAATCGTAATATTCTAGAAAATTATTATCAATATTTTTAAAAAAATGATCATATTTTTTATGGTATCTTGATATTATAAAAATTCTTACCAAATTTAGACACCGTCCCGGTCTCTCTTCTTCCTCATGCTCCCGATTCTCTTTACATGGGAAGTTTTCGCTGATCGGCGCGACAACCCGCCGAATAAACTCGAGATTGCGGAGCGGTGCCCACGTAATCGCATTGTTCCACAACATTATCAATATAAAAAATAAAAAAAATGTTTAAATGTTATCCTCGACCATAAAGCGATAATTGACCGTCGAGGCTTCCAGCTCGTATTGCTTTTCCGGCTGTACAGTGAATTAGTTGGTTCACCGGTACTAATTCATCGCTGTGTACTAGCTGCAGGTGAAGATAGCGGACTCGGGTTGGATAATCTCGTCGTTCGCGCACACGCCTTTGTATTCTTTATGGGCACCGCGAGCTTCGGTCCGAGAGAGAGCTAGCCGATGAACGCGTGTACACATACACACATGTGTTTCTATGCGCATGCCAGCAAAACCCATAATTACAGCTGCATCCGTACGCCGTTAGTTATGTGCGCGGCCCGTGAGAGGCTATCGGCATTTCGCCGCGGTGCGTTGTTTTCAATGCACTTCACTCGCGCAAAATGCATGTTGTTATTACCGTATGCAACTCGTATGAGAGATATGTCTCGACATCCCACATAGAGTGCTGCATATTATATATTATTAAATATGTAATATATATAGATATACATTATATATATACAGTGCGATCCAGAAATCGAGGCATTTCTTTGCACCGGCGATTTACGAGTATAAAGATACCTGGTATAAATTTAAAAACCCCCAACGCCCTTCTTTCATATACGCTAATGGAATATGAAATAGCAATCTCTTTAATGATCCTGATTGCCGGTGAATACCTGGCGAAACTGCCGACCGATCTTAATTGCCGTTGCACTATATTATCAGTTAATTTCGCGCAGGCTCTCTCGCACATGTCCAGGATACTTGCGCGTGCGTGGGACGGAATGGAGCAGGAACGAAGCGCAGACG
Source organism: Amblyteles armatorius (assembly GCA_933228735.2). NCBI lineage: Eukaryota > Metazoa > Arthropoda > Insecta > Hymenoptera > Ichneumonidae > Amblyteles > Amblyteles armatorius. Next base: position 11,025,975 of record OW121695.1, on the reverse strand, counting down.
CACTTGGGAGCTCATGAACGGTGCTAAAGTTATGTTAAAAAATAAAGATTAAAGGGGAATTATAAATCCGGTTTTACTGAAAATCTACTGGAAATTTACTGGAAATGCACTGGAATTTTACTGGAAATCTACTGGAATTTTACTGGAATTCTACTGGAAATGTACTGGAGTGCTTTATGACGATGATCGGGAACCGATTTATATCTATGGTTTTTTCAATGATTATTTCTGTTTTTCCACACTGAGAGAAGGATCTAGTAAAAATTACTATATCGCTTGAGAGATATTACCATTGCACACAGTAGTAGGGCGCTAAGGCGCCACCTATGGTAGGTTGTACCGGATTTAGAAGAACTTTTCATAGATTTTATGGTCAAAATTCTTGGCTAATCTGAGACTCTGCCATGGGTGGCTCCCTGGCGCCCAACTACTATGCGCTATGGTAATTTTCCTTAGATGACCGCAAGTTTTTACTAGATCCTTCTCTCAGTGCATCAGCGAAGAGCCTCCTTCGCGCGGGATCAAAGTAGGTCGAAACTCGTAAATTTCATCGTAATTCGTTCGCTCGGATCGTCGGGATTTACGATCGTGATCTCATCCGGGATGCTCGAGTCCTTTTACCACTTTCCGCGGAACAGATAAAACAAGTGAACCGTTGAATTGGCGCTCCGGCGAATAATTGCAAAAATGATTTATTGGCGGATCGGCAGCGCATCGGAGCTGTCGCGAGATTAATCTTCGATAATGCGAGTGGGCAGTCTCGTTCGGCGATGACGGGAACGCAAACGATATTTTAACTTTTTTTATTTATTTTTTACCTGCACAGTCACTTGGATATTCTTTCGCTGCGCTCGCAAATGGGCCGAAGGACAGATAAAATGTTCGAACCGTGCGTCAGGTAAATCTCGTGAAGATGTCCCTCAGATAGGACGAAAACCGCACGAAACGTGAATCCTGTGAATTTTTTTTTTTTTTTTTGGCCGAGAAGATCCTTCGAACTCGTCGACGAGAGTGGCTCGAAACCGTGGTAGTTCGAAACTCATACGTATCCCATAATTTCAGCGATTATTTTGACAAGGGTATGATCTCTTGACAGGTTGTTGGCCTCACTCGCTAGCCGATCGCGCTCTAAAATCTGAGATATAGCTATTTAAATGGCCATTTAGAGAAAAAGGGAGGCGGTCACGAGTATTATATTTGAGAGCGTAGGTACTTGTGAGTCAGAAAACGGAGACGTGCGCGACCTTGAATACCGACACGGCGGAGATCGCGAGAAATTGAATTTTTCCTGGACTCTCCTGGATCTCACCGCAACTGACCGGTTTACGGATCGTGAATCTTACTCGGACGGTACGGGAGATCGGCGGTTGACAGTGCAAAAATTTCAGAGTAACCGGACGGTGAACAGGTGAGGTTCCAACCGTGCGAGGGTATTTGTCCGACACTTCACGCACGAGAGACTCCCGCTCGTCGCTTTTCTCAGTCGCTGAAACGACACGGATATCGATAAACAATTTTTTTAAAGTGCTGAAAATATTAATTTTCCATAATAATAATTCCAAAACGTTACTAACAAATTCATGAAAAATAAAATTGTCCAGGAAATCTCCCGGAAACCTTCAATATGCTCGATTTCTTTCAGATTTGCAAACCATCGAGAAGTGTTTGCAATTCCCTCTCACTCCTCTGAAACTTACGCACACTTACGCTTCTCTGAACTACCTTAAACATCGTAAACCTTCCGAATTCAGAATTCTTAATTGAGATAATTTTTTTTTAAATGTATATTATAATCATCACTCTAATCCTCCCGGTATCTTCCGAGTCTGAAACCCGTTGAAATTGACTTTCCGGACGGGACCTTCGTCAATCATACGCGTTCCCGATACGAGGGGGCAGGTGCAGGGCGTCTTGTCGTCGTGATAAAATTAATTGACATGGCTCACGGTAGCGAGAAGGGGTAACCGGAACGTTGTTCGACGCCTGTGTGGAGGCTCACACAAGCCCGTACGAATGGGTGGGTTCGAGGATCGCCCGGAGCTAGGGTGGTATCGGGTTTTAGTGCCCGACGTTGTAACCGAGCCTCGATCGAGCCGAGATCGATCGGTCGGCGGGAGGAAGAGCACGTCGAAATCCTCCTCTTTCTTCGCGAGGATCGAGACCAGCCTCCCCGTTGATGCTCGTTAAGGGGACTCGCGGACCCGACAATCAAGGTCCTTATCGTCCCCCGCGTACTCGCTCACGGGACCAGCAGAAGTTGTACCGACTCGGTCGATAAGGCATCGACCGAGACGACCGCTCGATTTCACTCGACCGGTATTTTTTTTTTTAAACATCAGTCCGTCGTTTCACTGAAATTTTATCGCGACGCTCGGTGTCATCCGAGCATATTAATGATCTTCTTACCACCAAAGATAGCTCGTTAGAAAATAGACGATTTATGGAAATCGAAGAACCAACGATCGATCGGGCTCGGCAATTAAATTGTTAATTTGAGCATTTCTGTCGGCTCGGCTTATCGTCGCGTGGGTGTCGAGTGGTTGCGATTAAATTAGATATTTAAAAAAATGGGGGAAAAAAAAAATTCGAGAGAACGAAATCGTGAAAGATCGTTCCGAACGACGTCCAAGCTCCGGTGAGATGCAGCTCGGAGCCCCGACGGCTTCGCTGCAGCCGATGTATACGTACCGCGTTACAGGTATGATAAGTACTGCTCGAGAGAACCGCGAGGATGGACACGCGTGTCCGTGAATATACAAATACCCCGAGGATGAGAATCTTTCGAGGAACGGATCGGTGGATAGAGCGCAGCGGTGCGTGCGTGGTGAAGAAGGGAGGTCCGCCCGCGGCTGGAGACGCGACGTACCTTGAGTTATGGCGCAGGTTAATTATACAAAACATTCAATTATACCTCTCCACGAATACACACTCACGCCGGTCCGGGGTACGCCGTATGCGTAAGTAGCCGGATCGCACACCTACTCGGACTTGTTTGAACAAACCCGTTCGCGGGACGCCGGGACGCATGGGCGAGACTCGTGTGCACCGACCGGACGACTCTCGTGTGCGTGCCTTCTCTCCTCGATTCCCCGAGAATGAATCGGGATCTGCCCGTTGAAACGCGGCGAATATACAAATCAAACGATATTCGCCGGTGATTTGCGACCAAAAAAATTATTTAAAAAAATGTTTCAATGAAATGCTTCAATAAAATCATTCAATAAAATCCTTCCATAAAATCCTTCGACGATAATTTGCAAAAAAAAAAAACTAAAAAAAAAAAAAAAGGTTTTACATTCGTAAATTTGTTTCCTAATTTCTTCCGCCGATCGGGCATTCCCAGTTCCACCGTTTTCCGTGCGAACGAAGTCACCCACCGTGTTTCTTCCTTGCTCATATTTCCCTAGAGAACGATCGTATATTACAAACCAAGAATTTCACTTGGGTAAACGTCGCCGATGTACGGTACAGCTCGCGGTTGGAGATTCTCGCTACGCGAGAAAGTCATTACCGGAGAATTATGATAGCACGATAATTCCCCGGCTGGCCTGACGCCTCGAACACGCGACTTTACCGGCCGAGCGTAGGTTAAACTAATTGTCAAAGCCTATTCGCCGCTCGATGATCTACGAGTTGGTCCTTTGATCCAACGAGGAAGCCCGCGAACCGATTTCTAATGGATATTTACCGTTTAGACGCCGAGCGATAAAGTATCTCCAGATCGTCGATCCTTTCTTATTTCATGGCCTTAAAGAACTTTTGTTAAAAATACGACTTTTTAATCATTTTTTATTTACCGTACATTCATTTTACATAACATTTGTATATTAATTTTAATATACTAGTCTATGCATAAAAGCTTCCAATACCGGTGCATTAATTTTCACGCAGACATCTTTTACAGTGTAGCTACACCGAAAAAAAAGGTTTGGCAACATTAAACTAATCTTCGGTTGCGGGTGGCGAAAGAAATATTTGATTGATTGAACAAAATGTTTGTTAAATCCAACTAACTATTTGTTGAAGCAACTAAACATTTCTTTCAATCGACCAAATATTCCTTTCCCCACCCGCAACCGCAGCTTAGTTTGATATTACCAAGCCTTTTTTTCGGTGTAAGGCTCTCTAGGGTCTCTCGCAGGATGGCCGGCGCACGCTCGATCTCATGATCTATGCCCGGGATCTTTCGCACAAGCGTGTCACCGGGTCGCCGTGCCGCGGCCGGTGTTGGTTGAGTTACCGACCGCGGTTGGATCGCGGGAGCGGGTTCGGGTTTAAGGCCGATCGCTCCGGCTCTTCAGGTGGACAGAAACACCGCTCGACGGAAACCGTGGGCGACCATTTATCACCGACTGGTCCTCGGGATTATCTTAAAACAAAAGCCATGGGAGTTTTTGTTTGAGGAGGGTACGTTTTATCCTTCGACGAACGGTACGTGGGAAGAAGAAGACGATGAAGAGGAGGGGGAGGAAGAGGTGACTCGAGGAGGCGAAGAGGAAGAAGACGGTCGTGCAGATGCCCGGTTACATTTCGTACGTGGGAGGGTTAGGGACCACGAAAAGTCAGAAGGAGAAGAGGCGAGCCTCGGAAACCGGAGGATGGAGCGAGGAGGGGCGAAGAGGAGACGAGATAGCAGGAGGTTGCCATAACGCGGAGAAGTTTACGCGCCGGCGCCGGCGCCCCCCGCGGCCTCAGACGCCGCAACCATAATACCGAACGAAACTCCGCTCCGTAAGGACCGATCTCCGAGACTATCACTGGCGCCTCTTCACCGGAGACCCGTTCCGTACGGAGCTTCGACTCCGCGCGAGATCTCCGCGCGACAGCGCCGAGCACGCCGAGGATCGAACGATCGGACGCTCCTATTCGGCGATCCGTGTCGATCACCGATCGATCGCGCGATCGATTTTTTTTTAGAGCCCCTTTGGGTTCTTCCATGCCGGAGATTGACACGTCATGTAATTGTGGATCGTTCCTACGATCGGCATTGGTCGCGGACACGCAGATAGATCCAGCGGGGAAGAGTTGCTCGACGTGGTTTATAACTTTTTTTTAAATCTCGATTTATATGAGGGTGTGGTATTGGAAGGACTTCGGCGAAACCTGAATTTTCGTATCAGAGTCTGGTAATTGTGTTTGATCGTTGTTACCTTGGCTACTGTGCGATTCGAAGCTCCGAATAGCCCGTCAGGGCTACCGGTAAAGTTACTGGCTCCCGAGGGACCGGCCAAGCACTAGTCATTGGCATACCGCCACAGCTCTCCGTCCAACGCGATCCATAGGCCAATTATTGCGGGACCATGAATACGTACACTGTGAAAAAATGCGTAAAAAATTCAATTCACCAGATTGGAAGTTTTTATGAAAAAACTGATGTATTAAATTTCATGTACAATTGTGATAAAAAATTAATGTTTGATGTATCAAAAACATTTGAAATACCTTAATTTTAATAATTTATTTTAATTTCATTGAAAAAGGATGTTAATTTTTCATCACGATTGTACATGAAATCAAATACACCAGTTTTTGCATAAAAACTTCGAGTCCGGTAAAAATTTCATAATAGTCTTTTTACGGTGTACTTCGAGAACACCCCGAGCGCCTAGACGATGTCCTTAGGCGCCTTCATCATTCTCAAGTCCCATATTTTTTTCTATGTTTTGTCGTGTAACTCGAGTCCTCGCATAGTTTACACAAAAAAAATATCATATTTCTAGACACGATGGCACGTTCCGTATATACGATCGCGCAAGTGCAGGTACCCTCCGGTGTCACAGAGTTCGTCGCAGCGGGACACCGCGCGATCGTGCCGTGTACCCCGTTATAGGAGAAGTAAAACTTTCACAGTAAAATCCTATGGAAATATTCTCAAGGTACTTCGACTTTCCTCAATATTATTTTCTCCTCTAATTTTTTTTTATTATTATTTTTTTTCGAAAACGGGAATTCTCTATCGCGATAACGATCCGTGACGTACTGCGTCCGAAGGTGTGGGGGACCGTGGATAAACGTCGAGCCAGCAGGGAGGAGGGAATATCGTAAAGGAGATATACTGCCCGCTGCTCAACGATCCTGTGGTTCGCTAACGGATTTGATGTCCCTGAATGAATGTCCACGGGTCGTCATGCCTCCGTCATGTGGCTTTCCTGTTACCCGATATTATTCTGGCCTTTCTCGCAGATGCGCGACATCGGTGCAGCCGACGTCCCGCTAAGGCGAAATCCGACGCTCTGCCTGGTCCGGGACCCATTCATTGTTTTATGGGAAACCTGTCGGACAATTAAAAATGTTGATATCTTTGGATTGTCGCGTAGGCGCGCACAGTGACGCAGGACAAAGCCACGAGAAACTCGCCGGAAACTAATAGACGGCCGGTTCATCGAGTGGGTGATCTATAGATCATTTGTATAGAAAAAAAAAAATCATTAATACATTCAAATTTCATTGGTTCGGGGACACCTGCACGACAATGTGACGAGCCAACACAACCTCGCAAAAGACTGCTGTTTAACGTCCAGCGTATTTGCCTAAAGACAGTCTCGCTTCATCCCAGACCGTAAAAGTCCTCGTTCTTTGCTGCCTCATGATATACGCGAGTTGTATTTTACACAGTCTCGAGGGCAACGCGTCCGGAATACAAGAGAAATCATTGTTCTTCTATGTGTTTTTATTTCGCTTTTCCTTTGTGATCTCGCTTTGGCGAATTCGCGAGAAAAGTTATGTTCTTCCTTCACGACTTTATCACCCAGCGACCCACCCCATGACCCGAACGGAAGGACGGAAGTCTCACAGTAACAATATTCCCCGGAAACAATCGATGGACCCGCAGATGATTAAAAAAAAATTCGTATGAAATTTAATGTTCAGTGTATTGAAAACATTGGGAACCCTTTATTTTTAAAAATAATTTACTTCAATTTCAATGAAAAAGTATATTCATTTTTTATCACAATTTTACATTAAATTTACAATTTTTTCACATGGTCCCTGAACATAAAAAAGTACAACAAAATTTTTATTCGACAAAATTTAGAATCGATTTATGCAAATAACCCTTCGAGAAAACAACGCTTTATTCGTCCAAAGAGCAAACAAACAACGGCTCCGAACGTTTCTAACCGCGACTTTAGCTTAACCGGACAATTTTTTGTTATTCCCATCGTAACCGCATAGTTCCTCAGCTCTGTAGTCGCCGCCGCTCCGACCGGCTCTCTTCTTAACAGGTCGTCCTTGCGACCCTCGGTACGTCGCGGCCAGGCCCGGCCGCGTCGCCATACGGCGTGCGTACCGGCGCGACGCCGGCGCAGGACTGGTGTCCGATGCTATCGGTCGGCGAAGATCGCGATGCCGGTGCCTATCTCGATGAGAAAACTGCCCTGTTAGGTAGGCAGTAGGTATACGAACATCGGAGTCTTCGGGACGTGCGAGAGCCCGAACGAATGTCCGCGCCGAGCCGAGCCTCGAGCGGCGACGAGGAACACGAGCCTCGGTTAAAGGGAAAACGAGAGGACGAAAAGAAGAAAAAAAGAAACATCCTCGAAGTTCGGCGGCGCGGCCGGAGAGAAAGAGGACGAAGCGAAAGACAGAGGTACGGACGAGAAAGGAACACGTTCCTTCCCTCGCGACACGGAAGATTAAAACAATGGCAGTGCGGAGATAAGGGAGCCGGCGTGACGGCTCCTTGTCCCGTGCGACTTCGCTGCGACGAGCTCGCCGGCTCAGGATGGAAAGGATACAAGGCCTAGGATGGCCTTAACGAGTCCCTCTAATAAATAACCCAGCGCTCCGACCCTCCGACCGGACGAGTCCTCTCGCTCGGAGACCATCGGGCCTTCTTCTTCTTCTCCTCTCTTCCGTCTGTGTTCCTCGTTCGCCTCTTTCCCCGAGCCGGCCGAGGGGAGAGAGCGACCGAGGAGGAGGCGGCAAAGACGGAGTCTCGAAGTTTCGTGGACCTCCGCGGCCCGATAGCGCGAGGGAAGCCGCGCCGAGGACTGCGGAGGGAACCGAGAGCGGGCTCGTCGCTCCGGAGGACTCCGCGGGCCCCTGAAGAGCGCCTTCCCTCGGGCGAAGATGGATGTGCTACGAGGCGCCGCCGTCACCTGGCGGACCTTCCAGACTGGAAGTCTTGCCACGAGGCCCGATGATCCACCGGCGATCCTGAGGCTGCCGATCCGCCCGGGACAACGCGACACCTTCGCTAACCAGCGGAGAGAAAAAACGATACCGGGCTCTCGTCTCAATGACGACTTTTCTTGCGAGGAGGACGAGTCGACGCCTCGCTCGCGACGCCGAGTTTCTTTCTCCGCTCGGGGGGGTGTTTGATCGAGCGAAATGAAAATTCATGCGGCTCGCACCGGCGGGGCTCGACGTGTTGGAGATGAATTTATTTTGTTCGGGCGCGGTTGGGTGTCGCGAAGGCGAAGACAAAAAATAGACGGCGGTTTTGAAGGGGCAGTGTTTGGGGTCGGTTTATGGAAGCTGATCTCGGTTTTAGGGGACAAACATTTATTTGCAGGAAGTGTTGGACATGCACTTTTTTTTTTTGTAGACCCGCGTCGCGATGGCAAAAATGGAAGATAGTTGGCGGTTTTGACGAGGGAAGGTTTGCGGTTGGTTGATGGTATTGTTTACTGATTTTGTATTTAAGAGACTAATATTTATTTATAAGAAACACGGCGAGGCGGTAATGTGGGGGTTTGATCGGTATCGTTATCTGTAAAACAAGGCGTAGATAATTCCTGTAATTTTCCTGTAAGTCGGATCGATAAAACGTTATCGCGTATGTCTTTCTAGCCGGTTAGTGAACACAATCGACAGGTCCGGCAGCAAGCACTTTGCTCGTAATGCAGGTATAAAAAAAAAGTAAAACCTAAAAACAACCGGCGATGTTGATGACGCAAAATTTAGAGTTAGGGTTAGGATTTAGGACCAAACATGCGTAATAATTTATTTTAGTTTTTTAATGGTATTATTTATCGATCCAGTATTCAGTCAACATAAATGTATTAACAAGAAACATGGCGAAGCGTTACAGTGTTGGGTGGATTGATTGGTATCGTTGTCTGTGAAACAAGGCGTACATTCGTCCCGCAAATTTCCTATAACTCGTATCGATAAAACGTTATCCCATATTTGTCTTTCTAGCCGGTTAGTAAACACAATCGACAGGGCCGGCGAGCTACCTCGTTCCCGCCGCAGGTATAGCTTTATACTTTCCTTCGACTCTCCTCGAGTTGCCCGCTACCTGGGTTCCCGGGATGCTCGTACAGCCGAAGTACAGTCGGGCTCGTACAGCCTCCGAGCCCGAGGGTCTCTCTCGACTTATCTCCGTCTACCTATCTTCTTCACGCATATTATACCCCGGTGGAAAAACAGTGCGAGTAAAAAAAGAATGCGACGGTGCGCACCGCGTGCACCGACGAGAGGGTCTCACCGGTCCGCGCTCGCAGCCGGAGACTCCGTCGCGCGAATAACAGGATCAAGTTACCGATCTCGGTGGGGAAAAAAAAAAAATAGGGAACTCGGAGAGTCCCCGGGAATGTCGTGCGGCATTCTTGCGGAAAGATCCCGAGAGCGGAGAGGGAGAGGCGCATTATCTTCCACGACGATGGAAATAACGCCGCGGCCTCGTTCAAAGATTTCTCGTCGGAAGAGGCGAGCGAAGAGTTAAACGGACCTTCGGATTTTGTCGCGGAGCTCGATCGCCGCAGCCTGAAATGATTTCAGCCGACCGAGCCGAGCCCGGCGGCCGAGTCGGCGCTTCCAGGACAATCGGTAATCACCCTGAAGATATCATGATAGTAGATTTCAGCGAGTCGTAACAGCTGTGTTTTGCATCGCAGACACTTCGCTCGGAGAAGTTTACTTAGAGAATAAAATTCTGCGAGTGAGCGATTTTTTTTTTCTCACCATAGCAGTGTATTGACGAGACTTGCCAAAGATGTAATTTGACGTCGGGCATGTTCAGAGTCACAATCAGTAACATTCCTTGTCGATTCTGGAAACGGGTAAAGTCAATTTTTTAAAATAAATAAAAAAAATTTCCTATCTGCGGCTCGAAATGACGAATCATCGTTTCCCGATGCGCCGAGGCCATCCTGAGTGGATCCTGCGCGCGCACACGGATCTCGGAGCGCTTCCCGTCCGAGTCCCGCACCGGCTGATTGACGTCTATTTAATAGAAACGCAACTACGGAACGATGGGACGGGAACCGGGATAACATTAACTCATCCGGGAGTCGAAGAGGGCCGGACCGGACGCGACGGGTGGCCATTGTGGCCGAGCCAGCACAGAGGCCTTGCACTCCACGCGAGCCTTCTTCTTCTTTTCTACCATTCTCTCGGCTGTGGGCCCTGCCACGGGGCTCCCTCGTAAAGTCAAACGTTGACACTAGCCGCGGGACACCGGAGCCCCGAAGACTCTTGTTTCTTCTTCTCTTCTTCTTTAGTTTCTTCCTCCGGCCGCTCTCCGTTCCTCCCTAAAAGACCTCTTAACCCCCTTTTTCTTCTTATTTATTTACATTTCTTGTGTCGTTATGTTATTATTATGGGGTACGCGAAATGCCGGCAGGAAGGTGGGCGTAATGTCGAGGCGCGCGCACACACGCGCGTGGAAGAGACGGCGACGGTGTTCGCGCATGCGCGAACGATTCGCGAGGTGCGCGCGCACGAGCCCGAGACGCAGGTAGCCGGTGTATCCATAATCTCCGAAACGTATATCGCTTTTCACAATTATCGGTCGACTAGGGCCGAGAGAAAACGCTCATTCAATTAGTATTATTACTGCAATAGGCGTTATCTTAAGGGAACATTGTGGAAGCTGGAAAGAGCTCAAACGTTGCGCACATCCGATTTATTTAAGCGCACTTGCGAAGTGAATAAACGATGTATGAAATTCGGAAATAGCTTCAAAGGGGATAAAATTATGATAACTCTTGTGCGCAGTTGTTTAGTTAATGCAATCGTGACTATTTATTTTTAACACTGAGACACTTGCAATGTGAATAAGCGACTCATGGAATTCGAAAGTAGTTTCAAAGGGGGATGGAATTATTATAGTGGAGAGTGGGGCAAAACGGGACCGACAATCGGAATGCATCGATGGGGCAAAATGGGACTTTTTTAAATGATATTTACTCTTCAGCACGAACGGTTAGTAAATTTACTGGTTACCTACCGATATTTCGATCGCGAGTTATCATTTTTTCAATAAAATTCCGGAGGACAAATATGCGCAATTATTTTATTTATTTTTGACGAGAGGTAGCCTGTGTAAAATTTAAGCCGGGTAATATGATACCGTGTCGTAAAAATTTCTTTCGAGGAGTAAATCTTGTATTATCTCTCTCTCACGCACACGCGCTCCACACTGTAAAACTACAGTCAGGAGCAAAAACGCGAGAATATATAGTCCCGTGTATGCACCGAGTGCGCGTCGGATGCAGAGATGAGAGTGCGTCGGAGTACTCGCGGCGCGTGGTTCGTTAAATTAAGAGCTTTATGGGTCGCATTAGCAAACTTTAACGACCTAATCAGGTCAGAGCGGCGTCCGAGACGACGCCGCTTCATCTTTGACGGGTGCCAGAGCACCACGACACCGTCTCAGCGCCTCGGGCGCTCGACCAATGATGCACCTTTGATCCTCACCGAAAGATCACCTAAAAAGCTGCGCACCGCGCTTATCAATTTTTTTTTCCCGACCTTAAAACACCTATGTCCGTCATCGAACGAAATTTCAAAAGTCAAGTAAGTTTTTCAAGACAAACATTTTTTTAAAACACTAACGAAATTCGAAATGAAACGAGCAATTTAAATAGAAAAACACGTTTAAGTTATATAAAGACAGAACCGTCTATGTACGTAGAGGAATTTAGTTCTCCGCTGCGAACATCGCGTGTGCGACTCACCGATCGAATAATGCAAATTTCTTCATTTACAAGTGAACTGCATGGTTATAACTATCCAAGCCGAAGTCGAACAGTAAGAGTACGCGAAAAAAAAAATGAAGGAGGCGCGAAGTCGGCCGAGAGACGATGCGGGAAGTGAAAAGGGGATCCAGAGTGGGAAAGGTGGCGAGAATTACGAGGAAGAGTGGGAAGGAAGAGCATACATGTACATGCACACATATGCACACACACATACACGCGTATACACTATATAGCGCGAGAATGAGACAAGAGAGGTCCGTCGGTTTTTGCTTCGTCGGCGAGATCAAGGGAGCGCCACGCCCCCGGACCGCCTCCTCTAATCATCGGCTCATTACTCATTAGCGCTAATGAGCCACGCGTGCTATGCAGCGAACACCGGGACCGCCGGATCGGGCCCATCGGCTATGCTATATGACACCTATCAAGTATGCTCGACGGAGTCTCTACGCGGTGCCTTAACACGGCTCTCGAAAGCCAGACTCTACGCGTATACAGAACTCGCCGTCCGCATACACAAGCGAATAGTCCGCGTATGCGTCGTGTCTGATACAAAGGACTCGAGAGTAGCGAGAAGACGTTGAGCGTCCCGCTCCATGCGGGAGTGCGAGGACGATAAGGCGCACGCGAGCCGGGGCCGTAGCCTGAAGTACATTGCGAACTTGTGTAGTAAACCTGGTACACCTATTTCCCCCCCGTTCGGTTACGGGATCGATAGGACGAGGGCAAAACCCGAGACCAGGGTGAACCTCTTGTCGGACTCTCTTGCAGCCCCGCGGAGGATCCGCAAGACGTCTCGTGACTCGACGAAAGCTCCGATGACTCTGTGATCGATGACGATGCTGACGAGCTGCCAGTTGTGGTTTACCTGACGAATTTCATTATGGACGTACGTGATTCGCCCGGTCTTCCTTGAAATTTAGAAACCCAGCTGGTCTCGAGTTTCATCTTGGAGAGGCGCGTTGTCTTTTGGGAAAAGTTTGACGAAACATGCGATTTCAGAAAGACGTGACAAAATGCCGATAGGTTCGGCAAGATTCGGGCACAATTTGCGACCGGGAGAACCTCTTGTCGGACTCTCTTGCAGCCCCGCGGAGGATCCTCAAGAAGTCACGTGACTCGACGAAAGCTCCGATGACTCTGTGATCGATGACGACGCTAACGAGCTGCCAGCGCTCGTTTGCTTGACGAATTTCATTCGGGACGCTTATGATTCGCCCGGTCTTCCTTGAAATTTAGAAGCCTCGCCGGGTCTCGAGTTTGTTTCATCGTGGAGAGGCGCGTCGTCTTTCGGGACGAGATTGACGGAACATGCGATTCCCGGATCGATCGCCGGGCCAGAAAGGCCTGGCAATGCCGGCGGGTTTTGCCGTTTCCGAACCTGCCGACATCATTCTCCCGTGCGTTCACCAGAGACCCCTGGATTCCCATAAAACAAGCCGTGACATCGTGCTCGTTGAAGCGACCACGTGTGACGAGAGAGCGAGAGTCCTCGCGGCATGGTCCAGAGAGCCCGAGCGAGCCTACGTCTCGTTACATCCGTCACAGCCGTCGGTCCGTAAAATTGGTGCCACCTGCCACCCTCCAGAATCCCGAGCCCCCTCTGCCCCTTCACCACGCGCGGTACCACGGTATGGATGCGTTGTCATGTGCGATTCTGGTGGCTTAACCCCCGCAAATACTGACACTGACTCATCTCCGGTCCCTCTCGCCTAGTTCTCCCGAGCGACGGCCTTTAATGCATTCGTAATACCGAAAGTTAATGATCCTCGACCTGTTCTCTCGGGTGGAAGTTATTCGAAATCGAATGACTACATCATCCGTCCTTGATACTTTGTCGCACGCAGCCTCAAGGTCTTTTTTACATCGGTGGTAGAAAAAGAACAACATAGCGACGAGATAGGTTTGAACGAGAAGACAACGTCTCAACGACAAGAGACTTCAAGACTGAAGTATGAAAATAGCAACTTTAAAATTAACGAAAAAACGAAGTGACTTTACAGAATGTGAGGCGCTGATGATAGAAACTTGATCAGGTCGATGGTAAAACAGAACAACATTTCAAGAAGATAGGTTTGAAGATGAAGACGACGTTTGAACAAGAACAAGAGACATCGAAACCGAAATATGAATCTGGAAACTTCAAAACTAATGAGAAGACCAAGTGACTTAACAGAAAGTGAGGCACAGATGATAGTAACTTGATCGGGTCCTCAGGCTCAAATAAACAAGGAATCATTGCATTACATTAATGCGAGCGAGCCTTCAGGGGTGCGCGTTGACTCGGAGTTCGGGGTGGGTGTTCGGAGGGGAAAGGGCGCACGGGGGACATTACGGGTGCCAGCAACCCGATCCCCGCTCCGAATATAATGTGATTGTTTCCGTGCGAGCGAACGAGCGAGACGGAACCGAGGGGCCGATCGGTTCGTCCAGATCCCTGTCCGCATGCGCGTCACCGTCGGTGCCCAGCCGGAGGATTCGCCCGACGTGACGACTTCATCCCCCGTTCGATCTCCCATAGCGAACGGGCTGATCTTCTCCCGTTCCATCGATCGCAAAACAGCGACCGGCTTCGCGACCAAATGTGGACCTTCCCGTCTTCTCCGTCCGAACGATTCCCCAGCCGGAAACCATCTTCGCGGAAAGAGCGCTATCTTCCTCCGCATCTCGGTCCAAACTCTCCTCCAGGAAGAACCGAAACTTCGGGAATCAGCCGAGCAAAGGATTGCAGGGAATCCGTCGCAAGGATCTCGATCTGGAGGAACAAAAGCTCGCGGAAACGCCCGAGGCGAAGCCGATACCATTGTGCGTGAGGAAAGAACGTGGTCTCTTTTGCGGGTTCCTCGTCGCGTTTTCTACACACCCAGCCCCGTATTGTCCCGCGGCGCGCGATCGTCTTGCACGCCTTCCACGGACCATTATCGGGTGCGTGTATTACAAGTCTGCGTTACCCGTTGTTTCGCTCATCGACGACTCCGGGCTCTTTGGTCCGCTTTACCCGTGGAGCGGGGCTCGGAGCGTGCGTGAAAGCGGAGCGGCTCTTCCCCGCAACTACTCGGGGGGGAAAGGATTACCGTAGAAATATCCTTTAATGGCATTGTTGGCATTTGAATAACACGAAATATGATACGAGATCGGACAAACCGGGGCCGGAGCCTCGCCGAAATCGGGCCGGGCTGCTACCGCCGTCGCTCAACCGGAAGTCGTCGCACGATGAAGATGACCGACTCGCCGCGCCGTCCGCAGGACTCCCGCGCAAACGGCACGCAGTCCTCCGGTCAACTTCACCGTGTGGACCCGCTACTATTTGGTGAAAACACAGCAGTTGTCGTTTCGGGGGGGTACCCAGATAGGAACACAAGGGCCCGGATCGTACGGAACTCAGCCAACCAGGTATAGGGTTACCCCTGCAGCGCTACGCTCGCGGCTGTGCTCATCCGGATTAATTGTTGGCAGCTTGTTTGATGCCCCGAGATAGACTACACTACCGAAAAACCTTTTTTCCGAGAACAGCGTTCGTTCGAGTCTTTTACACTTTTTTTTCTCTTGGTCGTCTCCTCTCGAGATCGACCAGATCCGACGGGGAGATCCTCAATTCGAACAATTTTTTTCTAACCATCCAGCGATCTCCGCCAGCCGGCGCGCACCTTGTGCGGGGTCGCAAGAGGTGAGAAACTTTCTTTTGCGAATCTCGCGCGGCAAAAGCTTCTGGACATTTCTGCAAAGAAATTCAACAAAAAATTTCACCCATATTTACAGAAGTCACGATCGTGACTTTTTTCCTCCATCCTGCCTCTTAAGTCCTACGGGGACGTTAATAATCCGAACACTTTGCGCGACGTGCGCGCGCAGCGACGATGCGCCGCGTATCGTGATAGCTCGCGTTGCGCATTCACGTTGCAGCGTGCGTTCACGCACTCGGTGCATGCGCTCTCCGAGTCACGGATACGACGAGGCACTCGAGGAATGAATATTTCATCACGTACGCGATTCAGGTGCGCGTATTTTTGCAACACGCCTGGGGTAATTTATAGTCGGTAGCTCCGATAGTCTCGCACGGAAGCGAGAGACTCGTTAAATATATTAGTAACCCGAAACGGATAACAAGTCGCGCGTGACTCCGGCTGCAGCCAAGAGGCCTCGGCTAAGTCGAAAGATAATGTTTCTCCCATACAATACGATAGAACAGTTCTTAATTTGAATTTATTTTTAACCATAAAATCTTAGAAAGTACAAAAATCCACCATCGTATAACTTTCTCGCTTCTCGCTCGCTAATTATTTTTAACTAATACAGTCTCTGAAGATATTAGTAACTCGAAACGGATAACAAGTTGCGCGTGACTCGACTTCAGTCAATAGCTCTCGACAGAGTCGAACGATAATCTTTCTCAGATCGATCGAACAGTTTTTAATTCCAATTTTTTTAGAATTTTTTTTTAAGTACTACATCTTAGAATCTAACATGAAAATCCACCATCGTAAAGCTTTCCCGCATCTCGCTCGCTAATTATTTTTAACTAATATTAATTCGCCCCGCCGCGCAGCTTTTCTCCGGTCCGCCGTCTCCGGCGCGGTGTGCACCGAAGCTCCTCGTAAACTCTTCGCTTTAACGACGAGACATTAGGATATTGCCGCGGCAGCGTCATGTAGCGACTGCCCTCGGTGTTCCCGGCGTGCCACGTCTTCTCCGACGATTTTAATGCGACCGCGTGCGAGAGTCCCGCGATACTTGCACACATGTCGAACGACACACGCATCCTTATACGCCACGGCTGTGTAGGACGCATCGGAGCACCGATCGCTTGTCTTCTCTTCGTTGTAGTTCTTTTTTCTTCGTTCTTTTTTTTCCACTTCCTCCCCCGCATTCGTACCTATAAAACAGCCTCTTCTCCGCCGGTCCGAGTTACGAGCGTAAACAATCGATATACTTAGCGAACTTTGTTCCTCTCTCCGAAGTCCTGACTACCGAACTCGTGGACGAACCGGCGACACAGATAGATTTTTTTCTTTTTTGCTTCCTTATAGAGGAAGCTATGTTTTAATTTTTTTTTATCGAGATTTTAGTGTCAGAATACTTAAAATAGTCTGAAACGTCGAGAAATGTGATTTTTACCTGCCAGCCGGATGCATATATGTGTGTGTGTGTGTGTGTACGTTGAAAATTGAAATTCTCATATGACTATTCCTTCAAAACTGCAAATTGAATTTTTCACATAGCTTTCTCACAATGTTCCTTCATTCGCGAGGCTTCTTCTTTGAGGTAACCAAAAATACACAAAATGCTTTCCCATAAAAGAAGCTCTCACATAAAAATTTCATTTTTCAACTTTTATGGGGAAGCAGTAGGGAAATTTCAATTTTCAACTTTTATGAGGAAGCATTATGAAAATGTCAGTTATTTTTTTTCATTCGGAAAGAAAATATCCAGATCGCTCCGTCGACCGCCAGTGAGCGAGAAATATCTACACGGGGCTGGAATGACGACAAAAAAAAAAAAAAAAAATTAAGACGAAAAGGAAAATGTGAGGAGAAAGAGGAATGGGAAATCGTGTCGGAGGCGGTGATAATTCAAGCAAAAGGATGCATCCATCCTGGTCGCCGTCGTGATGTGGAAACCCTCCGCGGCTCTTTCTCTCACCGACGAGCTTTCCCCGCTCTGTCCGTCGCGCAGCATCCGCGCTCCCTTTCGATCCTCTCGTCGTCTCCGGCGTCCAGAAATAGAGCGATGTTTGGTACGTTTTGTAATCCTCCCCCGCGCCCGGCCGGCAAACGAAGAGTATCTTGCGTCGGTCGCGCGCTGCCGCGTTCCCACAACTTTGGGCTCTCTTCTTCCCCCCCGGGAAAAAGCTCTTCGGGATGAATGCTCGTGCCGCTGCTGCCGATGCTGTTTTCCCTTCGGTCTGCCCACGCGGACCCGCAGAACTCATCCCCTCGGCTCACGCACGCTCCACCCGAACTGAAACCCGGAGTCGGGAACATAAATCTCTGTAAGCGGGAGCGAGGGAGGCGGGCTGATGGCACCCGGCACGCCATACCACCCCCACCCGGAACCAATCAAATTTCTATTCGCCCTGCGAACAATACCGAGAGGATACGAAAGACGGCGAAGGATTCAGCGGAAAATTATAAGTCCGTTATTTATTTTTATTTTTTAATGTGTTTTCATCTGCAGCGAAAGCTTAACTACTGCGCTGATGATTTTTAGTTCTCCTGGTCTACGACTTCCGGATGGGAGATTTATGGAATTTACGATAAGGGCCATAGGTCCAAAAGAGGAACGAATTTTGTTTTCTATAGGATGAAGCAAGTTTTTTTATTATTATTTTTTTACTCGAAATACCAATTTTTTTTTATTCTGAAATTGGACGTCAAAGCGTTAAAGGTAATGTTTCCTGACCCGGGCACGCTATACCACCCTCGCCCGGAAACAATCAAATTTATATTCGCTCTGTGAACAATACCGAGAGAATACGAAATATAAGAGCTAAAAGAGAATATAAGAGATACACCGGGAAATATTTAGTGGATAAGTCGGACCATTATTTAATTCAGTTTATATAATTTTTTGCATCTGCAGCAAAAGCTTAACTACTGCGATGACGATTTTTACGATAATTTAAGAATTTAAGAATTTTCATTATTTTTTAATCAACCAATTTTTATTATTTTTATTTCCAACAGAAAATCCCTCATTTTTTATTGTGTCATAACATTGTGTCTCGGAGCCTCAAAGTTGATGTTTCTAGAGCCTTCCCCTCATCGTACTGAAATATTCATAAGTGACGAGAGTTATAGTAGGTCCGCACCGGACCTTTTAACCCTTTCCCCGGTTAATGCCATTAGCAATACGGGTGGCGTCGGAGCAGAAACGATGATACAATTTTCGTTGTCTCTCAGCCTCGTTGATCGGGAACCAAAGGGTTGAGGGATGTTTCTAGGGTGTGTAATTAAGATTCTCTTTTAATAATGAAAATTCAATTCAGCCGTCGCGAGGTCAGCGTACCAGGCACGTTCGGTGCAATTTCGTCTCCCGCCGACTCATATTTTTTTTGACACTTGGCGCCGCGTCCGATACAATTCCCAGCGTCGTGGGACGTCGGCCGAAGTCGTCTGAAAAACTGTTCGCGCTCTCCCTGGGGTGTTACAAAGCCGTACTGTATATCGACCCTCGAGACTTTACGTGCCGGGCGATCGTTTGTATCAATTTGAGAATAATTTTCCCGAAGAGACGCCCGACACGACACGACTCACGGTGGCGCGCACTCGGGGAGGTTTTTACTGGATTAAATTGACGCTGTATCGTATACGCCTGTTATTCATAAAATATGAGCGAGGCAAATTGTTTATGAAGAAAATTTCACGAATATCAACGAGAGGCGCACGGTCGCTTGGAAATAATCGCGCGGAGGCGTCGTTAGCGATAAAAGAGAATCCAACAAACACATAAAACTTCGGCAGGTAGCTCAGTAAAAAAAAAAAAAAAAAATCAATACGCCGTCACGATTTTTTTTTTTTTTTTTTGAGCAAAGTAAAATAAAATGTTCATAGTTAATTTATAGATCTTTTATTTTCATACATACTATGTAATTTTTTAATATACATTTTGCCGATCGAACTACACAAATTTTGATGCTTTACTCGCCGCCGGAGTTTTTTATATTCTGTATTCGTGAACAGCTGGGAAAAAAAATCGTATTCTCGCGGCGGAGCGTTAGTATAATGGATGTGCGGTTAGAGATCGTCGGCTAATTGAGTGGGCCGGATTTCGACGCGTTTTCCACGGGAGCATTTATATATTTCGGAGCGGGATGGATCGAGAGGCCGTTCTAGCCGATTTTACCGACAAAGCTGGTCCGTCGGCGAGAGGGCATAGACCACGGTCGATCCCGACGCCCGCACTTGGAAAATACCCAGTCGCCCAGCGGGACGTTAACCAGATCACCGGATGCCCGTGACAAGTTTCTCACCCACTCGAGAACACAGCGAGAACTTTGTATCTCTTATATTTCTCGTTACATGCTCGTCGAGCTCCCGCGACAACGTGTCATTAATTCTCGACTCTGCATCCTTTGAAGATCGGCTTCGCCATTTATGAATCATGAAACGTTATCTTTAATTTAGGCACATTTGCGAGATTTTTTTATCTATCGACATTCGGCATTAATAATCCTCGACTCTTCGTCCTTTGAAGATCGGCTTCGCCATTTATGAATCATGAAACGTTATCTTTAATTTAAGCACATTTGCGAGATTTTTTTATGTATCGACATTCGGCATTATTAATCCTCGACTCTTTATCCTTTGAAGATCGGCTTCGCGATTTATGAATCATGAAACGTTATCTTTAATCTAGGCACATTTGTGAATCCTGAAATGTCATGTTTAACTTTGGCACATTTACAACATTATTCACCTATCGATATACTTTTATTGACCAAGACGAATAAACATTTTTTTAAATTTATTTTAGAGATATTTTAGAGATGTTTAAAACTTCCTTCTAGTTTTCAAGTCCAATTTTTACGAAAAAAAAATTAAATAGAAATAAATTCATGCCACTGTCCCACATGAATGTTTGACGTGAACCCCGAGTGACCCGATTGCACTTCTTGGGGCACCGCTGTCGCGATGCTCTAAGTGGTTTTCGCCCATAAAACTGTAACCGGCGTTTAGGATAATGTTCTCGATAAGTGAGGGCGAGAGTTTACAGGGGTAAAGTAGATACTCTCGTAGACACTTCGTGGACTGGGCACCTGGTGCTTGGTCGTAAGACCGTCGTAAATATTGAAAAGTTTTCCTCTCCCAAAAATCGATCATCAATAATTAATTCGCTTTAATAATTGGAACGGTGAGAATGGCCGAACAATTTTTTTTCTGTTCATGTACGCTCAAAAAAAAAAAAAAAAATAGATCAAAGTGCAAACATGCATCGTAGCGGTAAATAGGGAAGTGTTAGGTAGAGCAGCGTTATTTTTGAAGCTTAAGCCGGCGAAGCCACCTCGGCCTTTCCATCGGAACTTTCGGCATGCCCGACGGTCCGCGGCCCGGTGTCTTACCGAGAAAAGATCGCCAGAAAACGAAGAAGCGAGAACCGGTAAAGCGTTCTCGCACAAAGAGGGAATGCATAAAGGGAGGAAAAAAGAGAAAGAGCCGGTACGGAAACAAGAGAACGTGTGCGCGAGCCGCACGAAGAGTAAACCGGCAAGGAGAGCAAAAAGTGACGAGAGAGCGGAACGCGGAGGGGAAAAGAGAGTCCTCAAGCGATATCGCGTTACACGGTGAGTCGCGAGGTCTCTCAGAGTCTCCCTTTTCATTCCTTTTGTTTCTCGATTTTTATTTAACTCTTTCTCTCGTTTCACCGCCAAGGGCTGGCTCGAGGCGGGACAAAATTAAAAATAATAAAAAAATACGGGAAGATAACATCAAACCAATAAAATTGAGAGACACAGCGAGCGCGATATAGCGGGCGAGAATCGAACGAGAAACAACGGCGTGGTTTTTTTTTATGAATAAAAGAAAATAAAATAAACAGCGAGGAAAAGATTTTTTTTCAAGTCCAGAGTAAGGAAAAACCGTGTAACAATCGGATGGGCGGATAAAATACAATATATATTCGGCTTCGATATATGCGGATAGGCTTGTTTATTCGCGGATCGCGGTGCAGCGGGAGGACTCGAGCGAAGAAATGCATTTCGTATTCGGTCGCACTTATCGCTCCGAGAATTCAGCCGCGTGTTTATGTTAATTAGTCGGATAGGAAGCGCAACAGCCACCCTCCCGACTACGTGCGCAATTTGAATTCCCTGAGAGCTGAGAGATAGCGAGTGTATAGGTGCGTGCGGTAACAATAATTCTCACCGGTGCATAACAAGCGGTGCTACGACGGGCGAATGTGTTTTTATTTTTTATCTATATTTTTTTTTCTCTCTGACTTCCGGCAGAGTCACGCTCGTTACTCTTGCGCTATCCGGTGTGAATTTTCAGGGCCGATTTCAATTTTTAGTTCCACGTCACAATTCAATCGGTAATCGAGCGGAGATCGCACTTGCCACTTAATATTTTTGCCTGATGAAGTCATATAAATGTATTATAAAATCAGAGAAAAGTGACCATAGATGAAAATTGGGAATCGAAGCGAAAATCGTATTGCCCCTAAAAATGTTTGTCCAATAAAATTCACTTATTTATTTACTTATTTGTATAATCACGGGCTAGGCCCAATTACAGGCGCGATGCGTAAACACATCGTTCAAGCGGACAACAGCAGATTGAGAAAGTACGAGTCAGACATAACTAAATACATTCGCTTTCACAAAGTGAAAAAAAATGGCAGTAAAGGAAGTCTTATAGAATGCCTAAATAAGAACAATAACCTAAATTTAAAAAAAATACGAAACGTCTCGTTACGAAATTTTAATTAGTCGATCGGATCGAAAAATTACACAAATATAATAGAAAATGAGAAAAAAAAGTGACCGTCGATGAGTTTCTCCGCTCCAAATGTGCCGCACCTGGGAGAACAAGATTTGAGGGAAGATCGAAACTCGAGGGGTCCAAATAATCTATGAGCACGTTGCCGCGAGAGCTATGTCTAATGAGAGCTCGACTAGCGGATAAACCACTCAGCCGTGAGCCCGCGGCCGGGATCTCCTGTGCAGCTCGCCGGGGTTGCTGCTGCTGTTGCACTCGCCCGTGCATTCCTGGCCGGTTTCCTCCATTCCGTCCCACCGGTCCCTCGCCGCGGGACTCGATCCTCCTCTCTCGCACTCGCTCATTTTATTCGCTCCCTCTTCATCTCTCGCTCCTGCATCTCGCCGTCTCTCTCCTCTTCCACCCCCGAGGAAGCCTTTTGTCTTATTATTTTGTCGAGACCCGCCAGGTATCTTCGGGCAACGCGCTACACGCTCCGGCCACTCCTCGGACCCGGCCGCACTCTCGCCCGTTTCCTCTCCGTGGCTGCATAAACTTAGCGGCTTTATCTTCGCGGTTTTATAGCGAGCGAAGTCTCGTGACGACCCAGCGTCGGATCGAGGACCGCGGCGACTGCAGACGAGATCGGGCTTTTCGGTTCGAAAGGAGCGAAGAATGGGCGAAGTGACTCAACCAATCATCGATTGGGTTTCGTTGCTTTCAGAAAAAAAAAATAAAAAAAATTGAAGTTATGTACTTTAATGTGAAGAAGAAACGTGGATGAAGGGTCGGAGAAGACTTTTTTTTTAAGATACATTCGAGAGCTTTTGCGACCCGGTTATCCATCCAGTCGAATTTACATTCGCAGACTAGATCGATCGAGGCGGCGGTGCGCATTTCGAGGTTCAGGAAACTTTCACGAGAAAGCCGACGGAACGAGGCATGCTCCTTTGTTTCACGGGACCCACAATGTATCCCTCTGCCAAACTGGAAACGAGCTCTCTCACTCCGATATCCATAAAGAAGCCTGTCCCGATTCGGGGGATAAAGGTCTCTTGCAGGCTCCGAAGATCAGACTTGGTCCCTGGCGACGTCGCAAAAAAAAATAAAAAAATAAAATCGAAAAGAAAAATGGACGCAAAAATGTTCTTTCAATAATTTACATTTAAGGCAGAGCCATCGGAAGGTGCTGTGTATGCTCTCGGGTCTTCAAAAAATCGTTCTCCTTGTGTCTATATTTTTTATTGTGACTTCTGTGGTTTATAATTTTTTGTGCGCCACTTCTTTTATGAGGAAGCGATATGGAAATTTCAATTTTCAACTTCTATGAGGAAACGAT
Source organism: Amblyteles armatorius (assembly GCA_933228735.2). NCBI lineage: Eukaryota > Metazoa > Arthropoda > Insecta > Hymenoptera > Ichneumonidae > Amblyteles > Amblyteles armatorius. The sequence continues at coordinate 11,002,297 of OW121695.1, read as the reverse complement.
ATGAAAATTTCAATTTTCAACTTTTTTTCGCCATATCACGATTTATTTATTTCCCCGCACAGTTTCCTTAGGGGTGGCTCTGCCTTGCAACACCCAATGAGCAATCATGCTTCATACGTATCGCAAAAAAGTTGTCGATCCGCGATAAGCAGATGTCCGACTGGATCTTAATGACGGATAAATGAATTTTAATGCATATAATTTTAATCGAAACGTTACCGCTCGAGCGATACGTTCCCCGATGCAGGATCGTCTATTCATGCGATATAATTGTATTTCTTGCCCGTTCCGGGCACGCCTCAACCTGTGGTTATACAAAACGCATCCGTCCTCTGTGTTTTTCATTCTTGGCCTGCGCTGCTCCTCGCAGCCAAGAATCGCTGCGGTAGATCTCCGCTTCAGCGGGCTCTCGCGTGAGCAAAAGTCATTCCCCGAGATCGGACAATATTTCTTTCCCCACCTATGTTTCGTTTCCGCTTACTCTCTCTTCCTCTCCGGACTCCTCGCTTTTTCTCGTTCGATCGTTTTTCTCGGTGCACGCGCGTGTCCGACGGGTCTGCGACGCGTCAAGTGCCCCGACGCATGCACCGAGTTACGATATCAGGGAGCGAGAACTGATGCACGCTTTGGCCCGAGTCGTTAAGTGCGTCGTCGAGCCTATGCGCGAATACGCGTAGGTTCGCCTAACGGCAGAAGCGATAATTTTCTGTTACAAAGTGGCCTCTTATCGCGCTCGAAACGACCGAGTGATCCATGTCGGGTAAACAGGGTTATTAGTTATTGTTGCTTGAACAGGTGCCAGCACAGCTTCGTCCGCTGTGATGCGCGATCGGGGAGCTCTTGCTCCTTCCGGCCCGAGGAAATTTGCGAGACGAGTCGCCGGCTCGTGACATGGATTTTCTCTATTGACAATTAGATCGAATATACGGCATTTCATACGCGTCGGTAGAAAAATTATTTAAAAATGTAAAGTATTTTTTAATAGATATATTTTGCAAGTATATCTTTCACTGGACGTTGCAATATAAATTTCGACGACGAAGGCAGGTTTTTCTTTTTATTTTATTCACTGTTTGTACATTCTTCTCCAACCAGAATAGAAAGCCAGAAATTTAATTTTCGTCCGCTGTGTTTCATATGCGTAGATGGAAACATTATTGAAAATCGATACATTGAAAGTAAATCTTTATTTTTTTTAACGAAAATTAAAACTTTTACTAGATTCTTCTTTTTGTTTTAAATATTTTTTACATATTTTCCCAAACGAGAATGTAAAGCAGAAAAGTTAATTTGTTTACCGTTTTCGTACACAATCAATACTCTGAAAAAAAAATCTAACGCATCCGTACATTATATGTAAGTCTGCCGAAGGAACTATCGGGCGACGGCAAATACGAGTCGCGTACGAGCGTGTCCGATAACATTTATCTGAAGCGACGCAGCTAAGTGGTGAACCGGTTGAGTCTATTTTTCTTTTCCCAAGAATACGCGTTCTAGACCAGCGTTAAGTTCTGACGAAAAAAAAGAACAAAAAAATTATTTCTTTCAACCTACACAATTACGTCGAATACTTTGTACTATATCCGCGACGCGTGACACACTGTCTCGAGACTAATGGAGTTGCCGCGCCCGTATTTTCCGCGCAGTCATCGAGCTGTATAACGTACAGCGATTTCAGAAAAACAACAAAGAAAAACATCCGAGCGTTTAATCGTCTCTGTGTATTTAATGTTCGCTTTTCGCTCTGCTCCGCCCGAACGCGTCGTTGGATAAATCATCGCGAGTGAAAAAGCGCGATTCGGGAGAATTAAGAATTTCGCGCGACCGGCGCGTTCCGCTGCCGACGGAAGTCGTCTCCGCCGGTGCGGCCGCTTTCAAGATCGACAAGCTCGCTGATTGAGAGGACTGACTCTATTATTAAGGAAGATCGACCGTTCCTTTAGAGTCACAGAGGTGATTAAAAAACAATAATTTATCGCAGCCGTATCGCATCGCATGCAATATTAGTGATAGTACTTTACGACACTAGTGCGATAAAACTTTTCTGACGAGTGTGAGTTTGCAGGAGGAGCCGCAGGGGAATGCTGTAATCACACCGGTTCAGAAAAAGTTTTATCGCACAAGTATCGTACCAAATTTTACTTAACGAGGTGTGAAAATGGAGCGTTTAAAACTGCCGTTTACGCACCGAGTGTCATAAAATGAATTATGATCGCCATTCATGGGGTATATTTTGCGAAAATGATCCGCCTATCGAAGATTAAGTGGAGACGTCAGACTTCTGGATGCTCAGCCTTTAGGAAAAGATGCGTGGAATGTTCATGTAGAACATATAAAAAAATTAGGCCTTAAGTTTTTTGTCGGCTGATAGTCCATCCTCCTCAAAAACTCATTCCCGGATCGAACCTAGAATCCAACCAACCTCGACTCTTCGCTAATTTGCGAACTTTGAACCGTCAATTTACCGTCAAAAAATCCTTTAAAAAATCGCAGAGTCACTTCAAAGCACGATTTCTTCAATGACGCGAAAACAGATCCGTTTGGAGAATCCCTGCCGATCTCCGTCTCGGCCGTCACAGTCGCGCTTCCAAGATCGACGAGCTCGCTGACTGAGCCAACCGACTCTATCATTAAGAAACTCGTTCCCGTATTGAGCCTAGAATCCGAGCCTCCTCGACACTTCGCCGCGCCGCCAACTTCCAATCGTTAATTTACCGTCAAAAAATCATGAAAAAAAAATCCTAAAAAAATCGTAGTCGCCTCGATGACGCGGAAACGGATTCGTTTCGAAGATCCCTGCCATTCGGCGCGGCCAGCACAGTGCGGTCCGAGATTGACGAGCTCGCTGACTGAACCGACTCTATCATTAAGAAACTCGTTCTCGAATCGCGCCTAAAATCCGAGCCTCGACACTTTGCCCATCCGCAAACTTCAAACCGTTAATTCGCCGTAAAAAAATCATTAAAAAAATTCCAAAAAAATCGCAGAGTCACCTCGAAGTACGATTTCTTCGATGACGCGGAGGCGGATCCGTTCCGAGGATCTCCGCCGTTGTCGCTAGCGAAACAACGCGAAGGGCGTTGTCGCGTCTCTCGAACCGTCAAAACAAAGTCCCTCGCACCCGAAAAGCTTTAATCACCGGGTTGGTTTGACGGAATCTCGAGAAACACTCTTTCGGTAGAAGAGAACTATCGCGCTGCGTTGAGACTCCTGAAGGCTCTCCGGAGCGTCCACGCCCACGTCCCGGACCGGCCGAACTTGCAAAAAAGTGTGCGAGTGGAGAATTGTTAAATTTACGAGGGCCGTCGGTAAAGACGCGTGGAGAGCGAAACGCACACGAGATCTCTAAGGTGCGTCGGCGAGCGGGAGTGTTTAACGATCTCGCCTTATGCCTAAGCTCTCCAAGAATTTACGGTCCCGAATCAACAGTTTTTCGTCCAGGCCGCGATGTCGTCGGGACGAAACGCGATAATTTCTGGACATCGTTCCGTCGCGGGTCAAACCTGCTCGTTACACATGCGTTCGATGTAGCTCGATCAACATTAACACGTAAAATGCACATTTATCATCATATAAATATCACTATATTTTCGTATATCGTTATACAGTTCAATAAATATCTTTAGGTATATTTACAAAGCGGTATGCGGCTGCAGGGCAAGAGTTATACAGAAACCTTAAATGTTTTTTTTCGTGATTTTTTTTAATAGTCCTTAATAGCCTAAGATCAATTACCAACGTCTCTGACGAGGCAGCGGCGTTCTCCTCGCGATTCGCCGCGCGGAAAGTCCGAAAAATCGTCGATCGACACGCGTGTTTAATTAATCGCTGCGAAGCTCTTCCGGCCGAAGTGCCCGAAGAGCGTTCTCGACCGCGAGGAGAAGACCGCGTGCATCTTTGCCCGGTACGTCGATTAATTTATGGCACTAAGCTCGACCGCACCATCGATCGAGTCGTCGGACGATGACACAATATTCACACTCTCGTACTTCGAATAATCATTATTGGATATAATCCTCGATTCAGTAAACTTTGAGTCACGTTCCGGACAAGCCGCGCCGAAGAGAGTTCGCTCTGACCGGCGAACTTTCCCGAGTCGGCACGGCGCGTTGGGAAGCTGGCGAAGCCTTCATTGATCAGCTCCGCTGGTTCCGCTAGCGTCGACGAGATCGCGAACGGTCCGAAGAGGACGGCGGAAGCGCCGGATTACAGCTTCTCCAGGGCGCGACTGTTGGTAAGCAGCTCGCGCGTGAGTCTCCAGACCTGTTTGGCCGCGTTCTCGAGTCCGCTGGGCGATTTGCCTTTGAATAGATCCAGATTCGGTAGGAAGTAGTGGGGACACCTTCGGCACTGGAGGCTCGATATGAGCTGAAGGAAGATTCCGTTGATCCGATCGCCGAGGCAGGCCTCGTCCCACTCGGTCTCGTGCGGATGTTTCTCGCACTCGTAGAGCAGCAGAGTCTTCATGTGGTAGCTCGTGACCGGATTGCCCGGAAGATCGAGATGACGGTCCCTCAGCGTCTTGAGTATGCTGAGGCACCGTTTTCTGCTCGCGCCCTGCAGAAGACGGTTCTCCGCGTCTATGAAGGACAGCGCCCACGCGTCGCCCTCCATGGCCGACTGCTTGCCCTGAAGGCCGATGCACTCCTTGGAGAGCATGTCGAAACCCTCCGCCTTGACCTCGGCGACGATGTTCGGATGCGGCCATGGAATGTGGGGTATCGGCCAGTGCGACGCCGATCTCGGCCACAGCCCGGCGCACTTGAAAGCGGGCGTTATCTGGACGACGTATCGCTCGCGGATGCGCAGCTTCACCTCCGTTGTGTCGGCGATCATCTTCACCGAGTCCCTGTAGGCGCACTTGTCGCAGGCCTGCGCCACGAGCGTCTGAAATCTGGAGCGTATCTTTCGCGCCGAGAGATAACCCGAGGCCGTTATGAACTCGACCCAGAGCGACATCGAGCGCTTGCGGCCGTCGCTGAGCTTCAGGACCGCGCAGCCCGGCAGCGTTCCGTCGTCGACGAAGTTCAGCACACCCATTTGATTGAGGTATATGACGATCTCGAATTCCGTCGGCGATATGACGTCGAGACCGTCGAATCTGCCGTTGTAGTCGGTGAGCGACGAGATGAACCGGGGCTCCTGCACCTCGACCTCCTTCAGGACGTCCTGGACGACCCTGCACACCTCCTGTATGGTCTTCGCGACCTGGGTCTTCCTCGTCATCACCCTCTCGCCCAGGTACTTGTTGATCTGGTAGACCATCTTCGATTGTGCCGCCAGCATGTCAGCCGGCACGAGCATCCTGAGGGGAAACCCTCAGGACGAGGGGATCGGTCGGGGTCTTTCCACGATCACCGCATACTTTCGGCGGTGCGGCGAGAGACTTCGAGGTCCTTCGGTCGCCGCTTTCACTGATCGATCCACGATCCTCTGGATTCCTCCGCCCCGCCGATCGTCCGCATAGATCCTCGATCGAGAGACTCCTTCGCCGTCGGGAGGTCCTCGATCTTTCCTGGTCCCTCGACGAGACTCTCAACGAATATCCTTCGGCTCACGCGGACGCAATCGCGATTCCTCTGCGAACATGAGTCACTGCTGACGGAGCCGGCACCGTTGGATAAACCGTGAAACCCCGGCGAACCCCCTCACATACTATCGACCGGCGGAAGCGAAAGAGAACGAGCCGATCGTCTCGGCGCTGGAGCGGCGGATTGCAGACTGTGGTCGTCCACCTCCGCGACACCCACCATCCACGAGATCTCCGAGTCTCTCGACCGGGGCCAGGTGAGCCGAACTCTTCCCCCCTGCTCGGCCAGACCACGCCTCGCACCGCGATCTTTCCACCAATGAACGAGAACCGTCGCGTAAAACGGAGACCGCCCACTTTTCCGTCGCCGCGCTCGCCGCGGCATCGATCCGCGGCGGGTCTCTCGACACAACGAAAGCCAAAACCCAACGAGTCACGCAACGCCGGAGAACGTACCTCGCTCTCACTGCCGCTCGGACCCTCCGTCTCCCTTTCGGCGAAGGGCCATGCGCATTAATTTCGAGCTTCATCCCTCGAGTGTGTCGTACGGACCGCGAGGCGGAGGTACCGGTAGCTACACACAAGGCTCCCTCTTCTTGCATGAATTATGCAGTGGTTCCTTCGGTCAAAATAAGGGCCTCGCGCAAGGGGTTGAGGATTCTACCTATACGGGTTCTAAAAAAAATTTATTGTTGTTGTTCGGTCGAAACGTTTCTTACATGGCGGATGGAGGGATGGGTGAGGGGCGGAGCGAAAGGGGTGAGGAATGTCTTTCTCTTCATCGGAGAAGACCTCGATACCAGCGGAATACAAATTAATAAGTTTTTTTTCGAAAATCTTACAAATAGTCGGGAAATGTAATTTTTCTTTTACAAAACAAGGCTCCTTCTTCTTGCATGAATTATACAGTGTTTCCTCCGCTCAAAATAAGAACCTCGTGCAAGAGGTTGACGATTCTACCTACACCGGTTAAAAAACAAATTTATTGTTATCGTTGTTCACCGGAAAAATGTCCAGCATGGCGGACAGATGAACTGAGTTAGGGGCGGAGCGAAAGGGGCGAAGAAGGGTTTGCGCCTTCGTCAGAGGAAAAAAAAGTACAAGGTCTTCTCCAAAAATGTCCCGAATAGTCAGAAAAATCGTCTTCAGCAATAACATCTGAATATACATCTGCAAAGAGCAGTCGATTCACATCAAACCGAAAAAAAAAAAAAAAAAACTGGGATCAGAATCCGCGAAGTACCGGCGGCAAATCGCGTTGCCGATCGCCGCGCCTTTGATGCCAGGTGAGGTCGAAGTCTCGGTGTAACTGGAGGGAGGAGTGAAATGCGGGCCCGCCGATGACGTTGACAGAGATCCCGGGTCGAAGGTCTCCGCCGAATGGGACAAGGCGATCAATTTTCCACGTTGTTTATAACACCGACCGTTAAACTATCTTTCGCGGGCTTCTTTGACGATCGCCCGCACCTCGATGCACATTCGCTGCGCGAGCGACCGCTTCGTAGAATCCTTTTCTCTCCCTCTCATAGGGCAGTTGCATCGCATGGCGGAGTAAGAGACACATTATGGAAGGGGGAGTGAATCATTGGTTTGCGATCGGCGGGGCAGCTGTAATTGCACCGGGAGGCGCGATCATTAATCGCGGGGAAAGATCGCGGGAGCTTCGTCTGTGGTCCGGCTCGGTTCCGTCGATGATCTATCCGAGGCATTGAGAGACGAGCTTCACACTTCCGAGGGGAAAATTCACCTCCGTATCGGCGGGAGCGTGTCGATCGGCAATTTGACTATTGAGGTATTCCTTGTGAATAGCGAAAAATTATTCGTTCATTTTTCAGAATACGTATGAATTCTTTCCACTCATTTATCCCGTATAAAAAAAAAATTCAAAGGGAAATTAATAATCTGAAAAATTTCATACGTATTCAGAAAAAAGAGCGAAGCACTTTCATTTAAAAAAGTTAGGTTTCCGGCAGATTTGTTGAACAATTTTATTTTTCATCAATTTGTTGATAACATTTTGGAATTATTATTATGCACAATTAATCTTTTCAGCACCTTTGATATGTTTACTTTTTTCAGATTTTTATTTTACCGTGAAATTCCCTCTGATATCTCTGAAACTTATACTAAGTGAAAACTATTCGCAATTATTACCTTAATTATTGCGTGCGCAACGAAAGAGGTTGGTTGTGCGGCAATGTTTAATTGCAAGCGCTGCCGATCGGGCGTTATTGCAGCGATAGGGAAATCGACTCGCTTCGGTAAAATTATTTCAGGCCAGGATTCCTCCGTCGTGCTGGAGAGCGTAGCTGAAGAAGCTCGTTTCCGAAGTTTAACGGGAAGGTAAAGAAATAGTTGCAGATAAGGTCGCGATAGGAACGAGAGTTACGCGGCTCATTTCGGAGATCCGGTAGCCGGCATCGCCGACAAGAAACAGTGCGATGCGATGCTCGTACGGTATTCGACATACCTGTGCGAGGCAAGATGAGTTTGTGGATAGCGGACATTATTTTATTAATTTTTATCGAGACTCAAAAATTTATTTAGTTTGCTCTTCATCGCAGCTCGTCGAGTCGCTTGGGAAAATAATTTTTTTTTCGAATAAATTGAAACGTTATCGGAAGCTGAGGATCGACGATCACCGATTATTCGATGGGTTTCGGGTCGAACGATCGAACGATTATATCATTTACATAATGGTTTTTTTTCGAATAAATTGAAACGTAATCAGAGCAATTATTCTTCCGGCTGCAGAGTCGCGTATTCACGCTTATTGGATGTACTCATAGGTATAATAATAATTATTTTAATGTATTTGACCGGAAAACGATCGGATCGGTTCGCGTTCCGTGCACTTGCGCAATATCAGAAAGCGAGTGACTTCGAGATAAAAAAAAACACACATACGAGGCATTAAATACATTTATTATTTACACTTTTCCGTACACTTCGAGTAGAAACCTTTTTTTTAATACAAAATAAATATATCATTTAAATAATTTGTCATAATAGAAACTATTTACATTGAACGATACAAGCCTCTGAAAAAAAGTAACAACCGCGGTTTATCGCATAGCTGAGACATCGCGAAATATATCTTCAAATATTTCGTACCGCCGTCTCGTCGCCGAGGCAACGACACGATCACATACATAAAATTCAATTATCCGTAATAATATTAATAATAATAACAACGATAAATCGACATAAAAAAAAACGATAACAAAATCACACAACGCGTTATCTCTATCGGATGTTGATGGGATCAGAGCCTTACAGCAGAGACCTACAAAATTTAGCGATCAAATTGAGTCCAGCATTGGCAGCCGGCAACAATAAATGCACTGAGAAAAAAAAATGTGGTTGAATTAACCAAAAGCTGTTATTTGTTTGGTACCAAAAAAGCATTGTTTTCTTAAACAATCATTTTCTTCAATTTATGCAAAATTTGTCGATCGAAACAAACATTTTCGTTGTTCCAACAAAGTACACCGTTTAACGTGTGTCACCGCGCTTAATCCATTTGCTTAATCCAACCATTTATTTTTCTCAGTGCGAGCGACGAACGGCGAGACCCGCGAAGCTGAAGCCGCGATAGTAAGCCATAATTTAAAAAAATCCCCATTCACGGAGGATCTTCTCTTAGCAACACGGATACAGCAATTGAATTTCTGTTTTCTCTTCGTTACAACATCCGACGAAAAGCTAGAGTTTCTCGAGGGCACAGCTGTTGGTGAGGAGTTCGCGGGTGAGCCTCCAGACTTGCTTGGCGGCGGTTTCGAGGCCGCTCGGCGACTTGCCCTTGAACAGATCGAGATTCGGTAGGAAGTAGTGCGGACATCTGCGGCACTGCAGGCAGGAAATGAGCTGCAGGAAGATGCCGTTTATGCGATCGGCCAGACATCCCTCGTCCCACTCGGCCTCGGCTGGATGTTTCTCGCACTCGTACAGCAGCAGAGTCTTCATGTGATAGCTCGCGACCGGATTGCCGGGAAGGTCCAAGTGTCGATCCCTCAGAGTCTTGAGTATGCTGAGGCATCGTCTTCGGCAGCCGCCCTGAAGGAGTCGAGTCTCCGCCTCGGTGAAGGAGAGCACCCAGGCGTCGCCCTCCATGGCCGACTGCTTTCCCTGAAGGGCGACGCTCTCCTTGGAGAGCAGGTCGAATCCCTCGGTCTTGACCTCGGCGACGAGATTCGGATGAGGCCAGGACACGTGAGGGATGGGCCAGTGCGCCGCGGACCTCGGCCAGACGCCCGAGCACTTGAAGGCCGGCGTAATCTGGACGACGAACCTCTCGCGAATCCGGAGCTTCACCTCGGTCGTGTCGGCGATCATCTTCACCGAGTCCCTGTAGGCGCACTTGTCGCAGGCCTGGGCGACCAGCGTCTGAAATCTGGAGCGTATCTTCCGCGCCGAGAGATAACCCGAGGCCGTTATGAATTCGACCCAGAGGGACATGGAGCGCTTCCGTCCGTCGCTCAGCTTGAGAACGGCGCAGCCCGGCAGGGTGCCGTCGTCGACGAAGTTGAAGACCCCCATCTGGTTCAGGTAGAGAACGACCTCGAACTCACCGGGCGAGACGACCTCCAGGCCCTCGTACCTCCCGTTGCACTCCGTCAGCGACGATATGAAGCGCGGCTCCTGAACCTCAACCTCCTTCAGCACTTCCTGGACGACTTTGCACACCTCGCGTATCGTCTTCTGCACCTGACCCATCCGCGCCTGCACCCGTTCGCCGTAGTACTTGTTGATCTGGTAGAGCATCTTCGCCTGGGCGCACATCGCCGTCGCTCCCCGAGGATGCAGCATCGCGCTCTTCCTCTCTCACCGTCTCCGGTCTTGGTCCCGAATTCGAGGATCATGTCATTCCGGGCACGGCGCGCCCGCCGTCCGGAATGTCCGGTCTCGCGGCTGTCGCCTCCGATCGACCCGGCGCGAAGGGTTGTTTTTTTTTTTTTCTTTTGGGCGATGAAGAGCAAAGACGTACGATTTCCAAAAAAAAAACTCACGGACCCGACGACTCTTCCGAAAAACTGCCTCGGCGACGGACTCTCGTGCGACAGCAGGTGCCGACCGAGACGAGGTTGATTCGCTCTCGCCACCGGCTCTATCGACGACCGTTGCTTCAGTGTGCCGGTCGTCAAGTCCCGCCCCCACTTCTCCGAAAGTCCGGGTCACGTGGCGACTGCGCAATCAAACCACGCCCACTCACGAAACCACGGAGACGATACCCCTACCTTCCGAAACCCCCTCTCGTCGCGATGGTACTGTATGTTCTTCGCGTTTCTCAGTTATATCGCGAAGACGCGCCGAGGCGAGTCTCCGTGACGAGGATGGTCCAGCTGGTACGCCCGACGCCGGCCTCGAAGTCGCTCCGAGGACCGTCCCGGCGAAACTACTTTGCCTGCCGTGACTGCACCGAAAAAAAGGTTCGGTAATATCAAACCAAGCTGCGGTCGCGGGTGGCGAAAGAAATATTTGGCCGATTGAACAAAATGTTTGTTAAATCCAAGTAAATATTCGTTGAAGCAACTAAATATTCGGTCAAACAACTAAATATTCGTTCAAACAACTAAATATTCGTTCAAACAACTAAATTCTCGTTCAAACAACTAAATATTCGTTCAAACAACTAAATATTCGTTCAAACAACTAAATATTCGTTCAAACAACTAAATATTCGTTCAAACAACTAAATATTCGTTCAAACAACTAAATATTTCTTTCAATCGATCAAATATTTCTTTCGCCACCCGCAACTGCAGCTTAGTTTGATATTACCGAACCTTTTTTTCGGTGTGGAGAACCGTCACGGGAGATCCGGTTTTCCATTAAACTTTCTGAATTCTTCGATAAGTCAGCCCTTCCTTGCACGATTAGCTCTTCGCGTAACTGGGTGTCCGAGGAGGACTCCCCATTTTCCCATTTCATGTTCGCTCCGATTTCGGAGCGAACAGCTCCAGACCGCGTTCAAAGAGGACCTAATTTATGAAATGGAACATCTCTTTGGCGTTCGATGGCGAAGGCTTGAAACGAGAAAATCTTGTCTCGGGAAAGCGACACTCGTCCCAATGACGCGACGCTAGCCATCCTAGTAGCTTTTCTTCCTTTCCGAGACGCAGAGTTCTTCCCGTCCTCCTCGCACTCACCATCCGTACCAGATTTTCATTTAACTTCCTCTCAATTTCACTTCGAACAAACGAAAGATCGTAGACACAGGACGGACCGGATCGGCGATGAGCCTCCGAGACTCGTTCGAGTAAAGGAAAAACCTCGTCATGCTGGATGTTCAGCTTCGATGGATCAGAATTGCCTGCGCCGCGATGCCGAGTCTGGACTGCACTGCTTCCAGCGCGGACGCTCCCGTTCACGGATAATTGAATAAAGCTCGGGAATCCAATCTACTAGAAAGTGGAGTGGTAGATTGGTACACCAGCGCAGTACCCGTCCACCCTTCGGTCCTTCTCACTAATGCGACTTGATTCATGAGCGAGCCACGCGTATACCAGCTTCGCTCGCGCTCACCCCCCCATCGGCCGAAGTTCGTCGCTTCTTCCTCGTCGTACAAACAACCCCCGGGAAGCTTCGCTGTTGCACACCCTGCTTCTCGAGGGGTCAAACGCTCTGCTACGTCGAACCCTCAGCGCTCTCTCTCCGTGCACCGGAGGACGCCAAGCCCCAAATGTGTCTTTCATCATACGATTTCGACCTAATTCGCTTTACCGTCAATGAATTATTTGCACACTCGCGAAAACTGTCGTCCCTCTGAGAAAAATCATTCTGATGATTTCGAATCCGTCGCTCCAGGTCAATGCAATTCACTCGCGCATGACTACCTTCCGGCCTTTTCTGCTGATAAAACATTTCGAGCACTCTACTGATAATCGTCGGAAGAAAAATTCTGGTTGTCGACCCGGCGGTAAGTTGGCCATCGTAAGTCGGAAAGTAAGAGAATTATTTTTATTTTTTACTCATACTTTCCTATGATTTTTCGCGAAATTCGAGAGCGCTTCTTTAGCATCCTCTTCGTATCTCCGATCTTCCCTACGGCACGAAAAATTTGACACTCTCGTGACTGCCGTACAATTATCGGGCGCACGATCTCCATTCGGTTTTGGAAGGAAAGATCGCCTTACACTCGGCGCATCCTCCCTGTAAACGATTCCTTCCCTGTACCTCGTCAGGATGAATTCCATGAAGGGCCTCCGAGTTGAAAAGAGCAGCCGCGTAAGACCAATCGAATGTTTGACAAATAATTCCCGTGAGCTTTGTGAAAAACATCGTTCGTAGGTACTTAAGGAAACATATATATATACACACAGTCGCTGGTATATTCATTGGTACGTTGCCCTACAGATGCGTACAACATGAAGGGTCGACCGTTCGACGTCGAGTATCCGCTACGAAGTTGCGTCTTTATTATTGTGCAATACGGATCGGGGAATGGAGCGAAGGGTGGGCAGAATTGCGGTAGCAAAAATCCGAACGTGTACCGGCTTCAGGGCGGTCACCCGAATCCCGTCGCGGAGCAGAGAGCGCCGTTTGCCGAGCGAGCGAACCGAGAGTCGGCCTTGTAAATCAGCTCGAATGAACATCCACCGAATAATCCTCGAATAATCCCAGGCTCAGAACGCTGAGCCCCGACAGCCGGCAAAGGCCCGGCTCACGTTCGACTGCCTCGAGACGGTTTTCCTGCTCCGCTTGCTTAAACCACCCGAGACACTACATCTTCGTTGATCGGTCTCATTGCTCCGATCTCCGCGCGTCTCACCTAGACGCCGAATGTTGCATGAATTAAAAAAATTCTCTCTGGGTTATTCGATTCCAATTTAAGAACGATTTTTTTAAATTTGTTTTAAACCCACCAAGCCATCTGCTGCCGGAAGTCAGAGAGCGCTATTGTCAAGAACACTATAAGAACTGCCGCGCATACACGGTTTAATTAGACCAAAACCCTTCCTACTTTACGAGCATCGCAGTGTCATTTGCGTGTCCCGAGCAACTCGTTTCGGGCCATTAAAGATTCCCCGTTTCCACCCTACTGTCCTGTGCCGGTTCCTATGCCTGTTTCCCGCACCCGTTCGTCTCGGCTGCATGGATATCGTACGGATACGCTTCCACGATCATTTGGTTGCAAAAAAAAAATTCGAAACTTATTTATTTATTTATTTATGACATTTTGCGACGATATTCTACTTTGTTGTTGGCACACCAAAAACGTATATTTAAATCGATATATTTTTTTTAATAGACCGAAGCGAATGATCCTTCGACACAATAATGCTTTAATTGGGCTAACATTTTTTTGTTAGTTAAAAAGAAAAAAATGTCTCAGTGCCGATACCAAATTTTAGGTAGATTCTTTTGGAATTTCGTGGCGTACGAGTTGAGGTCCCTCGAGGCTCTCACGTGCGTTATCTCTGCGTGCGGGTCGCAGTGCGGCGAAGGTATGAGAACTCGCACGTGGCCCACATATTTCACGCGTGGCGTCGGAGCCCCCGGAATGAGTGGCGCTCTCGGCCTTCCCGAATGTTTTTCAACGGCGACTATCGAGTATAGAACGCGACCGTTCTATACAACGACGATGTATATGTACTCTCATCACGAAGTGCTGTCGATCATCGATAATAGCACGCGAACCGCGCGCACCCTCAGGCCACAATGGACGAGACCCCCGCCAGGGTAATAAACACCGGCCGAAGAGAAATGAATCTCTAATGATGGTAACAGCGCGCATCTTTTCTCACGGGATGGCGATTGGGGTCGGTGGAAAATTTAGGGACAAGCAGGAAACCGCTGTGGCAATGTCCTCTCGCAAATTCTTTACTTCTTCCCTTTCGTTTTTTATCCCGTCGTCATAATCATCGAGGAGGTCGTCAAGACACAATCCAGAAAGTTCATTGCAATTCCAGTCTCGAAAGGGCAAGTAGGAAACCGCTGTCGCAGTCCTTCCCTTCTATCTAGTGAAAAGATTAGTGGAATCCTCCATGCGACGCCAATTCTCACACATTTGGAAGCAAACATATATCTTTTCCAGGTTCTTCCCTCCCTCCCAAACGCCCGCCCAACAAAAACAACAAAACAGCTCTAACTTTCATAATCGAAAGCCCGAAGATCCTTCCACCCTCTCGAGTCTCAAGGAGCCACTGAGACGGGGCTGGAGTGGAAGTCGCTAGAGTAAAAAGTCCTCTTGAACAGCGCAAACAGACGCAAGTCTCGTGGCGAGAAGGGTACGTTACCCGGGCTCAGCTCCGTGGCTGGAGGATTCCACTTACGCTGCGCTTGGCTTGGGGAGCGAACTCCTTCATTGTCCGGTGGCTTAATCTGTTTGTTGTACACCGCCGATGGGCTGCTAAGTGGTTTCCCCCATTCTCATGCTTTCCGGGTGGCTGCCGGCGGATCGCGCACATCGCAGCGTATACAACTTTAGGTGGTGTCCCGGCGCATAAGCGAACCCGAGGCTGATCGGCAAAAAGAACGAAGAGGACGCAAGGGGGGAAACCCATGCGAACGCGACACATGTTGTTACATCGGCTAGCCCATTGTTGCGCACCCCCGGGCGATCGAGGGAGGGCCCGACGATGTACTCGGTAGATTCCGCTTGTGCGTTCGTGCGCACAGGTTATATCTGGTGGCGGAAAGTGGCGGCTGGCGGAGAGCAAGAGAGATGACGGAACACACACCGGCGAGCGGCGGGGAGGCAACACTAATCGTGTACCACTTGACACCCGACGACGAGGATCTCTTCGGGCTCGCGCCGCGTGTGGTCCTCGTCGTTGCTCGTTTAGCTGGCGCGCTGGACGAAAAGCGATAGACGAGAGTGGGCAACGCCGCGGGACTGAAGAATCACCGACACGGACTTGGCCGAGGCGGAGACCCATCACGATTCGCGGATCATCCGCGGAGACCGGAGGCTGATTTACTCGGTTGACAGAAAATTACCTCGGACGGAGAGACGGCGATGCCAAGTCTCGCGAAACGGCAGCGGAATGAGCGGCTTCTGAGCTGCCAGCTCCGTGGCCACTTCCTATCAATGTTGCCGGCTTGTAGGCTGTAAATTCTAGTTGCTTCGGCCGCTTAACCGTAGTCAATTTTGACACTGGTCGAGATAATGCGCTGGTTTTTTTTTTTTTTTTTTTTTTAGTACTCTCGACCGCCTACTCGCGTCGGACACTTAGTAACTGGCAAATGGCTACACAACTATACAACTTTCGGAAAAAAGGTTGAAAGACTTTTTGTAGTGAATTGATCAAACTTTAAGCTCGCGCAGTCGGACTTCCAAAAAAAAAAATTTTTTACCCTCCAATAATGTACTTGAAGTTGCCATTAGGCGAAAAAGTACCGGATAACGTTGGGGTCAAAGTGACCGATAATACACACTAAGGGTTAATTTGGAAAAGACATTGCACGCATGATTCGAAGGCTTAAAATAATATGATAAAACAAATTTCAACAAAACTTGGTGAATTTTAGCAAAAGTTGAAAACAACGATAATTGGAAGTACGTTCATTCGTATTACGAGAGTCTGGATGAAAAGATGATTATGTAATTTGACGCTGGCGATTAATTGTAATCCCCGAAATTTTGGGGGTCTCCCGTTAGTTACGACTGATGATAAGGTATATCGCGTGCGCTATGTTTTCTTGCTCTGCGGCACGAATGTACGTGACGAATCTTCTGCGGTTTAGGAGGTGGACGGTACATATAGTCGAGCAATGAATTCTACAGCACGATCCACCCCCTTATCGGACACGCGCAGAATGCCGCGCGGTGTTGACCTCCGCGGTACATGCGCACGGGCACCGCAGGGGCTGGCCTATCGGCACCAACCCCCGGCGCTGTTTACCCGGCGTCGTAAGCCGAATACCGTGGCTTACCATTAAAACATTTGGAACTTAAAAAAAAAAATTCAGCATCGTTGTTATTTAAGAAAGAAGCTGAAAGTAAGAAGGTCCGTCGAACGATCCGTGCTCTTGTAGAATAATTTACAGTAAGATTGTAAATTGTTTTTCGGACTCTTTTGACGCTATCTTCGGAGAGTGCTATGTTGACTTTTTTTTGTGAAAACGTTTTTTTTTTTTTTTTTTTAACCTCCGCCGTTTTGGGAATTGAAAGCAACAACGGATCTTTTGACTTTTGCGACCGAGACGGGCTCGATTATTTACGGTCTTATAGTTTGCCGAACGATGAGGAAAAGACAGAGCATATACATTTTTTGTTTCCGAAAAAAAAAAATCAAGCACAGATGTTTTAAAAAGAACTGGAAATAAGCTGGCTCGCTGGACGATCCGAGCTTGTATAGAATAATTTACAGCAACGTCGTAGATTTTTTTTCGGACCGTTTTAAAGTTGCCATCAGAGAGCGCCATGTTGACATTTCTTTGTGAAAATCTTTTTTTTATACCCTCAGCCGTTTTGGGAATTGAAAACAAAAGCGGATGTTTCGACGTTCGCGACCGAGATGGGTTTCCTTATTTACCGTCGTCTAGTTTGCCGTTCGATGAGGAAGAGACGGAGCATGTATATTCCCGGCTACCGGGCAAAGTTTGTTCTCCCCAGGGATCCGAAACGACTAACGTCCGCCGGATAATTGGGTTTTGACGGGTGCAGGCAGAAGCGGTGTAGCATCGGCTTCACACGCGTGCGTTCACGCACCCCAATATCGTCCCGTCGTCGCTCGAGCTTAGCTTCTTCTCGTATGACACTGCGACGAAAGAACTCAGCTCACTGCTTGTCAGACTATACATACACACACCCCAAAAGCAACCCGGCGGCTGGCTTTCCCGTTCGTTAGAGCCCGAAGTGTCGATACAGACCGGCACTCTCCTATCCTATATTCGACCCTCTCCACGCATGCACGCGCAGTTTCTAATGAACCCTTAATCCGGTAAAGAACAAAAAAAAATCCTTTCGTACGTTAGATCGACATTTTTCTATTTTAGCGGTGAAATCTCTGAATTTCCTCGGAATTAAAGTACTCAAAATTCAATCGATATTAGTTCGTTACATTAAAAAAACTTATCCGTCAGCAATGTCCCAAAAGTATTTAGATGTAATTATTGCTGATTGAAAAAACTAAAATACTAAATTATTAAAAAATCGGCAAAAAATATCCTCTCTTATATTAGATCGAAATTCTTTAATTTATTTCCATCAGTAAAATCTCCGAATATCCTCAGAATTAGGATAAATTAATAATCAGAAGGCGTTAGTTAGTTGCATGAACAAAAAAAAATTATCCGTCATCAATGTCCGAAAATTATATAGATATAATCAAAGCTGATTGAAATCAATATATACTATGTATATAGCATTATATTACTGCTATTACGTATTACAGTAATTATATGACACAACCAGTTTACGGCGGTGTTTTAATACCGCGTACGAGTCGATCCTCCGGGTCAATCGTTCCGACAGTTTGATGATGCCTGCACGAGACAACACGATGGAATTAATTAAATAAAAATGTATTTTCCGTTCTCGCTCGTTTATGCCGAATAGCTCAATGGGTTACAAAAAAATTATCGGTCAGCAATGTCCTGTAAATATTCAGACATAATCAATGCTGATCGAAAACGCAATTATACGACACAGCCAGTCTACGGCGTTAATTTAATACCGCGTACGAGTCGATCCTGCGGCTCGATCGGTCCGACAGTTTGACGATGCCTGCGCGATTCAACGTGATTGAATTAATTAAATAAAAACATATATACATATTTCCCCTTCTCGCTCATTTCATGCCGAACAGGTCAACGGATTAAATTCGGATATTTCGCTTCGCTAACAGTTTTACGAACCGAGTCCGCGACGTTTTACTTCGAGTGTCCGACGTTTTACTTCGACGATACTTTGGAACTCGCTCCAAAGTATCGTCGAATGTTTGTCCTTTCCAGCCGGAGAAGCTGCTCGGCCGCGAAGAAGCGCCGATTATTTCGAGTATAATTACGTTCCGGAGAGCTTAACGGGATTACCGGCCGCTTAATATATTCTCATTAAGAGGGAAAAATTGAGAGGCTCGTTAACAGACAGGGCGGTAAATAAGGGTACTCTTCCCCCCCCCCCCCCTCCCCTTCCTTCGCCTGCCCCCCGAGCCCTCCTTCACGCACTCCACGTCGCCGTCTCTCCCTGAAAATCCTCTTTTATTTCCTCTCCTCGTCCCTTCGTCGAGAGCGCAAGTCCGCGCACCAAGTCCTGGGATCGATTCCGGACTCGCGGCAGGAGGCTCCTCCCATAATGACGGCCATCTTGCGAACGGCACCGCGGCTCCTCGTTATATCGCCGTGTAACACTCGACTGTAACACTTGCATTCGAGTTTCAACCTTAAATTTCACCCGACTAGACTCTGCGCTTCTTGGTTCGCGCTCGCG
This sequence comes from Amblyteles armatorius, assembly GCA_933228735.2. Classification (NCBI taxonomy): domain Eukaryota; kingdom Metazoa; phylum Arthropoda; class Insecta; order Hymenoptera; family Ichneumonidae; genus Amblyteles; species Amblyteles armatorius. The sequence goes on along the minus strand of OW121695.1, from coordinate 10,983,392 downwards.
AGAATGACCGACGATTCGTGCCGATTTTTTTAAATGTACCCTCGAACCGGAGGACTTGGTTCCGGGTTCTGGCACCGGGAAATGGTCCGGCAGAAAATAATGCTGCTGAATCGACTTGGGAGCCAAGAGGAAAGCCAAGGGTTGAACGGTTAGGGCCGAAGATGCTTTTAACTGATCGGAAAAAATAGCCATTTCGCGAACTCGAGAAATTTGGAGCTTCGCGACACCGCGGTTGCTCGTTGCATCGCCGCGTTATACTCGGCTATAACACTTGCGCATTCGAGTTTCATCCTTAAGTTTTACACAACCAGACTTTGCGCTTCTCGGATTGCACTTGCGAGGATGCCCGACGATTAGTGACTATTTTTATTTATTTTTTATGTACTCGAACCGACGACTTGGTTAATGCTAATAAATAAGGAAAGAAATAATGCTGCTGAATCCAATGGATAGCCAGAAGGGTAGAGGGTTAAAGATTTGAGGCCGTAGATGTTTTTAACTGATAGGAAAAAAAAATGATCCGCTTGGCGAGCTCGCTAAATTTGGAGTTTCTGATAATCGGAAGCTCCGGAACTTCCGATTCGATTGCTCCGGGATTTTGGCAGCGGCAAATTGATTCTCGATTAATCGAGAGATTTAGTCTGATCAGCGATCGTTGTTTTTTGTTTCAGGTTCTCAAGTACTGCGACCATCTGCACGGGAAATGGTACTTCTCCGAGGTTCGAGCGATTTTCTCTCGCCGATATCTTCTCCAGAATCTCGCGATCGAGATTTTCCTCGCGAGCAGAAGTGAGTATTACCCATGCCTCGATACTTAAGAACACAAGACCTAAGTAGCTGAATCTCGATCTTGATCCGTTTCAGGAACTCTATTTTATCCGTATTAATTTAACTCTATACATTTTTTTTATTCACACTGCTTATATCCGATAAGCCGTGATGAAAAAAAAAAAAAATGGTTTCGCCGATCTCTGATCTATTGATGAACCCGAAGCTACCTGCGTTACATATTTTTTTTTTTTTCCAAATTTCACTTTGGGAAGGCAACATCAATGCCATACTTTAAATCGACAAAAAAGAAAATATTCACTTGTAGAACTTTATTTTCCAAGTGAACTTCGCCGATTGAAGTTTGTGCGATGCAAAGCGCAGTCGTTGCAGCTCGTTGAAATTTAGTCTCATGCAGATATCTTCAGGGTGATATCTCTTGTTCCTCCGCTGCTGTTTCTCGACCCTCCTAAAAAGAACAAATACGCGTACGTATTCTCCGCCCCCGATGCATCGGTGCGAACGGTTTCGCGCGAAGGACATTCCGTTTCTTGCCGCAGGAACGCATTCTGCATTATTTCACACGACGCCCTGCGCAATGCGCTCTAATTCCCGTGAGCGAATACCGCCGAAGCTACGGGGCGACACGGAATCCGGAGCGCGTCTCGAGGTGTTCCTCGGCCGTTCGGTTTTTACACAATAAATATCTGGTCCGCATTACGGTATGCCTTTTTCTGTCGACCGATTTATTATTCGAAGCAGCAGCGAAGGTCCTCTCGGCTGCCTGCCGGCTGCGCGATTTCGATGGCTCGCGTCTCCCGCACGGCGAGGAACTCGAATACCGAATCACATTTTTTTTATCACCCTCCCGAGCCAACCGTCTCTAATAAAATTATTTGTCTCTCGGTCGATACTTATTGTTTTTTTTTTTTTTTTTTAAATAAAATATCACTTCATCGATTACAAATGCCACAACTCGTTTGCGGAAGTTCCGAAGACTTATTATTATTATTATTCTTTAATTATTTTTTTTAACGAAGCTAAGATCCATATTCTTATTAAATTATATTAACGCTCTCTGCCGGCTGCGCGATTTCGATGGCTCGAATACCGAATCGCATTTATTAATCACCCTCCCGAGCCAATCGTCTCTAATAAAATTATTTGTCTCTCGGTCGATACTTTTTTTTTTTTTTTGGTCAAATATCACTTCATCGAATGCCAGAACTAGTTTGCAGAAGTTCCGATGATTCATTATTATTCTTTTTTAATTTTTTTTTTTTTTAACGAAACTTCGTCGATATTCTTATTAAATTATATTGATTTGTAATCGAACCGGTGGGCTATACAGTGTCTCGCGTTTTCTCGGCTTCCCGTTGTCTCCGTATAATTAATAGGACAGTTGGCGTATACCTGCACCTACGGGGACAAAACGGGGCCCACGGAGTTAGTTCCGAGGGGACATTGAGCGAGAGAGACGATGAACGCCGTGCCGTCCCCACTGATTATTTCACCGGGCGACCGATAAATTCTCCCGACGTCCTCAGATTCTAATCTGATCCCTAAGTTTCTCGATGCCTCCTCAGGACGTTACCACCGCTGGAATGCAACCCCGAACTCGCCAACGGAGTGTATACCTTCTCGTATTTTATTTAAAGAAAAAGAACGACGAAGAAAAAATATCACTGCGGAGTCCGGACAGCAGCGGGCACGAGAAGAGTTCGTTAGAATGGACGGGGGATCGCTTCTCCTCGCGATAAATCTGGACCGATAAACAAAAGATGAAATAAAACGAGCGTGTACGCGGAGAAGGAAGATTCGGATGAGTTACTTTACAGCGACGTCTCGGCACGGGCGATGGAACCCCCTTAATGTCGTGTTCCTGCGCTTCGAGCGCGCGCCCCGACTCATGATCCACCGGATAAAATTACGTTCGAACCCCGATCGCCGGCCGGGGATCGTATTCCAGCGATGTTATAAATGGACTGGTAAAATCCCTTTCGCTCTCGGGACTTTCGGCGATAATTATGGTTGGAGGTTTTCCCGCGTGTTGCAAGAAAAAAAATACAACACCTGCCCTAAGACACCAATGCCGATGCGATCGGAATTGGACAAGTTTGTTTTTGCGATAATTATTGGACAAGTTTGTTTTCGCGATAATTATCGGACAAGTTTCTTTTCATCCCTATAACTATTGGACAAGTTTCTTTTCACGATAGTTATCGGAAAAGATAGTTTAAATCGATAATGGAAAGTTCAGCAAAACCGACCCGTGCAATAATTTCCAGTTCCATTTCAGGGGTTGACATGCGTCCGAATTATTTATCTCTTCTCACGACGCATCCCTCTCGAAACATTTCTCCGGGCCCGACGATCTTGAGATACCCGAGCGCAGTCAGGATCGCCATCGAGGCCCGGCACGAAAATTCGAGCCTCTCCCCACTGTATATAATACCTAATGCGGCATCTTGACGCTTTTTTGTTAACAGCTTCGATCCTGTTCGCCTTCCCGGACCAGACGACGGTGAAGAAGGTGATCAAGGCGCTGCCGCGGGTCGGCGTTGGCATCAAATACGGAATACCGCAGACTAGGTGAGCGATTATGTACACCTTACCGATTTCCGATGCGGCTTCTCCCGCCTCCCTTTTATCGCGTCCTCTTCCGCGACACCCTCTTCCATCCGTGACGAGTTTAGAGACCGCGCCGCTCGCGAACCTCGCGATCGCGACGCGATTCGCCGGTCCCGACGACCGAACGACCGTCGTTTCTCGGGCCTCGGCGAATCTTCGCGATCCGATGCTCGTTCCCGGCTCGACCCTTTTCCCCCCCCCCCCCCCCCCCCCCCCCCCTCTTTGTCCAACTGTTCCGTCCACTCCACGACGAACCGGCTCTCTTCGAACACGCTCGACGCATTCCACCACCCATTTCTTTGTCCCCTCGCGGACCGGACTCTTCGTCGCGGCTTCTTCTCTCCCGAACCGCCGCGCTTCGACGCTCCGTCCGCACCCGCGAACCTGTCTGCGACGGTCACCGCGGAACCGGGTTCCATCATCGGCGAACTCGGTGACGCTCGGAGGAGGACGAACGGGAAAAAAGGAAGATGGTCACGTCGGCGAAGTAGCAGCGTCGGCGAGAAAGTATTTCGATCTCTGATAGATCGCGACGATCGTCGATACCGATTCTTCAGCTATTCTGGAATACTCCGAGTCACTAGATCAAGAATTCTTTTTTATCAACTACCGAGTAAACATTTCATGACGCTGAAGGTGCATGAGATCAAATTTCATCTTTCACAAGTCTCTGGCAATTCACTGCTTTGGGAAAAAGAAGCAACTCTCAGTTGTTGAATTTTATGAATTTTATTCTCTGAGTGAAATTTGTGCAATGCGAAAGACAGACGTTAAAACTTGTCGAAATTTAGTCTCATGCGGATATCTTCAGGGTGATGAAATTTTTATGTTGTCAAGTTGAGGCAGATGGTTGATTTTGTGATGTGATGCAGTTATGTAAATCGTTTCTTGACCGGCGCTGAAAAGTGTGAACACGCATCCGAGGATATCTGTCGTGGACATCCGAGGGATGAGCGATTATCGTTGGAGTGAAAATACATCGGGGAGATAATAGATAAAACGGCCGAAGATGAAGCGAACGACTTTGCGGACTTTGCCGAGGAAACTCGTCCTCGTCGTCTCCGGAGGCTTTTTATACGTTACGAGCACACCTATGTTTTATACCGTACGTGATTCGCGCATAACCGAGAGAGCCGCGACGGAGCCGCGGCCCGCGGATCGAGAGCGCGGCGAGAACACAGGCTCGCGTCTCCGCGGCTCTGGACCATCCATTAAACGCTCTTCCAGCCTCTCCGGCGCGGGCATACAGCGGCGAGCCGCGCGCGGCGAGAGATACGATGGCCATAAATATACGCCGTTCGTGCGGCGAGCCCGACGTCTGATCCGAGAGAGATTCCTTACCAACAAAAATAATTCGAGTACACATACTCCCATCCTCCCGGACCGAGCCGAGCGATTCGATTTCGCGAATACCGCGATAGTCCTGCGCAGCAAAATCTTTCATCCGCGGCGAGGCCGCCGTGATTGGATCGTCAATTTTATGTGAATTCTCGAAAAAAAATTATATCGTAAGAAACTTTTTTTTAAAGCGATATTGTTATCTCGTCACCGACGGCAGATGTTACAGGGAAGAATTTTTATTTATTTTTATTGCAAGTTTTAAGCAATTGAACGAATAATTTTTTGAGAAATTTTCATTTCCACAAGCTACGATTACTTCACATAAGCATTTTTATTTACTTATCGCAACTCTAAAAAATAAATTTTGGAGTAATTTTCATGCAAACAAGTTCACAAATATTTGTATTTGAAGGAAAGAAAGAGGAGTGCGTTCGGATGTTAAAAATTCGTAGCTTTTTATTTGTCTCCAAATTTCAATTAAATCTTGTTATTTTTACGGTGTCCCTCGCCTCTCAGATCTTTCGGAGTTTATACCTCGGTGGTTTTACAAGCCCGAGAACGTTTCGCGCTACGGGAACGATTCCCACACCGAGACGTATCCAAGCTTTCCTGCAGTTTTATATTACGTTATAGGTATGAGGGATGCCGCTCCGGTGCATATTTATGCGTCCGGTCGTCATCGCGCGTTTCTTCTTCTTTTAATGTCCGGACGAGTTGAGTGAGCACACGCGGGGGTCATTAAAAGCCCTCCCGCCCGTACCCGCTCGCGGCTCAATCCCTAAATCAGAGATATAATTTACTGCGCAAACGGTCGCGCAAAGTGCGCGCGGGATCGAGTCGCGCGTCTCCCGTCATGATATACCTTCGCTTTACGAGAAATCTTTTACCGCACTATCAGCGGTATTATAATTGCGCGTCATGGGGTATCAAAGCGATCTCTCGTTCGAAGAAGCGATCACCTCCGCAATATCAACGTTTTCTTTATTTTGTAATTGTTTTTTTTTTTTCATTCTTTACTGGAAGTACTAAAATTGTCGGGCTTTCGCGTAAAATATTAAGTGAAACTGAAAATGAAAAAATAATTGCATTGCAGGAGAGCGTCGATGATGTCGCCCCGTCAATTGATGAGAAATTCCAACATGACGCAGAAGTGGCAGCGGCGGGAGATTTCCAACTTTGAGTATCTCATGTTCCTGAACACGATTGCTGGTGAGTACAATTTTGTACCAAATATTTTCATAACTTAGGACTAAGCAAACGGGTTATTCTTATGGATAATGAAAAGTTATCAAAATGAAAATCAAAACAGTTCTTTTAGGCTACGGTTTTGTCCGAATCATATGCAGCATTGCCGGAAACATCGGTTTCGAAAAGACATTTTTACATCTGAGATTTAAACATAATAGACACTTTAGACACTTTGGACACTTTGGACACTTTGGACACTTTGGACACTTTGCACGCTTTAGACACTTTAGACATTTTTAGATCTGAGGAAAAGGGTCATTCTGGTAAATGATACAAATTATATAAAATTTAAAAAAATCGTTTCCCAAGTCCCGTATTGTGCGCAGGCGCATCGGCAACGGAAACTGTAGCCGAGAAGTAGTTTTGGTCTACGGTTTCGTCCGAATAATGCGCGGCATTGCCGGGACATCGGTTTCGAAAAGACATTACCCCCTGAGAGACGGAGGTACCCGAGGCCTTTTTATGGCTGCACACGGGCGGATGGATTCTGTCGTGGTGCATTAGGGATGTTCTCAATCAGCCCTACGTCTGGTGGTGTGTGCCCACCCCACGCGAGTAATCCTCTCGCCGCTACCCCCGTCGGTCTCGGGTCGCGAGCCGCGCGGAGCTCACTCATCCTCGCGGTAATCCTCTCCTGGTCGGGGGGAGCTTCCGCACGCCCTGTGATCGACCCTCGGGATATTGCGCTGCTCTTTGTTTCTCCGAGCTTTAATATCACCGCGTACTCGTAACTCGCCGGTCTTTCTTTTTTTTTTTTTCTCCATCCTCAAGCTTACCCTTTCGGATATCGCCAAGTCGCGGCGAACTCGTTAATACGCAGACAGCAAGTAGTTTCTTACTTTTGAAGATATTTCATTCCTACCTTTTATTCCTACCCATCGAAACCCGTAAATAAGAAAAATGGAAACCCTGTAAATTTATGGAAAAAAAGAATGCCAAAATTTCCTCGTGTGATCGAACCTCGATAAAAAAAAAATCGGAACGGCCGAGCACATTAAATTTATGAAAAAAAGATGCAACAATTTCTTCATTTTCTTTAAGTTTTGTTCTGCAGAGGTTCGAAGTTTCGGATGCTGTGGACGGAGAACCGCCTTTGTTGGAATTTTTTTTTTCTTTTTACGACGCTGATGAGTACGGACGTGTAATTATTCGAATTCGTGACTGTCGGTGTGCCCGCCGGCCTCGGGCAACGGGGGTATTTACGAGGCTTATATATTAATTGCGCAAATAAATAGCCCGGGGCGTCCGTGTCTGTATTGCGGCGTGGCGAGTATAGAGCAACGCGCGAGTCCGTCGGCTGGAGGTTGTGCTCTGCGCGCGCGTGTCCGTGCGTGTGCGTGTGCGTGTGCGTGTGTGCATTCAAAACGTGCAGGCCGTGCTGGCGGTTCTATCGTCGTGTACACGCATATTTAAAAAAAAAAACAAGTATTTTTTGCTTTAGTACATACCTCAAGTAGTATCTATGAATTATTTCGGAATTTTCTCGGCATGCCACCGGCCAGGTCGGATCTCTATGCGAGCGAACAAACTCGTTTCGAGCCTTAAAAATTTTTGATCGATCGCTGATCACGATCATCATATCTCAGGATCAACCGAACGGTTTTAATCGTAACTAGGCGCGTTGGAAAGCTTGGGTAGGAATTTTATAGTAAAAATGTTGTGTTTTCGAGATAATTGAGTGCAAAGAATTACTTCCGGCATATTGGAGTATGACTACTTGGTAGCGTCTTGATATCGCTCGTCGCTCAAATTTTCGCTTATCGCTTTTAATTTTTTTTTAAGTACTTGGCGTCAAGACGCTACCGCGTCTCTTGATACATACATATATGCATATATATATATATATATCCACATATATGTATACATATGTACACCATGCACACAAATATGTATGGAACATGCAGCGCTCGATAACCGGTCGGTTTCGCTCGTCCGCGCGGCCCGCTGAGCGCTCCCGCATGCAGCCCGCCGTGTTTATCCGCCTCGCCTATTGGTTTATTAAAAATTAATGACAGTAAATCCGATGTAAAGGCGATAGCCCTCATGTCCCTTGCAGTAAAAATCCATCCGGCGGCAAGGGTTCGGCAAGCGCTCGGGCAAGCGCAAGGGTTCGGTATAGCGCATTTTTGGCCGTCATTTTTTCCATGTCCAAAATAAATAAATAAACAAATAAATTAATAAATAAATAAAAAATTGTAAAGTGTACGAAAAAAACGAAAAATTGTCGATCTCCGTCAAATATGCAAACCCTTCGTTGCTGTGCATTCTGTACGCGCTGATTTCTCTTTCGTCCAAAATTTTTAAAAATGCATTGTCTGTTGTGCGTGCGGCTCTCTCCACACCGTTGGCACGCTACGTTCCTGCGGTTGAGCTACCACAGGGAGAATGTCGTGCGCGCCACAGTTCAGATCCCTCCCGGTTTACGTGGCGCATCGAGCTGGACACGTACGGTACCCCGTTCGTACGATGAAATTGACCGATTCGGCGATGACGTAAATTTTTGAGGAAGCCACCGATAATGGCAACCCGGTCGGCTTCACCGCCCGTCGACGGGCCGCACGGCAGCAGCTGCGGACAGATCGAGCGATCCGGCCGACGATCCTATCTCTCGCTGCGACGATATCCTAGGTGCGGACTGCCCGGTGAATTATCGCCCGGTAAAAACGATGGATCGATAAAGCTCACTGCGCTGTGAATGCCTCGACGCGGTTCCCTCGCCGGTCGGTCTGTTGGCATTCGATGCGATCGATCCTCGCTCGGGTGTGTATATATCTCGATCCGAGTGCATACGGTTCCCCAGGTGAGATTTAATCATCGGCACGGCTACGGGACCGCACCGGTTGCCGAGGTTCTTGTACTCGCCCGGCGCTCGAGCCGGTATTCACCCGATACCGGTATTGAGTCCGACCCGACATGTCGGCTCGACGAAAAATGGTATCGCTGCGCCTGTGCCGGTCACTGTATTGGAGCCTGTGCTCTGTTCCGTAGATTCGTGGTCCGCCAATATTATTCCAAGACCAATTTCATTTCCCGACCGGAAGTACGTCACTTCCGGTTTGAAAATCTCATTTTCCAACCGGAAGTGACGTCATAGCGGACATACGCCACTTCCGGTTTGAAAATCTCATTTTTCAACCGGAAGTGACAGATTCCGGTGATTTTTGTTCTAAATCCCATTTCCGCCCGCTGTTCTCGTGACCCTCATCAATCGCTGAGTGACGAAGTTCCGCTGTCCGTGAAATAAAATATAAAAAAAAACTACGAGGAAAAAAGGAAATGAAAAAAAAAAAAAAAATCATGGATATACGCATATCTGAGCGATGAGTCTTCGTTGCACATGCCTCGAGAAAGAATATGCTACGTAATGTACAACGCGCTGCTGTTTCGATGGCAGTGTTCATCCCGAGATTTAAGAAACGAGCCTGTCTTTATCGCGCTCGCTCCTACTCGTTATAACGAGCCGGCCGGGGCTCGTAGGGGGTTGCACCGATGTTGCGAACGCGCGACGACGTCTATGGGAGATGATCGCACTATGCCGTTCCCGGTCTTGCGCGCGGTTTCGGATGTGTCGCGGGCATACCGCTGTCGCGAGTCGGTCCGCGAGCGCTCGCTCACTCCGGACGCTCCCATTAATAATCACTTTGATGCATAACGCGGCCCTACTATTATTTACGTCGAGTCGCGATATGCGCGGGCGCGCGTGTGTGCGTGCGGGCGCGCTTTGCCTACGCCCGAGTCTCGTGCTGCGCGGAGTGTGCGCGCTGCCGTGATTTACGGCGCATTGTACCGAGACTCGGCTGCACCCCGAAGCCGCGTCGACGTCTCTTGCCCTCGGTTCTTATCCTATAATAAAACCGTGCAATCCTCCGAGGCGGTTTGGTGCTCGCACGTATCGATGCACTTCTTCGTCTTCGTTGATGATTTTTGTGTGGTTTATTACCACCGATTTTCAAACCTTTTCCAATCGAGTTACGGCTCACGTATGTCTTGTCGAAAAAAATGAAATTGAGTACAGTGAAAAATAAATTGTAAATTGTATTGGTACTTGAAATTTGATTGTCTTACTTACATTACTTCAAGATGAATGTACTTTTTTGTAAAGTAAAGAAAAATGGATATTAAATTTACAAATCTTTTGCACGAAATTTACAAGAATTTTTCTTCATAAAGAAAAGTTATTGTAAAATTGCAACGCACATAGTTTTCAAATTTCAGAAACAGTTTTTGTAAGAAAGCCTCCAATTCCGTTAATTAATTTTTAAACTAATTTTTTTTGAGTGCACAACTACGTGTACTGCGTGTCTTCACCCCAAAAACCTCGGTCTCATCACTCAGCATTACCCTATGTAACTTCCATGCTCGGGCGAAAGTCGCGCGCACTTCGTATTGTGGACGCCAAAAGAGTTGTGCGCAGATCCATTGCGCAAGGAGAGTCCGTTACGCGGACGAAAGACTCGGCAACGAGAGCGGGACGGTCTCGCCGATGCGATTTAATTGGAAGACCGGAATAGGAAAAGTGTGCATGTGCGTGCGTGTGCGAGCGACACACGGAACGATACAAGACAGAAACGAAGGGAGAATACAACTCGCGGCTAATGTATCTCGGATGGTTTCCGTAGTTCGTAGATCTGCCGTACATCCGCCGTACACGCCCGGACGCCGGGAGCGAAAGTGAGATCTCGGAGTGACAATTTCAGGAGCGATTAGCCGTCACGCTTTGAGTTATGCTCGTACTAAACGGAGCACCGCGCCCCATTGAGGCTCGACGAGTTTTTCGTAAAAATAGAACGAATCGTACGCCCTCTCGACGATCTCGAATCTCCGCGCTTTTAATGCCGGAACCGCCGACGCAGCCCCTACAATCGAGGGAGGTCCGGACTCCTCTTGACGCCACTTTTTTCATCCGACCGATAAGGTGAACGGCCCAGTTACTGACCACCTAAGTTCCGCGTGGCATTGAACATTAACGAAGATTGCTCAAAATAGTGGAGGTATTGAAATAACTAGTATTGCAGAAAAGTTCAGAGTCTTAATTAACTTAAACAAGTATAATTTAATTGTTTTTGACAATTTAAAAAATAATGAACTTAAATTGCACTGTTGTAAGTGGCTCGATTAGTGTCTTACAATTTTGTCATATAGCCTATATAGTGATCAAACGTAATTCACCAGCGGGCTCATCGCGTTGACTGAAATATGCGGACTGTAATTGATCGTCCTAATTTTTGACCTAAACCATCTCACTCTCTGTTATCTGCCTTTGAGAGACCACGTGACCGATGCCAACTTTTATCTGTTCCAGGCCGGACGTACAATGACTTGAACCAATATCCAGTTTTTCCCTGGGTATTGACGAACTACGAGACCAAGGAGCTCGACCTCAGTTTACCAAGCAATTATCGAGATCTGTCCAAGGTACATTTATTATTTTAAAAAATAAAATAAAACTTTTATTTCAGTCTATGATTATTCTCAAAATTATTTGAGCTTATCTTAATTTTTTTTTTATTTCGTCCATCGAAAGGGCCGACCTATCGCTCATTCTTTGAAGGGTCAAACGATCGGATACTTTGGAGAGGATCTTTAACATGTCTTTTATCTTTTTTTTTTCGTTCGCAGCCCATCGGCGCTCTCAATCCAAGCAGGAGAGCATATTTCGAGGAACGCTTCCAGAGTTGGGAACACGACAGCATTCCACCGTTCCACTACGGGACTCATTACTCAACCGCGGCATTTGTCCTTAATTGGCTGATACGCGTGGTACGTACGCTCCTACCGTTCCGCCATTCATTAATTTTTCTCCGAGTCGGAGAGATAAGCGAAATTTATTCCCATCTCTCCCTCTCGATTCTCCGACCAGAAACCCGTTTTTTTTTTTTATTCACTCATCTCTAATTTTATTGTGTCGTTATTTTTTTTCCCCTCGATCGTCCGATCTTTTTTCCTCACTCCTCGACTCAGGCATTATAATTCCTGTCGTTTTTTTCATATATCTATCGACTACTTAGCATTATCGAGGTTGATAATTTATTTGCCACACTTTTTCTTACACAGTAAAAAAAAGTTTACACTTTTTACGACTTGTCCATGGAGACAATTTTTTATATGTTCATTATTTATTGGCTCCAGTTTTGCAAACAAGAGTACAAAGTAAAATTGGCAATGACACGGGAAATTAAGGAACAGGTTTGTATATTCGAACCTGAAGAAACGGATTTGTCAATTATTTTACGAAATTATTTTACGAAAGTTCGTATTCCGATTTTATGAAATTAGTTTTTACTGTGTACCGAACATCCTGTATCAGTGAAGATATAGCAGTTCGATAAGCGAAATTTATTCTCACTCTCCCGTCCCTCTCGAATCTCCGATCCGAAACCCGTTTTTTTTTTTTTTTATTCACTCAACTCTAATCTTACTTTGGCGTTATTCCCCCCCCCCCCCTCAATCGTTCGTTCTTTTTTTCTCTTCTCATTATAATTCTAGTGGTTTTTTTTTCTTACATCTATCGGCTATTTAGCACTATCGAGAGAGATCAATTTATTTGCCACACTTTTTCTGACGTCGTATGCTTTATCAGTAAAGCTATAGCAGCTTAATCCTTTGTTAAGATACCCCGCGGCATTAACAGATCATAAATTTAGTCGACACGTTTAGTAGTGAGTTAACACTAATTCGGGGGCGTTGAAAACGCCCTCAAGCCGAGAGAAAAGAGACAGAAAAATATTTAAGGCTCGACGCTCCGTTAAATATACATCTGTTTTGTGCTACAGATTTTCTTGGGATTTCTGTCACTTTCTTCCTCCTCTTTTTTTTCTCGCTCTCTCTCGGTGAGCGCGACGCACGCACATCAACGGGATATTCGGACTGGCACATCGTGGTTAAAAATATTTTTCTTCATTTCGATAAAACTATTTGCGCTTCTTTGCTGCCAGATTTGATCATTTATTCCAGAAGGAATAAATTTACGAAGGAGTTAAAAAGAAAAAAGGTGAAAAAACCGGGGGAAGGTTTCGAACATTTTTATCACCCTCGATACAAAAAAAGATGGCTTTGAAAAATTGCCGAAATTTAGCTGAAGGGTTGGAAAGAAAATGCCGTACGCGACGAAGCCGTCTATGTTTGGAAAATTCAAAAAAAAAAAAAAAAAATCGAAAGCATTTTGGATTCCAACGACACGCGGGAAGTGATTATGGTCGGCCACTAGTGAACGTTTGTCTCGGGCCGTCTGGACGAAAACGGATTGCCGAGAGTGAGGAGGTACCGGAACGACGACAGGCTGCAAGCTGCAGGGCTCGAAGCCGGAGCAGGCTGCACAGGGCCCGAAGTGCCTCTTATAAAGTGTGCGTCTCTAAGTGGCCGCTTAAAGAGACCTCCGCCTTTTCTTCGCCACTCCAGCAGAGCTCCACTATGCTCACGCCCTTTAACAGTCGACGCTTCAAAAGAATCTGGCCACTTTTGAACTCACGATGCGGTTCCACTCGAAACTTCGTGCGACAGAATTTTGCCACTTTGGAAATAAGTCTTAACATGCCACCGTCGAGATTGAGGATATCATTTGATTTTTTTCTCCATAACATTAACCCTCCAACGTCTTTTAATCAGCCAAAATGTTTTTATTTTTTACTGACCAGATCTCGAATTTTATTTATAGTCATCATATTAGCTTAGAAATAAATTTATGGCCTATTGTTTTTTGGGTTTTTTTTTCTTGAAACTTCGTTTTAAGAAATATTTTCTATTCAATGATCAAATTTTATTTATAGCTTGGCCATCGAAAACTGTGTTGCTCGAAAGATTTCGATTAAATAAATTTTGTGACTTTGGAAATAAGTTTTAACATTCCACCGATGAGAATGGTTACATCGTTCGAATTTTTATCCACAACTTTAATCCTCCAACTTTTTTTTTAAATTAGCCAAAATGATTTATTATTATTTATAGCTGAGCCATCGAAAAATTTGTTGTCCGAAAGATTACAATGAAATTAATTTATGACCCCTTTTTTATTTTTTTTAGGAACCAATGACCACGATGTTCCTGGCCCTCCAGGGTGGCAAGTTCGACCACCCCAACAGGCTCTTTTCGTCGGTAGCACTTTCGTGGAAGAACTGTCAGCGCGACACATCCGACGTCAAGGTTCGTTACCGAGTTCGTTCAATCGCGTCCGGGCGAGTTACGCGTTACATCAAGTACCGCGAGAAAATAGACAACTCGGGAAGCTTCCGTTAATTATCGTCTCGGTCGTTTCGCTTGTCCGCGACGATAATCTATGGCACGCTATCCGGCCAATTCTCACTCATCACCATATGTTTTCACTCTGAATTTCAACGAATACAGGAACTCATACCGGAATTCTTCTTTCTACCGGAGATGCTCGTCAACAGCAATCGCTATCGTCTCGGCAGACAAGAGGACGGAAGTTCGGTTGGCGACGTCGAACTACCTCCTTGGGCATCCTCGCCCGAAGAATTCATTCGCATCAATCGAATGGTAAGTTGAAATCGTACTTATCCAAGCAAAAAAAATTATTTATATTTCTGTAGAAGAGAGCGGGGCCAAATGGGACAGTGGGTCAAAACGCAATTTTCCAATAATTTTTGGATGCCCTATTTTGCCCCAATGTATCATTTTGCTCGTATAAAAAAAATCGTATGAAATTTAGTGTACCGGACTGTAAGTTTTTATGCAAAAACTGGTATATTCAATTTCATGTACAATTGTGATGAAAAATTAAGATTCAGTGTATTAGAAACATTGGGAATACTTTTATTTTTCATATATTACTTTTATTTTTCATAAATTACTTTCATTTGACTATAAAGGTACCTCAATTTTAATAATTTACTTTACTTTCAATGAAAAAGTCTATATTCATTTTTCACCACAATGTCCATTAAATTTAATGTACCAATTTTTCCATAAAAACTTCCAATCCGATACATTAAATTTACCATTTTTTTTCCATTTGCTCTTTCCTATGTCGGATTTTGTTTACAAATTTCCGAATGTAATGATGGATTTTTTGGTATTTTTTTCAGGCTCTCGAATCGGAATTTGTTTCCTGCCAACTTCACCAGTGGATCGATTTGGTATTCGGCTACAAGCAGAGAGGTAATTGACTGCTTGTATGCGTTACAATTTCAAGATTGAGACCGCGAGTCTGGACGATCTTGAGAGAGTATCCCGGAAGGTGTACTCACTGTGGCCAGTGATAGGACGGAGAGTTCAGGAGGAGACGGAGGAGGTCGGGTCGAATTAAAATTTGTACGATGTTAATTGTCGCTGGCGCCTCTATATCCGGCGCTTCCCGGAACATTGTCACGGGAAACCGGAGCCCGGAGTGGCTTTCGGGTTGCGGGCTGTCGCGAGCGTATGGAAGAAATTAATTTTTAGTTAGCTCACGGCTCTCGAGTCTCTCGCCCTCTCCGTTTCTCTCGTCCCAAGCAATTAGGCACGTGTGCCAGGGCGCGACAATGCGTCTCACCCCGTAATACATAACACGTTTGCGCGAGCCCGGAATGGACCACCGGCCGGAAACGTACACGATAAATCGACATGCAGAGTCGGTCTCATATTCTTCGGTTATCCGTTATAATTTGCCGGAAAATTATTATCGCTCGGAGTAAAATCAATTTTCGGTTTTTCAACGAAAGCTTGATATATATATTTTTTTTTGAAGCGTAATTTCGATTATGTTCGATTGGCAACACGAGTAATTATCAATTACCGATATTATCGATACTCCGAATATTCTCCGGCTATCCGTTATAATTTTCCGGAAAATTTTTATCGCCCGGGGTAAATTCAATTTCCTAATTTTAATGGAAAGCTTGACGTATTTTTTTATACGTAATTTCGATGATGTTCGATTGGCAACACGATTAATGGTCAATTACCTATATTATCGGTACGGGTCGGGTGATATCTGTGTTGAAAATTTAAACTTTTTCAGGGCCCGAGGCGGTTCGCGCGACGAACGTCTTTTACTACCTCACCTACGAGGGAAGCGTCGAGTTGGACACGATAACGGATCTCGTTATGAAGGAAGCTATCGAGAATCAAATAAGAAACTTTGGCCAGACCCCGTCGCAGCTTCTCATGGAGCCTCATCCGCCGAGGAGTTCGGCTATGCATCTGGTGATTTGATCTATGGATTGTTGATTATGATTACAGTAAACAATTTTTTAATCGTTATATTGATGATTTTTATTTTTTTCTGCCTGTTTCCAGTCACCGATGATGTTCTCGAGTATCCCGGACGACGTCTGCATGACAATAAAGTTTCCCTCGAACTCGCCAATCTGCCATATCTCGGCGAACACTTATCCACAATTGCCTCTGCCATCGGTCGTCACTGTTACAACCGGACAGCAATTCGCTGTCAATCGCTGGAACACCAATTACGCCGGTGAGTTCACCGATAATCACAAAACCCGTGTGTACTCGGAGCTCCAAATCGAATTCGTAAAGTTAATTTCAATAATTATTTCAGCGTCCGTACAATCACCGAGCTACGCCGACACCCCACAAGCTCAAGCAATCAATCAACCACTGTCGATGGATCCCGTTTTGTGTAAGTGAAACTCTTCTGGTCGGTCCTGTTATTATATATATATTTTTTTAAGTTGCGTCGCTTCACACTACTCAAATGAATACTACATTTGTAAAGAAATTCATACTAGTTTGTATTCGATTAGAAGTATTTATATTGGAGCAGATGTCCTTAACGTAGAAAACCATTAATTGCAATGGATTTGCAAAAAATATTTTTTGTTTCGTAGCTCAAACAGCAAACAGCTCGAACCCCGCTCTGCGAAGACACCTGGGCGACAATTTCAGTCAAAAGCTCAAGATTCGCAGCAACTGTTTCGTAACGACGGTTGACAGTAGGTTTTTGGTGGCGTGTGGATTCTGGGACAACAGTTTCCGCGTGTTCTCCACCGAAACTGGTAAACTAACAAACTTTTGTTTCTTTCTAAGGAAGTGGATTGATCGAGACTTGTCAAAGATGAAATTCGATGTCATGCAGATATGTTTGGAGTCATTTTCCTCGCTCTTTTCAATCAATGTACAATTTTCATGAAAAATTAATGGACTTTAATAGTAAAATTAAAGTAAATCATTAAAAGTAAAGTATTTTTAAAGTTTCCAATATACCGTACAATAAACGTTAATTTTTCATCACAATTGTGTACAAAATTAAAAATGCCAGTTAATGCGTAAAAACTTCCAGTGCCATTAAATTTCATATGCATTTTTTTTTTACGGTGTTGAATATAATTTTATGGAGTTTCGAGGATTGAGTGATGTTTTTTTTTTTCAGCCAAGATAGTCCAAATCGTCTTCGGCCATTACGGAGTGGTGACGTGTCTGTCGAGAAGCGAATGCAATATCACTTCCGATTGTTACATCGCTTCCGGCAGCGCCGATTGCACCGTTTTGCTGTGGCACTGGAACGCGAGAACACAGACGATCGTCGGCGAAAGTGAAGCGCCCGCGCCTCGTGCCACACTTACGGGTCACGAGCAGCCGGTCACAGCAGTAGTTATTTCCGCCGAGCTCGGCCTCGTCGTTTCCGGCTCTTACTGTGAGTATCTTTAAAAAAAAAAGATGTGTACCGATCCATAATTTTTTTTATACCGACGACGACACATTTTTTCTTCCACAATCGTAAAATGATTTTTTTACTCTACACAGACGGCCCAGTTCTGGTGCACACCACGTTCGGCGACCTCTTGAGATCACTCGAAGCTCCAAACGGTTTCAACTCCCCGGAGAACATCGCGATGTCGCGAGAGGGCGTGATCGTGGTCAATTACGAACGTGGACACATCGCTGCGTTTACGATCAATGGAAAGAGACTTCGGCACGAGTCTCACAACGATAATCTCCAGGTACATTTTTTTACAATCATTAAATGTTAAGGTCGATCATTTTTTTAAAAATTATTTCTGAGGAAAGTAATGTTCTTACGAATATTATGAATATGTGCGTCGGAGTTTAATGCGTTGAGATAAAACGTATAACGTAAAATTGCCGTGTTTACTGTACAGGTACTGGAAGTTTGTATGCAAAAACTGGTATATAAAATTTGTACGCTAAATTTAATGTATCAGCTTTTTTATATAAACTTCCAGTCCGGTACATAAAACTTACAATGTTTTTAACAGTGCAGAGACTGCGAGAAAAATATTGTTGTTTCGAATAGCACGAATATTGCGACAGAGTTCCGTTGCTCCAAGATAAAACATAAAACATAAAATTTCAGTGTCTGCTGCTGAGCAGAGACGGCGAGTACTTGATGACCGGTGGGGATAAGGGTATAGTCGAGGTCTGGAGGACTTTCAACCTCGCCCTGCTCTACGCCTTCCCGACCTGCGAGAGCAGCGTTCGTTCGCTGGCGCTCTCTCACGACCAGAAGTGAGTACTACGCGGCCAAAAATTTCGTTGAATTTTGTCAGCGCTGCCTATAGTGCCGTACCTCGGTGAAGAAGTTTCGACTGTTTGATCTACAAACCCTTAACCTTTTTTTTCCCCCCGACGTAATTTCAGGTTCCTTCTGGCCGGTCTGGCAAACGGCTCGATCGTAATCTTTCACATCGACTTCAACAGATGGCACCACGAGTTTCAGCAGCGCTACTGAAACTACGGTTTTCTCTACGTACACTACTAGACGAAGGACGAGCTGCAAGGCCGCCGATGTCTGGCTGCTAGCACAATCAGTCGGTCCGGAGACGATCCTCGCTTAAATGGCTAAACCAGGCAAAAAAACGCGTTGCCATGGAAAATGACTTAGGCTTGCGGATAGTGGCTTCTCATACCGGCAGCTTCTACTCGCGCCGCCTCGAGACCCGTCGATGCGACTAGCTAAATTAGAAAAAAAAAGATACAAAAGACAAAAACTGTCTCGACGAGGCGATTATTGTAGTCGAAGAATTTTTTCTACGGTAGCGATAAATGTGGCGTAAAAAGAAAAAAATACTATAGTGGCAAAGGTACTTAGACGATAAAAATCGACGAGGCAATCGAGAATTCTCGCCGAATCTCCTGCGGCTAAACGAAACGTACGAAATTGAGATTCGTTGAAATTTTGCGATTAGAGTATATTCGTTAAGCCGTGCTCCGTGACTTAATTTTTTTTTTCGAGATTCTCGAAAATGAGAGCGATGAGTAACGTAAATGCACAGTAAAATATGTACCAACGTTTATTGTCCCTAAACGTTTACAATTCGCTTCATGTTAATTTTACAAAAAAAATCTTGTTCATTTTACGAATATTTTTTGTGAAATTAACAACAAAATAATTGTGGACGTTTGGGGACAAAAAAAGTTTCTTAAATGTACAAATCTTTTTTACTGTGTGGGGGGAAAGAAAATAAGAAAACAAAACAGGTAGCACGTAACGCTAGTCAATTACGAAGACATATTTTATCTAAGTTGCGAATCGACCGAAAGCTTCGAAAGACGTTGACGCTCGATACGATTTACGAGCACACATGAGGAAACAAGATTGACGAAGAATTTGACGAGAATGAGAGGAGTTCCGATCTATGAAATGCCCAACGATGAGTCACTTATTTTTTCGCGTGCACCAAACGCGCAAACGCGCGTGAGTTTGGCCGTTATTTCTCCTAGTGTTTCCCGTTGTAAATACGCGTAAGCTTCGGTGTTACGAAATGATAAAAAAAAAAAAAAAACAATTGCCCTTTCTGCAATGGAAAATTAGCGAGGCAAGGTGAAACGCATAAATGGCAAGAATAAGATTGTCGCTTCTTGTCTCGATTGTGTGTGAAAAATGCAGGCTTTGCGGGCGAGCGTCGAACGACCTTGTTCGATCAGCGAGAAAAAAATACTTTTTTTTTAAAGAAAAAGATGGCGGAACAAGTCGCTTGCTATTTTTCCCCGCGGGTGCGCGAGTCGCGTTCTTCGAAAAAAATGATACACTAATTTCGTCAGAGCCGTCCAACTTAACTTTGTGAGGATATTTATTAATATTTTCGCACGCCAACTATACTTAAAGAAATAAATGGAACAAAAATGGAGCAAAGTAAAAAAAGTGATCACCACGTAAGCGAACGTAGGGTAAAACTGGATTGCCGAGAACGCAAGTTAATTGAATTACAATTGTTCGGCTGAAATTGAAGATCGCAAAAATTCGCGGAAGGCGAATAAAGTTAGACCGATCGCGAGAATGATGAAAAACGAAAAATGGAGAAGAAAAAGCGGCTTGGTCAGTTTTTATTTCCTCTTCACATTGCTAAGATGGATAAGTGTTACGTATATACATAATATAATATATATATATATATATTGAAATATATATGTATATTGACATATATTTGTGCACGCGCACACGAAATGCCCCGCGTACACAAATCGAGCTGTAAGATGAAGAATGGGGCTCTATATTATCCTTATAAATAAACATAGAACGGCACATGCTTTTGCAATGACTACACTATTTTGTCACCATCTCGATAAATTAATTCGATTAATCAATCACTATCTATAATATAGCGCGCGGGTCGGTTGTCCGTTCGTCTGCGCGTTTAATCATCAATTTTTTCTTTCCTTTCGCCACTTTTTCGTAGTCGTTGATGACGATACAAAAAAAAAAAAAAAAAAAAATGAAGAAAAGAAAGTTACATCGATTAAATACCATTCGCTTTTCGTGTTGTACAATATTGAAGGAAGACGTTAAAAAAAATCAAACGACATTGTTTATCTGCGAGTTTTTAGTTTTTGTTTTTGAGAACGTGGAAAAGCGAGTGAAAGATCGAGCGAATATTATGATAATTGCGTGACTATCGACGTTTGTGTAAATGGAACTACTAGTCTAGAAGCCTGTGACGATTTGCAGTCGAGCCGTAGGGGCAAAAATTAAAAAACATAAACTGAACAAAAATCTTGGTTCGACGTGGCTCGATAACCGCTACTGTATAATCGCCGACAAATTGACTTATGTTCTGCGTTTCTCACGCACACTTAGACGCAGCTAGTCAAGAGTAAGCAAAAAAAAATGAAGAAAAACGTTCGCGCAGCACGAACACATAGCTGTCAGGATATAATTACTTAATATATATATTGAAAAAAATATATATATATATATATATATATTGTACACTGTACTACCTAATAACGTCTAGGATTAAGCAATACGTGCATGGAGCTGTTGTCTTAGCAATCAACCACTTAAGCTTGGGAATCCACGATGTGTTATTGATATTGTTGTGCATCGCTGTTGGACTTGAAAGTGACAATTATGAAAAGCGAAGAAAATTTAAAAAAAAAAACTCGTGCGCGTGTGAAAAAGGTTATGAGTACAAACAATGAAAGAAAAAAAAATGGATTCGAAAGATCCAACGAAAAAAAAAAAAAATTAAATCTAATTTTTTTCTTTTGGAAAAATTATATTTAATTTCTTTTTCGTTTGGAAGTTTTCGTCAGTTTGTTTTCTTCCCATGTTTGTTGGTGGCTGAATAATTGGCGCAGGGTGCTTTTTACTATTTTCTTGCAAGCGTACCTCGAGTCCCCAATAATAAACGCTGCCTAGAAACATTCGAACCGCGTTTCCAGATCTCGGCGACCGTGCGACCGTGGAATAAATTTAATAGCGCGTTTTTAAGAAACAAAAAAAAACAAAACCCGAGGAGAATCGCGCTTCTAAAAAAAACCCGAGGAGAGGCGCGGTTATAAATAAAATTGAAAAGAAAAAACAAAAAATAAAAAACACGAGCTCAAAAGCAGTGAATTTTAATCGACGTGAATGTGTCTCGCAAGCAAAAGGTTTTTTATATTTGTTTATAGGTGTGTGAGAGTGATGCATTTATCAAGCGAAGATTGTTAGTGAATTCCCTCCATAACTGCTAAAGGATGTTAAACTCAAATCAATTTCTGTCCGAAACTATACACTTCAGTATAAATAACGCTATTTTAAATAACGCTAAGTACAACGCTACGAGAGTTTGCCTATATTATTATTGATCACTTATTAATTAAACTTAAACGATCATTAACAACATACTTAATAAATTAATATTAAATTGAATAAAAATAATTAAAGAAAAAAAAACAAATAATAATAATGAAATAACATCGGGCGGTATATCCGTAATGAAAGCATAGATTTGTATATTCGAAACGAGTAAGCACATTAATGTTTACGTGTGAGGTAATTTTAATTAACCCCCTCCCCGCCCCCTGCCTCCTACCACATTATTATATACAATAAAATCCAAGGTGTATAAGCTGTGTAAAGTTTCATCCGATTTGTTGACGTTATTATTAAACCTGCCCGTTTAATTATACGATGGGTTATACCGATAACTCTGATGTTTATAATAATAACGTGAAAATGAAGAGTTGGATAGAAAAACCGAAAAAAAAAAAAAAAATTAAGCCGGGCTGTATTCTCGATAGGTGCGCATTATCTTTTTCCGCCCGCGTAATAGATTCATGAATGCTTCGAATTTAATATAAACGATGAAAAAATGAACGATGTAAAAAAAAGGATACTAAAAATTACATAGAATTGGAGTGGCCTAATATTCGTTGTCCCGTCGTCGAACGTTCGTTCTATTTCATTCGAAACATTTTTTTTTAGATAAATTGCAATTCGATTCGAGCGCCTCTTCCGGCTCATCGTTGTCGGTGGTAAAGATGAACAAACAAACAAACAAACAAAAGAATTAACAATACAATTAATGAAAATGGCGAAGCTCATTTCGAAACTTTTACAGAGTATTCCTGACGCGTAAAAGGTACTTGAAAAATCGTTGCTACTTAACGAGACATTAAGCTCTATTGCTTATTTTATACTTAGAGTTATCGTAAAAGGTTTCGACTATAGAAGTAAAATAATGGGCAAGTTGTATCTTAGGTTAAGGTAGACTAATATGTAAAAAAAAAAATAAGTAGCGAAATAAATGCAAAGTACATTTGATGTTGCATATTTGATTACTTTTATTTATTATTGTCGACACGACCCGGTAATGCACAGCCTTTTCGTCCACATATTATTTATTTTTGAAAATCTAATTTTTCGAGCGAAAATGACGTCATGTCGGTAATCCGTCACTTCCGTCCAAAATTTCATTTTGAAAAAAAGTGAGAATTCATCACGAAAATGGTTATTTAGAGAATTGTAATAATAACTATCACTACAAAAAAAAATACTTGGAATGGGAATAGGGCAGAATTTCAAAATTTCCCCTTGAAAGAATAGTCTTGACATGGTGCTTCGGTTTCACTTTTTAAATTTATTTTTCCTTCACGATCACAACGGGGCATTTTATGCCTAAATACAGTATGGATATGCACGCATTAGAAAAGTATGTTCACTACAGATACCGAGGTTCTTTTCACATTTCAATCATATACATATATATGTATATATATTTTGTTTTTGTTCAATTATTCACTACTACGCCTTCCTCTCGCGATTAGAGTAGACTTTGGACGAGATGAGCACTACGTGTCAATTATATGCCATTTCTATTCTCAGCTGTGTTTGATTAAATAATTGTCTTCGCGCACATTTCGATCGTATAGGTAATGATCAGTTTTTATATGACACAATATAATATGTGCGCAATCGTCGATTGATATGTGGAAGTTTACGTATACACAGTTCGTCACCCATCATTGACAGGCAGTGGAGAATTTTGGAAGAAAACAATGATCTTTTTTTTTTTGGTTGTTGGATAATTTTTGAATGATTAATCTCGATTTGTTCGATGACGGATCCGATCGATCGGCCATCTCAATTACGGTATTATTGACCACTAATCGATTGTTACTAATTTTTCTACGGTCCTACGTTGTTTACATCGAACATCTTGGTATATATTATAATATTCGGTTACATTGAACTTGCCGCGAAGCTAAAAAAATATATTGCGCTTACTATTATAATTAAATCACAAATAAAAAATTTAGCTTGGCTTTGCTCATTCAAGGCCTACTCCGATTACGACACAAGGGTTACTATATTTCCCGGTGCTCGATTTTCACCGCTCTACTCGATTATGCGATCTCGATCAATTACGCGAAGAATACGTGATTCTTCTTTTTTCTAATGTTTTTTTTTTTTGCGTCTCAATCGAATCACCTATTTCAATCAGCGCACTCAGACTTTCCGCTGACATTTAAATCGAACCGTACAAAATTCTTTCGCTCACAAATTGCGCTTCCGACGAACTAACAGCCAAATTATTTTTAATACACGTTGGAATCAAACGATCGGTACAATTTTAATTTCCACGAAGAGGAGATACGCAAAATCGTCGAAGCAACCGATTTTATTTTGTCATATCAAGTGTGCCGCAGTGTTTATTTTTATTTTATTTTTTTTGTAGATCGCACGTGTACTGGGTTCGATCATTTAACAGATTAGGAATATTTTCAATCTTTCAAATCTTCCGAAATGTTCCTGAAGTGTGTGAAAATACTATTTTGAATCATTTTTAATTTCCTGTTTCATCGAAATGTTTATACGATTGTCTCCGTGATTATGTGGGTGGGATATGCAAATTGGCGTCGAGATGCAATCGTTGATATTTCGCTGAAATGTTTAAAAAAACATCTCGGAAACATTTCAATGTAAGAATCATGAGCGGACAAGGAAATATTTTCAAAATGATTTTACATTTCACAAAATTTTTTTTGATATTGGTCAAATATTTTTCATATTTCGAAAAGATACTTCTGAAACTTTTCAAAAATATCGCCGTGCTACGTGGGCGGCTGATATGACTTTGTTGACTTCGAGTCTCAAATGTATAATTTTTTTAAATTATTTTCACATCATTTTGCGTCTCCTCGTCACGACATACAAAACGGATAACTCCATAAAATTAGATCACGGGATGTAAAATAAAGCAAATTGCTTTCATGCTCGTAGTGACGAGGTCAACAAGTACATTTTGCAAACTACGACTATGCGTACTCTACGCTGAGAAAAAAAAACTCATTTCGAAGAAACAAATGCCCATACCAAAAATGTTTACCAAAAAAAAGGTTCCTGACTTTCTTCCACTAAAACACAGTATCGGCATATCGTCCTGACGACTTAATTAAATTGTTACGGATTTGCATATACACCGCTTATATTACAATAATATTCTGTACATGTATTTTTCGTCATTTAATGTCGCCCGTAGCTCCAAAATATATATCGTACATTATTATCAAGTTCACGATCGAATTTTTGAGTTTATACCGCATACGTGTGTTCACAAAGCAGCGGGTGGATACAGATTGTTTTTTAATAATCAGAGTCCACGAAGCAGTCTCGCATCGCGAGGATCAACCACGATTGGACGACTGTCTGTAGATGTTTTTTTTTTTTTTTTTCTATCAGTGTGTTATGTGTTCGCCAATATGATATACCTCTCTACTTAATACATGTGTTTAGCATCGTGTTTTTGCGGTTTATCACAAAGAGAGCCACCAAGGCTTTTGTTTTTTTTGTTTCTTGTTTGTTTTTTAAGTTTAAAATTTATGTTTTCTTTACGTAAACATACATTATGTTATTCTCGAACATCAAACTTCATCCTCACGGTACTGAATAATATCGAGCGTGGAAATAGTAAACGGCGTTATTTAGCGATTCACTGTGATTAATCATTTATTCAGGATTCGTAAGTTACGCGAATTATTTGAGAGACTTTACTTAATAATAATTTTTGCTCCGAAACGCTGAAAACCTGTTGCCAATTTTTTACCTTTTTTTTATTTTTTTTTCTCGCCCTTTGCGTTACTTCCGATTCAATTCTTACGAACTAAAGGATCTTTTGGATACAAGACCGAATGGAGATCGCGGTCTCGCCGGGAAGAAACGTCCCATTGGGCGACCAAGCGCCCGGGCCTGATGTACCTTTTTTTCTCTGCGTTTACTATATTCACGTTCGTTTTAGTCGCCTCGATCTTTCGACAATAGCAAAGCACAGAGATCAACTCCGTCCGCGTCTCAGATCCTGTCTTGTCTTTTTTTTCTTCTTCTTCATTGATCTCACGAGACATTAAGTTGCACTCGACGTTCAGTCGAGCAACGTGCATAAAGTGACAGAAGGGGATAATCTCCTAGAAGATTTCCGATAGAATTCACTTCCTTCGGCTTTCGCGATCTCGAACGCGTTATCTTCATCTGTAATAAAAAAAAAAAATAGAACATTCAATATTAATATCAATATTAAGTAAAAATCTTCGAAACTAACGAAAAAGGGTGAACTTTTGATTCGCCAAATACCGTGAAAAAAAGGTGCAAAGTATTCTCGCATGGGTTCCTCATTTGTTACAATCTTGCGCATAGATTTCTCTATGAGAAAGTTCGTCGATCGATTTTTGGCTATGCCCAAAATTGCCATACATCAGGAATCCATGTTCAAACTACTTTGCACCTTGTCAAAATTTATTTTACTTATTTTTAGATTTTATTTACTTATTTTTTTTACCGATATTTGCTTCGTAGCCTTTCATGTAGAGGAAACTTTGTTTTGGTGAAAATATTTCGAGATTTTAATGAAACTTGTTCAGAATGTTCGAAATAATCGAAACATCTCATTTAGAAAAAATATCCGGGTTCTTACTAAATTCAATAGAGAACACGGTTCCATGAAAGTTTATTTGTATCGAATTCTTTGGTCAAATATCTAAATAAGAAATTATAAGAGCTAGATCGACAAGAAGTTGTAAGAAAGCTTCCTGCAAAAAAAAAAACAAGCATAAAAACTCCACCACCACTTTAAAATACAATGATGTCGATTTTTTTTACTGACCTGCTGTTCAAGCAGCTCAGGCTCACTGGAAGCGGCTCGGAATTGACCGCTGGAATGTGACCGGCAACAGTTTCGAGAAGAGGATACCATTGTGCCACGGGTTTTCGAGGGTTGTCGAGCATTTCCAGCCAGTGATCTCTGCCGATTCCGATGAAACTCGAGCCTATTGCCGTGCATCCCATCAACTCGTTCGAGCCAATCCTGCAATCGAGATAATCTATAAATATATGGCGATCATTTTTTATAAAACGACGATAAAATATGAAAAATCGCTTTTCGCACACCTGTCGTAATCAATCACTTTTACAATAAGACTGACTTCCTCGACGTTATCAGCCGGCACGTCGAATACCAGGGACTCATTGTACACCGGGTACAGAGTATTTTTCTTCACCGTTGTTTTCTTCTTTTTTATTCTTTTGCCCTGACAGAGCAGATATACCTTTACGTAAGGATCTGAAAAATAGATTAGAAAAAATATTTTTTATAGGATTTTTTTTTCCTTGTGCA
This sequence comes from Amblyteles armatorius, assembly GCA_933228735.2. Classification (NCBI taxonomy): domain Eukaryota; kingdom Metazoa; phylum Arthropoda; class Insecta; order Hymenoptera; family Ichneumonidae; genus Amblyteles; species Amblyteles armatorius. The sequence continues at coordinate 10,956,114 of OW121695.1, read as the reverse complement.
TTTTTTTTAGAATAATGTAATACGGTATGGCTGACCCTAGAACTCATTATGAGGTGGAGAATCAGCCCAGACGATATTCAAGGAACTCGATTTTTGTCAAATTTCGTTAAGTTTGGGCTTTAAGTGTGTTTAATAAAATCATGCCATTCTGTTCCTAATTAAAAAACGAAGAGATTCATGTGCGGAAAAACCCATTTGCTACTCATTGGACCCATGTACGTAGAAGAAACGCTTGGGGTAGATATCTACCCCAGTCATGAGTTAGAAGGTAGAAAAAATGATACATAAGGTGTAGGATTAAAATTACAATTTTAATTTTATTTATACCGAAAACCACTAGAAAACTCACCAGACGATCCGGTGATATCCATTGCTTTCAGATTTCGAGCCTTGATTATAGTCACGGTCAATCGCCCGGCAGTCGGCAAATAACACAGTGTTAACATCAATTCTCCGAGGTCGACCTTTTCCTAGAATAAAAAAATCCAGTGTAAGTTTTATTAACGCAAGCGCCAAGACATTGCCATTGCAAGCCATTGTTCGAAACGGACTGATAATCATTAAAAATTGACGACATTAATATTTACCTGTTGAGCGCAAAGAATGTCCATGGTGTATTCAATCTCCTGTTCCAGATCGGTGCAATCCAAGAGCCCTTTGAGAACGACCTGACCGATCAAGTCGTGTCTGGAGAATCGATCGAAGTCATAGACGGAGAATTGAACGTAACGTTCCCGCAAGTCGTCGTAAGGTACGCTGCAAATTTTAATGAGTTTCCATTATCGAACCTTTTTTATAGCACATGTCTAAACAAATTTTGATAAAATATTTTAATTGGAATTAACAACTAATGTTTATTATTTTTTTTTTTTTCAATTTTCCTAGATTGTTCTTTGGCACATTTACAATCTATAGAAAAATTGTGACGATGGATTATCGACGAGTCATTGGCCATGCACGTTTAAAATGCTTACCTGAAGATGAAAGTTTCGTTGAATATCGGAGCCAAATTTTTCCGGTGAACTTTCGTCTGAAACTTCTTTTTCCGGTCCGGCAAGAGATAAACCTTGACGTAAGGGTCGCTGCTTCCGGTTACGTCCTTGACAGGTAATCCGCGAGCCTCCAATACCTGTGCAAAAATTTGGTGCTTCCTGAATGCATTTCTGTATTAAAAATACCAAAAACTGGCGACTTGTATTTTTTTCGAAATTTGAAAAATTCACCATTTCCAGCATAGGGAATCCTATGTTAAATTTTGCGAAACGGCACTTTTTTTCAAAAAATTTCGAGATATCGAATTAAAACCTTCGCCATTGTTTTCAAGTGGCATATTTACCAACCGATTTCAGTAAAGAAAAAATTCTAAAAAATTTTTTTGAAGAAATACCAGTTTTGTCGAAAAATTGTAAGGGTCACTCCTTATCATTTTTCCATTTTCAAAATTTCGAGATATCGAATTAAAACCTTCGCCATTGTTTTCAAGTGGCATATTTACCAACCGATTTCAGTAAAGAAAAAATTCTCAAAATTTTTTTTGAAGAAATACCATTTTTGTCGAAAAATTGTAAGGGTCACCCCTTATCATTTTTCCATTTTCAAAATGACCAAATTTTTTTTTTCGAGATATCGCTTTTTTATCACCTCCATTGGCTTCAAGTGACCCATTTCCGGCTCAAAACACTGGCGATCTTTTCAAGAACTCGAATTTACATTTAGAACTCCAATGTCCTACGTTGCATTTGTAGCTCTTCATTTTTACGTAAATAATTTTTGAACACTAATAAAAACAAAAAATCTCCAACCTATTCTTTGATCGACAATATTCAACGGCAATTTATAGTAAGTTCGCAAGTTAATAAACTTGTCGCGGAACGACGCTCCCCGAAGTTTAGACAGTAGAAGCAGAAGCGTTAAACGCGACATGGGAACCTCAATAACCGTTATCTGTCTATGCATTGACGTCTATCGAATGGTCATAAATCTAGGCCGGAAAATGACTGGGCGAGCGTTAAACTGGAGCACGTAGTATATCGATCGGAACAGTTGCACCGGCATAAAGGAGACACTTCGAGTCTGGTTGTGTATTATTGTCAGTCGTCTTGACGCTCGGGAATTCATGAGAATTTCCACGACTATTACGTACGCGGGGGTGGTAAATACGAACTGCTTCTGACATTGATTGAATCCAGGCTTTTACTCGTACTTCAGTTGGCCTCGCAGGAAAAATGAATAAAAAAGAAAGAAAAAAATAGAAAAAAATCTAGCGACTGTTCTCCTTTCTCGGCAACACTGCAATCTATATGGGGAATTTTGCGTTGGCGTCCTTCGAGCCCAGATCTGCGCCGCGTCTGCTTCGGATCTCGTTGCTTGTCGGAAACATTGCGCGGATCTATAGAACGGCATCGGCAACTTCGCTCCTCGAGAATTACACGCTGGTTAGTGCCGAGCGAGTTTCGGCTGAGGCGGAGCATGTTTCAATGGAGAGTACGAGGTAGCTGTGCCGAAACTATCGCTGCGGAAATTGTTGAAACTCACCTTAACGACGAGACCCTCGATCTCCTTGTCGTACCGGAGAGCGAAGTGGAGTTTGCCGGCGCACTCCATCTCCGCGGTACTCGAGCTCTCGGTACTCTCCTGTCTCGTCAGATCCTTCTTGTACAACTCCGGCTGCAATTGAAATTGTACACGTTGCGATATTTTTGATATTACAAAAGGATAGCATGCAATATAAAAAAAAAAAATTCGCATGAAATTTAGCGTTGCATCACAAGTTTTTATGCGTGAACTGGGATGTTCAATTTCATGTACAATTGTGATGAAGAATTGACGTACAGTATTTCGAACACTTTAGAGATACTTTACTTTTAATCATTTAAGTTAATTTTATTATACAAGTACTTTAATTTCACCGTAAAAACGCATTAATTTTTTATGAGAATTGTACATAAAATGTAATGTATCAATTCTTGCATAAAAACTTTCTGTCCGGTGCATTAAGTTTACAATTTTTCAAAACAGTGCAGTCGAATGGTAAAAAGTACCTTGATCAGGCCGAGGCTCGAGTCGCTGCGGTTCTCCAGGCTGCAGATGCTGAATTTAATGTTGGGCAGGTCGAGACGGTGGGACAATTGGCGCTGGAAGGTCTGGTGCCTCATCGGCACTATCGGCAGGGTTGTTTGTCGCAATACCTGTACACACAATTTACGGTAAGAATGTCTGATATCGTGACAGCGGTCGTTAAAGTCCTTGGAGTCCTGGAATTGTCCTTGAATTTCACCTAATGTCCTTGAATTGTTTATTTCCCCGAAAATTTGAGTTTGTTCAAAAATTTATATTTAGGTCGGTAAATGTTTTTGTGTTTTTAAAAAATGAACTGCCACGTATTTCCACGTGTTTTTTTCCCGCTGAACACGAATCCGCTGCCTTTTTTGGGCCTAAAGTACAGTGAGCCATAGAAAATCTTGATTTTATAGACGAGGAAACGTATTTCTAGGATTAAAATCTGAAATATTGGGTTTCGAGCAAAAATGAACGTGACTTAACGTAGACAACTAATGGCTGGGCCGTCGACAGTTGGGACGAAATTTCAAAGAGTCTTAAGGCCCAACTTCATTTAAAAAAATCTTAACCGCGACAAATTCAGTTTCCCGGTTGACCCACCGACACTCAACCGTTAGGTACATTAGGTTAGTTCCCAGGAGAATAATTGACTTTTGGAAGGTAAACCGCTTTACCGGACCCAAAACTTGAGAATCACAAGCTGGGCGAAGCGAATAAATGTCCAAGCTTGCATTTCTCGTTTCTCTTATTCAGCGAATGGTAACTAATGGCAGGTCCGTCGTCAGCCGGGACGAAACTTGCCACAACTTAAGAGCCAAGCCCACCTATATTGGTTCCGAGCTTCACGGAAGTGCGTAATTTCCCGGAGGTCTCTTACACTCGAACTCAACTGTGTCCGACTTGATTTCGAAAACCCTAACCACGACAAATTTAGTTTCACGCTTGACCCACCGGGAGTCAACGTTTAGGTACATCGAGTTAGCTCAGGATAGTTAACGATAATAAAGTTTGCAGGAAAATACTTGATTGAGAGACTCCTGAAAGGCAAACCGCTCCATCGAACGTAAAACTTCAGAATCGCAGGCTCGGCGAAGCGAATAAATGTCCAAGCTTGTTCTCGGAATGGTGAAAATAAAAATTAAACTTTACCTTCTTGCTGTCCTTTTGTTCCTGCACGTATTCATGGGTTATCGGCTCCGATTGAAGATCGGGCAGGGAATGACTGATCCGTATAGCGTTCTGCTGTGAAAGCTCTCCATCTCCGCCGTCGTCATTCTCGTGACGCGCAACTCCCATTAACCACTTCCACGTTGCCGAGCATTGAAAGCTCACCGCCGCCAGGAGCACGAGAGCCATGAGTGCGACGCCAGTGCCTATTAACAGCTGATACGGAAAGCTCTCGCTCCACTCCTCTGTCGGGAAAAAAAAAAATTTGTCAATTCCATTAGCGTAATGAAAATCCACACCGTTCGTTAAGAAACGATCAGCTTTTAAAAACTCTAGGGTATGGCTTTAAACTCTCGCAGGTCAAACTTTGAGTGCCAAAAAAATAAATAAAAAAATATTTAATCCGGAGATCCGCGATCTCCGGAATCGCTAATTGCTCGACGTCCGCTATGATTATTCCTCATGCGGAGCGCATAATCTAGATATAATCTCGTCTGGGAGCTGACGAGTTTGATGCACAAAATCGATTGAGGGCCACATTGGAGTGAAGTCTGGTTCAATGTTGGCTCGGGGCTACCCGAAGGATAGACAGAGGAACCGTAATTTCCGTAAGCTCAGGTTGATTGCCAACCATCCGTGAGCTATGCGTACCGTGAACTTTCCGCTATAGAGAGTCAAGTTCGGTAGACCAAGAGCGGGGCATTTCTCCTCGGGCGAAGAAGTTGGTTCTGATTGTACACGGCCAGTGAACAATGCGAAACTCCACTCAGACGCGCACTGCAGCATGGGGGATCGCAAAGTGGTTAGGGTCAATATCGATCAGACCCAACCTTCGGCCGCACACTCCCGGCCCGTTTTTGCAGTGGCGAGACATAATTTTCAATGGCACTTCAGTCAGAGTATTTTGAAAAAATTTATGAAACAATAGAACAGAACACCGGCCCGCTTCAGCTCAATTGTTAAAATTAGTTATATATAACACAAGATTTTTCTGAATTTTTTCAGATTTTTTAATTCAGGCGATCGATAAGTTTATTTTTTTTATCATAAGTAATTGAAAAACAGATTTTAAAATCGAATGAAAAACCTGCGTTCTTTTGAGAGTTAGTTCAGTCATATGAAAAATCGCGGGTCTAATCCAAGATGTGAAAGGTAAGACATCATTTATAATTGCACTTCAGGCAAAGAATTCTGAAAAATCTATAGTTTCTTCACTAATTAACTGTCGAAGTACTTTTTCATCGAAGTGAAGAATGCGAAATTCCTGTCAGAGGCGTACTGCAGCGTCGTGGAGCGCAAAGTCGTTAAGGTCAATATCGATCAAACCCAACCCTCGGCCGTACACTCTCGACTCGTTTGTGCTGTAGCGAGACAATTTTCAATGGCACTTCAGTCAAAGTATAAAAAAAAAACCTTCTTCGATTCTACAGTTTCTTCACTAATTAATTGCCGAAGTTCTTCATCAAAGTGAAAAATGCGAACTTCCTCTCAGACACTCACTGCAGCATCAGGGAGCGCAAAGTAGTTACGGTCAATATTTATCAGACCCAACCTTCGGCCGAACACTCTCGGCCCGTTTGTGCAGTAGCGAGACATAATTTTCGATGGCACTTCAGTCAAAGTATTGAAAAAATCCTTCTTCGAATCTACAGTTTCTTCACTAATGAACTGTCGAAGTCCTTTTGCATCAAAGTGCATTCATGCCCAGGCTCAAAGACCTGCGCTTTACTAGACTCGCGCTCAATTTTCCTGGCGACATTAATTCGAGAGACTTAAATTCCTCGCTTCGAAATTTCCGTCCTTTGATGCTTTCGATACTGTAGTTGCCTTTAGCATCTATTTAGGTCATCTGCTGCAAGCTGTTGACGGTATAAAATCAGGCATAAAATTATTAATTTCTTTGATATTTTGATACCTCTGTCTGCCGAAACTTTGAACAATATCGTCCTGTGATTGAAATAAGAAGAGCGTATCTTCTGCGTACGAGGGTGTAATATACCGGACATTCCCCACTATTACGACCTGGGTCTTATACTTCACATCTTGCATTGGGCCGGCGATTTTTTATGACTGAAATAAATCTCAAAGGCACTCAGATTTTTTTTTAGAATAAAAAAAATTGTTTGTAATTATTTATGATTAAAAATATGAACTTATCGATGTCCACAATTTAAAATCTGAAAAGATGCTGAAAAATCTTGTTGTCGAATTAAGATTTGAGCCGAAGTGAGCCGCAATCAAGTTCTATTTTTTCCATTCCATTCCATTAGACCTAGTTCGAAATGTTAGGGAATGCCCCATACGCTATTCTGCTTTCCACCGTTTATCTACTTGCAACTTAATGTGCCATATCTTAAAAACTTTTCATGTCTTATCTGCAATAAAATTTGCATAATTATCCTCTTACCTACTCTACAGAAAAAGTGATATCGTGCATGGAAATTTGTTGATTCTTAGCCGACTCGTCCCCTTCAATGGCTTATCGGCAGTCGGGAGCTTCAACGACCCGAAACGTTCTCCGAGACTGCACTAAACCTTCCGGTAGACTAGTCGCAAAATGTTCAAGAAAAAAAAAAAGAAAATGCTCCGGGAGTTTCAGCGGCTCCGCATATCGAGCTTGCGCGAGTGCTCTTTAATATCAATGTATAAGAGCTCGACAATGCAGTACGCTGGTACATAACAGCGCCCCTTTCAGCTCGGATCGTGGAGGAAAAGCTCTGAATGGCGAATCGGTATGAATATTAAGAATCTTCGCTCATCGCTTAAATTCCCTCCGCGATATATGCGCATTCTTCGGAGCAGGATGGACTCTTTCACGCTCCCGGGGAGCTCCGAGTGTCGTGACGTAATCGTGTGAAAGACTTACCAACGGGATAAAAGAAGCTTTTGACTCTCACGCACGCGAGGACCGACGATGTATCTCGAGTATTTCGATCTAGGGGAAACGGGGACATGTGTCCCCGTTTCCCCTAGATATGTACCGAAGGTATACTCGCGAGGACCGACGATGTATCTCGAGTATTTCGATCTAGGGGAAACAGGGACATGTGTCCCCGTTTTCCCTAGATAAGTACCGAAGGCATAACCCACGGGAACCAGGCGTATACTTATGTAGGGGAAACAGGTACATGTGTCCGGGTCTCCTAGAGCCCCTAGATCTTTACTCCCGTGTGCTATATGAGATTCGGGTTTTTCGAAATGCACTCCCATGAGTGAATTTGGATCAGGATTTTTCTTATTTCACTCCCATGCGCTATGAACGCCGAAATCTCGAGAATATAGTATATGGGACTGATTTATTATTTTCGGATTTCACTCCCATCCGCTATGAACGCTAAAATCTCGGGCATATAGCATATAGGAATTATTTATGATTTTCGAAATCTTCTCCCCTGTGCCATGGGATTTGGATTTTTCGAAATTCACTCCTATACGCTATGAACGCTGAAATTTCGAGTATATTTTATATCCAAAACAAAGTTTTAAATACCAATCAGAACGTTCCAACCTTTCCTGGCAAAAATACAGACAATGCTTCCTCATAAAAGAAGCTTTGCGAATAAAGGAACTTTATGAGAAAGCGACGTGAAAATTTCAATCTGCAACTTTTTTACATTTTGATACACATATGTTTTTTATATTGTTCGGATAAACATCTGTTTTAGTAGATTTTTTAATTTTTAAGAGGTTTTTTTCATAAACATATTTTCTGAACGTTTTAAGTACCTGGCGTACCATTTTTACTTTTTTGAAAAAAAGTATTTTGTGTTTTTTCATTCACTTGAACCGTTCGGACGAATGGCACGGTCATGGTTCTGATAAGTCAGAAAAAAGATTTTACGTTTGTATATCCCTTAAGTGTTTCCGCTCTTTAAATATATGACGAGGAGATTGGGACTCGCGAGGCGCAACCGCTCGTGAATTCGCTGCACCGATTTTCAATGTGCACCGATCGTTTGAGCGCAGTGAAGGCGAACGTTACGATAAGGAGCGGCGGGCCGAACGATGAATAAAATATTAACCGAGATAAGCGACGATTTTCGTGAAGAGGATAATTTTTTTTTTTTTTTTTTCATGAACGTGTGAAGTGGAATTTTCGGTCCATCTGCATCTTCAACAGGCGAATTTCATCCTTTCGATTCTAGTTTCGTGTACGCGAAGTAGCCGATAAACCTTGAGGCCAAAAAGAGGACCGGACAATGAATAAAAGATCAACTGAGACAAGTACCGATTTTCGTGAAGGGGACAATTTTTAATTTTTTTTTAAATAACGTGTGAAGTGGAATTTTTGGTCCATCTGCGTCTTCAACAGGCGCAGTACTGAGTCTTTCGTCCATTCGGTCCTCGTTTGGTGTACGCGACGTAGCCGACAACCTCTATCAGCGTCTCACCGCGGATCTCCTCCTTTATCGGAGTGATCTTTTCGGCGTGATAGTCTTGGGTCACGGCGAGGGCAGCCTCCTCGGCTAATTCGGGTGGCGCGACGGCAACGGCAGCCTCAGCCGCGATCATCATTTCGGTGAACCTCGACGCCTCCTCGGCTCTGATAAGCTTATCGATCGCCTCGGTCAGTTCGTTGTCGTGCTGAACGTTCAGCTCATCGGCTATGTCCGCGTTGCTGATGCTACTCGCGAGAGTCTTCGAGACTGATTTCAAGGGACGCCGACCACCGGGAGCGTTCAATTTTTTGGGCTCCTCCAAAACGTCCTCGGCACTCAAATTTTGCAGCGGTCTACCGGCTCGTCTGTTCGGGAGGAATTAAACGTCGATTAATCCTTCTTTCTTTTTCGTTTTTTTCATAAAAAATACATGCATTTTTTTTTCTTCGAATCATCGGAGCGGAATTTCCAGTGGAAATTTCAACAGGAAAAAAATGGCGTCGAAGGGGTGCACTTTATGCCTGTTGGTACTGTATTGTATTGTTCGATCGACGGTATTGCAATTATGTACGCTATGGTTTTACCACTATTTTTTATATTACCCATTTTTATAAAGGAAAATTATTTTCGTCTTCATCGAATTATTGAAGGTTCGTTTTGCCGGTGGCGAAGTTTTTTTCAGGGGGAATTTCGATAGAAAATAAAATAAAAATTGGCATCGAAGGCTTGTACTTTACGTCCGTTGCTACTGTATTATACCGTCCGTTGCTACTGTGTATACTGTACAATCGACGGTATTGCAATTACGCACGCGATGTTATTCCCAGGATTTTTCATTATTCCCTTTTTCATTAAAAAAAATCTTTTTCGTTGAGACCTCGGAGGTTCGCTCTGCCGGTGGAGAAAATTTTACCAGCAGGAATTTTAATCCATTTTTAAATTTTTTAATAGGCTTCGATCGGTTGTAATTTATGTCTGTTGCTACTGTATTGTAATATACGATCGACGGTATTTCAATTGTGCACTCGATGGTATTACCAATATTTTTCATGTTACCCATTTTCATTTTAAAAAAATTATTTTTCATTGAATCCTCTAAGTTTCGTTCTGCCGGTCGAGCAGATTTTTCCAGCGGGAATTTCAATAGAAAAAAAAAAAAAATGCCTTTGAAGGCTCGCACTTTAAGCCTGTTGCTGCTGTATTGTACTCTACGATCGACGGTATTGCAATCTATGCACGCGGCGGTATTACCGCTGTTGCGACCCCGTTGTCCACCTGGCTTAACGACCCCGGGAACAATTCACCTGAGTTCCTGTATGTGGCTCGTGGCCATTTTATCGAAGCGTTCGAGTATCGATTCGGTATCGGCCCTGGGAGTGCGCTTTTTCGGCTTTCGCGTCCCGACATTGTCGTCCTTGACCCTGGCTTCGCCGAGCCCACCGGGGAACAGAACCATCGACGGTGGCTTACGCGCCATCGCTGTCGGCGGTATTCTTCGCTACTTATTTTTCGTTCTTTTTTTTCCTCTTCCGGTTCTCTCCGTTCTTAGTTTTCCAATACCGTTAGGTTTTTTTTCCTTCCTTCGATAGAGCTCGCTCCTCGTCGTGATTTCCGCCGCGCATCTCAAAGGGCCTGGCTCTTGATAAAAAAACGCAAACGAAGCGAAAGCATTAACGGGCGGACTGCAATGAAAATGTAAAAGAGGAAAAAAATATACGACGATTTGTACCCGGTGGATTCGCATTGTTATTTAATACTTTGTTGTTGCTCGCGGGGCTGTAAATCGATGCCGGCTCTTGCGCCGAGCTACCCCTCGTTACCGGTCAAAAACGCTAACAATCGGCGGAGCGAATCCGTTCCGACAATGGGGGTGCTTTTAATTAACCGCCAATTGCAATCCCTCCACGATCAATGCGGAATATTCCACTCTTTAGCTCTTTTCACGCAACTCGTAAAAACATCACGGATCGTCGACTCGCGATTCGCGATTCTTGTAACCAACGGAGCGAATATAACTGCCTGTCAAACTTATCGGGGATATACGTAAGATTATTGTTATCAACATTATGTAATAATGAAAAATAAAAAATATTAGAGAATAAATAATTAAGGAGATCAAATTTTTTTCTTTAATGTTGGAAAATTAAAAATGTCATTTCACGAGGGAGCCCCGGAATTGTTAAAATTGGAACAAACAAACAAGCGACTTTCCAAAATACACACAAGATTATTGTGATTGTAATTATTATTATTATCCGATAGTACAATTTTTGTAATAAAACAAAAATAAACAATTTATAGCATTTTTAAAAGAGAATTAAAAAAAATGTGAAATGTGAAAAAGTCATTCGACGACGAGCCTTCGCATGTTCGTTGATTTCCAACGGTGAGAAATAGATACACGAACGTGCCAACGGTAAAAGACGTGTAAGTCAGCCTTCTGAGGGGTTAACGACGCGAGGAATCGAATTGCATTTCTATCCATGACCATTGAGGGTCATTTTATTTATAGAACTTTCTATTTATAGGAAGAAATTGTATGCACGAGCCTTGTGCTGGTAAGTCTATGTATTTCTGTCTGGGCATGACATTGACCGCCGGGCTGGCTTGCCGGGCGAGGATGCGCGATTCATAAGCTTCCGTCAGGGTCGCTCTCTGGGGTTCGGGCAGAGCTCCCGATGCTGCCTTGGCACAAGCTTACCGCATTATTATCCTTGCCCGGTCGTTTCCCGGCGACCATGACCTTTTATATTTGTATTTATATTTATGTTTATATTTATATTTATATTTATATTTATATTTATATTTATATTTATATTTATATTTATATTTATATTTATATTTATATTTATATTTATATTTATATTTATATTTATATTTATATTTATATTTATATTTATATTTATATTTATATTTATATTTATATTTATATTTATGAATAAATACCGACAGTCTGGATACGCCGTGTCTTACCGATATACAGCATTCCCTCCTGCGGCTCCGCATCCCCGCTAGTCAGTATAAAAAAAGAAAGTTTCTGTTTCCGTAAGCTCCGAAGCTACTCTTCAAGTATCATCACTTAACTCCTTGAGCGCAGCCCCGGTAACTCAGCGAGAAACTCTTCGTCGTACGCGCGGCCTTGTCCTTGAAGTACGTCTCAAGTAAAGAGCCCTCCGTTTCTCGCTTGTTTATCCGACTCGAGAGACCCCTCCGCCTCATCTTTCCGGGCCATAATACACAATTTTATGTCGAGAGGGCGGAGGCGGCGGCGTAAAGAAATAAAATAACGGCGATAGAAGCGGGCGTAATTGATGTTGCGGGTTGACCGTGCGACGGAAGGAACTCCTATGCACTCAGACAAACTATCCGATCCGATCACAATTTTTGAATTAAAAAAAAATAGAAATACAAAAAACAAAATAAAGTAATTAAATAAAGGCCAAATTTCATTGAAGGAGACGAATAGTTTTTTCCGCGAAAAAAACGGTTCTCCACGTCGAGAGAAGAAATAATTTCGCAGACCAGTCGCGAGGCGAAGGAGTTGCCAGTGCGGTAAGTGAGAACACTCAGAGATTCCAATAATCGTCGAAATCGAGGAAAATAGCAGTGAAATGTTGGACCGGGCGGGCAGCCGAGAGGAAAGCATCCTGGTGGGAATGACAAAACAGGACCAGTGCTGGCCGGCGCCTCGCCGATACTGGCCCTGTCTCGCGCGCCCACCAGGCGAGAAACTCGAGACTGTCTGAAGGATTCGAGAAATGGTATTTGACTGTGTGCCTTTGTGACCTCTTGCCGCAGAGAGCATGTCGAAGTCTCGAGGACTCTCGAGGACGTCATCGAGGAGCGTCCGGACCGCGAATAGCTCGGGTGATCAACCCCGGGAACCCTCGTCCGGCTTCGACGATACGGGACGAGACCCGGCGCCGAATTATCAACTTCAAAGCAGCGGAACAGATCTACGTCTTGGAGAAAAAACCCCGAAAACCGAGACGGAGTTAACCTTCATGCCGTGGCGGGTCTTTGTCAATCACATTGACAGCTATCATGGGAAAAAAATTGCCGAGGTAATACTTCGATTGATTTTTTATTTTATCTATTTAGGGGAGAAAGTTTGTAAAATAAAGTTTCCAAGTAATTTGTAGATGGCTTCCTCGTCGATTACAATTTTGCGCATTGCTTTTCAACACACATCTTACAAATCTTCATTTTTCGACTTTGAAACATTCTGAACAAGTTTAAATGAAAATGTCTAAAAATAAATAAAAAAAATCATTGAAAAATTGTCTCCTCTACGAGGAAGCAAAAAAATGGGCATGAACTCTTTGACGCGCGCTGTTTCGAACCAGGAGCGACCGACAAGAATTTTTCGCACGTAATATCCTTTCGTATTGTGCGTGCGTGTCTGGGTTTTTTTTATCTCCCGATTCAGACTCGGTAACGTGATCGATTCCAAGGTTTTCGTGTCTCGCGTCCCGGGAAAACGTCGCCGGAACCTTTGCTCCCGGTGTTTCCCCTCGTGTCTGGCTTTTTTTTACCTCCCGATTCAGACTCGATACCGTGATCGATTCCGAGTTTCTCATGTGTCTCGGTCCCGGGAAAACGTTGCCGGAACCTTTGCTCCCGGTGTTCTCCCCTTCTGTCTTCGGCTCGTGTGTATCCGTGTGGGTTTGCCGTGTCGAGAAAATTGCTTCTTACTAAATCCGGGCGCAAGTAAGTGGTCCCCGGTGCCGGAGGGACTCGGCAACGAGGATCTCAGCTAGGACAGGGAAAGCGGTGCAGTCATTGGCCTCTCAACGCTCACTCGCCAACCTGCAGCCAATTCCGAACGAAATATTTATTTATATTTTTTTAACCCTTCTTTTCCAGCCCGAGAAATTATTTAACTTATTAAAAAAATATGTATTTTCCACAAGACGCTTCAGGCTTTTCGTAGAATCTTGAGTGGCCAAGGACTGCGACCCTTCGCCCTGCGCAGCGAAGCGGAGTCAGGTATCGCACGCTTCCAGGCTACTTACATATAAATATATGAAGGGTGAAGGAGCGGCGCTGGAGGGCGAATGAAACATGAAATGTGGCGTCGTCGGTCGGAACTCTTCGTGAGTGAAACGTGAAATATTAACGCAGGGCAAACGAACTCAACGACGGGTGGGTCGGTTTGTCGAACTTGCAGTCGCTGCCTGGCAGGGATCACGTCGTCGATATGCAGGGTCGCGGCGTATCCGGCGACGCTTCAGTCGCCGGGGGCGTCGAAGCGAGCGAAGAAGCGGAGGACGAGGAAGAGACGGCCGTGGGGAGGAAGAGGCGCGCTCGAGGCTACGAGGGTGATGACATCGCGGAAGAGGACGACGATGGAGAAGAACCTATAAATTTATCGCACGGCAGGCTCGAGACAACGAGAAGAAAACTCGAGGTCATCGGCACTGTCAAGGACCAAAAGGTACAAGGACGATAACCGGAATGTGAATACCGTCTTTAAATTTTTATGAGAGCCATCATTTTTCGAGCGCGACATTAGAGGGCTCCGAGTCACGTTTCCACCTTCAAATATTTAAGCTGGAATTGTAACTACAGAGGGTAGAGTCGCCTTTTTTTCAGGCATTTTCGGGTTTATCTGATAATACACCTAAAAATGCCCATTTCCTTTAAAAACAAATTCTGATAACTTATCGGGATTTTTTAAACTAAATTTTGTTCCAATGAAACTGGTGAATATTTTTATTGATGTTATTGTTTCGACATCATGTTATTATTATTGTAATTGTTATTTTTTGTCACAACATATCGAATCCTTATGCGCTTACTTAATCGGAAAATATTGTGTGAATTTTTTAGAAAGGTCAAAAAGATTCTCGATAGAAAATATAATGTATCGTATAATGTAACCTTTATTACGGAAACATAACTTCTGCCCACCCGTGTCGCTCTTGAGGACGGCATTTGGAATTAGACGCTCTTTTTAATTTCTCATCACAACTGTACTTTGAATTGACAATTTTTGAACAGTGATCCGTCGATGAAGTAATGTAATATCGGCGAATATTAATTAATTATTCAATAATTACGAATAATCAACGACTGGGGAATACGTCCCAGCGGGGTTCTCCCGTTTCTTCGGTCTCCCTGATTTTACCCCGTTTACTTTTAATCCTCTTTCGCAGTACGAGCGACCACAAGACGTTGCCATGGTAATCCGATCGACTAAGAACAAGGAGCCTTTGCTCCGGGAGTTAATGAAGTGTGGCGTGGTGATCTACGACATAACTCAGGACGACAGTCAGATAGCAGAGGCACGCTGGGCTCTCGAAGGTTGCAAAGCCTGACAAACATTACGTATTCGCACTGCGACCGGCTTCAACAAAGCGAATCGTAAATTCGGCGCTCTCGCTCGTTATTCCCGCTTTCGCCACTTGCCGCCTTCTCCGCGCTTCCTTTGCCGATGTAATTTCGTTATTTCGTTATTCTGTCTCTCTATCTCTCGTGACTTCTCGCAAAGTAAATCTAATTGCTGGAATTTTCGTTTCCTCTCAAAACTCTGCCACTTTGTCACTCGGATTCTCGTTACAATTTTTTTTTAGTCTCTCTGCGCACGTGCGTTTGTGTTTTGGAATTTCCGCGAAGCTAAATTGGAAAATGTCTTTGACATCGGGGACGGCCCCGTCGCGAAAACCGACGATGACGACCGACGCATAATTATAAACCGGGACTCTGCAATTACGAAAACACTCGGCGAGCGTTCAGTTTCAAAGTTGTTGCAGCGGATGAATAAACTCACGAGTTTCCGGAGCTTGGGATGACTATGTGGACTTTCGTTTAAATTTGCCCATGAACTTTCCAGAGTGCCGTACATCGGGCACTGGCTGAGTCTGAGATTACATCTTTTCGACGACCGAGCCGTGTATAGTTTTACACGCTGATTTTGCTGTTTTCTCAATAATTACTCGAGCAGATATTTTGATAAAAGCATTTAGCAAAATTTCTAACGCACGAAAAGCGAAGGAGATTTTTCACTTACTTTTTGTGTAGTTTAATTTATTACACCGTAGTAAATTTTCTTCAAAGTAACTTTAATACACCGCAGTAAATTGTTTTTAAGTAAATTTACCACGGAGTAGTAAATTATTCACCGCTCCAGCCGCTCCAACTGCGCAGTTTCTCTTCCTTTTCTTAATAATTATGTAGCACGCCTTTTACATTTTCTTACCGTTCCGGCTTATTAATCGCGAAAGGCAAAGAGTAAAAAAATTCTTGTATATTATATACACGATATATAAACGAACGAATATACACGAACCTTTTTATCGGCTCGAAATATATCAAGACGGATAGGTTACCTAGCAGGGCGAGCTTAAGCGTTCTCACGCTCTTTCTCCGTGTTCTTTAGCGATCGTCGAGGAATTAACCAAGGCCCGTCTCGAAGCTCCGAAAGCATTCGAGCGCAACAGGGATGTAAGACGCTTCGTCCTAATCTCATCGGTGATTACGTGGGCGCTGACGAAACCTCTGGATCCCGAAGATCCGGATTTACCTTTCACCGAGGCGGATTACAGGAAAAGAAAGCCTCATCCGAACTTCAAGGAGCACATAAAGTGCGAGCGCGAGGTTTGCACCGTCCCGAAACGAGCCAATCTTGACGATAAATTGAAAACTGTGGTTATCGGCTCGGGAATGACGTACGGCGACGAGGAAGGTCCTTTGAACTGGCTGTTCAAGATGGCCTGGCTGAACGCAGAGTTTCTGCCGATTTTCGGTCGCGGCGACAACAAAATCCCACTCCTTCACGTTCAGGATCTCGTCGAGTGAGCCTTGATGAAATCGTCCACATTCACTTTAACCGATAATTGAACATGCTTCGATATCCGGGCCTTTCAAAGAAAATTCCATCATCTTCTCCACTCTCGCTACCCCCACTCCTCTCACTTTCACAGGGTCGTCTGCATGCTGGTTGAAAAGTGGCCGGATAAGAGATACATAGTCGCTGTCGAACGGGAACTCGTGTCCCAGAGTACTATCGTCAAGGTGATGCATATATAGGGCAAAATTGCAGAGCTTGTGCCTCGATTAACGATTGACTCGAAACCGGATGATTTTCAAATATAGTTTAATTTTTTTTTTTTTAAACCAGAAAATCAGCGCGCAAACAGTCCTTGAACCTCTTCTAACGATTTTCTTGAAACTGGACTGTTTTTAAATATAGTTGAAACATTTATTTCTGTTTTGTTTATTTTTGGTGAGAGAATCAAGAAAGTACAGTTCTTGAACCACTTCTAACTATTGACTTGAAACCGGACGGTTTTTAAATGTAATTTATAAATTAATTGTTTTGTTTGTTCTATTCATTCAGACAATCAGCAAGGCTCTTACCACTGGAAAAGTTAAACGCATGAAGCGGGAGGAAGCTTTCCTTCTGCCCGAAGTGACTCAACGGAGTTACGATATGATTAACGCCAACGTAAACATCGAACCCGCTTACATCGTCGACAACGAGCTTCAGTGGCACTGGGAACTTCCGTTTCGCGATAACGTTGACGCAATTGTGAGGGAATATGTTAATTCGAGAAATCTGTTACCCGTGAAAATCATAGTTCTGGGACCTCCGGCTTCCGGAAAGACGAAACTCGCTCGGAGCTTAGCGAAGCACTATGGAATACATTACATACATGTGAAGGATCTCATAACGGAAACCATACAGAAACTGGTAAGGTTTAACTGTAAAAAATTCGAAAACCAACGAAAACTTTTAAATCATCGAGACAATTATTCGTTGAAATTTTGTATCAATTTTTTGTCGAATTACGTTTATCAATCGTAAATCGGAAAAATATTTAAGCCTACACCGCACACGGTAAAAAAATTTTGTTTGGAAATCAATGAAGGGTATTGGAAGCTTTTTTTTTACATAAACCGTTTCTGAAATTTTAAACACATGTGCTTTGTAACTTTACACTAAAATTTTTATTTTTGATTAAAATTTTTTATTTCGAAATCACATTTAAAGCCCAAAACGTAATGAAAAAATTGGCAAAAGTCGCATTCCTTTAAATACAGTATGGATCGGTTTTCCACCCCATACATGAGTTCCAGAGTTACAAAAGCAAACTTGACCTCGCCCTCGTATTAAAAAAAATCCACGAAGCAGAGCTCAAGTTTCGCACAAATATTGCCTCGAGTGCTGCAGCTTCCGCTGCAGCACTCGAAAAAAGAAGATCTACAATTTAAACTTTTAAATAAGTAACTCGTTTATGTCGTTGCGCGATGAATAACTTCATGAATGATTTATCGTAAAAAAGAGTAACGAAATCGAGGCTGCCGTTTCCGAGCCGGATGTCGAAAGGAGAGACAGCGCGACGGTGGATGAGGTCGACGAAGTGGATGAAGACGACGACGAGGAATTCGTTCGAGGGTCGGAGGAGCTGCAGAAACAGTTGGATGAAATTCGTGACAATCTCGCCGCGAATAATGGACGTCTCGACGACGATATTCTGAACAAGTTATTATCAGTTTTAGCTCCGTCCTCATACTCGAAAATCGGGCTCGGTCGGATCGTCACTCGTTCCTCTCGCGCAATCTACCAGACACGCCGAGTTCTGACGGATTTCCGCACAACCGTAGCGGCTCGTTAGCGAATATCCAAAGTGAAAATTCAACGGTATCGAAATTACAACCGGCTCATCCATTACGCCTGCTTTGTACGGGCTCTCCCTTCGTGACAATAATATCTGTTCGAGCGTTCCTTCATTACTTTCACGCGAACACGCCGTACCAATTATTAACGCTGCTCTGCTAATTGCTCTGACGACGCCTCTTTAATTATCGGCTTACTAATTATTCGGCCGAGTAGAGAAAACGCGGATTATTAAAATGAAAGCGCGTGGCCGGAGCGCGCGGAAATATCGGGAACTTCGAATATCGAGAATACCTGAAACACAAATGGCCAAGTTTTTATTTTTATTCGAAGTGTCTTGCGCTTTTAAAATTACCAACGAAAGGCCGAAGCGAAAGGTTCGAAGACGAAATAATACCGACGAGTCTTGTAGACTGAGAAAAAATTGCACAGTGACAGCAACAATACTGACTTTTTACCGAAACAAATAGTTTCGAAGGGGAACGTCTACATTTTATAGTTAACGATAGTACTATAGTACTTTTATAGTAGTTTTTTTAATACTCTGTGTACTACTAAAGAAATTTTATTACAAATACCACTTTTTAATCATATTTTATTTACCGTACATTCATTTTATACAACATTTGTATATCAAATTTAGTATACCAGTTTATGCATAAAAGCTTCCAATACAGGTACATTAATTTATAGGCAGACATTTTTTTACAGTGTAGAGTTGGATATCACAAAAATTTAAAGGTTTTTTTAAAGGTTAAACCTCCAATTTTTATTGTTTCAAAAACGATAGCTATACCACCCCGACTTGCCAGAGTCGTTCCCCCGAGAACTATTCGTTATAGTAAGAAAAATGTTATCCTTTTTCTCAGTATATCGTCAGGAAATAATGGAGGATCTTTCGATAGTATCGGGAGCTCGGTGCTGACGCGTGATTGGCAATTTTCAGGATCTTCCGGAAGCGTCTCGCGTCGAGGGATTGTCAGAATCAAGGATACGTTATCGACGGATATCCGAAGACGCTTTCACAGGCGGAGAGTCTTTTTGGCTCGAGCGTGGACGACGCGGATCCCGAAGGGGATGAAGATGAATTCGAGGATTATTCGGTGACCGATTCGAAGCGAAAAATTATTCCCGAACTCGTAGTCGTCCTGGAGGCCAGTGACGAGTTTCTGATAGAGCGCGTGGTGCGTCTTCCCGAAAGAGAAATTCAACGAACTCATTACAACGAGGAGGGGATGCTGCGGCGTCTCAGAGAGTACAGGTAAGTCCGTTCGTTGCGTCGTGACCCGAAGCGCGGCTCTTATCCGCCATGAGCTCGGATTTAACTCCCGATTATCTTCCGGATTTGTGTCGAGGGAGAGTTTGTGCGGTATTTTATATTGTTCACCGATTGAATCGCACGACCCCGCAGAGAAAGAAACAGCGACGAGGAGAGTCCGATACAGTTCTTCGACGAGCTTGAGATTCATCCGCTCGACATAAAGATCGAAGATGACGTTTGTCCCGAGATGTTTTCATCGTTTATCCAGTGCATCCGGCGACTCGGCGAGCCGAGAAATTATGGTAATTCGTGCAGACAGGGAGGATCATTCGGATTTCCATACCGGAAAGCGTCACTTCCGGTCAAGAACCAAGATTCTGGAACCGCAAGTGAAGTTTTCTCGCGTGACGTCACTTCCGATCGTAAAATGAGATTTTCGAACCAGAAGTGACGTATTTCCGGTTTGACATCACTTCCGGTCGAAGAAGAAGATTTTCTGGCCGGAAATGAAATTTACGCGTATGACTTTGCGCGGAATGATTTTTCGCATTGCGGAAAGATATTTGCATTGAAAGTGGGCCAACTACTTGGAAACTCGGAGGCACCGTTTGTTTGAAAACATTTGCCGTATCTGAATAGTGAGCGATCGTCTGTATATATCTGAAGTGCATCGTAGAACGTTCTTGTTCAAATATTTGCTTTCAATTCGATGGACAAAGTGTTCGCAAAGCTCCTTCAGCGATTAAAATATATTTTAAAGTGGTGGTCGACGGTGCACGCAACGGTACGATGGATGCGCGAAATGAGAAGGGTGTCGCGCCACGTGCCGTAAGATTCAACGAGGTAGTAAGAAAAATAACGAGCGATTTTGCGTCGAACAGGGCCGTCCGACGTCGAACGGGAGGAAGCTAAAAAACGTATCGAAGCCGAAGCTCTCGCTGCCTCGGTGATCGAAGCGGCACGCAAAGAACGCGAGGATTTCGAGAGAAAAATGGCACGCGAACGCAAGATGATGGAATGGGTGAGTGGTTTGAAACCCGACACGTGTATCGAGTCCCCTCTGACGACTCTGCGTAATTTAAAGCGATATCTTTAAAGTCGATGTACGCGACAAAGCGAGCTCTCTTTGCACTAAAAAGAAATTCAGCAAAGTACGCTTCGATCCGCTCATTTATGGAATTATAATTTTTCTTCTGCCGAAGCGACGACGACTTCTACGAGGAAAAGTTTGAACGCAGTTTTTCTCCTCTGCATAAAAAGTAGTTTATGTCGACGGATTTAACCGACGGTTTTATACCTACATGTTTTATCGTCTAATTAGGGCCTCGATATGAGTTTTTTTCGTCATTAGCAATTTTTTTGAACTTTTTACTTCTTTGCATTGGCCTCATTTACGGAACTCTAAGTTTATCTGCCGAAGCAACAGCGACTTCAACGTCTACGGGAAAAAAAACTTAAAAGCAATTTTTTTTTTTTCATGCATAAAATGAAGTCCACGTCGAACGACTTATCCGAGAATTTCCCGCTTTTATACCCACATGTTTTATCGTCAAATTAGAGTTTTTTTTCGACATAAGCTTTTTCGTTATTAGCAAATGTTTTTTTTATATTTTTTCACTTTACACTAAAAGGAAATACGCATCGGCCTGCTCATTTACGGAATTGAAATTTTTTCTACCAAAGCAACAGCGACTTCGACATCGGCGAGGAAAAAGCTTTAACGCAGTTTTATTTTTCATGCATAAAATGGAGTCTATGTCGAAGGAGTTATCCGATAGTCTGCCGCTTTTATTGCTACATGTTTTATCGTCGAATTTTTTTCGTCTTTGGCAAATGTTCGTTTGGGCTTGGGGGGGAATAAAACGCGATGGGATTGGTGCATTATGTGGTTCGATATACATTCAGTATTCACGGTCGAATAATTTGGTCTGACGAGGCACGAGTTTTTTCTGCGGTGAAAGTTTTGAAGTTTCGTGAAAAGCTTTACGCCCGAATAAGTTGAAAGAGTGTAAAGGAGTTTGCGATGTAATTCGGCTAATGAATTGGGATGGTGTGCGAGTCGGTGTGAATTTTCCAAGAGCGTGGTAGACGAGTCAGCCTTTCCGACTGACTTTTATAAAATTCATTTAATTTCAAGTTGTTTATTCTCGAAGGAAATTTGAATTTCAGTGTGCTCTATTCAATACCTCTTCCTCGCCCTCTCGCCCGCTCTCGATGCTGAAAGAATACCTGCTGCATCCTTGAGTCGACCATTCTCTGTGAATAATTTACTCCTTCGCTCTTTTTTTCTACGGTAACTCGAAATCCCTGGATTCAATTTTCTCGAAGGGAAACGGCTTGGTCTTTTCTTCTCTACGTTTTACATTTATCATTGTCGCTTGCCTCATCCCGAGGAACGGAACGATTGATAGTGTCACAGAAAATGTTAAACTTGATGAAAAGTTGAAGGGAACCTTTTTTTTTCGTATACAGCAAAAATTGAGAAATTTATTTCTTAATTAATTTTTTTAATTTTCGGCGCTCGTCTTTTGTCTACAAAAAAAGAGAAATAAGTATTCTCATTTCACAGACCGATTTGTTGGATAAACTGAAGCAATGTAAGATGCTAAACTAGATACAAAGTTGATCCGTCCATTTCTTGGCACGGCGCAAAAAATAGAGAAATTTATTGATGATTAAAAAAAAAATCAGCTCGACCGTTTTCTCTAAAAAAAATGAAAATATGTATTATCTTTTCACAGACCGATTTGTTGGAGAAGCTGAAGCGGGAGGAAGAGGAGCAGCTGTGTGTTATGGCCGAGCCATTGCGGCATTATCTCGTCAAATACATATTTCCTACTCTGACTCAGGGCCTGGTCGAGGTTGCGAGATTGAGACCCGACGATCCGATAGATTTTCTCGTGAGTACGCAGCTGCTGTTCTTTTTTTTTTGTTTCCCCGACGTTGAGCGCGTCAACGGCAGCGTCGGTGGAACGTGGAAATATCGTCTCGAAGGGATGAACTCGCAGTTGTTCCTCGCCGCAACGAGTGTCTATAACTTTGTTACCATCA
This sequence comes from Amblyteles armatorius, assembly GCA_933228735.2. Classification (NCBI taxonomy): domain Eukaryota; kingdom Metazoa; phylum Arthropoda; class Insecta; order Hymenoptera; family Ichneumonidae; genus Amblyteles; species Amblyteles armatorius. The sequence continues at coordinate 10,933,574 of OW121695.1, read as the reverse complement.
ATCGCGAAGCTTTCAGCGGGAATCGATGAAGGGAGCTCAGCGAACCCTCTAAAACAGTAGAGTTCAAAGTCCGAAAATGCAATTTCAGTCTCGACGGGTCTCTCGTCTCGGGCGGTCTCTTTTTTTTCCGGAAAAGCAAAGCTCGCTAGCAATTTCCTCGGTGGAAGGGCTCAGAGGGCGATGGCCCTTCATACAATTACAGCTCCCTCGATCGTAAATAATTTAGTGTAACGTCTTGCTAAAGCTGATTATATTTCGGTCGTTGCCCGAATATTCGCGAAGCCAAAGAAGTCCGAGCCCGAGTCTCATCGGTATTTTTTCGCTGCTTTATTCGCGCTATCGCATCAGCGAAAAGATAAGGCTTACCGGCTTACTCCGCGGGACATTTATATCTTTACCACTCACAACTCAACTAAACGAGAACTCTGGCAGAAAACATCACCAGCCGAACAACTTTACCGGATTAGAAGTGTACCAGATAACAACTCAGCCGAATGAGACAGGGCTAACAACTCTGCCACTCACAACTCAACCAAACGAGAACTCTGGCAGAAAACATCACCAGCCGAACAACTTTACCGGATTAGAAGTGTACCAGATAACAACTCTAGCAAATAAGACTGCGTTAACAACTTTGCCACATAACAACTGTAGCAAATAAGTACCATAAACTACCAGTTTTCTGGTAGAATTGTTAAATGATAGAGTTGTGAGTGATGGAGATATAAATGTGCCTGCTCCGTGACTTTCATCGATCGAAGAAAAAGAAAAAAATATATATGACAGCATTCAAATAGAATAACGATGAGAGTTAAGGCAGCGATACAATCAGGTCGTATTGCTGATATCGTTCTTACCCGGTAGGACTCACAGACAATCTTTTCAGGGGTAAAATTTATATAAGTCATTTCTTAATTACTCTGTACTCCGAAATCGTGCAACTTAGATTTGTTGATGATTTAAATAAGGGAAACGCAATTCCCTTCCGGAAAATAATTTTTCGCAGGGGGGGGGGGGGGGATGGAGAGGAATCCACTTCGCCGCGGAACAATGCAGCTTTCAAACCGCTCCAGATACCCCGCTTTAATATGTTATCCCTTTTCCCGTCTGCTTTTCTCCCTTCCGTATTATCCATTGAACTTTTGTTTTCGACAAAAGCGTATATTTCGACGGTTCCGACTGTTACCGCGGTATGGTCTACACTGCTCGAGCACGGCAAAAAGTTAGCTCGGCTTGTTGTATCGTACGTAATACAACTGACAACTGAGTTTCCACTGACGAACAATCGGTGGAGTGGAACGCCGCCCGCGGTCGTTCCTCATCGGCAGGCTAGTTTATATTTTTCCAATAGTTCATTCCAGTGAATTTCTTTTTTTTTCTCACCACCACCGCCACTGGGGCATTCGAAATAATGAAAGTTGAAACGGAAATAGATTATCGGCCGCGTGAGCGAGAACAAAGAATCGAGAGATTGAGGGGGAAGGGGGGGGGGGGGGGGGTGGGTGGTTTGATCGAACAGTCGGTGTGTCGACTGATCTGGCACAGAAAAGCCAGCCGGCCGCCAGCCCGCGGCGACAAGGAAGCGAGTAGTGTAGTCGTGCGTCTGACTATAGTTGACCATATCTACTGCTGCCCTAGCTGAACGCGCCGTTCGACGCGACACGCTGTCTGCTGTACGCTGACCATGTCCCATTTTCGTAACAACGTTCGCCAGCCTATCAGTAAACAGGGCCTGGAGGGCGAGAATCCCGTCCCGAGCCACCTGGCACAGTCATTGGCATCTTAATGGTCATCGGCAGTTCGAAACGGTCGGAGGCAATTTACGATGCGATTAATCTTTCGAATGCCGCTCTCCGGTCGAATGTAAACGTTTTTGGTCGACAACCTCAAGCGCGCTCTTGCGTTAAATCTCGCGTGAGTATGTTTATAAATGTGTGCATTACCGTGCGGCAAAAGATGATCGCGGTTGACCGCGGGTCAGCGAGCAAGAACGCGCGGAGCTATCGCGCGGTCGTGCCGGCCATAACAGATACACATCAACCGCTGTACATTATCCATCCATCCACGGAGATGCGATGTCCGCGTATCCATAATAATGAGCGATGCACTTTGACTATAATCTATACAAGGGAGGGTTGTATTCCAGTCACGCACGGACGTCGATAGCCGTACGCACTGCATGACAATAACCCTCGCGCTTATCCGCCATCATGCGTGGATAATAAACGAGTTCCTCCACCTGCGGCAAAACTCGGTCCAGGTTTTGCTGGGTGAAGTTTCTGCGGGTAGAAGTGGGGGAAAAAATATGGTAACCAAAACGCAACGTAATCGTGTCTGGCTAGTTCGAAATCTATGCACGGAACGAAAAAGAGTTTCATGGTTGGGTAAAACTGGAAGAACCGATTATATGTTTCATCGTGATGCATGGCGGCGGGGCCTAAGCGCTCGGGATAAGGAACTTGAGATGTACTATGCATGGCTGTATGTCGGTAATATCGCGTAGTAAATGTGGAATATAAAACGGCCAAGACCGCAACCTTGACGGGCTTCTCGTGTAACGCTCGCGGTCGGACAAGCGATATATTTAAATATTTGATTAACAGAAAGTACCCGGGGTGTTTACGCCGCTGCGAGAGACTGAAAAGACATGGGCGGGCTCGACAAAGGGACTAAAGGGGACTAAAGGGGATGCTCGTCGCGTTATGTACTTTACCCTACATCGAACAATTTTTTGTTATTAAAAAGTGGCTCGGTACGATAAAATAAATATCGATCTACATCTACATTGATTCACAATACAATAATAATATAATAAATAAAATAATTATCGATCTACCGTAATTAAAAATCGTAGAAATATATTCGAAGTAGTAAGAGCCGCTTCGATCTCCTGTGAGGCGAAGCGTCGCTCCGGCAAACCACGAGCTTTTGTCGGGATAGGCGTCGGTAAAATAGGTCAGGCCATACGGCGAAATAGTCCGAGGGTTCGGAGAATAAATAAAAATTACAGCACGAATGGAGAGAAGACAAGTGAGATAAGAAATATATAATCGTCTTCGCGAACGTTGGATAAGGGTCGTGGCATTGAACGAGGTCGCGAAGCTCCGACCGGAGTGCATAACGAACGCAGCCCGGGAAAAAAGTCCCCGAGAACAAGGACGGGTTCGGAGCTGAAACTGGGACATCCTCGACGGCGTCCCCGTTGGTTTGTCCGTCGACCGGTCCTCACCTCTTATCCCGTATTGTGCGCGCTGACGCACTTCCTTCTACTCAATGTCTTCATCCACGTACGTGCCCGACACTCGGCCACTATTAATTTCTACGCTTTCGTTACCCATTGTACCGAACTTTATTTTATTACAAAAGTTTCGCTCTCTCGTGACACACTCTATTTTCGTCGGCTCTCGGCGCTATTTATACGCGTACGGTGGCATACAATGCACTCTCCGCGTTCTCATTAAATTGCCATTGATCGCCCACTGTAGTTTAGCAGTTCAATAATCACTTCCACAAACGTATTGTTTAATTCTATTTGCGGGACGAACCCTTTTACATTTGCGATTTTGTACAGTTCAGATAAAATTTCACAGTGCTGGTATGAACCAGGGTATAGCTTGTAGCATGTGTAACAGTAGTTGCACATGCTACCTGTGTATTAAAAAAATTATAAATTCAATTCACCGGACTGGATGTTTTTATGCAAAAACGGGTACATTAAATTAAATATACGATTGTGATGAAAAATTCAAAATAAAAGCATTCCTAAAGATTTTGATATACTGCACATTAATTGTTCATCACAATTGTTCACGAAATTTGAAATTTATTTATTTGTATTAATATACAACGTGTATTAATATACACGTTTGACGTTGGTACAGAGATTACAAAAATATAGAAGATTTAATTTAAACAACCGGTGATAGTTTTTCTCTCTGATAGCTCTCCAGGGAATCTATTTTATTTTGTCAATTGTAACGATGTATTATCTCGCAGCTGCTTTGAGTTGCCCAATAGGTCTGCCAATTTGCAGTCCCTACTGAGGGGATCTTTTATAGTCCCCGTATAATTAATATTATTATTAATTCGAAACGAAATCATTGCCGACCGTGGTTTTTGATATACCTGTACACTCTGTCTCGATTGTAGGCCGAGTACTTGTTCAAAGAGAATCCCGAGGGTAAGATGTTCGAGCCCGATTACACGGAAACCATGAGTATGCTACTCGACGCGATCGAGAAGCTGCAGCAAGACATTCTGCCGGCGAACGAGTTGAACAAAGAAGCGGGGGGTTACCTGAAGGGGGTGGGACGGCGGTTAGATCACGCGGTTCCGAGAAGGAGCGCAACGAGCAAGGACGAGGCCGCGGTATTGACGGAGGACGACGACGACGACGACGATCATGGCCGGTGCGGGGGTGGAATCGTAAGGACCGATCGCCTTGAACAGGAAGCCTCCTCCGGCATTCCCACGAGCAGCACCGCTGCGACGGACAAACAGACGCACGCCGAGGACACCGACGCAATGATGGCGTCGAGCTTCTCCTACGAGGACATCGGCGAGGGGAGCCGGAAATCCTTTGGAAATTCCACGATCTTCTCGCGAGAGGATTCACGATGACGGGTGTTCGGCGGTCAGGGGCACAAACTCAGTCGCGCCGGTGGATAAAATGCGCCTCGGGTGCCACGTCGGTCCCTCGAGCAACGGGACCTTCGCCGAGCTGGACTGGACCGATGGGCAGAAACTCCGACGCACCGAAACAGGTCAAACGGAACGAAATTCATTCCGTCACTCCCCCACCGGGCGGCGAATTATTCTGTTCCTTTTGTACAACATTCCGATCCCTGACGATGTGCCGAGCCATTCCGGATGCTTTATGTCGGGAAGGCGAAATAAAAAACGATGCAATACGTCGAGTTTTTTTTTTTTCTATGGAAAAAATGCTGAAAAAAATATTTGATGGAACAAAATTTGGGAGTAGAATTTCGGGGTAATTTACGAAGATTTTGAGGTGAGAATTTTTTGTTAGGGTTTCGATGATCGCGGTGAGATGGGCAAACATCGACTCTTTTGGCCCGGAGATTTTCCAATAAATATAAAAAAATAAAAATGCTCGATTTTGTGTCAATGAAAGGGGAATGCGAGTCTGTGACCTGTCAATGCAGCTCCAGCGACATTGATGCGAGTGCCTGCGGACGATTCACCGAGAAGTTCGCAAACTAATTATTAAAGGGGATACGTTAATGCCCGGTAATGGCCGGTGGTTGCGGTGAATATCCGGTACACACGTAGAGTTTCGAGTTTGAAGAAATGTACCGTTGCGAAAAGGTCGGTCGTCGCTAATGATTTTACAAAATAAAAGAAAAAAAATTATTTCAATGAAATTCAGCAATCGATGTGGGAATGCGAGTCTATGACTGGTCTGCGCAGCCCTGGCGACATTGATACAGGTTGCCTGCGGATTATTCATCGAGGAGTTTGAAAATTAATTATTAAAGGTGATGCGGCCCGTTAATGGCCGGCGGTTGCGGTGATTATGCTGTGTTCGCCTAGAGTTTCGATTTTAACCAGATTTGCCTTTGCGGAAAGGTCGTCGGTTGCTAGTGAAGCTTCTAATGAGTGTCGATGCACGCCATCGGTATAACCGAATTCCAGTCGTCAGGGCTCTCGAGACTACGTTCGCGAACTTGAACCCTGCGCATCTCTGCACGTGTGTAATCCCGGGTCACGAACTCCGCATGTGTGACCCTCGAGCTCTTCGCGCGGGCTTTACATTACATTTGCCTCTCAATACCCGACACCGCGAGCACGTATCGACAGTTCGATGGAAATTGCACCGCAGCGAGACGCAAAGATCCCCGCAAAGCTCGGAGGTTTCGGATTATTCAACGAATTCGAAACGTCGGGCGATCAACATAGATCAAAGTTATCCTTGGCGGCGAGGCTTCAGTCACTGCGAAAAGCCCGGCTTCGGATCATTTCGTGGAACGTGAAACGATGCAGACACGTAGGGAAACAGCATCGGAAATCAAGAGACACGAATGTCATGGGAAAGTGTTTGTACCGTACACTATAAGCCGTTTCCGCCGCAGAGAGGAATTTCTGCATGCGTCAGCACTGTTTGTTTAATTTTTTTTTTATTCCACAAGCTATTGGCGAGGAAATTGCATATGTCAATTTGCGCCTTTCTTATGCGTGCTTTCGAACCGTTAGACAAATGTTACGGGAAAGAAGTTTGTACTGTACACTATAAGTCGTTTCCACCGTGCAGACGAGCTCCTGCCTTCATCAATTAAGGTGATGTGGTATAACTTAAAACCCGCCGCGCACCCGGTTAGAAAAACTGTACTGAATGCCGTTTCGAGACCGCAGACAGCCGTTAAAAAAAAGGAAATTGTCTTTCTCTGCGTCCGCCGATTCCCCAGGGAAAGACAATTTTCTATTTCGTCTGCGGACTGCGCTTTCAAAACGACATTCAGTTTTTATTACCGACGACTGTATTTCACATTACCTTAAAGGAGGTTGGAGTGCTTCGCACTAGTTGTGTTAGTGGTACATTTTAAAAGTTGTTTACACAAACTTTCATGCATTTATTGTTTACAAGTGAAGCACATTTTCGAAAATCAGCACAAACCACTTAATATCTCGACATCTGCTGTAATAAAAATGACTATCACTTTAATAAAAAATCAACAAACGACTTCAAAAACGTAGCACTCATTTGACTAGTAAAAAGCGCTCCACCCTCCTGAAAATTTAGTTGACTTTTCATTAATGAACTGTTTGTTTAAATTAAAAAAATTCTTCAAGCTATGCACGAGAAACTTGGGTGTACCAATTTGCGTCCCTTTCATGCGTGCTTTTGAATGGCAATTATGCTCATGATATAATTTTATGCGTCGATCGATACGCGGCCAAATTGGAATGCACGGGTTCCGTTCCGTAACACGCGTGTTTGAATCACCGAGACTGAGGGGAGTTTAAATAAACGTTTCAGGTGAATAATTTCCACAAGCAACGGTTAACCGAGTAGAAGTTTTCGAGCGTTACATCGGGCCCTCATAGGGTCCCGTTAAGGCCTTATCAGGCCCTTGTCAGGCCTTCTCAGGACCTTATCAGGGCCCGATGTAACGCGTGAAAATTTATACTCGGGTGTGGGATGAAAGCGATTAAAAAAACGTGTTATCAGGTAATTGGACGGATTCTAATGACAAAATAAAGAGGGGAAGCTTTCGGCGGTCTGATCTTTTATCGTTCGTGCACTCCTCGGATGTGCCTTCCTAATCGGGATCCGTCCAGCGGGCATCGTTTCAGCTCGAGCCACTTCACCCTACCTACCCGCGGTATCTCTTCAACCCACTGCTGTATCCCTGGTTTTTTTTCCCGTTCCACATCCCTACGTACATGTCTGGCTCTAGCTTCCACAAATCTTGATGGATCTTACATTAAGATCGATAGGATGTTTCCAAGTTTTTCTCACCCCTGGATTCACGTCAGAACTTTCCAATACCGACAGCACATTTTCGTAGCGAGCTAACGCCTCGCCACACATTTCTGTCACTTAGCCGCGTTCGAGATAAATTTTAGAGGAGAAAATATAAAAAATGTGACCCCCCTTCCGGTTTGAAAATCTCATTTTTCGACCCGAAGTGACGTCATATCGGAGATACGTCACTTCCGGTCCCCAAATCTCATTTTTCGACCAGAAATGACGTCATGTCGTAAATACGTCACTACCGGTCCAGAAAGCTCACTTTTCGGCCGGAAGTAACGTCATACCGGAAATTGCGTGACGTCACTTCCGGTCGAAAAAATGATATTTCCGGACCGGAAGTGGCGCTTGCGAGAACAAATCGTACTTTGACGAATACAATCTTCTCTTTGCGATTCAATTGTATATTTCGGGGCAAAAAAGAGATCGAAAACCACGCCGTTGAGTCCGAAAAAGCGTCGCGTACGTTCTCCTCAGCGGGTAAATGTGAAATCGCTGTTCGCGTCGACGGTTCGCTGGTCGACACTTTTTTCGGTCAACAAACAACGAAGAGTTCGGTCACCGTTCCCTCGGTACTTTTTTTGTATCGCGATTGGTGAGACGCACGAGAGTCCGCAGCGGATAATCGGAAGGAGCGGCGAGCCGGAAGCCGGGGCGGAGAGCAGGAGGAAGCAGGAGCATCGAGCCAGACCGTGACCGTGACCTCGTGTCCTCGTCCTGGACCAGCCCGCGTTTTCCCGTAGCCGGGAACCCTTCAGGAACGTTGGGATTTCGCAGGCTCGTGTGCACACTCGACTGAGCGGGTTACAAACAGGTTGACATAAAGTCACGTTACGCACGAACCGCGTAATCGTGTGTCAAACCGACTGTGGAAAGCCGAGGGAATTATAGCTGACTCGAAGAAATATCCCGTTGAATCCGCGTCGCTCACTCGCTACTCGTGTACACCGAAGCTTGAAATCCACCGGAGCTCCCGAAGGAAATACTTCGGATGCGCGAACGCAACTACGATCCATCCTACCGTGTGATTATTCCTATTCATACTTTTTTTTTCATATTGTAACGCGACGTTTATGAAAATCTCGCGATATTAAACTCGACCGATCGACCGTGTCGATCAACCGCGCGGCCAATATAGTTGTACGATAAATTCTCGGATATTCCGGAGTGTGATTGGTTTTTACGTTCTTTGGAGTGTGATTCTTTGATGCACGTTTTTTTGAACCGTGATTGTTTGAAGTGTGCTGATTCGAAAGGAGATCACTTGAACCGTAATTATTGGAAGCGTAATTGTTTGTAGCGTAATTGTTTGAAGCGTAATTGTTTGTAGCGTGATTGTTCGACGTGTGATTGTTCGAAGCGTGATTGTTCGAAGTGTGATTGTTCGAAGTGTGGTTATTCGAAATGTGGTTATTCGAAGTGTGGTTACGAAGTGTGATTATTCGAAGCGTGATTAATTGAAGCTAGATCGTTTGCAGCGTGATTACTTTCTTTTTATAATTTTTTTATCACACTCACTCGAATAATTTTATCGAACGAAAAAAATATATAAACAGCGGATCGAGAAATGAAAATAAACATGACAACGCTTGTCGACATAAGCCCGCAGGTTCTCCCGCAGGTGTTTCCCGATGATATATTTGCCGCTTCCCGGTAATAGGTGATTCGCGGATCAATGAAATTTCACACGGAGTTGAGTCGCGAGACGAGAGTAGCCGGGTACGGGCGGTCAGGCAGGGGAGGGCACGGGGGGAAACCTGTATCGGCCGATGGATAATTGAAACGAAGATTGCCAATGCGATTCGATACCGGGGACGTTGCGGTAGTTTGCGTATGCATTAACAAGTTGGTCCCGTTAGGAGCGGAGCATTCATTTAGCGCAGCTCCCAATTGACAATAATCCTTCGTGAAAGAGGACATCAGAAATTTGCACCTCTCAGCAGAGGCAGCTCGGGGCTGCCTCCGGGCTGTAGGCTGTGGGCAAGGACACGAAGCACACTGCGAAGCGCGAAGCATCATGAGACCCCGTATCGAGCCGGGGGAGGTCTTAGATAGCGGCCAAGGACGACCGAGCTGGAGAGAACATTTCCTGAGTTCTTTGAATATTTTTTTTTTTTTTTATCCACGACCCATCGAATTTTTGCACGCGGCACAAAGGGAATGTATTGTATTTTTTTTCTTTCAAATAACTGTTATGCTAAATATTCGCTCGAGCACCGCTAAGTTAATTCCAGGTCGACGCGATCTCGCACGCATTTTCACTCCATTGTGCTCCACGTCCCTCCGGCATTAAAACAACGGAGATACAATTTTGCGAGGCTCGAGAGGGAAACTCGCCAGGGTTGAAGTAAGTTACGCGGAGAGAATGGAGCTCGTAGATGGTTTATTAAGGCGGTTCGTCCGCCAGGCTCGCGATAGCCCGGCAGGGCGAGCGACGCGTGCCGGGTGTTGTGGAAGAGCGAGGGCCAAACGGGATGTCTCGTTTTGCTCGCGTTTTTTTACGGAAAGTGGACGGCGAAATTGTTTCAAATTTTTATACATTTTTTTATCGTCGAAAAAAAGAAAGTTAAAAATACTGTTCGGAGTTGAGGAGGTCGGATGTACCAGCGAAGCGGATGATAAAAGTAACGTCAATCATTAATTAAAACCGAAGAAATATCTACTCGTCAGCCAGCAGCATTATTTCGATGCGGAAATATTGAAAAAAAATAAATAAATAAAAATAAATAAAAACAAAATCTCACTCGAGTTTTCGATAAAGTTATCCTGCCGAATATTCATGTTCGGTGCTCGATCGACCGAAAAAACAACCACTCGACAGTTATCGTTAAATTTCCATATGTCACTTGACGTCAGTTTCCATCGTAAAAAGTGTCAAACTGTCGAACTCGGTGTGGCCGAAGTAATAAATTTATCCGCGTCACAATTTCCCCGGCTCCTTCGCGGTAGCATCGAGCGCGTAGAGACTCTCGTCTCTCTCTCCCTCCATATACCTGTATCTCCGAACACCTGTTAGCGGAGTGAATCGCGCTAGCGACTGCAGTCCCGATCACACAATGGCTCTACAAGCCCGATTAAACTTTTCCTATCGTTCGTTCAGCAAACTTTCCGAGCACGACGTCGCGACCGTTCATTTATCCTCGTTAACCCTCGGAGCTTAATGCAGTCACTTTAATTAACGATTATTGTTGTACACGGTCCAGAGAAGCCCGCGCACCGTGAGAAGCTCTTGTTCCATTTTATCCGAGCGATAATGACACTCGTAACTTTAAAAAAAAAAACATCATCCACCTGCTAAATAAATAAAACCAAACAAATCCTAAAAGGGTGACCGAACTGAAAAAAAAAATCGCTCCTGGACTTCCGACTAAAAAAAAAAGTTTCAATTCTATTTCCAATTTTTCCAATTCTATAATAACATTGGAGCAACGACAGCAAAACTGCCAAAGTGACACGTTGTCGTTCCGATTCCTCACGGAATTGTGAGAATTGAAAGTAGAATCGAAATAATTTTTTTTTTCCTTCGCAGCCCGCGAGCCAATCACAACTTGAGTCATCGATATTTAAATTTCATTGCGTGTATGAAAAGTGTCCGAAAGATAAATTGAATTTTCCAAATGACTCACCGGCATGTCCCGGCAAAGAATAATTGGCCTCCTCGCTCGGCAGGACCGTCTCCTCGAGTATGCTATCGGAGGCAGTCTTCACCACTCCCATGTCGCGCACCCCGCGGACCGTGGTGCGGAATTGAAGAGCGCGATCCCTCGCCGGTGCGACTCTTTGAGTTTTCCGGCTAGAGCCTTCCCCTCCGTCGGCTTCTCAAAATTCCAGCGACGCAGCGACAAAATTTAAGAGAGCGCCTAGCGCGAACACCCGTCGATAGCGTTGACTTCGTTGACGTTCCGTAAGCGATGCCCGTCGTCGACGTTCCGACTAGATCGTACCGCGTCGTCTGGCGGTCTGAAGTGGAGGACGCGCGCTCTCGGACACTTCCGACAAAGCGCGGAAGAGAGAGCCGGGACCGGTGTGTGCGCCTGCGCGGAGAGCCACCTGACGTGGTTCGGCACGGCGAAGGACGAGGGTGAGAGGATCGAGGAGCGCCGCGCCGGATCGTTTTTCCCTTGGCCAGGATCACCGGCATCGGCGGGCAACACGAGCGACACGCCAGGCTCCAGGCCGCAGGGTGTGAGGCGGGCTACGTCGGGCACACCGGAGCTTCCAGCTTCTCCGAACTCTCTCCGGGCGCCCCTCGCCGCCCCGTCGGGGGTTGCCGGCGCCCCGACGCTCGCGACGGCGGGGCTCGGAGGGGCGCGCCGGCGAAGCGCGGCACACACGCTTCACCAGGGGCAATGTCGACCAACTAGGTCTCGGTGAAGGTCTCGGGCTCCCGAGGACGCCGCGCGTCCCTTCGCCTGCCCACCACCTCGTGCACTCCTCTCCGCCGGCTCACCTTCCACCGACTTCGCTCCACATTTTTATCCTGCGGACCTGCCGCGGCTCTTCCCGCGACCGTCCCACACCGGTTTCACTCTTCTTCTGGTCTATCAATTTTTTTTTTTTTTTCTATATTTTTATCCAAGAAAAATGCCGCACATGGCGTAGGTGCGAGGTGGATGCTGGGTCTGTTCGGTCTTCCTGGGAGACCGATCCTTCGGAAGAGATCCCTCAACGGGACGGCCTCTCCGAGACGTCTTTGCGATCGATCTCCATCCACGTTACGTAATCCCTCGCAGCATCTCGCGATCGCAGGCGATTCGCCGACGAGCAGCGCGACGGCGAATACGTTCGGTCTCGGTTGCCTTTAAACGACCCCCGAGCCGGGAGCTCCATGCGACAAACTTTCTCGATACTTTCTGCGTCGGAGCGGCAGACAGATGGATCATCGCGGTGTCGTCACGCAACGCTCTTGCCTGCAGCCGATATCCATGTGTTCGACTCGATGTTTTATGTCAAGTTTTTTGTATCCGTTTTTTTTTTTTTTGGTTCTTGACGGAGCAACCGTCTGCCCTGTGTGTCCTTCGGAGCTGAACTAAACTTTTTCTGTAATTAATCAAGGAGGAAGACCGGCTCGAAGTGAAGGATTCGGCCTTGCGGCCTCGCGGACTTAGGCCGAAAAATTAAATCGGCCGGATCTGGCGGAACTTTTTTGATGCGACGATCGCGCTCTATTTTCGAGCCATGTGCGTTCGTACTTCGAGATTATAGAGAAAGACGAGTCACACTGAAAAGAAATTTGCTTGCGGACTGCCAAAGAATTTTTTTTAAATTTGAATTCTTACAATTCTATATGACATTGAAACAACAACGGCAAGACTGTCGAAGTTATGTATTACCGTTTCAATCCCGTACGGAATTGTAAGAATTGACAGTAGAATTAAAATAATTTTGTTTTCTTTGGCAGCCCTCAAGCGACTTTTACTTGTTATTGATTTTTTTTTTAGTCGACGAATCTCCACCAACTCAGCAGGAACGAGCGCACCTGGTTCGAAGATAGAGCGTGACCGTCATCGCACAGACGAAAACGCTGGCTCGGCGTCTCGCTGGGCAAAAGACGACCCATCGCCCAGTAATAAAAAATAAATAAAAAACTAATGGTCAGCTCCAAGCCGCCAGGAGTTCCCCCGTCCAGCGTAGTTTATCCCTGACCGCTGTGATATCTCGCACGACTCACGTGCGGCCCGTCCCGTTGTCTCACGATTCAACCTGCGACCCGACAAGACGCGCATTTTACGATCTCCCCCTTCCTCGTGCCAGGACCGTTTCTATCCGCGCGGCACATCCGACCGAATCAGCGCATCACAGCTAGTCCTCGTGTAGCCGAGTTTCCCCGGCGAAACCGGGGATTCCTCGCTGGGTTATTCTACCCTCGCCTTTCCATCCTTTTCGCCAAACCCCGGCACTGCCGACCGCGTTACCTCGCCCCTAGTCGATGTCCCATTTGCACCGGGCGACAGGGAGGGTAGGTGAGGAGACGACCCAGTGGGAGACTTGTTGCACGCAACCTGACGCTCGCCACCATCGCCAACACCATCTACGACCAGTGGCTATGACCAGAGCGCCGGCTGGCTTCGTACATATCGAGCGTGAGAGGGCGACAGACGCAGGGAAAGGGGGTTGGTGTAGGGGTGGGTAGACGGTAGGCCCGGAGGGCTTGGGCACTCGGCGGCTCGTGTACGTATAGGGGAGAGCGGGGCAAAATGGGACAGTGGGGAAAGAGGCAATTTTCCAATAACATTCGGGTGGTGGTGCTGAGTGGGCCAAAACGGCGTAGAAAATCCGAATGTGTCGTTGGGACAAAATCGTCCATCCGACAAAACGGGAGAGTCGGGCAAAATGCAATTTTCCGATAACTTTTGGATGGTGGTGGTGAGTGGGGCAAAACGACGTTGAAAATCCGGATGCATCGTTGGGACAAAATCGGGTATCCAAAAATGGTTGGAAAATTGCAATTTGCCCTTTTGTCCCGTTTTGCCCCACTGTACCATTTTGATCCCTCCTCCCCTATGCCGGGGTATCGTCGGAACACGGCGTCAAGTTGACCGTTGCCGAACGTGAGGCTTTCCACGAGCGTTGGTGTATCAAAACCGCACCAGACGTATTGGGTATACGGTACCACGAAGCTCGCAGCCCACCGCACCGGCATTCCCCTCTTCCACCGCAGAAACGATCGATCGGCGGCGTTAACTCGCGCTTTCTACATCCCTCCCACGACATTCGTGTACTATCAAGGTCGATCCTTCGACGAGACTTCCGCCTGGGGCGGATGGCGATTTCTTCCCCCAGCAGAAACAAACAACGGCGATAAAATCGCAACGGCATCGGTCCTGGTAACTGCTACGCCAAATACCAGGTAGTTTTTTTGCCGTAATTGGCAAAACGGCACAGCGCCGGCTCCACATTGGCTTGGCGTAGGCCGTAACGCCATATCGGCCCTTCTCCGGTAGGAGTAGGCGGCCAGTGCGAAACCGACGGTCTTCCGAACCCTAATAAGCACTGGGCAATCCTACGACGCCATTGCTTGGGAGGGAAAAATAAAAATAAATCTCTGTGGCGTCATTTCCGGTTTGAAAATCGCGTTTTTCGAACGGATGTGACGTTTTTTCCTGTGACGTCACTTCCGGTAAGAATCAAGGTTTCCAAACCGGAAGTGACGTTTTTGTGTTTGACATCACTTCCGGTCAAAAAATAATATTTTCAAAACCGGACGTGACGATTTTCGGTTTTGTCACTTCCGGTCGAAAAGCGACATTTTTTTGGAAGTGACGCTTTCCCGGATGACACTTCCGTAGGACGTTTTCACTTCCGGTTGGAAACTGAGATTCTGAATGCGTGGAAAAGTTCCGATTACCGGTTACCGGACTCCGGTGCAAGGCACCTTACTCGAGTTGGGACGATACTTTGCTCAAGATAAACAAAGTTGTTCGATGTTTCTTCAGGCCCTCGGCTGTGCCGGCGGACTCTCGAAGAGCGACGTCACGACCAAGAAAACGTTACAACGTTTGCGAAAGTTGTCAAATAAAAATGTCTCGAGGTACAAATTAATTAATGAGGTGAAGAGGAGCAGTAAAACGCGGCATTACAGTAAGGTCGTAGGTCTTCAATCCCAGGGTAAAGATGACCCCAAGCAGTCTCGCAGCGAGCTTCGATCCGCTGACTCGGCCGTCAGCACCAACTACGTTTGAGAGCAGTTCTTATCAAATTTATTAGATCGTCCTCAATGGATGACGAAACATCGCCGACAAAAACTTTCGCGAAACTTTATCGACTTTAAAATACGAGATCTTTCGTGACGTGCTAGAACGGTTTTTCTAATTACACTCCGATGACTCAAAGATTCAAGATGACTGACAAATTTATCCGGGCGTCTCGAGAAGACCCGTTCGGAAATCTGATTTATTTCTTATCTCACGGATAAAACGCTCGTTCACGGACTTGGCGAATGCTCCTCTTCCCGGAAGCCGTTGTACGCTTCCGTATAAAAACGGTATTGTTATACCCTCAGTAGCGTACAACTTGAGGGTTTCTTCCATTCCGCCTTATCCGGCGAGTTGGAGGTAACATTTATATTTTTTAACCCCGGAACACAGCTTGATGATATCAAAGTGCAAATTGCAAACGCGAACTCCCCCAAAAATTTGATACGCGAGTTACATTTCATTTTACAACGAGGATGAAAAATTATGTTTACTTGTCGCAAACATCCTGCACCTACACTGATAAAAACAATCGTACATTCAATGCTCAACATCAATTATCATGAAAAATTAATGAAATTTTAGACTGAAATTTAAGTTAACTAATAAATGCCAAGTATTTACCAAGTCTTTAATATACTCTATGTAAATTTCTCATCACGATTGTACATCAAATTTAATACACCAGTATATGCGTAAAAGCTTCCAGTACACGAACAATTATTTTTCATAGTGCAGTCCAATATTCCAATCCGACCTCATCAAGCCACCCATCATTGGGGAACGCAACATATAATGAGGAGCCTAAAAAAACATCATCCTTCCCACCAAACAAAACACCAAAAAAACACGCGATCCGTCGCCGCAGCTATTTTAAGGGCCAATCTTTGTCCCCGCTATCTATATATTCGCCTCGTATATATATATACACACACACATATATATATATATAAGATATATACACCCCATCCGTTCTACCCTCTTACCGCAAGCTCACCCCAGCTCCGCTTTCCTCCCTCCGACAATACTTTTTCTCCTTCGTCGAGCCTCGCGCGCTCGTTCCGGCTCATGACCTGCAACAGTAGCTACCCCGACAGCAGCAGCAGCAGCAGCAGCAACAAGCTACGGCAACCCCACGGAGGATGGGCCACGGGCTTCTCGCTCGTAGTAACACACACACACACACACACCTTTGCGACAAGCTAGACCTCGGTCGCGCCTATCCGGACCAACACACCGTACACGTGTGCACCATATCGTTTCAAGGACGCGAGAGGTAACGATCGATGCAAGTTCATTGTATGCGCAGTTTTCTCGCTCGCTCTCCTCCTATACCGGTCGGACATCTGTTGACTCGGGCAAGACCCGCTACTGAAACTACCTCTCAATCGCTCTCTATACGCTTTTTCGACACCGACGGCTCAGCCTCTTTTTTTTAACCCTTTCGGCCTTCGGAAGCATTTTTTTTTACGTGCGTGTCGCCTCAGGCCCGGCTTTTCAACCACATAGACTTCGGCGACCTCGACAGAGGATTTGACCGGCCCATGCTCGGTCTGTACAGCTGATCCTAAAAAGTTTTTTTTTTTTAAGGCTAACTTTGCGACGATTTTTTTTTCTACTGTCAGTTTCGACCAAAGTGGCCCTTCGGGGTGTCGGTCTCGCCGCTTTTATCTTCTTGGAGGGTTTTTTTTTTTTTGCTATTTTTTTGGGGTCGTTCTTATGTACGGACCGTGCCGAGCCGGGCGCAGCTCTTGGCGATGGGAAGGTGTGAGGCGCCTATCGAGCGTCCAGAAGGACGGGATTAACCTCGGCGGAGCTTCGGCGTTTTGCGGAATAACGCGAGGTCTCGAGCGGAGCTCGCGCTCAAGGGCATCGGCCACCCTTGCTGCCCGATATAAAATGTAGCGTACGACGCGTACGGAGAGGGGAGCTCGAACGAGGGCGAGAGTGGCGCAGCGACGATCGCTGCGAGGGGAAACTTGTTGCACGGCGCGGAACGAATTTTTATGCAGAACTCATGGGTTTCGTGCGAAAATATTTTCATACCACCCGGGTGAATCCACAATCGTTTATCTACCCGGCGAACAGTCGACTCGCTGCTCCAGCTCGAAAAACTGGCATAATATAACAATATACACTGTAAATAAATTTTGTTTGAAAATTAATGAAGGTTTTTTGTATAAACAGTTTCTGAAATTTCAAACACATGGAGAGTCGCAACTTTACAGTAAAATTATTATTTTTAATGAACATTTTTGGTAAAGTTCAGGCAAAAGATTAATTTCACGAAAAAGTACATTAATGTTAAATCAACGTAAGTGATGTAAGTATATTTCAAGTTCCAGTACATTAAAGTTACATTTTATTTTTACAGTGTAATATTCACATTATATAATATTATATTATTTCGTAATATTTTTTTATAATATTTTCGAGAGGGAATTTCGAGAATCTGACGACCGAGTGCTTTCGAAAAAATCGTGTAGTTCGATAATTTTGAACGGTTTGTTCAATTTAGATCAACATTTTTTTCCCGTCCGGAATTCGAGAGATTATTTTTATCGCCGAAATCTCTGAACGGCGTTTCGCTGCAATTTTCGAAAACGTTGCGGAAAAGATGTTTTACTTTTGCTTGACCTATTTTTCCTTCCATTACGCGAGAGTAGACGGGACGTTGATGCGGAATCGTAAAAATTCTAACCATCGGTGTGCGTCCGCCTCTTGGGGTGAATTCTCCCTCGTAGCATCCGCAGAATCATATTTTTTCCCGGTCGTTCCTGTCAAGGTTGAGCAGCAATCGCCCCATTTCGGGTCAAACACGCTCTACGAACCTCCATGTGTACACCCGATATCACACAAGACGAGCGCACCGTTCGATTGTGAAAAAAAGATTTCGAATAATCTCTGCGTCGCTGTAAATGATTGATATTCAGTTGCGTTATCAGTGCTCATACACCTCACAAAAAAAATTATAATAAAAATAAAAAAAAACGAAAACTTTTTCATTTAAAAAGTTATTTTACATCCGCTACAATACAAACGGTAATTGACCGAACATGACTTTACTCGCACGTTGAGTGATTTACACTATAGTGCGAATAAAATGGTTAGTTTCACTTTTTCCTTAATTAAAATGAATGTCCCCTTTTTATGAAAAAAAAAAATGGTCTACTAAATGGTCCGTTAGGTCGTTATCTAAGTAAATTTTATTTGATACCATAAAAAAAAAATTAAGATAAATTCGAGGAAATCTTTTCTACCACTGGAAGTCCAGAATCTGGGTTGCGCGGAGAAATGGTCTGTGCGAAGAACGAAACGGTCGGGGTTGGCCTGAGGACGAGCTCGCGGCAAAGGAGTGGCAGCATGGCGGGCGGCCGAGGGGGATGATTGTGGTAGCCGCAGCGGCCAGAATATCGATTTAACTTGTTGCATACGTAAGGGACAAAACTCCGTGTAAGCGCATCACGCGAGAGTTCGCTTTTATATTGGATTATAAAAATACACTTAACAGTTTATCGCTACTCTCATTTATAGTGAGTCGTTGCGGCGCTGGATCAACAGGGGGTGAGTTGTTTACTTGCGTTTCAAACGATATAATCGCAGATAGCTTCGTTACTTTTTTTAATACCAAGCTTGTTTTTATTTTTTTTATATCCATGCTATAATCTGCTCGGAGCATTATACGGGCAATTTTGCGAAACTATTTTTTTACTGTATACGAGAAGCTGCATTCGATCCGTCGCTGTTCCTAAATCGGGCTATTAATGTATACGGGAACAGTCGGTATCGCGTGTTAATCTCGATAAAAATGGGGCGTTAAAACATTAATATTAAAGCGACTCGCCATCACACGCCAACAACTATCGTCGAGGCGATAACGTGAGACCTTTCGAGATACGACCTGAGACAGAGAAAACTACACAGGTTTCGGAGCTTAAAGATTGTAGAGTCGACGAAAGCATACTGTGCGAGGTTGCACCAAGAAAAAGTGTTTTTAGTTTCGTGTCATGTATATTTATATACTTGCAAATCGGCACACCGGACACGCCCACATGGTCGTTATATTTAGTGCAAAAATGTTCGTCATCTAAAAATTAAAAAAAAATCTTAGAAGATGATTTTGTCAGCTCTCAAGAATTTGTGCACTGAGGCGCATGTGCATTTTTAGTTGAAAAATGTTTCTGGTCTAAAAATAAAAAAAAGAACTTAGAAGAAGATGATTTTATCAGTTCCCAAAAATTCGTTCACCGAGGCGCAAGTTTTCATTCCGGTTCGGTGATCCGTTCATCAATCCGTTAAGAAAATTAAATAAAAAATTGCCCCCTACTGGTTCCGAGTATATTTATATACTCAACAGTAATATCATCGGGTCAAGTATATTTGATATTTTATTTCATTTCAATCAAAGCCACCCCTATTAGGAACTGTCCTGCAAAACTCTACCTCTAATGCGCTCGAGGAAATTGTACACCAGGCAACGCCTGAGAACAGTGTCTATTTCACGTGAAAATCTCGAATGAAGTTCTGACAATATCCCGAGACTCCCTCGCCAGCTAGGTTACATCACGTTCATTATTCCGAGGCCAACGGAGACAATCCCATCCCTACGCGAGACCTTTAGAAATACGACCTGAGACAGACAAAACTGTACAACTTTCGGAGCTTAAAGATTGGAGCGTCGATGAAAGTATACTGTGCGAGATTTCACCAACAAAAAGTGTGTTTACTTTCGTGTCACGTGTATTTATATACTTGGCTTTTATATACTTCGTAAACTGGTACATAGTAAAAGTGGTACCGACGTTTTTTTTGTCCACAAACGTCGAGAACAATTTTTTAATTAATTATACAAACCAAAAAAATGTAGCGCATTTTACAAAAATGTTGTTCATTTTAGAACAATATTTTTGTAAAATTAATAAGAAAATAATCATGGATGTTTTTGGACAACAAAAAGTTTGATAAAAGTACACATTTTTTTTAGTTTTTACACCTGAGACGCGCAGGTGGTTAATTATTTTTTGTTTAAAAACATTCCTGGTCTAAAAGTACAAAAAGGTCTCAGAAGAAGATGATTTTGTCAGTTCTCAAGAATTCGCTCACCGAAGCACAAGTAATTCGTTCTGGCTCGGTGGTCGGTTCATCGAGACGTAAAAAAAAAAAATTGCACCCTCTCGTTCCGAATGTAATAACATCCTCAACAGTAATATCATCGAATCAAGTCTATTTTATATTTCATATGTGTTCCTGGAAAGCCAGCCCTATTAGGAGTCCCCCTGAAAAACCCGACCTTCAATGCGACGTGGAAATTGCACACCAGACGTCTGAAGAACAGCGTCAATTACGCCTACAAATCTCGAACAGAGTTCCGACAATATACCGAGACGCCCTCGCGCGGCAACGTTACATCACGTTCATTATTCCGAGGGCGACGGAAACAACCCCATCCCCGCAGGGTTTCCCTACCGTATAAAATGTCCCGCGAACAGGTGGATCTTCGCTTCCTTCGAGAAAACCCTTCTCCGGCTCTATGAAAAGAGAATTCTTTTTTTTTTATTATTATTATTTTTTTTTACGAGACGTTTCGCTCTTCCCCAAGCTACGCTCCAGCGAGCGCGATGTAAGCTATGCCTGCTAGTCCGTACCGAGAATAGAAGATTGCACGCTTCCATGCGCCGCCGTAAGTATAAGCCCCGAGCTTTTATAACGATTTTCACTTTTCCTCTCCCGTCGTCTCGAGGAAAACCGTTTCGAGGAAGATCAATATCCATTTCTGCGATAAAACGCGCATCGCTCACGGTCGATCTGATTCTCCCCGATGCGCGATCGGGCTCGTGCTGGACCGGCCAGCTTTACCTCGACGGCCGGCTCTCAGACGGCGAGGCTTACCGGCAGCTCCGATACCGGTAAATTTATCCGGTGAGTCTGTTAAGCGGACAGTATAAGCCGCCTCGGTTTTATCGTCGGCGCTTCGACGGCCGTTCGCCAATTTATCGACAACTTGTTGACCGAGGATCCTCCGTTTCCGAGCCGCGTTTGACCCGGGATCGCCGGTCCCGCGATCTCCCAGGGTGCAATCTGCACGAATCTCTGTGTGTTTAGCGCATCGGGACAGGCGCGTGATCGACGAATTCACTGGTGTGCCGATAAATTTGATTGACGGTAACTTTGTTGACGTGTAAATGCTGACGCATTAACGCTTCATGTACGGGTCCCTCGCTGAGCGAGGAACTCGACTCCGGACGGTTCTGACGGGAAACTCGCTCAGCGAATATACTGTAAAATAAATTCGTATGAAATTTAATGTAGCGGACTGGAAGTTTTTCTGCAAAAACTGGTATATTAAATTTCTTGTACAATTGTGATGAAAAATGAATGTTTAATGTACTAAAAGCATTGGAAATACTTCATTTCTAATAATGTACTTAAATTTTAACAGTATTGTTTTATTTCAATGAAGAAGTATATTAATTTCTTATCACAATTGTACTTGTCACAGATTTGGCATAAAAACTTCATTCGGGTACATTGAATTTACTTTTTTTTTATAGTGCACACCGTGCTTCAAAGGGTCGGTTAATGGAGTCGTATATCAGTCGCACAATGGTCAAAGCCAATATCGGTTCGATTGACACCGGATCGACCAAGACCACTTCGAACGGACATACAAATCTGTGTATTTAACGCATCGTGGAACGCGCGCGATCGACGAATGCACTGATGAGTCGATAAATTTGATTGACGGTAACTTTGTCGACAAATCCATGTGGACGCATTAATCGAGTCGTATGGCGGTCGCACAATGGTCAGAGCCAATGGCGGTTCGATTGACACCGGACCGACCAGGACCACAATTCGAACAGAGATCATGGAAGAGGAATTCCACCCCACTGTACACAAATCCTCTTATTGAGGGAATGTACAATATTTGCTTTGGCGCACGTGTGCACTCAATCCGAGCTTGGTCCGAGTGAGAGATTACGCCGAGCGCAAGGGCTTGGCCAGGCAGGCGCCAGTCCCGGGATGTAACCACGGGCCAGGCTCCCCACCCAAGCACGAGAAAGTCTATTTTCATGCCGTCTTTCGGAAAGTTGTATTAACCCTACAGCGCATGTATAACCTTTTCTACTTAAACTTTTATCTATTTTTTCGACGAAAGAGAAATTGATCGACGAATTGTTAACGCTGTGTTATTTACCGATCGCCGACGATTGACCATGAATATAAGCAAGGCACGAAATCTGAAGGCGATATTACTGGATCATCTGGTGAGCTTCCGAATGGTTTCCGGTATATATAAAATTAATATCGTAATTTTAACTCCACATCTCATGTATCATATTTTCTACCTTCAAACTCATAATTGGGGCAGATATCCACCCAACGCGTTTCTTGTACGTACAGGGGTTCTGTGAGCAGTAAATGGGGATTTCCGCACATAAATCTCTTCGTTTTTTATTAAGGAAGAGAATGGTATGCGGCAAATTTGATTTTATTAAGTTTGGGGGTTTTTATGGTGTGGAAATCACAGTTAAAACCCAGAAGGTACCAAAATTTTTTTTAAATCGAAAAAAAAAAATCTTTTTCGTGTGCTTTTCCGCCCCATACATGAGTTCTAGGATCAAATATAATGGCGACGCGGCTTGCATATCGACGTTTACAGTGGCCGTGACCGGCGATGCCGAGGATCGTTCGGCGAGCGTCCACTCGTTGTTTATAATGCTTCGATTGAATGGACGATTATTGATGACTCGATTTAATCACATCTTTGGTAACTCTTCGAGCTTCCACTCGTAACCATGAAATTTTCCTAATTGCAAAATTTGATATTCTATGTACATTGTATATAAACGTTCGCGAGCGATGTTATCCCCTTGTTTAGGAAATATGCAATATTTCCTTTAGCTCACGTGCGCACCCAATCGGGGTTTCGTCCGGGCGAGAGACTACGCGGAGCGCCGGAGCCCGGCCAGGCTCGCGCCAGTCCCGGGATGTGATCACCTGCCAGTCTCCCCACCCGGGCATGGAAAACTCTTTTTTCACACCGACGTTCGGAACGTTATATTAAACATAATGGCGATACGCGTTGCATATCGACGTTTGCCGCGGCCGTGACCGGCGAAGCCGAGAATCGTTCGTCGAGCGTTAACTCGGTGTTTATAATCCTTGGATAAAATGCGCGAGCGGATGTAACTTTATTGTCGACTCGATGCAATCACATTTTCCGTAACTCTTCGAATTTCCCACTTTTAACGATGCAAAATTGCCAATTGCGAAGTTTGTTATTCTATAAAAACGTTCGCGAGAGACATTACGCGATCCGACGGTCAATTTCGGTCGGGTCGCTGAAAATATATTGGATATTGTATGGAAGGCTTCCGGTGTCGCGCGGACCCTCGACAATGGTTTCGATATTTTCACGCTACTGCAATATGTACAATGGTGGAGGATAACAGTTGGTTCATATTGATCGACCTCGACCCTGAAAGCTCCGCATCCGATTTATTTATGTATCGCACTTACCGCATGCATCACAATGCACATTTCTGAGGCAGTACACTGTTTAAAAAAAATAGTGAATTTAATGTACCGGACAGGAGGTTCTTATGCAAAAACTGGTACATTAAATTTAGTGTACAATTGCCATGAAAAATTAATTGATTTTTACAATGAAATTAAAATCAATTATTGAATTCAAGATACTTTTATTTAACATACTGTACGTTAATTTTTCATCGGAACTGTACGTGACAACTAATGTACCAGTTTATGCGTAAAACTTCTAATACTAGTACATTCAATTTCACACGAGTATTTTTTTTTTTTACAGTGTTGGTATTGCCGGGCGTCGAGTGTTTAGTGTGAAATCGTATAATTTATTGGCGACTGGATGGAATCACATTTTCCGGAACTCTTCGAGCTTTCAACTCGTAAACGTGCATATTTGCCAATTGCGAAGGTTGTAATTGCATATAAACGTTCGCGAGAGATAATACGCGATTCGACAGTCAATCGCGCTCGGGGCGTTGAAAATTTGATATAATGATGCGGATCGCCTCCGAAGTCACCCTCGACAGTTATTTCGATATTTACACGCTATATCAATATTACCAGTCGGTTTACATTGATCGACCTCGACCCCGAAAGCTACGCATCCGATTTATTTATGTATCACATTCACCGCACGCATCACCATCCCACATTTCAGTGGGAATTCTCGGTATTGCCGTGCGTCGAGTGTTTAACGTGAAATCGTATACACTTTTATTATCGAATTTGCGATACTGCTGTATGTCGAATATGACGTTCGAACAATATCCGAGGACAATGGGGAGATGGAAAGGGGACGTTCGTCATTCTCATGGGAAGCATGGAGTTGCGACTGCGCACGGACCGCTGTCTGTGGACAGTCTGTGCAACGCTGGATGAGCAGTCATTGGTGAACAATCCTTGGAAAAAAAATATGTATTATAAAATGTAGGTCACTCGAGGAAGAATTCATAAAATCATAAATGTCAGTCAAAGTTTTTTTTTTTTTTATTCGCTCGACTTGGGATAAATGAAATTGGAGTCGATTCAGTTCGCTGCGATTGGCGCATTGTTCGCATTCCACGAGCAAGTGGATTGTTCGTGAACCAGACGGGTCGGAAATTATAGACTGCTAAAGAAATGTAAATGCAACGGACTGGACGTTTTTATGCATAAACTGGTAGACTAAGTTCAATGTACAATTGTGATGAAAAGATAATGGACTTTTACAGTGAAATTAGAGTAAGAATTTTCTTTAATTAACTTTGATTGACTTTAATGTACTTATATAGTAAAATCAGAGTAAAGTATTTGTAAAGTTTTTAAAATACTGTACGTTAATTTTTCATTACAATCGTACATAAAATTGAATATACCAGTATACGCATAAAAACTTCCAGTACTGGTACATTAAATATCCTACATTTTTTTTTTACTTTGTACTTACCAATGGCAGGTGTCAAGTTTCACGGTACTGGAAACGATCGTACGAGGAAAAGGCGACTGAATGAAATTTAAGTCTTTTCAAAGACACTTTCAAGCGCCCTTTCCGTCCACCTGAAACCTTGACATTTTAAAATTGTCGCAAACACGACGGAGACTGCGATGTTTTATGGATGCGGAATGCGCGCTCAAATATTATGTGGCCAAAGAGTGCGATTGTTTTTGACGCGAAGTGACTGATTAAATATTAAGTGGCCAAAAGTCAATATTCTCAATAATATTTTATGAGCACTTCATCATGGAACAGCCAACGCGTGTGCGACGGATCGCGGTTGTTGACTCCGATTATCAGCGCTAACACAACTAATGTGTATGTACAGATATATACGCGCATTCCGCACCGAGCCCACGCGCGGTTCGCCTAATGGGCCAACAAGTCCGATCGAATCCTATTTACTCGCTCTACTATTATACATCCGTCCGCCTCGCAACACAAAAGATTTGTCACTCACCTGTTAAAGCCTCATTATGGTATTTGCGCAATTGTACTAATTTTCCGACTGCGCGACCTTGGCCGCCGCGCGGATAACGGAAAAGCAGATATAACATCGGTTCGTCGTACGGTTTATACGATATCAATTGTTTACAAAACCTTCGACGTCTTTATTTATCGATTTATATATAACATATATAATGTACACTCCGACGCAATCGCTTGGCAATCGCATTTTTATTTCTGCTTTGTTTTTTTTCTTTTAATTTTGCTATGACGACGTTAATTTTTAGCGATATTGAATCAACCTCGCTAATCCTTATCGATCGATCGTGATTAAATGACAGAAGCGCGGTCAACGAAGAAACATCAAGGCTCTTACACATCAAGACGACGATGTTGTTTTTTGTTTCTTTTTTTTTTTTTTTTGCTCCTCGCTTTTCGTCACTCTCTTCAAGAGCACTGTCAGTTTTAGTTAGTTTCTTCTCGTCTCCATCTCGTAGCACATGACCCTGAAGATATCTGCGTGAGACTAAATTTCCTCGAGTTGTAACGGCTGCGTTTTTCATCGCACAAACTTTACTCGGGAAAGTTCGCTTGGAGAATAAAATTCTACAGGTGAAGAATTTTTTTCCTTCCCAAATCAGTGCATTGACAGAATCTTGCCAGAGATGAAATTTGATGTCGTGCAGATATCTTCAGGGACATCGTAGCACCTCATCTTAGCGTAGAGCATAAGTTAATACGAAGTGGTCGTCATCTTCCGTTCGCTTTAGTGTCGAGAATTTCTCGATCTTGGGTGCGGACGGTTGTTTTCGTGCGTGTGTGTTTGCGGGTGTTCGTATGTGTGATAAAGAGAGGAAAGGACAAGGGTCGAGAATGTTTGCTCTGTCCATCCGGTCGGTCTCTTTTCCGTTGATTCGTGTAAAGTTGAGCGGACAGCGGACGAGACTGTATCCTCAGCAGTGCTGACAGCGGACTAGCCCGACTTCGTCGCAGTTCATGCACCTCAGCCAGTAGAATTCCTTCATGAAATCGTTGCGGACCGGTGACTTTTTGCTTCCGTTGCAGACCGTGCAGGGCAGGAGTCTGCAGCCACCGCAGATGACGCAAGTCGTACACGCGCCCAGACTCTGAAATTCAGAACAAAAAAATGAAAAACTGGACTGGTTATTAGACACGATTTACTGTCGTCAGCGCGGACATTCTGACTTTTTCGGGGTAAAAAAAAAACGCGCCAAGGTATTGCATTTCTGATTTTGCTTTAAAAAATAATTATGAACGTTACTTGGAATTTTTACGTTTATCGACTAGTATAAAAATAAACTGTGCTCGTTCGGCAAACGTCAACCTGCCGAGCACAGTGACTGACCTTTTAAAAATAAAAAAATATGACTCAAGTATTGTGCGCGCACAGAGCGCGCGGTTTTTACGGATAGAAGAGAAGCGATCTCCGTTCTCGAAGGCTCGGAAGGATTTAATAAGTTGGATCTGTGCAAGTCATCGCTTATGGATGTGTCCGGCGAAGACAACGATGCGAACGAGGAATATCTTGAATGATCGAATGAAACGAGTCGCGAATAAATTTGGAGAAAAGCCCGATGTCACGCACACGCGAGTTTGACGTCGCGGACTCGATGTAATTTTTCTTTTTTTTTTTTCCTGCATTGAAATACATTAGCGAATACCTGTTTCTCCTTGCGAGTTAACCGAGCCCCGGTCAGTGTATAAACTTCGAGAAAAGTGCGAGAATAAACGCTCGAGTTTGTCGGGCGCTGCTGGTCTCGATTTTCTAATCGGACACCCGGCCTCGGGGCCCAGCGAGCATGGAAAGTAAATGTGTTCCCAGTGAATTATTAGCCGAGGGAAACGGAAATTATTGACTGGTTACGAAATCCAAGACTGTGTGTGTCTCTCGAGTGTTCGGTAGGTCTGGCGCAGAGCGTGCCCAACGCCCAAAGACGCACGGGCAATACGTACGGTCGAGTATACGATTGGCCAACTTGTGAAACCGTTGTTTCTACACGTTTCCTACAGCACCGAGCTCTATCAAGGTATTTCGATCATGCGCCGCTGATTCGACCAGTTTGAGTTCCTCGATTTTCAAAAGTCCGTCAAAATGACCAAGCATAGCCGGTATTGCCTATTTGGACGGGTACTTGGGTGGTACGGGTCAAGTTCGACGTATCTCAATTTTGTGCCGCTGATTCGACCAGTTTTAGTTTCCCCATTTTCGAAAGTCCAATAAAATGATCGAGAATACCGAGGATTACGTGCCCAAATTCCGAAGACGCACGGGCGATGGTTACCGTGGCGTACACGATTGACCAACTTGTGAAAACGTTGATCCTACATGTATGCTATTGACTAACTTGTTAAACTGTTGTTTCTACACCTATCCTGCAGCACCGAGCTCTAATAAGGTATTTCAATTTTAAGGCTTCTGGAACCGTTTCCACATGTATCCGACAACATTGAATACTATAAGCGTATTTCAATTGTGCGCCATTTATTCGACCAGTCTCATTCCTCG
Organism: Amblyteles armatorius; assembly: GCA_933228735.2. Taxonomy (NCBI): domain Eukaryota; kingdom Metazoa; phylum Arthropoda; class Insecta; order Hymenoptera; family Ichneumonidae; genus Amblyteles; species Amblyteles armatorius. The sequence continues at coordinate 10,905,390 of OW121695.1, read as the reverse complement.
ATTTTAAAAAGTCCTATAAAATGACCGAGAATACCCTGTATTACCGGCTCAAAGCTACCCACGTGTACCGGTACTCAACCTTAGTGGCGATGACACACTGGACCAGTACCGGCACATCATCGGCCAGTACTGGTCCCGTGTGACATTCTCAGTAGGGAAGGCGCGCGTGCAAAGCGGTGGGATACGTAACTTAGCGAATCGAGAATGCGAACAAGACAAGTCCATGCAGCATGCATTACAACTGTGGAGAACTTAGAGTGGAAGAAACGACCTTTCCTCTAGTTGCAAGGTAAGACCCGATCGCTTGACACCGACAAATTTATGGGCTCATTGGCAGAGCGTGCGGGCGTTTTGCACCTGGTGGAGAGGGCAATAGACATATCTCGGGGATAAAAGTGAAAGGGTTGTGTAACCTTGCGTTTGCCGAGATCCTGGGACGATGTCTGTGTGTGTGCGTGTTATGCTCCGCAAGAGATTCCGTAGGTGCTCGCACTACACTTAAACCCATTAAAGTACAGTGAGAACTCGCGCAGCTTATGTTTTGAGAAAATTCGATAAAACCGTTATCATTATCATAACAACTTCTGAACGTCTCTCCGGACATAAAAGCGTCGATTAACTTTCTTTTTTAGGTCATCGTTGGAAAAGATGCCTTCACAGATTTCAGCTACAAGGTGTTACGTGCCTAACCGGTCTATCCCATGGGATTTCCACATTTTTCGCGGTTCCAGGAACATTCCAGGACTATCGACTCAACAGAACACAAATTAATCTCTAACATTTCATTTTCACCGGTATAAATATTTGAGAACTATTCCATTTTTATTTTTTTCTAGGGCTTGCGCGAGGTCGAACTGTATCTCGCGCGGCTCTCCGTTCGGTTTTCGAAGTACGAGTTTACCTCAAAGACATTATTACTCGGTGCCTTCCTGAACACCTTTAAATCTGTCGGTGACGCAATGTCGTAACTTCGTAACAACCACTGAATGAGGACCGCGGAGAATATGTGGTACAATAGAAAGTTGGAGAACGTTCTGAACGAAAAAATCCTCAACGTTTTGAACACAAAGTATCATAATAATTTCTGAACGTCTCTCCGGTCATAAAAGAATCGATTAACTTTTTTTTTAGGTACAAATTAAAAAACCGGCCTTTAGAGATTCTAGCTACAAGACGTTACGTGCCTTACCGGTCTATCGTATGGGATTTCGAAAGTTTCCGCGGTCCTCAAAACATCCATTCAAGATAAACATATCCGTCTTTGTCATTTCAGTAGTATTTCAGTAGTAGTAGTAGTAATAATTGTATCTATTGGCAATGTCTTGCATGGTGCGATAGTCGACACATGTAGGATAATATTAAGAGTATGTATTTCAATTTCTATTGCCAACGGGCCATCGACCTAAGTCCTTCAGCCCTCGACATTTCATTTTCATCGGATTATCTGTTTGAGAACAATTAAATTATTATTGTCGTTTGCTTGTCGAAATACGTGTTAACTTCAAAGACATTTTCCACCCAAAGACCTTACAAATCAGTGGCTTCCCGAATACCTCTTAACTCATCGTTGACGCAATATCGTAACTTCGCAATAGCCGAATGTTTCGTTGAGAGTATGTTCTACAACAGAAAGTCGGAGAACGTTTTGAACGAAAAAAATCCTTCGACCAGTCGTACCTTCTCTCCTCGAGCCATTAACAACATCGCCGATGCGTAATAATAGCTGTCAAAGGGAACGTGCCGTCTATTATTTCTGGCTCTAAATGCTAATGATTCCCGGTGCCGAGTTTCGCAACCTGTCGTCGTGTTCCACTGCGATATATTCGGGTGTGCGCGGTTGCTGTTGTCGTTCGTTCGACGGGCCGGTATGAAATTTCATAAGGCGCGCGACGTCTCGCTAGACGGATCTTTTACGGTTCGATGCAACGTGTAGGCTGGTAGCCGAGCCAGCCCTTCAGCAGTTCGTGTTTACTCACGGAATGTGCGCACCTCGCGATCGCTTACCTTGTAAGGTTTGAACATACGTCGCAGCTCCCCTGACTCGTTCAGCCTTTCGACCGCGTCGGCGTTCTGTAAGAATGAAGAAGAAAAAATGTATGAACATTAACTCGCATCAGAAACACGATCGTCGTCTTACGCGCTCTCTCGACTGCAGCGCAAACAGCTGCGCGAGCTTCGAGACGAAACTCTTTCACTATCGCGTGTAGTGCTGTGTTATTACACTCGGCAAGGAAAATTGAATACCGGCACCGAAATATGCCAAGTCGACGAGACGAGAATTTCGCCAGGTCGCTTCGTTTTAAAGCACTGAATTAATAATTGACGTGTCTCAAAAATCGTATCGTAGATATCAATAATAATTTAACCAAAATAATGTTGAAGAATTGGACGGTGGTAATTGTTGAATAGCCGATGTTTATCCAGCTCATGGAAACAGATGATTTTCGCATATTACGTCGATGCGACGGAAAGAGAAAAAACATAATTTATACCAGATTTATAAGATTTCATTTGCAAAGTCATTGAACTCGATCAGCAGCTTTTTTCTCTCATGCACACAACGAAACTTGAATCCGCGGATATTTTTTTTCGATTTCTGCCAACGACCAGGAATAAACACTTTTTGAAATCTATTATCGATGAACTACAAACAGGCGCAACGAAATTGTAATCGATGCTAATTGGCTCGACGAAGTTGTACGAGAAGAACACCGCGGTTAATTATCGTGTGGCATTATAGTTGATTACACATCTCACGATACTCGTCGAAACCGTGTAAAATAATAAGGTGACGCAGACAGATAGGAATGCAGTCCCCTCCGGAGTGTGTAAGAAACGCACGTGTACGCATGTGTTATTAGACGTGGCAGCGTGTGTCTGTTAACGCCTGTGAGTCCGTTCCGCGAAGGTTCGCAGGCGCTGGTCTTTCGCCTGTATCCAACCGAGTGCTGGAAACACGAGCCGAGTAGCCTCACCTCTCTCACTGCTCTCCCGCGGCCTTGGATCGAATAGCTTTGACATTTCACTTACGCGTATATCTACGATTCCGACAACTCTCGGGATTGTCTCAAGAAAATTCTAGCCGCGAACGATACTTTGCTATTGAAAAAAAAAAAAAAAAAAAAAAAAAATGGTCGGACGGCAAAATATGTGTTTCGAAAAAATGTCAAAAATAAAAAAACTGTCGAAAGCCCGATCGTCCCGAAAAGTGACAAAATCGACGCTTAAAATTTGTTTTGGGGAAAATGGAGATATCTATCGAACGATTTCTCCACAATTTCGGGGATGTTTTCATACCGAATCTATTATTGTTTGTTCCACTTGCCCGTCCGAGGAAGACCTAGCGAGAGCTTTTATTATTGAACGAAAAGAAAACCGCCAACAAACGCAAGATTGTTTTCAACCTCTTTTCAGCTCCAACAAAAATAACAACATTACGTATGAGGAAGATCCGGCTGGCGCTTCTTTTCTCACTTCTTCCTCAGCTCGCTCGTTGGTGGACGGAATAAGGCCGACGAGAGCTTGATCGAGATCGTGGGCAGGGTACGTTTTCGCCGCAAGGCTGATTCTGACGTCGCGACGTTGATCGGAACTCGCCACCGGAGCTCCGGAAGAGACAACAGGTCTGGCCAGTATTACCGAAGAACATTCGTAAGCATCTGAATCTTAGTTCGATCGACTTTTTTTTTCTTAAATTCTCCAAGAGTCTGAATCTCAGTCCGATCGACTTTTTTTTCTTAAATTCTCCAAGAGTCTGAATCTCAGTCCGATCGACCTTTTTTTTTCTTAAATTCTCCAAGAGTCCGAATCTTAGTTTGATCGAACATTTTTTTTTTTAATTCTCCAAGATTCTGTGTCAGACGCAATTCGTATCGATTTTCGGTCGATAAGGTGAACGAATGGCGAGTACGGATTGAAAACTCATTGTCCGGTCAGCCTTAGGGAATCAGTGTCGATTACGACAATTACGAAGATGGCCCGTTCGAATCGTAGATACACAATGGCCAATTGAGCTCCTCGTAATACTTGCTCGACAATCCGATGAAGTACTCGGCGCGAGCGCTGCTGCCGTTGACAATCAGTCGGGGACGTGACATTGGAAAACGGAAGCGTCCCTTCGTTGAATTGTAAACTTCTTTGCGGACAGCCGGGACGACAGAGCATTTAATTCCGTTTCGATAACTCTCGCATATTGTTCCCTTGGCTGTCAGTTACATCTGAGCAAGAGTAACCCAAGATACCCACTTCGCCAGACTTTATTTTTCGATCCACGCTTCGACAGAAATTTTCGAGTACCGACGCAATCGCGATTACTTAACCCGCGTTGTCCGATCCATCAAAAGGTATATAAATATACCTTTTGATAAATGAATTGAAAATGAATAAAATATGTAGTATTTTTTAGATTAATAGTTAGTTGTATGGCAAGGGCGTAGAAAGGGAGTTCTTTACGAGTGTGAAAATGTACGCATGCGCAATATTTTGCCCGCACGCGATGCGAAATAGTGCCTTTCTGCGCACACGTCACAGGAACGGAAGGCTCGATTTTACGTGCATGTGTTAGGAAATAGTAAATGTGTTAGAAAATAGTTTTTTTGAAAATCAAAAATCAAATAAAGAATTCGACTCGAAAAGTTCCAGCGAGGTGGATGAATAACTCGAGTTTCTCGGACAAACAATACGAGGATAGAGGTACGTTGCCCTCGACGGTGGCACGAAGCGGACTATCCGCGGGCAATCGTCGATTCGTGCCTTCGCATAATTTTCATAATCAATGAGTGCGCAGTTACCTAATGGCGACGTTAGCCGGGAGATCGTGGATCGAGCAGATATGCGATCGGGGGAAAACCTCGCACGATTTATGACGTGAAATGTCAGCGGGAGAGGGACAACGAGCGTGTGCTGTCTTGAGAGACAAGCGGTCGGGATATTCACGTGCAAGCACAAAAACGCTGCGGAAAAAAAAATAAAACGGAATTGGTAAATGGACATAGAAGGGGCACGAGCGCCGTGGGGGTCGAGAAATCGCAAGGACTTTCGTGAGAGGCGGCGAGGCAGGCGTGGAAACTAGAAGGGGGGCAACGTGCGTAGGATATTTAGAACGTGCGAATTATCAGTCCAGTTTGACATGATAAATAGTCGGACGGCAAAGAGCGCTGAAGACGATGAGTCCTCCCTCGCCCTCCATGATCTCTCGTAATGGTAAGGAGGATCGATAAATCTTCGGAATCCTTACAGTATATCCCGGTATAAAAAATGATTCCTCTGCTGAATTCAAAGAAAGGAAGAAAAAATTATCACGTTAAAGATATTTTTTAAGCAGGTATATCAATATATTTAAAAAATATGAATGATGAGATGAACGAACATAACCGATTGATCTCAAAGTAACGTACAATTTTTTTTCCCGCTGAATAATGAAAAAAATAAAATAAAAAAATTATGCCGAATAATAGAAATTAAATAAATGAATCATGCGATAAACGAACATGAACCGCCGATGTCCAAGCGACCTGCTAACTCATCGAGAATGGATTTCCCAAAATCGCAGGTAAATCTACACCCCCTTAAGTAAATAATTGACAGAATTTAACTTACTCCGATATATTGTCCATCGATGAACAATTGAGGTACCTCGATGCTGTCGCAGCCGATTCGTTCCTTGAGTTCGGTCTGCAGTTCCCTGCTCATGAACATGTCGCGCACCTCGTGCTTGACCATGTGAGTCTTGAGTATCTGCAGCATCTTGATGCAAGCGAAGTACGTCTCCCTTACGATGCTCATCGACGTCGTGTAAACGACTATTTTCCCTTCGTCTTTCGCCTTGTAATTCTGCAACGATAACGAGGTTAACGATTGGATTGCGTTCCATTGACGCTCAACACCTGCGGTGTGGCGTGCACCGTAATAATAACACGTTAATCAATTTCTGTGAGATTCGCTATCTCCGACTCAATCTCCCTCTCGTTCCTCTCGACTCATTATCGAAAAAAGCAACGATTAATAAGCCGATTTATGCGTTCCACTTACGATCGCGCGGCCCCGGGTTCGCACGCTCGTTACAGCAGAGAGAATCCCCGTGACCGACCGCGATAATTGCTAAAATCCACGAGAATATTTTACTACTCTCACGTTTCTTCGTTACATGCTATACGAACTGCGGAATTTCATCCGAAGGATCTCCGCCGAGCAGCTTTCCGGCACGGCGGGACATAGACTATGGAATTTCTCGTTGAAATTTCAAATACGTAAAAAAAAAAACTAACAAAGCTGCAATTTGCGGAATATTAAATTTATGTCTACAGTGTACAATTTTTCATTTTCATTTCATTTTTATACATCACTTTGTACATCTTGACGCTCTATTATTAGGAGTATTCCTGTTGAACTTGGATAATAAAATAAAAATAGGAACTTACTTTTTTTCTCTTAAAAGAATATGACTATTTTATTAATGTATCGCCGTTATGCATTGTTGTATAGTTTCACCACAATCTCTCGAATTCTTGTGAATTTCGACCCTCGACGGACATTGAGGAAAAAAAAAATTACGAAAAACATTGTTTCCGGAGAATATTTTACTACTCTCACGTTTTTTCGTTACATGCTATACGAACTACGAAATTCGATCCGACTGTTCTCTATCGAGCAGCTATTTGCCCCGGCGAGCCATGGACTATCGAATTTCACGTCGAAATTTCAAATACGTAAAAAAATAAAAAATAAATCTGCAATTTGCTTTTATTACATTTTTTATTGACATGAATATATGTGTATTTTGTTATTTATATCGCCGTTATATATTGTCGAATAGTTTCAGCGCAATCTCCCGAATTCTTGCGAAGCTCGAACATCGACGGACATTGAGAAAAAAAAAGAATAAAAAATGAGTAAAACTATTGTTTTACTCATTTCTTTTATTTATTTTTTTGTTGTCACAGCTGGCGTTGTCGGAACGTTTGAGGGAACGCATTTGCATGCGCTGTATATATTTTCCATACGTCTCTGGTCAAATTTAGCTTGACTACGTCGATGCAGTTAACGCACCGACGATCTCGTCGGATTTCAATCGGTCGCTTTCAATTTAAATCTCCTCACTCTACCCGTGTATATTCGTCCGCGGATATTTCTCCTTTTTGCGATTCGTCGAGCGCATCCGGTCGGTTATTGTCCGTGCGATGCGATCGACTGGTTATCAATCGACGTTAGCGTCGTTTTCTCTCGTAAATAACGATACGTCTCGTGGAAATTGGATTTCTTATTTCTCTATAACTACGTGTCAGCCAAACCTATTTTAAATTGCGAGATATTATTTTCTTTCCATATTGTTTCGCGCAAAAAAAAAAAAGAAAAAATATCAATGAAGTGAAGAGATACAGAGTGATAGTTCACGTAACACAATCGTAAGTAGGATCTGCGGCTTCCGAGTGTATTCTTTATTGCGTGTAAAGCGTCGAGACTTGCACCTGGCCGGATTGTACAAATGCGCGCACCAGAGAAACCACATAAAAACCATGCGATTAAGCGTTGATCAAGATCGAAATGTGCCGGTAGCTCACGCGATCAACGACGATAATCATCCGCGAGCCAGAAACTCAAGAGACCGAGGGAGTTACCTCACATCCCTCGATCTCTGACGTACGCGCGTACCTTTCTATTTCCCAATGGGAATATCCTCCATTATAGCGATATCCTTTATTTTCATTTTTTTTTGTGGTATCCAATGATTATAGCGAGTCGCATCTATAGTTAAATTAAGAAAAATAACAAAATTCGTCGTTTGATTCTGAGAGTTTCTCAGGCAAAAAAATCGCGAGTGAAAGAATTTTTCAGCCACCGTCGAAGGGTCAACAGCGATATCCGGTTTTGGGCAGCTCAACTATGGTGGGAAACAACGGCGAGAGTGCAATCTCGCACGGCAATCGCCCCGCCGCAATAATTTTATCGCATTACAACCATACTCTCCTACATAATTGTAAGTCATATATATATACACACCAACACGTACCGCGTTTTATTGCACAATCGTAAACCATAGATTTATAATGCGAGGCGTCGATTATTCGAAGGGAGAATCGAGTGGAGTTCTCGCCGACATCGGAGCGGCATATCAGACGCGTCCGAGATATCTCGCTGCCGTTCGGGCTGCAAGTCGTAAGCGCAAGTTGCCATTGACAGGCCTCTTCCAGCGTCTAATATTTTCTTGCCTTACGCAACTCCGTCCTGGCAGACGTGTAAAAAAAAGAACCGATTCGAATGATTAACAGAGACAGCGATCCGCCGAAGAAGAAAAGATGTGGTATCGATGATAGACATCGAATAAACTACGTCGGACCGAAGGAGTTCGTGATTTTGCTAAATTAACTTTCACTGCGTACAGCGTGGCGGTGTTGTACAGGTGATTCGCGAGTGTCTGTACATTCGTTTGTGCCGTAGACTTTGCAGCCCTGGGACGTAACTGAACCATCGGTACTCTCCCCGTTCGCCGGCCGCAGCGATCCGTCGGTACAATTTGCTCCGCTGGTATCGGCGGTGCGAACATGCAGGATAGCGTCGATAGGCAACCAGTGCGATGACACAAATTAGAGATGCGTACTTCGAATTTACACTCAAAGGTACGAGTTAGCGGAATACATTCTTTTTTTTTGTGCGTATGATTGGGCTTCGATGGAAATCGAAATTATCAAACAGCTAGGGGGTATCAGACCCGATATTTCCATCACACGAAGTACAGATAATATATGTATTTCGGGTTTACACTAAAAGGGTAAGCCAAATGATTTTCGTTTCTTTCGCAACATATGATTGGGCTTCGATGGAAATCGAAGGTATCGACGCGCGAGTCGGTAGCCAATGACGAACCTGCGAGATAACGAATCTAATATTCCCATCACACGGAATACGCACAATATGGCTATTTCGAGTTTACGCTGAAAAGGGTAGCAGAATCATTTTTGTTTTTTGCGCAACATATGATTGGCCTTCGATCGAAATCGAAGGTGTCGAAGCGCGACTCGATAGTCATTGACGAACCTAGGAGATAACAGGCCTGATATTCTCATTCCACCGGTCGCTACGACTGGCATCGCGGTTCCAGCGTTGGGCCAGTCTCTCTGCTGTACAGCTACGTCACTGCGTATCGCGTTTCACATCCGGCATCCAAATTTGTCCGAGCCAGGCCATTCCGATAATTGCGAACGGTCGGCCAATTAAAAACTGAACTGCGATCGATTTGAGCACGAGCGGTTCGATAAACTTCACGGCCGGTGGCCTCTCGAGTAATTGGAAGTGATTATGAGCCAGAAGATGCACAGGGCAAAAACACACTGCCGGAGGTGCCAATGGCTGGCCATCGGTCGTTTACCATTGAGGACCAATCGGTATATCATTTATCCTGCAATGTCCAATTCTGCCGCCCATTGCCCACTGCAGATGCGCCATCGCACGTGCAGCGCACCGAGCTGCACACGATCGAGCGGACGTCGATGATGTGCAGCACGGTGATGCACACGTGCTTCCATAAACCGAGTTCCAATATTCAATACTGGTTCGATATATGTATATGGGGCATTCCCCACCATTTCGAACCTGGTCTGACCCTTCGTCTCTTCGATTGGACCCGCGATTTTTTATATAAGTGAATTTTTTATATAACTCTTAAAAACACTCAGATGTTTTAACAGATTTTTTTAAAATTGTTTGATAATTCAAATGAGCTTATTGATCGCTGCAATTCAAAATTTTTTAAAAATTCTGTAGAATGTTCTGTTATATATTTTTTTAAATGTAAGATATGGGCCGGAGTGGACCAGCCTCATTCGTCCATTCTTTTAACTTATTTTCAAAAGTTAAAAACAACTCTTTGGAAAAATCTGAAAAAAATCCAAAAAACACTGCACTGTTGTAATAATGTTATGGTAATAATCGCATAATTGTTACTTCTAATATTTTTCACTGTTGTTTTCGGAAAAAAGACGCCGGTCCACTCCGGCTCAAATCTTACATTTTTTAACATATAACACAAGATTTCAGCATTTTTTACGATTTTTTATGATAAATAATTACAAACAATTTTTAAGAATCTAATAAAAAATCTTAGCGTATTTTAAAGTTAGTTCAGACATAAAAAATCGCGGGCCCAATCCAAGATGTGAAGAGTCAGACCTAGGTTTCGACCTGGTAGGAACTGCAGCACATATTCATATTACAATATACACGAATGGGCATCGGCATTCATTCGCGGTAGCGGGACGACGAATTTCCAGTTATACGCACCAGTTATGTTTCACGAGAGAAAATATGCATGTTTCACGTGCTCGCGGAACCGTGCGATATATAGCTACTCCACTAGCAAGCGAGCGTATCTATAAAGTCCATTGACGACATGCGTGCGAGAATCCCTCAGCGCTGTTTCATTTTTCTTTCTGTTTTCTTTTTCTCCTTTCGATACGTCGAACACGCCGACCCGTCTGTTAGTCCGGACGGTTTTCAGTCCGTGCCGATCGTCGGAGAATAAGAAAGAAAAAAAATTAGAATTACTAAAATAATAAAAGGCATCTTTTCATCCGTGTTTGCACTCTTCTTCCTTTCGACCGGCGCTGTTACAATCGTGTTAAAGAGGCAGGCCTCACTCTTCCTATTAGCGTATTGTGTCGAATTGGACCGGAACGCAAGGGAGAAACTCTTCCTGCGCGAAGATCCGGAGCGGAGATACGAGATATCGCGGAGAAGCGCAAGACGCGATCTCGGGCTCGTCTGATCGAATTACATGCCCGTGCTTGATATCGATATTCAATCGAGAGCGGAATCTCGAACGATGATGATAGCTGCAGCCGATTGAGGGGAGTGGGCGCGGTTTGCGAATCGATCTCCAGGCCGGTACTTTCGATCTTCGCAGCTGTCGATGCATCGACGGAGAGTCTTTCTTGATCGTAGCACAGATCGAAACAAAGCGTGTTTATTAACCGGTCGATTCTAAAGTCTCAGGAATAGTTCGAGTTCTCAATTTTCGTCCGGGAGATTCGGCTAGGTCGGGAGGGAAATATCCGGGCATTAAGATCGTCCGCTCCCGACGAGATACTGGACTCTAATCCGGATAATGGATCGTTAAGGTCGCCCTAAACGCCACATCCAAGCTCTCAGCAGTGTCCTGAGATCGGACAAGCGAGTGGCCACGAGAACAACAATGTCTATAATCTCGCAGCAAGCTGTTCACACACATACACACATGTACGCATATCCACACATACACCACATATATGTATCACGTTGAGACGATGACACGATATGAATAGCTCAGCAAACCGGGAAGATCGTTCTCACTTAATACGCTTTTCGTTCCCTCTTCTTTTTATTTCTTTAAGATTTTTTTTCTCTTGGCCGCCTTATCTTTCTTCGCTAAGGTGCGTACTTTATTGCGAGGCAAGATGATCTTTCCGTCGTCGTAATTGTTATCTTTCTAATAAATTATATATCGTACCGGGCGAGCGTTCGTTTCGTAGCGTACACACGTTAATGGTATGCTCGTACCTAGTTGCATGTTATTCGTATCGTGATGAAACATGCGTCCCACCGTACGTATCCCACGTTCGACTAATTGCACGGTGTTCTAATCAAGGGAAAAGCTTCCAGGCACCATATCGCCCGAACGCCGCTGCGCTTGCGCGTGCGCACTTTTGCCCGCGTATCGCGAACGCGTCTCTCACTTTGGCCCTCGACAATTTTCCACCGGATTCGTGTAATATGTACGTAATTCCCGGGAGCGCCATTCACACGATTCCGTAGTGGAGTGTTCTTTCTGCACGGTATCGAAGCTTCGGCATCGCAACAGCCATATTTCAGCTTACTTCCGTGCTGGGTCTGTCGTTAATTTCTATCAGGCGGATTGCAGTCGAATGTATTCGGCGAGAGGAGTGGCAAGGACGCTCGTTTCCTCCGCCAGCGCTTGTGCTTTTTTTTTTGAACTCTTGATTTTCACTTCTCAGAGCGACGGATCGACCGGCATAACATAGCTTCACTCTCGACGCTTTGCCATCGATTGGAAGAGCGTAATTAAGCAATGTGCGAATGCAATTCGCAGCTTAGACGAGTTCAAGGACTCGCTGATAAAAAAAAATTGTAAAAATTATTATTATTATTATTATCATTGAAATTCTCGATATTCGCTCCTCTGAGCGATAGATCGACCGGCATAACATAGTCTCACTCTCGAATCTTGGCCATCGATTGGAGGAGAATAATTCACCGATATGCGAATGCAATTTCCGGACCGACTGTTAAAAATAAGGAAATTGTAAAAATAACAATTTTTTGCTTTCGATCATTTAGTCGGTGAACCTGTCCGGTATTCGGATCCCAGCCCGGCATCAGGTGTTAGCGTTGCGCCGTATCAGACGACGGCGACGACGACTGCGAGCTGGGAGACCGGGATTTAAGACACACAACCCGAGCGTCGACGATTAATTCAACCGCAGTCACTGCAAGGTACACTCGTCTCCTCGCTCGGTGATCATCGCTCTCGGTCTATCCCGTTCAGCGAACAAACGCCGCTTCCGTGCCGGCGATTTCTCCGCAACTGGGATAATGTTACGAGAGATCAGGTCGCCCGTCGTCATCCTCCTCCTCCTTCCCGACCGGAATTTACCGTTAGGAAGCTGCGACCGAACGCTACGTGTGGTACGTACAAACGCGAGACGGACGGAGAAGCCGGTGGAGAGAGATTGCTCTCGAGACACTGATATTGCTGTTACCGTTTCTACCTCTGCAAGCCTTGGCTGCCGCTGCTCGAGCGAAGCGAATCTAAGGCAACCGAACCGTTTCCAAATACTCTCTCCGAGGCCTTTTTTTTATCACCTCCATTCCCTCGACGGACACTCGCCCGAGCACTCTATTGATTCTCGAAGGATCAACCTTAGACATTTCGGACGAGGAATGATCGCAAAAAAAAAAAAGGAAAAACCAATGGGGTTGTTCGTGTATCTCGATATTTAGGTCAGCCCGCCAGTCGTGGCCCAAAATAATAAACAGCCTGCGGAGTGGTTTAAAGAGTTCGCCGGAACCCCGATCCGCTGAGGTTGGGTCGAGAAATAGTTTCTCCGCATGGCTCAGTTAATCTTAGTCCGAGAGTTTAATAACAGGGAGTGTACAGAAAAATAATTTATTACGTGACGCTGTACAGCCAGCGTGTGCAAAGTCCGAGACGCGTGCGTAAAGTGCAATCGGCCCAATGTGCGTATTCGCCGGGTATTTATAGTACACTCGGCCGTAAAGCGCCACTTACGCCACTGTCGGCAGCCACGAAACGTAGCACTTGTCATGCATGAGTTACGTGCGTAAAACTACCACTTTCGCACCGAGTATAATAAATTATTTTTCGACATGACCCGGTTAATCTTGTCCCGAAAAGCGACTTCGAAAAAAAAGATCCTTTTGCCAATTCACCCTTTCTTTTACCGGAAGTCTAGCACCGTCGAGTTACAACGTCAGAACCCGCGGGCGTGATTTGCATGCGTCATAGAGGACCGCCTGATAACTGCAGTGCAGCCGCGTGCGCCATAGCTGTTTAGCACATTCGGTTTCAAGAGAAGGGGTTGTAACGGGAGACCCTCGAGGGGAGCTGCGATGTGCCGGGGGGGGGGGGGGGGGGGGAGCCACGCTCTGTCATTTGTATAATAGCAGAGTCCCGAACGGCGTCACAAAGCGAGGTAACTTTCACGAGAAGCCAGCTGGGCACAGCGTCGTACCGAAGGCAAACTTCGTCGAGAGAATTCGTGCACTTCAGCAGGAAATTTTCATTTCCCGAAATGAGATCGTTGATTAATTCGCGTGAAATTAGAAACTGTGGGATTTTCCGGCTTTTTCTTGGCGAAACAATAATATTCACGTGGGACGAAGCGCATGCGAAATCACAGTATTTATTTTCCATTTGCCCGATGTGAGCAAAATTTATGCACACAGGTAGGTCCACGAGACGATTTGTAATTGTTTATCGCTGCCGCGTACGATCGATGAATTGCATAAATTCAAGCTCGAAATTGAGTTGTGGGTAGAATCGAATTAGAAAAAATGGGCCACGTGCGGATGCAAATTGTACGGACGATTTCGTCGTGTTTTTCGAGAAAAACATGCCAAAAATATCTCACCCTACAAAAGGGAAGAGTGGGTCGTAAAATAACCCCTAAACCCTTTATTTTTCACCATCACACTCAACATGCAATTTAAAAAATATATTTTTCCCACCACTATCACCGTTCAGCCAATAAAGAAAATATATCAACGATCATTACTTTTCAACCTATCTTAACGTTTTAAATAATTTGTCCTAAACATTCGCAATATGCGCCACAGGAAAACTGGGTCATCAATAAAAAAAATTCCCTTTACCGGTCTAAAAAAAAAAAATAATAACCGCTAGATATTTTATAATAACAGTCTCCCGGTTACCCGACTCTACCTCGCAATCGCGTTGATAATAGAAAGTGTGAAAACTCGTTCTCCCGTCGTATCGGCGAGTCAGGAAAATCGTGATCGACGCGGAGGTCTATGATACGTGGTGAGCGATTGGATAAGTAACCGGGAAAGAGTGTTGAGACCGGTCGTCAAGACGACACTATATAATGATCGGTAATTTTCCAACTACGCATTTAACTCGTCCGTCCCAACAGGTATAAATGGCTGCCCGGAGTGCGTCGCCGTCGAAGAGTACGTATCTCGGGTACTTCGATCGGCGATGTCATCGATGATCTTATGCCGCGCAATCACGTTGCGCAATGCGTTCCGTCTGGTTGGATAAACGCACTGAGAACGCATTGTTAAGTCCGGACAAAATCAACACGATATTCCTAATTACAATCGCAACTACTTATCTCAAGTGCGAACTGTCAAACGTCTGCACTCTTGAAAGTCCGATCAAGACTTGTCATCTCGTCAAACGATAATCCCTACGTTTTGCTTTTTAAGCTATGTTTTCGTAAAAAAAAATTGAGATTCAAATGTCAGAATAGTTAAAAGAGTCTAAAACGTCGAAAAATGCGATTTTTAGCTGGCGTTCGCATGAATGCATATGTGTGTGTGCGTATGTGACAAATTTGCATGGTTTAAAATTTCTATAACCTGGAAGCGGTTTGAGACAGCGTGTTGAAATTTGATACTCTTTTCACCTATGAGGAAGCCAGAATCGATCGACAAATTTTCTTATAGAGAGAGTTATGCGCAAAATTGTAATAAATGAGTAATTGTAACGAATCAAATTACTCCGCACCTTTTTCATTCGTCCTACCGAGCTATTCCAGTCATGTACGCAATATCGTGTGTCTTCGTCCAACCTCATCTCCACATTCGTTACATTACAATGAATCTTGGATACGCGATCTTCCGGATGAAGTAAGCTTCGTGCGTTCCATCGCGTTTACTGAATGGTGCGCAGATTTGTGATTGCTCCATTGTACCGTGTACTCTCGTTTTACGTTGTCGCCGTCATAATCGAGCCGCGGGAACGTTGTATCTCGAATTAACTCGCTCGGTGTCTCAAGGCGTTACCGCGTTGCCGTGGTATCGAAGTTTCCAAGGCTACCCACTGTGCTGCATGGAAACTTTGATCTCGGTTACGGGGTGGCCACGTAATGAATACGGAAATTCCGTCAAACATTGTTAGCCGCAGTTCGCTCGCTCTCGTGCGTGCGCGTTTTTGCCTCCGGGACTCTGCTTTCATCCCGACCGCGAAACTATTAATTAACGCACATCAAACGGAAATTTGTGCTCGTCATGGTATTTCCCAATCGAGCTGCGTCCGTGCATCGTACACAATCGTGCGCGCTTCGTACAAATCGCACACGGTCGTGCAACAATCGTGTCCGCTTGTCCTGTTCCCGAGTACTTTTTCCCAAGTGCTGTGGTAATTAATTTAAGGAAAGGTCGTCAACAATGGACTTCTCCGAATCTTGATAATTCATCGAGTTGCAGATACGGCTTATCTTTAAGACTAAAGATAGATAGATGGTTTCATTGAGTCCTGGGATTTCTCCACTAAGGACCGATGCGATACAGCAGAACAGTGCTAGGTTAAACATAGGTAAATTATAAGTAAACAAGTAGATATAGCATAGGTAACAGGATAGGCGAAGCAGTACAGAGTATGGCGAGCAGAGCATAGTAAGCATAAATGTGGCAACAGCGTAATAGCTACAATGAGCAGATACAAGTAAATAAACTATGGCCAGCCAGCAAATAAGTTAGTGGCAATTGCGTCACAGGTAGATGAGGCAGGTGCGAATAAATTACGACGAAATTGTAAATAAATTAGCGAGTCGACAAAGATTACACTTTGAAACGAGCGATGTTTCATTTTTGTAGGTGTTGCACTCGGCGTCTCACAGACACGATTTTGGCCATTTGGAGACAATATTTTTTTCCTAAAGTCCGTCATATGCGCGGAGATCAGTTCGGCGCATGCGTCCACCAAAGAGGGAGTCCTCTTTGGCTCCGTCGGCCCGAGTAACTACTTTAATATCGCTCAATTATTCGCATTTTACATTAAAGAGTAAATGAGGAGATATTAAATAGCCGGAGGGTTCAAGGTAATGAGCAAAAATTTGAGAAAGTCGCTTTAAAGAAGAACGATAGAACAGGAGGTTTCCGCATGCACTCGCAGCGCGTAAAAAAATTCGAGGTTCTATCTCGAAGGGTTGAACGAATTTCGCCCGCATTTTTTAGGGTTAAACGAAAGATTAAAATAATTTTTGACGTAGTCATAATTCTCACCGGTCTCGATCGGTGCACCACTTTGAGTAATACATAGCAGATAATGCTGAGGAGAAACACGTAGGGGAGGAACTTGGAATCCAGCATTTTCCTGTCGGCGATCCGGAGGATGGTTGGATCGCGGTCGGCGAAACGAGGGTCGAATGCTTCGGGCAACTTTTCAATTTGAATAAAGCGCACTTGCGCTATTGTGTCATCTGGTGTGGCTCGTCCGGGCCGCAGAGGACAGACATGGCTTATCTCGTCGAGATGGAGAGAGCTCCGCGATATGAAAAATTTTGACTGCCGAAGGGGTCGAGGACTGTGTGGACAAAGAAAATGAAACTGCGCGTTCGAGCTCGGTCGACCCGCCCGCGAGAGGGCAGGCCTGCTGGAGAGTGAAATGATTTCGAGAGCGAAACGCTAATTTTCGCGGAATTCCGCCGTACTCCCGTTGCCAATAGTAATTTCGATTGATTCGCCGGTCAGCCGCACCCGCGTCATTCTCTTTTGACCCGGACGATTAATTGGATGGCACCCGAAACTCAAAGACCTCGGATGGACCGATCGGTAATTTAATTATTTTCCTCCCCTCGTCGATTTTCGATCGACTTTGGTCCGTCAAAAATGTCCAACACGTACTCATCAATCAATTAATAAAAAATCATTTTTATAAAAAATCATCGTCATAAAAAATCATTTTCTTAAAAAATTATTTTCGCGATGAGAAGCATCTGCGCGAAAGTAGAGAAACACGAGCCACATTGAAATCCCAAAGTTTACATTCCAGTTATCTTCTCCCGCTTGAAATGCTGGAGTGAAACCTGGTATTCGATGCAACTAGAACGATTGCGATTTTCACTCCTCCGCATTCAATTTCTTGGCATGCAGATCGAAAAGAGAAAAAAAAAAGAAAAAAAAAACTGCCGAGGTTTTACATCTATCGGCGCCACACGTTCGTTCGCCAAGAGCCAAGACGGATTTTCGCGAGGCGCTATTGCGACTTCGTTTTGATCGATCTTCACGAATAACTCTGGTCGCCGTTGCTGGCTTTCCCTTGCTCGTTATTCCCAGCGTGGAGGGTACATCGCAATCTCCGTGCCGATTTCCGTGAGAGCGAGAGCGTCGATTTCCTTAACAGGCCGGCCAGTCGCGCCATCGACAACCCCTCGAGTCGCCCCGGCGATGCTGCAAGAAGAACCTTGAGCTTCATGCCGGCCTTGCTCTTCCACCCTCCTCCCGATAATCCCCGTCGATTAAACTCCAGGGATCCGATAATACTGCCGGCAAGTAATCCCACGAAATTAAATCATCGTAAAATGTCATAATCAATGCCCGAAGATAGTATTTCGCCGTCTCGGCGAGTTTCATCCGCGCGTCCTGCACGCGCCCGGCTCCAAAGTATTTTAAAACTGCAACTCGATAGCTGTCAAATCAAACGGTAAAAAATATTACCGACTCCGTAAGTTAAATGCTTCACGATAGAAAAAAAAAAAAATAATTCGTATGAAATTTAATTTACAAGTGAAGTTTTTATGCATAAGCTTGGATATTAAATTTCATGTATGTTTCATGTTAAATTAACCTGCAGTAAAACATTAGAAAAACTTTACTTCCACGTAATTCCACGAAATGGAATCACCGTAAAATGTCATAATCAATGCCCGAAGATAGTATTTCTCCTCGGCGGAGTTTCGACCGAGCGTCCTGCACGCGCTCGGCTCCAAAGTATTTCGAAAGTTCGGGAGGGGGGGGGGGGGGGGGGGGGGGGCGGATCGCGCGTTTGCATAACTGCAAGCCGCGAGCATGCGGGCCGCTCGGGTAGAAACCGCGTAAGTCGCGGTGACACGCGCGGTAATCACGGATCGTGCGCGGAAATACCGAAAGAAGACACTCAGATATGCGCGAGTGTCCGAGAGTTCGAGCCGGGTTCTACGCGCGAGGAATTCCAAAGATAAACAATACGGACGCACTTTCTTGCACTCGGTGGCCGGAGTGATCGCTTGATTATTCGTGGCGCGGTCCGTGTGCATAAATGCGTACACGATCTCTCGGGAACGCGACCCGCGAAACGCCAAGAGGGAAAATGTCGTTGGCCCCGTGAGTGGAGAACGCAAACGGCCTGTGTTCGATAGCGGCCGAGAGCGCCGCGGATCGGCGAGCAACGCTCCATCGTTGTGTGCGTCTCTCCACCAAAGTGAACCGGCGGATAACCGAGAATCGCTCGTCCAGCACCGAGCTTTCGTATTCCACGTATTATGTGCCGAGTCTATAGACGAGGCTGATACACGTGTATCGCGCCTGTGTCTGCGCGCGCGCACTCTCCGGGACTCGGGCAAAGAGTAAAGTCGGCTCTTTTCTCGGCTGTCGCAATAACTCGAGGATTGGGTAACGTTTTTACAACCGGTGTGTGCAACGCACTTGCTGCGAATACCGCTGTTGCTGGGTTCCGCGAACTTTGCGGGACGGGTAAACTATCCTGGAGGCATTAGGCAGCTGCGAGAAAGACTCTCTCTGGCGTCAGATTTGCGAGGACTAGATTGCCTCCCGTCGCCATCGTTGCGGCAGTTGAACGACGAACGTTCCCGCCGACACGCCTGTCGGTCGTTCTTGCGCTCGAAACTTATGCCACTGGCACGTTTCTGCGTTTCGAGCTGTCTTCGCTGGCGGCCTACCGACCTCTTCCGGTTTCGGCGCGCGCGTGCGTCGCGCTAACCGGAAGAGCGCGATGGATCAAATCCGCTACTTTTACGATTATTGTACTTTTTTAGGTTTGTTCTAGGGAGATCGGCGATGCTCTCGAAGGGACTATGAGTCGAATTTTGAGTAATTAGTTTGAACTTAAGATCGAATTGGACTTCAGACTTAAGATTCATCTTATGATAAAACTTAAGCATGAAATTTAGTTAGAACTAAGGTTTGACTTTCAGTTCGAACTTAAGACAGGTTTTAATAGGTTTTAATAGGTCGAACTTAAGATCGGTTGAGCACGCAATAAAATTCGGGCCAAACTTTGATCTTAAATTAAACCTAACGTCTAAGTCCGAATAGCTAATTGCACGACGAAAGCTCAAAGTATGCGCTATAGCTGTCTTATCACCTCCAGCGAAAAATCCGGCTCGCATTTCAACTGCGACTACATACTCAAAGGCAAAACTTCCCGGAAAAAGAAATTTATTCTTTAAGTGGAAAAGTTTGTTTCTGCTATCGCGTCGAATCTGGCCGAATTTTATTGATGCCGCGTGTGTCGCCCCGAACGACGGCGGGATTTCGAAACCGTCTTTTACGATGCGGAATCCGAGAATTTCTATCATACTTTTTAGAAAATCCTCGCCCATCCGGCGTTGAAAGTTGAGAGAAATGATGTTAATCTTCCCAAGACTCCGCATCTTTCTTCGAGAGAGCGAAGAGGCTAAATGCGAACTGATTTTTCTCGAGTTTCTGGTTTATTAAAAGTTCTCCGCACGTGTCACAATTATCTCGGAAAAAGCCATAATTACTTTAGTTCCTCGCTCCGCTCTTGTTGTTGTAGCCTGCAATCGAGTTCTCTGCACCTCGAGGTATCCGCGAAGACAATGCCTCCAGCTGTTATTCGATCGTCTGGTTTGCTACGAGGTCGCAACATAAAGTGCTTCTCTATAGCAACTTCGATACTGAAGGCTACGACGTCGAGCAACCGCGGATGGCTCGTGCCGCGATCCTATTAACGAAAGATGCGAAATTTCACGTGCAAGTCGATCGTTATCGTACGCCCGTTTTTGTCGTGGCGACTGTCGACACGTGGAATTACCAATTACGCGGCTGATTAGAGTGCACTGAAGACTAAAGACCGTACGAACTTCAGAGTCGGTCACGAACGCGGCGTCGCGACTGAAATTTCCAAACCGATATTTTGCCTCGATACATATTTTTATTCTACAATCGAAATCGGCCTAATGACCGATCCGTTATGAATCAATGTGCAACATTTTGTCAAGCGGCATTCGGTAAAAATAAAATAAAATAAAGCCACGCGCGGACGCAGAGCATGTTCGCAGTTCGCGGTCGACTCTCAATGGTGCGGCTAATGGTCGACAGAAAGATTTGCCAGGAAGTTATTCCGCCAACTACACCGCCCTAGAGAAACCCGCGAGTATGAAAAATCTCCCTCGTTAAATATCGCGAGAAAATCTTTGGGTCAGGAACACGTGGAGCGTTGATCCTCCGGCGTTCTTCGACGCCCCACGGCTGCACAGATATCGCGTTGCCAGTCCCGTTTGCGGTCGTGCACGTGGTTTCGCCTCGCTCACCCGCTAGTCGGCGTATCAGAGAGAAACCCAAGCACGAAGATAAAGAACGGCGAGAGGGGCAAAGGGGGTGGGGGGAAGAAAGCTCGGAGGTCGCGGCTCCAGCATCCGGCCCGATAATTGGAAAAGTAAGTGCGAACCGCGCAGGCACGGGTGGCAATGGCGCTGAGGACGTACTGTGTGCCACAGGAAAACTCTCTGCAAGCGTTGGAGATCATGCGGTGCTGATTAAGTCGTTACGTGATTCGATTTAGGGTCGCCCGGCAAAGGAGACCGGTGCAAGCACGGCCAGATAAAAAAAAGAGGAGAAAAGTCAGCCACTGTGCCGCGCGATCCGTCGTAGGTACGTCGTAGGCACCGCGGGCTGCAGTGGAATTCCGCTTCAATTGCGGAGATTCAAAAACCGTAATAAAAAAATTAATAAAAAATACAATTGAATAATAAAAAAATTCTACAAATTATGAGAATAATAGCAGGATTCAGCGCCTATTAGGCTTGGTTAATGAATTAACCGATGTAGGGCAGTTGTTCGGTGTCACCCGCCACTCTTTCAGGTCCCCTCAATTTTTGCGAACGCGGCTTTAGCTGCACTGAAAAGAAAATTCGCTTGCGGGCTGCCGAAGAAAAAAATGTTTGTTTTAATTCTACTTTCAATTCTTACAATTCCACATGATATTGAAACAACGACGGCAAAACTGTCAAGGTGACATGTTATTGTATCAATACGGTATGAAATTGTACGAATTGAATGTAGAATTCAAACATTTTTTTTTCTTTGGTAAAAGCGTAACGCAATGAAACTTTCTTTCGGGTCGGTGCGCCGCTGTTGACTCGTTAAAAAAAAAATAATAATAATAAAAAAACACTGTAATTACATCTTTTCGTCGGAGGATAAACCGCTCTCGAAACCGAAGCCCGTGCAGCCTCGGTGTGTTTAGTGAAACATGCATTTTTCAACATCGGAAAGTAGTCGTCACGTCGTTAAAGTTTTCAGCGCGTTAATCCTAAGGCATCGGATGGTCTTCACAGAAATCTCTATTTTCTCCGTGGCTTGGCGATACAAGGCCACGGTATTGTATTTCTGCTATCACGGTTCTATGGTCAAAGATCAATTCGGGCATTACGGCTGCGATCGGCGATGTTGCTTCGGCCCAGGGGCGATTACTACGCTCCGGTGGAAGCGGCGCCAGTCGCGGTTGTCGTCGCTGCACCGCGGAGAGAAGAAATTCGCTTCCACCGATTGGAAAATCCAGTGCGTGAGAAGGGCCAAAAATAAGGAAATCGATGAGTCAAGTAGTGAGCAACGCGTCAAATCAAACTATACGAATCATGACAAGCTCCGCAAATTAAATCCTCCACACACTGTAAAAAAATCGTACGAAATGTAATGAACCGGTAATAGAAGCTTTTATGAATAAGCTGGTATATCAAACTTCATGTACAATTATGATGAAAAATTAAAGTGCAACATATATAGTCAGTGTAATTATTATTTTCATTCAAACAATTATATATCAAAGTGAACTAATGTCTATGAAATTTATGAGAAGATGTGTTATAGTTTCATTATCAGGCGTCGTTACGTCAAGCAAAATAGACTTGAACGAACAGCGTATGTCCATGGCAGCCCGCTCGTGTCACTGTTCTCGAATCAATGATATTTTTTTTTTTCAGTGTACGGAAAGACGTTGGTTTCGACGAATCCCAATTCCTCAGGAACTCGCCCACTTCGTTCCTCGCGACTCTTCAATTCCGCTTCTGTGGGCCGCCGTTGCCGGTGTGTCGCCGTGTCGGCATCTTTGACCCGCTTTCTCTTTTCCCACCCGATTTGTCTCGTGCGGACATGCCCGTAAACCACATCCACGAGTGCGACTCGCGCGAAGTGCCGGACTCGAAGTTTTTCTCAGCCACCAAATTTGAATCTCTGCGACCGCCCATGCGCGCGCTCGCGATCGTCTAGCCGTTTTCAATGCTTTTCCGCTCTATCGCCGAGGAAACCGCACGCCGGCTGTAAAACGCACGCGTCCGGTGCGGTTGCTCTGCCTCGTGCCGCATCCAGCTCTGGACCACCCGGACCACCCGCCCGGATGACGCGAAACTCGCCGACGCCCGGAGCTCGGATTTCTTCGTGTTTCGGGAACTTTCGGATTTCGTCGCGCCGGCCGTTCGGGTGGGATTGTGACGGTAACGAGGAAAAATATTGCACGCGATTGTCTACGCACATCCTGCTTCCTCTTTTTCATCGGCTTCCGCGGGTGCGCGCGTCGTCGTGCGGTGTCTCTTGCGCCGACGAGAGAATGAGGAGAGCTGGGCGGCTTCGCGCACCGGGAAGTAGGTCGTCGCCGAGAGTAGCGCGCGAGCGCGAGATTCCCTCGCTTCTCTCTGCGGCGAGTATCTCGACTCGTGCATGTCCCGATGAGATACCTCGAGGTGGGCCGCCTTACGAGAGTTCTCGAAGATCGTTAAACATCGTCGGCCGTATCGGGAAGGTCGGTCGATCGGGAGGCGAGGCGATCGGGCGTTTCGGTCCCGTCGCTCGATTTTTTCGAGGGACACCAACAAATTATCCACAAAAATGATTGGATCCGAAGAGAAAAATACGAACATTAAGATCCGGGGACCAAATTTGTTCTACGCGATACCTCGGGGTGGGCTGCGTTGCGAGAGTTCTCGAAGATCGGAAATGTTTGTCTCGCCGCTCGATTTTCTCAAGGGACACCAAAAAAACCCTCTAAAAAATATTTAATGCCAAACCAAAAAAACAAAAAGAATAAGAAGATGAAGATCCGGGACAAAAATTTATAGCCGCGATCCCTGCGGGTTTGGATGGGTCGTGCGGCCCAGGTCACGAGATTCAGAGCGATGCGGCGCCATAAATTCAGAAGCAATTCGTCGGACCATTTTCCCCCCGTCTGTGTATGTCCACGGGGCTGTCTGCCTCCCGGTACCGAACCATCCCGGGGGACCGACCATCCTCCGGTGCGAGCAGAGTCGAGTTTCTCGCAGAGTCGAATTCGCAACCGTCCGCCAAGGTTCCACTCCTTTCGGCGGATTAGTCAAGTGGAAAATGTATGTTTCAGTAGGTTGTTCCGTGGGTATTCGTGTATGAAACCGAGTAAACGTGCACCCCAGAGTCCTTCGATGGCGACGTGTTTGCACGGTAAAACGAACTCGAGACTTGCACGAATGTGTTATATACACGTATAAAATACACATGATATATACGTATAAAATACACACATATATGTCGTGCATCTGCGTATAATAGTCGATTCGGTATGAAACAGTGTGGCATGAATATCGGAATCGGCATAATTATCGGGGGTAGAGGCCGTTGCGAAACGTTTCGAGAAAACTAACCGATCGACGGAACGCGCCTTGGAGAACCTCTCGGTGTATCGCTCGCGGTGATTACCGGTGCGCGTTCACCGTCGCCTGACGCGAGTCATGCTCGTCGAACACTCGAATTTCTCGTTCCGTGAAGGCATCGAGGAGTCGCCCCGCGGGGACGAAATACTCGACTATCGGCGGCAAATGTGCCCGATGGCTCGCGAAGAATTTCGAAAGTCTCGGACGAGGAGGAAGACGAGAATGAATTCAACGTGCCTGGGATTGCCGACACTCCCGGCATCGAAAATCTTATTGATTCGGAGATTAACTTTCTTCGGCGTAGGTTATTAACACCGGTGTGTTATATTCAATGTCGAGTGAAGAGGAAAAAAAATACCGTCTTGCGAAGAGCTCACGAAATCATGTTTTTTTTGTGCTTGTTAATAATACATACGATGATTTAACGATCTTTTCACTTATGAGACATTTATATAGTTGGACATTAATGTATAGACATATGTATATTGTCAACGGACCATCGACGGGAGTTTTTCAGCCCTGATATACAAATTTTAATTCGCAAGGTGTGAACACGAGGGTCGAGCACGCGAGGCGTGCCTAAAGCAGCCATTTTCGCACCTAGCGTAATGATGGCATATTACGATACTAGTGCGAAAAACTTTTTTTGACAAGTGCGAGTTTGCAGCACGAGCCGAAGGTGAGAGTTATTCCGTTATTAACACCAGTGTGTTATAGAGTGGATTCCGAGTGGAGAGAAAAAACACCCGCTTGCGAACAGCTCGCGAAATCATTATTTTATTTCCCTCTCGTCGGATTCCGAGAACACTTGCTAATTTCGGAATGAGAAACTCAATCAAGCGATTTTGGTGTTTTACCGATCGATGGTATGGTCAATTCATTTTCTCGGAAAGGCGATTCCGCTGCTCTCCTGAACTCACTTAATCCAGAGAAACAAGACTTCCCGACCGGACATGAGAACATGCAAAGGCATTATTGAAATCGCGATAGTGTGGTCTGGCATCGTGCACCGTGCGAGCGTATTTGGATCCGCAGATCGCGTGTCCGTGTTTTTACGCAAAGCGAGTTTAATCGACTGTTACGTGTCTTTTCTCTTGCAGCACAACATTCCCACAAGTCAGTCGACCACCGCCGAGCCCGGTTAGCTGCGGCAATTAAACATTTTTTTATGCTCGCCACACTCGTTCACAAGCGGCGGCGAACAAGATTTCTGTATTCGCGTTTTAACGCTGCGAAGTATAAATTGAATTTGGTATTGCGATCGAGCGGCATTTTCCGTCCGAACTCTGTCCGCCTGAGCGAATCGCGAACCGTTTCAATAGTGAATGCGCTATGGATGACAAAATCACGGCAACCAACGGGCATTATTGAGATATTCCGTCCACGTCGCAAGGAATCTGACGTTCCACGTCGATCGAGAGGAAAACGTCCAGGGGTAGTTGCGCCTACAGTTGATGGAAGCGCGGAGGCAGAGCAGTGCGGTCGCAGCGATGGTACGATCGACGACCTGATTGCGCCAGTAATAATACGAAAGTGAGCACAATATTGGAATAGCAAGCAGATCCGGGCAAGTTCGGATGCACGTGCCAAGCCTCTCCTGTCACTCCAGTTCGAGTCCGTACGCGTTGCTCATCAAATCCGGTGTCCGACGATAACACCCAAAATTTTTTTCATTAATTCATTCAATACCTCATTTTGCGAACGTTTCTTCGAATCAAATAAATGATTTATTCAACGGAAATAAATACCTACTCAACGGCGCGTACGCAAATATCCGGTTTATTCGAGGGAAATAAATACCTATCTAAGGTGTTGTTTTCGCTGAGCTATTCCTAATCGTCCAATAAACTATTCCATTACCCCGTAAAAATCAGCACAGCCATGCTTTAAATATACATTTTCTAATTTAAAGGCAAAAATATCCTCGACTCAAATAAAATTATAATAAATTCAAATAAAAACTCTTCTAATTTGCGATTTTATTGATACTTAATAAAAAAAAATTTCTTGGTGAAATCCAAACAGTTTCGGTGGTGTGCGACAAGCGACAAATCCCACTATCGCGGCTCTTGGCCGTCTCGAGTGTGAATTACGAGCTGCACCAGCGGTCGTACCGTAATTCACGATTCAGACGGGAACATCGCAGCCCGTAATGCTCGACCGTACATCGGTCAAAGTCAATTAAACTGTCGTTATCATCGACGTCGGGAGGCGCTAATGTGATTAGCGAGCCAAGAGAAACTCGAAGCTACGCGTTGCGCGTGTTGAACGTGCGAGGAACCGAAACTATAGAGAGATTGACTGCAAACTCGAGGGACTTTTTTTTTGTGACGCAGTACACGATCCGAATTGATACGATTTCGATGAGCTTCCAGTACCTGCACGGTACGGAGTCATACGGGAGCGAGAAGAATTTTGGGTCAAAAGTAAACCCGTTCGCGAAATACCGGTTCGGTTGAGGGACCGCAGACGAACAGCCGAGCGGTTACTCACCGAGGCTCACTGGCTTTTACCGTTTCCCACCGAAATATTACCCACCTCACGGGGTCAAGGAAACTTTCACGAGAGACACATTCTTTCCATAAATGACGCCCGTGCATTCATGAGGGAGAGAGCCTCGCCGCTGTCGCGCCGGTATGTTTCGACGGTGACACATATATGAGTGAAATGCCTAAAATTCATATTCTCCTTGTCATAGCGCGTTAACATTCCCAAGATTCCGCCGAAGAGATCATCCACACTGAGAAAAAAGTTGGATTACCCAAAATTTCGTTTTATTTGGTACAAATAAAGTATTGTTTTGTTAAAAAAATATTTGCTTCGATAAATTCAAACAATAGTTATTTATGGCACCAGGTGTGAAATTGGGGGTTTCACGCACTCTGAGCGAGTAAAATAATAGTACATTACGAAACAAGTGCGAAAAGACTTTCTCTGACAAGCGTGAGTTTGCACCATGAGCCGACGGCCAGTGTTGCAATCACACGACTTAAGAAAACGTTTTTCGAACGAGTTTCGTACAAAATTTTATTTAACGAGGTGTGAAAGTGAGAATTTTACGCACGCGAAGCGTGCGCGAAACCGCGATTTCCGCACCGAGTGAAATAAACATGTTTGTTGTGTCAACCAAATTAAACCTTTGAACGTATACCACGCCTTGGTCAATTCAACCATTTCTTTTTCTCAGTGCATCAGCGTTTTATAGCCGGTGGCGTGATCGAGGGATCAAGTTCACAGCGTCGAGGGGGCAAAGGAAATTAAATGCGCGGCTGCAAAAACGGACGGGAATGTGTGGAGGTGGCGGGAGAGCAGGTACGTTCACCTTGGACTTGAGACTTTGGCCTCGTGCTAGAGGGGGGAAAAGGGGCCGAATGTGGGGCAGATCACACGCTTCTCGTCTCGATGTGTGTTCCTTTGCTCCGCTACCAGCTGTCTGAGATCCGAGCCTTCGCGCGCATCGTCACAGCCCCACGACCCCCCCAGGGGACATTTATGAATTCAGACTCCGGTGTCTCTCGAACACGGACACACCGACGACTGGTATTCGTGACTTTCTATGTGAAATCACGCATAATTAACCTCTTGACAATGCCACTGATGAGGTCTTCGGCGGATACTTCTTGTTCGCCAGCGAAATCGCATTGATCGATTCGACGAGAGAACCAAAATCTGTTCTTTTGTGATTACCAATTTCGCACGTGCGATTTTCGGACAAAACACCCGTTGGATTCCATTCTTTTTTTTTACCGTCAGTTTTGTATTATCGAATTTACCGTTCTCGGGTGGATGGAACATTGTCTTTACAATGCCACTGATGAGGTCTTCGGTGGATACTTCTTGTTCGCCAGCGAAATCGCATTGATCGATTCGACGAGAGAAGAAACCAAATCTGTGTGGTCTCTCGCGATTACCGATTTCGTACGTGTGATTTTGTTCCAAAACACCCGTTGGTTTCTATAATTATATTTTTTTTAGACCACCAGTTCTGTATTATCGAATTCACCGTTATCGGGTGGATGACGGGCCGGTGGGTAGTGATCGGTTCCGGATCGCCGGCGGACGTACGTGGCGTTCCTAAACCGCTCGGTGCCCACGGTAAAGCTGCTCGCACACGAAGCTGTGAACGGAACACCGACATGCCGTACAGGATCCACACACAACCGTGATTGTCCGATGCTTGCGCATTGGTGTCCGACCGGTTTATCTGTGTGCAAACTGCATATGCTGTTTCACATGCAGGGACACCCTAAAGATGCTCGCACATAACCAGAAAATAATTTATTTGAAGCGTGACCCGCAAATAATTATTTATTTAAATCAAATAAATAGTTGATAATTCAAATACATATTTATTTAAATACAAAAGTATGTATTTAATCCAAATACATAGTTATTTAAATAAAAAATATGTATTTAATTTAAATAAATATTTATTTTTATTAAATGTATATTTTTTTGCGGAGCGCCCGTCAAATAAATAATTTTTTTGGGTGCAAGGACCAACGTAAGCAGTTTGCTGTTTGTTGCGTAAGCTTCAGCCAACTACCGTTCTAGCGACCGGGCCGTCTATCTTCAACAAGTAGTTTCGTGTGCGAGCACCTTAAGGCGTGGAGAGCTGCATAGGACCGAAGCCGGAAGCTCACGTACCATCTCTGCCTGATATCGCATACAAGCTTGCGTGTGCTATACCGGTGTAAGAACAGTGTCACACATGTATCTCCGATTGTCGAGGTATGGAAAAGAAAACACATGTGTCCACTGCGCTGCGGTGCTCGGCTGCACTTGGCACCCGAGAATCAGAGTGCATGCGAGCGGTCGTCAAGCAGTGCACTGGCCGTGCTGGAGCTGGACGATGCGGGGCTTTAACTGTAAATCCGACAGGCGATCGGCAGAGTAACTGCAAAAGCGGAGCTTCTCACAGGCTTCGGTAGAGAATAACGTCGCATCGCACGGGAACGGCGAACCGATGCGGGAACGTCGGACGAAGCGCGGCGCGATGCACTTGCACCGAGCTGCATCGATTGGAACGAAGTCGATGTGCAATTGGAGGCAGTGGGTGGAGGGTCTAGCCCCGCCGTCTGACGACGATATGGAGCTATGCATTAAAAAATGATCGCACAAAATTTATGCACGTTAAAGCTACGAGGCAATAATTTTTTTTTCTTTTTTTTTTTTACGGGTGGTTTTTCAAAAATTTTAAAATTACGTAAAATCAATAACCGGGCCTCAATCCTCATGAAAATCCTCTTGAAAAAAAGAGACACGACCACTCTAGTGTGTCAAGTTTCAACTCTCTGTCGCAAATCGTTGCAGAGTTATAGTTCTTTTAAATGGTGCAAGGCTGTCCCACACACACGAACACGCGCGCTTACACATACACACATACGCATGCACATATATCCGAATTCCAGCTAAAAATCGCATTTCTCGACGTCTCAGACTATTTTAAGTACGACATTAAAATCTCGGTTTTTTTTGTTTAACAAAAACATCGCATCCTCTATGAGAAAGTAAAGTGTATCGGGTATCATCGAAACGGGACATCCGAGTCTTCGCCGAACGGCGAGGCCTGATCGGCATTGCGAATCGTCGACACCGACTCCCGCCCATGGAGTGTCTTATCTATGTACACGTAACAGTTAGCGCTGTGATAGTGTACGGTGGAACGTGTTTATAGCTCAGGTGAGCGACGGAGCCAGGGGATAAGTATATAAGAGCCGCATATGTGGACTAGGAATTATGTCGGTGCGCAAGGTGTATCTAGCTAGTAGCGGGCCGAGGCCGCAATCTGGTTCCTCAGCTACGTACGGCGTATACGCCATCGAGTATCATGTGAATTGCAGGTGCGGTATCCACGTTCTTGACTCTCAGCTAACCGCTCGACCGGATCTCATCGTAAGACAATCGCTCGAGCAACGGCTCGTTTTCCGAGGATCGGGAATTATGGTTTATGCGGTGGTTCAAAATAGTTATCGCTCTTCGGCCGATAGCGGCGATGCGGCTCGGCCTTGACCGAGAAATCATCTTTGGCTATGAACGATTGTGACATTGACGAATGAAAAACCTTCCCTTGTTTGACCGTTCGATCGCAGAGTTCAGAGACCGATGGCTCATTTTTTTTCCGGCTGGTCTGACACCAAAACTAACTAGGTTAAAATTAGTCAAGCAATCTGATAAAAAACCGCGTGTTTACTTTGCTCTGTTTGTGCAAGCAACTTTTCATTTGCTTGTTTTTTTTCATACACTATATAATTTTGTTTTATTTAGTCTTATCATTATTTTCTCATCTTGGTTCGTATTCTTGTTTTCACCTACTTTATCTCACTAATTTTGGTGACTTACTTTTTGCCACTCTTCGTATAAATGGGCATGCCCATGAATTATGAAAAAAAATATATATACGAAGAAGATAAACATTTAAGTGCATTTAAAATTGTTATTTAAAATAATGAGGCGCCGTTAAAATAATATTTTACATCATACACCTTATGTACTAGTGACAAATTTCTGCCATTTATGAGTGATCGATCTTTCTCACATTGTTCATTGGGCGATGCGTTTCTCATCGTCCCCGTAATTGGGCCCAGCCCGTTACTAAATCATCAAATAAATAAATCAACAAATAAAGAATTTAAAAAAAATACGAACCTTTGTGGATGGTTTTTGAAGGAAGGTGGCGATTCCGGCGCGAACCCTGTTCTTGACCCCGCGCACGGTACCCTTGGCACTTCTTATGGCTTCACGATCGAGAATCTTGTAACCGGCGAAAAACTCGTCGGTTTCCTTCTCCTCACCGGCACCCTTGTTACCCCCCTCCTCGTCGTCCCGCTGATGCTCGTTCATATGAAACTTGTAGAATCTATCGTCGTCGTAAAGATACTTGGTGCCATTTTTACGATTGTAGTTGGCGTAATAATCGGCAGCCGCGGTTTCCTCGTCGATTCTGTCCTGTTCCCTCTTGCGTTCCTCGTAGGTGCACTCCTTGACGACCGGCGACGCGACTCTTCCGTTAGAGAGGCCGGTCACGGGGCTGCGTACACGGGGCGTCGAGGACGCCTTCGACAAGGACGACGCCCCGGACGGCGCGGGCGAGACGCTCGGCGATGTTCCCGTCGTCGAGCACGAGCCCGAGATCAGCTCGGGCATCGCCTCGGTCGCCGTTTTATCGTTACCGTTATTTCTCTCGTTCATTTCCGCCTCACCGGTGCCGTTACCGTTCGTCACCTCGTCGACGTTGTTGTTGTTGTTCTTGTTGTTCTTGCTGTGATTGTTGTTGTCGTTGATGTTGTAGAACTCGAGCTCGCCGCCGAGAAGCTCGACATTTTTTTCGTTGCCGATCGTCGTTTCCTTGACGATCTTGGCGACGTCTTCGTCGGTCACGTGACCCTTGGGCCGGGTGTTCTTGTCGGTGGTCGCGACGGGGGTCGTCGAACCGTTCGCCAGCGCGCCCTGCTGCTCGACCATCCTGGCGGCGAGTTCGCCGCCGTTGAGCGAATCGCAGCTTATGTTGCTCTCGTTGTCGTCGCTGTCGACATCGGCGCCGCTGCTCGTCAGGCTACCGGTGCGATTGTGCTGGCCGACGACGCCGCCGCCGACACCGCTACCGTTGCTGCCAACGCCGAGCAGTACGGTACTCGAGTTCTTCTTCTTGGGCAACGGCGGTGGCGTGCCGT
Source organism: Amblyteles armatorius (assembly GCA_933228735.2). Classification (NCBI taxonomy): domain Eukaryota; kingdom Metazoa; phylum Arthropoda; class Insecta; order Hymenoptera; family Ichneumonidae; genus Amblyteles; species Amblyteles armatorius. Next base: position 10,873,325 of record OW121695.1, on the reverse strand, counting down.
CGAGATCGCTGCACGTGCCGCTGTCGAGGGTGTCGCTGGGCGAACATTGACCGCTGGACATCACCATCGACGTAAGCTGATTCTGGAACGATCCGTAATAGAAGCAAGCGGTCGTGCGGTTCAACGATGTCGCGTTGACGCTGTCGGCAGTGCAGCGCTGCTGGACCATCTCGTCCCCCTGTTGATCCAGCGACTTTGGGCTGTCGGTCGTCTTCGCTCGACTTTCCCGCTGACTCTGGTGCTCGACGATGTCGTTGTTTTTGCCGTTGAGGACACTTATCCGGACGCGGCTCTCGACGGCACTGGCACGGTCGTTGGCGATGTTCCTCGCGCTCACCCTCGCGACATCGTCGCGCTTTGCGTGAAGACGCTCGTTCGATGTCGCCTCGTTCTCGCCGCCGAGCGATCCGTTGCTCTCGATTATTAATTTACCTATCGGGCTTCTGGCGTTCACCGTAGCGCCCTCCTGATCGGGGGCCAGCCGCACCGTCGATATCACCCTGCCGGTGTCCAACTCGGGATTGATCCTGATCTTCACTACGTGGTGAGCCGACTGCGTCTGCTGCTGCTGCTGCTGCTGCTGCGGGTGACGTTGACCGAGGACTGGCGTACTCCGCAGCTGTTGCTGCTTCGTCCCGTAGCCGTTCACCGTTTGGACTTCCGGGATGGATGTTCTCCTCCAGGTTGTCGGTGAATTCGCGTTGCTCTTCGCAGCAGCAACAGCGTCACCGGCACCGACGAATACCGTTGCTCCGGCGGCCTCCGAGGGAGGCTGCGAAGAGGTGGGGGCAATGCCCAGGATCGACACAGTCTGGCGAAGGCCACCAGTTGTGCCGCTGTCCGCTGATCCAGCTTGAACCAGAAGAACGTCGCTCTTGGTCGTCGTCTGCTGACGATCGCGCACTCCACCACCGCCGATCGTCAAGCTCTTTCCTGGCAACGGAGTTCGTACCATCATCGTGCTTATCTCCTCCATTGTTTATTTATTTTTTTCTTCCTCTCCTCTCGATCCTGCTTCTTTCTACTCTGTATGTGCGTCACGCCGAGGGCATCTATACGTTTCTCCGGTCTCCACCGTCTCTTTCGCCTCTCACTCGACGCCTCGATTCTTTCCGTTCGGAGACCCGGATCGATCAAAGTGCGGCCTCTCGGTTTCCTCGTCGTTCCTCACCCGAATGTGATCTTCGCTTCCTGGCAATCGCGCCTCCGCGACTTTCGCATCAGGTACATTCCTCGGGTGCTTCGAGCCAAGTCGCCCAACGGCCGGCGCGCGCGCGATCACCGATAACCACTCTGTATCGCGATGTTGTGAACTCTTCGTCGCTCGACGTACTTCGACAGACCACTGAGCGAGGTGGCGGTGCGAACGGGCAAAGAATAAACGAGTCGAGCCGCAGATCTTTGCGATCAGTTGCCTCGAGTCAGTGATAACACGCCCGCTCGCTGACAATGCTATCTCTCCGGTTCATCGATATCCGAGCAAACATCTGTTATCTCGTTGTTTCTTCGCCTCGGGTACCACGAATTCCTCAAGGACCGCCGCGTATAACGACCCTCGACGCCGGCCTCCGTATCGCACGGTAGTTTGCGTGTACGATGTGCACCCGTGCAACTAACCGTCCCTCTAATTAAGCCCAGCTCGCCGAGCAGACCTCGTTCCCGGCATTATTGAGAGAACCTCCTCGTCGCCTCGGGTTCGCCTCCCGCCAAAGTGTCCCTGTGCTCGACCACGTGTGTTTGCACACACCCCGCTGTGTTCTCCGCTCGTCGGGGCTTCTCTCGAGTTTCTCCGCACCGGTAACGGAGAACCGGCGACGGGACGCCGAAAGCCCTCGGAGACGGGAGCGAACGCAGTCGCGAAACAGGACCGGCCGCGATCCACCAGAAATCTGACTCAGCGGAGCGGAATGTATGCTTCGCTTGAATTTTAAAAAAATGTAAAAAAAATGAAACAAAATTTTTTTTTCGAATGTATTAGGTTTATCTGAGTCTCTCGTGAATCTCCTTCGATCGAGCCGGTTTACAAATCGAGCCTCGTTTCGCTCGCCGGCCGAACCGCTTTTCTCGATCCTGCCGATCTCACGACGCTGCCCCGCTCTACTCCAGGTAATCCTTGAACCGGTCTCTCCCGTGTGCACTCGTGGACCGGCGGCGCAGCTTCAGCATCGGCCGAACCGGCGGTTGGTGGAAGACGAGCAGCGGTGCGAGATATACACGGAGAGAGAGGCTCCGATCTCTTGGCTTCCCGCACTACCACTGTTTCGTCACACGGAGAGAAACTCTCCCGTACAGCACCCGACGCTACTGGCGTGTGTACATCGGCGAAGCAACCGAACAATAACCGCGATGTCTCAGCGGGAGAAAAAAAAAAAAAAAAAAAACAAACCCGGCAGTTATCACTCCCCGCACCCGCGGAACGAACTCAACACTACGTATGAAATTGCATGCGCATGCACCGAGCGATGTATCAATGTCGTTATTGCGAGTCTACGATGAGCTCGTGGTTCTCGAAAAAAAAAAAAAAAAAAAACGACTCGCGACTCGCGCCTTATTATTCTGTGATTAGTGGCCGTGTTCCTCCTGCTCGGCTGACTGGCGCTCGTTCGTTCGCAGCACGAGCCAGCGGTAACTGTACTGAGAGTTGTGCGGTGTCGGCGCTGGTTCGTTCTTCTGGGCTGTTCGTCGGGGCCCGGAGTGGTGGGGAGGGCGGGACGGGACTCACCGTGACGACGACGGCTCCGAGGCCTCTCTCGGGTATAACGAGCCGTTCACGAGGAAGGCTCCGAGGGAACGGCTGGGGACCGGGAGAGAGAAAGACGCTCCTCGCCGCGGAGAAGGAGAGAGTGGGGCACGAACGAGGAGAGACCGGTGGGGCCGCGGCGTGAAGTGGGTCTTGTGTGGAAGGCGAGCCGAGGCACGCGAGAGACGACCGGAGGTGCTACCAGCGAAGGCAGGCGAACACACGAGCAGAACCGGGGAGAGATGCCGGCTCTCGCCCAGACGCGGCTCGAGGCCGGCCGCCGTGGCGTCCTCTGGCGAACGACGCGGCAACGAGTTGTCCGGTTTTACGACGCGCATTTAAATACTCGTTCCCCATAACGTTCGCGATCGACGCGAGGCCGAACAGTACATGCAGTGGCAACAGTTCTGGACGGCGTGCATGCGAGAGCCGAGAGGCAACAGGTTGCGGGACATGGGTGTGCGCCGACACGCACGGGTCCAGATGGTGTGCGCCAATTCGTGTTTGACCCCCGCATTCCGAAGGTCTTCCGCGTGCAGGTTTCTCCCGATGTTGGTCGGGCCTCGACGGACCGAGGCTCGAGTCGGTGCCCGCTCGATGGTCGCCGTCGCCCCGGGCTACACCTGCCGAAAAATTTCACGGATCCGCCTCTCCCGACCCGGGACCGCAGGGACCAGCTGGGGCGCTCTTCGCCGCTCCACGCGTCTGGGAACCGCGAGAAACGACCGCGTCTCGGTTCTAGCGCTTGCGTCCCGCGAACGCACGACACGGAAGCGGATCTTCTTCGGATGTTCTCTTCGTCGTTGTTTTTTTTTTTTTTTTTTTTTTAGTGCTCCGTACTCGTTCGCCGTTCGCGAATACCGATCCCAAGATATCAGGTTTCTTTTCGCATGGATAATACTATCGTCAGCGCGCGTATCCAGCTTGGCGGCGAGCTTACTCGACCCGCCGGTAAATTGTGCCTGGGAATTTTCTTGCTTTATGACTTGAGGGAGAGAGGCGATAGACGCTTGCCATTTTTATGACGGCGAATACTGACGGATATGACTGCGGCTCCCCGTGAGTCATCGGTCGTGGGCCGCTGCCGGCGTGCCGTCGATGGGAAAAGAGAGATTGTGCGTCTGGAGTTTTCTAGGCGGGGAACGAAAGAGGGTACCGGAAAGGTATGTATCTTCTTCCATCTTCACGTAACGCGATGGTAGTCTTGATACGATGAGATTTCGGAAGGATCAAGGGTTTCTGTTCGTAAAATAGGGTTGCCTCAAAAAAAAAAAAAAAATCCGCAGCATTGGGGTGACTTACCTAGAGGATTATTTTACGTACCATAAAACTATAGGCTGGGCGTCGCAAAAAAAAAAAAAAAAAATCGATACACTAATAGCAATCACGTGATTTTAGTCAAAATCCGATAATATATTTTTTAATCATATTTCTTTTCCTTAAAATGGGTTTTTCCTTTAAAAAAATGTTCCACAGTATTCGCCTGACTTACTTAGAGAATAACTTTATATAGCGCAAAACGATACGCTTGACGTTGCGAGAAAAAAAAAAAAAAATAGAAACGATAACAGCAATCACGACCACAAGCGTTGCATTTAACCTATATGGTTTATCATCGTCTTTGGTACGTACAGAGAGCAATTCGAGTTGGGTGCATCGGTGCATCTCCGATGCATCGTTCAATGGGCCGCATGAAAATACGTATAATCCGGTGACCTATAACTGAGCCCCGTACCACTGCCCAGTGGACAGTTATAAGTGGCGGTTTTATGCATTCCTTCACGCAGCAATACACTTCGACGCCGTGCTCCTTCGCCGAGCAGACTGTTGTACTGTATTGTGTCTATCCTAGTAAATGCCTTGGCAATTTTTCGCTTCCCTCATTGAGTTTCGAAGATTCATCGTCACTGGTAAGGCCTTGTCAGGCTTACTCTGGGCCGGATGTAAAAAAACCGGACGCTAAAAAATTTGTACCCAGCATTCTGGGAACCGGACGCTAAAAAATTTGTACCCGGCATTCTGGGAACCGGACGCTGAAAAATTTGTACCCAGCATTCTGGGATCGTCCAGAAAAATGCTCAATGGCCCAAACTTATTGAACCGCCGATGTCGCATCCTCCAGTTAGTCTCGCGTAAGGATGAGCCGAAATTCTTTTGACCGATCTTCGGTCATGTGCCGACCTTGCGGCAGGCACACGATGACTGTGTGAGTACACGCCTAGAAACTCACGAGTAAAACAGGTTCCGTTACACCCTCACGCGCGTCCATCCACTCGCTCACACATTCCATCGGGCGTCCGGTTTATAGCTCAAGCTGTCTATTTGCGTACCGTGTTACCTCATTCCCACATAATTGTCGCTCAATGCCCATCCATTCCCTGGGTATTCAACCAACCATCGATGTTCAGGACAAATTGGATTTGCATAAATACATATTTTGTTTGAACATCCGAATTGCATTAAAAAATCAGCGACGTAGCATTATCTTGCAGAATCTTTCGACGCATACATGAATTTTCAGAAAAAAACGTCACTCCCGGTCGAAAAATGAGTTTCTCAAACCGGAAGTGATGGAGTTCTCAAACAGAGAACTTTTTCAATGTTTCTCTGCTAATCAGTTGTGTAGTTTAATCATTAATCAGTGCTAATTAGTGCTCGGAAGGCTGTCGGCTTCACCCTGTCTAACGACGTCGGCCGGAAACGGACCGATGTGGCGTTTTGGCGTACGAACAGCCGGTTTACAACCAGCGATGGCCGTTTTTCCAGTTACACTTGGGAAGTCCCAGAATTTCACCTGGATAATGGGCCGTTTATATACCAATATCTTATCGGTACATAAGGAAAAGATTGTCAGATGCGATACCGATTATCTTCAGTGTAACTTCGTGAGAATGTTCCGTTCATTGTTTGAAAAATGATATCAGATGGTCCAACAGCGCTACCGGGTACGCTTCTTCACGCACGCGTGACGCGCACCTACTTCAATTAACCGTTACACTAATGTTCTCTTCCCAAACTCTCTTTATCCGCTCTCGAGTATCCTCGTGATTGTACATGAGTTTTATTGTATACGTTACAGTGTTACTGGAAATATTATCCTATATAGATCTGAAACGTTTATTGCTATTGTGAAAGTTTCATCGTGCTGGGTTTAACGGGGAATTCTCGTTGTCGTGGCCGGTGATGGTGGGCGCGGGGTCTTTGGTCTTCTTCACCGCCATTCCTTCGTCTGTTTTGAGAAAACCTACGAGGTTAACTCTCTTTCCCTCGATAGGAACCACACGTTCATGGGCTCGCTTTTCCCTTTCATTGTAACGGGCCCCCTGTACTCCAGAAGGAACTGCGGGTCCTGATTCTCCGGCATGCAGAGGTACCTGAAATGTTTTAATCATTTTTCTTTATTTTGCTCATATCATTTTGTAAATTACTCCGACCACAGTCGAAGCTATTTGTAGACAACAAATTTGCTACTAAATTAATTAAATAAATTTTCTATTAAATAAATCAAATAAATTTTGTACTAAATATCAATCAATCAATCATTTATTGCATATAATGATTGATACATATTTAGTACTAAATAAATAAAAATAATTTTGTACTAAATAAATCAAATTCCTTTTCTACCAAAAAAAGGGTTATCCGACGGCTGTGATATAGTTGCATGTCAGCTCGCCCGTATTTGATATTATAATGAGCTAGTCGTACCGTAACCCTCGACGTTCGAGCGTTAACGCGGTAGACTTGTATCAGCTTTGGAACAAACTTGAGCCGAGTGAGGGAAGCCCCGACAATGCCCTCGTACGTAAGGCCTAATCGAATTAGTCCCGAACCCCGAGTCTATTTCCCGGACCTTACGATTTTTTTTCTCGCTGCAGCACTCATTCAAAGAGTGCCAATCGCGAAAAGAGCGAAGCTCTTCCGGGTCTCGGCTGTCGTCATTTGTTTATTTTCCAATTTACCCGACGCCCGTCACGTCAAGCACAATATTTATTGCTCGAACAAAATTTCAAACCGGCCCTGAACTAACTAATAAAAAAAAAAATTTATATAAAAAATGGAAGTGGTCATCGATTGTTACTTCGACAAATTGTTCGCCGAGATGGAGAGAAACTGTCTGTCATCGCGTCACAAGCGTCGCCAGTTGGTCAATTATTTTTCAGACGTGATAAACAGTTGCGCGGAAGGTAAACGATTATTTATCTATCTTAACAGTCTCCGCTGTAATGAACCGAATTATGAGATAAAAAATAAATAAAAATTGCATCCTCTGATAAGATATTGTTCCCGTCTTAGCCGAAGACATAACGAGGGACGACGTCTGCGAGCGGATAGTTCAGGCGGCGCTGCGTTTCCACAACATCTCGATGTCGGACAATGGTTCGGTCTGTCTTCTCGGAAAGTTTCACAACGTGCTCTACGTCGCGGCGAAACTGTGTTACGACTGGAACTTGAGCAACAACGAGATAGTCAGCCGTCTCCTGAACGACATTTACTACTGCGAGCAGACGTTCGAGCGCATATTCGTCGGTGCGATATTCGGCACGAGGGTGACGCACTTTTTGTCAGGTTGGAAGAGCGACTTCGACGATCGCGACGAGAATCTGAAGGCTCTGGTTTACTTCATGGACCACGCCATAGCGGCGAGACTGCAGTACAGATGTCAGATATCGAACCTGAAGAGGCGCTTCATCGACGTGCCGATGGAGTCTTACGGTCAGGTTCTGCCGCTCAGGGTGGCGATTCAGCACGGCTCGCCGGACATACTTCAGGTAATGCTGCGTTACGGCGCCTCGACGGAATCCGACAAGCTCGCCCCGTCGCCGATGGAGATTTTACTGACGAGGCTCAACGAGTTCGAAACCGATCGGGAAACGGCCGAGATACCTCAGCATCTCATAACCTGCCTCAGACTGCTGCTCCGAACCGTACCGAACGCCTGCGTCAAGACACCCAGCCACATCGCCGAGCAATGCGGCATCGAGAGCGTACCGTTGCACGAACAGTATCCCAACTTGGTCGAGAGAAAACTCGTGCCACCGGATCGCAGCGGTCTCAGTCCACCGGAGCTGAGACATCTGTGCAGGTGTCGGATTCGCGAGAGCCTCTTCGACAATTGGGCCCTTCCTCACGGTATTCGAACCCTGCAGATACCCGAGTCACTCAGAGATTATCTGGACCTGAGGTACGACTAGCGATGAATCTTGCGCGCCGGGGGGTCGGACGAGGGTGGATTTATGGGGATTCGATATTGGATAGCGAAAATGATCTTGGGCGTTGGGGGAGAGATGGGTAAAATGGGAGAGTGAGAGAAAACGGTACCAACAGCCGGGATGCATCGGTGGGGCAAAATGGGACGTCCTAAAATTATTGGAAAATTGCGTTTTTGAAAACGCAATTTTTCAACAATTTTCTTCACAGTGTGTTTTTCTGCGGGATTGCATCGAAGACAGATATCCAGCATAGACATTTAGTGGGTCGGATCAGATTCAACCCTCCAGGTTAGGAAAGAGTGATTAGGGAAGCAGCAAACTCAAGGATACGACGGTATCGCTTTTAGATCGTAATTAGACACTGTACTCAACGAAATTGCTCACGGAAAATTGACTGTGATGTATTGAGACTCCGGAAACGGTTAAAAAAATGTGGTACTTTGGGGTATTTATCCGGGTTACGGGCCTCTACCGATGATCCGTTCTTATTAGGTCTACCAATGTATCCCGATCCGAAAATATAACCCAACATGTTTCTAATAATTGTAAGAATTTAGATTCGTTAAGTTCTCCATTATATATTTTTTCTTTAAACCTCTTTACGACGGGGAAATTCTCAATCCAACGGAGCTGAGACGTCGGATATTCGAACCCTTCGAATACCCGAGTCCCTTAGAGATTATCTGGACCTGAAGTACGACTAGAGATGAATCTTGCGCGACGGGGTTTGGACGAGGGTAGATTCATCGGGGTTCGATATTGGATAGCGAAAATAACATTGGATTGCGAAGATTATATGGGATAGTGGAAATGATATTCGACAGCGAAAATGATATTGGACCTCATTCATATTGGAGATCGGTTTTTGCACGTCTAGCCATTTGGTCGACGCTAATTTGCTTAACAGTAATGGTTTCCAGCGTGATTGCATCGAAAACAGATATCCCGCATAGATATTTTCGCGATTGGAGCTGACTCGACCCTCCAGATAACGAAAGAGTGATTAGGGAAGCGGCCAACACAATCATACTTCGGAATCGCTACGAGATCTTTAATGGATACTATAGTTGATGAAATTACTCGCGGAAAATTGACTGTGAAAACAATTTGGAACTTTTGTCTATTTATCCGAGTCATCGATTATGCTTTCCTATTTAGTGTACCAATGCACTTCGACGCGGAAATATAACGTAACAAGTTTCTCATAAATGTTAGTACTCGGATTCGTTATGTTTTTCATTATATGTTCTTTTCATTCAACCTCTTCATAACGGGGAAAGTCCGCCGAGGGTGCGGAGAGCGTACTGACCGATGCGAATACATTACCATCACAATCTCTACCGCCGTTACAGCAGCGCTCTGTCCAAACTGCTTCTGCAGGCAATTCACTTTTACTCGGTTGTTCGGGTTTAACGCGGCGTTACGTGAATTCAGCGCGAGTTCGACCAGGTAATAATTAGTTTATAAACATTAGCTAGTTGAAACCTCTGGATTACGCGACAGAGGTGTTCAAACTTCGCAGCTGTAACTACGCTCGATATACCGAAATCCTTTCACCATGACAATTCGGTTCGGACGACGAAGTGAACGGTATTGCTCGAGAGTTTCGCACTTAAATTTCGAATTGCTTCGTTAACGAGATATTGTCCCTCGGGCAGACGGGATAAAAGCAACGAAGTCCAAGGATCGCAACACATTCATTCCACGTTGCATTGCTTATGCCGGAAACCCCGATACCTGAAATTGCCAACGTGGAAGTTCGCCGTATCGACTGCTAAATACGACGTGGACACAAATCGCTCCGATTTGCATGTTAAATTACGTGAGTTACGCCCGTTCGTCATTTAACAAACTATATGGTAGATGATCAAATAAATACCCCTAGTAATGATTCTTTCCTGCGTCATTAACGCAGAAAGAACGGAGAGATTTTACTCATATCTAATTGTACCCGATCAAAAGTTTACCTGTACGCATCCTCGGACACGTTTATCTTGCCGAGTTCGCCAGTCGTTTCCGTTCTGCTCGTGAGATTGACCGTGTTGCCGAAGAGGCAATAACGTGGCATCCGATGTCCGATCACACCGGTCACCACCTCGCCGCTGTGAATGCCGATGGTGATTTTCTGTGGACCATTTTTTTAATCGTTGTAGTATCGTTAGTTAAGGTAACGTAAATACATCAGTTAACGCATAACCGGTAAAAACAAAAATTCCTCATGGATAACCAAATTTCAAATCCTGCCAATCGCCGTGCAACTTGTTAACAATAACGACGGTCCGATAGAGTTTCAATTGGTACCAACGGTCATGAATCCCGATGGTGATTTTCTGTTGACAATGTCACTCGTCACAGAATCGCCAGTTAAGCTAACGTAGGTCCATCAGTTAATGTACGACCGATAAAAACAAAAATTGCTCATGGATAACCGAACAGCACTCCCAGGATCAATCAAATGCCGTCGGTCGCCGTGTAACTTGTTACAATAACAACTGGCAGATCGAGTTTTAATTAGTACCAACGGGCGTGAAATGCTCACCACAGGCTCCCCATCAATCTGCACCTCATCAGCGGCGAGATCCATCATGTCGAGGGCGAGACGGGCTATGCAGCGTGCATGACTGCGACATGGCTCGGGCAATCCGCTGACGGCCATGTACTTGTCACCAACAGTTTCGACCTAGGCATAAAATATACTGCATTATCGGCGGGCATGCGGAGACGACGGGACGATGATTAATTCGTCGGGTTCGTAGTAGGTTGACGCACTGTGCCACATCAACCTACTGCGTAGCGCATCGACGATGACCCCGATTGGGGGTCCAGATTTCGGAGTTCGTTCGCTAACAAGAATCGTGAGCAGCCTCTACGCAGATCAACCTCATCGGGTAACTGTTCAGCCGAATTTCCGGTTGTCTCAACAGCTACCGTCATCGAATGTGACGCGTTACCTTGTAGACGTTCGGATTTTTCTTCGGGTCCGTGAGAACGTCGTAGGCGATGTAGAGCTGATTCAGCATGTTGACGATCTTCATCGCACCGCTGGAGTCGGTGTGAGCGGCGCAGTAAGCGCCGAAGCCGACGATACCCGAGAAGAGGAGTGTGACGCAGTCGTACTTCTTCGCCGGTACCGGCCTCGAGTGTCTGAGCTCGCTGGCCACGGATATCGGTAGCACCGAGTACAGCAATCTGTCGGAACGACATCGGAAAGTCTTTCATCGTTGTAACAACTCGGGCGATGACAGCGGAGTAACCGGCACGGACATCGCGGTTCATTCGCGTTCCACGAGAGTCTATCAGTGTCAGGTATGCGGTTCGAATGTGTTGGTAAAGAAGGCAGCGTAGGCAAGAATAAATAATAAAAAAAAGAACGCGGAGTCTCTTAGCCTGAAAGACTTTCACCGCGCTCTTCGGCCGAGGAGGTTGTACAGAGAGGAATTTCGTTACGGTGACGGGGATAGAGTAATAGATCTGGCGCGCTCGGGACGTGCCCTCCGGGTCAATCATCCACGGTATGGCGTGGATCGGCGATAACTTCGTTAAAAAAAAGGGGAAAAAAATTAACTAGCCGATGGCAGATGAATGAGATTCCGATCCGTACACATTGTTATCGGAAAAGAGTTTCTTGTATTCCGTCTTCTAGCTCAAGGAGAAGAGAAACCGGCATCGGAGATGAGTCTCTCGTCGCCCCGAGCCACGTGTCCAGAAGTTAATTGACGAATAGATTTGGCCCCGTTCGACGGCGAGACGGACCGTCGCGCGGTGATGCTGACCGACGATGGAATGCCTCACTAACGAACACTTCGGTAGTTGAGTCACAAAAACTCTAACAAACGCCGATTGATCGCAACCGGCTTCCACCTCGGGCGCTATAGGTGCTTTATTTTCATTAGTGGATTATTCGGGATAGCTCAACCTTGCCGTAGCCTCCGTACGGTATTAATTACTGGAGCAATTATTTTCGTGTAGTATTTTGACAGCGACTCACGGTTGAGTGATTGTTTTGAAAATTACTGAGAACCGGCAATGAGTAATTTGGACGATACTACTTTGGCGATTATAGATATTGGACAGGCTTACGATCTTTAGGACGGTTAATTTAGCCCGTCTCAGTGAATACTTGTTACTCTCTGCCAGTTACTTTAGTTCTGCCTCAGCATTCGACTCGGAAACTCGCGTCGGAAAATTAAAAAAAAAATGTTGACCTTTACCGGCCTTGAATTATTATTGAACTTGTGCCAATTTCCACAAAATCTTCACCATCGGGCGTTGCTACGTGGGTCAACTTCACCGTGCGTTTATTTTATACCTGTATACGACTGATGCAATAATCAAAGAAGGAAGACTTGACTACCGCCGGGTCTTCGCGTTTTACTTAGCAATCCCGGCATTTTATTTAGCAATATCGGATCAAGCGTCGAATAAACTCGATCAGCGAGGAAGTTTGATCAGAGACTTCCTGCGACTGACGCGGCCATTATTCCTCGTGTATCTTTCCACCGACGCCAATATTTCTCTCTCCGCTGCTTCGTCGCTCGATTGGCCTTACCTGTCGGTTTTTTGCTTTTCACCATCGAGCTCGCGATAAGTTTGCTGAAGCTTGTCCGTCAGGAGCTCCAAGTTTCTCGTGAGTTTGTAGTCGGCCTCGAACTGCTCGGACATGAGGACGAGGTCCCTCGTTGCGTCGTGCAGTGGTACGTCGCTCAAGTACAAGCCTCGTCTGCGGACGAACAAGAATTGTAGTTTAAAAAAATAATCCACACATTAAATATAAATATAAATATAAATATAAATATAAATATAAATATAAATATAAATATAAATATAAATATAAATATAAATATAAATATAAATATAAATGTAAATATAAATATAAATATAAATATAAATATAAATATAAATATAAATATAAATATAAATATAAATATAAATATAAATATAAATATAAATATAAATATAAATATAAATATAAATTTGAATATAAATATAAATATAAATATAAATTTGAATATAAATATAAATTTGAATATAAATTTAAATATGTTTATCGTGCATTTCTATGCACGTGGAGTGCGCATTAGCGAGACAGTCACGAAATGCGGATGACATTTTCGCGTAATTGCGAACTCTGCTAATGGGCTTTCCCGTTTTGTTTGCAAAATATGTATATTTTTTTAATCCTCCCTCCCGTCGTTTTCCGAGAGAAGCGCGTGGGATTGAGAATATATCGAGTTATCGTGGCGGAGCACTTTGGCCCCCTCATCGCGTTACAAATGACGTTGCGAAAGCAGTGGATGCCGGAGCAACAGGGTCTGCAATAGAGGCTGATTCACTTTAGCTTTAAATTTGTTTACAAACTCGCGCCACTCCCGATGGCTCTTCGTTCTGATGGAAGCCCTCTGCCTTCGTTACACCTACCTTGCACGGCCCTCGGCTTCGATGGACCATCGAGAAAATTTATTATAGAAATTTCTATGTTGAAGTAGGAAAATTATACCGCGGATCATTTTACCGGATGCGCTTCGCAGTCCGCGACGAACATCACCGTGAAGAAGTTGAAGTTGTTGTATGCATTTTTTTAAATTCAATTTCTGCGACCCTTGATGAATGCGCGGTAATTCCGGCAATTCACTGGTTTTAATGATCAAACATTCACGGTAGCAAACTATGCAACGGAGGACAAAATACCACGGTTCAATCTCGCTAGGATGAACAGATTATTGCGTGATAATTTTTTTTTTTAAATACATCCCTTTGAAGCCTCTCCAAATTTTTTCCTACTGTATTCGTAGCGACTGCTCACCGCGTCAAGTCGTCGAGGTTCATCACGCTCGGATAACACAGGAAGATCACAAAGTCGGATTCCGGTATGTACAACATTTGACCCTGAAAATGAGAGAAAATGCTTAAACGTTATGTGAAACACTCTCCTCCCCACCGAAACCGGACTCGGTTGGTATCACAAACTGTAGTCAAGTTTGTTCACGGCTCCCGGCAGTGACGGTCAAAAGAAAACTCTCATCGGAAGCGGATATCACGCCAACTTCCGGTGAGACTTATCTTTTGACTGCGAAGACCCAACCGCTTTAGAAAAATTTATTACAGTTTCTATTACCGACAGAGGTGTTTCACCTGTTCTTAAGGCTTTTTTCTGTTGAAATTGAGAGAAAAGAAGAAAAAAGAAGGTGTCAAAAACGTTTATCGTTGTGAACGCACCTTTAGTCGCAGATTCGAAAATTCCTCGGACGCTTCGACGTGCATGACTCCTTTTTTAGTTTTGAGCACGTAGACGGTATTGATGTGAGACAATATATTCTCGAATGTTAATTCCAAGTGCGGTCTGACCTGAAAAAGAAACATTCCGCGTATGCGAGTCAGCGATGCAGCGACCATCTTTTTATTTTTCATTTTTTTCTCATTCCACTATCCTACGATAGCATCATTAGCGCCCCGCCTTCTTTTCTACAGATCGAAACCGCTGTTCGTCAAAGGGAACTCCCAATGCACGTACGGGAAAAAAAGGTCGGAGATATAATGACGTCCCGTTACGTTCCTTTGATGCGGATGGACGTTGACGGACAACATCGGGAAATCCCCTAGTCGGATAAAAGTTGGGGTCCGGAAGCTTTGCATCTTTATTGGTGCCAACGTGTGAATGATCGCGAGTCGATAGGTGACCTCTCGCATCTATCTTTCCCCGCGACAGAGTTCGAATGAAATCCTCTAAACGGCTGATGATCCGCCAGCCCTCGTAACACTGTGCGAAAAAGACCCTTCCGAATGAGATTCGCCCGAGAGGACCTCGAACAGCTCTCGTCAATATGCATCAAAAGGACTACTCAATGCACGTATTACAAAAAATGATCAAAAATACGACGTCCCGTTACGTTCCTTTGATGCGGATGGACGTTGACGGACAACATCGGGGAATCCCCTAGTCGGATGAAAGTTGGGGTCCGGAAGCTTCGCATCTTTATTGGTGCCAACGTGTGAATAATCGCGAGTCGATAGGTGACCTCTCGCATCTATCTATCTTTCCCCGCGAGAGAGTTCCAATGAAATCCTCTAAACGGCTGATGATCCGCCAGCCCTCGTGACACTGTGCGAGAAAGACCCTTCCGAATGAGATCCGCCCGAGAGGACCTCGATTTTCCAACTAGCCGCGGCATCTCTTATCGACGAGCGCGAATGGCTCTCGTTCTTAGCCGCACCCGCTGTATTCACCCCCTGGATATCCCTGTCTATACACTCACTATATATATATATATTTTTTTTATCTGCCAGTCTCTATACCGGGGTTATCGCCAAATGTGCGATGCGCCGAGGCCGGATCCGCGGGGATTACCTTTCGCGATTCGAGCGATAACTCAGGCTCGCCCGAATGGAAGCGGAGCCTCAATGGAACGTGTCGAGGTTAACGCGTAACGAAAATTGTGGCTACGTTCCTTTATCGTGTTCGGATTATGTACCGAAGAGGCAGATAAGTAGACGAGCTGCGAATCACTCGCGGTACGAATAGGTCGTTTGCCTCCGATATCTCTACTTTATGCCTCTTATGCCGCCCCCCTCCCCTCCCCCTCCATTGCCCTATCACTCATCGTAGTTCCATTATCGAGGATATTCCTATGAAAGGCACGCAGAAAGCTTTGAAAATTTTGAATAATTCAACAGTTGAAAACTTGCAAGATTGAAAAATTAAAAAAAAAATGGTCTTTTTAAAAAATCGACCCGGCCGATGATAAAATCTCACTTATTCCTATGAAAGTCACGCAGAAAGCTTTGTAAAATTTGAATAATTCAAGAATTGAAAACTTGCAAAATGGAAAAAAATGAAAAAATTGATATATTTAAGAAATCGGCACTGCCGATGATGAAATCTGACTTGGTTATACTGGTTATCGTTTTTTTTTTACAATTAGTTTTTTTGCTTACCGTTAGAAGTATGTCGCTCAATTTACAGGTACCGCTGTTGACTTGCGGCATCACCCGGTTTATCGTACAGCCGGTTTGTACTATCGTCAGATCCCGATTGAACATCAAGTGGAATGGAAATACTCGGCAGAATGTTGCCGGACTTACTTTTGGTTCTGGAAAAGAACAGTTTTTTTGTTACTATAAAAATCGAGAATGCATGACCGAGCGAACGGTAAAATTAACGAGGTAAAAATAACTGATTCACTCGCCGACGGATAATGTTTCGAGATCGGCGATCATAGGTTTGGTCGTGACTCCCGGAGCTGACGTGTCGGTTATGAGAAATTGCACGTGATCGCACTCGCTCTTGGTCTTCAGTATCTGCATGTCGACGTCGGTGCCGTGAAGCTTCTTGGCGACGGTCTGCGACCAAAGTGGATTTTGACGATCGTGATCGGTTTAACGTTTAATTGTCGTCGCTGCGCTCTGGTCACCTTCGGCGTGCACGGATCAATGATAAATTATCGATATGAGCAATGGGCAGACGTACTTTTACGATTCCGATGACTATGTGCTCGAGACCGGGTCGATCGGAATAGTAATGCAGCACAAGGGCACCGTCCTCCGGTCGCTCGGTACATCGGAACGACGGCGCTCTCATTCCGGGATAAAGCGTGCCGAGGTGGTCGTGAAGAGCATCCAAATTCTGCAATCACTCGGAAATTTAGGTCACGAAAAAGAAAAGAACTACTAAAAAAATCGTGGAAAAATTATGCATTTTTCTAATGTTATTATTTTTTAATAATATTTTTAAAATGTAGTCGGTTGTGACAGAAAAATTAAATACGAGTACTCTTTCCTCGACGTCAACGCTCCTTTCAACTCCCCGAGCGCCATCGAGAAAATACCATATCGTCAAATCATAATAATCAATAGTTACGATACAAAATTGGCGATTTGGATAACCGCGGATGAATAATAATTCATGGTAAATTATCTGTTAATGTAAAATCAGGATTCTGTCGAATTGTAAAATAAGGCTGAGCATCGGCCAAGCCAAGGAAGTGAAGTAACAGCATAATTCTATACTGAACGTATAGGATCAACGAACACGTTACGAAGGCAGACACCGCATACGTAGGGCCTGCACTAATTAATAGGTCGGCCAAACGGCGATCGACAATCGATCATCACACAACTATCGGGTCTGATAGAACTCGGAAGTCAGCCGTCGAGGAGTTTCGTCGTTATGCATTACAGTTAGATTGTTTTGTCAATTGTGCGTTACCGTTCATCGGTTATATTGTCAAATTATAAATTGGTAAAGTTGTCGAACATTGACCAACCGGAATAAGGATCTATCAACTCGTTAAATTGGATTTTGCACCACGGTAAAAGTCTCTTAAGAGGCAGTTACGTAAGTCAACATTACAATAAACTTATATATTTTGTACTCAAATACTTTTTCATTTTATACAGATTTCGCAATTTCATTTTGGCCCCTCTAACGCAGTCCACCCTGTGCTGTCTCAATAAGGATAAGTAGTCAATTCGAAAGTTCATTAGTTTTCGATACCAATTGGCGCTAAACTTGATACAGTTAAAATTACTTAAAAAATGTCCAACATTTTTAGTCAATTTAAGTCTGGTAAAAAGAAGCCTGTCACATGGTATAAATTCAATTTCTTTTGGACACAATAAAAAATTGAATAGCTATTACCGGGCGACAGAAACAATTGTATAATTTTTTTTCATGAATGTGGAATCCGTCAATTAGTGCCGATCGTCTATCGACGCAGGGATATAGGTCTGCCGTAATTCCCGGGGACGAACGCATCGATGCAAAGCGGATTACAAACGGTGTTAAAGCGGTTTATCGATCGGGCTACTCTGAAATTATCGTACATTTAATCCATCACACGGTCATAAATAATTGGGCCATTTGTAATACCGTCGATGGTCCATCCGTAAAGTTGTCACGAGCTCATAAATCAAAAGGCGTATGTTGACGAACCGGCGCTCGTTTCATTCTTGACAATCTGCTATGATTCATTGTCGAGATTCTTTTACCTGCCATTAAATCGCATCAATCGGTTCGTGACCATTATTTTCTGTCCCAAAAATAAAAAAGCTTCCATTAAGTAGTCACGATCTCAGGAACTAAAAGGCAATCAGTTACGATTCATTGACGCGGTACTTTTACTTATCAATAAATCCCATCAATCGGTTCGTGACGATTTCTTTTACGTCCCAAAAAAAAAAAAAAAGAATCCCTAAAGTAGTCACGATCTCAGGAAGCAAAAGGCGTACGTTGATGAACAGGCGCCCGTTTCAAAGGATACAGGTCGTTCTTGACAACCAGCTACGATTCATTACCAGCCAATACGTCACCTCAATCGCTTCATGACCATTTTCTTTACCTCTCAAAAATAAAGCAGAATCTCGACCCACCGCATAGCGATTTACCGTTGCATGTCCGTGAAACGACAGTGGTCCACAGACGCTACCGATCCAACGATCTCTCCTCGAAATGCCATTCAATTTATTCCATAAGGCGCGTAAGATCTCAAAAAAAAAAAAAAAAAACGGTAAAAAGAAATCCAATTCGAGGCGGATGGTTCAATCCCGCTTTCTATATAAGAAGACTCGCCTCTCTGTCCCGTCTCCGTCCTAGGATGAAGAGAGCCGCTAATACCCCGCCGGATATTTCGTTATCGAATCATCGCGTTTTTCCGAACGGCCGAAGGAACGGCCGGGGGTTGAATCTGCACCGCAGCGAATATCGCGTCGACTAATGCGATTGCGGCGCGTCGACAAACGACTAAAAGTGATTAAAACGCCTTTCCATTCGGGAAGCGGAACAGCTACGATACATTGAGCGGGACAGCGTAATATGAAAGTTTCCTTATCGGTGGAACGGGGCGTACGATGGGGTTGATACGCTCGCACTCTCGGATGGCAAAACTGTTCCCCATCGGGGACCACGTGTGGTACACCTTAACCGTAAATGCGCTCTCGGGGGCTTCAAAGTGATTACCTCGGACGCTCCTTTCCCACCGGCATGCGTTACCGTCCCGCTTTCATTCGCTCGTTCGCCGGTAATGGGGTTGCAGGCCAAAGTAGCTACTATCCACGGGAAATTGCCTGGAGAATTGTAAGCATGCCTCGAATCCTTGCGCCATGGGATTGGTGAATACTGAATATCATCAGCGGTAATACAAATGGCGAGGAAGAAAGAAACGAAAAAAAAAGGATGTTTTTCGCAATTACGTTTAACTGAGCTTTAACGTCTTTCGCCGACACCATTCTTTTCTCTAAGGTCTGATTAGTTCAGGGGAAGAGCCGATCCTATTTTTCTAACTTTGCGAAGAAACTTAAAAAAATATGTATAGCGGATTATGTTTTTTTTTTACCTGCAAGAAGTCCCGCGGCGTCGCTCCGAGGACTTCGAGGATCTTGTCGTATCCGGAATCCTGACAGAACTCGAAGAACATCTTGCCGAACAACTCCAGTATCTCATTCGCGGGAATGTCTGCAAAGGGTGAGTTCGAATTTCATATAACATGTTGATAATTTTTTTTTTTTTAGTGTCTTGTCGATGGAGACTAATTTCTTTATTTTTTACGTACTGAGACGCTTTACCGCGGCGGCAATGATGTTGTATGTGATCTCGTCGTCGTATATCTGACGGACGAGGAACTGACCCTCCATGTTGACAGCCGCATCTTTCCTGAACGAATTGGAACAAGGAGAATCGTATTAGCGAGTCGAATTAAATATTTCTTAATATGACAAACAGTTAATCGAATGTTTACTTAATACGACAAATATTTGGTTCGATCAACGAACAATTTGTTGACTCAATGGATTTTATTTTTGATTTTTCAGTGTACATTATAATCGTATATGATTGTCATGAGGGTCGGGCGAAGGTTTTCCAACAGCAGTGGACGATTAAAATTTGAGCGATCACGAGCGAGGCATCGAGGACGGAATTGAATAGTTGCTGCCTCTAGGGGCGATTAGCTCAGCCAAGGGATTAGAGAGTCGCAGCACAATTCTGATTGCACAGGGGGAGCCGAGTGGAGTGACTCTTCGTTTGCTCAAAGTCTCACGAGAGCGCTCGTGCGAGCGCAATATTTGATCGCGACTTAGTAACGTGACGAGCTTAATAGCGCTTGTTTGTGTCTTTCTGGCTCGGGGATATTCAGAAGAAGGCTGAGGTTTTCATTGCTCGAAAGCAATTACCGACCGTGCAGAAACTTTTAATTAACGATTGTGAGAATTTTAATGAATCTTATTTTCCAAGTGAGTTACCGCATTATCGCAGTTGCGAAAAGGTTTTCGACATTATTGGTATTATTGGTGTTTCCCGGTGTCTAAAAAAATCGATCAATGTTTCAGACATAGGCGCTGCTTATAATTGGAGATTCGGCGAAAGGACAAAAAATGTTTGTTTGGTCATAAAATTAATTTTTCTGTGGAAGAGTCGGGTGTGAATTCGCTTTAATGAATAACTAGTGTACACGGGTTCTCGGAATGCGGTAAAGTCGAGAGTACCACGGATGGTAAAGGGAAAGGTTCTCATCAGTGCCGGAATCTAAAGCAAACCCGAGTACGTGCACGACGGAGATGCTCTCGACGTTTGTAGGCCGTGATGAACGAAACTGAAGGGTTGCGCATGCAGGAAAAAAGCGGCCAAGAGCCGAAGGAATGAGAGTTTCATTTGGAACGAAACGAAACACCGTTGAATTTTGCAACCTTAAAGAACAAGTGGCGGGTGCCTCGTTTTTTTTTTAAATCCATGCGCCCACTCGAGATTTTCTAACTGGATGACACACGTCGCGCCACTTCACGCCTGAATCCTGAATATGCTGATTTCTGCGGGGACGTTCAGCCTCTCACGCGTCGCGATTGCTCTCATAAGACCGGTGTTATTGAATTGAATTGCACATAATTGAGGTAAAAGGGAGTTGTACAAAAATTTGCAGATTGCTTTCTCATTGTGAGGACTGTCATTTCCGCTATGAGATGATTTCATCCCATTTTTATTTAATCTCCAAATAAATAATTATTTAATACCGATCGGTAAATCGGATAATCATCTGATAGTCTCCAGAGAAGAATAACCAAGTCCGTGAAGCAAAAAAGTAATATAAAGGTAAATCGAACAACCGTGTGTGTACCAGGTGCCACATACGTGATCGGGGTCGATCGTAAGCTCGTAAAGGTTTGCCGCGTTGACGCCGAAGCTTTTGCCGATTGCACGGCTCCTTCGTGAAGGATGTGATTTTCACGGGCCAGAAAAGTAGTAAAAGCGCAACCGGCATATACGTGATCGGTTGCTCCCGTCCAGCAACCTCAGCTCACCCCCTCCCCCCTCCCCCTCCTGTTCTACCCTGGATAGATCGTTCATTCTTTTGCCCTCTTCAGCTTTCGATCACGGGTTTCAAGTACCTTTCTATTCACGTATTTCTTACGACGTGCTGGATCGGCTCACGTACGAGGCGAAGCTCGTTCGGAATATATTGCTCGCGGAAATTTTATTCAGGAAGAAAAAAAAAAAATTAATTTAATGCGAAAACGAAAATGCCACGCGGGAAAGATCGACGGATCGCCAGTTGATTCCGCAAGGGTTTACGGCTCACGACGAACCCTACGAATACGGGATGTGCCTGTCGTTGGGAATATAAATAAGCGCGTTCGCACCCAGACCAGGAAACAGTGTAAAAAAAAAAATAACATTTTTAAAAATGTGTACGATTTGTAACAAATAATACAAAGTTCGTGACAACGATTCTTACGTACTTTATCGCTTCCCATGTCTCGTTGTCAAAGGTCTTCACGACGAGTAGTTCGAGGGCGTAATTCACAAAACCGTACTGCACATGGAGAGAAAGAAAAACGAGGTTAAAAGAAAATTTGCGATCCTCATACGACAAAAACAAAACTGTCGAACGAGAAATTACGACAGATTCGACAGATGCGAGAAACACGAAACCGTCGAACAGTTACACATTCTCGTCGTTCTATTATTCTTTATTTATTTATTTATTATTTATTTAGATAAAAAGGAAAACGAGAAACAGGTTGAATCAAATTTACAATCCTGATGCGAGGAAAACAAAACTCTCGAGCGAAAAATCACGCTGTGCGACAGATTCGAAAAACACAAAACCGTCGAACAGTCACACATCGTTGTCCATTATTTTCGTTCGTCGTTACGGGACGATTCGCCGACGACTCGTGTACTTCAACGCCAACAAAAATTCCATCGTGTTTTCGCACGATTTGACCAATTTTTTTGTTCGTAAGTGTTTTTCATTTTTTTTTCTCGTCGTCTCACGAAGTTAATATTTGGACGTACCATGATTATCTCTAGGACACGGTTGGGAATGCCGATCTCCTCGAAACTCTTATCATTCCACTCGAAATTGCCATGCGAGCGTGTTTACTTCATGCACACGAGACGCGTACTGCGAGCGAGTGAGCGGCTCGCGGGAGACGATAAGTATCGATTTTCGCGACCCCCAGCTGCGCCACCTAGATAGAGGGTTGGTTCTCTGCACCCCCTCGTCGTGCGCCTTCACATCGGAGCCACTTTCCCCTCGGCGCTCGAAGGGGCTCGAACCCGCGAGCGAGCTTCCGCGAAAGATCCCGCGACCCAGCCGCCGGGTCTCGATATTCGCCCGGAAGGGTTTCCCTTCCTCCGCCCTCCCCGCCCCGCTTCTCGATGAGTCATTAACTATTTTTAATTGCGACCCTCTGTTGACACACTTTCATTACGGCATGTCGTCCGCCAACAATTGCAGTCACGCGCGAGAAACGCAAACCCGCTCGCGAAAGAATGTTGCCGACTTCGACGTCGACCCGCGAAGCGGAAGTTACACGCCCGTTAAACCGCTCGTTCTTAATTCAAAGACTTCCGACGCGGCTCGACGTTGGCGGCGATCAAGAACCGAGTAAATAAAAAAAATTCATTAGCCTCGGTTGAATTTGCGTGAGATGCTCGGGTCGGTTGATTATCGCGGAGAAGGAAATTTGTTTGCGGTGGAAAAACCAATTCAGCTATTTGGTCTCGAAATAAAATTTCTTATGCGGGTAAATGTTGGTTCTAGCCTCGAGGCTCGAACTCTCGATGGATCTCGGGATTCCGGTAGAGCTCTCGAAGAACAGGAAACTCGTTTGTGAGAACAAAAACAATTTGCGATTTTCTTGCTTTACGCAGTCTGGCGAGAGTTGTCGTTTTTTTAATTTGCTTTTTGGATTTCTCGTTAGCCTCGGACGGATCGGATAATCCAAAGTAATTCGGCCGGGCTCGCTCGCATCCCCGTGGAATAAGAAAGTCTGCGCGACGAGCGCGGGCGTTCAATTCTGTAGGAAGAAGATTGCTGAAGTAATGAATCGATTACAACGAGGATTGCTGGAGTTTGTTGAATTTATTCAGCGTAATCGTTAAAAATTTGTTTCGATTAAGATTCAACGGGGAGGCGACTGTAGCGAGACTGTACTGATAGAATAGACTCTAGAAACAAGCGTATTGTTCTATCATGCTTCAAGCGTATAAATTGTATACCCACTTTTCACATGTTTCATGATGTGCTAATTCTCGACACATGTCGAATTGTCTAAATTTTTACGAGACTTCGTTTCCCGATTTTACGAAATTATTGTTTACTGTGTAAAGTTGCAGTGCAAGCGAGTTGTTTCAACACACGAGCCGACCAACACGTATTTGATTAAAGCTTTTAGTTGGCGCAGCACATGTAATGTGTGATGTGAGTTGTTTCGACACACCTGACAACACGCTTGATTTTGGAGTGTAAGAGTGGTGAATATGGACCGGGCCATATTTCCCACTTTTACCCGATTGGATGACTCGACAACCTTATCGCGCTCGACCGACAGTTCGCGTGATTCACGAGTCTGAAAATGAGAACGGACACTGAATCCTGTTCGAGAAAAATGGCATACAATATCGGCCGGCTGTCCCGAGCATCGATCCGTCAGTGCCGAGCGCCCACCGACGAAATTTCCAACGCAATCCGTACGGGTGGAATTCCACGGTTCCCTACCCGAGCCCTCTCGGAAAGTCTGAATTGGAAAATCTAACGAGAACAAGCCCACGAGGTCCACCTTAATATTTCAAGTCTAAGTGGTCTCCCGAAACTTAGTCGGCGTTTCGCTTGTTCATTATTTATAGACGACCCCGTTTCGAGCTTGCCAGCCTGAAAGCCTTAATTTTTCATCTTTGACTCAATTTCTGAACTTTATCGTCCCTGCAGATCCATTCTCTGTGGAACGGTATATTAACTAAAGTCCCTTCATTTTTTCGCTTTTTTACAACCATTGTTGTAATTATATTTTGCACATGAAATTCTATACGTACGTACACACGGAGAGAAGGATCTGACGGAAGTGATCATAAATCTCTAATTATAATCTCTATCATAAAAAGTAGCCGAAGGGAATCCCTGGAAGACGTTGAGAACGTTTCGTCGACTTAACTACTTGCAAGCACGAGCTTACCAACATGAAAGCCTGAATTTTTCATCTTTGACTCAGCTTCCGAACTTCATCGTCCCTGCAGCTTCGCCCTTCATGGAACGGTATATTCGTTAAAATCTCTCAATTTTCGCTTTTTTGTTACATCAATTATTATTATGCACTGTAAGGAAAACGTAAATTTGATGTACCGGTATTGGAAGTTTTGGAAGCACATGCAGACATTTTTTACAATGTAATATTTTTATATAAAATCCTATGCGCTCGTATATTTGCGTCAAAACTTACCAAATATATTTTCATTAAATATTCGGAATATTTGTTAAAGTCCCCTGATTTTTTGCTTTTTTTTTGTTACATCCATTAGTAGGATTACATTTTTACATAAAACCCGGGGCGCTCGTATATATGCGTCAAAAATTTTCGGAATGGATTTTGAAAATTCATTTGGAACGGAGGAGAAGAAAACGGCCGGAGATTTATCGAACTTATTTCTGTAGCCAAAGGGAATCCCTGAAAGACGTTCCGTTCGACTTTACTACTTGCAAGCGCCGCAAGTAGTGAGAGTCAACGACGGTGTCGCGCGGAGTCTGCCAGCAGTAAAATTACGTAGTTTCTGTAAAGATTGCAACCCACGCCGGAACTCGCGGCTGCTAACGTGTCAGTAGACTGTGAATACTCGAATCGTTATTCCAGTCACGAACTACTCGACGAAGTGATTCGGGATTCGCGGGGCTGCTCTTCAAAACTCAATTCGGACTTGAAGTTTTACTGGGGGGGAGGATGAGCTGCGACGAACGGAACGAGAAACGGTATTCTCCGTACTCGTCTTTCCATCTCTTATCGACCTCGATTTACAGACTTCCACCTTCGCGCATTGACAACCTTCGGTCGTCTTTTATCCACCGTGTCTCGATTCATTTTACTCGAGCTCACGAGGCTCCGCCGATCCAGGGAACCAGTTGCATTCCTCTATTTTTCTCTCCTTGCATCCCCGTCCCACGCACACACACATACAGAGAAGACGCCATGCTATTGCCGATATTACAAGGGAGAACATACGAACTAGAACGCAGTCGCACAAAATGGTACGGAAAAATGAAGAAAAAAATCTTGCAGTTCATTGATGTGAAAAGTTTTTTTTGCATATTGTGCTGAGAAGGCTGGTCCGGTCAGATCCGATCCCCGTTAATACAAAAGAAAGTATCGATGACATGTCTTTCAATAAATTTCATTTCGTCAGGAATCTTCAATCGAGTCAGCGACGATTTCGTCATCTCGTCCCGTCAGAATCATGGTCGCTTCCCTTGCAACTCGGACACGACACAAGTTACCCGATACAGTTATCGCCGAGCCGGCATCTCCCGTTCCAATTTAAAAATATCGTTTTCGAGAAACGAGCTCAGGCCGCTCCGGAATACAAGGCTCGCGAATCGTATACCCAGCGGAGACCCGCAGCGCAATTGCTGAAGGATAAACCTATTTCGAAGTAAGTGCTTTTCGTGTCCATCGAGATCCTTCGCGATGCCGCTTGTTTTATACCGTCGATCAACCCGCCATCGCTACCCGCCTTTCGGGTTCCTACCGACCGCGGACATATCTATGTTTACGATACCGCTTGTATACGATACCCTGCACTTCCGTACTGGTTTTACCGCTCGTGGCGCGTTTATCTCGTGACTCACGTCTCGATGTAACCATCCCGGCGAAGCTACCTCGGGGGCCCGTCGGATACCTCGTTCCGCAACCGGCGTCCAAAGGCGTACCTGACACCAACCTCTCGGGATGAGTATATCATTGGAAACCTCACCCGTCAGCCCTCCCTAATCACAAAGCTGCACGGCTGCATATGTTCTTTTTGTTCTTGTTGTTTACTGTACAAACAAAATAGAGAGGTAACATTTTTCGACCCGTTCTTCAGCAAAAGGACCAAGCTGAAGGAACTGACTCATTTAGAAAAAAAGTTGGTCAAAAACAAACAAAATTTATTTGGAATAAATAAAATTGCTTATTTTGGTATGGGCTCGATAGAGTTTCATTGAAATCTAATTAATGAATGCATCTAATCGTACATTAAGGGTCGTTAAATTTTACACAAATGTCACTCAAATGATACACAAACGATACTCTGTTATACAAATAACAGAGTATCGTATCTGGATGTAAAAAAAAAACATTCCTTGCGTAATAAATGTCAGCTGTTCAGTTTCGCTGTTACCTCCGGACGTTTTGTCGCATAACTCACGGCTACGCGGGACGTACGTGATATTTTATTGGGCGTCTCGGGGATGTTGTCTTCGTGCTGGCTCGGCGCGGTCCACGCTGGGCGGAAGGATCGGCCTCTCGCGGTTGAATTCGTTCATGGGAGAGAAGCCAACGTTTTGGAGTGTCTCGTTTCACGAGTCATCTAATGGTACCATTTATGATTGGATGAATTGTACCGCGAGAGAGGCAGAAGAGGACTGGAACGAGCTACCGAGGGAGTTGGGTGGTTTATAATAATGGGTTGACGCACGAGGGATTAAAGAACATGTTGGCACTCAGTGAATTGCCCGTGGCCTACTTATTTATTAATGTTAGGCTGGCGGATATGTATGAGCATTGTGCCATTAGTGTCATTTATTAATGTCGTACTTACCAGATACATGTGTCCGTTTTGGACGCCGCGTATCCGTATCAGTCACACGGTTCATTAAGGACAAGACGTCACGCGGCGGGGAACCGATGAGGCTTGCCTCACGAAAAATGATAATTGCTACTGTGTAGAGCTGACCTAATGACTGGCTATTAAATATCAATGAATTCAATATTTATGTAATGCGGACAGAATACACTGAGAGAAGGATCTCGAAAAAAAGTACCAAGTCACATTGTAAATTTCGATAGGGCAAGATAACGAGCAAGATAAGCGAAACGTACCTATTTCGACCGAATCGGTCGAAATAGGTACGTTTCGCAGTATCGCAGAGGCTAAACGGGGACTGTATCGTTCCCCGCCACCACTGGTTATCGATTCAACACAACGTTGGCACAAGTACCCAGGCGAAATTGGCTGGCGTTATTCTCCAGTCAGCGGAGCGAGATCGGTCGACCCGCCGGCTGTCCAGCTATCCGACCGGCCATCCACGCTCATGATTCTCTTCAGCGCACAGTTGATAATTAACAAGCCCCGTGCAACCCGCGGACCACTGTGCTCGACCATCGACGAGTCCCCCCGATGCAACTCTACTCCCGATGCTCTCCGTTGTGCGTCTCGGCTCCTCGTCGCTACACGGACCTCAGCGATTCGCGGATTAAATTATTCGTGGTTCATCGGTGTACAGGACTGCCCAGAAACGCTCGACCGATTTCCCACAGCGATCGCGATACACCCAGAAAAATAATTCGTTTGACGGGCCACCAATAAATATTTATTTGATTTAAATAAAAATTTTAATTCATAAAAATAAATATTTGCTTGCGGGTCGCACCTCAAATGAATTATTCTTCTGTGCGAGATAGCTCGATAGATAATCTCAAACGATTACGAAAAAAAAAAAAAAGCAAAAACATCTGTCAGAGTAACCGGCAAGTGGGGAGCGTATATGCACAGTAAAAAAAGTTTGTCACTTTCGGTTTGTCAGTTTCGTAAAAAAAATTTTTTTTACGAAACTTTGTATTCCGATTTTACGAAATTATTTTTCACTGTACGAGATAAAAATCTTTCATAGTTTCATAGTTCCAAGTCAAAGGACTTTAGCGAAGCCGCGAGAAGAGATTGTCAGCCATACATGCGGAGCCGTTCACGCGACACTGTAAACATCGCGTGTACAAAGACGATTTTTCCAAACAATCGTCGAGTTAACCGACGACGTTTGAAAAACCTCACGATCCTTACCTCGAGAGCGTGACACATAGGATATGTACCCTGCCATCGAGGCGAAAGGTGTTGCCGCTGGCTCTCCGATAGCTGAGATCCAACGGTCCGGCAATGTACCGAGAGACTCGGGCGTCTAATATTTCGCAGCCATTATCTGGCGTATACACGAGCGGAGGTCCCCGCGGGGACGTGTATGCCCTACGTACCGCACAGTATATAACTAATGTCGATAGCAAATCTCGCGTAATGAAAGACTAGACGGTGTTCCGGTGGTACGTGCCTGGGCTCTCCGTATCGAAGAGCGAGTGTGAAACCAAAGACTATCCTCTCGGGTCGGGCACGTCCGAGCGCTGACAGGCAAATGCTATGCTTAAGTCTGTTGGCTATTTCTTACCGAGCTCCCGATCGTTTTTCGATAAAAGCTCTGTCACGGATAATAAAAATTGAGTCGCAAAATTCTATGAGTTTATTTCGAAATATTGGCGAACCAGCAGTTTCGCATTTTTGCACCGTTCTCGTCATCCACGATAGCGGAGAACCGAGAGGGCGTTATTCGGTCTTGAGCCACACCGAGCGTCGGATTATAAAAATTGGGTCTGCACGTTTTGACTTTAATTTAAAACATTGGCAAACTAACAAATTGTCGCGCATTTTTGCACAGTTTTTTGCGCATTTTTGCACATCATCAACGATGACGGATGACCAAGAAATTGGAGGGCTCCATCCGTCTTTGAGTCGTACCGAGGATCGGATAATAAAAATGGAGTCTCAAAACTCGATGAGTTTATTTAAAACATTGGCAAACCAGCAGGTTCCCGAGTAGAAATTTTCACGCGTTACATCGGGCCCTGATAAGACCCTATAAGGCTCCGATGTAACGCTCGAAAATTTCTACTCGAGTTGTCGTGTATTTTTGCACTGTTTTCGTCACCACCGACGGCGGAGAACCGATAAGTTGGAGGGCTCCGTTCGCCCTTGGGCCATACCGATCGCCCGCCTTCTCTCTCGATAGGGACGCGGTCCCTTGGCAGGGGTTGATTTCGCTGCACGGTGGTTTAATTAAAAATACCGTCACGTTTCTGATATCGATGATCGACCGCGTTGCTGTGGGGCTTGCCCCACAGCCTTGTGCCCATACACTTTGCAAAGACGTACCGCACCGAAGCGGAATGGAAGCAAACGGTGCAGCGTCGGTGCGAGCGTGCCGTAATCAGCGTCGCAATACACGTATAACAGGAGACATGCCAAGCTTCGTACATAGAAGCGAAAGAGAGTGGTCTGTCGACCCCGAAGACTTATTCATCGCGATTTTATATCACGATTGAGAGGAAGAAGGAAAAATGAAGAAGGTGAAATAGATGAAGCAACTGAAAAAAAAAAAAAAAAATGAAGAAAGTAATATAAATCAAGGAACTGAAGAAAATCAAGAACGCGAAAAACATGAAAAAAATGAAAAAAATAGAGAAAGTGAAAAACATTTAACAAATGAAAAAAAATTTTAAACGTGGAAAAATCTCATGGTTTCTCAGTCTCCCTGATTGGAAAGCTGTAGGTTTTCAACCAATATAGACCCGCAAGTGTATTCCAACCGGTGGCGACAACAGGAAATTCGACTTTGTCGTGCTGGCGCGGGCGCGAAGACCTCCAGCCAGCGTGTACGATGGGGAGACTCATAATATCGACCAAATTCGCTGTCAGCCGTGGCACGGCTAACTATTAATAGGTCACCTATTTGCCGAATTTAGGACTCGATCGTTCAACCTCCGGATCTCTGTAACCCCGTCGTCAACCCGCCCCCGGACGCCTACACTGCATCAGCTTCCCTTCCCATTTCGGATATCATCGTACAGGCTCCATCGAAATTGGTTCGCCGATCAGTCGCTCGTGGGTTTATGCCTCCAGGAACATGCGACATATCTGAATCCCGAGGTTAACGTTCTCGCCCCGACGATGGAAACACGTCTCGGCTTTTTTTATGAACCCACATTTGATACGAACGAAATAATTGCAGACTTTCTGATTGCAGACTTTCTGATTGCCGACACAATTTTTGTTTGAGGTTTAACTCGACTCTGGTAGAGACAGGATTATACCGTCGAGGTCTTCGGTGTGACAACCCTGACAAACTTATGTTTGGCGAAGTATCGGAGACGAAAGCCGACGCCGGTCGCGCGTTACGAAGTCACGACAGGCAGCTACAGACATTATTGAGTTTGATACGTGGGACGGAGGAGCAGAAGAGGGATAACTTCATCGACTTTGGTATACGCCAGATTAGCTGGTACAAGGTCTCACGAATCCGTCGGGCACGTATATAGCGTAGCAGTTCGGATCCGGCGGCAACATCGGCTGCGCGAAGACCCGATAAGCCCCCAAGCACATCGGCTAAGATCATCAACGGCTTGACCTTTGCACCCGGTCCTTCGTCCAACCTAATTTTATCCCTAATCAAAGAGCTGCCGTTTCTGGTCGGTGGAATTATTGTCGTCGTTACGAGACATGCGACGTGCACTGAGAAAAAGAAATGGTCGGATTAAACAAGGCGCGGTGAAATACGTTAAAAGGCGTTGTTTGGGTGGTACGACAAAAATGTTTGTCTTCCAATCATTTTCTTCAATATCACTGGAAAATTACATTAACTTTTCATCACAATTGTACATTGAACTTCAAGATTATTTAAACGGTGCATTCAATCCTTAACTCTACGTTCGTTTAAATCTTAAAACCATCGGTACGACGGTTGGTGACCTACAGTTTGCAGCGAATCGGTACAAATGTCGTTAATTCCAATACATACGACGTAATAACGTAAGTTCCACACGTTTCTCCGTATTCTCCGAGCTCTGCACCCGATGGCTTGAAAAACGAGGGCAAAATGTAGCTCGCGCTGTACAGAGAAGCGAGGTAAACAGTATCGGAATTAAACCTCCCGATCAATATTTGCCTCTGACATAACATTGTATTCATAACATAATTTCATCGTAACACAATAACGTATCGATACGACATCGTCCCGTTAAGACTGAACAGAATTTAAAAAAAAACAAAAATACACCTATGTAGGAGAGCCCGGGAC
Organism: Amblyteles armatorius; assembly: GCA_933228735.2. NCBI lineage: Eukaryota > Metazoa > Arthropoda > Insecta > Hymenoptera > Ichneumonidae > Amblyteles > Amblyteles armatorius. The sequence goes on along the minus strand of OW121695.1, from coordinate 10,842,018 downwards.
ATAATGGGACGATGGGGCAAAACGGGACATCGGCGGCAAATCTCAATTTTTCAATAATTTCTTGATGCCCCATTTTTGTCCCAACGATACATCCGGATGTTCCACCCCGTTTTGCCCCAGCGTCCCATTTTGCCCCGCTCTCCCCTACAGAAAAGAACGTGCCGGTTTTGCGGTGCCCAAGCTCTCCTCGCCGTCATTCCAGCTCCGGGATATCAGAGAGTTTCTTTCATCGTGAGTGAAGCTTCACGTCGATCGGTTTATTTTTTCCCCTCTTGGGATTCTCCGCAGCGTTCCGCTGTCCTCGAAAGGTTCCTCGTAGAAGGATCGTTGGCGGTGGTCCATTGTTGGCGAAGGTATCGGCGCAAACAGAGGCCCGGACAGAAGCGAAGGTAGCGATGGAATGAAAGAACCAGTCAGACTTTCAGGATCAAATATCCGGAGTTCGTGATCGTTGTTGTCGTCGTTACTAGTTTCGTTCATGGTCGATAGGACCGGAAGTCGCATACCGAGCGGGCCGGGACGTGGACAGCGGTGGGCATCGTCATCTACGAGGCGAATGAGATTCTCTCGCAGACTCCTCCCTCCTTTTGCCCAACCTCGGAATCGAATTTCTAACGAATAAGAGAAGGAAGTCTCGCGATGCGCCGCTGCACGTACACGTAATGCACAGTGTCGTCGAGCTCTGCCCTGCTGGATGGTGCTCGCTGTTCTTCCGCACACACCCACACCGACGCACACCCATCGGTGCCCCAATCACGTTATGTTTTGATCGATATTCCCTGGCAGCCATGCAACGACTCGACCGTTCGCGCGGGCTGGGATAACGTGTTACGAATAGAAGATACGCCGCTATCGCGTGTGCAATCAACAGGGAGCCGCCAGCGCGGGTTCTCCGCACGCCGAGGACCTGACTACGTTTACGGAAATTCTCGAAATTCGATAGATTAATTTTGAGTCTGGAAGATAGTGGATAATGAAACGAGCATAGCAATTGAAACCGAAAATGGAGATTGACATACGTGTTTGATATTTGAAAATTCAGCAGTGAAATTCGACCGAGGTGATTCTGCAAATTTGTGGATGCTCGTATTCTCGTTTTTATCTTTGGGAAAATAATCTACCGATGATTTCACGCAAGATCGCGTGTGCAATCATCAGGAAGCCGCCAGCTCGGGCTCTCCGCACGCGCAGGACCTGGCTACGTTTACGGAAATTCTCAGAATTCGGTAGATTAATTTTGAATCTTGAAAGAGGTGGAAAACGAAACGAGGAATGTAATTGAAACGGAAAACGGAGATTGGTATAACGTGACACAATGTTCGATAAAGAAAAAAATTGCTTAACTTGAATAATTTATTCAATTCAATGAAATAAAATGTAACTAAACGGAATATACGATTAAATAAATAAATGTATTAGATTCCAATTAAAAAATTCTAAGCCCACATCCAAATAAGCAATCTTATTCGTTTCGAATAAATTTTTATTCGTTTTAATAAACATTATTTCCGGTTGCGCGAGCTCTCGGCACGGGTGTGTCTTTGATATTTCGCTTTCTCGCCGGAAGCCCGACGGAGCGGGATGCGTCGGTGAGATAAATTTATGAAGCACATTGGTACGTCCCGGCAGTCAGTTCCGGTTCCGCGCTGACATCACCAAGTGTATAACTATTCGTTACAAGAGCCTTCTCGTAGTACATCGCTGTTGCATATGGGCATAAGTTTCAGCGAGCACTCCTGGGAACTCGTTCGCCGGAGCTCGTGCGCGTCGCACTTTACTCGAAAGTCCCCGTTCTAACGTATACGTAATGTAAATTCCGTGTAAACAGACTCATAAAGTCGTGGCGCTTTCCTCTTCCCCGAGTTCCACGGTTTTCATTCCACGGTGCGCCCGCGGGCGCACGACTCGAGTTCTTCGTCTCCGGATGATCCTCCGCGCTTATTCCGGGCGGCTCGTTTCTTCCCGGTCTTCGGGTGTTTCGTCGCAGCGTAAGACAGCGTCCCGCTTCTCGTCTCGTGTCGTTTCGCACCGTTTCGGCTCCGCTGTTGCCGTTAAAGTTTTTACAGCCGCGAGATATGAAACTTGTCCGCGGGTCGCGGAAACTTAAAGATGGAGAGGAGAGCATTCCGGGAGCGGGGCGAAGGGTCATTAGCCGCGAAAAAGAAACTCACAGAAAAAGGGTCGTTTGCTTCATCTAGCAGAAATGTATGTTTTCGTATTTTTGTATCGCAGTGGCTCGAGTTAAAAAATTCATAAATTCAGACGAAAAATTCCAGCTGCGCGTGTTTGAACGGCTTGGATGGAGTGCATTTCGACGCTGGTATTTCCGGAACAAACAGAATACACGAGGAACGCATAGTTTGACGGGAAAACATTTGCGAATTGAAATATCCTTGAGTGCATCGTTCATTCTCATTCCATTATGCATCCGTTCGCTGGAGCCGGTGGGGCTTATAGCGATCCGGACGAGGATTAACGATCGTTCTTCACTCGTGCTCGGGTGTATTGTAATCGGCAAACGGCACACGGTCCGACGCTCCATCGATTGTGCGCTATCGGTAACGCTGGTGTATCGGTATCAGCAGTATCAATCGGCGTTAAAGTCGTTTTCACGTACACTCCAGCACCGGCACGGCAATCCGGACAAAAACGTGAAATCGTCGTTGACGACACTGTGCCGGTTCGGTAGATCCGATATCCGATTCGGCCTTCCATCATTCCCGGTACTTTTCTTTTATCATCGTTAGGTATCTCTGGAAATAGTTTCGTTCGCGTCTAAAAAAACAGTATCGTATGTTGTTTTTTTTTTTGCCAGATAAGGATAAACCAACAGTTCAGTACCTGCATAAAATAATTGGAAACAAAAAAAAATTGACTTCCGTGCTGCATCACTTTAGCAGCGTTCAGCGTTGAGTAAAATCGTCCTATACGCTCGTATACTGCGCCTCTTCCATGGAGAGAAAAATAAAATAGCCGACCGGACCTTCGATCATTACCGGCATTTTTTTTTTTAATCGCCGCTAGGTATTTGTGGAAATGGCTCTGTTCACGCCCAACAAATCAGTATCATACGTTGCTTTTTTTTTATCAGTTAATGAAAACCAGTCAGCTTAGTATTTGCATAAAACAATAGGAAAAACGATGCGTGCAAATTACTTTGCACCTTTTTTCGTAACATAAAAAAATCCGATTCGGCCTTCCATAGTATCGTTCATGCGAAAAAAACAGTATGACGTGTTGTTTTTTGTTGCCAGATAAGAATAAACCAACAGTTGAGTGTTAGCAAAAAAAAAAAGAAGAAATTGAGTTTCATAGTGCATCACTTGATCAGTGTTCAGCGTTGAGTAACATCGCTCTGTGTGCTCGTATAATGCAGCTCTTCCATGGACAGAAAAATAAAATAGCCGCCCCGGTTCGAAGTACCAGCAAGCTTTTACCCCGTGGCACGCCCTTCTCGCGTCCCATCCGTCAATCTTGTTTAGTATCGATTTCGCGTGGTTTCACGCTCGCTCGGGTCAAATAATCGTTTTATCGTCGATGCGTGGCTTAGATCCGGATTTCGATTGGAATTCCCAGCACATACTATTTTCCCATACATACCGCTATTCCCAGCGCGCCGTACATCTCGCTATAATATAGCGAGCCCGTCGACGCCCCATTGGCACGTAAGCCTCTGCCCCCGAGCCATCGTGTTCGCTACCCGGTCCAGAAATTACAGAACCCGACTCTCAATTCGCTGGCACTTGGGCAACCATTAATTACCCTAGCGATGACAGTTAACCAAACCCAACGAGTCATTTTTCGCTCCAGCATGAAGCTGCGCCGGCTGCGAGTACACAAACGACGCGTTAGCGAAGGGTTTACTTTTTTTTTTTAATTAACATATTATTTACGCTGCTCACCACATCAGGGTGATATGGTCACGCGGGTGATATGAACACCCGTAAAATCTTTTAACGTAACAAACGAATGGCGCTGCCGTTTGCACAGTTTTTAGTATACGTGTGTATAAAATTATTGCACCGAAAATTATGAGATTGTATGTGCAAGCGTCAGTACGATATGCCAGGTCTCCGGGTGATATGGCCGGTAAAAACATTTTTTTTTAGTTTGTCAAAAAATTTGTGATCTTAATACCTGGATTTTAATTTTACAAAAAGTATATTAAAGTTCAATTAATGTAAGTAATGTAAGCAAATTGCAAGTTACAGTATATTAAATTTACAATTTATTTTTACGACGTCGCAATTAAATTACGCACGAAAAATATTTAAAGTTCTGAGTGAAAGGTTTTTTTATAACGTTAAACCTCCAATTCTCATTGTTTAAAAAATCATGGCCATAACACCTCGACTTACCCTATCCATATAAAATTATTGAATAAATATGGGTTTTTTTACCAGGCTCTGCTTTATCGTGGTATTATGCTATACGAAAAGGTTTTCCGGAAGAAGAGTTCGAGGGTTGAATATAGAGGGGAAAACGGGATCAGCTCTGATTGATATGTTTGTTGGAATTGGATTCAAAAGAACTCGCGGATTGTATCGAGGAAAATTGGGATGGTTTCCGTCTAACCCTCGATACGGTAGTCTTTATTTTTATTTTATTTTATTTTTTTCGTCCAGGGGGAAATCACGTTTTTCGATTTAACCCACCGCCATTTATCCAGGGCACACCAGCTTTGCTACATTTATTTCGCCATCAAACGAGATAAAGAAAGATCATTCGTAAACCCTCGGAAAACAAAGGATCAAAATTGCTCCGCGCAAATTTATCGTCCTGCACTGAAAGACTATAAAAAAACCGAGAGTAGCGAAGCTAAAAGTTCGCGACACAACTGCAACAATTCCGTTTCTTCACTTCTACAAGCACTTCCGTCAAGCGATTGCGGCGCCCGGCTAAGGTCGCTTTATTTCGAGCGTCCAATCCGTCGGACAGGGCTCTTGATTAAATTGATCTCGTTAATAGATCTTTTTGCCTTTGATCCCATCGGTCGACGATAACGGAGGAGGAGAGTGGGGAAAAAAAATAAAAAAAGAAGGAACTCGAGAGCTCATGGGGGAATGAATCCTTCTTCACGAGCCTTCCTCATCGCCCGGAGTCACTCGAGCGACGGTGCACTGTTTTTTGCAATTCCTTTTCTTCCGACACTGCCGAGTTATATAGCCTCGGGTGAAAGCGACAGGAAAAAAAGGAAGAAGAAAAAAAAAAGAAAATGGAAATTGTTCGTTAAACTTCGGCTGGAGGACGGGACGAAAGTGATTGCGGAAATGCGACTGGGAGCGTGGTTGCAGAGGAAGTTTTTACGACCCCCGTGCCGCAGATCCTCGTCGCTGCCGTTCTCCTGACTACGGGCAGTCACAGAAACCCTGCGAGTCACAAACGTGCCAGTAGTATGCCATTTTCCGCCTGGTGGGTCCGTTTGCGTTAAAGGCGTTTCTGCAGGGGTCGAATGTGGAGACATCAACATAATAATGCAATACAAGAACTCCGGAAAACCCGCACCGGCGCTCCTGCACAGTAAAAAATGATTGCATAAAATCGGAATACGAATGTTCGGCAAAATTAATTTTGTTAGATAAGTTGCAAATCCGTTTGTTCAGGTTTGAAAATACAAACCTGTCCTTTTATTTCCTGTGTCATCAACGATTGTCGTTTGTACTTTTGTTTCTAAAACTAAAGCCGAACAGTGAGACAAACGGCGAAAATTAGGCATGCAGGTTGATTGCCCACACGATTTACGGGGCATCGTCCGAGAGACTTTTGTGACGTGACTCGATTACTTTCTCACTGAGCGGACCACCGTGAACCTCCGGCGATGTGCCCGATGACTTACTACGACGCTACCGCGCTCTCGTTCAATCGGATCCACGACAAACACCCCAGAGCGCCGGCTCGTGTCGGCGCTCGCTCGTACAAAGGAAACTGTTTGCCCTCGAGAGCGCGGCCGAACAAGAGTTCGTACCGCTGGGTTCGCCGATAGGGGATCGCGTATTTGGCAAGTTGCCGACGTTCGCCGATCGTTCAATTATTCAAAATATCCCCGTAGCTCCGAACTTTCCGATAGGGCGAGGTGCGGGTGTACGATCGGGCCGCTAGGGAAGCTAATAAACGGCGGTAGATATTATGGTCCATAAAAAAGGGCAAAGACAAGATGATCAGTTTCGTCTCCCGACTTCCAAAAGTGTAGATCCATCGGAAAATACAGCCCGGGTGGGAGGGAAGGAGCTCCGGGAGCTCCGGGAAAAAGTTGCCGAGAGATGCCTCGCCGAACTTGGGATTAATATCGATCGAGGTTCCTCTCAGGACTTTTTGCGCGGGATTCTCCTTCCCGAACGACGGAGATAAAACCACCGGGGAGCTGGCGCCGAGCAGTTAATTCGGTCCCGACGGCATGGTTACAAATTGCTCCCGGCTCCGACTTCCCGGCGCACATTGTGAGCCTCCGATACATCAAACCTGCAATTAATGCCAGGTACATCGATCGCCGGCTGGTGACGATGCGGTTTCGTTAATTACGATGGGTAAGTCTGTGAGAGCCACGCAGAATCGAACCGTTCAAGCCCCACCCTTCGGGGTTTGATAACGTTATTCGAAGGGGTCGCCGTCAGCGGGAACGCCGGGCTGACAAGTATGGGAGAAGTTGAAGCCCGGCAAGCGTCTCCTCTCTTCTCTTCAGGAAGCACTTAAGTTTCCGCCAAGTTCGCGAGTCCCCGAAGCGCATTTACAAATCTACGAAGTTTGAGGGAACATCGACGGCGAGAGCCCGACCGGGAACGGCGAGTTTCTTCGTGCCGGAACCGGCCCAGCACCACCGGTGACCGGAAGTCTCGGACACGACTTCCGCGGAGTTTGAACGTTTTTCCTGAGCAACAGCGCGTAGTGTTGGGAATAGATCGATAAAGATGGAGCAGGATAATGTGACGTCGGGGTTGACTGTTTAACGTTGATTCCTTTATTTCGGGTCGCCAACTCGGCTACAGAACGCGTTTCTAGAGCGAGGGAGGGGGAAATGTTCATTGAGCGCCCTGGGACAAGTTCCCTCAAGCGCGGTAAAGAGTTATACAAGATAACTGTGACGAAGTGTATATTGGAGTTTGCCAAGAATTATGGAGGAAAGACTCGGTTTATAGTTGGCGAACTGTTCGAATCGTTCATTAAAGGACAAACTGGCAGAGTGAAATACGGAGCTTCGGTAACTTACTGACTAACTAGCCTAGAAGAAGTTCTTATAGCTTTGTCCGTGGGAACTTTGGGAATTGAAGTGTTCTGGAAAAGGCAGGTGTTGTGGAAGATGCTGAGAGCTTTCTAAGATTCTTGGAGGGTCAGTCGATGTTGAGAAAAGCGGAGTAGCCTGGCTGGCGATGGGTTTACGTAATGTATGGGCGGATCTTTGGGAAGTGGAAAAAAGGCGCTGTTGAGCCTTCCGGGAAAAGGATGAGATGCACGTGCAAGTCTCTGCGGAAAGGAGCTGCGGCTGGTCTCGCAAGCTGTAAGAGCGAGTGGTAGAAAGGGTACGGATAATGAAAAGGTAATGCTCGAGCTGGGAATACTTCGATGAAGGTGGAGCAGGATAACGCGACTTCGCAGTCGACTATTTAGCGTTGAATTATTTATTTCGGGTAGCCAACTCTGCTGGAGAACACGGCTTTAGGACGGAAAGACTCGGTTTGCACTTGGTGAACTGCTCGAATTGTTTATTAAAGGACAAACTGGCAGAGTGACGTACAGAGCTTCTGTAACTTACTACCTAACTAGCGCCGAAGAATCGAAGTGTTGTGGAAGATGCTGGAGTTTTCTAAGATTCTTGCCAGGTCAGTTCGATGTTGAGAAAAGCGATTTGGCCTGGTTGGCGATGGGTTTACGTAATGTATGGGCAGATCTTTGGGAAATAAAAAATAGGCGTTGTTGTTAGGCCATCCGGGATAAGAGTAGGATGCACGTGCGAGTCTCTGCGGTGGTGTCGTAAATTGCAAGAGCGAGAGGGAGAAAGGATACGGATAATGAAAAGCTGATGCTCCAGCTGGACCATCGTTGCAATAACGATTATTGGGAATTAAAAAAAAATCTCTACTCCATTCCCCAGGGCGAAGAAGTATGATACAAATTGGAACTCAGCATATGTCTCTTCTCTTCTCGTCAGGAAACACTTAAGTTTCCGCCAAGTTCGAAAGTCCCCGGTTGCTCTCCTCGGCGGTTCTCGCTGAACTGCATTTCCAAATCTACGAAGTTTGCGGGAACACCGATAGCGAGAACCCGACGAGGATCGCCGAGTTTCTTCGTACCGGCACCGGCGGTCCGCTGGCTGGCGACACCGGCCCAGCACCACCGGCGACCGGAAGTCTCGAGCACGACTTCCGCCCAGTGTAGACGGTTTTCCTGAGCCACAGTGCGTTAATGTACAGACTGTCAAAATAAATTGTAAATTTAATGTACCGGAATTTGAAATTTTCTTACATCATTTGCATTAATAGCACGTTATTGTTATTTTTCGTAAAATTGAAATATCAGATATTAAAATTACAAATCTATACCTGAAATGTCTATGTGTTATACCTGAAATGTTCAAAAATTTCTAATGAAAACAAAAATTTTACTGTAAAATTGCAATGTACATGTGTTAGAAATTTTAGAAACAGCGTATGTAAAAAAGCTTCCAACACCGTTTATTAATTTTCTAACAACATGTGTTTGTAGTGTGCACTGTATACTGCTGGCATCGATGAAGGAGGAGAAAGATAACGATAATTGGGCATAAATAAAAAATAATAAAAAATCTCGACTCCATTTCGCAGGGCTGACACTCGTTCATTTTTTTTTTGCAACGTCTGTAGGGTAGTTTCTGTGCGATACTTCGCATTCTCGTTTGTGCTTATATTTCTTTTTTTTTAACGCCCCCTCGATAAGTAATTTTACGACAATGGTATTTCGCACGTTCTTATGGCACGTATTTCGTTTTATTGTCGGCAATCCGGGCGCTCTGCCGAGCCTGGCGTCACCTACCATTTGATGGGGGCGGAAAAGAAAGGGGGTGAGAAAAGAGGGTGAGCTCGAGCATCGAGAAATGCGGAGCCGGTCAGAGGCGTCGAAAGAGAATTTTATCCGGGGCCTCCGGATGGGCTGGTGGAGCGATGAGGAGGTCCTGCCGGGCCAGATGCTACCGTATATTTGTCCCATAAGGCTCGCCGATCGTTCGGGAACACCTGCGACGTATCCCGTAGGCAGACACGTCGACGACGACTTTTCCAAAAACGACACGTATATTTTTAAATGTATTCCGTGCATCGCAAGACGTATGGACAATATTTATGTATTTTTGTCACGTGGAAGCCCTAAAGCGTATTTCTCAGATTTCTATGGCATGCTCGTGGTGATAACAATACAAACGAGAGGTCACACGGTGTCGATGACTTTGCAATTTTTACTGATGTCGGTAATATTGTAATTGCCTGCACAGTAAAATTGGTATCAACTTTTCTTGTCCACAAACGTCCAGAAGTTGGTTTCTTGCTAATTTTACAAAAATGTTGTTCATTTTAGAAAAATGTTGTTCACTTTACATAAATGTTGTTCATTGTACAAAAATATTGTTCGTTTCACAAAAATATTTGGTAATTTTATAAATACATTTTTTATAAAATTAACAAGAAAATAATCGCGGACATTCGTGGAAAATAAATTTTTTTGAAAGTACAAATATTTTTTACCGGGAGCCCTGTACGAGGTAACGGTTTAAGAGTTGGCGCGGATCAAAGTAGCACCCGAAATTGAATAGAATTTTCGGAAGTCCGTGAATGGGCTGGAGACACATAGATGAAAATTCTCGGAATGTGTAATTTCCGGAGGGAGTATTGTGAAATATTATTCCAGGAAGCCGGGAAGTTCTCGAAAAGTTTTAACAAAATTCGTAAAGATTTAAAGTTCTCCGGCGATGCGACGCTGCGGTTGGATAGTTTCGTGATAGCTGCCGAGAGGAATATCCATAACGCTCGTACCGCTCTTGCTCGGACGAGACGTACCCACTCGTCGTTCGTATCGAAGGTCTGTCGCCGGAAGGGCGTAACGGCTATGCTTGTACACAGCCCATATGCCTTTATGGAAGTGACACATCGATCAGTTTCATTGATATATCCATTCTCTCTTCGTGCACATATTCCTTCGAGTTTTACATCGCGCCAGCAAAATGTGGAAGAAAAGCGAAAAAATAAAAGAGGGCATAAAAGAGAGCGCCGCATGGCAGTTCCGAAGCGACACATTTGTACAACCCCGCTCTTGGGAAATTATTCTATCTCCGATTCTCCAAGAGCGAGGATAAAGTCTTGGCTTTATGTCTGCAATAAAATTACACATCGACATTGATGTGGCGAAATTCGAAGTGTACACGATGCCTGAAGATTGTAATACAATTCTGGACGTAAAGGCCATTTTCATTTTTTGATTCGGTTCGATGTATTTTTGGTGTGACGTCACTTCGGATTGATAAATGAGATTTTAAAACAGGAAGTGACGTATTTCCGGTATGACGTTACTTCCGGGCAAAGACAGAGATTTTCGAACTGAAAATTACGTATTTCCGGCATGACGTCACTTCCCGTAAAAAATGCGCTTTTCAAACCGGAAGTGACGTATGTCCGGTATGATGTCAGTTTCCAAAATATAGATAAGATGTTTCTTCGTACAATGAAAGCTCTCATTGTACAATGAAAACTCGCATTGTACGCTCGTGGACGAAATGTTTTTTTTTTCTACCTTTATTTCAATACCGCAACTCTCACGGACAAGAAAATCTTCTTTCGCGATCTCGTTAACGAGATCTACATATAAGTATCGAGCCAACCAGTTTGTGGCTGCAGGCCCGGCCCGTCCCGGAGGGATTACCAGTGAAACCTTTCGACGATAAACCTAGCGACGGCGGCTAAGACGACGACGACGACGTCGACGTCGATGAAGCTACTGTGGACGCCTTTTTAAACGTATTCGTATCTACCCCGAGAGTAATGCATTTCTCGAGTACCAGGCAATAGTTTGCATATACCAAGCAGTGTTTTCCTAGCGTTTGCGAGACACATTCTTGTTCTGGAACGGTGCCATGCAAAGCACTCCTCCACCGGCCGTAAAAACCCTTGTACAGGTAAGTATGCGCTGCATTCAATAATCCCCGGAAATAAAGAAACAATGTACCACGCAAGAACGGGTGTAGATCACGAACGGAGCGTCAAATGTCGTAAAGCAATTTATTAAGGATGTAAAAAAAGTGTTAGAAAAAAAATGAAATCATACCGAATAACAGAAGCGAGTCGGAAAGATATGTGCTAAATCGACAAAAGGAAATAATGCTGTAAAAAAACAATTCGTATGAAATTTAATGTACCGGACTTTAAGTTGTTATGCGAGAGATAGATCGGCTCCGCTCGAGCGATTTGTCCGTCGTTGATCGGCGATTCGAGAGACGCAATTTTGTGTCTTTCCGAGGAACACAATTAAACCGAGAGAAACCTCGAGGTCGAATCGAGGGAGTTTGCGTCGCGGTGGATAAAATCGAAATCGCAACTGTCGTGTTCCTTCGTCGCCCGTTCCGGATTCCGGCGGCGGTCCACCCGGTGAAACTCGTAAGCTCTCGAGTCCGCGTTATACCTCTCCCGAGCTCGTACAATCGCCACAATGCCGTGAGCGCTCGGGGCTTTTCCCAATTTTCGCCTCAGTCACCGAGAGCTTAGCTCACCCAATATCGCTCTATCCACGTCGACAGCGAGGGCGGCCCGTCGGTCTCGCTCGCCGTGCGCTTTTCTTTTCGGCGATTGACAACGATCGATCGTCTAATCGGTGCCCGGCGACAGCCGCTCGTTCCAGAGATCCAGAATCGCCGAAGTCTCTTCCGTACTTCCGTCGGCGAAATTACAGGCGGATAGGAAATTCGTTATCGGGAAGCCCTCCCGCGAGAAGCCAGCGCGGCCGACCGATCTCTAGGCCCTGCGGGTCTAATTATCCGACTCTCCGCCCGCTTACGGCCAAGCTCGGAAGGGAGAGATAAATAGAACGGCAGGAAAAACAGAACGTTGTTCCGGGGCTGACTAATTAGCTATCGATCATCGATCCGGTATCGTAATTCCTCTTTATACTCGATCAATCAGTCGCTCCGCGACGCCCCTGATCCAAATTCCGTCGTACGTGCAGACACTGTGTTATTAATTCATTCGATACCACAAAAGCTGAGATCGTTCGATATGGGTACGAGCGTTTTCGGATTAATTGAAAGATAGCGTGACGATTTTCTGCATGAAAAGAAACGAAGCACATGTGAATATAGAAATATGTTTATGTAAAATATATCATCGAAATGTGGAATAATATTTCCGTCGAAAATTTGACTATGTCGGATACACATTGGCCTGTATTTTAATTCCTTGGACGATGCCGCAATTCGTCCCGTTTTAATTATCGTCCGAACGTCGCTCGCGCGATGACGAGGGAGTGATTCGCCATTCGCCCATGCTATCGATCAATATCTCTCCCGAAAGCACTTGTGGGATCCAAATTCCATTCGTACGAGCAGACACTGTGTTATTAAGTAATTTAACTTCACAAAAGCTGAGATCCTTTGATACGGGTGCGAGCGTTTCCGAATTAATTGAATTATTCCCAGGCGATTTCCTGCGTGAAAAAAATTTGTATCTAAAGTATATCATCGAAATGTGGAATAACATTTCTGTAGAAAATTTTACTTTGTCAAATGCGCATTAGCATGTACTTAAATTCCTTGGACGATGCCATAATTCGTTCCGTTTTAATTATCGTCCGAATCTCGTTCGCTCAATGACACGCGAGTGACTCGCAATTCGTCGATGCCGGTATGCGAAACCCCCGACATTTCCATAATGTCGTAGGCGTAACGTGGCACACAGGTAGCTATCACCCAGTACAGCAATCGGCGGTTTATACACCTTCACCCAAAATTCCCGGAATACAGTGCACGCGCTCCTGTCTATTTGCGTTACGATCAAACATTTTCCCAACAGGATATCGCGGACGTCTGGCGATTGAAGCGTGAACAGGCGAGCTGGCTTTTCCATTTAGCTGATGGATATTATACTCTGTACTGCTACGAGATAATGCTCTGCGGTTGAGTACAATAGCGCACTATCTACGAGCCGGCGAATTCGTCGAGCAGCACCGCTCGGCGCCGACCTGAGCGCGGCCCGGTCTCGACGTCTGAACATCATGGGGATGCTTCACTTAAATTCGGCCGGCCGAGGGAAAGCTCTCACGCTCGGCGGCTTGCGCGCGCCAAAATTGGGGCGAATGTAGGGCTCTCGCTCGGTCATCCCTCGAATGAGACGCGGGAGAAGGACTGATACCAATTTACCAAGCACCCTCCCACCCTCTCCAGCAACAGATATAGGGGAGAGCGTGGCAAAATGGGGCAGTTGGCAAAACGGCGCGGAAGGTCGCAATGTACCAATGGGGCAAAATAGGACATCGCGAAATTATTAGAAAATTAGTTTTTCTACGAGTTCCATGACTGTCTGTGAGTAGTTCCTCATCGAGGAAACATCGTGTCCCGGATAGGGAAGAGCGGGGCAAAATAGGGCAGGAAGTCGGAATGTATCGATAAGGCAAAAATGGAATATCGCAAAGTTATCATAGTAATCAGGTTTTTATGTGTTCCATGACTATCTGCCAGTTGCTCCTCAGCTATTCTTTCCGAACAATCGTGTTTCCTGGATAGAGGGGCGCGGGGCAAAATGGGATATTGAGCAAAACGAGTCAGAAAGTCGGAATGCATCGATGGGGGAAAATGGGTAATACCAAAATTATTAGAAAAATTACGTTTTTACTGTCTGTCAGTTTCTCAACCGTTCGTTCCAATCCATCGCGTGTCCCGGTTTTCCGATTTTACGAAATTATTTTTTACCGTGTACGGTTGCAACGTCGATTTTCGTTGAGCGGCCCGTTTTGCCCCGCTCTTCCCTACAATCGCACGGGCTAGCGTCAATGGTGTGGAGCTCCGCTACCGATGTCGTTGTGAGGGTGGAGTGCTCGCGGAGTTGTACGTGCGCCTCCACAACTTCCCTCGAAGGTGGAAGGGAGAGAAGGACGGGTGGGAGAAAAAACGAGAACGAGCGAAGAAAGTATGAGATAGAGGGGACGATGTGGCCCGCTAAAGAAGGAGAATAAGAGCGCGCTCCGCTGGTAGGTAGTAGTTGTACAAGGGATGAATTGTGGAAACGAGGGAAAAGCACGTTCGGCCTGGCTCTCGAGCCACGCCGACGACGACGGACGAACGAACGAACGTGCCGACGACAGAGACGCGCGTAAGTCGGACAAAAGGCACAGCCACTGGCCTCCCCCCTCGTCGAGAGTCGGGACACCTCACAGTGAATGGCCCACGAAATCCACAGAATCTTTTTGCCGGCGAGGTCGACGGGGTCCGTCGCCGCCTGCGCGACTACAATGCGGCAAAGCCCTTAACGATGGAGACACATAAATGACTATTTGTCGGACATCATCGCAGAACCGTGATCCCGCTTCCGGTAAACGAGACACCGAAACTGACGCGTTAATGCCGAATTGAGAGGACATCCAAAGTGGATGGAAACTTTATCGCCGCTTCGGTACATCTGTCTTATCTCTCAGATTTCAGCGTCGCTCAAGATCTTTACCGCAAGCGCAAATGCGCAAAACGCACATTTCCCGTTTCTCGATCGATCCGCTCACCGCCACGGAATTAGTTATCTCCAAAAAATGAATCGATATCGACGTCTGAAAAGGGAGAATCCGGTGGTTTTTCTCCGCAGCCTCCGAATTTTAATTCCACGTTCCTGGCACTCAAGTTGATCCCTCAGTTGATCAGAATCTTTGCTCATTGATCTAGAATTTCTCTCTTTCCAGCGCCGCTCAAGATCATCACCGCAAGCGCAAGTGCATTCGTACATTTCCCGTTTCTCGATCGATCCGCTCACCGCCACGGAATTAGTTGCCTCCGAAAAAAATTAATCGATATTACCATCTGGAAAGGGAGAATCCGGCGATTTTTCTTCGCAGCCTCCGAATTTTAATTCCACGTTCCTGGCACTCAAGTTGATCCCTCCGATGATCAGAATCTTCGCTCGCTGATCTAGAATTTCTCTCTTTTTTTTTCATCCGCTTCATATCCGAGATTGAGCTTTTCATCTCTAATTTCGGCTCAACGCAGAATCCACTTTCCAGGGCCGACGACTGTGCCGTTCGCGCCGAGCGACGGGCGATTCGGAGAGGAGGAAACGCCGTTGGGATGTGTGCGACGAGGGTTGTAGCAACGTTGGCAGCACACGGGCCATGGACTCGGTATAAAGCTCGGCTATACGGGTTACCGTTGCGCATGCGTCGCTCGTACCCTTCCCGCACCTCTCGCTCCGTCTCCGTTTCAACCCCCTCCGAACCGGCTCTCTCGCTCGCGCCCTCGCGTTCTCCGGGAGCCGCGCTGTCGCGGCCGCTGCCAGCAGCGAACCGTTCTCACCCCCCGGCGCTTCCACCCCCGGGGACCGCCCCAGACTCGGTAGTGCTCGCCTGGCTCGGTCAATTCCGAACTAGTATGGCGCTACGCGCTCCGACACGGCATCCGTCGCACGATGTATCGCTCCACCAACAAAATCGTAAATACGCGTTCGCCTCGTGAAGGTTTGCGCGCGAACCCATAATCACCGTCGTCAAAGGTCCGAATCACCGAATTCGATATTTCCGATCGCCGATAAACCCGTCCGATAAAACCGGGCTCGCTCGCAGAATCCGCTCGTTTTACGCTACAATCCACCGTCGACGGTTTTCTCTGCGGCATGCGAGTAAATGAAAAATAAGGGAGGAGAGAGAGGAATCTGAGATAATTAATTGAAATTCTGGAACTGAAGGAAACCAAGTGTTTTTCGCGGAAAAAAAAGAAGAAAAAAAATTGACTTGAATTGAAAAATTGAAAAAAATAATTATAACACTGGATCGTGTGGTGGAGATAGAAGAGGAGAGACGAAGCGTGCGAATCGCTCGCGAATGTACATAACAAGCGGATAACCGACGAGTTCGTCAGACCGGTGAGACTCGAAGGCAACCCGGACGGAAGAAACTGAAATAAATAGCCGAAGCGAGGGAGGAGGGAACTGATAAGGGAGTGAAGAAAATCGTGTGAGCCTCGTGCGAGCTCGGTCGTCAGGAAGCTCCGCTCGGAAGTTGTTTGACGGTGATCGACGAGGTGGGATTCTGCCGCCGCTAGCTGACGATCCTCGAACGAGAGTTACGGGTGTACGCGCGAAGACGATAAATCCAAGTCCCGTCGAAGATTTCGTGTCCCGATAAGAGTTTCCACGCCGAGAGCAACTCGGGTCTTCGCGGGCGCAACGTCGAGGCTGTAAAAAACAAAACAAAAAGATTGTCATTATGACAGACCCGCGTTATATTTTACCGCGCGCCGTAAGAAAAACGGGGATTTATAGACGATAAAAAAAAATGGCTATATGAGGTATATCGGGTCGGTGACTGAGGTGATGGCTCTGACAAGGGAGACTGGTGGATCAGATTAACGGGGACAAAAAAAAACTTTGCGAAGGCTCTCGCGACGAGGTGAAGACGCGATTGGACGAAGAAGAAAGTGGAGGAGGACGGCGCGAAACGAACTGTTTATGATTAATTGAAACGAGCTGTGCGCAGTTCATTGGAACAGATAAGCAGGAAGCGCGCGAAATGGGTAAGGCTGATTGAGCGGAAGTTCATGAGAATTAAATAAGAGTCGACGAACGGGAACAATACGGCAAAAATGGCATGTCCGTTCTCGCGTGGATTCGGCAAAACGGGTTTCGAGGATGATGGAAGAAACGCGGAAACGGGGGAGACGAGGGAGAACGACGCGTCGAGGACCGGGAGGACCAGGAGGACGGATAGGGTCAAACCGTCCAGGCAATCATCGGTACAGATCACGTCCTCGTTGCTCGGCGAGGAGATCGAGGAGGAGGAGAACACTCAGACACTCAACCTCAAGCACCTCAGGGCTGCGGTTCTCGTTCTCACTAATCCATCGGTAACCAAACTCTGTTTCATTAATCTTTAATTTACTGGGATATGTTTGTCGATGCGAACTGGGCAGATGTTACCATCAAATAGATCGAAATAGAAAAAAGGCCAAATAGATTAATTTTTTTAGATTTAAAATTGGCGATCTCTGTTTCCAATGGATCGATGCGAAACACCCGGTGCTCGGTCGGCAATTACCAAACTCTATTTCATGAACGTTATATTGTCTAGCGGATATTTTTCGATGCGTACAAGGCAGATGTTATCATCGGTCCTAGCCGAGTGGGTCAAATTTTTGGGATTAAAATTATCGATCTCTATTTCCAATAAATCGATGTGGAAACCCTTTCTTCCGCTGATCCCGGCGCTCGGTCGGTAAAACACGCGGAGCACTAAATTTCCGGAATCCCGTTCGTGAAATCGTTGTTTCACGCGTTCGCATATGAAATACGACCCCGTACGACGACCACGCGCTACATTAACTTATTCTTTGTTTACCCGGACGATGCAGTAATGAAGTTTATCACAACGCGTTTATGGCTTAACGTATTTAGAGAGAACAAGTACAGCAGCGAATGGCGAATGAGTTAGAGCAAGTTATAGCAACTAATTAAGCACGATAAAGTTGATAGATCAGTTAGATCCAATTATAAAGGCAATGTTCGAAATTTCCATGGAAATTCAATCCTTTGAGCATATACCTCATAATATATCGGGGATATACAATTTTCCGGGAAAATTACATTTACTGTGTGAAATGTATATCTTCGCATATGCGTGGCAGTTGATGTGGTATTTATGGTATGCAAACATCAGACTCGAAGTACAGGCCGAGATACTTACGACAGGCTCTTCGCGCTATGTGCATATTTTCATGAATTAACGAAAACGTATACACTGACGTAAAAAATCATTGGATCGACCAAAAGTTGATATACTCAAAGCGCTTACCTATTCGGTTCAAATAAAACATTGTTTTGTCCAGGTGATTATTTAAATCAATTCAAAATTTGTTGATACGAACAAACATTTCTGTTTGTCTGAATCGCCTTGCTCAATCCAAATAATTTATTTTCCTCAGTGCAGATATAATATGTTTGCATTGTACTTGCACACATCTAAATCACCTATTTACGCAGTAGCGTGCCGCAACGACGTGGTTGGCGGTTGTTCGATAGCCCGAGAAAGATTGCGCCCTCCCGATAAGACGCCCCGCCGTTTAACCCGATATATCGCAACGGGTGCAGATGTCCCTCGGAGACCCACCAGGGTGAAAATCAGCCCCGCCGCGGAAACGGTCGGGCCGAAGTCACCAACAGGGACCGGCGATAAACGATAAACGAATCTTTCGCACTATCCGCTATACACACACTTAAAGTAGTCCCTCCGAAAAGTGTTGACTTCGGGTAAGTTTCATAGAAATGAGAGCGAATTACAAACACTTCTCGATGCTATAAAAATTTGACAAAAATAACGCATATTAAAGGTACCGCAAAGATTAATTTTGCATAACATCGATTCCAAAATGTTACTAACAAATTGATGAAAAATAATCTTCCGGAAAGCTAAGTTTTTTTTAAAGAAAATGATTCGATCATTTTTCTGAAAACGTATGAATTTTTCAGATTTTCAAATTCACCTTGAATTTTGTGACTTTCTGCAAATTATTCCTACATAAAAAAAATCAAAGTGAATTTAAGAATCTAAAAACATGCATACCCATTCAGAAAAGTGAACGAATCGTTTTCATAAAACAAAAAGTAAGGTCAGGGAGATTTCTCAAACAATTTTATAATCCATCAATTTGTTGATAACATTTTTGAGCTATTATTATGCAAAATTAAGCTTTTCACCACCTCTAAAATGCTGAATTTTTAAAGGATTTTTGTACCACCCAGAAGTGTTTGCCAGAATTCCCACTCGCTTCTCTGAAACTTATGCGAAGTCAACACTATTCGCAAGGACTGCCTTAAACGGACGACATGTATTTGTACCTGGGTGGACCGACAGACGACCCAGCTAGGGAGCGATATCCGACCAACAGCCGGCCGCACCGGCGCACAGTTTCCATTTCCATCCTCATACATACATGCATAAGTACAGATCACATTATCAGCATTCTCTAGTCTTTCTCGGCTTTTCGCTCGCTCTCCGCCGTCCGGGTCATCCACCGTCGCGAGTGAAACGTGGGACGAAGAGGACGACGAGATAACAGGAGCAAATTTATTCCGGCTCCGGCTCGCCTCCACGCCGTCCTCTCGACTTCGGCCGGCTCCGAATTCCGTTTGATCAGGCGTTTTATCGTCGCGACCATCCACCATGTATCTTATTCGGGAGTCACTCGACGTGTCGAGGAAAAAAACTATACATTGTTCGACCTGAGCGGCCTGCTTATGGCGGACGCGCAGGGGATGATTTTACATTCGGACGAGAGCGTTCCCAGCACGATTCTGTATCGGAGTGCTGAATTCGAGCGCTCGGGCAAACACGGTTCGGCGACGCGAGGAGTAAATAGGATTTGGTACGGGTCCCGCACGGAGGAGGGTGAGCGAGCCTCGCTGCTCCGTAGAAAGATTGCTCTCGTATCGGAAGCTCCAAATCGCAGGGACGTGCCTTCGCTGAAGCACGGATAACGGAGGGGTCGAAGCTCCGTCCTGTGGACGCATCAGCTCGGCATCGTCGTATCTCGTCGTCTCGACGAGGCCAACGGGAACGACGGAGAAGCAGCGGCGTCCGGACTCCCGTGTGTTTGCCTTCGCTCGCAAGGTAATGAAAGCCTCGCGATAACCCGGAGCTGCGGAGTCCGGGGGAACGATAGCTTCGACGGGAGAGCGAAGGGGTTGCGGGAAGAATGGGACGGATTGAATGGTGCCCGCTCCTTCGTCTGGAAAATTCCGAAGGACGAATGCATGGGTCACTTCGGGAATCGCGGACCGATATGGCCTCCGTCTTACTTTCTCTACAGAAACTTCGGTGCAGTATGAAATATCGGGTTAATTTTTTTTTCTTTTTTTTTCACTTTTTGTCACACGAGGATTTTTCTTCTTGCTCATTCTCGATCGGTTTTTTTGTGTTTCTTGATGTTTATTATTTTTCGGGGAGTTTCGGCCCAATATGTGACTTCGGGCGTTGATGCTGCGGCAAACCCAATTATGTTGGTGGGTCATGTTCACAATTTTTTTTTACAGTCGTCCGAAACAAACTCGACTGTAAAATTGTGGTTGAAACACGCGGTGTACGTGTCACGCAATAATTAAAAAAAACAGCGCTGGCACGTTTCTGTCCGTACGCGAGATGTCCGAAAATAAAATACCTCCAGCGAAGTGCACGTGAAAACGTAAATCAAAGGTGGAATTGATTTTCAATGAAAATTGTTCGGTCCTTCTGGGGCATTTTCGCAACATGGGTTCGGAAGCTTCGACATGCTTCATTGCGCAGATAGTTAAAAGAGATTGATCATTCCCCCGACAAATTAGAGGCATTGAAGGTGCCATGAAAGAGACATTGCAATTTAATTACTCTTGGATATCGGAAACCCGCCAGCGTTATCATGAATTATTCACCATGCTGTGCGTATACAATATTTTCCTTTTTTTGTAACTTCTTTTTTCTCGACGATAAAAAATTAAACTCTCCGGACACGAACTGCACCGCAATTGCATCCAATTCCTTTGGCTACGCATTTTTTTTTTTTTTTTTGACAGTGAAAGTTTCCGTGTGCATCTCTTTTTGTTTATTTCTACAGAGAAAAATGTTCATTTACGAAGATACGCAGACATCGTTGAAAATTGCATTCGTAGGGAAATTTTCCTCGAAGCGAAAAAGCGTCCTGCAGAGTTCTCGACACGCGTTTTGCCAGCTCACCCCCGTAATTAACTTCAGCCACGTTCTGATTGGCCGAGCTATTAGAATTTATATTCCCTTCATTATTTCCTTCGTTATTTTCTTTTCCTTTTTTTGACAGTCAACGTTTCGGTCTACATCTCATTTTGTTTATTTCCACAAAAAATGTTAATTTACAAAGATACGCAAAAATCATTGAAAAGTGCATTCATAGGGAAATTTTCCTCTACGCAGCAAAGTGTCCTGTCGTGTTCCTGGCACGCCTTTTGCCAGCTCACACCCGCGTAATTAACTTCAGCCACGTTCTGATTGACCGAGCTATTAGAATTTATATTCCCTTCCTTATTTGCTTCGTTATTTTTTCTTCCTTTCCCTCATTTCCCTCGTACCGCAGCGAAATGTGTGCCTCCGCTCTCCTAGTCAACAGGTTCGCTTTCGACCTGCACCACTTTTTCAAGGATCGCCCGAGGCCCTCTCTGCGCCCCGTCGGTTTCGTTCTGTGTGATCCGGCAAGATTTTGCAGCTCGAGGGGTGCGGACCTCACGAGTAGTGTTGAACCAAAGAGAGTGAAGGAAGGATCCACGAGAGAGGAAGAGTGGCGGAGGAAGGGCCACGCTGGAAAGGCTGTTTGCTGAAAAGCTCTCACGCCTTAGGCGAACACTCGCTAATACACACACACACACTCTTCCTCGGCTTCTCGTGCCGCTGCAGCTTCGACCTCTTCTTCTTCTTCTTCAACTTTTCATCTTTTTTTTTCACTCACTCGCCCACTATATTTTTCGTCCGGCAAACGGTGAGCGTTACAATTTTTCGAGCCAACAAGCGTGCACTATACGGGCAAGCCCTGCAAGCCCAATAAACACACGCGGAGCGCTGGGAGGAGTTACTTTGCCGTGGTAATTTTGTTGCCAAAGAGGTGAAGTGGGAGCGGGCGAGGGTGAGAGAGTCGGAGGTGGCCCGGGATTGCGGAAAACCGAGCTGAGCCACGGTTTCATGCTAATACGTACACGTCAGCTCCGCACCGGAGCGACCGATCTCCGGACTGGATAATTGATTCGGTTTATCAATTATTTTTTTTTTTGTTCACAAAAAAATAACAAAAATAGATTTTTTTTTATGTTCGGTCTAGTCGATGGAAAAAGTAGCGGAAAACTCTTTCGCGAATTTAATTCATCCCGCTCGGCTGTATATAGCTGATTCGATTAGCGCGAGTTCGCTCGGATTGACGATGAAACGAGTTTGTGTTTTTTTTTTTTTTTGCCGACAAAAACACTGACTGACTTTTAGGATCGACCGAACAAATTGCGTGATGCACGGTGGGGGAAAAATAAACAATATTGATCGGTATCGGAGCCCGGACGAGCTTTTCAGGATTGATGCATGGTCACCAGGGAAACCGAAGTTTTGGGCGATATTTTCCGCGGAAGTATTCTCTGGCTCCGTACTCGCAACTTATCTGCGTCCGAATTGCACGGGTAAACAGACGTGTTTATGCCGCGATGTTTATGTTTGTTCGATGCGATTCGAGCTCGGTGTGGCGATGATTAAAAAAGGGTACTCACGAGTAACGCAGAGACGTATACCAGTTCAAGTATGAATACTGGACCACAACATAGGTATCAGAGACCTCAATCGCGTATTATTTCTGCGCACTGTGAGAAAAAAAATCGTATGAAATTTAATACACTGTTACTTTTTTATCGCGTGTTATGCATAAAAACTTTCAGTTTTTATGCATTATTTTATGCATATTATTTACTATAATTTCATTGTAAAAGTAAATTAATTTTTCATCGCAATAATCGTCAATTAAAATTAATGATTTTTTAAACAGTATGGTTCCTCCACGAGGCCCTTTCGGTTCTCTCATCAATATTCGATCGACGCTGAGCAAAAGAAACTTTTTTTTCCTTCGTAAAACCGCAAAATTTGTTTTTCCTCGGCGCTGCAGCGAACCTGCCGGAGGATCTGAGCGCGGTAATGCCACCCACAGCTTCCACCGAATTACGTTACAGTCTCCCCAACGTAACAACCCCCACTTCGCTATCAGAGCCCGGTCGAGCTTTTCACGATTGATGCATGCTCCCGGGGGAACCAAAGTTTCCTGCGATATTTTTCACATAAATATTCCGTCTCCGTACTCACAACGTGTCTACGTCCGAATTGCCCAAAGCAAACAGTCGTGTTTATGCCACGATATTTATTCAATGCGATTCAACCTCGGTGTGTCAATCATAAAAAAATACAAAAATACAAAAATCATACGCACCAAAAACACAGAGACGCGATCCGGGTCACATTTCAATACTGGACCACAACATACGTTCTTGATATTTAGATCTTGCACGATTTCTATGCTCCTCCACTTGGCCCTTTCGGTTACCTCGCCAATATTCTAACGACGCTGAACACAAGAGATTTAAAAAAAAAAAAAAAAACTCCAAAATCTGTATTTCCTTGGCTGCGGCGAACCTGCTGTGAGCTCAGACCGCTGTTATGTCGCCCACAGCTTCCACCGAATCGCGTTTCATTCTCGGCTACGTAACAACACCCACTACGCCCGTTAAATGCCTCGTTTGTGAGGGATTTTGAACGTGGCTCGGCGACCATTCAGCCTCTCTCCCTGGTTCCTTGCCGATGCATTCGAAGGGATTGCGCGAGGTAGGAACGGTGAGGGAGGAGGGAAGATACCTTTGGTTTAGCGAAATTAACGGCGGTGCTGCTGCAGCTGGCGTTTGTGCTGCCGAGGCAGAACGTTTTTATTAATTTTCCACTCGAGCCGGTGCGGAACGATCGGCGAAACACAGTTTTCGCCGACAGTCTTTCACGGGATTTCTCTCGTCTACGCGAGGCACGAGAAGGCTTGATTCGCGAAACGGCGGGTAGGAGCCGAAACGTACCGCATTTGCGGGCTATAGCGAAAATCCAAATTAATTAGCCGAGGTGCATGCACCGGGAACAATTGGATCCAGGCCGCGATTCCGGCGGAACGGAAATTCCCGGTTGCGGAGTTTGTACGAAAGCGTTTGTTGTTTATCGTGCCGAATTGCACGGTTGGGCGAAGGGAGCCAGCTTTACGCTCCCTTGTGCGCTCTAAGTACACGGAATTTCTGGTTTTCCATGGTAGATGGAAAATAAGTTTTCATTTACTCCCTATGTACTCCGCATCGTTGGGGGAGGCGCTTGCGAAATAATTTGCAACCGTCGCTTCTCAGAGCGCCGATTGGAAAGGAAATTTCGTAAAAACTCCCGACTTAATCAATTATAAATCTCAAAGGGAATAAAAAACGAAAAAATCGTTAATTGGCTTTAACGATAAGACGTTCAAATTGAAAATCCTTATTCACTGTACTTTGAGAGTTTCGTCGGACTTCGTTTGATATTTCAGAAACAATTTATGTAAATAAGCTTCCAATACCTTTCGTTAACTTTCAAACAAAATTTGTTTACATTGTGCATTTCGATACGGGTGCGCAACGGTTTCATTGGAGAAATGCGCGTGGAACCATGATAAAATTAAAAAAAAAATTAAACACATGAAAGTTGGCTGCAAATGGTAGAACCACGCCCGGAGGCCGATGTTCGCAACGCACGATCGAATCGATATCACTCTGCTGTACTCGCAAAGCGGTATCCATAGAAATCACTGAGCCAATTACAAATCTCAAAGGGAATGAAAAAAAAATCGATAATTGGACACAGTGATAAAATGATATAGAATTAACTCGCCGTATTCGCTGTACTTTAATTAATTAGAAATCTCAAAGGGAATGAAAAAGAAATCGTTAATTGGGTCCAATGATAAAATGTTCGAATTAACTCTAATTATTCACTGTACTTTGAGAATTTCGTCGGACTTCCCCTCCGATTTTCCTCCTCTTGCTCGATCCGAAGTGTCATCGAGATTCGGCCGATATCCGTGCGATAAAATATTCGCTTGCCGTTATCTGCGTTCCGATGCCGTTCCGCAACGATTCTACGGGAGGAATGCCCGTGTAACCATGACAAAAAAAATAAATAAAAAAAAGATGAAAATCTGGCGAGAAATTATAGAACAACGCCGGAGGCCGACAGTCGCGGCACACGATCGAATCGATATCACTTTGCTGTAGTACTCCGGTAGCCCCGAGGGTGCGGGCGGCCCCACCTGACCTACCTTTTCTTCGGCCTCCGTTGTACACACCCCTTTGAGCCCTCTTATACACAGCGATAGCGTCCGATCCGAGTATAAAAGGATAGGAACGAAGGCCGTAGCGCGAGAGGGACGGAGAGGTGAGGTGAATGGGAAAAGAAAGGCCGGTAGCGACAAAGCAGATAGCGAAGAGTCTTTCTTTCTCCTCTTCCTTGTCTCCTTTCCAGGGGGCGATCTCTTGCTCCTGCCCTTACTGCCGCAGCGGCGAGAAACCACGAGGGATACCGCAAATCTTTTCCCCCCGAACTTCTGTCGCAGAACTCACTTTTTACTTATTTTCACGAAACTTTCTGTTATTATCGCTTGTTATATCTGCACTTCGACGTCCAATGCGACGGCGAGTGGGACCGGAGGGTGAAATTGTACCCGCAAAGAAAACTCGTTCCCACCCCCTTCGTAAATAAACGGACAACAGCAATAATGGAATTGAGTTCGTTTGGATTTAATGTGCGCTGAAAAAAAAACAAATTTGTTGGATTAACCAAGTGTCCCGGTGATGTACGTTCAAAGCTGATATTTGTTTGGCACAAATAATGCATTGTTTTTGATGAACGATTATTTGCATCGATCGAATCAAAAATTGTCGATTCAAACAAACATTTTTGTTTGAACCAACCAAATAACCCGTTTGAACATATGTCGACAAAAAATTATGGATTATGCTTTGAAAAAACTCAACAAATGTGAACTTTTTTCGGAAATGATCACAAACCAGAACGTTTTCGCAAATCCTTGGCGACTTTGGAAAAGTAGCACTCATTCGACTAGGGCAAAGCGTTTCAATCTCCTTGATCCAACAATTTAGCTTTTCTGGGTGTGTGCGTGAGGCGCCAAGTTCATAATCCCAGAGAAATTACCGAGAGCCTCCATCTCGATTGTGATCGGTCGATTGGACACCTCTTTGGATCTACCCATTAAGATTTTCCGACCCCCTCGAGGAAGACTCGGTCCTCTATTTTCGGCGTCTTCTTCGGGCCGAGTGCTCCCAAGTATCCCGTGAACATCCCTCGCGATAAGACCGGTCCATTGATCATGACGGCGGAAGAATTTACCGCGCACCCTCTTTAACCTCGTCCACGGGGCTAAGGTTTCAACATGGCCGG
This sequence comes from Amblyteles armatorius, assembly GCA_933228735.2. Classification (NCBI taxonomy): domain Eukaryota; kingdom Metazoa; phylum Arthropoda; class Insecta; order Hymenoptera; family Ichneumonidae; genus Amblyteles; species Amblyteles armatorius. The sequence goes on along the minus strand of OW121695.1, from coordinate 10,815,846 downwards.
CGATTTATATCCACAAAGGTAGTATATACGGTTTAATGTTCCATCTATGTAGCTGTTGATTCTCGACATCGAAGCCTGACTGCGTCGCCCAATCCCCGAGAAAACGACCACCGATTCCTTCATCCCAGGCGGTCGCTGTCACTGCTAATTCTCGATCGATCATTCCAGAGTGCTGCGTGCTCGGACCTTCCGGAGTGAATCAACTTCCGGTCACCGTACACCTTCGGCCATCGGCGATCCACGCGGTTGTTATCAGAGACCCCCGTCAAGATTCTATGTTAAATTTTGCGAAACGGCACTTTTTTTCAAAAAATTTCGAGATATCGAATTGAAACCTTCGCTATTCTTTTCAAGTGGCATATTTACCAACCGATTTCGGTAAAGAAAAAATTCTAAAAAATTTTTTTGGGAGAATACCATTTTTGTCGAAAAATTGTAAGGGTTACCCCTGACAATAGACGAAGAACGTGTACAAATAATTGGCCGATCTATAAATAATCTTCATTAGACTGTGCAAGATCGTTTCAAAGCCGTGAGATCGCACGGGCTGTGCTCGTACTCGCTCAAACCGCTCTTTCGACTTGAGGCCGTACTCAACGACCCTCAAAAAATGTTGACTCGATATGCGAATATTCCGGGTCATTCCGGCGAAAGCTGAGCTCCCAGTCGGAGTACCTACTTTGATGGCTTTGAAAGAAAAGCCCGGGTAAAAAAATGTCAAAGCTCGAACACTGATGTACCAGGTATGCCGACTTGTCGTGCTCTTCGTCGTAAGGTTCGATGCGCGGTACCCGAGCAAAGTGCAGAAAGGCGAGACGCGGACAGTCCCGGGATAAAGATTTTTCCTTCGGGGCGTGAACGTCAATTTAGTGCCCTTCGAGGCAACAAGTTTTCCGGGCGAGAGTGCAGTTAGGCATCAGATTGCAGCGGAGCGAAAATTCGTTCGCGAAGTAACGGCAGTTTGGACTTCCGATTCGTGGTCGCACATGTCGGGTCGGCGTGGGCGACGGAGTTTGGAGGAATATTCGGAATGCCGAGAGGACCGGCTGAACGATGGAGAACGGATGAGTGGTCGCCGTGTGCGGCGGTGGTTTTCATGGCCTAGAAAGAGGCGAACGGGTCGAGCATCGGTGACCCGTCCGTTTTGTACGTATAAAATGGATGCCGCGATCGGAACTTCGTTACTTAGGGAAATCGACGGAAATCGAGTGGGGCGCATGCCGGACTTGAAGCTCGAGGACTCGGACACTGCGCCGTTCGGGCCGGATTGGATCCAACGTGCGTTCGCGTATGTGCGAGCCCACACGAATGTCCCCGCAGGCTCGTGGGAGAGAGCGGAGGTTCGATTCGCGTGTGGGCGGACACGCGTTGTACAGCGTCGGTCGTCATCGCCGGACGGAGGTGTGCTGCCGGTACCATTAAGGTTCACCGTGCAGACACTCGTGATCCAGTGCGTGACGCTCCCGCACGAGAGCATTCAAGAGCTAAGCGATCAACAATAGGAGAGCGCCGAGCTGGACGAGCCGATCACGTGGAGTGTCATCCGCGTCAGCGCAACGAGGACTTTTTCCATACCGTCTCCTCGTCGGCTTCCGGACAAAAGAGCCATCGGATTCTCACATAGAGCGTCATTCGGCAAGCTGATTTCGTAATATTTTGGGTGTCACTTTGCGTGAGTAAAAACTGTCGAGAAGAGTCGAACTTCTCGAACTTCTTGAGGCGGAGGATGAAGAAGATCAGAAGCTTCTCGAGGAAGTCGAACTTCCTTAAGTCTCCTTTCGAACGAAGTGACCTCGCGTAGTTCTCAGCTCAGCATTTAGAATTTGTTTATTCGAGTCTTCTCAATGACAAATATCTGTCCCTCAGCTGGACGAGCCGATCATATGGAGTGTCATCCGCGTCAGCTCCACGGGGACTTTTTCCATACCATTTCCGAATTGACTTCCGGACAAAAGAGCCATTGGATTCTCATATGGAGAGCGTCATGCGACAAACTGATTTCGTAATGTTTTGTAGGTCACTTTGTGCAAGTAGAAACAGTCGAGAAGAGTCGAACTTCTCGAAGTTCTTGAGGAGGAGGATGAAGAAGATCAGAAGCTTCTCGAGGAAGTCGAACTTCCTTGAGTCTCCTTTCGAACGAACCGACCTCGCGCAGTTCTCAGCTCAGCATTCAGAACATGTTTACCCGAGTCCTTCCAATGACGAGCCGTTCGCACGGAGTGTCATCCGCGTCAGCACAGCGAGGATTTTCTCCATACCGCTTCCTCACCGACTTCTGGATAAAGGAGCCATTGGATTCTCACACAGAGCGTCATGCGACAAGCTGATTTCGTAATATTTTATATGCCAATTTGCACAAGTAGAAACAGTTGAGAAGAGTGGAACTTCTCGAACTTCTTGAGGAGGAGGAGGAAGAAGACCTCGATTCTCTTGAGGAAGAAGACCTCAGCTCACCATTCAGAATTTGTTTACTCGAGTCCTTCCAACGATGAGCCGATCACATAAAGTGTCATCCGCGTCAGCACAACGAGGACTTTTCTATACCGTTTCCTCATCGACTTCCGGTCAAAAAAGCCATCGGATTCTCACAAAGAGCTTAATGCGACAAGCTGATTTTGTAATATTTTGCGTGTTTCATTGCGCAAGTAGAAACGGTCAAGAAGCTTCGAAATTCTCAAACTTCTTGAGAAAGTTGAACTTCCTCAAGTCTCCCTCCGAACGAACTGACCGCGTGCGGATCTCAACTCCGCATTAAGAATTTTTTTTACCGGAGCTCTCCTAATGACAAACACCGCTTCAACGCTCCGTCGGAAAACACATTTCCGATTTAAAAAAAAAAACAACGAACCGGCCATCCTCCGCCGTTAATCCTCCAACTCCCAACCAACGAATAGGCAGCGAACCGTGTAATGGTAATTTACGTCACACAGATTCCTGCGTGTGGCCTGTCTGGAGTTCGAATGAGATCCGGCGAGGAGAATTCGCAGAATTTCGAACCGATAATTCGATTTCGTGAGACGACTACCTAGCTCGAGAAGGATGAGAGGGACTCGACGATTGATCCGAAAACCGAATAGCTTTGGGGCTTCTCTCGCTCTATCCAAGCCGCTCTCCGTCCGTCTCCTCCTCCTCGCTCTCGCATCTAACCCCGGCGAAAATGCAACTGCAGCGCTTGCATACAGAGACTTGGTCAATTTACCGGCGGACCTGGGAGTCCGGCAATCGATTGTATCTCTGGTTCCGGCATGATTCTAGCATCGGTCCGAGTCTGCTCAGAGTGCTCTCGAATTCTGCAGGGCAACGGTCCTAATAGCCGTGTCTATCGGCGATTGGTCGTTATTAAGGATATCACCCGGAGTTTGGATGGACATCTGCAGAATGTCCATCGCTCCTACAGATATCCTTCTCGGCGCCGCTCAACCTCCTCATCGTGACATAGACGCAACACTCGAACGACTCCAGTTTCCCAACAGCCACGAACGTTCGATCATGAATACTACGTGGACGAGTCGCTCGGGCGTGTAACGTACGTGCACTAGGAAGAGAGGGAGAGGAACACGGATATAGATGGATAGATAGACAGATGGCAATTATTGTACAGCGCCTGACAGTATAGTACAGGTCCTCTAGGCGCATCACCAAAGCAGCAATAAAAAAAGTAAAAAAAAAATTAGTTGTGAAATTTAATGTACCAGAATGAAAGTGTATATTAAATTTCATGTACAATTACATTAAATTGTACATTAAATTTACGATTGTAATTTTGTGTACAGTAATATTACGAACAACAAGCAGAAAATAAAAATGAACTAAAAGGAAAACGCAAACAAACGGAGTGAATACTAAAACTAATGAACTAAAAATAAACCGCGAATCAACCGAATGAATACACAGCGGGAATAAACATGGAGAACATAGCGAAAACATACAAGCGCGACTACAAATAACCGAATTAATACAAAGCGGTGATAAACCTGGTAAACATAGCGACAACATAGAAGCACGACTACAAATACCCAAAATAAATATCACATAAAGGTAAAAAAATAACCCCAAATCAGAACTCCCCATTTTTAACCATGGAGGATACTGTGAGACATGCAAGATATAAATTGTTGCTGACATGTGTAGCGTAAATTCTCCTCAGGGAAATACCTACAAAAAAACCCCGAAAATTCTCCCTTTTATTTATTACGGACGCCTGACACGAGCTCTCGTGCCGAGGAGAATGAACTGCGACGATTCCGACTCGCCGTAACCCGACCTAGGGCAGAGTGGCTGGGTCAGGGGCGCTCGATTGTCAAAAATAAATCCCAATTACTCGGCAAAAACGATTTTTTTATTGGGACCAAAAAATGAACTTTGCCTTTATCTCCACTATATGAAGAACTTTCTAAACTTCCAAAAAGAGGTAGGTCAGCTTCATCGAAAGAGGACTCAGCTGGGAAGGAAGGAAGGGGGGTTGAATGTCCAAACCAACGAACAAACAAACAAATCCCCAGTTTTCCAAAATATACACAAGATTACGGTAAAAATTCTTGGAAAATCCAGAACTTTCTGCCATAGGTGACACCCTAGTTGCGTACTACCACGAGCCATGGTAATTTTTTACAGATGACAGGTAGTTTCTATTACACCCTTCTCTCGGTGTACAGAAATCCTTCTCGGCACCGTTCCTGATCTTGACATACACGCAACACTCGAGCGACTCTAGTTTCCCAACAGCCGTGAACGTTCAGCGATGAATACTATATGAAGTGCTATGTGAAGGACGTATCACTCGGGCGTGTAACATACGTGCACTTAGGCCAGCGAGGGAGGGACGCGAATACAGTGAGAATAACACCCGCGAAGAGCGAATTCACGAGCGATGAAAATGCAAGAGATAAATCGTGGCGACCGCGCGTATGACCCTTTCTGCAACGGCCCTAATAGCCGAACCTATGGCCGATTGTCGTTATTAAGGCTATCACCCGGAGCTCGGATGGACATCCGCGGGATGTTCATCGCTCCTGCAGATGTCCTTCTCGGCACCGCCGAACCACCTCACCGCGTCAACCACGCAACACTCGAACGACTTCGGTTTCCCAAGAGCCACGAACGTTCAGCCACGGATACTACGTGGAGGACGTATCGCTCGGGCGTGTAACATACGTGCACTCGGAAGAGCGGCAGAGGAACACGGATACAGTGAGAGTAACAACCGCGAAGAGGGAATTCACGAGCGAGTGAAATGCGAGAGATAAATTGTTGCTACCGCGCATTCCGCTATGACTGTATGCAGCGGCGGCTGCCCGATGTAAATTTATCCTCAAAATGGCTTGCGCTTTGCTCTGTCTCACCGTCGCGCAGGAGACCACAAATCACCCGCTCTTCCTGTTACCAAGTCTTGTTGCGAATAACGTTTCGGGCTTTTTTTTTTTTTTTTGTTCTCCTCTTTTAGCTGGCGCGTCTACGATTGCGTGGATCCGTATGCGCGCGGTGTGCATGTCCAGTGTGCGGACCCGTCTGCACCGCGCGGCACGGAAAAATTTCGAAATTGCGGATGTCTAAGCTCGGCTCTGTGCGAGGCGAATTTAAATTCCAAGGGCGAAAAGTTGCGGCGATAAAGAGATATGAGTACGGCGACGTGAGTTTCAGGCTGGACCGCCTGGGAGTCTCGCAGCATCCGGCCGGTTTCGAGATTTATCGGGCTTGGCACGGAACGTCTCGCGTCTTCCGTTTTCTGGGTGGATCGCGATGCGCGCGATGAAGCTGACCGGCCAGGTGACGCTCCTCCGGGGTTGACGGGTCCGGGTCGTTCGGCTTCATCGCGACGAACCTTCGTCCACGAGACAACCCGCACGGTGCACCGAGAGATTGCACGAGCTTTCGCGCCCGGTCTATTCTTCACGAATTTGCTTACGCCGTATTGATTCTCGTGCCGTTGCATGAATTGGCACGTTCTCGATGATCTCCCGCGGCAGAGCCGCTGAAAGTGAATCGGGTCGATGGCGAACCCGACCCGATTACGTCCGCGTGTCTGCGCATACGTGTGTACCAGATACACGATACTGCCGATATGACACGGACACGCGCCGCCGTATCGACGGAGATACGAGGCAAATGTCGAACACCAATTTGTCTATGCATGGTATTATTGAAAGGCCTTTTTTTGTAAATCAAAGCTATTTCTGTTCAATGAAATACCTTCGTTCGGCAGCGGTTGAAACATGTATCTTGTCGAGGGAAAATGAAAACTCATTCAAACTATCTTCTTTGGAGCGACGGTCAAGAACGTAGAGATGAACCAACATTTTAACGCTACACCTTATGTAACTTTTTTTTAAATCTTCGAATTCATTACTTGGGTAGATATCCGTCATACGCGTTTCTTCTATGTGTAAGGCTCCTATGAGCAGTAAGTGGAGTTTTCCGCAGATCTTCGTTTATTAATAAGGAAGAGAATAGCATGCGGCAAATTTGCTTTTATTAAAGTTTAGGGGGTGAAAATAGCAAAAAATCGCATTTTTTAAATATCATCTGGGGTGGTTTTTCACCCCATACATGATTTAGGGTTAAATTCTCAAAATACAGTTTTTGAATTTTTTTTTATAGTCGCTATTTTGCTATCAATAATTCTGCCATTGGGACGCCGTTTCGACGTTCGCTTGCATCGAACTTTCGGACGGTAGAGCCGAATAGTTCGATATCCCTTGCGGCCTTGTTTAACTTCGAGTTTTGTCGCGATTGTCAGAATAATGCGAATAATAATAATGCTGGCATTAAATATTTGCGCCCAGTCCGTTATTCGATGCGAGTTTTCCTCTCTTTTTTATATTGAATATTTCATCGTTATCTCCGCTCCCACGTCGCGCCGCCCTCTCCGCCGGCGGCTCGCTGGCGTTCGGCTTTGACCGTCAATCATTATTATTTTCACTTTTTGGCCCGTCAAGTCGATGACATAATTGGGTTTAATTTTTCGAAAGAGCGAACCAATAGCCCACGGTAGAACGAGGGCAGCATTCGAGTCATGAATGGTCAGCCAAATTGAAACACTGCCGATGATTGGAATATCTGGCTGAGTGACGCAGCTGTACTTGCGTGAATCTGAACGACGACGAGAATAACTCCCGAAATCACGATTATTTCGTCTAATAATAACCGGAAACTCGACCGAGTGGGATTGTTATGTAATCCCTCTTCCGTAACTTACGAACGACGTTGTATGTACGTAGAGATGTGCCGTTACGGTCATTTTTTGTAAGCGTCAGTGGACCAAAAAATCACCGTCGGTTGACGTTTTTTTATTTCAGAAAATATTGGTTGTGCCATTAACGTAATTTTTTTTTTTTTTGGGTTTCACAAATATGGTGAAAACAGCGCAAAACATCTATCAGCTTCGTATTTGACCGTCATTTTTTGTTGTCACAAATTTGGTCGGCTTTTTAATAGTCTACGCGAATCGTCAACCAGAGCTGTCGGGATTTTTCAATAGGCCGACAAAGATCATTTCTCTCGATGTGTGCCAAACATTCTAATGTTTGTCCGTAATATGTCACAAATAAAAAGTAGAAAGTAAAATTATCCAAAATGTTCGGCACATTTTGTATAATTTTACTTTCCATCATAAGCCCCGATCTTTCCTGGTCAGAAATTATCGACAACGAAAGATGATATCTACTTTATAGAATCACTAGCAGGTTCTTGTTGCTCGGACGCTTCATGTCCTCGCTCTGGACCATGTAATTTAAAAAACAGAAATTTGCATTTCCGAATATTTATCGGAAATACGTCGCTTCCATTTTGACGCTAATGGACGATTATGGTATTAAAATCTCATTTTTCGCCCGGAAGTGACATCATATCGGAAATACGTCACGTCCGGTTAGAAAACTTTCGCTAATGGTTTATTATCATATCAAAATCGTCTCCTTCGACCGGAAGTGAGGTCATACAGCAATTACGTCCTTTCCGATCGAAAGGTGAGATTTTAATATAATAGCCCATTAATGTCAATGAAGAAATCTGCAGCGTACGAAGAGGAGTGCTAGACGATACTGTTATTCTATTTCCACCTTACATTCAATATTTATATTTTAATATTTAACATATCGACAGTCCAACGTCCGAGGGGCAAAAAGGCTATGTTTACACGGTCTACAGTTCATACACAGCCAATTTGACCCTGTGACATAAAACCATCGATATTATGTACAATTGAGTAAATCTATAGAAGCAGAAGCGAGAGCGACAACTGTACTCGTGATCCATTATTCTCGTTACAGAACGAAGTGATGGCCGTAGCCCTGAGCGCTCTGTTGAGCAAGAACGAGGTTCCGCTTCCAACTTCGGCGTCTCTGTAAGTATAATATTCCTCTCTATCTCATGGGTCTCGAGGGGCCATTATCGTGGCGTCTCGACTCGCTAAATCAAGCTGCGGCTCGAGATGAGAGGCAAAGCGCGGGAGGACGACCGGTCGATCCTCACCTACCATTTACCTCAGCAATAGTAGTACAATACCGGTATAGACGGAAATTCGCAATGTCGAGCCCGCAGGATGGTTTCTGCTTCGCCGGCTCTCGTACTAATGGAATTATCGAAGTCATCCCAGCTATCGCCGCGGATCTTTCTTACCAGCACCTTCTCTCGGGACTCTGTTTATCTATTCGTCTATCTCGCCCCGGAGAGCCGGAAGGGCCTGAGAGGCTTTGTAATCGAACTGCGAGTGCTCCGCTTCCCTGGAATATCGATTTTCATAAGACTTGCAATTTTTTATCAAATTGTTGGAACAGATTTTTTCTTTCGAGTTCTAGTATTTTAAATCGACATAATTGAAATTTACACCAAAATGTAATTAAAAGGAGTCCCTCGCAATGTAATTCAGAGAAAAAACTTACTCAGAAATGCATACAAGAAATTCGTTGTTCCGTGCTTCGGTTTGACAGTAACTGAAATACGCGGCACTATCAGCGGCAGAACCAGCCTCGCGGATCTTTCTTATCAGCATCTTCTCTCGGTACTCTGTTTACGTATTCATCTATCTCGTCCCGAAGACGCGGAAGGGCCTGAGAGGTTTTATAATCCAACTACGAGTGCTCCACTTCCCTAAAACGTTATTAATATTCACAAAATTGCAATTTTTCATGAAGCCATTTGCATGCATCTTTTCTTTCGAGTTGAAGTTTTACAAATTCACGTTACCAAAGTGTACACTAAAATTTAATTAAAATCGTTCCTCGCAATGCAATTCAGAAAAAACTTCTTCCGCGCTTGTGTTTAAAGGTGACTGAAATACGCGTCAGTATCAGCGATCCACTTCCCTCAAACCTTAATTTCCATAAAAATTGCAAAGTTTCATAAAATCGTTTGAATACATTTTATCGTTTAGGTTCAAGTTTTTTAAGTCCACATCGTCAGAATTTACTCAAAAATTTAATTGAAACAGTTCCTCGCAATGTAATTCAGAAAAAACTTGCTCAGTACACAAAAAATTCGTTGTTCCGCGCTTCTGTTTGACGGTAACTGAAATACGCGGCGGCATCAGCGGCAAAACCATCCCCGCGGACAAAGAAACAGGGTGGCGCAATAATGCGACAGAGTCATACGGAGGCTACGTATAGTGTGCGTCGCGGCAATAACGCGAGTCAGCCAGTCTGCAGCTATTCCGCGTTCCGAGCAATAAAGAAAAAAATATAGTACCGTCAAAGCACTTCGCGAGGCTCTCTCCCTTCCCATCCCCCCTTTTCGTTGGATTTCTCTTCACAGTAGCATCACGGTGGCATTGAAAAGCTCGCGTCACTCGTCCGCCGGTTATACATATCGATTCGCATAGTTTCAATCCGGACGCTGTGCGCTCACAGTGTTTCCACTTCTTGCTTTAACAGTTCGAGCCATTCCGATAATGACTTTCTCGATTGCCCGTCGGGCAACCTTCCTTCTTCTTCGCGTCCTACATACTGCCATGGCGTTGCCAATACGTGTGCACCGTGAATCCAGCTCACGCGGAGCTTTCGGTCCGCCGCCACCCTTACTCAATCTACTGGCGAACACCCGAGTTCGCCAGTAGTGGGAGTCGCTGCGTCGGCGAGGCGTCGGACACGAATCTCAATCCCGGACAGGGTAATACCTCACGTTCTCAAACTTCGCTGTCTGCTAGAGTTACTTGCCTCAACAGCACCGAATGCTTAGCTACAGTGGAGTCGTGCATAAGTTCAGCCGACGCGAATCTCAAGCCCGGATAGGGCAACACCTCGGTTTTTCAATCTTGGCTTTCTGCCGAAGCTACTGAGTGAACACCACGGAATACTTTGCTACCGTTAAGACCCGCATAAGTTCGCTAGATGCAAATCTCAAGTCCGGCCAAGGCAACACCTCGCCTTCTCAAACTTTGCCGTTTGCCGGAGCGATTGACTCAACACCACAAAATCCTCTGCTACAGTTAAGTCCCGCATCAGTTCACCCGACTCGTCTAATGAAACCGAGAGGCGCTCATACGGCTCGACATCACATTCGGTCAAATTAAACGAACCTCCGCGACGCTCCTTCTCAACATCCTCCCTCACCCTCCCCTCCTCTCTTCTCATCTGCTTCGTCTACGCCGCAACTCAATGCCTCTTGCTTGTGTTACAGAGAAGAACTCCTGTACAATGTCGAGAACGAGGAGAACTACAATCTGCTAGAGGATGTTTACGAGACGCTAAACTATGATTGCGGTAAGATCTGCTCGACCGTACGCTATACTGACTGTCCCTCGCGCCACGTTAAGGTGTCTCGTTTCAAGTTTCAACCCTCTCGCCTCCCCGTATCTAACAGTGCGAGACGTAATTGTCGCCAGCGACTAAGTACTTGTCCTCGTAACAAGCCCGAGATTATTCGCCGGGGTAAGTACAGTAGAGAGACCGCACGTACGTTCGCACACAGAGAGACAACACTCCGTATCGCCACCACAGTGTACGTCGTCGTCGACCGAATCTCGAGAGACGTCGTCAACCACAATCACCTGATACACGCGTACCAGACCGGAAGTCGTTTTCATCTGCCCCACGGTACATCCTCGGTTCTCTGCACGTTCCGTTTCCAACATGAAACTTCTATTGTGCATAGCTTTCACGATGTGCTCTCGGGAATCTTAGATGTGATAGATATAAATTGCTCATTGGGTTTTGTACGGATGGCGACACGCAACTTCATTCCGTGATGTTATCACGTCACGTAGACGAAAGGGCGGTGTTATTAATGAAGGGTGAAGCAATCTTTGTTACGTGCCAGATGATTCTCGGCGGAACGAGCGGAATGCCGGGCGATACGACTCTTCATTGAGGCAAAATGGACCACTTTTAGCAATATCTGCGAGAGCATGAAACTAGTAGCGTCTCGAATTGAGGACGCCGTTTTGTTTCGCTCTTCTCTACCCACACGCAAATTTGTATTGGGAGAAATGTTTTTCTTTTTTGGGCGGTTTTGACTTCATACACTGTTGAGAAAATGTGAAAATTCATTAACCGTATTTCAAGCTTTTTTACATAAACTCTTTCCTAAATTTCAAACACCTGGGCGATGCAATTTCACATCAAATTTTTTTATTTGTAATCCGAATTTTTGTAAATTTCGGGCAAAAGATTTTAATTTTAATATCTGGTATTTTTATTTTACAAAAACGTACATTAATGTGAGTAATGTGGGCAAATTTCAAGTTCCAGTACATTCAATTTACAATATTGTTTTTTCAGTGTACATATCGATATATAGGGGAGACCGGGGCGAAATGGGACACTGAGGCAAAATGCAATTTTCCGATAATTTTTTGATGAAACAGGGTTTTGGATGAAACCCATTGTATTTTCGCCGACAAAAGATGTCATATATTCCATTGTCAGTTACAGGTGTACAATCTATATTTTGAATGAGCCTGTAGACTGCACTCAGCGGATAGCTCGAGGAGATTCCTGAGTGCCGTTCACCCTTGACGTTTTTCACCTCCGAAGCCCCGCGTTCTCGCCGCGGCCGTTATCTCACTCCTTATATTTCTTTGCAGGGTATACACATTCTTTACCTCTCTTGCTCTTTCACTTCGAACGTAACGGCTCCGGCTCCGACCGCCTCTCCCCGAGACTTGGCAAAATTATGCGCCACTTCGCGGGCTTCCTCGCGTATATCCGTACGTTTGCTCGCGTGTACGCTTCTCCCAACGCCTCCGGGAGTCTCCCGCAAAATTTTCATCGCGCACTGGATCATCCGGGCTGGCGCGCAAGTGCAGTCGGAGCCCGGGATGAGTATGAAAAATAATGGTCTCTAAAAATTTTATGCGAAAACACATTTCGAGACAAAATATTGTCAACTGTAATATTATAAAGTAGCGGAATGCAGAAGGCGAGAAATATGTGGAAACTTCGACGCGATGTGGGGGATCCGGCACCGAAGAGGGAACCGCGCTTTCCGTCGACCCGGCAAAAGATGCGACGATCTTTTTCTTTACTTCATGTTTTTTTTTTGTTTTTTTTTTTTTGAGCATAAAGCATTGCCGTCGACTCGTAAGATTTCCGTCTTTTTCATCCCCGTCGTTCTTCGCGGGTTGTTGTTATCCATGTTGGTCGAAGCCCCGCGTGGAGACACGCCGCCCCTCGCGACAACAAAGCCCGGCCCGGTCAGAGCTTTCACTCTGTACCCTCCAAATCCCTCTCTCGTCCATATTTTTATACGATATCTCTTTGGCCTCCGCTTTCTCTCTTGCTTCCCCATCGCGTTCACGGTTCTATTTCTCCCCCCGGGTTGCACCACTCTACCGTCGCTGCAGATTCGCCACCCCCGAGCAAACTCTCTTGCCGCTGGGCTGGCGTCGCTCGCGGAAGGAAACATAGCGGCGGGAAGGTACGGTCGAGAGAACAATAACTTTCGGGCTCTACATTTTTTATTTATTTTTTCTACTCCTCTTTGACCGTGTCTCCGACTGACTCGAAGGATTTTGTAGTGCGCCCGAGATTAGGCGGGGATTTCGTGTCATCCGGACGATACGGAGAAAAATAGGAAGTGCCGGGTGGAGGAAGAAAAATAGGTGCAGGAAGATAGGAGAAAAATGCACGCGGGCACTTAAAAATATGCACTAATTGTCGCCAGAATCTTTTTCGTTTTGTTTCCGGTCATGTTGCACAATGAAAGGGTTACAGACAGGCACGGTCGGCGAAACGCGCTACAGCCTGACACACAGATATTTTAGAAAGCAATGTTTCGCTATGTATTTTGACATGCAAATTAGATGTTTTTTTTTGTACTTCAATGTCGTAAGTTGGTTTCATCCAGGTACTATCATTTTCAAAGCTTATTATTCCGGTCGGAGGGTGCCTCAACTACCTGGGGCGGGCGGGCGCGCCGGCTGCGCTCAGGCTTCAGAATAGTGGATACCCACACGTACGAGACACCAAATTATATCCGAGCCAAAGCGTGCACAAATATAACTGGGAGCTCTTCTTGTCGACCTTCTTCCACGAGATCATAATTCATAGCTCGAGAGATGACTCGTAAGAGCATTTGCATGAAACGTGACCAGCGTCGAGGCTGAGTGCGACTGCTGGGCCGGCACTTGTCGACCTACTGCGAAAATACTGGTTTTGTTTTTGGATGCGCACTTCAATATTGTGTGAATAGCAATGTTTCGTACATTCTTCGTTCTCGGGTCGCACTGCTTTCCAAAAATATTTGGCCACATACAAGTTGTGTATTTATCGCAGATGTGATTTTTACGGTGAAGTCAATCAAAGCTGACGTCCAGATTTACAAAAAACAAAAAATTCTTTCACATACAAAAAAATATCCGTTTTATACCGTTTCTAACTACTTGTCGTTTCCATTTAGCTATGTTGCATTCTCAATCAAAGCTGACACACAGATTTGTGAAAACAAATCTTTCCATACCAAAAAAAAAAAATCTTTTGTATACCGCCTCTGACTACTTTTCGTGGTTTCAATGTTCCGTTCTCTCTCAAGAGAGACAGAGAGTGTGTCACGTCTGACGGCAAATAAAATTGTGAAACAAGCGAGCGTATTTTCACTAGAAGCGCGACAGGATATATATTACACGCGTGTATTATGCAAGGGATGGCAAAGACCGCAAGGACGACACGTCGGAAGGACAGGGTGGAGGGTATAATTTGTCTCGAGTTGAGCTGCGACGATATCGCACAATGCTGACTGCGCGTATAGGAAAAGCGGCAGAAGCAGCAGCGCGGAGATATGTAACACGCGAGTTCTAGGTAAGGCCATACCCTTCGCTCGTTCGTTGATTAAATTCATGAAATATTCAGACACCGTTCCGTTCTTTGCGAGGCTCTCTCACAGCGCCCAACGATTTTCTTATCGTCCCACTGCCAGCCAGACCCGATTCTCTTCTTCCGCTCAAATGCCCCGGTTTCCTCGTCGACAAGGCTGCGCCAAAGCCGAAGGCCAAGTACCTACGTTACTCTATCTATCCCGCTACATCGTTTGGCTTACCTGTGGAACGCCCAACGCTGATGATAGTAATACGAAGACACGTGGGGCAAACGGGAGTACTTAGTTTGCATCGGATTTTACTCGCGGGATATATATATGACATAATCGATCTGCACGTACTGTACATTTTTTTTTTTTTACCATCGACGAACGGAGAATAGAATTTTTTTGGAGCGTGATAATCGCCCCTGCGGTGAAGCGAAGTCGGCAATTTTGGAGCAGGAGCATAAAAAAGTTCAACTCGTACGGGTGCAGTTATTTGGCTAATTGGCTATTTGACTATTTGACTATTTGGCTATTTGGCTATTTGGCTATTTGGCTATTTGGCTATTTGGCTATTTGGCTATTTGGCTATTTGGCTATTTGGCTATTTGGCTATTTGGCTATTTGGCTATTTGGCTATTTGGCTATTTGGCTATTTGGCTATTTGGCTATTTGGCTATTTGGCTATTTGGCTATTTGGCTATTTGGCTATTTGGCTATTTGGCTATTTGGCTATTTGGCTATTTGGCTATTTGGCTATTTGGCTATTTGGCTATTTGGCTATTTGGCTATTTGGCTATTTGGCTATTTGGCTATTTGGCTATTTGGCTATTTGGCTATTTGGCTATTTGACTATTTGGCTATTTTGCTATTTGGCTATTTGTCTATTTGGCTGTTTGGCTATTTATCTTTTGGTTATCTCGACAAAATTATATATATGTATTTGTATAATATTATATAATTTTATTATTTTTATTATATTGTGGCTATGTCGACAAAAGCGGATGCATCGCGTTGAAAGGTTTCGTATCGTTGCTCTAATCTCAGAAGGTCGTATAAACATAGCTTATACAAACTTCGTACACCCTTTTTCCTTTAGAACGTCGATATCCCGAGATATGAAGTACAATGAAGTTCTCAGCACTTCACCGGTCCGCGGGAGCTATTGAATCGGAAATCCTTTCCGCACACATTTTTCTCCCGAAGATAAGCTCCAACATTGCTCGGTATACACGGTAAAAGTGTATAATATATACCCCCTCGTAGTTTCATATCTCAAAACCGCTCATGCTTTATCAGCATCGGATATTCTATTTAGTTTTCATAGCTACACAGTATACCCGAAAAGGTTTTCGCGCGAGAACGAACGAACGAAGCTCTCGAGTCGCGGTTTGCTGTAACTTTGAATTGCATCGGGCCAAAGCACACCCTTCCGCTTTCTCCTTCTCCTCCTCCTCCTTCTTCTTCCCCCTTTGGCACTCGAAGCTTTCTTCCACTATTGCTTTTTCGCTTTGCTTGTTCCCGTCCCACTAATTGCACCGGACGAGAAAACAAAAATAATTGTTATCAATCCGTCCTCGGTTTCGCGAATATCTAAAGAAATGAAAAAGTTTCTTCGGCAGTTTTAAGAAGGAAGAACTTTTCAATCGGGAATTTAGTTCCCATTGCATTTTACTTTTTTTTTGCAACAACCTCTCATAGGCTAAATTCTTGACTTCGAAAAGTTCCCGCGCGTTATTTTGGTGAAAGAAAAAAAAATTGCTTTCACCCCGACAGGAAGCTCGAGCGAGCGGCCACGGCTTAACGTGTTAGCCCAACCATTAGGGGGCCTAATATGTGCGGGCAGCGAATGGGATTATCAAAACGGATAGGCCTCGGCCGTATTAGCCGACATAGACCCGCTGTTATCGCTCGTCGGTACTATTATACTATAATTTACAATCTACACGCTTCACTCGTCGTGTAACAAACGTTCGGTACGTTGTACAAACCAGCCCATTAATCATCCATGGACAATCGATGGACCGCCCTCGGCACTAATGTATGCGGCTGCCATTTCCTCCGTCGTCGTATCGACTGTATTTATGGCATACAGGCCATTAGTACGGTTCGCTTATATATTTCAAAGCTCCCAGTCACGGCACGCATTAACGCCGAAAGAAACTCCGTTAATGGTCCGGGACGCTAGTACACTGAGAAAAAAAAATCCGTCGAGTCAACACAAAAATGAGGGCTTGCGAGTGGTGAAAAAATTTTGTCTGCTTGATCCAACGAAATAATTGTCGTAGTGACCAAAGAAACATTCGATCCGATGGCCTGTTGGGTTGACCGACGAGGTGTTCTTTTCGATCGACCAAACATTTGTCTCGCCACCCGTAAGCGCACGTTTTGTTGACTCAATTAATTTTTTGTCTCTGTGTGTAACGAGTAAACGGATAATTATCTTTCGTTTCGTGAAGAGATATATGCACGGAACGCATTACCGCCTGAAGAAACTCCGTTAATTGTCCGGGAAGCGAGAAAAAAAATCGATCGAGTCAACACAAAAATGATCGCTTGGGAGTGGCGAATTTTTTTTTTTTTTTTTATGATCCAACGAAATAATTGTCGTAGTCAGTAGAGAAACATTCGATTCGACGGCCTGTTAGTTTGACCAACGAGGTGTTCCTTTCGATCGACCAAACATTTTTTTCGCCACCAGTAACTGTGCAAAATGCACGCGTACGGATGGCGAAAAAAAAGTTGACCCAATCGATTTTTTTTTGTCTGTGCAAAACGAGTTATTTCGAGCGTTACCCTTTGGTCTGCGAAAGAGTTATATAGGTGAGGCACCACGTAATTTTTTTTTCACTCACTGGCCTCAAAACGACGAAACTTTAATTATACGCACGGATGCACGCCAAGAGATGATTAGCCGTTTTTAATAGCATCATAACCCAGTTGGGACGAAGGGTGATCCGGCGACACACCTCATTCTAGCGTGAGGGAGAAATTTATAATGTTCGTACGCGTCGAAAGCTCCGTCGCTCGCTGCCAGTGACCGTTTTCCTTCCCTTGGCCTCTTGGCTATGCGTTTGGGCCGAGCGTGCTCGCAATTTAAAAAATGTTTTTAACTGTTCTTACGAACGAACGACTGAAGGTTTTACGACGGCTTTGCACGCCTCCGAACGGGTTATATCCACACATGTTGGAATTTTATGTGCGAGCACGATCTTGGACGGCGCGCTACCGACGACTTTGCTGTCGGGCCAAAATTGAAATACGAAGAAAAACGAAAATAGGGCGGACGTCCGCTGGCGTGAAGTATGCCACGGTATGAATTTTGAATGGGAGGCAATATTTGGGGAAGAAAACCAATTTTGATGAAAGCTGACCGATAAACAGTATGTTTTTCAGCTCGAGGCAACGGCTTATCGGTATGCGACGGTATAAATTTTCAATGGAGAGCAATTTTTTTAGGAAGGGAAATAATTTTCACAAAAATTGATTGGTAAAAAATATGCTTTTTAGCTCGAGGAAGGGTTTGAAAGAAACATTTGAAAATTTTGCAATCGCCCCCACCGGAGCCAATAATTGCGAATCGATTTACGATTCCATGACCGGCACGACGAATATCGAGTTACAAAAATTGCGTTCCGGAGAGCGGCCAACGCTCCGATCGCACCTTCCAGTTTCGCCCGGTTCCTCGGGGGCGCTCCTGCGCGATATACGAAAGCGGAACGCAGCTCGGAAGTTATTTTCTACGTGCCTGAGTACCTGGACGGGAGAGCTGAAAATTGGCCACTCGGTATGTGTCTCGGATACGAGGTGTGCAGCTCACCTCGTCGGCAAGGGTCGGTTCTAGTTTCGCACGTGCGCCGATTTTATCAACGAGTCGATACACCCACACGCGATCGTATATCTGACTTACACGGAGCTGGGGAATGAAGAGCTATCGAAATGGAATGAGAGACACGAAGGGCCTCGGAAGATCTACCGTAACTACTGCTGGAGGGGACGCTGGATGGTTGGATCTCGAGTATATTCTAGGAAATTGTATATAGCGCTTAAGAGAGGGGAAAGACTCTTCTTGTTCCGCGCTCTCGGTAAGGGCGAGTTGGTCAACTATTTCAAGTACATTATCACCGGTGACTTACGACTCTGTGCAACACGCGAGCACACGCGGCGCCGTGCAATAGTAGACTCGACACGCGACGAGGAAAGCTTATGCTTTTTGCCAGTGCAGCGCTATCAACCTATAGCGCGGACCCCTCGTTTTCCTCTTACGCTATCCGACCCTCTCTCCTCCTACTCCTCCGCCTCTCTGACCATCGGCGCCGTGTGTCCCGGTTACACGTCCGATCTCGCTCGCCTGTAACTCCTTTCCTCCGTACTCTCGTCTGAGTGCACACTGGCTTGCACTACTGAAAGGCAGCTCGCTCACGCGCAGACGCACACTACTGAACACGCTCGAGAGTTCCGACCTTTTCTGATTCGCACGTCGGACCTCCGGGTGATATGGCCAATCAGAGTTTTTTGTTTTGTTTTTTAAGGAACCATGCGAAGATATTCAACGAGCTGAAATTCAACCATTAGACAATCTTTTTAAAAAGTTTTTGTTTAAGGTCGCATCAGCTGCATGGTTTTTTTCAACCACTGTCGTATTACATTACATGGTTGGTAATATTAAATGTATTAGACAATTTATTCCGTACTATGGGCTACATTTTCTAATTAATGAATCTTAGCTCATAGAATGAAATTCATTAGATTCACCGTGAGTGTCTGTGAGTGTCTGTAATGGATTTGTGCTTTATCGTCAAGTAGATGTTTAAATATTACCGATATCCAATCTCCTTCTGACCGACTCATCGCTTATCTCCGTAAAAAAAAAAAATAATAATCATGACCCCATCCACCTCAGCGTCAATCTACCGTATATAACAGTGATAAGAGGCCTTTCCGTCTCGGCGTTGGGCCAACGCCGAGACCGCCGTCCTCCGCGCTATTCGGGCTTCCCCGCCTTCTTCAAACATCCTCGCGAGACTGTTTATACAAGACCGCCGATGGTCGTTTCTCTTGTATCAGAGCTGGACCGCGAAATGCTGACGGCCCAGCGCACCAGAGATCGTTGCCAAACGCAGCACGTCCCTTTATCCGAAACCCGCCACTTAACGGAGATCTTTCATCTCACTTCGCCTTTACGTAAAGGATTATCGTTAAATGGGTTAAGTTTGCTGAAAAAAAAGCTCATTCGTCTACTCGAAACGGGGCGAATGCCCTTCGCATATCCACTCGCGACGAGTAACGAAGAGAAACTGCTTCTGCGTTTTCGGAGCGATGCCGACGTAAGTGGCGAACGAACTTTGCCCAGCGCTGCTCTCATGTGTACATTACCTATCTATATGTATACCGTGAACATCTCGTCCTGAGGCACCTCGAGGGGTCATCATTTTTTTTTTTTTTTTTTTTTTTCTAGCGGATCGAGGAGAGAGCAGCCGAGGAGAATGTTGGATTACTTCCCGCAGAGACTTCTTTCGCCTCAGATATCCGCCATCCACGGTTGAGGAATTTATCGCGTTTCGCCGACGAGACTCTCGGCCCGGTAGCAAGAAAAAAGTTTATTCATGCGACCTTATCCTCCGAGCTCGCCCGCCGCGACGACGCGATGAGTTTGTTTTTCAATCTCGCTCTCAAGAAAAACAATGTGAAACTTCGGGCGAAGAAAATTTCTCAAACTTTTCGGGTCGACTATATCTCGGCGGGCTTTTGTTCGCGGGCCAGACACGCTTGTATGACAGGGAATGTTGAAGTACGACAGTGGGCAGTGAAACATGAAATAACGCGCTGTGTCACACAAACCGGCTGCTCTCGCTCTCGTAACTTAAAAAATAAGAACTCTCTTCTGTTTCCCGCGAGAATCCGAAAATAAAGATCCACCGTCCACGGACTTACAAGACTTTTCAGGTTCGATAAAAGACACGATTTTTTTTTGCACTTTTTAATCAACCTGATTTATTTCCGGACAAGAAAGGTCGTTGGATGCAGTTCTTGACTGAGCGTTTCTAAGATGTTTCCTCGAGTGGTTGAATCATTATTGTTAAATCTGTAAATATTGAGAAAGTGAAATAAATTTTTTGAATGAAAGACAAAGTTGGCGCTTGAAGGGTTGAAACGTGAAACACCGGATGTTTGTCGACGGTGGCGGGAGCGGAGAGGGGTGAGTTTGGCAAAACCGATATTAGCTGCGAGTTGACGAGTTCGCGTACCTGGTAGTAACTTAATTTTCCGTTTATGAGGAGCCCAATATACGTTGCCGCCGCGGTTGACTGCTTTTACCGCGCGAAATACTGCTAATTCACACGAGCAGTCGCTCGGGGCTTTGCAACAAATGATCAATGGTGCTTGTCGCAATGGAAATACCCAGAGAATAATACGACGTGTATTCCCGGGCTTGTGCTCATTAATGGCAGCGTGTACACGGTGAAATATAAACCTCACCCCCGGCTTGATCATCCCACAGAAATTTCGCGTAGCATTAAAACAGCAAGAAAATAAACAAAATGCAAAAAATAAATAAAAATAAAAACAGTCTCGTGGAAGTAAATTGAAAATAAAATTGCCAATTTCTCGAATAATGCCCCTCGACTATCAAAACCTTGCCCATAATTAATGAGGAATTACGCTTGTAAAGTTAAAAATAATTTTCAACTGGCACAAAAATTAAACATGCAAGGAAAAATTAGTATAGCTATACGCATAAATCGGCACGTCAAGGAAATGCACTAAAACAACAAAATGGCTATAGACGACTATATGGCTATAGCGCAATTTAATAGAATAAAATAATAACAATCTTTCGTTTCTCACTTTTTCTCAGCACTCGCATGATAAAATTGCATTTCCAATTAACTATATGATTATTCGGCCATAATTTTTCATCGCACGCGATAAATTTATGCAATATTGTTTGCGCTCACTCAAGTCACGCCGATCTACCCGTCCCTTAATTAATGAGAAATTAATGCGGTCGATATGAAGTCCTAATGTCGTTGTAAAAAGATTGAAACTGAAAATAATTAAAAATAAAAATATATAGTGTCACGTGCCTTGAAGTATCAAGATACGCGGTAGCGTCTCGACGCCAAGTACTTAAAAAATTTTTTTAAGCGAGCGAAGGACGCTGCCAAGTAGTTATACTCCAAAATGCCGGAAGTATATTTTTGCACTACGATACCTCTTTAATAAATCATCGGATCGAAATGATATTAAAATTTTACTATAGAATGTCTATCCAAGCTTTCCAGTTCGCTTAATTGATGAGAAATTGAGCTTCGCCCTGCAATATGCTATTTAATGGCGATTGTCATAAAGCGTTATTGGGGTTGTAAAAATATTTTATGAACGGATTCTACGATAACGCCGAAGGTGAATTTGATGAATTGCGCTTGACCCGACATTGATTCGACCGAGGTATTAATGAACGATTATCGAGTTTGTGGGTTCCTCGGTATGGCGCGTATCTCTTGGGGTGATCAATAATTCATGGGTTAAATAATGAGGTTGCAGTGCAGTAACGACGGTGCGAGCCACTCGGCTCTTCGTTATAATCATAACCGACGAAATATTATGTCTGTTTCAGACATCGACGTGAACGTGTTTCTGGACCACTTGGGACAGGAATTGATTTCGACTGCCTGCGTCGGCATTCTCGAGCGGGCCTTTCGATGTCTCGGAAATGACCTGACTGCATTTCTAACGACCCTTGACGGAGTGAACGACGTCGTACAGCACCAGTCGGGCTCGGAGAACGAGGCCGAATTCGTGTGCATCGCCACACCGGGAGCACTCGAACTACACTTTACGACTGACCACCCGTCCATCGCCTTTCTCCTCGTCGGCAGTCTGAAAGCCATCGCCAGTCAATTTTATAACGACAAGGCTGACGTGTATATACTACCTGACCCATACAACACGAAGTTCTTCAGGTGATCTTAATGTTAATTAATGTTAATCAGTGTTAATAACAATATCAACTAGCACGTTGTTGCAGCTCGGGCACTTTGCGCCCTCGCTATAGAATTTCCAAAGATTCACTGAAAATACGTCACTTCCGGTTCAAAAATCTTTTTTTTAGATCGGAAGTGACGTCATACCGAAAATATAGCACTAACGGTTTGGAATTCCCATTTTTTCGACCGGAAGTGACTCCGTACCGAAAGTTCGTCACGTCTAGGCAAAAAAAGGATATTTCCAAACCGGAAGTGACGTTTTTCGGTATGACGTCACTTTCAGCCAAAAAATCAAATCATCAAACCGGAAATAATGTATTTGTGTATAGCTGCTCGTACGGATAAAAACAGTAGGATTTCGAACGATGGAATAGGCCGGCAACGTCGTCTCACGCGATTTGAATTCCACTGAATTTTATCGTCGAGTCGTACATGCTCGCATAGTTTCCTCGCGAAACCACCGAGTTCGCTCGGTAGTTACGTTCGCACAGTGTTTGTGTTTCCC
The DNA here is from genome assembly GCA_933228735.2 of Amblyteles armatorius. Taxonomy (NCBI): domain Eukaryota; kingdom Metazoa; phylum Arthropoda; class Insecta; order Hymenoptera; family Ichneumonidae; genus Amblyteles; species Amblyteles armatorius. The sequence goes on along the minus strand of OW121695.1, from coordinate 10,793,121 downwards.
GACCATTTTTTTTTTTTTTTTTTGCCCTGTTTCAAGATTCGCGATTTGCACATTACGAATCGCCAGACTGGAGCGTTCGGACAAAAACCGTCGGGCGACGAATGTAAATGTGAAAGAGCCCGTTCTCGTCGAGATTTACACAAATACGACGGCGCCGATGGAACGAATAAATATTGATGAAACTCTCGGCTACTGCCGAAAATGATGTACCGCATAATTTTCGAACTCTTTGTCCTGTTGAATCGAACATTCATTAATTGTACCGGGAATCGTCCCGACATGACTTTCAGATGACTTTTAGAGTACTTTTAGTTTACTTTTAGTTTACTTTTAGATTACTTTTAGGTATACGTAGACAATGCGACGTTTCGTGAAAACATACCAAAACAATGGATTTTTTGTTTGTCGGTTGAATGCATAAGACCTCTATTGTATCCACAGATACCGGATAACGCCCGAGCGTTACGATCAGCAATTGGTGCCGGAAAACGACGATGATTTCGACGTGGTGACGGCCCAACTCCGTCCACTGTCGCTCGAGGCTGCCGATCTCCGGATGGGGGTCGCGAGCTTCTGCAAGGCGTTTCCGTGGCATTTCGTGGTTGATCGACAGCTCGAACTCGTACAGCTCGGCGTCGGTTTCATGCGCATATTTGGCCAAAACATCAGCATACTCGGTCGTGATATATCGACGTACTTCGTTTTCACAAGGCCCCGCGGCGTTACCCTGACCTTTCATGAGATTCTGAAAAGGGCGAATACACCGTTCGTACTCGCGCTCCAGAAGCCCCAGGGCGCTGACAAATTTCCGGCGGAGGTAATGTCTTGCAAACTATCGTATGGAATCAACCATCGTGTCGCCGCTTTCTTAGGATTTACATATCCTTACGAAAAAAAAAATCCCTTCAGATGAGAAAAAGAAATTACCCTTGTTTTTTTGCCAAGCAGCCTTTAAATAATTCTTTTTTTAAATCAAACTTTGGATGAGAAAAAGGAATCCCCCTTGTTTTTTTTTGCCAATCAGCCTTTAAGTTCTTTTTTTTATCAGTGAAACATATTTTCCATCATTATTTTGGAACACAGGGCTTGGAGCTGAAGGGTCAGATGGTACACTGTCCGGAATCGGATTCGATTCTGTTCGTGAGTTCGCCGTTTCTCAACGGTCTGGAGGGACTTACTGGCAGAGGGCTCTTCATATCTGATATTCCACTTCACGATGCAACGAGGGACGTAATTCTGGTGGGCGAGCAGGCGAGGGCTCAGGTGAGTCGATCGTCCAATTATTATTCCGAAATAACTGGCGCTCGGTATTCCTCCGAATTTAGGTCGACCGCTCGACCAAATTTTTTCTTCCCAGTTACGTTTTTTTTTTCCTGTCTGTTCGAGTGTGGTGAATACCTCGGCGAATCGGTTCCATTCTACATAGCGCGTGATTGCATTCCCGCGCGCATATTGTGTAGTGCTATATTGAGAAGCCTGACTCCCTTTTATAACGCAGGACGGCTTAAGGCGACGAATGGACAAATTGAAAAGCTCGATCGAGGAAGCGAATCGCGCCGTCGACGCCGAGAGGGAAAAAAATGTCAGTCTGCTTCATCTCATCTTTCCGCCGGACATCGCGAAACGTCTGTGGCTCGGTATGTACGATTAATATTCCTCCCAACCGATTTTATCGTCGAGACAACTTTTGGAATTTATAAATACCAAAAAAAAAATAAGAGCAGAAAGCAAATACGTTCGAGAATATCGATGAGCCCTCTCGAATTAGGGAAGCTCGTGACACTGAAGGCGACAACTCTCCTCTAGGAAGTTAGGTCAGAAGAAAAGAAAAAAAAATCGCGATTAAAAATGTCCCGCTTAGTTATTTTTTGGCATTTTTGGTAAAATAAGAGGGAAAAAAATCCCTCTGCTTCATCTCGTCTTTCCGCCGGACATCGCGAAGCAACTGTGGCTTCGTATGTACGATTAACATTCTTTGCAACTGATTTTATCGTCGAGACAACTGGCACAATTTATAGAATTCTAAAAAAAAAGTTAAGAGCTAAACGGGAGTAAATTCGAGAACATCGAAGGAAATTGTCGATTTAGGGGAGGTCGCGGATCTGAAGGCAATAACTGTTCATGAGGAACTTCGGTCGGAAAAAGTATTATTTTGGCAATGAAAAATGCCCCGTTTCAGTTACTTCTGGTAACTGCGAGCCCCGAAATTGTTTCCATCCTAGCGGCGCAAATAGCGTGAACAGCGAAGCCGATTTTCTGCGTCACCGAGAATTCTAGAGGCTGTTCAAACTCCCGATATTAACAATTCACAGCCCCCACGATGAAAGCTCTTCAAAAGCTTCTCGGGTATTCAATTACATCCGGAAACCCAAATTATTCTAGCGCGGCACATTTGCTCGGGCCTCTCGAACGTCTCGGGCTCAAGCGAATTCTCTAACAGTTTCAGTAGTTTGTCCAACTTTCGGAATTCCACTTTCAACAAAATTCGGCCCGAGTGTGTACAGGGAACGAAGACCGGGGAACGACGTTGCCGAGGCGGCTTCTTAGCGAAACTGGCGGTCCCAACCGATTACCGAAACTTCTATTGTGCCACTTGAAGTTGTGAAATTTGCAAATTTAACGTTACCTCCGGGAATTAGCATGGTTAGCTATCGGGTTCCTCGCGTGGCGATTAGCAACGATGAGGGCTGTGAAATTGGGTACCGAGTCGCGTGCAATATCGCTGGGAGATCGGGCCAAAGTGGGTCAACCTATTACGATCGATCGTAAAATTACGACGTATAAGGTGAAGACTTTGAAAGCCGAAGAAAATGGAAGAATGGACTGTTAGGCGACTCGAATTACCGCCTCTTGCGCGACATGGTTCTCTAAAATTCTGACGACTTTGGGACGTTCGAGTGGCGGTCGAGTCGTAGAATTCGGTTCCGGAGAGCGGGCATTGATGAAGGGGCGGCGGAACGGACGCGAACAGTAGAAGAGCAAATAGGAAGAGCGATAGGGAGAGATTTGCTCGTAAACTGCACGGGGCTTTACGACCCTGGTACTTTCGCCCCGACCCAGTGATTCCACGTGCCCGGTCAATAAAATTCATTCGACTGTACGATATCTGCCACAGGCGAAACCATCGAGGCAAAAACTTACGCCGACGTGACAATGCTGTTCAGCGATATCGTCGGTTTCACCGCGATATGCTCGACCGCGACCCCGATGATGGTCATCAACATGCTCCAGAATCTGTACGAGCGATTCGATCGCTTTTGCGGACAGCTGGACGTCTACAAGGTGCGAATACAATCGTAGATACAAAATATCGCCATTTATGTTTTTTATCAGCAAATTATTGTCTTATTCTACGAATGCAATCGTAGATACAAAATATCGCCATTTATGTTTTTTATCAATAAATTATTGTTATAATCTGCGAATACAATTGTAGACACAAAATATCTCAATGTATGTTTTTTGTCAACAAATTATTGTGATAATATTTCGAACGAAATAGTACATGAGATCATTCGTACGAAAAAGAGTCCGGTCGTAAATTAGTAAAATATTCAATTACCGGGTGCACTTAAACGCCCCAAGGGGGGCTCGTTATATGTACTGTAATACACATAATTTTTCTACTTAACGTTAATCCCGAGAATATTTCATTACCTCAGCGATAATAATACCTCGACGATAGCAGCGGTATAGCAAGGTCTATGCCGTCCGTGACACGACTGACGGGATAATACGTGCGAATTCTTGGCGTTCCTCGCGGCGATAGAGCCGACACCCTGAGTGTGTTGCATGCCCGCCGATCTTAATCGCTGGGCTAGTGACCGAGAGGCAAACCAAATAGCGATGGAATCCTCTAGTTTATTTTCTTTTTTTTTTACCTAAGCTATCGTCCACCTACATACCTCGTCCCCTTAATGATCGGGGCATAAGAGCATGCGGAATACCGCAATTGATAACCGGTTAATGCAAGAATTCGCAACTAAACCTAAGCGGTCAATACCCTAAGAATAAAATCGATTGTCAATTTTTGGAAGCTGGCTTCACATTCCCTTAAGAGTAGAGTCGTCTTTTTTAGGCGTTTTCAGGTGTATTATTAAGAATTTTTTTTTACGAAAATGTCTGTGTTTGTTGCCATGAAACTGGAGTGAATATCTTTATTGATATTATTCCATAATGCGGGCATTTTTTGTCACCCAATATTGAATCCTTAAGGTGGTGCAAGCTGCGCTGTTGGGCTTGCACCACCTTAATGGTATTATATGATACAAAAATTCCTGCATTATGCAATAATATCACTCACAATATTCACTCATTTTTATAACAATAAACACAAAAGTTTTCTTTAAAAAAATCCTCAAAATACCCGAAAAAAAGACGACTCTAGCCTTAACGGTCATCAATAAAATCACGGCATTGTTTTCCTTAACGGATCATAAATTTTACCTATTCATGGCACACCCAAATGTCATACTTCTACTGACAGAGCGAACAAATGTTTGCTGAATGCTCTGTATGTAACAAGATAAATATTATCCCCTAACTGACTCGTGTGTTCAATCGCGCAGGTGGAGACTATCGGCGATGCTTACTGCGTCGCGTGCGGTCTTCACAGGAACACAAACACCCACGCACAACAGATAGCATGGATGGGGCTGATGATGATAGAGACCTGTTCCCAGCATTTGACGCACGAAGGCCAACCCATTAAGGTGAGGATACCAGGGAAATTACAAGGAAAAGCAAATCGGTTAGTCGGAAAGCCGCTGGATCATACGTTTCACCGTAAAAATGTAACGCGAAACATTTTATAGATGTCAACGGTTAGACGGAAGTAACCGAATCATACATTACAGCATACAAATCGAATCCGAATCATGCTACAAATGTCAACGGCGATCGATTAAAATTTCGGGTATGAACAGTAATTTTATATTTTCACAATTGCAAATTTGATATTCTGACGATTACAAATTTGATATTTTGACGATTACAAATTTTATATTTTGACGATTACGAATTTGATATTTTCGCGATTACACAGTTCTCAAATTTACCGGTTATAAAACATGCCGCTAAAGTCGCCAGTTAAAAAAAAAATGACTTCATCCGAGAATCGATTCGGTACATAATGCTATGGAGAGGTCAAAACGCTGCGTAGCGATCGTCGACCAAAGTCCCCCTTAAGACTCGTTAGATTGGCTATTTTTTTTCACCAGCTTTACTTTTCGCATTGAAGGACAATGCGAGAAAAAAAGAAGGGAAGTTTCCTGAATCAGAGTTCCGAGTTGGCGAGTGAAGACCGACGGGAACAATGGGGTCGACCGGGCGCCCTATCGCGGATGCAGTAGCGCGGATTGAAACCCTCGAGATTATATCCCTGGATGAAAGGAATATTAGTAAGAGAGAAATCGGCGGGGCGTCGCTAATTGCAATCGAGAGGCGCGGATAAAGTCCGAGCGAATTATCTTCGCGCTTCGTTGATTCCCGTTGATCCGCGGAACGCTGCGGACCGTTGAAGAGATCGCATTTTTATTTATTTTTTTTTCAAAATTTCTCACGCCTCGTCGATCCAATATACCTCGTTATTGTACGTCCATGAATGTTTATTATTCCCCGTGGCGGCTACTCCGGGGAATGGGAAAAAATCTATTAAAAGTTTTTCGATTTTAAGGGTTCTCGCGAGGGGCTGAGAGAGGGTAACGGGTCAACAGTGGCGAACAAGCTCTCGCTCCGGTGCGGAGTTATACGTTAAGAAGAGCGTAAAGGCGGAGAAGATATTTTGGTCAGAGACTGCCCCACTCGAGGCTTCGCGCATAGTTTTGCGATACTTTTACCCTGAGAGAAGATTCTGCTCGAATGAGCTTTAACCCTTTAAAGTTAAAAGCGCCGGTGAGCCTGCGAGGACGGAGCTTGGGCCGGTAAACGATCGCGGGTTAACGCAACCGAGCGGACAAAATCCTCCCTCGCGACTTTGAAACTTTGAACTATTTTTACACGTCGGGAAGTCGGAGCCGGTACGATCATGCGGTACGGACAACGCGTCACAGTGTATCGAATTATTTGTAGAATAAAAATACGACGAAATTATGAGAATATTTTCCACTCGCCCGAGATCGCAAAATTTTGAGCCGCTAGAAATCTATAAAAAGCTTTTTCTCTGACGATAAAAATAGTCCGTTTCACCCCGGTTTTCGGCTCGCTCGCACGCGACTGGTGTGGCAAAGTTAATTAGCTGATCGTGGCTTCGCCGCTAGTTTCTGATAACGCTTTGAAGTCGCCAACACGCCAGAGCGAGTACCACGCCGAGCGATATATTACATGATAATCATAATACGAATTTTAACACACATTCGTCGGAAAGCGCACGCTCGAACTTACCTTGCTTCGAATTTCATACAATTTCGTGGACTCTTACTTTCAATTACGGATTATTACGGAACTTGACTCACCCGTAGGCTCACCTATCCGTGTCCCTACGGATAATCATCACGGACACTCACACGGGTACTCGCACGGATACTCATGCACAGATACTCACAGATATTCACAGATACTCACTGATTTTCACAAAATTTCACAGGTACTCACCGATACTGCGAGCGCGCGAACCAGCATCACTGCCAGTTACATAATAAAAACGTTACCACATTTTCGTCGGAAAGTGCACTCTCGACCTGACTGTACCGTAAAAATCGCGAGCACTAAGGTGCGCGCGCACGTACACTCTAACCTTCAATTTCAGATTATTCCGGTACTTCACTCACACTCGGAAATATAGCCACTTGCAATATCGCCGAGAGTCATACAGTTAATTAATTAAATACGAGAATTCAAAGCCTTTCAAGGGGTTCTGTGAAAACAAGCGAGTTTGATTCGAAAAAGTAGGAGCTCTCTCGGTCCTCTCGAGATTTCAACGACCCTTGAGTCTAACCCAGAGACCTTAATCAGTGGCGATGAAAATTGTTCAAGAAAATCTTTTACGATTACACGGCTCAATGTTTCGAAATAGTGTATTGTGGATGGTTGGCGATATTTAGCGGATTATAGTCGTCACTCATCGCTGATTTACATCGCGGCTAAGCCGCTCGGAGGGCGAAGCCGGTGAAGGAAAAAAAAAACTATATTCGTTGTCCAGCAGACTGATCACTAATTCGATCCAATTTGTTTGTTCAGATGCGCATAGGAATTCACACTGGTATGGTGCTCGCCGGTGTCGTCGGCAAGAAGATGCCGAGGTACTGTCTATTCGGGCACAACGTTACAATAGCGAACAAGTTTGAGTCGACCAGCGAACCACTTCGGGTCAACATAAGTCCAACGACTTACGAGTGAGTCGAAGAAAGACGAGTAACGCAAAGTGCCGACACGGTCGAGGTCCTAATCCTTGACGCTATCGAGGACGTTCCTTAATTCTACCGTTTCGGCCGCTGGCTTCAACCGGAATGAATACCAACATGTGAAACGTATCAGACACGTTTTTCAACCCGCTTTCCTGTAGTTCTTAATTCACTCGTTTTTGCCATCAGCTGCATTCGAGACACATTTCCGAGAACAATAAAAAATGTTCTGTGTACCGTCACTTCCGCTTTCGAAAATCTCACTTTTAAACCGCAAGCGATGTTCCTCGAGAAAACGTCACTTCCGGTTGAGAACTGAGATTCTCGAAACCGGAAGTGCGGTTTTCCATAAGATGTAATTTCCGGTCGAAAATTGGGATTTCCGAAACCGGAAGAAACAGTGCAGAGAATATTTTTAATTTTTCACTAGAATGTGTCTTGAATGCAGCGAGTGAGAGAAAAGTATGAATTAAGGACCACAAAAAAGGGGTAAAAGAACTTATGATGCGTCTCAAACGTAGCGACAGAAACGGGTGAATTAAGGAACACACGGTCCGTTCGAAATATCCTTATCGGCGAGGCGATGACAGACCGTCGATGAATAGGAAGTCGCCGGGACAGCTTTGAAACAGCATACACATTTTTCAATCGGCAATATATTTCGCAGGTGTCTCATACAGAGGCCAGGATTTATTTTGGAGGAGCGGACCAAGGACAATCTGCCGAAGGAGATGCCGGCCAATGTATCGGGAACGTGTCACTTCCTGAACGGTTACAAACATCACGAAGTCGACGAGAGCGAAGCTCTCGAAGCCCACATTCAGGCAGCGATAAAAGAATTAGGCATCGCCGGCAGCGTGTAGATGTATAAAATCATCGTCAATATTGTCATGTGCGAATTAAGATGTGTAACGATGAATTTATAATAAAAAAAATAAATATAAATTAAATAATAAATCGATAGATTTTATGTATATAACGTACATTGGTGAGTTATATTGGAAGGGACATTGAACGCTGACGTCATCGATACAACACATTATACAATTATTCTTACGATTATTACAATTATTATTGATATGATTATTATACATACGTATAAATATATTATAAATATATATTATGAAAACGGGCACTAACGATTATCTTAAGAACACGTGTAACGCCACTATTGGCTTTATAGAAATCGTATGTGGAATTGAGCGCATGAATTGAGTCTGTAGAAAGAAAAAAGGAGATAAATTAAAGAAAGTAAGGAATTGTCGCGTCCGCGGTAAAACACACTATTTATACGGAAAGATTTTGGCGTAAACAACATTATACACACGAGAACGATGAGTGATGAAGTAAAGATGGCAAATCAAACACTTTTTTCTTTGACAATAATTTTTCATGAAATAACTGTCCTTATGGACAAATTACCTTTGCAGGCGCATTCGTTCTGGCCGATACTTGTTCGACATGAAAACGAGGATTTTCGATTGTCTTTTACAAATCGAGACATTCGTGAAGCTCACGGTCATCTTTTTGATTGTAATTTCAAGCCAAGTTAGAAATATAAAATGATCGGGAGATAAAATGCTGAAGGTAATTTGAATTATCGCGGTCGGTAAAGAAAACTGTCGGCAAAGGAAACTGTAGGAAGGGCAGAATAAATATTACCGTCCTGGTGCGGAGCCGCCTAGTGGCAAAATGTTGCGTGCTGACTCTTCGTATTCAGTTGCGGTAGTCTCGACTTTTTCGGTGTTCATTTGTTTGATATATTGCCGATAGAGCTGCTATTTTTTAAAAATCAAGAAAGTCCAATATTATCGACAGTCGGTATACTTAGGATCGCGTTGCCATGCGGTGTTCCGTACATCCCTACATCGTTTGCCAGACCCATCGAATTCAACCCTTCTTATTTCCCATGGTAAATGTTGAAATCTTCCAGGGTAAGAAATAAATGACCGAGTGCTGATCAAGTCCCATTGCCAAACTCACCGCAAACAAAATCGCCATTCTGACCGGAACGCGCGAGAATTCGTCGTTTCTTTGCTCAAAACGGCTCCGTCAGTTCCAACTCGCTTGATGCCGTCCTCTACCATTTCGCCGACCTCGTCCGAATCCCTTCATTTCCGGAATACTTCGAGGGAAGCAAAAAAAGCAAAAGAAAAAAAAACGAACTATAAATGAAAAGAGGACAGAAGAACTCTGGTGGATGGCCGTTTCACAGTGTCTACATTATTTATTATTATCAAATTTACAGGAAGCAAGTGTGAAACTCATAAATCTGCACCTTATTAACTGATTTAAATTTCAAGTGAACATAAATAAAAAATGACCACCCGGTTCAAAATTTGTCGATTCTAACAAACATTTTTGTTCCACCAACCAAAGAGCACCTTTGAACGTATGTCACCGGGCCCAATCCAACCATTTTTTGTTCTCGGTTAATCGGCGAAAAGAGCCGTGGCCGCGAGTGATAAGGGTCTGACAAATCGACTGCAAGACTACAACATCCTCTAGTTCAGGGATCATCCTCCAATATTCTCGCATCTCTTTCAGCCCCTTTAGATCCCCTCCGTCTCCTTCCTCTCACAAAGGGAGCAGGTTCGGCAATCCTTTGCCCCTTCCAGCGCATGTCGGGCGTACTTACATACATATTATCCACAGATATATCTATATACATTTACGCAATACGTATAGTTATGTGGATGTTATGGGAGTACACGATATACGCCCGATGGCAACCGGAGGTGAATCCACAGTCTCGGCGGCGCAGTCGGGTAGAAAGAAATTAAACATCGAGCCCGGAGGCCACGAGGACGTAATGAAACAGCGCTGCTTTGCGGTTACTATATGGATAGTATAGTATAATATTCAGCGCACTATGAGTCGCGCATACCGGTAGATACACACCGAGCATCTATGTTCAAGAGGATGCAGATATCAGAACACACAGAGAAGGAAATAGCGACGGCTTTCATCCTTTGCCCTCTCCTCTTCGCCGGATTGGATTCGCGCTCTGGATTCGAGTAATAACTTAGGTGTTCTCTAGCGTATCGCACAAAGTAGTGAACGAGGAGGAAGGGGACGATAGAGGGACGGGGATAAATGCATGTGTATATATATGTATTGTACGTAGAAAGGCGGTGAGAGGAAGAGCAAAGGAAACGAACACAACAGCGAGATGAGGATCGCGCAAGAATACCATAAAGGGTCGGAAGTAAGGAATACCTTGATGCCGCGACGCCAGGAGCCGAGGAACTATTGTTCACGCCTGCCCGTGCCTCCGGGTCAGCTTCGGAGAAGTGCTAATGCTTCTGAACTTTCCGTTGTACCCACGAAATGAACTCTCTGTTGGGAATGTTTTTTAGGTTGTCTCTCGGCATCCGCGTACAATAGCTCGTAGACTCGCATGAGAACACTCGGTGTCGTTGGATGAGCGACCGGTGCTCCTTTCGCTGAGGTTCTTCTTTCGCGGAAATCGTCGAACCGGGAAACGAATGGGAAATTAGCAAAATGTAATGAGTTTGATAGACGGTTGGGACGAATAGTATCGGACAGTTTTTCCTCGCACTCAATTTTTATGCCACCCTTGGTACATCCTTCGGGTCGCACAAGTTGGCACCGCAACGCCCAACGCCCAGTGCCAGGAAACTCTCGCGTTTTCCATTGAGCTAGATGCGCCCTTTCGCTCAAGACCAAGACTTCATTAAACGCGTGTCTTTCCAGAGCGTACCGAGAACCGGGCGCCGTAGCTTTTGATCCGCTCATCTCTGCTCCAGCTGTTACATAAATGAGGTGCCTTTATCCCGGCATTTTCTCTGACACCTTCAGCTCGCTAGCCGAGCTCTATCAAGCCGCTTCTTTTCGCTCTGAGTACGACTTGTTCCGTCCGCTACCACGGGCACTCCTCGCCTCCACAGTTTACCGTGTGCACATGCATGCGTTTGTTTTTTTGCGCCTTACAATCAACGAGATAGAAATCTCGCACGAAATTTGCACGAAGCGAAATGTTTACGCGAACGCGCCTTTGAAATTCTGAGGTTCGCATGGCGCGTAGAGTTAGAACGCTGCATGGAGGCTGCACGACGAATTTAACACTATCTCGGGCGTTTTGTTCGTGGTGATTGTCCCGAAGAAACGTGCTTATGCTCGGATTTATACTCCGAGTTTATACTCGGATCTGTGGATTCCCGTCGGATGAGGAATAAAATGTGGAAAACGCCAGCGCTCCTGCCGCGATTTTGCGAGTTCACGAAGTGGACCAGTTTTCGACCCTACAGAGTGAAAAAAGGTTGTACTTTCTACAACTTATTGGCGACAAAAATCCGAGAAAATGCGTTGGTAGAGAATAAAAAAAGGCACAAAAAAGTCCTTACAGATTTTTCTCCCAAGCCGATAATTTAGGCGCTACAAGTTGCCAAAGTTAATTTTTGAAGATGCAGAAATTTTCATGGTCATGGTTGGTATTACGGAATTAAATTATTTTTACCTATCTTCGTGTTCCAATTTTGCGAAATTCTTTTTTACCGTGCATAAATGAAATCTCAATAAGGAGATCGTCGGTGGAAATTTGATTTCCGGTTTACGCGATCTTTGACCAGAGCTGCACAAGATTGCATGATTCATGTTGTTTACAATCCAAACAACAGTCGGGAACTCGTACTCGAGAATGTGGAATATGGGCGAAATTACCACAAGTTTTCCGGATCAGATGCAACGGAGCAAGTTGTTGATTTATGTCCGGTGGGGTTCGCGGTTCCACAAACCAGGGACCAGAGCAATCTCCACCGAATAAGCGAAGTGCACAGTGGGCATCCACTCTTCCTCACACTTATTGCGTCGCCACTCCGGGGGGAACGCTTGCTAATCCATTCTTATTCAACGGGGTTTGTAAACATGAGTTGGTTCGCATCCGGCGTCCAATGCCCGAGAACTTTCGTGCGGGTCGACCTCCCAGAGACATTCTCTGTGAATCTCGAAAACACGGACGGGAAGCTTTTCCACTAATCGATTCCTGGTCACACCCTACTATGCATCTTTTTGACGTTGCTTTTAATCAAAGACATTGCTTTGTAAAAGATCCAAAGGTGAATAAAACAAAAACCTTAACTCCTAATTTGCCACCATTTATTAAAGTTGTTTGGATACGTCACTTTCGCTTTGAAAATCTCATTTTTCGACCGGAAGTGTCGTCATACCGGAAATACGTCGCTTCGGCTTTGATAATCGCATTTTTTTACCAGAAGTACCGTCACACCGGAAATACGTAATTTCCTATTTGAAAATCTCATTTTGCAACCGGAGGTGAGATGTTCAATCCGAAAATGACGTATTTTCAGTAAATCGCCGAAAATGTCCCCTTTCGAAATTCCATAGTCCGGGGCTGGGGTGCGAATCGCCCACGCCCCAACAACCTGCTACTGTATTATATAATAGAACATTTACCCTTTCGCGTTCGGTCGGTTAACACATTATATAAGTTACGCTCAGGGGAGGACGAGCTTCGGAGTGAAAACTTGTAACATCCTCGTCATTAGATGCTCGCTGCTCTGCGGAACAATTTCAGGTGTCTTCCACTTTAATATGCGTAGGACAATCCACATTCCCGACTTAATTACATTCTCATGATAGTTTGCAATAGTTCCAGGGTGTCCACGCGCCGGAAGTAAACCCCCCCCCCCCCCCCCCCTCCGCCATGTCCTCAGTTTTCGCCGTCTTTCGCCCTCTCTATTCCTTCCATTCCGCCAACCGAGGGAGAATATACCGACGTTTCTTTGGATGTTCGGACTTCGCAGGGGAAACTAGGGTTTTCGTGAGTACTCGGCGAAAATTGACGAAGAGTTTCCAAGTTTCGACATTAGTTTTGTGGAATTAATCCCTACTAAAAATTCTACCAATTCAGCACGCTAGTAAAACACACTAACTTCCCTCTTTTCGACGGAGCTTTTGTTATAATTCATGCGCAATTCAAATATGCAATGCGACTTTTGACTAGTTTCTTTTTCATATATAAATTTTTTTTTTCACCACTTGCAATTAAGACTGTAACAGAAAATATCTCTCGGATATACTAATAATTATAAAATTTCATTAATTCTGCACATCGTTCGCAATTCGAAATATTTCGCAACACCACAGTTACTATTGTACGCAAAAAATCTTGAGCCGTCAAGTTTTTGAATGTTCATAAAATATTTTTGAAACCTTTCAGAAATATCAACGTGCTATGCGGATTAGAGAATAAAATTCTACGAGTGAAACATTTTTTTGTTCTTCCCAAATCAGTGCATTGAAAGAGACTTGCGAAAGATGAAATTTGATGTCGTGCAGATATCTTCAAGTGTCACATTAAATTTGGTGAGAGAGAAATCGATGCAACAGTTGAAAATTGTTTCGTGCTGTTACCGGCACAGAATCGTATATCCCTACGCTAAAGTAGTTTCCCTCTGTGTCAGCAGGCTTCGGTCTCCGGAGTGGCCGAGCTCTATTTACCTCCCGCTCACTCGTTTGGCTGCGGCAGGATTGCGCGCATGGAGCACGATACAGTGGATGCTGGTCGGAAAAATGTTCCGCGCAGTTAAAAATAATTAAATACCGATGAATTCGCTTGCGCAGTGATTTTGCCGATAAGTCTCGTGGTCGTTCGGGATTTTGATAAAAATGAAAATCGTCGTTCCATCCGCGGGATAAATGTTTTCAAAAGGTAACTTCACTCTTCGTTCTGCTGATTGGACCGTCGATTGTTGACAACAATAAAGTTTCCCGACGATTTTTCTTCCACGCATCTCCGGCTGTAAGATCTATAAAAATATATCGTTCCAGGTTTGTCGCAGAACATAATTCGACTCGGCAAGTATGCGTGGCGAAACGCTATGGTTCGTCCATGGATGAAATGTCTTCTAGTCGTTCTCTTCCTTTCGACGATCTTCTATGTGTATTTTTTAATAAACGGTAATATACATATATCTATTTTATATATACAGGACAGACAGTGATTTCTCGAGATCCAATTTTACCCGTAAAATTGCAGTACCGTCCGTGGAAACGAAGAATGTCAGGGCTTCGTCAAAATTGTCGACCACGAGCTTCGACGGAGTTGACGCACCGGCGTTCGTTACACATTTACCGAATGAAATTTATCGTTCCAACGAAAGGTCCATTCAAGTAAGCGCAAGGCATGAGTTTGAAATTTTGAGAAATGATTTATTAAAACAAGGTAATTAATTATTGTCGGGTCAGAAGAAATGCGCCGCCGTTCACTTGGCGATGGTCTGCGCCGGATACAATTCGACCCTCGCCTTAGTCACCGTCGCCAAGTCCGTTCTCTTCTATCGCTCGAAACCCCTGCATTTTCATTTGCTAGTCGACGAGATCGCCAGGAGATCGCTGAGCACCTTATTCGATACGTGGAATTTGTCAGAAGGTTCGTTGTTTTTGGATGGGAGCGTAAATCGAATTTGCAGGATTTTTACATGGTTCGTCGGAAGGTATTCACTCTACGCCGCTAAAATTGATTGCAGTTAACGTATCATTTTATGCCGCCGAAGAATGGATACCAAAAGTATCGTGGATTCCGAACAGGCATTATTCTGGTGTCTACGGACTTTTGAAATTGATTCTTCCCGAGGCGCTGCGAGAAGACAGGGTCTTGGTTCTGGACACTGACGTTACTCTGCTCACCGATATCTCTCAACTGTGGGATATCTTTGATGATTTTGACGACGAGCAGCTCGTGGCGCTGGTAGAAAATCAAAGCGATTGGTACATAAGGGCATTGTCGTACGGTCAACGTCCCTGGCCAGCTCTCGGCAGGGGTTTTAACACAGGACTCATGCTCATGAATTTAAAGGGTCTGAGAAAGAAAAGATTCTTCGACATGTGGGAAACTACGAGTCGAGATGTTTTGCAAGATATCCCCGACACCAGACTCGCCGATCAGGATATAATAAACGCAGTTATAAAGAGATATCCGAAAATCGTTTATGTACTGGAATGCACTTGGAACATTCAACTGAGCGATCATACCATCAGCGAGACGTGCTACGGTGATGCGAAGAAAATACATGTTCGTAAAGAGCTCAACAATTTTTTGTTAAAAGCGCCCTCGACTATTTTACAGCGGAGTTGGGTTGATAAAAAAAAATGACTAGCTTTCCTTAGTTAACTTATTGTAAACATGTTCGTGTATCTTCGCCGTTTAGATAATCCACTGGAATTCTCCGCGCAAGCAGGAAGTGCGAAACAAGCACGCCGATGATTTTCGTAAAATGCATAAAGTTTTTCTGGAATTAGACGGCAATTTGTTACGGCGACGCTTGTTCGGTTGCGGCAAACCAAAAAGTATTTATACTGTAAGTTCGCGATCTATAAGAATTTAATCCTCATAAAAGACACCCTGGGATTTTTTCCGGCTTTTTTAATTGACGTTATCGAATATCGGAAAAATCTTAAATAAGTCTATATTATCATCAGTATTAAATTATTCAAATTTTTTTTTGATCCGTATAAAAAACCTGATAAATTTGAAGCGCCCAGACGCGACCAATTCCGAGGTGTCTGTTCCAATTTTAAACGCCAGGTATTATGCAATTTGTTATGATTAATTTTCTGTTAATCCAACCAGTCTGATCGGTGCGCAAAATTGGCAGAGGCTCGAATATTTTATATTATACGTTATCGAGTACTGAAAAATTTGAATTAATTCTATCTGATTAATTATAATCGCAATGTAAGAAACTGATAAATTTAAAGCGCCTAGACGCAAACGATTCCAAGGTGTCTCTTCCAGGTTCACATGCAAGGTGATATGCAATTTATTTGACCTTTTTTTTATTAGTCCTACCCGTCCGACGTGTGCTCAAAATTCGCTCAGGGCTCGAGTATTATCTATAGGACACATATTTTTCTTCTCGAGTACGAGTACAATGTTTATTCGGAAACTGATGTCGCTCTGGCAACTCAATGCAGTGCAGATAGAATAACGCTGTTGGAAGAGTTGTGCAAACATTGGCCGGGAACAATCAGTGTTGCACTGTATTTAACGGATACGGAAGTGCAGACGTTTCTCGAATTCGTTCGAGGCTCCGAGGAATTGAGGAACCGTAAAAACATCGCTTACCATGTCGTGTACAAAGATGGGGTTCGCCAAATTTTACTTGCCAAATATATCGAAAAAACTGATACTTTATATTTCTAATAAAAATCATCATCATTTTATTTTTTTCAAGGAATTTTATCCGGTGAATTATTTGAGAAACATAGCAATGTCGTACGTATCAGCCGCGTATATTTTCCAACTGGACATAGATTTTCTTCCGCAACTTGGTTTGTACGAGAGTTTGCTCAACTACATAACGAGTCTGAACGCAAGCCTGTTGGACAAGACAGCGCTGATTGTGCCGGCTTTCGAGACCCAGCGTTACAGGTAACGTCTATAACAGAGTGGAACTGGACAAACAGACTCGAACGAAACTACTTAAATGAATTACTTCAAGATTTACCTTTCCGGCGAACAAGCAAGAACTTATAAAGGATCTCAATCGCGGTGTACTTTACACCTTTCGTTATCACGTCTGGACCAAAGGCCACGCAGCGACCAATTATACCTATTGGCGAAACGCTACTCGACCTTACGAGGTCAGTGGGTCACAGTAAAAAAATTAATAAAAAAAATAAATTAAAATAAAAATCAATTAAAAATCAGTAACTATTCAGAATACTATTGCAGGTGGAGTGGGAGCCCGATTTCGAGCCTTATCTCGTGGTGTCGAGGTCTGGTCCGCGTTACGATCAAAGATTCATCGGTTTTGGATGGAACAAAGTGTCGTATGTAACTCACCTGACAGCATTGGGATACAAGTGAGTTCCATTCGTTTTTGTCGACTCGAGCTGGATTTCATGCCACATGCATGGCCCGCACGATTCCTTTATGTTCTCTGGAAGAAAGTAACTGTGTGCACGTCGCAGGTTTATCGTTCTGCCGGATACATTCGTAATCCATCGACCTCACGCTCCGAGTTTGGATATTGGAAAATTCAGAACGAATTCGCTTTACCGAAGGTAATGTCATGGAATTACACTTTCGTATGAATTAAACATTGATATTTTTATTTATTCATTTGAAACTAGAATAAGAGTGACGAATTTTCTATCCGTACATAATCGATTCTTTTACTCGTTAGTCGGGTCGGATCGGATTTATCACTGTTACCTCACATTCAGGCATTGAAAACCGGCAAATTTTATTTGAGCTCGGATCCCGTCGGCACTGATAATTAATTATCGTCCTCGTAGTTCTTTTGGACGATTTAAACATCTCTGACATTTTCTCGCGAAAGAAAAGTCGATAGAATGCCGACGGATTTCTTACGAATTTCATAAGACTTTTTTTTGTTAATATTTTATATTTGGTAATTTGAATAAAATATTTTTTCGTTATCCGTGAAAGTTACCAGGCCACTTGGAAATTGCCAAGTATCAGAAATATGCTCGTCTCCTGGCCTGGATCTCGGACACGGTCGTTATATGTAATTTTAATTGCAGGTGCCTCAAGAAGTTGAAAGACATATTTGTCGAGGAGTTAGTTGCCAAATACGGCTATAGCGCTTTGTCAAAGTTGAAGAAAATTACCAAAGACGAAAAAGTGCCAAAAACACAACGTCTAAGATAGACGATAAGTGATAGAGTGAAATAAATATACAATTAAAATGTATGAGATTTGCATCGAAATTTAAATAAATTTTTATAAATGTTGATTACATGAAATCGGTCGACTAAAATTAAACCTCACCTTTCCATCTCGTCACCGACGTTCCGGCGTTCAAAGTTCTCTTCAGAAACGTGGCGAAAGTCGGAGATTCGGAGTCATCGAAGGGATCGTTAAATGAATTGTTTTAGGGTTTGGGAAGTATTTATTAAAATTTAACCCATTTAGTGGAGTGTACAGAGCGGTTTCTTCATTATACATCATCGTAAAATTACAATCACACTAATTATTTCATTTATAAAATATGTATAATATTTACACACGTCAGCCACGTCGATAAGTCGTACATAGTAACCATGCAATATGCGTTTTTGTTGTTGCTTGTTTTGTTGTTATTTATTTATAATATATTTTCACGATTTATCGCATATATCCGCAAAAAATAATGTCGTAGAAAGTATAACGTGACGGCGATGAACAATGAATAACGATTTCAGAATAATAATGGTAGTTGTGATTATTTTATCGATCCGACAATGAATAATAATAATTAAAAAATAATAATGTCTAATAGTAATGATTAAGCACAATATTGTTTAGCGTTTAAGAACGCGCACGACGCAGTTATCACTTTTAAACGGTACTAGGTCACATACAATTCTAAAGTAAAAGTAAATATTTATATATACCAGCTATAATACATTTTTCGTACGTCTTTTTTTCCGCGTTTATTTTGTCTGAGACAGACGCGCGCGCTCATTTACGTATACATAATTTTTGTCGTATCCGAACCTGGACCCTCGATCCGAGTCCGAAGATCCTTCGTCTCCTCAGCCACCGCCGAGGATCGAAGCACTCGACTTCACAAGAAAATTAATTAATAAGTCTCTAAAAAAAGAGAGTATTTAATTAATTTTCGAAAGTCTCGATTCGACATTTCAGTGTTTCACGTGCGGAATTGCACGATCCGTGGTTATTACACCTTATAGTCTCCGAAGCGATCGTAGGAACTAAGCTCCGTCAGTATATCGATATCGATCAGGCTCGTTCCGCGAGTGGCGCACGTTATTATTTTTTTCCCCTCCGTCGCGTTTCCCATTTTTCCTGCGGTAACAGACGCGATTTTTTTTTTAAATTCGATAACGCAAAGAACGACGATTTGTTTGCTTAGGCCAGATGGTCGAAATCTCGCGGCTACACGATATTAATAAATGTTTCTGATTCACGACGTTCACCTGGTTCGAACATCGCGGGATTTAATTCATATGAAAAAATATGATATAGAGAGAATGAGAGAGAGAAAAAGTACACGATTTTTTTTTTTTTTTTGTAAAACGTATCGACGTTGGTAAAGTGCCCCTAGGTCGTTTTACAGTCGCATCTAAGTGTAAAGTCGATTAACGGGATAGTCAGTCGTCGATGGACGAAGCACACATCGATCAAACATTTCGTATCTCGTCAGCGACTCGAAATATTTTTTTAACTGGATGGTAAACTCCGGACGTGATTTTTTTTGTAATTTTTTTTCATATTTTTTTTTTTTGCCGAACCAAAATTCATCAATTCATCGTCTAGTAGATCTTTAAAATTTACTTACTTATTATTATTTTTTTCGTTTTATTTTTTAATCCGTCGATCATTGTTATCCATAAACTCCGATATAATCTAGTTCACATTTAATTCGTCTCTAAGTGTACTATATTTTGGCAATTGGTTTTTTTTTTTATTTTAATTTTAATTTTTTACTTCTTACTTCTCTACGCGATTTTCCACATGTCAAGCGTATCGCGATTATCGTGCGATATCGCGCAATGAGAGAGAGATTAAATTATTTACAAATAATCTAAGTTTTTTTTATATACGTGGCAACATTTAGGCTCGTCGCGCGGGCGCATTTTTTTTTTTTTTTAAGGGACGAAAAGGGGGCTCGGGGCCTCGACCACGTGACCTCGATGGACCCTTCGGAGGATATTGCTCCGTCGCAATACCGCACACGCATCAAGATCGGCGTGAGGTGATTTTTTTTTTTAAGGGTTCGGACGTCAAAATACAAAATTACAAAAATATATTTCATCGCCAGCTTGCCCAACCGACCGCGGCGCTTAATAAACGTGTGCCCGTCATTTATACATATTTAACATTAACACTTATGAACATTTTGGGTGCATTAATGAGTGTGTATGTACATATGGGGCGACGAGGACGGTTGGGCCGATAGATGCGGCGACGATATTTTATCTGCTAGGCCACTTAAAATACTCTGACGGCGACGACGAAGCCCGCGCACGATATATATGTATATTTATATTTACCAAGTGATTCTACACGGCGGATATCGAAAATTAATTTTTTTTATATCCATCCGCGACAAGAGCGATGATTAAAAATTATACTCTCTTCTCCCCCGCGTGGCCGAACCTAACGATCTAGAGGCCTGAAACTAAATGAGGTCACGGTCGAGGCACCCAACGATCGTCTCCGATTAAGGGGACTAGCGAGGTTTGGCCGACGGAAAATTCCGTCACTTCAGATTGCGTATAAAAATACTAAAACAAAGTGTAAACAGTTTTTTTTGTGATGAGCATGTTCTGTCAACATTGTTGAGTAGGAAAATCTATTGATAATTCTGATATTATTTATAACAATGTTGTTATAGCTGTTTGTACTAAACAAGCACTTTTCACTCACCACCACTATATATCGAGATTGATAATATATATCGGCTTGAAATTTGGATTTGAATTAGAGAATATTCTATCGACCGAACCTGAGAATCAATGTTAATTTTTTTTTATATCAAGAGGTAAAAACATTTTTCACGTTTTTTTTTGTTTTTAGCTCGGCATTGTGTGCATTTTTTAATAATTTTATTTTAAAGTTCAGTCGATAAAGGAGGGTGTTGGGAAGTCTAAAGCTATAGTCGGTCGTTTTACCGGAATCGTTATAATCAGTGAAAAATGCTTGTTTAGTATAAACGGCAATAACAAGATTATTGTAAATTATATCAGCACTTGTAATTAATTTTCGTACGCAATAATGATAAAATACATGCTCACCATAAGGAAAAGTGTTTACGTTTCGTTGTAGTATTGTTAGACACTATCTTGAGTGACTAAATTTTCCGTCCGCCAAACCGCTCTGGTCCCCTTAAAGTGAAGATCAAGTAGGGGCAATATTATTCAATGGGAGATTACGTTCGAACAATTTTTTTTTTCTTTTGTCGTGGCAGGCAACGAGAGCCTTAATACTGGTCGCAGTATGTATCAGCTCGAACCTCTCGGAGCAATGCCGATGAATTTTACAGCACGAACGATCGTTATGCCTTCGCGTACGGGAAATTCCTCGGTGTGACTAAAGCTTGTTGACCTCACTCGTTTATTCCAAAAATATAATTGATTTTCATTAACCTTTGTTTTCTCCTATCGAAGGAATTGAATTTTATAGCTTCGCCGTCGGGTTTGTCTCTTTAGGTCAAAGGGTAGGAAAAATTATTTTTAAAAATTGCTTGTCGATTTTCCGATTCAGCGCCTTATTTAGGTCGCGCACCGTAGGAAAAAATGTCTCGTCGATATTCCACTATGATGGAAATTTCTATCTCTATGCAGCAAAGGGTTGAAGTTCACTCGGCGATATTTTGTTTTTTTCTGTTCTTTTTTTTATCCCTCTAGGCTATATTGGCCGCGATATTCGTGTGTTCCTTAATTCATCCGTTTCTGTCGCGGGCTACATTCGAAATAAATTAATAAACGTCACTTCCAGTTTGAAAATCTCAGTTTTTAACCGGAAATTACGTCACATCGGGAAAACATCACTTCCGGTTTGAAAATTTCATTTTTGCGACCGGAAGTGACGTCATACCGGAAAAACGTGACTTCCGGTTTGAAATGCAATTTTTTACTATCGCTGAAAAAAAATTCTAAACTCGATTCATTATCTTGCGAGATACGTGTGGATTTTTTTTTAAAGCAATAATTTTTTTTTCCTTCCAATGAAAATAACGCAAACGGGACGGCTGATATCTTTACCTGTCTATCGTATCCGAAGCATTGAGCGACACCACACAATGATGATTAAATTCAATTAACAAAGTCGGTCTTTTCATCAGCTAAAAAGAGAATTTTTGGAACCGGATCCGAGCCTCGTTGTACCACTCCGTTTTTTTGGATCAACAATCAATGTTTTTTTTTTACATTTATGTCACGCATTTCTATAGATTTTTCTCGGTAGGGTTTAACACATCGGGCTCAATTGGCTAATGGACGTGATTTGATGGATATCGCGATCCAACACAGAAATTTCGTGTACAACGATATTGCCGAATGCTTTCGAATGCTATTCTAGCGCCTGCACACTGTGCGAATCTCCGTCTGTGTGTCTGTCTGTGTGCGTGCCTAGAGAGAGAATGGATTGAGCGGGAATATGATGGGCGGAGCTCGATGTTCACACGAGTCCGATAAATAGGCCAGGACGGGTGTTCGATTGTACGCGAAACCAAAAAAAAAAAAAATTACGAACGGAGAGATTTGGCAATCAGTCGCGCTCGCATCTCTGCATGTATTGTTCGCGTGTGTCGGCGTGCGGTGTTAATGCACACGTAGAGAATGGTGTCGGCTATCGTGGCGCGTGACCGCAACAAGTTGCACCTATCGAGTTAAAAATCCTCGCGAGAAAATAGTGCGCTAAGCCGGGTAAAACGCAACAAAACTACAACGAGTAGCGTATCTCGCGCTGGAAACGATAAATTCAGTCAAGGAATTACATCCTCTTACGGCTGCGCCAGCAGCTGGAATCCGTAGTAAAATAAGCCGTGGAACAAAAGTTACGGGCGTCGGTACAAAAAAAAAAAAAAAGAAAAAAAACGAACAAAAAGCAACAACAAACAAAAAAGTTTTCCTCATGCTGCGATCCGTTTAATTTTTTCCCCTTCCGTTTCCGGTGTTGGAACGATAACGAAAAATGTTGCTAGGAGATTTTTCGGCGCTCCTCTCGACGCATCCGTACACTCTCGCACTCGTTCCGGTCTCTTAGATAATTTAAAAAATCGGCGATAGCGGAGAAAACGCTACAGGCGTAAGTCGTATGAATCAGCGAACAATTTTTTGTTTCCTCTGTTGGGGGCTGAGCGGGGCAAAACGGCCAATTCTCACAAATTTTTTCGCGGGACAGAAAATGACCCTGGTTCGTTTTGCCCCACTCGCCCCCACGTAAATTTCATTATCCTCGAACAATCGTTATGTTTATACGTGAATTTCGTATCTCTACAGTTATACTCTATATATATATATCCATATATAGCATTCTTTCTCTTACGTCAATAAGTTTTGCGCATTCGATTAGTCGCCCCCTTAAACGACCATTAATTCGCGTCTCTCGCTTTATCATTTTCGCCACATATATATATATATATATATTTTTTTTTGTTTCTTAACAATAATATATTTATTTATATAGTCGTAATGCAGTATTCGAGCTTAGAGCAAAAAATGCCTATTTGGTACAAGGTCGTGGTTGTGTTTAAATTTGAAGCGTATATATATGTATATTTATATACACACACTGTACACACGAGACCGGTATTATAATTAATTTCTGAATATTTTTATACTGTAATAGTGAAGGAAAGACGAAGGGATCGAACGACATTGCGCTTTATGCGAGTCAACGAGTTCTTTTATCCGTTTCTTTTTTTTATCCCTTTTTTCTTTTTTTTTTTTTGCAGCTACGTCGAACTTTCGGCGTAGGCGATTAATCAAATGATGTGTATATATTTCTGTACACGATTTCGGCGCCCGCGCACCGGGCAACATCGTCGATTTTTTTGATTTTTTTTTTTTATAAGAGCGCTTGCACAACCGTGACCCTTTATCTCAATTTACGTCTCAACTTTTTATATCACGTTTGCGTATCTCTCGCCGGTCGCGTTGATGAAACACGCGATCCTGAGGAGTCCTTTACAGGATCGATGAGCTCGACGCTTTCGTAACAGCGTTACGAAAGGCGAACTCCGTTAGTCTGACCCTCTTCGCGAACATAATACATAATAAAAAACGTTTCAGAGTAATAAATAAAAGGTCGAGGTTTGTTGAATCTTTGGTAAAAAAAATCTTCTGTATCAAATATAAAGCTGGGAGACAAAATTCGAAGAAAAAAAAATCTGGAACCGAATTATCGACCCTTCACGATTTTTTTTTAAATATATAAATCGATTTTTATTACCCGTTTTTCACTCAGTGCGGTTAACAGTTTTACGAAAGGCCAGGTCTCGTATTCCGACCCTCGTCGCGAGCATAATATATATATTTTTAAACGTTTCGGAGCAATAAATAAAAGCTCGAGGTTCGATGGATCTTCGGTAAAAAATCTTTTGTATCAAATATAAACCTGGGAGACCAAATTTGAAGAAAAAAAGTCTCGAACCGAATTATCAACCCTTCACGTTTTTTTTTTTTTTTTTTTTCGTAAAAATATGTAAATCGATTTTTATTGCCCGGTTGCCATTCGACGGTCGAGGAACGGGGCTTCGTTCGTTTCCTTGATTCAATCGTCTCGCGTGCAAACGTTCGACATCGTTTTCCAATTCCGTCCCCTCGCATTTTTATTCTTAAACGTCAAATGCACGATCCATCATCACCATACGCCGACGCGTTCGTCGTCGCCGCTCTCAGCGAATCGCTGCCCTTACGACTAAGATTGTGTGTACATAAAAAAATAAATAAATATAAAAAAAAAAATACCAATAATAGTAGTGAGAAAAGTATGAGGAAGAATTGTTTTTTTTTCACGGTAATACTCGTACATTCTCCTACTAGAATATTCTCCATTCACGATTATATCTAACAATTTATCTAACGGAAGCTTCGATCTTGCAATGATTCGCTGCGCCCGCGAATAAAAAAAAAATAATAGAAAGAAAAAAAAACTAATCGTTGTAATTCTCTATCGCATCGGATCGAAAGCGCGAGAGCCCGACATCGAGAAAGACGGAAAGAGAGACTCTGCGACGTAAGCGAAGAAGGCCCAAATTTTAGTACGAACGATTCTTCGAACAACGTCAAAGAATAGTCAGATTCGTCCAATTGTATTCACTTTGTCCCCACTATAAATTAAATTCTATCATCGATTCTATCGCACCGACATCTTCGTCCCAACTCAACATTCATCGAAGGAACAGCAACCGATTTTGTTCGACCCTCACCGTTACGCAGGCGATCGCACGATCGCCCTCTCCTCCGCCGATCTCCCTCGCCGATCCTCCATCGCGCTTTCGACTCCCTTAATACTCACGACCCGAATCCGATCGTCAAGGCACTACCGGTTTGTCCTTTTATTTTGAATCTCCCTAAACCGTATCTCGTCATTCGTGCGATCCAATCCATCACACTCATCCCTTACCCTCTGACGATCCTCCACTCGGTGGACCATCAAACCTCCGTGCCGTCTTCGCCCTCGTCCTCGTAGAGCGGCCCGTTGGGCGACCTCTTCTTGGGCTTGGGTGGCGGTCTGGGTGCGACTTTCTTGCCCAAGGTTCCGCTGTCGCCGGGCGATCCGAGGTGATTGTCCATTTCGTCGGGCAGCTTCGTGGGCCACTCCGGAGCGCCTTCCGGTGCCGATCTGTCCAACGGGCTGCTCGTCAGGATGTTCGGGGTGCTTCGTTGCATCGTGCTGTAGTGAGGATTGGTCGGCGTTCCGGGAAGCGGCCTACCGCGCATTATCGACGCAGCGCCCGGTTCGGGACTCTTGTTCAGCGAGAGGACCGAACTTCCGTCCGCTGTCGTTCGCAGTCCCAGGTTGTCGTAGACCGGCTCGATTCCCTCCGCCGCCGTCGGCGACGTCGGCGGTCCGCTGCTCCAGCTCGGGGCTCTCGGCCTCCTCGGTATCGTCACGTAGCCGTGCCTCGGCATCACCGGAAGTCCGCTGTTGTAGTGCGACGAGGCCGCGCTGCTGCTGCGATTGTGCGGCAGCGTCTTGAAGGCCGCCGGATACTGACCGGACGGCGAACCGAAAGACATCGAGGACTGCTGACCTCCCGTTTGCTGCTGATTTGTCAGACGCGAACTGTCCGGTGCGGTCGATGCCTGGGACGTCGGGGACGCGCCCCGACCCCCCGAGAACGCCAACAGATCCGGGGGATACTGTCGGTAACTCGTTCCACGGCTCAGGGTACCGTTATCGAGGTCCGGTGTGGCCCGCTCTCGCTCGTCGTCAACCGCTCCTCCGACCACACCGACTACGCTCCCCGGGCCGTCAGCTGTTTCGAGAGAAACAAAAAAAGAAATTTTTTTTTATGAAAATAAACGAGGAATAAATCATAAAGAGACTTAGAGGTAGAGAGACGATTGGGATGTGTTTGGGAGTTTTTTTTTTTTTTTTTACGAGTTTGCTCTCGGATGTGGTGTATCGCGAATGTCGTGTGGCGGGCGAGGGAGAAAGTATCGCGGACCGATGGGGCACTTTACCGAGAGAGAGGGGGATTTTGGGTTACCCTTCAGGTACCGGGACTTTTTGACGATCCCTAACGACTGTGTACCTTATTTTAAGCAGAAAAATTGCGTTATCAGATGAAGAAGACTTTAAGGGAGCTGTGCGAATTTTTTTTTTCCGATTTGTTTTCAGCACTTCAGCATGACAAATACAGTTACACGTGATACGTGTGTGAATTATATATGTACAAATTATTTCATTTTCTTTCCGTCTGGTCGGTAAGCGATACGCCCGCGATAATCGGATATTCCAAGCTCATTTTCTCGACTCATTTTTCAGACCTCCCCGTTTTTTTCCTTTTTTTTTGTGGACTCGAGTTCGCCCTCGTTTCGCGTTCAGCTTCGTTCCTCGAGACCGGAAATTAAATATTCTCTCGACTATTTAACCGGCTACCTGGAGTGCGCAATTAATTACATACTCGGGGGCCAGGAGAAGACTTCCATCTGACCTTTGGCGAATCTCGCAGTGCGACACCCGCGTCAACCGTAAGACCCCTCGCCGCTGGGGAGACTCGCCTGCCTACCTATATTTCTCACTTAAATTTTAATCGCAAAGTCTGTCCGGTTCGTTCAATCTCGCGGGAATAAACGACCCCGACAAAACTCGAGTACGAAAAGGAAAGTTTAGACAACAAAAAAACAAAAAAATGATTTAAAAAAGCATACGACAAATTCGAAATGAATTTATGTACATTTTTTTGTTGTTGTCTCGGCAATGTCGTGTCACGTAGTCTATGCATTATTCATCGTACCGCAATTCATTAGGTGAAACACGCTCCTCTACGTCACGCCTTCTCACGATTTATCATACGATATAATATACGTACATACTAAACCTCGTTCTATGTTAGAAATCGACCTCGTCTCTCAAAGATTTACCGTAAGTTGGATACCCAGAAATTGATCGCTTGCGTTCGTGTGACAACGAAAATTCATAAAATATTTTCCGATTTTGTACCAGAATTATTACGAACCGTTCCTTTCGGTCTCCAAGAGTAAACTTCGTTAAGGGTGGAGTCGCCTTTTTTTGGAAATTTTTAAAGTATATTATCAGGAATTTTTTAAAAGAAGATTCTTGTAATTCTTGTAATTCCTTAAGGATTCAATGTTGTGACAAAAATGCATGCATCATGTAATAATATCAATAATGAAATATTCGGTCAATTTCATTCCAAGAAACACAACGTTATTAAAAAAAAATTCCTGATAATACGCGTGAAAATGTCCGAATAAAGGCGACTCTACCCTTAAGGAAAGTCTGCGTGATTTTAAAAACTGCAGATGCTTTGTATAGACTGTAAATAAAAATCGTACAAAATTTAATGTACTGCTATCGGAAGTTTTTATGCATAAACTGGTATATTAAATTTCACGTACAATTGCGATGAAATATTAACATACAGTATATTAAAAAGTTTAGAAATACTTCACCTTTAATAATTTACTTCAATTCACTGTAAAAGTCCATTAATTTTTCATCACGATTCCACCTCAAATTAAGTTAACCAATCTTTGCATAAAAACTAAGTCCGGTGCATTAAATTTACAATCTTTCCTTCACAGTCTACCTCGTGCTTACCGCCAATCAAGACCCTCGTTATATACAGACAACAAAAAAAGATAAGAAAATTCCACGCGACACCTCCGTCTCGTGCGTCAATGCCTGGGAAATCCGTCGGTAAGTTTGTTCCCTACCTTAGTCGACAACGATTAGTGAATCGAATCGGGAGTCACGTCAGACGAACTTGACGTTGGGTTACTTGACGCATTGTCTCGTTATAAAAGCAGTGTACTGACCGAATACGGAATCGTTGTCGAGGAGAGTCCTGTTGAGTTCGGTCATCTCGGTGCCGTGGGAAGTGACCGACGGAGCCTCGTACCTCCTCGGCGGTTTGACAACGGGATTGATGGCGGTGATGAGTGACTTCTCCTGTTCGCCGAGTCCGTGATGTTCCAGGGAGGCGGCCTCGGCGCTCTTCTCGTCGTGTCCGGGTCTCCTCCTTCGGCAGTACCAGACGCACAGTATCAGAGCGACGAGTAGCAGAAGCAGAAAAGTGATGCCCAGCCCGAGAGCGAGCGGCAAGCTTATGGTGCTGGTTTTCCCCGCCACGGTGTCGCCGACGACGACGAGGCTGACGTTTCTCTCGGTGCTGCCGCCCGGATTCTGGGCCATGCAAATGTACTCTCCCTTGTCCGCCGGCGACACGTCCGGTATCGTCAGATTCAGCCAATCGTTCTTCTCGTGCGTGACGTATCCTCTATCGCCGTTGTGCCTCCTCGTCGAGTTGTTGAGGATCCTCGTTCTGTAGACCCACGAGAGCTTCGGCCTGGGCACGCCGGAAGCGCGACACCAGAGCTTGATGTCGCCCCTGCCGGTCTCCAGCTTGGCGAACGGTCCTATGGCCACGATCTTGGGTCTGCACGCGAACTCGTCGCTGTTCACCTCGTCCCACATCTTCCCGCTTAGAGTCGCCGGCTGGTCGCAGCCGGTCGGATGCGTGTAGAGCTTCTTCTCTATCGTCCAGTCCCTGAATCTCTTCAGATGGCAGTTGCAGTTCCAAGGGTTGTTGTGCAACTCGAGACTGCCGAGCTTCGGCAGATTCTCGAAAGTCTGCAGCCTCACGCTCGTCAGGTTGTTCCCGTCGAGCGTCAGCGTTTGCAGACCCGGCAGATTTTTGAAGGTCTGCTCGCCTATGCGCTCGAGACGGTTGTCCGATAGCACGACCTTCTGGAGGTAGGCGAGGTCGTGGAAGAGACCGTTCTCCAGTGTCTCGAGATTGTTCTGATTGAGCAGCAGGACTCGCAGCCGCTGCGTCTCGACGAAGGTGCCCGGGAACAGGGTCTTTATGCTGTTGCCCGAGAGATCGACCTCGATGACGATCTTGAGACCGTTGAACGCGTTCGTGTGAACCGTTTTTATGCCGCACTCGCGCAGCACCAGCTTGTGAAGGTTGACGAGGTTCACCCTACTGAAGGCGTCGTGCGCCACGTAGGATATGCGATTGCCCGTCAGGTCCAGTATCTGGATCTCCGAGGCCAGATAGTCCGGTATCTGAGTGAAATTTTGCCTTATGCACTCGGCGGTCTTTTTGCCGGATACCCACTTGCACTTGCACGGCGGACCGCACTCCCAGTCCTCCTGGGCCATGCAGACGACTATCATCGTCGTCATTAGCCCGAGGCGCAGTAACGTCGCTCTCGTTCGTTCCATTGTTACCGCCTCTATTGTAGCAACCTGCAACAGATAATGGAAAGGGAAACCCCACACATTGGCATTACACACTGCAGTTATTGTGCTAAACGATAAATTCACGACAGTTCCGCCACGGCAATTACACGGGCTTCGGGCGGGGGTCGCAACCCTAATCTCAATACGGCCTGGGCGTACACACCGTTCGTTATCTTTGTCGCTGGTACATGCGCCGCATTGCCGAGCGGAAGAGCAATGCAGGACTTCCGTTTAATATCATTTTGGCCGGGCTTTAAACTATATCGAAATAACCACGGCGAAACTCATTGGGAGACGACGATTTCTACAAACGCCCCGACCGTACGTGGTTCTGAGGGAGAGGGGCAACATGGGTCACCGTTTTAGCGGGATGCGGGACGAGCGATAGGGAGTTTTTCTTTTTGAAAGGGGTTTTTTCATTTTGATGGGGAGTTTTTCATTTTTGTGGAGAGTTTTTCATTTTGATGGGGAGTTTTTCATTTTGGAAAGTACAATGGCCGTTTGTTCGAGTAACAGGACATTTTTTCAAATATAATATGGAGTGCAATTATTAAAGACAAATTTAATTTAAAGCCATTAACTCATTTTGCTCGGTAAACAATGTTAATTTTTTCACCGGTAACACAGAAATTCATCTTAATTTACTGACATCGAATCGATCTCCGTTCAGCCGGTCATGTTCGCCGTTTCCATCACGCTAAAGGCTTATGGTATTCCACAAGCCGTCGCGTGGCGCGTCGCCAAAGTTAAATTAATACGAGGTACGCGATCGCCGGCGCGCGCGCTCCCCCGAGACTCTGCGCAACATTTATAATATACTTTTTTATCTGTATATATATATATGTATACATATACACACACTATGCTATAGCGGAGAACAGGACGGCGCACGGATTCACGTTTTCATTTTTGATCACGTAGCATCCGATTGTCCCGCGAGCGTTAACTACGGCGACGAGAGAGCGACGACGAGGTTTTTAGTCTCAAATTACTTTGGAACTGCGGACCTCACGATCTCGTGCGATCCATCATCGCGGAATAAAGAGGCGGTAAAAAAAATTATGTATATATAGATTGTTTGCGCTGTGTGCGTTCCGATGTTCTACGTGGCCCGAGACGTCTCTTCGTGTCTCTCTCACTGCACGAAATCGCGAAAGAATAAAATCGCTGCGGCTTAGGAGGTCTCCCGGCCGTGGGCTCTTTAACATTTCTTTTTTCACCTCATTTACTCCTCTTCCCGGATTCAGCTGCACGAACATTGTAATACCCGACGGAGACTTGCGTACGGAATTTATCCACGGTTTCCCTATCTACGGTTCTCGTCTTTCCTCGTGCTATTCCATTTTTTTTTTTTTTTTGTTCTCCGTCCATTCCCGACACGAATGGCTCTTCCAGGATTTAACTCGTCGAGGGAACTTCTCAACGGGGAGGAAGGAGCCGTGAAGAAAAAAAAACGTGATAGGCGAGATTAACGGAGCGCGGTAGGTGGAGGATAAAAATTAGACGCAAGACAAACAAAAAGAAGCGATTGTAGAATTAGAATTCGGAGGGTTGGGCGAGAAGCAACGAAGAACAAGCGATGGAGCCACGAAGTACCCGGGTAGAAATTTTCGAGCGTTACATCGGGCGCTGATAAGGCGTTATCGGGCCCTTGTCAGGGCCCGATGTAACGCGTGAAAATTTCTACACGGGCGAATCGAGAAAATTTCCCCGAAGAAGTCCGGACTCGTGCAAACAGGTTCCTGTTTGTTTTGACACGAGACCGTTTGCGAACGAAACTCATAACGAGACCCAAAGGATCGCGTTGCTCCTGCTTGATCGCACCTGAGTCGGAAAAATGCTCGGCGATTACAGAACCGCGAAGGCTTTGTGCTCGAAACGAGGATCATGGACTGCAGGGCCATTTCTTTGAGGACCTTCAGCCTCGTCGAATAATGGTAAAATCACTGTGCATACAAACTCGCGGCGCCGTTAACCCTCCTCAAAGCGAAGTCAAAGTTGGTCCCGGTCCAGGAGTGACGGCGTTCGCACGGGATGTACCACTGGAATATAGCACCGGAGTTACACAGTAGTGCACCGTTCTTAGTCGAGTCCGCAGAGACTCTTTGTGTGTACAGATACACAAAGCACACCGCTTTCGTCTGGCAAGCCGCAACTTGATCCTATCGATCCTTCGGCATTTGACTTGTAAATGTTGCGCAAGAAAAGCGAGCGACGTCGGGAAACGTGCGCGGGACCTCGTGGATGCGCCCTGAAAAGCGGAAAGAAACCGGCGGCCCAACGGAGTTTGGACTTTCATCTTTCGCAGGACTGACGGAAAAGTTTCCTCGTCTAGATATGTACCCGTCGCGACGAATGCCTGTTCGGGGACGATGTACACACCGCGAGCTGCTCCTTTGACGCTGTCTTTGTCCGGAAGGAAGAGGACCCTGGCGGAGTGCAGCCGGCTGCTTCATCAAAGTCCGATTGATGTGTGGGTACGCCAGAGTCCAGGAACGGAAGCGGTTTCGAGACACCGACCGAGCTTCCACGGAGTTAAAAAGAGATCAAGTACAAAACACATACGGCTCAATGACGTCCGTAGAGAGCTAGGGAAAGTTCATTTTTCGTTCGCAGAAAACGGCATGTCGTAGAGGATCCTCATTGGGTGATTGGAGAAAAGACGACAGGATGGCTGACGAACTTGGTCAGTAACTCTGCAATGGCAACTCCGAGGCTGGTTACCTCATCATCCTGTCAGCGTTCCTGGGAGTTCTCTATCGCTATGCCGCATTACTGTGACCAGCGTTGTCAAGAAGGAAGTAGAAAGCACCTTTTTACAACGTCACACAATACCAGAGCCATTGCGAACACAATAATGACACGGTGCAAACAGCGATCACCCCGATAGCGTCAGCGGGCGGACGGCGCATTAGACCATTCCTGAGTACACAACTGTAATCACCTACAGCCGACAATCTGAATTCATGCAAGTCATATAATTGGTGCTGCTTCATCAAAGTCAGATTAATATGTAGGTGTGTCAGAGTTCGGTCACAGAAGCGGGTTCGAGGCACCGACCGAGTTCCCTCGGAGTTAAAAGAATCTAACTAGGAGCTCAGAGAAAACGCGTCAGCAAGATGGCAGATGAACTTGGTCCGTAACTCCGTAGTGGCAACTCCGAGGCTGGTTAGCTCATCATCCTGTCAGCGTTCCTGAGACTTCTCTATGACTATGTCGCATTACTGTGACCAGCGTTGTCAAGAAGGACGTGGAAAGCACCTTTTTCACAACGTCATACAATACTAGAGCCATTACGAAAATGATAATAACACGGTACAAGCAGGGAACACTGCAATAGCGTCGGCGGGCGGGGGGCGCATAAGACCATTGCTGAATACACAACTGTAATCACGTACAGCCGACAATCTAATTTCATGCAAATCATCTAATTGGTGCGAATAAATTGGCGCTCGAGGGATGCGGAGGGTGGAAGGAAGCGGCGAAGAGGGAAGGTCGTTCTCCCCGTTGAATCGCGGTCGACGCCGCTTGGTAGTGTGCTCCGGATGAAAACCGAGGAAATAATGAGGCAATATGTTAATTGAGTGGAGGGGCGCGGGAGCGGCATTGGGTACACGTACTCGTGGCAGTTGCGTGAAACTGGGCGGTCGGAGGAAAAGGGACGAGGAGACGAAACGGAAGGGGGGAAAAACCGGCGAAAGGACAGGCGAAGGGTTGCATTGTTCCTTCTGTCCTTGGCTCGCGCGGGACAACCCGGAGAACTTGTCGGTAACGTTACGCGAAGCACGGCGGCATTGCTGTTGCGGTTCCACCGCAGACCGCTCGTCTGAAAGGGTTGAAACGCGCGTTGTTCCGCCGTCTCGTGACGCTCTGTTCTACGTGCTGGAGAAAATTACTCGGCAACGGATTTTCCAAGGGTTTCCAAGGGTTTTCGCCTCCGAGAATATTCGCACTCTCTGGCTCCGGAAATTTATTACTTCAATGCCGAGTCGTGCGTTCGCAAGGTAGAAATACTGTGTGACCGTTTAATCGGACGGTCCCGGTATGCGCTCGGAGGTGCATGTGGCGCTTCATCCCCTTGCATGTAACGTTTTACAGTCGACCATACGAGATTATGGCACGAGTTTCCTGGCTCCGGTGCCTTCTTACAGCTTCGATCGCACTGTCTCGGGACTCCATGGTCAGTGAGACGACGATCAACGGCATCTTTCGATTAATCGCCCGCAAAATCGATCGACTCGCCGACAGTTATTTCCACCTTGACCTACCGCGCTATATCGTACTTTACATCACGCTCTCGGTGAAACATTGATTTCTTGTGGGAGTGAAGAGTTTCTTTCAGCTCGAAAATTTTTCTTTAACGAAAATTCAACAGGAAATGTTGAAAGGAAAAAATACTTTTTTTTATAGTGAATATGATTAAGTGAAAATAACTGTTCTGAAGCCATAAAAAAGTAATTAATTTCTTGCCTTCTTGACCGACTCGACGATAGTTATGTCCACCGCAACCTCGCGCGCTATATCGTACCTTACATCAACCTCTCGATGCACTATTGATTTCTCGCGGAAGT
The DNA here is from genome assembly GCA_933228735.2 of Amblyteles armatorius. Classification (NCBI taxonomy): domain Eukaryota; kingdom Metazoa; phylum Arthropoda; class Insecta; order Hymenoptera; family Ichneumonidae; genus Amblyteles; species Amblyteles armatorius. Next base: position 10,758,805 of record OW121695.1, on the reverse strand, counting down.
AAAGAGTTTGCTTCACCTCGAGAATTTTTCTTGAACGAAAATTTAACAGAAAATGTTGAAAGGAAAAAATACTTTTTTTATGGAGAATTTTATTAAGTGAAAATAATTATTCTGAAGCCATAAAAAAGTAATTAATTTCTTGCCTTCTTGACCGACTCGACGATGGTTATTTCCACCGCAACCTCGCGCGCTATATCGTACTTTACATCGACCCCTCGATGCACTATTGAACTCTCGTGGAAGTAAAGAGTTTCCTTCACCGCGAGAAATTTTTTTAACGAAAATGTAACAAGCTATGTTTAACTCTTCGAAGTACGCTCGATCACAAGTGAAACGCCTCGTTGAATTCAGAACAAATGCATTAATAATGAAGCTATGTAGTCGGAACTTCAAACCGCATACAAAAAAAAAAAAATGAAACCTTCAAAGGGTTGAAAGAAAAGGTACTTTTCGAGAGATTCTAATTGAGTGAAAAGAACTATTCCGAAACCATTAAAAAAATTTAATAATTTATGCCTGCATGACGGAATCTAAAACGGAGCCTTCGTTTCTAACCGGGTTAAATCCTCAGCTTCCATCGAGTGTCCTCGGCAAGCAAAGGGGGTTAACGTCTCCCGAACCGATTTTGCGCTCTTCGTCGCGAACCCATCAATTCCCTGAAAGTTTCCCACGATTACGCCCTCCCCCATGTATGATATCGAGCAATATTAAGTGCACTTTGTGGTACCTTGCGGGCTCAAACTATCGAAATAAAAATTATGCGACCCGCGGATACGTAACGACCTTTCCGGCTTTTCTGTCTCCTCGTCCGTTGATGGTCCTCGACAATTTCGCCATCGACTTCTCCTCCATCCTCGTCGCAACGCGTGCCGAACACAATCGGAATGGCCACACGCAGTGTCCATCGGATCAGCGGATTCGTCTCTTCTTACGCCGTCGTCGAGCATCGATAGTGATCGCGACTGTCTCTGCTATTCATGGATATTACAATAATTATTCATAGGAATGGAAGATCGGGCCGGCGTCGAGATGGGGCGAAGAACTGTGTCGTGAGCTCCGGGGGTGCCCCGAGAATTGATCGCAAGATCGACGCCATCCACGAGAGTGGGAGAAGATTACGGCCCGCGTCTACATATGTATGAGCCTTCCCACCCACCGTTTTATGTTGGTCGTCGTTCTCCCATCCCTTCGCTCCTACCGTCTATTACTCGCTCCCTCGTCCTCCCTCGGTCTCCCGTAGGGCAACCGCTCGGCGCAGGCTGCGCACCGTGTCGTAGACGAAAAGACACAGCGTCTACCGACTTGAATATTGACGTTACCGTAAAAGTTCGGCGCGCCCGACGAGTTCAGTTTCCAAGTTGGACGAATCGTTAAATATGATAATGAAAGTCATGTATGAAAGTACACGAGGAGAGTCTGAACAAGTTTCCCGTTCGTAGCTTCGGCGGTCGAGACGGCGGTGGACGTCGCGGCGCGAAAACCGCCGAGTGGGACGAGGGAGATTGAAATTGGACCGAAGATGTGCGCAAATCGGAGCGGGCTTTCTCGACCGGGCTGCCGGGCTCTTGTCGCTCAAACTTTTGTCCGGGACTGGAAATGGATGGACTTCTGAGATTTCCTTATAATTGGCCGCCGTTGGCTCGCGAAACGTTTCAGCGCCGTCGCAGTTTTTAATACTTCATGGTTAGGCGAGGCTTGTTCGTAGGAAGGAAGAAATATAATCGAAGGAGTACTTCACGATTTTTCGGAGTACTTCACGATTTTTCGGAGTACTTCACGATTTTTCGGAGTACTTCACGATTTTTCGGGGTAGTTCGCTATTTTTCGAAATATTACATGATTTTTCGAAATATTTCACGATTTTTCGAAATAGTTCATGTTTTTTCGAAATATTTCACGATATTTCAGAATACTTTACGATTTTTTGGAATATTTCACGACTTCTCAATACTTTACGATTAGTCGCTGGTTATTCGTCGAAAAGCAAAAATAAAATAAAAGAGAGGCGAATTGACCTCGAAATGCGAACCTGTGTATTTTTCTCCGATTATTGTGGAGAACATCAAAAAAAGAAATAAATTGCAGGTTGCTGTCATATCTTCTAGTGCCGATATCGGCATGTCATCTTTTTTTTATCTTTTATCTATGATGAAATTCCGGGCTCCAGCTGCTAGTGGATAAATCGAGCAACAGACTGAAGAAAAGAAGCTTCCATGGAGCCGGAAACTCTTCTGGCACGGAGGATCAATCATCTAAGAGCATAAAAATCCCCGACGAAGTTTCAGGCGTGTGCTCGACCGGAAAGTGGAGTAGCAGGATAAAAGCGAGTTACCTTGTGAATACTCGATGGTTTTTCCCTCGAGTGTATAGTCGCAGTATCCTCGTCCCGGTACACAATGAAGTAACTTAGTTTCCTCACGGCACTCGGGCGTACGGAAAGATCGGGGTAACAAATAGAATATTATGGATGGTCCACTCTCGAAAAAAGAAAAAAAACTGTGGAATATTTATTAACGAGCTTTTCTCGACTAACGGGTACTGCAGAGTCAAACAATGCATTCGCCTTCGCGAAAGTGCTGCTTGCAGCAACGGTGGGCCGCTCTCGACTTGGTTTCACGGTCCGAGCGAGAGCGGGCAGGAAAGTGAATGGCAGAGGAGAATGAAAGATCGTTATTTTTGAAATTGGTAGAGTGCATCAAAGACAATCTTCTCAGCGCTTGAGGCTGCATTTTTTTTTCATTGAAATCCCAATGAATTCAGTTTCTTTTTTTCTTCTTGCAACTCCCGATAATAAAAAAAATGCTACTGTAAATGCACAAAGTGATGGATCGTAAGTTAGCCCGCTACACTGGGAGAAAAATCGGGGATGGAGCGAAGACACATGAGAGGTTGACCCAAGCAAATATGGTTGGCTCGATGACGATGTAGGTTCGATTTTTTTCGAAACTTAAGAAGTGTGTCGAAGAATTTTTTGAAAATTCTTAACGATCTTTTATGCGAACGTGGCCTCGTTTTTCTCATCTCGACAATGTGTTACGTCCCGACGAGCTCTCGGTGAGTGCGCGCTGAATGAAACGTAACGGCGGTCTCGCTTTCGAGCCAAGGCTCTGGCGCTTCGCATCAGGGACGGTGAACTCGCCTAACACCGGCTTAGAGATAAGCGATGCGTTGAGAGGGTACTTGAGACTTCGCAGCCCACCGCACGTGGTAGAGCGTGCGGATTATTTATTTGACGACCGTGCCGCAAATAAATATTTACTCGATTTAAATAAATACTTGTTTAACAAACGCTGAAGAACTTAGGTCAATGGTAGAGATGTAAATGTGTCGATTTGCATCGAAACGTAACAGAACATGAAACAGACACAGGTCATGATTTGAAAAAAAACTGGCCAAATTTTCCCAAGAGAATTTTTGTCGATTCCGAGAAGACTCGACACGAAGAAAGCCCGCAAAGTCACGTGATCGCCGTAAAGCGCCTAACTTTCTCTTTTTGCCCTTCCAGCAGTCGGCAGTTAAGAAACTAATTGTCCTTCTCGGGCGATCGGTTACGCAAGATCTACCCAACGGTCCCCCGAAAGTGCAACACAATGCCTCGAAGGGTTAAACGTCACGATTGCGCAGTGCACGGGGGAGCAACTGGGACCTCGACGAAGCCGTTCGGTCCGCCCAAGATAGGTAGCATCGGTTGTATCAAGTTCACCGTCGCAATTAAGCCGGGCGTAACTTTGCGCGATATTAATTTCGGTTATGCGTCTCCGGATACGTCCCTGCTGGGGGGATTCCATCCCGGGCCATTAATATGGGTGCCACGTCCATACACACCTGCCGAATTGCTCCCGGGACATGAGGGACGTCGGGCACATCCGCGCGCATCGCATCGATGCGCCGATAATTATTCCCGTGGTCACGATAGCCCTCGGGATCTATTAAACGGATTCGAAAATAGATTGAACACACATTCCGCGATATTCATCCCGAATCCACCGCCCGTACAATTGTAATCCTAATTTCCCCGAGCTTCTTCCCCGGCAAGGCGATACGTAAAATTTGTTGCACGAAACCGACACAACGGCGCACTCGAACAACCCCTCCGCATCCGTGGAGGGAGTCGAAGCAATTTGGAGAAGACGGAAGAACTGGCGTTGCATGCGCCACGCGATTCGATATGGTTTATGCGCCACCGATATCGAAATGCATCTAATGGCCGCCCTCTTCCGCTCCCCCCCCTCGCGGCGACGTCTTTGCGAGGCTTTCTTTCTTATTTCTTTTTCTTTCTTTTTTTTTTTTTTTTTTTCATCGATAAAACGAGGCCGGCGTCGAGACCTCGCATTATTCGCAAAGTTTAGAGTTTCGAGAATATTTACAGATCCGAGCGAGGCCGGGCGAGGGCGCGGCTGGGGCGGAGGTTGCGTCTCGGCCAGGAGTCGATTTCATAAACTTTTCAAATAAGTCCGAATATCTTCTTATAAATCCGCGAGCTCGGGCCTTCGATGGCGCGGGGTCGGGGGGCAACGCTGAGGCGGTAATGTGCGCTATACATGTACGCGGCTATATAAAGAGAGCCCCGGTGGCGGTTCGAGAAAAGTTTAAAAAGTACAGTGGAGACGTGGCCTTTGCCCGCGGTGGGTTATTAAGCCACGGGGCTCGCGGAATCGTACGAAACTATCAGAGTGCCGCGTCGAGATTACTGGTTCACCGTACACCTTCGCCCGCCGTCCGGTCACCTCGACCAGAAACGACGAGGAAATCTCAGACGGGCCCGAAGAAACTCGTCAGCGAAGTTGTGTTACCGTTCCATTCCCGTCGCCCCCTCGCGCCTCCTTCACCCCCACCCCCTTCCCCCCACCACCCTCCCTCCTCCGCACCCTCGTGAACTTGTAAAGTTCGATGGAGTTTCGCTTTTTGTACCGACTACGGCACGCGTACAAGTCGTATACTAGTTGGTTTGCTCGTGCGGTATATTCTGTAAATTACAGGTCGCGCGGTTGCCAGATTTTGGGAGTGTGTGTGGGTGCGATGCATTCACGGTAAGGCTACGAGAATTTGCTCTTTTTCGTCGCAGCTACTTTGACCAATTTTGGCTCGGAATAAGTTTCACTTAGAATATACCGGAAATACGTAATTTCCGGTTTGAATAACACGTTTTAGAAAGTACTGAAGTGAGGCGTTTGCGGTGTGAGGTCTTCTCCGGTTAAAGAGATATATTTTCAAACCGGAAATTACGTATTTTTGGTTCTAAAACAATATTTTCTTGCGCACGACGATATTGCAGCGTATTGTTTGTGCACAACTCCATTGAAATGCACAAAATAGACCTAGAATAGTATAATAGGCGAATTGCGGGCAAACAACTTTTCAAAATATACGTAAGATTAATCAGATTTTTGCTAAAAATTGATAGGTCACATCTGTTAGCGTCGATAGGCGACGCGACCGATCTTTCCAGTAACTCGATATTGTTATATCGCAGATGGTATGCGAAATTCGATGCGGAGCTTTTCAGCTGTGTACGATGCAGTTATTTACAAGCACAAGTTCCCGGATAAAACCTTACATACAATGTCTCGTCATTATAGCCGAGACCGGCAAATTACGGATAAAAACGGAGAGCGCGCAGCAAGATAATTAAGAACCTTACCTTTGGCTACGGTATGATGTTGCCGGGGTCGAGAAACTCGTTAACTACCGGCACTACCTCGCGGTAAGAGTCTGCAAAAGAAGAGAGAAAAAAATATATATAAAAATAAAAATTTTCACAAGCCGCGCGACGTTGGCGCTTCCATTATTGGGAAAATACTGCAGGAAACAGCGAAAAGACCGAAAGACGTATGTCGGCGAATATTTCGGTTTTTTCTTTCTCGTTACATTTTTCATTCGACTCGAAGCATCAAAGCTCAAAAGAAACTAACTACTTCCGCTCTCACGGTTTTCCCCCCGGCGAAACATGAATTTTAATGTCGACGAGCAATTCGTTTCATGGGTCGTCCCCGAGTGAAGGACGATGGATGAAGAAAATTTGATTGTGCCGAATCTTAGTTAATTTTGCGAGCTGAATTCTCGGGAGCATTGTATATGTAAAGTTCGCAATTAGACACGGCACATAGACTCGCGTCGAAGTCCGGATAGTTTGCCGCTCGAGGGAATAAGCCGGGGAGAAACAGATATGTAGCACTATGTATATCAAGAAGGCAACCGCAAAGTTTCGCCGGCGTCTCTCGCAAACTTGATTGTACATCCGAGTGTTTTACAACATCGATAATCAATTATCGAACGGCCGAAGTTCATTGATAGGTCGAACAAAAGTTCGAAGTTAATTGCGAATTAAGTTAATCGAGTTTGTCTTCGAAGAGCGATTGCCGGCGCTTCCCATAATAATTTCCTTTTTTTTTTTTGCTTTCTTGCTCTCTTTCCACAAACTTGGTTTTGCATAGAATCGTCGTGTACGGCGTTGGTTGTAGTGGAAGTTACGTATATATGCTCAAAAATGAATTATTCCGAGGGATAGCGAAGAACAGACGGAAAAAGATGAGTCCTTCATTTCAAAGTGAACAGCGGTCCATTGTTCTGGAGCTTTTTTTTTATTATCTATTCCGCCGCTCAAAGCGGGAAAACGAGCAGCGACGAGCCTTTCACTTCCGCTCTTCGTTTATCCCCGAGCTTTTCCACGGAAGTTCGACCACCGAATGAAAAAGTATCTCGCTTGGAAAGGAAGTTCGTGTAATTTTCCCTCTTTTCTATATAACACAATTAATTCATCTCATCAGCGAAATATTTATATATCTTTTTCTACTTTCTCGATGGAGTCTCGGCAAATAGATAACGTTCTCGGGCCGCGTACCGATATTTATTCAGTCCATGAATGGGGAGATCTCTTACAAAATTTAAGCACAGAATATGATTTTTTAATTTTTTTTTTTTGTATAACGGGAAACATAAAGAATTCTCATTTCCACGCATCGGAATCGCTTCGAGTTCTGCATAGCGGATGGTGGTGAATAATACAGTTTCCAAAAAATGGGTCAGCGATCGAAAACGAATATGCGCGCCGAAGCGCACTCTGCAATCATTCGACTCTCCGCACAGCCAACGAATGGGCGAAATAGTACATTACTCCACGAGGGCGAAAAATGTTTTTCTAACGAGTGTGCTGTAATCATACGAGTTAGAAAAAGTGTTTCGCACGAGGGATGTACGAAATTTTTCATCGCAAAATGCGAAAATGGCGGTTTTACGCACGCGAAGCGGTCGGAAAAGTGGCAATTTCCGCATCGAGTGATGAAAAAATAAATCGGGATCGGCGAAATTTTTCGATTTGACCCAGTTTGTCGGTCGCTCCGCGTCATTTCGCGACCGCTCTCAGCAATCTTCATTACTGGTAAATTTGGGATGAATATTCCGGATGATAATTTTTTTGTCGTTTAAGTGTTACGATTAATAAGTTGCAATCATCGGCTTTCCGTCAAAGCGCTGGTGCCGTGTACAAGCCGCAACGCCGGTGCTTCTGAATATTCAATAGTTCCATCGCGGTCAGATGACACGACGGATTTTTTTTATTCGGTCGCCGAGCAGCTCGTCGAATCTCACCGGCGACGACAATAGAAATTCAAAATCATGTGAGGTCAAATAAAAATAAAAAAATCTAGGTTACGATTTCAATAATTGTTCCAATTATGTAACGCTTTTTTTCATAAACCTCCATATAAAAAAAATTCGTCCGTTATGGATATTCAAATGGCGTATCTTTCCCAATCAACGCTTCAAGCGCCGCACTCAGAGAAATAATTTATTTGACGCGCGCCCCACAAATAAATATATATTTAAATCGAATAAAAATATTTATTCAAACCAAAAAAATATTTATTTAGACCAAATAAATATTTGTTTGCGGGTGCCCTTTAAACAAATGATTTCTCTGTTTGCCCTGTCCAGTCGGAGAAGCTCAGCGCCGGCCGGGCGACAATAAAAATAAGTGTGTCACGCCTCAGCGTTTGATCATTAAATTATAATTCTCTAATCTCCTTCTCGGCCTGATCCTCGGTACTTCCACCGCAATTTCCCTGGGAGCCGAAGCACCTTTTTGTACGGGCACTCTCGCCGCCGCCCGCAGCGAGCCGCGACCGGAGAGACGACGGCCGCCCAGCAGAATCAGGCGTATTAAAGCACAATGCGGTCTTTCGCGAGAGAGCCGCGGTGTCACATTTTTTTCTCTCCCTCTCTTCGCCCGCTTTTTCTACGCCCGAGACCCTTTCCACCGGTGGTGGCGAAGGTGGTGCTTAATCGAATTGGTTTATCCGTGCATCAAGGCGAAAAGCGAGACGGAAGCGAGCGGACGACTTTCCATCCCTTCGTCTTTTTTATCTTTTTTTTTTTCCTTCCATTTAAGCCCCGGCGAGGAAACGCGCGGCAAAGGGGGGAAAATTCCTGGCTACCCGCATTTTTTTCCTCTGTCTTCTTTCGTCCCTTTTAATTCCCGGGTTTCTTCCTATTTTCCCCGTCTGCCGTTTTCGGCGAGGCTCGCACAACGGCCACACACTATATAGGTACGTTTATATGCCAATTACAGTTCCCCTTATTTTTCTTGTTCTTCTTCGTTTCCCTTTCACGCGCCCTCTTTAACGTGCATCCGGCATAATGCGAATTAAATTTCCGGGATGAAAGAGACGGAGGTCGGGTGCCGCGAGGCGAAGGCATTCGAGGGAGAGCATAGAAATTCTGGACGCCGGCATTGGCGCTCGGGAACGAGAAGAGCGCTCGGTGTACGGATATGTGTGTAAGCGAGAGGCGATACGACGTACAGGGCGATATATAAGGCACGTACTTTGCCTCGCTCCTCGAAATAAATGGCCGGTTTGAGAGCGTTCCTCAGGAGTGAGACGAGATAGGTTGTACGAAGCGCTCTCGGGGAACGGAGAGCTTTCTTATGTCTTATTGGCGTCGTCGAGCATGGTCCTTGAATACACTATTCCGCACACCCTACGTGGCAGCGCGATTTGATCAAAAATTATTTCGCGGAGGGAAGGCATTTGGAATATTTAAAAAATTTCTCTCCGATCAGTTTTTTTTTTTTTTAGCTTAATCGGCAACGAAATTAAATGGATATGACAATAGACTGCTCGAAGTTTATAAGAATTTAAACGTCCATACAAATCATAAATTCAATAATTGCGGGGGACCGGAGAGCTTTGTTATGTCTTACTGGCGTGAGTGACTGCGCGATTTGATCAAAAATTATTTTGCGGAGGGAAGGCAGTTGAAATATTTAAACTTTGTCTCTCCGATCAGTTTTTTTTAGATTCATCAGAAACGACGCTGCAGTAACAAGGTTAAATAAATATTTCAATAAACTGCTTAGAGTTTTTAAGAATTTAATCATCCATATGAATAATAAATTCAACAATTACGAAATATATTATACGAAGCGCTCTCCGGCACCGGAGAGCTTTCTTGTGTCTTACTGGCGTCCTCCAGCCCGTTCCTTAAATACACTCTGCACACTCTAGGTGTCTGCGCAATTTGATCAAAAATTATTTCGCGGAGAGAAGGCATTTGGAATATTTAAATGTTGTCTCTCCGATCAGTTTTTTTTAGATTCATGAGCAACGACGCTGCGGTAACAGGATTAAATAAATATTTCAATGAACTGCTTGGAGTTTTTAAGAATTGAATCATCCATATAAATAATAAATTCAATAATTACGAGATATATCATACGAAGCGCTCTCCGGAACCGGAGAGCTTTCTTATGTCTTATTAGTGTCGTCGAGCCGGCTCCTCGAGCACACTCTGCACAGTCGACTTGTCTGCGCTATTTGATCAAAAATAATTTCACGGAGGCAACGCATTTGGAATAGTTAAATTCCATCTCTCCGTTCTGGTTTTTTTAGATTCATCGGCAACGACGTTGCGCTAACGAGGTCGAATTCAATATTACAATAAATTGCTCGGAATTTTTAAGCATTTAATTGGAACTCGGAATTTTTAAGCATTTAAATAATAAATTCGATCATTACGAGATACCTTATACGAAGCACTCTCGTCATTGGCGTCGTCGAGCCCACCCCTCTAACACACTCTGTACACTAGGTGTCGACGCGATTTAATTAAAAATAATTTCACGGCGAGAACGCATTTGGAATATTTAAATTTCATCTCTTCGATCAGTTTTTTTAGGATGATCATTAAAGATATTGCGGTAACGCGATTGAGTCAATATTTCGATAATTGCTCGAAGTTTAAAAAAATTTAATCATCCACGGAAACAACAAATTTAATATTAATCGTGGCTGCTGTGTCCGTGTTTTTAGCGGCTATCTTCCTCGCACGACCGGACATTGGATCGCCAAATATAATTCGAAGCGGCTTCCGGTCGCTCTCTACCGGCAACATATCATTATCATTTACGGAATTGTTATTTACATTTGTACGGAAATAAAAAGTTGAACAATGTATCCGTCGTCGTATATTATCGTCGGACCCGACGTGTGTAGACCCGTCGCGATTTACGGAAAATCAATTTCACGGAGGAAACCCATTCGGAACATTTAAATTTCAGCGCTCGGATCTGTTATTTTTTTTTTTTTTTATTCATCTCCAACGATACTGTCGTATAACGGTTGAATCAATGGCTCTATAAATTACTCGGATTTTTGAAGAATTTAATCATCCCGAGAAATACGAAAGTCGATAACGTACGTTATTAGTATGTGCTGTGTCCCGCAATTCTCTACGTCGTACGACCGCAAATCGGGTCACGAAATATTAAAGAGCCGTGTTGCTGTATCAGAGTCGCTGCGGGTCGTTTTCCACTCCAAAAATACCACTTACGGAATTGTTATTCGCAGTTTTACGGAAAGAAAAAATTCAATAGTGAATCTATCTCCGTACGCTATCGTCGGTGCGTTTCCTTCGCTATTTTCCGCCCGCTGACGATCAGAAGTGGGATTACGAAATATTGCGGCAGGAAGTCGGGCCGCGTTGCGATATCGAAGGGTCGACCGCTCGCTATCTACCGGGGAATATCTAGTTGCGTAGCACAAATCAGGAGTGCACACCGGGCAAAATGTGCTGGTAATACAGTTATGGTTGTGTGTCTTCGCGTGTGTGCGCGCGATACAGCCAGGGAAGTAGGTACGTTTCCAGGCGGTCCGCACGGCCGGAGTGCGGCCATTCCCCGGACGATATATCGCTGCCCGCCGCGGTTACATTCGCTAATGTCCCGGACCGATAAGACCCTTTGCCGCATGTAACATCAAGATCGAGAGAGGGATGAGTCTCGAGTTACCGCACAACCCCAACGATGTTATTGGCAATAAACACAGTTTTGAGAATTTATATGTGCAACGAGTCCTCCCCCTCAATATTGGCCGTTCCGACTATATTCATCCAGCGCCGAACTATGCACATGTATTTCATAAATTATCGAGCATCGGGTGACGAGATAAATTTCCCGAGCCGTTTGTTAAATGCAGGATGTATACAATTTTTTTTTTTTTTTTTTTCAATGAGTCTTTTATGTTTGATTTTGTTATTAAATGATTTTGATTGTAGAAATTTGAGCGTTCTAGATGACTTCATTTGTAATGAAATTTCTTCTTTGAAATAAGGTTTCAATCCCAACTATCTTGACCAACAAATTGTATAAATTTGTAGTTATAGAAATACGTTGTTTAAATTGGAGCATGCTAGGTTCCTTAGTTCGAAGAGAGAATTCCCTTATTTTTTTAATACAGGCTTTTGTTTCCAATTACCGCCCTAATTTTATAACAAGCCTAACTTGAATCGCATTACTATTTGATTAGTTGCATAGTTCCACAGTTGAGTCCACAAAATTTCGAAGAAAAGTCGAGGATCTTCATCCTCGAAGTTCGCCTCCCGCTGGCAACGAGAGAGTTCTCATCGGGTCCCACCGAGACCGCGTAAAAGTGGATATAAATTTTTTTTTTCCCCCCATCTTTTCTTTCCCCACCCACCGAGCTCCGGCTCTTCAACGTCCTTCGTAACTACTCGCTCTTTAAATCCTTCCGGCGTCAGCTAGAAACGGGCTTAACACCTTAGTTCCGCCAACGGTTCGCCCATCGCGCCGGATAAAGAATGACCGAGAAAAGTGGGTAAAAGCGCCGGATCGATTCTCGATCGGGTTTGCCGGCGGTGCATCGTCGGCCTGCCAGTCAGTGTTTCATCCGGCGTGGCGGTATGAGCTCGCAGGGTCCGCGAGAGAGTCACTGTTTATTCAAGCCCGCGAAGGGAGTGGGTCGAGATAGGAAGTCGCGGGCCGCAGACCGACGTGGCAAACTCTCCTCCGCGGCCCCCCCGAGATGGACGAGATTGAAAACCGCCGGAGTACTTTTCAATCAAAGTGTTCCTCTTCCCGGCGCACTCTTTGCAAATCGAATTCTCGAATCTTTCGCCCTCACCGGGACGGTGCTCGGTGGGAGATAAAAAAAAAAAAAAAAAATAGAAAGAGCTCGCGCCACTCGCGATGTAATCTATCCTGGCGCGCGCCCCGCCTCTCCCCGCCCGAAAGCCCGCGGTTTCCGGACTTTCTGGTGGCTCTTATTTCCCGGTATTTTCCATGATTATTCTTGGTACCACGGTGCACTCGACGCGTGAGCGACGTTCTCGAGAGTCGCCGCATAGGCACCGTGGACGTCGCGCCCAAAGAGAAAATTACCGTGAGACTGATAGCGCAATTTCGATACTACTCTATTTACATTTCTGCCGGTAGCTTAATCGACGGAGAGATTCGGCCGCGAGGTACGACGAGAGACGGCCGGGATGTACACTCGACGTTATCGGTGCGCTGGGAAACTGAGGGAAAATCGTTGCGGGACCGGTTCCGGTGTATGCAGGGAGTATAGAAAAGAGCTTGCGCCAGCCAGATCGCCTGATTGCTTCTCCGTTGAAACAAAACCGACCGACGATTACTACCCCCGAGCACGCGTTGCATGGCCAGAGGTACGTACAGGATACCGGTTATATATGTACCTTCGATGCCCTCGCTGCTCTGGAACGTACCTAGCCCGCTATCCGGTATCCTCGCCGCTGTACGGCGCATCAGAGAGAAATTCACCGCGGGCGCATTCCCTGTGGATCGTCGAGGCGCAACTCACCCGGGTCTCTCTTTTCGCGGCACGCATTTCGTGCTCCGCATCGAGAACAACCCCACCCCCTGCAAAAATCCGACAAAATTACACTATGCTGCATCGGCCAAAAAACTCACGGCCGAAGTTCAAACGGCTGACCGGCATCGGCATTTCGGCCGCGGGTCGAACATTTTTTTATTTTTTTATTTTTCGGGCGAATCATGGATGTTCGAACGGACAACTTTTATTTTGGAATTTCGTATATTTTCATTCGAATACCGATTATATAGATGGTTTATGGGCAAAGGGGAACGTAAGCTGTGTGTATGCACAGCCTATATGGGTTGATGACATATAGCCATGTGGCTATGTGTGGCTGTATGGTATTAAATGGTCGATATGTAGTTCTCACGATTTCTTTGAAAATTTGACGACATTCATCGATTTTTAATGCATTTCAGATAGCGGGGCTGAACGGACCGGTGTTCTTCATTTGAGTTAACCCTTCTTTTCTACGTTCACACTGTGTTAAAAATCCGAATTTAATTTAACAGGACTGGAAGTTTTTAGTGAAAAAACTGGTACACCCAGGAATTTTTTTTATTTGACGGCCACCGTTCATTTGGCTCAAGTAAAATATTTATTTGATTTAAATAAATATTTACTTAATAAAAATACAATTTTTATTAAGTTTAATTTCAATGAGAAAGTCCATTATTTTTTACAATCCTACTAATGTATAATTCTTCATTATAATTAATTGTACATTGAATTTAATGTACCAGTTTTTGGATACAAACTTCCAGTCCAGTGCATTAAATTTACAGCGTATGATCACGGCTGACGAGTCCGTAACACGGATGGGAATTGCATCAAGATGCGTTGCGGCCCTTCATCCGTATTCATTACAACGTCAACGAATACATCGGTCGCTTGGCGTCGAAACGCTGCAAGACACTGGAATCTCCAACGAATATAAAGCATGTACGAAGAACCGAGGAAGCTTACCGCCAGCGGATTCGTGCGGCAAGTAATAACCGCCGGCTATGAAGCTCGTTATCTCGCTTACTTTTGGCATAGTTCAGCTCGTAGGAGAATGAGTAATTTGCGAGAAAACAATAACATCAGAGGCTGACGGGTAAAAGGTAATTGGCAGCTAATTACATCAAGGGGATGAACGAGAATAGGCGGGCGATGAGAGAACTGCTAGAGTGTCAGAGTGAACGAAAAAACGAGAAAGGTTCCGCCCATCCGGTATCCCGCTTGAACCCGGTGTACTCTCTGTACACAGTATTATACGAGGGGCCTGAGAAACGCCCTACGCTGTACCGATGCCGAGCGGAGAAAATACAATTTCCCGTAAAAGCCCCGAGCCGGCCGATGAGGGCGTGAAAATCGGCTGGTGTAATCGGGGCGTCGTAATTTACTAAAAAAGATAAACACTTTTATCCGGAACGTTTGATTTTTTTCTCATCAGTGGCTGAACGGGCTTCCGCGATGCGCGCTCTCCACCGCTTCGTTCTCCGCAGCCGGCGACGTCGTCGCGCGCGGATTTTGCCGGGCGGAGGAGGAGGATCAAGCTGAGGATTAGGAATTAAATCCCCCGTCGCCGTCCGGGTGCCAAATTATCCGCGAGCCCACCGGGCGACTCGCCCGGGCAAATGCGTGACATCTCAGAAGCCATTTATCGCGCAACCGGTGTTCTAATTAATGTTCCCACTCACCCGCTCTTGCGACACCCGATGCTCTCGCGGATTTTCGACGGCGAGAGGTTTCCGGGGAAAAAGGTAATTATGGCACTCTGAAATATCTTCCGTTAAATGTGTAAAATTATTTGGTCAAATTATTTGTCAGTTGTTTCCTTTGCGATGAAAATTTACCGGCTGAAGGGAGGGCGATAATTTTATTTATTGACCCTGAAGTATCGCGCACACTTTAGCGGCGCTCCAACGTCCCACTTCGCTGATCTTCGCGCACGATGACGAGTTGTCGGTTCTCCTAAAAAAAAAATTTTTCGTTTCTCCTTCGCAAAATAAACAGCAACATCATCCTCGACATGGCTGGGCGAAGCAATTGAGTGATAACGTTCCTACATTCCATTTTTACGTCATAGCGGGCTAGTACAGTGGCAAGGCACTTCGTGCAATAACCCTCGCGGGCCGAATGTATTACAGCCTCGAGGTAAAAGTGAGGCTCGTTTCCGCTTTGGTGCGGGGGTGGCGAACGAGGGTGGAAAGAACGCCAGACGTGGATGCGGTTTCTATACACAGTCTTGGCTCTCTCTCTCCAGTTTTCTCTTTCTCGAGTGGCTTAAACTCTCCAAGAATACCCCCCCCCCCCCCCCTCCCCCTCCCCCTCCTCGCCCGCCACTTCGACTAATATCCTGGGAGAAATTTCGCAAAGCTCGTTGCGACACGGCTGAAAATATTCCGCGCGGGTGGTAAAATTTTATACAAGAAAAATGGCCGGGAGGCTGATGGGTGAAGTGGAAAACTGCGAGAAGGTCTTGGCACATAGCGGGACGTACGGGACTCGGGGTGCGAGATAAAGAACTTTATGAGTGGTTGTTGTACACCCCGGCCGTGCACTTTCGTGCTCGCGTCTCGTACATTATCGCGCGCAGAGAGTACGTTTAGCGTTTTGCGAGCGGGGGGTGTATTGCATGAAACCGTGTAGTCGAGAAGCAACCGGAGAGCTGAACAGGCAAGCGAGAAAGAGAGAGAGAGAGAGAGAGAGAGAGAGAGAGATGAAGAAGTTTGCGTGGCGCCCTTGAGTTTGGGCAACTGAACTCTCCTGAACTCGGGAGCAAGTACATTAGCGTGCGAACTTTGTGAAGCTTTGCAAATCATATACGAGTTTTCTCGAGGGAACGAAAAAAAAATCAATGTTACCTCTACGTGGGTGGAAAAAAATACAAAATGAAAAGTAATATGAATTTATATGGAGACTTTACGGTACAGATGCTTTACGGTAACGGCAGAAGGCTGAATCTGCGCGAAGCCAAATTGGTCTCGTGGTCTGAAGCTATCGATATCTTTTCTATTAATAAGGTTGAGGCATTGAAACATTAAAAAAAATGAATAAACAATAAAAAATCGTTGCCCTAACGTGGAGTAAAAAAAAAAAAATGATCTCCTGACTTCGTGATTTAAGAGATTGCCGTTAACCGGAAGATTATTCATGCAAGTGATCAGTTGCCGGGGCATCGACCTTATGGTAATTGAAGCTCTTTCAACGGGTATATCAGGATGATCGAGTCCTGCGTGAGCCGGCAAATAATACCAGTTCACTTTTATTGTTTATGTAGTACCGATATCACGCACGCTCTCATAACGTAATACCCACGCAGATATGTACGGTTATACGAGGTATGCATTTACCGAGCCGGGGATTTAACGTCGTTTCGCACTCACGCAACGCTACCAACAGGGTATCATCGTGGCCGTGGATTCCCGTTCGTATTACGGTCTTCATCGTCGTCGTGTGTTGTCGGCTTTGCAGGAACGCGGCAATAGGCAAAGGCTGCAGGTGTAGAGGCCTTCGTTTGTGACGGAAGGGTGACCGGTTGCTGACACGCGATTGATCGAACGACCTCGTCCTTAATCATTCCCAGCTCATTTACATCGCATCACGACATTGAAGCCACATAGAACACATGCGCCCCTTGCGTTCGATCCAACCAAAGCCACCAAATTGACCGAGCCTGGTCGAAGATCAAGAAAGACATCCGTCTAGATTCGGTCGCACGCAGATCAATCAGTTGACAAAATTTGCCACGAAGCTTCCAGGTAATCATTCCGTGTTCCCAAAGAAATTCCACCTTCGAGACCTCTACCGTTTCCAGAGGAAGCATGCGATACCTCGATCGCAGAGGTCTCAATTGTCCGTAATCACGAGGGACCTTTGGTGACAGCGATTAACAGTCAAGTGCGGAAGGTTACCCTGTAGAACTAAGGGCTAGGTGGGGAACCGATCGATCAAACGACTGCGTCCTCAATCATTCCCAGCTCATTTACATTCGTATCATTACCTTAAAGCCACATGGAACACGCTCGTGTGATGCGTTCGATATAACCAGACCCACCAAATTGACTAAGACCGATCGAAGATCAAGAAAGAGATTCGTCAAGATTCAACGTTAACAAAATTTTCCAAGAAGGTTCCCAATAATGATTCCGTATTCTCGAAAAAATTACACCCTCATCTCCGGTAAGGTGTGCGGAGGAAGCATACAATACCGAAATCGCAGTGGCCTCAATGATCCGCAATCACGAGGTACCTTTGGTGACAGCAATCGACGGTCAAGTGCAGAAACTAAGGGGTGGGCGGGCTTACACGAGTAATTCGCGTTATGGTCAGGATGACGGTTTGCCCTACGATTGGTAGACCGCCAAACACGAATATACTCGTGGAACACAATCCGCCCTCGACGTTAACGTCAGACATCAGTATCGCCACGAACAGAGCTTACGGAGATCATACACTTCTCTCTGACACTCCTCAACCAACACCAGGGTGGATGCGCGTGTATCTGCGTGCACGCGAGGGATGTTGAACTACGACGGCCATAGGTGTACGCTACCATGTGTGGAATACCGTAGGGCATTGCTCTGCGATGCCGTTGGTTGTGGACATGCGTGCATCTTGATGCAGCATGGAGACTACAAGAGCGGGTGGTGGTCCCCGCTCATCTCGCAACTCACCCACAGCCGTCAATCCAGCGCAAACCCACATACGGAAACACCGGTACATATAAACTTGGGCATATTGTGCACACATGCATGTGCATTCGATGCATATTAATCGTATCGGTGCCTGTGGGGGTTTTCACCCTCAGGAACAATACCGACGAACGGTAAACGGGTATGCGTCTTCTGTGGTACAGGATGCTTAAAGGTGATGCGGCAAAACCTTGCATCTTCTTACGAGGCCACCCAATCGCCTTGTCCGGTCCAGGCGTTCAGCGTTTAAACTACAGTGACATGAATTCCAGCCGAAACGGCAAAATTTCCGTGCCGGAGTACATGAGTTCGACAAAATTGTGCCATTTTGTCGGTGCCAGTATACTCGCATTTTTTGCCCAAAATCGAAGTCTCATGACGCAATTTGTAAATTCTAATTTCAAGTGTTCAGTGTGAATTGATTGGATTTATCGGAGTATTTGTTTAACGTCGATATTGAGGGAACATCACCGCGCGATAGTCGACAGGATACGAATTGGGGAATTAATTGAATGTATGAGACAGTGTTGGCCTACGAGTCTAGGCAACACCCGCAACTGCGTTGGACTGCGCGTGCATACAATCATTCTCGTATTACGTAGAACGAAGCGTGCGTAATGCGCGATCAGAGCGGTGAAACATAGTTTCTGTAAGCGTATCCATACATACAGCGGCTCGTTGGGGGCCGCTACCGTGTGTCAGCCCCGGCAGCGTTTATACGTTCAGCCTAATGACGGCGTCAATCATTTTGCGCGGTCGTGTAGTACAAACGCGTGTTGGGTGGCTGTCGGTGGCCGGTGCCCGCGGCACGCCAGCCGTTCAACATCTGGAAGCTGTCGCTCCTCCAGAACACCAGTTACGGTTAGAACTCTCTAAAAAAAATAATAAATAAATAAAATTACGACGCCTTTCCGGACCTCCTAATTGCATTTACTTCGGTCTCTCGGCGGATAGCTCCAGTTTATTTTATTAGGCCGAAATGATCGATGACCCACTGCTTTTTCTTGACGTCTTTTCACTACCCATATTTTTTTGATGGCTTTTTTTTATAGCTTCCATGGCCTTAGGCTCGGAAGAGCCGCCTTGCAGGCGTTTTACCATGCGAGGTACGATTCCTCGGCCTTCTTATTGCCGAAAGTCGACGAATAAAAAAAGATGAAGAAAAATAAATAAAAATAAAACGATGGAAGAAGGAACAGGAGCTGATACTCCGGATCTCGTGCCGAAGTGACTCGTAAAATGTGACGGAGGCCACTTTTACGGCTCGCAACACTTCGGGAGGGCTTTAATGACCGGTTCGCACGTAGGTATCTATCCATCTCTCTCTAGCCGACCGCCCCCGGTGTGTAACCACGCGGATTCTCGAGGGTGCGAGGCTTTCGTACCTTTGCGGGGTCACGGTTGATGCTGACTCCTCCGCCTCCGGTTGAAATTTACTGCGATTTTCGCGGCTCCCGTTGTTGAACCGTTTGCACGGCCCACGCCAACGGGGGGTTCTCTCCGCAACCTCACGTGTGCTTAATATTCAACGCGGCCGGGCTACATGCTGCATCGCAAGTGACCACGCGATCGACCGGCTCTTCGTCACGAGTATTTTAATGGTCCTCATCGAAATTTCGTACATTTTGACAAAATCAATGTACGCTTCCTATATCCACGAAAAAATTATTTCAATAATGTTAACATTCAATTAATCACGACGTCATACCGGAAATACGTCATCTCTGGTCCGAAAATCTCGAAGTGACGTATTTCCGGTATGACGTCCCTTCCGGTCGGAAAATGAGATGTTCAACCCGGAAATGACGCGTTTCCGATATTACGTCACTTCCGATCGAAAAATGAACTGATCTAACCGGAAGTGCCGTGTTTCCAACGAATCGGCGGAATCCTAAAATTCCGGCATCTAAATTCCGGAGCACATAGCGAGGGCGCAAGGTGCCCGAGCCGCAACAGCCTGCTAGTTCTGCATATGATATGTACACGAAACGTTGGTTCTCTCGCTAACTCCTGCGCCCGGAGAGTGACCTGGATCAGGGCTCTGGGTCGTTGATCTCGTTCGAGACCGGGCGAGTGGACGCGAGAATGCCTCTCGTTGGAACCGCGATCCTTTATTATAGTTTACACTATAATCCCACGTGCATTATTATAGTGCTCAGTAAAATATCCACGTAATATTCTATGATAAGTATCAAGCGCACATACGTACTTTGTGCAACGTATGTATCGTATTATATTTCACCGACCATAACCGGACGATATACATTCGTGTATATCGTCGACCTCGCGTATAGCTGACGCGAATGATCCATATAAAATTACTACGGTCTTGGAGCGTATTATCCAAATGAGCTACGGAGTATCATATTCCTTGGCGATTATCGCTGCGACCGGCAAGCTTGCGTTGCATCGGGCTGCATACGTGCGCCCTTTGTTATGCCAGCCAAGTACGCCGCGTCTTGCAACGAGTATTACGATGCGAACCGAAACCGGTGCATCCGAAAGCGGTCGCGGGAGCTTGCGGCACGAGATAGGAAGGCGAGCGCAAATCGGACTTGCCGACTCACGGGGGTTGCGTTCTTCGGTCTCTCCTTGCGCCCCTTGACTATATGCATGTATTTGTATATATATATATGCATCCCAACTTGCATTTGCTGTACGAGATCGCGAGACGTGCCGAAACCGAAGTTCGCCTTCGGGAAAACTCTATGCGCCACTATATCGTACCCCAGTCACGACGCGATAGGAATACAAATGGCCCTGGCGAAATAGTGGAGCCTCCTGCGGTCCGAGTCTCAATTTTTATCCTATCTCTCGTGCAGTTACACTCACTCGCGTTTCCAATTTTCAAGTGTGCGCAGAAATTGAAAAAGTCGATAGGGTAGAAGTGGCGAATACTGTGCGCCATTATTTAACATGGAAAAGCCATGCAAACGCGATCTATGTTCGCGACTTCTGGTCCGTGTGACGAGCGATGAGACGATGCATAATATATTTGTTAAATAAAAATGTTTCAAAACTTCCATGAATCAATCCCGTTGAGCATCGTTATTTAATTAATTTCGAGCGCTGGCGCTGCAGTTTATTTTCCGTAGTCAAATTGCATTTTGCGAACCAGTTCGAGCGGCTTGTACAGGGCTATCATTGCAGTTCGACTAAAAATTATTCAACCTCGAAATCGAAATTGCCCGTTTGCGTTAATTATTTTTCAAACTGTTGGCACCGAATCGTTTGCCGCGCAATTTTTCCTCGCGTTGCACGAAACGCGTGTGTTTATTGCCTGCCGTCAGCGCCGCGGGACCTTCGCCGTTACTTCCAGATGCAAATTATCCGGTATCCATCATCTAGAGGACAAAACGCCTCGCAGCCGTTTCCCGACCGTACCGCCGCGTAAGTTATTCCGACGCGGAGCATTATAACAGCGAGCAGAGATTTGCGTAGCGCACCGCAATTAATGTAGGTCTAACATATTCCTCGGCCAAGTTGAAACGGCTGGAACAGTGCATACTGGCGAGTGCTTTTGTACATTTTGCATCGGTTAACACGTCGCTCAGGGTATCCGAACGGTATGTCCGCTCCGGAGAGCTCGCGCCGTCGTTTCACCGGGCGCGCTGGCGTTGCTCCGCTGTTTCCACTACAAACGTACTATTGCGTGACGGCCCCGTACCACGAGGCTGATATTACCAATGGAAAGCGTTCAGTCTGGTGTAACGAAAAACATTTTCTTCGCACCAGAGAAACCACGCCGTCGTCCCTGGCCGCGGAGCGTGCCGAGGAATCAGGTCGATTCTTCGGGCGATAAGCTTCCCGACGCTGGCAATAGTCGTATAACTTTGACGAGAGGAAAAGTAAAAAGTGGTCGAAGTCTTCTAAACCTTAACTACCGGTAGTGGTTCGCGGATTGCTCCTTTTTTTTTTTTCTTCGATAGTTAAGGTTTAACAAGCCCTGTGTCGTTAAGACTTGCCCATGCGCATGTACCGTGCAGTGAATGTAATGTTTACTCAAGGTAGGATTTAAACGAAAAAAAAAAACCATTTCCACAATCGTATGGTTTCTATGATCGACATCGTAACATTTGATGACATTTTTTTTTTAAGTCTCATTGGATCCTTTACGAATAACTGTGATAAGGGAAGCTCACCTAATTTCGAGACGTGCGTGCTCGCTGGCCTTTAATTTTCCGCGAGAGCGCTCCCTTTTTTTCCTTCGACAATTAAGGTTTAACAAGCCTTGTGTTATTAAGACTTGCGTATGTGCATGTACCGCACCGTAAATATAATGATTACTCAAGGTAGGATTTCTATTTAAATGAAAAATATATCCACAATCGTATGGTTTCTATGATCGACATCGTGACATTTAATAACATATATATATATTTTTTTTAAGTCTCAATGGATCCTTTTCGAATAACTGTGATAAGGGAAGCTCACCTAATTTCGAGACGTGCGTGCTCACTGGCCTTCAATTTTCCGCGAGAACGCTCCTTTTTTCCTTCGACAATTGAGGTTTAATAAGCCTTGTGTTATTAAGACTCGCGCATGCGCATGTACCGCACTGTAAATATAATGATTACTCAAGGTAGGATTTTTTTTTTTTAATAAAAAATATATCCACAATCGTATGATTTCTTTAAT
This sequence comes from Amblyteles armatorius, assembly GCA_933228735.2. NCBI lineage: Eukaryota > Metazoa > Arthropoda > Insecta > Hymenoptera > Ichneumonidae > Amblyteles > Amblyteles armatorius. The sequence goes on along the minus strand of OW121695.1, from coordinate 10,736,361 downwards.
CGACATCGTGACATTTAATGACATATATTTTTTGTTAAATCTCATCGGATCCTTTCCGAATAACTGTCGTAAGGGAAGCTCTCCTGTTTCGCCACGTGCGTGCTGACTGGTCTTTAATTTTCCGCGAGACTCGACAAAAGCTGTATTCTTCTGCAGACGTGCTTGCTACCACTGTCATCTGTTCGCTATGTCCGACTGACGAGAGAAGGACTTCAAAGACTATACCCTAATCACGCAGGCATTTTATCGCGTAAAATGGACGGATCTAGAGAATCGCCGAAAAAGGCAATTATCCGCGACAGCGAATGGAAGAGGATATGAGAGAGAAATGGAGACGAAGAGAGCTCGTCAGTGAACGCTCTGAATAGCTCGTTAAGCTTTTGAAATCAAACACTGGAATCTTCAGCTCTCTTCCGTCCCCCTCTTCTCTATAATTCTATCTGTATATATCATCGGTCCTATCTGCTTCGCGAACTTCCGCGAGCCAGTCAATTGGCAGGAGTAAAAAAAAGGCTTATGAAAATACACAACCAAGAAAACGTAAGTCTCGTCAAGTTCAACGATTAAGTCCCTACAACACCGCACTTCTCAAATAAAATATAAAAAATATTATATAAGAATCAAAATATTATAAATCAGTACTCAAACAATGTTTTCGAACATGTATTCGACAAATGACCAATAGGTCCTTGCGACTCCGAAATCCTTAAATAAAAAGAAAATGTGATATAAAAATCGAAATGTCACAAATGAGAATTTAAACGATACTTTCTAATATCTATTTGATCAATAACCGATGACACGACCGAGTGACGATATTTGACACAGGCAATTCTTGACCCGACAGTACGAAGCGAAGCGTCCGACACGGTAATTCAATAAATTACGAGATATTAATCGAGTCGCAGGCATCGTCCCCGGAATAATCTCGCGAGGGGCGTCTCTTTCGTCGGCGTTCCGATTCGCCCCGGAGGGACGCCGAAAGTGCCCTCTCCAGAAATCCGAGAGACAGAATTAGAGTGACCGAGCTTCGCGAAGACAGAGAACTCGGGTAGACGACGGCGGGAAAGGCGGTACGATCTTTCTTATTTCTCCTCTCTATATCCTGGCGCGTCGCCCCGGTTGACTTGGCTCGGGCTCGCCACTTTTCCGAACTCTTCCGCGGCCAAGGCACGGGCCAAAGACCCGGAGCGACAGCGTGATTCACCATTAGACGGCGCCGCGTTACCGCGGTTTCTCTCGCCGGGGCGTTTTCGGCGCTGAAACTTACACGAATCGTACGCCGCATCGCTGTTCGGATGCACGACTGTGAATCGCGCCGAGTACAAAATTCTACTTCGCCACGCGATTACGTAGCCGAAGAGAATTCGGACCGTATCAAGAGCGCGTCTGGATGTCTGCCGTTCCGGATCTCGGATGCTGCCTCCGTACGTCGTATCCGATTCCGCGGGCGCGCGCGTTTGCACCGCGTGCATGTGCACGGGGACCTCCGCGTGTTGCCTCGACACTGGAAACGGGAGCCGCTGTGTCGGGAGGAAATGTAGAGCCGCTGTTTGCAAAATTGCACACTTGGTCACGCTCTCCAGATTCTCCCTCTTTCGGGGGTTTCTCACGGAGACGTACAAACGTGTCGAGTTAACTCACCGTCGGCTGCCCTGTCTTTCGCTGACTCGTGTGTTGCGATCTCCGGACGACGCCCATGCATGAACGCGCCACGCTCGTCCGTTTTTCCCCGAGGCGGATCGCCCGGATTTGCACCGAACGAGCCAAGGGCTACGCCCACGAGTCCGGGTTCGTGGATTCATGCATCTCAAACTATCCTCCGAACCCACGAAAATAGAATTTATCTTGCTCGAAGGAACGGGGGTTGGAGGGGAAAATCCAAAGCGTACCGTCCGCATCGCGGCGATGAGTCAGCGGTAATTCTTTCCATCCTGGATACAAGCTATTTCGATTCTCGATTAATCGAGAGTCCGGGAAATTTATTGTTTTCTGTACCTGAATAATCGGAGTTTTTAAGCAGGCGGGATCTGCGGATAGAGCAAGGTAAAAATTGTGACAAAATTTTGAGTGTATTCGAAGTTTTCTTTCCTTCGATTTGTCGGATTCGTCTTGCGATTTCCTACACTGAGAAAACACGTGGTTGGATTAACCGAGGCGCGTTTAACTGCGTCCAAAGGCGTTATTTAGTTGGTACAATAAGAGATTTTGTTTGAAACGAAATATTTTGAATCGACTCAAGCGAATAATCGTTCGAGAAAATAATTATTTACTTGTACCAACCGAATGTAAGCTTTGAACGTATGTGACTGCGAATTTGGTTATTCCAAGCATTTTTTTTTTTTCGGGGTTTAATTTTTTTTTTTTTTTCAACTTGTCGGATTTGTCCCAGAAAAAACATTATCGTACGCGTTCCAGCTCCGTGTCACGGACATCAAACGCGTTTCGCATATAGGACAATGTATACAGTGTGTACATGTATAATGCGCTATGCGTCCGGGCTTGATCCTCTTTCTCATCCTCATTCTCCTCCGCTCGGCTGTCCGGCAGCAGACGTTTCATATAATCCAGGCTGAGCTTCCAAACGAAGCCGGATCTCGGGTTGCTCACGGTACCGGAGCTCGCACCCATTCTTCACGTCTTTGTCGCTACCTGACCCCTCGGCCGCGCTGGTCCAGCTAATGAGCCCTGGGAGTCATTGTGTCATCGCCATCCGATACTACCACTGGCCACATGCTCACGGCGTGAGCGCGACATCGCGTTTTCGCCCCATTAATTTTTTCACCTCCCTTACCACCCTCTTCGACTTTCACACTAAGAGAAGGATCTGATAAAAATTACCAAAAATCTGGTAAAAGCCGACAGAAATTTCAGGTATACATTGAGAAAAAAAAATTGTTGCATTAACCTGATACGTTCAAAGTTGTTGTTTGGTTGGTATAACTAAATCATTATTTTATTGAACGATTACTTACCTCAGTCGATTCAAAACTAAATAATGCCCTTGAAGGCGGGTGAACGCAGCTTGGTTCATCCAACAATTTCTTTTTCTCAGTGTATGGGAAACACAGCGACTTGGCGGCAAACATTCGTATTAAAGTTCACACGTTCTGCTAGAAAATATGGTGATTTTCGGTATCGGGGATTTTACCCGAATATCCCGTAATTTTTGCTGAAATATAATTTATTTTTTTTACCAGAAAATTCTGAGTTTTTATCCACAGAATTCTCAGTATCTCGGTTGCACTACCTTTCGTCCACGCAAAAATTCAGCAGCTGAATATTTGTACAAGCAGCCAGATACGCAAAATTTTGCCAACCCGCCTTCAGGAAGAAATTACCACACGGGTCGGGTAAAAAATTGCTACGGCGCCTCTGAAAATTTCGCCTATCGCAACCGGCGCCGGTGTACCGTGTTTTGCCTGGTCGAAATATGCCACGTGACATGGTAGTTATTCCGAGTTCCTTCTTTAACTCTACGCTCAAAAAAAAAAAAAAAAAAAAAAAAATTCAAATGAAACCGCAGCCGTATCACCCGGAATTACCCAACACATACAGAAATATGCGTTCGTCAAGACTTTGACGTTGGCGAGTCCGCTCTTGATCCTCGAACTTCGGGCGATGAGGACGAGGTAGTTAATGGGGAATCTCCGGTTCGGAGCAACCGCCAAAGTTCTCGTTCACTCGTCGACTCTCAAAGAGAGCCGTCGAGTCCGCTCCAGACCAAACATTGCCGGATCGAAATGCTCGCCCGAGCCGGAAGGGCTGAACGTTTATGTACTCGCTCGGCGTACCCGCTATCTTCAGAGATGATATTTATCCTCGCATTATGGAATATGTGCGTTAGCCATTACTCCGATCCGGAGGGCCAGTTCGTTAATGAAGCTCGATGCGGCGCTCCGACGGTCATGGGACAAACGAGAATAACGTCCCAGCTTCGTCGGTAAAGTCGTCGGGAAAGGAACCGCTAGAGAGAGCGGCCGGGACAGATTTTTCTAACGACCAGATCCACCGACCTCGCTTCGAGAAATTGAATAGATGAGCGCGGTTTCAACAACCGAATAGCCTCTTCTTGGCCTCCCTTCGTCTCGCTCCTGAAACTCCTCTGCAATCACGAATGGCCCCGAAGCTATCCGAATGTCTGCTTCCCGACCTGTATAACGCACCGCATAACTCCCGCTCTCTCGTTACGGTACCGGCACACCGAGAAGATTCGAAACTCCATGCGAATTCATATTAAAACTCGCCGAAAAAAAAAAAGTAAATAAAATGAAATAAAATGAGAAGAAAAACAGAATTAACAAACTTGGCGATCTTCTTCTCGGCCCCCTCGGCGCTGCAGCTGTGCAATCTTCCTCGTTCATATTAATTATATAAACTCTCGACTTCGCCTCTCGGAATCGTCGGGGCTCTCGAGAAATACACTTTTTTCCCGGATCAACGCCGGAGTCGTCAACAGCTTCGCGTGCACGTCGCGTTGCGACGATGAATCTTCATCGGGCTGATCCCTCGCCCCGGCGGGCTCCTCACAAAAGCCACTTCATCGAGATCGCCGCCCTATTCTTCCCTCACCTTTAACTCATCCTCGATTTTTTTTTTTTTTCCTCTTTCTTTTCTTTAATTATCGCAGTCCGCACGCCGAAGCGCATGCACGCGAGAATAATATGTAGACAGAAGAGCCGTGTATCTCGTGTCCAAGTGTCGCTCCTACCCTTTGTTCTTCCCTCTTCCCTTTGCTTGCCGCTCGACGAGTTATATATGTATATGTTTTTTATTCTTTCCGTCTTTCGATTTTTTTTCTTTCATCCTCCAGCGCGCAGTCTCAGAACGGACAGTACAATGAACTAATCTCCGTTCTGCCCTCAGGCCGGCCGCTCCCTCGCGCTCTCCTCATCCGAGTCCGCACTTTCAAGTATCTCGGCCCGAGTTCTGTACTCATTTCCGAATATTCGAAGCACGTCACCGGCAATGCAGATCGCTCGTGTATGCTCCGTGCCAGAGCGGGGCTGAGAAAAAGGGCGCCTGAGAAAAACGATAGTTTTGTAAATTTGATTATCCGGACTAAATGTTTTTATGCAAAAACTGTTACATTGAATTTAATGTAATATTTGTATTGTACATGAAAAATTAATAGACTTTCGCTGTGAAATTTAAGTCAATTATCAAAATAAGTATTTATAACGCTTTTAATATACTGTGCATCAATTTTTCATAACTATTGAACGGGCAATTTAATAGACCAGTTCATGCATAAAAACGTCCAGTGCCTGTGTATTAAATTGCGCTCGAATTTTGTTTTTACAGTTTATACACCGGCGCAGTCTTCTCTCATACTGTAGAAAATTACTGCATGAAAATTAATGTGCCGGTACTGGAAGATTTTATGCATAAACTAGTATATTAAATTTAATATACAAATGCTATGCAAAATAAATGTACGGTAAATAAGCAAATGATAAAAAAGTGATATTTTGTGATAAAAGTTCTTTAATAATACTCCAAGTTTTTACAAATGACTTTAAAACTAGTCTAATTTTACATAATATTTGTACATTAAATTTGATGTACTTGTTTTTGCACAAAAGCTTCAAACACCGGTGCATTAAATTTACATATTTTTTTTACAGTGCATGGTCTTCAGGACGGACAGCGCAGTGAACTAATCTCCGTTCAGCCCAGACCGGGCGCTTCGTGCGCTCTCCTCATCCGAGTCCGCACTTTCGAATATCTCAGCCCGAGCTCCGCACTTGTTCCCGAATATTCGAAGCCCGTTACCAGCGCAGCCGCCGTGCGGATCGGTCGTGTACGCTCCGTGCCAGAGCGCGACTCGCGTAAGGTCGCCTCTTGCCGATCTTGCAGCACCGGGCGCTCGGGCTCGGCGTACTTTAGCTGGGAAAATCTCGAGATTCGAGCGAGCGCAAATTCATTCCGTCGAGTATCAGCGATATTGCCGAGACTCGGGAGGATTTCGCGAGGAGGAAGGATGAAGGGAGGAGGCGGGAGTCGAGATATAACGCTCGAGAGGGCAGAGGAGAAGAGAGAGCCGGCGAGGGGAAATATAGGTTTCATTATTCACTGTTAAGTTATTGCTCTCCCCGGTCTCGCCCCTCGAGCTCCTCGCCACCATCGCCGCGGCATCAATATCATAATGGTGTCTTAAAAAAAAAAAAAAAAAAAAAAAATTCTGCATATAAAGTATTACGATAGTAACGATTTATGATATCTCTTTAATTTCGATCTTGGCGAGTATTATGCGCCGTAAGAATTATATTGACTCTGTTAAACGATGCGGGGAATGCGAGAGCTATGATCTCACTTGTGTGCCGCGTATGGCGTAGTGCGGGAATCATAAAAATTGTGAGAGATGTATTTAACGTTGCGGCGTATAAAAAATTAATGGAGGAGGAATATTTAATGGGTGGCCTCGTTAATAAAAAAAAAAACATTAATCAAGAATGCGAGATCGGGAATAGTGTGTGTTGGGTCTATTTGTATCGTCGAATCTCTCCAGGTTTGTTCCGGCGCATCAAGCATGCGGGAATTATGTTTCAACGCTGACGCTCGCCGGCCTGCAGTTTGTAATTGTGCGGTACGAATTCATGAATGATGCACTGTGCGCACTGCCGCGGATAGACGTCAGGCTTGGAATAAAAAAATATATAATGCAGTCATACGTTAACGAGTAAAAAAAATTGCATATCTTTCAACTGACTTCATATGCGAAACAACGTATTACGGTTTATTAATTTCGTAAAATTGTATACCGTCCTTTCAAAGCCACAGTGCCATCGACCCGATCCTATGCCATCAAAATCATCGATTCATACCCTGATGAAAAAAATATCAATGACCCAAATAAGATCGGCTCACGGGCTGCCAAAAAAAAAAATTGTTATTTCAATTCGACTTCCGATTCTTCCAAATCCATAAGTGATCGAAACGAACCCCTGTCGCCTTGACAGTCTCGCCGTCCCTGCTTCAATATCATCTGGGATCGTGAGAACTAAAAGTAGAATTAACATTTTAAAAAAAGTCCTTTGGCAGTCAGCGAGCCAATTTTTTCGTGTGTATCTCTCGGAGGGTCTTTAGCGCCATTAACGGCAATTCCGACAGAAGTGTCACATCGACCGGGAAAGTCAAATATTTGGCAGCTAGCGATAATTTCTCACCCCCCCTGGACGATCGTGTCCGTATCATATTGCGTCGTTTGTTTAATCATTCGAGCGAGCGAGATAGCTCCGACTATCGTTCCCGACGCGCGTCAGTGTGCGTGGCACACTAATGGTGATCTACAGGACGGCATAATTCATGCGTGGAGCCAACAGCAACAGCGGCGAGTACACGGGAAACTCGTCGGTTCTGGGTCTCTCCGCGGAGCCCGGGTTGTTACGACGCCATGATGATTTACCGGGATAGCTTCGGGCCGACCGGTCCTCCGGCCGGCACACCCGACAATTCGTTTTATGACGCAATGCAACACGCCGACGCAACAACGAAACGTTTTACAACGCGACAATTAAAGCACTCGGCACTGCACGGCACTGTACAGTGCAGGGCGTTGAAACGAGTGCGAGCGGAGAGGGTTGAAACGACCGAGACGCGTTCGCGGAGGGCGGCTGCGTTCCGGTGTGTATTTCCAGCACTGCAGTGTCGGACAGTGGGCGCCTTTATGTGTGTCGCGATCGCGTACAGTGGGAGCGAATGAGGTAATGTCCTATCAACTACCGATATGGCCCAGTCGCGTCACGAGAGATTTAAAAGCGATTCGGCCGTTGACAGAATGCTCGACAAAACTACTCGTGAAATGTCATTTTAATCGCTGCTTCGCGTCCGGTTGTCGGCCTCGGGATACGATATTGAACTCGGTCATGGAACACGTGGGCAAGGGGTACTTTAGTATTTTTTAAATTTACAAATTTTTTTTTTCAGATTTGTTATTGATCGATCTTGGGAGGCTTTTTTGGGAAAACTCCTTTGCAGGTGACGAAAAATGAATAGACTCTTAGAGTGAAATTAAGGTAAATGATTGGAATTTAAGTGCTTTTATAGTAAAATCAAAGTAAACTATAAAAATTAAATTGTTTCTATGGTTTTCAAATTTTTCGTAACAATTGTACCTGAAATTTAATATAGCACTTTATGCATAAAAACTTCTAATATTTTGTGGATTAAGTTGCGTGTGAAATTTGCTTGACACACCTTTTTTTAATTATTAAAAACGAAAACTCGTCCCGAAGCTTGAACCTATTCGATATAGTTTAACGATACTTCCCTTTACAGCCGAGATGTTACGGTTCTCCCTTAGGTGGCCGTCGTTCGGCTGTTCGCCGGTACATGTGTGAACTACCACTTACGAATACATGCTGATTTCGGTATGGTAAGCGGGACGGTCGCGTCCCAAATGCACCAACGGGAGGACGTTTCGAGCCATCGCTCGTCGTGATTAATTAACGCGACGTCGCGATACCGTCCGGGATCCGAGCCGAGTCTCCAGGCGGCGGTGATGCCAGAAGCGCATACCGCGAGTGCGCCCAATATCGGAAGTGGAATCAACGCCGCGAATGTGGGCGAAGCGACGGAAAATAATATAACCCGTGCCGATGTAAGCGGGCTCGAAAAATCCGAGGTTGACGCCCGAGAAGGGTTCGTCGAGCTCAGTCGGGACCGCGTGCTGTATATAATACCGACCCTGTCGTGACCCGTCGTTTCTGTCCCGACGGATTCTTCGGTCGTTGACGAGAGTGATGGAAAATTAACGTTAATTATCATATATCGTGGATATTCCGGGGAGAAATTACGTTACGTATTTTATGACAGGGCGGAATGTCGAAGCGGTGATTAATTAACAGAAGTGTCTGATGTTCACTGCTAGATGAGTGAAATGTGGGGCAAAGCGACCAATCGATGTCGTATAAGACTTATACTATTCAGTCGTGATATTATAAGATCGATCGTTGATACGTAGTCAAAGTGATGGGAAATTACGGTTAAATAAGACATATCGTGGATATCCCGCGGAGAAATTACGCTAAGTATTCCCTGAGAGGGCAGAATATTAATGATTAATTAACGATAATTCCGAATGTTAACTGGTAGGTGAGTAAAATTTGGGGCAACGGACCGATCGATGCAGTGCAAGAGGTCCAACGGGCTGTTCAGTCGCGAAACTCTAAGGCCGAACGTTGGTATTTCATCGCCGTGCAAATCCGCGGGGCATAGAAATTTAATGGAAATTCAGAGGGACGGAAGAGTGTGCCAACGAACAATTTCGCAAAATATACATGAGATCACCTTTGAGTACATTTGCCGCTCCATACTCTCGGTGCACACCTGGGGTCTGCAGTTCGCACATGCACACACAGGCGAGACCACGCTTATAGACAGATGGTTTAACGAGGAGAGGCGGTGGAGTGCATTCGCAATTGGTCACTGGGGAAAATAGCGTAACCTAATTAACACGTTAATTGCTCGCCGACGCATTTGCGTGTTCTCAGTGAGGGCAGTTAATAATTTTCGTTTGCCCGAAAATGTGGAACACTTTCGAAAAAAAAAAATGCGTGAAGTGTTTTACAGTTTTCATTAGTGGGCGCAGTATTTCGCGTCACATTGTCGCGAAGTTAAAACAGTTACCGATATCGGGAGAATCGTATCGTGATATTCGCGATTCTGCGCTATTGTTCTCGAAAAACCAACGCCTTTTGGATATACGAGATTTAAAAATTTGCGAAACGGCACTTTTTTTCAAAAAATTTCGAGATATCGAATTAAAACCTTCGCCATTCTTTTCAAGTGGCATATTTACCAACCGATTTCAGTAAAGAAAAAATTCTAAAAAAATTTCTTGAAAAAATACAATTTTTGTCGAAAAATTGTAAGGGTTACCCGTTCTCATTTTTCCACTTTCAAAATGGACAAATATTTTTTTTCGAGGTATCGATTTTTTACCACCTCCATTGGCTTTAAGTGGCCCGTTCCGGCTCAAAACACATGCAACTTGTATTTTTTTCGAAATTTGAAAAATTCACCATTTCCAGCATAGGGAATCCTATGTTAAATTTTGCGAAACGGCACTTTTTTAATAAAAAGACCGGACACATTTGTTTGGATTTGTTTTCCAAATTAACAATAGCAGGTCGTAAAAGAAACGGTCAGACCAGTCGGCACACTGCATAAACCAACATTTCACAGGCAGCCAGGCACGCCCTTTACCCGAGAACAAATCTTGCGTTTTTTTCCGAATAAAAGTGCTTTAAAGTTTTCATCAGTGGCCGCGGCAATTTCGCTTCACCTTAGCGCGAAGTTCCACCAGTCACCGATATCGGAAAAACCGTGTGGTTATATTCACGATTCCTTGCTCTTGCTCCGAAGAAACAAGCGCCTTTTGCATAGCCGAAGTAAAAAAAAAAGAAAAGACCGGACACATTTGTTGGAATTTGTTTTCCAAACGAACAATAGACGGTCGTAAAGGAAACGGTCAGACCAGTCGGGCGCTGCGTAAACCAACATTTTACAGGCAGCCAGACACGCCCTTTAACCGAGAACAACTATCGCGTTCCTGAATCTTGGGGGCGGCCGGTGCGGATATTCACTCGGTTCCCGTGGCCCTCCGTTGGAACTAACTTAGCGAGAGCGTCATTTCCACCGCTGGGTGTACTTGCTGCGGCCAAGGGTGAGTAAGTATTATGGTTCCAGAGACGGTGATAGAGAGACATAATAGTGTTTCGTGGTCGGGCGTACGTGTACGTCCGTGTTGCACGAGCACGGAACACAAGCTATGTGTTAACGCGGAGTGTGTGACCAACATTTCACGTAGAGAGCTTCTATTCCTGCTCCGTTTAACCGTTAGCCCGACGACATCTTTCGACCGTAATAATACATACTAATTGAGATGAATCTAGGGAGCCGACAAAAACCGGCGGACGAACCCCGGCAAAAACAACCGAGGGTGTGAAACATCGATGGTTGGATACGGAGTGCAAGAATCTTTTTGGTCAGTCGCGTCAACAGCGGTGACAACCCTCATTCGTGTCGAGACCGTGATCGATTGATCGAGAGAATGATTACACGGGGAAGCAAAAAAAAAAAGCATCGCGACCTCCGAAACTTCTCTGACAGTCGAAAGATAACAAATCGGGATGGATGTAAAGTGTTTTTTCTGAATACTATATTCATCATCGAATCGTCGTTCGGCTTTCGGTATGGTGAATGAGTGAAAATACAGATTCCCGGAGACTCCAACAAAAATATTATGCAAAGACTGTGGCGGAGAGCAAAGTCAGGTTCTTCGCCGTGGCACGCCTCGGCCTTATTTTTCTTGACTTGGCATCGAGAATATCTAAGACCCAGATGCATATTTTCTCCGTTTTCCCTTTATTTTGCATTAATTTTTTTTATCCTCTCGTCCCCGAGCACGTTCCCCTCTTTCTTTAAGCTCCATCTCCGAATTGCATTTCCGCGCCGTAGTTGTACGTAAGTCAAACAGATCGTCTGGCGGATTGCGTGCGTCAGTGTTGGAGTCGAAAATCTGCAGAAAGCATCGTGATCGCGCGTCATCCGTGCGGCGTACGAGCTGCGCTTCAATCCCAGTCTCTCACATTCTTATTTCCGCTTCCATTCGTCTCCGAGCTTACGGCGAATGAGGAAATGTAAGCCATACCAGTCGGATAATCGCGGAGCCGCGACAAGAAATCGTCGCAGTCGGTAAAATTCCGCAAGCCGAGGAATCCTCAGAAGCAACAACGGAAGAAAACACTGAAGAAGTCCCACCAACCGAAACTTATTCTCCGTCTATGCAAAACCGGGAAAGCCCAAATCGAGGAAGAAAAACGAGAAACAGTGAAAAGTACTTTGTATAGCAATTTTAACCAACTCCCTCGATCTTCAAAGAGAACATCGAAGCGCTCTATTCGTTCGATTCCCACCGTCTATTGAGCATTTTGGAGTCCGGGCTGTCGATTTCGGGCCGATTCCGTTGAAGACTCGCCGGTGACCAGCCCGTTAATCCGTCGTCAGTCTGTCGGAAGAGTTACAGTGAATTCCGTCGAATCGCCATTGACAAGGGAACCGAATGCAGATATTTTATGCGGGTGAGTTCGCGCAGCGTTGAGGAAGGTGAACGAGACGCGATGCTGACGATACCTAGAGGCGCACGGAGCGTAAGCAGAGACGAAAGGAAGGCGACATGCGCGGGTACCTTTCTGTGCGCGGTAATGACTGCAAGTGACGGTACGCGCGGAAAGCCCGGATGTCACGTGAGCTTGTTGCGAGGCCGAGCTGTTAAGCCAGAGTGCCTTTTCTCCAGGAAGATGAGATAGGATGAGGAAGGAGATAAAGAGGAAGGGGAAGAGAGATAGAGAGAGGGAGAGCGGATAGTTAGACCACTGTGGAAAGCCGGCAGATGGAAGAGGCAGCAGGAAGTGCGAAAGCTCGGGTCGCGCTATAATGCCGCGGCGGTGGGTCATAATCAAGGTAATGGCAAAACAAAGCGCGAGGGCGGCCGGGCGAGTGGGTACCGTACGTGCCTTTGCCTCCCAGTGGTACATCGGCCAGTCCCGTCTGCGACACACGATGTGACAGGCATACATTACCGGTCTGGTTGGAAATGCACGCGCGTTATCCGAAGTTTCGCGGCAACTGCGAGGACGAGGGTTGAGGTTCGAGTTATACGAGCGAGACGGAACTCCCCCGCACCAGGACACGCACCGGGGTACGTATCCGGCGCTTTGCGCAGGATAGAGTGTATCTTCCACCGCATCATCGCGTGGGTGTGCGATACATGACAACGCCCCCCTCCACCCCCGCGGATGTTGCTTCCACTCACGGTGCGACTGCACCTCGTTCGTCGACAGAGACACTGCCTGAATTGATACCCGTGATTCATTAATGCATTAGCCGAAGCAGAAAGGTCAGGCAGGAAAGCCACTGGAGTAGAGTCTCGTCGTTCGATGACGGAAAAGTTTTCCACCGCCAGCCAATGATTATATTTTTGTAGTCACAGGATATAGTCATAGTGCATAGTCGCAATATATAGTCACAATATATAGTCACAGTATGTAGTCACAGTATGTAGTCACAGTATGTAGTCACAGTATGTAGTCACAGTATGTAGTCACAGTATGTAGTCACAGTATGTAGTCACAGTATGTGGTCACAGTATGTGGTCACAGGATTTAGTCACAGGAATTAGTCACAGGATTTAGTCACAGGATTTAGTCACTGGATTTAGTCACAGGATTTAGCCACAGTATGTAGTTACAGTACATAGTCACAGTACATAGTTGCAGTATATAGTCACAGTACACAGTCACAGTATACACTCACAGTATTCCTGGAAAGCAATACGACGAGGTACGTCAATGGCAACTTTTCATTTCCGATCCGATTAGTATTGAATTGATTCTATGAGCAAAAAGACTTGACGATTGTTACGAAGGCCTTACGTTTTTTACGGATTCACAGTCCTAATTGAAGGGGAGACGTAAGTTCCAGCAATGCGGAACCGGGATGACTTTTCGTCCACAAAGGTGAGATCAAAGCGCGCCGTTTCCAATGTTGCGTCGCATTTTAGTCGTCGCAGTTTTAATAATATAGGACTGCTTTGACTCCAGGGAAGAATTGCGACCTTATTCGGGCAAGAAAATTCGAGCCGCCTTCTCGCAGAGGTGGCAGAGCAACGAGTTGAAGCTCGGCTGCTTTTACGGAATGCAATACCGACGCGCCGGCACGCTGAGGACTTTGCTGCCCTACGGCTCTTTCGAGAAATCTTTATTCTGTTATCCGGCGCTTTTCTCACTGGCTGCCGGGTTAAGCATTTTAGAGGAACGTGGCTCGCATGGAGCCGGAACGGGGGTGTTTGTCTGCAGCATGCGAGAGACTCGACGCGTAGTGAACCATAGCGAATAGTACCGTGCAGCGCACGGCCGGCGCGGAAGGCTTTTAGCCGTCTGAATTAAGCTCCGCGGACTAAGCACCGATATACCCGCTCGCGTTCTGCAGATACGGTTTGAGAGGCGATGAATTCCGGATCGTATATGCTCTCACGTATTTTTGCGTTTAATCCAGTTTTTTTTTTTTTTTTTCGAAACACAATACTTTAGCTGTGCAAGAGGCCCGATGCCAGTGGAAATTCCACACAGCTTTAAGAGGGAAGATTGAAAATGCCCTCCAATCATAATTCGTTCGCAAATTCTTAAACAGATGATGCAAACTCGCTGCAAGCATCCAGTTTTTTCCAGATAAAATATCTTGGCTCCTTAAGAGGTCCGCATGCCAGTGGAAATTCTACAACAGCTTTTAGAGGGAAGATTAAAAATGCCCTCAAAGCATAATTCTTTCGCAAATTCTTGAGGAGCCGATGCGAACTCGCTGTAAGATTCGACGGCTTCGTTTCGATTTAAGAAACTGTAAAAAGTCTCGCTTCGACGTCATCCCCATGTTCAGCAATGCAATACCACTGCGGGCATAAGGGTCTTAGGCTTGTGCGTGCAGAATCGTCGGCGAACCGCGGAATGGAATCGTCGATGGAGGATCGACTTCGATAAAGTAACTCACGGTAGCCGTTGCGAGGATACTCGTATACGCCACGAGCCAAAACGATCCAAAGTGGCATGTACGTCGAACCAATATTCTCTCTCCTCTTTTGTTTCATTCTCAAGGATATCGTACTCACCTCGGGGAAAGAGCGTTCCACTCCGATGTTACGATGTATCGACACTGCACTGTTGTTCCCTCAACGGAAAGAAGATAGTTCGATCGACGGCCCGGCGCTGGTGTCGCCTCAACGCATCTTACTCCTTCGCGAGCTCCTTCTTCAATTGCAGCTATCGATATCTCCACTAACATTGACTATCCTGCAGCGACTCTGGTTCTTTTCTGAAATCAAAAAGAAACCAAGTGGTGAGATATGAACCGAAAGTCTCGTAGGTACTGTTCGAGCTCATTCAATGTGCCGAAAGTCTGTTTGCTCGATAAACCTGAAACTGAGATCCAGACTAGCGACAAGTGGAAGATATGTTTTTCCAAAGAGCTGCAACAGCTTCACAGTTCCATGAGTGGCAGTGTATTTTTTTTTTTTTTTTTTGTCCTCGCGACCCAAGAATTTTTCGACACGGGAGAAGACATCGAGTGATCAATTTTCATGATGCTCCCTGATAGATCGATGATAGAATATCGCGGCAGCGAGTGAGTAATCGAGTTTTCTCGGACTCAACATTTGTCACCTGTGTCGCAAGGAGACAAATCGGAAAAGCTTTTACCGGACCGTAGCTGCCAATGCCCCATCTTCCGATCGACGTGAATTGAACCGAAAGAAAATCAAACGAATGATCGAGTGACTCCGTCGAGCTATGAATGAGTGCCGCGGGGCTAAGGCATTCGTGCGGAAGGGGTGGCAGCTTTGATGGAACGTAGCCAGGCTGAGCAGCGTCGATTGATCGTTCTCCGGAGGGTTGAACCTGCGTACTGTACAATATGTATTTAGTGCTTTAGCCACGAAACTCCATATCGCTGCGCAACCAGTCGACCGTGCTCCGCCGAACCGCAACACTTCCTCGTCGGTGGTTTTGTACTTCCTCATCGAGGAAACCTTGCATTAGCGGGGTTTGTGAGTACACTAACGGCATCGGTGCGTTTCGCCCGCTCAAGAACAATTTGAGGCTGATAATGAGAGAAAATAGATTGCCGTTGGTAGCAAACAACCGGAAAGCCGCGAATTTATCCTCCTACCTCGTGCGGTCCCCGGATAACCGAACTGTTTCAAACTCCATTTTGTATTTCTCCACCGGGTCGTAATCCGTACGCGGAAGCTGTAGCCTTCAGACTTGTATTTTCAGGTACCGTCGACGTACTTCCCGCATGTTCCCAGCTTTCTTGTCCGCTTTGAGTGCCTCGGGCACATGAGCTTCCATACCCGCGTTTGTCGCTCCCGTGGCGATTTCAATTTCGCTCGGGTCGATGTAGAACGGCCGGGAGAGGTCGTTTCAATGCAATTTGGCCACTCCAAAGGCGAGGCGGCCGGAATATATCCACTGTCCGTTCGACGACGGCGGGACATCCTCTAGGCTGGTTCAGCATGGTGGCTTCTGGCGAAGAGTCTGTGTGCGTTCCGTGTGAGCGGTGTGAGCGTGGGTGCGTATACACCAGGGAGACGAAAGCCTCTCGCCTTCGCCAACGTCCAGGCCCACACACACCAATCTCTGATAGTGTGCGGGATCGTGTATGTCATGGTGGATAGGGAAACGTCGGAGCGTAGAACAACCAAAGCACCACTTAATCCCGCAGGGTGCCGCAAGAACTGTGCCTCGTGTGTTACCTCAAAGTCCCTAATGGTTTGAATCGGGAAGTTTGGGGCACCTCATACTCGAAGGATATTCCCATTTATCCATTGACCCAACGGAAAGTAAATCTCTTCGTTCATTGATTTTTTGCGGTTCACGCCCATTTCCTTCCTATTGTCCCGTCTTTGGACAATGTCCGGCCTTTCTCAGGGCACTCTTTCAGGACCTCGCTCCATGCCATTTGTTGATACACTCATGGAGTCTTCGTAAGTGACCAGTCATCTATTTACGACAGATAGGTCAGCACGAATTCCTGGTTCGGTCCATTCAATGTCGTATTCTGTCTCCCGCTCTCGACACCCAATCGTTCCTTCATCCTCTCGGGTCAATCTGCTTTCGCCGGTATTCTCCGTCTGTGCCCCTCCCTCTTGGTTCGCGAATCCGGAACTCATTGTCCGTTTTCTACTTCGACTACACTTGCGAAAACCCCACGTCGACCCTCGAGCCGAGCTTCCGCGAGAGGAGCACAATGGACCCACTCTGGAAACCTGTGTCAACCCTATAATTTAGCCAACCATCGCCGTGCGCCAATACCTAATACCAGCTCGTCGACGTCGAATCGTGACGGCAACGTTCTCCGATTGCAGCCTCCGTGCTCAACCTCTCTCGGCCGGTCGCGCTTGTGTGTACTGTTGAGATATAGAACTACCATCCTACCCGTTCCATCGTCTACCCTGCCTTTCTCTTCTCAATCGAGTCTCAATCACCGCGGGGAAACTACGATCGTTCACCATCGTACTTAACACCTCTCAACACTGATTCCGGGGTTGCGATCACGGTGGGAATCTTGCCAGTCCATTGAAGTTTTCGATGGGAACTTTTTTTTACGTATCAGCCCTTCCGGGTTTCGTCGATTTCTGGCATTCGATCGACCGAATTCTGCAATCTTGGAATTCCAGCCCTTGACGAAGACATTTGCACTGGCGATGACTGTCATGAAAGTGCGCTCCCTTTGATCTCGTGACGCTATGCAAAAGAGCGCCATATTTCCGTGAATTGGTGCTGCTTTTTTTTCTCATAAAAGATACCGATCGTCACGAAAGCTACGACCACGTCTCCGGACTTACCCCAGCTTCTCTGAAGCATGCTTCAATAACCGCCGCTTTCATTCCCATTGATATTCAATGCTGTACGAAGTTCGGAGCTTTGGAGAAGCTGGTAAAAGTATTACACTCATGTTCGTCAGTGAAGCGGTTGCGAAGACTTCCATCATCGCTTTTTCCATCCGACTCAATTGGTTCGCCAGGCAAGAGTGTTTTGTAAGACAGTGAAAGGCGTGATATAATTTGAGCACGCAGATGGCCAAGCCTCGTGCGGAAATTAATGAGCGGAGCGTAAAGAGGGGTTCACATGAAATGGAACTTCTCATGACAATCCTGTCCGGTCGATCGTCCGTCCGTTTTCCATAGTCAAACCAATCACCCATCCAGCGGTCTATGTGCACTCTCGGGATGGAACGAACCAATTCGATCACCACTGCCGTACATCGGGACGACAAAGATATTTTTATGAAGATCTACCGCTGGACTTCTCATGACAATCCTCTCAGGACGATCGTCCGTCCGTTTTAAATTTTCACATCATTCATTCAGCCACCCATTCAGCGGTTCATATATGCACTCGGAATGCAACGAACTAACCTGAGTACCACTGTCCTACATCGGGACGACGAAGATATTTTTATGAAGATCTACCGCTGGACTTCTCATGACAATCCTCTCAGGACGATCGTCCGTCCGTTTTTAATTTTCACATCAGTCATTCAGCCACCCATTCAGCGGTTTATATATGCACTCAGAATGCAACGAACTAACCCGAGTACCACTGCCGTACATCGGGACGACAAAGATATTTTTATGTAGATCTATCGCTGGACTTCTCATGACAGTCCTCTCAGGACGATCGTCCGTCCGTTTTCAATTTTCAAACCAGACATCCAACCCCCCAGCCTATTCCGATCATCTCTGTAATATCGGGTGTCCCTGTCTATCGTGATCTTCGTATTCTCAACAATATCCATAAAAACATGCAATGGAAAGACAACCCGTGTGTGGCTCGATTACGGGAACCTCTACTGTAGAAATGTCGGTGCAGTTGCACACACACCGAAGCCCTACAAAAATCGATGACGCGCGAGCGTGCAAACGTCACGACGTGACGACCGTTAACGTCGCCACAAATATTATTATTACCGCGAACGAGGGGCAGGAGGAGTGGCAGAGAGTGCCGCATGAGGAGCCGAGTGTGAGAAGTGACGGTTCGACATCGATCGTGTCGATGAACGAACGCGTGACCGACCGCTAATAGAGTTACATTCATGGCCCATTTAGCTTATTGAGGAACACGGTATACCAGTTAGAAGGGTGGCGGCCAGCATGAGACGAGAGAAACGAGAGAGACAGAGGGATAGGGGTGGAAGGGGGAAAGAGGGATGAGCAATCCGCTTGGGCGAGATAGAGACACGGGGGGGTAAAATCAACGGGTCACAAATACTCATGTTTCTGGCAAGCGATGAGCCGAATTAACCGGAGTCGACGATGTTTCCCTCACAGCACATTTTGTGACACGGTTGCGTCCCTTCGCTCTTTGCCGTGCCGCATCACCGCTGCAATTAGCGCGCGTTTTCGCTCGAACCACTTCGGCTCCAACTACTCCTCTTCTTCCTCTTCCTCGTTCTAATCTCGCGAACATTAATGCTCCGCTACAAACCCATCGAATCTACGATCAACCACAGCGCCAGTTTCTTTCACCGTATTGCCCTCTCGAGACTTCCGACGAAAAACGCGTCAATGCTCGGAGCAATTAAAATATTCTGGTGACTGAGCGTTCGATAATGGATGCGGAGGCCAATGCTTGCTCAGCTGTTGACTGAGAATACACGCTCGACGGTGGAGTCGCTGAAACACCGCATGAGCGAGCATCAACAGTGTGTACATGTCCTTGTGTCGAGCTTGAGGTAAGTGCACAAAATTGGTCTCAGGGGAGAGCGGGGCAAAATGGGACAGTGGGGCAAAACGGGACAGCGGGGGTGAAACTCAATTTTCCAATAATTTTTGGCCGTCTCATTTTGTCCTAACGATACATCCGAATTTTCAACACCGTTTCGCCCAACTCACCATCACCGCCACCATCCAAGAGTTATTGGAAAGTTACGTTTTGCCTGATTATCCCATTTTGCCCCGCTATGCCATTTTGCCCCGCTCTCCCCTACGACGGTGTCAGGCTGAATGGGACATTGTACACGCCACTTCAATCGCGACGGTTGGGTGTTGCATTGTTCCCGGAATGTTTAACGAATGACTTGGTAAACACAAATGGACTTGGCGAAAGCGTGTTTGCATGGATATGGTTTGTATTCAATATTTACAGTGCACACATCTCGTAAAAGGTTTCTATGTACGGCGGGCACAGTCTTCGACGATACGGCCAACATCCGCTTTATAGCGCTGCGGGGAGAAACGGGCAGGTTAAGCATTTACGGAGGATCGAGGGAAATCCCGGACTCGTGACTATTCGGACGGAGAACCAGAGCGGTAGCACCTTAATTGGATTTGCCTAACAGCGTGTCGCGTGCGTATTCCCTATACCACCGGCATAGACCGAGAGTGCGCTTGGCTGATGGCGCGTGCATGCGCAAGCGTCTAATACGATGTGTATATGCATGTATATCGTGGTATGCGCCGGAGAGTACACCTGTGTGTATCTTTGTTTCGATCATGTAGCATGGGGGACTTAAGGGAGTCCCCGGCGTTGCGAGGGGACTCCAGTCAATCAGGAATTAGTATAGCTTCGGCAGATATATGATTGCCGCTGAAACCCATTAATCATTCGTAAGCTTCGTCAGCTTGTGGACGTACCTGGTCAGTAGTGAATACCTGTGTTCGGAGTAACTGACGCGGGAGGTCGGTTTAATTTTTGCGTGGCGCTTGCTGGCGGTGTCAAGTCAAGTCCCTTTTGGTACGTCGAAATTACCTCCCAAAACTGTGGCCGACGGCGAGTGAGCCGAGGGAAACGATGGGTGAATGAACTTTGAATGGGACTTGCGCGAACTTTGAAACTCACTACATAAGTTAATATGAAAAAAGAAACACTGTCGATTGTTAGAATGTTTTGTGCAAAAGTATTAATTACTATGGATCGTTGTGTTGTGTTTTTTCGAATCGGGGTTCGGGAAGAGTTCTTGTCTGTGTCGAAGTTCAGGAGTTGAAGTTAAATCGATGACTGACGAAAAAGTATTTATGCGCTCTCTATGAACTCTCGAACTTTTCACTCCATCTTTTTAGGAGGGAGATAAAGATGGATCCAAGAGTGTCACGCATTCTCATTGGTTGGCCTTTACATTAAGAGATTTTTTAAATGTTGATAGGCTGAAGGGTTGAAGTCGCCCGAAGGTAAATACTAACGGTCAATGGGTCGTAAAACATTTGGTCGCCAGACGCCACAAATCGCTTTTCCCAATAATTAATTAATTAGCTTAATTTCCCAATTAAGCGCCGCTGAATTTTCTTTCAAACATACGAAGGTCGAGAGATGGTAAAAAGACTCCTTTGAAGTTATGCGATTGTCGGTACACTACATTATTTGGTAGTAGATATTTTCTGAATATATAACGCGTAGTTATAATTTTGGTCAAGAATTAATATACAATGCATTCTTTGATGCTGGGGATTGAACAATCTGGTCCAAATTTTGGGGCACCATGTCCGGCGTGATAAGGTCGGAAGAAGTCCTGACGAGGGCCTGAAAATCCCTTTTCAGATCCTTATATGTAATTGACATCTGGTAGAAACGGAATGTCTGCGTTCATCAAACAATACTCAAGTCAGATCACAACAAAGTGTATCCGCTCTTTCTAATGTTCTTGGGTATTGAGTGTACGCTCTTGTCGTAATTGCAGTTGGACGAATTGCAGAGCCAACAGCAGTGAGTTAGTCGGACTAGAGGATTCTCAGAATAATAAACAGACGAGCGAAACTGAAGCTACCCACATTAATTTCGGCGGCGAGTAGGAGAGCGAGGAGCCAGGATGAAGGAGCGATACTCAGGACCAACTTGCGCCCAAGTTTGCTTACGTGATTATCGAGGTACTTCCATTGAAAGCACCACATTGTTATTTGTGGAGCATGCAGTCGCACGGCAGTTCCGCACTTCCATTTCGGCTTTGCCGACTGCGAGCAAAGGTGTCAATCATCCTTATAGATTGATTGATTCAATCGATTCGAATTCTCGATCCACACGCCTCTGCAACCCCGCTCGTTCATCAGCGCTCCGAGCAATATACCAAGTGTATATATCACCGGCGCTGCCGCGTCACCAGTCGATGCAGCCCAGAATGCAATCGATCAGAGTGGATCGAATGCACATGTTGGTGGGACAATGGTGCTGGCTCAAGGTAGGGAAAGCCGAGAAAAGCCGACGGGCCGGTAGAATATTCTCTGTACGATTGCAGAGGTGCCGGACCGGAGGAGCATCTGATAGCGCTAATCACGCACAGGAGCTACCTTTGTGACCCAGTGCGAGGGACGCAGGGAAGACAATATAATGGATTCCGTGATTGGGTCTGAAAAAGCTGGGTCACGCTCACCCATCGGGATTACGTCCCGCGGGCTCAATTTTCCACTACACGCTTTGGCGTTTTCCGCCCTAATCACTTTTTCTCTCCATTTATATTCTCATAGCCGCTCCTCCGGTTCGCCGGTTATACGAATTCCAATTTACCCCATTCTTCCGGAATGACCCGTGCGCGACCTCGTGCAGCCTCGCCGTTTCGCAGCCGGCGGCTTCGACGATGTTCCGCGCATAGCCGCGAATCCACCGAGCTAAATTCACTTAGACGCGAACCACCGAAGACTGAGAGGGCTAAAGCACAAGGGAACGTGGAAGTAAGTCGATGACTAATTGCACGAAATCACGCGTTGCCAACCTACCCTCACCGGCTTCGTGCTTGCCTTCTCGTACTTCTGTACTACTTGCCCTATACATATGACATCCACCCCACCCGCCGGGCGCCGCTCCGTCAAACACCATTTCCCGTAACTCCAAGCCCCTGGGAGCTCCTGGAAGTTCATGCAAGCTCTTTGAGCATGAACTTGGAATTGTGGAATTAATTATCGCTGACCCCGATCCGCCTTTGACGAATATTAGTCTTTGCATCCGAGGTATTGCGATATCTGGGGAATACGCCAATTATCCGAGTTGCCATTTTCGTGACTTTGTACCGGTGGGCCATACGCTTTCGTCAATTAATCCCGATTTCGTTTTTTTGTGTATCCTTTTTTTTCGCCTTTTATCATCTGGACTGTAAAAATAAATTGCAATCTTAATTTACCGGAACTTGAAATTTGCTTCGATTACTCAAATTCATTAAACATTAATGTACTTGTTTGTGAAATAAGAATACCAGATATTAAGATTACAATTAAATTTTTTTTTACTTTGAATAAAAGTGAAAATTGTACTGTAAAATTGCAACGCATGTGTGTTTAATATGTAAAAAAAAGCTTCCATTATCGTTCATTAATTTTCAAACTAATTTTTTTTTTTTACAACGAGGCATCTCACTTCAACTGTCACTTCAACTGTTTCGAATCGCTTGATGATTAACTCGAATTACGCTCAGCCCGTTTTCATTTCAATAAATAAATAAATTAATGTGTGCCTTTTCCAACGGTCGGGTTTTCGTTGCTAAAATTACATTGACGATGTGAAATGTTTTCCAATAACGGTAGATTCTCAATTAATGATATTTTTGGTCTATCGTGCGCGAAGAATATCGTCATCGAGCAGGATGTAAATTTATACCGCGACGTAATTGATATTTGGACGCTCCACTCCCGCTCGCTGCACATGAGCGTGTCGACGCATACTTCGAATCAATGCGAAACACGGCTGACAGTAGTCATACGGAAGAAATTCCTATTGTATCGGAGGATGGATAAAGGTACGAATGAGCGCACGCGTAAATCTATTGTACGTGAATTAACGCGCATGTGACGTATCAACGTTTGTGCATAGCAAACGCGGGCTTCGACAGGTGTAACATTCACTTGCGAGTGAAGCAACGTGTTTACGCAACGATCGACAACGAAACGTAGCTAACCGACGACAGTGCGTTGGGTATCATTTAAATCGTATTGTTCATTCAGTTCCGTCACCGAATTGGATATTTATTCAATTCGTCGGACGCATCGAGCGCCGAGAAAAAATACGATCCAAAAAATCCTGAAACGTCAATACGCTAGGGCCTCGACTTCATGAACAGCGAGAACAGCGAGCTGCCTCGATGAAAATCGAGGCAGCGCATGCCCCGCCCATACTAACTGTCGAGCATGGAAAATGTCTTACTGCGTCGATCCATGTTCGCTCCGTGTATGCTTATTTTATTATTTGAAAATACGTCACTTCCGGTCGAAAAAAAAAAAAAAAAAATTCAAACCGGACGTAATTCCGTGGTTCAGCTAATTATAGTGAGATCTCTTGGTAAAAAACTACTCGCGTTTCTACCGAGTTTCTTCGAAGCAGCTTTAAACTTTGACGATAAATTAGTACTAAACGTACGAAAGTGATATGTTGAGAAATGTATTGTTTCGAAATTGAATGCAAGTGACCGAAGAGTTAAATTTTGAGCGCAGGAGAATGAGGGATGAATATTCTCTTCCAGCAAGAATACCTATAAATTTGATTATTTTTCTTCATTCCATTAACGACTCAATTAACTTCATCCGCCGTCTATAATATCACGATCCTGTCCGATATTGCTCGGCCGCTAGCAATCTTCTCCAGCATAATTATATACGGGTGCTCCGTCCCAAGACGAGACGTCCAGATCTAATTACACGGTTTGCTCGAGGGCATGATTGAACGGAACGCAGAGCCGGCGATGAATGCTTCTCGTATAGTCGGTGTTGGTTTGGCTTCCGCAGACACTCCGGTGTTTCAGAACGGGGCGAGCGCACGAGCGCCAAAGGAAAGCGGTTCCGGATGAAGCCGTAGAAAGTACCGTACGAAGATATCGGAGAGACTTGTCAGTCTTTTTCGTCTGCGAAGCTGTTCTGTGCCGCTGACAACGCCTTGTCGCGATTCTCCGCCCCTCGCGAATAAAAATATATCACCTTTAAAAGGCCGTCGATTTGATCGGTAAATACCTTCCCATTTAGCGGCTTATCGGTAACAAATATAACGAGTCTATCCTGCCAAGAAACCCGGTTTTCGGGTCTAAATATTACGTATTTTTATTCGCTGTTTGCTCGCTGTTAAAAAAAAAAAAGTCGAATTATTCATGGATTTATTCCAAGCGGTCGATCGAGAAAATATTTATACCATCGTCAGCGTTCGGCAGTCTATTCGGAGCATATTTCATATTTTTATCGTAACGTCGATGCGCTGTGAGATCGAAATAAACTCGACGTAGTTTTTCAGAACTTCGCAGTTCCAGATCTCCAACTGTCTATCGGTGGTATCTCTCTCGGTATACCGACAAGCGGTTTGGAGCCCCATTGAGCGGGTTTTTCCACCGTGCATGCCGCCGTTGCTGCGGGAGTCGGAGATCTCGAGTCGGGGATTTTCCCGGTTCGTGCGCGCACATCCACCGTTCGCCCGGTACCGGAAATAAGGTTCTCCGAGTGCAACCAAGTGACCCGTGAAACCGGTATCGAACTCCAATTTGGAGAGCTTCCGATATCGTGGAAAGCCCGGTCGGGGGGATCGGTAGAATCGTGTATACATACCTCGAAACCCACCACCACTACCGCGGTCTTGTTATAACAATGGCTCGAGGACTTAAGCCCTTGAACTCCCCGATGCTCCCGCCTTATTATTATATTGACGGAGAAAGGGATTAAATAACGACGTTTGCGACATCGACTCGAGTGCGCTACAAATAAATTTCTCGCCTTGCTGCGTCACGGACAGATTGGAACTCTTGCGAACCGTCATCCGGATCACAATTTGTGCCGTAAGAATCGTGATTATTCGATGGACAAATTTCCCGTTTTTGCCATCGAGCTCCAACTCGGTAGAAACTGTATTCCCTGTCCTCTCGCTTGTTTCCCCGCGCGAAATGTAATCAACAAGATTTCCTGCGCCGCTCGGAGCATTCGACCCCGAGCCGTCTTGACGTCCACTTGGACGTGAACTTCGAGCGGATCCGGCGGGGCGCAACAAGCTGGATGCCGTGATCACTCGGTCGGTCTCTCGTTCTACTATTTACCTCAGAAATTCCACGGCTGAGAGAGATGCCGAGGGTTTCGGGTGGATGATTGGGCGTTGGCAGACGGATGCACGAACCGAGCCAACAGTTTCTGGGCGTTTCTGCACATTGTTTCCGCATGAGGAGATTTTCATTGTTTTCCCGGTTAGATACCTTCGGTGGATATCCTTTCGGGCTCAACGTGCGGAGGCAAAGCTTCAGATGCAGCCTCATGTATTTTCTACTGTGAACCGGTCGGAAAATAGCCGCCAGTGCTCGTGGCACATATTGGCTTCGCGTTACAGCATCAGACCCAAAACGCTGAACTCCCCGGAGCCCTCGATCTGACTGTTTCAATTCCATTCATTTCATCATGATCCTCCGATTGGCCTGTACGAGCGCTTGCCGCTTTCAACACCGCACGCATAGACTCTCTTGGTGTTGCGTTACGGCATTAGAGGCAAAACGCTGAACTGCCTGGAGCTCTAGATCTGATTGTTTCAATTCTACTCGTTTCATCGTGATCTTCCAAGACAACAACACTATCCCGTTTCGAATACGTTATTGCTTGATCGTTTACACTGGAAGAATGCGGTGTTCAGCAATTGTGAGAAATGCTATCGGTTTCATGGCTGAAATTCAGTAACCTGACGTTGAACAGCTGTGAGACCGATTAACGTCACTACGCAGCATAAACAGCCGTTGATTCTTGAAATGTTGGTTATCGGGCAGATGTGCGAGTCTTCGGTCGATAATTAGTGAGGCGACAGTTTTCGTTGTGTTGCGGTTTCATGTGAATTCGGCCTGTCTCGCTGGCGCAAATATGGGTCAGGACCCTCGAGAGAGACGGTGAGGCGGATAGGTGGAACAGAGCGACGGCGAATCGGGCGCACATAGACCGAAGGGCAGCGAACGCCTGCCCACATCAGGCTACTGAGTTTCGACGCAGCCCTGCGCATCGCACTGAATTATTGAATGACTATAGTTCGCGATATCGCCGCAGCGAGAACACCCCCTAACGAGGTTACCATTATGAGGATGGAGTGGTATGATAGTGCAGTATGTACCATCATCCAGTTATCCTACATTGAGGCATTTGCCCTGGTGAATACCGAAGGACTGTGTTAGCCTGCACCTTCGTTACCAAACCTGAGTAAACACCCGAATCCATAGGAAAGCATTCAGGACCCAGGAGACGCGCCGTCCAGTAGCAGTGGAAACAGCAGTGGCATGTTTTGAGGCCGTGGTATTCTTGGGAAAAAAGCAATTAGCAGAAAGCAAACAGATACGAAGCTTCCGCTCAATGGATAGTGGCATGGAGTAGAGTGTGGAAGAGAGATCCGATGGGTAATTCAGCGTTTAGCTATTATCGAACATTTATGCGGGAAGCTCGGTTTCTTTGGTATGCAATCGAGAGAGTCGAATAAAAAAAAACTTGCCCGTGTACTTTGGATAATTAGGATGTTGGAAATTGATGGGCGACGTTAGCGGCGATATCGCTAATTTGGACAATGTAGCACTTCCATTTTATTTCGACTCAAATAAAATGGAATTTCCAAGTTTCGTTGAGTTTTGCAAGCTGGAATAAAATGAAATAAAATGGAATTTGCCAGTTTCGTTGAGTTTTGCAAGCTGGAATAAAATGGAATAAAATGGAATTTGCCAGTTTCGTTGAGTTTTGCGAGAAGGAATAAATCAAAGAGAATACTCGATTCGTTTTGTTCGATAAACTCTAGAAAAACCAATACGTAAGTCCATAATAAGTTTCGAGCTTCGAGACCGACGCCATACTTTTCCTGTAATTGGAATACTTCAAATTTCCGCGATACTTGCGCTGTTCGGCGATGGGAGCGTGATTATAATACGTACCGTGTTGCCACGACAGCGGCAACGCGGACAAATCCACGGGATTCCCACCCTGAACGTCCAAGTTAAACGAGTTTAAACGCGGACTGCAAACGAGACGACGAAGACGTGTCTTGTTCGTAGTCCTCCTCACAACGCGGACCAAACTCCTCTCCGAAACTCTTCACCCGCTGTTGGTATGTACCTTGTTGCTTCACTTCATCCTCCCCGGTGTGACTCCTTCCTTGATTCAATCGATGTCAACTTTTGTTCCCGCAGCTTGCGATGCGATTGCTCAAATCTTGCACCTCCCCGAACAAAATGAATTTTTGGTCGCGTTGTGACGGTCCAGCATTATATGCAGACAACTCGAATGTTGGAACAACATAGGTGACGCACTGATAAAAAAATACGGTTGAATCAACTAAGATTCCGGCAGGGACATTCAACTAAATATTTTGTTGGTGGAACAAAAAAATCGGTTAGGTTAACAATTAGTTGGGTGATTTCACCAAAATATTTTTGAGTCATTACAATATTTTGTTCGACCAACTAAATATTTATTTGAAAGTCCCTGCCCGAATCTTAGTTGATTCAACTGTGCTTTTTTGTCAGTGCGGTAGCGCAATGGTTAGCGCTCTCAGTAACCGACCAACCAATTTTTCCATCATTCAAATTAGGACTAGCCGTCACGTCATCGACCCCGAACAATCCTCCGAAGTCTCCGCCCGGTCGTTGCAGTGTTCCGTGATAAGAACATTTAGAAAGGAGTGCGCAACGAATACACGGAAGATCGTTCCATCGCTCTTAAATCTCTTCGCTCTTAAATCTCCTCTGCTGATCCACCTCGCTGTTGAATCGCCTCTACGGGGGAATCTCGAGACGTCTGAGTCCACGGCTGCATCAATGACCTCCCGACTTGTTCTCTCGAGACATTACCGAGACCCTCCGTCGTTAAGAATTCAAAGGTTTTTCTTACGGTGGCCAGCCAGTGGGCTCGAAATACAGGCGACACGTCTCTCGGGCATTGCGTCCCGGCAACGAACGAGCGCTGTCAGCGACAGAACAATCGACGGGGTCGACAGCACACTCCACTCATCAGAACGTCCACCTTTGACCCGTCCGACACGACGGTACGACACAAGCTCACGCCAGTGATGCCAGATTCCCCCCACTCTTCTTCCCCCTCGCCTGTCTCATACCGTGTTAAAAAATTCCCTCCGAGGGAAATTTCCCTCCAATCCCTGGCACCACCGGCTCACGGTTTACCTCCGAGGAGCTTTGCCTCGTTAAATCTGGCCGAGTGGTCGCCGGCTGCCGAACTCAAAAGATTAAAGGAAGCGTCGGGATCCTCCACAGAAAACATTCTCAACATTCTTGTCGCGATCGCAGACTCGCAAAGTTGAAGCTCCGCTTCGCTCATAGCTCGTCGGACCGAACTGGGCGGCCCTCCGTGATGTGTCCACGGGGAGGAGAGGACGCCGCGGCGCAACAGTGATGCACAGAGTACACGGAGGTGGTTTTTTTTTTTTTTTTTTGCTTCTTCTCATTCACCCTTTCGTTCCGACGAGTGGCGCTGGTGGAGGTCGCATAAACCCGGGACGTTTTTTATCTGTCCCGGGGCCGTGTTCGAGCCGCGCCCGCTGTTGTTTCGACCGAGGATGCTCCCCGAAACGAAATGCTTCCAGGGCTTTTGTGTTGTTTATCTGCGAGAGCACGGGCCACCGACAGCAACGTGCCTCGACGGCGTGTCCGGACTCCGGTCACGTGGGCGCAAGGCGAACGGGACGTAGCTGGGGGGATGAAACGCGAGAGGGAAACGAGAAAAGGGGTTGCCCCGTTCGGTTGGTACAAAAGGCGGAAAAAAAAAGATAAAGTAAAACAAAACGGACGCGGAAAGGGAGAGAAAAAAAAGGGGGTGGGAGGACCGGCAGCCCGAGGTTCCTGACAAGGCGAACCGGAATTTGCCTCGCGGTACGAGCTCGTGGATAGAGTCAAACCAACTTAGGGCTTTCGGCGAGTCGGGAGGGTATAGATGTATATCTGGACGAGGTGCCTCGCCCGCTTGTTCGAAGAGAGGGCTTTGAGGATCGGAGAACCCAGAGACTGAGATACTCCGCTTATTGGCTGAGCTGACAGTGCGGCTTATGCAGTCACCGTTGAATGGCTCAGTGTCCCAATGTCCACCCCCGTTACTCTCCCGACTGCATCTGAGTCGGTCTCATGCACGTACCTGTTGATGGAATCGGACGTACCCGATCGAAGGCGGACAAGGGAGTTGACATGCAGACTGCTGTTCACGAATGCTTGGTTTTTCGAATTGTTCTATCTTGCTGGGTATCTTGCTCTATGTCTTAAAGGGGTCCAAGATAAGCAAGAAATCCAGCGAGACATCCGGCAGGACATGTCTAAAACTGCCGGTACAACCAAGTTACAGGTGGCTCGCTATTGCAACGCTAAATTACACGTTTGTTGAAGCAATCGTTCGCGTTGTTGCGCAGACGATGAATAACTTAGAGTACACCGATTACTAATTTTGCCGAAACAAATACGAGCGACGTTTACGCAAAGTACCGATGAGACCCGCGAAACATTCTATATTGTTGTCCTAGAGAAATCCCTTCGGATAGCAGTAACGAGGTTAGTTATTGGGTCTTGGAATCTGTGTGCACATAGGTACGTGAATTAGAGTTAGTGCACGTCGTGACGTTCGTATGAAGGACTCTTCGATAACGAGCGTTCCGACCGCAGAGAGACACGCGAGGGAAACCTCTTGCAGGGTTCAACGAGCGAACACACGCAGACGTACAATTGCATCGGGGGTTTTGTACGTACGGAGCTAGAGTTGAGCACCGCGCGAGTATAAACAAACATAGAACCATTGAATTTAGCTGAATTCAGCGGAGCCGCTGGGCGAGTGCTCCATGCAGTTTCCTCTTGTCGGAAGATAATTACTGTGTAGCTGGTAAATCTTTTGAGATCCGGAGCGCGGCTGACGCATCCTTATACACGCCTGCACAACACTTTGGGAAATTGAAGTCTCGCTGTTGCCGGGTATTCGAACGCGTCTAGCCCAGGGAATGGCTGCGGTTGGCGACTGCTAGGTCTGTGCCATTATCAAGATTGGCCTCTTCGGTTCGCGAGCTAAAAGTCAAAATGACAAACCAGCGATTCCTGTGAGTCTTCGCGTTGGATTCTCAAGTAAAACAATCAAACTTATTTCGCAATCGATAAAACGAACCGCCGAGACAGTTTGCGTGAAATCTTCAGTCGACCCAAAATTAAGATCCGGGCTCAACGTTCGGAGTATCGTTAATTTTGTACAGAAAGTCCCTCCGTTCTCCATCAATGTTTCCGACAAACTTTTACCCCCTAGATTCGATGGAATGTCATTGAGGCTCACCGCTCTCCGTTCCGATGTCGGAGAATTTCGAAATTTCTAAAGCCAACGTATAATTCAATGCTGTCAGGGATCTGTTTGAGTACGGATCTATTGACTGGCAAGCCAAAGTTTCGTTGATTTCCAGTGCAAATTTACATCGAATTTATCCAACTTTACATTTGATTGTCACTATTTTTCCGGGCTGTTCCATGGGAGAAGCGAAGTGGTCCGTCTATCTGTCGCATGTATTGGTCCGCGTGTCGCGTCTTCCTCGAATGTCGAAAAGGGACAATAGCTCACTTCCCACGGTGACGATCAAACTTTGGACGGGTGAAACGGCACCAAAAAAACATGGCACCGTTTTTTGTCCATTTGGTTTCACCGCGATATTCCTGTTTGCACGGAGATCCGTGACACGTTTCGTTGTACGGTGAGAATCCGCCAGCGAATCTCCACCGTGCAACTTCCTCGTTGAACTGTCCCGAGGATTCCGATCTTCGCCTGGCCAAACGACGTACGGAGTTCAATTAAGCGCCGTACGAACAGAATTCGCAGCAGTACCGCTAGGATAAACGCCCGGTCAACTATATATGAGTACGGAGTTTGGGCCGATGCAACTTGAGAGATTGCGATTCGAGCAATAACAGTCGAGCCCGCAACCGCACCGGAGACTGGCTGCTGCACCGTACTATCTCTATATATTCTCTGTTATTACGTCCAACTCAGTTACCGCCCGTTAATTTAGCCTATTCAACGTCGCATTCCCCGGGCTCTTGCACTTACGAGCGCACGCGTCATCCGTTCGTTCGCCTCAAGCTTCCTATCTCCCCACGGTGATCATCTAACTGATTATGATGCTGATGTTAGATGTTGCAAGGTGTGTTCTATCCAGCTCTTTCCAGCCCCGGTGACCGAACGCTCACACGCAGAACTCTCACGACAGGACAGTCAATGTGGGTCAATCATGAAATCCTAGATTAGATTTTCTGACTTCACTTCCGCTTTGCAGCTCTTGATTTTTCACCGGAAGTGACTCAACTTCCGGCTGAAAAGCGAAGTTTTCAAATCGGAAGTGAAGTTTTTCTGTCCGTTGTCACCTCCGTTTAAAAAGTGAGATTTTCAAACCGGAAGTGACGTCACAAGGTAATTCTGCTATTTTTTCTGCGTGATCCTGCTAATCACCCAATTTTGACGATAGTAATCTTGGAGATCGGGTTGATTGGAAAGTCCCAAGTTGAATGATCAGAAGGATTCCGACGACTTTTCTTCCGAACGACCCGTTCGATGCCAACTGAGAAAGACCCGCAAAAAAAATCCTGATTTCGATACGTCGATGAATCAACTTCATCGAAACACGGGAAGGTCGAGTGGGTTGAGGTATCGTGTTTGCGCGAGGATTCAATTCATTGGAGGTTCTTCTCCGCCGTGAAGCGAAAACGTGTCGCCCCTCGGAAACTTTACTGTTTCAATGTAAACCTAATAAGCTTTGGAGCCGGTGTTCTATATCGGAAAAAGAAAAAACACAAAACTCGTGCGATTGGTTTTTCTGTAGCGCTCGTGCGATCTCTCACATGAGCGCCACGGAAAAACCGACCGTGTTCCATCACGAAATGTGTACACACAGACCCGACAGGGAATTCCCCATCCCTCTCCCGATCTCTTGCTCGCCCGTTCGGTTGTTAGAACGCTCCGAATTGCGTCACGCTACGTTCCACCGAACGATGTTGACGCCTTTATTCATTGTTTCCCGAACGCAGAAGAGACCATCCATTTTTTTTTTTTTTTTTTTTCGATGCACCTTGGTATGGTAACAGCAAAACCATCAGGCAAGTTCCCACCGTACAGTTGATTTTTTCTCGATAATTGCGCATATTTCAATTTGCTTCGCGGAGCACGCGGTACACAGTCGGCGATTTTCCTGTTCCGAGGCTTAATCACTCACTTCAAAGAGAAATTCTGACAGGAAAGCTCATGCAGGCCCGCCGTGACTGTGTGGCTAATCACGTTTTTGGATTCTATCGCAAAATTTTCGGTAGAGACAACAATTTTTGGCCTACTTTTTCTTTGGCGCGTTAAATTTCTCTTAGGGGTTGAAAAATAGAGAAAAAAAGTTCCTCGCTCCTAGTCTGTGTCTAATCTATATGCGGAGCGCATATAGATCAGACACGGTGCGTTCGAATGATGGTGCGCTTCGTTGAGAGTCGAGAAGCGTTTGAGGAACGGCAGTATGAGCCGATGTTCATCTCTCTGTGCAAGAGTCACGAATATGCAGGTCGTTAATATAGATATATATACGTATGATCGGGGGTGAGGAAACTCGGTGCCGGGCAGCTCGTCGCGTTGTTACCCCATTCACCGGACGCTTTAAATAATTAATTGGCCGAGCGGCTGTGTGGCTCGTGCACACACGTTACACGGATATATAAATACCCGCCCATTCGTTAATTTCATGGTTCATTTCGGTCTATCCTTTCCACTTTTCACCGCACCGCTCCGACTCGCACTCGTTTACGCTCGCGATACTCGACATTTATATTTCGCACGAACGGGCGGCCTCTCGTCGGGTTCCATTACCATAAATACAATTCTCCGCACTCGGCCGTTCGGTGTCAATTGGAGAGCACCTTTTTTCGGGTTTTCGTTCGTGTTTAACATCGCAGCGCGCCGAACATCGTCACACGAGAGCTTTTCGATCGTATCGATATTATAGCTTGCATTTAAAAATTAATTTCTCCCATTTCATCGGGTGAGATATTTTGTTCGGAAGTTTCTGCACCGATAATCCGTGAGATGTTGTTCGAACAGGGAAAAGTTTCTGGCGGATATAATCTCGGGAACAAATGTCGCTGGTTTGAATGCCAAAAGCCATGTATGAGTGGTGTCGAAGTGCGCATGCGCAAGTTGTAAATGTAAATAGTGTTGAATAGCCGAATATCGGAACACGGAAGCTTCTCGATCATATCGGTACATATTTCAAGCGGATATAATCTCGGTAACAAATGTTGCTGATTAAAATGCCAAAAGCGATTTATGAGGAGTACCGAAGTGCGCCTGCGCAAGTGTACCTTGCACTTTGCCAGCGGGTGCATAAGTGTTGAATATAAATAGCCGAATATCGCAACACGGAAGCTTTTCGATCGTATCAATGCATGTACTTTGTGTTAAAAAATTAATTTCTCGCATTTTATCGCGTGAAACATTCGGTTCGAAAATTTCCACCCGGATAATCCGTGAGATGTTGTTTGAACACGGAAAGGTTTCGAGCGGATATAATCTCGGTAACGAATGCTGCTGATTAAAATGCCAGGAGCGATTTATGAGGAGTGCCGAAGTGCGCATGCGCGAGTGTACTTTGCACTTTGCCAACGGATGCATAAGTGTTAAATACAAATAGACGCGAGGCACAATAAGATGCCTCTCAGCCCGTCGAGGGGTGGGGGGTTGCACGGGGCTGCACTCGACGCCCTGTTGTTGCCTTGCTTTCTTACTCTCAGGCTTGTTTAATTGCGCCATTTGCTCGGCGAATCGTTACTTCTGCACGAGAACTGCATTATTAGCATAGAACGAAGAAAAGTAGTCGGGCCCGGCGGCGGAGACGGTGAGGGAACGCCGAGAAGAATGGGGCTCGATAGATATAGAAAATTCTCGCGTGATTACGCAAGAGGCTCGTGGAAGTACAAGGAACTACATGGAAGGGCGATAGGAACGGTCGGCCATGAGTTCCTTCGCTGCCCGGGAAACCTGCGAGTTGTTTCAGTTAATTAATATACGCAGTCAAAGCGGAGAACCCGTCGAGTTACAATACTTTTGTTAATCATGATATGCAAACAAAAGTCTGGATAAGAGAAAATAGAGCGGTCGTACCGAAAGAGTACGATGAAAAATACTTTGAACCGTTCGGAGCCTTTTTTTTTTGGTTGCTGCGAAAAGTGCCATAGAACGTTCACGCGTTTTAGATTTTTTCTCTTTGAAAGCGAATCCAATACCCGTTCCATCGGGCAGAGAAAAACTGTTATTGATGTGAGGGTTTTTTTTTTTTTTTTTTCGGAACTGCAGTGATTCACGAGATCAATTATTTTATGCTTTTGCAGATCGAGCGAGCGGAAAGGGTCGTGCGATTCTATGAACGAAACTGGTTTCGTTATCGTT
The DNA here is from genome assembly GCA_933228735.2 of Amblyteles armatorius. Classification (NCBI taxonomy): domain Eukaryota; kingdom Metazoa; phylum Arthropoda; class Insecta; order Hymenoptera; family Ichneumonidae; genus Amblyteles; species Amblyteles armatorius. Next base: position 10,701,464 of record OW121695.1, on the reverse strand, counting down.
GAAATTATTTTTCGAACGTTCCTCGTTACGGTAATCGGTAATCCGGTCCATTTACCGATTTTCCGAATTGGATGCCATTTCGGCGGGACAGTAATGAAGGCCTCGGCGCGGGAATGTGTTGGGATTCAATCGTCCCTGCGACGCCGGAGCTGTCCGTGCGCTGTGATATAGTGTATCGACGGGTCCGGTTTAGCCGGCGACTCCCGAGTCGGTACCGACGATACTCAATGGTCCTTAAATTCCCGATTGCCGACGACGGTGTCTCGTGAGCAACGATCCACGAGCTCAGCAGGATTCGCGAACTCCGCCGCTCAGCTCACGGCTTCATCCGGCCGAAAATTATTGTCCAATATCTCCGACGTATACTGCATTGAATCTCGCACCGGCGAGGCGACAAACCCGCGCTCGCTTCGATCGATTCGTACATTTTTCGCAACTGTAATTGCCAGATATCGTCGGAAGGAATTAAGGTCCGGAACCGGAGGAGACGAGGAAAGATAAGCGAACGATAAGGGCGATGAAACGAATTCGCGTAAATTGGGAGAATTTACCGGAAAATCGGTAAATTTAGAGAATATATCGGAAAGTCGATAAATTTAGAGACTACCAGAAAATCGATAAATTTAGAGACAACCAGAAAACCGATGAATTTAGAGAATTTACCGGAAAATCGATGAATTTAGAGAATTAATCAGAAAATCGATGAATTTAGAGAATTACCAGAAAATCGATGAATTTAGAGAATTACCGGAAAATCGATGAATTTAGAGAATTTACCGAGAAATGTTGAAGACAAAATGTTTTCAACATTTTGGATCGCTAGTAGACGCAACCCAGGAAGTTTCGCTCGATCATCGTGAAGCAACGAGTGCAACCCTGTCGTCTCTGACTGCGCGACGGCCGTCGCGTATCCGTCCGCGGGCAACGGTCGTCCGCCCGGTCGCTCGTCGAAAGGTGCTAAACTTTGTGCGCAGGAAGTCCGCACCGTTCCCCGAAGTCATCGCAAAGCTCGGTTCACGGTCGACCGCCGTTGAAGCTGCGGAAATCCAGTGCGGTCCCCCGCGACTCTGTTGCACCTTCGCCGCCCGAGCATTTCCGGCGCTCGCGAGCGAAGATGAGTATAAGTTTGCGTTGGGGGATTATTATCTGGCGGCGAGACGGCGTACAGGTGAGAGGACGGAAATCCCAGGGAGTTAAGCAGGTCGCCCGAGTGAGAACACAGAGGCTGTTCCAGGCAGTTCCTGGACCGCCGAGACTGGCTGGTTTAACTTTCAATTAGGTAGCCAACGCGGCCCCGGGGCGGAGTTCTCCGCCGCTCGCCTACGCGGCCACGATAACGCGGCCAAAGTAGTGGCAGCGGCGTCTGAGCGTACGACAGCCAACGGCATTAATGGAACTTCTCTCAGGTATATTCCTCCTCCGTCCCGGCCGCCTTCCAAACCCGGCGGATATTCTTCGAAGCGCCGGCGAGCTAACGACCAAACACTGTAAAATGCGGTTCAACTAAACTGCTATGCTCTTCGTCATCGATTGAACGCATCCCACTTTGCCATTCTCTCTTCCGACGCTCCTCAAATCCGAGCGAATACCGCTCCGCCGTTATAATTAATAGAAGCTCCGCCAAAGCCGGAGCGCCTGTTTGGCACGGGAGCTTCGGGGCTTCGTGCATACTTCAAGATTTGCGCGGCCAGTTCAGACTTCGGGCAGGAGATTTCAGGCTCCGCGCGAGAAGACTCGAGGCTAACCAACGCGTCTTTCCCCGCTCACCTCGACGCTCGCCTCGAAACGCGGCAAATATTTCTTCAATGCTCTAATTAATAAAATGCTCTCTCCAAAGACCTCCGGCTCGATCTTCCTCCGATTTTTCTGACAAGCGCGCTGAAGCTATTGATGGTGGTCCGTGGGGCGAAACGCGGTTGCAAATCCGGATGTATCGTTGGGACAAAATGGGGCATCCAAAAATTGTTGTAAAATTGAGTTTTGCCCTCGCTATCCCGTTCTGCCCCACTGTCCCATTTTGCCCCGCTCTTCCCTACAGTCCTACAAGATCTTAAGCATACGCGTTGCACAGTAACGAGGAATAGTGAAAACTAAGAAATCGCCTATTTTGGTCGGTAAAACAGGAAGGTCCAGCAGCCCCTTAACTGTTGTCCGAATTAAAGTGTTCTGCGCTAAAGGCATATTCAGGAACTTCAGGAAATTTCGTGAAAACAATTTTTTCTCGAATTGCTCGCAGACCAGCAGCCACTTCAGGGATTCCAATCATTCCCAACAGCCACGGCCTTTCCCTGCGGTTTTGATTAATTCATGTATTATCTTTCCATCGATTTACATGTTACAAGAATTTCTATTGACCAACACATTCGCATCTCACGGAATGTTCGATATTTTCTTATCGGCTTTCGTCGACCACGAATGACGCCGAGCCGAACACACCGCGCCGAGCTGGTGAGCGTTTGTGTGCACATTGACGAAATCTCGACGAACGCGAGAGGATTGACGGTGGAACAATGATGCTTCGCATAAAATATCGTACTACGTGACATGAATTATTCTCGGGCTTTAAAAGGCTAGTTTGAATATCTGAGCGGGGGGTGAATAAGGTAGACAGCGCGGTGAGAGGACTTCGGGCCGACCCATCTCTTTCAGCCGTTTTCCTTCTTGCTCTCGCGCCGCGGAAAAACTTACGATCAATTTTAATTCGCGAATTTCTCGCGGTCCCTCCGCTCCCCTTTGGGCGACGCTCGGGGCTCGTGAAAGAATGACGAAAAACAAAAAAAAAAATTAGAGAAGAGGGCAAACACGAAATCGCGGGAAGGCGCGACTATCGATTGGCACGTGACCGCTATTCACTCCGTTTCTCATCCTCTCCGCCGTTCGCAGCCCTTCAACCCTTATCGTGTGCCACGCGAATTGTTCGCGAATTATTAATAACTCGCGTCGCTGTTGCTCACGTAAAAATTCTTCATAAAAAATATATATATGTATATATGTATAAAAAATGATTTCGTAGTTTCGTTCCCGCGCCCCTCGCCTATTTAACCGTCGATATAGTTCGCATCTGCGCCTGGAAGAAAGTGACGACGCGAAAACAGGATGCATGATCGTCCGCATAATTAACTGTCCGGACGTGCCTTCGGGGGAGGAGGTTGAAAGGCGGATGGCGTTCTCCCCCGGAGTCAAAATCGTGAGAACATTAATATTCGTCGGAGGCAACGGGCGATTCTGTCCGGAACACGAACGACCTATTTTTCCTGTTCAATTAACGCTTCGGCTATTCGTTTTTTGCTCCCGGGAACTGCGCCCCGATGTTTAATAATGTAGGGAAAAAAGAAAGAGGAACAAGAAAAAAAAAGGGGGAATTGCGAATCGAAGAAAAATGGGAGGAGGTATTTCTTTAGCGCCGAAGGTTTTTATCGCACGGGCGTGGCGACGCACCGTCACTGCGAAACGTGAACCGGGGCCTTGACACGCTATGTTAAGCCATGCCCGTGCCGCTATATGTACACTAGCTGGTTGTTGGTGCTATGGAGTATGGAATTCAGAAACCTGAAACTTAGATTTCCGGAGATTTAGCGGAAATTCGTCACTTCCGGTTTGAAAATCACATTTTTCGACGGGAAGTGACGTCACGCCGAAAATACGTCACTTCAGGTCCGGAAATCTTATTTTTCAACCGATAGTTACATCACATCGAAAATACGTCTCTTCTGGTTCGCAAATCTTATTTGTCGACCGGAAGTGACGTCGTCCCGGAAATACGTCACTTCTGGTCGGGAAATCCTATTTTCCGAATGAAAGTGACGTGTATGAGGTTTTCCTGACAGTTAGGACAGAAGTTAGGAATTACCGGTAAAAAAATAGTTTCCCAGACCGGAAGTTAGGAATTTCTGGTATGACGTCACGGTTGAAAAAAATGAGATTTTCCGGACCCGAAGTGACGTGTATCGATTAATTTTTTTCTTGCTCACGACGAAACGTTTCTTCACTCGTTTCCTCGACGTCCATCGTACATGTGTGGAGCCACAAGGTATTTTTTGATTGCGCACCCCAAAGCCGGGACGAATGTGAACAAACTCTCTCGGGTGCTTCTTGCTTGCAGCACCGTGGAGTTAACTTATCTCCGTGTGCGCGTGTACGCGCGCGTGCGAGCGCGGCGAACAGTTCTAAGACGGTCCGTACACAAAATAACAAAAGTAGTAAAAGTTGAAGATGTTGGCGCACGGTTTGGGAGGTACTCGTATACGTACTTTACGCTCGCAAAATTACACCGAGTCGGATATGCGGTGCATACTCGCAAACGCAGAAACACGGAACGCCGGCCTCTGTAAATATTGCATGCGCGCACGCTGCGGCGTACGTACTCCAATTTTTAAATTCGCGGAATCTTCTGCTTCCTCCTCTCCCAGTGATCAAAAGAAACACCGAGGAAAGCAGGGATGCACGAAGTCACAAGGTATCCCTTATAGGAACAAGTTTGCATATACTCGCGGTATGCTCTCTTGCCCCGTTCCGCGCGCACACCTTTCTCCCAATCTATCTGAAAGCCCGGCTTTGAGACTGAGCGATGAAAGAATCGAGATGAGATGCACGTGGGACGAGTCAATAAATTCAATTCCGAGACGGCGGAGAGTTCGTGATTTTCGGATTTGCGCGAAAGAACAATTTGTGAATGGCAGCTGATTCGTGTTATGCAACAATATAGATATATATATTTTTTATGTGAAAAGAATGAACTCGAAAATACGGCAGTGCACATGCGCGAAATATTGTAATATCCCGAAAAAAAGTGTAATTTGGGCGAAATCGTAGTTAGTGAGGAGAACAATTGTTTGAAAAAACTGATTTGTAGTACGAACAATTTTGTTGTTGTTGGAAGTTGATTGGTTGGTTAGTCGGTAGAAACTTTGTACAAACCCTTGAGAACCAACCAATTGCGAACTAATCGTTATCCCACCCAACTCATCATTTTTCTATGCGCAAGGCGCAGGCCGATGGCAATCTCGCTCATCCGTTGTTGTTTGGTTTGTATACTCCTGCCAGAGGGCGCGAGCCGTCATTACCATCGAATTATGATAATGTCGGTGGCAGCTCGCGTCACCGGGATTCTGCGATTATAATTCGCTTAGCGTGCAAATTATCGAGAGGACTATTAGCATTCTTGATTCTTGATGACTCAGCTCGTCCGTAATTATGTTATGCGAATTTGGCGGTAGCTCCGAATGCCGGTGGGGAGAGAAACGGCCATACGAAACGTTTCGGCGTTTTGCTGTTTTGACACATGACATTACAGCCCCAATGTTATCAGTTAATGTATGCCGTATATACGCGGACATTATACCGGATGATTTTGAATTAATGTGAAGCAAAGAGATCTGCGCTGTATTGTGTATCGATCGGCTCAAAACCTTCCGACTTCGCGGTCGACCTGCTCGGTGTTAATCGCAGGAATATGGAACGTGTGCCGGTATTTTAATTTTTGATTAGTCATCTATGATACACGTGAATCAGCGAAACAAAAAGATCCCTGCGGAGCGACTGATTTAATGTTGCCGTAATTGTTTGGCGATAATTGAATGAACCGTTGCACGGAGAAGGGAGGCTGTTTTGACGATTACTCGAGTGGGTCGCCGAAACCATGTCTGGTCTCCAATTTGCCGCAATTGCATATGTACTCAGATATTAATCTGACATAAACCTCAAAGCGACTGTGACGATTTGATTGCCAAGACGAGGCTCCATTTCATTAATTCCCCCTCGATACCTCGAGGACACTGTGAGCGGAGATCAAACGCAACCGTGACTGCCACGTTGGGAAATCCCGAATCGTCTCAGTGCAGAATCGATCGGGATGTCTCAAGATGATTCACAGGTTCAAGTTCAAGTTACACATGACTATGTAGAAAATCCTCGAACATTGGTCCATGTTTTAAAGATTTTTTACGGAAGATAAGACTGGTCAATTTTGATTTCCACACTGAGAGAACGATCTCGGTAAAACTACCAAGTCATGTGGTAAATTTCGACCAGGCAACGACATCGTACACAAGCGCCGCCACTAGCAATATGTGAAATTTTGGTAATTTTTTCCGGAAGTCGGGTTGGCCAAATGTGGCCAACCGTTGCCGTTGACAGAATGTCGCTGTAGTTCCCATATAACCGAAAGTTCTGTAACTTTTTACGACATTTAAGGTGATTTCTATCAGATCCTTATCTCAGTGTGTACAACGATATGAGAAATCGTCGAACATTAAAGAATCTTGACAATTGCCAAATTTGAACAGTTTTGATCTCTATGTACGATCTACAAGAGATGGATCTAGTCCGGTTGTAGAATCAACATGACATCCGCAGTAGTTCCCGATACCCGGGTGCTGCAATGTTCGACCTACATAACCCAGGCGCATGTACTTCACACACGCTTCTCCAGGAGCGTAGAAATACATGCCCTCTCGTACCTTCCGGCTCCTTCAATGTCGTCCCTATGTCTATATACACACGTATATATATATATATATATACATACATATATATGTTTTTTAGTCTACCAGGTCGAACCTCAAAACCAACGGGCACTCCGCGCAAGGACAGGCGTTTGAGATACAGGAGCGTAGTGTCGTGGATAGAGAGATAGATGGAAATGAGAGCTATGTGCGGAAGCTCGCTCTCCGCGTGTGCGCTGCAACCGCGAGGTATACATACATGCAGCACATTTCAGCGCAATTCGCCTCTGGGTTGACTTTGCAAAGGCCGGAGAGCGGATGAGGGGCGGCGCGCTCGCCCGCTGGAAGGACACACCTCGGAATTGGTGCAGGGTTCCTTAATTGCCCGAAGGTCTATTACAATTACACCGCTGGCTTCGCGGCGGCGAAGGCAGCAGCGCTGTCACCCGAGCAGTCGGGCCTGGCACGTTTGTACGTTGAAGGCCCATTACGCGAACACGATAAAGCCGAAAGAGACCGAACATCCACGGTCTTGAGAGATCCCACTGTGGATCTCGTTTCGTCAAACGTGGGGAAAACCCCTTCGGTATTTGCGCGCGAGTACATCGTTTTGCAGAGTCGCGAACGGGATGGCGCGCCAGTGGCGGCGACGAGAAACGACAATGGCAATGTCTCAGTTACGATTTTAGTCCCGTGGGAATGGCGGGCTTTATCGAAAGCTCGGTAATATCATTGAATAGCTCAACGTCTCGCGACGGTGTTCACATAATGAAGAGAGCTCAGCAGTTTGTACTCCCTGTATAACTTTGCTTAATGCGCCGGATCCAGATTTCCACGAGGCGACGTCCCTCTCTTATGTGGCTCTTAAACCTTATCCTCACTTTGTTCTGCATCCGCGATGCTACGCCGCTGCAACGGCAGTCCGGCGAACGCGCGCTCGGCAATCTCGGGACGTCAGTTTATAAGTCCTTCTCGCTGCTATCATTCGTCTTACCTTAAGTTCTCTCTCAACGTAGTTATATACAATTATAAACTGCTACCCGTGGCTCTCTGTATCCGCGTTACGTTCTCTCGGATTACCCGTTGCCGTTAATTCTCACACAGTTTCGCCCCACCCGACAACTGCTCGGCTTTTCACTCTCCGTGATCTTCACTTCATTACGAATTCACGTGGATGGATGTTGCTCCCTTGTGAATTAACTTCCATTAGCTCGCGAGGGAAGCACTTGATTCTAGAACTGAGATTTTTTTATTTAGTGGATGCAAGCTGCTTACGTGGATGTTGTACCCGAGTGTCTTTTTGGCGCAGCAGTGTGTTTTATTTTATTTTATTTTATTTTATTTTATTTTATTTTATTTTATTTTATTTTATTTTATTTTATTTTATTTTATTTTATTTTATTTTATTTTATTTTATTTTATTTTATTTTATTTTATTTTATTTTATTTTATTTTATTTTATTTTATTTTATTTTATGCAGACGCGCAAGGCCCTCATTAGAACAATGTGTGCAATAGCAAGAAAGACTGAATACCGTTAGATAGAATAGCTTAATCTAGTACGACGAAGCCTGGTATTTTCATTTCTTTATTCAAATTTGTTTGATTAATTTTTATCACTTAGAAGTGCCATATTTAGCGGTTGATCGAGTCAGTAAAAAAAAAAAAAAAAATCCGGAATATTCTTTAAAGAACGATACGTGTGTGCGGCATTTTTTTTCCTGTGTCATTTTTTTTTTGTCGACCATCTGTCCAAGCTGCCAAATGGGTAGACTAAACGGAGTGTGCAAAGCTGTTTGGTCGTTGTAAACGAGCTCGGGACTTTGATTGGCGACGATTGCGACGACTATTACGATGACTCGATGGGGCGACGGACATCTCAACCGCACCGAGAGCGGCAGAGACCGCAACAAGGGTGCTGCATTGTCGGAACAAGAGAACGAGAGGCAACGAAAGAAAACAAGCGTCCAGTGGAAGAAAGAATGCGACGGGGGAGCTAACCGAGCAAGATCGTTAACTTCGTAACCACGACACAATTGACAAGAAGAGGCTGGCCACTCAACGTTTCGTAAGGTCAGGTCACTGCCCGCCGGAGATATTCTCGTCTCTGTTCGGCTCTTTCTTTCTCCGTCGTTCTGTGATACGAGAACATAACCGACCATTGGTTCTCGATCCGTGACACGACAGTGTCATTCACGCGGCACATAATTAGTTCTTCGGTGTTCGGTCGAAGAAAACGTTGCAAAGTAATCTGCACGTGTCTTCATTGTAAACCAAATTCGTATGGAATTTACACTGTAAAAAAATTCGGTTTGAAAATTAACGAGCGATATTGGAAGCTTTTTTTACATGAACTGTTTCTGAAATTTCAAAGTCATGTGCAATTTTACAAAATTTTTATTTTTAATGCAATTTTTTGTAAGCTTCCGGCAAAAGATTAAGTACTCTGGCATTAAAAGCCCATAAATAAAACAAAAAATGTACATAGCTTCCTCTGCGAGGAAGCAAAAGGATTCGCATAATTAAAAATACCGCGTGACTCTACGCGTCGGCGGACAGGCGAAAGAATCCGGTAACCCAGAGAGCTCGTTTTTGCCCGTGTGACATCGGCACGTGTACGAGATAGTTGTAACGCGGTGCGATATCGATATCGCGGTACGGAATATTATTCAATCATATTTCCGAGTGCGCAAGCGGGTGCCAGTAGAAATCGCTCCGCGCCCGATCGGCAGTCGTTCGGGAGCGTCCTGCCGCAACGCTCCACCTTCCATTTCACTTCCACTACCGTCCTTCCCTTTTATTTATTTTTTACTCTTTGCCATCTCACCTCGTGGATATTCCGTTATCGGTGGGCGAGCAGACTGAACCGGGGGAACGAAATCGATGATTGGACCGATATGTCGACTTCCGTCGCCCATCGCTCCATCACATACATGTTTCCTCCGCATCTCGGATTTCTTCTCGTTGGGTCGACAGCCCGATGTAACGCGTGAAAATTTCTACTCGGGAGAGGCTTTGAATACCGCGCATCCAGATCCGCGATGTCCTTTCCGCGACTTACGACTTTTCATTGCATTATTCCCTTCGCCAATCGGAGTTCGAGTCAGAGTGACGGAAGCTGCATGGCATTTTTTCGAACCCTTCACGTACGGGATGTTCAACAAGGACCCAGAATTTCCCAATACGCAATCTTCGAGCGACTCGAGTAACAAGTAAAAGTGCTAAAAAAATGCTGTAAAAATTCACAGACGTGCCTTGAAGTCTTCTTTTTCTGATTACACAGAAGAAAATTAATGAACATCCGTATCTTTTTTTCTGCTTAAAAGAAGGCATGGTCGTTCGCGATCGGCAGAAAGTTGCCGGCGCTTGACGGGTTAAATTTGTCAATGCACTTCGCAGCAGTTTGCCGGGCGGGTGTTGGGCTCATAAAAGCGGGTCGGCAAACGAAGTGTCAGCGTCAACTAAAATGCTCGTGTTGGCCCGAGTGGCGCGGCTGGCGTTGACGTTCGTTCGCGCGACGAGGAGGACGACAACGACGATGGGGCGGAGTGAAAAGGAGATGAGATTTACCGAGTTACGCCTTGCCGGTACAACGCCGATGCCTCATACGTGTGTACAAGCAACATCCTGCCATTAATCGACGAGCGGGAAAGCGCATCACCGCCGCAGTCGGTGCTCTCCGCCTCGACTATTCCTATCGGCGTATCAGTCGCCGGCCTATCCGTGCATCGTACGAGGCAGCTACGCGCGTTGCAGACGTCGAGCCTCGTCCGGTGCTAAAATTGTTCACCGGGCCATCCGATCCGCTTAGCGCTCAGTTTCCGTTTCAATATCTCAGATATTCCGCCTCGAGACTGCGTCTAGACGTCGGCAATGCTTCACCGGGATTGATTACATCGGCTGAGCGGACCTCGAATAATCTCTAATGTTCGTACCGATCGAACTCGTCGAACGCGTTCGACGTCTTCTATTTTAAATGAAAACGCGCGGGGGATTCTCGACGGTGGGCGAAGGTTAACAGCCGTTGTTCGTCAAGACGCCCGATCCGTCGATAGACGAAGCTCTTGACGGGTTACTTTTAACCTCATCGGCATGCGTCGAGGTGCATCGAACGATCGATCGGGGGCGCTTTGCCTCGTTGGCCTCAACCAGCGATGTATTATCGAAGGGCACGCTGCAAAGCCATATCGCTACTTCCCGCCCCGGCTGCATCCTCGAGACTTCTGTAAGCCGCTTATCCTTCATTCGAGAGCATTACGGATATACGTGCAGCGAGCGGCATTAAGACAAAACGATGGACAGATTATCGAAGACTGCGCGTTGAAGTACCGACGTCGTTAATAATGCATCTTTGGCGTCGATGCCCGTCTCCGTATTCCATCGGTTGGAATTCGATTTCGCAGACCTCGGCATTCTTCTAAAATTACTCGCACCAGCCAGCTCTTGAATAATTATAGTTCCAATTAGGTTGGAACGGGTGTTTCCCCACTGGAACTCTCATCGACCTTAAATTTCTAATGAAGCCAATACTCGTTCCAGACGCGGCGTTAGTCTGCCCATTAGCGTTGAAAATTGGACGGCACGGATCGCACGCTTACCCCGGTGTTCGACTGTCCTTTTGGAAGGGCGATCCGGCGGGCCATCAGGAACGCTTCCCTAATTGTTCCTAATTACACAACAATGTAACGCCACGCGCGCCGCTCCCCCGTTCGCCACCCGCACCAAAACGCAATCAACAGCGGCATCAACAACTCCATGCGCCACTGCGGCGCATCGGGAGGTATTATGCTCGCACGTGCGTCCGAAGGATGTAGGTCCTTGGGTATCTCTCATCCAGTCGTAGGACAAGCGTGACATCGAGTAGCGACAGCGAACTGCTCAGCCACCGGCGTGCACACTCGGTTATGTGCACCAATGTGGAGCAAACACGGCGCGCGACCGGGGATATACCCTCGGAGCTGTTGGCTTGTTTGGTTCGAATCGATGAGGTTGCCGTGACGATTCGCACGAGGAGACGAGGGAGGATCCGACACGGTACCGGCGAGATAGATCAGGGGCGAGACATTGATGGTGAGAGATTCGGGCACCCCATTTGGATCAAGGCTTCCGGTGTATATTAGGAACGTCGGATAACGGTAAACGTTAGCCGATTCGGATTCAGGTCTGTGTACACGAAGACTCCGGACCACCACGCGCTCACCGGCTCGACTCGCTCGCCCTCTGCGGCACTGTCTCATCCCTGTCTCGTTGCGCTTCTGGAGAAGAGTAATGGAGCCTGAAAGGGGTTGCCGGCAGGGTCCTCGCGAGACCCGGCTGAAACGAACGCGCTCCGCGTAAACGTATACAAAGGGGAGAGACGGAAGAGAGGAGGAGCGAAGATAAAAGCGATCGACAACCGGGAGGCCACGAGAGAGACACCCGCTGATGCAGTGGAGATCGCGAGAACTCTGGAATACCGAATGGGAACGAGAGGGAGGATTCGTATATACGTGCATCGGCGACTTCGGACGGGGACGAGGGGAGAATCTTTTCCTTGGGCGTTTGCCGGCGCTCTCTCGAGTGTCGTTATATATTTCCCCTTTCATCAACGTTGCTTTTTCGGAGGATAAATTATTCCGCCGGGTCTTAATGATTCACGAACAGGTGATCGTTATCTCGGTCGAGAGACTCTTGGGCGAAACGCTGGGAGGAGAGGCCGCGATCGCGACGACTGGATTCGCGTTCCCCGAATCCCGCTCTCCATTTTTAAGACCGGGATCGACTTCAATCTTTGCGCTGATTCGGTGCTATCGATGCTTTGAATTTCACGGCGCGAGGCTGGTCTTGCGGCGTCGCTGAGACGGTCACTGCGCAAATGAGGAGTAATTGTCGAAGGAACTCCGTCGTGAATATAATACTCCTGACGACGAGGCTGCTGACCGCAGCTATCCTATCTGTGCACACATGACTGGTATGGTTAGATGCGCTAATAACGACCAATGCAGGATCCGATGACATGTTTGTACAGCCATTACCGCCTTTGGGGTCGTCCTCGCTACACTGCTCGCCACTGGGTGGATCAGATTCTAGCTTTCCGTGAGGTCGAGCCGGCTTCCGTTGGTTTCATGGGTCTAGAAAGGGGTGGAGACGTCTTTAACGCCAGAGCACCCAAAGGGCAAAATACGGGAGTTGCGCCTTTCACGGCGATCACGTGACGTGGCGTCTTTTCTACGCGTCCAGTGTTCTCCGAATCGACAAACAATCTCTTGACACAATTTGACAAGCAGTTTTTGATAGGTGATTTCTGAAGGTACGTCAGCGATCAGATCTATCCGCCGTCTTGCCATGTCTTTGCTCAGTTTGGCGACGGAAGGCAACGAGACTTCTGATTGAATTATTTTCTTTAATACTTTTCTTTAATAAATCCTGTCTTCGCATCTTGCCGGGGGTTCTCCCGAAGATGTCTGTGAGCGATACTCGATTTCCTCGGGGTCGTATATCGTCGCAAAGGACGCGGATGGCTGCAGCTGAGGAAGCCAGGATCGCCGAGGCGAATACGAGCCTATACCGTCGAGTAATCAATGCCAATCCCTGGTGGGACAATATATCAATGCCGTATTACGCCCGGGAATATCGGGATCTCGGGGTGAGAGAGTATAGCGCTCGGGCTACACAGCAGCGTATTTCCCAAGATTTATCGAAATCCTGCACTCGCCGAGCGTCTCCCGACACTTGCGAGCTATAAAAAAAATAACAAATCGAGCACACATGTAAACAGGAGCTTGGTGAACTACAGTAGCGTGCACTCGACAACGGGACGCATCTCTTCGCGGGTTTATTCGAATCTTTTGCGCTAAATACTCAACATTGATTACTGTAGAGTCGCTTACCACCAGTTTTAGTTTCTCTGGTTCAAAAAAAGGGAATACTTTAAAATTTTAGATTTTTTTGTAAAACTTATTATTTCCCTACATATCATGATTTTCAGATTTTGAAGTTGCAAAAGTAGTCTGGAGGGTAACTTGCACAACTTTAAGGATTCAATATTATGAGACAAAAAAAATTATGCAGTATGTTATAATGTCAATGACAATATTCCGTCAGTTTCGTGGCAATGAAGACAAAAATTTGCTTTAAAAAAATTCCTGATAATAAAGTCCAAATCCCCGAAAAAACGGCGACTCTTTCCTTAATTCCGGCGAACCTTTGAGGTCGAGAGAGCCAAGTAACCGCGTTCACATCAATATGCATACGCTTAACAGCGCACACTATAGATTGCACGATTATACTATGTAACCTCCGCGATGCTGTTAGGTTTTAGCTGCAGCGCAACTTGTACCACCTTAGGGATTCAATATACCGTGACCTAAAAAAGTTTACACTATGTAAAAATATCAATAAAAATATTCACTCATTTTCATAGCAATAACCTGAAAAATCCTCTTTAAAAAAAATTCCTGATAATACACCCGAAAATGCCCGAAAAAATTGCGTCTCGTCCCTTTAATTCCGGGAAACCTTTGAGGTCGAGGGAGTCAAGTAACCGCGTTCATATCAATATGCATATGCGTAACAGCGCACACTGTAGATTGCACGATGATATAGTATCTAACCTCTGCGATGCTGTTATGTTCTAGAGGGTGTATGCATGTTGCGTTACTCGAACGCCACCGGCGTTAAAGCACAGCACGGCGTAGCGGTGGCACGGTTCGGCATGCCTGCATTACATACAAAACGGCACCGGAATGACTAATGTCTAATTTGCATTTTGCGTGTGACTTTGTTGTCCCGTCGTTACATCGGCTTTATTAATAATGCAACATACGCGATGTGCGTCTATCGGTTTTTCGCGTTGTATGCAAGCACGAAGCGGCCACTGTGCGGAGCGGCACTTTGGAGCGTGTACAATCTCGCCCCCTCTGCCACTCGATGAAAAGCTTCGGCTGTTCGAACCACCCATTTTTCGTTGATTCCGGCCGGGCGCTGGTGGGACACGAACGTTTTCACCGCAATCGCTCCTCCAATTGAATAATGGTGATGACGAATTCGTGAACGGAATCGGGGCCACGAGGCAACCGGATGAAATATCGAACGAATATAGAACGGAATACACGGAAAATTATATATTGTTCAGGTGAAAAGGGACTTTATCTCCCGCTCGACGGCACTATATTCGCGCTGGGACGGCAAAAGAAAAACAATATTTTTTTCCGACGAATTTTCAGTTTTTTTTCTTCCCACACATGAACCTTTTTTTGGTGAAAAAAAAATTTGCGACTTTAATTAAAACGTGTTCAGAATGTCGCAAAATCATATTGAGGAAAAATGTCCGGATGCATCGCTTTTATGAGAAAGCGATGAGACAATTTCAATTTTTAATTTTCATGAGGAAACTATGAAAATTTCAATTTTCAGCTTTTTTTTTCTTTACCACGGGTACGAAGAATGTGAACATTTTACGTGTGAGGTACAGTTCTGTTTTCTTTGATTACATTCTTTTTTTGCTTTCGTTGGTAAAACATCGATACCACATGGGTCAGAGTGAGTGGACGGGTTTGTGTTGCGTTCATACACGCTGCAGTCGAGAGTCGTTGGGCGATCGCCCCTGGCGACCAGCCGACGTTCGCGAGCTCGCGTGTCGGCTCCATATTACTCCCGAAAGAGAAATACGGTTAATTATCATTACGGGGTCAGGGCTATAGCGTTGCGACGGCGCGACGGGGAGCAATTAGCTGCGATTGAAAGTTTGACGAGATTGGCATGATAATTGTGGCAAATTGGATGAGACAATCGTAAATTAATCCATCGAATCGGTCGCGGCTGATCAAAATACGCGGTGTGTATCGTTGAACCACAACCAACACCATTGTGCGGACTCCGAGATCGGATAACACCACCGATTACCGCTGTCCGGTCTGTCTGATCAACGATTCAGCCCCAAACTCTTTTCCTACCGAGAAAGCTTTTTCACTGTAAACCCGTTCAGCAAACCTATAGAAATCTCGAAAATAAAGGGTATGGAAGTGATTAAGGGTTTTGGTAATTAACTCCGTTACTCTGTACGGAATTTGGGATTTTCGAAATCCAATACTAGGAAAGCCGAAATCTCGAAAAGAAAGGGTATGGTGATTTAGGATCGAAATCCACTCCGATATGCTATTGAAACCGAAATCTCGAGAATGTAGCTTATAGGAAGTGATTTAGGATCGAAATCTATTTTAGGATCACTCTAGGATCGACAAAATACAGCGATTCAGCGAAAGAAAAAAAAATAGTAATAATCCATAAAAACAGAAAAATACTGTAAAAAAGTAGTAGCAGTGAATTTACTGCCAATACACAGCATGGAACAGTTATTGGTACATAATAAACTTAAATCTCCTACGTATGATCACCGAAGTCCTTCAGCCGCGCAAAAAGTGTTTTATCGTAACGACCGATTAAAATAGTTACTCATCTTGCCATAAAAGAGGTCTATCGTGGAATAGTTTTTTTTCAAATATACAAACAGAACGAAAAAAGAATCCTGTCGCAGCTAAACCCGGTATCCTGGAGAGCGTACGGGCGGGATAAATTCTTCAGCAGTCTAAAAGCCGTACCCCGCTAATCCTCTGCAGTGATTGAGAAGAGGGATTTCCTCGGGGGGGAAAGAGAGAGAGACGCGTAGAATCCTCACTGCAGAACTCAGTGTCACGAATTCCCGTTTTTCTCCATTTTTACTTCTTCCCAGCGTGTCCTCCCGTATATATATATTTCACGCGAATGGACGATCCGCCGTCGGGAACGAGGTGGATGTCGAGGGAACATGCGGGAGAAAGGGTGCACCTACGGTAGAGTAGAGATGAAGACGGTCCCATTTCGGAGTAAGAGAAACCACCGGAATGTCTGGAGGTTGCGACGTCGACAATTGACGAGCGACGTTCGGAGGCCGCGGTTCTCGAAGCCAGCGGGTCTCCGCTGAAGAGGACATTCTCGAGGATGATGGCGCAGGTGCCCGAGATATTGGGGATGAAAACAGCCGACGAAGACACGGCCGGGGAGATTCGAGATATAAAAGTCGATAAATCCTCGCGTCGTAAGGGCCGCCGATAATCGTCACCGCCGTCCTACGACACGTCGAGGTATATTTACGTCCCGACGACGAAGCCAACCGCGAAGACGACGGCGCCGACATGTTGATCGAAAAGGGTTGGACAGCACGGTTGTCAACCCCTTCGAAACAGACCGGCTTCGGACACCCCCATTCACCAACAAGATACGTCTTCCTCGACACCAAACATAATCCATCCAATGTTTCCGACAAAGAATTCGCGAAAAAGCGTTTGCCCTCTCCGAATACCTACAAATATGGATATATATATATATATATTTTTCAGAACTTCAGTAAAATAACCACATTCCTTGAGTGCAAGACGGCGGAAAATTGCCTATTAGTGACCATTGATCATTATCGACCTGTGGGCATGCGCAGTAGTGTTTCATTAGTCCCTAAGGCAGAAAAGGGCTTATTACCTTAGTATTTGTAGTGATCGATTTTGCACCGCCAAAAATGTGGTTATTTTAACGAAGTTGAAAACAAATATCGTACGCTACACACGCAGGAGCGGATTTTCACCTCGTGTGATTTCTAACTTCGCTTCGCCCGGCCAAACTTCAAACACGGCGAAAATCGCGCACTTCCCTCCCTCGTAGCATAATATACGATTTTGTTGAGTTTTCGCGAGCACATCCTAGATAGATATGCGCGATGGCGCGGTTTATTCGCAACGGATAAGGGCGTCTCGAGAGCGATATGCCTCATCACGTTCGCGGTCGTTTTTTTTTTTTTTTATATATCTTTTCACTTCGAACGAGACTCATACCTGCGGAGTATCGGAAGGAATGTAAAATAAATAAATGGGGGAATACAGGTAGCAGACATCCAGACCAGACAGCAACCAGACTCACCAGCCTCGAATCTCTGTCTTCCCACTTTCCTCCTCGCTCTGCGCCCCCCGGCGCGTGTCTATTTTATATCCGACCTCAAGAATTTTAATGCCGCACGTCGTGAAAACGTCACGTTTCGATAGACCACGCGCGGTACCGGTACGAAGATATATTGTAAATGCGCACACGTTTTTATCATCGGAAACGATATCTCTATGTTGCACCGCGGATGGAGACACCGCGGCCTCCTGTCGTATATCCACAGTGGCGAGAACGAAGAGACGCTTACGATTTTTACGCCTCACAGACGGTAAATAATAATTCCGTAAAATTGGAATACGAAGGTTTCGTAAAAAAATATTTTGTTAAGTAAGAGGCAAACTCCTTTCCTTAGGTTTGAATATACAAATCGGTCATTATTGTGCGATACAAGTGCGGTAAAGCGAACTTTATAGGCACGCTGTGAAGCGAGTGCAACTTACTTCACAGTTCGCGAACGATGTTCGCTACAACACAGTGGTATCACGTAATATTTTCTGTAACGAATGCAGGAGAAGTGCTACTCTGTGCCTGCCGATTGTGGCGCTGGAAAGCCAGCGTGCGTAAATTACGAGAAGCATGCGTTGAGTACGTGATGCGTTCGATAAAGTAAAATCGGCGGGATGTTTGCATGCGCCCGGTATTTATAGTACAGCTTGGCTGTAAAGCGCCACTCTCGGCAGGCACGAGAAGTAGCACTTTTCATGCATGAGTTTCATAACCAATTTCAGTTCGTACATTTGTTCGCAAAACAATCGCCGGATCGCGCAATTGGAAAAAATTGTAAAAAGTACAGAAGTTTTTTATGCACCTTCCCGCATGCTATTTCCGGTGGAGCTTTCGCCTCTTGCGCTCACGAGTAATTTTTTGTGTATAAAGCCGTGTGGAATGACGATTGTTGCGCCTGGCATCGAGATCGGTTCGAATATCGCGCTCACGATCGCGCGTATGCGGCCCGATAATGTGCGGACAAACAATCTGGGCGACCCCCGATAATACATCATCACCGGTATCGGAGGATGAAACGCGAGTAAGTAATTCTCATATTTTGCCATGAATTTACATCAATTTACACATTTTTGGGAAGAGTGATACGCTAGCGTGGATCACGTGTGTACGGTCGTTCGTGCCGTATCTCTCGTCCCGTTGTATTCTCTCTTTCTGTTTATAGCATCCATGTACACCTTTTACGCTGATCCGACCGTCAGCCCCGATATTTGATGGATGGGGTTGAATCCAGCGACGGCACCGGCGGAGACCTATGTGTCGGGGTGTACACAGTTGCAAACAGCGAAACACGCGGGATGTCATGTAAATTTTCATGGCTTTTACACCTGAAATACACAGAGAATAATTACCTCGAACGCGCCACGATTCGGGCAAATGTATGCAGCCGGTAATTGGCATGCTCGCAATCGTCAACCTTGTTAATTATACACGAACTTTATTTTATGCCTTTGTCAATTTGTTTTGTGAGTTTCTGCAGAACAAACCTGGCCCCTCGCGGTACGAAACCGACAGTCGTAACGCATGACGGATGACGTCACTTCTTGTCGAAAAATGTTATTAAAATGTTAAAAATGTAAATAAATGAATAAATAAATAAAAATGAGACTGTCGGACCGGAAGTGACGTATTTCCGGTATGACGTCACTTCCTGTCGATATATGAGATTTTTCAAACAGGAAGTGACGTATTTCCAGCACGATGTGGAATAAAAAAGGAATAAAATAGAAGAAGAATACTGTCGTTTACTCCTGTCCCGATGCAAGTTCCTCTAAGGACCCCGAGAGATTTGAATTTTGACCCGGTATAATATCTGCACACCCTTCCGTTGGGAAAATCCGTGGTGCGACCGGAAAATTGCGAGCCAGGGAGCAGCATCAGCCAGCAGCGAAGTAGAAGCTTTTCCATTCGCCAAATTGGAACTCGACGCGACTTAATAAGCCTCCACGCGTTTCCTCGTTTCGAGCACTCGAGACTTTCCACGGCAATCATCCAACTCTTTTCTGTTCCAATCTATTCCGGGTCTCCCTGCTCTTCTCACTCCTCGCCCGTTATCCGATGGTAGCTTCGAGAATCTTGAATCAACGCTACGGAGCGAGGGCCGAACTCGAGAGTCGAGTGCTTGCTTAACCGGAGGAGGACGACGCTCATAATATTGTTATCCTTATATCCTGACATCGTAGCGGTAAACGTTGCTGCACCTGCCCTGATTTCCTCGAGTGCAGCAACAGATTTTATGACATTTTTCGTCCCGAATGAGAAATTTTTATGAGGTTCGTTTTTCAAAGATCCACTTTCGATACGAGGATTCATTCCACCCGAGTCGTAATTAGACCGGTACTATTTTTCTCGCTTTTATTTAAAAATTCAAATGACACTCGAGAACCGTAAAATTTGTACGGTAAATAGGGTGGCAAGAATTCATGCGATTGAGTACCGGAGCTCAGCTCCT
This sequence comes from Amblyteles armatorius, assembly GCA_933228735.2. Lineage (NCBI taxonomy): Eukaryota > Metazoa > Arthropoda > Insecta > Hymenoptera > Ichneumonidae > Amblyteles > Amblyteles armatorius. The sequence continues at coordinate 10,681,619 of OW121695.1, read as the reverse complement.
CGTTGCAGGTGTACAATCTGCATCCTTGCCTTCCACTGATAATTTGCTCCGCCAACGTTAATTCGTATTCTGGGCTTGGAATATCGCACACGAATTTTTCGGTCCAGAGGCGTTTATATTTGAACAGCAAAATGTTTGCATCTTTACTTATCGAAGACCCATTTTTTTTTTTTTTTTTTTATGTCAAAGCATTGAAACTCCGCGTAGCATTTCTGAAGGACATTTTGAAAAATCATAACAATCTTCGGATTAATGGATTTATATACGGCCTTTAATGTTATGCAATTAATAATGAGATTAATGGATTAATAATTACTTAATGAGCGATTTAACAATTAATGAATCAATGGATTGATAATTAATTAATTAATTATTACACCATTAATTAGTGGTTTAATAATGAATTAATAATGGATGAAGATGAGATATTTCGATATTATAATTGCACAGTGACGTTTATTTCAGTTTTGTTCGCAGGGAGTCTTTAGATGAGAATCCAACGATTGGCACACTCGAGCGAGTGCTCTACACATGTTGAACAGCCCGGGGCGCAGGAACAAAAAAGAATGGTAAAGAACGGGAAATTCCGGACATAACGAGCTTTTCGCGGCAGTGTCGACGAATGTGTTCCGTGGGAAACACGGGGAGTAACACTTTCGTAGGTCCTTCAATCACGCAAGGTTCACGCCAGGCAACGCACTTCGCCACCCCTTGACCGACGAAAGTGCTCGCGGCACTGTTTACTACTCCAACACCCTCGCGCATACCTGGACGGAGCCCGCTTGTTCGCAAGCTCGTGAAAAAGAATGAAATAAATTGAGTGCGAACCCGAGAACCGTTTGCTTCGGTTTAGTCAATTCGCCCCCGTCGCGGATTTATACGAAACGAACGAAAATATTAAACTCCCGAGTAAATCGCGAGAGCATCGCGGATCGGTTCGTATCCGACATAGGAGAGCACCGAGAGCGCGAAAACGGGAAATCAATCGGGACAAACAAATATGGATCGCGTTACGTATAACTTTATCCGGCTGAGAATGAATTCGACCTCCGCCGTCGTGACATTCCCTCGCGCGAATTAAATAAACACTCGCTGCGTTTCGCGTTTACCGATTTTTTTTTTTTTTTTTTTCGTTTGCCTACGATTGGTTTTTCCCTCTTTTTGTGTTTATTCTCTATGCGATAGGGACTTGCTATATAACAAACGCACCGAGATAAATACGATATCCGTATTTGATTTCACTCCCGATTTTAGTTCATTCTTTTTTGTATTTTTTTTTTTTTTTTTTTGCCGAATGTTTGTATTATATTTTTTTTGTTTTCTTTTTTTGGCAATTCGACTAATCACCTTAGCCTCTCAGATCGCAACGTTTAGTATGGCGGAGCACAGTTTTGTGGAGGGTCGAATAAATTCGAGGATCGAAACCATTAGGTAAATCGTTGCGAAGAGCAGGTGCAACCAACTTCCCTGGTATTAGTCAAATCATCGATTCCGAAGCAATATCGGTACTGATTCCCATGAGCAGCGAGCACTACCCCGGGATACCGAAATCTACCGGCAAAATCGTTCGCTTCGCCGAACTGTGAGCATACATACGCAAAGCCCCCGCCAGCGTCAGCCAACTTGCGTTTATGCGTCGACTGTAAATGAATATTTCATCCACTAAATCCCCCCCATCCCGACCCGCTGTTGGAAACATTCACCCAGGGGATGCATTTTTTTTACGCTCTTTTCACTCCATGCTTCGGACTCACCTGTGCTTCAGCCTGACGATCAACAATTCTCCGCCGGAGGTCTGAAAAAAAAAAAAGATTTTTTTTTTTTATTGACACGATTAAATAAAAACATTTTATTCGTATACGCCATGCAGTAATATTTTTGTGAAAATGAGAGAGAATCGCGCATTGAATTCAATCTCGGTCGAAGATTCCCGAAGCGAACTCACCAATGACAGATTGGTAATTTGAGTTTTTCTTCCATTTTTGAACCGATTTTCTCCAAATTTTCGCCGAAAGTCTCTAAGCGCATGGCCAATGTGCTGATAATTTTGCACAATGGACACTGGGTGGCTGGGTTCGATATCGGCGAGTCAAAGCCGCGAGGGCGAACAGTACGAAATCCTGTCGCGAATCCAGCGTCGAATAAGGCGCTGCTCAGTGAACCGGCCATCCATTCTAATACGGCCGAACTAGCCGAATTTAATCCGCAGTGCAAACTGCACGATAGCGCCGCCGCGTCTTCGAACGCGCCGCTCCGGGTATTGTCATCGGCAGCGAGGACCTCCGGGCGGTTCTTAGGGAACTCTCGTCAAAGACTTCGTCTTAGTTTAATCGCATTGGGGTCGGGTCGTATCTGACTGGCGGGCTCGCGCACTCCTCGATCGTCGTCCCCGTCGTTAATTAATCAATGCCACTGTACTAGCAAAGTCGACCGGGAGAAACTCGATATACGAACTTCGAGGGTCGAGCGGGAGTTCCCGGTCGAGTTCGCGGTTCGCGGCTCGATAAATCCTTCCTTATGGCCGCAAATAAATTTTTTATTGCCAACAGCCGCGAGCACTTCTCCGCCTCGCTAATTCGATCGAGCGGCCGGGGAACCGTCGAGGACTTTTGCGCGGCGCTCGCTCGAATTCTCATGGAATCCAACATGAACGGATGGTCGCAAGGACAGCGAGCTCCGCTCGTCCGAACATTAAGATCGTGCACGAGTTCGCCGCGCAGTTTTCGTTCGTTTTGCGGTGCTCGAGGCAGAGACGAGGGTTTCTCCGCTCCCTGGCTATTATCTTCCGGTGTCACGAACGCTCGGACCTCCGGGGCGGGCGGACCACTCGCCGAGTGCCCTCACGACGTCGATGGAGAAATGGTTAGTCACGAAATTGCACCCGGCGATGTGACACGCCGAGCTCGTTCCGGCTTGTCTATCCGCGTCCAGGACGCTGCGGAGAACGCTGCCTCGAGAAAGTCGCCGGGCGAAAAATCATCGAAATAAAACTTTTCGCTCGTCCCTTCCGTCCGGCGAAAATATTTGCCTCGCGGGAGATTGTCGAGTTTTTAGGGCGATTAGAGACTTCGCGCAGCTTGCAACTTTTGTCGAAACGGTCGATCTACTTCTCCGGCTCACTTTTAATTTCCATGAATAAAATTCGCTCTTCAGATTCCGCGGTTCAAAAATATTACGCTGAAAGCGAGCGTCGCTCTCGATCGGAAGGGCGCTTCGAGGGTTTCCGTGCGCGCCCTTTTAATTTTTGCGCGTGCCGCCGATTTGAGTGAAATTCTGTTTTCAGGGTTTTCGCTTCTGCACGTAAAAACCCACGTTTCACTCGTCCCATGAATCTCTCCGCACGATAATTTGTGACCAGATCGACCGTTCGGCAGACCCTCCGAAAAAATCGGTGGGATTTATTGAACTCGAGTGTACTCGACCGGACACGCATTCTGAGTGGTGGTTTCGATGAGCGCCACTCCGTCAATTCTCTCTCTCTCCTGCTCAACCTCTCTTTCTCTCTCTCCCTCTCTTGGCCCACGTAGATCGAAATTTTATTAATCGCGTCGGAAAATATTAGATTATTTCGTATCACTGATCCGAGAGCCAAATATCGAAATAGCTTTCGCCAGAAGTGCGATTGAAAAATTGGGGTTGGAACCGAGCCAAAATCTCGGCATCCATTGGCACTGCTGTACCGTCGTGTGTATGAAAAATGTGCTACATACACAAAACAGCTTCCTTGCACAAAGCTGAACCGCGCTATCGTAAAAAATTTTTTGGAAATCAGATTCGAATGCAAATTCGAGTCCAATTTCCAAAAATCTAGCAAAATGGAGCAAATGGCTCCGCCTGCTCTATGCAAATAAAGCACGCAGAGCCATTTGCATTATGGGCCAAAAATGATTCCGAATTCTTGACCAGTGCCAAAAAATACATCGCATTATGTGGTCCATGACATAATGAAAAAAAACATCGCAGCGTTCAATGACCGATTTTGAATCAACTCAGTCGCAATGAGAAATCTACACAAATGTATTGGAATAAGGAAAAATCTCATCGTCGATTCGCTATATTTGTATCCGGCACGGTCCGTCTCACGAGGCTGAAGCTATTCATGAGGCTTATTCATGAGCAGCCTAAAACGTCCCAAAAAAAAACGCTATCTCAGAACGATGCCAATTTTCTGCTTCATTTTGGGTCAAAATGGATAGGAAATTCTTGGCCAGTGCCATCACATTATGCGGTCCATGACATAATTTTTAAAAAACCGCAGTAATAAATAACCGATTTTATAACTGTAGCGCTACCCAAGTCGCAGTAGCGATCCACCCTCTTCAAGAAACTCTATCCGGCTACTAGCGTCACTTTATCCGGTTAATAACGCCAGAAGAGAAAAAAAGTTCTCTCAGTGCATCACCCTTCTCGCTCGACCAGACATAATCGGCGGGGTCATTCGGCTAACGACTGACCCACTTGACAATGCATCCTTGACGAGTAATTGCAGGCGAGCTTGCGTTGTGGCCGAGTTAGCGGTTAGCGACTCGGCAATAAGTGGCCAGCGTTCGCCACTCGTTCAGCGCTCCGCTCTCTCTCCTTTCCTCTCCGCATCTCCTCCGCTTTCCTCGATCCTATCGCAGCGCGCGTAACGACCACAGATCGTTACCGTCGGAAATATAAATCGACGGAATTCTCATCGAAGAGAAGACCATTCGACTTTCACCGTCGGAGAGTAACAAAGCGTCTCAGCTGCGTAAGTCCCGTTCTCTCTCGACCGAATCGTCGAGCGATTCGAGCCAGAATCATCGAAGTTCGTACTCGACTTCCGTTCGACGCGCGAGCTCTTCGGGCGCGAATTTTATCGGACGTCCGACCGAACGAGGAAACCGCGAACCTCCGGCTTTCGGGACGTATTCTAGCGGCTGACTGGCTAAACAGCCCAGCCAGTGCCCGCAGCCTCGGGGCGGGTAATAATTATTTACGGCCAAACTCTCTCTCACCCCGCTTCTCTTTGACTATTGCATGAACGGCGGAACCGCGACTCTCTTTCGCGACTCCGCGCACGAAATTATATACGTCGGGCTCGTGCACGGCGCATAATTCCTTTCATCGGAGTTGCACCCCGTCGTCGACCTCCACAATTATGGTTTCACCGTCGTCGTCGTCGTCGTCGTCGTCGTCGGTTCCGAAGTGCGTTATGGGATTCGGTTGGAAAAGTCACCGGCGACGATGACGTCGCGGCCTTCGTCGTCGACGTCAACGGCAACACTTCAGCCCGTCTAGCCGGCTCGAAGTTTAACCAATAACAACCTCCTACTTCACTCTACATTTTACTTTTAATAATTTCCATTCCGAACTTTCGGATTTCGACCACTAAAGCCGACGTCCCGTCGTCCGACGCTGCACAGAGGATTCGATTGCGAGGCCGCTCGACGATCCGCTGCTATTTTAATATAAAAGTTGAGCAAAGTTCGGTGGGTCGGCTCAAGAGAGTTTTTTGCCCGTGCGGCAGTCAACGAGGTTGGATCGAAAGATCGGGGAATAAAAAAAACCGCTGGAAGCTCGCTGACCGGGTCAACGGCGAGCCGGAGTTTCGTCTCCCGCGGGACGATCCGGAAGCGACGTCGCGCGTTATCTTGGTAAAATAATTCATCCTGGAACACAATAATCTCACGCGAAGCTTCGAGGGCCGACACACGAATCCCTTTTCCCTAGCCCGACGTTGTCGACGTAACGAAATTTGTCGGCGACGTCCCGGCCGTTCGCCCTTCGCTGCGAACATCTTGTTATCCTCTATCATTGTCTACCGTTGGACGTTCCAAATTAAGTGTCCTGTAATAACGGCATCAGGCGGCACTTTATGAAGAGGCTAGAATAGATAGAGGTGGAGAGAGAGAGGGGAAAAAAGGAGCGCGGGGACGGGGAATAAAAGAGATGACGCGGGGCTACGCCGTGAAATTGCGTTTTAACTCGATATAGGACGGGGGAGAATGAGAAGCTGCCGCAGGGAGTAACGCGATTTCTTTTCATTTTTTACGCCCCTCCCTACGAGGGATTTTACAAAGCATCGCTGTTTTTATTTCACGGCTAATCTATACGCCAGTCCATTTCGCTCGGGCTTTATGTCATGTTTTCTCGTTTAAATTAAGGATTCCTTTTTTTTTTTTTTTTTTTATCGCTGAAATGGAACGCTCGGGAAGTATCATAGTGTGTCTCGCGGATTGCAATTTATCGTGATCTTGCGGCGCAAGATCGTCGGGTAAAGTCGTTCGCGTGGCACGTGTTAAGTGGCCGAACAATTGCCCGACCGGATAGTTTTCCTTCGTTGTGGAAATTTATTATAGATTTAATGTACCGAAAACTTGAAACTTGCTTACATTACTTACATTAATTAAGCACTATTGTACTTTTTTGTAAAATAAAAATTACAAATCTCCCGCAGGCGAAAAATGAATAAAAGTTGAGAAAGAAATGAATTTTTAATGAAAATTTCACTGTAAAATTGCAACCGCCCACGAGATCGAAATTTCAGAACCAGTTTTTGTAAAAAAAAGTTTCCAACACCGTTCACAAATTCTCAAAGAATTTTTCGAGACGAAACTGGGACGGAAAATAGGAATAATCAATTCACCGTGCGCAACATAAATCTCCCGAGGTCTTATCTCCATTGAAATTCGCTTCCCCGCACGAAGATAAATTTGGAAAAAAAAACTGCACTCAAAAGCCCGGCCAAAGGGCCAAATTTTTTTGGTGACGTAACAACTTTCGAATATAAGAGGAATTCTTGGCACCGGGCGAAAATGTTCCGACCCCGTTCGAGGCGAAATGCTTTTTACATTCTCCGAGGCCGCTCGCAGAGCGAATATATATTTCGGGGAGCGGAATAACTGATAATCATCGAGTCCCTTTCGAAGTGATTGGACCGCGCGTCTGGTCGGACGTGGAGGAAGCGTCGAGGGTCGCCGCGGCGCGGGCGCGACGGTTCGGTCTGTGTGACGTTAGAGTGCACCGACTAAAAGTTTCATGCGGCTGCACAGTGGGTATAACAGATGTATCCGGAGGTTCGCTGTAGCGGGGACGTTCCCAGCGGGATGTGAAACGTAGAGTGCGAGTAGGACAAGTTCGGGAAGAGAATATCTAGCTGGCATCGGAGTGCATTCACGTAAATTGCATCGACCTCGAGCGAGAGAACGGTCGAGGTAGGATCCGTGCTCGATGCATTCGGCTAAGATTCTCCGCCCAAAGTCAAGTGGAAGACGGAACGAGAAGTTTCGTCCGGGAACGCCGTGATCTTGAGATATTTACTAATATCAGACCGATGGAGTTTCCGGCCCTCGGACCCGATCCACCGCAGCCTCCGATGATGCTGCTCTGCCGGTTCTGTTACTTATCTCTTTGTTGGAAGAGCCACGGACGTATATACATCGTTCGTCTAGAAATTAGCGCTATCTTATCCGAGCCGAGAAGCGCCAAAGCGCAGCGGCGCGGCGCGACCGGAAGTGAATATACTCGTCCATTCCCTCGTAATTGATCCTGAGACGAAGACGGAAATTTGGGTCGGTTGCAGGCCAAACTTCTCCCATGGGTCGCGGCAAACGGTACAAGACCGCGTCTGGCCCGACCTCGGTCTCACCCTCGACGTTTCATAATTACGTCCGACCATTACCGAAAAGCCACCTCTCGCAGATCCGAAATTGTACTCGAGGGCAACACCGCACGGCGAGTAATTGAAACTGGGACTACCCCACTTTATTTTTTTTATTTTTTTTCTTAAGGTCCGGAAAACTTATTTTTCGACTGGAAGTGACGTCACGTGTGAAAATGTAACTCCCGGTTTCAATGTTTTTAATTTTTGTCCCGAAGTGACGTCACACGGGAAACCGTCACTCCCGGTTTGAAAGTCCAATTTTTCGACCGGAAGCGTCGTCGTGCAGATTCCTCACGATCATTGCATCGCTTCGGAACAGTCGAATTATAATATATATTATACATTATGTATAATCCACACTTTTCGCGTGGCTCGAATAGCGGAGTATAGTTTGAGGAAACGCTCGGCGAATTCAGGGCAAGCGCTCAAAGAAGAATGGCCCGAGGCAACACGAGTACGCTCGCGCTGGTACCTCAGCACCGAGCTCGTTCTATGCCTCTCCCTCGTCGGTCTCTCCCGCACAAGGAAGCGCCACGAAAATTAAGTAAAATATAGATATATGCATAGAATACCGCACAGAAAAACATGTATACACCGCGAGGTTGCGCATATATCTTTGGAGGTGAGGTCGTAAGGTTTCCCCGAGGGATAGATGCTCGTCATATTTAATTCACGAGTTTACAGCGCGGCCGTGCCTCGAGCCGCTCGTTCAATATCTTCACGCGTGCTTGCCGCCGCGAATCCATGCAAGGTGCACCGGCGAAATGTTAAGTCAGTGGTGTTGTGTGTAATGTTCCGGTGGCTTCTTCAACTTCAACACCTTGCACTTCTTGAGGGTGAGCCGAGGCGTCGGGAAATAGATGTAAATGTACACCGACGTGTCGCGGACAGTCGAAATAGAATTTCAGTCATCAACATGCCTCGGAGGAGGTTGCTCGCGGGAGTTGATATTTCTAGCGGGAAAGTTTCTTTTCCGCCTCCGACTAAACAGCGACCGTGGCTGAAAGTTGGCAAACGAGGCCGGAGCGAGAGGCGGCGAGAGTTTCCCGGTTGTTACCGAGTCCCTTCGGTAATTTTGTATTATAGTGAAGCATTATAAATAAAATGCAAATCATTTTCAATAATCTTGCGGCAGCCGGTCTCAAGAAATTTCATGAAGTCTCAACGGAACTATCGGGCTCTGACGCTCAACTTCGAACTTCAAACACTTAACACAACCAACATGAATCGTAAAGAGGCACCATTAAACCTCGACTGGGAATGCTTTGCAAGAGTCGTGACGGTCCGGCGTTACATATGTGTAAAAAAAAAATTCACCGGTGTATTACAAATACCGGTGAATTTTTTTTGTGTACAGGTATTTACGTATTTCTGTCATGAATATATTTTCCAAAGCCTCGAAAGATACGGGTGCGATTTTTTTAGTTTTTTTGTCGCACTAAACTATGAAAGTATTTGCAGATTTCTGTCACGAATATATTTTCCAAAGCCTTGAAATACATCGTGCGATGAAAAAAAAAAAAATCGCCCCAAAGTATAAAACTCGTAACGCAGACGGAGATTTCGAACAGTGCGGAATTCACCACACGTCCGGTAAATCTGTTCGACATCGATGCACGACGAACAACCCAGTATTTGCAGATCTTCGTCACGAATACATTTTCCCAAAGCCTTGAAATAATACACCAGTCCGATTTTTATTTTTATTTTTTTAAATCGCACTAAAGTGTAAAACTCGTAACGTAGTCGGGAAATCCGCGAGATGTGGATGTTACGATATACTGCATGCCGCGGGGGCGCTTGCAGTCGGTAAGGGATGAACGGGGGGAGTGGGTATCTCCGCGAACGAACGTAAAGACGTAACGAGGTGCATCAAGCACCGCGCTAACTCACGTTATAAAGCCCGCTTTCCCATTCTTCCACGGTCCTCACTTATTCACCTCGTGTCGGTGCGCTTTCCACGGAGTCTCGGCCGTATCGTGAAAGCCGCCCCGACGTAAAATGCAACTGGCTAGCGATAACAGTCGCAGCCGTCGGTGCTATAAAGTCGTACAAGTGTGGATGCTGCGTGATAAAATTTTTGCGAGAAAAATAGGTCAACGCAAGGAAAGGAGACGGAATCAACGGGTGTGCGCGGGGTCGAAGAGCGGAGGATGTTACGGTCGGCAGTCGAGAGGAAGGAACACCGCAATCCGACGAGAGTCCGGAATTCGTGCGCCCAAAGTTTCGTCGTTCGGACCGAGCACTCTTGTGGCGGGTAACGAGATTTCGAAGATCGTGATGGGAATGGACGAACCGCTAATCGGACCGCCATTAATGTTACCGTGCGATAAACGCTCGCGTGCGTTTCGACGGATATTCTGTGCATGGAGATCTCCGCAGCACAATCTTATCTCCGATCGAGAAAGTGCGCTGGAACGTGGTCGCCGTAGGCATTCGTGTGGCTGTGTGTTGAAGGCGCGCCCGTATGTGCGCCTCGGTAATCAGGACGCATAACAATTCGACCGTTTGCGAGCATCACGTGCGAGGTTCGCTAGGAAACATCTATTCGTCCAGTTAGCATGTCGGTATCGAGTATTAGTTAAATTCCAAAGGGCCTTGCCAGTACACGAAGCCCGCATGACCTGCCCCGGGACAGCAGCAGTTGCTGACTCTCGGCGAGAATGGAGTTAGATTTCCGGCATTAATTGACAGTTAACTGGACGGACGAGCCTTTGGAAACGACGTGGAGAAACTGCTGGGATTGAAGATCGATCGACCTGAATTCTCGACGGTGTTCATCAGCATGCATCTCATGAATTGATACGTCGGCGCACGGTGTTGCGCCGCGAAGTCTGTCGAGAGACGTTCTCTCCTCGATACGGATTGAATTATCGGAGAATCAGAATTTCTCTCGTTCTGTTAGGAATTGAATTGACGGGATGAAGTGTGGTCAAAGAAAGCGTCCGGCGACCCATGCCAAAAACCTAATAGTATCGATTTTCATGTGAGGTGAAAGGCTCAGTTTATGACACTTCTACGCAGCTCTCTCAGTTTAAGCGTGGAAAATCATAGGGATAAAGATGGAGGACCAAGGGTCGCAGTTTCTGACCCACCGAACGCACGCTACCCATTGGCTGCATGTCACATGGTGGGGGGAGCCGACTATGCTGGACCCCTGTTACAAACTGGGAGATTGTCAGAAATTGGGCCGTTTATCTTACATACGTCAACGTTTGGTACTGCGAACCGAACATGTCGTGTTCGAGATGAAACTGAGAGAATAAGATGTGGTCGGAGAAAGCGTTCGACAGCCATACAAAAAAAGTAGTAATACCGGATTTTACATGTACATAAGTCAATGTTCTACACTGTGAACTGATCATGTTGAATTATTTGCTCCATCTTAATAACAAAGTCAGATTTCGAGGCGAACCGACAAGCCTGTCATATCCATATGTGAGCCAATGTTAATTATCATTAAAACACAGGTACGCAGAGCTTGATCGAGTCAAAGGACCCGTCGACGGAAACTTTCATGCGTAACTACCGCAGAGCACCGAGTCTACATGTGCTCAAGTGTGACCTCTACCGTCGCTCCGACGTTGGAATGACGGTGGGCGTATTAAGAACTGAGGTACTTAGTCATACAGTTCGGCCTCGTCCGTACCAGCTTTACCCACAGAGCTTACCTCAACCTCCGCATCCGGGCGCAATATAACAACACCACGCTGTCAAAGCGACGCGTTCGCGAACGCGCTACTAATTGCACGTCGAAGCAAGGGCGTCCCACCGTTTTCCTGATGCTTTAGGAACGAGACGCGGCTAAAGATCTAGTGCTTTGTGTGGTAATATTAATGGCTTGTTTTCCGTCTAAAACTCGGTCGTACGGGGTTACATCAGGAGCTCGTTCGTGTAGCCCCTTGCGCGCAGGGACAAAGACCTCGCTAACAGGACGAGAGGATTAAACCGACCCGCTCTCGAGGTCGTCATCGTCAGGTTTCCTAATAAAACAAGACCAATAGATTGCGCACCGCTATTGAGCCCTCTGCCTCGCCCTCCCCGGGTCCATTTTAGTCGCCGGATGAAGTGAAATTATGTTCGTGTAACTGCACCTCGAATCGGGACGAATGGATGACGTTTTGTTGAAGGTTGCTCCGCTGTGCCCACCAACAACGTCGGGTCGTCGCGATCCTCGGGTTCCAACCGCACCCGATTGTGACGACTCCTTGCAATGCCCAGTGCATAAACGCCCTTAACTAAATTGCACATACAGACCCCAACCGGCGCGGAACTTATGCAATGGCAAACACTCCGACGGAGCCTTGCATTACGGAGAGTTGCTTGTAAGGGCTGCTTGCGGTACACGTAGGCGCCGTGGAATTATATTGATCTAGTGTTTCTCGCGTTAATGTAGGGTTCGAAACGTCGGCGGGGACAATGGCAAACCTGCTGCGGACCCTCGGTAGACGGTCGATACTGAAACGCTCTTGTGAATCCGTACATGCGCTGAGAGAAGGATCTCGGAAAAATCATCGAGTCGTATGGTAAATCTCGACCGGGCAACATTGTACAACGCGCGCCAACAGCGGTATGTGAAATTTTCACGGGTGCCATAGAAATTTTTACCCAACCCGTATGGTCATTTTTTTTTTTTTTTTAGTATAAAAGCTGAGAATTCCATCGATCAAATTTTTGTATGTATGTGTACATGAACAAAATTTGATCGACATAATATACCGGTATGACCTACAAGCATAAAACAAGCGGTTCGCGATCGCGACGCCGATCACTATATTTTCTAGTAAGAAGAACTTATATTCTTATATAAAAAATTATGGGATATTCGGATACTATCAGTGAGAACGAAAATTACCATATTTTCTAGGAGAATGGGTTAACTTTAATACGAATGTTTGCAAGTTTATCGCTGTCGTTCCCATGTGCCTGGAAGTTGTGCCCGTTTTTAGCAGATTTATGGTAATATCTACCAGATCCTTTTCTCAGCGTACTTATCTCACAGGTACCAATTCAGTCGCAGAAGCAATATAGTGCAGAGCCGGGTTGATTCCACGTCCGGAAGAATACCATTTTTATTTCACGGCAATTTCGAATATTTCTCGCTTTAAAAACCAGGTCTCAAGTGCTAAATCCGTTTTCATTTTCTTCCCGATTCGCGATGAAGAAAAAAAAATTAAGTGACGAACAATTTATTGAATTACTATCGGATAACCGAGCGAGCTATTTATTGGGTTATCGGAAATAGTATCAGCGAGTATTATCAGGACGGGCGATGAAATTATCCGAAGAGGCGGAAGTTTCCGCCCGCAGCTTGCGGCGTCCAGGCTCCGGACGGGCAAGGGGGTTGAAACAGAACAGGACTGATTCGGAGGAGAATCGTTGCGGATGACAAGGCGCGGCGTTAATATATGCAAAGGAATTTATCGGAAATCAATGAATCTATAATCTAAAAAAAAAAAAAAAACTGTAAACCAACCGACTTTGCTCGCAACAAGACGCATCAGCTAAAACGTTTCGTTCATTTAATTTGTGTCGTCGTTCCCGTCCAAGTTCTCGGTGAATTAAACTGACTATCCAACAGTTCGGCGAAAGCTTCCAATCGATATAATTCAACTGCGACAGTGCGGGTGGCGGAGTCGAGCACGAAATGTGGCTCAAGATGCTACCGGAGCTTTGTGCAAGTGGCTTGGAGCCGTCCGCCAGCACACGCAACGTTCCGCTGTCGTTGACGACGCGTGCATGCGATCCACGTCACGGCAATTTAACTCCGAATGGGGGAATATACAGGGAAAGACAACGACGGCACGTTCCGACACTCGTTTCGCCTCCACCGGTTGACTCTTACTGCACGTATACGTGCACACGTACTCCGTAGTTCGCCCGTCGGTCGCCGAGTGGCTATATACGTATAAATTCCCGATCGCTTGCCTCCCGGTTATACGAGAAAACCTCCCTCGCCGATTCGTTGAATTCGCCGGACTACTGTTGCAGTGGGAACAAAAAAAAAAAAAAAAAAAAGGAAGAACCAGTGAGAACGCGAACGATTTTTCAATCCCCGCAGCGAGTCCGTTTTTATTGCCAGCTGGAGGATGGGTTGCATTGATGTTTCAACGAGCGCAAAACGCGGTTGCAAAAGAACACCTCGTTTCGCTTCTCCCTCCATCCTCCATACCCGGGCATACGCGGAGGAAAGCTTTTTCTAATTCAACGCGCGCTCTCTCATTGGCGCGAGGCCACTCTTATTTTTTATGGCAGCACATTTGTGGATACCTTCTCGTGAAACCCAGTCGACGCTTCCTGTGTCCCAGGCCGCTGGGTTGTTGCGTTTTCATCGGGTCTACGTGAAACGCCTGCAGACCGTGTCACACATTCGAAGCGGATTCGGATCTTGAGACGGAAGACACGGAAGCAACCTCGTTGGCTTTGATGATCTTTGTACATCATCTGGGGAACATTTTAGCTCATGTTGTTCTCAAACTTTTTGACTCAAAATGCTCCCCGCGCTAGCCAGCCATTGGAGTCATCGACTTCACCACCGACACGAAGCAGGATGAACGGCTCGGTTGCTGCAATGGATTACGCACACTGGCTCCTGCGTGCCAGTTCGTGATGTGGCATCGAGAAGAGGGAGCTCATTCAGCTACCACATTGACGCCGGACCTTCCGTACAAGTTGGATCCTAGCGCAGCGGCGAACCGGAGGGGAAAAACGATGTCGTGACTGGGGCTCGATGTTCTTAGGGGTCGCCGGACGTTAGGAGCTCAACCTGTTATCAATAACGTCACGGCAGAAGCTTCCGTCTCCACTTGGAATCGAGCTTGTAGGACACTAACCGCACGGGTGAACAAGGTACAACAATCTCACTGCATTCCTACCAGTGTCCGATCTGTCGCTCAGCAATCGAGACCGCGATGATGCCGGAGCGCGCACGAAGTTCCAATCGGCATGGGAGCGTTCCCACCGGTTTCCGTTGTCTGCCGCTTCTACGGATGTAGGATATAACCACGTGTGTATTATAAATGAAGGAGGAGAACCGAAGTAGCAGACCGGCGAGTTACGGCGTAACCACGTGCAGTCTGCAGAGATATAAATGGTCTCTTCAGCCGTCGTTATTTAAGCCTCCCTTCGGCTCTCGACTCCGTAATTCTCGGTGGTGTCAAGGTGTCTAATATTCTAGTGTGTGGCAGTGAGGGCGTCGGGGGTGCAACCCTAGCAACGATCAAACGTAGCGGTCTCGTGGCGCCGGTGTACGTTCGGAAGTACAACTCCGACTTCGTGCGGGAGGTACACACTAGGCTTCGCGAAGACTATTACGGAAGTCGGAATTGTTTAATAGTTAACTTAGTTGCAACCCGTACACGGCGTACTTACGTATCGCGGAATGGCTGGCTCACTGAATTTTACAATACCACTTAGGGCATACTTGAACCACCCGTAGACCAAAAATAAACAACCAGTGAAGCCATGAGATTACACTCTTGACTCTGCATCGAAAAGCTTCGGAACTTTCGCGAACTCGGCGCTCCCATACGGAGAAAAGTTTCAGGGACTCGCAGCGAAGCTCGGAAATACACAATGTACACTTCGTAGAATACCGTTTCGTCGGAGTCCCCCGTGTATCGCTCGTTGATTATTGTTGCGTGACGGCATGCCAAGAATCCTTGTCTCTGGAACTGCATTTTCGTACTTGGTATCTCGTTGATTATCGAGTGGCTCGCCAGTTGTCTTGGTACTTGATCGAAAATCCGATATCACGGAGATTCGTGTTTAACTTGCAACGTCAACAGGGGCCAAGTGCACTGCTACTCTATTTTCCGACGTTTGTGCTGTTGTTAAACTGCTCTGTACACATGCGATGGTGCTTCTTCGGGGACCAAGCTTGCAATGGAGTGCGCAACGATCGTTAGTCGTTCGCTCTTAGGGCCAGTAGAAAGAATCTCGGTTAATAAATAAACACCAAACAATTTGGATACCTTGGCTTGGTCACCTTGATGGCTGTAAACATTGGAGGTCAATTGACATGCATCGAATATTGTGCAGTTATCGTCAGGAACTTCATCGCGTCACAATATTTTCCCGCCAGACTACGGCACCGGGATTCGAACCCAAGACCTCCCGATACTTTGTTTCTGAGGCTGGTGCTCCAACCACGAGACCACAGTGATCGACGAAGAACAACAATGCGTCGTTTCGCAAGGGGTCTACAATCTAACCGCGAAGTCCATTGCCGCAACAGGGGATCAACTTCGATTTCTCTAGTTTGTTTTTCCAATAAATTCTCATCTTCAGTGATTCACGTAGTCTTGGCTACCGCTGTGCAAAGCCACGGATAGAATCATTCGATATCGGATATCACTTGCGGCATCGATATTCGTGTGGCGCCGTCGAGAACCGCGAAACCCGAGGCTCGGTGTGTGTTGCGCACGTGCGAGCTCGCGTCCAGTTAGATTCTGGCTTAACGTGCGTCGTGTCTGTGACGGAGATATATCAAGACGTCTGGATCGGTTTGAGCTTGAACGAGAAACCCGAGAACGGGCCGGCGCGAAGACGTGTGTGTTTGCATGGAGTGATTGACCGAGAAGTGTTTGCTTCTCCTATTCGGGACTTCTGGCCTTGATCCAATTCAACTCGGATTTTCACGGAATGGCACGAGAGTGTCGACTCGATGAGAGCCGTCTTTGTTCCATCGCCGTTGTCGAGTGCAGGCAAGTTGCAAGCGGACGCGCATCCGGATAGCCCGCCAGCTGATGCTCCTACGCTGAAACTCCATTCGCATGATTTCGCTCCCAGCGATAAACCAGGACGGAAAGAGTTTCAGCCGGTGATAATGGGTGCCATACCGCGTCCAGTCACGGAACCCCCGCTGCGGGCGCATCCCCGTCACCGGTTATCATGCCCGTTTCACAAAGCAACGCACCTGTAATCCATACGTTACAAATGCCGATGACGAAATATCCGAAACCCGGGCAGTAACCCGAGCGCCCCGGGCTAGATCAAAGGAAATACGATCGGCACGTAATACCGGTGGAGTCCATGTGTTACGGTTGAACGCCGCACCCCCATTATCGCGTAGGTCGTTGCGGTCTCTTGCCTCATGACAGAGCTCTATCCACTGGGCTCTTTTTCACAAGGCTGTTCTGCACGATGCGAACGTTGTCTCTTGTGCACAAACAGGAAGAAAAGTTGACAAACTCGACAAATTCGCGTACTTATGAATGTCGTACGACTCTGTAAGTAGGATACTTGGTCTAATTTGCGGTATATCCAGAGCTGCAATGTATGCACAAAGGAAAATCGTAAAGAGGGTAGTAGCGGAACAATTGCGACTTATGATGGTGCTGTGCACGAGGAGAAAGGCGGCGGTCCACAATACGTACACAATCTAACCGCGGTACATGTGTCTCTGGTACGCGTGGCTTCGAACGGAACTTTGCAGAGGCGGCGGCGACGCAGTTGCATCCAGACCAGAGCGAATGGAGCCTTTGCCCAGCGGAGTTTGGTACTATACGACACGATGGTCTATGTACGCTATCATAACGCGATTATGCAATTTGCACTTGAGAGGACTAGTGGGACAAGTACAACGCTAGTGTGCTGTACCTGCCAGATGACCACAATAGCCAGCACAGGGGCAGCAGGTCGGTTACAGGTTTGATCCAACACGTTGTAATTAATACCTGGTAATCGAATGAGAAATGTGGGACTTTATGCAAATGACAACTTTACTACGATAAAAATAGCAAATGTGACGTGTCGATTTATCAAGGTAGAGCAATGCAAATACCGTGGTCCATATTCACCACTTTCACCCTATATGTACAACTGGCAAATGCCAGAAGCGTCTGTGCGAACTCGTGAATAAAGTAGGTCAAATTCATTCACGCCACGTTAGTTCAAAGTGTTTCTCACTCGTCTATCTCGCTCTGCCTGCCGCTTTTTTTTTCTTCCATCTCGCCCTCTTTCGTACGGTCGACCTCGGGGTTTCGCGTTTTTTTTCCAACGCCTCCCCTCAATGCCAGCAATTGCTGTGTGTTCCTGCTGACGAAACTCGTCCGCTATCTCTATCCGGCGTTCTAGTCCGTTGCGTTATTCTTCCGCGGAAAAAAAACTCTCGGTGCCACGAACGAGGGCGAACGGGGTAAAGGTGTGTGCGGGCAGAAGAACGTGCCAGGCTTATCTTTAAACATTATATTTAAACAACGACGAAGGTGGCGACTGTGAGATTCAACTACGGTCGGGGATCTCGTAAGGTAATGTGGAAACGGTGCCAATGCACGCAATGCACATATGCCTCGTGGTTATGCATGTGTGTCCATGTATGGATAACCACGGGGCAAAACCGTGGGGAATCCAGCTGTATATAACCAATTCCGCGCAGCCGGTTAAGCACGCATGAATGCGAATTCTCCGAATGCCTACATTGTTCCGCGACAACGAAAGAAGATATGCAGCCATGGCGCGACATCGATGGCTTCGCACGCGTACGGTAAAACGTCCATGATGTTTATTACACCTACCGGTAACCCCATATTTGCAGGAAGTTGAACACACCTTGTGCTACGTACATGCAGAGAGCTTTAGTTAGGCTACTGCTGCGAGTGGTCATCACGCGCTGAAATTCATGGTCATGAAAGTAGTGTCTGCTATCCTGGATGAGGAAGAAACTCTATCGATCGCCGTTGCCAAGAAACATAGCGATGAACGTCGAGTTTTCTGTAGGGGTTCTTTCGATATTGCAATCTCCATTGGAAAAACCCACCAACCTTTCAGGCGATCGATGGTCCTTGACGAATGCAGAAATTCCAGCCCCTTTACATCTCTACCAGTCACGACTTTACCAGAAAACATCTCCACCTAAACAACTCTACCAACTTTGCCGGATAACAACTCTACCAACTCCACCACATAACAACTTTGCCAGAAACCATCTCTACTATATTACAACTCTAGCGTGCTAGAACTATACCCAAAATCTCCACCACTGAATGAGAAAACCACTCTACTAAAGCGAAGCAATCGCCAACAACTCTACCGGAATACAAGCGTCGAAGAAAATCTGTAACTGGAAAAAAAAACTACCGGAATTGAAATAAAACTCTAATGGAATACAAGGCTAGACGGTAGCCTTGGATTTTTTCTGGTAGAGATTTTCTTGAATGCCTATACTCCGGTAGAGTTGTTGGTGAATAGTTCGTTATTTTTTTTATACGTTTGTATCGATTTTGGGTGGGGTTCTCGCACGGTAGAGTTGTGAGTGGTGGAGATGTAAGTGTCCGAAATTCCAGTGCGATTCAATGGAGCCTGATTTCCGATGAAGGTAATTGATAGCCTCAACTTGCCTCGACCGACAGTTCAATTCGGCCTTTGGCCACGGGATTGGCGACCGAGATCTCCCCGCCGATAAGCAATACGACATCGACAAAAAAAGTCAATCCGGATGAAGAATCAATTGTTTCTCTTGCCCGTCACTGAAGTCGAACTACAGACAAAACGAATCAAGTCTGACGGAAGGAAGATATATGTGAGTCGACCATGGAGCGATCAAATATAAAGGTCGTCGGAAAAAGGGCGATCCAGGCAAGAGTAATCTCTTTCTCATATGTGCAGTGCACATAGCCGGCGGGCTCGAAATACGTGGAGAAACGGGGAAGGCCGTTAAAGTATACGTTCGTCAGGTTTGGAGCGTGAAGAGCTCCGCTTCTGCCGCTACTGCCACTGATAAAATATAAAAGGAACGTCGTGTCCGCTTGGCACCATACGTGCCGTCCGCTAGGCTTGAGAGAGTACCGAGGGCGCGCAACGACGACGATAAGCGCCTGGAGGGTCACTCGGCTATGGATTTTTACTCGAGACCGGGGAGCAGCATTCTCGGGCCAACAATGGAAAGCCCGAGCGCCCGGCTCGTCCACCTCCACCCGACGGCGCGACGGCTGAACCAACTCACCGACCAGTCAGTCACCTTCATCCACCCTCCTGCCCCTGTTTGGATTTAAAAAAATTGAAACTACGGGAAAGAAACAGAATGAAAAGAAAAACAAGGTGAAAGAAAAGCGTATGCATAGCGTAGCTAGTCGGTATAGCCGAACGAAAAAGATAGGCGGCGAGCGGAGGAGTCACGAGCGAGAGATGATGGGCGGATGGAGAACACGTGAGATACGAAGAGGATCGCGGAGCTGAGGTCGAAGAGGAAAAAATAAACGAAGTACCAGGTAAGCTGGTCGTGCTTTATCGCCGCAACACGTTCGCGGGAGAGGCCTCTTTCTCTGGCTACTCCTCCTCTCGGCGTTATCGTTATCGTGACGAGAGTCGGCTGAAGAGGGCGGATATCGTACATAGCGATAAGTAACGCCGCTCTCGCCGACGCTGGCGCTGTACCGTGCATCCGGGTTCCTCTCGACTATCCATCATCTGAAACGCCGATACCGATGCATGTGTACGTACATCGTCTTATAACTTCATAAGACGATCGATACCAGCTCCGAGGAAACTCGAACCTGGGGAGACGGAATCATCGTTAATATCATAAATATTATACGACTTTAAGCCTCGATTTAAATGCACCCTTCTCAGAGATCCGACGCAGTTCACAATTCGCGCCGAGCCCTTTCGGCAGACGTCGAGTGACGTGAATAGGATAATGACTTCCATTCAAAATCGTGCACTGAGAAAAACTTAGATAGTAAATAGTTCCCAGGGGGGGGGCGTCTATATTTTACAGTTAAGACAATGACCAAAAATTGTAGTTGTAACTATAATCATAGTTTAATCAATTGAGTTTATACTATCACAAACTATCTATATAGACGTCCCCTCTGGGAACTATTCGTTATAGTAGAAAATACCATCCTTTTTCTCAGTGTGATTACCTTCTTTCCCTTCTAAATCGAAATAAGATTTAACCGTGTGCGCAGCTCACTCGCGCTCGGTCTGCCACTTCTGCGGCTGATGAAGTGGGCCTGCAACTGTGATGAAGGCCCGGTTCAGCGGACCTACCGAGCTTTCAGTGAAGGCAACCTGATATGCACAAGGGTGCACTCGGTCGCCTTATCACCAAGTACGTGTAGCATGGGTGCATACGTAGATCGAACCGCCGTGATGGAAGGTATCGACGGTGCAGGTCAGCCGAGAGTATTAACGTACGGTGGCGATCCTGGTAGAAGCTCTTTACTCCGCCTCTAGTGCCTTCGCGGTGTTAGATGGATAGGTCGGTGGTTGTGGGTTTACTGCCCACCAAGACACCTCGTCCATCAAGCATGATGAAGCTGTTGGCTTGCGCGGACGGTTCGGCTGGCTGGCCAACGGTTTCACTGACGTCCTTACCGTGCATACAAGTCAACTTCGGTACCCGCGTAGAGTACCACGAGCACAGTGTATAACCCTCAGCGAAACGCTAATGCTTATCTTACTCAACTCCGGAACGGTCTACGGGTTCAAGTAGCAAAGAGCTCGCTGGCCGATTAGGTCGGACGTTCGCGTGGAGGAGGAGATGAGATGGTTCATAGTATGGCGTTTCGCGAATTCGCCAAAGCTCGACGAATCGGACCACCGGTCGCGTCGCCGAGACTACGTGCACTGCCGCCAGGTCTGCTAATTAATTATGTCTGGGCAGGAAACGTTGATATAGTGGATGTGCAGCGCCCGTGTATATCGGAAGGACGTTCGGCGGCAGCGAGAGGCTTTAGGTTTCCAAAAATACATCATTAGGAATTATTCATCGCAACGATCCAAATCATTTTATTGGTCCCCGAACCGTTTTGTCACTTATCGATCATATGTATTACCGATAATCTCGCAATGCACCTCCTTTCCCGCGAACGTGAAGAGGCGGGGAATCGGACTTGGTCTCCGTAACTTCCTGCACTTTGGCTCTAGGTTACCATTCATCCATCGATCTGCTTACTCACCTACTGTTTATTTATCTATCTATATTCTGCCTCTTTTAGTTACCCATGCGATCTGCCTACTTATCGATTTTTTGTTATACGTTACCGGTAGTTGCTCTATCTGCTTATTATGCTATTCTATTATATTCTATTATATAATATTAATTTTTAATCTACCATTGTTCTGCCTGTATCGCATCTGTCCTCAAACGGCCCAGTTTCCGGCACAGTCTCAGTTGCCGTCATCGAACGCTATTTTTAGTAATAATATATAGAGCTTTCGGTTATAACAAAACAAAAATTGACGGCGTGTTGATGAGAGGATTTTATAAGAATGTTCAATTACTTCGTTCTCAAAGAGCACGCTGCAAAGAATCTCTTCGATGTGACCTGCGTTTCGAGCGATTCGCCCCGCCAGTCGTCGAGTCAACTGCTCCGAATTTCGATCCGTTCGAATTTTGATACGTTCGAGGCGGAAACGAGCGAGCCACGTCGGAGTGGAACTCCGACTGACTTTCGGTCTGCGCACGACAAGACGTCAGCGACTTACGAGGGTGGAAACCAGCCAGGAACGGCAACAGGCGTGCTCGTCTATTTTTTTTTAACCCACCACCGATACGTCACGCTCGTGCGCACGTAGCCGAGCGGCAGCGGCGCGACGATGTATACGAACAAATCAGATGAAAGACGGGACTCGTGATCAAAGAGGAAACAGTGAGCACGCTCCGCTCTTTCAATTCGTCCGTCGTTCTCGCTTCCGCGCGAAAGCGGCGAACGCCAGCGTCGACGAGCGCGGAAAAGTGCGCTATTTTTTTTTTTTTATTGCGCTGTCATTGAAAGTTTCGTTTCCGCCGGTCAAAACGGAGGCTCGGACGGGACGGTAAAGCGGAGGTTGAAAACTGGTGGTGGAAAACTGGGAAAGCAACAAATAAATTAAACGTCCATTCGGCGGCGAATTAGAGGGTGGGCGGAACAGTCGGCCAAGCTCTTTTCGCGCTCCGACGCCCGTGGACTAAAAACCGTGGCAGCTCGGAAGCTGGTCTTTTTCAGTCGCCGGCTGAAGCTGCACTGGCGAAAGGTCCGAGAGCTGCGGCAGGCGGTGCGGGACGCCGCACTCGGCCAAGGGTGGATCCCGACTTGGCGTCAGATCGCTGCGGACTTAAAAACGACATCCCCATTATGCTCCGCCGTACCGTGGGACTCGGATAACTATGTAGAAGTATAAATGTACACTGTGTATGAATGAGTAAAAATTACGGTTAAAAGCTGAAGAGCGGGACGCCTTATTATTCAGGATCTCGCAGCTTCTTTCAGCCGGGGCCGACGTCGGGACGGTGCTGGATGGAGTCGCGAAGCTCGCTCCGAGATGTTCTGCTTCGAGGGCTGCGCATTAGTTTCTACGACTCGGGTGTATTACCGGGCAGCTGGATGAGAACCGCCGCGACGAGGAACCAGAATATGCTTCTCTTTTTTCGGTGGAACGTTATTCTGTGCTTAATTTTTTTTTTTTTTTTTCCTTTCGCAGACAAGAGCTCAAGGAAATATAGTGAAGTTACACGACTCGGAAGAAGGGATATGAATATGAATGAGTGGAGGAAAGAACAAAAAATATATTTCCATTGTTACTGTACGTGTGAGCGACGTCGAGTGGTCCATCCGAGTCGTCCCCCGTAGTGCCGTAAAGTGAGGGCCGGGGCTAAAAATTAGCAAGAATCGTATTATGCGGCGTTAATTAACATGCCGGACTATTCGGAGACGGCTGAGAGACTCGAAGTCGAGGGTTATTAAAAATATCGATATTGCTTTTAGCAATTTTGTTTTTCTTCGATTGTAAAGCAGCGGCGGTACACATTTTTATTGAAGTGTACGTGTGGGCGACGTCGAGTGGTTCATCCGAGTCGTCCGCGGAAGTGACGTTGAGCGCGGACCGACGGTAAAAAATTTGCGATCGTATTATGCAGCATAAATTAACTCGCGAATTATTGAGAATGTAGAAACGACTTTTAACAATTTTGCTTTCTCGATTGTAAATTTCTATCGTACCGTACGTGTGAGCGACGTCAAGTGCGGTGGAGTGCGGACTGGGGCGAAAAACTACTCGAAAACGGCAGAGACACTCGAACTCACGAGTTATCAAAAACTACAGATACTCCTTCGAACAATTTAGTTTTCTTCGATTGTAAAATAGCGGTAGATTGGCGAATGGATGGCCTAGAGAGCTCGCTCGTTCGCCTCGTTATAACCCTCTCGATCTTGACTTTCCGCGACCGTCCAGGGGCGCGCGGCGCGATCAATCTTGTACGATAGACCATTCGCCTTCCACTTAAAGGGGATGCGGCGCTCTTACTTCCTTCTCCGTGGGTCGCAATAAAACGTAAGTCGGCGCGATCTGACTCCCCCTCTTCACATTCGCGGACTATAAAGAAATTTAAAAAAAGTGATAAAAAAAAATTTAAAAACTTAGAAATCGCTTTCATAAAGAGACCGAACGGCGAAGCGGTCCACCTCCTAATTCCGCGCACCTGCTACGAGATGAAGAGAGGAAGAGACCATAACTACGGCCCGGGCGCGCCCGAGGACGATTAATTCTGGATAAACGGAAACGAAAATACGCGGTACGGCGGCGCGCCGCAGCCGGCGGTCCTCGACGATCGAACGGCTAGCGTAAAAAATGGATGGCTACGTGAAACAGAAAGAAAGCGCGCGAGTGAAAGATGAGGTGGGGGGGAGAAAGAATGCACTGGCCAATAGTTCCGACCGCACGATTTATAGGCAATATCGCAAATTTCGATGGCACGAGCGGAGCCGGGACACTGAGTGCTGTGGGACGTTCCGGGTCGGATCGAAACTCCGTTACGATATACCGGTTTCGAGAACTATCGGAACTGGATCATTCGGTAAGATTTTTTTTGGAGGTTCGGTCGTAGCTGTCGGGAGCGAAGGGAAATAAATTTCTAATACAGTAGAAGCGCGATTATCCGAATCGATTGGGGTCGAGCCCCGTTTTGATCAACGATCGTGCGGATAATGGAAATTTTAAGACGATAAATATTTTGTTTTAAAGACTGTTCGCATGCTAAGGACAGTTGAAGAAAATAATTCCGATGTTCCAGGCTTTCTGATTGAATCGATTGAATTCTGGTACATTAAAATTAGGCAAAAACTGGTACATTAAATGTTATGTACAATTGTAATAAAATGATTTTTCTATGCAATTTTTTTTTTTTTTTTTAGTCACCGGGACTTTTTGTGCGCCGTCCCTGGAACATCAATGTAAAGACGCGTACGATAATTCAGCGAGAAACGTCACACCGGTGGAGCGATATGGTGAATCAACGCGGAATGGCCCATGGAACGGCGATCAATACGAAATCGCGAACCCATTAAATTAATTCCGCGGTGCCAGATGCATGCAAACTTCCTATCTTCATTCCGCCCATTGATGTCGTATACCGTCGTTCAACAGCGCGAATCCTGCTGAGCTTGTCACAAGAGCGGGGCGAAGCACAAAAGAGCGAAGACGTTGACGAGGGTTTCTCGTTATCAGCTCGTCGAATATCAATAAATCCCTCATCGCTGTTTCCTTTTATGTCTGTATCTCTCGTCTTCGCTATCCGTCCGATTCAGCTTATTTCCCGACCGGGCGTTATGTCACTTCCGGCCCGGAACAGTTATTTGTATGGCAAGAGCATAGAAAGGAAGTACTTTCCGAGTGTGAAAACTTTCTGTGCCTCTGCCATTCACGTAATTTTACGTGCATGCGTTAGTAAAAATATCATTTCCCAAGGTCTATGAAGCTGGCACCCCGATACGTCGAAACATTTTTTTAAATCACTCGAAATAGTATCCTTTTTATGGGCGGTTTCTTTTTCCATCACGCTGGCTTTATCTTAAGCTGACCCTACTTTTCAATTTCGATTTTCTCGAAACAGGGATAAGCCCAAAAATTACGTTTAGTGGCATCCGAGGGCCCATAAAAAGGCTCTTATTGCGAGACATATGAAAAAGAATGGACGTATCGAAGTTGCCAGGTTCATAGATCTCATTTTTCGACCGGAAGTGACGTATTATCGGTAAATCTGCGGAAATCTATATTTCCGCTTTCTAAACTCCATAGTCCATAGGTAGGGCGCGAAGCGCCCGGGCCACATATATATGTATAGTATACTATATACGTATATATGCATTCATTCCTCTGGACTATGTACAAACATATACGATCATAGTTATGTACGGTCGAGAACTTTTAGGCACCACCTGCGCTTGCACCTTGCACCTTACAAGCTCTTCGCCTCGCGTACACCACCGGGTTTCGCCTGCACGTATGCAGTAAAATTCACTGCAGTATGTGTGCCTGTACGCCGGAGTACGACGAGTCTGGTTTTATCATTCATTTTGCAAAAAAGTTTCGAGGCCGCCGCCGAGTTCGCGCTCGTTCAGTTCCGTCGGAGGCGAAATCCCTCGGGACCGCACCGGCATGGATATGGACGTGTGCGGGTAATACCTGCTCGGAACTCCGTCGCCTACAGAGTCTCTTCAATTCGTTTATATATTTCTCTGTCTGAGTCACCGGCATTTCCATCCCTCGGGTCAAAGTCTTCCGTCATGCAAACGTTTTGGGACACTGAGAGAAAGAAATGGCTGGATTAACCGAGGCGAGCTGACGTACGTTCGAAGGTGTTGTCGTACCAACCAAATAACAATTTTGTTACCACTACAAAAATGTTTGGTTGAGCCGACAAATAATCCTTTAACAAAACGATGGTTTATTCGTACCGGACAAACAGCAGTTTTGATTAATCGCGACTTTTGGTTAATCCATCAATTTTTTTTTATGTGATAAAAAATTCGATAAACAACCTCTGCCTCGCAAAGGCTGTTTGAAAATGTCCGAATCAACAAATTTTGAATCGATTGAAGAAGATAATCGTTTATCGAAACAATGCTTTATTTGTGCAATACAAACAACGGCTTTGATAAATCGCTACTTTCGGTTAACCCAACCATTTTTTGATCTCAGTGATAAACGATCCGATGCCTCAGTCGCGCAGTGAGCCGCGGTTCTTTGAAGAACAATACGCCAAAACTATACATTGTCTCTGACACGAAAGAAATACACTGTCACTATGGAAAGTTGCGTTGTGTACTTGATTGACACGAGCCGAGTTGCAATTACCGACAGGGTTCGTCGTTTACCTCCGCGGGTGGTTGATTAACGGGTAGCTGCCAGCCAGCGGCTTTGGCATTCGTTCGTGCTTACCGCGAGCAGGCGCTCCCTTAATCAGCAATAACGAGCCGACATCATGGCGATAATGATGCAGAGCAGACCAGACGCGTTTCAGGCTAAGGGAAGCGTGGACGGGGACGCGTCGTCGGGCCAACCACCCCTCTAGAAAATATACACCTTGCTGTGTCATGTTGATGCCTGATAATTAGAATTCCACCTCCGTCGGACAATTAATGAGGCGTGGGGATTTAAAAAAATCAAATAACGCTACGAAACAAAGTGGACGAAATTACGCTCCGAAATCGGACAGATTAAAAGATTTTCGCCCTCCTTGCAAAGATCACCTTGCAAGAAAAAAGTGATCTCTAGCGACAAGATATTATAACAATAAGACACCAAGGTTATAACAAATATATAACATCACAACAAAATAATATATAATAACAATATAAGATAATAGCAAAAAAATCGTTAATCGTTCAAAGGGACTTAAAATTTGCCAAGACGCAACTTTCGAACGATTCGAATAACAAGTTATAGTGCTAAAAAAAATCTGTAAAAATTCACAGACTTGTCTTGAAGTGTTGTTTTTTCTATGGATTCGATTTGATTTTTTTTTTTTTTTGATAACGTAGAAAAGTCACGGTCGTTTGCGATCGGCAAAAAGTCTCCGATTCTCGAAGGGTTGAATCTGTTCGCAGGAGGATTTTCTTAGCTGCCGAAACCATCCCATCTCCTGCGTACGTATATGGGTAAAGGAAGTGGAGTTACCGGTTCGATCGGCTCCAAGAACACTCTCTCAGGGGGAAAAGGGAGATGGATGGAGGCCCTCGAAGGCAGTCGGTGGCGCGCGGGTGTAGAAGGAAATCCGTCACGCTCGCGTTACGATAATGGAGAGGAGAACAGGGAGAGAACGTGCGCGACCAATTGCTTCCGTTTCGAGATAATACGTACGAGCGAGGTATACGTAGGTAAGTTAGCCGGCTTTAGCATCTACAACGGATTCGGGAAACGACAAGAAAAAAAAAAAAGAAGCAAAAAAAAAAAAGTTTCCTTTGAATATTTATGGCACTTTAAATCACTGTGGTCGATGTATGTAAATTTACGGTTAGCGAAGGGGGTGAACGTGCAACGTGGGACCGGTGCTCGTCGATCTGTTTTCTCGCCCGGCTTACCCCGCTTTACCTAAATTTACTCAAAGCATCGGGGGGTGGGGGGGAAGAGACCGGAGCGGCGGACAACATAGTTATAGGGGCGAGCCTCGATCATCGCCCAGGAAATGAGAAAGGAATGAGTGGGAAAAAAAAAGAAAAAAAAAAATAACAAGGATTATTCGATGAAAAAGTACAATGGAGCGTGTAGATGGGAATCCAACTTTCAATTTCCTCTATTTGCTGATCGTTCATCTCGGCGTTCCTCGACGAATCGACAAACATCACGTGGCCCGCGCCGACGCTCGCTTCTTGCCAATGGAACGAATGATATTTTATACATTGTACGCGGTGTGTCCTACCCGCCAAATAGCCATTTATTATTTATGCCCCTGGGCCGGCGACGCGATTCACGCTCGGCACCGCAATCTACATCGTATCCATTCTGCACAGTAATGCTCGTCGGACATGCTCACCGTGTATCATGGCAATTCGACCGAGGGCGAAAGCTTTGCGGGTTGTTGTTTGACGATCCGCGAGCACAACGAACGCAGAAATTGTGGCGATGTTCGGCGGTGAGCTGCGAAGCGGATTTTCGCGGTGGGACTGCACTGACCCTTTTTTTCGTTGTGCGCTCGCCGTGAACCGATGCGCACGGCGAGTGCCATTGAAAAAGTGTATATACGATGACGTTCATGGATTTTTTTCTCCATTTTTTCGGCGCATCGCTTTCAACTTTTTAACCCTTTCAACAACCCCGCCTCTGTCCGCCGGCTTTTCATAACTCTAACTTTAATGCCATGGGCACATTGAAGCTTCACGCGCGTACGCATATCAATCGGTCATTTGCATGTCGGTCATAATTCGGAACCGAGCGGAGCTCGCATCAACGCCGGGAAACGAAAAAAAAAAAAAAAAAAAAATACCCGAACACTGAAACTCCCGTTCGCGGAATTGAGATTGAGGTTTATTGGGTCGAACGATTTTACAGCGTCATTCGTATTAATGAGAGTTCGCAGTTGACTATCCGCCAGCGTGTTACATACCGGTCGAAGGGGAAACAGTGCTAATGTAACGGGGTCGAAATGGTGCATTGGTTACCGTCGGGGAATGAGTTTAGAAGCAAAACAACTCCGACGCCAACGTCCGTCCATCCCAGAATCTGAAGGCAGCTCATTAATCGTGGCATCCACGAATTGAGCTGTTTCTCCTCGTTCGCAACTCCGAGCGCTATCGGCCTTACCTTCCGTAGATCGTGAAAATTGCGGTTGTGCACCATTAACCTCCGCGCTATAGTTTGTAATACTATAATACTTTGCTGGTTCAGTCCATCCCCTCGTCCCTTGTACGTAGGGCCGAGAGTTGCTTGTGGGATTAAAGTTCGACGGTGCACCTGCCGGTCTCGCGTATTATTATCGCGGGAGAGCCGGTTGTATCAACGTGAAAGTCGAGAGTTAACACGCTCGGGCGTAATCGGGTTGCATTCGTTGATACCGAAGCGTGATTAGAGTGCAGCTGTGAGACGCAGCTTGTGACATAAACATGAACCATTATCGGGCGCTATCGGGCCTTGTGCACTATCGGGCTCTCAATAAGGGTTTCGCAATAATGTGAACCTCCCGAGTAGAAATTTTCGAACGTCACATCGGCCCCTGATAGGGTCTGATAAGGCCTAATCAGGCCCTTGTCGGACCCTTGTCAGGCCCTTGGCAGGCTTTCTCAGGACCTTGTCAGGGCCCGATGTAACGCGTGAAAATGTCTACTCGGGCTGATTAGGTCGGAGCATACGTTATCAGAGGAGGACTGCTCTCACCGCCATCTTCATTCGGTCAATGCATTCGACTCTCTGTGTACCTGACTTAACGTATCTGACCCTGAAAGAGAACGAACGGTCGGAAGATCGCCATTACGTATTCGGAAGAGACGCCGCTGTTAATAATGTCCATCCTAACGGAAAGCATAACTGTCGTCATTTCGGTCGGGTCGTAACAAAATAACAGCCGAGTTTCGACCGACAGTTGTACGCTCAATATTGCGCTCAATCACTCGGATACAGTTCACATTGCGGGGGTTTATATCGCCGACAGAAAGGCAACAGGGATTGCGGTAGTCATTTTACCGCGCGTGTGTTTTCCCCCAACCACTCGCCGACCGCCCCTTTTTCTATCGTTCCCGACGCGAATACAGTGTACCCAGAAGTCAAATAAACCCTCGGCAAGGCTTTGGTCGGGCTGTCACGTACCCACGGTTACGTATTCGTCGATAACCCCGCTCGCTCCGTCCGGATGGTCAGTTTGTTCCGTTGTTCAGCCATTACGAGCGTGAACGGACGAAATTGGAACCGTCGGACAAACCGACCGAAGCTTCTGCGAGGCACCGAATGGATTTTTTCAACCGAGCGATACGAGCTGTCGTAGTGCCGCGGATTTTTTTACCCTTTTGACTTTCATCGATTCGATTATCGTAAAGTGCTCGAGCCCCGGCAAGGCGCGAGCCAGTGCACTGACCGCGAGATCATTTTGAACCCTCAATCGCAGTTGCACTCGCGCCACCGGCGCATCCGCGTAACGCCCTGCACGCGCGGTCGCTGTGCAACACGGATGAAACACCCCGCCACCTGCGACACTCGTAGCGTTATTTTGTGTCCAACTCGGCTGAATTAGCCTTCCGCGCAACACAGACCCGTGTTATGATACGTAGTCGCTGTGCTGTGACAAAGCGCTGGAGCAATCAATTTTCCGGTAAGCGATGTCGGCCCGGTGTTGCTCGTCGACTTCGCACTGCGACGCGAGCCGAATGTTTGCGTATGAGGCGTACGTTTAAAGAGGATGCTTCGACCCCTCCGTGCCCACCGTTGCAGCGCCAGAGTCGCTGACCCACTTGACTGGAGGACGGACAATGTAATCGAACTGGAAACGCCGCGTCGACCGTGTTCATCGATTATAAAAAAAAAAAAAAAATCGTGAAACTTCCAGCAGCTTAGCATGCTGGAAGTTCCGATGGTAGATCGCGAGCCTCCCCTCGGAGTACCCGAGCAAGGAAGTTCAAGCGGGATAGCGCGATAGCGCGGCGAGGAGTTGAGAAAACCGGAGGAAGGTTCACCGCCGACCATTGTCTGACTACGCGTAGAGCTCTACCACTGCTTGTATATGGATATTACCAGCGCCGTACGAACTTCCTCCACCGGATGATCCCTGACGCGGATGATGTTGGTCGTGTCCCCCTCCCTCCCGACAAGCCCGTGTGTGTTCTCACTGCGGGGCATGCAATAAGGCTGAACTGCTCTATCCACTCGTCGTTCTCGTGTTCCGTAGGTACGTCGTTGTCTGGATGTTTACCGTCGCTACGAGCGGGACGCCGTGTATACGCAGTCGAGGGTGTGCGGTCTTTCCCTCGCCCGACGTTGATCCCCCGTCCTTGTTCCTCCTTATTTTTTACATCCCAACATCCTCGTGCTTCCGACCTCATCGTCCGTGCGCGCGGTCGCGCAAGGGAAGATGGGAAGACGCGATCCGCATCGTTCGCTGGTATCGGGCTTGCGAAAATGTTCGCGGGAATGTGCGGCGATGGTATCCGAACCTGGATCCGTGGGACCAAAGATATGTGTGGGGACGGTCGTATCCCGCACCCTCCTCACCGCCGCCCTGGCCTCGGTCTCGATCGCCAGCTATTCCCCGTTCCCCCAATGGAATTCAACGCGCCCCAACAACGACGCACCCTCAGCAAGTCATCTCGCCGGTACACAAGATGGCACGCGGCTACACCGGGTACAACAGGTGGAACGGAGACCGGAGACCGAGCTGTTGGGACGTCGTTGTCTCGCGACACCTCGAAGTGGAATGAGCCTTGGACGATTGAGATTTTGCGGTCCGAACGCGGAGCTGCAACGGTGCGATCTGGCACGGTTCATCCGGAATCGAAGAGTCCGAGTGTCGATACGACGTTCTACCGGCTCATCGTCCGAGCGTCTCAAAGTTCGAGATTTAAGTGCGCGTGAAAATGTCAACGGAGCCAAGGATTCAGTATGCCTCGAATTGTGATCCTCGAAACTCGGGTATAAGAGCGCCGCGTGCTTAATCCAGTTACGTGCAATTTTGGGACTTCGAGTATGCTGGAAGTATCGGCGGAGGTTCGGAATTATAAGCTTCGGCCCTTACGCGCGCATAATAGAGGGGAAACACTTCGAGATTCGTGCCATAGTTGGAATAACGACTCAAGTAGTTGGGAACAGACGCTGGTCGGGGAAAACTGCCAAACTACCTTTAAGCATACCGTTTAATCGCATCATTTGGCTGACGAAGTGGAGACGTAAAACTGGCGGTGCAGGAGCGTTGAGAAGTTGGGGCGAAGCGTGTCTACGGTATCGACCGGGGAGAGTCAAAGTTCGGATATGATCGAGGGGCCCGTAGGTTCGGTGAAACACAAGGAAGGCAGAAGCGCCGTTAATGAGTTTGCGTAACATCCTTACGTCCGTACCCTCGGCCAGGAGGTTCCGCTCTCCGACGAGACGGTATCATGGGAGGTCGGATGACTTTCGTCGTGGACGGAACTGTAGGCAGGGCGAACGAGAACCGAGAGGTGAGCGAGCCTGAAGATATCTGGCCGACATCTACGTGTGCTTGTACTGGAGAGGTCGTACTTTTAACGAGATCTGGGAACGCAGGAGTCTCTCGTCACGAGAGCTTCCGCGCTTTTTAACTCGAGCGACGGTCACGGAAACTGCGACGAGTCGAGTTCTTGAGAAATTCAGGCGTCTCTCCGGTGGCGGGCGGGTCGCCGGTACGACGAGGGATAAGCGGGAAGGAAACCGGGGGAGAAAGAGCTTCCCGCGGGAATTGTTACGCGGATGGCGCGAGAATTGCGAATGTCGCGGATAAGGTACGGCTTTCGCGACACTGGTAATGTCCCGCTTACATTTCTATTAACGGGAGCAATGGGAGGTGGTCCACGGTATTTCGCTACCTTCCGATCGACGGAGAAGTCGTGATGGCGATTCTGGACTAACAATGCGGGTTTTACCGATGGAAAAAACACTGAGAAAAAAATCGATTAGATTAACCAAAAGCCGCGGTTTTTCGGATTCGATTTCGAAAACGATTTCTTTTTCTCAGTGCAATGTTCGGCCGAACATTGGATCTCTAATCGTCGGGTTACCGATTTCTGGCGAATGTGTGGCATGCGAAATGGCACGTTCTTCAACTCTCGCAGAAGATGCGTATTAAAATTGGATTCCGTACAACGTAGTCAATGAATTCATGGGCAATACATTGACTGACTAAGATCGCTTTTAGAGTTCGCGCAAGAGAAAATATATAAAATACATTTAAAAAAAGGATATTTCAAAGTTTGACAATATTAAAAAGTATACGTCAAAACCATTCTCGCCCTATGTAAGCAACCTACAGAGACCCTGCATTGAGTGCCGATTATCGGTCCATCCCCGTTAGCTATTTAAAACCCAACGTCGACTGCCAACATTGGCATGTAGTCATCATCGAAGATGAGCTCGATGACTGGACGAAGCTTGGATGTCAATGTTGTCGCAATCGGCATCGAGGTTGGCCCGAGCTTCGACCCGTTCCGATTGCCGAGTGGTGAGACGAGTCGGTGCCACGGCACCGAGTCACGAAACCCGTATGGGCAACTCGGTCATTCGGCGAGCACCGACGAACGACCGTAATCACGGAGGCCAAAGCCCGGTGTTTTGAATCAAAGCTCCCCGGTTCTTGGCTGGGAGCGGTCGACACCCGCAGCAATAACACGAATACCGGTAGAGATCCATGCCGAGCTTAAATTCAATGCAATGCGGAATAGTAAATAGCCGGGCCGAGTGCCATAAACGCGGTACTCTGATTTATAGCGGTATTTATTGTACCAGACGTATACGCGAAGCGGTGTCCAATACTCCTATCCGGAGCTGAGAGGGAAGCCGAGCTCGAATCGGTAACAGCCGAGGGATCGCAAATAATTCGCGCTGCCGATAATGGAGAACGGACGAGCAGTGAACGACGTAGCCAGCTATATGATCACCGGCAAACGGAGTGTGCCAGCCCGGATATATGGAGTGGCGGAATTGCGGAATCGCGGTTGAACCGCGTACCAATTGAGTCGGCTCCGTTCCCTCTCGCTCCGCCTCCTCCGCTGCGTTCCCCTCTGTAGCCGTTGCCGATCCACGACACACTTTCGTCTCTACTATGGCCAAATATTTTTTTTTCGAGGTATCGATTTTTTACCACCTCCATTGGCTTTAAGTGGCCCATTCCGGCTCAAAACACATGCAACTTGTGTTTTTTTCGAAATTTTAAAAATTGACCATTTCCAGCATAGGGAATCCTATGTTAAATTTTGCGAAACGGCACTTTTTTTCAAAAAATTTCGAGATATCGAATTAAAACCTTCGCCATTCTTTTCAAGTGGCATATTTACCAACCGATTTCAGTAAAGAAAAAATTCTAAAAAAATTTTTTGAAAAAATACCATTTTTGTCGAAAAATTGTAAGGGTTACCTTCTCATTTTTCCACTTTCAAAATGGCCAAATATTTTTTTTCGAGGTATCGATTTTTTACTACCTCCATTGGCTTTAAGTGACCCATTCGGCTCGGGTTCGGTTCATCCCGCTGTACAGAGAGACCCCCCACCGGCCGTTCCGCAACGACGTCGTTTCGGGAACGTGACCAAACGGCAACCGCCGCGTTACAACTGCGCGTCCCTGTACACGTCACGGGAATGAGACGCGACCGTTGCGGCAGCACCGGCACGTGATATTCCGATCATCTCTGCTCGTATACTGTACGGGGCGTTCTCTCAATGAACTCCGCTCGTACGCGTATGCTCTCGGACACAACGCGCTCGGTCTCAGGCTCCCGCGGTTATTAACGAGGCTTTAATAGAGCTAATAATGGACCCTGAGATCGGGAACGCCAACGACGACGGGGCGACGGACTCGTGCTCGCGACCGTACCACAGGCCGTGGGTCTCGGATGGTCGTTAACTGTACATTTGCTTAAATAATCTTACGGTGAGAGGATGCAATGTCAAAAATGACCGTTCGATACTTTGGCTGAAAGTGACCGTGCGAGGCTTTAATAGAGCTAATAGTGGATCCTGAGATCGGGAACGATAAGAACGACGGACTCGTGTCCGCGATCGCACCACAGGCCATATTTCTCATATGTTCATTAATTAGAATTTTTAAAAAATAATCTTACAGGAAGAAGGTGCAATGTTAAAAATGGCCGTACGATACTTAGGACTCGGGATGTAGCCGAGGTGTCGCGTGCAAACGAGCGGAATTCCCCGAGGAAATTAGGAGCTTCAAGAACATCCATCGTATCTTTAAAAATAAGAAAATTCCATGGCAATGCCCGGCGGGCCGGGTCGGATGACGAGCAACGCATTTCGTTCGATAAATCAACGGGGCATGAGCGATCCGCTCGTTTACCTTAGCTCGAGAATTGACGGACTCTCGCGGTTCCTGCGCTTACCGACGAGGTTTCTTGGTGTTAGCGAATCCGTTTGTCCGAGGAAAATTTTCCTTCATCCCGGGAACACCTGCGCTCTATAATGCGCGGTCTCCGGGGCTTTGGATGCTTTGGAAGCCGATCTGGAGAGCGAAGGTGGGGCCGAAAACGGGCGCCGTCGTTGTTTTTCATTCGTCGTACTCGGTCTAATATGCTATAATGCTGTTGAAGCCCGAGCCCGAGTGAGAACAGCCGACGGAGCCAGAGACGCCATTAATGACCTAAGCGACCTAATTAAAAGGACCAGCGGGGCGCGTCGGCCACGGCGCTGTGCTAGCTAACACTCGAAGCGAAATTCCCGGGAACGAGGTGGAACATAGGAGGGCCAAGAACTCGGAACGAAACATGTGCAGGGCCACACTGCGATATAATGTTGGGAAACGCTTCAGCCTGTTGTGCCCGACCCTCCAGCACCCTCCGTATCGTACCCGAACAAGTTGGCTCTTTACTCACTTATATCCCCGGAATTTCGCTTCTCGCGGCATTTTACCCCTTGGTGATGGCAATTTATGTTTAACCGCTCGTCACTGACACAAATTCGGCTTTGCGTTCATCTCGACGAGCATATTTTCGCTTCTGGTCGAAAAATAAGATTTTCAAACCGGAAGTGACGTCACAAGCGAATTTTTCAAATTGTTCTGCGTGACGTCACTTCATCTCAAAGTGGGACGTTCAAAACGGAAGTGACGGGGCAGAGATCTTTTTAATTCTGTTGCAAGTAGTGACTATGACGTTTTGACATACGCCAGACAGTGTTTTGGCACCCAGTGTGGACGGATGTGCCGTTTTTCCAATTACGGCAGAATCTCACCGAGATAAGTGGATGGCCAATCACGTTAATTATTCTGAGTTTTGTATAAAAATAATAATTTCCCAGCATTCGCCGTAGCCTATTCCGTAGCTTTTAAAAGTTTTTCTCCCGAAGCGTTAATTAATTAAATTCTATTTAATGAGATATTTCACGTGTCTACGTATTTCGTATTCCATTGCCGGGGGGCATGAGAAATTTATTTCAGTGCTCAACGTCAAGGCGTGTAACGTGTATATATTAATAATAATATAATGCTGTACATCGTCGCCTAGCCCGGCGAAGGACGAGGTAGACAATGTGCGGCTAACTACAATTTGCACTTGTTGCCGTTGTCTCCCGTTCCGGGCCACGACGCGATACGCAGACTGCAGTGCCCGTGTATTAAGCTTTATTAAACTGACGGAAACTGTTTAATCAAAAATTACATCCGGCTTAGCGGGAGCGAGAGAGAGGAACGCGGCACAGTGAAAATGTCGCGGAGAGTGAATGATAAGTGCAATTCAGACCTGGCACGAAGAGACTCGCCGAATATCCACGGCAGGGCTCGCGAGCTGCGAGAGCATTGTCCACTTTCTCTCACCCATCGCTGCATGGAAAATACACGTGAGACCGTCAAATTGAAACGACGCCCTCCACACATTCAGCCAATTTACTCTCGACCACGGCAATTAAGTCCATTCGAGTAGTCATCGGTGAAATTAATCGAGGGAAAACTCGCAGTCGCACGGGAACTACGTCGCTGATTTTATTAGCTCTTTGACCCATCAAAAAAATTGTATTTGCAAAAAAAAAATTGTTTGATTTCAACGAAATTCCTTAAAATTAATTAAGCGAATTTGTTCGAATAAAAAAAATTATACATTTCTGTTCCAGGGCGCAATTATTATAATGTCGGGCAGTGTGATAAGCCGGCGCGAATGAGCAGTTTCGGATTTACAACATCACATGCATTCGGTCGAACAGGATGAACTTTTGTGAATTACGCGAGAGGACTGATGTACACTTTCCGTGAAACTGTACGCTATGCGCCCGCGGGATTATATTGTTCCACCCGTGTTGGCTTCTCTCGGATTTCCGGTCTCGAATTTTCAGCGGCCTCTCGACGGCGTACGTACGTAGAGGCATAAAGTACGCGCACATACTGGTCGTGTAATGGGGGCCACGCGCTGCGCCCGCTGCCGTTACGATTATTTGCCTTATCCACTTTCCGCGACGATGGCGGAGACGCGAAGCGAACCTGCCGGCGATAGCGGTGCGGGCGCCGACGGAACGAGAGGATGCTCTCTGATGTTGAGCCTAGATATTACCCGGAAATTCTTATTAGCCGCACCGGCAAAAAATTTTGAGCGCAATTATCAGCCTCGGCTTTGCTCTTCTCCACTTGCTCCTCCCGTCCGTACCGTTCCCCGGCCGTTTCTTTATCGCGCAGACCATTTATTTTTATCTCGTTATCGTCCACAATTTTTAATGCATTTTTTTCAGATGGGTCTTTGAAGATACGCGGAAATGAAAATATAACAAGAAATACGTCAGGCAGTCCTTTTGAGAAGATTTTTGTTTTTTTTGCGGCTTTTGACATTACATCGCCAGAAAAGTTTCAGCATATATGTATATGCGGATTCGTGTCGTTAATGCTATGAATAATTACTTATTTCTTCTTTTCGTGCAGGGTACTCAAATATGTATTCCTGAAAACGAGAAGAGTCATTGGCTCCTTCGGCAATGCCGACAGTTCGCAGCATCTGTTTTACCGACTGAGTGAATGCATTGAGGGCCTCAAAGGGTCGGCCTGATTAAGTTATGGTAAAAAAAAATCATACAAATAAACGCGTCCGTCCCGATTCTGGTTCATGATAGATCCAATCTCTAGTTTTTTAAAAAATAAACATGGAAGACACACATGGGAATGAAAAGATAACAAGCAACACGTAGCTAAATCGTTTTGACACGAAATTATATCTTTTCCGGCTTTTGACATAACATCACGACTGATCGCATCAAGGCCCGAAAGGGTCGGCCACATGCTTTAGGGTAAAAAAAAAAAAAAAATCATACGAACAACCGCTTATGTCCGATCCTGCTTTGCGATAGCCCCGATCTCCAGTGCGTGACCTTAGCGCTACACGAGATTGACAGATTGATACGACCCTCGGTAATCGCGGGCGGACCGTCCGTCCCGCTTCTCTCCGTGCCTTTAGATCTCGGTTTAGCCGACAGCACTGCCAGCCACAGTATCATCATGGTGCGCAAATTATGCGACGATTGACATTGAAGTGCGTATCTGCGCGCTCGTACTCAGGCCCAGATCCGAGCAGGGATAAAATCGCAAAGTTGACATGCGAGACGGCGTGGCGAGAGATAAGAAAACCGCCAAAGATAGCGAAATTTGCGCTGGTAATTTATGGGCAAAACTTCGCGAAACCACTTCGCGGAAACTACCGAAGTAAAAGGGCACGTGCGATCAGAAATGGTCGAGCCGATAGTGCTGGAAGCTGAATATCGCCTGCCGTATTTGCCGTCTGTCGTATCGAATTTCATCGGGGGAACTTAAATGAGAATCTACAGCCATATCGATGGGACGAGAAAAGGCTCGCAGCGAGTATCGGAGTCGAAAAGGGAACGAGATGTGTAACGCTTCGGTTCTCTTACCTGGATGAGCGCAGTCGCGAAGTTCGCCACCTTTCAACTTCACGCAAATTGAGCTTCGGTCTCGGGATCCAATAGTCGAGCAGTCGACACGTAGCGGGAGGATCGACGCTGGGTGGCAACGCCCGCTGCAAACAAGAGTACAAATAGAATAAACTTTAAATTGGATTATACGCTTTAAAGTTGGCACAAGTTATGGATACGATGAGAGTAGTTACGAGCTTAATTCGGTGTTCTCGTTGGCATTGGGCAAACGGAGCGCGGCTGCGTTGCAGCGTGGATACGAGCGGAGGAAACGAGCGCTGAAAAGTTATCGTTAACTGCAAACGGAAATTTATTTGTAAATAACGAACTATTAAAATCGACGGATTCGTTTATAAAATATTCTCCCGCGGTCCCGTTCTAAGCTTATCGAGGAAAAAATAATGAAAATTTGGGACAATTATCTCGCGGTTGTTGGGAAAGTTGATGAGGCGGGATAGAATTGATCAATACGGTCCATCAAATTATTTTGGTCGGTCGGTACGATCAATCACTGAGTATATATACCTATATGTTTTTGTATCATTTCATTATCAGTCGATAATAGTTAATTCTATACGATACCGATAAATAAGGGAGACAAGCCGCTGGTCGAAAAAACTATAAACAGATCCCGATTGATCCACTCGCTCAATGAATCGAAAGAGTTTCGATTTTCACCTGTAATTTTTTTTATGTCTTTGATCCGACGTTATTCTAGATGGAGTCGAAGGTTGTTTCATTTTTCTTTATTTTATTTAATGAGGTTCGGGTGCTACATTTTTAAAGTCATTTGTACAAACTTCAACGCATCTTTCGAGGAAGAGAATGAGCCAATTGAGGATTATTCTTTGAAAAAACTGAACTGAACTGATGTTCAGTGATCGACGTGCGTTTTCGAAAATTAGCAATAACCAGTTCAAATTTTTGCAAATTTTTATGTTCTTCTAGGTTAAGGGCATCTGCTGTGATACAATTAACCATCCACTGTAATCAATACATGCACAAAAGTTTGTACAAACACGGCTTCAAAAATCTCTTTCAGAGTAACTTTCCGGTTATAGAGACTGGCAAAATTTGTCAGGTAATACGAGACATCCCAGCGACCAGAAAAAGCAGTCCTCGTTCGGCGATGCGTCCGACAGATCAAATACGCGATTCACCGGTGAAACTGCACTACTGTGCACGCACGTGTAACTCACGCTTCGTCAGCTTTCCGCTATACCCGACAGACTTCGAGTGGCAGGCTACTGTGTATCTACCCGACGTACAATTCCGGTCAGAGAAGACGCGATCCAGTCATGTATGTGTACATAACCACGTGCCCACACACACAACCCGTACACACTATGATTCACATATATGCGGAGCGAAAGTGTAATTCCCACAAGAGCATATCCAACACCAGCGAACAACGACGAGTGTTGTGTGAACGTACGGAATTCCGAACGTGAGTCCGAGCCCGTTCGTATCACGTACAGAATTGATCGCGACCGCACATACAGCCAAAGTCCGATGTATAAGAATTCAATAATATGAACTTGGAAATACGAACGGTAAATTTTGTGTACTGCATTACTGCAGCGAGTGCCCAATATAAATAAGAGTTGTGTCGTATCGACTGGAGCGTGAGAGACCACTCAGGAGCATCTGGCGACGACGTTACCGATATACCGGCAAAAGAAGTTATTCCGTAGGTCGGAGAGCGAAAACCGAACGGGGTAGCGCGACATGGCGTGGCACGAGAAGTCAGGACCGTCGCTATTCCGGTACTTCTCGTAAATACGCCCGGAGCCACTCTTTATATTCCAGGAGGTCGTAAACTCAAATCGAATCCCCTTTCGTCCAGGCGATCGAATCAAGAGGCGGCTTCGTAGCTCCCGGGCCAAGCTGTCGCGTATAACCCGACAATATCGCCAACAACACTTCCGTCACTCCAGATATCCTTGGGTACCGCATATCGGATGACGAAGCCAGTCATGGCAGGACTCTAAGATACATCGGATTTAGTTCGCGGGAGCAACGCGATCCTGCAACCGTGGTCACGTTCGCAACTGCAGCGACAATTCGCGTCTTTAGCGAGAATTTCACGTTGGGTTTGCAAAACGTTGTCTTTCTGGATACTTGTCGTTAATACGGCCGGAGCCACTCTTTGTATTCCAGGAGGTCGTAAACTCAAATCAAATCCCCTTTCGTCGAGGCGATCGAATCAAGGGGCGGTTTCCGAGCTCCCAGCCCAAGCTGTCGTGCATGACCAGACGACATCGCCAACAACACTTCCGTCACTCCAGGAATTCCTGAGTATCGCATCATATGACGAAGCGGACCACAGCAGAACCCAACAATACATCAGATTTAATTCACAGGTTTGCAAAATGTTGTCTTTCTGGATACTTGTCGTTAATACGGCCGGAGCCACCCTTGATATTCCAGGAGGTCGCAAACTCAAATCGAATCCCCTTTCGTCCAGGCGATCGAATCTAGAGGCGGCTTCAGAGCTCCCAGGCCGAGCTGTCGTGTATAACCCGACAATATCGCCGACACCGTTCCCGTCACTCCAGAAATCGTTGGGTATCGCATCGAATGACGAAGCGGGCCACAGCAGGACCCAACGATACATCAGATTTCGTTCGCAGAAGCAACTCGAACACGTGACCGCGGTCACGTTCGCAACTGCAGCCACATTCGCGTGTTTAGCGAGAATTTCAGGTTCGGTTTGCAAAATGTTGTCTTTCTGGTTTACAATTGTAAATGAGATTCGAGGCCGCGGCGGGTGCATGATCACACGCGATGTTGGAAAGCCCCCAGATGTTGAAAAGTAACGCGTGTTTATAGTGAACTGCCGTGTCTGCACGAGCCACGCAGTCGGTTTGAACCGCACTGAGATAGGGGCCAGGTATAGGGATGGATATGGAGTGCATACGGGATTTTACCAACGTGCCGTGGCGTTGGACTCGAGTAGTACACGTATGCGCTACAGCCGGTCGGACATTACTGTTGGACATGCATGTACACCGGTACGAATCCGTGTACGTAAATGAAAGCGGACGTGTACGAGGATGGGCGATCTGCCAAATCACACGTAAACGCTCGAGGAGCGCCAATCCGCGGACGATCGAGCGAAGGGAAACGGAAGAACGCTGTACATCATTGATGACTCGCTCTGATATCTCCACTCTGCGTCACGAATCGTGCCAGCATCAATAGAATCAACGGGTTGTGAGCCTGCACGTATGTTGCGGGCCTCGGAGCTCGTCCGAGAACATCTTTTTCGCAAATCGCCACGCAATAACGAGGGACGGCAAGCGAGGCGACACTCGACGGTGAATCCGATCGGACGGTTGTCGGTCACGTAGGATTCGTCGGATCAGTGGCGACTGAGATTGTTTTCTGCTCACGATTCCTACTTCGATTGGCAAGAATCAGACTTTCGTTGCTCCGAGTATGACGGCTTTAGAGAGTCGAGGTTTTGCTCGGAAGTCTCTATGATTTGGAAAATCTTGTCTGCGAACTTACAGTTGCAGTATCTTCGGGAGCCGACATCGTATCCGTTGGCAATCTTTTTAAAATCTCTGACACTCCGTTCAACCGACCGAAAATTATTC
Organism: Amblyteles armatorius; assembly: GCA_933228735.2. NCBI lineage: Eukaryota > Metazoa > Arthropoda > Insecta > Hymenoptera > Ichneumonidae > Amblyteles > Amblyteles armatorius. The sequence continues at coordinate 10,639,124 of OW121695.1, read as the reverse complement.
TCCCTTGGTTCTCTCCGACCGAACAGTCGTTCCGATGGTTTTCATCGAAACAAAGTGCTTCCCATCAAATGCATAGTGGATTGCGATGTCGCGAATTCGTCGAGTCTCCCGTTGTCGCTCGACGCATCCTACATAAAGTATGCGAATGAGCGCGCGCTCCGCTCGATCGGTGGAAACCGAGAACGTTGAGGTAAAATAAATAAAAAAAAGGAAAACCGGCGGACCAAGAGATCCCGGGCCGACGAAACGTTCGGCAGGGACGGCGGCTTCGTTAATAATTCACAAGATCGAAGGCTTTTCGCGACGTTCTTGAGGTTTTATCGGCTCGAATGGAGGACAAAAACGGGAAAGCGGAATAAAAAAAAATTACCGTAGCTGGAAGGAAATCTCTCACTTCTCATCCGCTCTCCCGGTTTTCCCTCGTCCTCCGTTCCCTCGCATCCTCACCGGCTCACCCCCCCCCACATCGCCTCGGATCCCCGCCGGCCTGAGTGTACGCCTCGCTGATTCTCTTACTTTCTCGCGTCTCTCGCGACACGTCGAGAGCCGTCACAATTTATATACGCCGTATTTCCCCGCCGATTTCCGCTCACTCGGCATCGAGTCACGCGTGCGAGATACCCGAGATGCCGTGAAGTGGGGCGCGAGGGAAGCGGAAGGCCCCAGCCCGGCCAAGGAAGGGATTCGTTTTTCACCCTCGGGAGAGACGACCGCGCATCCGAGTCAGACCCGTCGATGCCTCACTCCGATTCTTTTTTCCCTCCGTCCTTCTGTTACCATCACCGTTCGGCTTTCGTTTTTCACCACCCCCCCCCCCTCCCCCCTCCTCCCCCCAAACCTACCCTCTTTCACCACTTTTATCATTCTCCGCGGCACCCTCACCAGGCTTGCCCCGAGCTACCGCGATACGGAATTTATTCCGATACTAAAAGATCCTGGATGCGGGGAACACACAGCCATCACCGCCGCCTTCACCGAGTACTCCCGGCTTGGTTTCCGAAAGAACCCCTACCGGCAACGCGCGAAGTCCGTATCGGGGCGCAGAAATCGCATCCCTGCGTCGCTTACCGACTCGGGATTTATAGTATATATATATGTATATATATATATATATGGGGATCTCACTAGCGTGGGGAGAAAAAAGGGGAGGAGTGAGGTTATAGCATAGACTTCCGGAACATCAGCGCCGCGTCCCACGCTGTCACGGGAAAATGAAAACATATCGAGACTCATGGATGGTAAAAAATTATTTGGTAACAACGGAATAAAAATGTTCGTAAAAATAATTTTGTTAGGGCTGAAGGACTTTGGTCGATGGCCCGTTGAGAATATGTGGATGCAATTGTGAGTGTATAAATGTATACATGTTTAAAAACTGTAACGATCGCCATTGCATCGTATGTATTGTTAATAGATAGACACTTACTAATACCACTAGTTTTGTTAAATGAGTGACAGACTCGTTTGTTCGAGTTTGAATATACAAATCTGCCCTTTTATTTGTCGTGTCATTGACAATCTTACTTTGTACTTTTTTTTGCAAAACTTAGAACCGGATGGTGCGATCGGAAAATTAAGAAATAAAAAATTGTCGACGCTTATGGACAATCCTATTTGTAAAAGTTTTTGTAAAAAGTGCAAACTTTTTTTACTGTGTATGTAATGTTTTTTTTCTCATCGGTGAAACCCTTCGTTGAGGTGGAAATAAGTAGTAAAGAAAATAAAAGTCAGCCTATGATTATTCATTTTATTTTATTTTTTTATTATTTTTTTAGGGTACTTCGACCGCTATTTTTCTCCCCCGGTTAAGCTTGCCGAGAAAGGCGGCATTGCTATTCCGCACGGGAAGTCGCGCTGGGTGGAGAAACTGGAGGACAGTGGGAAGGTAACGCGAAGTGGTAATAGTGGAATTCAAAAATCGAGGGAACCTCCACACGATCTCTGATAAATATGCATAATTTCTCGCGAGGGCGTCTGCGACGAGGTCGAACCTCAGCCGTCGGGTCGAGCGGAGCAGGAAGAGAAACGTGAAAATCGAAGAAGAAAAGAACGGAACGAGACGAGGCGGAAGAGGGCGAAGAGGGAGGTTTATCTCCTGTCGCGAACACGATCCACGGTAAGATATGCGACGCCGAAGACGACGAGGTTTCCGCGGAGTCGGGCGGCAGCGGGGCGCAGTCTTGCAACTGTCAGCGAAGATCAAACTGAGCGGATGGCTTAAGGTCGCGTGAGAACGACGGCTTGCGGTGCCGGCAAGTTAGTTGTCAAAGGGGCGAAAGAACGTCGCGGAGTGAAATGCGGAATTGTAGGACCGCCTGTGTGTGCCAGAATGGGCGAGATAAGAAAAAATAACGAAAGACCCTTCAAGAAACTAAAGACTTTCTAAGAGTGGTTGATGTCGGACGAAAAATTTACGAGGCCTCAGCACATTTTTATTTATTCTCTTCAACCGAAAGGTACATGCAGCACCGAACGAGGCAGCTATGTCGTATTAATACCAGTCGTACATACTGGAGCACAATACTAGATTCCAGACTCGCACTACCTATGGCAGCTTTCCTATACTCTGCATCCGAAAAATGATATCACGTCTATAAGGAAGTTGCCATATTGAAGCGCGTATCTGAAGCGCCAGATTCCAGACTCGCCCTGCCTATGGCAGCGTTCCTATACTCTGCATTCGAAAAATGTTATCACGTCTTTAAGGAAGTTGCCACATTGAAGCGCGTATCTGACGCGTGCCAGAGATCGTCGTTCTCCAAGTCGTGCGCGACTCCATGATGGAATGGACGAGGTAAGAAAAGAAGGAAATAGCCTTTGAGTGGTCGATGTGGGACGAACAATTGACGAGACCTCGGCAAAACAATCTCCTCTGCGAGCAGTTGTAGCTCAGGTAGCAATTTTTATTCATTTTCTTCGAGTAAGACGTACATGCGGCATTCAACGAGGCAGCTACGTCGTATTAACGCTGGTCGTTCGTTCTGGAGACATATTCGATCCCCATACTCGACCTACCTATGGCAACCCTCTTATACTTTGTATTCGAAAAATGATATCACGTCTCGCACGAAGTTGCAATATTGAAGCGCGTATCTGACGCGTGCCACAAATCGTCATTCTCCGAGTCGCGCGCGACTCTATGATGAACAGCCGAGCGATTCGGCGTAACGTCGGGTAGAAAAATAAACGCGTCACGTACGGAGGTGCACGCGCGCAATAAGCGGACGATAGCGTCACGTAGGACACTAATACCCGGAGCGAGGATGACGATGCCACTCCGAAGGAGAATCAGGCGCGAGTGCTCGACGGTGGATTCCTCGCATACGAATCGATGCGTGGGCACGCGTCAATGTTACTCGGGACTCGTCGCACCGACCAGACGGAGTTCGGTCTGACCGGGACGGCCAGACCGAACGACAACGCTTTGCACTATCGTCGTGTGCAAACAAAAAAAAATTTCAACCGGAAATGCGTCACTTCCGGTTCAGAAAACACATTTTTCGACCCAAAATACTTCACTTCCGGTTTGGAAAACACATTTTGCGACCGGAAGTGACGAAGTACATTAAATGGATTCCGGGAAAAAAAACCCCCAGCTAAAGCGGAAATAAAACGCCGGCAATGTCCAGCTGGATTTTTTTTCCGTGGTTTCTCGTTCCACGCGTCACATCCAGTTTGAAAATCTCATTTTCGACCGAGCCAGATTTTCAAAGAGCGACCGGCGTCCGGTATGACGTCACTTCCGGCTTGAAAGTTTCATTGTCCTTATTTCCGGTCGAGCAGTGAGATTTTCGAAGCGGAAGTTCATTTTACATGTGCATGTACATGTGTGCATACACTGTATGCGTACTTAAGCTGTAGCCGGAGCTTGCGCAAGCACAATATGCACCCATCCATGGACCGAAGCATTCGCGAATGGCGGAAGTTTGGCCATGCGATTCCATCAAAGGAAGGATGACCGAACGGTGGGACTTACGCTTCCCGGTACTTCGGTCAGCTTGGAGCTTTGATCCATATCAAAGCTTACGCACTTTCTCACCGTGTACGTTTCGTAGGGTTAATTCGCGCGGAGGTGACGTCGAGCATACTCCGTTACACAGACCAGGGGTAGAATTGTTTCAAGCCACGACAGAGGATGCCGACCGTTCGATCGCACGTACAACGACGAATGACTGTATCCTCGACCGGTCGCCAAGTTTACGCGCTCTCGCCGACCGAGTTACGCCGTCTACCGTCTATTGACACGAGCTCGAGCATGGAGGAGTAATATGCTGTGATTCGTACGAGGCGCAATTTAGCATGTGATACGAAAGCCATGCGATATCTGCATGGGACAACGGCGGATGGAAGCTGTGCGGTTTATGCTCCAGGCTATGTGCACCGGATAACGCGCATACACTCGGGGACTGAATGGAGTACGCTCACCTATATCACGGGGGACAGTGTTACGACGGACCTGCGGCAATAACCTGGAGCTCCGATGTTTTCCGACCCGCCGACCATCCTGGAAACGCGATGCTCGCCGAATGCGCAGCGCTGCCGGGTCGTAAGCGTTTTCGTGATCCGGACGAACTTAAACGTGCGCGCTCCGAGGCCAGCGACGAGTCTCATCGGTTCGATTACCAGCGGAGATCACGACGATCTCTCGTGGCTTCGAGAGGCGAATCGGTACGAGGCCGGTACATCGATGCTCTTTCTCAGCTTCCGTGCAGTTGCACGACCTGGCCGAGAGGGCAAGGTAAAATGTTACGATCCAATCTCTGGCCAGGGCGCACCACGGCAGAGGCTGTAAACCGTCAGCCTCCTCGAATCATCCCATAAATGTTGCAATATGCGTGCACACAACTGCCCTCTCTGCCCGTCCCAACGGACGATGTTGCATACCGGACGGAGACACGTGTTTACCGATGGTACAATTTGTACGCGTGTGGTGCGTGGTGTAGTTTGATAACTGTGCGGAACCTACATAGCCGAGCATCGACTACGGTGACTTGTCTGCCAAGGTGCAACCCGAGAGGTCTTTCGCGTATGCCAGTAAATTTATACCGCACACGGCACAGTGACACAGATATGTGGTCGGGAATCAAGTTTTCGCCATCGACGTCGAAACTGTCGTGGATGACATAAAGCTCGGAGAGGGACTGGGACGTTGCGGATGTAAAACTTTGGTGCTCAGGGTAGGCGGGATTCTTTTGTGATGCTATTTTAGACATTTATTGTCGTCCGTTAACGTGCAGAGCCAACTAAGTTCTTTTCTGAGTGCAGCTTTTGTAAGTTCTGTTTGAAGGAAATAGCAAAATTGGAGATTGAGTTTTCCGAATTGCGAGAGAACTCGCCGAGAATTAAGACAGACATTACTTATGCCGTCTGACACACACGATGGACGGTTCGTGTAGGTACGGTACGCAAGCTGCGGGGTGGTGCAGCGCGGTGTGTCACATACAACCGGCGGATTTCCGGTGTTGCAGTTTGTGTTTCCGAGCGTAGGCGCGCACGACGTACGACCGTACGTGCCAAACCGACGGTTTTGTGGAGCGGCACTCTGAGAAACTGCGGAACTATAAGCCATAGACGAGACGCGGGGGAGGGCGTAAAAGCGGGCACCCAAGAAAGGTACCGAGAAAACTCGTCAGCTTTGAAGCAAAGTGTTGCGCGATAGGGAGCGTACAAACGTCATTTGATTCAAGTTGACTCAGTTAAACTTTCGAAATTTAGTCAGTCTCTCGAACGTAAACTCCGGACCTGAAGATCCTCCGGGGACCGGTTCTCTCGTGATAAAATGTATTTGCGCTCGGTGTAAATTTATATAGGGGTACTTTCAGACTCGAGAGTTCGTGCTATTTGCCACTTTATATGAACCACCCCGAAGTTTTTGCAGTCTGGTCGGAAGCGCGATTAGGAGAGAAGGCGTGTTCAACGGTGAATCCTGATCACCCAACTCATTCAACAGTTATCCGGTTGCCGGCAATTTTCCTCGGAGATAAGGAAGCACTTATTAGCTTCCTGTTACGATGATCCTCGGATTGTGCGGATCGGCGGCAAGAACGGTCGTACTTGTAACAACCCGACAACAGCTCCCGTATAAATGTAACAAGTTCCAACGATTCTGTGACCGTTACCGCAGACTTTATCCACTCGCCTTCTCCTTATTCTCTTCTCCAGTGTCCGCGCTCGCTGGACCGAAAGAAGACTTACGTCCTTACATCTTTCCAGTGTAATTCCCCCGAAACGGACATTAAACCTTTTTATTTTGTTCGTCGTTTTAAGGTCCGCGTGCTCGACTGTTTCGTCCAACGTTACTTGACGAGTTTACCACCGCTCGCTCCCGACTCTTTCGCTCGACCTTCTTCGAGAGTGCTCTTATTATCCAAAGTGCCCCCCGAGCACTCCGCAGATCCGGGTCATATCCTCCGGTCGCTGGTCGGCTATGGCGAAAGTCGATGGCATTTTGCGTCGGGAAACGTCATGTCGGATTGCCATGCGACCGGTGTTCGGAATGATTGACATTAAGCAGGCGACTAAAGTCTCCATCGCAGGGCCGCGTGGGCCAAAGTGATACGCCTCAATCATTCAACATACTTTTATCAAAGACACCCCGACGGGATCCTCCATCCTCCTTAAAGCCCGAACGACGGTAACGTCCGGTGCAAATATCCAATCAAACCTCCTCTTCCAATCATCAACGATGACAAAAATCCCGGAAAAAAATTCCCCCGTCAGAGAATTCCAAACATTTGTTTTTGCAAGTCAATATTTTCAAGCGCCCTTTATTTCGTGGATTCTATCCCGACCGCGATGCGATGACATCGGGCGACAATAACAGGACACACGTTTCAACAACAACATCGCATATGCAAACCGGAGGTACGATAATATCACAGTCCGGACTGCTTCCAGTCGCCCGTAGAAATTGCATTCGATCTATCCGACGCATCGTACGTCAGTGCATCGCGCGCAGCCGTGAATTTCGTTCGCAGGTCTCGAAACACTTCCAACGCAGCAGGCCGCAACACCGGACCGGCGGCATATGTGGGTGTAGACCATTGAATTATTGCTCGTTAAACACGTCACTGGCAGTGGAAGCGTTCGAATTACCGAGTTACAGTGCCCCGGCTACGATATACAGGCGCGGAGAGGGGGGAACTGCGGGGCTCGGGCTCGACCAAAGATCATATCCAGAGCCACACTGCTGAAGGGTTGCGCGTACACGGCAACGCGTTTGAACGGTCCATTGCTCGGTGCCATCAACAATAGACAATTCGACTGCATTTCTATTCGAAGAACACTTTTACTTCAATTATCGACTGCGATCGATCGATCGGCGAACGGTCGGATTCTTGCACTGATAAGCGGATTAATTGAGTTCATTTGCGAGCCGATGAAGGTACAGAGGAAGATTCTTCGAAGTCTTGGTTGAGGAGTCGAGTAATTACGTTACACGAAGATTATATCTTCATGTAATTACTCAAGCCATACTGCTGAAGGATTGCTCAGTGTCATTAACAATATAGAATTCACCTTGATTTCTTTCCGATGAAGATTTTTATTTCGACCCTTTTTTTATCCTGACCGAACACGTAGCTTGTGATTACAATCGATCGATCGGCGAGCGGTGGAATTTTTGCATAGACAAGCGGATTAATTGAGTTCATTTACGAGCTGATAAAGGTAGGGGGGAAGATTCTTCGAACTCCTCGCTGGGGAGTCGAGCAATTATTATCCCATCAAAGTTCTCATTGACATTCCGAACGCAGACAGAACCGAGAGCGCTTTTTCATAGCTATTACGAGACGTCTGTCCGTCTGTCCGTGTTCGCGAACGAATAAGAAATTGCAAGAGCGCTTAAAATTCCGGGCGATGTCGACGAGCGGGGTTTGTCGCGTACGCCCGCACAAACTTCGGTGTGATTTCTTCCAGCGCCGGCCGGAGCCTCGCGGCCGATTGCCCATCATAAAACATCGTCGAATCGGGAAGATTCGTGACGTTGCGGTGAGGAGAGTTAAGAGAGAGAGAGGACGAGAACGAGAAGTATCTTCTGCGAATTGGAAGGAAATGTAGCGTGAGTAATGCGCCGTCGATGAAACGTGACGAGGTATAAGAATGAGAAGTGCGGCGGGAGGACTGGAATGAAATATCGAGGAGTCGCGGAGAGAAGGAACCTTATCGACTTGTCCGTCAATGAAGAAACGAATGACAAACGGAATTACCATCACTTGGAAATGTGACGGTAGTTTTATCGTCACTCGTTTCACCCGAGTGTTTGGCGGAGAATTCTCTGTATCGAAGGAAAATAATGTTATGGATATTTTTTCGGTACTCAAATATTTTCCAATACAATTTTAGGACCGAAATCGATTTCCAATTAAATGGTAGGACTGAAATATATTTCCGATAGGATTATCGGACTAAAATAGACTTCCAATAAAATTCCATAAACAAAATAGACTTCCGATGAATCAGCACTCAAAAACGAGTGTACACGCTTCGAAGTTTCGGACCGAACACGAGAAATAATTATTTTACGAATTACCGTGTTAACTCGTTAATCCCGTGAAACCGTAAAATTCGTATCTCGAAGGAGAGTCTGTTATTTATTCACTATCCAATTCCGGCTAATCTTCGGATCCTTCTATGCACCCCTGTCAGAACGCGTCTCGGGCGCGTTTCTCCGCTGCAGAACGGCGAAGTTTCCCTGCTGATAGTGCCGTCCGATTCGACGAGAGTTTAGCGCCGAGCCAGTTGTGCCATTGTTCCGTAGAATGGAAAGAGAACCCGCCCGGTTTTCGTCTCCGGCGACAGGCCGGAGGTACGTTAATCCCCGAGATTGAACGGCTTTCTGGCGTCGGACGTTCTATGGACAGTACGAACTGTTTAATCTTCGTCACTTCGTCCGTTCACTGGCGACGTCTTTATCGAGGACTTCCGGTGCGGACCGGCAGTCGACTTAAACATTAACGGCCGTTATACTGCATAACATCTTTGATGCAACTGGCGCATCGATCTGCACTTGGCGCAGCCACTGCATCAAACTGCATTAGGCGCACTCAAAAATGCTCCATCTGCATCGGTTATCGCGCGAGCGTCGCAGCAGATAAGGACGCGAAAGAGGATATTCCATTTCGTGCATACGGGGCGGGAATTTATAGACTGTCTGCATCGATAATACTTGCCGCGAGAACAATCAAAATGGAGATGCATGCACACGAGATACGAAGGAATGTATAATCCATAAGTTCGAGGATGTATATCGCGTGTATTGTCGGTACATCGCCCGATGCTCTTGCATAATAAAGGTAGACTCCACTGGAGCCTTATCAGAGGTTCATATTTATATGCCGATCGCTATAGCGTACCGCTCGAATAGGATCCGACGAGCGAGCGCTTTTGCCTATCGACAAAGGAAAGTTAAGGCAACATAACCAGTCGTCGGGCACTCCAATGCAGATTTGATTTATTCCGAATTTATGTATCGGAAGACCAATTTGACACTCATTACCTAAAGTAAATAGTTACTTAAATAAAATAAATATTTATTTTTATCAAATAAATACTTTACTCAAACGAAATAAATGGTGGCCATCAAATACTTTTTTTTTCTGAGTGCAGGGTTTTCGGTGAGGCTGGTTGAGAGATTCCGAAAGCTAGACGAGAAAGGGAAAAAGGCGACGAAGATGGTCAACACGCAGCCTCTGCAGCACGTGTTTCCCGCCTCCTCTCGCACTTCCGGTTTTCCCGACAGTCCGTTCAGAATTCGTCGGGCATTAGCTTTTACCCGCGATGTTACACGCTCTCTCGCTCGCTGTCCGCAAATTCATAAATATTCGTTTAATAGCCTGATATACGAGAGTACTTTGCGCCCGGCGCGCAACCATTGGCGAAATTGGGAATCGATATCTGAACGGGGCTCGGTGGAATATTGTACTTTATGGAAGGGCGGAGGATCGACCCGATCGACCGACCGACTGACCAGCCCGATTCACCGACGTGCGATATACATAACGGGCCTCCCGAGTATCCCGAGAACCGCAACTTCTAACGTTTCCGCTTGTTAGCCCTCCTCTCTGCAGAGGCCATTATACCGACTCTCGTCCACGTACCCCCTCCGGCGAGGCGAAGGAACAGCGGTATCTCTTGACAACCGGACGTCGCATTAGAGATATCCTATATCGAAAACCGAGATCTAAATTGAACACATGCGGGTTGTTCTCCACTCGCAACATGCGCCCGTTGCGGCCTGGTTAACCCCTCGACCGATTTATCGCGGTCTGTGGGTCCATTTTGGTACTTTCTGTTTATCGGATTATCAGCGCTTTAATTAGCGTCATCTTATCGCCAGTTCTGCGCTGACCTGTTAAAAGATGTAACTCTCGTTATCGTAGACTGTCTAAAAAAAAAAAAATTTAATTTAATGTACCGGACTGGCAGTCTTTATGCGAAAGCTGGTACATTACATTTAGTGTGCAATTGTGATGCAATGTTTTTAATACGCTGCACATTAATTTTTCATCACAATTGTTCACGAAATTTAATATACCAGTTTATGCATAAAAACTTTCAGTACTGTGTAGTTTAGTTTTCACGTAGATACTCGAGAATCCCATTTCCGTAATCAAATCACATTTTTCGGCCGGAAGTGACGTCGTCATACGGGAAATAGACCACTTTTGTGGGAGGTGATGTGCCTGTCTTAATTTTTACTTCATTATCGCTCCACTCTCTACGCGCGATATCGTACGTAGTTCATTGCGATGGTACGCGCGGGTTATTAACCGTCTATGTATTAGCGTTTATAATCCAAGGTTTATTGAGCAATCAAGCCGTTACGAGCAGTGTTTTATAAGTGTAACGAGTATTTTGGGACGGGCGATCCACCGTCGCATTACGAGGTCGGAACCTACTCCAAGTTTAAATGCCTCGTGTGTATGTACGCGGGTCGAAGATAGTAGTGGCTTTTAACGATAATGAATATACCTTCTACCTTCCTGCCGGAGAATCCGATTACATTAAGGGTGCGAGCGTGGCAGATCCGGACGTTAAAATGAAAACCTCCGATACATTTTATCGGAATGATCCTCGCACCTATTAGAGTAGCAACCGAGTACCTGCAATAATCCTATACAGCCTCAACATGGTAGCAACGCTTCTCACGTTATTGTGTGTAACATGAGTAAAAAAGATTGTTGGATACCGGAGATGGGCGAAGTAAAGCGCATCTCCATTGTTGGCCAGTCTAGTCTCGACCGCGACTACCATTTTTCGGAATCGATGCAAACGTCAGTCAACATTCAATTTTCTTCAATATCAACTGGACCGTTTTGCCCCGCCGTGCTGTACACTAGTCGCATGTGTACACACAATACACGTGCATATCGATGTTCGGTATCACGTATTTTTTCGACGTTTGACGCAACAGCTTCGACGAATGGGCTGTCGATAATCGTTTCATATAAAAAGTTGCTATCGTGGTCGCCAAGCCAGCTCAATCGACATCGTAAAACGAACAGGTGCACCGACCGCCGATCGATTTACACGAATAACAAAAAATTAACGCATAGCGATATCGTCGGTTGTGAAAAAAAAACTGTAAAAACAAAAATCTCCCGCGCGGTCCGAAAATCGCCAACTACCCTATACTCATATACAATTTATTTACATTATTTGTACAATCATTTATTTCCAGGCGCGTGTAAAGATTTTCTCGCAAAACTGATAATTTTTTAATAATTTTCTAAAATATATTTATTTATTTATTTATTTAATACATTTTTTATATAAGAATAAATTATTCTCCGGTCAACTATTTTGAGAAAACGTTCGAGCACGTCAAAATACCGCGAATAGCCGGAGCCCGAAAGGGATTGCAAGCTGCAATTCTCACAGTCGTATTGGATACCTCATTAGATAATTCAACAACTCACTAACGTATGTACCAACATGTACATTACAAAGTCCGCGTCGCTCCCACATAAAACCATGCTTTCGCTCGGATAATTCTGTGCTGGAGGACCTGCTGAATTATATATACGACGTCCCTGTTCCTATATCTGTTTCACTTCAAAATGGTCGGACTGGAGCGCATCGTCATTAGCTCATGCCAAAATTCAATCCGGTCCAAACTCTGCTACCGTTGCCGGAAATGCGTCAAGGCAATTTTCAGAATAAACCGGAGCTTCCCGATACGCGCATCAGAACGTCACCCGCCTGTACGGCAGAAGGTTCATCAAAGTTCAATCGTTCGAAAATCGACGGAACAATCGTTTCACCCTCGTCAAGAGGATACGCGCATTTCATAGCAGCAACGTCAACAAAGACGCGCGGAATGCCTAAATAGACGAAATTTCCGGGTGCGGAGAAATGCGATACTCCAACAATCATTGGATCAAAGCGAATCCTTGTTGTACCGAAAGGTTCCCTTGAAGCCTGCCGATATGTGAAAGAGAACGCTTTGTTGTTTTCGTTCACGGATGAACTATCGAATTACAAAATTTTCATTACTTTGGTTCTAGTGAGATTCGGTCCAGCTTGAAAATCGGAGAAGGAATCCGGAGTTGAAATGACGGTGAATTACGAAGATGCCATAATATGCGCGGGTGTGTTCATACACGGGAGTGCAGCCGAGAGGAATAAGGTTCTCGACGGCATGGTCGAAGGTTCGGCGAACAGGGGCAGCGTCGTTAAAGGTGCAACTCTCTTGGTGTACGAAATACCGTTGAAATATCTAGCGGGTCTGAAGCCGCGCTCTGGTCCGGAAACGAGGGATACGAAAGGAGCGGAATTGCCTCGAATCCAGGGAGAAACCGGCTTACGAGATGGTCGGAGTCGTATCGAACTGTTAACCCGGTTTGGACGCCCGAGATTCGCCCCATTGACGGACTTTTAGAGGGCGCAATCCGAAAATAGCACGGGATTGGACCGACGCGTACAACACCCAGATGCCAGATCGAGAAGCTGGGGCGGAAATTCGTACGGTGGATCGCATTTAGGGTATTGAGAATTAGGAGCATATTTTACAGGAAAATGCAACTTTAAGCTCACATAATGAAATGATTTTTTTAGTTCATCGCAAAAAATGTATGTAACCTAAGATGTAGTACTTCTTTTTCCAACTCTGCGCTGTGTGCGGATTGAGACAGCTGGGATGCCGGATTGTCAATGTGTTGGCGAGAAGTTAATCTTGTTTGCCAGAATATGTTATGAACCGGGGTCGACTGGGTGGCAGCCGGTTGAAAATCGTCATCTGTGTCACTTCCATTATGTGTGAATATAATTAGGAACTTATTGGGCAACCAACGGGATGAAAATCGGTCGCAAAGAAAAATCCGAAGAGACCAAGCAGCTCGAAGATTCGGGGAAAGGGTTGTCAATCAGCCGAATCCGGTTTGGAACCGAACCGTATCTGGGTTACATGCAAACGAAATTCGTCACTTTCACCGTTGATTGAACTCTGACAATCGTTCGCCTGACAATTCTGACGGTTTTCACAAGATCTATGGTAATTTCTATCGGCTCCTTCTCTCATTGTAGTTAACTTATTCCGAGTAAGGTTACTGCCAAATTGTCTATCGTCCGACTAACGGTCAATAAAGTTTCCTCGTAAATCCACTTTAATCGCTCCTCGAACTCCGTCTCCCAATTATCACGCACCCTCTGCCAAGAGCGACCCTAATGACGCATCGCATGACAAGGCCAATGTAGCTGCTGTCGAGCCACATGGTCCACCACATCGGCCCGCGGCAATGCTCCGTTCCAACTAATTAGGCAGACCTTCATTGTGTCCCCTGTGAAGCCGGATCTTCGATACAATTTGATACTAGTGTTTTACACGGTTGCAAAAAGTACTGGGCCTCGAGGGATCGTAAGCCATTCGATGACCTTACTGGGACGACCCTACCTTGCGAGGATTCCCTGGAGGGTACTTTAGCCGCCCCTCGCTGCCTGCCACAACCATCGACAATTCATTCACTGGGTTTTCCAGCAACTAACCTCGATCTAGTACCTACAATTCTACGCGTAGCATGATCGGACTCTTATCGGTGTGATTCCTATTATGAAATCAGCCATCCGGCGGCAAAACATCGGCAAACTTTTCCGCCTTATTGAATTCCTGGGAAAGTTGCCCCATATATCTAGAGTACATCTATCATGACAGGGCTCTTGGGACATCGCGCCTGTTATTGTTTTGCCAGTCCTTTTGATGCGATTCGATAAAAGCCTTCGCTGCGAGTGAACCATTGGATGAACTTACTGGGACGATCCCACCTTAAGAGGATTCCCTGGAGGGTACTTTAGCCCACCCTCCCAGCCTGTCGCGACCACCGACAAGTCATTCACTGGGTTCTCCAGCAACGAACCTCGATCTTGTACCTACAATTCTACGCGTAGAATGATCGGACTCTTATCGGTGTGATTCCTATTATGAAATCAGCCATCCGGCGGCAAACCAGCCGCTGACTTGTCTGGCTTATCGAGTTGCCCGGAAAGTTGCCCGCCGCGGAGAGAACACTTATCTTGGCAGAGCTCTTGGGACATCGCGCCTATTATTGTTTTGCCAGTCGTTTTAAATCGGTTCGATAAATAGCTTCCCCGCGAGTGAGCCATTGGGTGAACTTGCTAGGACGATTCCACCTTAAGAGCATTCCCTGGAGGGTACTTTAGCCCACCCACCCTCCCTGCCTGTCGCGACCACCGACAAGTCATTCACTGGGTTCTCAAGCAACGCAGCACGATCGGACGCTTATCGGTGTGATACCTATTATGAAATCAACCACCCGGCGGCAGAACAGCGGCTGACTTTCCTGGCTTATCGAACCCTGGGAAAGTTGCCCGATATCCAGAGTACATTTATCTTGACGGCGCTCTCGGGACATCGCGCCTATTATTGTTTTGCCAGACCTTTTAAAACGGGTCGATAAAAAGCGTCGCTGCGAGTGAAAATCTTGTGCAAAGCCCTCCGGATTCCCGGCCGATACTTTATCGGACACGGTTGTCGATGTCGCCGCTACTTTATCGGAATGTCTCTTATCCCGTTTAAGTTTTCCCGTCTACAATGCTTCTGTACCAACCCACCCCTGAGAGGCGCCGACTCACTTTCGTACGGAATCTCGGCGAGGAGACGAAACGCCCGAAGGAACGGAAGATTACAGGAGCGAAGACTCCCCCCCCCCCCCTCTCCCCCCGCATGCCCTCGATACACTTTGGCCCTCGGAAGCGATGCGATTACACTGCATGTCGGTCTACAGAAACGATTTAACCGCGAGTCTGATTTCACCGGGACTCAGTGCGAGATACGATGACGCCTTTCATCGTCGGGGCTGCCAACTTTCCTACACAAATGCGCTTCTTATCTCGGCGAATGAAGTACTCCGAGGAACGATTCGCACACGATCAACACCGCGACAAGTGTCAAAAAAAAACCTCTTCGGCTTTCTGGCGCTGAGACAATCTCGATTTCACCGTTTGCCCAAAATAACCGATCGACTGAGCTAATTTCCAAACTTTGTCCTCTCATTACTTTGCTTCGTCGTAGAGAATTCCGTCATTTTTCTTCATTGATTTACCGGTAATTTTATTCGGATCGCGAAGAATCCTCTAACGAGGGAGTCCAAAAAAAAATTGCCGAATATCGCAATATCCTGCAAAAACGCACCCAAGCGAATAATGCCGAAGCAATGTAAACACTTCCAATCTCCGAACAATTTTCTTTTATTTATTTTTAATTTCATTTTATTTTGTGCTTCTCCGGCGGGCCGAGTAAATATGCGGGAGAGCAATTAGCATTTCGGGCGTGGAGACGGCCTCGATGTGGGCAATCGGGATGGTTACCATCGACGTATTTTTGCACATGCACATGTACACGAGCTCTGTACACAAGCGCGATGCGCACTTGTGTCGCGACGTAGTCTACGGCTAGTGGGGGGGTGATCGCAAATTTTTCACGTGTTTCCTCATGCGGATCATTCGTTTCGGCTTGTTTGCTCACATGGCCGGTTGGTCCACTGCGATCCTAATTTAACACACGTGCATCCCGCGCATTTTGAGCTCTTGTCGAATCGTCGAGCGGAGAGGAAGCGCTTAACGTGGTGGAGCAGCTGCCTGCACATTGGCGAACCGGCACCCTTTTTTTTTAACTTCTTTTCCATTATCCCTCTCACGAGCCCGTGTGCCTCGGCCCTGCGCCGGATCTACCGCCACTTCTGGTTTTCCATCACGTTTTTCAGCGAATCGGAACAGCCCAGCTTCGTCGGCCGGATGACACTCCGGTCGAACTCCGCCGACAAATGCTATTGGGCACTGGATTTCTATCTCTCCCTCGATTCTCTGCAACCACGATTCGCATCCGTGTAAATTGTATGCCAATGGAACACGGTTGATCGGCGGGTCGATGATGTTTCGACTTTCAGAAGTACTTTTAGGCAATCGCTTCGCCATCGCCATCGACGAGGCTCGTGCGATATTCATGTAAATCGACCGGTCAGTTTCGTTTAATCGGATCCTCGTGCCTGCTACTCGTGTGTCTACCACTCTCGCTCCCTGCCCGTTAGCTCGCGCGGTATCGGATCATGCTTGCCGGCGCGTTTTTCCTATTTTCGTGCTCACTTCCAGCGTGAATAGGTAAAGCCGAATCGGGGGGGATGTTACGCAATTCGTTTCTCGAACGAATGAATGTTTTATCGGTCCCACTCGTCACATCGAGGAGAATGACGACGAATCGGATGAACGATAATGCAATTTGGTCGATTTTCGTGACAAAAAAAAAAAGATTAACGTTTAATCGCGAGGGCTTTGTGAAGGGTGCGTGATGAGAATGAGAGACGCCGGACCGGTGCTGGCCGACGTTGGGCGAACACTGACCGACGTTGGGCCAGAAAAAACAATCCTAAAAACATTTAATCGTCAGGCCTGAAGACAATGAGAGAAACCGGACCGGTGCTGGCCGAAGTTGGGCGAACCCTAGCCGACGTTGGGCGATCTCCGGCCGACGCTGTGCCAATACCGGTCCCGGCGGCGCTCCCACCAGGGGTCTCTCCGTCTACCTAATCCTTTCAGCGAAGTGGAATTCTAAAACCGCACACAGGCCTAAACTTTTACGTCGCCCATATTCACCGCTCTCGTTCTATTTCTCTTCCTCCCCGCAACGCAAGATGGCTCGTTACACGCGACGATCCACCGAGAACAAGCGGACTTGGAGCAGAAATTTAACTGGTTCTATTGTCCAAAACTTTTTGACAATCTCTCATGGGAGAGCGAGCCGGGTTGCTACTTGCGCGCCGCCTCGCAACAGTTGTGTACGAGCGCGACCCAGCTAAATCCCGATTTTAGGATGCCGCTCCGGGGCCGTTTTATTTATGCAAAAACTTCGAGCTCAAATTACGCGCCCGCGTTAGCCTCGACTCCACCGTTCAGCGCACAATGAATCATTGTGATAGCGAGGGGAGCGAGCGGCGAACGCATGTAGATGCGCGAACGAGGCAGCCCACCGATGCTGCACAGCGGTGCGGGAAAAGCCACGGGACGTTTAAGTACGATCAAGTTGCGCGCCAAACTTTGGGTTATCTTACGAGGGCCGCGCTATTATGCAACGAGGTTCGGGCCAGGTTTGCATCCCCCGTTCTGGACTGACGGTCTATTGATAATCCCTCGCGGAGGCAAAATATATTACAAGCGGCAATAGCGGGTCGTTACGGCACGGCGACATCGTCGCCGGGGAAAATTATCGCCCCGAACGAGGGAATGGGATAACAGGAGTAACCGGCCGGAGATAAAACTTTCCGCGCTATTAGCCCCGTTTATTAAAACAATTAATGGGTCGAATAAAAAATCGGGAAAAAGAAACTTAAAAAAAGGGGAAAAAAAGGGAGAGTTTGCGGAACACCGCGGGGAGTTCCGAGGATTCGACCCGTTCCGCGGTCGCGGTGTGTATTAAATGTTTGTTATTTCACGCGACAGAGCCGACGACCGCGACGAAGGAGACACGATTGCCGGAAACGGCATTCGGAGTTCGGTCACGCTCCGCGACGGGGATAAAGCTTCGGAGAACAGCGGAGTCGCGACACATCCTCGTTCTTTGCTTCTTGCTTTTTTTGAAAAAAATAAATAAATTAAAAAAAGTAAAGGGGTAGAAAAAAAAAGATTGCGGAAAGTCCGGATCATAAACCACGGTTAAGTTCCGAAGCCGTGAAATTAAACTCGGCGCTCGTGTGGGTGTTTTACAGTGTAAAGGGAGAACAAAAGGTGCAACCTCGCACTGGAAATTCTCTCCCTTCTCGATGGCCCTTTCGCGCCCCGGGCGCTGCCGCGAAAAGGTTACGTTAAGACGATATTAGAAACTTTTATTGACTTCTCCGGGACACCGCTTGCATCCTCATCGTCTCACGAACCTCCCATCCGCGCACACACCGAGACGCACCTGTACTGATTGATTCGGAATCGGGGCGTTTCGAAAACGTGATCGGCATGAAAAGTCAATATTTGTTATTTTGCTTCCTCTTGAGAAAGATTTCGTAAAAAAAAAAATTATGTCGAGATTTTAGTGTCAGCGCACTGGAAGTGCTGCGAAATGACGAGAAACTTTTTTATTTTTCGGAAAAATTGTTTTTTACACCTGACACGAGTTTAGGAATCAAATATCATGCCAAGAGTAAAATGAGTTACAGCTTTGTAATCAGCGGTAAATAATACATTAAAAATTTCCCCAAAACTACAAAATTCCCAAGGTTCTTTTTTGTAAAATAACAACATGAGGTCTCAAAATTACAAATCTTTTGGCTGAAACTTTCAAAAAATGTGAATAAAATTATTACTCTAAAATTGCAAAGCACATGCGTTTGAAATGTCATAAACAGTTTATGCAACAACAAACTTTTAATGAACGAGGGATCCATGTGCAAATTTTTTGGCCCACCGAATATTGCAATGTCGGCCTCCGTCCCACATGGAGCGAAACACCGCGAGGAAAGTACCGAGCGTAAAGCCTCCGAGCTTCGATTTACTGCGAGTATGAGAAAAATGAACCGAGGATAAGGTTGGCACAGGTACGCTGGATATAAGCTGCGCGAGAGATAAGAAGCGAGGATAAAACGGGAGGGGGAAGTCGTGCGAATGGTATAACGACCGAAAGCTCCGAGGGTTGGTTGGGTGTTACCTAGGCTGCGAGGAGACCCCGGTCGACAGGACCATTTGATATTACCACTTTCGGGCGAGGCTGGAAGGAGAATCCCTTCGCGGAGGAACGCCGTAATATTCACCCTGGACAACGGGGCAGACGTCGCAGACGGCCCTTTCCCCGGCTCCACGAAAATATCCATGGTACATCCGGCACGGGGAGACAGCCCGGCTCGATGTATTCGGTTTGTGTGAGTGAAACGAATATCCTCGCACCGTCCGGATAAGCTGAAAGGAAACCAGACGAGGAGAGCGAGGGAACTCTCAGACGACCAACTCGTTTTTTGTCGCCGTTCTCCACCCGGTTCGCCATCCGCGTCGCCACGACTTGCATTCGAGCGGCGCAACTTTCTTCAAGTTTTTTTTTTCTCCCTTTTTTCCTTCATTTCTTTTTATATGTATATATATATATATATATATATATATTTTTTTATTATTCGTCCGACTCCGGGTAGGAATTCTACGACCATGCCCGAGGAGATTCTTGGCAGTGGCCCACTGCGGTTTCATTGCTCTTGTATACGGCGAACGAGCGAGGGAACACAATGTTTCCACGTTTGTGAGTTCTCTTACATTATTTTCCACTATAGAACCACGGAGCCCTTCCTCCTCCCGTCCGCCTCTTCCTTTCTTTCGTACGGTGTGTTTCTTACGTTCGGTGCAGTCGATCCTTGAGGAAACGGGGAAGGGAGTCGCGGTCCTGGAACCACTCGAGATTGAAATTATTTTTTTCGCCCGGGCTGCTGTAAGGTGAAAGTACGAATGGTCGGGGGGGTTAAGAATATCCCCAGATTCCAGCATTTATTGATTGGTCGGGAACAAATTTTTTGTGAAAATAGAGTGAAACCAATGTCGAGCTATTAGTTTCTAGTTTCTAAAACGCTTACGATTAAAAGCGTCAAATTGGACATCTAGACTGCAAAAATAAATTGTAAATTTAATGTACCGAAACTTTAAATTTTTCATCACAATTGTACGTTAAATTTAATATACCAGTTTTTGCATAAAATCTCTCAGTCCGGTACATTAAATTTACATTTTTTTTTTTGCATTCAAGACATGGTCGTTTGCTTTCGAAAAAAGCCTTGAACCTTGAGCCTTGTTGTTTGAGTACCTGAAGTCTTAATTTTCAATTCAATTTTTTTTTTTTTTTTTGCGGTCCAGTACTCAAATTCGGAATGAATGAAATCTGCATAGGAGTCTCCGACGACTGTGACGTGTCCTAGCATTGGTAACGTTACCTTACGCGAAAAAAGCGGAGTTCGCCACTGCGTGCATTGTCGTCGAGAAAAAAAGTCTACGTTGTCGGCTCGAAAATATCGGGTCGGTAACATATTACAGGTGAAAAGTTGTCCTCCGAGTCTCACGGAAAAGTTTTTTTTTCGCCGTGGCACGCGAAAACACGGGGTTTGCACCGCGGGGAGCATTGTCGTCGAAAAAAAAAACTTCCACGTTGTCGGCTCGAAAATACCGGGTCTGTACGTATTACAGGTGAAAAGTTGTCCTCCCCGTCGCACGGTTTCCCCATCCCGAGGCATAATAGGTCAAACTCTTCTCCAACTTTTATAGAATTATTAATTCTCTCTACATAATTTATTTCTCGCTTCATTCGCGACGTCTTCTTTTTATATATTTTTATAAAAACTAAATTCTAAATTTTAAATAGCACAGTCTCCGCCCTTTTATCTGCGAACAACGCGTCACGGTTTTTTTTTCGCGTGCGTGGCATTTTCAGGCCTGCTCATCGGCGCACAACGAATTAACGATCGTGCGACGGTGACGAAACAAAAAAAAAGTGACGCGGAGAAGGAGCGACTTTAATGGAAATACTAGAGGGCGTAAGCGCGCCTCGTCGATGACCGGGAATTGCGCTTATAGGGATTCTGCAGAAAGGTAAAAAAAAGATAATGGAAAGAGGATGAAAGAAAGCTGCGGGGAATCCAAGCCGTTCGTAATAACTTTTCATCGTTCGGCAGAACATCGGAGACAACTGAACGATCAATTCGACTTGCGACGGAGAACGAGAAAAAGTAATAAATTGCGTTGATGCGGGAGAACATCGTCTGCGGATCAACGTCCACTTTCCTCCGGATAATAAAGTTCATTTCCAGTGCGCATGAATTTCTGCTTTCCGTGGAAAACAAATTGCCCCATCATCCGATACTTCCTGTCTCTCTGGTCTTTTACGGCGCATTTGCTGCATCGAATCGAGATAAAAGGGAGAAAGGATATTATCATTATTATTATCCGATAGAGATATTCAACGACACGGTAATGCGTTGCCGGTCGAAACTACTGTCGTCGTTAAATCGATCGTGAAATGCATATCAATCGTTTTCGGACGCACCCGAAACGACATTGGGCTCAATATTGACGAGCGGTGTAATTTCAGCATTATCGCTCGATTGGCAAGCGATTGGATCCTTTTTGTAGTCGTGTTATCGCAGCAGGGGAGAATCGGGTTTTATCGGCGGAAGAGAAATTGTAATGAGACCGATCAGAATCAAAACATCTCCCATTAGCAATGGAAACATATGGAAACATATGGAGACAAATGGAAACATATGGAGACAAATGGAAACATACGGAAACATGTGAAAACATATGGAAACATGTGGAAACATGTTTCCATAAAAAATTGCACACGGTATTTCTTTCCTCATCTCCAGTAAAAACTGCCATCGGCACATGCAGCCAATCGCAACCCTCAACGTCCGTTCCATCAGTGACAAATGTCGACCGTCATCACCGCTTCGCGAATGTGGCGACCGGCCTTACGCTGAAACATCGGTAATGCACCTTTCCGCGCCTCTCGTCCACTCATCAAATATAATCTACCAGTAGCGCGGTTTCGCGTCCACATGCCCGAGTGCCGCGGTCATCCCGACAAGATTTCCTCTGACTCACGGCTCACCGAAGCGATTGCATTATTTAAAGAACCAGCACGAGTTTCCGCTCGGATTAACGGCTGCTCGCGCGATCCCACCTTGAGCAACGTGCGATTTGCCGCTCCACGCTTTTCCCACTCAGTTCCGCCGTTACACTCCATTTCCCCCCAGCCGAGAAACTCATAAAGTCGAATATTTTCATAGACGAGCAGACGAATCGATTGACCGTGTCGATTTCGCATCCGCGTCGAAACATCGACGGGGATCCGCGCGTCGCTCCCGTTCGGGGCCCCCCCGGAGGTATAATAAAAGGTCGATCATTACCTATACGTGCATGTTTGCACATCCGGCGATGCCCGAGTCCGTTCGGCTCTCCGTCCGTGCACCGTATTCCGCTCCGCAACTCTGTACTACGAACGCAGCTTTTGCACGATGCGCTATTCCATACGGATGAATTCACATTTTCCACCGAAGCCACCCCCCCCCCCCCCCCCCCTCCGCCGCCCCTGTGCGTACATATATCAGAGATATCATACCGAGGACGGAACCGTGTTCGCCTCGGTGTGGAACGCGTTCAGCGAAACGCTCTCCGGGGAACTCCCGTCGGGCAATAGGTCGACCCAACGATTACTTTCGCATCGTCCATTTTTATACTCCGTTCTCTACCGGCGTCGGCGGAAGAGAGGAAAATGGAACGGTGGAAGTCGACCGGGTACGGCGGAGTTCGAGAAACTTCTCCGGGGACTCTGAGCCGAAGGTAAACGCGGCTAATACAAAGAGTCCATCGAGCGTACACAGCGCATCTATGTTTAGTAGCGGCGCTTTGGTGGGGCGTACACTCGGTTGTTCGGAGTGCCGATACTGGACGGAACCGGTGATCTTTTACATATTGACTCTCGTCCGGCGCTCGGACGCCTTATCGATCCCCCGGTGAATCACGCGTCGGGGGCGGCGAACAATCCCTTTCCGGTCGACATCCTCTCGACACCTTTTACCTACGAGCTGTTAACTTCGACAGCTGGGCGCTCCGAGAGAACCTACCGATAAAGTCGCCCCGCGCCGATGGCAAACACTCCCGTTCGGCGCATCGGAGTCCCGGGCCGGGCGAACGCGCCTGCGCCCGGCGTCCATCGTTGGAGGGCCGGACGGCTGATAAGAATTTTTGCGAAGCTCGGCATTGGACTGTTTGGTCGGGGTGAGGTAGAGACTAAAAAGTAATTTCGGAAAATTGGAATACGAAGTTTGGTAAAAATTATTTTGTTGAATAAGTGACAAACAAGTTTGTTAAGGTTTGAATGTGGAAACCTGTCCTTTTATTTTTCGTGTTATTGGGAACTTTAGCTTCTACTTTTGTTTGTAAAACTGGTCCGGTCGTAAAATTGACTAATAAAAAATTGTGGAATTTCGTGGAGAATGTACTAAAAACTGTGCAAAGGGCAGCGTCATTCGTTTGTTATGGCAAAAGATATTACGGTTTGCCATATCAACCCGACTTTCCCTAAGAATTTTTACAACATTCGGCATTACACTACGGTATGAAAAAAAAATAAAAAACGAATTTATGAATTTTAAGATTGAAACTTATGGTCGAGAAAAATAAAATATGAATTTATGAATTTTAAGATTGAAACTTATGGACGAGAAAAATAAGATACGAATTTATGAATTTTGGCCGTAAATTACGGACGATGAAAAAAAAAACTAAAATACCGTCGTTCTCGCAACCCTTTCGCTCTTGTTCTCGACAAGTGTCAGGTAAAACAGTCCTCTCTCCGCACAACCGCACCGCGTTTCTCATCTCCTCGCGCCGTGTCGGTGCGTTTGCCTACGACGCGTCACGAGCGAAGACGAGACAGCGAGCTCTCCGGCAATTTACTCCGCGCGGTGTAATAAAGCGGATGGAACAAAAAAGTGGACGGGCGGAAAGTGCGGAACGACTCGGGTTTACGTACAGCCGAGAACTCTGGCGAAACGTAGTTCATACACTGCTCTCGAAGGAAGAGAATAAAAAAAATATGAAATTGAAAAAAAAAAAAAACGTCTTGAAACCGTCTTTTCTTCACGACCGCTGCCGATGCCATTCTTGTTCCTTATAATGGTGACGCGGTGAAGCTGACCGCGAGAACGCGAAAAGCTGACGTTCTCGAGTACGACGTACATTTACCGTTTTCTTTTGTCGTCCGTTCTCGTTGTCATTCTTACTTACTTTCTTTCTGGAGCCTTTTTTTTTAATTGCTTATTCTCGTCCGGAAACTGTCGTCGGCGTTTCTCTTTCGGTTATCTCTCTTCGCTCGCAAGCCTCCATCGCCGTCGTCAAAGAATGTTACCGACAAAGGACTCCGACCCTTGGCAAAGCTTCAACCGTCTCCGACTTCGCGTCTCTCGCACGCAAACACTCGGGAAGGTGAGTGTTCGGGCTCTTGCTGCGAGGTAGAAATGTGCCACGGTCACGTAGGTGGACACGATAATGCGATTATCGACGAACCCGGTGATATGTGCGGATTGAGCGGCAATATTCTCGACTGTTGTCTTTGGTCTTCGGGTTCCCGTTCTGTGACGAATTTTACCGCTAATATTGATTTGCCTTATCGTTGATGGATCGCTTTTTTGATAAATAAACGTTGGACGATTTATTACGCTGTATTAGGCTATATTCGGTCTGATCCGAGCTCGGTCGGTAGCGGAAACTGTAATTCACTTTTCTGACACTCGCTAACCATTTACAGTCGAAAGCAAATTCTTACGGGAAGCAGACATCGATTCGGATTTGTCCAAGAATTCGATTGCGAACTTTAACGATCGGCATAGTTGAAGGAAAATTGATTACACTTAATTACAGTTCATTACAGTTCACGAACCGCTGGATGAAGGAAAGTCGCGACATCGCAGAAAAAAGAAACTAAACGAAGTATCGATGTGACGAGAATCATAAATCGCAGCTCGCCGCTCGAGGTGAACGAATTTTCCGATTCCACTTTAATCGAACTTGAAAGATTTTATCGCAAATCGAAGCAGAATTACCTTATTGTTAATGGATGGCTTTTGTGTTAAATAACCGTTGGAAAATTTATTACGTCATTTTACTTTATATTTAGTCCGAACCGAGTTCGGTCGGTAACGGAAACTCCAACTATTTTTTCTCACACTCGCTGCTCACTTCCGGTCGAAAGCAAATTCTAACGCGAAGCAGACATCGATTCGGGTTCGTCTAAGAATTCGCTTACGAAGGTTAACGATCGGCATAATTGAAAAAAAAAATTAATTACACTTAATTACCCTTAATAACAGTTCATTGCAGTTCACGAATCGCTGGACGAACGAAAGTCGCGATATCGCAAAAAAAAGAAACTAAACGAAGTATCGATGTGGCGAGAATCATAAACCGCAGTCTGACTCTCGTGTTAATTGAATTTTCCGATTCACCTTAATTCGGGCTTAAAAGACTGTATCGTAGATCGGAGCAGATGGAACAAAGGAAAGAAAAAAAGGCGAGGTCGACTTGCCACGTGATTGCATCGCTATAGCGCTCTATTTGATGCTATAGTGTACGCGACCTTTACAGTCCATGTACTCGTTCCGATAGTGGGAGTCCGTACAGTGGAAATCGATTCGGCCTTTACCCCTCGAGTCTCGTCATCGTCGCACAACGGACGTTATCTTAACGGCCGACGTAATGTGTATTGCGCGATATACATAAGAGCCCGCTGGCTGTACGTTACCGTGGAATACATTCAAGGAGAGCCAAGAAGGGACGATTGTGAATCACGAACCATATAACGGAGTTACTATAGCAAAAAAACAAAGTTACTTTTTTATCTGAAAATCCTGTGGTCATAAATTATACACATTTATTCGCACCGGGATGAAACATATCCGTCCGTGTGACGTCATCCTCGAAATTCGTGACTTCGGGCTCGAAAATCTTATTTTTTCGAACGAAAGTGACGTCATCCCCGAAATGCGTCACTTCCGGTTCGAACATATATTTTTTATTACCGGAAGTGACGTATTTTAGGGATGACGTCACAGACAACGATTGGAGCAAACTAACAAGTAAACAACTCTCCAAAATGTATATAAGATTTATTTTAGTTTCTTTTTATTTTATTTTCTGTTTACTTCCTACTTTTGACTTTGGTTTCAATTTTGTATTTTTTTTCTACTCGATTTGTGTTGACTCCGGTGATTCCAGCTTATAACGCTGTTGCGCTAGTTATTAGGTGCAATCGCACACATACATTGTAGATCTTGTTAAAAGGGTTTGGCCTAAATAAATAAATTACCAAATATAAGTAGAGAAATGAGGTTACGAGAAGGCAGGTACGAGAGTTTGCATACAAATTGGCAACCGGCATATTCGGCCCGCATCGCGGCTTATTGCCGCAAAAAATAACGTTTTTTTTTTTTGTATACAAATTCTGTGGTCATGAATATACACATTTATTTGCATCGGGATGGTACATATCCGTCCGTACGACGCCATCCCCGAAATAGGGAAGAGTGGGCCAAAATGGGACACTGGAGCAAAACTCAATCTTCCAATAATTCTTGGATGCACCATTTTGTTCCAACGATACATCAGAATTTTCAACCCCGTTTTGCCCCACTCACAAAAGTTATTGCGAAATTGCCTTGTGCCCCACAATCCCATTTTTGCACCGCTCTCCATTACTTCCGGTTTGAAAATATCCCTTTTTTACCGGAAGTAACATATTTCCGGTATGACGTCAGAAGCAACGATTGGAACAAACAACATTTCATAAAATATACAAGATGTACGTATAAAACTAAGCTCACGGAAAGGCAGCTACGGGAGTCTGCATACAAATTGGCAACCGGAATATTTGCCTCGCACCGGGGCTGGATGGTCGAAACGAGAGCGAAGCGAAGGAGAGAAGAGAGGAAGGCCCCGTCTAGGCGTAGACACACCGACGCACAGTTTTCCCGGAAGTCTTGCTGACTCGTTCTAGAATTCCACGATTGTTGGACTTTTTCACGGAAAGTTCTTTTCCTCGCTCCGGCTCTTTTTCCCCAATTCCCGCGTCTTTTCAGTAAACCGTGTACGGAAACGGTCGGGAGGATTGTTTCACGAGCGCATACCCGTTATACACGCGGATGCGCGTGTACAGTCGCAGTTACTGGCCGACGAGTACGAACACGGCGACAACAGCGAATACAGTGGCGGCGAAAGTGTTGCCGGGCGTTTCCGCGCCGAAGAAACTTTTCTCGCCGATGAAGATGAGAAGCGGAAGATAATACGGCCAGACGCGACACGAACGTCCTGCCGAACGAGCGCGGGAAATAAATGTGACCGATCGAAGTCATTCGCGGGAATTCCCGTCAGAGCTGGAGCCTGCGAGTAGAACGGGTTTCCACCTCTTGAGGACTCAGCGGGCATTCAATTCGGATTCAGCTCTCGTCGGTCGAAATTGAATCTTCCGCCTCGCAAAGCTTTAGACGATACGAGAAAAACGCGGGACCCCGATAAAAATTGTCCTTACGACAACGATTATTGCGTGTTTCGAGAACAATCGCGAGAGCGCGAATATCGTACACTGAAACACTAAGAGCGTTCTGTTTGCTTTTGCAACTATCGGGCCTGACGTAAATGCACACTGAGAAAAAGGATGGTATTTCCTACTATAACGAATAGTTCGCAGGGGGGACGTCTATATAGATAGTTCGTGATAGTACATACTCAATTGATTAAACTATAATTTTTCGTCACAATTCTACCTGAACTTTAATACACGAGTTTTCGCATAAAAACTTCCACCCCGTTGCATTAAATACCATGATAATTTTTTTGCAGTCTGTCGTAGCAAATCTGTGTTTACTAACGATGCATACGTCGGTTTAACTACCTTCAGAGATATTAAACATGAATGCATTTACACATATATATTTATATAGTCCTTTAGTCCTCTTCGTTTAATTAATCAAGAATTAAATATTTGTCGCTGGACGAGAGGGAATCGTGACATAAAATTTGTACACCTCGCGCTCGTATAGTCTGTGTCCAGGCACTCGTGCCGGGTGAATCCGGTGGTGCCAGTCGGAATGGATTAGCCGTCGAAAAGTCGGAACGGAGATGAACGGAAAAGATTTGTCACCCGCGAACTTCCGGCAAATCTCATCGACCAACCGCGCACCAGTCTCATTCCGCCCGCAATACGCTGTCCTCTGACGAACGAGATAAAAAAAAAAAATCTCATAAATCCTGTGAAAAATCGATGCCGCGAATATGCCACTGGCCGCCCCTCCTTGCGGCTATTTCCAGCACGAACAACGTCTCGCGCGCTCTCCACCGGTTATACATTTACTTACGTCACCGGCGACAGGACAGTCTCCGAATTCCCCTCGAAAATTCGTCCGGGAACATGCCGTTCAGGAAACTAATTTCATACCTCCGATGTGTCATTCCCCAACATATTCGGCCACTTATTAGACCGATATAAATTCCGCATTGTTGACCCGCACCTATTTCCAGCTTAGTCGACGTTCCCGGGTCGCCCAACTGCCGGAGCAACGAAATTCCGTAATCGAATTGTTTAATAAAGAAAAAATCGCTCCTCGGAATGAATGAAATATTCGGGGCCATCGCTGTTGCGCGTTGAAAGGTTCCGAGGTATTAACGTTCGCCGATTCTTTCCCCACGGCCTCGGTGTAAAAATGGAACGGATTACATCCCGATATCTCACTGATGCTTTTTATTATTTTTATTTGTAGTTCTTTTATATGTGTTGTTTTAATTTCTTAAGTTATGTGACTTATGCTATAACTTATGTTGTGTTTCTTACGTTCTTATGTTATTAGTTGTAGTGAAAGACATTTATTGACCTTGTTTTTGTTTTCTTTTCGATCTATTTTTTTATACATTGCAATGCCTTAGAGTGGGCCAATAGGACATTGACCGAAGTCCTTCAGCCACTTTTACTATTATTATTTGAATTTCTTTTATCATTACTATTTGTATTTCTTTAATTTTTATTTTTTTTATTTTTTTTAAAATGATATGGAATATTCAGAGCGTAACGCAGATTGGTTCGAAGTGCGCTATGAGAAGAACGATGATTAATGGGTGAATCGTGTGAGCGAGTAGGAAGCGAGTGCCGTCGGGCGAGTCACGCCACAATGACCACAAAAGTGTGAAGACTCGCATTGTACGGTATCGCGTACATCGTACGTCCGATAAGTTCGGCGCTGGAACGCCGCGCGTGACTCAGATCGAGAGCGATTAATCGATGATGATTCAGGCTTATCGTACACGGGCCGAGAATCGCAGGTAAATTTATCGGTTAGTCGGACGTCGGTGTTACAGCGAGGCGCGATAAGAGACTCGATGGAAACGAGTGCTCGGACCGCTGGCGAGGTTTGTTCTGCACTTTAACATCGCCCGATATCGCGATAACGATTAATCATAAAAAATATTAAACGAAAAAAAAATGCCAAGAACAGCGTTATAACATTTTTTATGTCGCGCATTACTCCAGTTCTGTTCCGTTACTTTTTTTTCTTTATTATTATTTTTTTTTTTTTTGAGAAAAGGAAAGCTGATAATGGCGCTGATAGTGGACTGCGGCACGTAGTTGCGTTACGGTCAATGTGAGATAAATCAAATTGATCGTAGTAAGACGAAAAAAGAAAATACGTCTATTTCCGGTGCAACTTGGAATTATCAGCGAAGAGTCCAGTTTCTCGAAGCAGGGCGGGTAAGATCGATGGTTATTCCCGCGAGAGATGTGTTACGATATCCGTATCTCTCGAATTCGAGAACGTCAGCTTTAAAGGAATCGGACCGGACGCTCCGTTGAGATATAACGCGCCGTACACTTTTCGCACTCGGGCTTCCTCGGTATCTCGGGAGATTCCCGAAGAGATATCCCCGAGGCTTTTTCACTTATTCCAACAAGAGACAGCTCTCGATACGCCGGCTCGCGGCTATACCGGGCTTCACATCGGTAAACAGATACGCCCAGTTATATTTGCAGACGACGGGGTGATTCGAAAAAACGCTCGGCGATTCCGCCGAGTACACAGTCGGGACGGTCTTGAGCTCTAAAACATTTCGATCGTACACACGATTTTGCTACTTATTTAAAATAAATATTCATTTATCTAAAATAAATATCTATTTATTAAAAATAAATATTCACTTCAAATAAATATTTATTTATTTGAAGTGAATATCTATTTTCCGAAATAAATATCTATTTTCACAGTAAAAAATAATTTCGTAAAATCAGTATACGAAGTTCCGTAAAAATAATTTTTCATCAATAAGTGACAAACTTATCTTCAAACAATTATCTATTTATCTTCAAATTAATTAATTTCGGGCTGCCCGTCAAATACCGTTTTTTTTCTTGGTGCGCAAGTCTGACGTATATCTTAATGTTTAAATAACTGTGGCTCGCGGTGGGGTAGAGAACGATCGTACAGGTTGCAGAATAAGTGGGCGACTGATGGTTCAGCAGGGCCGACTCCCGATGATCCACTTGTACGAGCGTAATCGGACACTCGACTATGATTGTACCGAATATCCGGGCTTTGATCGATGCCGGATGAGCGTGACACAGAGGAGGTCCTTTACGAACGTATCGAGGCGATAGTCAGACGGAACGGGAACTGTCGACATGCGCGGTTGGAACTTGAGCCACCGCGTTTCACATCGAAAGCCCGAGTACTTAGTCACCGCCATGGGTGGAAATGTGACTCGGCTTTCCGATTGGCTTATTCTCGCGCGGAACACGGAGTACAGTAGGAGTTCGAGCTGCCCGAACCAATTTGATTCATTCGCCTCAGCCGTGCCTCCTAAACACGCCGCATCGCTCTGTTCACAATCAGCGACAAAATCCTAGATTTTGTCGTCGCGTTAATTCTGTGAAACGCGAACAAATTCGAAGTGGCGTTACGTGCGTAGAAACGGATAAGACGGGTCCGATACAGAGATTTTCGATCCGAGCCAAATTGGAAGGCCTACTTTTTTTTCCTAAAAATGTAACCGTTCCATAAAAAAAAAAAAATCCGTTTTGAAAACACTGCAACAAGATTCCAACCGACTTGGTAATTGGAAAGCCTGCTTTGTTTTTTTTTTTTCGTTTCTATAACAATTTAACATCAACGCTACTTACTGACCATGAAACTAACAAGCAGAACTCGTATGATAGATGTGCCATTTTAACATTCGGTTTTCCACGATAAAAACATGAACCACCAAAACACCGCAACAAGTCTCTGCTCCACCCCACGCTCATACCCGACCTACTTTCTTTTTTTCGTTACAAAAAAATGTAACATCAACGCTGTTTACAGACGATAAACCGGACAAACAGAACTCGTACCACGAATGCAGGTATACCATATTAATATCTGATTTTCCACGGAAAACATATCAACCATGAAAGTACCGCAACGATACTCCGATCCATTCTGCGCTCACACCCGTCCCACGGATAACAGACGGTCCGGACAGTCGAATCTGTATCTCCACACACACAGACACACACACACACACACGCACGCACGCACGCACGCACGCACACACACACTCACGCATGCCGCGGATATAAACTCCGAAATGCCCCGTGGCGAGTTTTAAGTGCCATCCGCTTTTTATTAGTCGTTCGGAGTTCCGTGCCACGGGCCGTCCACCGAACACAAAAAAATATAATACATTAGCCAGTGCAATGGACGGTTATGGTTCGATGACGAGTCCGCGCTGCTAGTTTCCGACCCGCGCAAGTGCTCCTCATCGCCCTTTGGCTCGCGGATTTCCCAAACCCGGTTACCATCACCGTTATATTTATCATGCGAAATAATTCCGAGTGCTCGTATTTTTCCCGGATCCTCGCTCGAGCTTCTGTGCACGCTTTATCACTCTCCGTCGGACACGAGCACGTCACCCCGGCCGGCTTCCGGGGCGAGTTTTCGAAAAGCCCCTCCCGACCCGCCGCGCTCTCCCGCACACGAGTGTCCTCGATCCTCGGCTCCGGTGGAGCGATCCCGGTCAGCCGCTACTTTCGTTCGCCATCCGGAGAGAGGACTCGTCGCTACATCCGACCTCACGTAGGCCGCGAAAATTTATAACGTTACCCTTTGAATTTAATGCCCCGGACCGAACGACAAGCACAGGAGGGAGCGCGCACCGCCGAGAGCAACGAGGGCCGGATTTCAATTTTATTTTAAAATCAACGTCCCGCGTCCGTGCAATCCTCTTCGCGTGTCGCGTTGCGCGCGTGTGTGCGGATGCGAAAGGCAGAGCGTGCGTGAGGCGGGAGAACCCGAGGCTCGACCGATCGACGTCGATGATGCTTCAGCCAGAAGCGCATCGCGTACAACCGCGCGATACAACCCTGTCCGCCTGTCACGCATCACCGAATAACGGATCGATCATTCGTAATCCGATCAAGAATTTTCCATGCCCGGACGGAGCGATTAATGAAGGGGAGAGGGATTAATATTTTTTTTTTATCTTTTGAAAACATTATTGCCTCTCTCGCCGGTTTATAGGGCAATCATTAACGGAGTCGATTAGGGACGACTTCATCGACACTGTGGCCGGAGGTTGCCTTTTGATTCTACGGTCGGATCTTTGGGCGAACCTGCCGAATCCTCGTTTAATAAAAAATTAATTCCCTCGGAACTGAGGACGGTTTGGGATATTCTAGGTCGCGAATGTCTGGTTCTTTTTAGTGAAAATTGATATAGTTGTAGCGAAAACTACAAGTTTTCGAGGATAGGGGATGAGGTTAGAGAGAATATGGCAAACAAAAGAGAAGATATAAAGATTCGCGTCCCCGTCCGTTTCAACGCTTTTTTCAGTACCTCGCGCTCCTAAACCGTACGGGCGTTAATCGACGGCGGTCCTTCAAATGCATTGAATGTTCCCTTTGTCTCCGGCTAGCACTCTCATTGTCTTTTTATTTCAGTCTCTCATTGTCGGGATTGAGAACAGAGCCGGGAATCCCTCCACCAAGTCGACGAGCTTTCACCCCCTCCGACTCCCGCACACCCCGTCGTCTCGCTGCATTCTGCTCGTCAGTCGCTCAAGTGGTAACCCCCGAGCGGGAGCATCGAGACGAGAAATTTTCGCTTCTCTGTCTGTGCAGTGAGAAGAATTGCACGCGCAGATGAATAGGGAACAAAAAATCGCGGGGGAAACAGAAACTCCGCAAATGGTTACGTCAACGATTTCACAAAAATATTATTAATCCGTGATTTCGATAACCGTTTTAATTCGGAAATAACGGAACGTCGAGAGGCAGCAGAAAAAGATCCGAAATTGTTGAAACTCAGCGATTAGAGATCTTTTCATTATATTTATATATGTTCCTTTTCGTGATAAATTTTGGTTTTTTAGAATCGCTAATTTGAAATGAAGTTCGGCAAAACAAAAAACAATAAGAACAACCCGATTCGCTATCGACGAAAATTCCGGGTTTAATTCGGATAGCATTGAACCTGTATTAGACCAAAAAAAAAATGATTGAATCGTAGGTCCGAGCGAATAAAGCAATGGGTGTAGGTAAGTTGGCTAATTTTGCACGTACCGATAATTTGAACATCTCACGATCTGATAATTTTAGCCTCTCACGTTCTGATAATTTCTATTTTTTTTTGGACTGGGTTTCATTGGGTAGTAATCGGGCTTACAAAGGGTTAACGCCGATCCGCGGATACCGCGCGGTACGTGCGAGGAAAAAACGATCATAATACGTTTGTGGGCGTTGACACGCATTTTTATCGACTTACCCGGGCGTTGGAAGTTGGAGTTCAGTCGTGACTCGAACGTTCGATAGAATCTAAAAGCCTCGTAGCGGCGTCCATAAATTGCAAGTTTCCTCTCGATGGTTGGAGCGATAACTGAAACGGAAAATAAAGAAGGTATCCACGGTTAGTTTCTGCTGCAGACTCAGCTGAGATACGTATAGTCCTGATAGGATCGAGAGTATCTGCTTTCTTTCTCCTCTTTTTAAAATTTTTTATTTTTTATTTTTTCTCCCGGCAATGACCGATCGTTCGACACGATCGAGAGCCGCAATTACGTCGTTCGCTGCGTCCATCTCGACGCATCGGACTATGCGAGCAACGATATTACCTCTCCGAACAGCCAGCGATATCATCGAATAGCCGGATATTCGCGGAGACGACACAAAATATATATATCTTTTTACCGATTCCATTTTTTTTTTTTTTTTAATTCACGGTCTGTCGAGCTCGCCGACGAGAGAGGAAATTGGTGTCGGAGGGACGAAAATGGCAGCCGACAGTTTCACGTAACTCGCCGCAGTTACAGCGTATGTTAAATAAAATCCAATAATTACGTGATTGAAAATAAATAATTTTATTTATTTCACCCGCTACGACACGACGGATTATTAACGAAGTCTCCGGTTAAGATGTTACAATTCGTCGAAACATTAATGGATTCGACGTACGAAGGCTAATGAACGGCGCACGGCGTAAAACGAAAAAAAGATAATCCTCGACAACGCGCCACGTCATTAGTGCCCGAGGGGGAAAAAAAGAAGCCTAGGATTTACGATCGCAATGAAAAAATAAAAAATAAAAATATCCGAGCAGCAAAAAAGAAAGATTAAAAAGAATATTTATGAAAAATATATGGTATAAGCTGAGAATGATGAGATCGCGTAAACGCTGCGCCGAAGCCCGCGAGCAGATTCTACACTGAGGGTCGTTTTATTCACATTTTTTTTTCCCCATTTCCAGCTGGAAAGTTCGCGCTCATTAGGGTCGCCACACAGTTACTTGCATTTAATTAAGCTCTCCGCCACGCAACGGGAACCCCCAACGTCCCCCCGCGTCTCTCCGCATCCTATGAGCTTCGTAAGCCCATCACTGCCGGATTATTTAGGCAACTCCGATAGCCCCCAGTCAACATTTTATCCGGCCACCATCCCGGTTGCGGTTGGGGAGGGAAAGGACTGTATTTGTCCGACGATGAATCGGAGTCGACGTAAGCTTACATATATTTTGGAAAGTTGTTTATCTGTTTGTTTGTTTTTTGTGTCTCCATTCTCAAGGATTATGGGGATTCCCCAGGCCCTGATTATTCTAAGCCCTCCCAGGGAACCCTTTCATAAGCTCTGATAACTATTCTCTCGTATTCGGTAGCGTTCCGTGCGTTTCGCCGACTTGCGCACAATAATATGAGGCGCAACAGCGTCGTACGTCAAAAAATAATCATTTTTTCGACCGGAAATACATCAATTCCGGTTTAAAAGTCTCTTTTCGACCGGAAGTGACGTACTTCCGGTATGACGTCACTTGCGGTCGAAGAATGAGATTCTCAAACCGGCAGTGACGTACTTCCGGTATGACGTCATTCACGGTCGAAAAATGAGATTCTCAAACCGGAAGCAATGTATTTCCGGTGTGACGTATTTTCCAATCGGAAGTGACGTATTTCCGGTATGTTCTTGAATCAAGAATGTGTCGTAGTTGCACAAAGATTTGGACCGTGGGAGCTCAGCTATTCTGTATGAAAATGTTTACCCTGACACAGTGGTAGAAGATGCGATATGAGATACGGGAGGGGTGTCTGACAAATTCTACTGAATTTCGAATATCAAGCAGACAGCGTGTACACAAGTGCGAAACTCGGCGAACCATCCGCGACTCTCCGCGATGTTGCGGCTAACGTTCGCCGAATTTTCCGGTTCCCGTGTCCGGATGTCGTGGCTAGACTGCGCCGGCAGTAGACGAAATTATGTATTGGGTCAGAGCTCAACGGTGGAAAGGGTGAAAACCAGCGTGTTCCGTATGTTTACGTGAGAGAGTCGGGCGGCGCGTATACGATATTCCAGTCGATTCCACAGGGAGAGCAACGGAAACTGGGCAGGGATGCACTTTCAAATCTATGGGTATACAGTCGGGCGCGATCACGCGTGAAATACATAAACTCGGTCGATCATAGGTAAATGGAGCTTTTCCTTCCTCCGCGACTATCGTTGTTGAAGAAAGTCCCGAGGGTCTAAAAAAAAAGTTCCGAACTTGCAGGGAAATAAAGATCGTTCGCTCACGGTTTTTCATCCACGTAATCGAAACAATACAGCTTTTGATGAAACATTATTCAGACTCTCACATGAATTTGCATCGATACACTGAGAGAAGGGTCGAGTAAAAATTACCGATCATCTAAGAAAAATTACCATAGGTAGCAGCATGGTAGTAGGGCGCCGAGGCGCCACCTATGGCAGAAATTCTCAGATTATACAAGAATTTTTACCATAAAATGTGAAAGAAATTCTTATAAATCCGGTACATCCATAGGTGGCGCTCTAGCACCCAACTACCATGTGCTATGGTAAAATCAGTATAAGAAAAATTGACTTTAAACCAGAAACGGTCGGTATTTGTAAAAAAAAAAAAAAAAAGGAATTAAATTTTTTCTTACCGACCGAGCCCGGCCTTTTATGGCGGTACTAAATTGAATCGAGCCCGTTAACCTCGCCGGTGTAGTTCTGCACGCATACAGATAGAACGTACGTCAGGCCTAACTACCGGGCATATCGAGATAGTAAGTGAACTTCAAAGATTGATTTTCTCATCGGTCGATTCGCGCCGTTCGCCTCGTCCGAGCGAGCTCGAACACTCATTCTCGAATAGATCTGGAAGAGCTTTTCGTGACTCACCGTCGTGTATCAAAAGCTCTCTAGTCGATTCCCTGCTCGCTCTCTTCCCTCCCTTCCCAACCTTTTTCCCAATATCGTAACGAATGGAGCTTCCGGGCGAAATCTCTCTCTTTCCGTGGCCGTGCGTTACTCACAACGAGAATCTATCCAGAGAGCTTTGCTTCCCAGTATTTCTGCTCCCTTACAAACGGAGGCATTATCCCGACGGACGCGAAGGATCGCGGTGCTCTACGACCGTCGGCCGCAAACACTCACCCTTATTCCCAGTGTAGCTCGTGTAGTGGCGAAACGAGCGTGGAAATGGTTCCCGCCTAAAGCCGCAACTACCGCTGCCGCTGAAAGCCCTCGCTCTACGAAACTGTCAATTTGCACGGCTAATCCGAGGTCTGCGGGATTACGACTGATTTGACGCGCGAGAAACGTGATTTGCCGTTTTACCGAACGGCGATTGCAGTCCCGAGAAGAAGACAGCGAGACGAATATACCTCGGCTATGTCTGAGCGAAAAAAAACAATATATATATATATATATATATATATATATATATATATTTGGGAGGTCCTCAAATTGAAAATTTTGGAATTCTCTGGGGGCCAGCCCGTATTATCGTCAGGTGTAAAATAAAAATGCGATATGCGAAGAGACCCGAAATTAATGCATTTTTAGATGTCGTTATCGACTATTTGAAAAATTTTAAACTTCGGAACGTCTAAATTTAAAGACAAAATGAAATATTCGGGATTTCCTTGATCGAACTTAACCGAATTAATCTTCAAGAATATTTGTCACGGGCTGTCAAAAATAAAAATCAATATGCAGCCGAAGCTGTATGAGTGATGACCGATCGAGGTGTTTCGATTCCGGAACGATCGTAATTTTTTCTAATTTTATAAAAGTTAAGCAATGTCCATAGTGACGTGTGCTCGTTGCATTATCGGCCCCGGCGCTCCGTCCGTGCCGGTTTTGTTATCGGGGCTGACGGATCGGAATTCTGCGAGGTCAGCCGAGCGATGCTGCGAGCGGCGAGATCGGGGCGAATCGGAGATAAACAGAAAGAGCGAATTTCAAAGTGAAAGAGAGTTATCGGGAATCGAGCCAAAGATCGAAGATTGAAAGTTTAATTAACGTTGAAAAGCGCAGGGCACACACTCGCCTGCATTTTTTTTTCCTTTAGCGAGAGCTTACCCGCTCTATCTCGCTGCCATTTCCACTTTTTCAGCTTTTCTGCCAGAGTGATTTACATTTTTGTTTCGTTACTCCATATTTTTTTTATTTTTTTTTTTTCAATTCTTTTTCTTCGCTTCGTTTTTATCGACAGCGTGGTACAAGCTAGCCGGGCGCTTATGCAGCCATTTCAGGCAGAACCTTTTTGCACTTTTTTTGCCAATCCGCTGTCCGTCCAGTTACGATTGTGCATGTGCTAGAAATAACGATTGATGCGCTCGGGTGAACCAGCGAGGGGCCCGCTGGCTAACGTTCCCGTATATCATATTCGCGGTACATCGGTCGGCGCTTTTGTTCGACGATGGAAATCTAATTTTCGAGAAAAAAAAAAGTTCGACGAAACGCTAGCAGCGGGGAGATAAAGAATGAAACAACGGCTCGCGATCCACTAAGTGAGTTCCTGTAAACTCGTTAAAGATGATGAAAGGATTGAACGCGTGTGCGAGGAAACAATAGAGCTCGCCGTGTCGTCAAACCGATTGATCTCTTAAGAGAAATCGAACCGAGACGATTTAACGCTGGAGCAATTTGAATGTCCCGCTCGTTACACCGACGGTTCGTACTGTTCGGTAAAGGCAGCTGCCAGGTAGCACAAAAAAATTTGTTAGCAAAAAGTGATGTCCGTGAAGTCCGTCTGGATGGTTTCCGAAAGTTACCACCCATCCAAAAAGTTAACTCTTGGACGTAGGATAGCTTGTAGTTACCGTTTGATGAAAATATGCACTGAGGAAAAATTACACAGTAGAAGCAACAAACAAGCACATGTATTTTACTAATCTATTTTTTCAAAAAAAAAAATGTTTCTCAAGGGGAACGTTTACACTTTATAGTTACGACAATGACAAAAAATCACGGTTGTAATCATAATTATAGTTCAAGCAATTGAGCACATACTATCA
This sequence comes from Amblyteles armatorius, assembly GCA_933228735.2. Lineage (NCBI taxonomy): Eukaryota > Metazoa > Arthropoda > Insecta > Hymenoptera > Ichneumonidae > Amblyteles > Amblyteles armatorius. The sequence goes on along the minus strand of OW121695.1, from coordinate 10,600,295 downwards.
GAAACTATTGACAGTAAAGTGTGTCCTCAACTAAGAGAAATATTAATCACGATAGTCTTGCAAAAACAACTGGTAGATGCAAATTTCCATGATGGAACTTTATAGTTGAGTTTTTTCAAAGTAAAATCCGTATTTTTTAACCGATTTTAATGTACCACGGCTCATTTTGTTTTTTGAACTTTGCTCTACGAATTCACCAAGTAGATTTTTTGTAGGTTCGACCATTTGACAACTATGGCACTTTGTTTAATATAGTTCCCTTGTTCGAACGCATAACATATTGGGTACACAATTGTAAAAATGTAGTACTCGCTCGACCAGTGTTTCGTGCAGTGGCTACCTTAATTCGTAGATCGGTTGGCTGCCGAGATCGACGATCCCGGTTGCAGGGAAACGAAGGTTGCGTGTCGCCGGCCGCACTTACGATGCGCTGCCGGTAATACGGAGAGTAGTTCAACGGTCGAGCCAAGAGTTAACCGTGACATTTTTGGAGCGGTTCCAACAATGTTCAGCCATCCTCGTCCAGCTCTCTCAACTGACTTTCTCTCGACTCTCTTTCACCCTGTCCCGTTCCCACTTTGTCTCATTACGGTTCTCGTGGGTTAATGCTTAACCCCTCTCTCCGTCACAATCACCGATCTACACGCCCCATAGATTCCACAGTCTATTGTAAGCCCAAGTTGAAATTTAGATCCTTCGATTGCACAGCTTACACTTGATGCTGGTTAAAATTTCAACGTTCACAACGTTTTCTGGTATTCCACGGACGCCACCTATCAGGCAGATAAAAGCTTCCAGGACTTCCATTTAGATTCTATCGAATGCTATTCTGCGACTTAAAAATTACGCGGAGAATCTCCGATTGCCAAAGTTTTCGGAATATTCCGAGGCGCCATGGACGCAATTTCGGGCGGAGGTTCAAGCTCGTCCCAACCATCCCAATTTTTGGCGAATACCGTCAAACCCCAAAGACTAAATTTCATCAAACTGTAACGGCTGTGTTTAGCATGCAGAAACTCCGCTCAGGGAAGTTTACTTAAAGAATAAAATTCTACGACTGAAATATTCTTTCAACAGTCTTAGCGAATTATCGCTTCGAGACAAATTTAAAATAAAAAAATCAAACGAAGAGATACCAAAACTTAGATTACTCCGGACAACTGCCGCAAGAATCGCAGAAGACGACATGGCGAAAACTCGATGTTTACATCGTTGTGTAGAAACTTGAAATTTCAGCGAATGCTCGAGGTAAAGGGATTGCGAGTAAGTGTCTCGATGCTCGGACGACCGAACTATCGAATCAGCGAAGCGATTGGCGAGCTACTGTAAAAACAGTAAAAGCGTCCGCTGCTGGGCGTCTCGGGTGGGAGGGGGGGTCGAATCGAAAGAAATACTGGAGTGAGTATTGCGACAACGAGGATGAAAGGGTCGTGGGACAGAGGGGAGGGTGAGGGTTTTCCTCGCAAATCCGAAAAGTCCATCGTTCCCGGGCAAAGTCGAATGTGTGTGCTGGTCCACTGTACGCTCAACGGCTACAGCACCTATCTATCTAATGCCGCTCGGCGGGGGGAGGGGGGGGGGGGGGTGTATATCCGGGGGTGGCCGACGCCCGAGATCGCCCCATCCGGCCGGTGCTCTCGTCTTCAATTTTCTCGAGGCTACCTCTTGGTTAGCAAAGCTCTCGTCTCTGCAACTGCAGGCTGGACCTGCCCGGCGGAGGAATTGAGTTTTCACACGAACAGGAATCGGCCGATCGACCATATATATATATATATACATCTATATATAAGCCATAGAAAAGAGGAAAACGATGGACGGAAGGGTTCGCTCCCCCCCCCCCCGTCTTTGCCTCCCCTTTCCCGCCCAACCTTCCCTGCGCACGCCGATCCTCGAGACGTCCGATCGCTAATCCGATTACAGATCGCAACGAAGAACGATTGCTTGTCTCGTGGATTTATCGCGTATCTGGAATTCGTTGGGTTATACCCGAGTTAACGTAACGTCGCAAGGGAGGGCGCGACGATCCATTCTTTCCATTCTGAATCCAACCCCCTCCGGCTCGCGGATACCATCGACGACTATCGGTCCCGGTGTATTCCGGAATCTTGGTTGTGTAGGTGTAGGTGCGGGCTGAGCTGCGTTTGGCAAGGTTCATCGACTAATCTTGCTTGGCGCTCGTCCAAGGGTAATCAACCGACCGACGAGCCTACCTTGATCTCGAGCCACCAAACACCTCGACATTTCGTGGTGGTTGTCCTCCTCTCTGTATGTCTCTATGGCTTCCTCCCTTCTTCCCCGGCTTCGCTGATGGCTCAACCGCGCAGTAAACACGGCAATTGGTGACACTTATCGATCCGATAGCTCGCTCCCCTCAGGCTTGCGAGATACACGGCATCGGAGTGTTTGCTGCGAAGACTGCAGTGGTTGATAATTTTTTTATTTTATTTTTTCATAAATTTTAATGAATTTTTTACGAATCTCCGCTCGAGGACTTTACCATCGCGATAACATCGTTCGCCGCTCCCGTCCGCGGAGATTACGTCAAGGTAAAAAAAAAAAACCTACGATAAAAAGTACGACGTTGAGAAAATCGAGAACAGCGACCGTCGCAAGCACTACGAGTGGCGATTCGTTGATGAAAAATTGATCAACGCGCCGAGCTGAATACACGGCGTTGTTCTTTATTCCGGCATTAAACACTCGGCGAAGCCGCAACGGCCAGCCAGCGAGGGGGGTAAAGAGAAGGGCTGAAATCTCGCGAGATTGGAAAATTTAATTGGGAGCGGCGACAGAAAACAAGTCGTCGGGGGGGAAAAAAGCAGGTGCGAGAGGTGCGGGCGAGGCGGATAGGAGAAAGATAACAACGTCTTGGCGCGAGGAACGGCGGGCGAGATAAATTTTTCTTCCCTCTATCTCCAGCTGACTCGGGCGCCACGGATTCGGCTGGACCGGGCAACACTTTCGTCTCTCCGCTTCTTCCTCTCTGCTTTGCAGCCGGAGTTTTAAAAAATGCAATAAAGGAGCATCCGAGCGAGATAGTGGAACTTTACGAAAAAAGGTTTATACGATAGAATAAAAAAGAGAGACTTTGGGCTTCGTTGAAGTTTATCCCTGAATTGTTCTCGCCGTTAAGATAGTCCTTGCGAATGGTGTTCACTTCGCATGAGTTTCAGAGAAATGAAAGAGAATTTGAAACACTTCTCGATGGTATTAAAATCTGAAAAACATCAAGCATATTAAAGGTGCCGGGAAGGTTAATTTTGCATCATAATGATTCTAAAATGTTATCAACAAATTGATGAAAAATAGAACCGTTCAACAAATTTCCCAAAAACCTGACTTTTTTTTTTAATGATAATGATTCTTCCAGTATTCTGAATACTTGTGAATTTTTCCAGATTTTTTAATTCACTTTCCCATACAAAAAGAAAAAAATTCAGAGTGAATTTAAAAATCTGGAAAAATTCAAACGCATTCAGAAAAATGAACGAATCACTTTCATTGAGAAAAAAGTTAGGTTTCCGAGAGATTTGTTGAACAATTTTATTCTTCATCAATTTCTTAATAACATTTTCGAATTATTGTTGTGCAAAATTAATCTTTCCAGCACCTTCGATGCGCTTAATTTTTTTTCTCCAGATTTTCATACAATCCGGAAGTGTTTGCAATTCCCTCTCGTTTCTCCGAAACTTATGCGAAGTGAGCGCTGTTCGCAAGAACTACCTCGAATCGCTAAAAGCTTTTCGAGCGCGAGCTCGAGTCGCGGCGCGCGGCGATAACCGGCTTTTTCTACTGTTCCGAGAGGCGAGCCGTTGGAACGTATCGCGCATTCGAATATGTTGATGCGACCGGTGGAAAGAGTACCGTCGGCGAGACACGACGCGGAGAGGGTTCGTACGAAATTCGAGGAGCTCGGCGGGTCGGCTGGCGCGTTTCCCTTTGAAGTTCGACCCTTTTTCTCTCGGCCCGACTACTCGCTTCCGGTGCGACGCTCGGCTCGATCACCGCCCGGTGAGAGCGCCCCGATCCGAGGCAACAGCCAAAGCGGAACTCTACCTCGCGAAATCGCCGAGCTGGCATCGCGAGACGGGCTTTCGTTTCCTGCCGGTGGAAGGTAGTCGAGCGCGAGCTCCCTCCGATCCTCGAACTCTCTTCTCTTCCGCGCCATCGACAGTTTTCGCTTCTTTTCAAAGATCTATCGAGAGCACTCTCCGCTCCTCGAGAGATAGCGGCGGAGACGGCAACGGCACGAGGGCCGATAAGAGGCGGCAGAGATACCCCGCTTGCCAATATAAACTCCGCCCACCCCGGCTTAATGAAGTTATTCCACCGATCGCCGGGGGAAGAACTGAAAGAACGGGAATACTTGCTCGCTTCTTTGCCCTACCTTACAATAGCGGTCTTTGCGGTGAACGGTTGCGAAAGTTCGGAACTAAGTGAAAGCGAGATTATCGGAAATTATTGCTTCTTTTCTTATGGTATCGATTTGTTAAAACCGTTTGATTGAATTATTTTGTGATAAGAATTAAAATTGCTTCTACGTTTTCGAAGCTCTTTGCAAACTCGGGAGAAAATATGATCCGGAAAATACGATTCTTTTCTTATGGTATCGATTTGTTAAAACTGTTCAATTTAATTACTTAGTGATAATAAAAAAATACTTTAAACATTTTCAAATCGATTCGATTCTTATATTTTGTAATATTTCCTCGAAAATCGATGTGTTAAATCTGTATAATTTAATTACTTAGTAATAATGAAAAAAATAGTTTAAACATTATCAAAGGGATTCGATTCTATCTTTTTCATGCTACCTCGAAAATTCGGAAGAAAATATATTCCGTTTATGGAACGCCTCGCTAAAAAAAAAAGTTGAAGAAAGCGCATGCACGAGGTATGCCGGAGCGCTCATACATTTTGTGGCTCCGGAACAGCCCAACATTGTGGGAACCCGGAGAAAGAGGCAGCGAGGCGCTCGGACGTGCGTCAAAGGAATTCGCGAGACTATGAAGATATTTTTACCACAATCTCGAAATTCGATCGCTAAGGTAGAAACGAGCCCGCGGAACGTAGGATGTGCGTCGACTGTACAGTGCGCGAAGTATACGGCAATGTCTCGGTTTTCTCCGGAGCGAGGCTGCTGAATTCTCTCTCGCGCGACTCTCTCCGCGGAGAAATAGTTCGGCGACAAAAGCCTCTTGATAGCGCGCCGTTTTCATTTCTCTCGTGCGCGCTCGAGACTCCCCGCGGAACCACGTACGATTATGGGTAAATGCTCGCCGACCAAGTGCGGGAGGCGCCAAGTTTGAGAACCCGCCAACCGGAGACTCTTTGAGCGGCGAACCGCAGCCGAGTTCCCGAAACTCCGGTTCTCCGAACATTCGCCTAAATTATGTGCGTTCTTGATATTTATGTTATACGCGCGGTACACGGCGAATAGCCCGGCTAGACACTCGATAGCGAACCCGATATCAAATTCATCGTCCCGGAAACTCCCCAACTTCCCATCCTCCGATCCGAGGACTTTCATAATTTTTTTGTTGAAGAATCTTTGACAAAAAAAAATATCGAACCTACGAATTACAGATGAAAATACCACAAATCTTAGGCAATATTATATTATATTGTATGTGTAATCACGACGACGTCGACGTTAAAACAAGTTGAAAATTAAATTTTTCATATCGCTTCCTCATAAAAGTTGAAAATTGATATTTTCATATGGCTTCCTCATTAAAGTGGAAAATTGAAATTTTTACATCGCTTCTTCGTAAAAGTTGAAAATTGCAATTATAATATCGCTCCTTCGTAAAAGTTGAAATTTGAAATTTTCAACTTTTCATCATTGCACGATGGCGAAACGCAACCGGACGACTTGAAGTCCGAGTCAAAGTCACTCTTACTTTCGAGCAACAAAAAAAAACAGAAGAAGTAACTAAAAGATAAAAGAGTAAACGGTCGAATCGGGGACAGGGAATGAAAAATGAATAGCTCGCCTCTCGGAAGGACACCGTCCAGCGCCGGCGTTATACTGTACCGCAAAGTTTCACCATCTCCAAGAACCATGGTCGCAGTTTATCCGGCTTCCCCGATCCCCCCGTGCCGGATCTTCCTTCCGACCGAACTTTCCTACGGCGTATCCGCGCAAACGCCTATACTCACTCATCCGCGTCCGCGCACATTCGTTTCCCCGGTTCGCGTCGCCGGTTTTATACGCGCGCCCGAGGGCGGCAGAGCGAGCTCGTAAATTCACCCGGAGGTTTACTCGCGAGCCGGCCAACGGAAAGAATACGCGAGGCGCCTTTCAACCTCTCCCCCTGTCGTTTGCCCCATTACCCGCAGTTGCCACCCCACCTTCGAATATCCATTGCTGCACGCGACAGATACAAAAGTTCGCGCATGCGCGCACACGGCCCCGAAAACAGTCGGTACGCGCGAGATGTAAATAGTTTCTCATATCTCGCGCCCCTACGCTGCCGCGTGATAAACGACCGTGCGCATTCGCCGCAGTTCATACCTTGTTCTACCGTTTTTTTTTCTCAACTTTTCCAACCGGAAGCAACATTTTTCAGCGAATTTGAAGAAAACGTCAGATCGGCGAATGCCCAGCCCCGCGGCGTTTTCGCGCCGAGAAAAATAACTTATTTGACGCACGCCCCGCACATGAATATCTATTTCGTTCAAACAAATATTTATTTGATTGAAATGAAAATATTTATTTGATTTAAATGAAAATATTTATTTGATTCAAATAAAAATATTTATTTGATTGAAATAAAAATATTTATTTGAATTAAACAAAAATATTTATTTGATTTAAATAAAAATATTTATTTGATTTAAATAACAATATTTATTTGATTTAAATGAAAATATTTATTTGATTTAAATAAAAATATTTATTTGATTTAAATGAAAATATTTATTCGATTTAAATAAAAAAATTTATTTAACCCTTTATAAGTCACATCCCAAAACCGTACCGGAACGGAACTGACAGGCGCGGAGTGGGGGCCACGCGTTGCTACGTTGGCGCCCAAGAGTGGGGTTAGAGGTCTGCCTTATAAAGGGTTCATTTGTGTAAAAATATTTATGTCAACCAAACAAACATTTATCTGCGAGTGCCCGCCAAATAGATTGTTTTTCTGCGTGCATCGCAGCGCGCGACAGATTCAGAACATCCGGTAGGCGCGAGATGTAAATAGTTTCCCATATCTCGCGACCTACGCTGCCGCGTGATAAACGACCGTGTGCACTCGCCGCAGTTCGTAGCTTGTTCTACCTCATTTTTTTCCTCGACTTTTTAACCGGAAGTAAAATTTTTCATCGAATTTGAGTAAGAAAAAAAAAAGTTAGACCACCGAACGCCGAGCCGGACCGCGTTTCCCTAGCCATCTCCGCGACGAAGAGATTATAGAATTATTGGATAATCCCGGATTAGCTTAGTTTACTAACTGATGATGGCAATGATACAAGTTGTGGAGCGAGGCCGGATCCGCTCAAACGCGAAAAGCCTCGAACTTTGGAGGATCCCCGAAGCCCCTTCTGCTCTGTTTGGCCGGAGGTATAGCGCGATCTAATAATGTTATCTTAATTGTCGCGCGAATTTGCCTAGAATCACGCGCGCGGTGAAGTGGCTGCCGGGCCAATCTAGCGCCGCCAAAGGAAGAGCGGAGGAGAGCTTGAGGATGCTACTTGTTCCGTCTCGCACGGGCGAGCGGGCGACGCGGGGATGACGTCGTTGGGCCCAACTGGAGCTTCAAGATGCAGGCTCGAGAACGCGGGCTCGCACATCGACGCATTCTGTCCGGGTGTGCTCATCGCACCGACCGTATTTTCCGCTTCCGCCTTTGGGAAAGTCCTCGTGGGCGGAATATTTTTTATCCTCGCAACTGATGAAAAATAAAAGTGTTCAACAAATCTCCCGGAAAGCTGACTTTTCAAAAATGAAAATGATTCGTTCATTTTTCTGAATGCGGGAGAATTTTTTCAGGTTTTTGAATAGTACGTTGATGTGTTGTGTTTTTTTTTTTATAAGGCAGAAGAAAATTTATTACGAACATCCGTATCGTTTTTGTGTTTAGAACAAGGCATGGTCTTGCAAGTTGCACTGGCAAGGGCGGCGATCGTGTTTAAACGTCTTTTAAACTGCGGGAGATCCAGAGCATATATTTTTCCACCCCTTTGACGCTACACATGTTTGTCTATCATCCGGCGATGAGGCTCGGCTCCTCGTCGCTGCGCAACTTTGTCGGAAATCAATAGTTCTTCGGCTCTGCAATCGACACGGTGGGATGCGAGCGATATTGTCGGTGGGTCGTGCGCTGTCGAGTGAATGGTGCAAGAAATGCCGCGTTTCGAAGTCTGATCTCATCCGAAAAAAAAAAAAAAAAAAAAATGAAACAAAAGATGACCCTGCAGGTATCCATGAATGAGAATGAAATTATCCATGTTATCAAGTTTTTTTTCTTCTTCCTAAAGCAGAGCATTGATAGAGTCAATGCAAATTTGATGACATGCAGATATTTTCCGGTTCATAATAAATATTTTTAGAAAAACATTAAACGGATTCATCTTTTTTTTTTTTAGATTTGCTTTTCTTAAATTGCTTTGGTAATTTGTGGCAATGGGTGTGATTCTTGGTCAGTGGCACGATCGAAAAATTCATTTTTTGAACGTAATACAATTTTGCTGGATTAATGGAAACGAAAAAGTCTGAATTTTACCCCGCGAAATGAATTTCATCACCGTTGTCCTTAACCCTTTGAAGCACGGATTATCCCCAATGATACGCCTCTTTGAATCCAGAAAAAAATGCATTAATAACCAACCGATATATTTAAAACTTCATACTCGTAAAAAAATAACAAATGTATGCTTTGAACGGTGCCGCATGCTTCAAACGGTACCGCAAGAGTTGTCGCTGCTCGACTCGATCGTTGCTTTATAATGTGCAGTCTTTGATGAACTTCCGAGCTTCGACATATATGTTTTTCTTTCTCCCCGCTAATCCACCGTAACATACTCGTTGTTCACTCGATCCAGCAGGGCTTAACCGGGCTGTCGCCGGAGCCCGGACCCGCACGCTGAGTTTCTCCGAGCGGCCGCGTCCGCCGTCACGAAACATCGATAAACCATTGTCCGCCGCTGATCGGAATCGCCGATCGAATTTCGCCCTGCAATATCGTAGTGCCGGGACGTGCGGCGAGTCACGGAGGACGCGGAGGAATCGCTGAACCCTCGTTGACCCTGCAGTGCCGACACGGCGCGTCCGTACGTAACACATGTCCGGAACACACGTGCAGACCTGACCGCGACGCGACTGACGCACTTGTGAATACAAAAATAGCGTTCAACGTTTCGGTCGGTCCGTTCACTCTTTAATTTTTATTCCACTAATAAAAAAAATTAAAATTTGGATTTTTATATCGCTTCCTCATAACATTTGAAAAATGAAATTTTTCTATCGCTTTCTCATAACAGTTAAAAGTGGAAATTTTCATATCGCTTTCTCGTAGAAGCTGAAAATTATCATTTTCATATCGCTTTCTCATAACAATTAAAAGAGGAAATTTTCATATCGTTTTCTCATAAAAGTTAAAAAAAATTATTCTCCTATCGTTTTCTCATAAAAGTTGAAAACTTTCTCATAAAATAAAAAATAATTTAAAAAATCTAATATTGTTTTCTTTTTTGCAACTCGAAATACGAATAGCTGTTCGACGAAAAATTGTACGAATTTTACGAACGATTTTTCATACTTATTTAACTTATTTTATTTTTCGGTACAGATTTGCCAGATCGTCTCGGCGCCGGCGTAATATCCGGCGTCCGACTGCAGAAACGGTGTCAGCGCTGAAAGACCAATTCCGTAACCCGATACGGTGGAATTTACGAGAGTGAGCAGCATTCAGGAATGTTTGAAATGAAAGAGGGTCGGGAAGCAGAGGAGTGTAACGGAGTTACAGCGCAAAGTTATGGAAGGGAAGTTGCGTTGAGGGCGTCGAAGGAACGCGGGATGAGGGGGGGGGGGGGGGGGGGGGGATTTTCTTGGCAACGATAATCCCGACGAAAGGAGCGTTGCGTGGTATAATAACACAAGTGAACCAACACCGACGCCAGCACCATTAGTCGATGCCCGCTTTTCCACGGGGGCCGAGGAAAACGAAAACTTTCCGTCCCATCGATAAATCACCTTCCTCCCCGCCTCTGGTCCTCTTCGGTTCACACGCCCAAGGCGCGCGCGTCTAAGAACAGAAGCGCGATAACCTGTCGCGAGGAAATATCGATAATCGAAGAAAAAATTATTAAATCTAGACGGTAGCTATAAATGTTTTTCTCCTGTTAAATATTTTTAATTCGTCCGAGACCGTCTCGGGCGACGGTCCGGTTCTCGATATCTCATAGCCGTATCAAGCATCCTAAATTGATAACGTCGTGGAAAAACGATATTTTATTTTTATTTTTTCTATTTTAGTCGTAATAAAGCGTATTCATTGACAATATAGATTAGTCCATGTAATATCCGACGCATCTCTCTATGTAGTAGTTACGATGCTTTCTTTGATCTTACCAATGGGCAATCGACCGGAGTCCTTCAGCCCTATTTTATATAATATTTTATATAATATTTTATATAATATTTTATATAATATTTTATATAATATTTTATATAATATTTTATTTAATATTTTATATAATATTTTATATAATATTTTATATAATATTTTATATTGTATTTGCATAAAGCGTTACTAATACTCGTTATGAGCGAGAAGTGAGGGCAAGTTAGTGAGGAATCCCAACTCGTTTGTCACAGGGATGCAGGGAGAGGGAGGGGGGGGGGGGGGGGGGAGGAAGATCCGTAAAGCGCGCGATTTATATCAAGATGCTCCGAGAATCGAAATTGTACGCGAGGATATTCATACATTTATGTATATACAAGATATTCCGTGCCGGAGAGTTCATTCCGTGCCGATGGTCGTCCGGTTGCCTCGAACACAAATAACAAGGAACAAGGGGGTGTGCCGAGGCTGCGATTGCGACCGACGACCCAGTAACGGTGTACGGCGAGGGCGCAGCGGAGTCGAAATGACTCGGAAGCGAAGACGAGAACGGGGACGGACAGGGTCGATTCGCAAACAACGTCGTTTCGTTTCCCGATGGTAAAGGTCCCTCAGCACGCTCGACGAGCTTCTTCCCTCCTCGTCGCCGCGACAACGACCATGTCGTCCTCCCCAATCTATGAGACGGATGGCTCCGTCGTTATGCGATAAGGCGCCGAGCCCGAGTATCCTCCCGATTTCGATATGGAGTATACGTAGGGGAGAGCGGGGCGAGACGGGACAGCGGGGCAAAACGAGACGGACGATCGGGATGCACCGATAGGGCGAAACGGGAAGGCCTAAAATTATTGGAAACGCGTTCTTAAAAACGCAATTTTCCAATAATTTTAGGACGCCTTGCCCGATTGTCTATCCCGTTTTGCCCCGCTCTCCCCTAACGACGATATAGCGGGGCTGAAAAAGGTTTTTAAAAATGCAATTTTCCAATAATTTTAAGAAGTCCCATTTTGCCCCATCCATGCATCCCGATGTCTGTCCCGTTTTGCCCCGCTCTCCCTTAACGACTATATAGCGGGGTTGAACCTAACTGTCAAACCCTCTAGCCATTGCTCCGGATTCACTTTCCCATCCACCCACCGCTCCTTCGTCGACACGTATCGAATATAACCCGTGGCCGAATGGGCGACGATATTCCGAACAGCTCTGCTTTCCTCCGTGTCTGCATTCGAGCTTCGGCTCCAAGCGCAAGCTTAGGACGTGTAGCAATCCCGCGAAAAGACTCCGTCCAGCGAGCTTTCGATCGTCGTGATGCACGCCGAGAAGGGACGAAAAACGCACCGCTCGTCGTCAAAGGCTTTTGTCGAAAGCGACGGTAAAGGAGCGGCGGAGAAAACCGGGGAAAATATGACGATGGCCGTTCGGGCGTAGTCGAGAAATTGGATTCCCTTGGTAAATCCATCTCGGATATTAGAAAAATTCTCGGATTTTGGGATTTTTTTTTTTTACTTTATTTATTTATTAATTTTTCTTCGGGTAGAACTTAGAAGTTGAACCTTTATTATCGCTGGTTGTGACGAAAATAATTTACAAGCATTTTTTTCAATTGATAGAGTTATTGGTAAAACTTCGTTTGGCGCAGAAAGCCTTCGTATTTGAATTGACCTATATATGGACGTGCCAGTGTTTATTTTTACCTCGCGGCTTGTACGTTTCATTCATTCGCGCTGTCATTGTACGAGACCGCGGCAATGCAGACCGAACTATAAATATCCCATTAATTAAATAACTATGAATATCCAACTTTAGCGACTCGCTTAGAGCCGTCCGGCCGGCACGGCGAGACGTTAAATGAGCCGAGTTTATAAATTTTTTAAGTTTGTAGATTTCCAATTTTTTTTTTTTTAAGTTGCGAGAGTCTACGAAGCAGGAGCATTCTTGAACTTGGAACTTCATTATTCTAGATCTTTTTTCTCACTTCAGAAAAAGAAGTCGTGCAAAATTCCCGCTTGTTGTGATGAAAAGAATTTTCGAAATGTTTAAAAATAAATAAAGTTATTGATAAAAATTCGTTTCGCAAAAAGCCTGCATATTTGAACGGGCTGGTCTTCGTCAAAGGCTTTGTTGGAAAAGACGGCAAAGGAGCGACGGCGAGAACCGGAGAAAATATGTCGATGGTCTTTCGAGCGTAGTCGAGAAATTGGATTCCCGTGGAAAATCCATCTCGAATATTAGAAAAATTCTTGTATTCGAGTGTTTAACAACTAAAAAAAAAGTATTTATTTATTTGTAAATTTTTCATTAAATAGAACTTGCAACTTTATTATCCGAGATATTTATTTTACTAGAAATCGTGCAAAATAAGCGCTGGTTGTGATTATATGAATTATTAAGAACGTCCTGAATTGACGGTCATTGATAATACGTCCTTTCGCGAAAACCCTGCGTATTTGAATGGACCTGCATATATGGACGTGCAGGTAATTTTATTTTCCTCGTGACGTATACGTTTCATTCAACATGAGCAGAATTCATTCACTCCATTCAGAATAAGCAACGCAACAATTTTAGACGGAAGGAGTTTAAAGTTAACCTGACACAGACTCTTGCCGTTAAGTAACTATGAATATCCCGATTTAGTGGCTCGCTTCCAGCCGTCCGGTCTAGCAGCGAGTTTATAAATTTTTAATGTTGGCATGTTTAAGCAAGAACAGTTTCGAACTTCAAACTTCATTAACCCAGATATTTTTTTTTTTTTTTTTTTACTTGAAGTCGTGTAAAATTATCGCTAAAGTAAACGGCCCAGTTTCCGCCTTCTTCAATTGTTAAATGAAACCTTTTATAAAAAAAAAATATACGTATAGCGGCATTAATCAAGAGAAAAATCCGCTCTTCAACATTCCGTCAATTTCTTTTGTATTAAACGAAACCTGTCTTCATTATTAGTATAAATTGCGTTCGATGGCGGAAACTGGGCCGTTCGCCTTAGTTGCGATCAACAGAATCTTCAAAAAATTTCGTACAAATAAAGTCATAGATAAAAAGTATACGCAGCGAGGAATTTTTCCTCGCTGCGTATACTTTTCATTCACTCGCGCCGTCGCCGTGCGAGACCGCGGCGGAAGCAACGCAGAAATTTGACAGGGAAGGAGTTTAAAGTTGCCCCGACACATGGTCCTGCCGTCGTTAAGTAACTATGAATATCCCAATTTAGCGGCTCGCTTCCAGCAGTCCGGTCGTCGCTGCGAGACGCTGAGCGCGCCCAGTTGTATTTTTAGAGCCGACAACGACGACGCCGGAGCCGGCGGGGCACGTAGTAGGGGCGTACGTAACTTTAACTTCCGAACGTGCCCCGTTCTCCGGTGAGGGTTGCGCAGAATCGTGCTTTCGCGTACGTGCGCACGAGACTGTACCCAAAAATATAACCCTATTCCCGCGAGGGCGAATGCCTCTTTCTTTTTTCTCTCGCCGGAATTCACGCACTCTCGCGTGTACTCGCCATGAAGTGTCCAACGAACGAGAATGCCAAGAGCCGACTTATACACATTTTCTGGCCGGATAAGCCGCTCTCAAGAGCTCCGACATCAACGAGCCCACTCGAGACCACCCTCGCTGGCAACTTTTCTCCCCGGTACGTGCAACGCGAGTCACCCCGGGACGAAACAAAAAGAAAGAAATCTTTGCCCAAGCTCCGTTGGTACGTCGGGGCGAAAACCCGCTATTACCCTTTTCTTGAAAGACTGGCTGATTCTCCAAGTACGTGTGTCCCTTTGGAAGATGCGGGGAGAATCGTTTCCGAAAGTAAAAGAGCGCGTGGGAGCCGCGAGATAGAAAGCTCCTTGCATGTCTAGATGACTGATCAATCCGCTGCTAATATGGGATCAAAATAACCACTTGCCATTTCAGCTCCGATGAACTTGGCGTACTTCGCGTGAGGCGACTGTTGCGTCAAGCTACGACGCAACAAGTAGCGTCGTTGTCTAACGCAAGTTATTATGACAGACTTGCCGTACTGGAAATAGCGAAGTATGGTTCTTGATCAAACTACTTGTACAAAGCTTTTCGCTAAGGCCTGCGGTGATCCGACTAGTCCAGCTATTGGGAAAAGGACCAGAGACGGGGTAGTTTTCATTAGCGTACTTTGAGCCTGTACTGTTGTCCAGATAGCCGATATTCACCTCAAAGAACTGTTATTACTGCACACTTGCCATACTGGAAACAGCGAAGCGCCCTTCACAATGAAACTACTTGCACAAAACCATTAATTGATTCCTGCAGTAATCCGACCGGCCCAGCTTTGAGGAAACAGACCAGATACAGCGTAGTTTCAGCGAGCCTACTTTGAGCCTGTACTATTGTCCAGATAGCCGATATTCACCTCAAAGAACTGTTATTACTGCACACTTGCCATACTGGAAGCAGCGAAGCGCCCTTCACAATGAAACTACTTGCACAAAGCCATTCATTGATTCCTGCAGTAATCCGACCGGCCCAGCTTTGAGGAAACAGACCAGATACAGCGTAGTTTCAGCGAGCCTACTTTGAGCCTGTACAATTATCCCTGCAACATTAATCGCCCCCCGTTCCCGATAGCCGATATTCACCCCAAAGGCCATATTGTTTTTCCCGGTTAGCGAGTGACTTCGCAACGTATCCGGAAATATCCAATAATCCCCAATTATCCGTTCAACCAGGGACAGTTTGTCTCCACAAAGGCGGCGAAGGAAACCGGGGAAGTCGCAGCGTGCTGGTGGTCGCGGTGCAATTTCGTCGATTTAAAGTTGCATGGCGAGGAGGAGATGGAAAGAGTGGTGAGAAACACGGGCCGTTGTCCGGTCGCTGCAAATGCGCTCGATAGGTCCGCCGCGGTTCCGCCGGTCAGCTCGCGTGTGTGTTTCAGCGGTGTCGGTTTGTTCCGCGCGAGGCAGATAGACGCACACATGGAACAGTTGGCGCAACACGAACGGCCGTGTCCGGTGTTTCAGGGGGTAGCTTGGATGCGAGTTCGCCCCCCCCCCCCCCCTCTCGAAACGGCACAGTAGCTGGACGGCGTACGGCGGAAGAGAGTGGCGCAGCAAACCGAATAATTGAGTGCAGTCTCCCGTTTCGTCTGTGTCCGCGGCGAAAGTCGACGCTCAGTTATTCTATTAAGTCGGTACCGTTATAAAACATGAGAGAGGCGGTGCAACTGGACGGAGTGGAGAAAGTGCTGCAGGCGGACAGGCTCGCGCGAGGGGTTGAAAAGCCATTAACCGATAGAACGTGCACAACACGGCAGGTTCATTCCGTACAAGCTCGGACAAGGCAGCGGGCGAAGCTCGGGAACAAAAAAGAAGCCGATTTGTGCCGAATGACCGATCGATCGAGAATGCCAATCAAATTTTTACTCGAAGCAATATTCATCGAGAAAATCAATTCTAAACGCCCGGACACTTATCGCGTATCGATGAAACTATGGAGGAAGTGCTGCAGGCGGACGGACTTGCGCGAGGGGTTGAAAAGCGAGGGGTTGAAAACCGATGAGACGTGAACAACACGGAGAAAAATAGTTCTGTTTCTCTGACAAAATATAGATCGTTGATAATTTGTTGTTGCGGTGGAAAAAATATTTGGCTGCCAGGGCAAAATATTTTGTTGTTCCTATGATAAGCAGGTAAATGAGTTATGGTAACAAAATTCTTGTTCTCCCAACATTTTTTTTTCACCGTGCTGCACGGCGGGTTCATTCGTACAAGCTCGGACAAGGCAGCGGGCGAAGCTCGGGAACACAAAAGAAGCCGATTTGTACCGAATTACCGATCGATCGAGAATGGCAATCAAATTTTTACTCGAAGCAATATTCATCGAGAAAATCAATTCCAAACGCCCGGTCACTTATCGCGTATCAATAAAACCACCGATGTCTGAACGAGCGAGTTTGCGGAAAAGGAAATAAGGCGAGGCGATATGTGTACGCCCGACAGTGGATACATCGCATAGGTTTATCGATTCGCAAATATCGAGGAGAGGAGGCGCAGGGAGGAATTGAATTTTAACGCCCGGATGGAGAGCGGAGCTCCCGAACTTTCCAAACGCGAGCGCACAATGTATCAGAATTGTTGCATAGGAGAAAGTGCGAGGGATATCCGCTCGGGATTTTGGGGAACGATGTGTCCAGCGAATGCGGTGCGATGTATACATGTATAGGGATCGTATCGGAGAATGCTGTATAGGCGGTTAACTGTAGGGTGAAAGTGGCGAAGATGGACCACCACGAACAGCGGACGAATCAGTGACGTGCGAACCGACCCATATTCGCCATTTTTGCCCCATCCCTAGCTGCACCGGATCCCATTGGCACGAAAATTCTGTAGAAACTTGCCGGCGATGGAGAGAGAGAGAGAGAGAGTCCTTTAACTCTTTCGTCAAATTTTCACCGCAGGACGGAACGTAGCCCGGGGCAAGGACAGCTTAGCGGACGCGCGGACGTGCTCCGGTTCGTGTATACCGTAGGCATTCAAACACGACGGAATGTCGAGAGGGAAGAAGGAGTTGAGAACCGAGAACAGTTTCGAAACTCGTGTACATCGACGACAATCCGGAAACAACTCTCGGCCCAACTTCCTGCGTCGTAGTCACGGGAAAAGCGGGTAGCACGGCCGAGTGGCTTCGGTGCTCCCCTTTGCCGACGTCAAAATACGGCACCTCAACGTCCGCCGTGCACTGAGAGAAGGATCTAGTAGAAAATTACCGATCATCTAAGAAAAATTACCATGGTACATAGTAGGAGGGCGCCAACCATGGCAGAAAGTCTCAGATTCTTCGAGTCTCAGATTATCCAAGAATTGTTACCGTAATATCTACACTGAGAGAAAAATCGGGGATGGAGCGAAGACACATGAGAGGTTGACCCAAACAAATATGGTTGGCTCAATGACGATTTAGGTGGCTACTAAAAATAGGTAAATTTAGGTGGCTACTAAAAATAGTCATTTTTAGTAGATCCATCTCAGTGTGCCCGCGCTTGTCTTCGATCAGTGGAAATACGTGAAGGAGTTACGGGGAGGAAGAGAAAAAAAAAAGAAAAACGTTAATCACCTTTACCGATTGCGATCGGGTTGTGTCGGATGCCGGAGATAAATTTCGCTTCGCGGGCTCGAAGCGCTCTCCTCTATGAGGAAACAGTGCTTTTATGCACGTGACGAGCCGCGCGAGGATGGAGAGCAAAGAGTAGAGACCGAAGACAGAGGAGTTGATGCGAAGGCTGCAAGCCGAGTGCATCTTCCTTTCAGCCTCAGCAAAACCGGCGCGCATCCTCCCGGTCCATGGAATCTCCGTCTCGCATAGCGAGACTTTGGATGAAATAGAGGGAGGAACCGACGAAAGCTACGGGGCGTTTACGTTTGCACGCTCGCGAATGCCGGCTCCAAACCGCACGGCTAACTCACTGCGAGGAACGAGGAGAGAACCTTGGGAATCATCGAGGCGGCATGAAGACGGGAGTGCGGGAGAGAGTTATGAGCCAACGGTGCGAATCTCCGGATTTTAGGAGCGTCGGACTTGCGGCTCCTTCAACTCAAACCCGGAAGTTCAGCTCGAACTCGAGGTAGGTGGGGTTGGAAAGAGGCTCGCTGGTGTGAGAATCGGTGGCGGGCAACGATCGTCTTGGCCGGTTGACTCTCGATTGCGAGGCAATTCGCCATTGACAATGCGGACCGGGGCGCTCGCGGACGCTGAGGAGAATGAGGCGGAGGTTCGCGCTGCTGGAAGGACCAAGATGGGATTCTCGTTCCTACCCCGTTCCGGCTTCCCAAAAGCAGTTCCTCGGCCGGTCCCTTCACCAGTCGCGTATGCCCGAGCCACCCCGGTTACCTCACTGTAACCGCATTGTTCCAGGCTGCCTCGCGAAGACCCTATGGCGAAACTTTGTGGGGAGCCCCAGGAAGGTACCGCGCACCGCCTTTACGGGACGGCGAAAAAGGACCAACTCCAGCCTTGGACGCGCTCCCACTGGCAAAGCGTGCCTCTGCGCTCGAGGACGTCCGCTCCGGGAGACCTTTGATTCCAAACTCGCAGGGCGGTTCGCCAGGGCGGAACGAAATTCTATCGCTCCGGGAAGCCTCACTGAAGACCTCGTTGCTCCTTGATCGCAGCCGATGAGTTTCCGGCGCGGCCCATGCGAGGCCTCGGATAAAAGTCAAGACCGGCAGATATTTGTGACCGCTCGACCGGAAGTCGCCCATTCGGGGCTGCGATTGGTTCGGAACACTGATGGAGTTTTGGAATTTTAAACAGGATTTTCGCAGAGGGACGAGGAAAAAGTTCGCGCCCAAAAATAGCTGGAAAAAAAGGAAAAAAATTTCTCGCTGTCCAAATTTCGTTCTCGCCGATGCAGGGACCGCGCGAATTCAGCCGCGAAAAGCGTAGCCCGTGGTCGAGCGCGGGGCAGTCCGGTCGACTCGGCAACCGCGAGGACCGCGCGGAATCCGCGTTGCTCCGAATGTGGAATGGGGCGACGGTGGGTCAGTCCGGGTTACCGGCGAGGGAGGAGAGATCCAGCCGGCTCGTGTTCCACGGCCATGAATATGGAACCACGCGAGCCGGGGCAAAAAAGCTCCGGGTTATCGCTCCCTTTCGTCAGCTCCCGCCGGGCGCCCGAACCAGCCGAAAGCAACGCACAGTCCATACAGCGTCACGGTGTATAGCGGACCGTGCGCCAAAGTTTATAGCACAACTACGCTTTTTTTCCGGACCGAGAGGCTAGAAAACCCCTCCTGAAAAATTTAATACACCGAGCTCGGAGGGGATAACGCTTACGTGCATGCCGCTTGCCACTTGTTCGTACCGAGCGCGTGTATAAATAATGCAGAAGGACATTTATTCCGATTCAACATTTTTTTGCGGTCGTGCCGCGTGATTCGACACGAATTAAAGTTTTAAAAAAAAAAATGAAAAGAGCACCGGATAATCCGGATTAAAACTTCGGTTTCGAGAGCCCTTTTTCGGGAAGCTGTATGGCGGATGAGAGTGATGATGCAACGCTCAGGAATCGTTGAAAATTGTTGTGATTAACCGCGACCAAAACATCTTGTGGCAACCGTGGAGCGGATCGGATTGTTGGTGCAAAGCTCAGGAATCATTGCAAATTTTCACTGCAATCATCACTGCAATTATCATTGCGATCATCACCGGAAGCAAAAAGTCTTGTGTGAGCCGTGGAGTGGCGAGATTGATGGTGAAAAACTCAGGAATCATTGCGAATTATTTTGATGTGCCGGGACCAAAAAGTCTTGCATCAACCGTGTAGCGGATTAGACTGATGGTGTAAGCTCAGGAATCATTGCAAAGTATCAAAAAGTCTTGCGTGAGCCGTGGAGTGGATGAGATTGATGGTGAAAAACTTAGGAATCATTGCAAATTATTATGATGAACTGGGACCAAAGAGTGTTGCGTGAGCCGCGGGAAACGTGTGCGCACGTACTACAGGTTCAGAGTCTGAGGCAACAACACCGAACTCCGTCATCGATCAAACAGATTCTCATCGGTAACTCTGGCAACTTGAACCGCTCCAGTTTAAATTATTATGACAAACTGTAATCGCCATTGCGAGAGTAAATCACGAGTGGTTTCGTGGTAGTTTGGAAGTCTCGTGGCCATATCGACGAGGGCCTCGGTGCGCACGTGTGCTCCGCCTATTCTCCCCCCCCCCCCCCCCCCCCCCCCCGAGAGAAATTACAATGGGGTATAAAATGGATTTTCTTATTCTCGTTTATGCGCCGGGTATGGCGCATGAATAAGTGACCGGAAGTTTCGCAAAGTCCCGTGAAAGAAGAGCCGAACGACACGCCACTGCACCGCACAGTGCATGCATCACCCCCGAGGCCTACTCGTATGAATAGTTTCGATGAAACAGGAACGGAAAACGTTGAGTTAACGTTGCGTGAAAAATGTTTTTTAAAAAATCTACCGGTAATAAAAGCTGCGAGACTTTAATGACTATGCATTATGCATCGAACCAAGAGAATTAACAAGCCGCGATAAAAAAAAAAGTAGCGATTTAATTTTTATTATAGTATAAAAATTCAATTTATCACTGCTCGCAGTCTTGCGGGGGTAAAAAAAAATGTAGTCCACCAGCGCTGGAGTCACGCTCGAATCGATACGCTTTGGGTACGCGATCGACACGGTTATTTTAGGAAAACTAATTACTTTCCACCGCTCCGTGAACTTCTTTTTTTGTTCAATATTTACTTCCACCCCTCGTCGTAGTCCGACAACCGAACGGATCCATTAAAAAATCCGGAAAAAGTTTCGATATATCTGCTCGGCGTAGATGAAGACGTGCACAAATATCCGAGTAATCCGAGACCATAAAATCCACGAGTTTGTAGGTTTAAAAAAAAAGATCGAAAAACGTACGTCGTTTCCGTTCGCAGCAGCGACGCTAACAACCTGACTAACCGTTGTTTTTTTAAAAGGAATACCGAAAAAGTTACGGTAGTTCCAGATCATTTTTTACTCGCTACAAATAACCGAAGAAAATAACCATATTTCAACCTCTGGGCATGCATATGTAACGGGCATGAATTATGGATATTTTTGCCATTTTTTTAACATATGACAACATACGACACGAAAAGTGACCTGAAATTACCATGTTTCAGATTGTTCAGATTGTATCAGGAACAAATATAAATAAATAAATAAACAGAGCTTAAAATAACCGTCGAAATTATATATTTGAAATTATATATATATTCGATATGAGTTCGAGGGATTTGCGCGAGAAAGTTTTAATCTGTTTTCGTTCCGCGAATTAAAGTATGCATAGCCGAGTGGAATTTTTCGTTACAATTAGCAGCAGGTAGGTTGACGCAACGTGATAAAGAGCAAATGTTGCGCTCATTCGTTCGTTTACTCAAAGAAAGAAAAAAAACGACTTTTTATCGGCATCAAGAGTGACCTGAAATTACCATAATTTCCCCGGTTGCCGAAGCGGCTACCAGGTCGATTGTATCACGAACAAATATAAATAAATGAACAGAGCTTAAAATGACCGGCGAAATTATATCTCCGATATGAGTCCGAGGGATTCGCGCGGTAAAGTTTTAATCTGTTTTCGTTCCGCGAATTAAGGTATGCATAGCCGAGTGGAATTTTTCGTTACGATTAGCAGCAGGTAGGTTGACGCAACGCGATAAAGAGTAAATGTTGCGGAAATAGTGCGACCGAGAGAGTGAGCGACGACGGTGGAACAGCGGAGAGTAAATAATTAAACGGCGGAGCGGTTCACTAGCCGTCCTTATCAATATTCATTGCCTGAAATCGAGCGACGGCAGAGAGAGGAGCGCCGGTAGTTCCGACGAGTAACCAGCGGGGACGATGCTGATGTGCCGCGCTCGCGCCAGTCGCTCGAGAGCGAGCTCCCTTTCTCTCTCCGAAATGAATTGAACGCCCGCGATTTCTCCCTCGAGACCGAGTGAATTAGAGGCTTCGCGAGAGACCGGGAGTGGAAACTTAATCCTGTCGTGATTATAGCTGTTTCAACGAATGTCAATTCCTCCCCGTCCCGATTGCCTCCTCGCCAATCCTTCATCCCTCTTGATTCCTTCGACGATTTCTCACGTACCTCATAATTAAATCTCGGCACCAAAGTCGGCACGGAGACGACCCTCTTGATTTACGGTAAGAAATTTCGCATTGATCCGGTTTCTATCTTTTAAATTGAATATATCTTGCATCGATGGTAGGAAACGTACACGGTGCGCTCGTGAAACTCCTCAAGACTGTGGACTACCTTCCTTTATTCTGTTACCGGCAGGTTATCAAAGTAACCCGCCACTGCCCGGGCCAAAGCTCAGGCACTTCGCGCCCTCGGTATCAACTATGGAATTCAGAAACCGGATAATTTGATTTACGGAGATATACCGAAAATACGTCACTTCCGGGTTGAATTTGTTATCTTTCGACAGGGAGTGACGTCATACCGGAAATACGTCACTTCCAGTTTCAACATTTCATTCTTCGATCGGAAATGACGGCACGAGAGAAATTCGCCATTTCCAGCTTGAAAATCTCATTTTTCAATCTGAAATAACGTCATACCGGAAATCCGTCGCCTACGTTCAAAAAATTTGTATTCATCGGTACAACAGTAAAATAAAAACGAATAAAACTATTTAAAAAAAAAAAACAAGTATAATGAACTATTAACAAAATTTCCTACATAAATGTAAACTTCGGTAACGACCGAAATCGACCACGAGCCCCGTTACCTCTGCACGTTATTCTTACCGCATTGTGCATTATTTCGGTAAGGGAATAACTTTGAGCGTTGGGTGAAATGAATTTTCCGGTGCAACCGCCGGGTTCGCAGACGTCAAAATGCGGGGGCGAGGTTATCGGGGAGTCGAGGAGGGGCTCGAACGCCACCGGCGGCAAGCCGAACGAGAAGAAATGTGGGCGGCAGTAAACTCGATGAACAATGGCCTGCATTTTGCGCCCGGTACTGAGCCTACTTATTTACCTAGCGTAACCGAGAGGCGCGGAGGTGGAGGAGAGCAGACGGAAAGGGGAATTCAGCTCGCAGCCTCCCACCCCTCCTCGCCCGTGGCATAAACAATCATGAATGTTTATTTGCACCCTGACCGTAAATTCATTCGTGTCGACGCACTGAAACTTTATGCCTGCCGGGGTATAGATCGCGCTCCGTTGGCTGCTGTTGTGGGCGGTTGGGCCGTCCTGTGGGTGGAATGACGGTAGAGTGACGTCGAGCATCGCGGAACGATCGCGCATCGCGCGTTCCGGACACGGCTATTTTTTTTTTTTAATAACTCCAACGATTCAACCCAACAAACGCCCAAAATTGTCCCCGTAAATTAAAAAGGTCCGCTCTCGTATGACGAAATTTCGAACGAGCTTCCGCTAAATTTTTTATCACCAACAGTTTCACGCTAACTTCGTTATTTACGGTTCGGTTTATTCTCGTTTCGGAGTATTTGTATGAACTCCGAAAAATAAAAAAATTAATAGAAACTGTGTGCAACAGTGGAGTTATCGACTTCGGATTTTAATATTAGCTGGAGCGATCGGATTTTCATTTTTTTTTTTTTTTATTAATACTTTGGTTCTAAAAACAGAAATCTATATTTTATTCCCGGAGTTGGGTCAGGCTCGATAGAATACAGTTTCGCAATTAAGGACAAATAAACCAGCAAACACTTTCAGATACAATGAATTCCAAGCTGGAAGTCTTTACCGTTATAAATTCGCGCGAGTTCCTGTATTAACGCAAAAACAAATAATACCTTCTCCCCTTACCGAAAACACAGTGCAGCCGTCATGTAAAGCGCCGGAGTCGAATTTCCCGCCGTTCCCCCAGCCCGAATAAAGGATTCACTTATTTATCGTAACGCGTGATTGCGATTAAATATGAGGGAGGTCGGCCGAGCGCAGACTACCTATATTGTTCCGGATTTCAATGCCGCGCGTTACCAACGGCCACAGTCTGCAGGCTCGGGCGAAAGGGATTTTAGAGTGGCGTGTGCGAGCGGGATTCATAAATGTCTGGGCGCGTCTAAGCGTAGAATGAAAAAAGAAAAAAGAAAGAGTGGAAAAGACCCACTTCGCGAGCTCCTCCCCCTCGCCGTGCCGCCCTCCTTTTTCTTTCCTCATCGCCTCGTCTGGACAAGGGTAGGTGTTCCTCCCGGTGACATTCTGTTCAACAGGAAGCTCGAAGGGAGAGCGAGAAAAAAAAACTGCCTACTTGCGCACGTATTCTCTAGTTACGGACAATGGGATAGGTAATGGCAGTTACTCTGCAAAAACTGCTCCAAAAAGGCAAGATCGCAGCAACGGTACAGTACCGGTTCGTACACCCAGAAAAAAGTTTATTCCGATGAAAGAAAATTTATTAAGGGCGAAGAAAAATGTTTATTTGCTTCATAAACTAACAGAGCGTTTGTTAATTACTAATATATTTATTTGTTCGATAGCATTATTCTTATTGTTTAATAACGTTTATTTGGATCTAATGAACAGATATTTATGTCAAATAATTTTTTGCTGAATAAGTCATTTTTACTATGAACGAAACATCGACAAGCAATGTTTTGTTATTAAAATAAGCATGCAGATCCGTTGTCGTAAATAAAGTCTCGTAAAAATAAACCGATGAGTTGTCTCTCTATGACAATGTAGCGGTTCCCCGTAAGGATTAAATATAGTCTCGTACCGTCATCGAGAGAAGTTTTCAGACGACGGACGCCTTGACGACTCTGACGACATGACCGCGTTTTTCTTGAAGTCAAATATATGATTTCTTTGGCGCAAATAAACATTTATTTGTAAGGACAAATCTTTGAATAATTTTTTTACTAAGACCAAAGTAGTCGTTATCGAATCTAATAAGGATTTTGTTGAGGCAAGCAAACATTTCTTTTATCTTAATAAACGTCATTCGAGGATCGAAATTAATTTGTTTTCAATAAATCTTTTTTCTGGGTGTGCCGGTTCGTATAAATTATTCATATTCAATCGCGGCCTTTCATCGATCCGGACAAAAAGGATTATTTTTCGAAATCCCGAATCCGTCAAAGCTCATCGGCAGCGACATTATCCCACTCGGCGAACAAAACGCCGATCGATTCTCCAATCCGTGCGATTGGCTTAATGGCATCCGCGGTTCGCCGACGATTCGACGGACTCGCGGTAATCCGCGACCGACGAGCCTCGCATCCGTCCGATCGGCGATCAATTAACAACGTCCGACTCTCAAATATTTTTATCGGGAGACCCGGGGAAACAGGCTTGCTCGAATATATAATGAATGTTGGAGAAAAAAAGGTTGTCTATAACGATAATGGCTTTTACGTGTTGAATCGGATCGCCGTATTCACCACTTTTGTCCTCGATAACATTTCGGTGATTATCGTCGCAGGTTTTTGTTTTTCTGGTTCAAGGTAACCGTTCATTTTTCTGGTTCAAAATAAGCGTTCATCTTTCTGGTTCAAGATAAGCATTCATTTTTCCGATTCAAGATAAGCGTTCCTTTTTTTGGTCCAAGATAAGCGTTCCTTTTTTTGGTCCAAGATAAGCGTTAATTTTTCTGGTTAAAAAACAGCGTTAATTTGTTTGGTTCAAGATAAGCGTTAATTTGTTCGATTTAAGATAAGCGTTAATATTTCTGATGCAAGATAAGCGATAATTTTTCCCGTTCAAGATAAGCCTTACTTTCCCTGGTTCAAGATAAGCGTTAATTCTTCAGGAATTTGGTCCGTTCGATTGAATCTTGGTCAAACGGAGAAGCCTTTATCTCGTCGTATCGCCGGAGCTGCAATCCACATCTCGTTTCGGGATATCGGAGTTTGGGCCTCTGACCGGACACTCGTTATTCCCCGTCACTATCGCGCGGCCAGTAGTATAGTAGCAATGTTTCTGATTGCGTGCATACGGTGCACGGTGTATTTGTTCAACGCTGTACCGTATTACGGGAAACGGGCTATCTCGTAAAAAAAATGTTAAAACTGAGAATCGAGCACTTTACGAGGCACATCGGGTCGGAGAGTCGTTCTCCGGTTGACGTCCAATTCGGTCCAATTAATCTCGATCCCCTTGAGCGACCCGTTGCGCATCGGGCGCCGCATGTGCACCGGCGAACGCGAGAGATCGCCGAGAGAAAACAAGAGTGTGAACCGAACGCGCGAGCGATAGTCAAATACAGTAAATATCGGTGGTTGAACGCGCTTAAATTTGTCCAGGCGGTATTTACCTTTTGCATTCGGACGACACACACGCGAAGGTACACACGGCGCACCTGCGGCCGCGAACCGTTCCGGCGTTCTGCGCAGCTCGGTTGCGCACGATGACCATTGTAAATCGGTGGAACAACACGATTCAACGTAAACAATGATTTAGCGGACGTATCGACGATGTGAAAGAGTGAATTCCAGGGAAAAGGGCCGTAATCGCTGGAAGACCTTTATCGCCGAAGACTTTTTAATACACCGAACATTAATTTTTCCAATAATTAACTTCCAGTCCCGTACATTAAACTTCGTACGAATATTTTTTTACACTCCACCCAATCTCAACGATTTGCCACTTATATGGA
This sequence comes from Amblyteles armatorius, assembly GCA_933228735.2. Taxonomy (NCBI): domain Eukaryota; kingdom Metazoa; phylum Arthropoda; class Insecta; order Hymenoptera; family Ichneumonidae; genus Amblyteles; species Amblyteles armatorius. The sequence continues at coordinate 10,573,643 of OW121695.1, read as the reverse complement.
TTTTCATTTTTGCGCGCAGTCTCGTACGTTCTTTTTTTTTCCTATCGTACGGTTGAATAGAAAATTCCATCGCTCGTGGATCATAAATGTTTGCCCCCTGCGTTATTGTGCCGGAAAAAGGGATACGCAGCGCGAGCATACGAGGAGCTGGGGGGGGGGGGGGGGGGGGGGGGGGGTAGCTCCCGGCTACCGCGATAAACAATTATTTCGATCGGACACCTCGTCGAAGAATCAGGTCGCGGAACGCCGAGCGGAAGGTAAAAACCATAAATCGCTTTCGGGCCGCGTACCTCGGTGAAAACAGTTCGCGGACCGCGCACACGTGGCTCCACGGTTACAAACGCGGCCCGTACAGACGGGTCGAGGTGCCCGGCAAGAGAGAAGCGTTAATCTGTCCATTTCCATTTTGGCGAATATTGCCCGGAACGCGCCGTCCGTTTCTCCGCGGCCGAAAAGCCGAGCACTCGCTTTTTTTTTTTCGAACGATCGATTCTATGCCGGCTTGCCGAACCGCGGCCGCAGGGCGGGATCGGCCCGGTTACTGCAAATTCCAACGCGATATTGCTTGTCCGGAACCCGAAACGGAAAAAACAAAATAAACAAAGGAGCTTAAAGAAAAATGCACGAAAAAAAAAAATTCGAACCCGGGAAAATGTTGCAAACATAAAAAAAAAAAGAAATCTAAAACTCCTCGTCGAGGCAACCAAGATTCCCCGACAGAGGCAAATATTTTCGTCCCGGCTTAGAGGGGGAAAAAAAAAAATGGCGTTCAAAAAATTGCTATCCCGTTCGATCTCGCGAGGCGCGTCGCTTGTTCCAGGAATTTTGCGCAAAAGACCGTACCAAAAGAGCCGCGCGCCAGAATTCGTTTCCTTTCCGCTCGCCTCTTCTCTCGTGAGAGAAAAAAAAAACAAAGAAGAGAGAAAAAAAAGTTCACTCAAGCCACAAGCAGATGTGCGCGCATTCGGAGGGATTGGGAATATCGTTTGAAAATGGGAGGCCGCGAGATCGACGGATTTCGGAGGTGCGCGCATGCGCGAGCGTTTTGGCTTTCCCGAGCCGGGTAAAGTGCGAGGGGGAAGTAGCGCGTATAGCGCTGTAAGCTTCGCACAAAGCGTTTAACCATACGGAATGTGTACAGAGGCGCGCATAAGCCGATGCGGGAACTCGTATCGGAACGAGCTCACCGCGAGGGACCAGCTGCAACACCCGAGAATAATGGGACGACGATGCGCGCGCGCGCGCGAGCGAGCTCTTCGGGAGAAGCCCGAACTGGTCCGGAGGCATCCAAAGAGCGAGCCCGGGATTGCTTCGTTTCTAAAGCGACTGCCGGGGCGGCTCGGCTCCCTTCCGCGAGTTCCGCTCGGCAGCGGCGCGAACAATCGAGGGCGATTTCGCCCCATCGTAGGCGTCGAATCTTTATACCTGCTCAAGGCAACCTCATGAACGCCGAGAAGTCCCGGCAGTCTCTCATTCGGGAAACGGGAAGAAATGAGACACCGCGAAGAGACGGAACGGTCCTCGGGCGCGCGTAGACGAAGAGAACTTTCGGATTTAGCGGAGCGAGGGAGAGCGCGACGAGGACCGGCTTTTAGAGTTGAAGTGCCGGAGAAGAGGCAGGTATGAAGTCCTCTCCTTCTTTTTTCCCCCCGACGTCGTGTCCCTAATCCGCGCTCCATTCTCCACCCGGAGCCTCCGCTGAAATGGAGTTCGGAGCTCCGTGCACGCGTACGTATTCGCCCCGGGTGTATTTACTCTCGGATCAAATATGAAAATTCGGCACGAGGGGGTCCACGCGAGTCTCGACGATGAATTATTCATTACCGTATGAATAAACCCTACAAACGCCATCGGCGATACTCGAGTTTCTACCAAATTTGTCGATAAAGAAAGTCGACATTTTTTTTTTTTTTTTTTTTTGAGAAAATCTAATATACTCAACGATGCGATACCGTCGACGAAAGAAACCATTTTTTTTTTTTTTTTTCAGTCGACAATAAATGTTTGACAAAGTGAAATAGTTGGTGATATGCAATTTCTGAGTCATCCGATGTTTGCGATCGACGATGAGGAAGTGAGACACATTATTCGCCAATATCGAATGCGTTTTTTCCAACCACGAATACATTTTAGATAAGTAAAATATTGGCTTTTATGCATCTCTAAGTTATCGCAAAGTGCATGTCTGAGTTCCAAGCCCTTCTATATGCATCTCTAAGCTTGGTGCTATGCATTTCTGAGTTGTCCCGCGATATTTCTGATCGCCGACGAGGAAGAGAGATAAATTATTCGCCGATATTCGAACCTCCTCCCAAAGACTTATTTTTGCATCGTGTAAGCATCAAAGGGGCACGGCGATCGCGTACATACACGGGCATATCGAATGCGCATTCACGGTTCGGATACATCGATGAAAGAAACAATTTTTCGCAACCACGACAACATTTTAAATAAGTAAAATATTGGCTGCTATGCACATCCAGGAAAATAATTTGTTTGACGGCCACCGTTTATTCGATTTAAATAAATGTTTATTTTAATCAAGTAAATAGTTACTTAAATGAAATAAATATTTATTTTAATCAAATTAATATTTTAATCAATCCAAATAAACGGTGGCCGCCAAATCAATTATTTTTCTGGGTGCATCTCGAAGTTATCGCAAAGTGCATGTCCAAGTCCCAAGCGCATCTCTATGCATCTCCAAGCTCGGCGCTATGCATTTCCGAGTCGTTCCGCGATGTTTCTGATCGCCGATGAGGAGTCGAGATAAATCACCTTCCAACAATCGAGCCCCCTCCCGAGGATTCATTCTCCGCGTCGAGCATCAGCGGCCGCACCGCGATCACGTACGTACACGGGTGAACCGAATGCACATTCACGCCTCGGAGGCCGCACGTGTGGTATTCCTTATCGCGTTTGCACAGGAGAGAGCAGGAAAGTCGCATTGCGGCAGAGGGGATGGTTTTCGTCAGCGTTACCAGAGTTGCTTCGCTTTCGCAAGAGAATAAGCCCAGCATCTCCGGCGATCTCCCCCAGCCCATCCGTTCCTCCCACGCGGTTCTCCCCCCCCCCCCCCCCCCTCGCCGCGCATCTCGGCTCTCTTCGGTTTCCCTGGCGAGACATGCACGAGGGCGCGCGGGCTCGAAGTAGTTGGTGGAGCACCTGTGCGCTACGAAGTTACCCATCTCTCCACCGGGATAGTTACGTGGTGGGCTATGCAGCGCCCCGTCGCAGCACGGTAGCCCACGTAGGATAAACCGGGTTACCGGGTTCCCGAACGGGGGACAAAACGGGCCAGCACGGTGGCCGGAGAGCCGAGGTAAAGATGCAGAGTAGGGCCCGGCAGGGTTCGAGCACCGGCACGGCCTCGGCGCGGAATTGGCAATTATTTATCCGGTGCTTCCATTCCCTACCTCCGTCCCTTCGAAGCGCCTCCGATACCGGAGATCCCGTTCCACGGTACGAGCCGGCGCACGCGAAGCGGGGATGCCCGTGGATCGAGTACGTCGAAGGGTGCGGGTCGAACGGAAGGTGGGGAAAGAGCAAAAGGTCAGTTATGCCGGAGGGCTTCTGCCCGCACACGCGCTCGTACAACGGGCGATGGTTCCGGTGGAGAATCGATGGACCGATTCGAAGACAGGCGTGCATCACCCTCCATCCACCCCCCTTCCATCGTCCTCGTTCTCCAATCCAATTTCCAATTTTCCTACCCCGCTCGGCGATTCGGACCTGCTCCACTGGCTCCGTTAGGCAGGCGTGTTTGCGTATGTGTGCCAAAACACTCGGGATGGTGTAAGCTCATCTCGATCGCAGTTTCCAACGTTCCAGGGAAACCGCACCGTGCACCGCACCAAGGTCGCGTCAGGTCTCATTGAGATGCGAACGGGAAGACGCCCGTCCTGTACGTGACCGCGCATAACGAAACGACTGAATTCCGGTGGCATATCCGGCAGCCCGGTGCATCCCTACGTAGACAAACTGGGAGCGTTGGGCGATGTGGAAGAGGCTGGGATGAACCAACAACGACCCGACGTGCAAACTCTGGCTCCGGGCAGGGATGCTGCACGAGTTCTCCGGGTTCCGGGTCGTAGGGATCTTTGTCGTTGCATGTGGACTGGAAGATGGGTGTATCGAGGATATCCATGGTGCATGCATGTTCGTGGGATTCCGTAGCTGTTTCTTCGCGGGAGACGTTCTGTAGGTACGGCGAACTAGAAACGCGACAGACCCTCAATGGTTCGCCTTCCCTTTGCTGATTTCGCAACCCGAATTCATCCGGCAACAGCGGCAGCGGTTCTGCCGGTCGCGCGGATAGGAGCACAATATGCGGGACCAGATTTTGGATTCTCTCGTGCACGCTGCGAACTGCCGGCGCACTCGCGCTCCCCCTCTGGACAGGTAATGACAGAGGTCGCAATTTCGAACCGGCTGCCGAAATTGCATCGGGAACGGGAGAGTCTGGCGGAGACTTCGTTCCAGACGTATTTGAATATTGTGAATGGCTAGTTAGGGCTCGGGAGGTAAAGAGGCGTGTGATTCCGGGCTTGCATTGTTGCAAGCGCTCAAGACGCATCCGATGGACGGGGATGATGAGACCGGTTATTTGAATTCACGGGCGAATGTCTCGGATCGCTACTTTCTCCACTTTTTACAGTCTTCTGGTTGAGGACAGCAATGACCCGTCGGGATGGCAGGACGAGTGAGCTAGGCGAACATCAGGAAAAAATTGCGTACGGCGTAACAACCGATTCACCGCGTTCCCGGTCGGTAACCTAAATCTTCGAAAACTCAAAGTCTGAAATTTGTATCCCTAGAAACTTAAAAAAAAAAAAAATAGAAAAAAACTTACGACATTATCGTACGTTTCGTACGACAATATTTTGCCGTATGACGTACGTATACCTCGTACGCTATCAAAAGAAGGAAACCATCTCCGACCAAGCGTCTCCGGACGAAGCGGTCTGACCGGCACTACAATGTCGATAAATCATGCCGTGGCTGTGCAATACTTACATCATCAAACTGGAAAGCGATGCGTCACCGCGCCACACTGGAACACACAAGAACAAAGACAAATAAGTAAAACGATAAATCACGAATCCGAAAAATTTAATTCGCGCTGCATTGCGGGAGTGAAAGGGAAGCCGGAGGTGAGGAGAGGTCCGCGCGGAACGGGGTTGAGAGGGCCGCGAATGCAGGCAGTTTACAAATCCGATAATGCCGAGTGCGCCATCGAAGGGTCCTTGTCTATTTATGGATACTGTTGAGACACGCTAGAGCGATTTCGAATTGTACGCATACGGTTATACGAGCGATACACACAGTTCTCGCCCGTACCCGAATCGCGTTATATTCACACAGGTAGAATATTCGCGTTATATTCGCGCTGTGGGGTGAGGGAGGGGGGAGGTGAAAATATCACGATAGCGAAAGCGCGTCGGGTACGGTAGAACGACACGGACGGAGATAGCCGTGTAGGATTGTGCACGCGCTCGTCAGCGTGTGCAACAGACCGGTGTGGCGCAAAGCTGCGAGTGCGTTATACCGAAAAGGGACGAGAGAGGAATATAGCGAGGTAACGGGACAGCCGTTATTCCCGGGCAGAGGTTTCCTCCGTTCGTGCATCCGATATATAGATTCCAATACAGAAATCAAACTGGATGTACGCGAGTACCGATGTATACATATACATATATGTATGTATGTAGGCGATACGTGGACGCGTCTGGGGATGCAGTATTGCGGTGACTACCGCCACATCGTTTTGTTAAACCCATCGATTGAATATCCAACCATTTCCTCTATCTCCGATCGAATATTCTCATAATCGCACAGGTGACGATTGGAAAAACATCGCTACAAAATTGAATCGCCGCCAGGATAATTCGTCACCGCATGAAACGGGGACATGCAGAAAAAAAAGAGACGAAAATTGCGGTCGCGTTCAATCCGATGGATCCATGGATATCACGGAAATGGAACTTGTTCTAGCTATCTGGTTTTTCTTTTTTTTTTTTTTTTGCAAGTATTGAGAGATGGAATTACGCAATGTTTGGGATATGGTAAACAAGGTATGTTTCTACGGATTTAAAGTTAATTATCGACAAGTTTTTTATGTCTGTATCTGCTTTCCGAAATGTTTACAATCTTGCTTTTAATTTTTATGTTGCGATTTTGAAGTCAGAAATTGTATTTCCGACTGCTATTAATTTGAAACGTGCGTGGGGACGAGAGTGGAGAGTGAACAGACACCCGTCCAGAAGCGTCATTATCGTCGGTATATTTTTATGATCATCAGCGACTTCTTTATTAAGTGTGCCAAAGAAGTTGAGCTACTTGGCATTCCGAACTTGGCACGCGCCATGAATCTTGTTAAACACGATTCCGGTCAGATCGGCCCCTTCCAGCCCGTCTTGGCAAGTGCTATTATGGAGTAACACGTGACGGCGCGATCCTGCGGTACTTATTACGAAAGACCAACGCGTGACCGAGCGATGCTTCGATCCCATCGTAATGCAAAACGAAATTACAATCGGAAACTCCAATGACGCAGAAATCATCAAAACACGCGCCTGCGCCTTAGCCGCGAATTCAACATCCTTGTATCCAAAATGTGGCGCACCTACCAAAAATATAACCGAATCATGCTACGCATAAAATTTCTCTTTATTCCCAAAAATAATTTGCAATTTTTTCCCCGTAAAAAAAATCACAAAAATCATATTTCCATTTTTTCAATATTTCTCGTGTTCTTTTCCATCTTCAGCTTTGCGCGTAACTTTAAAGCCGTAGATATTCGATCGTGCGAGCCAAACTGTCCGGGAATCGTTATCGGCGTCGGAGAGGCCGCGAAGTTTGTGAGGCATCGCGCAAAGTCGTTTAAAGCCGGACGAGATGATAAGAGAAAGAAATGACGATGTGTCAGCGTGAGCGGCGCGCGTCGCCCGCGCAGACCGGACGTCCGTCTTCCCTCTTGATCCGTATCGATAAGTAAATACGCGAGAGAGCAATTACTCAACAAACTCCCGAGAAAATCGATATCTGCCGGTGAGCGTTCGTAGAAAAGTTGTTTAATTATTTTTTTCCTCAAGGAAGAAAAACGACACAGTCCGTCGAGACATTTTCACTGTGCACTTCGAGCTTTTACTGCCCGTTTCACGAGCTCTCCAAAGTCATATCAACTCGACGTACGTCGTGCGAACTTTGGCACCCTGCGAGTTCCCACGCGAGAGGCCGAAGTTCGCGCGAGCCTCGAGATTAAAAAGTACGGATAAACTTTAATCCGGCGTTAAACGGCCCATCGACGGAATAATCGTCAGACATTCAATAAACCGATGTCGAAACTCAGATAAAAATATCGCTCGCTTATCGAATAAAGTCACTTCGGCCGTTAATTTTCTTCGTCGTCTGACCCCGATTATAATTCCTCTCGTTTATCTTCGGCTATCTTATTTCGAGGACTTGACCTAGTAAATTGATCCACTAAGGAGGGGGAGGGGGTGAAGAGTGATTAATACCAACTAAGAAATTTTTCCTCAGCAATACATTTTGCCCGGAAATGCGACCGAGTATCCCTCGATGGATTAATGTAGTGCGCCATTGAAATTTCGTCGCTAAAAGTTTAAGTACTTTGTGCAACGTCCAGCGCAGACGGAGTAACGGAGGAGAGGAAAGGTGGCCAAGAACCCTTAAAAGTTTTGTATCTTAATAATATCCGCTCCAAAAACCAAATGCACGAGTTGTTCATTCGCTCAATTGTTGCAATATGTAGAGCGGGGCAAAACGGGCTTGAAAATCCGGATGTGTCGTTGGGACAAAATGCGGCATTCAAAAATTATTGGAAAATTGAGTTTTGCCCTCACCGTTCCGAATTGCCCCACTGTCCCATTTTGCCCCGCGCGTTACAGGGCTAAACTGCCGGTCGGCGAAAATCGAATACAGAACACACCGGTTTTCATTCAATTAAAGATATTAAATCGAGGGGGAGACGATGAGGGGACGAGGCACTCCGGGAAAGCAGCTGCTATGATTCGACTCCTCATCCCGACACCTCTTTCGGGAATTTCCGCCGACTTTTGGGATAGTTCGCCGAACAAGCAGCAGCGGCAATTATTCCCGGCCGAAAGTTCTGCCCCGAAAGTTTCGACGCCCGAGGCGTCGGACTTTTGCGCGGGGAGGTGGGAAACTAACTGCGGGAACTGGGATGTGGAAAGTGCGAGTCGAAGCGAACGTTGAAAATGAAAAATTTATCAGACACCGGTGCTGATAGTTTACGAAAATTTTTGATAGCGTCGAAAAACGTCCGCCGCGTCCTGTCATGCGCGTCAATTATAATGGTCGGGGCGCGTTCGTTATAAATTCGGTAGACTCTTTGCATTGATTATTTTATTTTTTCTTCTTTTTTTCTTTTGTCGAAAATGATTTTCGTGAATTTACCGATCCGGCTAGAGCTTCGAGTGCTCTTTAATGTAATGAAATTAATTAATGAAGTACGTTCGCGCATTTTGTACGATGTTCGCTGATGGGCGCGGAGCATTTCCGCCTTTCCGGCGGACAGGAACGAACAGCGAAGCGAGGAAGAGGGAGATATCGGTACTAATGGTTTACAAAAAAAATGTATGGTATCGAAAACCGTTGTTATAAATTCGGGAGTCTTTTTGCATCGATTTTTTCTTTTTTTTTTTATTAGAACGTATTTTCGCCACATTACCGACCTAGTTGGAGTTTCGACTGCTTTTTAATTTGGGACTTTTGCATCGATTCTTTTGCTTCCTCATAGATATATGAAAATTTCAAATCTTTTTTCTCCTTTTTTTCATCGAAAAAAATTTTCGTCAAATTATTTACCCAGTTAGAGCTTCGACTGCTTATTAATGCAAGTGAATGAACAACGTTCTTTCATCAATGCCTTTTTTTCTTCTATTTTTTGTCGAAAATAATTAAAAAATCAAGTTACTGACCCACTCAGATTTTCGACTGCTTTTCAATGCAAAAAAAAAAAAAAATGAATGACGAACCGCATTCGCCGTTTTTAGCCTGGGTTTCATAAAACTGCTCGAGCTATATCGGTCTCTGCGCGCCATAAAATTTTCAACCACCGAAATTCGATCCCCTCACATCAGTGTCGAGGAATCCGATTCGATTATCGTCCGCGATGTATCATTCAGCCGACAAACTTGGCGAGACCCTCCCATTCTTGGGCGAACTATTTTCGAACTCGGCGGAGTCGGCTCGAATTTGACGGTTCGAATTTCCGCGCCTTATTGCCGTCCGCCCGAGTATTCCAATTGGAATCCCACCGGTAAACTAATCTCCCGGGTAGAATTTCTGTGTGGCTATCCAACGGGTAATGTGTCTTGACGCGAGGAGCGAGCAGCGCGGGACGACTCGGAGGCCTACAAGTTGGGCGAGTGCGAAAGTTTGTCGCCCGAGTGGAAAGCGCGTCGCGCAAAGTTTCCGCGCATCCGTGAGTCGGGTCTGAGACGGGCGCGGAGCGTTTCCGCTTTTGCGGCGGGGCGGAAGCGGCGCGGAGCGTCTTCGCTTCCGCGGCGGGAAGGACCGAACGACGAAGGCGCGGAGAGGCTCTCGGGAATTTTGCATCGACAAGCACCGATGGATAGGCGAGGAGAGAAAACTGCGGCCCGGTTAAAGCGATGAAATTGACGGGATAGGAAAAAGGGCTCGGGGCGCAGCCGGAGGCGCCGTATATCGATGAAACTCGTTCGATAGACAGAGGAAAAGCGCCCTCCGATGCATAGCAAGTCCGCCGGGAGGGAGGCCGAACGGGAATGTGAAAAATAGAGTCGGATGGATTGAAACATCGAGGCGGGTTCATGAAAATTGCCAGACGAAACTTTAACGGTGGGAAACAGAAGAGCCGTTCGAGCAGCTCGGCGAAGGGTCGGGAGCCAGCTGATGCCCGAACGTCGGCTTGGAGTATACGCTGAAAAAAATTGGTTGGATTAACCAAAAGTCGAGGCGACATACGTTCGAAGCTGTTATTCGTTTGGTAGAAATAAAGCATTGTTTTGTTAAAGGATTTGTTGCTTCAATTTATTCGAAATTCGTCGATTGAAACAGACGTTTTGTTGTAGCAACAAAAACAACCTTTGAACATATATCAATGCGCATTCGCTTAATCCAACCATTTCTTTTTCTCAGTTTATACGGTGAATCTGTACAGTCGAATTGGATCCGCCGACTGATAAATATAGGTTTCGGTAATTTCGGGATATTTCAGTACATTTCGAAAATGTCGATAATTTGGGTGTATTTTGGGAAATCCGATAATCTCGATAATTTCGATAAATAGGATAATTTCGATAATTTCGATAAATAGGATAATTTCGGTAATTTCGATAGCTTCGATAATCTCGATAACAAATCTGGTTGAAAATGTTAATGTATTTAGTCCCGTTAGGTCGAAGCCTTCTGATATCGCGCACACAGAAAAAAAAGTCGATTCAGCCATCAAAATGATCGCTTACGAGTGGCGAAACAAATTTTTGGTTGATCGAAAGGAATACCTCGTTGATCGAATTAACAGGCCGTCGAATCAAATGTTTCTCTACTTACTACGACAACTATTTAGTTTTGTTGAATCGACTTTTTTTCTCTGTGCATTTTTGCGCGATACGCCTAGGCTTCGCTATACGGATTAAATCTCATTAACAAGGGTAAAAGTCGTCAACAACAGCGCAATCCTACAATCTATTCTCCTGCTTATCGGGCGACCCGTATTCACAAATTTCACCCTATGCAGGTACAATCTCTAACTTTTCCTAATGAGAAAAAAAAAAGCAAAAAATGGAAGAAACATCGACCATACATCAAAATGTTTGGCTTACCGAGAAAGGGCAGCTTTGCCCGAGAACCCGATATCCGCAACATCAAGAAAGCTCGCAATATTTCTTTTTTTTTTCACTAACAAGAAGCTTCGTGAAGGAGCTTCGGAATTCTACGGTTTGTCGTTCCCTTGAAGCACCGTGATTACGATATACAAGGATTCAGAGCGCCGGCCGGGGGGAAGGGAGGGGGGGGGGGGGGGAGAAGTGTTTGTGTAGATATAGTTATGAGGAAAAAGAAGAAAAAGTTACGGGCGGAGAGAGGCCACTGGGTCAAAGCGAGTTTAGCCGAGGACGAAGGCGAAGGAGTCCAAGATGAGGAGGGAGAAAGAGGGGGAGTGGGGGGAGGTGAAGATAAAACGAAGAGATATAGACGAAGAGAATTAGAGAGACGAGCTATGTGAGACTTGAAAGAGCCGCGGAGCAGCGGGAGAGAAGGGACAGCAGAAGAAGCTGGAGACTTTACGGAAGAGCCCGCGGACGAGCGGGAGGGGGGAGGGAGGGGGGAGGCAAGCGTGATAAAGCGACGGAAAGAAGTTGGCCGCAGAAAAAAAAAAGGAGAGGAAAAAAAGGACCGGCAAATATTATCTACGAGCAAAGCGGCCTCCGGCCCATTTCTCCGCGTTTGCGCGCTTTCCCTCGAGTGCTGCCCGTAAAATATATACTATATTTTCGTCTGGCGGGTACATCAGCCGTAAAACTGAAAAAGGGAAGGAAGCGGAGGGTGAAACGTAGAACTACAAAAAAAAAAAAAAAAAACGAAGAAAATCAACAGCTCTATATCGGGGAGAAACGAAAATGGTCTCAGCGTTTTCCGGCTGCAGAGTCAAACCGAGCGAGGGGGGGGGAGTGAGGGATAAGAAAAGAAAGAGAAAAGTCAAGATCGATAAGGCCTCGCTTAATGGATAGCCCGCATACATTTGCTTTTCTTATCGGTGTTTTTTTTTTTTTTTATTTTATTTTTTTTTTTCTTCTTTTTCTCCCAAAGAAAATCCGTTTCATTAAAGTCGACCGGGGATTAAGCAAACAAACTTCGAGATACACAGGACGCTTGCGTGGAGGGTTTCGGTCTGGTTGGCTTAAATACAGTTTCGCCCGAAGAGTTTCGAGCTAACGTTGTGTATGCTTAGCTGAATATTTAGTCAGACCAGTCACCTGGGCCACGCGAGTCTCGTGTATTTTGCACGAAACGTAAGCGGTTCGAGAAGTGGGCTTGTGTTATGTGTAATTATTTTTTAACGAGTTGAAACATCCACGTTAATCACGATGTTGTTTACATCAAGGTAATTGGAAATCTTGTGAGTGAAATTTCGTGCGACAGATTTATTCCTCGGAAAAAGTAAACGATATATATGTATGTTAGTGTTTTTATTTCCATGTATGGTTTCGTCAACCTTTTACATTGCCTTTACTCTTCTCAACAAAGCAAACGACTTCCATTAAGAAATAATTTTCGGCTAATCCCGGTCACCGATTTCGAAGCTCTGTTGGTTCTCTGCAGAATGAGCGTGCATTTTTTATTCGTCGATTATCGCGGATGAAAATATTTACCGAAAGAAAGTGAGCCGATAAACGATTGTCAATAAACGTGCACCGACCATCGCGCATAAAGTTTGCCTTGCTAACGTTATCGCCGAAAAGCGTCAATTATTGTGCAAACTCCCTATTAAAGACCGTTTTATAAATTTCGACTCGTACCAAGCTTGAATGAATTTCGAATGATCAAATTTGTCGGCCCAAATAGATAACCAGTATGAAGAAAGTCAACAAAAAGAATTGTTTTTTATTTTTTATCTTTTAAAGATAAAACCCACTTTCCATCGATTTCGCTGTTCGTAACAAACACGAAACGCGGTTTGACCCGGCCGAAAGTTTACGATTATATTTAAATTAAATAAATATTTTTAAATAACATTTTTAGAACAGTAAATAAAATGGTTTATTATTTTCTAAATAAAGATCACTTTCAATCGATTTGGCCTGTCGTATTATCCCCAAATATGTCCACACCTAATCCAACCTTGGCAAATCCCATTTTCGGAAGGCCTCGCGGTTTGACCCGTCCGAAAGTTTACGATTCCCGGGCATTAGATTGTGTTGCCCTGTCGCGCGACGGGCACCGAACAGCCTGCGGTTTTCGACGACGGAACCCGCGGCGAGTCTCTAACCGACGGAGACCGGGGCCGTCGAACTTGAAAATAACCGGAAGAGAAATAGCTCGGCAACGTGCCTTAGACGACGAAATTGGCGTCAGTGTTTCACCGTGCACGTCGATGGACGTCACAAGAGTTTATTGAAGGAACCGCTCGGAGCCAGAAGGGCGCGATATACATGTTTGGCACACCCAGAAAAATAACTTATTGAACGCGCACCCGCAAATAAACATTTATTTGCTTTACATAAAAAAACATTAATTGATTTAAATAAATGTTTATTTAAGCCAAATAAATATTTATTTAAGTCAGATAAATATTTATTCAAACCAAATGAATACTTATTAAAAAAAAAAATATATTGATTTTAGGTTCGCTCGTCAAATAAATTATTTTGTCTGGGTGCGACGCGGGTCGCGCTCTTATGACTTTTACCGGTTCATATTGCATAGACACGCATCCACGCACACACACACACGCGATGAAACATTTTTATAGAGTTCGAACCAATCCCTGTTCGCCCACAACCATATAATATAATAAAAAAACAATAAAAAAAGATCATAAAAATTAACGTATAAATTTACGATTAAAAAAAAGCGTGGCGACGTGCGCTACCGCGGGAGCTGATAAGAAATAGAGAGCATAAATTTTCCGAGCGTGTGTTATTCGACGGTGCAAAAACGATTTCAGGCGGTAGCGCCCGCGCGGCCGCGGAAGGGTACGAGGGCGGTTTGTAAGAGAAAAAGACAACCAAATAATTTCGTCCGTGCTTTCCGAATCGAGAGAGTGCGAGCGAGGGAGAGGTGAAGAGAGAGGAGAGAGTGTGAGGGCGAAACTAAGATTCCGTGACTGTAGAAATGCGGAAAAAGAGAGCGAGTGCGGTGAGGGTGAGGAAGGGGTGGGTGGGCAATAAAAATCTAAGAAACGACTTTCACGCGTGCTGCAGACGCCCCGTCGAACGATCGTTTAGAGTCGAACCTGCGGCAAGCCTGGTGGCCCAGATCGAAGTGGGACCCGAGGAAGAGAAACGTGTGTCTACCGCGAGCGTAGGGCCGCGACCGGAGTGGCCTCGGAGTGGCATCGCCTTTGAGGGTCGGGGAGGGCGGGGCAAAACGGGACGGAGAATCGGGATGCATCGGTGGGGCAAAATAGAACGTCGTAAGATGACTGGAAAATTTCGTTTTTAAAAAGGCAGTTCAACGAAATTGGGCGACAAGACATTTGAAAAATAAACAGGATACTTAGTAAATAAAGCCAAAAATGCGGAAAAGGTTCCTTAAATGATTGGAAGATAGGGAAAAGAAAAATAAAAAAATAAAAAGAATCGGATTTAGCCAGATGGAAAAAAGATATTGAACTTTTTCTTAAATCCGGATGATTGCGTTTTTGAAAACGCAATATTCCAATAATTTTAGGAGGTCCCATTTGCCCCGATCAATGCATCCCTACTGTCGGTCCTATTTCGCCCCGCTCTCCTCTAAGGCTAAGGGTAGGAGGGTGGGGGTAAAGTAAATTCTACGGAAATTACACGAGAAAACATAAAAAAGAAACGATCGCGGTTGGAATCGTCGGAGCTCTCCGACACTCCAGTCGTGCATACATGCATCGCAAATTTATAGATCCGCACTCTTTTCTCTGGCACCAGAAGCGAATTATCACCCCCGCTCGATCCGGCGTAACGGGATTTGGTAACGCGATGGAATTCGTGTGCGACGTTGCGAAATTTTAGCGCTCGGTCTTGATGGCAAAATTATCGGTAACGAGAAGAATTGCTTTAACTGAATCCACCTCGTGAATATCTACATCGGGGCGTAAATTTTTTTATTACCGACCGGATCTCGCCGCCTTGCCTTCGATAGAAACGAATTGGCCGGGGGAACATTTTTTTTCGAACCACGATTCTTTCCAATCGCTTTCCTCCTCAGCCGGAATTGGAATTAGAGATTTCTTTGCCAAGTAATCCGGGTACGTGGAAAGTTGGTGGTTCCGTTTCGATCGGAGTATCGGGAACGGGTCGAGCGAGTGCACGGATAAAAAAAGGGTGGCTAACTTTCGAACTTAGCGAAGATATAACGGGTATACGAAGAATTTACGTGATCATCAGTCCGGCGGTACGTAGGTTGCCCGTTCCGATTAGGATCGACGGCCCACCGAGAAAAGTACATATATATGTATAAGAAATATATATATATACATGTATATTTCTTATAGATATATATATATATAAAGGCGATATCCCAAAGTAGTCGGGCGAAGAGCGAGTTGTATAATACATGGAAGAGGAGAGACGAGAGGCAAGAGCAAGAGTAAGGAAAGCGCCGGATGCGAAAGGGAAGGACAGGAAGAGGTACAAGGATGGGAGAAAGGGAGATGAAGGATGAGGAAGGACTCCCGAGACCTCCGGGGAAATTCGTACGATTGGTATTCTATAGGCCGCGGCAGTGGGAGCGGCAGAAGGCAAAGGCCGTAGAAACCAGTACGGAACTAGCCGTTCCGTAGTCCCCGAGGTACGGAGGACTAATGGGAAAGCTTGCCGCCACTTTCCACCTTTCTTGAAAACTTCATCCGAAAAACTTGTCCTATAGTCCGTGACCGTACTGCTCCAGCCTCGTATATAGATCCATCGAAATATATATACATACATATATATGTATATATATAAAAGGTAAGTCGGGGCGATGTGGCCATGATTTTTCTACAATGAAAATTGTAGTTAAAAAAACCTTAAAATTTTGGTCGGAACCAACTCTACAAACATCGAACTGAAGTAGTTCACTCAGAACTTTTCATATTTTCGATGCGTGACTTAATCGCAGCTCTATAAATAAATAGTTGCGATCGGCAATATCACCCGGAGATTAAGAGGGGGTTAAAAGTTATTACTAGTGACAATATCACCCTGACTGACCATATAAAAAAATTACCACAATAACAAAACCGTCAAAATCTTATTATATCCACATGAACTAAAAACTCTGCAAAACTCAGCGCCATTCGTTTTTTACCTTTAAAGATATCACGGGTAGCCAAATCACCCGCGTGGTCATATCACCCTTACGTAACCTATGTATAATTCCTCATACCTATGTACGATGTGCATCCAGGTACGAGGAGCTTTGCCGCAGCCTGCCCCATCGAATCATCGTCCTCCTGCCGTTCTTGCTTTGTCATTTTTACAATCGAATAGGGAAAAAAACTAAAAAAAAAACATACGGTCAAACTTCGTATTCGCGGTCTATTATAAGCCGGAACGCGAATTACGCACGGTGAATCCTAGCGGTGAGCATCTTTATTCCATATTTCTCGATCCTCGAACCTATCCGAGGGGTTCTCGGCATGTCGGCGTGTTTCGAGTGCTCTCTGCCCCTCGCGGTGATCTGTGTACTCGGTAGAAAAGTCTGAACTAACAATAAGCCTGGGCGGTCGTGGCATTCGAGATGCCCGAGAAAGCTATAAGGTATATGCGGTAGAGCCGCCGGAGTGCAACGCTTCTCGGTGCAATGCTGCAATGCCACGAACGGCGGAGAGCCGGGAACTCCGAAGAAACTGGGTCGAGCGGAGTCGACCCTGATTATACTTCCATTCTTCCTTGCGCGTTACAGCCCATCCGAATGTCTTGCACATCGCTAATCGGTGAATTCATAAAAGTGCCGTTTCTGCGACTCTCGTTTCACAAGATGCGTGGTTTTTTAATCCGAGACTAGGAAGGGACATTGAGGAGTAATCGCTTCCTCATAATATCACTTGATTCGCAAAATTGGTTCTTTGAGAAAGCATTTTTTGTGTTTTCGATTCCTCGTACAGAAAGCTTTGCGAATCTAGGGATATTATGAAGAAGAGAGTTTACAAATTCAATTAAATTTTTTTTTTTCAACCTCAACGTCAACGACTGGCCGGTTTAAGTTCAACGCGATAATGGACAAAATACTAAATTGCGCATAAAAAAACAACTTCAAATTTCTTCATGAAATTTTGAAGAAACATTATCTATTAACTACACATACTGTGGGTGAAGTTTGCGTCTTGATCAGTCGAGGCAACCTCGAGTTATAGCGGTCTGAATTCTTCGTGTCTGATTCATACACACACACAAATACATCCGCGCACTTTTTCGAAATGTGTTTTTTCTGCAAAATACGTGAGGATGTACGGAGAAATTTTCCACGGTGTACGTAATCCAAAAAGGATTTTTCTTCAAATTACCATAAAAATGCTGACAACGTTTCACCCGGTTGGTAAAAACTACTGCAAATGCCGTTTCGAGACAGCAGAAGTTTCCCGTAAGAAAGGAAATTGTCGCTCACCGCGCCCAACAATTCCCCCGTGACCAAATTTCCTTTTTCTCGAATGTGTGTCGTCAGAGCGGCATTCATTACGGTTTCTGTTACCGACGGTGGTGTTTCGCGAGCCCTCACACGTTACCGAGTCTCAGCTCCGACGCTCGTCCACTTTGGGAAACAATCATTCCTAATGCAGTGTACCACAGCCGTGAACGGGAGGTTGCACGGTTGACGAGCAAAAATTCTAATAACGGATGGAACGCGTTTTCGTCGCGGCGTCGACACCCGGAGAGAAAGCCGGGTTGATTCGGCCGTGGGTGGTGCGCTAAGGATTTCGCGGAACAGCTATTCCGGTCTGTTGCCGTTGTCGCTTTGCTCTGCTCTGTCACCGCGGTACGTGTACCGAAAGCCCGAGCGCTTTCAGGGATTTCAGTTTCCATCGCACCGATTTCAAGACCGTCCGGAGCTTATCCGCCTCCGTACTTTTATACATTAGACGGTAGGGCGTTGGGTCTGCGGTCGTTCGGGCGCTTCGGCGAGCGGCGCCTCTTACAGAGGATGAATATTTTAAAGGTACACGCCACCGGATAGCGGGAGGTTGTTCGCCAGCAGAATTCGCGGAACTAAAAGGCGAAATGCACCAAGGCGATTCAGTAATCCGCGAGTGGGATTGCTGCACACGATACACATGGCAACCCGCTACATGATATCGTGCGAGACGGCGATATGTGAAATCTAATCGCCCCGTTACGAGAATAGGATCCGATAGGATTCGACGACGGAAGGACGTAGGAGCGTGGTTTGTGCAGACTGTGCTGTTTATTAATACACCAATTTGTATTTTGGAATATCGACGTTATATAAGTGGGTGTCTGGGATTATTTCTGGTGCGGATTTCCGACGGTGATCAGAGAGGTTGGAGTACCTAAATTGATACCTCTAGCTACAGCGTGCAGAGTCAGATCGCACCGCGAATATCTTCGTATTGTCCCATCATTTCGACGTTCTGTCTGGTTCATGTTTCTGTTGCTTTTCTATTCCTGGTTCAGTAATCACTAAGTCGAGAGTCGGAATGCCGATACTCGATACTAACGATGCAATGGTTGGGTGAAACAAGATCCCCAGAAACTGGTACCAGGAGAGAGCAAAAAATCGACAACAAACAACTATGGGGCCTCCGTATCACGTGCAGGTTTTTAATGGCTCAAAACTATATTTTTTGCTGGTCCACACCCGAAAGTTTGTATGTATCGAAGATTTTTTACGAAAACTCGACTTTACAGCTAGCATATCAAGGGCCTCATGCGAGCGGCGTTCGCCCACTCTCAAGCTATCTTGAATTCCCAGGAGGCGCATTACCTGAACAATGTTCACCGTGTACACCGTTCCTCTCTCGCTAGTATCTATACCCACCGACTACACGAGACTACACATACCCCTGACTTGAAAGCCATTTTCATACTGCACTTCGCGACCTCCAAAGCATGAAGAGAGCCAAAAGAGACCGAGCGGCTGCTTCTTGATGGCCACTCTACTTTAACCCTCGGAACTTTTGACCCCCCGGATCCTTGACTCCCCAGCTGATCCGCACTTCACCCTTTATCGACCTTTCATCCACCCTGCTGCAGTATTCAACTCCACTCAACCATACCCAACCGAGAATCTTCAGGGGATGATGGCGTGACTGCCTTCGAGATTAGTGGTCATCCGGATGTACGGGGCAAGTTGATGTTGGGGGTGTTATACGATCGTCCGTAGATCTTCGTTCGCCGCTCTCTCGATCCAGCATTCAAAAACCCCCACCATTACTTTCTTTTTCTTACCTCAATCACCGCCCGCACGATCTACTCGAAGCGAAACGACGCCTTCCTTCCTTATGCATTGTCCGCGCTATGTGGCCATAGATGTAGCAAGTTTTTCCCGCTGAGGAATCCCCAAAGAAACCGTTGGCGAGGTAATCTCTCGACCTTTACCCTCCCCATCTTCTTCTCCGCCAACGTCCTCCCTCGGACGGACGACGTGCTTACTTTTTATAGACCACTGCCGGGATCGCTCCCATCACCGGGCCGGCGTCGTTCGTACTCGATCTCAAAGTGACTCGGGGATTAGTCTCGGCTTTCACACGGTTTAGCGACCACATGGAAACACGAGTAATCTGTACTTCGCCGTGGCATTTCGGCCGATTCACGTTACATCGCCTCTCTTCGGAACTCCATTGCCTCGCCCGCGATGCGATCGACGCTTCATTGCACGGACAATGCGCCCGCCCGCCTTTATCACTGTGTGGGCAACGATGATTTGCGTAAGCGTGTCGGAGGAACGCTGCCCGATCCTCGCTCGAAAGGCAATTATGCTCGACCGCTCCGAAACATAAACATACCTCCCGATGCGTGGCGGAGCTGGCACCCAATTGTACTCGGGGCGTACCGGCTCCACTCGTTACAATGCGGTACTGGCCGGTGCGCCGATGCATATCTAACGTGTTACGCAGGGGGTCAAAGGGAACTCTCTCCCACTCCCGCCCTTTATCACTCGATGTTTCGCCTCCCTCCAGCGTTACCGGCAAGTACCGCTGAACTGCCGGCGGGCTGCCGGTGCACTTTCATTACATTCGCCCGTGAGCCGAGCATATTAAAAGTTGCAGATGTACGACTCGAACGGATATGACCGCGCGGTCGCGCTGCAGCTCGAAGGAACCGCTTTTGCCCGGACTGGCTCGCTTATTACCAACTGGTAACTACTAACTAGCCATTATTGGATGCGGGGAGGGAAGAGGGAAAAAATAAAATTCAGCGAAGAGACATCCGCAGCTTGAGCGGAGAGCGCGGAAACTCCGGTACGAAACTTTCGTGCGCAGCTATTACTTTTCCATTGAAAAGTTCTGATTGTATTAATATCTCTGAATTCGGCTCCGCGGCGATCTTTCCGTATATGTCGGAGACAACGAGAAAAATTAAAAATCGAGAAAACAAAATTGGCGAACTTTGTCATCGAATATCCGGAAGATCGGTAAAAATTTACCGAGACTCGGATAAATTCGCGACAGTCTTGCCAACTTTCGTCTCTACCCTGGGGCCGCGCACCGGTTTACTTTCCTCCGGAGATCCTCGCGGATAATATCGTGTTAGAGGGTCGAACGGCTCACGTGCCGACACGCGTTACAACTTTTTCTCACCGAAATAATCCCGTCGGTCGGATTATAACGAGCCGGCTATCGCAGTGTAATTTTCACTCTCTGCCGAGAGGCGAAAGATTTTCTCTCGGGGGTTGAAAATTTTCTCGTTCGGCGGGCTAAGTGCCCGGCGCTCCTGGGCCGGAGAACGTGGCGGATAACACGATGGGAATGATAATTGGGAGGAAGGTGGAAATAAAGAGTCAACGGCGGAGGCGGAGGAGAGCGATAATTCGACAGGGTTAAGTCGGCAAGTACGTATTACGCGCGTGCTCGGTGCGGATAACGAGGTCTTCGGAGCGCGGAGCTGGTCGTTGCGAATTTCGGTATTACGCGAGAGGTCGAGGGGCGCCGGGATTGGAAACGGTGTGTATAGCCGGGCCTGGAAGCACGATGCGAAATAGCTTTTAGCGCCGGGACGAAATCTGCTCGCGCATGCTATATGTATCACGCGGAGAAGCATGGGACCGGAAGTTTGCCCGATTCATCATCGAAGGCGCGCGTGGTTCCGCGTCCCTCGTACGCACAAACTCGACCCATTAACTCGTACATTCGCCGGTAAATGGGTTACACCCTGCGGTCTTTCTCGTCCGACCGGCTCGTCAATCCGTGCCACACACCGCACCCCTATGACCCCGCCACTGTTGAAACGGTAATGCGGGAGTTTGTCCCGTCTACCAACTACGACCATTTGCATCAAGCAACATCGCAAACAAAACGAATCACGTATGTGGAAATTATTTATTTATTTATTTTTACCTATCGAAGGTAATTGATCTTTCAACTCTCGATTTAGTGTTAGATTACGTCCATTATAGTCGTTGAAAATACTAAATAAGTATATGAATAAGATCCTACTGATGTTGAAACGGTAATGTTGGAGTTTGGCCCGTTTACCAACTACGACCATTTGCATCTAGCGACATCGAAAACAAAACGAAGCTCGTATGTGGGAATTATTTTTCTTTTTTTTACCGATCGAAAATGGAGGTTAGTCCTTTCAAATATGGGTTTAGTGTCAAATTACGTACATCAGTTGGTAAAAAATTGAAATAAGAAATAACTATGCAGAATAAAATTGTATCTGATGCTTTCGAAGTCCAAGAGGAATTATTACCAACGTCGCCGGTGCGGTGGTGTAATGTTCTGTTGGTTTTTAACGTCAAATAAATTATATGTCGGTATATTATATGCCCGTTACCGTGCGGTCGATAATGTTTCGACGAGTTCGTAGATTTGGTCAAATTTCGAAAGAAATCGATACATCGACAATAATTGCCCGCAACAAATAAAACTGTTATCGATACGTCCGATGTGCTAACCACGCGCCTCCGGCTAAATCAATTATATACACGTAATTCGCAGGGCGAGCGGTATAGCACGAAGGATTCCGCGAATTACGTATCGGGTATAATGAATCGACACCAACGGCCCCATGCCCGGCGAATTTCAACTGTAAGCTGATTAATAACGCGCGCGAATAATATCGACGAATTGTGTTTCACGTAAATATTCAATATTTCCATTTTCCGTCGGTGAAATATTTTATTTTCTGTATTCTATATTTTATTTTCTGTATTCTATATTCTATGTTCTTTATTCTATATTCTATATTCTATATTCTATATTCTATCTTCTATTTTCTATTTTCTATTTTCTATTTTCTATTTTCTATTTTCTATTTTCTATTTTCTATTTTCTATTTTCTATTTTCTATTTTCTATTTTCTATTTTCTATTTTCTATATTCTATTTTCTATTTTCTATATTCTATTTTCTATATTCTATACGGTGACGGCCGAGAGACAATGGTTTGGCGAAGTCGGTGTCGAGGATGCTTCAATGGCTGGCTGTTCGACGGTCTCCGAGTCCGTTAATTTAAGGTTCTCCGGACGAGTGGTTCGTGCGCGCCGGGGCCCACATACACCGAGGTGCATAGCGAATAAGCCAATGCACTCCGCTATACCTGCGACTAAACGGGAAGAAGGCTAGTCGCCTCGGGAATATCGCGAAGTCGTCCGAGCGCACGAGAGCGAGCACGGATGATGTGCAGTGGCTCTCAAACCTTGCGCGTGTTAGTACTTAGCCGGACGCGAAACATTTAAGTTTATATGACAAACAATTCATCGACACCAGAGTTTTCCCTTTTTCCACACATTTACTTTTTACCCCGAATCTTGTAACTATTTTTTTTCCACCCGTCGACACTTGTAAATGTTCCAGAAAAAAAACCAGAATTCTTTTCTTATCCTTACCTCACCGCTGTTTTTTTTTTTTTTTTTTTTTGCGTATTCGATTCACATGTATTCTGCTTACTCCACGGTGCAAATAGAAAAAAAAGAATGAAAACAAGTCACGTAGCTCGGAAAGTGGGTCGCACGAATGTAGCGGGAAGAGAAATACACGATATATCAAATTTCTCGGTTATTTTCTCACATCCATGAAGGCGCAAGGTACCCCATAAGTTTATTCCCTCGACAGGGAAAATTGACACGTCGGTGGGTGCGCAAGAGCGCCGTCACTGGCAATTCTTGTGTTCGGGCTTGAAGCGAGTCTGAACCACGTACGGAGGTGGGAAGGCTGTTTTTTTATTTTTTTTTTTTAACGAAATCGCCGGGCTATGCCAGCTCGGAATATCCATTTATCTTGGTGCGCGCGGTAAACTGCGGGTCGGGCGGCTGAAACAACGCCGTTTTTGGAACGGAAACACGGTGGATGAAGCGCGCCTCGCGTATGCGTACTTCCATGCCAAGCTGATGTAACGTGGAAAAAATCCTTCGGTACGATTTTTTTAAACAACAATGAAAAAAATCGTTGGATTTAATATGCTTGATTTTTTTCAGATTTTTATACCATGCAGAGGTGTTTGCAATTCCCTCTCATTTCTCTGAAACTCATGCGAAGTGAACGCTATTCACAAGGACTACCTTATACGATATAACGGGTGGCGATGTCACCAACGTGGCCATGTCAGCCCGACTTACCCTATACAAAAATTGCCACAAAAATAAAAATCAAAATCATAATTTTTTTTTTTTTATAAAAATAAAAGCTGCGTATGAAATTGAAGCTGCGAATGGGGATGATTCGAGCCCAACGGATGAGCACCACTGGACTGTATTTTCATGCCGGAGGGACCACGCTTTCCGCTGGTGGGCGTCTACGAAGACACGCCCGCAAAATCCGGCTTCGCAATTGAATTGACCAGAAAAATTAGCACTTCGATGGATGTTTTATTCAGGACACGATGATATACGTGGCACGGATGCGCGTCTCGCAAAATTTGTTTCTTTACCCAAAGCACAATGTAAAGAATCAAAAATAATAAAAATAAATCATTTTTTTTTAACCCTTCAGTACCGTGGACTTTTTGCCGATCGCAAACGAAGATGCCTCCTTTCAACCGCAAAAACGATACGGATGTTCGCAATAAATTTTCTTCTGCGTTATCAAAAAAACAACACTTCAAGATGCATCTATGAATTTGTACACATTTTTTTTAGCACTTCAACCTGTTATTCGAATCGTTCGAAGGTTGCGTCTTTGCAAATTCTCGGTCGTCGTTGAACGAGGACACGGTACGCGAAGTTTTCATCAAATAGCTAATTTCATAATTATCGTCGGTACTTTAATAATAAGAAACAATAACCACTGCCGGATGAGTTTTCTCTAGAGAATACAGCACGTCTCAACATTTCCGCAAAGCCGAACCGACAAGTTGGAACCAAAAAATGAACCCCAAAAAAAAATGCGTGCCTCAAAAAACGGAAACGAAACTTCCGCGCGCATAAATCGTTCCCGAACGCCGAGGATGTCGGTTTCGACATTCGGCCCGATAAGAATGTTTGAAATAAAATTTTGTTGAAAAACGATTTCATAGCCGGAAGGAACGGTACGTCGAAGTCAATAAATAAACGTGCGAAGTGGGCGAGGCTCTCGACGAGGCGAGAGTTATGTCGAGCCGGCTGAGACGCTCGAGGTATCGAAGTGCCGGTAATGCGAGCAGTGCAGCTGCTGCTGATGGCGCGGCGAATGCACACCGGGCTCGGCGCTGCTGCGGGAGTGGATACCGATAGTGGCAGGTATCCTCTGCGTGATAGCGGCTGAGAAACCGCTATAGGTGACAAATTTACTGGAACTTCCGAACGACCTTAATCAAACTTTTCCTCTCTAAAAAAAAACTTTTCCCGTCGAGTTTAATCATTCTCGTATTAAAAGATGCTCGAATGGCGGAGGAGGGGAGGGGAGGGGGGTGGGGTGGGGGGGTTGACAGCCTCGTTTCTTCGCGATCGCATCATCCTTTTAGGTTTATAGGGAAACGAGCGCGTCTTCCCTCGTTCGCCGATGCAAAAAGGATATTGCATACGGAATGAGCGGTGAACCGCGATGAAAGTACCAATCTTCCGAGGATCCGAGACTTGATGGCTGAGTCACTTGACAGGACGTTCTGGCCATCGCTGCTGGAAGGCGTAATTCGGATATGCCCTTGGAAAGAACTTTGTGATCTGATGCCGGTTTGCGGGACACTGGCGGGATACTGGCGGGAGACTGGCCAGGTGGGGGCTGGTCCGGCTGGATGTTGAGGAGGTTGGAGCGCTTCACACTAGTCAAAGACTGCCAGCGAATAATTGTGTGTGCAACCGCATAATTTAAATCCGTACGAGAATAAACATAAGCCTGTCTACGCCAACGGTGGGAATGTCGTATGAAATTTAAGTTGGAAGTTTGCGAGCCGAGCGTACCCGGAAAGTCACGCGAACGAGTAACCGATCGTCTCGGCAGCCGGGCGTAATCAAGATATCCGTGATTATTATTAGATTTGTCCTCGTCCCCCAGCGACGACGCGAATAACGACGAGGAGACGCACGCGAGAAGGTGTATCGCAGGTTTCGCATAACTCGCAAACAGATATCGAATTACAAATGCGTTCTCTGTGTTTCAAAGTCTAGTTAGAGTTATGCATTACCAAGCTTTTCATCCATGCGTAGGATGAAACATGACCGTAGGATGAAACGTCCATACCATCGGTACGGAAAACAGCATATTTGCCTTTTCCATGTAATAAAAAAAAGGGATTCCAATAAATAAAAATGTATCCGAAGATATCTCGCCCAGAGTAAAAAAAAATGATTGGAAAAGAAATTGATTTGATGCGTGTACCGACAATGCGAAGCGTTTGAAGTTCTGGCACCCAAAGAATCGTCGCACGCCTCGCTGGCGCCCCGACTCTCGAAACCCTCGATCGGAACAACATATCCGTCACAGCGGATAGCGTATACACCCAGGGAAACCTTGTGTACCGAAGCTCGTCTCGTTGTGTACACTCCGAGACTTCATTAACGTTATGCATCAATCGTCATTAGACGTGGAGGAGACAGCCCACCCACGGCGTGCACGCCGGTAAATTGGATCGCGGGTAGTCGGTGTTGCACATTGCGCATAGGAGTTAAATAAACTTCTGTGACTGGGGACGTGCAGCTGCGAGCGCGTGTGCTTTTTTTACCCTCCGTCACCGTCGCTCTTGTCTCTCCGGGGAGTCGTTGCTATACAAACTATGAGACGATCCACTTGATTCTCTCGCACCTTTGTGTACAAACTCGTCCCCCGCCTTCCCCCCGTCTCCGCAGCGCTTTCACCGAGCTCCATAAACAACCGAAGCATCCGAGAGATCCTCTGACAAGTAAAATTAAACTTGGAGCTGGTGGGCTCTTGAATTGATCACGCAAGACTTATCACGGTCTAGAAACTGCAACGCGGCAATTGGCGTGGAAGTCGGAGGGTTGACGAGAGGAGCTCGAATTTTCATCGAACCGGCTCGTCAAACTTCGCCGGGAATCGAGCGAGGAGAGTTTTTGTTGTGCGGAAAAAAAGGACCGAGATACACGAGCGAATCAACAACAAAACGAGGTTCGACGAAAATTGAACGAATCGTCGCCAGAATTAAAATTGTAATGATTAATGTACAACCGCATTCGCTGAGAGAATGTTACCGTAATGCTGTTGTCTACCGGTTTTGAATGCGGCAATTGGCGCGGAAGCCGAAGGGTTCATGAAAGGAGCTCGGATGTTCCGACTCGTCAAACTTCGCCGGGAGCCGAGCGAGGAGACTTCTTTTGTTGTGGCTGCGGAAGATAAGGACTGAGGGAACAAAGTGAGAGTTTTATACCCTTTACACGAGCAAAGCCAACGAAAAATACATCATGATCTCTCGGAACACTAAACGGCAGAAAAAGCTTCTGCGGAAGTGGATCGCATCGTTGCCAAAATTAGCTTCATAATAATTAAAGCATTAAGAGGAAGAATTAGTTGAGAGATTGTCATCATAATGCTGTTATCTACTGGACCGTCTAGTATCAAACGGGCTCATTTTACAATTCCCGGAACACACATGGTCGCTTACCCGACTGGTCCAATCACTTTTGCCTACATTGGTATGAACTCTTGTCCCAAGAAATTACCTTTTCAAATGTGCCTATCCGTACTCCGTACGTGCATGACCAAAGGTAGCTTCGGTATTGTCCGTGTGGGCACACTGTCCGACACCCGACGCTTCCACCGGGTAAGGTAGTCGATTAATTTCGATGGGATCTCCCGTCGGCCCCGATGTCGGAGGCGCTCCTTGAGAATCTCGGATGCGATTTCGTTTCGAGTATTCAACGGAGTGGGCTCGAATTCGAGGCACTTCTCCTCCAGTATTCGGTGTCTGATTACTTAAACTTCGAGCGGTCGGGTGTCAAGTGGGCATTGCACGCTACATACATAAACCTACGTTATGTATACATCTGCGCATGTATACTATGTGCGCAGGACGGACCTTCGGCGCCAAGAGTCACGACCACAATGAGCTCATTCCCGTCCAAACATCGACAGATTTGGTTTCATTCTGGGATCCGAAGTGGTCATCGGAGTTGTTTGCACATCTGTGCACGGGACAAGTATGGGGAACGCGGCTGCGTGGCTATTGAGTAGCTGCTGAATTCCCGAAGATTTTAGGCTTTTCACACAGTAACTCCGGCACGATACAGAGACCGTCACTGATGCCCGCTTTTTCTGGATATCTGACTGGGTCGGAGATATCAAGCAACACATCCAGCAAAGCTGGATGTCTCGCTCGATATTTCCGATCCAGTCAAGCGTCGATCAACGTGTCCAGCCGAACAGAAAAACCAGAATAACCAGACCTCAATGACGAGCAGTGTACATCGACGTTCCGGATAAACCGTCGCGGTAGGACAAATTCGGGGGAAACAAACAAATTTATTACGAACGATGCGACCGTAGATTCGCGCGAGGTACTTTCGAATTGCGGTATGCTAATTTCGGGTGGTTTTAAGCGAGGTCACAGACAAGCGGGCAAACGGTCGGCCGCGTATGGGAGAATGAACGAGTTAGCCGGGTGTGCGGCGAGGAGAGATAGAAGTTCATCCCGACAAGAGGGCTCCGCTTTAAATCGCGTCGGACTGCTCCGCTAGCAGCAGCAGCAGCATCAGCGTCAGCGGTAGCAAAGCAGGCAAAAGTGTACGGTCGTTGGGCCACTCGCTGTTCCTGGCTGTTGGTCGATGGGTTTTCGGGAGTGAGAGGGTTCGCTGAAATACGGTACATAGGTACACGGGAGGGTTTGCGCGGGCGGGGAGCGCGCCAGCGAAATTTATCACGCGGCCAGAGGCCTACGGGTACTCCGGGAACCTCGGATCTCTTGCCTCCTCCCTTTCCGTCCATGTTCGGCTCGTACTGTAACCCGACTACCCTCGACACACGCGAGGGGATCACGTTTATATTTCAAGTGAACGATCACGTCACTTCTCCCGCAAAATGGGCTCCCGATAGGGCAGAAAAGGGCTAATAGCCTAATAAAGGGCGATCGTGTATCCTTGAGAGGACCGATGACCGGAGTCGGGTAGGCGATTATTTATTCCCAACAGTTTTATATACCGATGTCGATAACTCCTTGGGGATTTTTTTTATTATTAATAATAAAAAACGTTCAGACTGATATTATTAGCCTGATAAAGGGAGATCGTATATCCTTAAGAGTACCGATGACCGTAGGCAGGTAGGCGATTATTTTTTCCCGGCCGTTTTATGTACCGATGTCGATAACTCCTTGGGGATTTTTTTATTATTAAAAATAAAAAACGTTTAGACTGATATTATTAGCCTGATAAAGGGAGATCGTATATCCCTAAGAGTACCGATGACCGGAGTCGGGTAGGCGATTATTTTTTCCCGCCAGTTTTATATACCGATGTCGATAACTCCTTGGGGATTTTTTTTTATTATTAAAAATAAAAAGAGTTCAGACTGATATTATTAGCCTGATAAAGGGAGATCGTATATCCTTAAGAGTACCGATGACCGTAGGCAGGTAAGCGATTAATTTTTCCCGCCAGTTTTATATACCGACGTCGATAACTCCTCGGGGATTTTTTTTATTATAAAAAATAAAAAACGTTCAAACTCATGTCATTAGCTTAATAACCGGAAATAGTATATGCTTGAGAGTACAGTTGGGTACTCGATTATTTATTCCCGTCAGGTTTTTTACGTCGACAACTTCCTCGAGAATAATTTTTGTTCATAAAATTTTTTAAAAACCGTGCATACTAATATTGCTAGCTTAATCACGAGAGATCGTGTATCCTTAAAAGTACCGATGAGCATAGAGTCGGGTACGCGTTATTATTTTTTCCGCCAGTTTTGCTTCACATCGGCTTCGGTAACTTTTGTGGGGTAATTTCCTATTTTTACAAAATGTTTATGAAAAAGGATAAAAATGCGAAAACTAATTTTACAACAGCAATCCGCGATGTCGACTGAAAATCCGACTGCGCATGAGAAAATATTTTGAATAAACTTTCGGCAGAATCGGGAGCGCGCGCGCGCTTAACATGCAAAAAAGTTTTCTGAAAAGCTCGACTTCACAGAAAAGTCACGGATAGAGGGAAAGCAGGAGCCGAGCCCGCAGGAGCAGCTGCGGCCGTGGATCCGTCGAGTGGTTAGTTTCCTCGACTCGGCTCCGGATCCGCGCGCGAACGAGCATGCGGAGTCGCCGGACCGCGAGAACGACACCACCGCACATGATGCATACACGTTCGCCCCCGCATGTGCACCGTGTTCGGGCGAACGCCAGCCCGGCGAAACGCCTGCAAAGCCTCGTAACTGCGTTATTCAGAAATCCGGTATGAAGTGCGCGGAGCCGAAAAAGGCACCGGGAACGTTCGTACCCGGGCCATTTAGATTTTCGCAGCTGGACCGTAAGGCAAAGTTACCTGCCGGGACGGTCAAGGATCGCACATGCATTTCCAACCCAAAGTTCGATTCGATCAAAATTTCGGCACTTCGCGACACGCCAAAAATCTTTAAAAAATCAGCTGTGTTACTGATTTGACGACCTTTGATTTTGCATCATAATAATGCCAAGACATTATCAAATTGTTTAAACACATAAATAGTTTTTAAAAAATCAGAAAAGCCTTTATTTTCTCGTTTTAAATGATTGCCTTCATTTTTTAGAATTAATATGAAGTCTTTCAGAATTTTCTTGCATTTCACTTTTTTTTTCGAAAATTTGAAGTGTAGGCACGAATCTCCGATATCTTTCCGTATCACGATCCCACAGTGCACACAAAAAGATTCGTAGGTATGGCTTTAAAAAGAATTCAAAATCGGAGAATTAAAAAATATAAGAAAATTCTAATGAAATTCATGACCCTGAAGATATCTGCATGACATCAAATTTTATCTTTGGCAAGTCTCTATCAACGCACAGCTTTAGAAAGAAAAAAAAAATTGTTCACTTGTAGAATTGTATTCTCCAAGTGAACTTCCCCGAGCAAAGTTTGTGCGATGCAAAATGCAACCGTTATAACTTGATGAAATGAATCCAACGACTGGGACGCGCCCGAGCATTGGTACTGTTTTCTTAGGTTATCGCAGTTAAATCCGCGGGCCGGTTTATATTTCCGCAAAGATTTTCACCGGTTCGGATTTCAAAGCGATCGTCGGAGCCGAAAGGGTTCGTGACTCGAACGCGAAACACCGCGGTCAGGCGGAGGTGGGGGGGATGAGAGGGCAATGGACGAAGCACCCGGGGGAGATCGTACCACTATAAGAAATTGCAAAAATTGCTCGAGGGACATGCCTTCCCGGGAGACTTCCGTGTCCCGCCGGCGCCGCGTCTCTCGTTTCAGAAGAGAAGAGATACTTTTTTGGGGATTTCGAGTTTTTTGAGATTTTTGAGATTTTTGAGATTTTTGAGATTTTTGAGACTTTTGAGATTTTTGAGATTTTTGAGATTTTTTTTTAAACTGTCCGTTTTGCCCCGATGCCCGAGGAAGCTGTCGAACCCAACGAGACGGAAACTGATTGGCCGACCGGTCTGTTTTTCGGGCTATGCGGGGTACAACTACGCGAAAATCAACAGCAGCTTTCCTCGATCCTAAAAACGGGAAAGCATTACAATTTCCCGGGAAGTTCAACGAGTCACTTGAGAGACTGGGGTAAAATGGGGACTCTGGAAGTAATGCACGTATTAAACCTTAGATCGGTCGGAGGTGTTCCGTTTTGCCCCGAAATGCAATTTTTCTCGGATGCTGAGAATAATTATTACAAGTCTCATTCCTTAATTTAACAACATTTTTTTTCCACACCGACTTTGCCCCAGAGCGCAATTTCTCTCGAATGCTCGGAATAATTCTTACAAACCTCATTCCGCAATTTAAAAACATTTTTTTTTCTACACCGACTTTGCCCCAGAGCGCAATTTTTCTCGAATGCTCGGAATAATTCTTACAAACCTTATTTCATAAATTTTAAATAACATTTTTTCTTATTACAGACAATTTGTAAAACCACGAACTCATCCGATCTGCCCCCCCCCCCCCCCCCCCTCCCCAATTGCATTTATCCACCAACCTCTCAGTCCCACCCCGCGAGGCGCATTATACGACGACACGTACGTGCATTCGCAACGGATACAGCGAGCATAAATGATTTCAGCCTCGCGCCATTGAGACACACTTATAGTACCGGGCGTATTGTGCCTTATCCCCCTCGGTGCTGTAATCCGAGTGCGATCTGCCGAGCGGAGCCGCGGCCTGAGGGATCTCGCGGCGAGGCAACGAGGCGCTGGAGAGGATTAATAAAAAAAACAGAAAAGAAAAAAAAACGCTGACTTCCTCCTCGGCCCTGCGCGCCCCTCGCCGGTTTGTCTTCCGTCTCCTCTCTTGCTCGACTCCTTTCCCCCTTCCCCTCATTTTTCTTCTCAATCACACGGCTCGGATGCTGCGGCGTCTCTCCCGAGTTCCCTTTCTCTCGCTGTGGAGAGCGAAGGCAGCCAATGCTCACCGACACAATCCGCTCCTTACATCCTGCTCGGTCAAAGGCACTGGCCGGTCCCGGCCGGCCCGCGCTCGACTCCGCCATGAGGAAAGGGCGAACAAAGAGACGGAGCCGTGGAGGGAGCGATCGACTCTCGGAGAAGGAATCGGACCGAACGGCGAAGGACGGAAAAGGATGCGGAGAGATAAAACTAAGGGGAAGAAGCGGAGAGGAGGTGAATCGAACGCGAGACGAGGACGAGCGGGAGGAAGGGCGGAGGGAGATCCAAAGTGGATGGGTATTAGGTACCTATCTCTTTGCCGCACTCCGCTGCGCGGGTGTGGGT
The DNA here is from genome assembly GCA_933228735.2 of Amblyteles armatorius. Lineage (NCBI taxonomy): Eukaryota > Metazoa > Arthropoda > Insecta > Hymenoptera > Ichneumonidae > Amblyteles > Amblyteles armatorius. The sequence continues at coordinate 10,541,524 of OW121695.1, read as the reverse complement.
GTGTACGACGGAGGTGTAATGCACGTATGGAGCGGAGCTTTGAGACCAGGAAGCGATCTTGTCGTTGAGACTCCGAGTCGCGTATTCGCACCCCCGTGGGCACTGGAGATATCGTACCGACGGCCGCGGTACACAATGACGTGTAATCCGTAAAGCTGATGTGCTTTGTAAGGGTTTTTTTTTTTTTTTTTGTTCTCGCTTGGAGACAAGAATAGGGAGGATCTGAACGTTGGGACGGGATAAATTTCACACATTGTGCGGTATTGGGCGGGAATGGTATTTTGAAAGATGTATAAGTTTTATGAAATATTGAATCTTTCGACTATTGAGTCAAGTTGAAATTTAACTAACTTCAGGACCTTTTGCGTGTGTTTCATCGGACATGAAACCTTTGCTTCTTAAGTCAAGTCAAACCTTAACCGAATCTAGTACTTTTTATCTATTAAGTTTCATCAAATGTAAAACCTTTGTTTCTTACGTCTAGTTAAACCTTAACTAACCTTAGTGATTTTACCTATTAAATTTTATCAAACATAAGACCTTTTGCCTTTTCAATCAAGTTAAACCTCGACTAACCTTACCGACTTTCATTACAGTTTCCTCAAACATGAGACCTTTTACCTTCTCCACTGTCTCGCCCGGGGACCATCCCGGACGACAAGAAAACCTGTGCCCCGCACAACGCACTTTTCCAGTCGATACCGCACTTCCAAGCACGATACCCTTAGCCGCTGTCAAAGAGCTAAAAAAAAATGTAGACCGGAATAACGTTCCGGAGGGATGAGCGGGCAATTATCGTCCCTCTAACTCCAGCCCTCGCCGCGCTCGTCCCCGGAATCTACCTCGAGGCTCGGACCAGCGCGAGCGCCGTATCCTTAGTTACCGGTCGAGGTTGTAAAGTCTACGAGCAAACACAGCTATATAGCAGCAACGAGAGAAGTAAGAGGAGAACGACGAGGAGCGCTCGTCGGCCGGCACCGGCGAAGGGTCGGGGATTCCCCGCGGGCGGCATCGCGAGTCGAAGAGAAACGTCCGTCACTCGAGCGCGCGCCCTGCACAGTTCGTCGTTCGCCGTTTGCCACACGAGTACGGTAACCCGACAGCGTCGACGGTGGTTACTTTCCGAGTTGAAACTGGCTCGTATCGTCGAGCGAAGCCGAGAGCCTGAAAGACACCGAGATGTACGTAGACCGAGGGACGAAGTTACCGGAGCGACACAAGCTCATACTTAACCCCGTTTGGGACATCTCTCAGCGAGTGCCTGGAGAGCTCGCCGGTTCTCCCATTATGAAGCCGACAGGTACGCGTCGAATTATCCTCGCTGCGTGCGCGATCCGCGCATGCGCGGAGCACACCAGTGACGCGACATCGAGTTCTTTTAACCTGGCACCCCCACTATGTCCAAATTAAAAAAAAATATATCTCGAAACAAAAAGGCTTTTTATGGGTTCTCGAATGTCACTAAAAAAATTTTTAGCCTATTTCGAGAAAATCGAAATTGAAAATTGGCGGTGCAAGCTTAAGGTACACTGAGAGAGGGATCTAAAGGAGTAAATACGACTTTATCGCTTGAGAGATATTACTATATCACATAGTTGTAGGAAACTAGGGCGCCATCTATGGTATGAAGTACCGGATTTATAAGAATTTTTCGTAGATGTTATGGTAAAAATTCATGGAAAATTTGAGACTTTGCGCCGTAGCTGGCGCTCCAGTGCTCTACTACTATGCGCTATAATAATGTTTCTTAGACGACCGGTAGTTTTTACTAGATCCTTATCTCAGTGTAGTGCTTGCGGACAGCCTGAGGGCACGTGAGTTCAGAGGGAATTGAGAGAGGAATTGCGGACACTTCTCGATGGGATAAAAATCTGAAAAAATCAACAATGTGGACAAATTGTTTTTAAATTTAAAAAAAGTTAAGTTGCCGGGGGATTTGTAGAACAATTTTTGTTTTCATTCATTTGTTAATAACATGTTGAAATTATTATTATGCAAAATCAATCTTTTCAGCACTTTCCAAATGCTTGATTTTTGCAGATCTTTATCCCATCGAGGAGTGTTAGCGATTCTTTCTCAACTCTCTCCGAACTCACGTGAGGTCAAACTATCCGCTAGTTCTTAACATTAAGCCAGTGCCAACTTTTTTCGGATAATACTTACAAGCATTTTTTTGGTCTCGGAATCCATGTGGCGAAAAAATTATAAATTCTTTTTTTTAAAAAGCCTTATTCATTGCTCCATAATACTTCTGATACTGAGTTTCAAAAGTAGAAAAGTAGACACTGGCGGGAGACTCGGCCGGTGCTGGAATGTAACAGCGAGCCAGACCCAGCCTGCTTAGCAGTAGGGTGGATATGGATTCGCTCGGTGCGTGGGCACGGAGCTCGCACATAGAGGGGAAGCGTACGCGATTTGCGACGATTAAGAAATCTACCGCTAGCGACGCGAAACGTGGACTGTATAATACGACTAATAGGGTAGGCAGGGAGGTGCACTGTAGAGGGTGATGGGAAAATTCGAAACTGAAACAAACAGGATCGGAGGCAGACTGGACGATGCATATGATGGGACGGGAGAGATCATGAATGCTCCCCGTTAACCGGCACGACGTTGCTCGATAATAGAAAATACAACGCGAACGCCGCCTGTGATCGTTATTGCTACGGGCGTGATTTATTATTGCTTTTTTTTTTCTTTTTTTTTCTTTCGGATCACGCTCTCGACATCGACTCCGATCGTTATCCCACTCGTAATCCGATACACGGATGAAAAATGGAATTGACGAAAGAGAAGCGGAAAGCGAGTTATGGCGTTCGGAGCGGGGGGGGGGGGGAGGCAAACCGAAAGATTTACGAACACTTTGAAAAGCCTCGGTGCCGATAACAACGTCACGGCCGGTGTGGAATAATCACTTCGTTATTTCTCCACCTGGGTGTTCTTTTTTTCGTGCTTTAATTTATCGACGAAGCTCGAGGATGAAGACAAAAAAAAAGTTTTTCGGTTTCGGTTTTTCGGAGCTGTGAGGTGGAATGAATATTTTTTGTGTCGCGTGTCTAAAATTTTTAAAAATATAAGTGAAAATACATTGAAAGTATAAAACTACGAGTACCCGCGAGTGTCGGCGCGAGTGTCCAATCGCCATGAACTCTTATTATTATATAGATTGTTCGAGAACATTAATTCTTGCGTCGAAGCACACTTGCCTCTTTCGGGCGTTCTCTCCTTCCGCTGGCTCCTTCATCCAGACGCGATAATACCTCTGCATACGAACAGTTCGCATTCCCGACCCGTATTTCGATATTTACCCTATCTCGTCAACGTTCCTAAGCCCCGAGGCGTATCTATTTCACATAGAGTCGCGAAGCGCATAGGACGGGGTAGAGCCGGGACAGGCGGAGAGGAAGGATCGAAAGAGAGTATTAAAGTTTCCGGTTCGCGGGCTGTTCTCCTTCGACCGTACATAGTGGTTTACCCGTGCGCGTACTTGCACCATACGTATCTCCGCGTAAAAGTATTTCAGGACACCTGTGCGACAGATCGATCGACGGAGGTCCCGCGCTATAAAAAGCCGTGCGCGATCTGTGTCGCGTCCTCGCGCTGAAACCGAACGGCGGAATCGCAATTTTTGGTCCGCGTTGGACAACACATTTTACCACCTGCGCCGTACAACCGCGAGTGCAATAACGTCAGGGCAACGCGGCCGCGGAACGCGCACGGTCATAGTTTGCCGACACGAACGAACTCTGCAAAAAGATCGGGGTCGCGCGCCTGGATCATTATGGCGCGATTTAATCGGCGAGGAAACCGTGCCGCGGGAAGAATTCCAAGTGGTGAAACAAAAAAAAAATCATCACGCACCACCGTATCACGACGTATGACCGTCGTAATTCCAGGAAATGATTTTCTTTACATTTTTGATTGCCGTCACACCAGAAATACGTCACGTCAGGTTTTAAAATCTCATTTTTCGACAGGAAGTGACGCATTTCCGGTATAACGTCACTTCCGGTAGAAAAATTAGATATTCAAACCGGAAGTGACAAATTTCCGAAATGACGTCACTTCCGGTAGAAAAATGAGATTTTCAAACAGGAAGTGACGTTTGACCGGTAAACGTCCTGAAATCCTAATATTGGATTTCTAAATTCCGTAGTCCCTTCCTTCCCTTTATATATAATTTATATTTTAATAGCAACCTGCTGCTATAATATCAATTATATGTAAAGGGCAAGCGATGATCGGAACGATTTCGATAAATTCGCCAGGAAGATAAACCGTCGAATCAGAATGCAATTTACATGGTAGTAGCGAGATAGGAATTTACTGAATAAGCTACTCGAGTGCCCGCATAATAAATTAAATTCGATTATCGTGTACTCAGCGTTGCCCGACGGGAGATCAGCGGTAATTAGATCTGGACGTCATTCACAAAATTTATTTCGTCCGAAACATTTTAATTAACGAGGCAAATCCACCGATCTCCGGCGCTCCGGTTGGTTCCGCGAAGATAATTTTCGGTATGCAACGTCGAGTTTGTAATAATGAATCTTGTAAAACAACATTTATAATCAACCGCCGTGCCTGACTCACGCTTCGCTCGAACGACCGAGTCGGAGGCTCGTCGTGAAAATAAAAATAACTTCTCAATTGACGCTAATGCCGACGAGTTTTTTAATTCACCGAGAATGATAAAAGCTGCTCGAGATGTAAAACGAGTTTTAATCGCACGCGATGCGCGGATACGGTTAATCGGAGAAAATAATATGCGGCTAGTCGTACAGACATTTATCGACAGGCGAGATTTTTTTTTTTTTAACGAATACCGTAAAATACACCCAAACGAGGGCTCTCTTCGGTTGAAATGAATTTGGGACATTTATCCTCACGCGACCCGGTAAATAATCCGCTAGAATCTTATTAAAATAAATTGCATTTTATTACGAAAAAGAAAAATGAACTCGAATCAAACAATCGCGTTTCTCGCACGGATAACGCACCGTCAGAAATTTTAAAACCTACACGAAAACGACGCAGAATCGTTATAGAATAAACAGCCAACAGCTCAGTCCCCAATAAACGAATTTTTTTTTTTTTTTATGGATACCGTAAAACCTACGCGAACAAGCGTTCTCTTCTGTTGAAACGAATTCACCACATTTAGTTTCACGCGACCCGTAAATCATCCGCTAGAATCGTATTAAAACAAATCCCATTTTATCACGAAAAAAAATAAAAAAATCTCGAATCAAAAAATTTCGTTTCTCGCACGGACGATGCACCGTCCAAGATTATCTCTACAGAACCTACCCGAAGACGATCCAGAATCGTCATCGAAAAAACAGCCGATAGTTCGGTGTCCAATAAATGAAATTTATCCCGCGTCGAAAAATCGAGGTTTTTATTTATATTTTATTTTTTATCGACCATCGAGGAGTTCTTCCCTGCGGTATTTCGGCCTCCGGGACTGGACGACAGGACTCGAGTCGCAAAGCGCTATGCAGAGAAAGACGGATTTATCGGTACGATCGGTCAGACGTGAAAGAGTCGGCGAAAAAAAAAAAAATAGAAATAAAAAAAAATTCGGGTGTGCCACACTATTGGGTCGAGAGTCCGTTCCTTTTTCCATCCGGTCATACACACATGCACGCGCAGGACCGATACGACGTGGTCGTGGCTACGGCGTCGATGTCGACGTCATCAGTGCGAACGATTCCGGGAGGCTCCCGGACGAGTTTGGATACATGTGAACGAGTTTGCGTGTAACACAACCGGAGCATCGGGCACGAGACAGTCAAGTGATGCGGTCAGGACCTTTCGAGAGCCCCGACGAGGGAACGATCGATGACAGAATGAAAGGCTCTATCTATCTGTCGACGTTAAATAACGTGCCGCTAATACGTATAGGTATGTAAACGCGGAGTTGGCCATGCCCCGTCGATTCGGTATTGTATCGTTCCTCTCTCCAATCCATCCGAAAATCGACCGACCCTTTGCGTGCAGTATGACCCAAACTCGACTCGACGGATCGTGCATGATCCATTTTTAACGGCAGGTGACAAATGCGAACCGAAAGACCTTTGTCCTTTCCGGTATTAAAATTGGTTTCTGTGTGACGAAGAAAGTAAACATCAAGATGAAAAAAACAAAAAAACAAATCCGTATTTTGATCCAAACTCGAATGGGCGAATCGTGCATGATCCATTTTTAACGGCAGGTGACAAATGCGAACCGAAAGTCCTTTGTCCTTTCTGGTATTAAAAATGGTTTCTATGTGAAGAAAGTAAACAGCAAGATGAAAAAAAGTGAAACAAAAAATCCGTGTTTTTATCCAAACTCGACTCGGCGAATCGTGGATGATCCATTTTTAACGACAGGTGAAAAATTCGATCCGAAAGACCTTTGTCCTTTCTGGTATAAAAATTTGTTTCCGTGCGATGACGAAAGTAAACATCGAGATGAAATAAAAATGAAAAAAAAATCCGTGTTTTGATCTAAACTCGAATGGGCGACTCGTGCATGATCCATTTTTAACGACAGGTGAAAAATACGAGCCGAAGGACCTTTGTCCTTTCTGGTATTAAAATTGGTTTCTGTGTGACGAAGAAAATAAACATCAAAATGAAAAAAAAAACAAATCCGTGTTTTGATCCAAACTCGAATGGGCGAATCGTGCATGATCCATTTGTAACGACAGGTGAAAAATACGAGACGAAAAACCTTTGTCCTTTCTGGTATTAAAATTGGCTTTTGCGCAATGACGAAAATAATCGTACGAATTTTTTTTTTAATACCGAACCGATTTGACGTTAAGTACCACGCTGATAATACTCGCGGTTATGTAAATGCTAAGTTGACCTCGCCTCGTCGATTCGGTATTGCATCGTGCCTCTCTCCAATCCATGTCAAAATCGACCGACCCTTTACGTGCAATTTGACCCAATATGACCCGTCGCATCGTGCACGATGAATTTTTAACAGCATGTGACAAATCGAACCAAAGGACCTTTGTCCTCTCCAGTATTAAAACCGACTTCTGCGCAATGAAAAAAAATGTTAATACCAATGCATTTTTTTTTTAACCCGTGCACTGAATACCCAACCGATTCGCCGTGACGTAGCGTGCCGATAATACCTATATGCATGTTAACGTGTAGTTGGGCTCGCCCGACTATCGCGCGATACTATCGAAATTTCCCTGGTCCAATTGTCCGTAATACATTTTTAATAGCGGATGCTGAATATTAACCGAAAACCCTCTGTCCTCTCCGGTATTGAAATCGGCTTTTGCACCATAAAAAAAAAAACTTAAATATCCGTAAAACGAATAACGAACCGGTGTTGGCTCGCCCGGCTTAGGCACAGTGCGACCCAATTTTTTTTTTTTTTTTTTGTCAGCTTTGCTTTTATTTGTCTGGAAGATTACAGGGAGTTCCTTTGAGGTACTCGGGCACATTGTTAACCGAGGGTCGATCGGTCGATGATATAAATGAGTCCACTTGTTCAAATAAAGGCGCTACATTGGCAGATCGCATAAGGTTGATTTTCCTTACGAGGAAAATTATTCACCTTGTCTTCTCCCTTAATTGGAATTTTAAGACAGAAGAATTGAAAAAACCGCACTTCTCACAAAGCTCCCGATAACTAAAGGCCCTTAAACTAGGTTGACAAAATTAAAAACGATGTGAAAAATTTTATAGTATTTGCAGTGATACGATCCAAATTCGCCCAGTCGAATTGTCCGTAATACATTTTTAATAGCGGATGATGAATAACAACCGAAAAATGTCTGTCCTCTCCAGTATTAAAAAAGGATTTCGCACCATGAAAAAAAAAATTCGATTAAAAAATTCCCAAGCCGGTTACCGAACCGATTCGACGCTAAGTGGCGCGCCGATGAAACGTATAGGTATACGGAACACGTCATCCCCGTACAATACGCTCGAAAATCCCCTCGTCGCATTGTCAGCAATTCATTTTTAACAGGGGACGATAATACACGAAATATTGAAAATCCTCCGTCCTTTCCAGTATTAAAATTGGGTTCTAGACAATGGAAAAAAAATAATAATAAAAAAAAAAGAAATCCATAAACGGAACCCGAACCAACGTTTCAATAATAGCCGATATTTGGTACTTCGGCGAATGATTATGATATTGATGACTGCTTCGCTCGGCCAAACAATCATCAAAAATACCGAAAATCCTCCGTGCTTTCCAGTATTACAATTGGTTTCTAGATAATGAAAAAAAAAAAAAAAAAAAATCTACAAGAGACAAAAGAAATCCATAAACGGAATCCGACCGAACGTTTCAATAATAACTGATATTTGGTACTCCGACGAACGATTACGATACTGTCGATAGTTTCGCCCGGAAAAACAATCATCGAACTATCATCAAAAATACCGAAAATCCTCTCTGCTTTCCAGTATTAAAATTGACTTCTGAACAATGAAAAAAACTATAGTGAAACAAATGGAAAAAAAAAAAAAAAATGGAACCCGAACCGTTTTAATAATACCCGATATTCGGTAGTCCGGCGAACGAACGTGACATTTATGGAATATCGCATACCCCGCGAAGTTTGATGATTGTTTCGCCGGGCGTAGCTGCACCATGACGAAGGTTATCGAGCGTTCGATCCCGGGTGTTCCGGGCGAGAGCGTAGCGCTGACCGTCGAGAAAACGAGTTTCGGCGAATTCGTGACTGGACGACGGGGCAGGAGAGCCGAGGAGGAGGAGGGGGAGCGGCCAGCGCGGGGAGAAGCCGTAGCCGTCCAGTCACCGCCGCCGAGCTCCGAGGCGGCCGCCCGATGGAGCCGCAGCGATACTCGGAGATATACCGCAGACCGTGAACTCGCGCATAGAATGTGGCACGCGGCGTTCCCGTAGAGAGCCTCTCCGCGCGGCTCCGCTCGCCGCGGAATTTCAATGAATTTACGAAGCCCCGACTGAGTCACCCGTTGAGCCGCTCTCGGGGACGCGAGCGCGCCCGGTTTTCCAGAAACTTTACGCTATTTCCGCCCCGGGCGCGGAAGAACGCGCAACTACAATGTGCACGACACGCTTCGGTGTGGCGGAGTAAATTATAATATTAAAAAAAATATATATATATATAATGAAGAGTCGTAAAAAAGAAAGTAAATAAGTTGGGAATAACGAGACCCGCGAGGTGAGTTACCTCGAAATTCGGAGTTGGGCGTAAGTCAAAGTTTGTCGCGGTCGCCGCGTGAACGGCGCGGCTTAAGGGAAGGGATGGTATTTTTTTCAACTGGTTTATCCGAGGGACGGAGCAAGTAGGCTCGTTGGTAACTTTTTTTTTCCTATTTCGCTAGAATGACCGCATTCCTTGGGTGCAAGACGGGTGGAGAATCGACTATTATTGACCAGGGATAAATATTAATCCGTGCGCATGCGCGGTACTGTTTCATTACTCCCTAGGTAGTAATAAGACTTATTACAGAAAGCTCTATTACTTCCAGGGGGAGAAATGGCCATTGGCAAAAATGACGATTTTGCAACGTAAGAAATGTCGTTATTTCAACAAAGTCGAAAAAAAGTATCGTGTGCTAGACGGGAGGACGTGGATTTTCACCTCGTGTGATTTCTGCCCTCGCCTCGTTCGGTCAGCGAACTTCACACTCAGCGAAAATCTGCTATTTTAATCGGTTCATCCGAGAGACGAGGCAGGAAGGCGAGAAGTTGAAACATATGTTTGCGGTTATTTCGACGTCATAAAAAGGTGACCTGAAATTACAGTAATATTTTCGGTTGCCGAAGCTGCGAGGGTAATTTCCAAATATTGGGTGTTCCAGCTTAGCCGTAATGCGCTTGGCCGTAGTGCTTCTTCGGTAACGGGAAGAGTAAAGTGTCGGCTGAAAGTGCGAACGGACACGATGCGGAAGATAATAGAGCGGAGGGCAAAGTGAGAATCAGCGAAGCGTAACAAATAGAAATTAGCTCAGTCCGTAGCTCCGAGAGGTGCACGAACGTAACTAACGTGCTAACTCGGCATGTCGAAGTCGATGAAACTTGCGAACACCGGTTGTTCGAGCCGCGTATGCGAGCCGCGTTCGGTGTTATTGTGAGCATTATAAGTGTTGACGCTCGATGGCCAAACAGCTGTGTCGAAGAGTGAACTCTTAATTATCGCGTCAACGAAGGTGCGACGTGACAATCGTAACAGCATTCTCGTCACGCTGAATTAACATTAAAATCAGCAGTGAAAAAAAAAAAATATATATATATATATATATATTTTAACTCAGTAAAAATTGTTCGGATCAAATTTTAAAACGATAGTTTGAGCTTCAAGTTGCTCTTGATATCGAAATGTGTCCCAAACTTCATTGCGTGCTTAATATAAAAACTCAGGTCGAACTTGATTTCGTGCTTGAGGTTGATCTTAAGTTCGAACCGAAGTCTGAATTCGAATTCGCACTCGAGTTTGAATGCGATTTTAAGTTTGAACTTAAGACAAATTTAAGCATGAAATCAAGTTCGATCTCAAGTTTGATCTCAAGTTCGATCTCAGAAATTTTTTGGACATTCATGATTCACAAGGTTTGATCATTCTCGTGGAAAAAAAAAGTTAAATGAGTATCTGGTCGGCGTCTCATCGATTGGCTACGTCCCGAAACCCATTTTTAATCTCACCGCTCTATCTGCGTTATAGTTACATTCTTAGCTACCTAAAATACATCTTTGTAGACAAAATATTTTGATGAAAAAAAAAAACTCAAAAAAATTGATACAAAAATTCCAGAAACACATTACGTAAGTTACACCGACAATTAAAAAAGGAACTCAGCGCCGAGCGAACGCATTAATGAATTTGGCGCATGCGACGAAGCCAAAAAGAAATAAAAATAAAATTACGAGCCCGAGAGTGTACAAAGAAAGCGAAGATGGACGAGTTTCAACGGTGCATTCACGCGAGCCGACGGACACGAAATATTGCGATGGAGTTTATTTGAATAACGAAATTTGAACGGTGTTGTCGCGTGCATCGTTGCCGGAACGGACGTCGGCGGAGTTCCCGTCGTGTGTACGCAGACACGGTGAACGATAATAAGCTCGGTACACATCGCCAGTGCGGCTATTCGAGAAATTACTTCGGGCGGAAAGGATTTTTCGATAAGAATCGTACGGAGAGCCGGAGAGCGTGCCGTTTGCATTATCCTCGAAATGATCCACTCCCGCTCACAGCCGGTACGCGTGTGTACATGTTTGTATCCGGAATCTCGCCGATCTCCGACTGTTCAGATACCAAAGTTAATTTAAATAAATGTACAACGACGAGACGGAATCTTTTTTTTTCCCAGTATCTCCCTGCGACGGCAGGTTCATTGCCACGGACGATATACAGTGAAGAGCGGGGCAAGATGGAACAGTGGGGGCAGAACGAATTTCCAAAAATTTGCCCCACTCTGCGTCATCCGGATTTTCGCCTCGTTTTGCCACATCGTCCCATTTTGCCCCCGCTCTTCCCCAGATGTACACATCCATATCTATATAGCGATGTATATCTATATTATTTTTCTCACCGAGCGAAGTCAACAACGCGCCTATTTGATTGTAGGGCGGACGTTATTAATTACGATCCCACCTTTTTATCTCGAGTACGAATCGTCAGACGTCTGCTCTCATTGAATGCCCGATCGACACCCGACAATCCGCACCGTTCGTCGTACCGAGCTATTCCAGCCATCTATGTAACATCGTCGGCCTCGATCAATCCTCATCTCTCCGTTCGTTACACTATATATCTATACATGCATACGCGCATTTGAATGTATATGGTAGTTAATTTTGAAAGGAAAATATAGGGTGAATTATTGGGGCTCGCCGGGCGCACTCGCTGCCGAGATTAGAAACGTTTCGTCGGGACTGCTTTTCAGCGAGTGAGCGAAGTGAACCGGATGACCTCGTAGCCGGAGCGTCCTCACCGCTGTTGCTTTCCTTTCTCGCTCGTTCGCTTTCATTCACGGCTTGTATATTTTTTTTCTTTTTCCTTTTTTTTTTCATCCTCTCTTTCTCGTCCGGGCCGCACCGAAAAGTTCGAAAGAACGAGTGGAACGAGCGTACCCAAGGCAGGGTTCGACGCGGTCGTCTTCGTCTCCGCCGTTCCCGGTCCCCCGTGAAGGTCCGGAGCTGTGGCCGCCGCCGTGGCCGCCGCTCGCTTGCAGACGAGATTCCATTCCGAAGAGGAGACGAGAGAGCGCGCGCTACTCGAGGCTGAGTTCACGACCGACTGCGCAGCCCGGCATCGTGTTGCCCGAGAGACAATGCTACGATACCGAACGAACGAGAGAAGCACGGCGCGGCGTCATCGACGGGAGCCGAGCGCCGTATCGGCCCGATGGAGAGCGTTCGTGAAAATTTAATCAACACGGGCGGGCTACCGGTCTGACGATTCCTAACGCGAGAAACCCCGGACTCGATGTATTTACCCGTAAATGAAAAAAAACATGTGGGTATATGTTTGTATGTATGTATAATGCATGTACCCACATGTATCGTGAAGATGATACCGGGTATCGATGCGATCGACTGTTGATTAATCAGATAAACTACTCGCCAATCGAGACTTTGAGATCGACCTCGATAACGTCTGCTAATTTTTTTTTTTTTTTTTTTTTACGAATTTTCAACACGATGTACGTGAAATTTCGTTCGCGAATTGGGTTTAATTACTGACAAAATTGTTGGTTACTTTTGTCAAACAAATTATTATTACCGTATCGACCAATTATTATTACCGTATCGACAAATTATTATTATCGTATCGATGCATCTAGTTCGTATCGGCGAGCATTCAAATATTCAGTGTTTCGAATATAGGTTATGTAGGTTACCTTTTTTTTTTCTGAAAGTCGAAAAGTGGATGTTTTCATGATTAGCACGTGCAAGTGGCGTAGAACAACAGGGGTGTGAAACATAATAAATTTAAACGAAAAATTATCGACTTTCTCAACTAGTTGTTCGAGGCATTGTTATCATTTCGGCTCGGGCGCTTCGGGAGGCTAAAATATTCTCACACCAATCAATTCTCGATATTTACCGTTGTACACTGATTAACGTGCTCGTGCAATTGACAACATTGCACGTTACGTTCGCCAATGCTTATGCGAGATACTATTAAAGCGATAAAATTATTATTATCGTATATTATGTGAGTCTTCAAATATTCAACGATACGTTGTGTTGGTTCGATACAGGTTATTTTTTTCGTTGCGAAGGCGAAAGTGGATGTTTTCACGAGCAGCTCTGCCAGTGCTGTACAAAACCGGGGGTGTAAAACGTAATAAAATCGAACGTAAATTATCGAACTTCTCATCGACCCTAGAATATTCTCGCACCAATCAATTCCCGGTGCAGGGTTTTAAAAAATTGTTAATTTAGTGTACCAGACTGAAAGTTTTTCTGCAGACACTGGTTCATTAAGTTTAATGCACAATTATGATGAAAAAATAATGTACTTTTTCATTGAAATTAAATTATTAAAAATAAAGTATTCCAAATGTTCTTAGAGCGTTGAACATTAATTTTTCATTACACTTGTACTTACCGTTGTACACGAATTAACATGCTCGTGCAACTGACAAAATGGCACGTTGCTTTTGACAATGTTTATGAGAGCTACACCACTCAAAGAATTATATTCTTCAAGAGTATAATAATAATGATAATAAATATGTATAAAATAAAAATAAATTCTACAATAATAAATATAGAATTATTATTATAGGGGCGATGCAGCCAGTTTGTTTCGGCGAACCTTCAAATATTCAGTGTTTCGATGATACGTTATGTCCATGTTCGATATCGTTTTCGTTTTATTTATTTTGCAAAGACGAAAAGTGAATGTTTTCACGAAGCAGCTCTGCCAGTGACGTATAAAAACAGGTATGAAAAACATAATAAATTCGATCGAAAATGATAGAATTTCTGACCGAGCTATTCGAGAAATTGTTATCGTGTCGGCTCGGGCGCTTCGCGGGACTAAAATGTTCTCACGCCAATCAATTGCCGATATTTACCATTGTACACTAATTAACATGCTCCCCGTATCGCTATGAATAATCAACAGATTTCGGGACCGACCGTACAATTTTCGTGAATTCGAAATACCAAAAACGACAAGTGCTTGATTAAAATATCGCAATAAACTGATTCGGCCCCAAATTAGTTCGAGCCTCGCTCGAGAGCCCTCGTGCATTATTCGAAAGCCGGTATGGAATGTGCAAATAGAAATTACCGCCCCCGCGCTGCGATTTATGGAAAGCGAAGTATCGCGAGTTAATGAAATCAATTATTCGCCTATCGTACGGATATTTAATTGGGTTGGGCGGACAAAATTGGTGGTCGAATTTTGTTGTTTATTTTTTCCTTTTCATCGTCAGTTAATGGGACGATAATTCACCGACGAGGTTTGCGCTAATGTAAGATTGATCATGGTACGCGATAAGCACATTATGATTCAAGCCTCGACCAATGAGATGTGTTCGCAGGGCCGAGAGCCGGATCCGATGAATAATATTCGCGTTGCGCGTGACCGGCCTTGTTTGAGATGGCGCACGACGAGACGCTACAGTACGACGGAGATTCACATTCATTCATCACGCAAGTGTGTGTGCTTGTACCGAGAATCGAACGCGAAGGGACAGGCCGATAATAATTGTGTGCTGTCGCGGAGAAATTTTTTTTTCAACCGAACTGCAAGTTTGAAATACACCGCGAATGTTTCATTGAATTTCGCACCAAAACTCAATCTCAGCGGAACAACCATTTTGAATGTCGAAAGACGTACGAACCTGTCGACCGATTTATGTTTTTTTTCCTTGACATTTATTCGTCACGCAAGTGCGTGTGTTTACGCCGAGGATCGAACGCGAAGAGACGGAACGATGATAATTGTATATTATCGAGGAGAAAAAAAAGGAAAAATCTAGTTTAAAATACACCGGAAACGTTTCATCGCATTTTGAACCAAAACTTAATCCAAGTGAAACAATCATTTTGAATACCGCAAGGCGTCCGGACGTATAAGTTAATTTTTTCGCTTCCGATGAATACAAAAACTGGAAGTAAAAAAAACCCGACTCGATCCCCGAACGCGACAAAAAGTGTTCTAAATTCAACAAAATGTTCGTGCACACTAAAAAAAGTTTGTACTTTTTGCACCTTATCGTCCACAACCGTCCACAATGTTTATTTGCTAATTTTCCTATCGCACCTTACGGCCCGTTTCTTGCATATCCAAAAAAAAAATAAACTCGTTTCTTGCGTATCCAAAAAAAAAAAAAAATTTATCAAAACTTCCTACGCCGATTTTACGAAATTATTTTTTTTACTGTCCGGGCGTAGCGACGAATGAACTTCGCAGCAGCGAAAGAAGTTGGACGCGAGCGCGAAGCGAATACGAGAGAAGTAGGGACAGAAAAGCTTGGACGAGTCTCGAGCCGACTCTCGGCGAAAGGAACGCGAAGCGCCCTGCGAGAGCAGGGGAGGGGAGAGGAATGAGTAAAAAAGAAGATCGGCACTTACTCCCATACAAGGCGGTCCTCTTCCCGTCCTCCGGCTGAGCGAAGTCTCGGCCTGGCCTCGAGGAGTGGGGGGGGGGGGGGGGGGGGGGCGAAACACACGAGAGAGCCCCGACGGTCCAATGCACGCGCGCTGATACAACTCCGCTTTCCTCGGCGCACCGTTCCGTGGCTGCTGTCTCCCACGAGCGAAACACTGCACGGTCACACTGACGCGAAAACAAAAAAAAAAAACCCCCGAAGATCCTTGAATTTCGATTTGCACGAGAATGTAAAAATAAAAAAGATAAGCCACAAAACAAGGGACGGAGGACGGTTGGAAATTCTCGAAATCGCGAGAGATTTTCGGTGTCGAGATTTATCGACGAGCTGCTCTGCACACACAAACACTGGTAATAATACGTTGTGACAAGATATTCCACACAGTTGCGCGCACAAACACGCACCTTAACCGTTTTGCCTCCGCGGGAGGGCAGGGAGGGGAGGGATTGTAACCGTCGTTACGTTTACACCAATCAGCGCGCGGCTCCGTCACCGTAAACAAACTCACTATTTTTTTGCCAGCCTTAAATCCGTGCGACGTGTATATATATATATATATGCGTATCCGTATAACTACTTGTTAATATATATATGTATATATTCTTTTGCTTGTTCCACAATAATTTGCAAGTTTTATTTTGCGTCGACGTAAAGCTCGTAGATATAGTCGGGGATCACGTGCGCGATATATCGTGCAGCGCGGCGGTTACGGTTCCACCGTAATGAGCCATAGTCAACGATCTTTGAAGCTACCACGGTACTTTTTTTTTTGTTGTTTTCCTGTGGTTCTCGAAACTCGACGAGACTCGACACTGATCTCCCTCTCGGTAAGGAACTCTCGAACTGAGACGGGCAGGTCGCAACTGGCTTACACCGATCTATCACATGACTGAGACGCGAACGGTGCGGTTCGAAGCGCGACGACAGACGAGCCGCGACGGTAACGCATGTAACGCGCGCTGCGGACTCCGGCGTACTGAGCCGCACGAGACACTGGAACCTCGAGCAGGCGACCGCTGCGCCGCTGACTGCTCAGCGGCCGATTCCTAAACCGACGCTGTTCGCTCTTTTTTTTTTTTTATTCGCACGGCACAAGTATGCGTCGGAGAATTTTACTACGCGCAGGAAAGATATATGCATCGACGAGTGCTCTCCGTCCGGCATGAATGAATAGACCAATCAGCTTGACATACGTGAGGAGAAACAATATATTTAATGTAGGGCTGCTGCGAATATAAAATTGGAGGCCTCGCAGGGACGAGTAAGAGGCGAAGGTCACCGTGGACCCGATGCGCGGGTTAGGCCGGAGGAGTTTCTGGTCGAGTCCGGATACTCCCAATATTGTTAACTGTTTATCTTCTTGTAATTAATTGAACTGTTTTGGAAACTAGAAACTACCAGCTTGACATTGGTTTCAGTCACCAATTCAAAAAAAGTGTTCTCGACCAATTAATAACTGTTGGAATGCTCTTAACCGTCCGAGCTTTGGTAGGTTTACCTAACGTCTGTCGATACATTCGCGCAGTCCTCCTGGAGCGAAATATTTCCCAGGCTTTCGAAACTATTCATCAACGTATTCTCGTCGAATTAGTATCCCAAACCGATTCGCGGTACTCTCGATGCGGTTCGCGGAAGCTGCTGCATGATTTACATACAATTTTTCAACGCGTACTGATTTCCCATGCTAATTCGGCGTCTGCTACAGATTTGATTGACTTTGTGCTTCTAAGCCGGAGGGACTTAACTTATGTACACTTATTCACAGAAAATCCGATATTCTAATTTCAGTCACGCGATATTGCCATGATGATAATCTGCATTTCTGTTCAGCACAGTTACTGCACTGTACAATTAACTGCTGTTCAGCGGAGTCTATGTGATTTTAAATACGTGTGTGTGTGTGTGTGTGTGTGCGAGTTGCGGTTCTCTGAAATTTCGCTGTCACGGAGATTACAGAACCGTTATCCGGACATAGAATATTCAGAGGTCTATTTTGCTTTTAACGATACAGCCTCTGAAAACCTATAGTTGGATCACTTCGGAACTCAACCTGTCGGAACTAAAATGATAATGATAATGATAATGTAAAATGATGATGATGATGATAATATATAATGATAATGATGATGATAATATATAATGATAATGATGATGATAATATATAATGATAATGATAATGATAATATAAAATGATAATGATGATGATAATATATAATGATAATGATGATGATAATATAAAATGATAATGATAATGATAATATTTGTATCATCGAAATAAGAAAACTGCTGGTTCTTTGATATTTTCCTTATGCGTCTCCAGGTTCTTCAATCCGGTCCGGTTGGTGTATGGGTGCATTCGACGACTTGTCAAGGCCGCACGTTCGAACGAGACTTTTGTTCCATCGATTCCCCCGCTTCTTTTGAGCCTCGCAACGAGCCTTCTTATTTCCGTAATTTCCTTTCCAGCGATCGAGTTACCTCGCGATCATCAAGACGTTATAGACCGTCAGACCTCGACAATTTATACCGGGGAACGAGACTCAAATATGAATCGGGTAATTGGTTTCAAACAAACAAAAAATGTACACCGCTTTTTTGCTGTTTTTGTTTTTACAATCTACGACTAACGCTCGTTGTGGTGCGATTGAGATATCCGTCGGTCGACAACGCTGGAATATACGCGATGAGATTCCAATTCGTCCGAAACGTTTCGGAAATTCGTCTCTTGAGAATTCATGCACGTCTTGGGCTTTTTTTCTTCTTCAATTCTTTGATTTTTTTTATATGAAAAAAAGAAATTTTGAATCTAATCGTACTCACAGATATAAGCAACTATCGTGGTCTATCGGAGTCGGGTAAGGAACATACGCGGAAAGATGATTTATGTGACGGGCACTCGCAAATAAATATTTATTTGGTTTGAATAAATATTCAATTGATTTAAAATAAATATTTATATAAATCAAACAAATATTTATTTGCGGAGCGCCCGTCAAATAAATTATCTTGTGTGTGTGTAAGGAATATCTACTCGCAGTAATCCATCAATCGCGCCCCGTTCGATCTACAATTTTAATACCGCTATTCTCGGCTTCGCTGGAGTACGTCCACACACAGCCGGCGTACAGAACCGGGAGTGATCCCGATGCACTCGGAGCATTGATTGACGGAAGCATTTTAGCTGGTTCGAGATGTTTCTCGCGCGGTTCTCCTCGCAGATTCCGACTCTCGGCTCTCGTCAGCCAATTCTATCTGCCGGCCACTCCCCGCTCGTTTTGTCAGAGACGTCGCTCCGTTACTCCCGAGAATTCAGCTCATTCTTGCCCACCCAAAAAGAAAAACCACTTTGACCCTTTGCTCTCGAAGAGTCGCGCAAGCGTCGTCGAACTCTCGTCCGTTAACCGTTGCTTGTACGAGGTTTTTTGTCTCCGCGCAAAATAATCGTTAAAAAAGATTTATCGCCAAAGTTAATATTTCCAGTCAGCTTCTTACACTACATTTTATCCCTAATGCTAATTTTACACCTTGGCAAAGGGCCACCTGGGTCCTTCAGCCCGAGATTTTCTTTGGTATTTGGAAGATTTTTTTGTTCCTTTCCTTAGTTTACAGTTAAAAGATTTGTAGATTTTATTCCGTGATTCTTTCGTTGGCCATTGATTCTAATTGTTGATGGATTGTGTGTTGTGTACATAGGGAAGAGCCGGGCAAAATGGGACAGTGGGGCAAAACTCCATTTTTTAATAATTTTTCTATGCCCCATTTTGTCCCAACGATACATTCGGATTTGCAACCCCATTTTGCCCCACCGACCATCATCGCCATCATCACCATCAAAAGTTATTGAAAAAATTGCGTTTTGTCTTATTATTCCGTTTTGCCCCCCGGTGCTATTTCGCCCCGCTCTCCCCTAGTGGCTTAACATTATCGATTTGATTTTCGGAAAATTTTATTGTGAGCACGGTAGATCTTTGAATTATTGGGATGATTCCTGTTGTTAAGATGGACGAGTGTATTTAGCGAGTCGTGCACTGTAACGATTATTTTGCGCGGAGACTAAAAGCCTAAAAAAAATGGCTCCATGCGCGATCGGGCTGACCTTTCGACCGAAAATCGTTGGAGAATTAGACCTGTAGTGAGTATCGCTAATTTTGCCACGTCTCGCTCGAGCTCCATTGCGGATCGACATCTGTAATTGGCTTTACTCCGTCTTGAATTAACGATAAATCTTTGCATGCGTCCATTTTCGCCATCGACCAACCGTCGTCACTCTCAATTTATGAATATTTCAGCGCACGTAAATTAGAAACCCCTCCGCGGTTCTTCGGGTTGCGTCTGCGAGAGCCGAAAGATCGCGCGACGGAAGATACCGATCAAAATTCGTATGTAACATTCAACGTAGCCTAACTGGAACGGAGCTTGGAAATTCCCGAACGAACCGAGAATCGTCGAGTCGAGAATTAACCCTTTCACTTTGCCGTCCGCCACGCAAGCCCGTAAGGAATGGAAAGATGCATGAGGTCGCCATTTTTTCACTCTCATTTACGTCTGGTACGCGAAATTTAACGTAGCCGACTGCATAGGAGCTTAATTATTGCAGAACGAACCGACGATCGGCGAGTTCAGAATTAACCGCTCACACTCTACAATCGGCTGTGCACCCCGGTAACGATTCTCGACCCGATACCGAACGGAAAGATTCACGAGGTCTCGCGTGCAATATTTGACGTAGTCTAAGTGGAACGGAGCTTAAAAATTCCCGAACGAGCCGAGAATCGTCCAGTTCAGAATTAACCCTTTCACCTTGCCATCCGCCACACAAGCCGGTAAGAATTCTTGTCCGGATACCGAATGGGAAGATACACGAGGTCACTATTCTTCCATCCCCGTTTGGGTCTAGTACGTGAAATTCAACGCAGCTGACTGACTAGGAGCTCACTAATTGCAGAGTGAACTGACGATCGGCGAGCTCAGAATTAACCATTCACTCGTAACGATTCTCGTGCCGATACCGAACGGAAAGATTCACGAGGTCTCGCGTTTGATATTTAACGTGGCTGACCGGAGCGGTGCTTAAAAATTGCCGAAAGAAGCGACGATCGCCGAGTCCAGAAGTAACCCTTTGCACTGTAAAAAACAATTTCGCAAAATCGGAATACGAAGTTTCGTAAAAATAATTTTGAAAAGTAAGTGCCAAAGTCGCTTGTTGAGGTTTGAATATTAAAACCTGCTCTTTTATTTCTCGTGCAATTAACAATTTTAGTTTCTACGTTTGTTCGCAAACTAGAAAATTAAAAAATAAAAAAATTGTGGACGTTCGCGGACAATAAGTTGTTGTAAAAAGTACAAACTTTTTATTACCGTCCACACTTTAAGAAGAGCTAAAAAATTCCCGAACGAATCGACGATCGTCGAGTCCAGAATTAATCCCTTGCACTTTACCCTCCGCTACACAATCGGGTAACAATTTTCCTGCGGCTACCGAACGGAAAGACACACGAGGTCGCCGTTCTTCCACCCTCATTGAGGTCTCGGCTCCATTAACATGCCCGCTGTACTTCCGCCCGGTATAGTCGCTCGCCGATTCTCCGTGCCGAAATTCTCCTTCCGAATAATTCTTCTCACGAATCCGCGTACACGGAACGCTAAAGCTGTCCGACTCGGGAGATACCGTCCGTATTGCAAGACGCACGAAGAGCTGCGTTCGGAAGCAACCGACGGACGCCGCAGCGACTCCCTTTATGCATTCGCGCGACCCGGCGTATCTCCGACCCCGCGAAAAATGTACGAGCTTGCGAGCGCATGGAAATTGCACAACCGAGAAGAGTACTCGGTTTGTACGGAGCTGTTAGATAGTGCGGAAGTCGATTCGCCTTCGGATTCACGATATTCGATCTCTCCCTTCCCCGTGCCACGTCGTAATTGGACTGCAAAGTTCAAGCTCGATGTTAATTGAATACCAGCGATTGTACCCGTTCATGCCCCGAGCTCTCGTACAAATACGTATATAGTGTGCCATGTACGTACGATACTTGTGTGGGCCATTCAACGTCAAATCAGCACATGTCACTCACGCCCGTTGATTTTGGTCACTTTTCGGTACGATGTTGATACCGACTCGAAGGGCCTGGGGATTTTTTTTCTCAGATTTTTTTACACCACCGGCGAAATTTTTTAATCCTCGAAGAACCAATTCCGAAAAGGCTGATTCAAAATATGATTTGATGTAACTTATGCACGAAAAGTGCTACTTTTCGTGGCTGCCGAGAGTGGCAGCTCTGTGGCGCTTTGCAGTCGAGTGCACTACAAATACCCGGCGCATGCGCACATCGGGCCGATCTTACGTTACCGCACGCTTCTCGTACTTTACGCACGCTCGTTTTCGCAAAACATTAGTCTTTTCGTCTAGCGATTGGAATTTTAATTTTTTTTTAATAGGTCAGAACTTTCTCAAACGTTTATAAAAATACAAGAAATCGCCACTACAATTGATACCATAAAAAAAAAAATTGCGAATTATCCAAAGGACATTATGGAGGCACGTGGGCTGCTGATTTGATGTGAAATGCCCCATATGTATATGTATATATATATATATATATATATATATATTATTATTATTATTATTATTATCAACCGAGCGGTCTCTCCCACGTGAACTGGCATGACCCGTGACACCGAAAGGAGACTCTCCTTGGCGTATTCTCCCCGTCCACTCTTTCTCTCTCCCTCGCTTTCTTCTACCGTCGCGGCGACGCCAAGTACGGACAATAAATTGTATTGAAACCCCGGACCGCTGTTATAGGTACGGGTCCCCTCCGGGTCTTTGTATCGTTCGACAAATGTAAGAGATGTGTGGCGGGTGCCACGGCAGTCTCGACGGACGTGCACGACCCATAAATTCGGAGCACCCGCGTCCGCGTACACGTATTCGGTATTACGTGACGCTAAGGCGTGTAAGCTTCGTCGTATTAAATTTCTACCCTGGCCCATGCGCGGGCAATGAGAGACATTAATAATCATACGCTTCGGGGGAGTCGAAGGCTGAGCGACGAAAGCTTTTAATTATAGGAACCATTCGACTGCCCGGCGTAGCCTCAAACGTCTTTGTACCGCGCAGCGTGGCAGCCGACGGTATTTCCGGCGCCCCTGCGACAAAGGCTATTCGCGCGGATCAATTTTCAATTAGTAATTCACTAATTTAATAAGTTAAAATTCATAATTTAATAATTTGATAAATTATTAATTAATCTTATATATGTTTTGGAAAATCGTGGATTTGTTTGTTGGTTTGGATGTTTGTCCCATTCCTCGCCCCTAGCTATGCCGCCGCTTTCAGTGAAGCCCCCCCACCACCGGTTTTCATAGCCTACATAATAGATTACGCAATTCCGAAATCCCATTCCATATGGAATAGATTTCCATGCGAGTGCGCCAGGCGACACAACCACCAGTAATTAAACAAATAATTAATCAATAATTTAATAAATTATTAATTAACCATTTAATAAATTATTACTCAATAATTTGATAAAACTGCCTTTTAATAATTAATTGCTTTTTTTTGTTTTTATTCGTGTCTACCGAAAGGGTGAAACTCGCGCTGTCTCCGGCACTCGCCGATTGCTCGCCGTGTCGAAAACGCCGAGAAAAATAGTTCTTCGCCCGATCCGTCACGCTGATCCGCGAGCGATCGTGATTCACTCTTCGATTCCCTACCTCGTCCCTATTGCATCTACTATTCATCAATTTTTCCGTGCACAGCGCCGATATATTATCCTGTCGCGTTCCTCGGTACGTTGCCCGCTGGTTCATAAATAAAAGATGCACAGTTCGAGGACTTAGTACCGCTATATACGTGTATGCGCGTGTATGCACATAGGATAAGGTACATTCACTGTACGGCGCGGGCGCGACCATCGAAAGTTGCCATTTCCAGTTAGTGGCCAATTCCCCTGAAGTTTCTCGGTATGTACCCATCTTCGAGAGTGGTGCGTGGCCTGTGAACGAAAGTGGCCTCTATGTACTGCACTACCGTATATATCCCCTCTGTGACCCCGGCGTATGGCGTCGCCCTAGTTAACCGCACGATCTCAATCGTCCAACTACGTCGCGTGTATACTTATATACACTTATGTGTGGCTCGAATAAAGTTAGCGAGGCAAAGGAGCGGAGGCTGCCGCATGCATCCCACACGGACGATTTTTATTATTTTTTTTTTTATCCACCGGTGGATAAAATCAAATTCACGTACAATGGTGAAATTTCACCGCCATTCAAGTGCGGGATTGACAACAAAAAATTTATTGGGTCTGAAGGAAGGAGATGAAGCTGGGGGAGCGCGATAATTACGGAGAGTGCAATAAATAGACGAAGCCTCCAGTCGGGATATTTATTGAGCGGTCCATGGTGGGTACGATGTTTAAGTTCGTTAAACAAATGTTTAATGTGTAATATTCGCCCGAGGAATCGAATAAAAGGATGTATCACACATGTATAGACGTGGTGCAATTTCACCGATTTTTTAAGCCTGAGGTAAAAAAAAAAAATTATTATTGTACCGGAAGTGACGAGATGAAGCTGGGTGGGCGGAGTAATAATGGAAAGTACGATAAATGGACGAAGCATCTGGTCACAATGTTCATTGAGCGTTCCATGATAGATATGATATTGAATTTTATTAAACAAACTTTTAATGTTTAATGTTTAATTTTTGCGCTGAAGTACCTCGGTCAATGGCTCATTAGCCGGAGGAGAAAAAAAAAGTCACACATGTATAGACGCGGTACCACCGGATCATGTATTACTCAGGCTAATAAAGTGCCTTTACTGCCACTTCTACTATTTAATGTTATGTGACAAAATTGTCGTATAGCGAAAGAGTCCCGTGTGGTAAAGTTTCTTTTTTTTTTTTGTATACTGCTGCGAAGCTCTCACTGTACTGTGAAACTCGGGGCAGCGTGAACTCCATTGAATTAAAACGTTGTAGACTGTCGCTGAGTAGTGGCGCGGCTCGGACGTTTAACCAAATAATCCGAGTGCGAAAGAGAATTTTTATAAATTTTTTTTTTCCTCTTATCCGGGGTCGTCTCGACCCTCTTTCATTTCCACACGTCATCGACAGCTCTCGTATTTCTTCCTGTCGGTACGGGGCCGCAGCACTATAATTGAGATTAATTTTTATCAAGTATGAAGTATGGAGTACCGTGAATTTCATATATAATAGTATATATATATATACAAGTATTAAATACTCCGGAAAGTTCAATGCATTTGGCTTTGCGAGGATTTTCACACGATTATAATAGTTTCTCACATTCCTCAATCCCATGAATGCACAAATAAACTTCCGCCTGATCAATCATTCCGATACGTCTGAACGAAAAAACAGAAAATTCTCAATTGTGAAGTTTTTCAACGCTAATTCGCGTCGCGCCGCTTTCGACGAGTCAATATCACTTGCCATTTGGAAACCGGACTTTGAGTCGATTTTCTTCGAAATATTAACTCCTGTCCAACGTTTAAATTACTCTTTCATGATGAAAAAAAAAACCAATAATAGTAATAAAAATGAAAATTCAAGTCCCTACGACTCGATGGTTACCGAAAGTCCGAGAGAATGTAGCGACGCAATATCGATGAGACCGAGCCATCGATCGGTGATGACCGATCGCTGTGTCGATACTAGTTACGCGTGTGTGCTCGAAACATTTCGTGGAATTACGCGATTCGGCGGAGGTTGTTTCGAGCTCGATTTACCGAGTTTTCCGTACCGAACCGAAGCGGTCTCAGGACCGGCAATCGATCCGATTAAGCCAAGGCGGAACGGGACGGCGCACTCTAACGATTCTAATGAAGGAGAACGTTTGTTTTGCAGCGTCTTCGTCCGGGCTCCATTAATAATCGCCCTTAATGATCGGGATAGAGCGCGAAAGAAAGCGATAGGAAGGAACAGCGAGAAGACCGAGGAGAGTCTCGGCACTGTGCCGGTTATCGGCAATTTCTTACGAACGAGCGAGGGCGTTTCTCGCATCATCGGCACAAAGATGCGCTTTCATACTGCGAAATGGTCTTCTTCCCGATCATTAATTCCCTCGGTCCAAGGGACCGCGTTAATTTACGGAATATTTTCAGCGCCCCGGTCGGAAAGATCGGCCGAAGAATCGTTACCGAATCGATCGTTCCGAGGCCCGAACGAACCGCGCTATAATTGGCGACAATAGAATCGTCTCGCTGATGGACAGCCTGGATGTACGCGGCTCCGACCGGTAACAAGGCCTCCCATTATCGAACACGACGTACACCGTACGTCGATTATCGACGATCGACCGGCGCACTTAATTCCGGAACAGAAAACAGCGAAACTTGAGCCGGCAAAAATTAATCGAGGGAATCCGGTACGGTTTCCTACGATTCGGCAGGACGGTGCACTCAGACATAAAGAAATTGTTGGAAACGAGAGTGTTAAAGGACGACTAAATTTAATTAAAGTCGATTGAAGAAACTTTTTAACCGATCGGCGCGCCCGACCGCGCCCTCGCGACTCGATCTTCATTCTTCCTGTTCTCTTTTTATTTATTTTTTTTCCCCCGGACAGTTCATCACCGTGGATCGACGTTCGTCAGCCTGAACGACGTGCCGTACTGCAGCAAATCCCGATGCACGAACGACAGTGCGCCATAAGCTGATTAGCGAGACTCGCGGCACGATGGAAACTGGAGAGAGCGTTCGTGAATCTTTAATTGGCTCTTCGACCATATCGGTCGTTCCGAAAAAATTTCGAGTTTTAAGGTACACTCGAGAAAGTACACTGTACACAAATTTCTTATGAAATTTAGTGCACCGGACTGAAGGTTTTTATGCAAAAAAGTTGTACGATCGCAGCTTTTTATAAATCACGTTCCGGAATATTTGGGTGGGGATTTAAGGGACAGTCGTGAAAGTAGTTGCGGATAGAATTCACGGATTTGGTTCCCGGGCGCTGGAACAGTGTAGGGTTCTCCCCGTAAATACGTCGGGATGAATATTCGAGAGGAGTCTGAATATTTGATATCAGTCGAATCCCGTTACGTCCGTTCGGGCCATTCTTCCCAGCCGCGTGTGTGTCGAGAAAGCCGATACGTCGAGTGCTCCACGGTTTCCAATTTAATCGAATAAACGAATTCGCCTTCTGGACGCCGGGAGGGTACCAGAACCGGTGGTCGCCCTCTTCTGTTTCGGCAGAATTTGCCGGGTCTACACTCGTTCCACTGTCTGCTACATTCGAGTGGCACGTAAGCTTGTACAAAAGAATTCATTGATTCGCATTCTGCCGGCGGACCGGCCGACTGATAATGCATTTGGATTTAAAAGCCGACGGCGCTCGAGTGCACTCGAATGCACCCTGTGTCCTCCCCCTCGACAGGAATCCCGCGACCGCGGATAACGAAAGTAAGCGTGGAAGCGAGATGAAAATTAATATGGCAAAAAGGTGAAAGATATTACATACATATACGTATATTTTTAAAACATGGAAACGTTAATTTTAGAGAGTAGTGTAATTGAAATGAACCGATGACGAAATTAAGCTTTGCGTGAAGTTCCGCTAATGAAGAATTCAGTCTTTTATACTTACAAGGTAAAATTAAATTAAATGTACAGTTGTGATGAAAAATGAATATACCTTTTCACTGATACACTGAGTGAAGGATCTTGTAAAAAAATGTATCGGGTATTGGGTACCATTTTTAGTAATAGGAAAAGGATTTACTGATAACTAAAACCGGAGTAGTACGGAGAATTATAGGCAAAATCATTGTCGGGTAATTGAGACGAGGGCCAATTAGTTTCGTCCGACTGTAACGAGCGATCGACTCTGTGTCCATTATCCGTCATTGAGTCTAGAGAGCTTTCTCTTAGGGGCCCCCGACATTATCGAAAAATTCATACGTCTCTAGTTCCGATAGAAAATTCGATCGGTATGGAATAATGAAAGGTCTTTAGTTCGCGGAACGTGGAACGGGTATATATATATAGATATAGAATTTGAAATGAAATGAACGAAAGCGCGACCGCAGCATTGCGTGGAAGCCCCACTGATAATGAATTCAGTCTTTTAAACGTATAACATATAAAGTAAAATAAAAAAGCCCATTATATCAAGTAATCGAGACGACGGCCAATTAGTTTCGTCCGACTGCAACGAGAGATCGGCACAGCACGGTACGGCGGGGCAAAATGGGACAGTGTAAAAAAAAGTAATCTCCTAAAATGATTGGCAAATTGCGTTTTTAAAAACGCAATTTTCCAATAATTTTAGGGCGTCCCATTTTGCCCCATCGACGCACCCCGATTCTTGGTCCCGTTTGGCCCCACAGTCCCGTTTCGCCCCACTCTCCGTCCGAGAGCTTTCTCTCGGGATCTCTGGCATTATCGAAAGAAATCCACACGTTTCTAGTTCCGATAGAAAATTCGATCGGTACTATAATGAAAGGACAGACGATACGGCTATTATCCAGCGCAGGATGGTTCGCGGAGCGGGGAACAAACGAACCGAACCGCCGACCGGGTATATTGATAGGAAGACGCGGAGGTGCAGAATAACGAGGTACATGGACACCGCTCTGAGCGTCGACTGGGAAGAGCTGCGGCAGTCTGGGTGATTCCGCAGAGACGTTGGGAGGATCGTGGCTTCGCCAACTTGGTTCAACTGGTAACTTTGCTTCGTCGGAGGACGTGAACCGAGAGTTCGCGGGCGTCGGGGCTCGGCTTCGGCCGCCGTTATACCGGAGGAACCTCGCGCGAAGAGGCAATCTGTCCTCGAGCACCTACTCGGAAAATTCGGTCTTAACTATCGAACCGTCTACGACTGACGGCGACGACGAATTTCACCAATTTCACCAGTGCACGTGCAACTTTCGTGCACGTTAGCCGAACAGCCGGAATACCGGCTGCGCGAGGAAACCCTCTCGTTCTAAACGTGTTACTGCATAGGCGTAAACAAGGATACACACGAGCCTCCTAACTGTATCCGGAAGTGTGGCAACTCGTCGTCGGTCCGCGGCACCAGACCGACTACGGTGATTGGTGCAGAAACTCGGTCGGTAATGGGGCGGATGCTCGGGGCCATTCGCCTTATAGACGCGAAAACGACCCGGTTGGGATTCCTTCGTAACTGGAAAAACGGCACGCAACTGTATCCACAACACTGATTGTCGTGCGCCGAAACGCTGAATTGGTTGGTCCTCCGGCCGGCGTGGGCAGCCAGAGTGAAGCCGACGGTCTTCCGAGCGCTAATGGGCACTGAATAATGCCGCTACGCCACTGCATTGCGGAAAAAAATAAGAAACAATTCTCGGTGACGTTACTTCCGGTTTGAAATCCTCACTTTAAAAAATTTGAAAAAATATTTTGCGACGTCACCTTCCGGTTTGGAAAATCTCAGCTATCGACCGGAAGTGCCGACGCGCAGGAAAGTTTGAAAAATTACATTGCGACGTCACTTCCGGTTTGAAAAATCTCAGTTATCAACTAGAAGTGACGGCGCGCAGACAAATTTGAAAAATCACTCAACGACGTCACTTCCGGTTTGAGGAATCTCAGTTATCAACGGGATCGTATTTCGAATGCGACCAGTGACAAAAACTTTTCGTTTTTTTTTTTTTTTTTTTTTTATCATAGCCGACGCAATGTCGAAACGAACGAGCCATAATGAAAATTAGCTGGGTCGCCTGTAACGTCGCGCCTGGGTGCAATAGGGCCGGATATTGCACGAGCGTGAGACACAGGGACGAAGCGAAGGGGATGATTATCCGAACGAGTGGTTCGCCGGGGATTTTTGATGTCGCGCGTGCGCTTCGATGTGTGAGTGAATGCTGCAAAACTCTCGCATTGCTCGAACGAGAAATACGTTTGCTCGAATAATGCAGAAAGTCTGATCCCCGCTGAACGAGGCGGGACATCATTCATTGGCCTTGCTCACCTGCTAGACTAATCGCCCTCGCAGACCGGGCGTGTGTTGCATCGTTGCTTACCGACAATGCCCGACCGAGCACAATAGGGCGAATGGATAGGAAGAAAAAAAAGTACGCAACTTTAGAATTACGACTTGGACGAAAAGGAGGAAAACGCAGGGGAGTAGATAATTACGGTATTCGCGGAGTGTGCACGGTCGAATAAATCCTGCACTGTGCGCATAGTCCGGTACATTGCGATGTAATGATGGAAAATTGTGGTCCAGCATTTCGAAAGGATCTTTTGTTAATCTTTATTAATTAAGAAGTAATTTCGATGCTGTTGTATTGAAAAACAGAGGGAACCTACCGACCAGTTTCCGAGTGTCTCGTCAGTCGTGACTCGAAAATTCGGATCACCTCGAACAGAGAACTCCTTTGGTGGTTGCTTCGGGCGAAGGAAAGTTTGCGAAACTGCGGGCACGAGGAGGAGAACGACGAAGACGATGACGACGAAGGCGGCTACGAGAAATATATTCGTTCGGCACGTGATCGGAATATCTTGTTCGATAGAGTAATATGAAATAAATTTAAGCGATATAAAATAGTGTGCAGGATTGAAGAGATACGGTAGAATAAAAGTTCAGTACGTCACGATATGACGATGGAAAAAGGCGTTGCGGCAATTTTTAAGGGATTTTTTGTAAATTCGATAATTCGCAAAAAAAAAAAACGACATTCATTAATTGGGCGGTAATTATATACAAAACAAAAGCACGCGTTACATACCGACCAGTTTCCGAGAGTCTCGACCGTCGTGACCCGAAAAATTTGCCTTGTCTCGAATAGAGCCTCCTTTGGTAATTGCTTAGGGCGGGGGAAAGTTTGCGAAACTGTGAAACGAGGGAGACAACGACAAGCACGATGACGACGACCGCTGCTACGAGGAATATATTTGTTTGGCACGTGATCGGACTCCCTTGTTCGATACAGTAATATGAAATAAACTGAAACGATATATAATAGAACTTGTCGGGGGGGGAGGGGGGGGGAGAGAAGAGATGTATAAAGGTTGTACAGTTTGCAGTGGATATACGAGTCTACACAGAAACTTGGTTTACGTCCCGACAAGTTAAACGTCGGACACGTAGTGGCAGCGACGAAGGGCTCGGCTACGTGCGGCGGTCAGGATACGAAAATAAATTACGAAGTGTTTCTTAATGAAACCCCCTGTTGACGTTGTATACGCGAGGGAGGCCGACCCCCCTCGGCCGGGCGTACAGGACGGTAATTTTTCAGACTTGTCCCATTCTCGTCGGGAAGACACGGACGTGGAGTAAAAGCTTACGTTGCAACGACGTCGGGCCACCCTCCGGCCCGACGTCGACGTTGAAAGTGGAAGCGGGTAAACAGATACCGGCACCTGGGCTCGCTCTGCACCGGTTACTATAACGCGACAAGCGAAATGTCGATGTCGCCAGTTTGAAGACGGAACATTTATTTATTTATTTTCAATGAAAACAGATATTTTATAACAATATTATTATTTATTTTTTATTTATCTTTTATTTATTTATTGTTTATTTATTATTTATTTATTGTTAATTTATTATTTATTTTGCTTCCGCGGCTCTCTTCGTAAAAAAAAAATCGAAATTTTTGAATCAGAGTACTTGAAAGGTAGGTCGAAGCGTCGAGAAATGTAATTTTTCGATGGCGTCCGGATTTGTGTGTTAACTTTTTAATTATTAATTTTTCATTTCTTTACTTTTAACTTTTTGTTCACTTATTGCATCTATCGAGATGAAAATACAGCATGTACTTGCGGTAGAGCCGTACTTTATTCCGGGAGGGTGGTAAATAATGCGAGAAAAATTTTCACAACATGTTTGGTATTTTATTGAATAATACTTAGTCTGTATGCGTCACTAATCGTTATATATGTGTGTGCCCAGTGTATTTCGCTTGGGAGTTAGCAGGCCCATCAGTGAGTACGTATTTACATATACACTGTTCTACAATAACGCAACCGCGACTATACACGTAACGCAACGTTTTATATCGACGTCTCTTAATCTCATTTCGCCCTCATCTTGTACACATCGTCTTCATTTTTCCACCAGTGGTTATGATAATCCTTCCGTTTCAATTTCAATATTATTCCATCTCAATTTACACAGCAGATCCTCTATATAGTTTTATCTATAGTATTTATGTTCATTATATCATCATTATTAATAATAATTCAGGTGTACACTAAAGAATCCATCCTTGTGTACAGACCGAATTGTTTTTTTTTCGATTAAACAATGTCCTCATAAGCTGAATAACACTGTGGCCGTCGGAACGTAAAGTTTGCTGCTAATAATCGGCCCTTTCGGAAAAATAAAAGTTTTCTTTTCTCTCGATCTTTTAGTTTCCAAGATTTTTCCATCTTTATATATATATATTTTTTTTTTTCGGCCGGTGAGCAAACTATCAGCTCCGACGGTATTGACTGAGGTTCATGACGAATATAGATCTAGTGCGAGGAAACACTAAAATTTTGCGTCGTCGTATTATTATATATATATGTATGTATATATATAT
This sequence comes from Amblyteles armatorius, assembly GCA_933228735.2. Taxonomy (NCBI): domain Eukaryota; kingdom Metazoa; phylum Arthropoda; class Insecta; order Hymenoptera; family Ichneumonidae; genus Amblyteles; species Amblyteles armatorius. The sequence goes on along the minus strand of OW121695.1, from coordinate 10,509,417 downwards.
ATATCATCATAACAAGTGTAGGCTACAGTACAACGCAACGTACAACATACATTTTCTTTTTTTAAATTCCGTGTACGCACTTGTTTTGCACTTTTGCACGTGCGAACATGTGTGAATATTGGATATACGATATATACATGCATGTGCACACGTCTTTTACACAACATATATCTATGCATCGATTTGTTTTTCTTGTTTTCTTCAATTTCACGAGGAATCAAAGAACTTTTGAAAAAAAGAGCCTGTTCGAATTTTCATTCCTTTATCATATACATATATGATTATATATTTATATATATAGATTTTTTTGTATATTTTTTTTTCACTATATCCACAAAAATATTCATCCATTATTATCGGGAATTATGATGCTGTTTACTTAGATATTTTTTTCTTTCGTTAATCTGACGAAGCGATATTTATAATTTATAGCGGTGAAGCTAAAGGAAGATTCGCGACAGGCTCGTACAAAATTCCGACCATTCCCGGTCTGTACAATCATTTTTGTCGATGCAGTTTTTACATACGCTTCAGAGATTTTTACCCTCTAGCTAATACAAACAATACGTTAGTACGGCTAATATATCGCTTAAGAGTTTTTTTCTTTTTTTTAATACGCAGCGCATATTCGGTTCCAGAGATAAAGCGAGGCGTTCACGGAGTTTGCGATTTACTCAGACGTACCGTTTTTATAGAAGTGTAAAATTTATTTATTGGTCCAGAGATATCTTTTTTTTTGTTTGTTTGTTCATTTTCTGCGTGGAGGCCTCTTACTTGCCCGGACTCTACTTCCTCACTTTTATCGAGTTCATTTAACGCACAAGATCTTTTCCCGTCATTTTTTTTTTTTTTTGCTTATTTCCCTTTTTTTATTTGTCGTGCCTCCGGGCGCTTAGATAACTTCGTAATACAATGTTTTTCCCCATGTTTTTTTAAATATGTTCTGTTCTATTCTTTTACGGCCAAATCCTCGTTACTTTTTCGATGTCTCTTTTTTTATCAAGTATCGATTTCTTATCAGTCGTGAATGTGTGTGTCAACTGAACGATTCGAGTCCGGCTACTTTGCGCGCAAACTCTCCTTGGTCCGACAATTGTTCTCTTCAATTCTTGCCGGCCGTTCGACCGCGAATTCACCGAAGTGAAGATATCGTCGGATAAAAGCATTTTTAGCTCTAAAAAAAGTGAAACCACTACGATCAATTTTTGATATTTTTTTACATAGATTGGATCAGATGCAGGAAATTTGAGGACCAGTTGAATATGATTTTTGTTTTCCCTGCCGGACATTTTCTTTTTTTTTTTTCATCCATTAGATATATTTTTGAGATTCGTCACCTTAAATTAAGAAATACCTGCGGTATACAGCGCGCTTGGCGAAAATTAATAAAAAGCGGTTTTACATCGTTACCGAAGATGATTCCTTGAGGAACAATGAAGACGAGTTTGACGACAACGAGAACGACGACAAGGCTATAATAGCTAATTAGCTAGACACCGAAACTTGCAACAACATTTTGATGCGTGTTATCAATCCCTGCAGTCAGTCTGAATCTAATTGACATAGTGGTCGAAAGGTTCACTTCTTCCTCCATTCGTTTTTACTTCGTGCGATGGTTCTTTTTTTTTCAAATTTCTTCTTCTCTCTAATCTCTTATCGTTATTGTTATTACACACGATAATTAGCGCAACTACGCGATTATAATTTACACGGGTACGTTTTTTTTTGGGTAAGCTACACTTAAACTTAACTCTTTCAGATGAAAGATCCATCGGGGCATGTTTTGTCACTCGCTTTTTTCTTCTCTTGCTTTCTCATAGAGGAAGCTATGTATTCGTTAAAAAAAATAAGTAAAAAATAAACAAAAGAGAAAAAAATAACTGCCTGAGCCAGCGAGCTGAATTTTATTACACGCAAGTGAACCGGTGACTAACTTCTGTGTGGAATTCCGCGAAAAAAATGTCTGCAACGGCTAACTTTATAACTTTGTGTATGTTCGGCGGGTTGAAAATTGTTGTAATTGAAAATGAGCATTTTTGCAAAATTATCAAATTATAAAAATTGTTTTTAATAAAATTATTGAAATTATTTGTTCACCGAAATATTAACGAACGAAGTTGTGTTGGTTTACACATTGCGAGCAACGCACAAACTAAATTTGCGTCTTTTTTTTTAGCATTTCTCTCACATGAAGCTACCGACCGCAGTGATACACTCTACTCAACAATGCTATGCGCTCAACCGAAGACCGATCTGACAATTTTTTTTTCTTTTACCCGTCTTTTTTTTTTTTTATTTCACGCCGCCGAGAAAAGCAATTCGGAGATTCTAAAGCTCTCGTATAGCAATCATAGGAACGCGCACGTTTATCACTAATGATCCTCGATTATGCAACATCGAACTTGTCTCACAACCTTTTTTTTTCTTCTTTTCGTCCCGAGCAAGATACGCGAGCCTCAGACGAAAAACAGATCTTCCGCCCGTTTTGTTTTAAGGTGATGTGAAAAGTTTACCCCCCATGGTAAAACAGTTGCGTGTATTGAGAGAATCATTTTATGGACTACTTCATGCCATTAAATGTACGGATAAATTCTTTAAATTTAAATTAAATTTTTTTAAATTTGTTAATAACTTTCTAACATTATTATTGTGCAAAATGAATGTTCTTGGCACCTTCAAAACAGTTGATTTTTTCAGATTTTTATACCATTAGGAAGCGTCCAAATTCTCACTGAATCTCACTTTTGGCTGGAAATGTACGTGTGAAGCATTCTTAATTGAAGCATCGATAATACCAATCACCCGATTCAGGTAACTGTTTTACCATCGGAGTATTTTCATCGTCGCCGCAAACTTTCGTTGAAGGTTGAAGTTTCATTGAAATTCTATCCTCACATTCTTCCTACGAGCCTACGATTCGTTACTCTCATCGCTTACAATTATGTCGCTTTTATCCGGTCACATGTTAACCTACGCCTACATTTATGTGGAGGCAGTTGCACATTTCTTCTGTTACATTTTTTTTTTTTTTTTTTCAATAAATATTATTACCGTGCTGGATGCATTCCCAAAAAACCGCGAGTTGTAATACTCAATTGTTCGTTTGCGTGTAAAACATGCGACTTTTGATTTAATAGTTCATTTTTTTGGGACTCATTAAAAAAAAAAAAAGAATTTTATCATCGCGATACGGTAATCTGGGTGCTCCGTTTACTTAGTATCACAATAGTACGTCTAATTTTCTCTTGCGGTCTTACGTGTCTCAAATACACTCTAGAAAACACTAAATCCTCATTAACGTTGTTATATGTCGTTTAGCAATAATCGGTATGTTCATCCAAACGTCTAAACTCTACAAAGCTGTTATGTGTATAGTTTCTTATTATTTTTTTTTTTAATTACCTTGAAACTCTGTTCTCTTTTGTGCTCTAGGTCCTGCCGTCGTATATCACGCGCCAGCTGTGTAATTATTGTGTCGCATTTGTTTCTCGTTTAATTGTCGACTTTATTGCGATTTTCTCGCGTCATTTTGGATCACCTTGTCGTTTTTTTTTTTTACGAATGTAAAAAAAATCGGCCTTTCACCTGATTTATCACCTTTCAATGCGGTATCTAGATACAAGAGAAGAAAATTCAGTGTCACTTTATGATATGTTTACACCCATTAAAAAATAAAAATCTCAATCGTTGGAGAAAAGTTAGAAAAAATTCGTCGATCAGTGAATTGACGGACATTCGATTGAGAAAGACTGTAAATCCGATCCTGGTACTGAGGCTCGGATTAACGGTAGAAAATAATGAGAAAACGATTATTTGGACTAAAAAAGATGTTATCAAAGTGTTTTTTTTTTTTTAATTTTTTTTTATGTATATAAATTTATCAGGCTGTTTGGAAGCCGCGATATGCATACTTTACAATAAATTATCTTCACTGCGGAGTCGCCACATTGAAAAGATGTTTTTACGCAGATAGGCCTGTATCTAGATACATCGCGATACCAAGAAAATTATTTTAAAAACAAAGCTCTCATCGATGTTTCGATGTTAGTCTCGCAAAATAATGTTTCGCCCGCCTCTAATGCCGAATTAATGCGTCCAAGTGACGATAAATAAGACGGTAGCTCCTCGAGGGCGCGTGAGATACCGCAGTCGGTAAAATCGCATTTCCTATTTTCTCCGAGACTGTTAAGGACTTACGCGACAGAAAAATTACGATTTTTTTTTTTTCGATAATAATAAAAAATGATTCACTGTTGAAAATTGGTAAAAATCCACTGTTTACAAATGTCCGTCACTTCGCCAATTTTTTTGACCCCATTTATTACGAAACGATTAAAATTGTTTGTTTCTGATAAAATGTCTTTTTGAAAACAGCGCCACCGCAAAGGAACTTCCAAAAAAAATGGTTGCCGCCGACCGACGAAAGAGAACATAATAACAATATAATCGAATTAAAAAATCCCGAAACGTTCTTTAACATACCCTCCTTCCACCCTAAAAAATTAGATCGATAAAGCGTATTTGTACCGACGAAAAAAAATCACGAAATCTGCATTCGTTTTTACCCATTTACTGTATCGTAAGCCCTTAATTACTTTTCTCGCCGAGAATCGTTCGCTGTTGTGTTTTGTTTTTGTTTTATTTATCGCTCGTGTAAACAACCGCGAGTAACAGAGTCGTCCGAGACGACAAAAAGCGCAACACTCGTATCACGGAGACGCAACTTTATAGCCCGAGTCGCGCTCCAAACCAATCGTCGTCGCCGTTTAGGTCTCGGAGGAAAGCACCAAAAAGTAGCAACACGGTGTGTTAGCCTCGTTCCACGGTGTGTATACAAATGATTCTCCATCGTAGATCTTATTTATTCATATGTGTATATGTTCTATATATGTTCTAATCTATATATATAATATATATTCGTGTATTGTTTTTTTTTAAATATATTTTAATAATGTAGTTGTATGTCATCGTACCATCGAGAGGCACATTAAGGCGAAGTGAAAGCTCCTACCTGTCCCCCTCCCCCCCCCCCTCCCTCCCTGCCGGGCCCAGTATAAAAAATTGTAATAAACTTTTTCTAGGCTGAGGTTTTCAGAATGCCCATAACGATTCCTAAATCCTGTACGAAAAATATCGATTACAGTTTTTTGAATTCCGACCGCGATGTTCCACTGCGTCTTAAGATTATGTGATACCAGTCGACCGATAAGAAAAACGGTAATCCGTACTCTAGCAACTTGAGTAACCGTTTTTTTTTTTTTCAATTTTTTTTTTTATAAGTGTCGCCATAGAGTAACCCACAAAATTACGGTAATTCTGGGCCACTTTCTATTCCGTAGCAATAACCGAAAAAAATAACCGTACTTCAACTTTTGGGCAATTTCTGCTGCAGTTATTCTTTCGGTTACTCAAACAAAAAGAAAGGACCGTTCGCAAGCGCAGGCAGAAGTCGAAATATGGATATTTTTGCTATTACTTTAGCAGAACAAAAAGTCACCCGAAATTACCGTAATTTTTTGGTTGCCGAAGCTGCAAGAGGTATTTTTTTCTGTCGCGGTCGATCTGTCGAAGGAGCAGTGAAAATTACAGTTCTTATTACCGACAGGACGCGGCTTGGTCGGGCGGGTTTACCACATTACCTTAATCGTAGCGTGTACAAAGGTCCGCGCACCGGTAATCCCGTTTTTGATAGAAACAAAATAATGATAAATCCTTTGAACCTTTCGATCTTTCGACAGTACGCTGGGCGCGAGGGACACACACGCAGTCTCCGCTCGTGTTCGTTGTGTGCTTTCGTCTTTCGTTTCATTTTTTTTTTTTTTTTACACAATATAATTATTAAGTTGGTATACAATCGGGTGAAAATGGCCAAAATAATTGTTTGGTTCTAGTTACTCGACGGTGCCTTTACGGGTTGTGTCCCTTTTCTCCGGTCGACGGAGTTACAATAGAGGAACTACGTTTGGCTGCCAGCGCTTCCTAGTCGTCGGTCTTTAGGAGTATTCGTGTGTCGAGCCGCGGAGAAAAGGAACACCGGCAAGAAAAATTACCGAGCCGGTCTCGATCCTAATAATGGCCGATCGAAAGTGCGATTTTTTGTACAGGCAGTATAGTTACAGGTAACATCCCTTTAGGAGGACCTTCGGACCGCCAATGCGGGACTCGAGGCTCTGCCATGGTCGCACGCTAAACCAGCCTTCCCGACAGAAAAATGCCTTCTCGAAGTGAGCATTTTTTTTTTTTTTTTTTTTTTTTTTTCGGTATGATTCCGAGTCCGAGGTACAAAAATGAAAATCAAACGATATCCAGGGTGAACGAAGACAGTCGTAGCAAAAATCCCGGAACACGAGGATCACATTCGCGTCTGTAAATTTTCAACATTTTTTGTTTGTCCATTTTTGTTCTCCGTTCCAAATTGGGCTCGTAAAAAAAGGCTTCAAATGGGTAAAAACAAAAAAAAATCGCAATTTCTGGTCTATTACAGACTCTTTAATGCTAATGTAGCGTGGGGTTGTTAATTATAAAATTGTGATTACATGACACAGCGTAGAAATTGCGGTGTTTTCTTTTTTTATATAGGTGTAATTAGAAAATTAGATTTTGCCCATCGCTGTATTCGAGTAATTTCTTTCCTGCATCTTTCACGACTGTTAGCTTCGATAAATCTCTACCGCTAGGTTTTTTTTTTTTTTTTTCAGATCCTAAATACTGTTCGAGGCTTCCTCATGGGCCGCACCGCGGGTTATTTATCCCTTCGGTATATTTATACATATACATTTTGTATACATATACACACACAAAATGTATAATATATAATATGATAAGATGTACGATGGACTATACGCGTATGTCTGTGTGTGTGTGTCTGTTTCTTCATTTTTTTCTTACTTTAGTCAAGTTTTATCTCATTGCAGCGTTAATATTAATCATTGTTTTCTTTTTCATGTAACACGATCGCAATATATATATTTACATTTACTATCTACAGTTATCTACACATCAAGAAACGGTTAGTTGTTGTTGTTGTTGTTCTTAGCGGTTTTGTGGCATTGTGTTAATTTTTTTGTCTCGTTTTTTTTTTTTTTTTTTAATCTCCCTTAATTCATCGGGTGTGGTGTCGGTGTTTACGGTGGTGATTTTTTTGTAACTACCAAATATATTCCTCTCGAATGCCTCTCAATTGCCGTATCACATTATCGTTTTTTTCTTCTCGCATCTCCCTCCTAGGTGACTCTACAATTATTTTCCAACTACCGCATTAACAATATTGACGTCCAAAATAATTTCATCGAACCACTCGTATCTCGAAAAAAATAGTCTGCCGTACCCTTTTCACAGGTGAGATCAAACGAACAAACATCTGTCAACGAGCAGAATTCAGAGCAAATTTTTTGTGTCATAAAGCGAAGGAAAAAAAATGGTAATAAATTCATTATCGTACTTCATCGTGTCACTGAACAATCTACGGTTAATCCGCGAGCATCGCGATGTAAAATAAAATAAAATAAATACGAATTAAAAATTAAATAGTACAAAGTAACATAGTGTGGGGGTATCAACAAACAAGTATAGCCGGACGCTGTACAATATTCGCCGCAACTTGGTTCCATTCATCTCCTTCCATTCGAATGCCAATTTCTTTCGCTTTCCATTCGTGGTTTCGTTCGTTATTTTTTTTCTCTCGCGTGTTTCATCGACCGTCTCTCGAAAAATTCTTTTGGTCATCGTAAGCCGTGCAATTTTTTTTCGACTTCCCAACGCGTGATCCGAGCATCGAGCGGCCCATTCCATTATCCGCGAATATCTTTATATCCATTTTTTTTCTCCAACTGTCCACAGTCCGCTCGAATAAATCTCCAGCAAGGGGTGATTATTTTCTCATCTCTTAACGTCATTATTATTAGTCTTCCTCTGATCTCTCCTGGTATTAGGGGGACATTTGTAGTTTCTTTTCGCTGTTGTTGTTGCTGTTGTTTTTTTTAACCGCTCGAGTCCTAAGTTCAGGTAAGATTAGGCTGCGGCGTCGGCGGGGGCGTCGATGACGACCCAGGCTGCCAGCACGAGGCCGTGTCCTATATGAATGCCCAACACTCCAATGTCTTGACAACGAAGTCCTCGTGCGGCGCCAACGGCTCGTTGCCGTAGGTGCTGCACGACTGTGTTCTACCTTGGTAAAGGTCACCGTCCAGCCATAGACCGAATTTGCCACTGTAAAGCAAAAAAAAAAATTCGATTAGTTATTGTTGTTTATGCTTCCTCATAGAGGAAGCTTTGTTCTGCTCCGAAATTTTTTTTCGAAATTTTATTGAAAACGTTTTTAGAATGTTCCAAAACGTCGAAAAATCACATTTACGAAAAGACAGAAAATGCTTCATCATAGGAAAAGCTTTGCGAATACAGGAACATTATGTGAAAGTGATAAGAAGATTGCAACTTTTATGAGAAAGTGATATGAAAATTTCAATTCTCAACTTTTATGAGGAAGCGATATGAAAATTCCAATTATCAACTTTATTTTTACGAAGGCGGTTCTATGAAAGGTTTCGTAAGAAATTTCGATAAATGCTGACGTCTCCGTAGATAGATCTTTTGACTGCGGATGATGAGCCATAATATCGTTTTCTTTCGCAGGAGCGCGCCGAATGAAAATAAGTTAGGTGCATGCTTACTCTCCAGCGCCGATAGCTAGACTCTCGTTGTTTCCCTTGATGAAGTAAAGATTATCACCGGTCCAATTGAATGCTTGGAACCTCGGTGTAAACCTGAAGAGGAGTGATTCGCCCGTTCCGTAGAAGTGATCGCTCACGTGGAGTGAACAGGATGTCAGCGCACCGAATACCTACGAATAATTAACAGTGGTTTCAATTTATTCTTTAATTCACGGTCTGAAAATTTCATTTTTCTACCGGCAGTGACGTCATACCGGAAATACCTAACTTTCGATTTGACAATTTCATTTTTTCGGCCGAAAATGACGTGATATTGGAAATACGTCACTTCCGGATGAAAAATTGTATTTCCGGACCGGAAGTGACATATTTTCCATATGAAGTCTACGGAGTGTCTACTGGTCTTGTACTTCATTGTCAAGTGGATTGAGGGTGGAAATAAATAAAAATAAATATTGTTCTCACGTTTCCTTCTGTGTCTTCGATGACGAGCAGAATCGGGCTCTCGACCTTGGCCATTTTTCGGTACATGCTGTTGAGACTGAAACCGTGTTGGCTGGTGCTGAAGACGAGAGTCCACAGATATCCCTCGGCTCTCGCTGGCAAATGATGGCACAGGTGTTCTCTGTGATCGTCGCTCAGAATTTCCGTTGTGCCGACGAGATCGGGAACTATGACATCCACGTCCAGGGATATCGCACTGTTCGCGTACAATGCTCGCCTGAGCTCCTCGCTCATAGACAACACCTGAAGATAAGGGAAAGAAAAACAAACAAAAAAAAACGATATCTATTAGTTTCGTCCTTTGGTACATACAGGTGTTATATACACGCAATTCCAAGAATGATTATTCTTGGATCTGCTCGCCAACAGTTTTCTACCTACTTCGACATTTAAGGGTGCATAGCATAACCAATTGTAAACAGGAGTTTTTGCGCAAGAGACCGTGCGCATGAAACGAGCCCACTCCGACAGTGCGAATTTTATTACCCCGGAGATATCTGCATGAGATCAAATTTCATCTTTGACAAGTTCACTTGCAGAATTTTCTGCGATGCAAGAGACTGCCGTTATAACTTGATGAAATTTTGTCTGATGCGGATGTCTTCGGGGTGATTAGATTTTTGCGTACGAGCGTATTAGATAAGGAACTTCAGAGCAGGCTCTTTTCATATGGACGGTCAGATTTAGTCGTTTAATCGTTTTATTTTTTTTATTTTTAATGGTCGTTCATTTTCGACGGAGAAAAACTTCGTTTACAACTCGATATGCAATCAGGTGGGTTCGTCGACAGGTGTGAAAGGAAGAAAAAACATTTGTCCGATTTCCAAGCATCTTATACATTTTAGATTCAACTTATTAAAACAAAATCTTTCTTCGCTTCACTCCTGACGGACGACTACGTTGTGTTCAATGAATACGAATTATATATAGACATGTTACGTAAGTAACATTGCGGTGCGACATATCGGTGAGCCATCGGTGTTACGGTAAACAGTGAACGAACTAACGCGAGGATGCTTTGTACATACAAATTTTCTAATTTCGTTACTAAATCTAAATACAATTAGAGCACATATTATACACTAGATGCATCGAATGTTGTCGTGTTGTTAACGCATTTTCTTTTTTGTATCTGTTGTTGTAGTTCTTACAGAATTTTTTTTGTTGTACTGGGTGTTGTTGAACGTTGTAATCACGTTGGTAACATATTTTTTTGTGAGATTAATTTTTGATATTAAACTCTGTCATGGGGAATAATATAATTAGTTCATGTTTTGTAGAGATGTAATAAAAACGAATTAATTACGATACCCCCAAGTCTTTTTTGTATATTTTTTTTGTATTGGTTATTATAGTTGCTTCAGTATTTTTCTGTTGTACTGGATGTTGAATGTGGTATTCCATTTTTTATGAGATTAAGAGACTGCAAAGTTTTTATCGCATATTTTCTTCTGTATCTGTTGCTGTATTTCTTTCAGTATTTTTCTGTTGTAATGGGTGTCGCTCAACGTTGTAATGACGTTAGTAACACATTTTGTTGTGAGATTAATTTTCACTATTAAACTCTGCCATGGAGAATAATATCGTTAGTTTGCGTATTGTAGCGATGTATAATTAGAAAGAATGAATTACGACACTGCCAAGTGGTCGATCGCGGTTCGATTACGAACGATACACGAACATATCTTATTGCATGACGGGCGCATAATAAGGAAATGGTGAATCTTAATAAAGATTCACCATTCCAATATCGAGACATTTATAAATTACTCACTCAACAGCTCATGGCCTGGATTATTGAAATATTTAACAGTTCTCTGGGTTTTCTCAATTCTGTACAACGTTTCTTTCCGACATATTAATTTCTCATAAAAATATTGAACGATACACGAACATTTCTCATTATTGAGGCGGGTTTATTTTTTCACCTTACAGCTCATCGGTCGGATTATTAAAGTATATAATATTTCTCCGGATTTTTGTCAGAAACTGTACAAAGTTTCTTCTGAACTTTCCGAAAAATTAACATCTCATCAAAATATCTATCGAACGGTTCGTGACTGATCGTAGAGCAAGGTCATGTAAAGCCGAATAAGCGTACGTGCGTTATTCTCGCTGGCCCTGTACCCGATGCGTCGTTCGCTGGCACACGCCCGAAAGCCAACAGCTTATCCGTAAGCAAAGTTTAAATACATCATCCACTGTACAGAATCCCCCCGGGATGACACGGCTTTCCCGCGTTCTACTTTTATACCCGTCAGCCACAGAAATTCGTGCTCGAACCTAGCTCCATTTTGCGTATCTACGAGGAGAATTAATAGAACACCTCGGCGAAACACACGAAGGCCGTGAATTAATAATCGGTCAGTCCGCATTGGTGCATGATGAAACGAGGCTGCGATGTTGACACACGGCTCGATCGAATATAAAGACATATGTTTTCTTGAAATCATACGCGCCTATCATTGAATTATTTTTATTACATTACGTGTTAAAAAAATATCTATAAAAAAAATTACATATTTTTTATTTTATTGAAGAAATCGAACGAATAGTGAAAAAGCGCTCTCTGAGATTTTCAATATCGCAGACATTTTTTGATATAGATCGTGGATCTATATAAAAAAGTGGAGAGATCGTCAGGGCTGTCGAACGTTGATCTTTAAAGTAGACCGGACGACCGAAGGCGAGCGACTTTTATGTGTTACTTATCTTTCATTTCTTTTTTTTCAATCCAATACGCACGTGCTCAATCTGCATGAGCGAACTCGATACCTTCGCAGCCAAAGACGCGACAAATAAATTCTTTGATAAGAAAAATGTTCTTCCTCGAATTGATCGTCGAGCCTCGGAGTCGAGAAAAAAATTTCACATACGAATGTTGATGTTCCACGATTAATCTACTTGAACTAGCTTCACAAGTTTATCTTCACATTCTGGTCCGCACTTTATAGTGCGTAGAGCCATCGCGCAAAATGTGTCCGGAATTATGGAGTGCATTTTCATTACATACAATTACAGGTGCTTGAAACTCGTACGACTTTGTATACCTTTCCGTCGAAATACCTGACGATATTCGTCTGAGAAGAAAGCACGTATCGGGAAGATTGAGTGCGCAATAATTGTCCGAGAGACGTGAGAAAATTCCGAAAAAATGCCTATGAATTCTAAAAAATCGAGGAGTTCATTTGAAATGAGAGAATAAAAGGTTTTCTGATTTTTGTTTAATGAATGTATTCTTCTAATAATTTGTTAATCACTTTTTGGCATTATTATTATGCAAAATCGAAGCGCTTGACATAATTAATACGACTGATTTTTTCAGATTTTTGGTATATCGCGAAGTACCGAAATTGTGAGCGAATTGAACTTTTCGTTCGGAATGTATGTGTGATGCATCCTTAACAAGTGTGCAGGAATAAATAATTTTTTCCCCTAAGTATCGAAATGTATGGATCGTGCATGATAGATAAAAATTTATAATTAAATCAATAAGGATTCAGAAATGATCGATGTTGTGCTGTTTAGTGCAAAACCCGAGATGTGCGGAAGAGTCGAGGTTACGACCGCGCAGCCTTAAGGTAGTCCTTGCGTCATGTCCGATGCCGCCTAAGTTTGAGAGAGGAATAAGAGAGAATTACAAACACTTCCCGATCGGATAAAAATCTGGAAAAAAAATGTAAATGGAAATTCCAAAATGTTATCAACAAATTACTAAAATCAAAAATTATGCAACCAATTAAACGGCAACCTAATTCTTTTTTCTCATGAAAATGATTTGTCCTTTTATTTTCAGTAATTTATTCATAACAGTTCGGAATTATAATTATGCAAAAACAATTCTTTAGCTTCTACGGTATGCCTGATTTTTTCAGATTTTTATTTCATCGAGAAGTGTTTTCTAATCCCTCTCATTCCTCGCTCGAACTTAGGTGGCGTAAGACATGACGCAAGGACTACCTAAGTGTATTTAACTTTCCCAACGAATACCAATAAGCAGCCTTTTAAATTTATTCATTTTTTTTTTTTGCTAAAGAACATACGACTTAAACAAATTTTTATAATAAATCCCACCGGACGCTTCGCGGGGAAAAAAATAAATAGCATCGGCATGCACACAGTCGTATAAAATTCTATTAATAACATAGCGAGTAACGTGTTTTTGCTTATATTTGCTTGGCAGATAATAAACGAAGGAAAGTGGCAACGGTTAGTTTTTCTCGCGAGGGCGACTTGTTTTCTTTGCACCGATTAATTATGCAGTGAGGCAATAGCCGCGTTGATTATATACTATAGTTTATAATTTATAGGCGTCGCGCAAGCCGTGTACTTCTTTACGCTTTACGCTTTTTAGGCTTTGTTTACGCTATGTGAGTACTGTGCGTACAAGTGAACCCATAGTATACGGGGATGTGTAATGAATGCCCGTTCGCCGACGCTTTAAGGTCAGACGTTGCGTACAAGGCAAGTTCGAGATCGAGACGACCTCGTCCCCCCCCCCCCTCCGGTCGCGCCCTCTACACCAGGTCACTCCCTCCTCACAATATAAAATATAAACTGTATATATATGTATATACTGCATATACTGTATATATATGTGTATACTGCATCTATATATATATGGAGAGGAGCCTATTATAGAATAAGCCGAAAAAATTGCAAATATCGCCCACGCTCGACTGCAGCTTTAAAATAGTCAGAGATAGTCTATCACTAGACAGAGTTGTAGTGCGTGTAGATGTACACATGCGTGAAAATATTGACAATATTTAAAATATTTCTATCTGACCTAGAGTTAGCGAGACAGATTGATTTTTTTTTTTCAGAAAATAAAAATAAGAATTCGTTTATTACGGACGATGTTCCTCTTTACTCCACTAATCGCGCCGGTAATCGGATTTTAATGGTCGTACGCCGCCGTTCTGTGTCGTTGTATGCGTATGAATATATAAATAGCTGAAACTGCTATATAGACGATAGTTTTAAATACTGGTTTTATCGCCATTCTATAGCACGCTTTGTGTCGAGTCCCGGATGTCTGGCACACGCTCTATTGTCTATATCTATAGACAATAGAGTCCGCATCGACAGGACGTTCGGGCAGGTGTGCCTGATTGTCAACTCCTCGAGGCTCAAACTTTCTCGTTTGTTTATTACCCGCTATGACGATGACTGCGAAATTATCCTCGAACACGACTGCACATTATGTGCAGAACCAGCATTGCGGAGTCTCAAGTATTTTTCAGCTCGTGACACCGTTCACGTGCCTCATCTATTTGCAATTCAAATTGTATTGATACTGGACCTATCCTGCATTGTCAATGGGACGGAGTGATCGTGAACGAGCTCTCGGATTAATCCGTCAAAGGTGATTATTCGATCGGACACGTGAGTCACGCGAGATTTTTTTTTCGTTTATCGTGGATTATAAAAAAATTAAAAGCTACATTGTACATTTAATGTACAGGACTACAAGTTTTTATAGAAATCCGGTACATTAAATTTCATGTACAATTGTCATAAAAAATTAATGGACTTTTGGAGTGGACTTAAATTAAATCATTTATAAAGTTTTTAATACACTGTGCGTTAATTTTTCATTACGATTGTACATGAAATCGAATACCCCAGTTTATGCACAAAAATGTCCAATACCAGTGCATTCAATTTTATACGACATTCTTTTTACTTTGTGTATACTTTGTATTTTTTATCGTTCCTTTTCTCCGATTTTCAGTTAAATACGTTTTAGCATACGAAATGATCGTCCGTCCGCTCATCAATCTTACCTATAACATCCTTGACGGATGTCGAGGAAGGTAGTTCAAGATAGAGAAAGCGTTATTTTGCCAATGCATGTGATTCTTATGATTATAAGGAAAAAATAATTTTAAAAAAAGTAATAAAAAAAAAGAAATTCTATAACTTGCCCTTTTTTAAATTTTTATTTTTGTCACTTTTACAGCCTCTTTTCGCGAGAGAAAAAAATCGAGTCCGTCTAGCCCGAAGAACGAATGAAATCGATAGTCAGCCGATCCTGCATTGTTAATGATATGGAGATTGTGCTCTCGACTTAATCCGTCACAGGAGATTAATTATTCGTTACATCGCGTGAGTCATTTGTATCATGAAAGATGTATATATGTATATATATATATTTTTTTTTTTTATCATGGATTTATGCTAAAAGATTAAGAGCTGTACTTTGAATAATGATCGCTTCCGTTCCCCGATTTTCATTCAAATACTTTGTAACACGCAATATTGTCGTTCGCTCATCCGTCTTACCGATAACATCCTCGACGAGTGTTGAAAAACGTAGTTTAAGATCGAGAATGCGTCTGCCGCCGTCATTTTACCGATTCATGCGATGATTATACTTTAGAGCAAAAGAAAATTGATTAAAAAATGAAATAAATTTTTTTACTTTGCACTTGTTGAAATTTTATTTTAGCCACTTTTTTGGTCCCTTTTCGCGCGAGACAAAATCGTGTCCGCTTGGCTCGAGGAGCGAATGGTAACTGAACACAAAACGGATTTATCCGGTCACATTATTCCGATCCCAAGGGGCTGAATAAGTGCAGCAGTTCTCGTTCGCTGGAGTCACCTCGTGTGTGCTTGTGTTCGATCGCGGAACGAGCACCGACTCCCTACCCTGGCTATTCTACTCAACCATCGAGTCCTTTCTTTCGCGTATCTCTCGAGGCTTTCGTCTCGATACCTTGCACGATTCTGCTATAGGTGTCTCTCAGCCGAAGGATCAAGAAACTTACTTGACCTCGGTTCGATTTAAGAAAGTCTCCGCGAACACTGTATAACTTATACGTATATATATATGTGTGTGTGTGTGCCCTCGAAAAAAGTGTCCCAGCCTCTTCGACATAAACAAGTGTCACATCAATAAGATTATCGGGATCGTTTATTCCACCCACGTTAATTCACGGTTCAAGTATTCCGGACTCGGGATCGAATTTATTGTCGCCGGCATTAACTGAAGTTCAAAAGGGTCAATCTTTTAGTTATTGAGTTTTATTTATTTTTGTTTAAACTCGAGATGAAACTTAACGTCAAACGAGCGATCAAACTTAACATTGAACTTTAGTGCAGAGTACAAAAATATTGTTTGCAAATTAATTAATGGTATTTGAAGGTCTTTTGCATGAACCGTTTCCGAAATTTCGAACACATGCGCGTTGCAATTTTACGGTAAAATTTTTAATTCGCGGTTCAAGCATTTCGGACCTGGGGTCGAATTTATTATCCCCGAAAATAACGCAAACGCAAACATTATATTTTTGTTGAACTCGAGATTAAACTTGGCGCCTAACCAGCGATCGAACTTAAGATCTAACTCAAGTACTTAAGATCCAACTCAAGTGCGCGCTCGCAACTGTGATGGACTCCAACGATAAGAAAACTTCTCTGAAAAAGAAGCTTATGAGCCTTATAAGGAGGATCTTAGAACACAAGATTCGACATTCGTAGGAATCGTAGATCGATAAGAGATTGATAACATAATGGCACCGAGTTTGAACTGCCTGCGGCTAATACGAAGTATAATGAAGAAGATAATCGAACAATCGGTCATCGGTCTTATCTCTTTTTTTATTTATAGATACATATTGACATTTTCTGAGAACTTTCTGCGACGATCGTTCGAGTGTTCGAGCATAACCACGAGAGATTGATTGTCCGAGATTGTATCCAGCTTATCCGACGAGGTTTTGTCACGATATTATAATCTTTCTCATTCTGCAAAGATACGAGATACACGGAATATATTTTCTTTTTTTTGCCACTATTATCGTACGAGAGGATGAGCGGGCTTCTCGTCGATATCGTAAATAAACATTGGTTGATGACGACAGAAGCTATTATTGGAACTGTTTCTGCGCGGGCAGCTCGGAGGAGATAAAAATGAACAACAAACCCGAAAGATTCATAGTTAATGTGCTCGTATGGATTCGGAGGATTAAATAAATCTCTGTGCGCTGCCCATTAGGTTAACGCTATATTGCGACAAGAGTGCGTAAATGGCATTTCACTCTGCCCTCTAAAGTGAGCGATTTGAAGGAGATCAGGAAGCAGCAATTCTCCAAGTCCATAGCGGCTGAAAACCGGAAAGGTATGTCGATGCTGGCGCCCCGCGTAAAGCGTAAAATATTAAAACGTTTTTTTTTCTCCCGGCAAATGCGCACCCGAAGGTCGTAGAGAGTGAAAAATACATCGACGAATCGAAATTAATGTCACCCCGCGAAACGGTACTAATAAAAGAACGTACTTTAAATAATTTTTCGGAATGTCTGTTGTAACGTAGCTTCCGATCAAAGGTCAGATTTTCAAACCAGAAGTGAGGTATTTCCGTTTTGACGTCACTTTCAGTCGAAAAATTAGATTTTCAGACCGAAAATGTCGAATTTCCGGTAAATCTCCGCAAATATATATTCCTGCCAGTAAATTGATATTTTAGCAAAGCGATTGACAAAACTTCGTGTACCTTAGATCTTTGCTTCAAAAATTTGGTGATCTTGTTGATCGGATTCGGAATTTTTGTCTTCGGCATTTTTAATAGATTTTCACGAAATCCTCGCGTTGTCGACTCCAGCTTGACGGCTTGTGTTTTAACCAAATATACTTCAAAAAAAAAAAACCTCCGACGTTTTTATCTTCGTCCCGAAAGTTTCGACACTCTCATCGTCGATGTTACTAATCAAAGCCAAGTCTATCCGGAACTCTTTATATTGCCTCCGAACTTCACTGAGATTGCAATTGAGCACTTCTTGTTCCGATCAATCTTAACTCGAGTCCTTCACTACGTAACTTCGATTCTCGACTCCAGATCTTTCTAGAGTGTTACCACGAACGTTACTGCCTCAAAAAAAAATTGTCCAGTTTTGAAATAATAAATACTCCGAAAATGGAAACTTCACTGTCCGAGCGATTTTCCAGTCACCGATATCGATATTTAATATCACTGCTTGTTCTTAAAATCCGTCTTTGACATTTCCGACTTGTTTCAGAAAAAATGTTATTAACTTACTTTCTAAAAAGTAAAAAAAAAAAATAACAAAACAAAAAAGCAAACGAGCTTCACGAGCTTTACTTCACGAGGACTAAAGTCGTACTGAGCTTCCGTTCCCGTAACAGCCGGTACATATACCAGCGAGCACAGCTCATAGTCTCGGCTGCAACTGTACGGTACGTGCACTCGGCGAATTAGAGTCTGATTTATTTCATCGCGCACGGTCAACGGCGCAGCACGTGCTTGCGATGCGGCCCAGGTCGCTCGGCTCGGTGCACGTGCCTGCAGAAAGATCAGAGTCGTCACCAGATCGGCCGGTCAAGTCGCTCAGAGAAAGACATAGAGAGTTACTATTTTAGTTCGCGAACGACTGGTTCCTATATGATATGGAATGTGCGCATGTCGAAGAAGTCATGCAGCAGAAAATAGACTACGACTAAGTCTTACGGACCAACCCGGCGAATTTGACAACCACTGGTGGTTTTGTAACCCGTACTGGTAGTAGAGTTTGTTACAATTATTCCCATTAACGCTATTTTCCGTTCGGTTCTCTAGACTTTTTTTACCCAAGAAATTGAAAAAAAGGCGCCTTGATCTATCTATGTCTACCGACCAATCCGGTGAATTTGACAACTACTGGTAGTTGAGTTTGTCACAATTATGCCATTTAGGGAGATTTCCCTTGATGCCCCCTTAACGCATGCCCTTCACGCTATCTTCTGCTCGGTTCTCACGATCTGTTCCACCCAGGAATCAACAAAAATCTCGCCTTGATCTGCCTACGTTTACCGACCAAACCGGCGATTTCGACACCACCGGCAGTAGAATTTGTCGCAATTATCGCCATTAACGCTATTCTCCGTTCATTTCTCCTAATTTGTTTTACCCAGGAATTAAGAAAAGTTTCGACTTGATCTGTCTATGTCAAATTTGAGAACCACTGGTCGTAGAGTTTGCCACAATTATCCCTATTAACGCTATTTTCCGTTCGGTTCATTCGATCTGTTTTAACCAGGAATTAACAAAAATTTCGCCTTGATCTGTGATGAGGAATAATTGTCGAGCAGTTAGATGCGATTAAATAACAGTTATTCCGCTTCTGCGGCTTAGCACTTCAGCTACGATGACTTGGCTAGATCGTTGACAGGATTTGCATACGACGTACGTGTGAAACTGCGATAAAACTGTGGCATCGAGGGGGTCCGTCGCAGCTTCAATGGGTCAATGGCGAAGCGTGTGACATCTTTGACGCTGTCCAAGGTTATAAACAGCCTCCGGTTCTCACTAAACTCTTTGCTACTATAACCTCTATGCAAAAAAAAAAACAATCATCCGGCTCCGACAAAAAAAATTACAAACGTTCCTACACTCCGTCACGTGGAATTGCACCAATTAAAGCGAAATGACAATTTATTTTTCTAACGAGTATCGGCGAAAATTTCAATATTCAGAATTGAGAAAAACAAATCGTTTATCGACGGATTATACGAAAAACGTATTGTAATGGCTATTAATTTTTCTAACAAGTATTCGTGAAAATTTCAATATACAAAATAAAAAAAAAATAAAAAAATAAATTTGATGCCAGGTGCCAAATTGAAGCGAAACGACTATTGATTTTTCTAACGAGTATCCGCGAAAATTTCAATACTGAAATGATAAATTATATATCAGGTGTCTCATGCATTCTGCTAGTGATATCTAAACCCTTTCGATGGGTCGAGCAATCGAATTTTTCTCCTCTTTTCTAGATCATGCTCAATCTTAGGTTGTATTATTATTTTTTTTTGATATTGCATAATCTAATGCATATACTACAAATTGCGGTTTGCATGCACTTTTTTTTATCTTCATCTTTCTACTTTTCGGACGATACATGATGTTTTATTTGTCTATGGCTGTTTCCTTGATGTTCTTGTATGTTTTTTTATTCGAGTTGATTGAAGAGTGGTGAACGTTTTACTGTGAAAATTAATCGCATTGTCTCGTGTACGTATGCGCGTATTTGTTTCGTATGAGATTAACGAACGAGTAAATGTATGAAGGACAGGGGACACAGTACATCCGTTTGTGAACGGATGTTTTTTTTTGTAAGTGAGTATAAACGTCACATAGATTTGAATGCACCATTCAGTTGAAAAATGGGCAATTTTTATAGGGTACCTCGGAGTCCTGGATCTGCTCGGAATCGGCCGATGCGCTCGAGGTCTTCAGAATGCTGTACAGCTTTACGTACGGGGCCTTGATCAGCTATAGATACGCGAATACACACCATCGTCACATTCCTTTCATTCCTTTTGTCTTAATTTTTAATATTTTTTCTTATTTTTCTTTCGACGAAGAAAAAGCTTCGACGATTATTTGCATCGGATTTTCGTAATTCCCACCAATTAAGGAAACCTCGTCGAGTCTCCGAGGCGAGCGACTCGTTACTCAAAATGTTCGATTTTTTTAAAAGTAATTTCATACTTATTTGAATTAATTTTATTTCATACGTATTTTATGAAACTAATAAGCGAATCGAACCTTCACTCGGCGGTCCAAGGAATTACGATAACGGTAATCACAAACGACGAGAAATGACGAAAAAAAAAAAATATTAAAATTAATCGAATTGTCGTAAATGCACCGTTTAATGAACCGCGGATCGCAGAGGGTGACCGGCTGGAAAAAAATGCAGTGATCTCATGACTCACCTCCCAGGATTCTCGGGTGAGCTCCGTGATCTCTTCGGTAGTTCCTTTGCCCTCGGGCGTTTCGCCGGTCTCGCCGGCGTCTTGGGGCGTCAGCTCGGGCGACAAGTCTGTGTCCGTGTCCGAGAGGATGTAACCCTTTTCCCTCCAGTAATTCTCGTCGAGCTCGCCGTACAGCGCGGGAACCCATGCGTGAATGAATCTGTATAAGTCGTCCACTCTGCAAGCAACCAAGAATTTTTTTTTTATTTATTTGATTAAGGGCATTGCCCTTTTACATATATACAAGTAGTATTTCAATCATCATAAGGAAAATAGTCTAAAGATTTTTCTTTAAAATGAATACTTCCACGTACAATAGTATTTTTTTAAAAGTCCAATATTAATTTTCCAAGATTCGTTAACTCCTTAACCCTTCAAGTACAGGGGACTTTTTGCCGAGAGGAAACAGCCATGCCTTCTTTTACGCAAAAACAACGATTCGGATTTTCGTAATGAATTTTCTTGTGCGTTATTAAAAAAAACGCTTCAAGGTACATCTGTGGATTTTTAAAGATTTTTTTTAGCACATCAACTTGTTATTCGAATCGTTCGAAGGTTGCGTCTTGACAAATTCTAGAACCTCGTTGAATAGGGACGTACGTGAAAGGTTAAAGACCGCCAGCGATCCGTTGAATCCTAATTTGTTTAATTTATCTTTTTTTCATAAATATAGGAAAATTAAATACTGTGATTTGTGAAATAGGATAAAAAAATTACCTGCGATTGAAAAAGGGCATGGTGTAATCAATGGCGGATCTCAATTGTGGAACGTACAAAAATTCAAACACCTGTCCCATCGCGTGTATTATAGTGTTCATGATTCTCTCGCGTGTCACGTGCGCGCACTCAAAGTTAATAAAGCAATTGAGAATTCCGACTTATCAGTCTCGGAACGAATCGCAATCTGAACGTGATTCGAAGCTTATCTGCGAATGGCGTTTATTTATATCCACTTTTCTTTATCGATCGGGTTGATGTACTTTAATTACAAAGAAACCGACAGTCAATATTAAAATGCTTGAAAATCGATTTTTTGTTAATTCGTCAATATTAAATTGCTTGTAAATAGATCTTTTTTTAAACTTCGATACTTAAAAAATAAGTTTTCCTCCACACGGCCTTTGTGCCTGCCAGAGCGAAAATAATTGGATAATTAAACACGTCTCGTAGTCAAATACCACGGTCGAACGGAAAAACAGAAACACGTTTGCCATTCTATATACGACTTTACTCGATACGAGTTTAGAAAGGTTTGACCTCATTCATTTCTCGGTTCACAATCAATTGCCCAACTGAGTAGCATGACGCAATTTCAAGGTCGCAAGAAACTGCAAAATCGACATAAAAAATGCTTTTGAGTCTCGGTCGGTAAAGTCATGAAAATTGGATTCCTCGATCCCCAGTTCTAAAAACGGCAATCAATAAATACACCGTAATATAAACGCAAAAGCCACTAACACAAGTTGAAACTAATTTCGGAAAGGTTTGGCCTGATTTGCTGTCCAACTGCGTAGTGCCAGGTAATTGAACCCGACTTCCCACGGCGCAATAAGTTTCGTTTCCGATTAATTTGTACAAGTCATTGTTATCAATAAATACGCTGTCGAAACCGACACCCCGATAATCGCGAATCGAGAAATTTGGTTATAGAGACAAAAAAATCAATCTATTTTATCGTTTATCGAATTATCGTTGTTATTTAGGTATAATTTTTTTTTACTTCCTAAGTAATTTGAATCATTAATCTTTTTAATTCATTCATTATCCCAAAAGTACAATAGACTATCGAACCGAATCGAAGAATCGCGAATTTTATTATAGGAAAGAAAATTAATTCATTTAATCGTTTATCGAATTATTGTCGCTATTCAGGTATATATTTTTTGGTTACTTTCTAAGCATCTGATACGCGACAAACGCTACGGGTATTGCAGCCACGTAAGCGTGCCCGCGAGGAATGTGATCCACTAGAGTCGTCATCTCCGAGCCCTCGACGATCTGGGTGTGAGAGTGCTCGACTCGCTGCGCCATTCGGTCACATGATCGTCAGGAAAGCACGTGCATCACGTGGCCGGAAAAATGCCGTTACCGCGGCATTTTCGAAGTCGTCACCCAAACGCCAAAATCACACAAGATTTTTCGCATCCGACAAACTAATGAATTTTTTTTTTTTTTAAATAGAAAAAAAATCCTCATGGCCTTTCGCATCATTCAGTCTGGACTCTCCAATGAAGCTCTTATCATGACTGCGTTCCTTTCTTGAGTTATCTGGAGAGTCGCAGAAAGATAGCTGATCTTGTTTCTTTAAAAATTATGTTTTTTAAATATATTTTTTTTAAATATTATTTTGAAAAAATAATATTTATATATTCCCTGATCAGGCTCAGGGAGGGTGTAAGTGCGACCCGAAATACCGAGATCTTTGTCGTTCCCGTGCGAATTATGCCTCCATAGCTGGCTACCGCGCATAACCAGGCTGGGAAAAATGGGTATGTGGCTTTGGTACATTTTTTTGATGGTTGACTGTGGAACTTGGTTTTTGGGATTTTTCGCTCCAAGTAAAATGTTGCGGACGGAATTTGGTATTGGGATTTCCTTTCACCCCTTCACTCCCTCAGCCCTTCACCACTGGCTTGTGACTTGGCGTCAATACGGGGCTCTCTTACTATTATTCATCAATGATAATTGTATGGAGACATTTTAACTACAACTTGGGCTGTGCGCTTATCGATGGCAAATAAATAAATAAATAAATCACCTGTTGCGAGGAACACTGAACCAGTATTCGGGCCGAAGCTTCTTCTTTCCGTAGCTCATTATCGGTGTCGAACGGGGTATCTTCTTGTCCTTTGGTCTGCCCGTTCGGAGTCTCAGGTACAACGGCGGGTCCTCGCAGGAACGTGCGGGCCGCGGGATCAATTCTGTGTTACATCGTTAAATTGATTTAGTAACCGTTCCCAAGCGCTGGAACGAGATTTACCGTCAAAACACATCGTAAAGATAGTTAAACAATTTGCCACAAAAGTCGCAAAGACGCTTCCTCAAGTAAACAAAAAAAAAGAGTGTCGACAAATATTCAACATTTACAGAAATGAAATTTTGTCATCGAAAGAGGTGCGAAGCAGAACGCAATGTGACAATGTGACATAACAATACAAAAAAAATTACCGTTTGTAGCGTAACACATTAATCTTTATTTAGAGTACTCGACGAATGTCTACTCAATAACAAAACACAGGTACGTTTTCTTTTGATGAATTATTTTTTGTGTAGACAAGTTCATCGACGCACTTGCTGCATGCCTGAAAAAACGCGGCCTGCACTCGAGATCTTCGAAAACGAACACACACATACGCACGTGAAAACGAACGTAAACACCTGACCCAAAACGGGAGCGTGCACGATGCGAGGAAACATTACTGGCAACGAAACATTGATCACTCCAGGTACAGTCGGTCGTGTCGTGTAATGTTGATGATGGCGATAAGGAAAACATGGGACAAGAAATTGCTATGTTCTAAGCTTTTCCATACGTGAATCGTGAAGAGTAATAATTCCATAAAGGGTAATTCCGAAGAAAAATTTCGACAATCTAAGAAGAGAAATCAAGTCGTTTAACTTTTCACTATTACGACTATTGGAATAAAGTTTACATACATTTGTTCATTAATTCAGTGCTCTATAGAAAAAAGAAAAAATTCATGTAATCTTATAAACTCTCGCGTCTAGAGATATAAGTGCATATATAAAGAGGATTAAAGGAATCCACGTGGTCTTTTTTCGAAGTGTGTTCGAGGTGTTCGAAGCTAATGTGAACAATGCAATCATTTTTTTTTTAAATAGTATAAAGGGTATTCCGAAGAAAAATTTCGATAGTCTGAGTAGAGAATTCAAGTAATTTAACTTTTTCACGGTTACGGTTTGGAATAAAGTTTGCATACATTTTATCGGAATCACGGGAGGTGTTCATTAGATAAATTTTGCAAATTGCATAGACTAATCATAGTCTACTATAGGAAAAAAAGATAAATCGATGTAGTCTTATATACTCTCGTGTCTAGAGATATAAGTGCATATATAATATTTTTCGAAGTGTGTTCTTGATAGACGAAGAAGCCAATGTGAATACAATGCAATAACGTAGTAAAGAATCGACAAAAAAAAATTGTATCGTCAGTTAAATCAACAATAAAAACGAAATTTTCAAAGCGAGCGACACGAAAAGATTGTAAAGAATTTTTTTTTGTTTAATAAGAAGGAGAAGACGAAGAAGAAAGAAGAGCCGGATAGTTAAAGAAAGTGAGCAAGCTAATACAGTATGAACCTACCGAGGTCTTCAAGTTCGGAAAAATTATGTGCTTGGACTAGAGGGACAACAGAAACAGATGATATTATTGTTATTAGTTGTGAGACTAAGACTCCCTGCTGATTATCATATCCTTCCTATTTTTAAAAATAAATCTCGTACCGCCGCAGCGACAGTTTTTTTCGGCGAGTAATTAAAGAAAAAAAATGTTGTAAGAACTGTTATTAAAAACCTGTATGAAAAAATGAACTTGTTACGAAAATGAGCGAGAATTTTCGATACGTGACAATTAGCCAAATTTTCCTGCATGCTCTCGCGAGTGTTTAGCCGATGATAGTATTGTTATTAGTTATGAGACTTCCTGCTGTAATCAGCAGGATAATTCCTGTCCTTCCTATTTTTAATGATAACACATACGCTTCCTATTTTTAGAAATAAATCTTATACTACCGCTGCGATGGTTTTTTTTGGCAAGTACTTACAGAAAAAATATTGTAAGAGCTGTTATTTAAAATATGTATGAAAAAAAATGAACTTGTTAGGAAAATGAGAGAGGATTTTCGATACGTGAAATGAAATCGGCCAAACTTTCCTGTATGCTCTTGCAAGTGTTTGGCATGTTAAGAGTGTGTTAAAATAGTATTATTAGATAATGTTTTTGTGACCAATTGACCCAGACAGCACCAACAGTTTATCGACAATATAACAATGAATATGATAGACGAAACGATGAACATGAGCAAAGTTACTTTCACGAAAAAGAAAAGCTGCCTATGCAGATAGCCGGTGCCGTGCTTCCTACAATCTTACTCTTAAAACAAAGAATCAATTGATCCTGATTATCGTCAAACTAGTACTAAAAAAAGCGTTGTCTATACAGGCTTAAGAAATTGATATTCGTACTGCCACGTATTAAACGAAGAATGTATCTAGCAGAAAAACACACACTTGTCTGGAATGTGAAGAAAAAAAACATTTTCGAGATTTTTTTTCAAGCTGTATCGTGTGTTTGACTCCGACGTCTTGTAACTCATTTCGTATGTCGAGAGACCACCTTTTCGAGGAGAATTAAGTAATAACCGACTAGTAAAATCAACAAATTAAATTGGATAAAATTCGTCTCAGAAGTTTCTACGGGAATAGTCAACATTACATAAATATTAAAAAAATGTATCAAACTGTCAATTAGAACATTGATAGTTCGATCAAACGTACTGTCAAAGCTGACGAAAAGCTCGGGCATGTCGTCGACGGACACCATGCTGCGATAATCGAGTCGGGGTGGTGCGGTAGAAGTTTTGCTCCCTCTGCTGCTGTCCACGCTGCTGCTTCCCGACGAGGTGAGCGGTTGTTGTCGAATGAAAGTACCCACCGATGAGCGTCTGAAATAAATTTACCGTCAATAATTATGATTATCGAATTATTAGCTTAAACGTTGTTAAGCTTCGAATTTACGAGCAACGAGCGTCGTCGATTTTTTGACGCGCAAATATAATTTTTTTTCTCAAATTTCGTTGTCAGTCTCGCAATTTCGGAACCAACTTTCATGTCTAAAATTTATAGTATGAATACACAACATTGAGAAAGCGAAGGGAAAATAGTTTTCACAACATTCATTATTATACGCATAATCGCTGTGCATAATGCTAAACAATAATAAAAGTCTTATGTTTTCTATTGTGTTGTTGTTGTTGTTGTTGCTTGTAAGCGATGTGGGACTCGGTTTATCGATTTGAGGGAGATCTGAAAATATTTGATGCGTGTTCTCGAAAGAAAGACAAGCCCAGCCAGTTTATACTTTTCGAGACGGTTTGTGTCGAAAAAAAAGTAATTTCGAACGAGTTCCAAAATTGCTGCATGTTACCTTAAATTCGAGAATACACATTTTTTTCTTAAATGTAATTTTTCCGACTATTCAGAAAAAAAAGTCACACTCTGACACTGAAATTTCAAAATATAAGTTGCATGAAACCGAAGCTTCCTCTATGAGGCAGCAAAAGAGACGTGCCTTAGTCGACGTATACAGTAGTAGGCAATTGAAGTGGAACAACCGTCCATATTACCGACGTCCGTCGTGTTCGACTTCAATTGCCTACTAGTCTAAAGGGGAGGCTAAATAGGTATGACTGCGAGACAGAGTTAAACATTTTGAATACATTTTTCTCCGTAACAATTCTATGAAATGAAAAACGCATTGTGGGCTGCAAAGCGTTAGTTAAACATACAGTGCGGTGGGCAATTCGCTTTTTTGTCTTATAAAACTGTTTCGGAGCAAAATGGATTCAAAATATTTTAAGCTTACGTTGATCTTCAGCCCCACCTTAAGTCGAGTTGGGCACTTCTTAGACTCAATTACCAACCAAGATCCGTCCGAGAAGTGTTGTTTTATTTTGACATCTTTACTTACAGCGGGTGGAAATGATCGAATATGTAATATAATGTAATAAATAATTTTTTTTTTACATGAAACACCGCAATATCGATACCACCTTAAGGATGTATCACATATACATTCCCAACCAAAAGTTTAATTCGATCAAAATTTCATTGTTTCACGATATGCAAAAAATCTGAAAAAAAATCAGCGGTATTAATGCCATCAAGACCTTTGACTTTGCATAACAATAATGCCAAAAAGTTATTAAAAAATTATTAAGAATATAAAATATTTTTAAAAATGTTGTGAACGGAAAATTAAAAAATGTACGAAAATTCTGAAAAATGCATGTGGCTACAAAAAAATCAATGAATTCATTTGAAAAACGTAAAAAAAGGTTTCCTGATTACTTGTTGAACAATTCTCTTTGGCAATTTGTTCACATTGATCACTCCAGGTACAGTCGGTCGTGTCGTGTAATGTTGAGGTATTATGCAAAGACAATGTTCTTGGCACCTTCAATACGTCTGATTTTTTCAGATTTTTTATACCAATACCAAGTGTTCAAATTGTCACTGAATCTCACTTTTGGCTAGAAATGTACAGGTGAAGGTTCCTTAAAAGTAAGAAAAATAGGATCGGGTCAACAAATATGATTATTCAACGATTACGCGACTTTCGGATAACACATAAAGCATCATTGTGTCATCCGTAGAATCCCAACCAATCGTTTAAAGAAATTTTGTTTTCGGAGTCGTAATATTTTTTTACTGTTGCGTATAAAAAGAACAACAAAACAATAATAAAAATAATTCTTTTCGCACATAATAATTAAATAAAGTTTATAGCAATTAATTGGGATACTACGAAAGTGTATTAGTCGTTAAGATGAAATGTCTTATTTTTTTCTGTAACAATTAATAATCAACGGGACGCATACAGAACGTTGTTGAACGCTCGAACGACAGCAATAGAGGGCGCATGTACATTAGGTGGGTCACAGAGTCACAAGTACGTTGATAGTACGTGACGGATCGGAGGAAAGTAAAGAAATTGGAGGAGCAAGGATTGTAAATGATCGAGGACACGTTGGCCGGGACGAAACTCACCCGATGAGGCCTCCTGGGCCTGGAGAAAACTGGGGATTGCCGGTATCCTGGCAAAGAGTGGACACGGTGAGAGGAGGAGTTCCTCCTGCTCTACCGCCACTCTCTTCGCTCGGCGTTTTGGCAAAGAGGCCGGAGCTAAAGTCACTCACCAGGTTGATCGGCGAGCTTTTTTTATCCGCAACCACCACCATTACACATTCACCAGTTAGTCACGATTTAAAAAGTTCACGTGTTAACCCATTTTCTATATTCGCTACGTTAAACTGGCTCCATTTTTTTCTGATTTTTTGACAAACAAACGAAATGATAATTAAATAAAATAAAATAGTGTCTCACCTTATGAAGCGTGAAATAATAAATTCGAAATTGCGTTCGTCGCGCTTAAGTTCGAATATGACACCAAACTTGAACTGGAAAATAAGGTCAAACCGAAACCCGAAATGAAGTTTAAACTTTAGCAATCCGAATTTGGCAATTTTATTTATTAAGATCAAGACAATCGAGACTCACAATTCTTCTTCGATGGTTCAATAAATCGTTTATCGATAATAAATGTATCCAATTTTGACGCGCATCTAAAGAGTAATCAATGTCCGACTATTTGAAAAAAAAAGAAGCAAAGAAATCCGCTTAACAAAAATTGTAGCAGAAAATGGGTTAAACAAGCGTTATTGACGTCGGGATAGCGACGGCACATTCAACGGAAGAAGAAGCGTAAATTTTCGCGCCACGAAATTATCTCGTCTCGAGCAGTGCATCGGTCAATTTCCCTCCGACATAATACCCACTTTCAATTTTTCGCTAGAGATCCTGCCTTCCGGGCGCCTTTACAAACATCCTCGATTTCTTTAAATATTTTAATTATTAAATATATATATAAAAACGTAACTAAGCCGCAACTATTCACCTGCGTACTATTTCCTATGCGCTTCGCTAGAAAATAAAAATTTGCGCAAAGCGAGCTCACTGCATTATGATTAATGATTGAAACTCAATCGATGAACCAAACGAGACGAGTCTCGAGCGGTAAAATTTAGCTCGCTCTTTTAATATATCTTAAAACAAAAGCTTGACCGATTTTTTTTTATTATTGATGTTAGTTTAAACTGTTATATATATGTGTATATATAAATATATATATATATGTATATATATGACACAAATTTAAGGTTTTTTTTTGTACAACTCAGACGAATAATTTGAAGCTAGAAAGTTTCTAAAAAAACGTACTTACGGCGAAATGCGAGAAAAAAAGAATTCTGAATCGCAACGGCGAATAATTAATTACGATAATGATTATAATAGAGAGCGGGCGAATTCGGAGATTTGCAATGATCGTTCCTCTCACCTTGAAAAAACTTTACTGAAAACTGACGAGTGATGACTGTCGGCGCTGTTCGGGAGGCTCGAATTTTTGTCAGACACTGACTTACTGTCGTCCTCCTTCTCACCAGTCAGGCCCTCCATCCATGACAACGGATAGGATAGCCTTTTCAACATCTAAAAAGTGCGATTATGTCAGTACAGTTCGATAAAGAAAAAAAAATTAAGTAAAGCTAATTTAAAAAAAAGAAAAATTTATGATAAAAGCTAACTAGTTAAAAAGCTTTACGATATTAACTCTGTAGAATAAAAAGTAAACGCTTCTGAGAAATAATTTCCCGGGTAATTTTATGGAGCCGTTTCGCAGATATTCAGTTCAATGCAAAATAAAAAAAAACACAGACTTGTCAGGCTTTGGTGCTACTAAGGATGCTTGACATCTTAAATCGAGTAATTGCAAACTGAATAAACACTTTTGCTGAACTAACTACAGCAGCTACGAGGTGTTTGTCTGTACCGCGAAAAATAATTCTGCTTCCAAGTTCTTACACGTTAATGAACGTAACATGCAAGCGATATAAAAAAAGAACGAAGATTATCTAACCTTTCATATAATCTGACTCGAATATACAAACTTGACAAAGAAATATCGTCGACGAAGATTTTCATTTCGTTATCAGGATGACAAGACGCTCCTGATAACTGAAAGATTGTTTTTTTTCGTAATTCTCTTCGTCACCTTATTCCTGCGAGTTTCCTGTTTGTCCTCCTCCTTGTGTTCCTCGTCTTTCTCGGGCTCCTCGGCATTACTGTCCAAACTGAACGACACCGAGGACGCTTTCTTTCTGCCATTTATGCCGGGAATCGTGTCGAGCGTACTCGTCGTCGTCGCGTTTGACGGAGCGATGGTCATCGGCGGCACCCAATCTGAAGACAATACTATGTCCGCGTCCGAATATACTTTCTTCGACGGGATTGGCTGTACTACCGGAAGTGGAAGGTTGGGTTCGCGAATGTCGATACCTGAGTCGTAGCACGACTGTTTGACTAGAGATCCCTCTTCATCCTCGAGAATGGCAATCGGCTTCGCAGACTCCGCCTGCGAATGACAAATTCCCAAATTTGTTGAATACAAAAATTTACGGATGCGAACGTGATCTAAAAAATAACGTCTACCAACTTTGCTGCACATTATCGAACGCAAGTTTGTTCATGGACAGAATATGCCATAAGTATTGATTACGAACTTTGTCCGAGTTGAGGGAATCCTGTTGCTCGTCGTCGACTGAGAAGGACAATCGATCTTTGCTAGGAACTGCCCAGTGGTGATCCAGCATGGAACGCCTGCGTTCCTCAAGCGTCCTGCTCCCTTGACCTCCCCCGCTGGTGTTGTTGTCCTTTCCGCTGATGTCACTGTCACTATTTTTATCTTTGGTTGTAGCTGCTCCTTCGTCCTGAATAAAAAAAGAATCATTATAACAAAAGCACGATAAACCAGAGTTGATCAGTACACGAAGTACCGGGTACTTGTTTGGGACTTCGAGTACGTACTTGAAGTACACAAGTAATACTTCGCAAGTACAAAAAGTACTTCATACTCGAAGCACAAAGTACAAAGTAGAAATTAGAGATACATTATTTATCGTTTAATTTATCTCTAACTTCTACGGAGTTTAATGATTGATTGCTTACGTTTTGAAGATTATTCGGCGCAACGAGCTCCCGGTCGAAGGCTTTCGGGAATGCGTCACCCTCGCGTTCAGCACAGCTGCAAACGCTTTCGTTGTCGTCGACCACCAATTCGGGAAAATGTTCGTCCTTTCCGGGTGACAAACTCTTGTCGGATACCGATGGTTTCTTCATGTAATATATCTCGGGTTTCGTGTCCGTACTGCAGGCGGTCGTGTGGCCGACACGCATGTGCGCGATGTCGTAATATATCGCCGCATTAACGACGAATTCCATCGGCGCTATGACACCGTAGGACTCGGCACCGTGCTCTATCACCAACGGATCGGACACGTTAGGATCGAACATGACTGCATTCGGTGTTACCAACAATACTCCGCCGACGACGCCCTGAAACAAAATTTAAAAAAAATTAGATTCAATAAAATTAAATCCGATACAAAATTTTCATTTTGTGCTGAAACTAGTTTTTTTTCCTCATTGTTTTTATCACAAGTAAAACTCTACGAATAACTAATTGTCTTAATTAATTTCCCAAATTTATTTTCTATAAATATTTTTACCTAGTCTCCGCTTTTGTTGAAATTCTCTATTATCTTTATCTTGAATTTATTGTGAAAAATAGAATGTAATTTTCTTTCTTACGTCTGTATTCTCCTTGTAAAAGGGCTTGTTCCGTAAATGATATGGATAAATAATTAATAATCACATAATCGAGAGTATACCTGGCCGTCGGTGATGTGTCGAACATTAATTTTCAAGAATCTTTCCCTATAGGCTGGTTCATCTTCGTCCATGGGTGCGTTAGAGTTTAATGGAGTTTTTACACGTTCCATGTGTCCCGGTTTCGGCGATACAGGACGCAAGTTGTCCAAAAGTTCTGCAAATCGAAAGAGAGAAAAAAAATTAATCGCTGAATAAAAAAGTTGTTATCTTGCAATCTCCATAACGATCTTACGAGCAAGTTAGTATTAGTCGAAGACAAAATTTCTGTCTTCATATTCGTAGCTGTTTCATGGGGTCAATTACAATTTTGGTGTATCGATCTAAAATATCCTGTACGGAGAACACAACTGAACGATGTTGTTGTACCGACAAAGGTGCGATACAACCTTACGGTAAAGAGATTTTTAACTGGCTACACAGAATTTATAGGTCCAATCTGATTGGCCGCTGTATAATTGGGCTTATATCAGTCTAAAATAGCCAAACAATGGTCGAATGCAAAATGTGTCTTTATACCTGTAGATGTTTCATAGAATCAATTACAATCTAGGTACGCGTATACTCGTACGGAGAACACATCTGGAACACAGCATTTCACAGAAAAAGGTGCGACATAAACTCATGTTAAGGAGATTTTTAATTAGCTGCATAAAATTTATAGGTCCAAGAGCGATCCGATTGGTCGCAGTGTAATTTGCCTCACCCCCGTCTAACGGAGCCAAATTAACTGCTTCTTTCGTAGGCTACGCCAGCTCATTCTCACTCCGTACCAAAAAAAGAAAAGGTCCACGTTGACGAAAAATGTTGAAATTTGCGATCTTAAATGCCACGACTTTGAGTGCAATAAATTACCGAACGGGCACGTGCGAATTAATGAATTTATTGTGAAATCAGGTCGCGATGTGTTACCTTTGATGTACGCCATAACCTCAATCGGTATTAAATGCAGGTCAGCAATTAAATTCTATCGCGGCTTGTAGATCAAAGGAAAAGAGCCGTTCGTTTGTATTTTTAACGGATTTGGAATGTTTTTACTCGAACACCACCGTACACGGACAAACATACGATATCTCAGTTTAGAAACATATAGGTTGACACAATATTGGTTACTTGACGTACACGCGTCAGCGTGACATCAGAGCGACACCATTTTGAATCGTTACGTCACAGACCGCCGGCGTCCGACTATCGTAATCAGCTGTTATCAATTCCGCTGCTGTCCGATCAACTGGCGCCATAAAGTTTTAATGTTTCCCACTACTTAACGGTACAGATTAAAAGTTAGCGGTGTAACACACTGGCACGCGATCGATTAAGCAGGGCAGATGGATTATGTACGATAACGTTATAGTAAGGGTGGGCGAAGATCAAGGCTCAAGGGCGCCTGGCTGAGAGATTGGACACGATTAAAGTTTAGCCGGGGAGCCAGTTCATCTTCCTTTCTTTCCATCGGAAACACTTGCGCAATTTGTAATCGATCTTTGACACGTTTCGTTTTTGGTACAGCAGCGTTTATCTATCTGGGATTGGAGTAAAAAATTACGAACACATGCCGTTTATTTATCGAGTGAAAAGAGCAGCTGCGTTACCGCCAGATGCTTCGTAAGCGCATTCCCGGAGTCATTTACATTAATGATTATCGAGCTCATTGTTGTACCGTGTGTATGTTTATAAACATGTTATGGACATTGAAAACAAATTATTATCGCGATACGGGTATCCGGTACGAAAACGGATCAGCTATATTGTATCCTCTCTATCGGGAATCGTAAAGCTGACTCACACGCGTTATTACCCGATAACGATTAATATGCCGGAGGATGAATTTAGCAATTCCGGGGGAGCCCGTAACTCGACGCTAAATTGGCTGCTGTTCGCCCTTGCGTTCATTCGAATGTCATAAAAATTCGGAGAAGATAGCGTCGCGGGTTTTATTGTTGTACGTTAGATGTAATAACAGCCATGCAAGGCCGCGACTGTGAAAACATAGCGTAGAGTTTTCTTACCATCTTAAGATAGCTAGTGCGTGAAACACTAGTTAAACGATAGCTACATTTTCACGACTGTTTATCCAAAATTTTGTGCGTTTAGCGACAGTAACGGAAGGCGATTTGTATTACTGCATGGGTGCTCGATCAAGGAAACTATTGATAACGATGTTTTTGCGAATACGAAAACTGATCAATGTCCTAAAATGATTATAAAATTGCGTAGAAAAAAAAAAATTTATAATCATTCTAGAACGTCCCACTTTGCCCCATCGATGCATCGCTTAGTCTATCCGGTTTGCCCCACTGTCCCATTTTGCCCTGCTCGCCCCTACCGTTTTTGTTACCAACTGGGCGTGGGCGCGGTTTATACATCTACCTTAAATGCCAGAATCGATAGCAGTGAATATTAAAATTACTAATATTTCGATCTCGAGTTCGCAGTCGAGTCTCGGCCTCGAGAACGAACGCTCCAGTGCGAACTTCGTAAAAAAAAAAAAAGTTCAATACCATCGGATAATGGATAGGAGGGAGTGTTTTTTTTTCACCTTTCTCTTCGGGAGGTAGGTCGTCTTGAGAATCGTGATGGTCGCGACATGGTTCTGGACTCGGTGCGTCCAGTGTAGAGCCGCTCGATTGACGAGCCTCGCCTTTCGTCGGCACCCATAATTGTTGTCCCGAATAAACGAATGTGCTCCCGAGTCTGTTGAGCTTGCTGAGCTCGGATGGCGTTGTGTCGAATCTCGCTGCCACCGAAGTAAGCGTGTCTCGGTCGCCCACCTGCAACGGTATGAAAAAAATGTCCATCATACGATCACTAACAGGTGTCCATGTAGTTTTCGTGGCGTGAAGTCGCGAGAGATAATCATCGCGTCGGAGCGAAACTTGGCTCGATTTCAGGTAGTCGGATTAGTTTCAGAGAAATGAGAGGGAACTGCAAATACTTGTCGATGGTATAAAAATCTGAAACGAATCGAGCATACTAAAGGTGCTGAAACGATTAATTTTGCATGATAATAATTCCGAAATGTTATTAACAAATTGACAAAAAATAAAACTGTAGAACAAATCTCCCGGAAACCTTCGAATTTTGTGACTTTTTACATATTTTTCCCATATAACAAAAGAAAAATTCAAGGTGAAGTAAAAAATTTGAAAAAATTCATACGTATGCAGAAAAGTGAACGAATCATTTTCATTTAAAAAAATATAGATTTCCGAGACATTTGATAACATTTTTATTTTTCATTAATTTATTAATAACATTTTCAAATTATTTTTATGCAAAATTAATGTTTTCAGCACCTTTAATATGCTTGATTTTTTTCTGATTTTCATATCATCGACAAGTGTTTGTCATTCCCTCTCATTTTTCTGAAACTTATGCGAAGTGAACACTATTCGCAAGGACTTCCTTGAAAGATCCAGAACTAGGGCTCCACCTTATCGGCAAGTCGGGAGCCGACGAAGCTGATCTACCTGCTAGGTTTTTTTTATTACTCACCGTGTACGCAATCGTGTTTTCCGGTTGACAGAGACGACTGTGTTTTTTCTCCGTTGTAGTACTTCCATCTTTGCTTTCGCTGTCTGAATCTGAAAAAATTAAATTGAAAAATGAAATAAATGATGATTTGAATTTTTTTTTTTTTATCGAAGCTCGGTCGTTCTAATTTTTGGGGCTCGCCATGTCGCATTTGCAGAATAACACTGTGGCCAATTTGCACGGCGATACCATGTACGATGTTAAGCCGGTATTCATCCGAGGGTGCGGTATATCCTTGATGGATACAACGATTTCAATCGATAAGTTCAAGAGCATCAACGACCAGACTGGGCTTAATAGACAAACAAGACTGGTCGCGACGCAGCTGCTCTGGGCACGTGATACACATGTATGCACATGTGAAAATGATTTGCACTCTTAACAAACTGTTTTTTCTCCGTGAATGTCTACGATTCTTTTCTTGTTAATTTTGCGGAAAAAAAAATTACTGCACATTTTTTTATTGGAAATGCAAATTTTTTATAAAAAATGCAAATTTTTTTTTTTCAAATGCACTTTTTTTTTGGTAAAATTAACAAAAAAAATAGTTGTAATTCGTGGACAAGGAAGTTTGGTACATATTGTACTCTGCACGATTCCCGGTAGTAAAAGCTGTCGGTGAAGCACGAAAAGAGCGTGCGGGTTAGAGACTGATGATCTAGTTCGAGTCACGCGTGACACGTTCCCGACGTTCCGTGCACTAATCGAGAGAGCTCGGAGAAGCGATAATTGCCGACAATCTAAACTGTTGTTGGTCAGGGCCGCAGAATGCACCGTTCGCACATTATTCATATAGTTCAGAGTCAAAGAAAAATTTTCTTCCTATCCGTGCAAACAACGCTGTAAAAGTTTATTTTCAAATTCTCGACGACCCGTATTTATAGTCGCGAGCGTTAAACCTCAACTTCCGAAACAAGCCGAAACCTCGAAATTGCGCTCGAAGTTCACTCTCGAGTTTAAACTTTCAATGGGTAAACCCGTCGGAAATATCGCTATGATAATTTTTCAAAACGCTTACGAGTTAAACTTTGAACGTTTCATTAAATTATTCGTACTTTCGTGTGCAACCTATTATCTACGCATACAGCAAAGTACACTCCGAATCGATACGCGTACACTGTGGAGAAACTTGCCCCGGCTACGCCCTAATCCTCATAACTTATGCAACTCATCCGCGATGTCGAATTTGCATAATTATCGTTTACCGTTACAATGCTGACATTTCTCCGTTTACGCGTCGCGCAACTATTGACGCGCTACACGCGACGCATCGCCTGTTGACGAAAATTACCGTCACACAATGTATGCGTTATACTGGTTTCACTTCGAACGACTAGTAACGCGCACTTGAGCGTTTTTCGTAACGAGCTTGTACCGGCATTGGTCACACGATAATTTCCGTGGAATGAATTATTAAGAGTCGTGAATATTCAGTACTCATATCGCATCCCTAGAACAGTGTTACATCTCTTATAGGATTTCCATATAAGTTGTTACACTGTTGTTCTAAGGGTGCGATATGGACTTGTACATTTCGGTACGATATATTTTACTCGACATTTTCAGCGACTGAATTATCGCGTTGCCATTTTTTTATATAAGGAAATTGTGTTGTAAATCTGAGAAATGAATGTAAGTTGCCCTGTAGGTAAGAATTTATAAAATACCTAAGATTTGTTCCTCTCTGAGCTTTGACGGAAATACCGGGTAGCCTCTCTGTCCATAACTGACCATCAGTTTGTAATAAAAAAAAAACCGTAAGACAATGTATGTGTTGCCGTTATCACTTCAAACGATTACTAACAACGCGAATTGTGCAAATTATGTGGAAGCTGTAAAAGGCGGTCAGCGCCATCTATGGAATAGTAAAATCTGTCTAATCTGAAATCTAGCAACAACGCGATCTTAAAAATGTCAACTACTAACTTGTACCAAAGTGTAGGGGAGAGTGAGGCACAGTTTTTTTTTATATTAAACTTTTTTTTAAATGTAAATATCGTTTGTTGCTTTGGGAACATTGTCTCGTTTGGGCACAATGTGTCAGCGAGTTGTGTCATCACTTGACGTTGTTAGCATATAATATCACTGCAAAGTTGAGGTCAAGTACAGAATATGACTTTTTTCTTTTTTTTCATGTTAGGCAGACAGGAAGGAGACGATAACGGCGTAGAGAGGAGACGGCTAGTCGCGGTCGAATGCTTGCGGCTCGGCTGTTTGACCTCAAAACAGAGCAATCCTTACTTGACCCATTGCGCCCCACGTTTTGCATCACTTAACACATTGTGCCTACACAGTAAAGAAGACTTCTGCATTTAACGAACTTTTTTGTTCACGAGCATCTACAATAATTTTGTTACCAGTTTTACAAAAAATCATTCGACCAATTAACAAACATTTTTGTAAAATGGACAATTTTTTTTTTTCTGAAATTAACATGAAAAGAATTGTGGACGTTTGTGGACAAGAAACGTTGGTATCTGTTTTACTGCGCACCTATGTGACGCATTGCACCCCACTAGTAGCGCGCAGTGTGTTATTTCGCGAACAGTTATTAATCGAATTATTTAAATATCGCCGATCTTTTTTCAGGAATGATTTCAGGTTTAATCTATGCCCGAAAGCCCAAAGAAATCGATTATAAATGGTCTTGTTTTAATATCCTGTTCTGGCAAAAGTAATAATTCATATGAAAAAAAGTGACTCACTCTTCCCCACAAGATATTGAATATGTGTTATTGAACCCACGTAGCATGGAAATAGTTATGAAAGGTTCCAGAAAATGTTTTTTTGCCCGCTCATAAAACTTACATTGAAATGTTTCAGAAATGTTTTGTAATGTTTTGTGGACAAAAATGTACAAGATACCTAAGATATTTTCCTCCCTGAGCTTTGACGAAAATATCGAGGCGGCCTCTCCATCGGCAACGTAAAATACGACGTAGTGACGATATTCCGTCTCGTGGATGTGAATGTTGTCGATGATTTCGTAGTCGGCTGCGAGTATCCAATCAATGTCGTCTTTTCTCATTGGGGTGCACTTGGCCATTTTTTGCAGACGCGATCTTCATCCGCGCTTCACCATTGACGATACCGAACGAACTGACTCGAGTGAAACTTAACTATACATGTCCGTATCTGCTTTATCTCGCGAACAGGTAGTTCTGGTGACCCGCACTTCCCCGCCGACCGGTCGGGAGATAAAAAAACTATACTCGCGATAAACTGTTCCAAAATTAAATTAAACCCCGGATTACATTTAGAGATTATCTTATCTTCGGACAAAACCTGCCCGCAAACTTTCCGACTACATCGTTCCCAGAATAAAACAACGATTGGTCGAGTCTCGAAGCAGCGACAAAAAAAATGCAAACACTTTGCGCATAGTTTTGTGAGCTTGTAGGTCGCACAAAAATGTTTTTTTTAAATTATTTTATTTTAAGGAATACAATCATAAAATTGTTCCGAAATCGCATTTTGGTCTGCGAGGTGGAACCTTTTTTGTAAAAAAAAAAAAAAAAAGTAAAAAATATATGTGTATACTTTTCACAATCGTTTTTATGGAATGATCCACTCGAACCGAAGTCGAGTCTTGCACTATGTCACTGTCGCTCGAAAATGTCCATTTGGAGCTCCGAGCAAGTGGTCGCGGCAACAGTGTCTGGTCACGAAGGAAAAGTATATACGCCAGGGGCGTTAATCGGCTCGCTAAATAATCCCGGACGAAATCGTTGCGGGAATGCGAGGCGGAGGGAGAGAAAACATATCGAACTGGACCAAACCCGAGACGAGTATTTATCGTCCTACTGTCGCGGTGCAGCGATGGAGAAAGATGTGGCGTGACACACACGTGAGCCACACATTTTACCTCACGATTTCTCAAAAACCGAGGGTAGACTGGTCGTAAATTTTTTCAGAATACGCGGGCTCTAAAATATTTTCTCATTTGTTGTAAGTTCTCTTATTTGTTGTAAAATGTTTGCTGCAAGTTCCCCAATTTGTTGTAAATTCTCTCAATTCTTGTAATTACGTGTTGTAAATCTGTAATTTGTTGTAAATCATTTTTCGCGAATTCCCTCATTTGTTGCAGGTCATTAAATTTCGACAACGAGCGTAGATACTTTTTGCAGCCTCTCGCTTTGCGAACCACCGCGTGGATGCAGCAGAATCCAGCCAACTCGCCCAACTCTGCGATCGCTTCAACTAAAGAACTATCAAGTTCGATTCTATTCTCGATCCCGTCGATCGCGACCTATATAGTCCATAGTCCACGGTCGTTTAAGTCGAATCATTTAATTGCAGCCGATCTACGATACTGATCATTGCACTTCTCTATCGCTGTTCGGATTATCGCAGTCAATCACTCACCGGACATTATCGCAATCGTTGTACTGAAAAATATCAAATCTCGTACATATTTCTGACTAACCAGTGATATCATTTTTTCTTATCAAAGCGCCGATAAACCACATCCATGTCGAATCGCTATCAGTGTATCTTATCAAATTTAATTTTATTGTTGCATAACAATATCATTTCCAGGTTTAATGGTTTCTTATCTGCACTGTAAAAAAAAAAAAATCTTATGAAATTTAATTTACTGCTGTCTGAAGTTTCCATGCAAAAACTGGTGTTCAAATTTCACGTACAATTGTCACGAATAATGAACGTACAGTGTATCGAAAACTTTACAAACACTTTAATTTTAATGATTTAATTTGATTTCACTGTAAAAGTCGATTCATTATTCATCACAATTCTGTATTAAACTCGATGTACCAGTTTTTGCATGAAAACTTCCGGTCCGGAGCATTAAATTTACAATCTTTTTTACGATTGTACAGATTTTGATCGGTTTAATTATGTATTTGTTTTTCGTCGTTAAGTGCATATAGTTCGGTACAAAGTCCGAATGTTTCACTCTCAATTTCAAATTCGATCTTAATCGTGAGATTACCGAAAAATCGAAATAGAGCTTTATCGTAAGATCGAACGACTGATAATCGATAGAAAAATTATTCGCGGAATATGAAACAGCGGAGGAGTAGACGATAATGACAATGGTACAGCGGAGTTGAAGCGACGCGCTCGTTATCGTATGTCGACGCGGCAAAGTACCGGTATCTCGCGTCGTATCGAGGCACGATTGCCGCGTTACACTATCCAACCAACTCTCGCGCCGCTCTCGCCGAGTACAATAATGGACCAACTCCGGTGACTCCTGCCACGAGACTAAGTTGTATCGTAATTCACTCACGGTAGCAAATGAGTCAACGGTCGAGATTGGAGTGGGAGCAGACAAAAAAAAAACGTAACAGCGTAAGAGACATCCGAGAGGAAGAGAAAGAATGCGATTTTTTTATTACTTTTAACGTAACGGGATGTTTGAAAATTATCCAGTTTCCTCGTAACGATATCTATATTTTAAATACAATTTCAGACGGATGAGTTATTTCGTTCATCAACGATGGAGATTGAATTGGGAGCAAACAAGAAAAACCTAACAGGACAAGACGTCTTAGACGACGAGAATGTGATGTTTACACTTTTATAGTGACGAGATTATGGAGAATTATGTAGATTTATATTCATAATAAAATTTCAGATAAAGAAGTATTTTGTTGCTGTATATTACCAGAGTTGTAACACTTTGTTTGAAAACACGAGGTCCTTCCGAGGTTTCCTCTCGTCCGAAACAATTTTAATGATTCGACGCATGCGCGGAATCGTTACGAGCAGCCAGTACAGCATTGGCAACGAGACCAAGTTATATCGTAATTCACTCACGCTGGCAAATGAGTCAACGATCGAGACGGTAGTGGGAGCAAACAAACAAAAGTAAAACCCCGAGACTTACGAGAGAAAAAGAAAAAATGCCATTTTTTTCACTACTGTTTAAGTGACTAGATTACGAAAAAAATTATCCAGTTTCCACATAACGATATCTATATTTTTAATAAAATTTTAGACGAATGAGTTACTTTGTTATTTTATAGTATCAGAGTTACAACACTTTGTTTAAGAACACGAGGTTTCTCCGAGCTTTCCACTCGACCAAAATAATTTTAATAATTCGACGAATGCGCAGAAATCGTTGACCGCAACTTATAGCGTGCTGATGGTGGCGAGTAGTCAAGAAACTGAGTGTTATGTGAGCGCATAGTGCGATACAGGTTTGACCGTGAGAGCCATATTGGAATTGCGTCACATACGAGCACGATTGTTGTTCCGAGTAGAAACGATGTCGCTGCCGCACCATCAGCACGGCAGACAGCATGCAGCATGTGCGCCCGAGCTAAAAGCTTTGTTGTACGGACGGTTTCCGATAGATCGCTTTTATCAGACCGTCGCCGGCGACTCTTGCCGGCCGTTGTGTGCCGTGCCGAGAGGAATATAATCGGCCGAGGCCTTTTATTCAGCTACTTTTAGCGCGTATCATTAACTACGCTCATAGTTATAATTCACGTGCAGAAAAACATGGAAACAGTTTCTGCACTTCGTTTCATTTATTTTTTATTAGAACGTGCTAGTTCAGTAGTCGGCCGGTAACTGGGAGACTCTCAGGTTCGCGCCGAGTGTAAAGTGGAGTTCTCGGCAGTGTGCACCGCTTCGGCGATAAAGATTCGAGGAACTGCTGCTTGCTTTTTTCATTCAACACAAGAGAGTCTTGATATCGCTTTGTCTATTCAGCAAGTAGCGTGCAGCCCATTCTTAATTTCTTTTTTTTTTTACAATTCACCTTAATATTTTTAAAGTAGTAACCTTATTTCGTTTTTACGTTTTATCTGTATTTTTTTAAACGAATGACCTTAATTTTTATTGTTGACCTTTAGACAATTTATCCACCAACTCGAAGCGACTACTTCAGGTACATAAAAACATTCAAAAAATACTGTGATTCATTTTTTTTAAATATTTTTTACTAGTCCAGCACTCTGTCGGTAACGAGGAAACTCTCAAGTTTGTTTCGCGTGGATTGGAAAGTGGAGCTCTCGGGCAGCATGCACAGCTCCAACGATAAAGATTGAAGGAACTGCTCCTCGCATTTTTTACTCGACGCAAGGGAGACTCGATATCGCGCTGTTTGTTCGGCAATTAGCGTGCAGCCTATTCGTAATTTTTTTTAAAACCATTTACCTTTAGACAATTTATCCACCGATTCGAAGCGGCTCTCTACCTTGCTCCGCAGCGCTTCCAAGTCGTAGGGCGTTGAGAATCCGTGATCCACACTGCGACTCTTATTCCTGCAAAAATAACAATGAAAATCGAAAAATTAATTTTTGTAAAAAATAAAATAAACAGATGAGATCTGAAATAGAAAAAAAAACCCTTAAAAATCCCATTACGATAATTAACAGGATGAAAAAAATTACGATAATTAACAAGGTGAGTCAAGATAAATTCATGCAAACTCTGTAATCTCATCTTTAATTAAAACAGGCTTTGGATAATGTGCCGTGCAAATATAAAGATGCAGCAGTATAAAGAGAATGTGTATGATTTTCAAAACGTAACGAAATAAGTGATTGAAACAAATGTATATAAAAATGCAAAAGCCAGCTAGCAACATACCTGAAGTAGGAGGCTGTAAGATTCTCCGTGGATCTCGTGTGCGTTACATCCTGCTGGGACATCCGTCGTGACCTAACGGTAGCAACGAAAAAAAAAAGAACGCAAAATAAAATGCAAAATATAAACATGCCACTAGCGTGCCAAAAAAAAAAAAAATCAATGAAGTAATTAAATAAAAGTAACGAAACTTGGATGGCAAATAAGTGTCACGATTTTCATGCCAATTGCAAATCTTATATATATATTTTGGAAGGATGTTTGCTTGTTTGTTTGTTTAACCCCCTCCCAGACCCTCATTGTTTTAAATCCCTCATGTCTCGATCGGATGTGACTTCATACCGAAAATACGTCACTTCCGGTCCGGAAATTCCATTTTTCGACCGGAAGTGACGTTGTCCGGTATTAAAACCTGGAAAATTGGATTTTCGGACCAATTGTGAGATATTTCCGGTATGACGTCAATTCTGGTGCGGAAAACTAATTTTTCGACCGGAAGTGGCGTATTTTCAATAATTCTCTGGGAAAATGAATTTTTATGTTTAAAACTCGAGTATTAAGTGTAAAGTTACGACTGACGATAGATGATGTCCCGAGTTGGCACGAGAATAACGGGTTCATGTCTGAGCCAACAACTTTCCTGTGGCACCTTTTACTACACTCTATAGTTATAGATCTATCGTTCGCCCAGTATCGAGAATAAATTTCGGCAACGAATTTTCTCTCTCTCTGTCTCTCTCTCTCTCTCTTCGAATCCAGCCAATTTGCAATTGCTCGACCAAGCGAGCGCTGTTGATCCATTTGTGGTGATGTTACGTGTCGCACGAGCGAAGCGGGAAACAAATATCTGTATTCAGGTCAGGTTTTCCCCACGCAGGTAATGCGGGCTTAGTAACAGTGTAATAACCCGGAAATAAATTTTTTTAAGATAATATTTTTGTTCCGATGTTCATTTCAGATCGAACATTGAGTTGAAACGGAATTTGCCAAATTTCACTTAAAATTCGAATTAAAATCGAGTTGAAACTCAAGTTTGATATGAACATTATAATAACCCTA
Source organism: Amblyteles armatorius (assembly GCA_933228735.2). NCBI lineage: Eukaryota > Metazoa > Arthropoda > Insecta > Hymenoptera > Ichneumonidae > Amblyteles > Amblyteles armatorius. Next base: position 10,464,801 of record OW121695.1, on the reverse strand, counting down.
TTAATGAAATGTTTTCACATATAATATTTTTATTCCAAAGTTAATTTAAGCTCGAACACAAAGTTAAAACTGAATTGGTCAAATTTCACTTAAAATTCAAATTAAAGTCGTGTTGAAACTCAAGTTCGGAACGGCCATTATAAATTCGGCCCTAATTCGACCGAGGAAGCTTCGCATTCGTCGAGCGACGTAAAAAATAACCCGAGAACAAAATTGCCGCGCCGGAACGGGGTTTGGTAAGCGAGACACGTAACGCGACAGGATATGAGATACGCGAGGGTACTGCAATTAATGTGGATCTAAAAAGGAAGTAGGAGAAAGGGAAGTCGGAGAAGGGAATCCAAAAAAGTAACAGGCTGCAACTGTTATGACGAGATTTTAATTATTCTAACCGCGGCACTCCGACACCGCGAAGTCTTAGTGCAAACCGACTTTGTTGCACCAGACAACGGGCCTGCGTGTTTGTGCGCCGCGTTACGAAACTTTCGCGCCTTCGCAGCGACACAGAAGCAGATAAAATTCGAGTCACGTTCGGACAGCCTAGAAGAGTTAAGTATTGGATGCAAAGCTCGATCGACCCACCAGCTACTCTCCTATAATAGATAAACGTCAGTCTTCGGTTCCGCAGTTCGATTGAGTGGTCGATGCTTACGAAATGATCTCTTTCTTTAATTCCTAGATAGGCTAGACAAACAAATGTCCGCGTCGATGTGCTTACGACGAACGAACAAATATTGTCAAAATTCAACCCTGAGATAAATTTTTATTTGATTGAAAATAAAAATTCAGGTCAAGAACCTTTCGGTGCAAAACACTGTTCGTCAAAGTTTAGATCGAAAGGAGATTCAGCATTTGGCCGTGGATGCTTACGAAATTATATATATTTTTTAATCCTGGACAAATAAATGTCCGCATCGATATATTTACGATGCGGCGAACATACAAATTTTCACTAAATTCGACCTTGAGGGAAGTTTTAATTCAATTAAGAATTAAAGTTGATGTAAAAGATTCGGGAGTTCCATTGGAATTTCTGTGCAAATTACCGTCGATCACAGTTGCGATCGAAAGAAGAATTTATTATCGGGTAGATATCGTTTAATTAAATATTTGCATTATTCACATACAAAGGCCGGGCTGTTAAGCGCAGAAGTGAGCGGTCCAGGCGCATTTACAAAGTGGGCTCTTATAACGTAATAATAATTCCACAGGGAGAAAGTATACTTCACTGGAATACCGGTAGCGGGTATCGTAGACAGCCTATAAAATCTCTCTCGCAATCGCGATATTCAGCAGCGTATTATTACGAAAAAAAAAGAAAGAACGAAACTAGAAACTCCTTGAAAACGGCACGTATCGCTTTAATAGACAAAAATTTAAATAAAGTTTTTAAAAATCACAATAAATTTTTATCAAAAAGCAGATATGATATAAAAATTAATTTTACGACTGTGTGGTATATCGGTATAATGGTCGTTGACAGGGAATCCAAGATAAACAGTATTGCGATAAATTTACATATGCAAATCGAACATGAATTCTCGCTTTGGTTTCAATTTGAGTTTATTTTTATAGTCCATTAAAAAAAAAAGAACAAGGTTTTGTCCTACCGATAAAAGATAACGATAACAGTTAAGAGGTATCGAATAATTAGGTCGACACGATTAAAAATGCGTCATCGTTTCGTAACGTCGATTGTTAAAATTCGCAAGGTAGGATCTTCTTTTTTTTACTCCACAATAGCCATACGATGATCTGCACCGAAACGTATGCGACGGCGCGACGTCAAATGTTTGCGGCGCGATCACGTAAGAATCGGGCGGACATTCGCTGCAGGTGTACCATCTGTTGTCAAGGTCCGTTAGACGTTAGCGAACGCTGCTCGTGTACGGCAGAAACAGAAACATCGGATACCCGAGCGTTCTGTTATTGTGATGATCAACAGACGAGAAACGAGAGCATTAATTAAGCATGTGCTCGTCAAACGAATTGAGGTACTCTGTTTCGTAGTACCGATGACGGGACCGTGAATTGCGAATAAAACTGTTCTCACGACTTGTTGTACGTTTCTTTCGTGCACTTTATCAACCCCCAAAATAACCCGAAGAAATGGCACTCTATCCCAAGTTTGAACTTGAAGACGGTTTGGAAGTCAAGCACGTCTTTGAGAGAACTTTTTTATTAACTTCCTATTTTTCATTAAATCCTTTTTTTACCGCCCATTTCTTAAACTTCCGACTTCTTAACTTATCATTTTACAAACTTATTATTTAATAAACTTCCCGGTTCTTGAACTTCCTATTTTTTAACTGGCTGTGCGATTTTCGTGTTCATTTTGTCAACCCCGAAAATAACCCGAAGAGATCTCTATTCCAAGTTTGACCTTTATGATCATTTCCAAGTTTAACCTTTGAGTGTAGGTTAGCTCCAGAACTGGCTCGGAACCCGAGCTGGAAGTCGAGCGCGAGCTCGAGTGATCATTTTTGTTTAACTTCCGGTCGCGAGTCGAAAAAAGGGCGAGGATGTATTTATGTTCAAACGGAGAATGTTTTTGTGTTCCAAAGGCAAACATCTGTTATCTCTGCCGCACGGGCTACGGTGTAAATTGGATATACAAAAACAAAAATTAATCGCGCAGTTAAAGCGGCGAGTGCTCGATGTAGCGATAGAACGATTGGACGGTACAAACGAAACGAAACATCGAAAGTGCGCTACAGTGACTCTAGAATTCATGGCGTCCAGTAAAAAGTCCGTATTGAAGTCAAGGACATTCAAGGACAATTTCTAGGACATTTGCAGGACGTTTACAGATTGTGTTGGGACAAGTGTAAAAAAAATTAAAGTATGAAATAAATAACCTTTAAATAACTTTATCGAAGTAAAGGTTATCGAAATAACCTTTACGTCGATAACCATTTTCGTTTACGTTGGTATTATTCCAGAAAGAAAAAAAACTACTCGCTATGCACGAATGTGTATGTACATACAGCTCAGCGAAACTGAGATGCAAATTTTTTTGGGATGGTCGCTAATAACGTACAAGCTCAATTTTGAGTACAAATAAATAATCTAAGAACATTGAAGGACGTTTTCAAGGACAGGCAAAATTCAAGGACAGTTCCAGGACTTCAACGACCTCGAGGACCGGTGGACACCATGAGAATGACTTATGATCTGTTTTGCTGCCGAGTCCTTTGACTAAAAAACAAAAAAAGTATCGATTCGATTGATCGAAGTCTTTTTTACGGCTCGTTAAATTGTTATTGTTGTTTATGCCGCCAGTAGATATATCCCTCCCCTACTGAATATCATAACCCAAGCTTAACCCAATCAAGCAATCGCTAGCGTTTTATACTAACCATGTCTAATAGGCGCACGATCGAAATACGAGCACGCGCAGCTTATTGCACTCATACATGCGATTCCCATAATCTACACACACGCGCAAATATAAGTATCCGGAGAGTACGTCGCGTACGTAGCAGTTGAGTGCTGGAATTTGTGCATCTATATGTCAATGTTCACATTACGTTGGCCGTTCTAACGAGGCCGCGACGTCTGCGACGACAAACTAGGGCTGTACAGTTGAAGTCCTCATAGCCGGCTAAAAAAATCTTATCCGGCAACCGTCGTTCCGTAGATCGGCGCTTTAACTGAGCTACCTAAAACGGTTAACCGCAATTGGCTAACGTCATTAACTCGTCCAAGCGCGGAAAATTACGGTATTTTTAAAAATACACTATCGTCATTAGTTTCTTTTTCCGCATCGATTTATCCAAAACCCCGAAATTTGGGCATGTTCAAAAGTCGTTTTAACCGGCTTAAAAAAATCTTATCCGGAAACCGCCGTTCCGTAGATCGGCGTTTTAACTGAGCTGCCTGAAACGGTTAACCGCCGCTGGCAATTGGCTAACGTTGTTAACTCGTCGAAACGCGGAAAACTACGGAATTGAAGAGAATCATTCTCGCCATTAATTTTTTTCCACGTCAATTTATTCGACACCCCAGCATCCCGAAAAAAAACTCTGAGATATATATACATATATTTTATAGTAATAATCGGTTAAACAATGTATCTGCCAACATATACCGGCACGAAGATATTCCACCAAGAAGGTCTCTTCTGTCTGGGATTATGAAGTCCCTCGGTACTTCCGGCTACTTTTTTGAAACTTTCTTTTAAATTTACGAACATTATTTTTTTTTTTAATCCGGCATCGCTGGTGGACGATCCACCAGCGATGACGGATTAAAAAAAAAAAAATGTTCGTAATTAAATATTCTTTCATTCACTGCGATCCAATAAACCATGATTGGAGAAATCCGCTTAATTCGAAATAAACTTATCAAACACCCGAGCTTCCCGAAAGAAACTGAACGATATTAAAAAAAAAAAAAAAAATGATGATAATCGGTTGATCAATGTACCTGCCAACATAGTCCGGCACGAAGATATTCCACCAGGACAGTCTCTTCTGTCTGGGATTGTAAAGTCCCTCGGTGCTTCCGGCGTCGCTGGTGGACGGTCCGCCAGCGACGCCCTTTCTCCTCTTTCTATCAATCTTCGGTGGCTTGTTGGCGAGCGGGTGCCACGACTTGCGTCGTCCTTTTTTCCCGTTCATCTCGATCTCCTCCCTCTGACTCGCCTCGAGAGCCAGCACTTGTTGATTCTCCTCCAAGAGGTCATCGGAGACGTAAAAAACCGATCCTCTGCGATTTCCATCGCTGCCGCGACGTTTCTCTTTGTTGCTCTTCGAGGGCTTCTCCACTTCCGGTTCGGTGTTCGATTCCTTCTCCTCGAATATACTTCCGCGTCGCGCGCGTAGAAACAAACTGTCCCGGCGCGCACGGAGATCGTCCAAAACACTGTGTCTACGAGCCTTCGGCTCTCTCAACATTTCCGGACTCAAATCGACACTTCCGGTTCGTCCGAGGATCGACGACTCCTCGACCAGCGCCGGTATCGAATTCGTCGATGCGAATTTAGTCGGACATCCGGTCTGATCGTTGCTTTGACTCTCATTTATATACATCGCACTCGCCATGCTACGCTGGGTACGAAAAAAATATATATATCTCTTTAACCAGTCGCGAAAATCTATCGTACTTATTTTTTAGATTTGTATTTAATCTGCTTTCGAAACAACAAAATATTGATAAAAATTAACTTGCACATTGCGTCTTTATTTTTGATTTTTTTTTTTTTTCAACATTTTGTACGAAGCATTGCGTAAGGAGGTGAGCGAAGCTGTGGGACAGAGGAGACGAAGCTGTTCGATTCAACATTTTTAAAGAATAAACTTTTTGCCGATCGGAAAAGTGGAAGAAAATACTGGACCAACTTTTTTATAGTAAGTCGATCGATAGAATCGAGAGATGCAATTTTATCGTCTAGGGAACTCTTTCGATTGATACAAAAAATATATTTCTATATTATTACAAAAAAAAAAAAAAAATGAAAGAATAAACCCTTTGCCGATCGGAACTCGGCAAAAAAGTACCGGAAGAAGATTTCATAGTGAGTCGATCAATAGAATCAAAGAACCAATTCCATAATTTAGCTCCTTCGATTTATGCAATAAAAACTGTATCGTTACGTTACTTTGCTGTTACAGAATGACTGTTTTATTTAGTCCAGAGTCGAAATATTTTTCGGACGAGCCAACGGTCAGAGATGAGGAAACCTCCGAGACGTAACAACCGTAAAGTATTATCAGTTTGTTGGTACCGCTACGGAGATTGGTAGCTCGACGTCGAAAAGGCTACGATCGGGCTCTCCGCGTGTACACACGGCGACGCGCGCTCTGGAAGGTCGTATCCCGCACCATTTAACATGTAAAACGACGAGGGATACGCTCTTTTGCTTCTTGGCAGCCGATATGCGTGTGTCCGTTTTTGTGTGTGAAGTGTATACAACGCCGCTGCGGTAGCCAGTGGTAGCTGCGTGTTAATCCAGGTGAAAGCCGACGAGTACGACGACTCAGAGCGCGAACCTCTAGCGACCGCCTTTTCACTGTGTATACGCGTCGCGGTTGCCGATCCGATGCTTCTCGAGCCTCTCGAAACTTTGCTTCTCGATTATTCTCAAAGAATCATAAAAAAGTAAGAAAAAAGTTTTTAACAAACTATAATATTATCCCGATAGAAGAGTCAAATACGCTCTAATATGTTTTCGGTAAAAATTAAAAGGAAAGCCTGCGATTGAGTTGTGTGAATATATCGGATAGCATGAAAAATTGGTTGAAACCAAAGAGTTGGAAGGATTATATGAGAAGTATGTTTTCAGTGAAAAGTATTTATTTTTCCGTTCGGCGGAAAAAAAGTATCTACGTTTTTCAACTTCGAGCGTTTAGGTCGGTTTTTGTTTTAACAATTTTTAATGTAGTCGGTCCAGTATATCCGGTTCGCGAGGAACGTCTTTTCGTTTCTGTTTATAGAACCGTCAGAAATGTTCGCGCGAGTCAAAGACACTCGTTCGGGAATTCTGTCGAAACGGTTTATTTTGCTTGGTTTTACCGTCTCCGATGCATCCGCGAGTTTACCGGTCGTATCCTCGAACGTCCTTCGGCGTCTCGAGTTTTGGGGAGGGGGTGGGAGGAGCGAAACGTTGGGAAAAATCGGTTTTTACCCGGATTCCGAGTTTTTCCCGGCTCGGCGAGATAATATCCCTGTGGACGCGATCCAAAGATCCACTGGCAGCGATAATAGTCGATCTTTATAGCCCGGTTCTAATTTCGTCGACCGGAACTTTTTGCCACCTTTAAATATGTCTTTCTTGAAAAAATAAAATAAATAGAAATAATGATAATCTCATGTCTCGTTTCTTTCGCCCGCACCCGAATCGACCACGAATTCACTGACACTTTGTCGTTTGACGTAACTCGGGTATGTTATTTTTTTTGTTCAAAGAAATATCGAAATTTTGAAGAGACGTACAACGTTCGAGCGGCAAGTGATACGATCCCGATGGAGGCTCGGCCGACACTGGCAATTTTCCTCGAGAGTTGTGACTCGCTGGGCGAGCTCGGGCTTGTAGCTGTCGAGCTAGAGTCAGGCGTATGGCACAAAACTCTCTCTCTCCCTCGCTCTTTCTCTCTTGCTCTCTCGCTCTCTCTCTCTCTATCTCTCTCTTTCTTGCTCTCTCGCTCTTTCTCTCTCTTGCTGTCGCTCTCTCGCTCTCCGTTTCGCTCTCTCTCTCTCGCTCTCCCTCTCTCTCCTCTCCCTCTCTCTCTCTCTTGTTTTACCAACACAGAGAGGTTGAACGGACCAGCAACAGTGGCACAAGCCACGGACAACCGATTCGATCTCGACCTTGACGAGGCCAGCGATGGGGATTGCGCTGAGGGCGCAGTAGCAGGAAGTCTTTCTGTCTTTGTCTCAACCCGCGCATTCTTCGTCCACGCCTCTCCATCGGCGTCAAATATTTTGTGGACCAAATATTCGCACATACCTTGTACCGATCGTCCTCGAAGCACGATTGTTAGCAACGAGCCCAATTCTCAGTATAGGCATTCATTTATGCACCGTGTTTGACGACCATTCTTACTTCGATTTTCGCCATTTGACAGATTTCTTCAAAAATCCTTCTTCCGGTTTCAACCAAATTTTCGCACATCGCTTTTACCGATCGTCCTCTTGCTTTGAAGTACTCTTGTTCACCACAAGTCCAGTTTTCAGTAGGACTTAAAGAATTAATCGCGGTTGGCGCCTGTTTTGTTATAAAATTTTTACGTCCATTCTTTAGTTCGATGTTCACGTCCATTTTTAACTTTGATTTTCACTATTCAGCCGATTTCGTCTTCATTCACGAAGAAACACAGTATAACAACATTTTCGCACACCGCTTTTACCGACCGTCTTCGCGCTTTAAAATACACATGTTCGCAACAAGTCCAATTCTCAGTATGGGAATTTAAAAAATCGTCTTTCACCTCCATTTTTTCTTAAATTACGATTTTCACTATTTGACCGATATCTTCTTCGTCCGTGAGGGCAAACAGTGCAACAGCGGCAGCCGCGCATGCGCAGTGGTCCAGAATAAGATCTTGACGATCCGGTTGACCTTGAAGGGGCCGATGTTTCTCCCGGTGGCGGAACGACTTCTTGTCGAAATTTTTAACGACCCGAGGGGGAGGGGGGCGCGGCACCACCGGCTCGAATTAGCTTCCTCTGCGCTACGACGCAACGAGCCTCGTATTTACATATCCCCATACGTCTAAAATTCGCTCCTCGTTGTGTTTCGCCAACGACGACAAAGACCCGCGCGCGGGCAGTCCTTGAAACGCCAAGCATGTGCGAGCTCGTGCACGCGATAATACTGAGAAACTCGTGCGATCCACTCGAGGAGACGAGAAAAGAAGATCAGACTCGATTGCGCGAGGCACATCGTCGCTGATATCGATAAGAGATGCTGCCACATATATCTTTCAGTACAGTTTGTTTTCATAAAAATACGGGAACACGTGACGATGGAAATTTTTCGAATCGGGAATTGTGAATTGTATGGAGACGACGTTAGACATAACAGCGGTGCTCGTTAAATATTCGATGAAATCTTGTAAAAATGTTGACTTATTATTTTGTGTGAGGTTTTAATTGGACGTGCCAACATTGGAACGTCGCCATCAAACGCGATTGCTCGAGGCACATCGTCGCTGAAATCGATAAGAGATGCTGTCGTATATATCTTCCAGTACAGTTTGTTTTGATTCTTCAGTTGATTTTAGTTGTTTTCGGTTTTGGTTGGAATTAGTTGGTTTTAGATGATTTCGATTTTGGTTGGAAGTGCCAACGTTGCCTATCCCATTTGGGGACCATCTAGGGGATTTTGGAAGGTCGCAATCAACCTCGATTGCTCGAGGCACGTCGCCGCTGAAATCGATAAGAGATATTCTGCCATATATATCTTCCGGTACAGTTTGTTTTCGTTCCAATATTCGAGAACTCGTGACGATGGAAGTTTTTGTCGGATTGACAAATCTTATAGAAATGTTTTTCACTTATAATTCGTGCGAGGTTTTAATTCCACGTGCCAAAATTCCCTATCCTATCCGAAGAATTTAGGGACGTCGCCATCAACCTCGATTGCTCGAGGCTCATCGCCGCTGAAATCGATAGGCGATATTCTGCATATATATTTTCCGGTAGAGTTTCTTTTCACAATAGTACGAGAATAGGCGAAGATGAAAGTTTTTCTGGGATTAACAAATAGTCTGAAAAAATGACGTTACACTAAACAGCAGTGCTTGTAGAATATTTCATGAAATCTTTTAAAATTTTACTTTTATAAGTAAAATTTTGCAAGATTGTCACGTCCAATCAAAACCAAACACAAATTATTTTGTGTACGGTTTTAATTGCATGTATCGAAATTCCTTTTCCCATCTGGGGGTTTTAAAGACGACGTCATAAAACTCGAGTGCCGTAAGCACATCGTCGCCGATATCGATAAGAGATGCTATATATATATCTCTCACTACTTCAAGAAGTTTGCGTTCACAAAAAAATACGGAAGGACGTGACGATGGAAGTGTTTTTCGCGGATTGAGATACGTATAGAAACGACGTTAGATAGAACAGTAGTGCATATTTGATACTCCATGAAATCTTGTAAAATTTCACTGGTAACATGTGTGCGGTTTTGATTGGACGTGCCAACATTCCCTATCCCATCTAGGGGATTTAGGGACGTGGCCATCAAACTCGATTGCTCGAGGCACGTCGTCGCTGAAATCGATAAGAGACGCTGCCATGTATTCAGGTAGAGTTTCTTTTCGCAAAAATACGTTCACACGGGACGATGGAAATATTCGTCGAATTGAAAAAAGTTTGTTTCCACGAAAATAGGTTCAGACATGGCGACGGAGATTTGCGTCTAATCGAAAATCGTACAAAAACGACTTTAGGCGAAACAGCAGTCTCGATTAAAAATCACGTGTGAAATCTTGTAAAATTTCGCCGACGATTTGTGTTTCATATTCAATTTAAAAAGGGAAAAAATTATGCTCTTAATATTATTCTTATTTAGCTTCGTGCGGTTGGAAGACGGACGACTGTAGGCTCGTTTGTTTACCAACGCCGCTCGATCTAGATCTTCGGCCACGCTAAATTTCCACGAGCTCGTGTGGCGTCGTCGCGTCTTTCCAACGAGGAGCTCCCGCGCGCCTCGAGACCACACTGACGGACGAACGGACGAGTCGAACTCGATACGAACTCAATACCGCAGACCCGAGCAAAAAGTACCTATTGTGTTTCGCGTAATCTAACGAATAGCTCATCGGAGTTTGCGCTGTCAGGATTGCTCGATTGAAGTAACGATTTTTGTCTACCTGGACACTGAATTTAACCGATCACTCGAAGCTCTGCAATTTTTTCAATAAAAACAATAAACAAGCTGGAGTTTAACGAAACTAACGGAAAAGCATCGCGGTTGATCTGTTCGTGTCGTCGAATATTCCGATGCAACGTGTTTTAAGGCACTACAGATTTAAAAAAAAAAAAAAAAAACAGGTCGATTTTCAACTTTTTTTTTTTACGCAGGTATTAGAAGAACGAAGTCGGCTTTTTACACACAGTTAGTAAAAAGTATCGTGAAGATTGCATTTTTTTATTGAAAAAATATCAATTGACAATGAACTTATTAACAATGAACAAATAACAAACAATTGAGGTAGTTTTTTTTTGTCGAATCGAAAAAATCGATCTTAATCGTTTGTTGTTAACAAATAAATGAACATTTTTTTAAAATCATCCGGTCATTAGATCGAAAAAGTCATAATCACGGATCTGTCCAACTTTCAACTCAATTGGACGAATAGATTTTGAGATACGATGTCCGAGTCAAGTGTCAATTGATATTTTTCAATAACAAAAACTCAAACTTTATAATATCTTGCACTAAGTGTACAAAAATCCGACGTTGTCCTTGAAGTCCCCGCGTAAAAAAAAATGTTAAAAATCGACCTGTTTCTTTGGGCAAAATGCTTACGCCAATGCCTCGACGCGATCGGGAACGGTTTCGAATAGATGTAATAACTGGTTTGTTTTTTCGTTCATCATTTCCGGGCCTCCCGGTAAATAAATTACCGGGACACTAAACCCCGATATACTTGTCTCCAGCCTCGCTGCCATGTAGAGCTATCAGCACTGTACGTGTTCCGAATATTTTGCGTTACGCAATCGGAACGCAAATATTTATTTACTCGCTGATTACAATCTACCGCATGCCTCTCCTTGGTGAGTGGCCCTATGGGCCTCGCGACTACCGCGAAACGAGGTTTACATTCAAAGCAGCTGAGCAATGTCCCGAAAGCTTTATTTGGTGCAATATTCCGACCTTCCGCCTCGCTGTTTCTACGAATTATCTCCATGATTCTGCCGTTCGTGTACACGAATGGTATCGTATTCACCGGGACTTAATCCCGGGCTTTGTATCAATTAAATATTGATTCATTCTTTCTACTAGATTCTGTAATTCCTCGGGGGCCGCTACTGGGCGATTGCCAGGAACATACACTGTATAGAATCGTCTGTCGGGACCAAGTAGATTTAGTACGCGAGTGCGTGTAAATAGCGCAGAAATTCTAAGTTGAGAGAAAGAAGGCACGAAGACGGAGATCGCAGTGGGTAAATACAGCGATAGGTGCAGATCAGACAAAAACAGAAAAAAAAAAGAACGAAAAAAATCGTACCAACCGAACGTTCGGTATTTTTTTTTCTTCAATTTCTAAATACTTCCCGACCAATTCTCAATCAATGTAATTAAATTAAATTCATTTAGAGACCAAATCGATACACACATTTTTACGTGACACTATATTATATAGAAGCAGAGCGGTAAGTGGAAACATACATGCTTTAAATAGAAATAATAACAATAATAATAATAATAATTCCAGGTTCCCCGTAATTCTCCTAGACTCCCGAAATATAAACGCGAGTCGCCCGTTATTTCCAGGATTTCCCTGAAGGTGGCCACCCCGTTCACAAAATTGGGTGTTTCTTTTACTTTGTTTGTTTTTAGGATAGGGCGATGGGTCGGATGACAAGAGTACGACGGGCGAAAGTCGAATATCGAGTAGCGCCCAAGGTCGACACGAAATGTCAGTCGTGCATTAACATATAAAAGGAAAAAAATGTACGTGCTGATTACTCACATTTTCGCGTGGTCCGCCATCCGTTATTTTAATCGTCCCTTTCAGTGTCTTCCGGATCTTCGTAACACCAAGATTTTCGACCCCCTACTCAAGTCCCATGTGAAGGTCGTCGGGCTTCTGCTGGAACGATCGAATGGCGTATCTCCGCCACCAGAAACTCTACACACAAACACACACGCGCGCTTTCGTGCGCGTCAAGATCGCAGAAGCGTCGACGTGATTTTTATTCTCGACGAGGTTTTGCGTGAATTAAGCGGCATGTAGGTAACCGCGAGAGGCGACCGGCCGCAAAACACATACGCAGGTGACAGACGGGGACACCGCGTGCGCGCGCCAATTATTGTTTTGTTTTTTTATCTGGCCTCTTTATGGAATTGGAACTCGCGATTATCCCGACGCTTATTCTCTGTCCGTCTGAACTGTCGCGACGTACGCACTTTCTTTGTGGGAAAGACACACAATGTGTGCGACGAAATGGTGTGCCTGCGAGGGAAGATGAGCACGCCAGTCTTGACTTTTCGAGTTGGTCGATTGCGCCTGCACACACTCGACGCCTCTACTGTTGTCATCGATTCCTGACGACCGCCCCGTCGTCACACCGCCCCAGAGTTTGACTCGTGGCGACACCTCTCGAATGCTGAGTGAACATTTTTTTGTTTCTTCTTCGAAACGAGATGACAATGTCTGTTGTTAACAGTGACAAAGGCTCGGGCTCGTTTATGAAATATTGATCGCGTGTAAATATCGGTCACGGGTGGGAGGAAGGATACGAAGTTGATCTAAGTTGGTGCTGGCCAATGTAGCGGAGAAACTTCTCGAAATGAAACTTTCTTCGAACGATGGCGAAAAGGATTCCAGTCCGCGTTCCGATCGTTCCTTGTTCAAACGTATTCATATTTTGGCCACACTAAACCACTTCTGCTACAATGCTTCAAGATTTTGTAGTACAATTGATGATAATTGTTGATCTTAAGAAATACATATAATTATCAAATATCGAGCGATGGGAACATTTTTTTTCCTATTCAGAAAAAAAGATAACACGCCCATTGTTAATAATAAATAAGCACGTAGGCTCGTTTATAAAAATATTGATCTTATGTAAATATCGGCCATGGGTTGGGGAAAAAGCATGTAAAGTTGATCTAAATCGTCACAGACTAATGTAGCGAAGAAATTTCTCAAATAAAACTTTGTTCGAACGATGGCGAAAAGGATTCCAGTCCGCGTTCCGATCGTTCCGTGTTCAGTCACATTCATGTTTTATCCCCACTAAATCACGTCTGCTACGATGTTTCAAGATTTTGTAATACAATTGATGAAAATCGTCGATCACAAGAGACACATCTAATTACCGATTATCGAAGAGTCGGATATTTCCACTAAACTAATTACACGATTATCGCGAAAAAGATGCAAGGAATAAAGGTATAGGTTATGTTCAATCGAGTTTCGTGACAATCCGCAAAAAAAGAAAATGTCAAACTTTGCTTTTCGTTCCTCATACAATGATAAATATCATCGATGTATTTTATATTAATTGTATATAGGTTGTATTATATTACATCATATTATCCCCTTGGCATTGTGGTTTTTTGGCCAAACATATTTTATTCGAGCCTAAAATTTTGTTCACTCCGAAATACAATAAATTGCCAGAATGTCTGATTATGTAACAACGATTATTAAACGATGATAATTATTGAGCGTTTTCATGAATGAAGGTTTTAAAGAAATTCCTGGTGCCCTGCGGAGTGTGCGCTGCGGTGCCCGTGTTAAAAGCTGTACCGGCTCCGACCAGTCCCGAAACGCAGGAAAGGAAACTCGTCCGACCCTCGGAACTACCTATATACGTTGTCGAGGAACCATGTTCGAAACCAAAGCCCTGGCAAGTCGAAAATAAATAAATAAATAATAGTAAAAAATAGTAAATAGTAGAAAAAAAATTCATTTTAGATATTTTAGTATTCTAAATTAAATTAGTCTAAAATAAACGAATAATAAAATTGTTCATTCCAGCGCCGACGCTGGTCCGCCTTCGCTCCTCGAGGAAGGTTTCGGTACCGTGCGTAAAGGTGTTCAGGGTTTGTTGTCGGAATACTCATCCGTGACGGAGAATTTTAATACCAAAGTCAGCACGGGATACGAGCACAGTTTGCGTAAGAAATCTCTGTCCGCTACTTTTTAATTTTAGAACACCGACTGGTAAACATTTTAATACAAGACTATGACGACCCTCATCGACTATTTCCAGCAAAAATTGTCTAACGATTGTTGTTGTTCTTTGTTCTCTATTTTTTAATTTTACAATGATAGACTCTGAAAAAATTCCAAAAATAGGACTACACTTGTGTACTTATGTACACTATTTTGAGCAAAAATTTGTATCCACCGATCTAACAATTATTTTCCATTGCAGTTATGTTGGACTATCTTCGGGAAGAGAGTAATACGATGCCGCGTTTGGGCGCCGTGGGCATCGGCGGCTTAACGGGATTGGTGTTCAGTCTGAGAGGAGGGAAATTCAAAAGATTAGTCTACACGAGTACAGGTGCTCTGTCGGTAGCCGCCGTCTGCTATCCGAAACAGGCTCAGGAGTCCTTTACGGCAGTCAAGCATTACGCGAATATCGGTTACAATTTTGTATACGGCGGTAAGTCAATCTTCGTAAGTAATAAAGCAAAACTTTGTGTGTTCTTTTGTTCGTAACTACAATTCCCTCAATGAAATCTTAACGGATTTCTTTTGAAAAATGCGCTTATGTTTCATTTAGAAGAAGGCCCGTGCGTCAAAGAGCTAGAAGCGCCATCCGATCCAAAGTTCTAAATTCCGGGGAATCCCCGAACTAACATAGGCTAAAATAAAAAATCCGCACGTTCGTCCTCCGCCCTTTCCAATCGTTAAAGTAATCCTTTAATATAATCCTTTTCACTCATTTATCGTGCCGAGTTTCTCGAAAAACTTCGCGAACTTTTACCGGTATATTAATCGGTTTTGCAGTGAAACCGGGTGATGCTAATCAACTGGAGCTCAAGTGGCCGGAAATGCCGAAAATGAACGTACCCACGTCGATGTCGGAACTCTTTGACTTGGCTGTCCATACCGGTGCTACTGTAGGTTCCTTCGTTGCTTCTTTAGTTGGCAAGGCAACCGACGCGATTATGGAAAATCAAGAGGTATTTAAGAGAGATAGATTTTTTTTATTTAAATTTTATCCACGTTTCTGTAACATTGAATGTTTTGCAGGAAAAATCGCCGCCTACCGAGGCGAAACAGAAACCGAGTTAATTCGAGATCAATCTGGAATATTCCGTCAACACTGTAGTATATAAAAAGTTGTATCAACATGAAGAATAAAAAGAGAAAACGAAAATTGCGACGCAGGATTGTCCGAGTGCTGTCGTCATTTTAACATAATGAATGTTGCCTGACCAAAATTTGACGCTACACGTGTGAATCGAAATTTATTCCTTATCCTCCTCGTCGGTAAGTAAAAAGACAATAAAATTCCTTTTACTCTTCCGAAACGTCTTCAAGTCTCCTTTTTTTTTTATGACGGTGCACTACAACTTAAAAACAATTATAAGGTAAAATTCTCCTATCAAGACTTGTATTCTCACAACTAAAAAATGAACACAGCGAAACAAAATTTGAATGTAACTTAATGCACAGACACTGGAAGTTTTTATGCATAAACTGGGGTGGGATCCCCGTCATAACTTTTGGTAACGTTATGATAATGATACGCTAACGCCACGGTAACCTTATGCTAACAGCTCCAATGCAGTGGCAGTGGCACACGTTAATTCGATAAGTTCCCATAGGTACGAAGAGACGCATGCCGTCCATAGATGGCGATGGGAGGAATATCCGTCACATCTGTGCACCGCTTCAAACTCCATTGGCTCCAAGTGACCCATTTCCGGCTCAAAACACTGGCGACTTGTATTTTTTTCGGAATTTTAAAAATTGACCATTTTCAGCATACGGAATCCTGGGTAAAATTTTGCGAAACGGCACTTTTTTTCAAAAAATTTCGAGACATCGAATTAAAACCTTCGCCATTGTTTTCAAGTGGCACATTTACCAACCGATTTCATAAACAAAAAAATTCTAAAAAATTAATTTTCAAAAATACCATTTTTGTCGAAAAATTGTGAGGGTACCAAAAAAAAAAAGGATAACGTTACCAAAAGTTATGACGGGGATCCCACCACTGATGTATCACATTTCATGTACATTTGTGATGAAAAGTTGATGTTCAGTGTATTGAAGGCAGCCCACCGTTTCTCCATAAACCGTTTCTACACACGCTCTGTTGATTGGTGGAAGCTCGGTTCCAGACCTCCCCATTAATGGCACTTGGCGTAAGCCTAAAGTCAGGAGGAATAAGAAGAAGAATAATAACCTCCCCATTGGTGGATTGAAGCATGTGTGGAATCGGTTCATGGAGGAAGGGTGGGCTGCCACTCCACCGAGAGTCCGAAAGTGGTATGGGCATGTCGATACTTCAGATTTCGTAAGCGTGCCAACAGAGCGACCGAGAAAATCCTTTCCGGAAAGAGTTTATCACCATGGCTGATGTAGCGGGTGAAAAACTGTCGAGAAAGTGAGCAAACACTATGTTATAACGTTTAAAAAGATTATACAATCACCCGCATGCTTTAATTTTTCAAAAAAGAATCATTGGAAAAAAACTTTTATCCACTTTACCATAAAAACCATAACCTATATTATTGCGCGATTGAAATTTGGTCCTAACGCCACCCACGTCGTCGCACACTTACGTGCACATCCTGACATATATCGAGCCGGTTTCTTTTTCTTCGGCTCCCACGTAAGCTCGAGCTTCTCGCCTACAAATCGCTCAAATTTCTTGTTCGTTCGAACGAGCGACGCGTCATTATCGATGCCACATGCGTTTTCGCTAACGTACAAAAAATATGCTCACGTCGCTAACCAAACTCGTAGCCCGTACGACTCGCCCGGCATTTTATCGAGCATCTCTTCCCAACGGGGATGATAACTCACGTTGTATCTCTGTTAACGGAGTCTCTTTAACGTGGGTACTCTCGAGCTTAAAAAATGTTATCCGCAGAATAAACAATTGTCGATTAATTTTTTAATTGTTTCAGCGAATTGAAGAGGCGACTGAAGGCCGAACAGAAGGAAAAGGAAAAAGCTGAGAAACAGCTGAACGCAGCGGCGCAGCCTGTGGCCAAAGACAAGAAGGCGACCGTCAACGAAGAGGAAATCAGTCCAAATGTAAATTTATGAAGTTTTTGCATTGAAAAAAAAAAATTTTACACAATTTTGCAAGTTTTAAATTGTTTTCTCACAATTCTGCAGTTTTTTAAATTATTTTTTCACAACTTTGCAAGTTATAAACTTTTTTTCATAATTTGGAATTAGGAAAAAAAATTCTCATTACAATTTTAATTTTTTTAAATATGGATCTAATTTTTTTTCACAGGAATACATCAAGCTTCGCACGCTGGCCGTCCAGCAGCTCAAAGCTGGCAACGAGCATCCCTACCCTCATAAGTTCCACGTGTCCATGTCCCTGGAGAACTTTATCGAAAAGTTCAGTGAAAGCTTGAAGGATGGCGAGGTATTGAGCGAAGTGCACAGCGTCGCGGGACGAGTTCACGCGATACGCGAATCCGGCGCTAAGCTCATATTCTACGACCTTCGCGGTGAAGGCGTCAAAATCCAGGTGATGGCTAACGCGAAGGGCTACGAAAGTGAGGAACGATTCGTCGTCGATACGGGAAAAATTCGGCGGGGCGATATTATCGGCATAGTCGGAAGTCCTGGAAAAACGAGGAAGGGCGAATTCTCGATAATGCCGCGCAGTATCAAACTTCTCAGTCCTTGCTTGCACATGCTGCCTCATCTGCATTTCGGATTGAAAGATAAGGTGCTCAATGATCCAACAATCGTTACGAGCGATTATAGGAATTAGAGGAATTATAAAAATCATGTCTGCACATAAAGATCACTCTATATATCTACTATATATCAGAGCTAGACTAAGTACCAAAAAATACTTCAAATACAAGGTACAAAATATTACAAGTCCCTGACGTACTTTTTGTACTTGAAGTATTTCTCAAGTAATTTTTCCAAGTACTTTTCGCAGTTAGGTTCTCATCCTGTGGCATTCCAACTAGTCCAGCTCTGCTATATACATAGTATGCGAACTATATACATTATAAAAACTATATATAGGGATTTCTCTATCCGTGCAGGAAACGCGATTCCGTCAGCGATATCTCGATCTGATTTTGAACGACAAAGTCCGCCAAAAGTTTCACATTCGCGCGAAGATAATCGCGTACGTTCGTAAATTTTTGGACGAAATGGGCTTTCTGGAGATCGAGACGCCGATGATGAACATGATCGCGGGTGGCGCGACCGCCAAGCCTTTCATCACTCATCATAACGATCTTAACATGGACCTTTTCATGAGGATCGCTCCAGAACTTTACCACAAGGTAAAAAAAAATACATTACACGGTCTTACGGAATTATTTACCGTTTTTTTTTCGATTAATATATTCGAAATCGACTTCGCGCTCGAGACTTTACTTTTACAGTCTTCCTGAGTAATTTATTTTTCACTTGCAAAGATGCTGGTGGTCGGTGGAATAGATCGAGTCTACGAGATCGGCAGACAATTCAGGAACGAGGGTATCGACATGACCCACAATCCCGAATTCACTACCTGCGAGTTTTACATGGCTTACGCCGATTACAACGATCTCATGTCGATCACCGAAAACATGATCGCGGGTATGGTAAAGAGTATTCACGGATCTTACAAAGTTATGTACCATCCCGACGGACCGGAAGGCGACGCCGTTGAAATTGACTTCACTCCACCGTTCAGGAGGGTGCCGATGATGAAGACTTTGGAAGAGAAACTCAAGGTCAAGTTGCCCGAGGCCGACAAGCTCAACACCCCTGAAGCTGAGAAAGTTCTCAGTGATATTTGTGTTCAACACGAGATCGAGTGCCCTGCGCCACGTACGACTGCTCGATTATTAGACAAGGTACGTAAAATCTAAAGGTAGATGAGAAATATTATTGCATAAATAATGTTGCACAAATCGTCCTGATCTATAAATTCGGGTACATTTTCTTTTCTAGTTGGTCGGAGAAATTATCGAGGAAGAATGCGTAAATCCAACATTCATTCTTGATCATCCACAAATCATGTCTCCATTGGCGAAGTGGCATCGATCCGAAAAAGGCTTGACCGAGAGGTTCGAACTTTTCGTTATGAAGAAAGAAATTTGCAACGCTTATACCGAATTGAACGATCCCATCGTCCAGAGGGAAAGGTATGTATGACGTTTATCAATTATCGGTTATCAATGAACAACTAATTTTTCGACTGCAAATGCCATCATACCTGAAATACGTCTAAGCTATGACGTCATTTCCGGTAAAAAAAAATTAAATTTCTAAACGAGAAGTGACGTATTTCCGGTGTAGCGTCACTTTCGGTCGAAAAATTATATTTTCAAACAGGAAGTGATGTCACAATGAAATTTTTCAATTTTTTTCGGTGTGATTCGGGATTGATGAAGTAATCACGTCAAATCTTTAACTCTCTTTATTTTCGAAATTTGTTAATAGATTTGAGCAGCAAGCCAAGGACAAAGCAGCCGGTGACGACGAGGCTCAACTCGTAGACGAAAACTTTTGCACGGCTTTGGAATATGGTCTGCCTCCAACTGCTGGCTGGGGATTGGGCGTTGATCGTCTTACAATGTTCCTCACCGACTCCAACAATATTAAAGTAAGCAATACAGTTTTTCCGAAGAAAAAAAATAATCTACACAATTTTCGTTCGATCGATGCTAAACATTTTTCCTCTCGATTAATTTTTTACAGGAAGTATTGCTCTTCCCCGCGATGAAGCCGGACGATCCAAACAAAAACAAAGAAGCCACGGAGGAAGACAAGTCGTCGGTTCCTAACAATGTGGAAACATAATCTCCGCACACCGTCGTGTCCGTGGCCAACAAACTCAACCCGATAATGAATAAAATGAAAAAAAAAGAAAAAACAACCTGTACATGACTATCTTGTTTTTTTTCCTTAAACACTCTTAGCAAAGGTACGAAAATTATACCGATTCGTGCCCCGGTCTCGCGTCCACCATCCGCACGTGATGGAAGCCGAGAAATAATGCTTTCTCACATAAACAGTTACATCGAAGCGGGTCCTTATATCCCCGTTAAAATGTTCATTGATCGTTTTTTTCTTTTTTTTAATTAACTTTCTTCGTCCTTGACGAATTTTGTCACAGAATTGTAATGAGCTCCCAATTCGTACATATGCCGATGGTAGGTCAGTATGACCTTTTTGCTCGCCGCGAATTCCGTTCCTATGAGGTACGGTGCACCCGTCGCTTGGATCACTTCGATCGCGCATTGAAGGATACGGGAGAGCACCTGAAGCTGCAAAAATCGAAACGAAATTTCCGATTACTTCCCGTCCAACTGACCGCATTATAAAATGTATAGATGTTTTTTTTTCCAAGTGTATCCATCACATTATAGCAAAGAGAAATATTTTGTCTTCCCGTACTGTCATATAGCTATTGAAATATTTTACTATTTTACTCGGTGGAAAAATAGCGGTTTTGCGTATACTTGCGCGTGCTTAAAACCCCCATTTTCACACTTTCTGAAATAAAATTTTGTACGATACGCGTGCGAAAAACGTTCTCTTAACTCGTGTAATTGCAACACGCTCATCGGAAAAAGTTTTTTCGCACTAGTATCGTAATGTGCCATTTTCTATTTGTCAGTAAAGGGAGCAAACCATTAATAAATTATAAATATCACTGATACCTCGACAGCTCCACCCCATGCACTAGTCCTGGCAATGTTGTCACAGTAGTTCTCGAATTGTTCCAGTGAGAACAATTCGTCGGAATCGGAGTTCGAGAGAAAGGGCAGAAAATCGTTCATGTTCTCCCTCAGATAAACGGACGTCCTGGTTCTGAGGTCTTGAAGGCTCAAAGGAATTTCACCAAGTACCTTGAGCTGATGGGTAACAGCGTTATAAAGACTGAAAAGACAAAAAAAATCGTGATTTAAAAAATTAATATATGTGTACATTTTATTTTTTCTTTCACATACACATATGTATATATATTTTTTCTTCTCAAAAAACTATTTGTGTTATGGATTATGTGTACACTCAAATATGGATGTGCCTAGTGTTTTTGATTCACCGATTGTACTTTCAGTGCAAAGGAGTTATTTCGTCGAATAAATAATAATTACAATTAATTTTTTATTCAAGTCAATTCTTACCAGTGCCCGTCGCTGGGAATTTCGTAAATCATCAGATCACGTTCGACGAGTATTTTCCTTATGGTTTGCGTCTCCACGTTCCTCTTGCCGAAAATGTTCAACGCTTCCTGCTCGATTATTCTTTCGTCGCGTTCTCTCTCCGCGTTTGCCTTTTTGTCCCTGCGCTTCTGAGCTTTGGAGACTTTCGGCACGTTTTCCGTGGGCTCTTCTTCGACCGCGCCAGCCTCGGGTTTGACTGGCTGAACCTCCTCTTCGGTCGCCGGGCCCCCCAGGGTGACCTGCGTTATTTTTAAATTCAGTGACTCCTCTTCGTGACGCTTGTCCATCTCGGACTCCAGACTGAGTATCTCCTCCGTTACTTCTTTCTTTTTCTTTTTGTCGCCCTTGCATATCGACTTTTTGAGAACTTGTATTTGCGCTGAAAATCAAATCGCGAGATTAACGGATCGGCGTTGCAAAGTTTTTTTTGAGGTTATGTCGAGTTCGAACTCGAGTAACAACGTTGAAATTGTACCTTGCAATTCCTTGCGTTCTTTCTTGTGTCTCTGTGACATTTGCTCTTCGGCTGCTGTATTTTCTGCCATAGCGAACGGTAGAGAGGTTGCTCAATCGGAGCAGCGACGTTCCTCGCGACACTGTACACAAATTTTGTCCTATTGCGTCGATGATGTTATGCAGGAAGTCGTACGCCAATCTCGGCGAAAATTTGTGAACGCGTACAGCCAGTTGCGATGTGTTTCAGCGTTTAAAACTAATTAATTTCTACATATAATTATCTACACTTGTTCCACGATTACATTCCAAATGTTAAGATCGTTGGTTAAGTTTTCATTAAGGATAAGTGCGTGCGCACTGACAGGCAGTTTGAGCGCCGTCTGGACGCAAGCAACTCAATCATTATTTCTCTCTCGCGCCAATGCTTCGCCATTTTTCCGCCAGCCAGCCTCGTTGTGGCCTCTTCGGTAGTAATTCTTTAGAATTTTCCTCTTTCCATACAATGTTTATAAAGTGTTAATCGAAGAACTTTCACAATGACAACACTTTTGAAGGCCTGCAGTGGCCTCAGAATCGTCGGTAATTTTTTGAAACCAAGGTAAACAAACGAATGTCCTCTGTCGTTGCTCGCAAAACTTTCGTTGCGACGAGTCGGTCAGAGGATTGCAGGTTACCGGACGATACTTGTTTCCGTTGCAGGGCAGACGTAACCAGTGTGCCGAGCCGCGGAAAGAAATTGCTGAACCCTTGGCCAAAGAAGAAGTATCCACCGTGGCTACCGAAGCAGCATCGAGTGGTACGACGAAAATCGTTCGAACGAATTTTTTTATAAATTTTCACGTCGCCGACTCGACTCGTCCCGCTGCAATGTTATACGTGAAAAAAAAAAAAAACGGTAACCGCCGATTGGTCTTTGCAGCTTCACAAAGAGGAGCTTACTCGTGAAAATACCAAGTTCGTGCAAGAGATGGTAGAAGCGCAGTACGGACCACGGAGCATAGGACTCGGAATGCAAACCTCGCCGCTCAAGGTTCAGCCGATAGAGCCTCAAACGCAGTGGACAGAAAAATCGCGTCGCACCGGACTTATCGCCAAGAAAATTGGCGTCTACCCCATCTGGCTGAAAAATGGCAAAAAAGTTTTAGCCACTTTGCTGCAAGTAAAGAGAAAAAAATTCTAGTTTTTCATGAAATACAAACTGGTCCGAAAGGTCGAATTTTTTAAAATGTTCTTTTGAACTTTCGATCTCGATGAGATCGAATTTAAGATCAAAGCTTGCCTCGAACTTTATTGTTTGCTTAAGGTTCATCTTCAGTTCAAACTTAAGATCGAATTTCAGTTCTAACTTGATCTTGTGCTTAAGTTTGAACTTAAGCTTTGGGCAAGCTTTGATCTCAAGTTCAAACTAATGTCTTCGAATTCAACCCTTAGGTCATAATCTTGTTTTCTTTTTTTATTTTCAGGTAGTCGATAATCACGTCATCAAGTACGATCCACCGGAAGCGTACCAGTATGATCCGAAACTGCGGTCCAAGCCACCGATGAAAATCTTTGGGCGGCTGATAGTCGGCGCTGAAAGTACAGATCCTCAGAGGGTATTAACAAAACAACATTTTTATTTGCTCGAATTATTATGTAAAAAAATATTATGTTGTATTACCTCTCTGGTATACCTTGTTGAGTTTAATTTATTACTATTAATATTTTTTCGTGATAAACTGATCGATCATTTTTTTTCGTCGACAACAGTTTACGAAAGAATATTGCGGTATGTTCACGGACGCCGGTGTTATGCCGAAGAAGCTGTTGTCGAGATTCGTAGTCACACCTGACGCGGCGCTGCAGCCCGGTACACCTCTGTTCGCCGCTCATTACAAAGCCGGCGATGTCGTTGACATCAGAGCGAAAACGTACGTAGAATTTGCGGGAGCTATTAATCATTTTCTTCGACCAGCGTCGGTAGGAAATTAATAATTTTAAAGTCAAGAAAAAAAAAAAATGTTCGACATTGAAAAAAAAATATTAAGAAATTTTTTAAATAATATATTTTAGAAACTGGAAAAGATATTTTAAGAAACAAGATAAGAATATAGAGATTGGCTTAGAGCTTAGAGATTGGAAAAGAGTTCGGAAGATAAATGTTAAGAAATAAGCAAAACACACATTTTTGAGATAGGAAAAGAAATTTTAAGAAAGAAGCAAAAAAAAAATAACTGCAAAATAATCGGGAGTAAAGAGTCTTACAGTTTTTTTTTCGTTTCGTTATAATCGCCGATGGCTTAATTTTTAAAGGATGGACCGAGGTTTTCAAGGAGTAATGAAGCGTTGGGGTTTCCACGGAATGCCGGCGAGTCACGGAGTAACGAAAACGCATCGTAGGCCCGGAAACATTGGTTCGGGTGGCACGAAGGCCCGTGTAATGCCAGGAACGAAATTGCCGGGACATATGGGAAATCGCTATCGTTTCTTCAAGGGGGCCGAGGTAATGCTTTCCCGCTACAGTATCCAAACTATTTTCCAGAAATGAGACACCGAGTCGACAATAAATTCGTTAAATATTTTTTTACAGATTTTACGTATAAATACCAAATACAACGTGATCTGGGTGAAGACCCAAGCTATTCCCGGGGAAACGGGCAGCCTTCTTCAAATATACGACACACGTCTGCCGCTTAGAAAGTTCAAAGAAGCACCGCATTTTCCCACTTACTTTCCGAAGGACGACGACGACATACCGGAGGAACTCTACGCCGACCACGTACATCCTTACGGTGCGCCGACCTTAGAGTATAAGGAAGAAGCGTAATTTTCATCGTAACAGTTTGACAATAAACATTTAATAAAGCGGTCTGGAGAGAAAATCATTGTTTTTTATTTAATAAATTTCGTATCACTCGCTAATAACTACGTGCTTTATAAATTTCGAATCCCACATTACTTACCGATGGACGAGGACACAAGAGCGGAGGAACTCTTCGCCGACGAAGTGCATCCTTACGATGTGCCGACCTTAGAGTATGAAGAAGAAGCGTAAGTTTTATCGTAAAAGTACGACGGAAACGTACGAGGTGCTTTGGAGACAGAAAATCATTGTTTTCTAATATCTTCGAAAATCTACGGGCGCAGTTAGATTTTTTTTTTAATGCGCCCCCAAGACGTGATTTTTCGATCCAAACGTAGAAAAGTTGCTGTGTGAGGTATTCACTTAATAAATATCATTTAAAGTCGCTAAAAACTACGTGTTCGACAAATTTTGAATGTCAGATTTGAAACGTCTCGGATGAATGTATAAAACACCGAAAATTCTTATACCGCAGGTTCGATTCCGGTTCGGATAGCACTTTGAACCGAATTGATTAGTGTATTACGTCGCATTAATGCTACATTTTTTTTTATTGTTGTCGCTTTTGTTCCGTACAGAAGAACGTTTAAACGTTAATCATATTAATCTCTAATAATGAAGAAGTAGTCAATCGATTTTTTATTTAGTAATCAATATCGCTATAAATTTAACATGCCTAAAATATACACGAATCGTTTTGTTTGATGGTTTTTCTTTTTTTTTGTTTTGTTTTCCTGTTATTAAATCTAACATGATTAAACAAGACTCGACCCAATCGCGGGCTAAACAAAGCAGCAGCATTGATAAATATGCAAGATTTGTCCTCTGTTTTTTTTTTGTTTGTTTTTTTTCTCTAACGCGTCGGAGTGCAAAATAATCAAACTGATCGTTTATGGTACACGTGTTTTAAATTACAGGTGTCGTCATATCTCTAGCAGCAGCATGTCGTATGTTTCTTTTTTTTGTTTCCTTTTCGTTTAGACTCGTTACTTCGATACTAATATGCAATAAAAATGTAATGTATAATCAAGTAAATTAAATTGGAAGAAGAAAAGAACAAAAGAACACAGTCGATTCGTCAAAAGTTTGTGAAAACTTTGCTTCTCTTTCTGGCGAAAAAAATCTCGTTTTCAAAACTGTCTCGGGGGAACTTGTCGACCGATGACGCGGATAGCTTGACCTTATTCTTTTTCGCGACACGTTCGCCCAAGATTCCCCGTTTATCTTTTCGTTCTACTCTTCTTTTTTCGCGTTTTTTTTTGTTTCACTTCTTTCATTGTTAAATCGTCAACCGCGCGAGATCCTCGCAAGTTCCGTATGGATTCCGAAGTTTTTTTTCTTCCTTTTACTGTTTTTTTTTTACTTTTTTTTATACGACTGACGCGCGCGCCACTTGGTCGTATCATCGGAACAAAGATGTCGTATTGGTGAAGATAAGAGGGAGCAGTGACGCTCCGCTGTCGTGTAGATGATATCTGTCGCGGGACGGCACGATTGGATAGGAAACGATGAGGTCCTCTCAGAATTTGAAACCTTCGTTCGGAATAGTCGTCGTAGGATCGAATTCGAACGCCCCCTCTCCAACCGGCGGTGCTAGATTTGTGTCGTCGGCCTGAGAAAACAAATTCCATTCGGTTATTTTTTAAAAATTATTATTATTAAAAAGAAAATAATCACGCTTTTAAAAAAATTTAAATTTAATGCACGGGACTAGAAATTTTTTTCTGCAACAACTGGTACATTAAATTTAATGTACAATTGTGATGAAAAATGAATGGACTTTCTTACAGTGAAAATTGGAATAAATTATTTAAAATTAAGTATTTCTAAAGTTTTTGATATACTGTAGGTTAATGTTTCATCCCAATTGTACATGAAATTTAATATACCAATTTATCCATAAAGAATTATAGTTCCAGTACGTTAAATTTCATACGATTTTTTTACAGCAGACATGCTTACCTCCTCCGAAAAGTATTGCTCGATAATATCGTAAGCTAGTTTGTAAATTTCTACGTTTTCGTGGTTTTGAAGCGCCTCGATCTTGTCCAAGCCTGTGAAGATATAATTGTTGATAAATTGCATCTATAAAAAAAAAGGGCTCAACTTCGATTTTTAGTATTTGAAAAGACTAACCGGAGCATTCTTCGATCATATTAGCCAACTGTTCAACCTCAGGTCCAGCGAGTTTGAGCATGTTGTTAATACCGTCGAGCACGACTTGTAGCACTTGCACGTCTTTACAAGATAGCAGCTCGCAGAAGGGCTCGATAACGCCGAATTGTATCAATCTCGCTACTTGGTCTCTGTTACCACTTATCGTCATATTGCTAATCGCCCATGCTGCCTCCTTCTGGGTTTGGAAGTCTGACTGCAAAAAAATGACCAAAAAAATATTAGCAAAAATGAAATCATTTTCGCAAAGCATGAATGGGAAGTGCCACTTTTCTTGCCTGTAAGGCGTGGCAAAAGTGGCGCTTTATAGGAAGGCGTACTAAAATCGGGCCGATTTTACTTCTCGCAAGCTAATATTACTTCTCGCACTAGTGCGAGAAACTGCGCGTATGCGCGCCTTACAGGCCCAAAATGTTGCCGGTTCAAATTTTACTACACAAGGTGTGAAAATGGCAGTTTTACGCACGGAGTGAAGTGAAGTACTATTTTATACCTTGGATAAATTGCGTATGATGAGCGGTAGTAGTCCAGCCTCTATAACGGCCTCGACCTGCGACTGATTGCCCGCTGTGATGTTCGAGAGGAACCAAACGGCCTCTTTGCAAATCTTGTCCTTCGCGTGGGTAAGCAAATTTGGGAAATGCGACAGAGCCTGACAGTTCAAAACCGTCTGCGTCTGTTCGTCCGTGCCGGTTACGATGTTGCCGACTGCTCTAAGTGCGGCAGTCTGGAGCTTCACTTCCTTGTGCGATAGCAACGGTATCAACTGTGGCACGACGCCGCTGTCGATGACCATTTGAATTTGCTCGTTACCACCGTCGGTCAGGTAACTCAACGCCCACACAGTGTCGACGAGAATCTGCAAATAAAAAACATTGTATTATACATTGTCTGAAAATTCATACATTGTATTATAAATTATATTATACATCGTCTGAAGTCGTTCGACCTTTGACTTAATTTTTGTGTTGAATTCGAACTTGAATTACAACACGTGTCTTTAAAGATGTGGAATTGCCGGTATTTTTTTATTTCGTAAAATTCCATATTTTTACCGTATCATGACGTAATTCTTTTCTCAACATTTTCTGTAAATTTACTATAAAGTGTGGTAAAAATCTTCTACCTAAATGTGAAATTACGGCTAACAACATTTTTTTTGTAAGCCCACCGTAACATTTTTCTAAATCTCACCACGTGTCGGTGACATTTTAAATCACTAGAGACCATGTGATTTTATTATCACTGTAATCATTTTCAAAGTGGAGGTACCGTATTTAAACGGTAAAAATACGGTAACATTACCGGTCACATCTCTACGTTTGTTCTAACGAAATAATTGTTCGGCTCACATTAACGTCAGTGTGATGAATGAGGATGTTGAGCGCCGGCAATATTTCCTTTATCGTTTGCACCGGTGGCGGTGGATCTTTATTTCTACATAAATTAACGATCACCCACGTCACGTTGCGTAGAAACGTTATCGGTATGTCGGGCTTAATAAACGTTAACAGTGGTTCTACGACCCCGAGATTAATGACGTAGTCTCTAGGCGCCGGTCCATCGCCAATAATATTACCTGCAAAAAAAATGTTCGGACATTTTTACCCACGTCGTGGAATATTTGAAAAATGATTAATGAAACTTTCGCCAATGAGGATTTCGCCTATGCGACGCTGGGTACAAACGGGATCGGTGATCACTACGAATAAAAAGATATTGTAAGCTGCTCTTTTGCAAAATATTCTGCAAATGAAATTTTGTTGTACGAAACGTGCGGCTGTGATTGTTGTACGAACCTAACGCCCATACGGCCTGTTCGCATACATTTTGTTGACTCGACAGCAACAGGTGCAAAAAATGTGGCACCGCACCGGCCGCGACGACCGCTTGCGTTTGTTCGGAGGTACCGCTGGCGATGTTCGTCAGGGCCCACGCAGCCTCGAACTGCAGGGAGGGACTGCAAGCAAGCCGGACATTTAATCGTTCACTCTCATACTCTCATTTGTACATGCATTCAATGTAATTTTCATGTATTGATGGAAAAAAAAACAAAAAAAATCAATTTTTCAAGTGTATTGGTGTTGCGTTTACCTATCTTCCTGTTCAAGACAGCGGACCAAAATCGGCAGGATGCCGCTGGCGATAAGCGGATCGATTGGTGGATTCCGATCTGACGAAAGTAACTTTCGCACGGACTGAACGGCTTGCAATTGTTCTGCAGGGTTCTTACTAGCAGCATTCTCCACGAGTTCCTTCAAGTTGATCTTCGCCAGTGTTCTCTCGATGTCGTCCTCGTCTATCAAAAATGTTGAACAATTTATCAGTGAAGATGCAGTTCGTTTGACAATCCATCTTAAATAGCATATTAAATCATCTTTAGATTTCATTTCGGTTTGAATGTAACTTGACGTGGAGACAGAAAATTTTAGCGTCTTCGAATCCATTGCAGAAAAAAAGTTGTAATGTTTCAGAATTACTGATTAAAACAGGCGAATCTTGCATAATTCGCATAGGCCTTGCTAGTTTTAGTCACGCAATATGTACAATTCAGATCAGATTCAGATCAGATGTACACATCAGATGTGTACGAATCGGAAATAGTAGAACAGGATTGACAATTCATCAATTTATCTGTTGTTATGTCTAGTTTGGATGGTTAACAAAAATTATTTGCATACCGGTTGAGTCTGTAATTGGTACATTCCTTCGTTTTTGTAAAGTTTCCTCGCGTTTATTTTTCCGCAACTCGACGGTCACTTCGTTCCGTCTTCTTCGCATTTCCTGACAAACAAACCAATAGCGTTTTACATTGATACATTTAAAAAAAAAAATCTTTATACCAAATATGAAATTTGGTGGGTGATGATGATTGGAAACCCGATGACTCTCATAGGTTTCTCATAGGTACAAAATTAGATATCGAACAAAACGATGCAGAAATATTTAGATTTGAGCTTTGAATCTTTGGCCCATAAGAAGTACCGAAGATCCCTTTTGCCACATTTCGTACCCTCCGAATTGCATACCGTGAATCTAAATTACACATCGAACAAAATAATGCAAAAATATTGAGATTTGAGCTTAGACTCTTCGGTACCCAAGAAACGCCGAAGAAACCACCGAAGACCCCTTCCAGAGTATCTCGGACCTCTCGCCTCGCGTCCCAAGAATCGAAGCGAGCATCGACTTCGACCCTTCAAAAAATGCATCGCCAAACGAAAACGTAATTTTTTTTTTTTTTTTCATATCACAAAAGCTGCCATGACGAGTCCGACTTTCGTCCTCCGTCAACAGACCCGACGACTTGTCCCTGCCATGATTTCCAAAATTCCGAATATCACTTTTCGGAAAAAAAAAAAAAAAAAAATCGCGAATCGCTAATCAAGGATCGCCGACCAAAGATGGTCGGAGTTCGTGTTCAATTAATATCGCCGATATATTTTCGCTCGTCCGCAAACGTGGGAGTGAGATATTTTTCCGGTGAATCATTGGGCCAACATTGTCGGCGGACGCTCGAAATTCTTTGAACATCGTTCCGAGCGTCCGAGAAAAATGTCGCCCCGTGCGACAAAGATTCCCGTCCGGTCGATCGAAACAAATGATTTTTCGTCGTTTCCACTCACGTCCTGGTCTTTCCCTTTGTTCTTGAAAACCATCATGCGATTCTTGTTTTGCATTTCGGCGGCCATTTTTTACGATAACCAATGTTCGGTACTCGCGTAGATTGATATGCCGGTTGCCGGAGGTTGCGGAGACGTTCCGTGTTTCTCCCGTATTCGTCGTTGTCCTCCCGCTAGTTCCGCACGTCCTGCCTCGAACACACTGTTACGAATATTTCTTTATACTTAATTCTGCCTTTCCGTTCAACCGTTTCTGCCCCACTCTATTTTCGCAGCTGCATGCTACAAGCTCCCCTCGTGATTTATCAGCTTTGTTTGTTATTTAATATGCAATAATCATGCATAACAATACGGATTTTACCGACTAACGCGAAATAAACTCTACTTCAGTCACGTTTCTCCATTAAGAGCCTCGAGAACCACACGGTTTTTCGTCAGCCGTAAAAGAAAAAACGAGAAGGAATCGAGAAGGGGACGCGCGTTCCGAAAGGCTATCGGCGCTATCGCCGAACGCTTCGATGCTCGTCCGCCTTCGCGTGTTCGGCAGTGCGGTTTAAAACTTTAACGTGCTTCGTTGTTGTAAGTTGTGGCGTTACGGTTTACCGGTTGCGGCGCTGTCCTCCGTACCTCGGTGTGTCGTATGGTTACTACAACGTTCGGGTCAACAGCTTAGATAATAGACGGATTTACTTGATTGGTCCCTCCGTCAGATACCAGCGTCGTCTGACAGAATGGACCAATCAAATCAATCCGTCATTACAACGTAATCATGTCTACAGCTCGATGGAAACCCCCACGTTATCGTCGGTCATCTCGTTATCGGGTCGACATCAGATAACGAGATGAAAGTTAAGTCGCGATCAGATATGTATTTTTGAATACGACACGGGAGCAAAGGTTTCTCCCGGAATACGATTATGAAATTGTAAAATTCGACGGAGGACGACAATAATAGGTCGTCTCTGCTACTGGACATATTGCAATGCCGTTGAAAAATATAAAAGTTTTGGAACTTGCGGGTCTCGCGCCTGCACCCTTTTGTGGAATGTTGCTCGCTGATTACGGAGCGTCGGTCATTCGCGTCGACAGGGTAAAAAAAAATTCTCACGTCACTATAAACTATACATATAGTTTGCATATATTTTATACACTGTACGTTGTTTTTTAACTGTTGTAACGTCGCTAATTAATTATTTTTTTTAGACAGGCAAGGTAGGAGGATATCCAGACGTTTTGGGCAACGGGAAAAGATCCATCGCTCTCAATTTGAAGAGCAAAGAAGGTGTCGAGGTATTCAAGAAGCTGAGCGACCAGAGCGACGTCGTCCTCGATCCCTTCAGAAGAGGTTCGACTCTTGTCCGCTGATTGAACGAACGATAGTATTCAATTTCATTGTTTACGCAACAAAACTTTGTTAAACTAGTACAAGCTTAGTGTCCGTTTGATATTTTTCGTTGTGCGCAGGTGTTATGGAAAAGTTGTATTTGGGTCCTCGGGACTTGATGGCGAGGAATAAGAAACTCATCTTCGCCAGATTAACCGGATTTGGGCAGGAAGGACCCTACGCGAATATGGCTGGACACGACATAAATTATTTGAGCATATCCGGTAAAAAATTATAAAATTTTGTTTTGTTTTCCATTATCAAGGAGGCTTCGGAGAATTATTGCATCGAGCGAGTATGAAATTTAGAATAATTGTTAGCCCCATTTTTAATCTATGGACGAAATTAAATTTTTATAAATTGTACAAACAGTTTTTTAAATTTGAGTGATAATTCGACTCTGTAACTCGCTGAGACCAAAGCGGACTGTAAAAATTCCAGAGTGAAATATGGAACAATAATCCATAGCTATTTCATTAACAAAATAATTTTTTTATAGGTCTATTGTCCTTGTTTGGACGTTACGGTGAGAAGCCAGTACCACCGGTGAATTTGGCTGCGGATTTCGGCGGTGGTGGTTTGATGTGTGCCTTTGCGATCGTCATGGCTTTGTACGAGCGTTCTCGGAGCCAATTGGGACAAGTGATCGACGTATCGATGTCCGAAGGCACAGCGTACTTGGGTAGTTGGCTCTTCAGATCTCAAAAAATTCCCGGACTGTGGGGAAACCCACGAGGTAAAAATATGTAAGTCGAATAATTTATTTTTTTCTAAGTGCTGAACAGTAAATTTTCTTTTCTATTTTAAAGTTAATAATAATTCCAGATTGGATACCGGTGCACACTTTTATGATAGCTACGAGACTCGCGACGGAAAATTCATGGCTGTAGGCGCTATAGAGCCTCAATTTTACGCAGTTCTGTTGGAAAAACTTGGACTGACGGACGAAGAGTTACCACAATATTACGATTTCGAAGAGAATCGTGGGAAACTTTGCGGGATCTTTAAGACGAAAACACAAAAGGAATGGTCCGCATTGTTCGATGGGACTGATGCATGCGTCACTCCCGTTCTGGCTTTGGACGAAGTCTCCGCACACGATCACAATAAAAAAAATAATAGCTTTACCGTCGCGAATGATGGAAGTACAGTGCCCAATCCTGCAGCCCGTTTGTCTAGAACTCCTGGCTCGTGCGCCGCGCATCACGCGAATCCCGCTATCGGGGAACATACACGAGAAGTTTTGTCGGAGTTTGGCTTCGATTCGAAAAAAATCGATGAACTTATCACATCCGGTGCTGCACAACATGCCAACGCGCGAGCTAAGCTTTAAAGCTTTCGAGCGTTGGAAATATAAGGTCGAAACATTTTTATAAAAATCATTGCTTGGCCTTAACTTTTGGTACATTATTGTTGCAAAAATAAGGTTGAAACATCTTTATAAAAATCATTTCTACACCTAAATATTATCTTATATTATCTTCCATAAAAGGAATCTCTTGTACAATCGGTAAAGAATCGCGTCGAGTCTTATTATTGGTAAATCGAAACTTAACTATTTTATTATATTATATACATTTATTTTTTATGCTGTTTTTCAAAATGGGGTGTGGATATAAGGGAGTGAAAAATGGAAATATAATAGGAAGGAAGAACGAAGGAAAGATATGTACAAATAATAACTGCCGAACTTAGTCTTAGCAGCTGTAAGTGACTGATCTATTTATCTTTAGTCATAAGTGGGGAAATGAGGTACAGGGGAGGAGCTATGTAAAAACCCGAACAGGTATACAGGAAATAAAGACTGGTACTGCTATATTAATTTTTTTTGTCATTCATCGCGGCGATTTGAAGTTTTTTTTTTAAATTTGATTTATTCCTTCGACGTACTTCTCCTTTACAATCGGTATAAAATAAATCCTGATTTTAGAGCTCTGAATAACGAATTATAAACACTCAAAATTACAACTCTTGAATTTATTTAACTGATAATATATAGCTAAAAACATTCTTCTTGTGTGAATTTGAATGAATTCATGTAGACTCGTCATCATTCCGAGAGTTAGCTAATAATATATGGCTAATCAGGATTTATTGTAAACTGATAGTAAAAGGAGATCTCACCAAACGAAAAAAAGAAAAATTGAATTCATTTTTTACTAGTCATCGTTCCGACAGTTTTCGTGGGACAAATGGGCCCGGGGCTGCGATTGGCTTAAGTTTATTTTCAGCTAAGGAAGAGCCAATCATCGATGTCTCCATCGGCATGAGTTCCGTCCAATCGCGAGCGTGACTTAAAGCTCTTCTCGCCCGTACGCGAAAACAGCCAATGCGAATGCGTCAGCCGGGCCGCAGTGAATTGACAACTTCTGGCACTTGAAGAGGAACAAGAACTTTCGAAAAGGTGAAAAAGGTTATTCTCAATATTATTACTAATCAACGAACACCCTCGTGTACCTCAATTAACAACGTCTCTTCGTAGGCCGCACGATCTGTAAACTCTCGTCCGCAAAAACCGGGAAAACACTGTTTTTCTTCGAAACATAATTTTAGGTTATGTTGACACAGTTCGATATTACGATAAAATCAGAGCTGGGTAAAGTACCAAAAAATACTTCAAGTCCAAAGCATCACAAGCACTTGAAGTATCAAGTACTTTTTGTAATTGAAGTATTTCTGAAGTACTTTTTCCGATTGAAGTATTTCTGGAGTACTTTTTGTGATTGAAGTATTTTTGGAGTACTTTTTGTAATTGAAGTATTTCTGGAGTATTTTTTATACTTGAAGTATTTTGCAAGTGCTTTTACCAAGTACTATAACCAAATAATTTTCGCAATCAGGTTCACATCCTTGAGCATCGTGTAGGATTTGAAAAAATGGTACAAATTACTTTGCACCTTTTTTTGGAACATCAAAAAATATTTACATTTCATTAAATTTTAACGGTCAACATTTATCACAAAATTTTGTTGTATAAAATCACTGACCGAAATCTTTGTAATTCGTTGTTTTGAGGCTATTTTTTATCTAAACTTCACTTCTCTTTTCATAAAAAAACGACGAAATGTTCCATACATTTTTTTAAAAATGCGATTGCGTACTCCAAAAGAACTTGTACTTGGTACTTGAAATCATAAAAAGTATTTCGGTACTTCAAGCACTAAAAAGTACTGTGGTACTAAAAAGTATTTTGGTACTTTGAGTACGTACTTGAAGTACCGACCAGTACCCGGTACTTATAGTACCGTCCGGCTTTGAATAGAAATATTTGCCCGTTGATTGCAGCCTCTACAAAGCGTGAAAGATGGGGGTACTCGGCGCAAGAAATCCGGAAGCGATGGAGGTCGAGGTTCTGAATACGGAGGTGTCGAACGGCGACGGCGACACCGGAGACAAGAAGGACACGGACCTGATGACGATCCACGACCTCCGCGAACACACTCGCCAGATCGAGAAAGCCGTTCAGAACAAGGAGCCTCGATTCATTCTCCGAGCTCTGCGCGCGTTGCCCAACACGCGGCGCAAGTTGAATCCGGTGGTTCTGCGCGGGGTCATCGGCGGATTTTACACTCGATCGGCGGCGGAGCGAGAGGCTTTGCTGGCCTGGGTGGAGGAGCCGATGGACATGGAAGGAACGCAGGCCGCGCTTCAGCGTTTCCGAAGCTCGGCCTCTCCCCTCCTTCCCGAAATCGACGCCTACATCCACCTCCTGGTGCTCGTGCGTCTCATCGACACGAGGAAGTACAACGACGCCGTCCAATGCTCGGAATCTCTGGTCCAGAAAATCATCGCCCAGAATCGTCGAACGATCGATCTGATAGCGGCGAAATGTTACTTCTATCACTCGCGCGCCTACGAGCTCACCAATCAGCTGGACAAGATCCGCGGCTTTCTGCACCTGCGTCTGCGGACCGCGACCCTCAGGAACGACTTCGAGGGCCAGGCGGTTCTGATAAATTGCCTGCTGAGAAACTATCTGCACTACAATCTTTACGACCAGGCGGACAAGCTCGTGCTCAAATCGACCTTCCCCGAGTCGGCGAGCAACAACGAGTGGGCGAGATTCTTGTACTATCTCGGCAGAATAAAAGCCGCGCGGCTCGAGTACAGCGCGGCGCACAAGTACCTCGTCCAGGCGATGAGGAAGGCGCCGCAGACGACCGCCGTCGGCTTTCGGCAGACCGTTCAGAAACTCGCGGTCACCGTCGAATTGTTGCTCGGCGACATTCCCGAGCGGCAGATTTTCCGTCAGGCGGCTCTGCGACGAGCGCTCGCGCCGTACTTCCAGCTCACCCAGGCCGTCCGTCTCGGAAATCTGCAGCGCTTCGGCGAGGTGCTGGAGAACTTCGGACCGCAGTTTCGATCCGATCACACTTTCACGCTGATCCTGCGACTCAGACACAACGTCATCAAGACCGCTATACGATCTATCGGACTGTCGTACTCGAGAATCTCGCCCGGGGATATCGCGAGAAAATTGGGGCTCGATTCGGGCGTCGACGCCGAGTTCATCGTCGCCAAGGCTATCCGCGACGGAGTCATCGAGGCTACTCTCGATCCGGAGAACGGATACATGCGCAGCAAGGAGACTACCGATATTTACTGCACGCGCGAGCCCATGCTGGCCTTCCATCAGCGCATTACTTTCTGTCTGGATCTTCACAATCAGAGCGTCAAGGCCATGCGCTATCCGCCGAAATCTTACGGGAAGGATCTCGAGTCGGCTGAGGAGCGCAGAGAACGGGAACAGCAGGACCTCGAACTCGCCAAGGAAATGGCCGAGGAGGACGACGATGGCTTCCCGTAAACGGAGATTAACGATTTTCACTATTATTGTCGGTACGGGCTGTACGTACTAAATAATTTTCCATATTAAAAGTAAATAAATAATCATTTCGAAATTCGTAACTTCTTGATTTACATTAAAACGGAGATTAATTTTCCATAATGAAAGTAAATAAACAATCATTTCGAAATTCGTAACTTTTTGAGTTATATTGAATCGGTTCGGGCGCTCGGGGCCGAAGAAATCGCAGCCGCCGAACGGTCGTGTTTTGCTTTTATAGTACATATCGATTTCGCTACAGTCTTAAGCATCGTCAAAGAAAAGCAACTAATTTGCGAAGCGAAAAAACTTGAAAAAGAAGGAGATAGGCTATCGAATAAATCGTTTGCAATAAAACATACATAACTAGAACAGAACTATCAAAGACGACTGTGCCGTGATTCGTGTGTGACCATGTCCCGAGTAACTTCCGGTACGGTTCTGCAGCCTGTTACAATTAAAAAAAAAAAATTAAACTCAATTATTT
Source organism: Amblyteles armatorius (assembly GCA_933228735.2). NCBI lineage: Eukaryota > Metazoa > Arthropoda > Insecta > Hymenoptera > Ichneumonidae > Amblyteles > Amblyteles armatorius. The sequence continues at coordinate 10,427,480 of OW121695.1, read as the reverse complement.
TATCGTTTCACACTTTTAATATTCCGTATAAGTACGAAAAAATTGTCTATATTGTTTTCACCTGCTAAAGCTAAAGCTTGATCGATCTCGGACTTCATGATTTGCAACACCGCTCTGGCGCCCTGTTCGCCTCCGCACGCTAAACCCCAAATCATCGGTCTGCCGAAAAATACCTGCGCGAATTAGAAAAAAAAGTATATAAAAAAACTCAGCTGGGCGGAAAGTAGGCGGAAGTTCTCGTTATTTTTGTGGATTCTCATTGAGCTTCTGTTTTTTTTTTTTTTACCATTTTCGCTCCGAGCGCTAAAGCTTTGAGAACGTCAGTGCCTTGCGTGACTCCGCCGTCCAAATATACCTCGACCTTGTTGCCGACCGCTTCGACGATCTCCGACAAGACTTCGATCTGAAATCAACAAGCCGTTTATTTAGATAACGGGAAAAACCTGCATCTTATATCGGTCCGGAAGATATTCAAGTATACATTCCGGAACACCGAATGCTGTTCGATGGCGTACCGTAGCATGGGTTCCATCGATCTGTCGGGCCCCATGATTGGATACGAGGATTCCGCTAGCGCCGTACTTAACGCCCAGAAGCGCATCCATCGACGTTAGAATTCCTTTCAGAACGATTGGCAGGCTGGTTATACTAGATGTAAGAAAACAAACAAAAAGTTTATCAACTTTGTTATTAAAAAATCGCGGTAGGGGTATGACTATTGATCAAAGTCTATCCTACATAAGAATAGAAATTTGCCAAAAATAACAATTTTGGGACGTACGTTCTGTATGTCCCAAAATCGTTACTTTCGGGAAATCGTTATTTTTGGAAAATCCTTGATTTTCGGAAATCGTAATTTTTCGTGAAATCGTTATTTTTGAGAAATTGTTATTTTTTGGGAAATCGTTATTTTTGGGAAATTGTTTTTTTTTTTAGGGAAATTGTTATTTTCGAGGAATTTTCCGCGAAGCATGTGTGTCCGCAAGTGGCGATATTGACGGCACACCGTGTTAAACCGAGAAGCTGTGTATACTGTTCGAACACCGTGTGCAGAACTCCACGGTCTCTGAGTGAAGCTCCAAAGCGAGCTCCATCTGCGTAAGCACCTTCTGGTATCAAAACATCGTCCATCACAATATCATCACCTGCGGACACACATATCCATTGTGGACATGTGTCGACAGCTGTTTACCTCCTGAGCCACGTGACATCGTCCCACGAAAGCGAGTCGTCGAATAGACCGTTCACATATTCGTTGAGTCCGGAACCGCTTACCGCCGAGTTTATTTTGTTCGCCAGTAAACCCTCGAAATTAGCGAATCTGCAATGAAAAAGAAAATGGTACACGGTAACGACTCTTCGTCGCTGTTGTTCTAAAATCGCAATCTCGTCTGCCAACCTCAAGTGGGACGGCATTGCGAATTTGTTTCTCATATCCGCCCGTCTGTCCCCGAACATTGGCGTGTCGACCGTTAGAACGAGAGCTTTGTAGCCGGCTTTTTCGGCTCTCCGTACGAGTCCCAAAGTTACTTCGCGATCGAAGTAAACGTACAATTGAAACCATTTTATTGCATCGGGCGCTGCATCCGAAACTTCCTCGATGCTACTGGTCGATAAGGTCGACAGAGTGAATATCGTACCCGCTGCTTGGGCAGCTGAAATTCAATCAACGTTACGGCATTTTTCGAACTTAATTATGTATACACAAATATCCTGAGCCGTAGAATAGCTCGAGGTAATATCATTAAAAAATAATCTACATCTCGTCGATTTAAAGGTATGTAACGTACAGGGGGGGACAGCATACATTTTTTTCGGGATAAAAAGCGTTATCGGACGTTGAATCGATAGACCGGTCCGCTTTCTCTTTGCCAGAAATACAGTAGAATCCGTACTGGCCTCGATTGATTCGGACAATCGAGGTTCTACTGTACCATCGACTTCAACCCCTTGCCCACTTATGCGGTCGCACCAGGGCACGTTGGAGTGGTCTTTTGTTCCAACGGTGTTCCGTCACGTCACTCTCCGGAAGTGAACAATGTCGATAATCCCAACGAACCATCTCCCTACATTCGGCGTCAAGTGTACACATCAGTGAGATAAGCCTTGGGTGCAGCGGCGGCAACTACTGATACCGTAAGATAGCGAATTGTTGTGCGCATCATGTAGGTTAGACGATTTATTATCTCGTCGGTCGGGACCGGTTATGTGCGCCGCATCGCGCGCACAGCCGCCGCCTGCGCGGTCCGAGCGTTCCCCACACACCACTTTCGGACTTTCAACGTGTCGCGCACGAGACGCGTGTATTAGTACACCTCTCAGCTGGCAGGCAGCAAGAAGGCTCTCCTGCCTGCTGCAGAAAACGTGCGTTTTCCTTCCGTCAGTGAATTATATATACATTTTCGTTTGTCATTAATTGTTTAATATCTGTATAAAGACTCGATGCATAATTGAGGTTTGGTTCTGCGTAAACGCGACGACGATGAAAAAAACGAGATGATGAAGCGAAATGTAGTTAGCCTAATAAAGTTTATCTTTCTCGCCGCATTTACCGTTCTCCTGACCATTGTCGTTTTTCGGTACATGCGAACTCCGCGAAGTCGCAATGGACTCGCGCCGAATTATTTCCTACTGCAGAAGGGTGACAAGTCGCCGGATTCCAAACAGCTACCGGCTCGCGAAGATTCTCAGGAGGCCGAGGATCGTCAGGTGATTAATTTTAGCAGAAATGATAAGATTGCAATCGAGGTTAATTGTAAATAAAATATCTCAACGCTGAGACACTTCTTTGCGTTATATTGTCGAGGCAGACCGTGCGAGAGCGAGAGCGATCGAATATTTTTTATTTTATTTTTTTCGACGATTGCTCGATGGCAGAAAAGATGGAAGTTCAAGGTCATGTGTTATTATTAATAAGTTTTGGGCCTTGGGGACGAATTCAGTTGTTGAAAGTACTACTTTGAGGTTAAGAGGCGAAACAGTTTCAACTGATGCTAATTCATCTGGTTCTGTCGCTGGCTACAATCGAGTTGAATTCCAAATACATTTGAGACTTCCGGTATCACACACGTTCTTTCACCCACTTTGCTGCAGTCCTTAATTCACACGTCCCTGTCACCGACTGCGTTCGAGATAAATTCCAGAGAAAAATTAAAGATGTTCTCTGTGACGACGCTTCCGGTTTGAAAATCCTACTCTTAAACCGGAAGTGAAGCGACGCAAAAACATTTAAAACATTTAGTGGCGACGTCACTTCCGGTTTCAAGCTTGGTTCTTACCGGTAGTGACGTTTTACCGAAAACTCCACTTCTGGCTCGGAAGTCTCATTTTTCGACTGGAAATGACTTCGTACCGGACACTTCCGGTTTGAAAAACTCATTTCTCGGTCGGAAGTGACGACATACTGGAAATAGATCACTTCCGCTATTGCGAATGCAATTGCGATCGAAATTTTTCTATATAGACAAGTGACACGAAACGGACTCAGCTGGATCATTACTTGTCACATGTACATCGTATATCGCAAATATTGCGCCAACTGCGCCTGTCTGTCGAGTCATTTTTATTCCTAGATAGACACGTGCCACGGAACGGCCGCAGTTGAATCATTATCTGCGCCAACTGCGACCGTTTCATGGCGCCTCTCTATCTGGGTTACAACTTTAATCCACAAAAGTGTTAATGCTCGCTTGATAAACTATTTTTACCAAACATAATTTTTAATCAATAGTGAATCCAGAAGCGTTTTTGTAGCCGGTCGTGGTCCATTTTGAATAATCATAAATCTGTTAGCTCCAAATGTCTCTACAAAGAGCAAACCGTTAATAAATCATCTATATGAATTTGTATTATATTCTAAAGAGTATTTATATCTGTAAAAGGGCATTACCCGTTGATCAATGACAATAAATAAATATCAATAACTTGCCTAAATACCGCGGTCAGAGCCGAGAGTCACATCATGGCCGCTCGAGAGTCCTCGGACACGCGCACTAAGCGATGTATACAGATATATCGCCAGTGTAAATTGTCAAGGCCGTGCACTCTCGGGCCGCCATTTGTTTCAAAGTTTCTAAATCGAAGAATCAAGATCATTAACTTAACGAACGAATTTCCGCAGGACCAGAGCGGAAAGATCGACTGGCACGACTACAAAAGGATCGCCGAAGAGATGAACCGCCAGGGAATCGGCGAGCAAGGCAGGCCGGCCTTCCTTTCACCGTCGTTGGACGCAAAGAAAGAGAAGCTATATGCAGTAAACGGTTTCAACGCCGCGCTGAGCGACGAGATTTCCCTGAACCGTTCAGTACCGGACATCCGGCACCGCGACTGCCGAAAGAAGAAATACTCCGCCGAACTCGACTCGGTCTCGGTGATCGTCTCCTTCCACAACGAGCACTTCACGACGCTCCTCCGTACCTGCTGGAGCGTTGTCAATCGTTCGCCCGCCTCGCTTCTCGAGGAAATTCTCCTCGTCGACGACGCCAGCACGAAGGTCGAGTTGAAAGAAAAACTGGACGCCTATGTAGCGAAAAATTTGCCCAAGGTGAAGATAATTCGTTTGCCGGAGCGTTCGGGCTTGATCAGAGGGAGATTGGCCGGCGCGAAGAGGGCGAGAGCCAAAGTCCTGGTATTTCTCGACTCGCACAGCGAGGCGAACATAAACTGGCTGCCGCCACTGCTCGAGCCGATAGCCGAGGACTACAGAACATGCGTGTGTCCCTTCATCGACGTCATAGCTTACGAGACCTTCGAGTACCGAGCCCAGGACGAAGGAGCCCGCGGGGCCTTCGACTGGGAACTTTACTACAAGAGACTTCCGCTTCTGGCCGAAGATCTCAAGCGTCCAGCGGAGCCCTTCAAGAGCCCGATAATGGCGGGCGGTCTCTTCGCTATAAGCGCTAAATTCTTTTGGGAGTTGGGCGGTTACGACTCTGGCCTGGACATCTGGGGCGGCGAGCAGTACGAACTGTCCTTCAAGATCTGGCAGTGCGGAGGTCAGATGTACGACGCGCCGTGCTCGCGCGTCGGCCACATTTACAGGAAATTTCCGCCGTTTCCGAATCCGGGCCGGGGCGATTTTTTGGGAAAGAATTACAAGCGCGTCGCCGAGGTTTGGATGGACGAGTACGCGGAGTTTATCTATCGAAGACGACCGCATCTCCGAGCTCTCGATCCAGGCGATCTCGCCGAGCAGAGGGCGCTTCGATCGAAACTCTCTTGCAAACCTTTCAAGTGGTTCATCGAACAAATCGCCTTCGATCTGGTCGAGGTTTATCCGCCGATCGAACCCGACGATTTTGCATACGGCGAGATTCGAAACATCGGCGCTTCCGATCTGTGCCTGGACAGCAAGAAGAAGAAGAAGGACGAGTCGATCGTCGTCGACACTTGCGTCAGGGACAATCCGAAGATCATCGCCGAGCAGGAGTTTCGAATGACCTGGCACAAGGACATCAGACCCAAGGGTCGCAGCGACTGTCTGGACGTCTCGAGGGGCGACGCCAAAGCACCCGTTACGCTCTATCCGTGCCACGGCAAACAGGGCAATCAACTGTGGCGCTACGACATCGAGAAACAAACGCTCAATCACGGATACTCTCAACGATGCCTCGACGTCGACCCGTCGGGCAAAAAAGTCTTCGTCGCCTCCTGCGACTCGGCCTCCTCCACGCAGAAGTGGAGGATCGAAACGGTCAACATGAAAGCCATGAATAATTGGGAGAACGTTGGGTCGAAAATCGAGTAGATTAAATTAGAAACATTTTTTTTTTCGTGGGGGGGAAATGTTGACAACTGTTTTGTCGTTCTGAATCTAAAAAGGCGTTTCAAAAATTCTAAAAAATTTCGTACCGGTCGGATGGTATTTGATGTTTGCGGTTTTTTTTTAAGGTCGCTCAATACGAATTGGTGGCCTAAATTACAAATCCAACGACTGTTATAGATCCGCTATTTTGGATTATAGAATTTTTGCAACTAGTCATTGGTCAACAAATTGTCCGGATAAATTCGATGATTGAAATTCTCACAAGAAGGTGTTTGAATTGTCACGAGAAGGTGTGAATTCTCCCAAGAACGTTTGAATTCTCGATGAATGTAAATAAATATCATGTACACACTCTGTTGTGCCTTAAATCCGATGGTGCATACTTCAATAGTATTCCGATTATATCTCGTTTATTATCGACGAGATTAAATACTTTAATTGCTCAATTTATAATTTAACGAGCCTGTTTTATCGTTCGAATTCAATGACTGAGAATGTGGCTCATTGACGATGTTGATCTGCTCATCAACAATTAATTCGGAATTTTATTTCCATTTACTTAGCAAAATAAGATTATCCCGTCTTCTTTCGTTCCAACAAAGTTGCAGCGAAAAGTTCCGTTATAACAAGGAAGGACATTGATTATATACGGAGATTACATGAATGAATGTAAAAAAATATAATTCGGCTCGGATGCTCGAGATTTTGCTGTGTTATTATGTTCGACAAAAGCGAGTCGATTCGATGACCTGTAACAGGCATTGACATTTTATGTAACCGGCGAACGCGTGCAATCTTGCCATTAGTCCTATAAATTCGTTATGCATTCAATATGTATTTTTATATAATTATGATATAATAAATTTTTTATAACGAAAATACAATTTTTACCTATTCGTCACTAATATTGCAGAAGGTGCAGGTTCAGGCTTGAACAATCTTGTATAGATATTTTGGAAAGATGTTTGTTTATTTGCCCAAAATTTTAAGAAACCGCTTTGACGATCTCACTTTCCTGACCGCTAGTTATGCATTTCCGGTATGACTTCACTTTCGGTCAAAAAATGAGATTTTCACACCGGAAGCGACGTATTTCCAGTGTGACGTGACTTCCGGTCGAAAAATGAGATTTCCAAACCGGAAGTGAAGTATTCCATAGTGACGTTGCGAAGCGTCGAAGCCACAACAACTTTTGCTTATCTCTTATACTTGCCTCTTGCATTTGCACATTCGCCGTCCGGATGAGCCATGCGTTGCATCGCCGTCGGCGAAACACCCAAAGGCATTGAAACAGTTTCTCCGAGGACGGTGGTGCTGATATCTCTCTTCGATACGTCCCTCAGTACGCGCGGTCGAATTCGGTACCTGAGATAATATAAAAATGTTCCACAATTTCCCTGCCAAACGTCGAGCAAACTTTGGGAAACTGTATCACATTTTTATAGCAGAACCGAGCCCGGATATGTCTCATCTATTATCTATAATCTTTTCGTATCAATTAGTTACGTCAAGATTTACGAAAAATAATCTCGAATCTAATTTTCAGCGATACGTTTTATTGGGAAGAAATTTAACCCGCAATTATTGCATATCGAATTGGTACCTTTTAAATGCCTCCCTGTTCCATCTCAAAGTATCTTCGGCTCCAGCCCCACTTTTGTAATAATCCTTCGCCGATGGTGGTAGAATATTCATAGCTTTGCGCTCGTAATCATCGATGCAAATTAAACGATCCATAGCTCAAGTAAAACTATATCGGCAAACACACTAAAAAAAAATACAATGAAAATAAAAAATATGTATGTTTAGTTTTTGAATGAGAGCTCGAGTCTCTTCTGCCAATTGCAAGAGAAGACTGAAACTTCCAGCTCGAATTTCGTAAGAGATATAACCAGTGGAGAGACACTAAAACGTTTATCGCTGATAAAAGTAACTATAGTCTTATTCATCAACTGGCATTATCGAACAACAAGTCTCAAGTTCATTCCCCACGTTGACGATACTACAAATCATTGCAATTACGTTTCAACTTAAAATGCGCTCTACTGTTACCGACGCTCTTCTACTATCGGGGATATTTTCTTATCAAATGATGCTTCAACGAGACGATTTAACATTTTATTACATTTTTTTTTGTTAGAAATAATACACAAACGCCGTGGTTCATTTCTTCTTCAAAATGAATAAGACGCTTTTTTTCCTTCCATCTCGTGATTGTTTTCTTTTTTTTTTTTTTATAATTTAATCCGGAGCGAAAATCGTGTATAAAGTGGTGCCTGCAACGCCTCACGACAAAGATAAGATACGAGATCAAGCTTCATGATTTTGCATCGTGGAAGATAATGGAAAAAGTTCGAATTACTTTAATAACAGGCATTGCAGGTATCGCCGATACGAGAATTTTCCGACGAAATGCGTACATAAATGCTCTATCTTGACATTACAAAAAATTGTTCTTTTTTTTCTCTCCAGAGATTATTTTTTCTTTTTTTTTTTTTAAGAAATATACGCAGGCCTAGGATGTGGCGAATTCTATTTAACTTCTATCGCGCGAGTACAAGCCTCACTATCGTGTTTCTTGCTGCTTACTCATCATCATCTTATCGCTCTCTATATAATTGGTCAATTAATTTTTTTTTATCAACACTGGCAGCTCTCAAAGTTTAGTGTAATGGGGGAAAGAAAAACTATCTCTTCGCTGATTCTATTGAATTTTTGCATAATTTGTTAAGATAGATAAACAAAAATATGTTGAGCAAAAAAAAAAGGGCTTTCTTTTTTCATCCTCTCAGTGATATTCATTATCCCGTTACAAGCGATACAGATGTATGGAAAAACTTTATACTATTTACAAGAGCCTCATTTAAAAGTTACACGCTATATTCTTTTTTTTTTTCGTCGTAGAAATTATGAAATGCACGGCGAACTTGTTATTTTTCTTATCTCACTTTAATCCTCTCAGACCCTCGTTCGTTTCGCCGGATTTTTTTTCGTTTCTCTATAGTATATACCGAATTCTCCACAAATCGACTCAACATCTCACTCGCATCTTCACCGCAGTACACACACTATCTTTCTTCTTCGATTAACTACGAGAAAAAAAAATCTCTTTTCGTCCCACAAGTTTGAGACTTTTTTTCTTCATTTTTTTTTCTTCATTGTTAGGTAGAAAAGGTTTACAATATTTTTGTTACTTTAAGACTGAAACATCGTGCTGCTCTTATCGATCCTTATCGTGTATCTCGAACAATCGCAGAGATGCGCTAGGTTTTTTTTTATTAATTTCTTTTTCTCGTTTCGAGAGTTTCGAGACAGAGGGGTATATATATATAACACGCCAGGCGCTTTTTTTCCGCGAGGCAAAGAGTGATAAAGATCCACGCGTTCGCTTGCGATAACGTCGCGGAAACAATGACATTTTTTTTCTTCTTCACCTTTCCAACGAAAAGGGGGAAAAAAACTTTTACCGTCACGAAGATATTTGCGTGTGTCGTTAATTATGTATTTTGTGTTTTTATTACTTTTTTTTTAGTTCATCCGAGCTCATTTTTTTTTGTTTTTCCTCTCATATCATATATAGAGTTTATTTACATGTGTGTTTGATTTCTTACAGTAGTGACGCTCTGTTTCGCTCGTTTTTTATTTCGTATGCAGGTTTTTTTAAGTGTTCCTTTCTCTTCTCTGCCTTTTATTTAATTAATTGATTAATCATTAAATCGGGACTGCCGTTAAATCTCAACCACTTCGCGACTCTCAGCCGAGCGCGGAGGTTTTTTTTTTTAATCATAGAAAAGAGAATTTCAGATCTTCTTTTTCTCTTTCGCTCGTATTTTTTTTCTCTTTTTTTAAATAACAAGTTCGTAAAACGCAGGCGGTCGCTAATCTAAAACTATGAACAGTATTTTAAAAAGAAAATTCTACAATTATCAAGCGGAGCGTACAGCATTCTCGTAGTTATCCTTAAAAACTCTCGAAGCATGTTAGTATAACAAAAAAAAAAAAAATCGGCATTATATCGTTTGGCTTTGGTAAGAATCATATTTATCGCTTTTAATCGTTTCGTTTTTTTCACGAACGCTGTTCCGTCCCGACTTTTTTCATCGTCGATCCAAGAGCCAGCACGATTCGTTGGCTGGCTCGTCGAAGCGTCGGAAAATTCATTTTGCGAGATATCATCATTATAATTTTTTTTGCTTTAACGTCTCGTGAGTCAAACACCTTTTTTTTTGGTTTGTGTTCGATGATTCGAAGCATTCAACGTTTTTTCACAATAATTATCAATAATAATATAATAAAAATAACAAGATTCAGTGAAACTTGTAAAAGCAAAAAATCGTGGACACGACAGTCGAAGAAGTATTGTTTTGAGAGACGAGAAGATCAGTTCCGAAAAATTAGGTCTAAAAATCTTGAAAAATTCAGGAATTCTCTATTTTTTTTTTCTTCTTTACATTCATCTCTTTCGTGCACCGATAATATTGTTACCATTATAAATTCTGTTTTTTCTCTTCCTAACACGTCGTGCTCTGTATTTCGTGTAAAATATGTTTTGTTGTTTCGTTTTACAATAAAGTATGCATTCGTCAGCACGTTTCGAGGGATCGCTGGGGCGGATATTGTTCGCGCGTATTTAATCAGCAAAACCCATGGGAATGTACAATTAACAAAGTTGAGCCAAATATTTTTTTTTGGCTTTTCAGCGATGTGTCCTGTCCATTGACTAGAATGCCGATCAATCCCAACATGCATGATTGCCATCAGCTTTAATTAATTTTTTTCCAAGTGTGAATTGAAAGACCGTTTGCGGTTAAAATAAAGTTTTCCTTTTCAATTTAATATTTCGACGATCGCTATTAATTTTTGTCATCGTTATTCTCTCTCGTCTTTCGCCCAAACCGCCGTCCTATCTCGTATACAGTTGCGTCCCGAACTTCTACAGTGAAACATTGTTTTTTTCTCCATCCGCGTTATCGTCGAGCTTGTCAGTAATATTATGTTTTTTTTTTTTTTTTTCCTCAACATTCCGCTCCAATTTCGTTCGCCACGTCTCGAATTCGACAGCCTTCGTCCTATCGCCAACCGGCGGCGATGCAAAATCATCATAAATAATTCAAGCTCTCGTTTATTTATTTACTTTTTTTTTTTTTTGTTCTCTCCCTTTGCTGCCGAATTTTTATGCTCCGATGCCAAATGGGCAGAAGCGTTCGACAAGCGTTTTAGAAATTATCGCGCTTTTCATTACAATAATAATTTCTCAAACACTCGCGCGCAATACTTTTCTCTCGTTCGGTTTTGCCGGGCAATTTTTTTTTTTTCGATAACAAATTTTCGAATGCGAAGCTTATTTTCATTCATCTCGTCTCTCCCTCTCGGCCAATCTCCGAGTAGACTGAGCGGTCGCGGTTCCTTTTAGCGGATTACACATTTCTTTTTCGACCTCGGTTCATTTTTATGATTATTTTTTTAATCGCTCGTATCGCTCTATCTCGCGACTCACGCGCAACAATGGCAATTATTTACCCTCTCGTGTCATCAAGCTACAAATTACATCGACCGATAATTTACGACGACGATGACGATCGATAATTATTCGACTATCGTAAAAAAAAGCAAAAAAAAAAAAAATCCCATCTCTCAATCTAAATCGTCCGAAAAAAAATCGACGCTCTTTACACTCTCGTCGGTGAAGATACAATTAAATATTAAATAATTATCAACTACACTCTCAATAACAAAAAAACTTAGCATACGAGTCTGTGTACAAAAACCAGGATTTACAACAGGCGTTCTGCTCCTCAATGTATAATAGGAATATAATTTTTTTTTCTTTTTCTTTTTCGTTTATCACATATAAAAAGCAGTTATATATGTACATTATGTCTGAATAATATTAGGTACCATCCATTTAGTTTTTTTTAAACCTGATCCTCTTCGCAGAAGCTATTATTTTCCAATTTCCGTGCAGGTGTTATTTTTACCATTTTTTGTTTTGTTTTGTTCTGTTCTCAACATTTTACTACGTTAGATACAAATGACGATTGATAACGGTGTTATTGTTTCCTGGTGTCTTGGGGACAGTCGTTGGTTTTTTTTTATCTCTTCCTTTCATCCATGAAATTGCTACGTATACACACACACGTCCGTGCTCTCTCGTCACTTTCTTTCATCTACACGAGTGACTTCGTTTTTTTTTCCTCTTTTTATTAATATTATTTATATAATACCTATATAACACACGTTATTATTAAGTTTGGAACTATGATCGGTTCGCGAGTGGTTTTTTTTTTTTTAATAATTATAATAGGCACTCCTAAAAGTGCCTCATATGAACAACGAAAAAAAAGGCAATAACTGCTTTAGTCTAAGGCGCCGTACAAGTTCTTTTATCGATACTTTCGTCATTCCTTTTTTTTTCTTGTCCGCAACACTTCGCGATATTCTAAAACCGATTCGCGATGATTTTGACAAGGTTCTTCCGCGGTCGAAAGGACCACAGCTCCAATAACGATGGCTCGTACCTTATTACACCGATACAAATGGTGTTTTATGTTTCGTTCTCTTCATCTTTGTTTATTTGTTTGTCGGTTGTTTTTTTGTATTTCATGAATCTCTCGATCTTTTTCGTATTAAATTTCGGGCAGGGCATTTTTCTTTCTGTTCCTTTCTATGTTAATGTTTCATGGTCCACATTTGCGAATCTGGGCCAGCGTGCAGGAAAATTAACGCGATCTCGTATCGACCAATGTAAAGCAAGAGGCACCGGAGGCGTTCAGACATCTCTTCCTCCTAATTCAAGCTCGATGTATATAAAATAAAAGTGTTTTCTTTTATTTTTATTTTATATATATTTTTTTTCTTTACTTTTGGTGTCTCCGAACACAAGTCTCGATACAAAATCGTTCGATTCGCGTATTTCGCCAAGCCGAGGGAAACAGAACTCGATGAATGGCGCACCTATTGCAAAAATCACGATATCAGTGCAGGTACGAAATGAAAGTCACCAGTCTCTTTCACTCTTTCTGTCGTTAGTTCAATTACGTTGAGAAAAAAAATGTTTTGCCGTTCAAACATGGAAAATACGTAGTTTTTGCGTTTAAACGTGAAGCGCCGTTTTTTTTGCGTTAAATAAAAGATTTTTCTTTTCTCTGTATTACGCTTTAACATGCGCCCTTCTGTGGGATTTTAAACGTGTACAATGTAATTTCCGCGATATCGAAGCCGCACAAAACGTCTGTTACGTGTTAAAATGCTAATGAAGCTAATGAAGAAAAACATTTTCTTCATTAGTTCGAACACGCGAAATTAATTTTTTAGCGTTATGCATTTTTCCATCGTTCTGTCCTTTGCATTTTCCCTGCTTTTAGTTACGCAAATCGTATAACTCGATAAATAAATAAAAATTCAGCTCACTTTTATCTCCGTCATCGCTACCGCGAGATGAAGTACAAAATTGTTTTTTTCTCATCGTTATAAAGTCAGCAAACGAGATTATAATGGTAGCGAATGAATTTTGTCGAACGATCGATGCTCGGTTTATGTTTTGTTGTTCTGTTCCATTTAATTTGTTCTCATCCGTTCGCCCCTTTTTTCTCCAGCAACGAATGCGCTCCACATTTCCCGATCACTTTTTCCTCTTCCCTAATTTCTCTCTTTCCTTCGCCGATCTTTGTTCTTCGTGAGCTTTCTCTGTTACATTTTTTTAATTTTTTTTATTTTAATAACAATATGTTCAAATTTACAGTTTCTTCTTTTTTTTCTTTTTTTTTTACGGAAAATTGCGCTCGCTTTCACGGTTTTTTTTTTCTCTTTTCCACCATTCGAAAGATACTCGGATCCCCAATAAACACTACTCACTATACATTTATACAAGCTTTTATCGTTTTTACGGGTTTCACACAATCTCACTTCGTTTTTCTTCCCTCTCTCTCTCCTTTTCATTTTTCATCGTCACGAAATTCGCTCCTCGGCGGTACAGAACGTCGTTGAAATAACCTTTTGTATTTATTTTTTGCTCGATCTTCTGCGATTGTTTGTTTCAATTGATCCCCCCATCTCTCTTTAATTATTTATAGTTAGTTTGTTGTTGCTGGTTGTTTCTCTTTTTTTTTTTTATTTTAACGGTAAAAAGCCGCAGTTTCACGGATAGGAAAAGAAAAAAAAAAAAAACCAAACAATCATCATCGTGTCTGCTCCTCGATTCGTACATACGAGGACGCTGCGGTACTTTTACTTCTCTCTATGCCTCGGCACCGGTTCGCCGTTACACCAGTCGTAAAATTTAAATTACCGTGTGAATAAAATCTCGTTACACTGGAACAGCAACGGCTTGGTTGTGACCGATCGTAACTGATTTTCAGCGTTCATTATGGATCCTGGCTCGTGCCTTGCTGCGGTGATTCGCTACTCTGTGGACTCTGTACCTGCTGTGGCGTTACGTGAACAGCGGCGTGGACCGGCGATGGGCCTGCCGATTGTGGCTGCTGTTGCCGCTGCTGTTGCTGCTGCGGCTGCTCCTGTGGTTGCTCCGGTTGCTGCTGGTCTTGAGGAGGTAATGGCTGTTCCTGGTGCTCGATTAGTTGTTGCTGAGGGAGCTGCTGCTGTTGCGGCTGCTCTTGTTGCTGTTGGTGCGTTTGCTGCTGATCGTCCTGCATCTGCTGAGTCACCGTGACGTCTGGCTGCGGAGTGTATCTGGAAATTGAGGTGTTGGTAAATCGTGTGATCAAAATTTAACCAAAATGAAATTTAAAAAATTAACTAAACATTTTGCTCATAGCTTTCTCCATGAAAAAGTTCGTTGAACGATTTTTGGCTTCCTCATGGAGAAAGCTATGGACAAAATTGTAAGAGATGAGGAAGCGATGTGCGTATTACTTTGCAGGTTTTTTTTCCTAAGGTTAGAAACATTCTACATCTCGTAAAATTGAAACGGTGAAAAGTTACCCGAAAATTTAATGCAGAAAATCGCTAACTGAAACTCGCATAATTCGTCGTTTTGCAGCCATGTCTTATGAATTTTTTTGCCCACTGATGACGAATCTCCAAATTATTTTACTCCTGGAACGATATTTGATGCATGAACTCGTGTCTGATATAAAATCCACATTTTCCGAAAAATTCATGAAATTTAAGTGGTTAGATCGATTTGCGCTAAATATCCGCTCAATACCTTCAAGCTTACACGAATTAGACCGTTTTGTTAGTAATTTTTAAAAAATCCCATAACATTTTTATCACTTGGATAGATATCGGCCGAATTCAATACCAAAGGTCTTACTAAAATCGTATTTTTCGAAGTTTTAGATGATTTTAAGTTTTTTTCAAAAGGGCTGCAAATGAAATTTCCACATTGCTTCATCGCTGTCGTAGGAAAGGGATCGAACGCGAATTTTTTTCCGAACGGAAATCAACGTGAGATCGGACAAGACGATTTGGATCGAGTTTTAAAGCAACTAACCGATCTGTGGATTCCCACTGTGGATTTCCGTGACGTTTCAAAACTCGCGCTTGTGACTGTTGTTGTTGATACTTTTCTGATTCCTCGGCGCATTCCTCGGTCGCGTCCTCGATCTCCTGTTCCTCGTCCTGGCACAGATCGTAAGCGCGTTTCAACGTTGTCTTTGCGCTGTTGCTGCGCTCCAGGAAGTAACCGGTCGTAGACTCGTTCGACTGGGCCGGCGGCGACCAATTGTTGTACGCATGAGTGTACGGAGCAGCGGACGTGTACGGTCTCTGTATATATTCAACAAAAGTGATAAGAGAACAGGAAATGGAGGTACATAAATAGTTTTTTTTTTTTAATTTTTTTATGAAAATGTTTTCGTAAGTACGCCACCTTGTCGAGTTCATCCTGCAACCAGTCTATGGCATGAATCCATTTCTTCTTAAGATCGGGACTGTGGTACAATAATTGATGCGCCAGACTGCATTTGCTGACCAACTGGACAATGCACTTAATGCATTGATAGGCGCGCTTCTGATAGTGATTCTTGCTCCTTTGAATAGTGTCAAAGAGACCCTCTCGTTCGTCGGGCACTCCTATAATGATAAAATCAATCTACTTAATAATAAAGTACAAGACCGCCAAACACTCATGGTCATTCATGGACACCCAACAACACTCACGGTCACCCATATTTCGAGTGTCTGCGAGTGTCGTTGAGAGTTCTTGAGTGTCAATGACAGTAGCTTTGGAAATACGTAGTTTCCAGTTTAAAAATCTCATTTTTCGACCGAAGTGACGTCATACCGGAAATCTGAGGTCTGTGAAAAGTTAAGTGAAATCTGAATTTCCGGTTTTCAAATTTTATAGTAGAGCCACAACAATCTCTTAGTTTGTTGATAACCGGCAGGCCATTTTTTCAAAAATGGTGGAAAGATTTTTACCTTTGAGCGCGTTATGAACGCGATGTGTTTGCCACGAATCCTCCATGAGGAGCATAGCTAGTAGAAGATCGGTGTGATGTCTGAGCTCGTGGGTGTAAGCCAGACCGATTTGCCACAGTAATTCGCTGAGAACAGTTCTCGATAAATGCGGATTTTCCCAGCAGCAATACTGCAGCAATTTGACCGTGTCCTCGGTGACGTTAGCGTCCTCGATCAACTTCTTCATGTAACTCGTTCTCACGAACAATATGTCGGCCGCCTGAGGCTTTATCGGCATGAGATACTCCGATTGGCAGGCCGGATCGCCGTAAGGATTCGGCAAAGGTAAGACACCCGAGGGCTGATGACTCGATTGCGTCTTCGACGAGACGTCGCAGCACCTTATCAACATGCTGACCACTTGATGAAGCTTTGTCAGCTCGGGATATTGGTACTTTATCGTCGGACCTGGACCCTCGTCTATCGCTACTAGCATGAATATCACTGGCACGTTCAGCTGCAAAAATTAATTGCAAAAATTAGTTATCGATCAAAATAAAATAACATGAAATAAAATAAAATAAAATAAAATTGGAAAAGGGAGGCGCCTAATCACAAGCAAGTCTCATGTGGAGTGTTATTAACTTTCACAAATCGTAAACTTAAGTGTTTCAAATTTTTTCAAATCGTAGACTTAAGTGTTTTTACCTTTTTCAACTTTTATAACTTGTCACTCTGGATTTCTAATTTTTAGGTTTCATTATATATTATATTCTGATTGTAAAGGAGAAATCTGTCAAATAAATAAATTTAAAAATTCCATTTTCCGACTTCCGAGAAAAAAAATTCTCGAAGGCTCAATTAAACATCAGTTAATCTACGGCTTCCACGTTGACGAAATTATGTTTGTTAATTTTTTTTCTCACCTTGAGAAGTTGAGCCTTTGCGGCAAGTCCCAGAGACGCATACGTATGAAAGAGAGTGAAATAGTGTGGCAGATGTCGTCCGTGATCGGCGATTTCGCGATGAAGCAAAAACAACACGGCGTGGAGTAAATGATCGCTCAGCGTCGCTGTCGGATCTAAGAGAATTGCTGAAGGATCGAACAACGATATTTTTTATTAATAAATAATTATAAGAGATCTGCCTGAAAAAATTTTATAGACCAAGAATGAACCAAAACTCACTCGGTGCATTGAGACTAGGTGCAGCGCAGGGACCGTCCTGCAGTGAGAAGTGCGCTAAGCATACGAGAATCTTCAGAAAAGCCGATCGTACTTCGGTGCTCGGACAACTCAGAAGATATTCACAAAATCTGTAATAATAAAAAATCCCACAGACGGTCATTTTATTATAGCGCTGGGAAAAGTACCAAAAAATACTTCAAGTACAAAGTACATAATATCACAGGTACTTGAAATATTAAGTACTTTTCGCAATTAGGTTTGTAGCGTTAAGCGTTATCTAGGATTTAAAAAAAGTGCAAAGTAATTTGCACATGCCTTCCGCATTGTAAAAAATCGATAGCTGAAATTTTCGTAATTCGTCGTTTTGAGGCTACTTTTAATCTATTCTTTACTTTTTTCATTAAAAAACAAAACCATAAAAAATGTAATAAAAAAAAATTCTTGTTGAAATTATATTATAGTTCAGACAGATAATCATATATTAATAAAAACAAAATTCTATTATAAGTACACACTTGAAGTGCCAAACAAGTATCCGGTACTTCAAGTACTGCCCAGCTCTGTTTTATTATCGTTCCGTGTATACCACGTAACGCCTCGAATATTGGGAGCGCCGGGAGCAAAAAAAAGTTGAGAAATATGATCTCTATTATCGTCGATCGTAAGCTTTTTATACCTGTGTGAATGATTGAACAGCACGTTGGTAGCAAACCACGAACGCACCGCCTTGCTACTTCTCAGGTGATGGCACAGGATGTCATACCAGTCTGTGGCGGTTCCTCGCAAGGTCTTTTTTGTGTGGAAACCAGTATAGAAGAGGAACCTCGATGCCAGCTGTACGGAAAGCATCGCCAATTCTTCGGCTTCCGGACTCTGCGAAAAAAATCATATTGATATAATGATTTATCTCATATATAATTTGTGCATGTACCAGCATTTTCCTCAACCCTACAATACTTGTTAACCCTTCAACGGCCGGTAGAAAATTTCCCAACAAATCGTATTCACCCATTTCTTTGAGAAAAAATGTTTTTCTCACTTCGATGCTAGCAAACATTGCCGTTTTTTCCAACGACCGTTAAATGATTAATGATTTACAATTTTTTTAGCTTACAAGTTTGTCGTTCAAGTTCTGCCGATTGACTGTATGAGCGGGATTGCAAGAGACGAGTTTTCTTATGAACTGAAAGTACTCTGCGTTGAATTGGTTACGATTGTGCATGAACTTGATGTTCTGCTTTCTGACACTGTTCTCGATCGCCGCCGGCATTTTCATAACGCCCAATTTCGTGTACAGAGACAGTTCGGTGACGCTCTTGGTGAGAGATTCAGCCTCGACGTCGAGTCTCGTGTAGAAGAGCATGTAAGCGTTCCACCATCGTTTCTGCCTGCGATAATTCATGCGTTTAAGCATGTGATCAAAAACCTCGCCCATGTACTCGCCGCCGAAGCACTGAGACTTCATTTCTTCCTCCTCCTGCATCTTGCACTCGGTAACGTCGCCGTCGTCGAACTTGTACCATCGAACTGTACCGTCGTTCTGTCTGTGCAGGATGTACGAGTAGTAGTGACCGCCGCTGGCCTGCCCGCTGTGCACGACGATGCCGCTGAGTCGATACTTGGTACAAGTTCCCTTGTACATTTCCTCGTAGTCGCAGTCGATGACCTCGCCCTCGAGTTTGGCGAGGCCGGAAACTGTGTAAGGCTCCATATCGAGATTTCGCGGAAATTCGAAGTAATCGTTGAATTTAATGGCGCATACGCGATCGTAATCGTACTCGAATCTTTTGAGCTGTATCGCCAGGATCGGAGGAAGTTTTTTGACGCACAATCTCTTGACCGTGACGACCTTTTTGTTGCATTTGTCGCAGTGATAGGCATCGGCGCCCTCGAGAAGCTCGCCCTTAACGTACTGCTCCAGTGAGTCGAGGAGGTTGCTGTGGTTTCTGATGTCGACGCTTATCACGCTGAAAGGCTCCTCCTTCGAGTATCTGTGAGGGCAGCCTTTGCAGATCTTCTGATCGCTGTAAGATCCACCGAGAACCTTTCCCATTATCTGCTCGTGGCCGAGCGCCTTCAGCGCCTCGTCCAGACTCTCCACGAGACTCATGAAGAACTCCACGGCGTCTTGTTGCTCTCGGAGATTTACGGGCTCACCCTGCAACCTGACGAACAAAAGACATTTTATTTCTCGCACGTTAATTTTACTTCTCGCACGCCTTACAAGCCCAAAAAGTTGCACATCTCCTGTACTTGTTACAAAAAAATAGTATGCAATTACGTGGTGCGGTACAGCGAATATTATACGAAGACGGTGAAGTGGGTCGCACTGGCCGGCTCGCGCATAGTTCGCTTTACCGCCCTTGTATCGCAAAGTAAAAATATCCCGTCTACAAAACTTACTTGAAGTGTTTCCACAGTCCCCGCGGTATATAGTACTGCAGCTTGCTGTACGCAAGGTGTCCGAAGATCGCTTGCACCTGCTTCAATATTCCGATATTGTACTCCTTCCTAGACTCGTCTACGCCGCATTTCTCTTCGTTGGTATCGTTGTCGTTCGCCTCTATCGTTTGTTCGCCCTCGATGCGCTCCTCGCCGGAGAAGTCCTCGTTGAGATCCGCCGCGGCGCCCTCGGCCGCCAACAGTCCGACACGGATGCTCTCGACCATGTACAACTGTTGCAACACCGAATTCATGTAACAAGTTGCACCGGCGTTTTTCAAGCCGACGAAACCCTTGAGCGGTCGGGGACCGACGGGCGGCAGATAGTCCCACTCGACGAGTGGCTCGTCCTTGTCCGAGTAGAACATGTCGGTGAGCATCGTGACTAGAAGTTTCATGTTGGGCACGCATCCGGTGCAGAGGCCGACGAGCAGGTCGAAAGCGGCGCTGATCGACTGAGGCGTCGTGCACACCGGCGACGCCTGGGACGAAGTCAGCTCGCCGCTGCTCCGCAATTGAAGCATCATGCGAGAGGCCGGAAAGACAAAGTCCTCGACCAGTTCCTTGATCATGTACAGGCGACGCTGATCGTCGCAGCCGATGCCGTACTTTATCGACGCGGGAACAAAAGCGAGCAATTCTTTCGTGAGACTCAGATAGCCCTCGAGAAGAGCGTCTTCGACTTGACTCTCGCCGGTCTCCTTCACGGTGTCCCGGACTTTTTTCAACCACGCTATCTCGATCGTCAGATAAGCCTCGGCGTTCGACAAGGGACAACCCGACATGTGAGCGTAATTCAGCAATCTGCAGAGGAGCTGAAAGTACTCTTGGCACTGCTTCGTGTGCTCGACTACCGTGGTCTTCAGTACCGAGATTATTCGCAGGATCGACTGCTGAAGGGCCTGATGTCCGCTGCTGCACCACGTCGAGATCAGCAAAAATTGTTCGGCAGCGGCGATTCTGACCGCTCTCGATGTGCTCAAGAGAACGAGGTCGATGAGGAAGGTTCGCCAGACGGAGTCGCGCGTCAGAGTGACGAGGGCGTTCGGGTTCAGGACCAGAGCTATCGTCAGGACCTCGAGAGCCTCCTTGCAGACGAGCACGTCGTTGGCGTCCAGATTACGCTGATTCGTCTGGTTAGCCTCGTGCATTATGTGAAATATGTCGATGGGGGCGTCGACGTGGAAGAGATTCCCCGTCGACGCGGCCCAGGCTACTTTTATTATAGCGAGAATCGTCGCCAAGTCCGGCAGACCCCAGGAGAACGCCTGACGCTGGACGAACAACGAACGACATCTCTCGGATTCGGCGTCGCCGGCCAATATCGGATTCGCCATGTGCTGAGCCAATTTCACTGCCACACTGCGCAGCATGTACTCTGTGTTTTGATTCGGCACGCTGTGCAACGCCTGCTTGAGCACCGCGACCAGACTACGATTGTTCGCGTGCAACTCGTGATTCTCCGGATTCGCCGGCGGCGCTTGGAGCTCGTCCATCACGCACGCCATCACATTTCCGACTATCGTCAATAGTAGTTTGCAGAGCTTGAGGATCGTCAGATACGCCGATCTCTTCGTGCTCTCGTCGACGTTCTTCGAGCGAAACTTTCCTTTCGTCAACATGTCCAGCACGACGCCGGCCTCGCCGCTCTTTATGAAGTTGTACTGAAAGTCGAAGGCGCGCTCCGACATCGGGTCGAGCGCCGGCATGAGCAGCGTGTATAGTACCTAAAATTCAATGATTTTTAATGAAAAAAAAGCAGAGCTTATATAGCCTAAAAGTCAACTTTTTTTTTAGAAAACGGTATATAGCTTATAGGCTAAAATGTAATGTTTTTTTTAAGGGTGTAGAGCTTACAGCTAAAAATGTAACTTTTTGAAAAAGAAAAAATGTATAGCTTACAGCGTAAAATTTAACTTAAAAAAAACGGTAAACGGTATAGAGTTTACAGTTGAGATAAAATTACTTGTAGAATGTATCGACTAGACATCGGAAATACGCACCTCTAAATTATACAAAACTTGGCTTGGACTCGCCGCGAAGAATAAACTCTCGACGGTCGTATTGAATTCGTCGCACGGCGGATTCGGTGTTGTCTCTTCGCCCTTGTGAACGCCGAATACCCACTCTAATCGCATAACTGTAAGCACATCGGGAGGCACTAGTTGCAGAAGATTTCTAGCTCCGTCCCGCAACTGTTCGAGCCTCAGGGTGCAACCGAGATCCGCCAGTTGAAAGAAAAACTGGCCGTACTGGGCGCGCTGCGACATCACCTGCAATTATTATTATTATTTTTTCTGGATTATTATCTATTTCTGGATTCCTACGGCATACAAAAAATAAGTAATAAATGTCTTACCACTCCGGGAAGTCGATTTTCAGCGGCGAGATTCGGCCGATCGTACGTATGATGAGGTGAACTCGTCGAACTGTCGGAACTGCTGTCCGGCGAGCTTGGCATATTGCTATTCACTTGACTGAGCTTTGCCGAAAGTAACTGTAAATTAAATAAATTTGTTTTAAAACGTCCCAATTTGCGTCCAAAAGATAGATCGTTGATTTTTTGTATACGATGAAAAAATAACAGTTTATTGAGACTTTCTAGTGACTGACCATTTTATCTCGCAACGGTATCTGGGACAAGAGTTTTCTATCGTCCGGCTGTTCGAGCGATTCGCCATTGATAAACAAATCGAGCTTAACGTTTGTGCCGCTGGCCTTGATCCTGCGCAATATCTGGCGTCTCAGAGAAGCCAGCGTGTCATTACTATGAGTAAATATGTCAATGTCATCGACGTTACGTCCGGGATTAGCGAAGCGTATGACCAGCGATAAATGTTTGCCACGCGCGGCTCTGTAATTTAAAAAAATACAATTTTTATACCTAATTGTTAAATAATTTATGAAATCAATAGCAATTATTTTATGGAGAATTTACCTATGGAGAGGTAAGACTCTGCGTTCACCGGGAAAAGCGGTGTCGCACTCGTTAATATATTCCTGTAATACTTTCATGACGCGACACATCTTGAGGGCTTCGGAGCGTATCGTATTCGCCATCTGCAGGGTCTCCTCGTCTGCCTTGTTGCCATCATATTCGCTGTTCAACACCGATACAGTGTCGAAATGAGCTTTAAGCCTGTCCATACATTCGGCAATGAAATTCTCGTGAAAATCGAGAACCGCCGACTGCAGTCGTGGTCCTAGATTCGTGTTTACTTCTTTCAGTAGCTCTATGCCACGACTTGCTATTTCCTCGGGGCTGTTCGTCACAACCTAGAAACATCGAAACATTGAATTAAACCACCTCACTCACTTCCGGTTTTAGTTCAGTGTTCTTTGAAGCAATAACGGCTCAGAAAAAAAACCTGACCACTTATATTTTACCTAGATAACATTTTTAAAAAGATGTAAAAAAGTGTAACCCAATTACCCTTATTGTAACGAAGTAAAAAAAAAGATGAATCACTTACCCTCCACAGATAGTCAGTACCAATCAAATCAACGTCGTCCATGAGAAACGTCCGTCTCTTCATCTTGAGTTTGCCTTCCTTCGAGTTTACGGCTTTGAAAAATCTCTCGTAACACTTTATACCGCTTTCCGTCAACAGTGTAGGATCGAATTGCAGTATATTGTTCTCGAAGAAGTCTTTGTTTATCGCTGGATCGAGATCGGGCTCTTCACCCATCAATTTCGAAAACCATTTGAAACAAGCCTCGCGATCCGAAACGAATACCGCCTGTTCGGCGAGACACTGCCAGATTTGTTTCGCTTGCTCGGCGCAGAGCCATAATTGTCCGTCCTGGGTAGAAAAATAAAATTCGATCGAACCCCACATAAATAAATGTTACTCGTATAAAATAAGTTGAGTGAGCTCGACTACGAATTCCGCCTTGGAGAGGTCCGGATTTAAGGTCTTTCGATTTACCGCGGAATGCCCCATACATTTGAAACATTCATTTTTGAAAAGTTTTTTTTTTTTTAAATACGTGACTTCTGGTTAAAAATGCTCCATTTTCGACCGCAGAAATACGTCCCTCCCGGTTCGAAAATCTCACTTTTTGACCGGAAGTGACGTATTTCTTGTAACTCCGGAAGTGTAAATTTTCGATTTCCGATTTCATAGCCAAATTCCAAAACGCCTGAGCTACGACAACCTGCTAGTAATATGTGACCTATTGAACAAATAGAACTCACCTTCAGTAGGAACCTTAAGAAATTGAGCCTCTCTTGTACTTGCATAATATGATTGTATCGGCCATCGGGCACAAGTGTCGTGTCATCGATCTCTGGATATTCTTTCTCGAGCTGACGCACGGTATCCATATAATTCGTTAAGCTATTCGTCACGAGAATAACGACCGAGTGTTGATTCTGCAGACGTTCTATGACTTCTTGTCTGAGGTATACACAAATACGTTACTTCTTTCCATTCCATTGAGGAGCTTTACAAGCTTATCGCTAACAACAACTCACCTATAATAGACATGATGACTACGTTGATTATTACCAATGTTTGGGTTGGGTTCGTAAAGACAACAGATTTCACGGATCTGCTTCAATGCCGGTAACGCCCATTTGTCGCTGTTCTTAAGTTCCTCGACGCACTTGTCGAGCCAAATCGTTTTCTGTGCATCGCGCTCCTGCGAGCACGAGTAATCGAGAATCTTCACGTGAGCGTTCAGCGCTTGATCCATTATCTCTGTCGGCACCTCGTCCGAATGCGCCAAGTTCCAGAATAGAGTCAACACCTGCGGGACGGTAACAATCGTCGTGACAATAAATTTAAAAATTTATTTTTACGTAGAGAAACTTTGGTAATATTGAACATCGTGGCCGTTTTTCCCCCGGATAAAAATCCCATGACTTTTCACTGACCAAACTTCTAACGACTTCTATTTTTTAAAATTACGATGCAAATGAAAATGCATAATTATTGTATTAATTTTGAATTCTATTTTTTGTCAAGGCTTCCTTTTAGTTACTTTTTGTTTATTTATGGAAGGTTCTGCGACAATTTACTTTTTCTCTGACCAATTTTGAAATGCCCTGAGTTTTCTCTGATCCGCTGACCAAGTTTGTGATTCGAAAAATAAATACCGTTGCACAAAAAATCTAATCGGACCAAAAGGATTTTCCGATTATTGGACATTTCGACCGAGAGTATCAGAAAACAATTAACCTTGTGCGCCATTACGCCGTCCTTGTCATCCTCGGCGAGTCTTCGAATAAGTTCCAACAGTTTCTCGCGTTGCTTTTTGTTCGCGGTCTTCCAGCTCGTCTACAACGACACAGTGATATTGGAGGAAAGAAAAAAAAACGAGAAAGAAAATACAGCATCGCGAAAGTAACTTCGTTAATTTATAGGAAAGACTTACCTGGAAGCACTCGAACAAGTGATCGAGCTGTTCGGGACTGAAATCCCAGGCGAGTTTAGCTAACAAATCGTGGACGTTCTTGACTATAGCTTCGTGCTTTCCTGCCTGCGCAGCCCACACAGCATCCAAATCATCGAGCGTCAGGGTTCTTTCCTTTATTATGAAACGCAATATTTTCTCTAACTTTTCGACGTACTGAGGCTGATGCAAAGAGTCCCTCAACACGATTTCCAATACGCCGTTCTCCTTTATCCATTTCTGCAATTTGAAATCGACGACAAATTTTTAGCACTCCCAAGGATGTGTCTATAATGGTGAAACTGTTTGACTATCAAGGGGGAGATTACGGGGAAATGAAAATGTTTTATTTTGAAAATGACATACAGTCGTTTTGTTCGTGAAACATGTTACACGAACTCGACGAAGGATAGTTTTATTATAACGATGGAAATTTTCGTTTTTATGTCTATTATTTTTTTTTCTCTCATTTATATTTTTATTTTATTTTCTCATTTCTATATATGTTTGGATCATATATTCATAAAATTGAAGCAGAGTCAATAAATATATTTAAAAATAAAACCAATTTATACTTTTTTGACGTCAAGGGCATTTATATAGAAGCAGATTTAAAAAGTGAACACGTATTTTCCATAAATAATCATAATAAATAATATATAGATTTTGTTGTTGTTATTTGTAATTTTATTTATCGGAGGAAATGTTATAAATGCTCTCGCGTTGGTACGTACGGGTTATGGTTATTTATCATTTCCATGCAACAAATCCAAACTTTATTAATTATTCATTTCAGATAATACTTACAGCCATACGTTCGGCAGTGAGCCACTCCTCTTCCTCCAAACTCGGATTACGATGGGGATAGTAACTCACACCGCCGATGACTTTGTTAACCTCGTTAAGAGCATTCATCTTACCGTTAAAGGACGATATTTGCAAAAGCCTCAGTATCATTTTCAGTCTCAATATTTCCAAATTCTTTATCGTGTCTTCCTGGTGCGGCACACGAGACACGAGGCATTTCGTAGCTTTTATTATTGCAGATATAGCGTCGTTCTTCGATTCGTTTTTAGCTTCCTTTTTCAATTCTTCGTCCGTCAGATTGTTCAGTATAACAGGCACCATTTCCTATTAACAAACAAACAAAAACAATAATCTCAATGATCCGTGTGTTTTTTTCTCACGGTAACGTGAACGACAGATTAGACAAAGATGATTATGATCCTGGAGATATCTGCATGAGAACAAATTTCATGAAGGTATAACGGTCGTGTTTTGCATCAAACGAACTTCGCTCGGCGATGTTCACTTAGAGAATGATATTGTATAAGTGAACCATTTTTTTTTGTTTCTTCCCAAAGCCGTGCATCGATGGAAACTTGTCAAATATGAAATTTAATCTCATACGGATATCTTGAGAGTCAAAGATAATTCGGGGGTTGTTCTATGCTTACCACGATGGGCATGAGGTATTTGACTATCGTGTGAACCGTAAGCAGCTCGTAGCACAAGCCGAAAGGTCTGAGCAGCGCGTGAATCACCTGTATAGTTAGATTCCGACCGCTCTGAAATCTCGCTAGCAATATGTTGAAACCGTTGAGGCGACCGAATCTATAATAATAATAATAATAATGATAAATATAGTGTACAGGAGTTAAGTGCGAAAAGAAAGTTTGGATCAGATATATGTTTCGAAAGATATTCGAGAATTTTGAAATTACCTATTTATGAGGTCGACGAGCCATCCTCGCGGGCTTCGCGAATCCTGAGGTGGCCTCGCGTAGATGTCCTCCTCCTCGTCGTCAGCGATGCTACAATCGAGAGGCACGGTTTCCGAAGCTCTCGCAGCGTTAAAAGTATGAAATCTTTGAAGAAAAACAAAATAATTTCGTTAGTTCAAGCTTGTGAGAGTGATGATGAGAAAAAAATAATAAAAGTAAGACTTACTTATTATTTGGATTAAAAACCATCGCCAATAGATCGAGAAGAGGAAACCAGTCCTCGTCCAGCTTCAGAACACAAAGTTCTATCAGACGTTCGCAATTTGCGTTAATGCAATTGTGAATGTTGAGCTTCCAACTGTTAACTGCGTCGTCGGTGAGAATCTTCGTAAAAGATATAGTGAGGCCTTCCCGAAAAAAGCGCTGACATGCCTCACTCTGTACATCAATTCCTGCAACAGAATTTTTCCACCGTGTAAACCAATGTTTATTGTGCCGAAAAATTAATGTTCAGTGTATTAAAAGCATTGGAAATACTTTATTTTTAATAATTCACTTTAATTTCAATGAGAAAGTATATTCATTATTCCTCACAATTGTACATTAAATTTAATAGACCAGTTTCTGCATAGACTTTCAGTTCGGTACATTAAATTTACAATGTAGTTTCTAGAGCCTGCGATATAAACGACTCATAACGGCACCGTCCTGAAAAAAGCTCTGACCCGCCTCACTCTTTACACCAATTCCTGCAATCGGACTTTCCAGCGTTCGAATCAATGTTTACCCATTTGTTCTCAATTTTTTATAACAATAGACAGATTATTCATTTGTGGACCTGGATCGCTTGGTTCGCGGGGCACAGCTTGGACCGAAACATGAATAAACAGTGAATAGTTTCTGGTAGTTGGGATATAAATTACCCGCAAAGGGTGCGAGGGACGGGCTCGATAATGGCAAGTGATTGAAATGTTTTTTTTACCTTTTCTGCAAAGCTCTATACTGGCTTGCAGTAGACTCTCCAACTCCTGTTCAGGCAGAACCGGTACTACCCATCTCGGACTAGATATTTTTTCATCCAACATGGCCAGCTTGGCATGAGGAAAATCTGGCTCCGATCGTTGCTGCAAATTACATATATCTTCCACGGAACTCGGCGTCTCGTTGTTATAATCGCTCTGGACAACATTTTCGGCCAATTGTAGACCCGATATCGCGTCCGTCAACTGTTGCGGACCTTGAGGACTGTGCATCTGCGCAAAATAAAAAAATCGACAAATAAGTAAACAAATAAACGAACGAGTAAATAACCAAATAAATAAACAAACGAATAAATAAATAAATAAATAAAACAGTAGCTAGTATAAGAGGAATTACATGTAATGGTAGAAAATGTGTAAATATCAGATAAATGGATTTCTATTCAAAATGCTCAATAAATTATTATTATAATTATTATATAACCAAATAAATAAATAAATAACAACAAATAATGGTGGTAAAAAAAATATTTCGTATTGTATAGAAAAATTAATGTAAAATTTAATGTGTGTAAAGAAAATTGTAATGTATGTATAATAGTTTGTACTTAATCAATTGATAATAAATGAAATGAATAATAGATAATATAATTACTGAGACCTGTGTGGTTTGCTGGCTTTCGGGGGGGTCTATGCCGACCCCCTGGCCTCTAGTAGCGATCGTCATCTCCGCGAGCTACTCAGTTGCCGCCGATATCCAAAAAAATCCCCGTTCTGACAATGGCGCGCCACCAACAACAACCATCCAGCTCATCCACTGACATTAAATACAGATATATCCTAAAGGCCTTGTTCCATTAATCTATAGCTACATTATCTGCAAAAACAAAGCGATTATCAACTTTAGGTTATCGATTAAATCGATCGAATCGAAAGAGACGGAGAGAGGAAAAAAATTCCCAGTTTTCACAAATGCGACCGATTATAGAATAGAATGACGAACGTAGTCCAAAAGTTTTTCTTCTGACACGCGAAACAAAGATTTTAACAGCCCAAAATAACGACTCCAATTTTTAAATCGTCACAAACCCAAGATCTTTTTTTTTTTTTTAAGA
Source organism: Amblyteles armatorius (assembly GCA_933228735.2). Lineage (NCBI taxonomy): Eukaryota > Metazoa > Arthropoda > Insecta > Hymenoptera > Ichneumonidae > Amblyteles > Amblyteles armatorius. Next base: position 10,398,506 of record OW121695.1, on the reverse strand, counting down.
AAAACTCTACGTCGCGTCAGCGACTTTGCACTAAAACGCTAAGTCGCTCTGCAAGGTTATCGACATAATCCGTGCGATCGCAACATCGGCAAATCGGAGTCGCAACTTTGGCCGTGTAGGTCACCCACGAACAGTGCAGTAATCGGAACCCGCTGAACTGCATCATCATCTCGAAAACGTACGAAACCCAAGAAAAAAAAAAAAATTCTTTTTTTTTTTAGTACAAAGACATTTTCGAAATTTCTTTGCGGCTAACGCAATTCTGTGCACCGGAGATTGATATTTAACGTCAAAGTATCCGATTACGGGCGACCGAATAAAAAAAAGAAAAGTTAGGAAAAAGTCGAATAGTCGAATTCGAAAGTAACAAAGCGTTACGCAAATTAGATTAGAGGGGCTGATAAGTCTGTGTGTGACAGGGGGTGTGCGAGGCTGTGTACCGCGACGTTTCCCGATTGTCGAGCGAGACGAAGGGACAACGTCGCGAAGCGAGCCGTCCGAATCGGGCGAAACGGCGTGGCTCGATCGGACGGAATTGTCAAAAAATCGTCGTCCGTTGACAGTGCGAACATCGTGCCAAAAGCCGGCGATTAAACACGGTCGCCACCGCCACTCGTCGATGCGTCACAAGGCGAGTGTGTGCGATGAACAAAAAAAAAAAAAAAAATCAAAATTTTCAATCGAATCGTATATGGTTCCAGGGTGAAAATGTATAAAATTTTTATGACAGAGGGACGGCCGCAGAATGTTGGCACGTTCGGCGGTGGGGCAGGAAAAAACGACCGTTCGAGACCGCGACCAGTCGTGGCGACGATTGTGCGAGAAATTTTTGTGACGAATAAACAAACAAAAAACAATGCAACGACAAATATTTTATGGTCTAACGATTCGCGGAGGTCGAATCGTCGGATCGATCTCGCACTCGTGCGAGAACGAAGGATCCTTTGGGCGAGAGGGTGCACCTATTTGTTCGCCGTTTTCTCACCCGACCGGGCACTATCTTTCGGACAAAATGGCGACCCACCTAACGATTAGCACTGCCGAGCGAATTGCACCGAGATATTCGTCAGTTTTTCATCGCTATTTAATCTCTTAATGCTCAACGAAATATTCTTTGATCGCGTACGCTGCTAATTAAGACGTGTTATCCGTTTTGTCGAATGAACGCACCTTTACATAGTAAATCGTGGATGAAATCCCGTGTTGCAGTTTTTTGACGTGACGTTACGAACTCACTGCAAATCTGTAAACACGACTGGCTGCGGCGCTACTGTCGCGCCCCCTTGTTCCGTCGTCGCGATCGCTCGCCGCCGGTGCTGCCCCCACCAGCGCTGCTGCGAAACACAGCTCGAAGCCGCACGAGAAACTCGCGATTCACAGGCGTCATCGTCACCGACCGAAACTCCCGTTCTTCTCTTTTTTTTTTGCTTTTATCTTTTATCCTTAAATCCGATGCGACGGAACTACGATCGAAGCGACAAGTTTTGACTGTCTTTGAAAAAGCGATTATTTTCTTTTTATTATTATTATTTCTTGTAGAATTCTTATATACATTTTTCTTTTTCGAAAAAAATTGAAAATCTGTCCTAACGCACCGTAACTCCGAATCAGATTAAAAGCAAAGTAATATAATGTATTTGATTTCTTTTTTTTTTTTTAAAGAAAACGTACTTCGTAAAATGTACATTGATACACTGTTTTCATTATTTTGCCGGCATCTGTGAGCGCAGGGGTGCCTGGTCCATTGTTTCCATACAAATATAGAGTCAACATTTCGATTTATGAAAAAAATGCATTAATCCCTAGCTTACAATATTTTTTGTCTTACGATCGTTCCTAGTTACGATTTTTTTTTCACTCTCGTTTCTTCGTATTCTTTTTCTTTGAACTTCTCCGATCTTTCGATTCTTTCCTTTCCTTGCGTTGCTTTTGGTCCCGGCGATCGCCGTTCGGACTTTTGTCGTCACGAACTTTTCGCTTCTCCGATCTCGAAGACGACTTCATACGCTTCTTCTTCTTCTTCCTCCTCTTCCGTTCTTCTTCCGACGAGGAGTCTAAACGAGGAGTTGATTTAGTGTAACGTTTACTATTTTTAAGTTCCGGCAATCGTGAACGGTGCTAAATATGCTTACCGGAACTTTCGGGCGACGATTCGGAACTCGACGACGACGATGAGCTCGAACTTGACGAAGACGAGCTTACTGATTCCTTGATTATCGGCGGAACCACGGCCGGCTTTGGCCGGCTCTTCAAGTGTTCTCGCAAGTCGTCGCTAAATTAAAAAATACATAAATGTTTAAAAATTTTGTAAAATATTTTAATAAAAATAAATAACTAAGTTACCGAGTGACAAGACGGCGTCGATCTCGATAGTGAGAATATATTTGAATCTACTCACGTGAGACCTCCCAATCCGATTTTCGTGAAGAAATTTATAGCGAAGCGAGTATTTTTTGGATTGTCCCTCGGGAAGAGTCCGTCGAAGGCTTCTTGCAAGGTGCTGCAGAAAAAAAAAATCAATTTGGTAATATTCTCTTTCGCAAGCATGAGAATATTCGTTGATTTATCATTCTCAAATTTACTCACACATCTTTCACGCGTTGGTTCAGCTTCGACAGTCCCATATACTCGGAGAGTTCTTGAAACAGAATCTTAATGAAGATTCTACCCGAGCTCGTGGTATCGTCCTCGGTCAATTTTATACAGCTGAGAACCCCCCACGAAATCGAGTCTGTGAACAAGAGGTGCGCGAAGAATTTCGAGACGTTTCTGAGTTTGTTAATATCCAGCCGGTGAATCGTGTCGTAAGAGTCCTTGAAAATTTGCTCCAACGGTGTTACGTATATCCTGTTTATCGCACAGAAGCGCTGAAAAAAATACATAACATTTTTAATATTTAAAAAATATCTATTTAATATTATCAACATTATCATGAAACGTTTAAATATGAAACTACTCCATTTTCTTATTTTTATTCGATTTATACAAATAAATAAATAAATAAATTTTAAGTCGAGAAAAAACCTCGCAAAAAACAAATGGTTCATAAAAAAAAAAAATACATACACCGGCGAGAAGCCCATAGAATTTCTCGTAGGTTCGATTAGCCGCGCAGCAGTCCAAGAACATGTGGCAAAGATCGACTTCCCGCCCCGGCTGAAGTTGCATCTTCATCAGGGTGTGGGCGCACGCCTCGAAGTCGAGGGACGAATGAATCGTCAGATATATCGTTCTCCGCAGAGCGGTCAGATTCGTTTCGGTGTTATCGACGATGACGCCCTCTTTGGCTTCGCCCTCGGCGTCGCTGCTCGCCTCGTCCGAGCTGTCGTCATCGTCGCCGTCCCCTTCGCTCTCCGATCCGCTGCCGTCGGTGTCCAGTATGACTTTGCTCAGCTGTTTGTACTTCTCCTCGCTGGCGACGTAATCCGGATCGAACTTGAAGACGTTCAATATGTCCTGAGACTCCATCGCCTCGTCCAGCGTAATAAGATGCGTGTATTGATTATCTTCCTCGACGAGATCGAGCTCTTCGCTCACCGCTTCGTGATCCTTGAATCCGTCCTTCCGTATTTGGAACATCACTTCGATCATGTACTGAACCCTCTTGTCCAGTTGACCTTCGTGCAGTATATTTCTCAGCATCTCGAAAATAGCTTCGATTCCCTTTCGGGACACCTCGGTGAGCTTCATGCCGCATTCTTTGAGAATAACGATCGCCACCTCGATGGAATCGTCGGTCGGCGTTTCGACGAGCAGCATCAAAAATTCCAGGGCGAGAATCTCGTGGGCGACGCGTTGATTCACCAGATGAGCTATGAACGTTCCCGAGGATATGCAGAGTGGCTTGTTGTGCCGGGTGAAACCTCGTTTGAACTGTATGACCAGCCTTCGCAGCAGTAATTCGCCGATATTGGGGAACTGGAAATAATTAAACGGGTCGTGCTATTTTTAGTTACGATACGATATCGGCTATTAAGGTGATGTGAACCTTCCGTCTACCTGCCCCACACCCAGTGGGTAACAAAAAACTGTACCGAATAAAAACTGTACTCAAAATTGTCTTTTCCTGCGTTTGCCGATTCTCCAGGAAAAGACAATTTTATTTTTCCTTCATGGACTGCGGTCTGAAAATCGCATTCCGCAATGACCCTGAAGATTAAACTAAATTTCATTGAGTTATAACGGCTGCGTAAGTTACCTCAGAGAACAAAATTCTACGAGCGAACAATTTTTGTTTCACTCTAAAGCAGTGCACTGGATAGAGGCTTGTTGGTGGTGGTGAAATTTGATGCCATACAGATATCTTCATCGTCGTACAGTTTTCGTTATCGACGGTGACATTTCACATCACCTTAAAATTTTAGACTCTTTGTATTCTTTCCATCTTAACCAATCGCCATGATAAAAATCCAGATTTCATACCCAACAACTATACTTTACCTTGGAGTTGACGACAGCGGTTAATGCGGCGTAAACCGGTGTAAAAGTCGGGCTGGCCGCTTGAGCTTGAATGATGGAACGAGTGAGCAAACCTCGGCCTCTGACGATATTTTCTCTCAGAAGCTCTCTGGTTATCAGACCGATGTTGCTCGTGTTGATCTTGTTGATGTGACCGTGTATGGATTTCTTGAGCGCTTCCCAGGCTATTCTCTGATAAGCCGCGCCCGATTTGTCCGTTATTTCAGCTTGCATCATGCGCAACTTCGCCGGCGGTATGTAAGCTCCTCCAGTTTTCGAGGTGAGCAAGTCTACGGTGCGTTTTTGGACTTTAGTGATCTGGGACGGATCTTCCGGTGCTTTTTCGTTGGAATCGTTCTTGTTCTCCTTGTCTCTGGATCGGCGATCGTTCGCACCGTCCCGCTTCCGGTAATCGTCGCCGTAGAATCTCTCCCCTATCAGAAGCTCCTCCTCGGACTCGTGACCGCGTTTGCGTCGCTCGTTGTCCCTCGGGCCGTTGTCCCAGTACCGGCGCATCGTCGATTGTTTCCTTTCGCCGTCGTAGTTTTCCCTTCTGGAAGAAAACCTCTCGTCCGATCTTCTGTTTCTTCTCTCCTCGTAGTCCAATCTGGGGCTTTTTCTTCTCTCCTCGTAGTCCAATCGCGGGCTTTGTCTTCTTCGCTCCCGAGGCCTCTCCGCGCCTCCTCTGCCGACGTGACGATCGGCGTTCTTCCCTTTCGATCTATCCGTTCTCTCCTCGTTGTTTCTTCCGCCGCGGTCGAGCCGTTCGTCAGTTTCATCCTTTTCCTCGTGACGATCGCCCTTCTCGTTGCTTCTTCCGCCACTATCGAGCCTCTCGTCAGTTTTCTCCGTTTCCTCTTGACGATCGCTCTTCTCGTTGTTTCTTCCGCCGCGGTCGAGCCTCTCGTCAGTTTTATCCTTTTCCTCTTGACGATCGCCCTTCCCGATGTTTCTTCCGCCGCGGTCGAGCCTCTCGTCCGTTTTATCCTTTTCCTCTTGACGATCGACTTTCTCGTAGTTTCTTCCAACGCGATCTACAGTCTCTTCGTCGCTGTTTTTTTCTACGCTGGAATTCGTCGCCTCGTCATCGGGTATTTTGCTACGCTTGCCGGTGTCTTTGCCGTAGACTTTTTCGCCTTCGCGCTCCGCTCCCTCGTCACCGCTGCTCCGATCTATCTTGTCCCTGACGGTTTCTCTCTCCGCGTTACTGTTTCTTCCCTCGTCTCTCCTATTTCTTTTATCGCCATTATGTTTTCTGCGAGAAACAGATTTTTCCTCGCGCTTTCTCTTCCCGCGACCGCTTTTCTCCTCGTTGTTCTCACGCCGACGTTCGGATCTGTCGTCAATGTTCTCAGTTTCGTAGTGACAATCTACCTTTTCGTTCTTTCTTCCGCTGTTGTCCGCTCTTGTATCAGAGCCATGATCCCTCTCTTGCTCTTCGTTCCTTTGTCTGTGTTCTCCCCTCTCGTCATTGTCGTCATCCAAATGACGACTCGTCTTCTCCTTTTTTCCATTACGATCTACTCTCTCGTTCGCGCTCCGTTCGGGTTGCTCGTCACGATGACTTTTCCTGCCGTCAACTCTCTTGACGCTATCCTCCTCGCCATCATGACGATCCGCTCTCTCGTAGTTTCTTTCGTCCGAGTTTCGTTCGGGTAGCTCGTCATGATGGCTTTTCCTGCCTTCACTTCTCTTGACTGTATCCACGTCGTCATCATGACGATCCGCTTTCTCGTAGTTCCTCCCGCGATAAGTCCCTTCCTCTTCATCCCGTTTGTGCGCCCTCCGATCGTTCTTCGACCGGTCATCTCTTCTGCCATGCCTCGCCCTCGCTCTGGGACTGTTCGTGTCGTCATTTAATCTCCTATCGGTGCTCTCTGCCTCGCGCGACGGTCTCTTGACCGAGCCACGCTCGCTACCTGCAGTTTTCTCTTCGCTCTCGTTTCTTCTGCTACGTTTCCCGTCGTTGCTCTCACGTTCCCGAGGTTTCTCCTTGTCGCGACCTTTTTTGCCCTCGTTGCGAGTCTTGTTTCTATCGGGCTCCAAGCTGCTAGATTTTTTCTCCGGTGTCGGATCGTAATTGCGACTCGGAACGTCGAAATCGTCGTACGTCTTTGAGACTTGCGGCGGGACATTCTGTTCTTCGTCGACTTTGAGCTTTTTGGCGTGGCGCACAGGCGGACTCATTGTTTGTTCATCGGTATCGCTGCTTTCCGGCGACGAGGAAGACGAGGAGGACGAGGACGACGACGACGATGACGACGACGCCGACGAAGACGATGACGAGGACGACGACGATGAGGACGACGACGACGAAGACGTCTGACGTTTTCTCTTGGCTTTATCGCGGCTCGGCATGACGTCCGTTAAGTTTCGTTCTTCACTACCACTTGTGCGTATAACCTCACAAAACGAACCCCTATCGATTCCCTTGAATATCCGTGGCTTTGCCACTTTCCGCTGGCGAATAGTGAGAACCGCGTCCAACGTTTAGAAACGTGCGGCTTTCCTCGACACTGGTTCAGATGGCAGCACGTTGCAAAGGGCGGGAAACACGAATAACTAGCGGGCTGCGTGGCTTCGGTGCTTACCGTGACGTCACAGCAGGAATACATCGCTTCCGATTTGAAAATTTAATTTAGGAACCGGAAGTGACGTCACGCTGGAAGGAGAATTTTTCGGTAGAAAAATAAGTTTTCCGGACCGGAAGTTACAAATTTCCGGTGTTACAGAAACAAGTTTTCTCAAATTGTGTTCTTCTACAATTTATTTTGTTCTCGCATATTTTTATTACAGACGTTTCATTACGTTAACATAACAAAGTTCTATACTTTCAAGGTACATTATGATGGTTAGAAAGTATAATGATTTTTCTGCCTGTGACATCTTTAAATACGTTATCCGCGGAATTTGGGCAATGCGCTTGGACGAAGCTTCGTAGGTACCAAACATTCCGATATAACTTCATTGACGAGGGAGGAACGGGAGAGTCTAAATGATTGCAAATCGTCGCAAGAGCTTGCCCAATTAATTTCATCGCGATTAAAATTAAAGCGATCACAGCAAGAGGCATTCGGAGGCGGGAAATGCAAACGCCTCCGCCGACGCTGAGATAATACTTCAAGGTTCCTAGATCTGCCCGGGGCAACGGAAGCATTCCCATGTGTCCACCGCCTCCTACATTTTCTTTATTTTTATTGTTATTCGAAGGCTGTCACTATCATTCATCAACGATTTAATCGGCGGTCGCACTTGTTATTATTTTTTTTTCAACGACACGCTGCACGCTTCCAAGCCGTAGAGATCCTAATCGTTTTTTTTTTTTTTTTTTCATGTCAACTTCCACTTTTATTAACGCCTTCATCAAAGCGCGTTGTAAATACAAGCTGTAATATAGTACAGATACGTCGGTATGACAGATCGCGATCAAAGGTTTCTCCTCTATTCACCGATAGAAGATATCACGAGAGAAAAAATTAAGTTCTGCTCACCGTTCACTCACGCAGATGGTGTAAAAGAAATTGAAACACAAATTCAATCACACGTCGTTAATGCATAAGTATTGTTCCGAAATGGAGTTTAAAAAAAAGTGACACGTGAATGAGATTTCACTTTTACGCGCAATAAGAATGAGGAACGTCGGGTGAGATCGTCCTCGGTAAGCTCTTGGGTTTATCAAGCGTTTTTTTCATTCTCTCCCTGCTTATGTCATGTCAAGGTTTTTATTATGCAAATAAATAAAAAATAAAACCTTCTACATCCTTCAGAATTCTGACGTCGATTTTTAGATTGCGATTACTGTTAGACATTGAGTCGTTGAGTTGTAGTTTTACATGGTTCAGGAATGGAAGTCGCAACATTACGATTTTATTTTTCTTGCAAGTAATGGATCGAAGAAAATCTGAATATTGGCCATCACCGATAATCTACTGTCGATAGACCGTAATTGTGTTTAGGCTTTCAAAGGCACTGCCCATAGGGTTTTGCTGGGGGGATTTATAGAAAAAAAAAAAGAAAAAGAAACGAACGTTGAGAGACGTCGACGTTTGCATAGTTCGCTTATGCTCTTGTTTTTTGTTTTCTGCGGTTAACAATATATCACAACAAGTGAAAATAGAGCATATTCGGATTAGTTAATGACAGTCAGTGCCAATACCTCAATTATTAATCGGTTCTCGGGTTGATCTATATAGCGCTATTCTAATACATCAAGTCGACGATGTTCATATTTCGGTTCGTACAATATTTTTTTAATAGGCTGTTTTATGAGTTTTTGAAGATGAATCGCAAAATCGATTTACCGAAAGTCATTCCGGGTGTCGTGGCCGTTCAAAGGTTCAGATTTGTACGCAATTCCGCGACATTGCGTCATAACCTTAAATATCTCGAATGCGAAACTTTGAGCGGCCATTTCGTGTCCCGGCCACCGCACAACGCAGGTTGCAATCCGATTTCCAAATAATTTAGACAACGGTGCGATTTTTTCCCCACTACATAACCATCTACGTTCCTTACTCGTATCGACGAACTCTACACGAATGCTTATCAATTTAGAGGCACATTTCTAAGAGTTTTTGTTTCATTGTGTTCTTCCCTTTATGTTTTTGTTTGCGAAATTTTTGTTCGTTACAGTCACGAACTTCCAACGATTTCTGCGAGGCTTTCATTTTCTCTCTTTTATTATTATTTATTATGCACCAGGGCAACGAATTTGGCATGCTACATGTCACTCAATAAAGTCACACGTCCCTAATTGTCTGTCCACCAGTCTCAGCTTCGCGTCTTTAAACTCGCACTTCACGCTCATTTTTTTTAAATGTTGCATAATACTCGTATTCCAATGTGAAAGGCGTTTATTAGGATATTCGCACGGCGAATTAAACGAAATATGTTAGGAGTGTGTACATGCACAAAAAAAATATTTTAGTAGAATCCTAATTCGGATTTTCTAATTATTATAATCGATGGAAATAAAATTCCATATTTGAATTTTAACTGATTTTTCGTTAGCTCAGTTGGCTTCCGGAACGCGGATGACATTGAATTGAGCAGAATTAACAGAACTATTTTGTCAAAACAAATGTCCACGTACCAACAATTAAAATTAAAAAAAAACTCTACAAATGCGATCATATACAGATTTAATTTTTTTTAAATGTCTGTGTTAGGGAAAAATGTTCAAGTTGGTGGTAACATGCGATACGCTACCACGAGCGTGAAGTTGCGATCGTAAGATTCCGATTACGATTCAACGATCACCGTGCATACAGCTCGAATTTTTTTTTTTGCAGTGTTTTGTTCGTTCGTGACTCTGCCTAAGCTCTACAATATTTTTCGTCGGTCGGTAACATCGACGTTGCACCCATTTATTGTGTGCGCGTACTACGTGATGCGGCACATCGATATCTACACTTATGTCAACGAACATCGATCAGCCTACAAGTTTTCACAAACAAAAGCCACCGTGACGAACGCAAATACGAAGATCATTTCTGTATTTACTTTTCTCTCAAGGAAGACTGTAAGGATATTCTATTTATAATGTTCGCGTACGCTTCGGCGAGTGAACGTGAATCCCACACCCGACGATCCTTATCGCAAACGACGAAAAAAAAAAAAAAAAAAAAACGAACATCCACCGTGTTCGAGAGCCTGCCAACCCCCGCCGCCCCGTCCATCTCCGGAATGTTTAAATAATATTTCTATACTCGGCTCCACTGTTGTGTTTTTTTCTTATAAATTATTTCAAATGAAAATAAAAATAAAATACATTGAGAAAAAGAAAAAAAAAATTATCGAAACTCGAACGATTACGCGAGCTTGCACGATATAATCCTACTGGCGTGCGAATGCTTTATAGAATGTACACAGCAGGACAGCGAAAACATCTAGACCATAGTGTTTGCGACCGTCTCACTTTTTTTTTACTCCGATTATTTGCGTTCATTGTTTTTCTTGTTGTTTCCGTTGTGTCAAACGCTAACCCTTTGAAATATCAGTTCCCGGGCTGATGCGATGGCAGGTGCTGTTACGAGAGTTTTTCTTTTTTTTTAATTCTTTTTTTCCTTTCCTATGAGAAAGTCAGCCTTCGAGCTTATAAAAATCCGTAAAATCCTCAAAAAAACAGCCAATCATCATCCTCCTGCCCCTCCCCCTCGACTTTCCACGTTCCTTGATGATTCTTATTGATTGCCGACAGTACACGTTCTTTCCTTGCGCGATCGCACTGTTCCTCGAGACACGAGAAAAATTCGATGAAAAGATGTGATATACAAATTTTTTTTTTTTTTTTTTTTCAAATAATTTTCAAACGCGCTATACGCACTTTAATTTTGTTTGCCTTCTTTTTTTTCGGGGAATTTCTTTTTTGGTGCGCTGCGATTGTATCAGCCAGATTAAAACCGATCCAAGGAACAGCGGTCATGTAAAAACGTGAAGTCTAGATCTAGACGCCCCTCCTCTGCATCCAAACAGGTGGAGCGCTATGTTCGATCACAAGAAGTACGGTGTTACGGTTAGCGATGGAATCACGCGCTCGTTGTCCGGCACCGCTTTGAACAGCACTGTGTTTCTCTCGTCTACGCTTTTGAACTCCAAAATGCTGGCGATGTTGCCGCATCGGTAACAATAATTCGGCGCCGACCACACCGTCACGAGCTTGTCGTCGAACATGTATCTATATCCTGCAACAAATATAATACGATAAATAATACTTGTCAATTTTTTCGAACGCTGCGGCGTTCAGCCGAGCATTCGCGGAGTTATATGTATCATTTGCTAAGCGACAATTAAAACTTTTCGTTTCTAATTAAAAAAAACAAGTTGAAATTAAAACAAGTTAATTAAAAACGGCATACCTTCGTGAACTAATTGATGAGCTCTGCATATAAGCTTGAGGTCATTTATTTCCATAAATTTGTGAGTTACTTTGCTTCCGAACAACCAGCCGGCACCTCGTGGGCTCACCGTCCATGTTTCAACGTCCTCGGGATCCGACCACAGCAAATCGCAGAATGCACCTTACGTTCATAAAAAAAACATATTTAAAAAAATCGTCACATAAATTGTATAAGAATGAAACTTCTGGTTGTAAAAATCACCTTTGTGGGGAATTTCTTGATTTCTATCAATCGTTCTAATTTGATCTAGTGTCCTAATAGCCGGCGATAGACCGCCGTGCACGCAGAGGACTTGTTCGTCGATTAACTGCAACATTAAATAAAAAAAATGAGTGGCGATAAGAATTTAATGATTTTTGGTAACACATTAAACGCTTTGCGGTACGTACGGCAGCTACTGTAAGTAGATCGAACACCCTGCAGCAATACTTCCATGCATTCGCGTTTCCATATTTCATTTCGCACTCATCTTGGGGGAAAAAATAATTATGAAATTCCACTTATTCGTTCATTTAAAAAATACGATATTTTTTATTTGCTCGCGCGATGTTAATGCAAAAATTAATTAACCGGTATAAAATTTACCACATTTTTTTATCGTACTCGTATACGACGATATTTCCACCGACAATGCAAACAATTAATAAGACAATTCAAAAAAAATTATAATAACAGCTGGTATAAAATTTACCGCAAAAAAATGGAATCTTTAACCGTACAGATATTCCAATAATTCCTATGACGACGCAAGCGAATGAGGTGCGTCGCGACTCATAGCTCACCGTAGAATCCGTAGACTTGAGTGATCTGCCGCGACTCGTGATTGCCGCGCAGCAGCGTTATCCTGTCGGACCATTTGGCCTTGAGGGTCAAGAGTCGGGTGAACGTTTCTAAGCTATAGTACCCTCGGTCGACGAAGTCTCCCATAAATATGTAATTGGTATCAGGCACGGGTCCTCCATTGCGGAACAGCTCTTCGAGATCGTAGAACTGCGACGACAAAAAAAAATCTCACAATTTATCGCGTTATTCGATAACGGGGGCGGAAGCGAGCGCAGCGATAACAGACTCTCCGCGCTGACGGATAAACGGCAACAGTTACGTTTTTGTAGGTTATAGCGAAAAATTTATAATTCTCACCTGTCCGTGTATATCGCCGCAAACGGTTACCGGAGTCGAGACTGGCTGTATATTGGACTCCTCCAGCAACAAGTCGCACACCATGTCACACAGTTTCTAACGGTATAGAAAAATGGCATTAAAAAAAAAACGAAAAATTATCTACGTATGGATGTGTCTATATATACATATATGTATATATATATATATATGTATATAATTGTGGCATTAACGAGTCAATCATAGTCGGAGTCTTGCTGCGCGTAACCTATACGCGAACGACGAACGAGCGTCGTTCGACGGTTCGATGCGATGCGAACAATATTAAGAACCGTTGATCGAATATTAGAGTAACACGCTTTTTCATTACCTTGAGATCATTTTCCGGTAGATATTTACACTCTTTTGCAATATCTATCCATTTGTCGATGTCTGACATTTTGGATTAGCAACTACGGAAATCACCAGTTGCGCCCTCCGCATCGCGCGAGAGTTGGTCGCTCGCCGCGAGGGTGTGCGGGGGGGGAGGGGGGGGGGGCGGTGCAGTAGAGAATCGCCGGCATGTTTGAAAGTAGACGTCTCGTCGGTGCGTTTGTGGCATCTAAACTCTGTATTTTTGAAACTTTTTCTCTCCGCTAGGAGATCTCTTGTGAAGTTCGCGGACACGGACGACTTTTTCATCTTAATTTCGATGTTCGTATTCGATAGCTCCGGTACGATGACGGATCCTCGGTGAACCCGATCAATTGTTGAATGCCCGTCGGTGAACTTGCCTGGTACAATATATTTTGACTCCAAGGACGATCGAGACTACTTCAATGAAGTGCGATGAGTAAAAAATCATTTTTTTAACTCATTTTTCGACCGGGAATGTGTTACTTCCGGTTTGCAAATCCTATTCCTCGACCGAACGTCACTTCCAGTATAAAAATCTATTTTATTCGACCGGAATTGACGTATCACCAGAAATATGTCACTTTCAATAGAAAAATTGGATTTTCGAACCGGAATCGACGTATTTCCTTTAAAAATGGCAGAAATCTAAATTTTCGGTTTTTCAATTTCAGAGTCCATACGAAGGGTGCGAAGTGCCCGAGTTACGGCAACATGCTAGCGATAGATATAGTGGGAAACAGCAGACAGGTAGTATTAATCGTTAATCACTTTATTTACTCGTAATAATATTATTTTCCGTCATATATATAATAATTCTATTTACTTCCTTACTATATAATAATATATAATAATATAGTGTATTTATGTTCATTATGTATAATATATTATCTACATTTATAATCCCTATGAAAGGCATCTCCAAACAGACTTCAGATTTATTTTATTTTTTTATTCTTTAATTTTTTTAAAATATCTTATTTATTCATAAAAATACAGGGGGTTTACACACCACGTGTAAGAATCGGCTAGCTCTGCCGGGCGACGGTGCATCACTGCTTGCGGTGTTTTCTTTCTTTTCTTTTTTTTTTTTACATTTCTTTTCTAACTAATTTAATTTAATTTAATTTATTTATCATCGGACGAACAATAATTTATTATCGTGCAGTCGTTGAACGTCGCTTCAATAATTCTATATGCATGTAGTACAGTGAGAACGTGCGCACAATTTTTGTTCAACCCGGTGTCCTTTACGTTCTGCAACATTTCCTCTATGTAGTCTATTTACAAACGCCCCCACGCCAAGTACCATGCGGGACAGTGATGAACAAAAAAAATCACGCATACGATCGCGATTACTGCTACCGACGATTTCGTAAGTATAGCATCATTAGGTAGTGGCCGCGGTAAGTCATTAACGCTGTACAGTTCGATTTTTTTTTTTTTTTGTACACACGTCGAACGCAATTTAGCCTCACATACTTTTTGTGTGTTTGTCCATGTAAATCGCGTGTCACTATCGGTATCAACGACGGAAAAATTTGTGCCGGAAAACGGAGTGACAAAATTCATCCTTTCGTTCAATTAACTCGTTTAATCGACTCATAGACTGTTTTTTTTTTGTACTCAAGGGGACCAGACAGCGCGAGATATCTAAACACGAAGGTTCTAAGATCAACATTTTTCACGAAATGGAAATACCAATTAATCTCGCCAAAATAGCTGAGAAAATATTGTCATAAGTAAAACGGTCAAAAGGAAGTCCGGAATTTAATTCTCGGACGTGGTTTCAATTTTTCCGTAATTCTTTCGTTACCCGAACCGTTATTGATACGCAACAAACGTACAAAAAAGTTTCACAGAAAAAATGTACAAAGTCCAAAAAATGTATATTTTACAATTTTTTTAAAAAACTTCGGGTCGCCGAAAAGTACGCGATTTGAAAAAATTTCACTATCTCGTTCCCTCAAGACTTATCGAACTTCAACATTTTTTTCTCGTTTTTACTTAAGCTCGTTTTTCAATATTGGTAACAGTTTCGTCACTTCGGTAGCGATAATGGGCGTTTAGTTGACTGACGGAACTATCTTTCCCCAAATTATTTATTTATTTGTTTATCTTAATTTTTTTTTATTTTTTTTTTCGTGACGTTTCATCCCCGACTCACATTTCCCGGCAGAGCGAGAGATTCCCGCGGGTGCTCAATCTCAGTTACAAAACGAATAGTCGAAGGTAAACGATGATAAAAGTATACTTTCTAAACGTAGGTAGAAATTGGTAACTTTGACTCACTCATTGAAAAATTAATGCCAATTGCGGCACGTTATTATTCGGGGCCTGTCGTTTCTGGGTCAACGTTCGCATCGACACTTTCGAGGATCCATGTATACGGGCTGAAAGTGACAAACGTTTTACAAACTTTTTCTTTTCATTCGCATTTGAATCGAAAAAATAATAAAAATTCTTTACATAAAAAAAAATGAAAATCGCACCCCTTTCGCAAATAAATATTTAATTCTCTAAATCAAATATTTGAAACAAATGTACGTTTCTTCGATCGGATGTACAAACGCCTTTGTCACTTCCAGCCAAGATTGACAATATGTCTCGGTAAAATTCCGAGACCATTTGATTAATGTCCAATTAAGTATACACGAAATTATGAAGACAGACTAGTACTTTCAACATAGTTATTATTATTTTTTTCTTCGTTTTTCTTGAATTTATCGTTTTTTATATTTTTTTCTCATTCGTCGTACAATATGTACAAACCAACGTGTTGAACCCACAAACGAGAGGCTTTCTTGTTTCGTCGAGTATCTCGCTCTTAAATATTAAAGGTTGGGCACGATAATACTCTCGGTAGTATAATGCCCTAAGTCTTGCTGATCCAACGCTTTAGCCTTTCCGTGAAGGCTGCTGTACTCCCAGACATCTTTGCACGTATCTATATTATATATAGTATATATATAATATATATACGCACACTAGACAGCCTAATTTAGTACTTCCGTATTTTTTTTTTTTTCATTATTATTTTAACTTTATGTATAATTTCCGCGACCTGCTTACGACCTTCGTACATATTTACATTAATTGATGAGGCAAATATCATTACCGGCGAGTTGTAAAACGGATCGATCAGTGGTTGCTAAATTATAAAAAAAGGTCGAGTCTACGAAATCGTGCTAGCAAACGTCTCTTGACATTAATTGAAAACAGAAAGTGTAGATGAATTATGCCCAATTGACGTTGTCGAAAAGTTTGATCACTTCGCACTTGAAAACGATTTAGCATTTTCGACTGAGTTTCAAGAAAAGTGATTCGAAAATTTATTTTTTCTAGCATTTAAGATTGCCGAACATCGACAATAAATATCCCTTTTTGTTCAGTTACTTAATTTTCAAAAAGAAATAAATGTTTAAAGACCAAAGTGTACATTTTTACAAAAAAAAAATGTAAAACTCGATTTTCTTAACAAAAGTTGCAAAACACGCGTTCGTACAAAAAAAAAAAAACAATATTTTTCATAAATTTCTTTTTTTCAACCTCATCGACCGTCCGATTGAACACGAGTTTTGAAGAAAGTGATTCGAAAGTCTCTTTTTTTTCCCAGCTTCTAAGATTGCCGAAAGATAATAAATTTCAATTTTTGTTCTGTTACTTAATTTTTTTAGATACATAAATTTACAAAAACCAAATGTGGATTTTAACATATAAAAAAATATATAAAACTCGAATATTTTCTACAAAAGTTGCAAAGCACGCATTTTGACAAAAAAAGAGAATCAATATTTTTTGTAAATTCTTTTTTTTTCAACCTCATCGACCGTCCGATTGAACACGAGGGTAGCACGATATCGGGTAATACAGAAGCCCTTACTGCACTCACGCTAGTTTTTAAATAATATATACGTTTTTTTGTTGTTGCTGTTGTTTAATTGTTATGTATAAAGTATCAATCATTAGTTAAGTCTTATGGTATGGACAGGTATCCCTAGGCTATTGGCCCAAGGCTCCATGTATAGTTCCTTAATTTTTAGATTTTTCTTTCTTTCTCATTATTTCAGTTGATTTTTTAACGTATGCTCCCGACCCTAAGCTCGGTGAACGGGTCGTGTGCGCATTGTCCCAAAAAGGGATGAATCGCGCTAGTGAAATGCAGTTTTATTCAAACTTTCATCAAAGCAGAATGCTGATTTTGTTTTTTTCTATCGTCGACACGGTTGACGACGAACTAAAATACCGTGCATTACGTTAAGAACGATTTTTGCATTTTTTTTTTTAAACGTTTTATCTCGAATTTTATAAACTTTCATTAAATTTCATTGAACACGACGACTCGCGACTCCGCGACGTTTTTTTTATGTCTTTCATGACGAGTTTATACAAACATATTTTTTTTTTCGTTAAAAAATGTTCAGTACGAATTCTCTTAATTACTCTCACGCGCACGCCGGAGAGCGCGCCGAATGCATTTTTATTGTCAATTTTGTGTGTGCTTTTTTTTCTTTCTTATCGTCCCTAATAATAATTATCAAATAACGACGTCTACCGCGCTCACGATCGTTAGCATACAACCGCATGTTGCTCGTGTTTCCGATAATCTCATCCAAGGAGGCAGGATAGCTACAAAAAAAAAACGAGTGGAGTAAAAAAAAAGAATCATTTTCAGTACAAAACGTTTGCGTAATTACGTATTTACGTAATGGCGGGAATTTCTTTCTTTTTTTTTTGTAATTTTTCGCACTTCCGTATTACTTAATCGTCTCTCACCGTTAATAATTCGTATCTTAATTAATTGAGCCAATCGGAGGGGCCGAGTGTGCCCTCCCGTGAGAGGTTCGACCCTCGCGCCGACCCGTGAACAATCTTGGAGAGTCCGCGTCGCGCGCCGATACAGTCTAGTGTATTACTCGTTAAATAGCTTCTTTTTTTTCCATACGTTTTTAACGTCGAGATCTTTTTTCTCTCTTGCCGACCGCAGACGAACGCCGCTTAGAAAAAATTGTCCGACAAACGTATCCGGTATATAAAAATATAAAAAATTAATTTTGAAAAAATATTTTCTTCTCTCTTTTTTTGTTTTTCATTCTTTTTTTCTTTGTCGAAAGTCGTGGTTCACCTCGCGAGAGGACACTCGGCGCATTATTTTTTATTACTTTAGTTTTTTTTTTTCCTTCCATTACGCTTCGGACACATTTTTTTCGTCCCCTTTTCGTATAATACTATAAAACATATTCTTTCGTAGTAAATTGTAACGGAGAAAATTAGCAATAAATAATTGTTTCATTTCTTTTTTGTTTCGTAATTTTTATACGAAGTTGGAAAATAGAGATCGGGGGAGGGGGGGGGGATTATTTTAATTGAAAAGTCTGACTCTTCGAAGAGTTTAGCGTTAAATTCACTTCGCGCGGTTTGCCAATAAGTATCGCGAAGTATCCAATAAAGTACTTATCTCGACGATTGGTATCGAATTAATGAACACACGATATTCCGCTTTGGGAATTGGTGCAATGATCGACTTCTCGGATGGTAAATTCGTGTGTATGTATGTGTGTGTGTGTGTTTTTTTTATAAGCCCCGTACGAGCGCAATTTATCTCTGTTCGTTCATCACCTTTTTGTTAATCGGAACATTTTCGTCATTCGTATTTTTGGGATTTTCGTCGAAGATTACGAGAAAGGGTGCGAACCCAACGGAGAAATATTATACAATAACAACAATAATATAATAACAATAATCGTGCGTAACTGTCGACATAGTTTCGATAAAAATCATCGCTGCCGTAAATGAAAAAAAAAAAGAAACAAAAACAATGAGGCCTCGTAATGCTCCTTGGTTCTAGCTAATAGTCCTGGGTCTCGTCTATCCATACCTGGTCGATAACGAAAACTGTAATACATTTTTTATTTTTTTTCAACGTACGCCACAAGACATTTTCCCAACAAAACCACATTTTTAGCGCACGCGAAACTGATGGAGATGAAAAACGCTAATGATTTGTGTATACCCATATAGCATACAATATTTGGAAATCATTTTAGAAATGTTTTCTATCATTCAAATCTTACGAAATATTTGTGAAATACATCAAAATATTCCAACGAAACGTTTCTTAAATATTTCAGAAACATCTTTCAATAAACGTGAAATATTTCTGAAACACAGTGACAAGATGTTTTGAAATATTTTTCATTTCACGTTTCACCGAAATATTTCTACGAATGTTATTTGCGTATACTCGAATAAGGCGGAAATCCTTGAAAAACAAAAAAAATGTATTACACGTATCGTTACCGACTGCCGGTAATCTTAATGATCGGGAATTCGGAAGAAAAAAATAATAATAATAAATTGCAATTAAATCTGCTAAACGAATGGTAACTCGTTGGCTATTAGTTGTTCTCGGTTGTTCTCGCTACTGAGGCTAAAACAGTAAATGGATAATTGCTCCGTAAATAAGTAAAAGGTAAATGTATAGCATCGATATAACACAATCGTGAGAATGAAATTCACGATGACTTCGACGAGGACAGGTCCGACGAGGATGGACGAAACGATTGAGGGAGAAAAAAAAATCGTACGTAAAAAAAAATCGCTATTTCAGTAACAATTGCGATGTTTTTTTTTTAAACGTTGACTGAAGGATTTTGACATACGTAATGTTGATCGTGACGGTTGGTCGTACGGTCGTTGCTGATGCCGTCGTCTTGTACGACGAAGCGGTAGGAGTAGCAGTAGCGGTAGCAGTAATAGTGGGTAAGATGAGCGTACGTACGAGAGTCTTATTATCGATCGAGATTATGCAATGTGAACACACAATGACGTAGTTGTGCGACTGCGTACAGAAATAGAGTCTTTTGGTTTCGATATAAAATTCTTTTTTTTCAGTTCTTCTCAATTGATTATTCTTTAAGTTAAATCCATCTTCCGTTGTTTCTCAATCTTTTTTTTTTCCAACGTTCTTATTTTTTTTTGCAGCAACGTTTGCCTCGCATCTCTCAAAATTTAAATAATCCGTTTACCCTCGCATCAAACTTCCTCTAATCTCTATCTCGCATACAGACTTTCTCAATTTTTTTTTGTTTTTCTTTTTTCTTTTCAAATCGCTCACTCTTTCACTCGCATTTTGCTTTGTACACCGCAACGAACACAAATTTATATTAATTTATATATATGTATAGGTAGTCATTATACGTACACGAACGAAGCTTTTGTTCGAGGGTTTTTCTTTCTTTTTTTTCTCTCGAGAGACCGCTCTATCAGTTTGTTTCCTCTCGTCCGATACTTTGTTGTTTTTTTTCGTATTGGTGGTTTTTTCGTCATTACTTTTGTTATGTATAGCAGATATCCCGGTTCGTTAATCATTTCGTTTATTTACTATCTTTGAATTGCAGAGTTCAATAGGAAAGGAACGTAGAACATTTTACTCTCGAGTAGTAGAGCTGCCGCCGATTGTACCTGTGGGTTCGAAAAAATCTTGGATTAGCAGAGAAATTTGAGGTAAAAAAAAAAAATCGGTGGATAAATTTAATTAAATTACTTACTTCGGGCAATCTGACGAGAAGATCGTGAAATCGACCTGGCTGCTGGGGTGCGCTGTGTTCGACAAAACTTCGTAAACAGCTCATGTACCGTTCTTGTATTTGTTCTAATTCCAATGTACCTCCTCGTGCTATAACAATACATGAATAGATATTAATTATTTATGAAAACATAAGCACCAAATTTTTTGGTAAATTCATGCGCTCAAAGGACTCGTGGTCAATATTGTTTTTTCCCGACTTCGCTAAAATCGCCTATTGACCGACGATCATTATTGACCTGTGCGCATGCGCACTACTGTTTCATTACTCCCTCGGGAAGTGCTTGTAAAAATGAATTGTAAATTTAATGTACCGGAACTCGAAATTTGCTTGCGTTGTTCACATTAATTAAACATTAATGTACTTTTTCGTAAAATAAAAATATCAGACATCAAAATTACCAATCATTTGCCTGAAGTTTACGAAAATTTTTAATTAAAATAAAAATTTTACTGTACAATTTGCAACACGAAAGAGTTTACGTAAAGAAGATTGCGTTCATTGACTTTCAAGTAATTTTTTTTTTACTGTGGTTACTTTAACGAATCCGGAAAAAAGTATCGCACGCTACGCGGAAAGGAACGAACTTTCACCTCGTGTAATTTGTTCGCAAACTTCGCACTCGGTGAAAATCGCGCATTTCCCTCCTTTGTGACACAATACACCGTTGTGTGCTGAAGAAACACGATTTGTTGTGCAGAAAAAAAAAATGTTCGCCCATTTATGCTAGACACGAAGATACCAGAGGAAGATGCCAGTGCAAACTTACATTTAGCATCTCCAATTGCGGCGATGATGAATAAAAGAAACGTCAATATTTCACGTTAAATATAGGGTCGAATTATTGTTAATCGATGAGGGAACGTTATCGCCATTGATTATCACGGGTTAAATATAATTGGCACAGACGAATGAATTAATTGCGTGAAATTCTATGAGAATCATTTAGTGGATCGGGAGATCGGACGGTTACCTTGGGAAAGCATGGTGATGACTTTGAGACAGACGTATTCCTCCATCCGCAGTTTCACCCGCCTGAACATTAGCGTGACGTACGTTATTTTTTCAACCATGAGGCCGACGTCCTGCCGTAATTGGTCCATGGTTATCGGCCTACCCATCATACTGGTCAGGCACGTTTGCAACGTATACATGTTGTTCGAAACCTGGCGATAAAAAGATCCAATAAAAAAAATATCGATTTTCGTCGGAAATGTGTTGCATTTTTTCCATAACTTCAAACAGAGCTGGGCAAGGTAGTACCAAAAAATACTTTAAGTACATACTATCGCAAGAGCTTGAAGTATGAAGTACTTGTTGTACTTGAAGTATTTCTAAAGTGCTTTTTCCAAGTACTTGTCACAATTAGGCACGTAGCGTTAAGCGTAAAAAAAAAAAGGTGCAAAGTAATTTGCACATGGCTTTCTCATTGTAAAACATCGTTGACAACATTTTTCGTAATTCGCCGTTTTAAAGCTATTTTTAGTCTATTCTTCACTTTTTTTCGTAACAAAAAAATCCATAAAATAGTTTCACACTAAAATTAATAAAAAAAAAAAAAAAAACGCAAATGGTCTCTTCTCGTTTCGTAAAGAAATACTTAAAGCATTAAAAAGTACTTGAAGTACTAAACAGGTATTCGGTATTTGAAGTACTGCCCAGCTCTGACTTTAAATAGATGCAAACGACTTGCTTCTTGCATAAAGTCGGCGCCCGTGCCGTCTGAGCCGACGTTGGTGAATTTGTGTTGACCGTGCATCGCCTGATAGGCAGAGGTGGTCAGCACGAGAAGCTCGTGCCACTTGTGAGTGAGGAGCCTCGTGTGAACTTCGACCGGGAGCTCAAGGTAAAAGGGTAACCTCTTGGTCCACTGCACCAACTTGTACACTATGCTGTCTCCTATTTGACACAGCTTTTCACTTAAGTCTGATTTATGGTCCAGCAGCTCGTCCAAGTTCTGAAAAAAAATAATAAAAAAACGTCGATTACGAACATGTTCGCTAAAAAAAAGACATGAAAAATAGCGATATTTACCCTTAACGTCGCAATATCTTGGAACTCGTCGCAGTCTATGAGGGTTTGTATCATGGCGAGGGTGGCGTCCAGAGGGAAGGCTCGATCCCTCGAACTGCTCACGGCGTTGTCTAGCCTTTGCCTTAAATGCACCACCTGTTGAACGAAATAAAAAAATAAATTTACAAATATTAATAAAGAAAAAATAAAAAAATAAAAAAATATCGTATAAATAAATAAATATTTTCATGTTTTAATGTCGTCTTAGCACGTCAAGGTTCACCGCCACAATACAAAGAAGAGACTTTGTTGATAGAATTAAATTACGATAATGCAATGTGAAAATTTACGACTTTCGTGATTAGAAGAAAAAAAAAATGGTGTTCCTAAAGGCCTTTCACTGACCTTTCGAGGCCCCGATGGGTATCGCGAGGTCGGAAGCCTCCTCGTGACTACAAATCGTGAGCATGAACTGGGTACGTTCGACCCCACGCGTTCATCGAGTCATTGCGACCTGGACTTTGCGTAGGGAAAGCTGTCGAGAGCCGCGGAACGAAACTCGTAGGTGGGTACGTGACGGTGGGGGGGCACATGAACACAGAGGAGAGGCGTGAGGAAAGGCGCGGCTGAAACGCGGCAGAGTCGTCGGGTCCGGAGTACCGCGCCGCGACGACCACGCCAAATAAGAAAAAGGTGGAGGAGGAGGAGGAGGAGAAGGTGACGGGGATGCCGATACGAAGAAGAAGGAGCAGGGTGAGGTCAGTGTCCCTTGTGCAGAGACTTTCACGAGTTATGAAACGCCTGGAGAACCGCCCGTCCTTAGCGCCGGTCCCCGCTCATTTTCTGTTATCCAACAGGCGGTGGCCTGACTCGTTGCGCTAATACGCGGCCATGCACCCTGTCCTAGCTTCATGGAAACTATTTATTTGTTTTTTTTTCATTTTTTACGCAACGGAAAGAAGTCCCAGTTTTTGTGTCATTAAGGCGCGAGATTTAAGTGTACGAGGTATCGAGGATGAGGGAACGCCACAGCGAGCGGGGATCACGTGACTACTGAGGGACTTTCCACTGTGCATAAGAGTGTGCGGTTGTTGAATAATAATAACGGCCCTCGAATAGGCGGTCATGCACGCTGTCCCAGCTTCATAGAAACTATTTATTTATTTTTTCTTAATTTTTTACGCAACGGAAAAGTCCCAGTTTTTGTGTCATTAAGGCGCGAGATTTAAGTGAACGAGGTATCGAGGATGAGGGAACGCTGCAGCGATCGGCGGTCACGTGACCACTGAGGGACTTTCCACTGCGCATAAGAGTCTGTCGAATAATTTAAAAAAAGGCCCTCGAAAAGAGTGTAAACTCGAAACTCGAACGACGCAACGATGAGATTAAAAGTAAGATGCTCGGCCTCGGCGGTCTATCCTATCGGTCGGTCTCGCAATGTCGGAAACCTTGAGGCTTGTGCAAGCGTACCGGTCGTGTAAGAAAGTGAAATTGCAACGAGCCGTTCATTAATTTCAGGTATAGCGCAGCGACGGATGAATCCGCGATCTCGTGAATAAACCGGCGGCTCGGATGCGGTATTTAACGTTGATTCGCGAACCGTTGATTCCTCAAACGATTTTTCTTTCCGTATCTGGGAACATCGACGCCATTGGCTTTTCTCCGTCCATCGACGTTTTTTTTGCATTTGGCTCGGTAACTTTCGAGTGTGTTCGACTTACTTCAGAGGGGTTGGTGAGGGCCGTCTTGAGGATAGTTCCGTTGACGAGGTGACCCGTGTGCGCCGGATGACTCGGGTGGCTCGGGGTGGGTTGGGAGTTTACGGAATCACCGGAGGAGATCTTGTGATGATGAAGGAAGCTACCGGCTAGCTGCTGGGCGTGCTGTTGCTGGCTGTGATGAGCGGCCGCGGCCGCCGCCGCTGCCGCCATGTGTTTGTCGAGCATCGTCGTCGCCATCGCTCCTTTAATCCCACTTATCGAACCGGATCCATTGACACCACCGACGTTACCGCTCCCCGTCATCCCGCCGATTCCTCCGCTCACCCCGCTAGCTTTATTCGTTTTCTTGTGCTTCTTGTATTTCACCTGTCGAACGATTCATAATATTTGTAAAACGTTGACGAAAGATACTTAATAACAAATCCCAAGATCGCTGAACAACTCCGGACTTTGTTGACCGGAAGTGACGTCGTATGGAGTACAAGAAACACGTCACTTCCGGTTTGAAAATCACATTTTTCGATCAGAAATGACGTCGTGCCGGAAACACACCACTTCCGGTTTGAAAATGTCATGTTTCCAATGTGACGTCACTTACGGTCGAAAAATGAGATTTTCAAACCGGAAGTGATGTTTTCTCGGTAAGTGTCCTGAGATCTTTATTTCCGGTTTCTGAACTCCCATAGTCGATAGCATCGGCGTGAATCGCCCAAGCCAGAACAACTTGCCAGTTTGTATTTCAACTTACAGTCGATAACAACAATGTATATGTAATATATGTTAAACAGTAAATGTAATTCTCACCTTATAAAGGTTGTATACCGCACCGGAGTTCCTGCCGCCAGGCATTCTATCCTCCCGCACGGCCTGAAGCACCATACCCTGTTCTATACACTTTTTGAATCTACAGTACTGACACCTGTTCCTCTGGGCCTTGTTGATCTCGCATCCTCCCTCCGCCACGCACGTGTAGATTCGCCTGTTCTGCACGGTCCTCTTGAAGAAGCCCTTGCATCTAAAAGGTACAACGATAAACAAAAAAGGAATAACTGTGAATCCCAGTTCGTTCGAATTTTCACCCGAGCAACTTTTTATGCGTCCTTGTGTCTTCTTTTTTTTTTTTTTTTTTAAGGATAAAAATCTGCGACGAGATAATTCCGCGGCTTCGTCGGATAAAGTCACTTGTATCCCGGCACATGGTGGCGGGTACTTTATTACGCGTTAAAAGAGTCCGTCGATGCTCGAGGGAGACCTCCGGATGAATTCCCAAGTCTAATCAGTGCCCGAGTGCGCCGTTATATCTCCGGAGCTCCTTCGGGGGACCGCGAGTTGTGAAATTTGATTAAAATACTTGGAATGTACGCATCCCCGGGGAGATTGTTCCGCGAAAGAAAGTGAGTGAAAATCGGAATCGACGTATATCAAATCCACGGAAGCTATTAAAAGTTTTATCCCGGCGATGGCTTCGCAAATAAAATTAGCCATCGTAGCTGACAACCAAGTTCACATGGTAATAACTCCCTCCCTTCGCAGCACCTCCCATACACTCGACGATTTTCAGATTTTTATCCTATCGAGAAGTGTTCGAAATTTTTTCCGAAACTCATGCTTGCCGAGACTGCGTCGCGAGTACTACCCAGAGGTCTTTCTTAATTTTTGTTTAATGCTCGAATTTGTATACTCACCCTTCGCACGTGATGATTCCGTAATGCAGTCCCGTGGCCTTGTCCTCGCAGATCATGCATATCATCGGTGTCTCGTCCTCTTCGTGTTCCTGGGGTGGCAACGGCGGGGCCGGTGGTGCCACGGATTGCATCGGTTGCGACGCCGTCTCGGACTTTACGGCCCCGCCGTTTCTCACCCAGGGTTGACTCGAGCCGGATGCGGTGAGGTTCAGCGCCTGCATCTGTTGGGCGGCCGGCAGTTGAGTCAGGTCACCGGCCCACAGTCTCTCCATGTTGAGAGGTGGTCCGGAAGCGTACGAGACGCAGGGAGGTTTGCCCCGGGACTCCTGTCCGAGATTGAGCAGCAGCTGAGCCGCCGATTCCTCGGACGATGAACAGGACGCCGCCGCGGCGGTCGCCGTCCAGGAAGCCGCGGGGGGTGGCACCGGGTCGAGCGGCGGTGGGGACCATCTCATCGTCCGCACACCCCCGAATTCACCCATTATCACTGTTGGCGGTGGTCGCGGAGGCGCGGGCGCTGCTCTTTGGGCGGGTGGCTTCATCCCTTCGCCTGTTCAGTGGATAAACGAGAAAGATTGTAAATCGGTACCGGTCGGTTGTGCCCCGCTAATAATCAAAGCGAAGGCCCCGTCAACGAAAAGCGGATGCGCCAAAGGGTTCTATCATACTTTTTCCATGTGAACAATTTGTATTTGGGATGATCGGTACCGCAT
Organism: Amblyteles armatorius; assembly: GCA_933228735.2. Classification (NCBI taxonomy): domain Eukaryota; kingdom Metazoa; phylum Arthropoda; class Insecta; order Hymenoptera; family Ichneumonidae; genus Amblyteles; species Amblyteles armatorius. Next base: position 10,371,916 of record OW121695.1, on the reverse strand, counting down.
CATCCAAGCAATGCAAGATAGATTCACTTTTAATTGATTGCACTTGATCTGAAGCCCCGCTAATGATAAAAGCGTATGGCCCGTTAATGAAAAGCAGACATCCCAGGCGCTTCTATCATACGCTTTGCGATATGAACAATTTTTATTATAGGGACTGGTAGTTACAGCTCTTTGGGATTATTGGTACCGTATCATCTGAGCTAGGCAAAAGAGACTTTTCAACAGTCTCATGACCCAGCGGGCTGCCAGCTCATCCAATCGCGCCTTCTACCAGCGTCACGGAGAGACTCATGCAGGACTCAAATTCTTCACCGTTTCGATCATGAGAGGGTGAAGATATCGATCGCAATTTACTTTGATTATACGTGACGTGAAACCCATCGAAAAATCCGGATGTCCATGGGGGAGGCGAGAAACCCGCCTCTCGCACGACCGGTCCGAGGAACGCGTGGAAAGGTTGAAATCGGGGACAAAACGAAGATGAACAAGTAAAGCTGAGAACTTACACGCTGAACCGGTGGTTACAGCACCAGTCCCGACGCCGCTTCCCGGCATTCCGTTGCCACCGGGATTGCCGCTGGCACCACCGTTACCGGAATTCCCATGCCCACCACCACAACTACTGCTAGCACTTGTAACTCCACCTATGTTCTGTCCATAGTTGACGGCACTGCTTATCACACCGTTGAGTAGTCTCTGAGCGGCGAATCCCTGAACCCCGGAATTCTGCGACCAGAACTGATGATGGGCCAGCAGATGCGGCGGCACCGACGGTGCCCTCGGTCTCGGGGGCGTCGGTGGATTGTGTTGTTGAACTTGCGGTTGATGCTGCTGATTCTGACTCTGACACTGTCTCTGCTGTTGACTGTTTGCGTGCTGGGACGAGGAAGAATTGCTACCGGGACTGTGATTCTGGCAGCCAGGATTGTACTGCGACGAAGGACTGTCCCGATGACTATCCATGTGACTGTCCCGGTGACTAGGCTGGCTGGAGGTTTCAGTACGAGCAACGTTTCTGCCCCCGTGGCCGCCTCCGTCGCCTCCACCACCGTCGAACACTGAATTGTCCGACTCCATCTTCGTCTGGGCGGACGAGAGTTCCCCCCGGTCGGGACTGTCGCATCTGCTCGCTTCCTGGGGAATCGGAGTAGTCGATACGGCAGCGCGACTCTCCACAGGCGACAGGGGCGATGATCTTGTAGGTGCTGGGGTGTAAGAGCGTTGGTGATCGTCTTCGCGCGACCTCGAGCCCATCACCGCTTCGGGAAATACCGAATCAGGTGACACCGTGTCCCGAACATCCTGACAGCTACCAACTCCAGATGCACTTTCAGCTCCTGGCACTCCAGCGCCATCGCAACGCAACTCATCACGTTGATGATGCTGTTGATGGGTTTTGTGTGCTTGATGGGACTGTTGATGATGTTGTTGTTGTTGTTGTTGTTGCTGTTGTGATTGCTGTTGTTGCTGTTGTGATTGCTGTTGTTGCTGTGGTTGCTGTTGTAATTGTTGTGGTTGCTGTTGCTGTTGTGGCCCTTGATGCTGTTGTTGTTGTTGTTGCTGCTGTTGTTGCTGTTGTTGCTGCTGTTGTTGTTGCTGTTGCTGCTGTTGCTGCTGTTGCTGCTGTTGTTGCTGTTGCTGCTGTTGTTGCTGCTGTTGCTGCTGTTGCTGTTGTTGCTGCTGTTGTTGGTGCTGTTGCTTCTGTTGTTGTTGCTGCTGCAGCTGAGGAGTCCCTGGACTCGGACTGCTCCGCAGAAACTCACTTTTAACTTTGACCACAGGGCAGCCCGGCGAGCCTGGCATGTTGACGTCCGGCGACGAGGTCGATGTGTCAGCCACGCTCTCCCCTGGAGCAGGAAATGTTATTGGTGAAGGAACGTCCGCTTGCTGGATTCCTAGTGGCGAGCCCGCTGATCCGAAGGATACTGGGGAGTCTGAGAAAACGAGGTGTACCCTTTTGCTTGAGACTTTTTCTTTCTGACTTTCTATGGATTTTTGATCATTTTTGTCTAATATGAAAAGATCTGGGAAATTATTTTCGGGCTCATGTTGTTTCGGTCGATATTGCACATTATTTGATGTTTGAATTATTTGATGTTGGGCGTTGGAGTGTAAAAACTGCCGGAAGGGTTTTGAAAAAGCATAGTCGTCCTATCGGAGGTGGGGCAAAAAAAGTGTTGGAGGGTGAATCGGGTAATTTTGGAGAAAAATTCTTGCCACGTTCGTAAAAAGAAACGAATATCGATATTGATGCATCTTTTTTTTTTGTATATTCGATGTTACATACGAATCGTTACTTATTCCGTGATATTTTTATTGAATAAATGATTATTGCAACCTGTTTGTCAAACTAAGTGACCCGATTCATCCATCTTTAGAGTGAACAGAGTGGTGGACGATAAATGCGCCGGGACGGAGAATTTATCGCGTGAAAAGGATGTGGCCGTACGTGTAGGTCAAGGAAGGAATGCAGTTGACAAGGCCGTCGATGCTATGCAGTCCGTCACAGTGTACCGACCGGCAATTGCTTGTACAACTGCTCCAAGAATTATTCTTTTGAAATTTTATTTTACTCCACGAGCGATTGGAATTATTGTAATGTTTTCATGATACTCTTGATTTTTATTTAATTTTGTTTACGCTCCAATGAGTTTGCCGGATTCATGGGGTGAAAATTGTCAATATGAATATTCATGTTTGTATTTAACGAACGTGTGAAATTTCCGAACTAGCGAACTCTTGGTACAGTAAACCAATCGATTGAAAACGACAGTACGCACAGGTAAATATGTGTGAATAATTTTACAAAATTAAAAAATTTCACGGTACTCAGCGAGCGATTCCAATAACTGTAACATTTTTATTATATTCTCGATTTTTATTTCATTTAATTTCGCGACAATAACTTTGGTGGATTAATGGAGTGAAAATGGTCAATATGAATATTTATGTCTGTGTTGAACGAACAGGTTAAATATGCGAATCAGCGAACTCGATATTTTTCGATATTTTCAAATTTTACTGCACTCAACGAGCGATCCCAATAACTGTAACACTTTTATGATATTCTTGATTTTTATTTAATTGAATTTCGCAACAATAACTGTGTCGGACTCGTAGGGTGAAAATGCTCAATATGCATATTTATGTGTGCATTTAACGAACCGGTGAAATTTGCCGATTATCAATATCTTGGTCCCGTTAAACGAACGATAAAAAACGACACTACGTACAGGTAATGTGGATAATTTGTCAAAATGAACATTTTTTACTGTACTCATTGAGCGATCGCGATAACTTTTGTGACATTTTCCATGACATCAAGAATATAATAAAAAAGATTTTTAACTCAATTTAATTTCGCAAAAACAACTTTGTCGTCGTAGAGTGAAAGTGAACAATTATCAATATTTATCTATGTATTGAACGAACAGGTGAAATTTGCTGACTAGCACAGTTCGGATCCCGTTAAACGAACGATTAGAAACGACAGTACGCACAGGTAAATAAACGTACTGGTACATGTTTACGTACAGGTAAATGCGTGCGGATAATCACCATGGAAAGGGAAGAACAATTGCGAGATAAACCAGCCTCGATATTCGGTGTCCGTCAACTGAAAGGGATTGAACGGCAGATCCATACCGAGATACCGATTGTACCGGTAGTAATTTCCGTAAGTTATCATTAATGGATCGTGATTATTTGCGGTGTTGCCGCAAGTCCTCGGGATGCAGAGGAATTGGTCGCCCGGCAGACGATGAATTACATTGAAATCCATTGTTATTTACAGTGTATCAATCGTGCAGTTCTTGACTCCTCGTTTAAATTCTACAACCCTCGGTTTTTTAAATACATTTTTACTGATGCGAATAAACGATAACTAACCCCCGCACATTTATTTTACTATAATGAACGAACCGCCCCCTCCTGTCCCCCCCCCCCCCCTCCCGCGGCGCGTTTACCCGGTAACGTCGACCCGACTGAGAGAAATCAATGATCCTGCATCGCTACGCCGGTGCAACGTCTTCGAGAATTACCACGTCAATGAACTGACTTCGAGTACACTGCACATTAAGAAAACCGGCGTGCCTTCCGGGCCTTCCACTCTAGTATTTATTTCCCGGTGTAAAAATGTATACATTGTCTATTATATTTATATATATTTACATCTGTGTAAAATATTTTCAAAATTGTCTATATCATAACAAAAATGATTGTGAATATATATTTTGTCCCAGAATTTGTTATGCAAAGAAGAAAATAAATGAAGAAATTGTCTAAACTCATTAACAAAAAATAATAAAATAAATTATGTGAAACGGCGAGATTCTTGATTTTGTATTTTTACGATTTCATTGGTTCTCGGAATAATAAAACTGTTTTTTTTTTCAAAGATATTAGATCACACGTGGATTGCGAGGCGTTTTTTGATAACGCGAGAAGCTTTTGTTATGTTTTTCTTTTTGGATTTCGAACAAATTTTGACGATTAGATTTTGCTTCGGTATTTCCGGTTATCGAGGGATTTTTTTGATAACGCGATAGACATTTTGAAATTTGTTTTTTTGGATTTTGGATTTTCAGTAGATATTGACGATTGAATTTTGCCTCAGCATTTCCGGTTATTGACCGAGCGAAATTGATGGGAAGTGCGAAGTCGCGTCTCGACTCGAGTTGAGACAGAGCCAAACTAGCCGGTGCATGTCCGGGAAACCGCGTGGGTAGATGTTCGCTAGGTGCAACCGTCGCGCGCGTTTCAACCCCTTCTCGGTTTGCTTCCCCCGCCCCCGTCGCGCGTCACGTCATTCTGCCCACGCTTTCGCTCCCCTCTCCTCGCGAGCCGACAATCGTATCAACGCCGACTTCCTCTGCTCCCTATGTAACATTCGTACATCGCTACCCTGGGAATAGCGTGGAGGTAATGCGTTGGTAGCAATTGAATCTCCTGCCGGGGTCTTGACACGGGTTTCCGCGATCTGCGAAAGGTCATCAACAGACACATTCGTGCCAAGTCTGTCCACACGATCGTATAATTCGACCCTTGATTCCGCACTCGTCAGACAAACCCGTATATGTATCTGTTTTCGTTGTAGGGCTGGATTTAAGTGGGGATGTTTTCTTCTATCAACGTTTTTCTCCACAATTTCTTTCTGTTTTTTCTTGTATGGAACTTTACGCGAGATTTTCACAATCAACTAACCATGCATCTTTTTTTGTTACCAATTTTATTTTTTTTTGGCTTCGCCGATATGAAAATTTTTGAAAGATTTTTATAATCAACAAATCATTCGTCTTTTTTTATGATCAATTTTTTTTTCTGACTTCACAGATATCAAACTTTTCAAGAGATTTTTACATTCGTCTAAATCGTCGATAGCTTTTCGTCTGTATTTTTACTGTCGCCATATTCTTTGCGACGGTCGCGTATCCCAATAAATATTTAATACATGGATCAAGGAATCGTTTATGGATCCCTTTTTGAGGGGTTTGATAGATTTAACATTCTTTTTGTTATCTAACAATGTCATTAGTCAGAAGGGCTCGAAGCTTTGGGATTCATTGGACCCCGTCACAAATTACGAAATATACTATAATAACAGTAAGAAAATAATTCTCACCGTCGCTACTACATCGAGAGTCGACCTTTCTCCTTTTCAACTTGAGGTCTTGAAACAAGCTCATGTTGTCTAGCTCACACGGGCTGCTCGTAAGGGTCATAATTCCTGAAAGCAGAAAAAAAATAATTATTAATAAAAACTCGTGTAAAGTCCACATTTAGCTATTAAATGCTCTTGGGCCAATAGCCATAGGATAAGTGTTTTTTTTCAGTTTTCGCGCGGCTCGCATTTTCGATAAAATTTTAGGACCTCAGTAAAAAATCCTCGTATCTTTAGGCAGCTTCAAACGACGGATGTTTGAGCCAAGTAGAATTGCAAGTAGCACCGTCGGGCTTTGGTCAGACGCTCCTGACCGCGGACACACCGAGCCAAGTGGAAAGATCAACGAATCATCAGACAAGAGGCCGCTAGCTCTTTCAGTCTTCATTTTTCTTCCATAAAAATTGCACACTTTCTTTGCCATCTTTCAGACACAAATTTGCCACTTCCGCATGGACAAAAGTACCAACTACTGACTTTCTATAAATACAAATGTCGTCACATTTGTATTTATGGCAAATAAATTATTTGCGCAAAATTGCGAATTGCGTATTAGGCATAATTTTGCCGAACATTTCTTCGAATATTTAGCAATCTAACTTCTCCCTTTAAAAAAAACAAAAAAATGCTACTACCTCTCCCCCTCCCGCAGGGTAGACACTACACATATACTCACTTTCTCGTCACATTTGTATTTATAGCGAAAAATTATTTCTTTAATATTGCGAATGGTTTTCGGCACCATTTTCGGGTAATGTCGCAGAATAGTTAGGGATCTGACTTTTCCCTTAACTTTGAAAAATCCTCTTACCTCTGCCCCTTGTGCAGGGTAGACACTATACGTGTAACCACTTTCTCGTCACATTTACAGCTAAAAATAAATTATCCAAAATTCCAAATACTTTTATTCCCAATTTTCCCGGACGTTTCTTCGAATACTTAGCGATCTAACTTCTCCCTTCAAATAAAAAAAAAATCTATTACCTCCCCCCCTCCCGCAGGGTAGACACTACACATGTATATACATATATATACAGCGCGTATCGAAGAAGAGCGCGTGCGATGCGATTGCCGTGCGTCTGCTTACGTGCGCACTGGTGCGACGCGCAACGAGCAGCGACAGTGAAAGAAAAAAAAAAGCAAGCTCGCCGCTCTAGCTGTCAGCTAGACGACTGTATGCACCCACAGTGAAACTAGAGGCTAGCGTGTGCACACACGTGCGATCCTCTCGGCGACGGCGGCGCGCATGCGCCTCCCACCGTTCGGATTGACTGTTCGAGCCTCCCCCACCCGCTTGGTCTTTCGGTCATTCGCGGTGCTCGTTCGGTATACGTGGTGCAGTGGGGTCTTTGCTCCCGAGCGTATGTGGGTCAGCAGTCTCACACACGCCGCCGTTCTTGCGTAACAAATGCATGTATGCGCCGCGACGCCGGCGAACCCGACGTCGTCTTCGCGTGCTACGCGATCTTCTCTCTATCTATGCGTCGACGACGAACAACGACGTCGTTGCCTTCGCGTACACTAACACGTTTTTTTTTGTAGCGCAGAAGCGACGACGAACGACGACGAGGCGACGATGCACCCTGCGGCCACCTTCCAAGTTGTTTCAGTAAAATTTCTCCCTCGTTTGAATCGATGGACACGAGTAGGGCACTATAGATAGATATATATGCATCTATTGTAAATTAGGACCTTGGACCAACAACAAACCGAATGAATCCCAAATGAATACAAAAAAATGTAACTCAGATATAAAGAAAATGAGCCCAAAATAGGAAAAAGAAAAATAGCGATTAAAGATAATGAAATAAACTGCACTATAAAGCGCATAAGAAATAATACTGTAGACAGAGTGGACCGATAGTGTCTCATCTGCGATGTAGCCTTAAAGTTGCTAGAATTAAAATTGCATCGATGCTGACCCGCACAGTACTTTTTTTAAATTTTCCTGGGCTTCCAATAACGGAAAGCATAGGCCCAGTCTGGTCTATACGGATTCATCTGTTATATAGCCTTAATTTTTTTACTACACTTCTACTATACTGTAAAAAAAAATAAAAAATAGTTTTGAAATTAAATAACAGTATTGGAATCTTTTTTTTTACATAAACTGTTTCTGAAATATCAAACACATTTAAAAATTTCGAAATTTTTCTTTTCAACGAAAATGGTAGCAAATTAGAGGCAAAAGATCTATAATTTTTATACCTGGTATTTTATTTTTACAAAAATGTACATCAATGGGAAATGGACGTAAGTAATGTAAGCAAATTTGAGGTTCCGGTACATTGAATTTACAATTTATTGTTACACTGTAGATTTCATAGGATTCTGACCGATGCGTGGCAACGGGATCGAATGAGAACTATTCTCATCGAAAGCCTTCGATCGAACTTTTAAATATATTTTTAATATATCTTTAATCTCTTTTTTTAATATAACTCTTCCCGAGCGGATATGTACGTCCGACCTCTGCGTGCGCACTCGGTCGAGAACTCCGGGCTAAATCGAACAGTATTATTGCACACGGCAATTTCATGCACGGCAAAAGATGGTACGATAAGATAAGGAGTACCTACGCTGCCGTAGCGTGTAGGGTCGGAGTGACCTGGATACGTGCGCGAAGGGCTGGGAGACACCTCGTGAAGCTTCGAGTTCTAATTAAAGTATCCTTCGCCGGTCCCGTCGGCGGCCTCCAGTGAAATTTTCATATATGCAAAGAAAGTGGAAGCAAAGAACGCAACCCGCTTACTAATTGAAATTTTTCGTCTCCGATTTTTTTTTTTTTTTTTTTTCAGCGTTCCAGTCTACGAGGTTTTTCGTCTCTTCGGCTCGGACAGGTGGTCGGGCGATTGTACAGAACTTATCGCGAACGAGTCATTGCCGTAAGCAGTCGACGTAGCCACGAGCCGTGTAACGGCCGACGAGAACGGTGAAAGTGTCTCTCCCACGCTATGACATCCTAGCTCCTTCTTTCCTCGTTTCCTCACCTAGCTCCGCACATTTTTTTTTTTTTTTTTAGCGCTCAACCGGACGACCAGCGACTGGACACTCTCTCCCTTTTGCCTACTCGTCTATCTCTTCCTGCATCTTTCGCTTTGTTTTGTTTTGTATTTTTTTTTTTTTTTCGAATTTATCACGCCGTTACTTTCGCGACCATGGCTTTCGTTCAATTTCCTCACGGCTACGCCTCGAGTCTTCCTCTGTAGGGACTGGGCTGCCTCGCCGTTATGCAATATCCTCGAGTTTTTCGACAACGACAAACTCGATCTCATTATTGTTTTCATGACTGAGATTTCTACGCCGTTTTTTTCTAGACTCGACTCGTTGCCATGTTTTGTGGATCGGAAATCGGCTTCGTACGACTCACTTTCGGTCTCATGCTCGAAATACACAGCTTCCTCTATGAGGAAGCAAAATTTGTTTGTTATATTTTTTATTTGTTACATTCGATGGCAATAAAGCGTGGGATTTTTTTCGTTCACGAGGAAAAGAAGAGCCGCACGCAAAAATCGGCACACATAGCAGTTCTAAGATACGAGTGGGAGAGAAGAATTAGAAAAAAAAAATTAATCAAGTTAAATTAAATGAAAATAAAAGAAAAAGAAGCGCGCCGGATCATTAAATTTTAAGAGGTGGCAAACTTAAGTGTTTCAAATTTTTTACCGTAGATTTAAGTGTTTTTAACTTTTTCAACTTTTATAACTTGTTACTCTGGAATTTTTATATTTAGGATTTATGATGTATTATATTCTGATTATAAAGGAGAAATCCGTCGGATAAATTAAATTGAAAATAAGAATAAAACAATGTTCGTAAGCGCGTGAGAAAAAAAAGTCACCGGAGAAGTCATGATGCACACAGCTGCGAGAGTCGTTAAACAGTCTGTTTCCACTCATATTCTCGCGTCGTGGGAAGTAGAGACGGTACGTTCGTGCTCAGACGCGGGCATCCTCTTAGCGCACGTTAGCCACGAGGAAGTAGAACTTTCTGGTAAGCTTTCATAAAGAAATAAAAAAAATTTCTCTCGTCTGTATTTCTCATCTGGGGAAATAAACCGACCGAGGAAATCGGTCAGGAATCGGCGAATTACACACACGCTCATCTGCAATAATTTCTCGGGTGTAAATCGATTAGCGTCGGAAGTTTTCCCGGGACGGAATTATTGAAACAAATAAAATAAAGGCTTCTCTCCTGTCACGGGACCCGGCTTATGAGCCAGCAAAGATGTACAATTTTTTCGTTGTTTTTTTTTTACCATTCGCGAAAGTAAAGCTCCATTCGTGAGAAGGAGAAAAAAACCGAGAAGAGCAATAAAGAAAGCGAACGGCGATAAAGAAAAGTAGATGAAAGTTTCCGGTCTCTCGGGCGATCGAGCACCGAGCGAAAACGATCCGACTTGCGTGGTTACTTTTGCTGCTTGTAGACAGCAAACCAGGACAAAAGGAACAGTGAGAGTCGGTCCCGGGCACGAGCGTCAAGTCCCGTACGTTGAACCTCACCGGCCGAGTGAAAGTTTCTATTATACCACTCTATGGCCTTACCTTACTTTTCCTACGGCAAGCTATGCCGGGTTGTGTCATAAGCCCGTTCCTGTCGAGGAAACGAGTCCTCGACGAAGACGACGACGTCGAGCGCGATTGATCGATTAATAACAACCCGTTCGGAGCGACTGAACGCAGTTATTTTAGACGGGATGTTAGGAAACGCGCAGCTCGTTCGGTTGCAATTACAACTTTTCATACGGTTATTCAATTTTTCGGGTGAATTTGTGACAATAATAATTATTGTTCGGTCATTTGAATTTTCCCAAAGCGCGTAAGAAATTAATTAATTTTATGAGTGCGTCATTTTATAATTAATTAATTTCATAAGTAATTAATTTTATAATTAACTGATTTCATAAGTAATTAATTCTATAATTAATTGTGCCATGGGAGTGAAGATGACGATGGCTGAATTCCATGCGCATATGCGCTATCTTCGCGCAAGAACACGGAATAGAGAGTGGAGTGGGGAAAAAAAAACCGAGGAAAAACTTCGACGATGGAGAAGTTATATAGGATCTCAATTGCGCACTCCAGGTTCCAGATTTCTATGAGTTTGCGTAACGAGCACTATTGCGGGATGCCCGTAGAATCGTTGACTCGTCGTCGAGGCTGTCGTTGTAACTAAATCCGCATTGAGTAACGGGTTAGCTTTTGCCGCTCGGTCGATTTCTCACTCGATATCGTGCCACTACCATCGGCAAATGGGATTTCATTTATTTTTCGGCACTCTGCGTCGTAGTGCTCGAATTAAAAAAAAAAAGAAATAAATACTTTATGTAACAAAATTACCAGATATTCATGATAAAGTGAACTAAAGGTACGCAAATTTACTGCCCTTTTGAGAATCATTTTTTATGCGTTATGTACGAAAAATAAAATGCAGAATCGTTGTTTTTTTCATACACGGTTTATATGTTATTGATGTAAAAAAAAATATATAAAACTTCAAATATCGACGGAAGTCTTCGAGCTTATTTTTCACGATCGTTCGCTTCATACGCATATGTCAACCCTGAAGTGCGCTAATCTTTTTGCACATGCTACTTCGCTCTTGTTAGCAACGAAAACCAAGACCCACAAAGAATCTCAATGTTTGCACTGCAATATTCCCGAAAGCTATTTTTCGAAAATTAATAAATTTACTTTACATAAAAAGTTACCAGAAATTTATGAGAGAGCGAATCAAAGACCTACAAAGTTACCACGTTTTTGAGAATAATTTCTGATGCATCAGTCACGAAAAATGGAAAATAAAAACATTTTTTTCGTACACTGTTTTTCCGATATTACTATAAGAAATAGAAAATAAAACTAAAAATATCGACAGTAGTCTTCGAGCTCATTTTATTTGAAACATTCCCTTCATACCTATGTGTCGACCCTGAAGTACGCTCATCTTTGTGCACATGTTACTTCGTCCCTTTTTTCGCAATGAAAACCAAGCCCGCACAAAATCCCGAAATTTTTGCACTGCACAATCCTCGACGCTATTTTCCGAAGTCCACGGATTCCACGTTGAACGAGCGAAAACCAATCACCACAATAATCTCTCTTAATCCATCGAAAGGCAACACTCAAGTTTTTTCGTTTTTCGATAACGATTTCTCGCCGTTCACACACTCTTCGTTTGTTTGTTTCCTCTACAATTCCGTACAACAAACTCCACGGCCACACAAAATTTTCACACATAAATCCTGCGAACACTCGTTCACGCGTCGAACTGATTTTATATTAATTCGACGTCGAAAGAGTTCACGAAAAAAATCTTTAAAAACTCAATGCACATCCTCCATATCCAGATTCTTTCCCTTCCCTCTCTTTACCCCATTTTCTTTTTATTTTTGCGTCTCCTTTTAATCCTCGTTTTTTCGTAAAATCCCATCCAAACAAAAATCCTCACAGCGCCGGATCTTCAACAATTGTTTTTATTCACCGCAATCGACTCCACAAATTCGAAGTCGCGGACGAGATTTTTTGCGCACGCGCACATGGTCGTCGATTCTTGGAAACAGATCGATCCGCTTCGTATTGAAAATCTCAGAATTTAAACGTCACTCCCAGTGTAAAGATGAAATTTTGATCTCCGATCGGAGAAGTTTGCTTCGAAAAATCGGCCGAAGCCGTGCCGGAAGTCGATCCAGGAGGATTTCGAAAGACCGGAAGCGCGATCGAGCGCGATCGACGAAAGGTCACTCGGCCCGCCCGGAGCCGGATCGAGGCTGGTACTGGTAACCGGAGGTACCGCGGATCAGTTCTTTCGCGGGTAACGAACGAAACGCGTATGATACAAAGTAAGCGGGTGAAGCGATCGCGCGGGCCTTCCCAAAGTTTTTGGGGGCGATGGAGCGGAAGGCAACGACGGCCGCGGACGGTTCTCCGTTCCTCGGCGTTGGATGCGTGGCGAGGATAGTGGTGGTACCAGTGACCTCGATACCGCCGAGAGCCCGCTACGTGCTCTCTGCATCGGCGGGCTCTGCGCTCGCTGCTCGCTCGCCGTCCCCGGCCTCGCAATCTCCGATGCCCCAATGCCAAAAAGCAGTTGAGAACCGAGAGAGGCTCCGCTCGAGGAGTCAACCTCTTCACTCAACGAATGAGCGTGCGCGCGCTCGCCAGAACTTTCACTCTCTCGATCGTCGGGAGACTTCGTCTTCCTTTGCTTCTTCTTCTTCTTCTTGGAGGGGGAGCGCGAGAAAAAACGAAATTTCGACTCTCCGGACACTTTTTCTTGGAAATGTGTAGATTTTTTTTTTTCGATGAAAAATTGTCATCGCTCTAGGGTCGGTGGGGAGTCCAAAGTCGTAAAGGACAAGTTTAGGGAAAGATGTATATAAACATGCTGGTTTATATTGTGTATGAAGTAGGGATAAATGAGGAATTTTGAACACTGGCGTGTCCGGTGTGAAAAAGATGTAAATTTGCTTGACATATTATTATTACATTTGCTATGTATTTTTTTTTTCGATGGTAAAGATAGTTAGAGCTGTGCAGAGTAAGAAATGATTTTGTTAAATAAGGGACAAGCTCGTTTGTTCAGGTTTGAATGTTAAATATGGGGTTTTCTTTCCCGTTTCATTAGCAATTTTTGTTTGGGTTTTTTTTTGGCCAATGGATAAGAAACATTATTCACACTGACAACTCGTGTGATCGAATACTTCCGGAATGAAAGGAAAAATTCTCGATAATCGTGCTCTTTCTTGTTTTTAAAATTTTATTTGTACGCAAAGTATAAAATTTGTGTATAATTTGAAATTATTTTCCTTCTCCGAAAGAGGAACACAGAGCAATGGAGTGGATACGCGAGAAAAACGATATTCAAACGAAAAACGAGTTTGAATGTTAAAAACGAATACCTAAAAGTTGAGGGATTTTGAAATCCCGCGTGTTCGGTATTCAAAATACATAAATTTACTCTTAAGGTCATTAAAGGAGCCACGGAGAGTTGGTACCAAATAGGCGTTGTTTAGCTTTTCTTGGCCAACGGATTAAGAATATAATTTACGACTTTGCCTGCACCGGCCGGGAGCGTCGAGAGTAAAAGGATTGTGAGAGCTGAATTTTCGGCTCTTTCGTCTCTTGGCCCGATGAAGAAAGTAACGAAAGTGCGTTGCGCTGCGGTGCGATGAAAGTTCTTTGGAACGGGCCGGGCCCATCGATGGCCCGGCCGAAAAAATGAAATCAATTGAAAGTGCGCATCGACGATCTAGCGACAATTTGAAGTAACAGTACATCAACTGGGTGCGAAAGTGGGAAGGAACGAAGACCTTGCGACGTGTCGTGTGCAACGACTTTGCCCTTCTTCGTGGGCCTCCGCGAATACCGGTTCTTTTTTTTTCTCCGGTATTCTTATAGTGCTCGGCGTAGACGTACGCACGATTAATCGCCGGGTCGATCGGGCGATCAGCGGGGGCCTGAAATTCTTTCGTTAACGTCACCTGGTCGATCGGAGCACCAATAAAAATCGGGAAAATTTTGTCTCAATGACAAACACAGAGTATAGTAATTCCTAAATAACATCGTATACAAAAAATATTTATTTAATATTCATTTTGGATTATTTATTAAGGAGAAGCTCCCACGATCCCGTGTTCTTCTATTTTTGTCTATTTTTTAATCTACTCTATAGTTAATTCAAGCCATCATAATTTACCTGATTTCCTCATCTGTAATGGTTCTTATTAATTTAATTTTGTATTTATTATGAAGCCAGAAGATAATAAATTTGATCAGAAACTACGCCACACAGTTATCGAAACCTTCTATTTTCGATAAAACTTTAAAGGGACACCAATCCGTTAATAAATTATCAATAACAATATTTACCATTCATTTTCATTTTAAATTTTCCTCGAACAATGTATCGCGCGCTCAGAACCAAAAGGGCGTAAAGGCGCGCGCTCTTGCACGGTCGATCGGTCCTTCCGTCTTTCAGTAGCCGGCGTGTATTTAAAGGATTCGTCTAGCCGGCGCTCGATCTATCGGAGCTGAAGCGACGGTGCTCCTCACGCGCACACAACGAAACAGTTCTGGAGTGCAAGTGCGCGCATGTGTTTCGTCCGTGCGAGTATGAGTAACGAGTGTGTGGGCAGCGGCGTGGTGCATTCGCACGGCTCGAAGCTCGTACCAGCGGCGGAGCGGCATACGGCACGATGCGAGTGGTCGGCCATGGCATACTTACTAATGTCAATCACACCATCGCAGAGCTGTTGCACTCTCGGGCGTGCAGGTATACGCGATAGGTCGCACACAATTTCGCTCTCTCGGTGCGAGTGCGCATTGACCGTGCGCCTCTGCGCGGCGACGGATCGGATCGGAAAGTCTCATGCCTGCCTTTACCGGATAGTCGATGCCTATTCGAGCTTTTCAGTCATCGACCCTTGCGTTCGTTTGAGGCAGAAAAAAAAAATCGATTTCCAACTATGTCGGGATAACTGTACGAGCTTACCCTAAAAACAAGGCTCCGCGCGGCGCGAGTCGCAGAGTCGCACGACTCTATGGCACTTCGCCTTCGCGAAAGATCGCGCGCGCATGCGCATGTCTATTTTCTCTATTAGCGCGCTGCGCGTCCACCGCGGACTCTCTCGATCTCTCGCTCCTTCTGCTGAGGCCAATCTTGCGACTGTACAATTATCAATAGCAGTGCGTGCGTGTGTTTATAGCTGTGTTTATGTGGTATTATAGTGCGAGAGGAATTGGCATTCGTCGTGACAGTCTGGTGTTTCGCATCCGAGCTGCGCTCGCAGCGGGCTGAGCGCCTCGCGCGCTGCACCGAGCGCTTCGATCTGTCCGCGTCGATCGTCGAATTGTTCGGCTACGATTTGTTCTATTTTGTTACCTTGTTGAAGGGTTGAATGATTTTTTTTTTTTATAAGAAACTATTTAAACTGTTGCATCGTCGTTGGCAAGAGGCAATTTAGTTATTATGAAGAAAGTATAGTTTTTTATTTTATTTATTTATTTAGTTATTTTATTTAGTTATTATGAAGAAAGGCATAGTTTTTATAACGGTTCACGCAAAACGATCGAGTTCGCAGGTCTCGCTGGTTGATTTCTTCCGTTTTATCGGAATCGACGGGCAAATTCTCCAGCTATGATTACCAATTTTTTAAATATCCTTGCTAACTGATCAAATGGTTTTTTTTAACAAAAAAAAATTAAATCACTTGCGTCGCCCTTCGCTCGAGTCAATTAACTTTTTATAACAGTCTGCGCAAGCGCCGAAGAAGCGCGCGATCGGTTGTTCCAAAACGATCGACTTCGCCGTCCTCTCTCGGCGATTTCTTCCGTTTTATCGGAATAGTCGAAGACCGAGAGCTCTCTCTCCTACCCAGTCGACGACATTGCATTGTCGCATTGCCGTCTAGGCCGCCGAACATACGCGCGGCCTAGACGCCCCGCGCGACGCTACGGTATTTATAGCGTTCGAGCGAGTTTCTCGATTTTCTAGTTGACCTAGGAATCCCCACAGCTCCGTCGTACCGCAACGGAGATCATTTCGATTTCGTCAGTCTCTTGTGCGTAATCTATAACCGAGACACCTTGAACCGATTCTCATCGTCGGATATAAATTCTAATCGCCGAGCCGCCGACTGCGCGACACCCTCCGCGTTTCTCTTGCGGGAAAATCTACCGTTTTGCTCTTTTGGGCTCCACGCGTTAAAATCACTGTTTTTTTTTTTTTTTTTTTTTTTTTCGCTCTTTCGACTTACACGCTCGAGCGGCCTTGGCGGCGATCTCTGTACTTTCAACGAATTCACGTTATTTATCGGGATTGCGAGCCGGAAGGTCGGTCCACGACGACGAGTATCGGCGGAACGATCTTGACCTTTCGCTCCTGCTGATGGCCAACGACGAACGCCGCCCGGCCACCAACGCCGACACATTTAGGATTATACGAGCTACGCGAGAAGTTTCGACGAACGATTTGCATCACATCGCAACATCCGCGGCCTTGCCGCCGCTTCCACGTACGTCGCAAGAGAGATTGTTGACGCGAGGACGGACTCGATGCGTGGACACATCTCTTCGGAACACGCGCGCGATATTTTACACAGAAACAATTTTCGGCTCTACGGTAAACCGTGGGTTTTTGTACTTCAGGGAACATTTTTCTACTTTACGGTAAATGGGAAATTTTTTATTTTACGGTAAACTGTACACTCTTTAATTTCCGGTGAACCTTAAATATGGTAAACCTTCAATATTTTAAATTCACGGTAAACCGTATATTTGTCAATTTACCGTAAACGGTACATTGGTTACTTTAACGTAAACGGTACATTTTCTACTTCACTGTAAACCGTAATTTTTTTTACTTGCGGCAAACCGTACGTTTTTATATTTACCGTATACGGTACATTTTTTACTTTACGGTAAACTGTACATTTTGTTAAATATGCGGTCACACCACTTCCGGTACCGGAATTCGTACGTGGAATTCGAACGCCTTTTTTACCTCCGTTCAATGTAAACAAGGGAAAATTCTGCTTAATTATTTTATCAAGAAAGACTCACATTTTTTCGTGTCTCGTGTTTATCCGATAATAAAAAAAAAACTTGGTAAATCCTCTTGCACCCGATGTACGCAGTCGGGAGGACTTCGGTTGATTTTTTGCCGTTGGTGACATTGCCACGTGCACATTTCTTAAATTCCTTTCCGCTCGACGAAGCGATGAATTATGATCTTCGAGGATGATTCAATGAGCGCTAAATAACCTTCACTCATAACCGGCTCAACCAACGGTACTCAAAAAAAAAAAAAATTAAAGAGAAACATAACATAAAAAAATGAAGAAATTTTTTTAAAAAAATTTAACTCTCGATTTTAAATTTAATTCTTGATCGTTAAATAATAATCTTTACTGATCAATGCGATTCTGAGGTTTTGCTTTCGTCGAGGTTTCTCCCATTCATAACTTACCCTGATGAACGTCCGTATAGTCCATTCCGATTGCCAACTCCGGATCGCATCAAATTTATCGGGCACTCAAAATTAAAGCCCTTATCTTTTTCAGTTTTATCTTTCGCGAACGACAGTTCTATCGGTCATGGTAAGAGAAAGAATACGTGCGCTCGATCTTTCTTTCTCCGGACCAGAAATGCCTTTTTTTGTTTCTTTTTTTTTCTGTAACGCACACTCACACAAAACTCTTTCCCGCCGTTTTATCCGCGGTCCTTCGCCGTCGCAGCGAGTAACGGTTTCCCTCGTGATTCTTCCTCCGTCCATTCATTCGCTCCCAGCTTCGATCCCGGCGCTGCGCCTCAGTCGGCGAATTCGGCGTTTCGAGCCGCACGACTCGTTCCGATAAAAAAAAAGAAATAAAAAAAAGCATCGACGAGTCCAAAACACTATCGAAACTGACGATGGTTCAAAACACTCGCAGACAGCTTGTCCTCGTTAAACAGTTTCTAGCCGAAGTATTTACACGCCGCGCGTCTCGGTGGATGGAAGAGTGCGTGGACCAAAATGGTGGCTGCGCCGCATCTTACGCAACCGGATATTGTAATTTTTTTTCACAACTAGTTTAGCGGCGGGTCCGAAACCCAATGTGTCCGATGAGTATTTTCAATAGTTTAGATAATCTTTTTTGTTTAGTCCATTTTTTCCAGTCAAATTTTTTTTTTCACCCGAAAAATTCTCGACGCTTGTGTACTTTGGAATTCAGAATTCTTTTTTTTCTCATGCGATCTTGATCGATTTTCTTTTTTTTTATTCAGTCGCAAGGCAGTGACGTTGAGGAACGATAAATCAGGCAGTGATTTTTTTTTGGGTTTTATACTTTTTGTGTATTTTTTATTTTGTTTCGTTTGTTGAACAATACAATCGTCGTCGATTATTCGAAGGCTGGACCGAACTTGCAACAATCCACGATGTCCTTCCAGCACGAGCGTACTTTATGACGTGGCAGTGAGCGTGCAGCGGAGATGTCGATGTCCTTGTGCACCTAGGAGGTGACCAACACCGCGGGGACGTTCACTGAACGTCCGTTTACTCTATTCCATCGAGACCGCTTTCCGCCGTAGTTTCACTCTGCTTGATTTTCTTTTTATTACGTAATTTTAGATTATTTTTTTTCAATTTTTTTTCTTTAATCAACGACGTTGCGATAATTATTTTTTTGTCTTGTGAAAAACACAGCTGTTTTGTGCAAAAATGCGTGCCGGCTGGCGGTGTTCGTTATCGGAAGATCACAGAATTTTTATTTTTATTTTTATTTATTTTTTATTGTTATTTTTTAATTCCTCAGTCCTTGTTTCTCTGCTAATTAAAAACGTTCGGCTCGAACAATGTTCGCTTATTGCGCTATACGTGGAATTATGAAAAACGCTTTCGAACCTCGTCGAAAATATACCGCGTTTCATCCAGCTCCGGTTTTCGCAATCTTCTCAGTCTTATGCGAAAAGTGTCAAATTTTTCAGCCTTCGAGATTCTAAAAAAAAAATTAAAAAAAAAACGCTTAAGCCTCGATACATTTATTTCTTTCTGTAAAGTCGTGATGGACGGAGATTTAGACACTCGATAAAGTTAGTAACAAATTTTTATTTTACATTTCTACATCAGTCAATGAAATGGCACTACGCGTACGAGATTTTAAAGCACACACTTGTCGTCGACACTGGCGTAACCTTCGATTCACGATATTTTCCCACACGCACGAATTCCTGTCGAACGCCCAAAAAAAAATTTTAATTACCATAAAAAAAACACCGAAAATTCAAAAAAGTAGATCTTCATATTTTTTTCTCAGTCTCGCGCTTCCGCATAAAATTGTTTTTCGCCTTCCTCAAACTCTTCTCGCTCCCTCCTTACGCGTACGAAAAACCAGGAGCGCATCGTTTATTATTCTTCAGCGATGTCCACCAGTCCGCAATTTCCTCATCGTCCGAAGCTCAACCTGGAAAAATCGTTGCGCCGAAAAAAAAAAAAAAAAAAAACGAATTTTCGGATCGTCGCGTGTGTAACGTATCGATGACGACGATTAATTCGAAGCACCGGAATCGACCAATTTCGGTGCGAAGGTGCGTCACGCCGGTCGATCGCTCTCCCCCCTCCCCCTCTATAATCTTCTCGGGTTAAGGTGGGTCGTTTGTCGTCGGCCACGTGCTTCCTCCAATCTGCCTCCCTCTATCTTTCTTTCTCTCGACTCTCTGCCCCTCTTTTTTTTCCGCGTACAGCAAAGCCCCGCGTGTTTTTTGTACTTCCGTCGCTTTTGTAAATTTGCCTCTCCGTTTCCTGTTTTTCGTTCCTCCTCGGCTTTCGATCGTCCGTGCGGCTTTCGTTCGATGGATCGATGATTTGTTCGCCGAAGATTATTTTTTGTTTTCTATTTTTTTTTTTACGATTCGTTTACGCGGATGTGAATCCGCGACGACGACGACGAGGATGGCGATGACGAGAGTGTTGCAGCGGAGTTGGCTTCGACAAAGTAGGGCGACGACTGGGACAGCGGCCACGGGCAACGGCGCTCCGTCGAGGAATCCCGCACGCGGGTTCCACCACTGGTGTGGAAGTGGTGGAAGCGAGAACCCTCCTCGTCGTACAGTCGATCCACCGACTCTACTCGTTGCACTTGGTATTGCCTCGAAGCTGCACTCCGCCGCCGTGGCCGAACGCCCCGCGTTCTCCAGTAGGGGAACTCGTGATAGACCCCGCGAGTAATCGCTATAGTCGAGGTAGAGTGCGCGTAGTCTACTGAGCCGAGAGGTGACTACAAACTGCGGGGAGTAAGCGGCGTTAGCATGGCGCTGCTGCTCTCGAGATCGGAAAATAGACGGTGGGACCAGCCCACCGGCTGAGGCCGGGTTTCCCGACACCGGGAAATAGACGCGGAGAGAAGAAAGAATAGGAATCGGTCTGTGATAGGAAAATCCGTATATACATCTGTGGATCTATGGCGAAGATCTATGGCGAAGATCTATGGATCTATGGCGAAGATTTATGGATCTATGGCAAAGATCTATGGAACTGTGGCAATGATCTGTAGGTCATTGGCAAAGTCTATGGATCTATGCCAATGATCTATAGATCTATAGATCCATCTATATGGATCTGTAGCATGTAAGATCTATGGATCTATAGATCCATCTATATGGATCTATAGCATGTAAGATCTATGGATCTATATCTTGTAAGACCTATGAATTTATACCACGTAAGTTCTGTGGATTTGTACTATGTAAGATCTGTGGATTTACACCATGTAAGATCAATGGTACGGTTGTCATCGCAGACGTCGTTGCCTCCGACTCATGGTCCAACTTTCCGGTACCGAATCGTTCACGCGCTACTTGTCTTCGGTTAGTCACGATCGAACGATTTTTCAGGACGCGAGCCATCATTTCGTCGGAGAATTGCTCGCCCATAGAGATGGGCTCTATGGATCTACGAGAGCGGAGGAGATGGACGAGACAAATCAACTATAATTTAACGGTATGGTATTGCCTTAACCACTTCACCGCATTGTCCGTCCTGCCACCAGCTTCGACTTCGAAAGTAACTTCGGTACCTTCAAGGTACTCTCGAGATCTTTAACTGGCTCATCGGTCTGATTGATACTGATTGCCAGTCAAAAGACGATTCGTCGAAGATCGGGCGAGCAAAGAAACGATGATCCGTAAAAAATAAACCAAAGAGAAAGTTTCCAGCTCGGGGCGGACTCGGGTGGGATAATGCCTCGAGCTCCGGATCAACATCTTCGCCGTATCTCGTGTTTTGCCATCGTCGCTTGTGACCCGTCCACGTGTGCGGCTCCGAACGATCCCGGGTGCGCGGCTCCCCTCTTGCGGTCTAGGCCAACGAGATTATGTCCGATAACCGAAAACTTTCTCCGACGTATGGGAAGACAGCGGTGCCTGCTGATCGCACGCTCGCCCCGGAATGGCCCGGAGGTGTGCCGTGGCCTCGGCGCCCTGGTGAACGGGGAGCCTGCGTCTTTCGCAGGAGGGACTCCCGCTGGTTCGGGCTGCGACAGTGACACGGGCACGTTGCGCTGGTCTTGGTCCCGGGAATGAACCGATAGACTGGTAGCGTCGGAGAACACGAGGTCCTGGCTGACCTCCGAGGAACAAACCGGTGACCTTTAGTCTGCACGGCAAACTTCCGTCATCAAAGGTCAATAGCGTGACACAGGACGGAACGGAATGGACGCAGGAATGCGGGAAGCGATGACGGTCGAGCAGGAAAAAAAAGCTGGTTGCAAGGAAAGAGGAAATATCGAATCCTTTCAGGGTTTAATTTACCGTTAGATCCTGCGTGTCAGACTGCGAAGAGTCTTTTTGCTAATTTATTAAAAAGGTTTTTTTTTTTTCTTTTCGGTTTCTATAATTTCTTAGGTCGTTCGAGATTTAAACGGTGGAAATAAGCAAATTGCGGTGCCCAACGATTATGAGAGCGGAGCTGCTGACGTTTGAGTGCGGTGATGAGAGAAGCGAGGTGAATGGGAATTGATTCGTGTGGTTATAGACGACGGCGATCGGGTCGCGAAGCGATGACGGTCAATCAGAAAGATAGCCTGGTTACATGGAAACGGGAAATATCAAATCCTTCTGGAGTTTGACGCTACCGTGACAGCCTGCGTAACGGACTTTTTCGCTAATTCATTGAAAAGCTTTATTTTTTTAATCAATTTCTATCACTTCTTCCGTCGGCCGCGATTTAAACGATAGAAATTTAATAAATGGCGATGTCCAACTATCATGGGAACAGCGTTCGTCGACGTTTGACTGAAGCGTTGACAGCCAATCGGGAAAAAAGCCTGGTGACATGGAAACAGGAAATATCTACTTTATCGAGTCTTTTTGCTAATTCGTTGAAAAACTTAATTCTTTATCAATTTCTTTCATTTCTTCCGTCGTCCGCAATTTGGGCGATAGAAATTTAAAAAAAAATGGTAGTGTCCAATGATTATGAGAGTTCGTCGACGTTTGACTGCAGCGACGAGAGGAGCGAGGTGAATGAGAATGGATTCGAGTGGTTATAGACGACGGTGACGGGGTCGGGTCGCTTCGTTTGAACGCATATCCGGGTCGTCTATTGTTTGTCGCAGGATTAGATGACCGTACTTCGGCAGAGAGGCGAACAGCCTATTTCCGTCCGCGATGCGAACAACGCGAGTGCGCCCGGCCTCGCTTATGCCGGCTGCGTGTTATAAACCGTCCACCTTTCTAACGATCCCATTTCGCCGGACCCTCCTCGACTGATATGCGTATCACTGTTCATCGGTTATCCCCACGGTCCTGGTCGATGCGATTTCATTGGAGAAAATTATTTCCGCAATTGAGCAATCCGAACGACAGCTCCGAAGATGCTTTCCTCGGATTATATCTTAATTATGGTGACAGTTACGAATATATTAATTATGGTGTCAGAGATTTTTTTTATAACGTTCATCTTCTTGCAACAGTTATCTCTACGATCTTGGTCAATGCGATTTATTGTGAGATTTATTGGAGCCAATAATTTCCGCAATTGCGTAATTCGGACGACAACTCCGAAGATGTTTTCCTCGAGTTGTATCTTCGTATCAGTTACCAATATATTAATCATACTGACGAGAAAAAAAACCAACTTCATCCAATGGTTATCCTCACGATCTTGGTCAATGCGATTTATTTTAGCCAATCACTTCCGCAATCACGTAATTCGAACGACAGCTTCGAAAACAACTGCAACTATATTAATAATAGTATCGATAAAAAAAAATGTAACTTTCTTTTTCCAAATAGTTGTTCTCACGATCTTGGTCGATGCGATTAATTTCAGCCAATCATTTCCGCAATCGCGTAATTCAAACGACAGCTCCGAAGACGCTTTCCTCGGATTATATCTTGGTATCGGTTACGAATATATTAATTATACCGACGAGAAAAAAAAATAAATAAAAAAAGCCTTCATCTTTTTCCAATAGTTATGGTATTCATGGTGTGTCGCGTCGTTACGCTCCATGCCGTGGAACTCTAAGGTAGGGAGATCCTCCAATGTCCAGGTATATAAAACGTGCAAGTCCCCCTCCCCCCATAATCCCCCCTCCGAACGGGGTACCGCAAGCCCTACTGACTTACAGAACTACTTTCCCTTCTTTCTCACGTGGCGCGCGGCGTGTTCTCCGCGCCGTTATTCAAGCCGCTTCGTCGGGTCTGAGCCGAGCCAGCGTTCTCCACTTCTTCGTCGAGAGTGAAACACACGCGCCGCGATGGAACTTTCCGTTCCGGTGTGGGAATGCACGTGCGTGAAAACGATACACGAGCCTAGAGAGAGAGAAAGACAGCGACGGGGAAACGAATGAAAACGAAAGGGAAGACGAACGAGAGTTTTTAATTTCTTTTTTGTTTCTACGCTTCGGAGTTATTTTTAATGTTTCGATGATCAGCGAATGAAACTTTACTTCCTCGACGATAATAACGTTCATTATTGAGTCGATCGGACCTTGAACAAATTATTTTCAAAATATGACATAAATTTGTTGTTTTATCGTGAAAAAATAGTAATTAAGTCCCCGCATTGTAATATATTTAAAGTGAAATTGCATTCTCGGAGCCGCGAACACCGACTGTTTGGACGGCTATTTCTGCCGGCCGTGTCTCGTAGCAGTCGGTGAACATGACCACGAAATAAAAAGTCGCTCTCGATTGGCTGTTCGCGCGGTGCGACAGCGGGCGAGAACGTTTTCTGGGTCAAGATTCAAGTTTCTTGCTGTGTACCGGTGGCTCGAGGCTCGTGGTCTTGGGCTTGGCCGTTGCGAACACGCTCGAAGTGCCGTTTCGTTTCGAGCTCTGCTACGGGGTTCCTCGATCGTTGCGACCCCCCGAATATCATAGAAAATAATATAGAATAATATAGTTTGGTCGAGTGAATATAAAAGCGTAAAATCGACATAACTTCACGGGATGCAAACTTTGAATCATTCCATCTCTGCGAGCTCCGCCGCAAGATCTGACTCAATATTCCCATACAATCTATATCGATTTATACGTACAGCGCCTTATCGCGAGCAAATCATGCAGGGATCGAGAGCGCTCGAGAAGTTCCCGTGGTTGCCGGCAAAATTGATCCATCGACGAGTACGTCCGGAAATGTCACACCAAATAACAGAAAGCCATATATAGAATAATATAGTTTAGTTGGGCCAATATGAATAGTCTGTGAGTATCCGCGAGGTATCTGTAAGTATCTGTAAGTATCTGTGTGAGTGTCCAATTACAAATAATAATATAGAATAATACGGTTTCATTCCGGAATATAAAAGTGTAAAACCTACACAACGTTACGGGATGTAAGCTTTGAATAATTCCAGATGTAAACTTTGAATCATTCCATGCCTGCGAGCCCCGTTGCAAGGTCTGTCTCAATATCCCCGTACGATCTATCGATTTCTATGTACAGCGGCTTATCGCGAAGGAATCATGCAGGGATTCGAGATCGATCTCGATCTCCCGAGCTCTCGAGAAGTTCCCGTGGATGTCGGCGAGATGGCCGAAGAGACCCATCGGCGAGTACGTAGAGAAACGTAACACGGGGATTTAATGTTTATATAAAACACGACACGCGAACCGGCAACGGGCACGATGTTGCGCATGCGCTCGTTTGTTCGAACAAATGGGAACTTGGCCACTCACCCGCATAATAAATAAATCGTTGCCGCACGGCCTACGAAGTATACAAAGCTGCATCGCGAACAGGGGGAAGGCTAGATGAAAGCAGCAGCGAGCGGCGAGAGAAGATGCAGAGACGTTGATCGCCGATCCTCGATCGTGACGATCGCCGTTTAGCGTGGGAAACCAGTCACGCCGTCGTCGCCTCGTCGCGGGTGAGAAAACGCGAACGTACCTCCCACTCCGAGCCAGGCACAGAGTTTTGCGGTTTAAATTGCATTTCGTCACAACTAACAGTCGGACTAATGAAAACGGTGAAACTGGAGTTTGGTTTGCTCACGAACGTTTGTATATGATAAATAATATAATAATACGACAGTTTCGAAGAAAGACAAGGCCTCTTCCTGCAACCGGAAGTGGCCATTTGCTCAAAGAATCTGACCTAATCCGTGCCAGACAGAGTTTTGCGGTTGAAACTGCATTTCGTCACAACTAACAGTCGGACTAATGAAAACGGTGAATCTGGAGTTTGGTTCGCTCACGAACGACTATATATAACACAATACGATGTAATAATGCGACAGTTCAAAGAAGGAAGAATGACAAGTCCTTTTCTTGAAGCCAGAAGTGGCCACTTGCCCGAAGATTCTGACCTCTTAATTTTGCGGCAGAAAGTGCATTTCGTCACAACTTACAGCCGGTCTGATGAAAACCGTGAATCTGGAGTTTGGTTCACGAACGGCTGTACATAATTAATATAATAACGCGACAGTTGAAAGACGGAAGAATGACAAGTCCTATTCGCGTAACCGGAAGCAGCGACGTGCCCGAAGAATCTGACCTCTTAGTTTTGCGGCGGAAATTGCATTTCGTCACAACGGACAGTCGGACTAATTGAAACCGTGAATCTGGAGTTTGGTCCGCTCATGAACGGCTATATATAAGTATTATAATAACGAGACAGTTGAAAGACGGAAGAATGACGAGTCCTCTTCCTGAAACCGGAAGCGGCCACTTGCCCGAAGAATCTGACTTCCCAATCCGCTCCAAGCAGAGTTTTTCGGTTGAAATTGCATTTCGTCACAACCGACAGTCGAACTGATGAAAACCGTGAATCTGAAGTTTGGTTCGCTCACGAACGACTGTATATAAATAATGTAATAACGAGACAGTTGAAAGACGGAAGAATGACAAGTCCTCTTCCTGAAACCGGAAGTGGCCACTTGTCCGAAGAATCTGATCTCCGCTGTTGCGGCGCGCGCGTACATGGATGACCAATTATCGCCGACACGCTTTCCGCTGGCATCGAAACTCCGCATCATCCGTTGATCTCCTCTTGCGAGATGAACGGAGAGAGCGAAGGAGAGACGTGAAACGAATTAAATTTGTTTGGCGTCGCGTTGAGAGGAGCGTCCCGTTCGTGTCGGCAGTTTTGATGTTGAGCGCACGGCCGTCGTCGAGCGGCCGTGCGCTCAACATCGTAGGTCGGCTTTATTTGTACGCCGTCGCGTTCCATTTAGAAGAGCGGACATTGCAGATAGCTGCGTTTTGCCTGCCGAGAGAGCCGGCGCGCGCCGATCCGTCGCACTTACTCCGTTCGAGATAGCGTAGAAAGCGCTCGTCTGCCGCTGATCGTTATTGTCTGGTGGTGCTTTTGCTTTCTTGCCTGCCGGCACTTCCTCGTTCGCCTGACCTTTCTCTTAGGACTTGTTAACCGGGCCCGGGCTATCTTCGAGTTACGATCGCTCCATCTTACGCTCGCCTCCGGGAACTCCGATTCGTTGCCCAACCGTGAGCCATCGCTGTTGCGGAGATTTAGGTCCCTTTTTTTCAAATGTTTCAAACTCGTATCCACAAAGCTGTGAAAACGAGTATCGGGAAATCAAATATTATCGAACTTAATTCGATGCAAAAAAAAAAAAAAAAAATCGATAAATTATTATCATCGACAGTTCCATCGACGACGATGAATTTTCAGCGAACGGACCGTTCGCGAAACAGGTACATGTAAATATTACCTGTGCAACGGACAGACGATAGTCTACTGGCTCGCCAGCAATGTCGGGGCTTTTGTCGCTGTTTAATTATCTGGTTGGCACTCTTATATATACTATATATATATATATATATATATATCAGAGTTTAACGACCTCGACAACTAGCCGCGAAGCCTGCCAGGGGACCCGGGCTTTTTTAAAACAATAGTGAAAGTTCAGCTACAGGAAGCAACAGCTACACCGTAGCGATACTCGGTACACCATCGTGGAATCCTGCAACGAATGGCTAAACGGCGAATCCTTTCGTTTTCGCCTAGACGATCGGCCATGCCTCGTGTATCGAGAGTGTCGAAAGCGGTCCAGATATATTTATTCCATCGACAAAGCTCACCTCGCCGAGGACCGATACGCGTACGCCCGTGCATAGAAAGTAAGGGGCAAATGTTACTAACATTTGAGATGTACTCTCGAGCGTTCACTCCCGTAACTTTCACTGACGCTGCTTTTTTACGCGTCGGCCGCTGCTGACGCGAATGTTTTTCGGCGATCACGCACCGCCGCCAGAAAACATTACGAAACCGGCGATGGTGAAATTTCGGTCCGCCGACGTGAAGGGGGCTTCGACAGGAAGGTCAAGGGTGTAATAATATATAAGGTATAACAACTTTCTCGACGCAATCTACACTAGATTTACGTCATCGACGGATATTTATTATGATTTGTGATTCGAGTTTTCAAAGGAGTTTTTCAGGAATAGGTAACTTTAGCTATTCTCGTTGCATTCTTTGCACCGAGAAAAATAATTAACTTGAAGGGTGGCGTGCAAATAATTATTTATTTAATTCAATATTCATTACTTATTTTTATGAAATATATATATGATTGCTTGCGAGACGCTCGGTAAGTAAATTATTTTTCTGGGTGTGCGATTCGGTGACTTGTGCACGATGATGCGGTGCACAACAGCGCTCTGCAGTATCGTCATGTCCAACTAAACTCTTTTCTGGACCAGATACACGCAACTTCCGGTACAGAAAACTCATTTTTCTACCGGAAGTGATGTCATAGAAAAAAAAAAACGTCACTTCCAGATTGGAAATCTCATTTTTCTACCGGAAGTGCCGTCGTATCGGAAATACGTCACGTCTATTTTGCAAATCTCATTTGTCTATCGGATGTGACGTCAGACAGAAAAAAACGTAACTACCGGATTGAAAATCTCATTTTTATACCGGAAATGACGTCATACCAGGAAAATGTCGCCTCCTGTTTAAAAATGTCGTTTTTCTAGCGGAAATGACGTCATAGCGGAAATACGTCACTTCGGTGGAAAAATCATGTGCGAGGTAACAGAGTAATTTGTATCGAATTATTATTATTATTGAGCATTCTTATGCAGATCGTATAGGTAGGCTTTGGTAGGATAAGGAAAGGAACTTATACGGGAAACGCGAGCGTGTGAAATAGGAAGCCATCAATCCGCTAATGCCATCATACACTCTGCAATTCCAGCAGCGTACAAGAAGAGGATTTCGTAAATGGAGAAAGTGTCAATGCATTCACCTTTAGCGAGTTCGCAGCCTCGACCCAGCAGAGGTTCTCCGTTCCAAGCACAGAAGCTTATTCGCAGCTTCTTTTTTTGGGTGCATCGCAATATCAATGGACCCTGAACGGTTCCATTAACGCGCTCCCCCTGAAACCCGAGAATCGGTTGAGAACTTTGAGTCAGCGCGCAGTTGTTCGCGAGCGAGGTCGACTTGAACTTTCTCTTTCGAGTCTTCTCGTTACCGATACATCCGAGTGGAACACTCTCAGCTGCACGGAAAGACACGAATGCATAGCGTAATCTTTTGCCACCGCCTGCTGGATCGAGGAACGATGATGAATCAAGCTTCGTGCATTCTAACTATCGCGCGGCTGCTGTAAGGGTGGGCGAAACTGCTCGGCGTAGGTTCGATCCAATCACTTGGGTTTATTGTCTCTTTGTGTGGTTAATCATGCAAGTAACTTCGGTCGGTCGGTCGCCAACAAATTATCCTCTCAAATTTTTCAAACGAGTTTATCATTTCTCCCAAATTCGTGTAAAAAAAAAAAAAAAAATGAATCAAGCTTTGTGCGTTCTAACTATCACGCGGCTGCTGTAAGGGTGAGTGAAACTGTTTCGCGTAGATTCGATCCAATCACTTCGGTATATTGTCTCTTTGTATGGTTAATCATGCAAGCGGCTGCGGTCGGTTGGTTGCCAAGAAAGTGTCCTCTCGAATTTTTCAAACAAGGTTCTCATTTCCCGCTTTATTTCAACCAAACAATGGTCGTAATAAATTAAATTAATTAATTTTTCCTTAATTAAGTAAATTTCCTTAAATATTGACCATAAGATTTTTCTTGCGCATGTTGGTGTTGTAATACATTATTCCGAAAAAGTACAATCACGCACACAGACTAAACACACGGTGAGAACTGACGTCTAGTTAGTTCCTCGTACGATGCAAGCAAGGCACACGACACGATCTCCGAGTGAGCTCGCACAAAAATTATTATCCGAGACCGCATGTGCACCTCACTTTCACCTTCGCCGCTAATTATGCCGTGAGATGAAGGAAGAGGAAACCGGTGAGTTCTCGCGTGTTAGTTACATGCTTCGATTACACGACTAGACCGTTCCATATTTATTGCTGCAGCTGAAAACCTACTCGAGCGGTTAATTTCCTTTCCGAGAATATAGATGGACATATTTTACTAAATCTGATAGGGAAACGTAGCCAATGTCATTTCCACTAAAATCAACAAGGTAAGAAGGTAAGTTGGAACAGATGGCATTTCGTCGTCCGAAGTATCTAATAATTGCCCGGACGAAGCTACAAAACGAAAAATCTCACCCAAATTTTTCGCGACGATTCGGAGAACTCGTCACTTTGACCCAAAAATAAGGTCCACACTCATCCAGTGACCTCCATCGTAACGCGGTGCGATTGTGGAAGAAGACAGGGCCTCGAAGATAAAAATTCCGAGACGCTACAGATCCGGCGTTGAAGGGGCCAAGGGGTTGTTGTTCGGCAGAGGTCGATGGAGGGGCGGCTGCAGTGACGTCACGTAACATCGGGGACAGGGGAGGATCGAGGTTGGCGAAGAGTGGGGCGGAGGGGAGGCGGAGGGGGTTCGAGGGAGGGGGTTGAAGCAAAGGGGATTTTCTCCGGGGTGGGGATCGGAGCCGGCCGCACGTCGGAGAGGGGGTAAAACGGGGCGACAGGGTAAGGCGGCGAGGTGGGGGTGCAGGTGGTGGTGGAAGCTCTGCCGAGTTGAATGACCGACCTAGACTCGGAATCAGGGGTGTGTAATGTATGAAACCAGCCGTAATGGCAACAACCCTCCTTCAAAGCAATCTACAAGGGTAGGCTTTACACCCTTCGACTAGAGTCACGTTTGTAGCTGTCTCTCGGTTTATTTTTGCGTATAAGACTGTACCACCCCTCCCCCCCCCCCCCCCCCCCCTCCCCCCTTACGGCATTGTACGTATGAGTTTTCGCCGTTCCAGACGTCGTAGATATCCGACCGGCCTGCCAAGAAAACAGAGACAACGCTCGAGTGCTCTCAAAATATGTTCCTTTTTCACCCTGCATCGAAATGCAAAAAAAGATTAGATTTCTTCGAAACATTTCATTTATAGGATAATGCGATCTTGAGGTAACGACACGGCCAGAAAAATTATTAATTTCGACGGGAAATAAATATTTATTTGGTTCAAGTAAATATCTTCATTGATTTAAATAAATATTTATTTACAGTGAATGAACATTTATTTAAATCATACAAATACTTGCTTAAATCGTATAAATATTTATTTCAATCGTATAGATATTTATTTAAATCACATAAATATTTATTTAAACTAAATATTTATTTGCGGGACGCCGGTAAAATGAATTATTTATCAGAGTGTATTTATACCCTTTTTTTTATCGCTACAATTGTCGACAACCGCGAGACTGTTAAACGTTGAAGATCTTTTGTTTCTCGATTAACATTAATGATTCAGAAACAATGGTCACTCTACGCACGAGATCGCGACCGAGTCCGCCGACGGGCGAAGAGTTCACCGACCCCGAGAGCTCGCGCTCGACCGCGACAAATTTTCGCAGGAGGCTTCGCATCCTCGGCTCTTCTCCCGAGGGGCGTAAAAAATGTATCTAAAATCGATAAGAGACATTAAAAATATTTGGTGACGGAAAAAAAAATAAAAAATCCGCCACGAGGTTGCTGTATAATTTATCCTGACTCTGTAAACTCCGTTCGAGCGTCACTGGGCGCAGACCACGTGGTTCGTATTGATCCTCTTCGGTGGAACGACGAAGAAGCACAGACGAACAAGTGAGAAAGCGCCGATGGGTGGGGGAGGGGGTGGGGGGGGGGAAGGGGATGGCAGCGTAGTTCCAGTTCTCTCTGTCTATCGAATTACCTCACCGCACTTTCCGTCTCACTTTTTCTCAAATCTCCCGTCGCCCCTCCGTCTCACTTTTCCGCGCCCTCCTCGTTCCCGTTGCACGCTCTCTCTACACCGTTTCCCTTCTTCGTCATCGTTAAACTCCCTGCCCATTCCCTCTCGACCTCGAATACGACCCTCGTCGCTCCGACTGTCCGTCCTCGTTCATCGTTTCTCCTCTCACTCGTCGCAGAGGGTAGCAGCCTAGTGCCCCTGCCTCTCGGTCATTCACCCCACCGGCTAGTCTCCGCTGTATACTATATTTGCGATTCTCCGTCTACGCCACTTTACGGTACTATAAACAAAAAAAAAAAAAACATTCAAGGATTCGAGAATTCTTCTTTTTTTTTGCCCGTCCGAGGAGTGGACCGTTCTTCACACCCCACTTAAACCCCCTCCGACTGGACGACATGGATCGTCAGGATAAAAAATAAGATGCTTAACTATATATATATATATATTTTTGTCGATATTTGGCAAGTTTTTTACCAATTTTTCGCTGGTCCACGGAAGAACGTAAGATGGTCCGATCGATCGTACCGTGCAAAGGATTGCGCAACGCCTCGGCGAAAAATAATCTTCGGTGCAACTTTACGGTAATTTAAACAAAAACAAAAACATTCGAGGATTCCAGAATTCTTCTTTTTTTTTGGCCGTCCAAGGAGTAGACTGTTCTTCACCCCCCCGGACTGAAGGACATGGATCGTCACGGTAAATAATTATGTGTTTTTGAAATATATCTTAATGTTATTTTTTTTGCTTCGAGACGAAGCCCATGCTTTATTGATACTGTGAAAGTTTTTCGCCAATTTTTCGCTGGTCCACACAAGAACTTAAAATCATGCGATCGATCGTACCGTGCAAACGGTTACGCAACGTCTCGCCGAAATATTATCTTCGCTGCACCTTTACGATGCTACGAACAAAAAGTTCAACAAATCGAAAGATGTAAAACAAAATCTTTTTTTGCCTTACAGACGAAGCGCCTACTTTATCGACATTTCGCAAATTTTTCTCTGGTCCACGGAAGACCGCAAAACGCTCCGATCGATCCCACCGCGGAAAACGATTGCGCAACGCCTCGTCGAAACATAATCTTCGGTGCAAGAGACTAGCGCAAGTAGCTCGCGCGCGAGTTGCGGGGTACGTTAACCCCGCGACCGGCGAGCTGCTTTCTCCGTTCCGCGAACGCCAGACTCTTGTCAAGCAACGTACGACCCGACGATCGTGCATCGTCTCTCCTTCGCCAGGCTCGTAATATCCTCGCGATCATTAACTTTTTGTGTTTTGATCATTCGATTATTTGCCGATAGGTAAATTGAAAAAAAAAATCTTAAGCTCGTTTACGGTGAAATCGCCAAGTTGGGACGCGAGCAACAAGTTCTTGGAGATGCGTTCTGATGACGCATCTCTTCGCTCTTCGTCCGACGTCCCGAAGAGAACCGTGCGTGAAAAACGGTTCGAGGAAAAATGGTCAAAAAATTTGTAAAAAAAAATAAATAAAAAAATAAGAAATGGAATTAAAAAATCGCGAGATGGAAATTTAAAGAGATTCGCCGAAGAGAACCGACGATGGATACATTAGTGCGTGCGCGCGTTTGGCAGCCACGCCGGCGGAAGAGGAAGCGAGGAACAGACAAGGACAAGAAGGGAAGCGCGGGGAGGGGAGGGGGAG
The DNA here is from genome assembly GCA_933228735.2 of Amblyteles armatorius. NCBI lineage: Eukaryota > Metazoa > Arthropoda > Insecta > Hymenoptera > Ichneumonidae > Amblyteles > Amblyteles armatorius. The sequence continues at coordinate 10,338,468 of OW121695.1, read as the reverse complement.
GGGGTTCGGGTAGGGGAAGGGCGCCCTTGCCCTTGGCATTGCCGCTCGATACGAATGCTCAGGGCTGTCCAAAACACCGGGGGAAAAGTTAATTCAACCAACGATCCAGACGAGCCATCCTTCCATCGTCCTTTTTTTTTTCTTCCGAACCGAACGTATCGAATGATGGGTAGCTTCCGAAATGTATTTAGATTTTCATAGCTTTTTATGTTTATTTTTATAACTTGATCATTTATTTATTATATGAATTATTTGTATAATTTTTTTTATAACGTAACCTACCGAATAAAAGTTCACTTCGAAAGCGTATTTAAGTTTTTATAGCTTTTTATGTTTGTCTTTATAATGTCATAATTTATTTATTTTATAAATTATTTATAATTTTTATACCGAATAAACGACGGTTTCCGAAATGTATTTAACTTTTCATAGCTTCCTATACATATTTTTATAATTTCATGATTCATATTAATTATATAAATTATGAATAATATTTATATCGAAAGCGTGCAAGTAACTAAAAAAAGTAAAGGATCAGATGCTTTCCTCGCGCGTTTTTATTATCGTAGAATGATGGCGGTAATACTTTTTGACTTAATTTATTTTGAGTGATTGAGAGAAAAGCCTGAAAGTGAATTTATCAACGGCCGGCGAAACAGGAAGCGAGTTTGAGAGCCGCTGAGCCAAGAGAAAGTCGCGACCGACATATTTTGCGTGTCGTGAGTCTACATAGTAATGCCACAACTACCGCCGGGTCCCTCGATATACCAGCTCGCCGAGAGTCTCTCGCTTAGCCGCGCAAGAGCAGCTACGAGACTTAGAAACGACTCTGGATCGTCGGCGTTAAGTTGGAAGAGGGACGACACGATCATGCGAACGGGTCCGTCTCGGGTTGCGGGACCGTGACGAGGACGGCGCAGTTGCTCTTGCGCAGACTAGACTAGAGTCGCGCAGAGTGCGCATGCGCATGCGTGTATTTTTTTTTAATCCACGAACTAAAAGAAACTGCACGCGAAGCGATCGGGTAATTACTTAATTCGCCACACGTAAAACTGCTACGGACGCTGCCGGTGCGTTTGCACCGTTGCACCTCGCTGTAAGCCAATTAAGGTGTTACGACTGCTCAGTAGGGGTGTGAATAGCGTTTCAATTGAATTGAATTGAATATTCGAAAATTTGAATAATTCGAATATTTATGAATATTACAAAAATTCTAATATTTCGAATAATTTTTATGAATTGGATATTCGAATTATGAAATTCCGATTACAATTAAACCGAGCACATAAATTGTATTCATCGAATGCAAAATTTTGATTACTACAATATTTTATAATGACCATTATCGTTCATTATAAAGTTTCAAATTAATGTTTGTAATTATTGGAATAATTCGTTTGCCTGATTGGAACATTTGGACTATTAAAATCATTCGAATATTCTTAATTATTCGAATATTTTGAACATTCAGATACGAATTATTGATATTTAATTCGTGATGAATTATTCAAATTTTTGAATATTCGCATATCCCTACTGCTCAGCCATTATCAATTTTCCGGGCGGTGTCCATTCAGAGTCTCGGAGCTTTGAAAGGGGGTAAAAAAAAATAACAATAAACTACATTTGCAATGGTAAGAAGAAAAAAGCGCGGAGATAAGAAGAAGGGGGATGAACGGGGACGGGGAGAGCCGGAGCCGGAAGCAATGACCGTGGCTCAAGCTCGAACGATCGGTTGGCCCGATAGAGAGGAAAAGAGAACCAACGCAACCGAACACATGCGTATAGTGTACGCGCTCGATAAGAGAGTTAAGGCCGACACATCATCCCGCGGCTGCACTACACCGTATACTATATTGTTTATTACTATCGTGCCGGGACTGACCTCGCTCGTCGATTGCGGGATTGCACAAGAATGCACGTACACGCATTCGCCGCCACCTTCGATACATGGAAATCTACTTGTTATGTAATGGAGGTTCAATTTTTTATTTTTTATTTTTTATCCTTCAGTTATAATTATTTAAATATAGATTAACTTCAGCTTCATTGGCTGAAAGTGTTGAGTGGATTTTTCTATTTTTCAGTTTGGACATTTTTCAATTACTTAATGATGATTTAATTATTTAATTGGGCCGAAATTGTCGGGCTCGTTTTATCATGAAATTAAACTGTCGATATTTGTTTGTGTGTGTGTTTGTTTTTTTTTTTCTAGTGAAGAAATATCGTGTCGACGAGTCGTCGGTGTGAAACGAGCTTAAAAGATATTCGCGTGCAGAGCGAGCGAGCATAACGAGTCTCGCTGACTCTTTAGCCTGTTCTTTTGCTAGGCGGTGTGTTGCAATGGCCCAGAAGCAGGCAGGCGGTAGCTAGGCGAAGGGTCAAAAACACCGCGGGCGGTTTCTAGGCCATGAGCTGCTATCTATAAACCCCTACATAAGTCCGCACCCTCCGCTCGCCACCGCCTGCAGGCAAGCTCGAGACTCCCCTCCAGCATCGTCCCTCGTCTATTCGACGGCCCCCCTCCCACGTACGACTACTACACTACACCGCCATCGCCATTGCCAGTAATCCCAGTAATATCGCGTTCCGAGAGTCGCAGCTAGACCGTGGCCACTATACAAGAACGACTTTAAATAGAAAAGGAAAGATGAGGAAGGCGCTGCTAGGAACGCCGCCTCGGAGCCGAGGAAAGACGGAAGAAATTGGATCAAATTTGTATACTTCCGGTTGTCGATGCCTTTTCGATATTCCAAGCTATAATCGTGCAGCGCTGTACAACAACGACTTTAAATAGAATGGGAAAGATGAGGAAGGCGCTGCTAGGAACGCCGCCTCGGAGCCGAGGAAAGACGGAAAAAATTGGATCAAATTTGTATACTTCCGGTTGTCGATGACTTTTCGATATTTCACGCTATAATCTTACAGACTGTACAAGAACGACTTTAAATAGAATAGGAAAGATGAGGAAGGCGCTGCTAGGAACGCCGCCCCGGAGTCGAGGAAAAACGTAAGAAATGGCGAGAAATTTGCATACTTCCGGTTGTCGATTAAGTTTCAATATTCCACGCTACGATCGTACAGCACTGTACAAGAACGACTTTCAATGTCAAAAGAAAATATGAAAACAGATGACTTCCTCCTTTCTGCCCCATCCGCTAAGAACCAGCCAAGAAATGGGAAGAGAATTGTGTCCTTCAGTTTCTACATGACTTTTCCGACAACTCCACATTCACACAGCTTTTGTTGTTCATTCCTCCCACCCTGATCTCCCCTTCCTCCCTATCTCAAACTTGACAATGGACCGATCTCTCGAAACAAGCGCGCCTCGACTCGAACGGCGAACAATTCTCCCTACCCGGTTCAGCGTGCCCCAACTGCAGATCTACCCAACTTGGGAAGTAGCGTTATAGCAGAATATAGTAAGAACAAAAAAAAAACACCTCCTTTCTCGCTAGGTTATGCAACCGCGAGTCTGTTGATCGCGTGCGCTCATTCTCGCTTACACGCTCATACTCCGTTCCTCATTGGCGAACGAAAGTAACGCGGCAAACAACTCGGCGCGTGACCGTTCGCTTTCCCCTTTGTCAGAGGTTCTCAGCCTTGCGTACATTTTTCGTCGGGTACACCGTACAGTCTGCCTCGGATCTTCTTGGATCACACGATCCACCTTCGATCGAACGATAATGTGTATTATTATCATTTTTTTGTTCGCGTCATCAGGAGACTTCAGCTTCCGCCCGGAAGCGAAAGACCGGAAATGCAACCGTGGGAGACTCTTGAGGGATTTCGTGTCGTCGCCCGGTCGATTGTTCGTCCCTCCACGCCGACGAACAGTCCGTTCTAGTTGCGGATCAACAGTTTTTGCACCAACAAAAAAAAATGAAATTGTTCTGTTATTAACAAAACGAATTGATGTTACTGTTTTCTACGGTCTTCTCTGCGGATCCCCTCGGATCAGACTGCAACACACACACACACTCGTACATTGGAGTTCCCCTTCCCACCCAATGGCGGCCAAACGACTTTCACTCGCGCGGGAGACTGACTTCCTGGACATGCCGTTGCAGCTTCGACCTGACCCAATCCCCGGAAATCCACTGGAATCTCTAACGTAACAGGCGCACTTTACACATCGTTGATTTTGTAAAAAGAAAAAAAATATCAAACTCGTTATGGGTGTCTGAAGTTTGATCGGTATAAAGTCTACTCGCTCTACCGCTTTCAGTTTTCTTCTCTACCGAGCTTTGGAGCGCTCATATTTGTTCTTTGGATGTCAATGAAGAGCGTCGGACCCAAACCACAGAAATCCACTGGAATCTCTGACGCAACATGCGCACTTTACACGCCGTAAATTTTTTTTTTTTTTATGAAACTTAAACATAAAGTTTACTTGCTCCACCCCTTACCGAGCTTCGGAGCGCTCATTTTTCATTCTCGGATGTCGATTTGGCGCGGATGTCGAACCGATCCAATCCCCGGAAACCCACAGAAATCTCTAACGTACCATGCGCACTTTACACATAATTGGTCTTTTAAAAAAAATCAAACATAAACATAAAGTATAATTGATCTACCCCTTTCATCTCTACCCTCCATTTTCTTTTTCGGATGTGAATGAGGCACGGTCGCGCTTCGTCGGAGCGATAGCGCAACAACGATACCGCACTAAGCGTCGGGGTGGGAGAGGGAGTCCCGCATAGGTCATTTCCTCGTGCATAACCCAATTAAGTGGTTATTCAACGCTCCAATCCACCGGTCAGCGGGAGCCTCTCTCGGGACTCTTTACTCTCACTTATGTGCCCCTCTGCAGAAGTGCTCGTGTCTTCCTCCGCCTACCTCACCTTCCTGCTTCCCCACCTGTTTTCCTCGGGGGCTGCAAAGCGGGGGATTGAAATTATTTTGTTTTATCGAGCGGGCTTGAATGGTATCGCTTTCGAAGGAATTGCATCGAGGCTCCGGTGTGCACCGGTTCGGTGGTTACACACACGACACTACAAAAATTGTTCAAGAAATAGTCAGCAAACCTTTTTTTTCTCTTTTCAAATGAATTAATTGATTATCTAAAAACCCCGTGAATTTTTTCAGAATTTCCGTACATCTTTTAACTACGAATCTGTCGGCGCAAATTTTTTTTCAAATTTTCGAAAAAAAAACAAATTTTGAAATGTCAGAAAATTGTGAAAAAATCCATGACTTCTAAAAAATCAAGCAGTTCATTAAAAATGAAAAAAAATGAAAGGTTTTCAGATTTTCGTTCTAACTCATTTAAAATAATTGGTTAATAACTTTAAATCATTTACGTCATTTACCTAATTAATACGGCCGATTTCTTTTCAGATTTTCGGCATGTGTTTTTCGACATCGCCGAGTACTCTAGAGCGGGGGATTGAAATTATTTTGCTTTATCGACCGGGCTTGAATGGTATCGGTTCCGAAGGAATTGCATCGGGGCTCTGGTGTGCACCGGTATCGGTAGTTACATGCACGACGCTTAACGGTTAATGGTATTGGTGTCTGGTGGAGGCGGTGTCGGATTCTGCCGGCGCTGCCGGTTGGTACAGCCTCTGGGAGTGCGCGCCTCGGCCGGGGACAGGGTTACCCGCGGTCGTTGTGTCCGAAAACTTTGGCAATAAACTAACACTCCCGTGTCTGTGCTACCCCTTGCCGCTGCTCCTGCCGGTACTCCTGCCGCTCGCGGACGAACGTAACCGACTCGCGGCCAGGATAGTTTCACTAGTTGCGTAACATAGTAGGCTGCGTTCCCTCGCGTTCCCTCGCGTACCCTCGCGTACCCTCGCGCTCCGTCGCGCGTTACCTCGCGTTACCTCGCTCTCACGGGCTATGCCGATTATCTCCCATGGGCTCATTACAGAGTTTGCCTTTATCGTCTTCCTATGCATAGCACCGAGGTTCGACTGCGTTGTATCCGATTCGATTATTCGTTCGGTTTTTTGTAGACTGAGAGAAGGGTCACCGAAAAACTTTACCGAGTCCTCTGTGGCACATTTCGACTAGGTACATCAGCGCCGAGACAAGCGATATGTGAAGTTTTCGCAGGGGCCATTGTAGGTTTTATTCGAAACATATGGTCATTTTTTAACAGAAGTGGGGTTGGCAAAATTGTGCCTATTAGGTAAGAATTTTGTTGATGGAACTAATTTCGTGGATACAAACTGAGAATCCCATAGATGAAAACTGAGAAATTGATCGATCAAATTTTTTTTGTGTATGTAAACATAAAAAAAAATTGATTGACATAATATGCCGGTATAACGTACGAACCTAAAAGAAACAGTTCACGATCGCGCTGCCAGTGTTTGCTAGTGAAAAGTACTTATGTTCTGGAAAAAATTACTGGATATTCCGGTAACTATCTGCGATAGCTAAAATGACCAAGCTTTCTAGTAGAATGTGTTAAATTTGATACGAATGTTTGCCAGGATGTTGCTATCGTTTCCATATACCTCCAAGCTCTGTCGGTTTTTATTAGATTTATGGTGATTTCAGTCAGATCCTTCTTTCAGTGTAGTTAAGTTGAAGAAAAAAAGAAATTAATTATCAGGCTGACTTTTTGGAAAAGAAGGTTTGAAGGTAAATTCAAAGTTGAGTTTCTCAATTAATTTTGATAACGAGGCTTTTGGCGAGGAACAATGAATGTTCCTACTGGGTACATCAGATTCGTGCATTACCGCGCTCTCACGGGTTAAGCCGATTATCTCCGATGGGCTCATTACAAAGTTTGCTTTTATCGTCTTTCTATGCACGTACCAACTCTCGACTGGGACGTGTCCGATTCGGTTATTCTCGCGGTTATTTGTAGTTAAAAAATAATTCATAAAAAAAAAATGGTTTAGTTGGCGGACCGACATTTAGGAAAAACAAAAGGTTTAAGGGTAAATTCGAAGTTGAGATTGTAAATGAATTTTGATAACGGGACCTTTGGCGGGGAACAATAAGTGTTTCTTAAAAATTTTCTTTTACCAAAAAGTCTGTCTGACTTTTAGGTAAAAAAATATTTTTAGGGCAAATTCGACGTCGAGTTTTTGGATTAATTTTGATAGCGGAGCCTTCGACGAGGAACAATAAATTTTCCTGCCGAGTATATGAGAGTCGCGCGGGCAAGGGGCTCTCAAGCGCGAGATTCACCTCGCGTGGCCTAAATAAACAACCGAGAATACATCGACCCGCGATGCGTTGGGCCGGTCTCGCGAGTTTCGTCCGGTGCGACTTCGCCGCCGCTTCTCCGGGAATCCATTTTCCATCCGGAAGTTTTATGAAATTTTTATCCATAAAAAAAAACACCGGATCGTCAATCTTTGTTGAAGGAGAGGAAAAGTGGGAAGACCGCGGCAAGTCCGAAATGAAGTAGAGCGCCCCCGCGAGCGCCCCGAACCGCGCAATAAAACGAACAAGTTCGGGTTATTATCGCGAATGTGGGTCGTAGGGTGGACTAACCGCGGTCGATGCCGCGCGCTTCGTTTGTTAGCTACGGCTAGTTTATCGTCCATTTCGCAGAACTAGACCCGCCACAACGACGACCTCGACTCCTCCTATCGTCAAGCTCCGTGCAAAAAAAAGCACTTATAAACTTTGCAATTGCATCGAGAATATCGGCTCTCCTATACCCAAGGGACGTAGACGCGAGTTCGGGTATAAAAAAATAATGGAATTATTTATAGGATAGCGAGTATACGATTTTAGAAATTTTACACTTGGGTTGTTTAACGGCCGGGAAGCTAAGCCATGAACGTGAGACACGAGTGTAAACTCGTGTTGTAAAACTTCGGATTTTTTTCGCTTCAGCTAAGGCTGTGCAATAGGGCGGTCGGTAAAATCGGCGTGTCATTTTTTTCTCCGGGTCTGCTGATGGTAGGGAGAACGAATTATGCTTCCATGCGTCTCTGTCTGTAGACAACGAAAACGCATTTAGTTTTCGTTAAAAAATTAACAGGATCGAAGAAAATAGAGAAACCGATTTGTTACCGATTAGGCGCCAGTCTTGTCGTCCAAAAAATTAACAGTATCGAAGGCAATAGTTAAAACGATTTATTGCCGAACGAGCGCCAGTTTCGTCGTTCAAAAAATTAACAGTATCGAAGAAAATAAAGAAACCGATTTGTTGCCGAACGAGCGCCAGTTCCGTCGTTTAAAAAATTAACAGTAACGAAGGAAGTGTGGAAGACGATTTGTTACCGACAGAGCGACTGAAGTAAAGGCCATGCGGAACACCGCATGGCTTAACTTCATCCGTCGCGTTCTCCACCATCCGTATCTATATTTACAGGGCTCTCTCGTCCCATGGGCTCTAACTCTCGTGCTGGATCTATCGCCCGTCGCCCGCTTCTCTCCCGAGTCAATTTAATTCTCGCCCGTCTCACATCGAGTGCGGCAACGCTCCCTCAGCCGCGGCTAATCCCGCAACTTCTGCCGCGCATAGTGAACTTCGCTATCGCTAGCCGGCCAATTTTTTCGCCCAGTTTCGCCGTATCGGCTGCTCCTTTTTGCCGTCCCACTTCGTTATCGGGAGCACTACAGCCGCGGAAAAGCCTCGTGGGAGGCGACGCTGATTATTGCACGCGCACCGGCGAACGCTTTCATTAACACAATTTTAATTTTCTTTTTTTCCGCCTCCGGTTTTCATGCGAAAATTGAAACGCCCCGCTGAAAAAAATACTTCGGACCCGAGGCCTACTTTTGCCCCGCGCGACCGTTCGACCCCGGTGACGCGATATTTTCTTAAATCGCCTCTGCCGCGCAGGCGCGCCACTCTCGATCCATGGAAAATTACAATGACAAAGATTGCGTCAGCGAATCAGAATGAACGGGAGAACGTTGGCGCAGTGGTATATTAGTAGAAGAAACTTGACTCTGACCTACAATATAAAACTGCAAGTGCACGGGGCGAGAGCGCGGTCGCAGCCTACGAGGACTATCGCGACGCACTTCGTCGTTATGCGTTGTACGGCCTGCTGTTGCCAACTTTTTTTTGTCTTTTTTTTTTTCTATTCCCTCTCGCTTTATTATCGTGGAACTAACGAGCGAGCGAGGAGAGGTCCGACGACGCTCGTCGACCTCACGCGCTCGAGACGAGAATCCGACGATCGCTTCTGAAATTATTGACTGTTTTCAGGGTTTTGTGATTTTTTTTTTTTTTTTTAACGCCTTTCAAGGATTTCAAACACCTCTCTCGACCCAGATCTTGTCCGCTGCCGAGTGCACTTTGCGCCCGCCGGCCAGACAGGGTTGTTGCACTTGTTTGTTCGATCAGAAAAAAAAATCGATCAGTGATAAAGCGAGCTTGGAAGTTAAAGACAAATGTTGAGCAGAAGTTGGGCAGAAAAAAGCGGACACTGCCGGGTGTCCTGAAAAATGCAGCTCGTCGCCTGAAAAACGAACCTGAAAAATCGGCGCGACGAGCGCTTCTGAAATTGCTGACTATTTTCAGGATTTTCCTTTTTTTATCATTTTATTTATTTTTAAAAATTTCATTCATTTTGCTTTTTTTTATAATTTCATTTCTTTCAAATAATTTCATTCTGTTTGCTTTTTTTTATCATTCCATTTTTTTTTCTCAAAGCTATTCAAGGATTCCGAACGCCTCTCTTGACCCAGATCTCAGCCGTTGTCATGCACTTTGCGCGCGCCGAGCGACCAGGGTTGATGCACCAGTTTAATCGATCACGAAAAAAAACCCCCAACTTAAAGATAAATATTAAGTAGAAAGTTAAGCAACTGCAGAGTCTGCAAAAAAAAGTTCCCTTAAAAAGACACTGCCGGGTCTCCTCTGACCATCGCAGAGGCAGGAGGGGGCGAGAGGGGGGGGGGGGGGGATGCAGTTCCTGCAAGCAAGAAAGGAAAAGATGAACGGGGATGCGAAAAATTCTAGCGATCGGTACGAGCGAGTGAGAAAGGGCAAGAGGTGTACAGTAGAGAGTGCTGGTCATGGACGGCCACTGGTATCGGCGGGAGTGGGGGAAGAACCGGGTGGCAGAGGCTACGCGGGGGGGTGCGAGGCGAGGGGGAAGTGGCGAGAGGCGGGAGGGAGCCGCGGAGGAAGAGAGGCGGTCGTGGGCTACGGAGCGACGCGAGGGCTGCGGGGGGTTGCGCGGGAGGCGGCGTTCTAGGAGGGTTAGGTGCAGTATCGGTCATTACCTCCGTGCTGAGTAACTGGGTCAGTCGTCACAGCGGCTCGGTTCGCTCACCGGCGGCCGCCACCCGTTTCGCGCCGACTCTCGGCCGCCATCCCTGCCGGCGGACGCGCCGATGCCCTCCGCTGTCGCTTCCCATCGCCGTGTTTTCTCTCCATGAATCTCTGCGTTTTGGCATTTTTTTTTCCATAGCCCGAACCTCGATGCGTTGAAAAAAAATTATAAAAAAAAAAGAAGATGCTCTTCGACGACGGCCGATGCATCGGCGTCGGCGAGGTTGATCCACGCTCGCGGCACCGCCGAGAAGCGGCGAGGCGACGAAGAGAAGGAAAAGGTGAAGAAGGGGAAGGAGGAGGAGACTCCGGCTGCAACTCGTTATGCAACGTACTGCACACGAGCGAAGGGCAGCGCGGCTGCGGTGCAGCGGAAGCTCGCTGGTGGGGGGAAAACGCCGAACGGAACGGGAGGGGTTTAGGCGTTTCGCGATTATTCACGCGCTCATCGCTCGGGGCTCTGGAACGAAATCTCGACGATAAGCTCCACATTTTGACCTTGGACAACGCATCGGGCTGTCTAGAAACGCGAATTTTTTTTGTTACGATTACGCGCATTGAACGGAATTAGGGGAGTCGAAACTCGAGTTGTTGGATGGAGAAGTGTGCGCGCGCACACGTGCGGACTGTCCAGTGCGAGCCTCGAAATTGCGACCGGTTCGCGATTAACGGTTGAGCGTTGCACATCAGTGTTATGAGGGGCATTCTGGGGCAAAGGTTGAGGAACGCTGGCCCGCAAACCGGAGTCTCCCTCCCGGTCGCACCCTCCACCTCCTTCTGGTCGACCTCTTCGTCCCCGCCGCCTCCAACCCGCCCCCTACCGAGCGCGCTTCTCTCCGCAACCACCGAGTGCGTTTCGTGCTTTCGCCCGACCTACCCCAACGTCCCTTCTCCCCTCCGATATTTCGCGCGTTTGCCTTCGCGCTTCCCCCCCCCCCCCCCTTCCCCCCCGCTCGACCCGTCGCCCGCAACGATGTCCATCGACGGCTGTTTTGCACATGTCGCTGGACTATATTTCACTGTGGCGGAGTCGCGAGGCGGTGCTCCGTCGCTAGCGGGCACGATACAATGATCTATGCATATTGTTTTTTTTTTTTTTTTTTTTTTTTTTACTGGCGTAGTTTTCTCGGAGTTGTTATCGGATGAAGGAGATAAGGAAGGAAGGCTTTTTTGGATCCGACACCGAAATCGCAGCCCGATCGACCCTGAGCGATCGGGCGCTCAGGGTCGATCGGGCTGCGATGAAGTCGATGTTGAAATTTCGAGCTGGAAGTTCGTTTGGAATGCTCGAAGGTAATATCGGGGTAATATCGACCGAAGTTACTGGTCTGCAGTCAGCTTAGACGAGATAACGAAGAAAACTTTTTATCGGATCCGACCCGCGAGTCTCAGGGTCGATCGAGTCTCAATCGGGCGAACGTTGAAATTTCTAGCTGGAAGTTCGATTAGGGTCGGTCGAGCCTCGTTCCGGCGAAGGTTGAAATTTCCAGCTAGAAGTTCACTCAGAGTCGTTCGAATCTCGATCAGGCGAATATTGAAATTTGTAACTGGAAGTTGGTTTAAGGTCGATCGAGCTTCGGCCGGGCGAACGTTGAAATTTCTAGTTTGAAGTTCGTTCAGTGTTCCTAACATTTTGGTTACACTCGAATGTTCCGTCGAGTGCAATATCGACCGAACTTCCCGGGTCTGCGGTGAGTTTCATCGTAGTTTTATCGCATGAAGGAGATAAGGAATAAACCTTTTTTTTTCGGATCCGACCCGCGAATCTCAGGGTCGGTCGAGCCTCAATCAGGCGAACGTTGAAGTTTCCAGTTGGAAGTTCGTTTAGGGTCGGTCATCCCTGCACCCCCGGTAAGCGTTCGATCGAGGGTAATATCGAGCGAATTTGCCGGGTGTAAAATCGGTTTGGTTGTAGTCGTAAAGTCTATAGTACGCTCGATCGTTGCTTACGTGCCGTACTCGAGGGCGCTGCAACGTTAATAAGGCATCTATTTTCGAGAGTGAAACGCAAACGGCATCGCGGCTGCAGTCTGCCAGTGTGCATAGAGCCGGCCGGGTGCGCGAGGGGCGTGCGCTACAATGCATGATGACCCATATTCGGGTCGTTGCTATTTCAGATCCATCCTTTCCATAGAGGAAGGTCGTCGTCGGCGACGAACGACGTACGACCGACCGGCGCGCTATAGCGAAATGTTACATAATAGCGTATCTTGTTTTTTTGCGCACAACAAGCCCGCGTCGAAAACAAGCGTTTCTAGCCTGGAGACAAATAGGTTGCGAGAAAAATCTAATCGGTTGGTCAATCGATCACCATTTTTCGGAATTACAATTTCACTTCCGGTATTTTGTTTTCGAACGAGCCACCCATGATCTCTTTTCATCCATTCTGCGCGCGAAAAAACAGATCGTTCGACGTTTTTGGTCAAATTTTATAAACCTTTCACCTCAGCCGACGCAAGAAAAAAAAATTAAATAAAAATAACCTCGCGGCGGGATGCGCGACATTGCGGGCGCCTTCGTGTCTGATCATCGCCGGTTCGTACCACTGCGGCCGGCGCTGCTTTCCCTGCTCTCCCGTTTAGCGATTATTTGATTCGTTGTAAACGGGCAATGGCCAACTGCAAGTCATTAATAACTTAAAGTAATAATTAAGATTAAGCGTATAATTGAAATGAATATAATAACAGAGCATATTCATTGATGTTAATCCTATAGATTCCCCTTGTTCCTTTACCAGAATTACCCTTAGCAGTTGTGCCCCAAAGCTTGAAACGGCGACGATTCGTCACACCGATCGCGGTGATAATTTTCTTTTCAGCGATCAAATTTAATATAATACAATTTAACAGATTACAAACTGCTATAAATTTACAAGAATATAGTTATAACTATAGTACAAAACCATACTACTATAGCAAACTAACTATTACTACTACTATACTATAGTACTTGTAGTAAAAACTATAAGTACACAAATACATGTATATATTTGACCGAAATTGCTGAGCAATTTAGATTAAAGAATGGAGTATTCATTTTAATTTTTTCGATAAAAAAAATGTGATATTAATTATTTTATTTTATTTGATTTAATTTGATGACGATCGACTTCCTCCCAGTATTTTTACCCTAGAACAGGGCGTGGGGGGGGGGGCTCATCGATCGTCATAGATGTGCGTGATACAATAGCATTCGCACCGTCTCCATATCAGTCCTCGCCGGAGCCGCTGAAAATTTCTCCCCGCGCCATTTAGAGACACGTAACTAAAAGCCGACACGTCGAACATGCGTCAACGACGATGACGACGATAAACGTTACATGTTGTTCGAACAGTCGGAACGGAGGTGGGGGTGTGCTCCGTCGTTGTGGTTGTTCGTCGACGACATCCTTCTCCTCCCGGTCGGTGGGAAAAGAAGGGGCTCGAGAAGCAAGGGGAGGAAGCGTACATGGAAACATATGGAGCGCTGTCCCCTTTCCATCTCTCCGTCCCGGTCTAGCGGTGGTGGGATAGGTCGTGGTGGTGACTTTACCGTCGGTGCATCCACAAGTGCAACCAGTTACCAGTGGTGACGCGGCTCGTACGATGACGGTGGAAGTGGACTGGCGGTGGCAGCGCGGCGGAGGTAGGAAACATGCCAGCGGAGAGGAGAATGTTGGACGGAAGAAGGGGGAACGCATTGCTTCTTCCCCACCTGAAATCCGCGACTTCTCGGTGCATACGTACCGCCGACTTTCGCAAAGCTCCACCACTCTTCCGGTCCCTCTCACCAATTTTGTTGGTATTGTCGGATCGTGGGAAGGTATGAGTGCAGCGATGCGGGGGGTTGGGATCGGAACTGTAGATACAATCGGGGATGGTTCGTGACCCAGGGAGAAGAATGTCAGCCATCGACTTCTTAAATTTAATTCCGGCTTGTTAGATGTCTTTCCGGATTCGATCTTTTGGGTGCAGAAGCGGACTCGGTGAGAGAGCTGATTAAGAAAAAAGATGCTTCACCGGAATAGCTTTACTGATGGAGATTGAAGTGGAGCGGTTTGGAGCGATATTTTCGACTTCTTAAATTTAATTGCGGTTCGATGGATGTCTTTCCGGATTTGATATTTCGAGAGCTGTGGGGGACTTGGTGAGAGAGCTGATTGAGGAAAAGGATGCTCCACCAGAATAGTTTGACCGCTGGAGATTGAAGTGGAGCGGCTTGGAGTGATATTTTCGACTTCTCAAATTTAATTGCGGCTCCGTAGATGTTTTTCCGGATTTGATCTTTTGGGAACTGTCGGAGACTTGGTGAGAGAGCTGATTAAGGAAAAAGATGCTTCACCAGAATAGTTTGACCGCTGGAGATTGAAGTGGAGCGGTTTGGAGAGACATTTTCGACATCTTAAATTTAATTGCGGTTCGATAGATGGCTTTCCGGATTTGATATTTTGAGAGCTGTGGTGGACTTGGTGAGAGAGCAGATTTAAAAAAAAAAAAAAAGATATTCCGCCAGAATAGTTTGACCGCTAGAAACTGAAGTGGATCGGTTTGGATATATGTAGTTCCGATGAGAAACGATCCTGCGCGTCTTATCTATGCCGTCTCGTCGTTTCTTCGCTCTTTTGGTTCCAGGATTACCAAGTTTAACCTGCGGAAGAGCGAAGCCGTACGAGAAGCCCGACTCGTGCAGGTTTGTTTTTCGGTACAGCTCTTGGCGAGGCAAGAGTTTCTCGTGCGCATTTGCCATCGGTTCCGTGCTTCTTCTCTTCGCCTGGCCGATACTAAAGTTCAACCCCTTCCAAGTTGCACAGCCATACTGCGCGCCGTCGCGACGCCACCACCCGTCCGTGAACCGGCTTGTCGAGGTTCGTGTGTTATGTGCGGAGAGGCCGAGGAGCGATCGAGCTCGGGCGGATTGTGCCCCCCCTCTCCACCCCCTACAGTGCACAGCACGTACGCGCATGCGCTGAAATAGTAAACACTCCCTGACACTGCGCACTGCAGTCCGTCTTGCGGAAGGTCCGGGACGGACGGCCGTTCGCCGACGTTGAACGCGCCGCTACCACTTGCTACTTACGCAGACGACGGAGCCGATGTTGACGTCGACCTGGAGGCCGGGCGAGGGGGACGTCGAATGTGATGGACGAGGAGCGATGAAAAATAAACTCGTGCAACGGAGCAGGACGTCGTAGCTCCGGGGTTAAGTTACCTCAGGTCTGGGTCATGTATTCATGAGTCGATCTGCAACTTTTTTATTTAAAGGAAATGTTGGCGACCCTTTATGGTCTTTAGTCTCATTTCCGTACCAAGAAGAGCGGGACCTTCATTAACAATGGAACTATAGTTCCATTATTCCAGTATCACGAATCGATCTGGTACATGTCTGTGCCTGTTTTTTAAATGATATGTTGGCGACTGCTTGTGGTCTTTAGTCTCATTTCCGTACCAAGAAGAGCGGAACCTTCATTAATGATGGAACTATAGTTCCATTATTCCAGTATTTCTTTCATTATTCTTTTCATTATTCCTTTATTATGAGTCCATCCCGTACATGTCTGTAACTTTTTTTAAACGAAATGGTTTCAACCCTTTACGGGCTTTACTCTCATTTCCGTGCCAATAGTCGAACCTTCATCGATAAGGGGACTGTAGTTGTATTATTTCATTATCATGAGTCCACATGTTACATGGCTGTAATTTTTGTCGACCACAAACGAAACGGAAGTACTACAATTTTTATGAAAAAAAAATCTGATCGCACCATTGATCGGAAAGCTATGGTGTTCCATGCGTTACCATCGATAATTGATAAACAAAGGAACACAAAAGGCTAGACAGCGGGGCTAATCTAGCCGGTAACTGGAAGCACTGGGCAGTAGTTGCAGCAGCAGCGGAGAAAGGACGAGCCCAGTGCAGATGCCCGCGGTCGGCTATGCTGTGCATTGAACCCGCGCTCGCATATCGAGCCGAGGGACGCGCAGCACCAGAAGCAGAAGCAGAGCACCCCTTTGGCGCCTACTATCATGCTCCAGATTGCTACGATTTTTCGTTAACGTAGGAAAATGACGAGATTTTTTTTTCTCAATTTTTGTTTACACCATCGACGCTAACATCGTACACCCAGAAAAAAAGTTTATTCCAATCAAAGATTATTTATCAAGGACGAAGAAAAATGTTTATTTGCTTCAGAAGCTAACATAGCGTTTATTAATTTCTAATATATATATTTTTATAGTATTAATCTTTTTATTTAATAATGTTTATTTGGATCTGATAAACTGATATTTAGGGCAATTTTTTTTTTTTTTTTATTTCGTGACAGATACGCTACTTTTGATCTTATGGGAATAAGGTGGTGTATGAATGTTTATATGATATGATATATGAATTTTTTGTTGAATAAGTCATTTTCACTATCAACGAAGCATCAACAAGCAATGTTTTATTATCGAATAAGCATGCAGATCCTTCATCGACGCACGATTTCACTGATCACGTCGCACATTAGTTATACTCATAACATAACCAATCTCGAAGTTGGTTCGTCGAGGACTCGTTCCACAACCACAATTCGATCGAGGTACACGGCTTGAGGTAAACAACGTTTCGTAAGAACAACCCGATGAGTTGCCGCTCTATTACAATGTGGCGCTTCCCCGTAAGGAATAAATATAGTCTTGTACTATCAGCGACAGATGTTTTCAGACGACTGACGTGTTAACGGCTCTGTAATGCGCGCTACCGGATAATAACCGCGTTTGTCTTGACGTCAAATATATGATTTCTTTGGCGCGAATGAACATTTATTTTAAAACACAAATCTTTGAATACATTTTTTTACCTATACTAAAAAATATTATATGAATCTAATAAGGATTTTGTTAAGGCAAGTAAGCATTTATTTTATCTTAATGAACGTAATTTGAGGATCGAACTTTATTTGATTTCAATAAATCTTTTTCCTGGGTGAAATATTAAACGAACGAACGAATCTCTGATACGTTACGTATCGAAAGGTGCGCGACGCGAGATAAGAACAACGCAACGGGGGTGTCCCGATTATCGGTCCGTTGCATTCGCGCATGCTCGATGTATCGAAACTGCATTGTGCGAAGTATGCGGCGCGGCATGAAAGTAGTATGGCAACGATAGCCTTGAAATTAATATTATCTCCTATGTAATACACCAATCGGCATCTCTAATTTGTTTGCAGAATCGTGTAATCGCTGACTACCCGCTATATTATCATTGACCGTGTTCAACGTTTCCTTTATTCGAGAGAATTCTACCAGTTTTGTTTTTTTTTTCCTTTTTTTTTCTTGTTTTTTCACCGGAGCATGTATATCGCGATTTATCTCAAGGTTCAAACGATTACTCCAGATTCAACTGCCTCTCACTCTCTTGCAGAAACTTTTTCATACGGCGTCATAATTCTCTCTCTAATGCAGAAATATTACCGACGGTCATTAATTCGATACCGATCAGCGGTAACACGTTGAGCCGTGAAATTTTTATTGGTGCCCAAATGATGACGTAATTCTGCAGTCTTGTATCTAATATCTGTTTTATTCAATTTATTTGTGACATAATATTTATTATATACCATTTATTTTTATTCGCTGTTGAATAAAATTGTAAATTTAAAGCCCCGGCCTGAAAGTTATGCAAAAACTGGTACATTAAATTTAGTGTACAATTGTGATGAAAAATAAATGGATTTTTACAGTGATATTAATGTAAATCATTTCGAAAGTTTTTAATACACTGTACGTTAATTTTTCATCACAATTGTACATGAAATTTAATGTACCGATTTCTGTATAAAAGCTTCCAGTCCCAGTACATTAAATTACAGACCAATTTTTTTTACGCTCTATGAATTTTTATCGTATACTTATTATATAACAATACTATATAAAATTGAAACCTAATTATTAAAGTGTTTATAATTTCGTATATAATATCGCCATGCGCACTTCTGGTTGCAGTTGCGAGGATACAAAAATGATTAACCGACTAATTGCAGTAACGAATCGACGAGTCGCCACGGTCATGGAAACCGTCAACGACGCGACGTCTTCGCGTCGAACTTCGCCCGCTCGTTCTCTCGTTAGCTGTTTTCTCAACTAGCTCCAACGCTACCAAACTTTCCCGTCCATTATTGTTCTGACTGCCGAGCTGAATATTATCCTCGCAATATTGCGCCTCCGCGACGAATCTCCTCACCGTGCAAAATTCATTACCGCGAGAGAGCAGCGAGAATCGCACGTGTCGCATCGCTTCGTCTGAGATTTCGTTCGCGACGCGCAATAAGTTGTCAAACGCATTTCGAGTAAGTCCTCTCTCGGGTCGCACCGAAGTTCATAACCTTTCGTGAAGTTCCTGAAGTTCGGTAAACTTTTCCGCACTGTTTATGGCAGGGTATCGAGAAATCGGGTTCGAACGAAGAGCGTTGCGTTGATTGTTCTTATCGCGTCCTCGACGCTAGCTGTCCGGACGGAGAAGTGCGTTCGGATCGCAAGGATTTCAAGCAAATAAATATTTATTTGCGGAGCTGTCGTCAAACAAATTATTTTTCTGGGTGCGCACCTACACCCAGAAAAATAATTAGTTTGACGGAACCGCACAACTAAATATTCAGTTGATTACAATAAATATTTATTCAATTCAAATAAATATTTATTTAATTCGAATAAATATTTATTTAATTCAAATAAATATTTATTTAATTCAAATAAATATTTATTTAATTCTAATAAATATCCATTTAATTTAAATAAATATTTATTTAAACCGAATAAATATTTATTTGCGGGGCGGCCGACAAACAAATTATTTTTCTGAGTGCGCACCTATAGCAGCCTTCGGGGGTTTAGGCGTAGTCTCCCTTCGCCGACCCATTCAGAAATCCCCTGACCATCCGCCAAATCGAACCGAACCCGTTCTCATGCACATGCCCCGCGCGCACTATCAGCATATACCTGTATACGTCGCCTTCTCCCCGTCGGGGTGGTGGTGGATCCACCGTGTACATGCATTCCCGTTTTGAGGGTCACGTTCACCCGGCGCCCGTAACCGTCGCCGACGAGCGGCGCCGCGCGAGCGGCGCACAGCATCCACCTCTGTGACGCGCCGATTAGGGGGTTGCGCGAGGTCCGGGCATCGAGGTATGGATCTACCCCTCCCCTCCACCACGGCCAACTCCCCCCACCGTCACCTTCGCGACCGCCAATCGCGACCGGCAAAGGGGGGTGAAAGAGAATTTCAATGAGCGGGACCAGCAACGCACCCGCCTCCACCCTCAACCCCCGACCCACCCCCCGGGGCGAAAGGGGTAACGGGCCTACTCCCATCCCCCGGCGGGGCAGAGGGAATCGTACAGCTGAGGTGCCGGTCGATCCAACTACAGCCGACTCCTTCCTCCGCAACCCCCTTGGATCTATTCTTTCATGTTTATCACTTTCAACCCCCGGATGAAATGCATCTCCGAACGACCCTTTCCTCCCTCGGCTTCTGTCAATTATTCTTCCATTCTTCGGCATCTCACCGTCTCACCCCGCTCGCCCGTTTCCCTTTTGCCCCCTCCTCTTCCACTGGCTTTTTCCATCGCTCAACCGGTCTGGCATCGACTCCACCGACCGTACCCTTCCGCCCACCCCTCTCTACCCTCCGCGGGCCTTGCAGCTCTCTCTCTCTACCTCTCTCTCACCCTCGCGGCACCAACCGACCCTCCCCTCGCCGCGACCTCCCTCGTCGACAAGCTGCTCGCGCTACCCTCGGTCAATGACCTCCGCCGAGCCAGCAGCGGTGCACTGTCGCAACGCCGGCTCCCCGGTGCAGTTTGTTTACATCCCGGCGCGCGCGGGGACTTTTAACCCCATCGATTTCGACGCATTCGGCGTCGTCAACGCTTCTGCCTCGTACTTCTTACTGTCCCTTGTCAGTCTCCTTTCATTCGATTGCCTCTCACGATCGGACATATTTTCGTTGCGTTTGACGCGGATTATGTAATTGTTGGGGACTTCGTGATCATTCTTTGGAAGGGGTGGGTGAGGAGGGGATGATTTGATTTCGCTAGCGTGATCGGGGAGAGTCGAGCTGCTGCGATTCTGTGAGCAATGTCGATATGTCGAGTGAAATTAATAGAAGTGTTGGGGTAGGTCCGAAAACCGCGATTATTAATTTCTCACGCCCGTAAACATTTTGTTCCATTGAAAGCAGATGATATAATTATTGGGGACTTCCTAACAATTCGTTAGAAGGGGTGGGTGAGGAAGGGACGATTTGCTTTCACAAGCATGAATTGGCTATTAGCTATATATCAGCTGCGGAGTGAAATTAACAGAAGTGTTGGGTCAGGTCCGGGACACGCTATTGCTCATTTCTGATGTCCGTAAACATTTTCGTTATGTTTGACGCACATGATATAATTATTGGAGACTCCCTAATAATTCCTTAGAAGAAGTCGGTGAGGGGGAGATGATTTGCTTTCGCTAGCACAAATTAGCTATCAATTAGCTGTAGAGTGAAATTACCAGAAGTTGTTCTGTTAAGTCCGGGACTCGCTATTGCTAATTCCTGACACCCGTCACCATTTTTGTTCCATTGGACGCAGATGATATAATTATCGGAGACTCTCTAATAATTCTTTAGAAGCGTCGAGCGGGGAGGGGGATGATTTGCCTTCACTGGCGTGAACAGGAACAGTCGGGCTGCTGCCACTCCACGAGCTACGGCAATTAGCTGTCGAGTGAAATTAACAGAAGTGTTGGGGTAGGTCCGGGTAGCGTCGCTACCCCTTCTAGCCCAAGCCCCTGCATTCAGGCACGAGTACCTGCATTCATGCTCCGCTCCCTCGGCTGAATTATCCACAGCCGAAAGTGTACTCAGAGACGAATGTACAGCGACGAGGCTCAATCGGAAAATGAACATCGGAACATGATCTCGTCGAGTGCGCAAAACTGCGACACTTTCGTCTTTCGGTAACGCTTATCTCGTATCGCTGTAACAAAGTATTCGCCATGCAGGAAGAATTTATTATCCTTTTTATCCTCGCTGCAGGCCGTCGGCGAAGGCGGGCGGAGACGATGAAGGGAGAACGATGGGAAAAGCTGGGTTGCCCGACGCGAACAGGCTTTCCGCGCCCTGGGAAGAGCTGCGCGGCAGTTCCAGTCGTCTCGGCGGAATCCGCAGCATCCCTGGGGGGACACGCCAATTTCGTCTTTTCCTCGCTCTTCACTCTCGCGGCTTGGAATAATGCACCGGGTTTTACACCGAAATAAATTATTCCTTCTCGCCGTCGGGCGGATGCTTTCGTCGGAAAAAAACGGATGGGAGGAGCTGTGGCTCCGGCGCAAAGGCTGAGAGAACGACAGAAGAGGGACGAGAGTGCGCTTGATAGCTCCGCTGAATCGTTGATGCCGGGGAAGATGCTGAAGGTCCGGCTAGCGCGTCGGAAGACGATGAACTTCGTCTATTGGGAAAATCGACATTGAGAAATATGGCTAACCATTTTTAATTTTTAATTGTTAAAATTGAAAAAAAAACTTTTTTGGGCGACTTTTCTAAAGCTGAGATGCAATCTTATCGGATTTATGTTCCAGCGTTATTATGTACCCGAATGAACTTCGTTAGGAACATACTAAACTTTCATCAAATAGTTGTTAATAATGGTCGGGCGCAATCGCCGTCGCAGTTCAGGGGAACGGCCAGCTTGATGGGTCTTAATAGCGTTTCCCAGTTTATGATCGCATAGGTTGGGTGCATAGGTTTAACGAGGCAAGGGGGATGACAGCGAGGTTGATAGCTTTGCTGGATCGTTGGATGCTCGGGAAGATCCGGAAGGTCCGGCTGTAGCGTCGGAAAGCCATGAACATCGTCTTTTGGCAAAACCGACCACGATACATATATCTAACTTTAATTCTCAAAATTGATGTTCATCTGTATAAAAAAAAGTGTTTCTTGGGCGACTTTCCTAGAGCCGAGCTGCAATCTTGTTCCATCGATGTCCCAGTGATATTAAATCGACAAACGAACTTCATTACGAACACACTAAATTTCCATGAAATTATTGCTAATTATGGCCGGTTGCAAACGCCGTGGCCATTCGGGGAAAAAGACGGCTTGGCTTGTCTCGATGTACCCTCACAGCTTTTCCCATTTTATGGTCGAGAAACACATCCAATAACTAGCGAAATATATCTACTAACTTAAATTCTTTAATTCTTCAAACTGCTTCTCATCTATACGAAAAAAGCGTTTCTTGGGCAATTTTCCTAGAGCCGCGCTGCAATCTTTTCCCATCGATGTCCCAGCGACATTAAGTAACCAAACGAACTTCGTTAAGAACACACTAAATTTCCGTGAAATTATTGTTAATTATGGCCGGTGGCAATCTGCGTGGCAGTTCGGGGAAAGACAGCCTGTCTCAATGTACCCTAACAGCGTTTCCCAGTTTATGATCGCTGGTGGGGTGCGTAGGTCGAACGAGACTGGCGTAGTCGGAGAATTGGGTCAAACTATTCGCAATTATGACAGCAGGATATTATTTAACCGGGCGGTGGTTTTCTTAGCTGCAAATTTCTGCAGCAACGGCGCTCGAACATACGGCACGGAGCGGCGACGGTAAACGCCGGCATGGTATTCCGAACGACAAAGCGCTATACAAACGCAGCGTCGTGCCACCGGTCAGGGCCGGACTTTGACACGCATTCGGTATTTTTTTTTTTTTTTCCACGATCTACGTAGAACCGAGGCTATGCACTCCAAGACACGGTAGCTTCTGTGAACGACACAGACCCACACTATAACTGACACCGAGAGAGAAATATGGTAATAAAACATACACTCCACGGTGCGAGGAGTGAGAAACGCAAACGCAGAATTACTCACTACAAGTGCGCTGCGCGCGCAGGCGCGCGGCGTCTATCTTACAGTGTATCAAGAATTGCGAAATCTCCTCCGAGAAAATTGACGCGAGAAGCAAAGAGATAACATTCAAAGTGACGTTGCATTGCTCCGCCTGTAAGGAGAACCGGACCGCGCATAATAATTATGGATAAGTAGTATACAAATTGAAATTTAATTAATTACATTTTTTTTATCATTTATTTTTGATATTCTCGAAGACAAGTTGCGTCGCTCGGACTGTGAGGAAAACCGGAAGCCGTGTAATGTATAAGTGGTATATTTATTTATTTGTCGACGAGACACGCCGTCTTACACAGAAAATGCTGATATAAAAAATTTGACTGCATTCAGTACAGTGTATAAAAAAATTTTTAAATGTAATGCATTAAAATTTTATTTTTATTTTAAATATTCTAGAACCGCGAAAAGCAACGAGGTAAGATTTTTTTTAAGTTGCAATGTTCGGACTGTAAGGAGAACCGAACCGCGTACAACACTGTAAAAAAATTGTAAATTTAACGTACCAAACTGGAAGTTTTTATGCGAACACCGTTACATTAAAATATTTTTAAGACACTGAACATGAATCCTTTATCATAATTGCACATTAAATTTAATATACCATGTGCATTAAAACTTCCAGTCTGGTACATCAAATTTCATACGAATTTTGTTTACAGTAAATGTATAAGTGGTATAAAAATAAAAATTTGAATAAATAAGATATAAAAAAAATGTCAATAAATAAATTTCAATGTTCATTTTTGTGGATAAATGTTTAGTCATAGAATGTTGGTCCTATTGCAAGCATGCGTCCGGCACGTGAAGCTTATCGTGCGCTGACCGAGACTGACAAAGTAGGATACGTCGTCGTTTTGGAAATGTACACATCCGATGGTTCCGTTCCGCATGTGAAAGATGACGACGTCAAGGAAGTCTCGAAGAGCGTTCTATCGTCTGTGCCCGTGAGGGTGACGACGACGACGACGGCGCCGTCGTCGGCTCCGCGAAGATGGGAGGCGCAGAGAAGAAGCGGCCCGGAGGAAGGGAGGAAGGGAGACCGAGCCTGAAATCCACTCCAGGGTAGGACACGGGGGAGGGTCTGAGGAATGAGAGGCGCGCCCGGCGTGCACATTCGACGCGCGGCTTTTCACGGTCAGGCATATCGATCGTGGTGAGCGGAGGCGCCGAGCCGAGGGAGCGAGAGACGGAAAAGAGTGAAGGAGCACGAGCGAGACGGGGAACGGGAGTCTTGGAGTGCATCCAGAGGGCGTTGAACCTATTTTGACTGTTACGCCCGAAAGACCGATCTCCCCGGAATTTCCTTTTCAATTATGCTCCTTGACGATTTAAATCGAGGCTGGATTTACATGCGGAATTCTGGACCCCGTATTGATAATTAATTTCCTTCAAATTAATTGGTGTTTAGACGAGAACTATATAGTGGGGAACAAAAATCAATGATGCATGGGCCGGGCCATATTCGCCGATTTTACCCTACGCAGTAAACCGTTAGCATCGGAAAAGTAGAGTCTTTAATGGAATGGACCATTCGTCGAAGACGTTGGCGACTTAAATCCACGCTGACGAAAAGCTGAACCTCATCTTGTCAATTAATTTCCTTCAAATTAACTGGCATTTAATTTAACAGATATTCCATTTAATTAACTGATAATTAATTTAACTGATGTTCCTTTAAATGATCTGATTAAGATTAATTGATATTCCTTTAAATGGAGTGATAAGAGTGAGCATCCATTCTGCCATCAGTGCGCGGGGTAGAACGGATCACTCGCACGAAGACGTTGAGGGTTTGCAACCACCCTGTCGATAAATTAACCGATATTTATACGACAAGTATTAATGGGCGGGTTGGTTCCCATGTTCCTATCTATTTAATGAATTATTTAATTGCCAAATTATATTTATTGTTATTAATTTAATTTCACACATGTCCCGAAGCCAAAAGAGCATGAATATGACTACATGCTAAGTTACAAAGATTTAAAAATGTGCAGTTTTCTTTATCAGTAAAAGAAGAAATCCGTCGATAAATTATCAATCAATAAAAAAAAAACTATATAGTATAAAAGTGTAAAAAGTGTATAATGTAAAAGCAGGGAATATGGACCACCCCTATCGGCACCCAAAATGGAGTGGACCAAGTCGTCGAATGCGTCTGTCGGTCCGAATCGCAGAAGCAAGTAGGACTCCGGATAGCCAGCTTCTTCATCCGTCCCGCAGTCGCACTTACCGCAGCGTTTGCTGTTGCCTTCCATTTCCATCTACGCCTCGGCACTCGAGAGTCTCGCCGCGCAAACCGTTCTGCCGCTCGCACATGCCCTAGCTTGGAATAAATCGTTTTCATTACTCGGAGCGATATAACATCCCTGCAGTTTGCATACGCCTCGCCGTTATCGTGTAACATTCGTTGCGCACCAAAGTCGTAACTTTGACGAACCAATTGAGGGCCCGCTCAACGCGAAATCTCAACGATTGGATGCATTCTGCCTTCGCTCCGGGTATCGTTGAACCCAGCTAATTCTTTGCTGTAACGCGTCGTTTTAGTGCCAAGCTCGACACTTCGTCGTCGCTCTTAACGCTTACCCGTCTCGGTGCTATGAGCACTTTTTATTACCGACGAGCGATCCTCTTCCGGGACTCTTTCTCATAAATTCTCATTTGCCGTCTCCGCTAGGAGCTTATCGGGTGCATTAAGGGAATGCATCACATGATCGCTTCTTAATGGTGGGGGTGATGGGCGCAAGTTGCTAGCAGTGGTTGAGCCCCGGATATCTATTCATATACCGGTTCGAAGCTCCTTCATCTCGTAATATCTTCGAAAATCTATGGGTTGAGTTCGATTTGTTTAATTTTTTTTATGCGTCACTAATAATGTAATGTTCATTTAGAAAAAACAATTCTAATAATACTTTATTAGCATTTTTTTCCAAATTAACGTTATAACATTATTAGGGACAGATTAAAAAAATAAAATCGAGCTGTGTCCATGGATTTGTTTTAAAAAGGAAATATATATACTTTTTTTTAAATGTTGTCTTTTCATGCGACACCATACGTAACTCATGCTAATAGACGCAACTTCAAGCTCATGCACCTCAGAATCCATGTGGTGAAAAAATTCTTAGAAATTCTTTTAAAAAAAGCCTCATTCATTTTGTTGCTTGTATGATTTACAATATGTATGTAAAAGCAGTTATGTATCGTCAATACTTATGACTAAATGTCAATAAATACACGTACAACTACAAAAAATACCAGACACAAAAATTAAAAATCTTTTGCTTGAAATTTACGAAACATTTTATGAAAAATACTAATTCTGTAAAATCGCCACGCACGCGGGTTTAAAATTTTAGAAACAGTTTACGTAAAAAAAGCTTCCAATACTCCATTAATTTTCAAACAAATGTTTGTTTATACAGTGTAGAAAAGTTGCTCTACAACATCGAAATCTATAGGTACAGAGCGATTTTTTCCCTCACATTATATTCCCATAACTCGTACGTTTGGGGATTTGGATGATTACGGTAATCGGGAGCCAGGAGCGCGCCGGGGTTTCCGGCGAGCGTCTCGCGGCGAGGAGACTATTGACGAGCGCCGCGTCACGCCGTGCGACACAAATGTTCGACGCGACCCGCAGGGAATTCGAGAAGAAACTTCATCGAGTCCTCGTCCGAACTTCCCCCGACCTTCGGTGCTCCCTTTTTGGTCCGGCGTTACCCGCCGGAGCTTTTTTTCTCTCCCCCCCCCCCCTCCCCCCCTCCGGCTTCTTTTTCTCGCCGAGATCGTGAACAAAGTGGGAACGAGTGAGAATAATTATAAATGAAACGAAAGCGACGAAAAGAAGGGAGGATCGGGTGGGACAAAGACGGAAGGCACGGACGATGTATTTCGGTGCATCAGAGGCAGCGGCGGTAACAGCCCGACCGCGCGGTGCATCGCGCACGCATGCGGGGTCGGGGTGCGCGCGCGCGGGCGCGCACGCTCGCCCATTCGAGGTCAATGCCCGTCCTTACTCCCGCGGCCCCAAGGAAGCGGGGCTGCTGCGCTCGGTCCGCGGGAAGGGAGAGACGTCGAGACACACACAGCAGTTTTACGCACAGGGACGTAAAACAAAGTATCCGTCTTGTAAAATTTTTTTGCGGTTTAAAAAAGTAGTTTTTTTTTAATTTTATTTTTATGTGTTTTTTTTTATTCATTATCTTGGGGTTTTTTTTATCAGGTTATCGGCCATTCGAGGTCAATGCCCGCCCTTACTGTGGCGGCCCAAGGAAGCGGGGCTGCTGCGCTCGGCCCGCGGGAAGGGCGAGACGTCGAGACACACAGCAGTTGCACGCACTCAGTGAGAAAAAAAAATTGTTGGGCTAACCAAATGTCGCGGCGAGACACAGCTGCACTGTGAAAAAGATTTTGTTGGAAAATTGACACTTAATAGGAATTTACCATACTAGTACGATAAAAATTTTTGACGAGTGCGAGTTTGCGGCACGAGCCGAATGCGAGTGTTGCAATCGCACGAGTTAAGAAAGAGTTTTTGCACGATTATCCTACAAACTTTTATTTCACAAGGTGTGAAAATGGGCAATAAGGAAAGTCACGAAAAGTTGCACTTTTGATGCATGCGTTACAAAAAATGAAGGAACGGTCTTATGACATTTTTTCTGTTTAAAAAAGTTTGTATTTTTTTTTTCCATTATCCTGTGACCTACGTGTCCTTGGTCACCAAAATAGGAGAACGCTACAGGTATCGGTGTTGACGAGCTACAAACAGCGACGAAAGCTCCAGCAACGGCTGTGAGCATGGGCAAACCTCGAGTTCGCACGGCGACCCTTTGCTCGGCCATGCAAAATTAATAGGACATTACGACCATACTCGGTCAGTGTATAGTTCGATATTGTAGGCACATACGCGCGGCACCCACTGGAGTATATGAACTTCTATACAACACGTGCCGCTTTGCCCGTTCATATTGCCAGTTACAGTTGCTCCTGTCAGAGATAGAGCTCTGACTGCTATTAGGCAGATACCAGGCAGGCTACGAATCCGGAAATAACGCCACAGAAATAGCCCTTCACGGCGTGTGCCACGACAATTTGACCCCCATTTTTGTTTCCATCCGCGACGGCGGTTTGACTCTTCCGACTGATGGGTCGGTCTTCTGTCTCTCGAAAAGTCACACTGAAGACGTACGAATAGCTACGTCCGTAGAATAGCTACGCGCGGATGATATTAACAGGGCAGGCTCTCAATGATGAAAACAAGTGGCAGCAAGTGGATTTTTAATTTTCAGCCTATTTAATTTCCGTGCACTGAATACAATTTTTTTTTTTCAAAAGAATCGAACCAAGTTGGGGGGCAAGTTAAAAACGCAATTTTCCAATCATTTCAGGGCGTCACATTATGCCCCATCAATGCATCCCGATTGCCCGTCCCGTTGAGCCCCGTGTACAGAAAAAGAGATTAATAAGGTAGGTCGTTAGTAATAAAAATCAAGTGGCAGCGAGTGCATTTTTCATTTTCGGCAAATTGAATCCTCCCGCACTGAATACAATTTAAAATTTTTTTTTATTATACCGATCCAATCAGACCGGTGAATATGAAGCGCCGCATTCACTGCTTTCTATTCTCTCTCCGTGCGACCGAATCACCCGGCAGTCTAAGATAGCCTCAATGAGCAAAGCGGGAAAAGGGCCGATGGGTCTCGCACTTGCGACGCACTCGGACGAAACGGCCGTGCGAGTGTAGGACACGAGCGACGTCGGCGATCGTGTATGTACCTGACCATGCAACCGGCTCTCTCCAAGACCATGATCGCACGCAACATACATAAATTACGAGGAACGAGCGCGCGCGCGCGCGCGCACAGCGAACGTACATACGCTCGGTACAACGTGCGGGAAAGAAAGAGACGGAGACTGAAGTAGAGGCGCGTTCCGCTGCACCGGTGAAAGTTGCCCGAGGTCAATCTACCGCCGCGCGTACGAACGCACGCGTGCCCGATGGGCACGTGTGTGAGACACGTACACTATAATTTCCATACACGCGCGTTCATCCTATTTGTGGGGTAAAAAAAGGAAAAAAAACGTGCGTTTTTTTTTTTTTGGTAATTAACGCGCGATCGGCTACGGCGCGGTCGCATGGACAATTCTACCGTTTCGTGCCGGCTTTGAAAATAAAAATAAGAAATCGCGGAGCCAATATTGCTGTCGGATGGGTGCGAAAAAAAATGGTCTCATGAAATGTTCCCGATAAGATTTATTTTCTGTTCAGGGGTCTGATCGCCCGCACTGTATTATTTCGATCGGTGGGACTTCCTATCAACTTGGAATTGAACTTAGACCCTTTTAATTAAATAAACAAATAACACATACACATATATACACACATATTTTTTTAATATCTTTAAAGGCTCTCTCTTTTCCGACTTTTCCGATCGAATAAGATAAATTGGTACTGAGGTCTATTTTTAGTCATATTCCTGATTGCTATTTTTTATTTTGAAATGTTATATTAAGGTAGGAGTGCAAGCAGCCTTGTAAAAGAATCTTCCATTCCCAACATTATGTTTGGTCGATATGTTGATATCGTCCTGTAAATGGGTTATGCCCGTGAATACACTAATAAATAAATAAATAAATAAATAAACATTTTTATCGCTAGTATCGGGCGCTCCAGTCATTGACCCGCACACATCGTTCGCGTCGTTCATGCGCGAGCGGCGCAGCAAGGCTCCGATGAACGGTCGCGATCGATTCGAAAGCTCGATTGCGAAAAGCTCTACGACCGAAGAATTACCCAGCAATTCGAATCTCTGCGAAACTGACCATCCGCGCGGACCTAGCACGTAGCGAACTATAAGTCGCAGGTATTTCGAGCGGGGCAATCGTTATTTCCGTTATCTCAATGCTTTATCGCCGCTACCCGCTGCACCGAACGAACTTGGCTGTTGTTCGTTGTGTGACTCGCGAATTAATTAACGGGCAGGATATTAAATCCCTGCAATCAACCGAGTCAACGTACGAACGTACGGCGGTTATGAAACGCTGTTACATACCGGTAGCAGTCTCGGCGCGCCGCGCGCATGCGCACTCGCCGTCCCGATAACCGATTGGCGCTACGCAAACAAACCGCCGCGCCGCGAGTAATCCGCGACGCTGTACGCAAACTGTGTAATCAAACTTATGCAATTCCATACTCGTCGAGCGTCAAATTTCTACCGTAAGAATAAATATGAAAGATTGGGAAAAAAAATTAATAAATGAACATCTATCTCGAGGCGGAGGAAGTTTCCGTCATCTTAACAGGCGCTGCGCAAAGAAACCGCCGCTCCGCGAGTAATTCGCGACGCTATACACAAACCGCGTAATCAAGCTTATGCAAATTCCATACTCGTCGAGCACCAAATTTCGAACGTGAAAATAACTGTGGAAAATTTAAATAAATTTAAAATTAATAGATAAAAATCTATTGCGAGGAGGTGGAAATTCCCGCCATCTTAATAAACGGTGCTACGCACATAAATCGCCGCCCCGCGAGTAATCCGCGACGCTATACGCAAACTGCATGGTCAAACTTATGCAATTCCATACTCGTCGAGCACCAAATTTCAAACGTAAAAATAAATATGGATAATTATTTTTAAAAAAAATGAAAATAATAAATAAAAATCTATGACGAGGGGGTGGAAATTTCCGCCATCTTTATAGACTGCGCAGAGAGGCTCCGGTGGCGGCGAGCATGCGGCAGCATCGTCGAGGCGCGAGCGGCTCGGGCAGGCTCGACGACCTCTCCTCGTAAATTCTTATATCCCATTCACCAGTCTCTTCATTTACAAATCTCCCGGTCCGCGTTCACGCGATGATGCGTCGTCCATCTCCGACAATTTTTTTTTTCTATTTTTTTCTCCGCCTTTCGCTCCTCTTCTACGCTTTCAATTTCCGTATCGCAGCTTCTCCTTCTGCGGTTTATACGTTTTCCGCTTTTGTCGCACACAACTCGGGTCGACACACGCGATTGCATTTCGATGTATTTTTACGCCCGAGTCATCGCTCCCACGACGTATTTTTATCGGGAAGACGCACAGATATGTAACTTCTCGCGGCACCGCCGCACCGTTCGCAGCCACGCTGTAGGCGACGAAGGAACATTTTTGGCCCCTTTTTTTCAATAGACAAATCTTTAAAAATTGAATGAAAAAAAAAATCTAAAAAGAATTGTTGAAAAAAGTTTTTACGAAGCTTTGGGCAAAGACCCTGATAGAATCATTTCTTATACCCAATGTAAGAAAATCACACAAATATAATATAACATAATGATATTTTTTTATCGGTGACAGTGGGGCAAAACGGAACAGACAATCTGCATGCATCGATGGGGCAAAATGGGACGTCGAAAAGTTATTGAAAAATTGCTTTTTTTAACATTAGAAAAGCGCAAATTTCCAATTTAGGATTTCCCATTTTGCCCCATCGATGCATCTCGATTGTCAGTCCCGTTTTACCCCGCTGTCTCCTACCCAATATAATAAAAGCTTTAAAATATCCATGCCAATAATTTGCCTAGGTTATTGAAAAAAATGGAGATTTTTTAAATACTTGATGACGAAACGATCGATACATTTTTAACGCTACCCATGATTAAATTTGAAACAAAGCCAAGACTACGGTCGCTCGGTTGCGAAGTCGGAAAAAAAAGAAAAAAAAAAATCTGCAGCTAGAAACAGCAGAAATGACGATTGCCTAAGCCAGATGACAAGGTGAAAAGTGGGGGTTCGGTGCTGCGGGTGCATCGTCCTCGGGGAGAAAGTTTGTTGCGGCATCGGATAATACGTGAGTCCGAAGTGGCAGCAGCGATCTCAGGCTCAGCACTATAACCCAGGCCTCTAACCGTGTGATCAGGCTGCAATGCCACACTAGCGTGAAATACCCAGGACTCGGCTGTAAGATTGGATCGGATTGGATCTAGCGTTTTAACCTACGCTCGAACAAAATCCAGCGCTGGGAACTGTTGTGCAACAATCCGGTGCAGCGAGCTGCAAAACTCCTTCCTGGACTTTAAACCGCACGAAATCTTCACCGCGCGAGCGAGGAAATTTTTTAGTCACTCACGCTCGAGATTACCTGCCATGCAACACTTATTTTTAAACGTATGAAAAATACAAACAACCTAGTCGATTAAAGTTGCATTATTTTATATAAGCAATCACAAAAATACAATAATCCAACTTAAACATTTATTTCAGTTCAATGAAAAAAAATCTTTTTTTAATTTAGAGATGAGAATAATCGGTTTCGATGACTGTTGAGTCTGTAATTCCTGTTGAGGATATGCGACGAGGATTACCATGAACTAAAGTAAGTACCAACGTTTCTTGTCCACAAACTGCCAAAATTCTTTTCTTATTAACTTTAAAAATTTTTTTGTTAATTAAAAAAAAAAAATTTGAAAATTGTCAAGAAAATAAATGTGGACAGGGCTGAAATGTGACAGATCGATTGGCGATTTGCCAAGGTGTAAAGTTAGCATTAGGTATAACATTCAGTATGAGAAGATAACTGTAAATGTTAACTTTCTCAATAAAGCTCTTTTACTACTACTAAATGTGGACGTTTGTTGTAAAAAAAAGTGTGTCGAAAGTAAAAATCTCCGCATTTTAAATGTAACGCTTACACAGCGCAAGCATAAAAAAAATGTTTACACGCCGGATAATTGTCCGATCGCTTGACAATTATCAGAATGATAAATTCGACAGTTTCCCTCGTGCCTGTTTCAGTCATCCTTCGCTTCCGCGCATCCAGCACCAAAGAACAGTATCTCGTCTACATACATAAATACAATCGCCCTTGATCGAACATCGCGCATGCGCACAATCGTCCTCAACCGAAGGACGATTAGAACCGCTTAGATCCAAGAATTAATCCCGACTTCTCCGAGCCCGCAATTATCAACCGAGTCCATATTTAATCAGCCACATTGTGAAATGAATTTGGCGACAAAACCAGGAAGCATTCCGGAATGCCGATTTCACGATGGTGAAACCGTATAATGCGAACTCATCGAAAAAAAAAAAAAAAAAAAAAAAACTCAGTCGCCAGTCGCCGGCCTCGTCGGCCGTGTTGGAGAACAAGTGCGAACCGTATCGGCGCGAAGAGCTCGAGGAGAGTAATTCGTTTCTCATGATATCGGCGTTTCTCACGAGGACTCGGGAGAGTCGTCGTAATCCTTGTTTTAGAAACGCGTGCGCGCGAACGTGGATTATCGTGTGGAGCACATACTAGTTTCCTTTCAGCGCGTTCGTTGCCCTCGAGCCGCGGTCGTGCACGTCAACATTATATCCCTGTAGGCCGGTACCGGTCTCCGGCGTTACAGTAAAATGGTACGGCCGTGGCGCGAATAACTGCCGCGGCGACTGGGGAACATATCGGGAGGGGAGGTTGGACGGTGTACGGTGGCTCGTTACGGGGAAAGAAGCGAAGTGAGAGCGCCGGCTGGCTGCACGCTTGCCGGCCTGAGAGAGGTGAGTGAAAGTCTAGGCGCGCGCGACCGCAGCCGCCGACGCGATACACCGCGGAAAGAAAGAAAGGCTAGGCCAAGAAAGAAGGAACAAGAAAAATAATATATATATATACATCTAACCGGCTCGACAGGAGAAAGAGCGAGATAACGGGTTGGATCGGAGTCCTGCAGTGCCCGGCGGTGCAGGCGAGCCAGAAGCCTCGCTAAGACTGTTCGCTATTCCATCAGGTCTGAAAGGCACACGCACTGTACTCCAGCGGGAGCGAAAAAGATCGGCGGTAGCTTCGACGGAGAGAAAGGATTTCGCTTCGGCACTTTCAGCGATGTCTGGGAGGGCTGGGATCGCTATCGTCGAGGTGTGTAGCGCATGGAACTGTACGTAGAGGGAGGATGTAGCGGAGATCGGAGAGCTCACGGCGGTTTCGCTGACCGGTGGAAGCGAGCCGGCCAGGCCTCGTTGTAAGTCAGACGGGGCCTCGCGAGTACAGTGGATGTGTAGGCTATTGTACGGGTATATTTAGATATGTGTAAAGCGCGGCTTACTTATATGCGTGTGAGCTGCAGTATATTTATGTATGCACCGGTAAAGGAAGTAATAGAATAGGAATCTAACCCGCTCGACAGCATTCTAGTCGGAGGGACAGCCAGATGACGGGTTCATCGAGAGTTCCGCAGACCGGTAGTGCAAGTGACCCAGAAAGATCCGCCCAAAAGCTTTAACCCAGAAGTTTCAGCCTTGCTGAAACTATTCACTATTCCATCAAACCTAACACCACCCTCCTCTGGGTTTGATGGAATTGTATATGGACTATGTGATAGTAGAAGCAAAAAGATCGGCAGTAGCTTCAACGAAGAGAAAGGACTTCTCGTTAGCACTTGCAGTGATGCCTGGGAGCGCTGGAGGGAACTGCATACAACTATAGCGGCAGTATAGCGAAGATCGCGGAAGCTAAAACTAAGAGGAGGCGAGGGAGAGGGACGGTATATGCACTATATTCTAGAGGAAGCAAAAAGATCGGCAGTGGCTTCGATAGTGAAGATCGCAGAACCTACAACTATGCACTCCCAATAACTATTTATTATTACATCAAGCCTAAGAGTCGGTAGAGACGGTATATGCACTATATTCTAGAGGAAGCAAAAAGATCGGCAGTGGCTTCGATAGTGAAGAT
This sequence comes from Amblyteles armatorius, assembly GCA_933228735.2. NCBI lineage: Eukaryota > Metazoa > Arthropoda > Insecta > Hymenoptera > Ichneumonidae > Amblyteles > Amblyteles armatorius. The sequence continues at coordinate 10,303,665 of OW121695.1, read as the reverse complement.
CGCAGAACCCACAACTATGCACTCCCCATCACTACTCACTATTACATCAAGCCTAGTGGGAAGAGACGGTACATGCACTATATCGTAGCAGAAGCAAAAAGATCGGCAGTCGCTTCGACAAAGCGAAACGATTGCGCCTCAGTACTCGCCGCAACATCTGCCCTAAGATCGGTATCGTCGACACGTGTACCGCATGGGACTATAGCTTCAGGATACGAAAGATCGCTGAAGCTAATAGCGGTTTCGCTGACCGGTGGCAGAAGCGAGCCGGTCGGATCGCTTCGTAACCCAGACGGGGCTCGCAAGTACAGCCGCTCTGTAGTCTATTGTACGGTATATTTATATACGTGTAAAACCGTAGTGGTGGTCTTACTCACGGTACCGCTATCCAGCGGCCGGCGAGCAGACAACATAGTCCACTCGTCTCCTCGCATCGCCGTTCCCTCTTCGCTCCCGCCGATCGCCCGGTGTGTCGGAGGACCCCATACGGACTCGCGACGCGCGTTTCCCTTTCTTCGTCGCGCTTCCCTGTCGCTTTCTGCCTCTTCGGCTTTGGAGATACCGTTTTACGTTACGCTTTACTGTTCCCGTGTGCCGTCGCAGCGCGGACCCCATGCCAACGAGACAAGCAATGAGTGTTTCATTTTTATATATATATATATATATATATATATATGTGTATATATATTTTTTATTTTTTCCTCATGTTTGCCCGGAGTGCAGGCAGGACGGATAAAAAACGAAGGGGGAGACCGCCGGGCTGTGCGTACGTTGTAACGGCAAAGGGGAAAGTGAATCCGCCGCTTGGGGGACTGGAGTTTGGATTATAGAGCAATCGTCATAATCCACGGCGCGTGGTATCGAGCCGATATCGTAGTCGGTGCACTTGCATTTTTGTTTACGTTACGTCTATTGATTTCACCCGTAAACGGGAATTTTCTTCCCGACGCGAGTCAGGTCGTCGATTGCAGATCGAGTAAAAATAACGCATTAGCTCAATAAGAGACTAGGAGCATCGTGGATTATAAAGCGATCGTCTCAATCCAGAATGCGCGGTATCGAGCCGATATTATAGTTTCTCGGCGAACGAGCATTTTTTTTTATTTCTATTAATTTTACTATTAAATATGCATTTTGTTCCTAGCCCGAGTAAGGTCGTCGATTGCTCGCCCCAGTAAAAATTAATCATTAACCAAATGAGATTACACTGTAAAAAAATGTGGTAAAAAAATTATATACTTTTTCATTTAAATTGAAATATTGAAATTAAAGTATTTATACAGTAAAATTTAAGAAAATTATTGAAAACGAAGTATTTCCAACGTTTTTAATACACTGAACATTAATTCTTCATCACACTTGTGCATGAAATTTAATGTACCAGATTTGGATAAAAACTTCCAGTCCGCTACGTTAAATTCCATACGAATTTTCTTTTACAGTGCAGAAGCGTCGTGCATTATAGAGCAACCCTCCTAGTCCACAATGCGCAGTATCGACCCGATATTACAGTTACTCGATGAACTTGCATTTTTATCGACGTCCATTAATCCCACCCTTAAAATGTGAATTTTCTTCCCGAGTCTCCCCCACCTCAGGTCGTCGATTGCTAGTAAAAATAAGGCATCAGCCTCGCGGAGCTTCAAAACGATAACCAGGAACGATAGAAACGAAGAGAGTTACAGTGGCGAGCAGACGCGCGAATCTCTTCCCGGAGTGGGAGAGACACGCCGAGTCTACTCGGTATACGCTCGATCTTCGGCGAGTTGGAAGTGGTGGCAGCCCGTTCGTTCGGTGCGACGGTGGAGGTGGAAGAGAGCCTAGCGAGCGCGGGCTCGGCGCGCTCGGTGTCATTGCCTCGACGCTCAGGGCGGCCAGTGACTCCATCACTGACCTAGTGCCGAGGCTTGCCGACCCCCGGCGGAAACGAACGAGCGCGGGGACGTCGACCCCTGTGAGCAGCAGCCAGCGATGCTGCCGGCCTCCGCTGGAGAGACGCCTGCGCGCATGCGCGAGCGCGCATACTACACATACACGCGGCGCAGCGGAGAGGGGGGCGGAGGGGGGGAGGGGGGAATAGCGAAGAGACACGCGATTGTCGGAGAGCTCTGCTATCGGTATTGTAACGAAGAAACTAGAGGGAGCGGAATGGTGACGAGGAAAGGGTAAAAGGATAGGCGGACGAGTATAACGCGCGCACGCACACTCGACGGTATGGCGGCCAACGCGTCATCGGTATCACTCACGACGACCGACCACCAAAAGTGCTGTACCTCAATCGCTCGGTTACTCCCCACGAGCGCGGAACTGACGCACAACGAACCAACTTTATAAAATTCACGGCGTACACTCCACCCGCCGATTGGTTTCATTAGCCGAGATTTTGAGCCCGTGGGCTTGGTTTTTAGAGAAAATTTCTTTCGAGATTTGTAAATAAATGGAAATTAGAAAGGATATCATGCCTATTTCTTCTCGTTCACATTTTGTATGTTTTGTATGTTTTGTATGTTTTGTATATTTTGTATATTTTGTATATTTTGTATATTTTGTATATTTTGTATATTTTGTATATTTTGTATATTTAGTATATTTAGTATATTTTGTATATTTTGTATATTTTGTATATTTTGTATATTTTGTATATTTTGTATATTTTGTATATTTTGTATATTTTGTATATTTTGTATATTTTGTATATTTTGTATATTTTGTATATTTTGTATATTTTGTATATTTTGTATATTTTGTATATTTTGTATATTTTGTATATTTTGTATATTTGGTATATTTTGTATATTTTGTGTATTTTGTATATTTTGCATATTTTGTGGATTTTGTATATTTTGTATATTTTACATATTTTGTATCCGAGTCGGCCGACTTGATAAATTATCGTCGATCGAAATTGAAGATGGCTTTGGATATAGTCTGTCCTGCGCGTACTACTGTAATCTCGCTGCACGATATACACGAGCGGGATGGATTTAGAATATTCCGGAGCACGGAAGTGAGAACGAGAGGCAGGACACATAACGGAAGAGAACTTCCCGCCATTCACGAGAAACACTGTAACGCGCCAGATGCTGCTACACACTGCACTATACGGAATATATAACACGACCGAAGTCGAGAGTCAGAGACATTTTTTAACCGGATTTATGCCGACGTGTTCACGATCTGCATAAACTGGACTGTACTTGCATATCGTCGATACCCAGGATACCGTTTTTTTCGATTTATATAAAATTCTCACCATTCGAATAAGATATTTACGATAACGTTAGTTAGTAAAAAAATATACTTGTAAAAAATATAAGAATAAAAATTTTCCTCACAAATTGACATTTAAATAATACCGCTTTGCAAGGAATATGAATTGCAGTTTTGAGTATTTATTGCAATCGCGATTGTTACGCGGACCGAGAGCTTGTTACAAGCGCAACCGTTAGATAAACTCAAAAAGAAAATCCGATTGTGTAACGGCTGGCTGTGAGGCGGAAGTTAAGCTGGGAAAAGAGTATGCGCGGAAAAAAGCTCGAGGTTTCTGATTACTGCAGCAGTGCGTCGAACCAGAAATCGATTACCGGTTGCCTCTGCCTCGGATCGTTAGCAGTAAAGTAAAGCAATGTCTCTCGCAACGCGCGCACAGATCGCGGAAGTGTCGACGGTCGCTTCCGTCTTGTTTCGTCGTACACGGAAAACATTCGGGCATGTCACCTACCTTCGATTTCGATTTGAATGGACAACTTATATGCTCACACGCTTACATGCTCACACAAAACCGGGCGAGGTTCTTTTTTTAAATATTAAATAGGTGGGAAAACTCGTGTAATTAATGTCGAAAAGTTATTTACAATTGAGGTTTCATTTTACGTTGCGATTAAGAGTAACTCTACAACAAGTGCTTGTCCTCCCACCTTCCAAGATAATATTACTGACCGGGTTGTACTCATTTAATTTTTTCTTAAGTTCTAGAGTTTCCACGGCGAAAAAAGCCACGCCGAAAAAGTCGAAAATTTGCAACAAGGCCTTCCACATCGTCTGGGCCACGCGATTCTCCATAAACGCAAATTTTTCTTTACTTTGTGTCAAGCATATCTTGACAATTTGCATCAAGGTATATTTTATGAATATTCATAATGAATGACGCAATCACAAGTGAATCGTAAAAGAGAATAGACTCTGCAACAACTACTGGTTAAAACTGAATGAAACCATTTTTGTGATCGTCGTGGCCCATCCGGGGTGAAAGTCGTCGCAAGGACACGATTAAAAACCGATAACTCACATTTTTGTTGCGTCGATAATCTGCCATCGATACAGAAGTCCAGCGGTCCTTCCCCTCGTCCTCCTCGTTGCAGGACTATCGAATCGAAGGCTCGTGGCAAAACAGTGGCGGGCAAACGAGGGGGTAAGGATCGTTTCCTTGCGCCGTCAACTTGTCTAGTTCGTTTTACCAACCACACTGACGATCATCATCGTCATCGTCGTCGTATCAACGGTATCGATAAAAACCCCGTAGCCGTCTGAAAACATTAAAGTGCTTAACATTTTTTCACTATTCCAGTAATAACTTTAGTGATCGTCTAATCAATTAATCAATTAATGAATCGATTAATGAATCAATTGACGAATCAATTAATGAATCAATTAACGAATCAATTAACGAATCAATTAACGAATCAATTAACGAATCAATTAACGAATCAATTAACGAATCAATTAACGAATCAATTAACGAATCAATTAACGAATCAATTAACGAATCAATTAACGAATCAATTAACGAATCAATTAACGAATCAATTAACGAATCAATTAATTAATCAATTAATCAACTAATTGATCAACTGATTAATTTTAACTTTCTGACAATAATAAAATCTATCGAACGCCTATATACGCAGAAACAGCATCGGTACGAATGTGAGCCGGCAAAAACGGTAATAAGATGCGCGTAGTAGGTGAAGAGGAGGAAGAAAGGAGTAACGGGCCGGTAAGGCTCGCGTATCTCGAAGCTGTCGGATGAGGAGTATCGTCACAGTTTCACTTTTAAATTCCGTTTGCGCTCGCTCGCTCGCTCGCTCGCACGGGGTGGTCCGGCCGACGAGTTGGTCGGCCGGTTAGTTGACTGCCGGTGTAACGCAGTCTCTACTCGTCTTGTGTACACGCCGCGAGCCGGCTAGGTCGTGTCTCGCCCGGTGGACCGTTCCCGTTAACCGCTCTCCCGCTCTCCCGCTCCCCCGTTCCCCGTTACCCGTTAACCGTTCCCCGTTACCGTCGGGCACCGTTCCCGCCACGGTAACATAGTTTCTCCTTTGAAAACCGCACAATACGCTCGAACGGCTCACTTGCTTTCCGACTCGCGCACTCTCACGAACGCCCACGCTCGATCTTCATTTCTTATATCGTCAAACCTGTTTCGTCTTTCACTTTTTATTTTTTATAGAATATAAGCGGCTTTCCGTACGGAGAATCGTTAGTTCTCTTTGTCCCGATTGATTCGACGAGTCTCGAGAGCGAAACTGGAATCGAACTTGAGGGCGAGCGAAACGGTTGTGGCCGCTAAATAGATAGATGCAATTTTTTAATGATTTTTTTAGCGGTGCTTTTGGATTTTTTTTTATTATTATTTTTTCTAAGCTGAGTTGATACGGTTTCGAAATTATGATGGACCTTCGGCTTGGGTTCTTTATCACGGAAAAGATTAAAGCTTTAAAAAACGGATCATTACAGTTTTCTATTTATGTACAATAGGCCGGTTTCGGCACGGAGAAAGTGAAATTTTTTTTTGTGTGCGTTTTCAATTTTTTTTTCTTTTTTTTAGGACACTTAAAACGGATTTGAAATTACCGTCGATTTTTGTCCCTGATTTGATTCTTACCGACAAAAGAAAAATGCACCATTAAAAAAAAAGGTTCGTTACAGTTTTCGTTATCGACTGCGGTCTTTCATTCCGTCTCGATATTGCGCAACGTATTTTTTTTTCCGGCATACGGAAAAGTAAGCATTTGAAAAAAAAAATGATAATTGAAAGAAAAATACGATTATTATTACAGCGTTTCTCGAAGCGGCAAATTCGTCACGCAGCGAGGGTTTTAGTGGCAAAGACGAGTCGAAAGCAAGAGCGGATCGCGAGCTCGTCCGCCAGGTAGTACTTACGGCCGTAGTATCGCCCCACTGATACTTGCGGCGAGAATCGAGAGGGAAGCGATGACTCGCGCTCTCGTCCTTCGAGAAAGTTGAACGTTGCACTCTAGCATTCACTATCCGAGATTCTACTTCTGGAGGCGCTAAGGTATATACACGGGATACTTTTACGCTCACAACCAACGCAATCGCGACTTCCCTGGCCTGTTTCAACGCGAATAAAATATGTATTTTCTTTCCGAAATAATTCCGGCTAGTGGCTCCGTAACTGACGCTTTCAACCAATTGGGGAACGATTTTTAGGGCGCAAATGTTTCGACTCCGTATGTGAGAGGTAGCGAAGAGCACGGACTCGGAGGATTGTTACAGGTGTTTCGAAATTACTCAGTAATGAACGCACGCACAGTAAAATAAGTACCGACGTTTCGTGTAAAAAAACATCCACAATTATTTTCTTGTTAATTTTACAAAAATTTTCGTTAACTTCAGGAAAATGTTTGTTCACTTTACAAAAATGGTTGTTAACTTTACAAAAATGTTTGTTAACTTTACGAAAATGTTTGTTAACTTTACAAAAATGTTTGTTAACTTTACAAAAATGTTTGTTAACTTTACAAAAATGTTTGTTAACTTTACAACGATGTTTGCTCAATTTACAAATATTTTTTTAGTAAAATCACAAAAAAAAATTGTGGACGAAAAGAATGTGTTAAAATCACCAATCTTTTTTAATGTGCACGCGGACTTTCGCAGAGGTTAGCAGATCTGATTAGTTTTCCTCGAGTCTCTCGTTCCCGTATACACTTTAATGCTTGGGATTTCGGGTTCCCTTCTCGATTTCTTTTAAGCTTCCTCAATGACGCCAAACCACGCTAAACACCTGCTCCGCAGACCTGCAGGACTTGCACCGATTGATACGTTGATTGTGAGCTGATTGTTCCGTTGAGTTCGGTAAACAAATTAAGCGGGTCAGTATCAATGGCTTTATAACGGATCTTGTTAACAGAAAGGAAAAAATTTCTATTATTATGCTTTCTATTATGCCGTTTACTATTTTTTCCTCGTTTCTTTAATCTCGAAAGGGTGATCGAACAGTGGAGATCGATTGTGACCAGAAAAATATGAGAAGGAAAAAAACAACCCAATGAAATTTAAAAAAAATTGTAATGTAATCGCAAGAGCAACGCTTTCCATTCCGCTTCGCCATCTCAGGAGTCACCATAAATACCGTTTCTTTCTCGGTTTTACAACGGATTTTAACCGGAAGGAACCAATTCCCCTTATTTTTTTGCCTTCTATTGTGCCACCTATTATTTTTCCTCTTTTCCTCAATTCTGAAAGGGCGATCGAACAGTTTCGATCCAGTGTGACCACGAAAAGAATACAAAAAAAATGTATCATAATGTAATCGAAAGAGCAATGCTTTCTCTTCCGCTTTACCATCTCCGAAGCCACAAAATAACCACCATTCCTTCCTCGGATTTACAACGCATTGTCAACCGGAAGGACCAAATTTCCCTCTATTTTCTCTTCTATTACGCCGTCTATTATTTATTCATTTATTTAGATTACGCAATTAACCCTTTTGCTGACATACAAAAATAAAAACTAAGTCCGTAAATCAGTAAATAGTCCAAGTGTCTCAAACAACTAAAATAATATCACCAGATCGCATCTCAATGCATCCTAATTATTCTTCCTCTTCTCCGTATTCTCGGAAGGGTGATCGAGTGTCACCGAGAAGAAATGAGAGGAAAAAGGGAAGAAATGATATTGTAAAAAAAAAAAAAAAAAAAATTGCAATGCAAACGAAAGAGCAGCGCTTTCTCTTCTGCATCGCCATCTCCGGAGTCACAATAAACGCCGTTACTTCCTCTCGTTATCAAGGGTAACACGACCGAGTCATACAATCCAACACCGATGCTGGGGCCTTTATATTATTATTATTATTATCGTTCCTTTTTTCCCTTCTGTGCGACCCCTTCCCCCACTTATCGACCCTTCTCGCTGCCCTCATCCTTCGCCATCACTCTCTTTCGCACGCTCTTCTCAACGTATTTCCTGCACTCTACGGTATTCATAATACGGTTCTGTTCACGGTGCGCGTACAAATATGTATGCGACGTAACGCACCGATGCTGTAACTGCGAGGAATAGCCCGGCTTAGCTCTCGCAGTGCTCTACTCGTGTCACCATTTCGTTCGTGTTACGTCACGAAGACCATGGAAATATATTTTGAAGCAAGCGGCAAACGTTCGTCGTTTCCATTTACTTGCGTTTCATTCTACAACAATTTTTCTCTGAAGACTATTTTAGTAAATTTAAGTGCGATTCACTTCGGAACGACGGATTGGTGACGGCTTCAGGTTTTTCCGAAGGTTCTTCATACTGCCTATGAGAAAACAACGTGTTTACTCTTTTTTTTCTCTTTCGAACGTTGATTCATTTAATGAAAATGTTATCGTACTGCGACCGATTAATATAGACCTCTCACTGCTAGGGCTTCGGAACGACCTTGGATTCAGTCTAATTATCAAATGCTAATAAATCCAAGGTCTTTGGACGGTTAAAATTGTTTACGTTGCGAAGTTGTTTATCATTGAAATTGTTTACGTTGCGAAGTTGACTATCATTGAAATTGTTTACGCTACGAAGATGACTATCGTTAAAATTGTTTACACTACTAAGTTGATCATTATAAAATTGTTTGCCGTACGAGGTTAACGATTGTTAAAATTGTTTGTCCTACGAAGTTAAATACGATTAAAATTGTATGGCCTACAAAATGAACCATTATAAAAATTGTTTACCCTACGATATTGACTAAAATTGTTTGTCCTACAAAGTTAACGACTATTAAAATTGTTTGCCCTACGAATTTAACTACGGCTAAAATTGTTTGCCCTGCGAAGTTAATTATGTAATCTATTGGTGAAAAAATTAGCAAAAAATTTTCCACTGCTACTTACATTTTTTACCTCGAATCCTTTCCTCTATCCTTCCTTCCGCTATGTCCGCCTTTTGACAGCCACACAAACTCGCGCACACACTCTCATTGCACTCACGTAGAGTTACAACGAACGAAAACCACAGTCGGTTTTTATTTTTTTCTGTTTCGAAATTTATTTAATTTCGTATTTTTTACTTGCTCGAATCACGATTTATTTTCTCCACACCCCGTGCAACCGTACGTACGCCACGGTCCCATTCACCGATGGTCCACGATCTGTTTTCTTTTCCTCGATTTATAATTTTTTTTTCACTTTCACATTTTTTTTCCTGCAATATTCCTCCAATATTTTTTTTCTCTCTAATCACTGCACCGATCACTTTTCCTCAGTAAAAAAAAAAAAAAAAAAAAACCCAAAGAAAAATATTGCCAACACATCGACGAGATATATCCAAGGTTGTCCGGGCACGTTCTCAATCATTCACTGCACTGTTCCTCCTTCCCCCACTCCTCCAACCTTAACACGACAAAATTTCGTCACTCAATTATCCTCCTCGCATGCTCGCGTACTTCCGCGCCGAAACATTTTTTTCTTTTCGTTTCCACCATCACCGTTACAAGTTCCGAACTTCCCCGAAAAAAAAAAAAAAAAACGACGATCAAACTCGAGACAGAAATTTAATCCGCGAACTCGGGCCTCACCGTTTATATCAATCCGAGGAACGAACACCACTCGCGAGTTTCAGGAATTTAACACAAAAAAAAATAAAAAAAAATAACCTTACAGAACAAAAGTCACACTTCGGATTTCGGATTTTTCGTTTATTTCACATATCACCCAAAACCGACGATCGTAAACCTTACTCGACGGTCTGCCGGCAAAAAAAAAAAAGTTGAAAGATTTCTTTGCGGAATCGAGTGACAGAAAAATTTTGAACGGACGTTGGGTGATCGGAAACTTAACGAGGAATAAACCGGGGTACATGAAATTTTGTCGTCTTCCCTCGCCTACGCACTCCCACACTGTCTATAATGACATATACATAGATGTATCTATATACATTTATATATATACATATATATAAATATATCTTTATCTATATATACATGTATATATGTGTATATATATAAATATATATATATATATATATATGTGGTATAGCGATGAAAAATAAAAAATAAAAAAATGTAATTTCGTGCATGGACAGAAGAGTTTCGTTTATCGTTCAATTGGTCGTGTTCGTCGATGGTGTCGTCGTGTCGATCGGTGTCGCGGGTTTGGAGTAAGGAGCCTAAGCGCGCACGAGGTACGAACGCGGAACGAGCGCGAACGAGCAGCACAGCAGCCTAGCGCTCTAGCAGCCGGCAGCAGCAGCAGCAGCAGCAGCAGCGAGCCGCTGAGGTCAATGACCTCTCCTTGCCGTCGTCGAGCTCTCCTCCTCTGCTGCTGGCTCTACTCCTGCCTCGCCCTTCCCCCTACGCGACTGTCTTCCCCTACCACGAGACGGTACGCGCGCCCCTCTGACGAGCAATGCGATAGACAGTGATCGAAAGTGTGCGAGCGAGAGGGGAATGGAAAGTGAGGGAGAAAGAAAACCAACCGGCGGAACGTTCGGAAGACCGGGGTCAGTTGACACAACCGAGCTTGGGAAGTTCGAGTCTCGGGTATAAACAATGCGATTTTGCGGAAGGTATGGGCATCTTTTCGGGGGCAGATGAATCCTGTGTTAGGATTTGGGCAAAAATGACGAATTTACTGACGATACACAACAGTGTAAAAGAAATTTGTATGAAATTTAATGCAGCGGACTGGAAGTTTTTTGGCAAAAATTGGTATTTACATTTTCTTGTACAATTGTGATTAAGAATTGATGTTCGGTGCTTTGAAAAACATTGGAGATACTTTGTTTTTAATCGTTTACTTTAATTTTACTATAAATTTCAATGAAAAAGTATATTGAATTTTCATTCCAATTGTACATTAAATTTAATGCGTCAGTCTTTGCATCAAAATTTGCAGCCCGGTACATGAAATGAAACATTTTTTTTTACCGTGCGTGTAACAGTTTTTGATACCTAACAAACTTAGATTTTTTGACGTGTATTGCAGATTGCCATTGAGTGAATGGAACGATTACTTATTTGCGAATGTAAATGTTCAGTTTTGTATGTCACTATAAATTGATTGGACATACGATAGCAGAAATAAAAACCGTAATCTAAACTTACGTCAAGGAACGCGGTCGTGCCCAATTATCCGTTAAATGAAATTACGAACGAAATGGACGAGAGAATTTTTAATGCGCAGAAGCGTTCGACTGGCGTCTCTTCGGCATTGTAACTGCGCATGCGCACGTTCGTTTGGTGGTCGTCGAATAGGCACCAATAAACGATCGTTTCTTGTTTGAGATCGCACCAAAAACCGACAGTGCGCATGCGCAGCCATTTCCATAGTAACGAAAAAACTTCCAGTCGAAAGTGTCTTCGGAATAACTTTGTGCCGCGTTTCTGCCCAGAACTTTCGAACGTCCCGCCTTCAACGTTTGTCACTCCTCTCGTGACTAGTTAATGGTGCTTCTATTCCATGTTTTTTTTATCTCTTTGGATAATGTCAACAGTCCGATACGACGCAAAACTCGCGTTTTGCGTCGTAGTTTTTCGTACCGAAGTCATTGACGAACTATCGCGAGGCGTTTTCTACACCACGACTGGATTCGCAACTGTTTCGAAATACCGCAACAAACCATTATACCGAAGTCCCATCTCAGCGACGAAAGCCTCACAAACAGAATACAGTTCACGGTTTAAGGTACGTCCTCACAAACAGAATGCAGTTTAAGGTTATGTCCGCCGGGTCTACGCAAGGCCGGTTTCGAGACCACATTTCGACTATTTGTTATCACATTACTTTGCCTCGCCGCATATTTCCTATTCCAAAGTTACAAAAAAATAAAAAAACATTTCCAACACTTCCACGACGAGAATCGCAGCGCAGTTTAAGGTTAGGTGCGCCGGGTCTACGGAAAGCCGGTTTCCAGACCACACTTCGCCTGTTTATCTTCACATTACTTTGCCTCCTCGTATACTTTCTATTCCAAAGTTAAAAAAAATATATAAATGGAAAAAACTATTAACACAATCCGCGACGGTAAACGCGATATTACCCGCACAATGATTTACCGAACCGTCCGAAAAAAAGCGTCTCAGTTCGGACGAGAAATCGACGATTCTTGCGTTGAACTTGAAGGCGAAAACTTGGGGTAGGTTTTGTAACTGCTCGTCGAGGGTCCGTCGCGGTCCTCGGTACATCCCTGAGGTTGCCACTACCAGGGTTGACGCTCTCATCCCTACGGCGCTCGCCCCACCGTCGGTAACACTCGCATCCCTACCCTCCGCCCGGAATCACCCTCGTTCCCCGTCGACGGGCAACGATAGCTTCACTCGAATCCGAATTCCCTCGCCTCCTCCGCCCGCCGCGTCGGCGTTGTCGACCCGCTACGCCATCGTGCCGTTCGCCTCGTGCGTTCTCGCCTCCCCTCGTCGTCCCGTCGTCGTCGCTTCCCCCTCCACCGCGGCCCGCGGAGGGGTGCAGCGTTGACGTGGTCGCGCACCGACGTGGTGGGGCGAGCGACTGTGGTGGGGGCCCGAACGGCCACTCTCCGCGGCACGCGAATCACGACGCGAGGGGAAAGGCCGGAGAAGGATGGAAAGGGAGATCGACTGAGAAAGAGCTACAAACACATCGCGCGGGTTCACTGGTACAGTGTACCCTAGCGGTGCAACGCTCTCTTCCTGATTCCGCTATACATACCGCGAACACCCCTCCCCGCCCCGCTCGCCCAGCGCCAGCTTTCACGCTATATCTCGTTATTTATAATTATCTTTAAACGCTTTCTTTGCCTATTTCGTTTTTTTTTTGTTCGAGTATGGGTTTTAGGTTTCTTTTTTTTGTGGGTTTTTGGAGAGTTTTTGATTCGTAGGTTTTTTTGGGTTTTTTTTTAGGGCTGTGAGATTTTGGTTTTGTTGGGCTATCGCGGCTTCGAGATTTCGTCCCGAGTGGCGGATTTTCAAGGTCAGAGTTCGATAGCGACGTGCGCTTGTTCCAAGTTTCTTTTGTATCAACGCTTTTCTTCGTGTATGACTTTTCTTCGTGCATGGTTTTTAGTTTCCTTTGTTTCGTCTTTTTGGGTGGTTTTACTTTCATTAACATTTTTTATCGAATTATAAAATTCTAATTTCCATTCAGGAGTCGAGTTTCGACATTCGACCGTTCCGATTGGCGAATTTTCAAGGCCAGAGTCAATACGAAACTGTGCTCGTTCAAGATTCTTTTGTAGTCAAGGTTTTGCTTCATAGACGACCAATATATCTCCCTCCCCCCCCCCCCCCCCCCCCCAACTACCGCCGTTGACCGTCCAGAGGGCAGTCGAGAGTTTAAGAAAAGAAAAAAATAACTCGATCAAAAATTCGTGGCCCACTTGATATAAATTGTCTCACACGGATATCCAAGTCTCTACAGTCTATCCGTCGCTTCGGGCAAGTGTGCTGCGACTAATACGCCACAGAGATAGAATCATTGTGTATTGTTTTTTTTTTTTTTTTTCGAGGTATAGGTTAGAGCCGAGACAAATAATGTAGGCACGCCGTTGTATCGCGTTCACAGTCCTTCATAGGACATTGACTTTGAGATATCACGGACAGCTCGACGACGACGACGGGTGGGTCCCGCCGTTATCTTATTTCGGCTTATCGCAACTTGTCCGCCTTACCTTATCTCGTATACTCTCACTCCTTCCTTCTCGCCCACGCTTTCTCAAGTCGCTCGTTGTAACTGTGCTGTACTGCACACTCGTCATAATCCACCGCTTACGTCTTACGCTACGCTCGCATTGCATTCAATTTCTTTTGATGAAAGAGCTTAATAAATAGCGTGCAGGCGGCCATGCGTAGTCATGTATTTTCAACAATATATAACAAATAGCTACATCAATATGTATTCGTTTCTCGCTAGAAAAAAAAAATGCTCCGCTGAGCGACTGGGTATTCTCCGCTATCGTCGTATTTTTCAATGTCAAATGTAGATGGCGCGTCGGTAGGTCCGAAACTCGGCATCTCCAAACCGTTAGAAAATTATCATCCGATATTTATGTTTCTATTCAGTTATTTTTATTTGGTGTTACAAGTGCGGAGATGCGTTAATAAGTACACTTGTTCAAACCCTCCGCTTACGTCTTACGCTACGCACACATCGCAATCAAGTTCTTTTCATGAAAGAGTTAAAAAAAATAGTGGGCAAATTCGTAGCTGAAATGTCTAGTTCACCGTGCGTAGTCACATATTTTCATACCTGACATATATATTTCACCGTGCGTAGTCATATTTTTTCGTAGCTGAAATATCTATTTCACCGTGGGTAGTCATATTTTTTCATAGCTGAAATATCTATTTCACCGTGCGTAGTCATATTTTTTCACAGCTGGAATATCTATTTGTTTCTCGTAATAAAGATGCTCCATCGAACCATTAGGTATTCTCGACGATCGTTATGTTTTTCAATGTCAAATATAGATGGCGCGTCGGTAGGCCCGAAGCTCTGCATCTCCAACTCGATGAAAAATTAATTATCCGATATTTATGTCCCTATTCAATTGTTTTTATTGGATGTTACGAGTGCGGAGATGCGTATGCAAATACATTATTTTCAGTGTATGACTAAGCCCGAGACTCATTATCACGCTGTACCGGGGAGCCTCTAGATCGCCGAGCGTTATAATAAACAAGGTCGCGCTCTTGAGCCTTGATAACGCAACTCTCAACATCCAAGGGGACACATATGGCTCACCTATTCACAAGTGCGTCAAATGCCGCACAAAGATTTCTTTCAGGGATCTTCCGACGGCCAGAAAGTATAATTTTCTCGGTGATTTTTAAACCTTTATCCCTCTCAAGTGAAGCTTCATTTTCACGAATCTTTTTCGTTTCTTTTACATTTTCGTGTCAAGATAATCGTTCCATACAATCGAAAAGTTATATTTACTTAAAAAATGTCTCGATGGATTCATCCGGTAAAAATTCGCTGAGACATTCGCGACTGTTATCGCCCAAGTCGATTACGAAATCGGTAATCAAACTATCAGCCAAGCGCTCACCAGATACAGCGACCCGCGTCGCTATTGTAACAGAAAAGACTTCGTGCGCTCGTGCGTGTCTCTTGCCATTTCATGCGACTCGTTTACGATTTCCATTGTACAGAATTCGTTTTCTGGAAACTAGGGCCACGCGCCTCATTTTCAAACATTAGCTTATCGGTACGATCATACCTAAACTATTTACGTTTGTACCAGTCACGATACACGAGGTTTCAGCAGTGATCCCGAGGTACATGCGCACTCCGAGAGGTGGCGCTGCATGCGCGAGACCGGCCGGCGAGCTCGATACATCTTTGGTATTGTCATTTTCTGCAAAAAGGATATGTGGAACGAAAAACATAACTTTTTTGTTTTAATGTCTAATCAATATTTATTTGTTCATAATAGTACTAGTAATTGCTAGACGCTTAAATACAGGTGATTTCCATTACAGAAAGAATGTATCAATGCTTAGTAATGTACATTCTATATTGATCGGCCTTTTCGAAAGAATGGAGAGAAAAAAAAAACGGCAGTACACACCGTTTATATATAATAAATATATCCTCCATCCCGCCATCTCGATTTGCCACTCAACGAGTGTTATCGTCAATATATAATATATTAATTTCAAGATGGAGGAAAAAGAACACTCGACGATTTTCCATTCGCGGCCCACGACAGTGATTAAACGTAAAAAAAAAAAAACAAAAACAAAAAAAATATAAAGAAAACGATGTTTTTTTTTGTCTATACAAGAAAATATGTGCGAGAAATGAAGAAACGATAATTTTATCCGTCAAGGGGATACGTGTGTCTCCTATTGTACAGGTCGAAGGAATAATACTTTTGTTAGGATTAGACTAAGTCTTAACGATATTTTTTTTTCTTCATACGTTCGACGCTTCGACGCGTCCCGCTTTCGTTCCGCAGTCATTCGCAGCTGGATCTCCTTTTCTTCTTCATAAATTCTCACATTCATTCATTTTTCACCCAGTCATTCACAATATGGCTACAATAATTGTTGTTCGTGATGTAAAATGTAACACACGCGTCAGGCAAAACGCTATCATTAGATAATAATTGTATAAGGTCATGCATTATGCGTTACACACTATGGGCAGAGCATGAGTCACTCTTCGGCTTAAATTTCCTCGGAAAAACTCGCGTTTTATCTTTCTTAGGAAAGAAAAGAAAAAAAAATCGTGGCGGAGGAATCGTCGGATGCAAATTTTCCTGCCACCTCGTAACATTTTCTTTTTTCCGCCGGGGATCGCCCGAGCGTCTCGAGGGATAAAGTTCAAAAAAAAGAGAAGAAAAACGAGAAACAAAAGATATCTTACACGTCGTGAAATATTTATACAATGTAAAATCTTCATCTTTGGTAGAAACTACTAAATAAATAATATCGCTTAGATTAAGATTTTGGGGGGGCGGAGAGAGGTGGTTTCGAGAGATTTGATGTTTCGAGCTTCGCAATCAAGACAAATTGCCCATTGATTGGGATGAAAAAAAAAATTATAATAATCTCCGTTCGTCGATTATACGAGATACTTACAAAGCAAAATCGAAAAATATTATACATGCATATACAAAGGTTTTTGAGACATTGCGTATATACTATTACAGCGTTCTCGCGGTCATGGTACAATTTCGGTGGCACGCAACGCGCGGTGCGTGGTTTCGGGTGAATTTAACAGCTCTCACGTACGGGAAGTGCCGCGCCGTCTTCCAGCGGCCGGGCGGATATTATCCTCGCGCTTTCGAGCGTCGACGCGTCCAGCTGGCCGATGGGACGGAAATCGACCGACGTGCGTTCACGTCGCCCGCATGCGAGTGGCTCGAACAGCAAATCGATTACATGCGACACGAATTAATATCATCCACGCTGACGTCGCGCGCAACACTAGGGTAGAAATCTTCTTTATCGTCTACAAATAAACTATCCTAACGTTCTAATTCGACGTCGATCGAACCGAGCCGCGAGCCGCGCGACAATATTCGAACGATCGATTTATCAGCTCTTCACGAACGTAACGTAAAAAAAATCGTACATTTTTCCTCGAATCGATAATAAATTAAATACAGAAATAATTGATTTTTTTTTTCAACACAAAATTATCGAAGAGTATTCATTCTCGTTTTCTTTTTTCACGGCTCGGTTCTCTCAACTCTTCAATAACGGATCTAATCCTCTCCCGTCCACGTACAAGCTAAGATAGCCTCTATCAAGCGCATTCCTCGCTCCTCGCGCTCGGACATAATCATAATAAGAAGCTTTTATCGAGTAACGAAGCGGCGGCTTAGCACGACGAGCTCTTGAGCTCGCCGATGTCAGCGATGTTTTGGAGCAGAGCTGTGGCCTCGCTGTTCGGCTGCGCCTTGGCGTTGTACCGTTGCTTGAGTGTGCTCAATGCGGACAACAGTCTTGTGTTTGACGACATTAGACGGGAATTCGCAGCATCCAATGCCGCTATCTGCTGCTCCTGCGCGTCGATCACGCGCTGCTTGTACGACAATGCTGCCGACATCTTCTGCTGCTCCCGTCGTAATTCCTCCTCCACAGAGATCAACCTGCACAAAAAGACAAAAGTTGAATTCGGGTTGTTCGTGGATATACGAAAAACAATTTTTTTTTCTCGATGTTCTATGACGCATAATGAAATCCAAGTGTGTTGCCATTTGCTAACTATCGAACTATTAGTAGACAATTATTAAATTTGCATAAAATTCATCAAAGCCTGCTCCGGTTGTTAGAATTGGCTGAGATTAGAATTCGATTTTTCTTGTTGAGCGAACACATTTTTCTTCAGGCTTTAATGAATTAAAACACCAGCATTTTTTTTTGCAAATAATTATTAACTATTTAACAATCGAATGTGCAAAATGAAGGTTTTTTCTGCTCCGCCATCGTCCCAAGGTAATTATTTTCTTAACGTAAAATTATTAAAAAAACAAGCTTTAGCTAGCAAAAATATACATAAACAAAAGAAGTGAAAAAAAAAAATGAGAAAATACTCGTAACATATCCGTGCAGATGAGAATGATTAACGGTCGATATAGACGGTAAATTTCATGAAACGTAAAACTACATCGATGATTAAATGATAACGAATTTCGTGTAAGTGTATAATGTGTCTGTGGAATGAACAACGATGTTTGCGTTATACTGAACACAAGTGTAAGTTCCTTACAACAAACAACGTTCAGCATTGAAATTAATCGACGTTGATTAATCGATAGACAATACAGAGAATAACCGTGTTTTATATTATTATTATTTTTTTGTTTGTAAAATAGAGAAAAGCTTAGAAATATAATTGACTCTTACACCAAGATCCAGATCAAGCCAGAGTATACCAAATGCAGCAGATAGAATGCACAGGAACACACAATAAGTTAAACATACATTTATTTTTGTTACAAAAAACCGTTACTCAACGCGCCCAATAACAAACTACAAATGACCCTCGACTACAAAGTGAGACCGAATTTTTGTTTTTCGTATTAAGTTGAACAATTATTTTTATAATACTGTCTCTAATATAAAACATAAATGAAAAAAAAATATGCGAACTTTTTCTTTTTAACATCCAACATTGTCGTAATTTTTGTTTGGTTTAAAGTGAACAAAATTCAGTTTCACTTTTCGATCTCCGCGATCCGAAAACCCTATCGACGATTCGGTAAAAATCTGCAGGACTTTTTTAAAAATCGGGAACCCTATCGATGTCAATGCATGAATCTATGCAATGGGGCGGAGGGGTGTCAATGCGTGATAAAATTTTACTAGTTTGAGCCAGCAAATTCGAGGAGCTTAAGTAAAAGCTTTAGGGGTGTGAAGTGAGGTAAAAAACCCGTGAAATTCCTAGTATCGATAATCATCGGTAAAAAAAAAAAAAAAAAACGATACTGGACGCGAATAACGCACTCTGGTGTTCACGAACACGCGTTCTAAACTCACTAAAAAAATCCACACGATTACATGAGAATGATGTACCTGGAGATGATACTCTTCATTTTGGTGTCGGGTGCTATTCCGTCAATTTCAGTGTCGTCGGTGGTGCCCAAACGGGCGCGCAGTCGGTCAACGCTACTCTGCAACCTCTCGATTTCCACCTCGTACTGGAAACGAACAGAGAAGAGCACCAAATGTTAGTTACAAGACGCTGAGATCCCAATCTAGTCGGATCCGCGAAACCCATAGCATAGATTTTGTTAAATTCGAATAAATTTTCGAGAATTTCCTTGCCTTTCCGGCCTGCGAGACAAACTGATGGATCGCGGGAGAAGAAAATTTTATTTGATTAAGGAGGTTCGAGCTCTTCACACTAGCAAAAATGCGTGATACATTTTTTAAAGTCGTTTATACCATTTTTTACGAGATTTACCAAAAGTATTTACTAAGTAGTCTCTGTGCTAATTTTCAAAAAGGTCCAGATTAAGGACATCTGAATACAAATAACCATAACTTTAATCAATAGATGTGTAACCGTCCGTATAAACGACTAAAAAAATGTGACACTTGCTCCAAAATCCTTAAAACAAATTTAGTTAAACAGAACGAATCGGTTTTGCCACTGCGTAGGCGCGAAGACCGCTCATTTTCGTTCAATAGAAATTTAGTATGTTATTGACACACATAAGTTAACAACGAGAGTTCGAAGGATAACAAACAATTCATAAGACTCGTGAGACGCTGTGAAAAGAAATTAATAAAAATAGAACCATAATGTACAAAATTTACAGTCCCAGCTAACCTGATCGATACTTCGGTGACTACGAGACTTGCTCCGCCTCGTCGCGCAGCTCTCCTCTTCGCTGGTGTCCGACAAGTCCCTGGTCGAGTCCAGCGACAATCTCCTCCTCAGTTTGGTGCAGCAGACGTTGTTCTGGGCTTGCTCGTTGTTGGTTCTCTGCGTGGTATTTCCGGCTCTCCACTGATTCTGCCCGTTGCGCTGAATGTTCCGGATGCTCGGTTGTGGCGGTGGCGAAGGGCTGAGGTCGACGCCTCGAACGCCCTCGACACCTCCTCCGCTGCCTTCGCGTTCCTCCGAGCTGGTGCTTCCCCGCCGTCCGCCTCTCCCGTGTCCGGATTCCATGTGATAAACCGGATTAGCGAAAGCCAACGGCGCGGCGCTCAGTATATGCGCATTAGCGTTGTTGCTCAGGTCAACGGGACTCGAACTCTGACTGTACGCAGCGAAACTCTGATATCCCGAAGAGGCAACGTTGCTGAGTTGCGAAATCGATATCTGCGATCCCTTCTGCGACTTCGACTCCGAAACTTCGTCATCCGCGTATCGAAGCAGATCCGACAATTCGTCAAGATTGCCATTGGCCGTGCTGGTCGTGTTGTTGTGACTCGCGGTCTTGGCGTTGTTGTAATTGTTGTTCGGCTGATGATTGATCGAGAGCGTGAGATTAGTCGCCGGATGATTGACTATCGTGGGATTGGCGTTGACCGTAGTTTTCGTTACGTTGTTGTAATTCTGTTGCTGAGTCTGATTGGCGTTCTCCTCCTTGTGGCAGTGATTTCTGCTGCCGGATCGCGAGACGTTGTAGTTGTTGTGATTGTAGTTGTCCTCGTGGACGTCCAAGTGCTGGTGTCTTCCGATGTTGTGACGAGCCTGGAGCTGCTGCTGAAGGCCGGCGGCGCTGTTCGTGACGTTGCTCTGATTGATGTTGTAGTTGGAGTCTTTGAGATTGCTGTGACTCTCGGAGCGGGTCGGGCTGGTCGGATGGCTCTGCTGGCAGTGATTGACGTTCGCCAAGCTGGCGCTGGCGGTGAGTCTGTAGCCGGCGCCGCTGCGGTTCGAGGCGACGGGCCTGTGCTGGCGCGAGATCGGCGTCGGCGAGCGCGAGACGAAAGCCGCCGGTTCCAGAGGGTGATAGTCGTCGGAGCTGATCTGCAGCTGCAGCTTACCGTTCGTCGGCAAATAAGCGTTTCGTGGCAGAGTCGCCGCGCGAACTACGTTCGGCGATCTCGTGCTCTGATGTCCGAGGGTGTTCGACTGAAGAACCTCGTTGCTGTCGCGAAGAGTGCCGTTCAGGGTGCTGTGATTGCTGAGCGTCGAAGTCGCGGAGACCGAGAGATTCGTGTTCGAGTTGACGATCGTCGGGTCGTTGTAGCGGAATATGTTGTTCTGGAGGTTGGGATAGCGATGAGAGACGGGCGTCGGACTCGGTCCGGGTTGATCGAGGGCGGTGGAAATTCGCTCGAGAATCTCGGGCAGCCGCGAGGGGGCCGAGGAGGGCGACGAGGGCGTTGCTGCGACGCTCTCGCGCAGAAGAGCGTGCAGGAGAGACAACTGCTTGCCCAGGTCTATGTAACCGTCGAACTCGAGGGAGTTGTTCGCCGGAGCGTCCTTTGGCAATGTGCTCTGCGGAGAGAAGAAGAGTGTCATTTTTTTTTTTTTAATGAGACTATCGATGACTAAAAAAAATCATAAGGATTGTAGACTCACGCTTATGAGCTGCAAGAAGCTCTTCATCGACTGCGCCTCGCGCTCCAGAACGTCGTTCATGAATTCCATGAAGTTTTCCTTGCCCTGGAATCTCGTGAAGTTCGCGAGAGTCTGAAGCGTCTTCGCTACCAGCGTCAGATTCCTCGCTGCCTTCTCGTTCGGATATTCTGTCGACGGAAATCGGTTCGGTTGGTACGAAAATATACTTTGGCAAGGAACGATCTGGGTCGATCGGAATCGTGGCCTTGCGGAGCTTACGATCTGGGAGGGAATACTGACCGTGAGTGATGTTGAAGAGCGACGGGCTGAGAATAGCCGGACAGAGGAATCTGAGGAAGATCGACGCCGATATGAGATTGTCGGCGATGTCTTCGCGTTCCATTTCCGCGAGACGCTCGCGGAATATGCGGAAGCACTCGCGCAGCTCCAACGGGAAGTGAGCGTGGCTGGAGAGTATCCGGCTCCAGGCGAGTTCCACGGCCGCTCGGAGATTCTGTTGCTGCTTGTGAAGAGCGGCCACCGACGCGACTTTCAACGGATCGACCTCGCAGTCGCCTCCCTCGACGGCGGCGCGCACTACCGCACCGAGGGTCTCCTGGAGGTAGCGATCGCCCGTTAGCTTCAGATAGGCTTCCATCGCTTTCGTAGCCAGGGAATTTCCACGGAACGTGAGCCTTTCGTCATCTGAAAAAAATCGTAGACAGGAATTAATTTATTGTTATTAAATTATGATGTCTTTTTTGTAACGCGTAATGTAACGCGGCAAGGCGTAATGTAAATACACGGCCCATGCGAACATCGGTCCGATTTTACTTCTCCCACGCAATTTACTTTTCACACGCAAATTTACTTTTCACACGCTTTCGCGACGACACTCTCGGCAGGGACGAGAAGTAGCACTTCTCATACACTTATTAGAAAAAATATTATATTGCGGTGTAGCGAACATTATACGGAGACTGTGAAGTGGGTCGCGCTCGCCGCACTCGTATCGCAAAGTACTAATGTTATACTATATTGTATTACATATTAATTGGTTTTCGGTACGAATCTTGTCGTACCTATTCTATGGATGTCCATCATGACCAAGTCAGCCAAAAATTGTGGAGCCTTTTTCTCCCGCTGCATAACCGCGACCAGAGCGGTGGCGATGTCCTCTTTGGCCTTAACGCCGATAACCGGCTCGAGCTTTTCGCACAGGGACGCGTAGTCGGTTTTCAGGTACTCGAGAAAGTCTTGGTAAACTTGAACCGGCAGTATGTCGACCGACTGGAATCGACATTTCACCCTCAAGGCGGGCGGCTCTTTCAGAGGACCTTTGTCGCCGACCACGGGGTACCATTTTTCCGTCAAGTAACGGGACGTCACGTTGTGCACCGGTATGCTCACCGAACCTGAAAATAAAAAAGATATTTTATCTCTATTTTACTATTTTACTATTTTACTATTTCACTATTTTACTATTTTAAGTACTCTGACACTAAAATCTTGTTTTTTTTTCGAAAACATAGTTTTCTTTATAATGAAGCATAAAAAAATTAATAGTTTTTCGAATGAAATTCTCACCGATCAGAACGTTCTTGTCGCGTTTCTTCTTTCTGTCGGCCTCGCGGTAAAGATTTACTTGAATCGTATTGACGGACGGCAGGTGATGAAAGTCGAAGTGTTCGCCCCAGAAGCAGAGTTCGGTCTTGACTTTGGCCGTCGTGCGGGCGTAGAGAGTGCTGTCGAGACACACCTCGCAGAAGTAACGCTTCTTCGTCGGCACGCCCTTGGCCTCGAGCAGCCAGATCTGCAGGGAATTGTCCGTACGCCGTGTTTGCTCCGCGTCCGGTTGAACGGATTTTCTCAAGCTGCGTTTCGACACAAAATCGTTAAGCAAAATAAACAACACAATTCGCAGTGGTATTTCGAAATTTCCAGAAAATATTAACATTTAAAAAATAATTCTGAAGTAAAAGTAAATAATAATAATAATAATACCTGTGAAGCCATTGATCTCGTTCGTAAGCAGTCCTACAGCTAAAGTACTTTGGTCCTCCGGTGCTCGGTGTAACTTGGAAACAATGAGGCCTGCCGAGTAGACTCGGATGCAGCGGCGTTACCGCCGCGAGGTCCATCGAGGTCACGGCCTGGCCGCAGAGCAGAGATTCGTGCGATCGGCAACCCCGAAGACCCGCGCCTCGCTGCTTTTGTCGCTCGAGCTTTGTCACGCTCTTCGTCCTCTTCAGTGGGTTCGAACGGAACGACCTCTTCGAGAAGAAGTTCTGCGAACACAATATAAACAAAACAAATACGATTAGTTAATATCGTTATCGCGAGTCGCACTAAATAATTTCACAACTTCTCGTAGATATCTTTGGATTGTATTGTGATGAATTTTATAACTTGTTTAAAAGATTACATTTTTAAGGAAATGCATTTGAGACTTTATAAATATATTGTCGACTCAGCTTACGATCGATGACTTCGATCCTTCGTTGCACTGTGCGGCTACATAATTGGTCTTAATTAAGATCAACACTATGTACTAATTTTATTTCTCGATCGGTTTGAAAATTTATTTGAAACTTTATAAATCTTATCAGCTCGGTTTACGATCGATAGTTTCGATCCTCTGTTGCACTGTGCGGCTACATAATTCGTCTCAATTACGATTAACACTCGATAAATTATTGGTCGATTTTATTTTCTTCCCAAGATATGTGGCTTTTATTTCGTAAAACGGTGAATTTTTTAGGAGGAGTTAAGAAACGTTCGAGGCGGTCACGATTAGCCAAGAGGAAATCGTCGACTGGTCTCGGCCCGAGAATTTCCACCGACGTTCCTACGGTGAAAGGTGGAGTTTACCGGATCACGGATACTCTCCGACACTCGGACACTCTCTGGTGGCACATTCGGCATGTGTGTCCCGAGAGAATATCCGTGTGTACACGAGCGAAATACTTGTTCCGCTGACACGAGTCGGCTGTAGGTACGCGTGAGGGAACGCGTAGGAAAGTCTTCCGAAAGTGTTACACGTGAACGCGAGTCTCACCGATCTTTCTCAGACACGTTATATTTATTTACAGAATGTGCCTGACCTTCGGTCGATACGCAAACTCGATTGTAGCTTCCGTTTTCCTTTCTAACCCCTTCACAAACCCCGCAGCTTTGTCCCAAATAAATGGAATATTTTTTTTTATTTTTGGAATATATTTTTTTTGGGAAATTAGTGGGTATCGAGAGAATTTACGACGAAGATCCGTCAAACTATTTACCCTAGTCGTGAAGTAGTTGAATATAGCGTTCACCACTCTCTCGTCTTCGTTATCCTCCATCGCCCTCACGCACATCTTTCTCTTCCGCATCGATCCGGCTTCACGGTTGCGAGGGATCGAGGAAGTCTCATCGATGACATGGGGCGTTTAAGAATTTTCCCGATATTCAGAAATCTTTTCTTCCAACTCCCCAAAAAAAGGAGTCTTCACCCTTATAAATTACTAAATTATTTTTTTGAACTTCTCTCGCCCATTCGATTCAAAATAGCTCTTTAATATTTCTCACTCGAGTCAATCCAGTTCGGAGAATTTTTTAAATCTTCTTTTCGATCTCTGTCACTGCAGAACACACCGCTATATTTTTTTTATCATCACTTTTGATTAGCACAAAAAAAATAAAATTATCCGAACAATTTATTTCTCGTCGATTTTATTTTGGGCTTTCCTCGCTCCGAACGGCCGGCTCGTTGTCGCGTTATCGGCACAGTAAAGTCGCAGTTACGCGGTCAGCGCTGCGGCCTTATCGGCCATGTGTACACGCGAGATAAAGGGTTCTTCAACCACGCGACGCGAACCAGCCGCAAGCCTCGATATTCCTATCGCGAATTTTTTTTATCTTTTCCTTCAAAAATGTTCTTCAATAAAGTGCCTCGTTCAGCAATCGCTCCGAAACTAAGAGCTTCTTTTTTTAATGAAACTAAAAGCTTTTTCCAATGAAACTCCAAGTTCTTTTTTATGAAACTAAAAGCTTTTTCCAATGAAACTCCAAACACTTTTTTATGAAACTAAAAGCTCTTTTTTAATGAAACTAATAGCTTTTTTTAATGAAACTGAAAGCTTTTTTTAATGAAACTAAAAGCTTTTTTTATAGAATACATAAAGGGGTTTTTTTACTAATAATTTCGACGTAGCGGAAAAATAATTGATGTATGAAAAGCGCGCGATCACAGCACTATGGGGAAGTAGCGGAGGAGCCGTTGGCAGCTGAAACGGTGGATACGCGACCAAATCTCGGTTACGACTGCAGATGCTCGATTGTCGGTGAGCCGAAGAAGAAGAAGAAAGAGGGAAAGGTGCCCCTGCTCGGCGACGATTCTGGTCCGTGGGGTAACGAAACGGAGTCAAGGGATCTTTGGAGCCCCCGGACTCGGTCGAAGGGCACAACGCAGCGAAGCCGAGCCTGCAACCTTTGTGCGCACCTAAAAAGCAGCCCCCTCTCCGCGCGAATTCAGGTGAGGGGATGCAAGGTGGGGTAGTTCATTTTGCCGGTGTCGTTTTCCTCTACCACTTCTTAGCTTGTGGTACCGGCGAGCCCGACGACGGCGAACCCGTAAACGCCGCATCGGGCCCGGCTTCAAGAGCCGACGTACGGACTGAGATTTCTCGGAGGGGTTCTCAATCGCGGATCTGGATTATTGTTGCACTTATCTCTCGATTATTCTCGTTTATTTTCATTTGTAATCAACGATTTGTTTTGCTTTATTTTTATTTTTAAGGATCGTTATTGAAATTGTTGATCTTATTATCTTATTTAATTGTTTTTTAACTTATCACCAACGGTGCCTAATCAAAAAGTCTATTCGGATTTCTCGAAGGGTTCTCAATCGCGAATTCGAATTTTGTCCCACTTATCTCCCGATCGTTTTAATTTTTAATCGGCTATTTCCTTTTTTTTAAGGATCGTTATTCAAACGTTGATCGTATTATCTTGTTTAGTTGATAACGGTGCTTAATCAAAAAAGTTTATTCTCAAGTGAGATTTGCTTTTGATTTTCCACTGCGAAACTCCTCGGAATTCGAGATAAGCTCAGGGAGGAAAATCGGAGAATAAAGGGCCAATCGCGGTACAAAGTCCCGAAGGAATTTCCACCACGGAAGCCGGAGCGAAGGGCCAAACTTTGGCCGCGCTGCTCTCTCGGCAGCGAAACCGACCGATCGTTCCTCATCTCCTTTCAGAGATTAGGCAGGTAGGAAACCTTCCGAGAAACTTCTATCTTACGAAAATTGCGGGCATCCTCTACGAGGATTTCCTGTGTCTGCGAGGTAGTTCGAAGTACTCAGCGGCTATCCGAGGGAACTGAAAGGGACGCGAGGAAGAAAAAAACGATTAGATTAGATCAGAAGGAACTGTTGTTTCCTTAGGATTATCGTTCGCAACAGATAGAAGGAATTGGGAAGATTGAAAGAACTAAAAAGAAATCGTTCGGTAGCTGCTATAAAATTTATTGA
The DNA here is from genome assembly GCA_933228735.2 of Amblyteles armatorius. Lineage (NCBI taxonomy): Eukaryota > Metazoa > Arthropoda > Insecta > Hymenoptera > Ichneumonidae > Amblyteles > Amblyteles armatorius. Next base: position 10,276,481 of record OW121695.1, on the reverse strand, counting down.
TGTAAAATGAATAGTTAAAAAAATTACAAACTGAAAAATGTTAAAAAGAGCCGATGGGAAAAATTAGGAATCTTAGGCGCGCGCGCGCGAAGATCGAGCCCGAGATTCGATCTCTTCGACGATGGAGAAACGTATTTGTCGCGCGGAATCCCTGGTCGGCGGAGAGGTGTCGATTTTTTTCCGCTTCCTTCCTCGATAGCCATCTACGAGGAAGTGACATTCCAGCGAGGGTCTCTTTTCCAACGGCAAGAGAATGGAGCAGGAGAGAAGAGGGAATACGAGCTTTCGGGAGTAGCGAGGAGCGGGCAGGAATCTCTATGGGGATCTTATCGATGCTGCGGACACGCACGATCCTCGCACAGATGGAAATCGGCTTGCCCCGCCGTCGAAAATCCTCGCCTTATTTTTCCTCTTCCTTTATCTCGCAACCTTTTTTTTCAACTTCCGGCGGACAGTCCGGAAGCGAGACTGACGCGTCGCCGCGAGCCGCACACGGGACAGTGAAGATTCTTCCGCGGGACAGGTGAGAGAACAGAATATCAAAGAATAGGAAAGACGAGAGTTCGGGAGTAGCGAGGAGAAGGCGGGAATTTCTATCGGGATTTTTCCCAAGCTGCGGGCACGCACGATCCTCGCATGGATGGAAATCGGCTTGTCCTGCCGCCAAAAACCGACGCTTTATTTTTCATCCCTAATCTTTTTTTTGTAATTCACTTCCGTCAGAAAGTCCGGAAGCGAGCGTCCCGATTCATCGGGAGCCGCGCACGGAACGGTGAAGATTCTTCCGCGTGACCGGTTTCCTGTTTGCATATCGTTACTGTCCCGACCCGCAGCTATGACTCGGACGATTATTTCCTCGACGGCGGCTCATTGTCATTGTAATGCCGGTAATTCGTATGCCCATGATCTTCGGCGCGCATATGCAAACGCGAGAGAAGAATCGTTGGGATGATTCTGGCTCGAATTTGGTGCAAGATCTGCGTATGGCTTAAGGGGGGGGGGGGGGGGGGGGGGGTGAACGAAGCGGAAGGCAACCCTTCGGGTTCATCCGATCGATGCATGGGACGAGATCGACGACGTAATAAAGATGCGCAGTGGCCGACGGGTAGCGTAACGAGCAGGTAGTCGAACCGTTCTCTCATCTTTGGGGTGAGATTTATAAATTATTCAACGTTCATTTATATAGACCGGGGTACAGTGGAAGTATCCTGACCGCGTGCGAGCACGAGGTGTGTGAAACTTGGGATGATCGATGAGGGAGAAAATCAAAATTAATATGGCGAGTCATATTACACGGACGTTATCGACACAATCAAAGTTATCCGATCGATCAATTCTGTGCTCGGATATTAATAAGGATGTGTGCGAATAACCTTCGGGCGTTTCGATGCATCGATTACGCGCTCGGATTGTGACGTTCGAATATGTCTCTTCTATACAATCGCTTCTTCTTCTATATAAGCGAATGTCACATTTTCAAAAATTCAATTTTCAACCGGAAGTGAAGTCTTATGAAAAAAAACGTCACTTCTGCTTTGTAGATCGAATTTCTCGACCGGAAGTAACCTCATATCGGAAATACGTCACTCCCGGTTTGAGAAATCTCATCTTTCGACCGGAAGTGACGTCATACTGGAAATACGTCACGTCGGGTTTAAACGTTTTATTTTTCGACCGGAATTTTTTACCAACTTTTTAGGGGAAAGTCTAAAAGTTTACGCGTCTTTTGGTGATTTATTGAATTGGTCCAAGCTCGCGAGCGTGTGAATTCGATCCTCGATAATCTGTACCTACTCCATTCGCAGTATACTGTATGTATAGGTATCAAACCCCCTGACGCACGAACGCATCGCGCGGACCTAGATCGATTCTCCCTCCTCTCCCTCGGGGTCATTGTCATTGTAAAATATTGCTCGTCTCTTTCACACGCTCCGAGCCGTGTACCCGCGGTCATGCAGTCTGGAGCACGCCAGGTGAATCGCGAATACGGATCGTACGGCGATGAGGGTGACTGGGAAAGAAACTGACCGATCCTCCGAGAAAACTCATTTAACGCAACAGAATACATTTTTAAACAGTACTGTGAATCTTCCGATCGTTTTGAAATATTAAAGTTAATTTAGAATTGTGATGAACGATTAATAAATTTTTTTTTCATTGAAAATTAAAGTACATTTTTAAAATACAGTATTTTTTCAATGTTTTTGATCAACTAACACAGATGTCACAATTATACATGAAATTTAATATATCAGTTTTTGCATGAAAACTTCGAGTCCGGTACATTTAATTTCATACGATTTTTGTAACCGTATGAAAATTTCATTTTTTTTAAATATTTTTTTACACTACATCTTGGCAATAAAAATGTTTACTTACGACTATTCTGTTGGGAGTGACGTCGAGCGGTCTCGCGCCGAGAACCGGGGTGGCAGGGGCGCTACCCCTTCTGCAGGCTTTCTCGTACGATGTGTCTGCAACCGAAATAAAAACATCCCATGAATATTAGCATAAATATCAGGTCAAAGATCCGAAGGATTGCAACGCTGGAAAATCCTAAAGCCCATTCGTGTCCGTAGAAAAAAAATATATATATTTCGTCACGGTACATTGCCTCGCTAGAGAAATATTTTTTGACTTTCATTCTCACGCCCCTATAAACGGTCGGCGAGTCTGAAAGGAAAGAGTGGAAAGGCCGCAAAAAAATGTCGTACTTCATGAGAATGCGACCGAGTGAGCGACGCAGGGTCTCGCCCCGATAATTGGTGTAACCATTTTTTTTTTCGTACATAAAGGCTCGCCTAAGATCGGCGAGTTTCAGGCGTCACGAACTTTTCGACGTTGTGGAAAAAAATTCCGTGGAGTGAAAAAAAAAAGTTAAACGTTTTCCGACGATAAAAAATAAAAAAAGAAAAACACAGGAAGCAAAAAATAAAAATCTGTTTCAAAACCCCTCGAATAAATCAACGGTAAAAGTGTGAGGCTCCTAACGATAATTTCCTTGCATTTCAAGTAAGGTAGAAACGAGGCGGTTAACCATCGGTAATACTCGGTGAGTATCTTAATGCGGTGCACTTAACGCCGTTGCGGGGTCGAAGATTCGCAGGACGTGACGTAGGGTCTTGTCCCGATAATTGGTGTACCCATTTTGTTTTTTTGTATTTATCGGATTTTGCAAGATCTACGAATTTAAGGCTTTCGACGCTAGAGACAGAAAAAATTCAGCGGCGAAAAAGAAGTTTCTTTCCCGACGAAAAATAAAAAAATAGAAAAACGGACCAAAAATAAAAAATAGAAAAACAGACAAAAAGTTAAAAAATAGAAAAACAGACAAAAAAAAATCGAAAAATAGAAAACACACGAAAAATCTAAAAACAGAAAACAGACGAAAAGTCAAAAAACAGAAAAAAGACAAATCTGTCTTAACCCTTTGGATATATCAGTGGCACGAGTGTGAGGCTCCTACCGATAATTCCCATGAATTTCGAGTGAGGTAGAAACGAGCCGGTTTAAACATAGGTGGTACACGAAGGATATCTTAATGCAGCGCGATGCTGCATCGCGGTGCAGTTAACGCCGTTGCGAGGTCAAAGGTTCGCGCAGGACGCGACTCGGCGTTCTGACCCGATGCGCCAGAGGATAACGAGCCGGAAACTCGAGCCTGGAAACGTACCGTAAACGATGATGATGATGATGATGATGCACGCGTCCGTGGACGAATTGAAACGTACGAACGTCTTCGTCTTAACGACATTCGAATGCAATTTATAGCGCATTTTTTATTAACCGCGAAAACGAATTCCCTATAATATTTTTTTTGTCCCATATAGTACGTTATAGTGAATATAACTATGAAATTGGTGAAATGTGCTCGGCTCGAGGTCAGCAGAGGAATTATAGAAATAATTACCATCGCAAATTCGCCGTCTTCGCGGTGAAACGGGAATCACCGCAAAAGGGCGAAATAAAAGCGGGCTCTTCCATATAATTAACACTGTTGGACCGAGAGCGCGGTCAGGATTTTTTTCTCTCTCGTCCCGACCTTGTTTATGGACGCGGGCTGTTTAAATGCCTGCATCCCCCTCGAGGCGGAGAGTGTCTCGAGTTCACAAAGGTTCCCTTTGCACGAATATACGCAGTAATTCATGCTTTCTTCCCTTGAATTATAACGTGTGCGTGCGAGCCTGTTCTGTATTTATAGCGCGCGGGCACTGCGCGATTACCGTAGTACTGTACGCGCAATAACGTTTAGTTTTGCCGTTGCTCAAAAGCATGGAAGGCCACTCGGTGTTGAACGCGCTTGTGTTATATTATTCGTTATAGGAGGTTGTACGAAGTCGGGAAGGCAACAATAGCGCTCGAAGTAATTGCAGAACGCTCGAGGAGTCAGCACACTATAGAACACTATTTTTGGGCACAAGTAGGCTCTTTGCATCGTAATTACCAAACGGAAACACCTTCGGCCGTAATCCTTTATTATTAATATTTTTACTATTATTATCGTATTACCATTATTATTACCCAGCGAGTATTCATTCGTAACCTGGATGACTTTGTGTTGCCAGAAGTTCAGGAAACGATAAAACGAGATAACCTTTCCACAAACAATGCGTCAAGATGATAACAGATTTTATAATTTTTTTAAGTTTTCCGTATCAAGGATATCAACTATTATGCGTTAATATATTGTTCCGACTGCACGAAGTACGGTTTGAGAGGAAAAGTAAAATGTCACTTCCTTCCGGGTGTGATCGATTTTGATGAGACCGTAAAACTGTGAGAATCGGTTTCCTGTTTTACCGATCGAGCCCGTTGTCGTACGAGATTGTTTTCACGAAGCCGCATCTCTCAGCTGCGTGTCATCCCCTTCGGTTCAGTCGTACGGGCGTCTCTCGAAAGTCCCACATGCAGCATGTGCGTCGACGCAGCGAAATGAAAAACGGGTGAGACATCACCGCAGACTTTGGGGCTTTGTCGTCTAGAGCAGCCCTCAGTCTCTACACTTTTTTTTCTTTCTCTTTGAGTGACACACGCGCGATGACGAGGCATAGAAAACTCAGCGCGTGCGTCGATCCACGACGATTTTTCGTCGTCTTCGACGAACCGCATTGCGTAAGTCTCCCAACACACCTGGTTACCCGGGTTTTGTGTTCCGCAAGAGTTCTCTGCGGGGTTCTTTCCTTCTCACCCTCCCCTGTGTGCGGCACAGCGAAGATGGGGAGATCCCTTCGCTCTTGTTCCTTGTATCTTTGCGAGGCAATAAAAACCAAAGAACATGCCGGAAGACACGCATTTTTCCTAAAACTCAAATTACCCGCCTAGCAGTAATTTTAGTTTTCAGATCGGTAAGGCGGTTGCTGAGAGCTTCATTAATTTCGGCCCATTAATATATAGGCGTATCTATATAGTCTATATAGATTTTGCCCGCGTTCAACTAATTTGACCTGACGTTCACCATAATTTAACATAAGTTGGGACAGAGTCAAGAGCGATGCACCTGGCGTGCACGGGTTCCGTACGGTGTATCGGACAAACCTGATTCTTATTTCCCCACGGTGTACATCCACAGTCCTGCCATTCTCAAGCCTGTAAGAAAACTGGTCTGGCTGTCGAACCGTTGAAGAGTGGACAAGCGAAGAAGGCGATGGAAGAACAAAAAGAAGATCACAAACTGCTTCTGCGCACACAAGCGTCGAACCTAACGTCCCGATACAGAAGACGAACGCCCGGTGTTCCCCAGGTATGCTCGTTTCTCTAATGACTACTTGGCTCTGTATCAGAAGAGCGCGGTCGCACGCGCCCGTCTTACCAGTTTTGTTAATGACTTTGTCCAGCGCTCTAGGAAAAATAGAATAGATTAAAAGTCTCGGGGACGAGGTCCGCGGACAAAGAAGACTTTGAAACCGCACGGAATCCCGCATGGCAAACAGCGCCGAGAAGAGCACTGATATTCCGCTCATAGACGGGCAAGCAAAGTCCCGCAGTGGCGCAGTCATCCGGACAGTATGTAGCGATAAATTCGTCATGACACCTGGACGGACAAGTTCCCAGCCATCGGATTCGCCCGAAACAGTCGTGCAGAAGTGGAGACAGAAACGATGAAGAAAGCGGACCAGTTTGTCCTAATGATGGACCCGGAGTCATAGGAGACGAATGAATGGAATAGAAAAAAAGAAGCAGCAAGGCACACGAAGTCCAAATGTGAATTCTATTTTCATTAATGACGTCCAAGGGTTCCGCGGGAAAAGCAAACACTGGACGGAAAAAAACCGGAAAGGGAAGCCCGCTGAATTCATCGCATCAGAAATGAAAGCGTTCGATGGTCAAGCCGAGTCAACGTCAGAAAAGTTAGGGAAGTAGAAGACCTAACGGAAAAGAGGGGTTCGTGTGTCGTGGCCTGATAACGGATAGCTTGATCTGGAAGGCAACCGGGCAGAAAATGACATACATAAAGGCCTAAAGGTACCTACATGTAGATCCAGATTGATACAATGGAACGCATGCGGCGAAAAATATGAAGTATCGTATCGGGGGAGAACCACGCCCACACCAATTATAATTAGGGGCGACCCTAAAAGGGAACAGTAGCGGGCGAAGCGTCCTTCGGTCATGAATACCTAATGGGACCGAGTAATGACGAATCTGGACGTTGCGTTTTTTTTACTCTTTTCTTTCTGCAGTTGGGATTTTGTGGGGCTTTCGTAGTCGGCTCTCGGATCCCGTTCGGGTCTTTCTTCGCTCGGTGGGTAGGACAGAAATAGCGTGGAAGTGCAGCTGCAACGTTGCTGTGCCACACCAGCGAGCGAGCGAAAGAAAGTACAAAGAAAAGCAAAGCAGTGGTGGGTAGAGTATCGAGAGTCCTGCAGAAAAACGGAACCATTGTCCCGGTGCTTAGGCAGGTCACAGCATTGGGGTCACAGTCATTGGTGCGGCAGCGTGCGGCGAGTGAGATGTTGAACATATTGGTGAAACGGACATGGTGAAACGGAAGGTGATCTTCGTCGTTGTAATTGACTGTTTCCGAAGTGGACACTTGAATAGTTTTATTTTCAAGTTACACGACTTGTGATTTGAACGGCAAGTCTCCGTTTGAACTGACGATGTCTGGGCCATTTACCTTACCAGGTCTCATTAATGGCGCTAAGGGGTGTTAGTGATTTGTATAAAGGTATAAGTGGGTATGAGAGCAAATGAAATATTCAACATATTGGGAGAACGGACGTGGAAGAAATAATTTACTGCTTTCTAAGTAGACACTTAATTAGTTTCAGTTTCAAGTGAGACAAATCCATGAGAGTCCAGACCTAACTAATGACGCTAGCAGTGTTAGTGATTTGTACAAGGGAAGAACCGTATGCATGAAATTTTAGGCCGCCGGGCAACAGTTGAATAGAAATCGAAACGAAATGAAATGAAGAGAAAATATGGGAGGAAACGTACACGCGGGGGTGCTTGTGTTCAATCCGCGCCAAACAATCGCCCAACGGGCGATCAACGGGCCTCATTCTCGTTTCCCATTGTGATCGCTGCTTTTTTCAAAGGGCGCCAGCGGTTGTTACTGATATCAGCACGACGTACGATCCGTCTTTCTACTTCTTGTTCGACCCGCTAGTTTCAAATTCGACGAGAAAATACAATCCTTTTGGGACGGATTGACGTCGACCACTCCCTCAGAAATGATATTTCATTACATATGAATATTTTTATTCTTCCATTCTCATTCACTGTTTCACCCTTTGGCCCTTTGCATCGATCGGCTGTATCGATAACCAACTGTGGGACGGAGCGAACGAAAACGCATCTGTAACGTTGCCAAAAGGCAATCGCAACTGTCGATTTTCTACAAGGGGGTTCCGAAAGCCGATTGTAGGTTCGGACGGGGTGTTGAACGGGTTGCGCGTAATTTTTATTAATGACGACTGAATGGATCGATGCATTATCGTTGAATTCCAGAAATAGTTTTATTCCTGTATAATACAGTGAAAAAATGTTTGTACTTTTTACCGTAACTTATTTGTCCACACACGTACACAATTTTTTATCTGTTAATTTTCTGATCGCACTATCCGGCTCTAGTTTTACAAACAAAGGTACAAGCTAAAATTGTTAATGTATGAATAATGTTTGAATAACATTTAAATCTGAACAACCGAGTTTGTCACTTTTTTGACAAAGTTACTTTTACGAAACTTCGTATTCCGATTTTTACGAAACTATTTCTTAGTGCGAAGAATCGCCAACGCTGCCTGGCGGGGATCGAGACAAATATGAGAGAACGACGATTATTCTTCCGGTAACTATATAGCATGTGTACCGCGCGGGGTACGCACTAGTCGGTAAGGAAGACATTTTTTTTACCATCGTCCGTTGAGGGTTGAGTTAGCGCGCCCTTTCCTGGGAAATTTAAGTCTCTCGACGTTCCGAAGACAACCCGAACGATGCAACAGAAGTATCTTATCGATTATAATAATGTCGACAGGAAAAAATAATTTCGTAAAATTGGAATAAGAATTTTCGTAAAGATAATTTTGTTAGACAAGTGACAAACTCATTTGCTCAGGATTTGTGGACAATAAGTTGTTGTAAAAAGTACAAACTTTTATACTGTATATATGCGTAGGGAAGAGCGGCAAAATGGAACAGTGGGTCAAAATGGTTCATACAAAAATGATTCTAAAATTGCGTTTTGCCCACTGTTCCGTTTCGCCCCACTCTCCGATGTTGCCCCACTCTCCCCCACTCGCGACAGAGTTAAAAAAAATAAATAAAAAAACTACTGTTCGAGTCGATCGATTTATCGAATCAGCAGGCGCGATCGAGCACCCCTCACGGTCGCGGAAACTTTACGACGCCTCTAGCTGTTTCTCGTTTCTCGTTCCGCAGTGCCAATGCAAGCTTCTCGCGAATCGCGAGCGATAACGTCTCGGCCCATAACGTACGCTGCGTCGATCCCGCGCGGACGTCCGAGTGCCGATTCGCAGAATGCTGCGCTACGAAGTAGTGGGCGCTGATTGAAAGAAAAAAAAAAAAAGTACCGATATCGCCATTCGGCGGGAAGGAGACCGAACCGTAGATCGAGCCCATCGACACGAGCGCAGCGGCGTCGAAGATCTCGGGTCGAACTGAAGTCCTTCGCGTTCCTCGATCTCTGCGGGGCCGAAGGTGCAGCGCCTCTCGTCAGCGCGAAACGAACGTGCAATCTACGACTACTGCTACTACTACTACTACTAACGAAATAGAATCACCGAAGAATGCCACGAGCAGCCAGCGAGAAAGAAAGACCCGCTGGAATTCCGTCGTTTATCCGCAGCAATGACATCATCGCTTCTGGCGACGACGGTGTTCGACTATGCGCATGCGCGTAACGCACAGTGAGTGTCCACATAGGTGCGTAATAATAGCGCTCCACAGTTAATCGCGATACAATATTTATGACCCTGAAGGTATCTGCGTGACATCAAGTTTCATCTTTAGCGAGTCTCTGCCAATGCACTGGTTTTACGGAGAAAAAAAAATGGTCGCTTGTAGAATTTTATTCTCTGAGTGAACTTCCCCGAAATTTGAGTTGTAATTGAGTAACTGGATGAAATTTAGGCTCATGCAGATATCTTCGGGGCGATGCTGTAATCGTGCAGTGGACCGAGCTATGGAAACGGAAGAAGCCAATTTTAACTCCCGATTGCCCAAAGGCAAAAGACTTCATGCAGTTTTTAATTCGCCATTTCTGTTCGCGCGAGGTAGAAACAATGACGAACGCCAAAGGAGCGGCAGCTGTGGATGGTCATTTCGGTACCTTGGATCACCGAATCACCGAATCACCGAATCACTGAGTCACCGAATCACTGATCTACCGAAGAATGCCTCAAGTGAGAAAGAAAGACCCGATGGAATTCCATAATTTTTTCTCAGCCGCCACATCATCGCTTCTGGCGATGATGCTGTTCGACTATGCGCATGCGCATGGCGCACAGTGTATGTTTACATAGGCGAGTAATACCAGTGCTGCATAGTTAAGTACGATAAAGTGCTGTAATGGACCAGCAGCCGAGCTATTGGATTTAAACGGAGGAAGCAATTTTATTCAAATTTCAATTTAAGGACAAATTTCGATTTAAGGACTAAACTCATCGGAATGCCAATTCCCCTTAGCCGCATGATCGATCATGCAGTTTATAATTCGCCATATTTGTTCGTGTGGGGTAGAAACAATGATGAACGCGAAAGGAGCCGCAGCTGCCGATGCTCACCCATTCCTCGTGGATGGTCATTTCGGTACCTTGGATGAATAAACGCTTCGGATTCTCGAGTGCCAGATGAGTACCTCGATAGTGGGTGTACCGCACTAGTGTGCGCATAGCCGCACAGCGCAAAAGTGCCTGCACAGTGGTACGTGCGCTTTGTACCTAACTATAGCTATTACATTTTACGAGAGAAAGAGGACGACGAAAAAACGCTCGAGTGCATTCACCCGTTTCGCACTCAAACGTAAACGCGAAGAGGGCAACCCGCTCGCAAAACCTGCTGCTCTGGTTGGATAATACGTGTAGTTAAAAAAAAAAAAAAATGTCGGCAGTCGAAAATACCCCTCCATATGTTGTCGTTAAATATAATACATTTGGGCAGGGTGGGGTAGTTATATAGTGCAGGGCTAGCTGCGAACTACTTGTCAATGCGAATCGCGCACGCAGGACGTTCGGTCTCCGGGTCTTTCTTAATTTATCGCTTTTTTATATGCTGCGAGGTCGAAAGGGGAGACTCTCGGACGGGAGACACATTCGGCCGTGAATCGTCCATTAGTGTCGCGTGCGGAACACTCACGCACAAAGTAAGCGAAACGGGGTGCGAAAAAGTTGCGAAAGGAGTGTATGAATTTGTAATGGACGTTAACTGTAATGGACTGTACCGTGATGACCTAATAATCCATCGTTACTCTTAACCCTGTTATATCATTATAAAACTATAAGAAACTTTTTTATTTATTTTTTTCAAAAAACATTTCGGGGTTTCTGTAGTTTCGGTCGATCTCGTCGGCATTCAAAACAAAGACTGTAAAAAAAATCGTATAAAATTTAATGCACTGGACTGAAAGAACGGAGATTTATCTGGAGGAGGAAAATTTATTGCTTTTACTGTACCGTGATTACCTAATAATAATCCATCATTACTCTCAATCTTATAATATGATTATAAATCTAGAAGAAGCTATTTTTATTTTTTTTTATGTTTTAACACGTCGAGATTTCTATGGTCTCTGTCAATCCCATTGGCATCGAAAGCAAAGCGGAAACTTATCTCAAGAGGCAAAATTTATCGCTGTTACCGCAATGACTCGTGGCTACGGTGAAGTACGTGTACGCAGCAAGGCTTCGAAAAAAATTGCGTAATATTCTTATCGCCGGTGAATAATTGCAGAGCTCGTTAGTTCCCTCCCTCTCTTTTTCCTCCGTTCTTTGTCACTCTCGTTGCAACAGCCCGGTCTGGCTAGCAATTAGTTCGGCTGACACTCAGCAATCTATAGCTTGGCCGCAAGCTGTTCACCGCACCTAAACCAAGATACGAACTGTACTTAAAAAAAAATTATCAAGTACCATCTATCACATTAATATAATACGAATGCCCGTACGTCGATTAATTATATGCATGTGGCTGGTCAGGAGGAAAATCAATTGATTTAACATTTTTTTAAACTTTCGAAAAAACCATTATCAAAGTGGGACTAAAGACATAACCTGAATATATTTTGAATCACTTTTTCTCCAAACCGGTTTCGTAGAATAAGAAACCAATTGCATGACTCACTGCGTATTTGATCAACGCAGTGAGATCCGCAATTCATTTTTCCTTTCATAAAAAAAAATAAAAATAATTGATAAAATCGTTTAGCCTCCACTTAAGGTGGGGCTGAAGACCAACACAACCTCAAAACATTCTGAATCCATTTTTCTCCGAAACAACTCTATAAAATAAAAAACGAATCATTTCAGAGAAAAATGGATTCAACCTTTTAACTCTGTCTCTCCCGCACAGATCTCTGTTTAGCCTCCCCTTCCGATCAGTGGGCATAGCTCGCCCATATGTATCATCCAACAACCCAACCCAGAAACCGCTGACGTTTTTTTTCTGACCGACATAACCGTTGACCCGTTGGTTTTTTCAAGTTCCCTCGCGAATCGCAGCTGCGTAATCAGCTCTACGGTTTCGGGTTCTCCGTGACATAATCGAAAACTGCCGATCTAGCGGGAATCGAGGACTTACTTCCGCGGTACAAAAATAATACCTGTGTTTATTCTGGTATTTTTACTTGTTTGGAATACAACGCGTTTGTCACACAGCACCGGGTATTATTGTAAACTGCCCACGGGACGAGTTTTTGAGGACCCTCAGCTGCCCACGTGCGGTCCGGCAGAGCGGCCGGTAGCGGGGCTCCGCACGCCCATTGTCCGAAACGATATTTATAGCGGTGGGATGACCGAACGATTTATACAGTTGCGTGTATCTCGTTAATTCGTCGGCGCGACGAGATGCGTTTGCGGAACGAGCCGTGGTGTGCGGTCCATTGTCATACCTGCAGTTGCCGACTCGCCATTAATGCCGATTCATATACTGTCGATTGTAACGCGCGTCCGCGAAGCCGTAGTGCGAGCCGGCACACGAGGAAAACACGGTAGGGAAACGCAGAGGTGTGTTTGATAAAAGTTTTCCGCTAAACTTCCGGGACGCTCCGAAGTGAGAAAATGATGAAAATGCGTTTCTGCGCGGAAAATTGTACCTACGTAACGCCATGAGGCTGCATTGTGAGCGGACCATAAATTCACGGCTGTTTTCCCTACAAATCGTTACACGTCCCGCCCTGTACAACACCGCTCGGTTACAACCGAGGCATCGTTCCGTTCTGATACCCGAGGCTGCTTTTGTATCCATGCATTTTATACGCTGCAAATACGCTTTTAGCGACTTATCCTCGTACGTACATAAGTACTTTTCAAGGACTCCAAGTACTCTTTTTTAGTACTCTTACTTACTTCAAGTACTCTTTTTTGTACTTCAAGTACTTTTTCTTAGTACTTCAAGTAATAACATTTTTTTATAGATTTTTGTTTTCAATGGAAAACAACTGAAGAATAGATTAAAAATAGTTTAAAATCGATGTATTGCAAGAGTTTCAGTTAGCTATTTTTTACAATACACTTTTGTGGTAAATTTTGAGATTTTATGGAATGCAAACATTTTTTGATGTTACGAAAAAAGGTGCGAAGCAATTTGCGCATGGTTTCCTCATTTATTACAACTTTGCTTCCTTTATGAGGAAGCCAAAAACGATCAACGAAGTTTCTTATAGTAAATTCGACGCACAAAATTGTAATCAATGAGGAAGTCGTGTGCAAATTACTGTGCAACATTTTTGTTTTTAAAGCCACGGTAATGCTTAACATTGCGAGCGTAATTGCGAAAGCACTGGAAAAAGTACTTGAGAAATACTTCAAGTGCAAAAGGCAATTGATACTTGAAGTACTTGTGATAGTTCGTACATTGTAATTGAAGTATTTTTTTGGTACTTTGCCCAGCTCTGTTCCATATTGACACCCGATGCTATTTTTGTACCCATGCATTTTATAAGCTGCAAAATGCGCATTCATTGACGGATCGTCGCTACTTTCCACCCATTTTTTTTGCCCGTCATTGCGCAGAACGGGACAAAAACTGTTGGCGAATGTAGCCGAGGAAGAGAAATAGAATTTGAGCTGAGTACGCGATTTTTATTGTCCTCCGCGCACGGACGCGTTTAAACTGCTCGCTCGAACAGTTACGCATTCACGAGGGACGTGGAAACGCCTCGATGCAGTATCCAGAGCGTTGTCCCCGATCACTGCCGGGGCGCGGTGAGTTATGACTTCGCCGTATGGGCCAAACGATTTCGGGGAAAAACCGCCCCCTTTTTTTCTTTTATTTATATCTCGTTATTTACATACCGCTCGCTTCTGTGTACAATATTTTGTACAGTATTCAATACAGTTCACCGAAAACAAATTTCAATTTCCAGCCGCCCGGGCGTGATCGAATTCCGAAGGATGGTCGGTGGGGTAAAATTGTCCAATTTTATAGCCGAGGGTTGCTCGCCATGCTGTCACAATATTTTTCGATCATGAATTAAATTTCATACCGGGATTTTTTACGATTTCTTTTGATGTTCTAAAAAATGACTCTGACTAGTTACTGATTCTAGTTACCCTTTCCAAGACCCTTTTAGTGCCTTGAATGTGGGCAAAAAAAATCGGGACGTTAACAAATGAATTAAATTTCATATCGAGATTTTCTATGATTTATTTCGATGTTCTAACAAATTCTTCGGCCACCTTCGAGTCCCCTCCGTCCAAGACATATGCTCTCGTCATTCTAGTTACCCTTTCTAAGACCTTTTTAGCGCCTTGAATGTGGGCAAAAAACGGGACGTTAAAAAAATGGAGTGGCTGTTTGAAACGATGTGGGGAGAAAAGCATGCTGGTTGGAGGGTGGCGCGGATAATTTGTAGAAATATCGTTGCGCACCGGTACTCATCGCACTGCAACGCCGTGCCAATGTGTTTCCGGCGACACTTCACCCCATGCTCAACGACGCGAATCGAACGAGTGCGAATCGATTACGCGCGAGCGATCGCGAACACTGCGTCGCGCACAAATAGCATAGAAATAGAACAGTCGACTGTGCGGGCAGTATACAATTTTGACGCGTACAGGACGGAGGAACGCGCGAGAAATTTTATTTTAATCGTCCGGCCACGAAGACCAGAAGAGTCTTTTGAATGTACGCGAACGTTCCCCCGCCCGTTCGTCGCTTCTGTTAATGCTGAGCGGGAGAAACTTTCGTGCGCTTCTTTGAAACGACGATCGGGCGTGTCGTTCTCGCTATTATGACGCGATGGCATATGTGCGAGGACGAGGACGGAATGTGCGACATAAATTGGGCGCTCCAAGTTAGCTTTTCGTTGAACCGTCTGCACGCCGAAAATACTGGCGATTTTTTACAGCGAAAAATGAAAAAAAATTCTCTGTACCGGAAATTGTATTTTGCATCGTAATTGTATTGATTCCCTGGACCGGAAATTGTATTTTTCGACGGGGATTGACGAATTCCCGGTGTGACTTCACTTTCGGTCGAAAAATGAGATTTTCAAATCGTTAGTAAAATCTTTCCTAATGACAAGTGAGTTGTCCTCCTACGCGAGTTTGAGTTATTTTTCGAACAATAAAATCCTTCGAGTTAGCATTACTATTTGAAAATATCATCGGCAAGTGAATACACCAATCCGTTATGATGAAGTTTGACGTGACGCATTGCCAGCGAACTGGTTGCAAACGAGTTTTACTTGTAAAAACGAAGTAATGGGCAGATACTCGCACGTTGGTTTAATATCCTAACGGATTCCCCAGCTCCGTGCGTTCCTCGGTAGTCGCGTAGCTCGCCGACGCGGTTTCCCGTTCCTTGCAGCAGGCTTTTTCCTCGTCTTATTTGTCTCGTAATCGCGGTACGCCGTCCTGTGCAGGGGGGGGGGGGGGGGGGGGGTTGATAAAGCGGCCGTATTAAAGGATCCCTTGCGCGATTCCGGTGATTCGAAGTAAATCGGCCAACCCTTTGACCTCCAGTTTGGGCACCAAGTCGAACTTCAGTTTAACTCCTCCGTTTAACTCCTACGCATAAAAGTCTGCAATCTCTTATCTGAATGTTCTTTCCGGACGTAAAAGCAGTTTAAGAGCGGAGCAAACCTCAGGTCCGAATTAAGGTCGACGATAAGTCCGGCGCCGCGATGACTTTTGGCGCATCGCGTAAGAGTCTGCGGTCTCTCATCTGAATAATCTTTCCGGACGTAAAAGCAGTTTAAGAGCGGAGCAAACCTAAGGTCCGAATTAAGGTCGATGATAAGTCCGGCGCCGCGATGACTTTTGGCGCATCGCGTAAGAGTCTGCAATCTCTCATCTGAATAATCTTTCCGGACGTAAAGGGGCTTAAAAGCCCGTAAACGTAAGGTCCGAATTAAGGTCGAGGATTATTTTTCGTGGAGCGGAATCGCGAGCACGAGTCGTGCGAAATGCAGCGACGATGGAAGTGGACTTCCATTGCGCGGAAGGCCGATTGTGTTACGCAAGGAGCGTGGGAGCGGAGTTACCGTAATCCCGACATACACGCCCGTGGGTTATGTAGGTGAGTAGGAAATATGCCCACGGGAACCTACTGCGCTCGTTGCGTCGAGCGTGTGCGGAATAAACTGCGAGCGACAAACCTGGAAAAATTGATCTCGCAAATAATGCACGGTACGCAACATTACGCGTACGCACGGATCCGCGCGGGGATGAAATTGTTATCGGTATCTCGGCTCGCGGCTTCCTCGGGTTCGCAACGCCGAATCGTGCCGGAGCGGCATTCCGAACACGAGAGCGGGGACGACAAGTTGCATGGGAAAATGCGGACGCGCACGCAACCGTTTAATAATTCTTACCGTGGTTTATTTTTCCACCGCTTCGCTCACGTAATCCTCGAGGATTCTCAGCCGTTGTAAGAACGTAGGAAGCGATACGACGCGACGAGAAAATTCACACGATGGAGAACGCGTTTTCTTTTCATCGGAAAATATATATAAATATTTATCGCTCAGTACCGTTTAAATCAGTTTTTACAAATTAATAAATTCGTTAATATTGATTTTACATCGTATTGAAATTATTATTCTTTTTTTTTTCTCGCGTTATTCATCGAGTATAAAACGATCGATGATGCACTATAAAGCCTCGTTTTCATTTTACATATGTAAAAAAATCTATCGCTTCCACAAAATATATTTTAATTAATTTTACATCGGATTGAAATAAATGTTATTTAAACTTTTTACGAGTTATTCATCGAGAGAGCTTCACGAGAAAATTCACTCGATGAAGCCTCGTTTTCATTTCATTACAAGAGAAAAAAAATATAGATTCATATCTGTAGTTTGCTACCTTATAAATACATTTTTTTAATGACTTGAAATTACCTTGTTTTTATGTTGGATCAGATTGGATTTAATATTACAAAAAATTTTTACGATTTATTCACCGACTACAAAACCATCGATGATACGCAGTGTTGAAAAGGGAGATCAAGATTAACGTTGATAGACTCGCCATTCAATGATAATTCTTGATTGAGAAGCAAGAGCAAAATCAAAACAAACGAACTATAATCGTCGGTGTTCGCTCATCGGGAGGCGCGTCGTCGGACAGCGCGTACGCATCGTTTCAGCGACTCCACCAGTGCATGCATCCGTGCAGTTATCAAATCATTCCACTACAAACAGGCCCCGATAAGAAGAGACGGCTCGTTGCCGGCTGTCGAGTTTACAACCGGCCGCGACCTCGGAATCGTCTACGATGCGCTCGGAGCATCACGCTTATTGTACACGTCGATTACACATGTGTAAGCATTCCGTTTCACGATTATGCAGTCTCGCCTCTTCCTGCCTCCGGTTCTGACGATGCGCTTCCTTGAACGGAGAACGTCGCTTGCGTAACTTTTGTCGTTTCGTCTCTACGAGCAGTCCGTCGTTCGCAAAAATTTCGAACTGACAAATGTACGAAAAAATTAAATTCTATCGACGCTAAATTTGGAAAATACGTTTCGCAGGAGCTTTTCGTCTCGTTTTTCCGATGTTTGATCGCGATTGCGTTCCGATAATTAACTATCTTGATCCACATTCGCTCGACAACCCTAAAGCGATTGCCAACTTAAACATTTTCTATAAGTTAGAGAAAAGCAAATTCGACTCTTCGCACAGTGAAAAATGATCTCGAAAAATCGCTATATGAAGTTTCGTACAAATAATTTCGTAAAAAACGAAATACGAATTTTCGTAAAAATAATTTCGTAAAAAACGAAATACGAATTTTCGTAAAAGTAATTTTGTTTATTAATAGAAACCTGTCCTTTTATTTCCTGTGTCATTAACAATTATAGATTGTACTTTTTTTGGAAAATTGAAGCCGGATGGTGCGATCGGAAAATGAACAAATAAAAAATTGTGGACGTTTGGGGACAAGTTGTAAAAATTTCAAACTTTTCTTTACTGTGCAGCGGGCACGACGGTATTTAGTACTGTCTTTATTTTGTGCGATTTAAGTTCTGTTATACATGAGACATTCTTGTGTCTGGACGATTTTTTATTACATTTCGGTGTGGATGACGGTTTTACGATCGGCTTGTGAACCGACGCAAACCCGTAATAATGAAATAAATAAATTAAATAAATAAAAATTAAAACCGCGACGTCCGCGGCCGACTTCGTGCCGCATAGCTTGGAATCCTGAAAGATTAATTCGACAGGTCGTGCGAGTTTGCACACGGAAATAGAATCGCGGATAGCTTCGAGCGGATAACGTACGGAATATGATTGTATTATGTCGAGGTGAAACGAGCTGATCGAATTAAATTGTTCGTGCAAAATTGAGGTGACCGAAGTACGGGCGATAGCAGCGAGATCGTCCGGTAGGGCGAGAGATGTTAAATCAATGTAATCATGAAATTTTGGCAATTTCTAGATTGGGAAAGGGTCGTTGACCGCAAAATTCGATTAAAGCGTCTCGACGCTCCGGGACGATCTCTCGCAAGTCATAAATCATAAACGATGGCTGCGGTCGATCGAGACTCGCGCCGGTTGGCAACGAGGGCCGATGCAATTAAGGCTGCTTCACACGTACATTACCAGCCAAAAGTGAGATTCAGTGAGAATTTGGACACTTCCTAATGGTCCAAAAAATCAGAAAAAAGTCTACTAAAGATGCCAAGAAAATTCATTTTGCATAATGATAATAATGTCAGAAAGTTACAAAAAAATTGGTGAAAAAAATCTAAATAATGTTTTAATAACTTTTTGGCATTATTATTAGGTAAAATCAAAGGTCTTGACATAGTTAAATCGGCTGGTTTTTTTTCAGATTTTTGGCATGTCGCGAAGTACCGAAATTTCGATCGAACAAAACTTTTGGTTGAGAATGTATGTGTGCTCCATCTTTAAGGTGGCTTCATCGGGGTGTAATGACGGGGATGCGCCGCGTCGCACGCGGAGTGCAGTGCGGGCGATCTACGAGAGAGAGGCGTCCATTCCTCTACTTTGCTGCTGGGATTGCTCCGCTCGCGCTTTGTGTATTTCCGATCGAGTGGGACCATTTCGACGAGTCTCGCTCGCCCTGTTAGAGAACTCGAGATCCTTTGTGCCCAAAACCCGCTCACCGCCGGTTCGCGAACGTTTCACGAGACCGAATTACCCACTCCCCTCGGCGAACGGTAATAAATGCAAGATGAGGAAGCCGTCAACGATCCGAGGCGTCCTCGAGAGCACGGTTGTGCATTTTGAGAGCCCCTCGAGGCTTGCCGGCTCATTACGCCCGAAATTGAGCGTACATGTGGTTCTTGCACGTACCTCGAGGCTTCGAGAGCCTCGGACGATTCGGGTCGAATTGTGTATCGACGATATAAAAATTTACATCTATTTTAATTTTTGATTCTTTAATTAATTATTCATTTTTTATTTAACAATTATTTTGTTAATTTGTAATTTCAATTTAAATGTATATTTATAGAGTGTATATTCACTACCGGTTGTGTTGGCTCGCGCTCTCGCATGGATCGCGTGGAAATTCATTCCATATGCTACGAAGACTGTAATTCTGAAATTATAGCTTACGGAATAAAATTTCCAAAAGCCACTCCATATGCTATGAAAACCGTAACTCCAAAATTACAGCATATGGAATAGAATTTTCGAATTTCGAAATCCATTCCATATGCTATAAAAACTGTAATTCCAAAATATTACAGCATACTACCGGTTATGTCAACTCGCGCGCTCGCATGGTTTCGTAAATTATCTTTGCTTTCCAATCACCGTAAAGGGGGGGGGGGGGGGGGGGGGGGAGGAGGGAGGTCCAGCTTCATCAAAAAGGGGATGGGGGGAGGGGTAGCGAGTGGCCCTCGCTATTAATTATGGAATTGAGAAACCGGAAATTTCGATTTTCGGAGATTTATCGGACATTTCGATTTTCGGAGATTTATCGGAAATTTAGATTTTCGGAATCACTGCCGGTTTGAAAATCTCATTTCTTCGACCAAAAATGAGATTTTCACACCGTGAAAAAATTGTGAAAATAGGTGCACGATCTGAGAATCACTGTGCGAACAGCGATGCGAAACTGTATCTACATCTCGCTTATCTCGATACGCGCGCGCTGCAGAAATCTTTGTGTCCTCAGTGTGGTCGCATCGAATCGAGCTCGAGGGTGGCGAAAGATCGAACACTCTGTCGCGGAGTTCGTCGTGCAATTTTATTTGATTTTAATTCTCTCGCCTCTGGAGCTTCGAGCGTTTACGACGGTGCCGTTCGCTCCGTTAATCTCTCCGTTCGACACTGTAATTTCGAGTAATTTCCAGCGGCGGTGCAGATGGTCGACGGTCTCGCGAGGGAAAAAGGAAAAACTCGCAGAGCGGTTAACGCAGGGAAAGCTGTGATGCAGTTTAGAAATGCGGCACGTGGAGTTTCGTGGAGCGAGCGAGGCTTCACAATAGTCCTCGTGGTCTACTTCTGCGTTGGTATTGCTACCGGTATCGGCATACATTTCCCTGCGTTCTGTTTGCAGAACGACCGGCAGATACACGCACTTCCTTTTCAGCGCCTGAATTATACGTTCATCGATCGTTGATTCAATTTTACCGCTCGTGCTGGGACGGCGTGTTTATTCGCGGCTTAAGATAATTCTATTCGAAAGTTCGCCTGCAACTGGTAGCCTCGATTTTTCATTGGAGAACATAAATATACCGTTCTACGGCAAAACATACATTTCTCAGTTTACGAATAATTAAATCAAAGTGCAGGCTCCATGTGCAGGATTCTGTCAAAACTAGACGGTAAAAGAAATTTGTATTTTTCACAACTTATTGTCCACAAAGGTCCACAATTATTTATTTGTTAATTTTATAAGTTTTAGAAACAAAAGTACAAACTAAAATTCTCGATGACACGGGAAATAAAAGAACAGGTTCGTATGACATTTACTTGTGGGTCGCGCCCATATAATAAATGATTTTTCTGGGTGCGTAAATACCGTTCTCCGAAAAAAGATACGTTTCTCCAAGTGCACGCGTTACGTGTGGGATACTGTCAAAACTCGATTTTAGTTTATTCTGCTGATGTAAAAAAAAAAAAAAAAAAAAAAAACGAATTTCCATGGCGGAAAACTTATCTCGCCTCTGCGATCGCCGCGTCCGCGCTCCAGTAACGTCGATTATCGCGATAATTGAGGAGTAATTGGAGCGCGTGGCGGGCACGACTCGCGAGGCGTGCGCGTCTCACGGCCAACAGATGCTAGCTCGTGGATGGGGTTCCGCGAGGCTAGAAAAAAAAAGTGAGGAAAAAGACGGAGAGTTTCGTACCGGAGGCATGAAAGTGTTCAGCGACCGAGAAGGAGACGGTCGACAAACTCAAAAGTGCTCCTGCTGAAGGTATATCCGAAAGGTCGGGAGCGCAGGTGATAGCCGACCAAGGCGTGAGATAAATGCAGGTGCGGCGAGTGCGCACACGCCAATTACGCCGCCCGATCGTTCAGGCTAAGCGCGCGGCTCGTTATCAATTCAATGTCATCGAGGTTCGTCGAGGTCGCACGGGAGGGAAAATATAAGGGCAACAGGTAGCTGAACATTTCTTAGATGGGCAACTGGTTGCAAGATGAGACACACCGAGAAAAAGAAATGGTTGGATCAACCAAGACGAGGCGGCAATCAAACACAATCAAGCAATCCCTCGCGGACCAACCAACCGTAAGTTTTGGTTGAATTTGGGATGTTTTCCAACAATCTACTCCACATCAACCATCCAATTGGTGCGCCAAACCGACTCTGATTCCAACCTTCTGGAGGTTTATTCTTGGCTGATATTTCAAAGACCAACCATAACACCAACTGTCATATGTGTCGTATAGAAAGTTGATTTATTTTGGTTGATCCACCAATTTTTTTGTCTCCGTGCATTCGCGACCCGGTAGGTCGAAGACCAAGTTTTACCGTCTTAATGGCTCGCAATTGTCGATTATGGTGTCAATCAAGCAAAGTGTGCGGATGACCGGAACCGGATGCTCGTTTGTCAACGCCCCAGCCCCGCACCGTCCCAGCAAACACGAGCGGCCAGTCGGTAATTTACCGACGGAGCGTTCGTTCTCGTCGCCTTTTGTGTAGATATTATTACAACTGCCGCTTCATTCCCTTCGTCCTTCGGGCTTTCACCGTCTTATACGTCTCACCGCCTTCTCGCTTCCATTGCTCCATGCTTAATAATATTTTATAGACCGCCGGCGCATGTAGATAAGTCTTGCCTCGTATATCCACCCGTTAATCTATCTCCGGACGTGCCGGGCAATACGTCATCGTGTACACTGGTTCGGACTGCGGGTGAGCAATAATATACGATGCCGAGGCACGAGTGCACCAGCCTGTGAGATCATCGACACGAATCGGAGCAACGAGCTTTCCCCGACTCTCAGCAATCTTTCGATCTGTCGTTCTCCGTATGGTTTATCTATGTAGAATGCACGGAACAGCCGGTGAATGGTCTCATTAATACTTTGAGCGTAATCGTCATACTTTCGAGCTTTTGCAGCGTTCGCTTCTGCACCGAGGTAGCGAGGATCGTGTGTCGTCAATTGATGCTGATTAACGACTAATTGAGATCGGGTCAAAGACCGTCGGCGTTGTTTTTTTTCCTCAAATTTAGGGGAAGATACAGTTACTCGATTTACTGCGGAGTCGATTAACGTGGCGCGTCTGCAACCGGACCTGGAGCTCGCGCACTCGAGTACGGAAATACCCGAGCTAGCAATGATAATGTAACACGCGTGCACTTCCGGTCCGAAAGAGTCATTTTTCCGGTATTTCCCGTATTCATCGTAGATCGTGTCAACTTCACCGAAAGGGGAAAGTTGGGACAAATAAAAAAAATAAAAATAAAAAAAACAGATAATAAACAATCAAATCAGAAACAATCAAACAAAAACAATCAACAAGAAACAATCAAATAATAAGCAATCAAACCAGAAACAATCAAACAAAAAACAATCAAATTATAAGCAATCAAACCAGAAACAATCAAACAAACAACAAACACATAGTTTTCTGAAATGTATATAAGATTCGTTCTCAAAATAAATCCGATAGACGAGCAAAACGATTGTCCGTACGATACACGTCGTAAGGTAAGCACGGAGGCTGCCACGCTCTGTTTTGTGTTGTCAGCGCTGGGTTACTGGATGACTCATGCCTCTGGGGGCATTAAGCTCGAGAAGTAAAAGGAGGGTCCTACACTCGCGACTGGGATACACGTCACTCCCTCCGTCATAGGAAAACGACAGGACGTACCGGAAACGTGCCGCGTACGTTCGAGATGAATGATCCCAGATCTAAATCCGGATGCTGCGAACAACTATGGGTCGTCCGAGTCTCCGTCGCTCGCTGCTTCGTAAGATTCAAGAACCGTCTGCAGACTCGTTCGTCTTGCCGGACGATTTGGGTGGCTTTGCCGGAGAAAATTGGATTGACGGGCTCCCCACGAGCTCGTTATTCTATTCGTTTATTGACATAGTCGTCTCCACTTCCGTTATGATGATTTTTTTTTTCGCAAGACGATATTATAAACTTTCTTCATGGAAATTATGTCTGTAACTCTAAAGCTACATCGGGGAGAATCTCATCATTGCAATTGCATCGCAACGATGCAATCCGAAAATTCTACGAAAACGATGAAAACGATTCCGTCTTACAGTTTTCTACTCCATAATCTGCCGGCATAACGCGATGAAAAATGCGCGCGTAGCTCGAGAGCGAAGTATATAAGTGCACAGTAAAAAAAAAAGTTTGTACTTTTCACAACAACTTATTATCCACAAACGTACACAATTTTTTATTTGTTAATTCTCTAGTTTTACGAACAAAAGTACAAACTAAAATTGTCAATGACACGGGAAACAAAATGAAAAGTTCGTATATTAAAATAAGTGAAAAACGAATTTGTCATTTGTTTATGACAAAATTATTTTTACGAAATTTTGCATTCCGTTTTTACGAAATTATTTTTCGATGTCTGGCTTTCGCATCGTCCGTGTGATCTAAGAGCGGCATGTCCAAGAAATGTATAATAAGAGCCATCATGTGTGTACCACATTCGAGGGCGAGTGGCGAGGATACAGTAGAAAGGAGCACGCCGCCTTACAGTTCAGTGGAGTATGCTGGGACAGTAGGCTACACGGGGCGAGGGTGGGAGAGCCAGGAACGAGCCCTGGGTGCAGTAACGGTCTCGTCTATACGTACAGCTCTGCCACGTACTGAAATACCGTCTACGGTATCCTCGTCGAGACTTCTCGCGCGAATCGATCTACTTTCCCGACCGTACTGGCGCATGTTCTCCGGCATGTTAATATTTAACGAGACATGCCCCGAGGAAAAGCCCCGCCGAGCCGCGGAAGAGGCTCCGCAGCGGAGAGTGGCGAGATATCGACGCCCGGGTTGTCCTTCCACCATCGATTCCTCACGCTGGGAACGAAAAGTAACGTGCAACTTTATTTAATTCCACCTTCCACGTCGTCTTCATGGAGTATTCATTTTTTCCCGGGCGGGCGTGCGAAGACCGAAACGCCGTGAACCAGGAAAAGCAATCGCCGCCGGGTTCGTTCATCCGCGTCGGGGGCGACGCTGATCCCTGGAAGTGGCTGCGTGTCTTCGAGGATGGAATGAGAAAGCAACACGAGAAGGAGAAAAAGAACTTAGAGAGGCGTGAGGATCGACCGGGAGGAGTCTGCCGGTTGAGCGTGAGTCATCCGCTGGCGCACGAAGAAAGCTGATAGAACGAGCGGAGAGCGCGTAGACGGAACGAGGAACGAGGATAGAAAGGGCAAGCGGTCGAGCAAGAGATGCTGGGGCTGTCCCCGGCGAGGGAGCTCTGTGAAATGAGGGAGATCGTGAATCTTCCGACGGAGCCGCATACCGTCCGAAAACTGTAGTCTCTGTGGCTTTGGATTATCCTCAGCCGCCCAATGCTTCGGCTGTGTCGGCGCGACGTTTACGAGCATTTGTACGCCGATCCGTCGTTCCGTAGTCTCGATTGGCGAATGTTCGGTAGTGGCGGGGAATCCCCTTATCTGCTTATGTCCCGTAGTTTAGGCATGGCGGAAGCTGTGATGACTCGTCGAATGAGGAAGAAAAGAATCTTCCACTTTGAATAGCCTAGGGAGAGGCTGCAACAGGCACAAGGTTGGGTTCTATCCAGCTATGTAGGTGTTCCGTTTCCGAGTGTTTGCAAGCCGATCCGTCGTTCCGTAGCGTCCGGAAAGACGTATCGGCGAATGTTTGGTAGTGGCGGGGAATCCTCTTGTTTGTTTGTGTCCCGTAGTTTAATCTTGACCATAGTGACGATGACTCGTCGAAAGAGGAAGAAAAGAATCTTCCACTCTGACTTACGTAGGGAGCGACTGCAACCGCCGCAAGAATTTATTCCAGCCAGTTATGCAGGTGTTCCGTTCCCGAGTGTTTGCACGCCAATCCGTCGTTCCGTAGTGTCCGGAAAAACGCATTGGCGAATTTTCAGTAGTAGCTGGGAATTTCCTTATCTGCTTAGGTCCCGTTGTTTAAGCACGGCCGTAGTTATGATGACGTAGCTATGATGACTCGTCGAATGAGGAAGAGAATAGTCTTCCACTCTGACTAGCCTAGGTAGAGACTGCAACAGGCACAAGGACGTGTTTCACCGATATCCCGCTAATACGGAGGCAAGTATGTGCTCCCGATGGGGGTTAAGCTGATACTCATCTTGGGCAAGTCCATGCTCGAGTCACTGAATGGTTGGAGTATGCATGGGTTCGCATGCGTACGGCTTGCGTGCGCCGTAAACTGGCTTTTAAAGGATCAGGGATAAAGGAAAGGGCTGGTGGGCCAGAGACTTCACGGGGAACGGGAAGGGTTGGGGGTCCGACAAAGGGTACATTTTTGCGGATCAAGGGCGGTTCTCATTGTGTCACGGATTTCCGAGGAAGACCCCTTTGCGATTCGGCGACCGATGATAAGCCAGTCACGGAGGAAAAAGATGCAGTCATTATTTGAAACCTCCGATGGGCTGCTAATTGTTGCTACCTCCTGGTTCAGAGGGTGAAGGGTAGAGCTTGTGAGAAAAACGAAAAATTGATGCCCACTGGAATTCACAACACATCTGCCCCTATACGTTGCTGGCTGCAGGAATTAGCGGAGGTTTTTTGGGCAAACTGATCCTCGACTTATGGGATTATTGGAATAACTTAACTTCTACACAAACACACCACACGCATCGAAACAGTGAGAATACAAATTAGAAAATAAACACCTTTAGCCCTTTGATCCGAATCAGGCAAATACCGTAAGTACTTGAAGTGCGTACTGACGTATCGAGTACTTGAAGTACCGAGCGCTGGGCAGTTCTGGAGTACCGACGTATTGAGTCAGTGACGTATGATAATACTTCGGGTACTTAGTGTATCTGCCCATCCTCTGCCTTTGGTTGCGAAAAGAAATATCAAATATTTTATTTCTGGTCAGCCATCGTACCGCGACGGTTGGGCCACGAATTACCGAGGTCGCCCCTTTCATTCCGCTTATCCCGAGGGCCGGATTAATTCTCGCTAAATCCCATTGAGAAACGCGTGTGTTTTTTTTTCAATATCAACTCAGTATCCAGCCCACAGCACTACCAAGGCTCTCGGATCGTCAAGCGATTGGGCGGCACAAAGGGTCCCTTGATCGATCGATCTCGACTGGTTGTGCGACTCCATTCAGGTCCGGTTACCGTGGAATTCGAAGGCTATAATAACGCTCGCGGCCTCTCGCTAACGCAAGACGACCGTTTCTGAGTCACTTCGTGGGATTAGCGACGCGAGATGCGGTACGGTCGGAGTCTGGCTCGCCGAACGCCTTTGCAACGAAACCCCGCAGGGGCTTTTCAGATAGCGCCGTCTCCGACTCAAAGCCACTAATTAATTACGACGAAAGCGACCGCAGCGAACGGGTACAAAAATTTCCCGAAGAAGCAATCTCGCTCGTTCCACCCAACGGCGATGGCCAAAACGTGCCTGGCGAATCGGCTCTCGGCAACAATATTTCTACCGGGTTTTGCGTAACGCAGAGCGATGGCTCGATGATCCCCGACATCGCGGCACGATGGAAAGTAGAAAACGGCGGTTGTATGCAGATGCATTCCGCGGTTGAACAGATAAATGCGCAGAGAGCGAACCTCTTACGCGTTACGATTGGCCGTAAGGAGCTTTTAATTACTCGCTCCACGTTATATCCCACGATCGAACGGGCAGACTGAGAGGGTATGTTATGCGCACGTCCAATAACGTAATACGCTAATAAGGGGGTTCAATTAAGTTTCTCGTTTGCGAAGGAAACTCGGATGGTTCCTCTTCTTGGTTTGAGAAAGTGTAACTCCATCCGATATCCGCCATGCACGCGAGTGTATCCCTCACGTTTCCTGGATTTGGTTTGGTTCCTTGTTAGTACAAAAATCGGCTTTACTCCTTAACACGACATATCGTTTTAATCGTTTACTGATAAGAAAGAGCAGTTGAACCAACTAAGATTCGGGTAGGGACGTTTAAATAAATATTTTGTTGGTCGAACAAAATATTTTAATGACTCAAAAATATTTTGGAGAAATTACCCAAAAAATTGTTGAAATAACAAATTTTTTAGCTGTACCAACAAAATATTTAGGTGAAAGTCCCTGCCCGTATCTTAGTTGATTAAACCGTATTTTATTATCAGTGTCGATCAGCAATGCGACGAACAGCGGGAGTGCTCGCAATAATTTTCAACGAAACGAATTCAACCGTCCCGCAAAGGGTTCCGCGAACGCCGTTCCGCGGGTTCCGCGCTCCCGCATCCCTGCGCATCAACACACGGTATTCATTCGAGGCCATGCATACCTGCACCAGTGTTGGTGCGTATCCGCGAATCAACCGGCCCCTCGTTTCTACAAGTGGTACTCAGCACTGGCCGGAGCCGCTCATGCTATAGGTAGACGCATCAGACGTCACGCATCCGGTTGACCACTGAACTTGATAAGAATTGCGTATAAGCGACGCGGAATTTTATGCGCCGCGAGCGTTTATGTAGGTCGTCGCGTCCTCTTCGTCTTTGTCGCATACGAATCGAACCGCAAACTCGCGAGCGCGACGACGAGATGCGCCGGGTTTGATAAAAAAAAAATGAAACAAAAAAAACGTACGAACCAGTCGACGAATGCCTCGCTCGAAAGTGTCTCCGACGCTCGAATGAACTTTTATGACGAGCGGCGGGTGTGCAGAAACTTGGAAATTATATTTCGCGGCTCGTGGAAAGGAATGGAGCGGCGTGGATAAATTTATATGGCAATGAGAGTAAAAAAATTTTAAATAAAAAGAGAACTTTAGGGGTGGCGGAGGAGATCGGGAGGGGAAATAAAAAGAAATGGTCGGCCATAGAAGATAGCTGTACCGTAAGTGCGGCGTATAAATAGCATTCCCAAAGTGCGAAACCCTCCGCACTTCGTTCCACTTTGAGTGCGACACTTCGCCATTATGCCGAGAGTGGGGACTCGAGAGGGTAAAAGAGAGCAAGAAAGAGGGAGAGAGAGAGAGACGGAGAAATTTAATTACGTATCTCGGGTGAGAAAGTGGACCGGAGAGCTGCTCGCTCGGGTCCCTGAACACAGTCATCGCGTGCAAGCCCGGCTGTGATTTCAAAAGCCGGAAACTCTGGAATTTGCATAGGAACCGAGTGCCGCGTCTACCGGCTTATGGTTTTACATTCTGGGTGTGTGTACACCTATATCGAGAGGCGGAAAGCGCCAGGGCGGATTCTGTACGCGTATACGTGGAAAATACGCTCCGCTGCCTCCTCGTAGAGGTTTTTTTCCAATGTCAAAGGGGTGAAGAAAAAATATTTAGGGGTAAAAAAAAAATTGTTATTTGCAAGCCACCCTTAATCGATTTTCATGTTTTCCCTGACCGGCGGCCAGCATGTGCTCATGTGATTCGCTTTAACACTCCAAACATCGAATTAGTCCCTCAGATTCATCCATTCGCCTGCGATACAATACTAATGTCCTATGTTAAATTTTGCGAAACGGCACTTTTTTTCAAAAAATTTCGAGATATCGAATTAAAACCTTCGCCATTCTTTTCAAGTGGCATATTTACCAACTCATTTCAGTAAAGAAAAAATTCTAAGAAATTTTTTTGAAAAAATACCATTTTTGTCGAAAAATTGTAAGGGCGACCGCGTTCACCCATGCATACGCTTAAGGGAGCAGATCGCTGAGCATCGGCGACGTCAAATTACCCGTCGACTTTTTGACGCGACCCAGGGGGATTGCCCGGTAACAATATGTGAGTCTGTGTCACCGCGCTTAGGGAGTATTCCTGTTCTAACGGCCCACCACTGTCAAATCTCCTCTCGGCCTGATTTTTCTCCATTCTTTTTTTTTTTTAGATTTTTTCATGACGACACGAGAGAGAAAAAAAATCTTTGCCCTCCGTCAATGTTTCCGTACCTGTGCTGAGCAGATGTGGCGCTCATCGCGTATTGTGTGCGGGATTAGGCGAAGTGAATGAGAATAAAAAAAAGATAGCTTCCAAATGGAACGTATGCGTTGGGAGATCGAAATTGATTTTTGAAGCGTAATGATAACGACTAAAGACCACAATACGTCGAACCGTAAACATAGCCCTGATGTATAACTTCTATGTTGTACGAAATCCTGTGTATTTGGAGCATTAACAAAAAGAAGAAAAAAACCAAGTTTAATACGGTGTAAAATGTGTGCGGAGGAACGAAAGGTAAATCGAAGTTATGGCGTGGATTTATAGTGTACGCGAAAGGTAACGGGATGAAGCGTAGAGTAACGGTAAAACTTGTGGTACACGGTATATTCGCTGGAATAATATATAACAGGGTCACGTGGTGCAGAAATGCACGGCGCTTAACGCCGTGTCGCGAGTCTCCGCTCAAAATTTATAACCCTCTCGCATCGTGACGAGAAAAATGTTTCCAATGTTTTAAGAACGTTTATGCGCATATTCTTACGAAATTTAAGGTAGAATGAATTAAGGTGCCGGTTTGAAAATCTTGATGTTTTTTTCGGCAGTGACGTCACAGAGGAAAACGTCAACGCCGGTTCTCAAATCTCAGTTTTCAACCGGAGGTGACGTCACACAAAAAATACGTCACACCCGAACTGGAAATCTCATTTTTCGACCGGAAGTGACGTCACACCGGAAATACGTCACTTCCGTTCGGAAAATAAGATTTTAAAACCGGAAGTGGCGTATTTCCGGTATGATGTTACTTCCGGCCGAAAACTTAGATTTTCAAACCGACATCGGGAATTCCAAGAAGGATGTCCGTTTCGCTTTCATCCCAGTCGGGACCCCATTGCGAATAGTGATTATTTGCGTCTTCAGCATTGATCGATGTGACTTGAATCATTAACGGAAGTGAAGAATACAAGCTCGGCGGGATTGACGATCGACAGGAAAGCGTCGTACAGTTACACAGCGAGAATACCGGATGAAAGGATAATTTGATTGCCGAACAACGATCGTCCGAGGCATCAATTAAGCAACGAATCAGCGCGATCGTGCTCCGAGCGGTCATGTTAACTTCAACCTCACAGTCGTCGTCCTCGTCGCCGTAATATTTCGATTGTGAAAGCGTTTCATAACAACGAGTCCCACTTTGGGCGACTTCGCGGCACGTCGCTCGACGCCGTTCGACCTAGAATGCTCGGCCTGTCCGAGAGCGTTCGAGCAGCTCGAACTTGTTTTGAAACTATTGTGCGCAGTTCGAGCAAAAAAGAAGAAAAAATAAAAAAAATTGTAGCAGAAGCCTCCATAGCGAATTCGTCACGCGTCGAAATTTTCAGCCGGCGATCCGATAGAGACGTGAAAGCAAAAAAAAAAAAAAATGGAGCCATTCGGTAGAACAGCGTGCAGTTAAATGGAAAGGAATTCGGATACAAAGAGGGAAAGTACAAAATATAAAAAACATATATATATAAAAGCACAGTTACGAGTGAGTCGTTAATCCTTGTCGAAATTTTGCACCCTTCCCGTTCCTCCCAAATCCTATTGTCAGCCTCGCGTCGCTTTAGGAAAAAAAAAAAGAACTGCGGAGTAAAAAAAAACAGGGAAATTGCCCCAAATTTATAGCGAGTCTCGTTGCGGAAAGGCGTTAACGGCTTAATTCGGGGGAATTCGGCGCGCGGTTTCTGTGGGATCGTCGGCTGCGATTTTTCACGGTGAACCGTGTGGGCGAGGATAAATGAAAGATCGTTTACAGGTATCGTAAAAATGGGGATGTCGGAGGGGGACGCGTCGATCAGGGTTGCGCGGAGATATTTCACTCCTTCGTCCCCCTTTCCGGCTGGACGAAACGAGTTTCGTATTGACGGCATCGAACGCGATTCGATCCGAGCTGGAGGTGGCTCGTGGAATCGGTGGGGCGGAACCGCAAACATTTTTCATCTTCCCGAAGAGATTGATTCGTCCGGCCCGAATTTTAAAATTCGGACTCGGTTTATTTTATTTATTTATTTTGAAGAGAAAGAGAGCGAGGAAAGGGCTTTCGGTCTGCGACAAATGGTTAATGGCCAATGACCCGGGAATTCTGGCTGAGCTGAGTGTAGGTGTCCGCGAGGCCCCGGCTGGTCTTCGGCGACGGAGAAGAAGAAGAAGCGAAGAACAAGACGACGACGCTCGGAGCGGCAGGAATCGTCGAGCGTGTGCGTTCGCGAGTGGCTGCCGGGCAGGTGGTCTTGGCGGACCATCGGACTGTCGGGAGCATCGGCATGTATCGTAAAAACTCAGCGCACGCGTTCAGCCAGGTTCTCCGAGGACTGGCTGCTGCGTAAGCAGATATCCCCAAATGTCCCGATGCAGGTTCCAGGGCGGGTCGGACCTCGCATCGACGACAGAATGGGCCGTAAGAACGACGACTGGAACGGGGGGTCAGAAGATGGGATGGGATTCCAGGGCCCGACCGAGTCCATCTCACCGGGGACGAGTAAAATTGTCAAAGGAGCGGAAGAAGAAGAGACGATGAGATTCGACTTAACCGGTCGTTCGCGCTTCACTCCGGTTGCTTCGCAAGCTTTAGGATGCATCGCACGTACATTCTCACCCAAACGTGTAGATCATGCCAATGTATAAATATGTTTGTAAAAATATAAACAGGCCAGAAAGTTATTGAGAAATGATTAGAAAAATCAACTGTTTAAAAAACACACAACGAGTTTTGAGGCGAGTGTGCCGACCCTAACGTAGTTATGGCCTTGAAATAATTTCAAAAACGGAAAATTCACGAGAGATAGAAAATTCTGAAAAATGTATGAGTCTTCTAGAAAATCCATGAATTCATTTGTAAGGAAAAAAGGTATACCGATTATTTGTTGAACAAGTTTTTTTTTAGCAATATGTTGACACCTTTTTAGCATTATTATTCTGCAGAATTTATGTTCTTGGCACTTTTAATACAGTTGATTTCTTTCAGATTTTGATACCATCAGGAAGCGTTGAAATTCTCAATGAATCTTACTTTTGGCTGGGAATGTACGTTGTGGAGCGTTCTTAAGTTCGAACTTGGGTAAAAATTTGAGAACATCCAGGACATTTATTTACAGTAAAACTATTACCGTTCGACGAAACTAAAAATCTGCATTTGTATGAAAAAAAAAAAATAGTGAAATAGCAACGCGTCGAGGGACCGTGGGTCGATACTGTGCATCGAGTGTCTGGGTACGATGCACCCGCGGCTGGATGCAGAGCCGTCCACGATGTTGCTGCGGAATAACCATCCATGCAGACTCCGACGAGCATACACAGTCTCTCGACGGCACGTTTCGACGGGAGTTTAAATTGGCGCGAGCGAGAGATAATTGAGAAGAGATGAGATCTCGTGCAACCGAGTGAAAGAGGAATCACTAACCGAGGCCCATGGGGACCCCGGCTATTGCGGTTCGTGTCCTCCTGTCTTGTCGGAGGGAAGAAATAAATAAGCGACGCCGGTCGAGAGAGTGCTTCCGTCCAATAACGGCATCGCTACGAAATTCTCGCGGTCTCCTCTCGCGACATTGTAATTTAATCTCGATTTACTTCGCTCGTTTATTCCCTTTCTGCATTATTATGTTATTTTTTTCTCGGCTCCGAGCCGCTCTGTATGTCGTGTCGTTGTCTCCCCGCAAGCCTGATTCACTGTGGAGGGACAGCGGCTTACCGAGTAACTAGAAAACGGGGGCAAAACGGGCAGGAAGGCAAAACAGGCACCGCGAATAAAAACAAAAGTTGAGGATAAAAGAGCACCGAGTCCAAAAATTATAGTTTTTTCGTAATTGATTTTGGATTTATTCCAACGTGTTTTATCATTGATAACAAGATAAAGGAAACATAAACGGAAGAAGGGAAAAAATTGTTTAAAATAATAGAATCCTATCTGATAGACTTATTTGTCCTCATTACTGTCCTGATAAAATGTTATCAGAATTAAAAGAAAAAGCGAGTTTCTATGAGGGATATGAAACTTGTTTATACCCAAAAAAGGCCGTGGCAATAATTTGAAAAATCAATTTCATCAGAAACCATTCGAAAAATTAATTAGATAAAAAAACGCCGAGAAATTGGTTTAAAAAACTTCGACTCTATCGATATTTATTAATAGTTTTGTTTTCATGAAAATTTTTACTTATCTTCCGCACTTTTCTTATGCACGGAACATCAGGAAACTGAAACAAGTCGTTTATAAGAAAATTAAAACGGTGCCCGTTTTGCCCCATCGCGCTTACCGGGCCGACTTAATATCTACTGCAGAAACTGCAGGTATCGGTTTAAAAAAAGTTGATGCTAAGGACCAAATTTATTAATATAATAAGAACGCCGACAATGCGCCGTAGGAAATCCCTTCCGGCTCTGGCAACGCTCTGCGGATACGAGTTCGGGAAGTTTTATTGAAAAATCGACCCCTCAAAGCTCCCTCGAGCACTGTTATTCATTTCATACATTATAATGAGGATTATAGTGAAGGGCGAGGATACACATATAGATATACACGGATATGCAGTCCGTACAGTGGGCGTAGCCGCCGAATCGAAGGACTCGATATATGGGGGCGATAACGCTCATCTGTACACTGAATATAAGTACTGTGCCACGAGCATTCCGTACTGTACCTAGGTTTTTGCGGGGATAGAGTATAGTGTGTTACGAGGTCCGAGCTAAAGTTTACTCGTCCAATGCTTCTTTCTGGGCAGCCTTCCCAAGTCCTACGCAGCAAGACGACTCGGACCCGAAGATGGACTCTATAATTTTGTGCCTCGTGTAATTACGATTATCCCTTCTGCGTGCATCTCGTCTGTGTTTACGTTCGTGTGTGGGGGTGTACGGCCACGTAAAAGTCACGTTTTCCTTGGCGCTGTTTTTTTTTCTTTTTTTTTTTCTTTCACGTACCTACTCTTTGACTCGGTTCTCCGTTCTGTTATTTCTTTCGCTCTCGCTCGTTACGTAATCTCGGGTCTCTTTCCGTTCCGAACAACGACCCGCGTCGCTGACCGACGTAGGTGCAACGCGCGAGGACGGCCAATGACCGGGGGCACCGGTTCCCACGGCTTTGCCATAGTTGGCTAAAATTGGCGTCCGCAACATGCACTCGCTCTGTTATCGGGACCATTCCTCGGACTATTCCCAGCTTCGCCGAAGGCGTTCACCAAGGAGCTTACATTTATGTTTGGTTAAACGTCGTTCTATTTTTTAAATCATTTTTAAAGACAAAAGCCTTTAAGGGTCGAATTTTAAGACGTTAGTTTGAACTCAAGATCACTTTTGAGATCGAACTCGAGTTCGAACTTAAGATGGAGCTTTAACGCTTTTTCGGCGTAGAAACTATATCAGGATCCCAATTGTTCTTAACTTTGATGACATTATTCTGTCATGAATAGGTGATCTGGCGAACGAATTTCTTGAATCCGTCACAACAGAATGATCGCTACAAAACAATAGTATCGTGGAGGGCAATAAGAAGATTTTGTTGGATATCTTCTTATCGCTTCCTATTAGTTCAATCTTAAGATGAAACTTAAGCACGAAATCAAGGTCAAACTGAGGTCCGATCTTAAGTTCCCACTTAATATAGATCTCGAGTCCAAACGTCTTAAAACTCCACCCCAAGTGCAAAGTGTTTTTCCAAAATTGCCAGCAACGACGCTGCAAGCAACCCGAACCCTCATCGAACCTCCCATCGAATTCCAGTAACAAACACCGCGAATCGCGATCGAAAAATGTACCTGAATGAACAGCGGCGTCTCCATCCGGGTCCTCGAACGCCGAAGATTCGATTCCCCCGGCGCACTCCTGCTGGTGTCCGGCCGCGATCTCCTGACCTCCGCCACGTTCGTTCCCACCGCAATTGTAATCCTTCTCGTCGCAACGATCCACCGACTTAACAGACGAAACGGTGACGGCGTGGTTCGAACTCGCGTCCACGGACGCCGAGGAGGTTAATCCGTGTCTGTTGCCTGCAACGGCAGCGCCAGATCTACCGAGCGTGCTCGCACTCCTCGCCACTTTGGTACTGTGGGTCCTTCGGATGAGCAGGTTGGTGAACGTCGTCGACGAACCACCGCTACCTCCACCGCTACCAGAAGAACCAGGACCAGATCCACCAGCGTTGCCATTATTGTTTTGCTTTCCGTTGAGCCTCCTCGCCGTTTCGCATTGCTTGTTATTCTGCTGCTGCTGCTGGACCGATGGCTCGGTGTTTCTTGCAACGGAGTCACTGAATCCTTTAATAAATTTTCCCTGGGCCCTTCCCTCCCTACTCTCCTCGGCCTCCCTCGAGCTTTTCTTCTTCTCCTCCTTGCCGGCCTCCTCTTTGGGAGCCTCGCCGTTCCTTCGGCCCTCGGCCGAACCGCTCTCCTCCGCTCCGGCCCGCTCGGGACACGCGATCGTTTCGTTCAAACGCCCGCAGCTTTGCTCTTTGTTTCGCGATACTTCCTTCCTACCCGTGAAGCGACTCTGAAATCTCTCGATGGTCTTGAACGATCTCGTTCTCTCGACTTTCTTTCGGGTCTGCTGCTGCTGGCCGCCGTCGCTCGGGCTGCGCTCCGGACCGGATTCGACGCAGCTCCGAATCGGTCCCTCGAAGATCCTCGTCAGCGACTGAACCTTTCCCCGCGGCTCCGGCAACGTCGCCTCGCAAGTCACACCGCTATTGTCGATGCTGACGCTCCGGTGATTCTTGTGCTGACGCTGCTGACCGACGAACGCGTCGTTGTTGCTCAACGTACGTGTCAGTATAGCGTTCGGCGCGTTCTTCGACGTGCTTATGGGAAACGTGTTGCAGCTGAACTTCTCGCTGTCGGCGTTCGACAGCGTCTTCGTCAGCTTCGAGGCGTTGTGACGCGGCTCGCCGTCGAGCGACACGTAAAACGTTGATCTCCTCTTGGGCGAATCTTCCGTGTTGTCCAACATCTTTGTTTTTTTTTTTTGGCGAGTTTTTCACTGCTTAGGACGAATCGCTGGCGCGGAACATCTTCGCTGCGACTCCTGGCGGGGAAAGCAAATTTTAATGTTCCTCGACCAGTGCCGAGTTCTCGTAGGTCGGCGCTCGAAAATCCTGTTCCCGAGCGTGATTTACATGTCGGGCTGGAGTGGGTTCAGCGGCGAACGGGCTCGCTGAAATTGGAGCCCTTTTCTGCCCGAATTCGATTCAGCTGTCCGCAGAACTCGTCAAACGGATTTTTTTTTGTTTTTTTTTTTTGGGTCTCACGAGCGTGCGTCGGGCGATTCGAGGCCTCTCGCGGGTCTGGACTTTCGTTCGAGCGACGTGCTGATACGGGAGAGTCGCGGAAGGGAATCGGAGTAGCTGACCGGTAGGATTTTTCGGGGCACTCCGAAATCGCCTCGATACGATCTCTCGCTCCGGCAACCGCGAGGAAATTTCAACGTGTCGACGGGAGGTCGATCTGGCAACGTCGATGACAGACGCGCACGTGCGTGCCCAGCGAGACAACACTGTCCCGTGGATACTCGTTTCTTCTACCTCTCTCCGTCTTCGCCCTACAGAAGGCTCCTCGTACGGAGGACGAAATAAAGGGGAATTTCGATCCGCTCGACACGAGTCGAATAAAACGCTTCACAATTTCCCCGAAAAAGAAATCGGAATTCAAGATTAATTATCATAAATGTATATTTTTCGTATCCAATATAGATTATCGTAGAAAATAATCTAACACTTTCACTTTTTTTTTTTTTTTTTTTAATATCACGTCACGATTTTATAATTACAATGAATTGTCGATACGATTATCGTTGTTTTCTATATTGATATAGATGCGCGAGTTATTAATTTTTTATTCACCGTTAACTTTTTTTTTGCTGACGGATTTACCGGTTAGAAATTTTTTGTTCCGACCTCGGGACCGATCGAGAATCTATGTGTGTTGGGTCAAATTGTTTTCCAACGAGGAATTCGATTGGTCACGCACGAGGTCGATTATTCACGCTATAGAGAAGGGAATTCGTAGGTCTTTATGAACCCTTTTTCTTGTGTATCCTGCTCCGATTTCACTCTTTTCGTTTTTTTTTTGTTTATTTCATTGTTGCGTTTTTTTTTACAATAATCTCACACCCCTTCGCTGCACGTTCGTAGCTTAAGCACACGCGAGAGCTGAGGCGACTGTCGCGTCACGACCGCTCGCCAGACAGACCCACGGCTATCTGCACGACTGGGCTGTCTCCTCGATTCCGTGGAACGATCAGCGCCCCTCGCGGCTGTAATACAAGTCTCCTTTCGACTCTTGGCTATGCTTGTGCAATGTTATGGCTATCCTGCATGCTGCTACAGCCACCGCACGCCGTTCGTTGTACGCTGCACTCGGCGAGACTTCCAACAGCAACGAGCGGCGAGCGTGCATGCACCGGACAACAACGGCATGCAACAACGTGCGGCTCTGTTAATTTATTCGGAGGCGGTCGAAGGGGGCAGAACATCAACTTATCAATTTTTGTAATTTTCGTTGGTGAGATTTCATTCATATTTTTGCAATTTATTGCAACTTTTATTTTTATTTTATTTTTTATGTGATTGATTTTGGGCATTTCTGTATATTTTATTTTTTAATGTTAATAAATGTAGATGTGATTTATAGGTATTTATTTTCGTGTACGGATTCTTTCGTCCTTTGGGAGGGAGGGGGCAGAGTCGACATCGAAGACTAATCCATTTATCTAATTTTCGTTGGCGACTATTCATTTATATTTTTGCATTGTATTGCAAGTGTTATTTTTTTATTTTGTTTAACTTCTGCATTTACGTATATAGATTTTTTAAATATGCATAAGTATTAATAGTAACATGAATATTAATATTATTATTAAGATGAATACGAATACTCGTCTTTTTTGCATTATGAAATAAATACGAAATAATGATATATTCATATTTTTTTAAATCTACGTGTTTCAATGGGTCAAGGTTTTCGCTGGAAGGCTCGACGAGCACAGTGTGCATCGATGTTTATATTAAGCGAGTTAATTTGCAATTCGATGTTTATTACAGCGTCGAAGCATAACCGGAGACAGGACCGGCTTAACCCGATGACCGAACGGAGAGCAAGATTTAATACGAGTTTCTGGTACGGTCTACGAATACGTCTGAGGCAACGGGTAGGAACAGGCCAGCAGCTAGGCCAGCGTTGTACACGTAAGTGAAACCGGCAGCCTCTACGATAAAAATGTAGACTCGGAATAGTGAGAAGGGGGAGCTTAGGTGGCCCGCGGAGTGTTCGAAAAAGTCGTTTATCTTGCCTCGCCTTTTCACCCGATAAATAAATCTCGAGACTCGTATGCACTCTGTGCCGTTCGGATTTCGAAACTTACTGGCCCGGAGTTTCTACTCCTATACCCGCACGGACCCAGCGCCGACTTCGTTTCAAAGGTCAGAACCCTAGCCGTTCGAAACCCTAAACCACTACCAACCCTCACCCTTTCCTATAATATACTACGGTACTCTTGTGACCCTAAAAAATTAAATGGTAATTGAAAAAAACCGACCCAAACGGCGGCAAATAAATATCGGTTTTTAGTTAAGCTTCCTTATAGAGGAATCTTTGGTATCATGGAGCAATAAAAAAGATTTAGTGGTTTGAACACCTGCTGATAAGGACTTGCAAACAAATTTCGTAAATTCACTAAATAACAGAATTTTTGTTTTTGAGACCTTGGACAATTCTGGTGTCCGAAACGGAATGGCTCGTATGCAGTTTCGCAGATGTGCGAAGGCAGGCGTAAAGTCTGCCTGCAGATGCATAAGGGGGGTGGGGGTTGACTATCGTTTATTCGCTGCGCCTTGGGCGTCGCGTGGGACTTAATTGCTGCGATCTTAACGAACTCCCGGTTGCGGAGAATAAAAAGAGAAAGGATAGAGCGTCGCGTCTCTGTGAATGATAAAATGCCAAAGAAACGAGGGATTCACCGATGCTGCGGCTCCACTCATTGCTCGGCGACACGCTAAGCGAATCTCGTTTCTTATTCCACGGCGGGTCGAAGAGAAAAGCGTTGAAAGGTGATAGCGAGGATAAAGTACTGTCGTTTGTACGAATAAATGCAGTAGCTCCGTAGGCACGCTTGCGGAACGAAGCGCACTCATTAATTCGAGAAAACGACTCAATTATTTACGATAACAATACCTCTTTTTTACGCCTCCTGATTCATCACCGAAATAAATTTTCCAATGGTCGATGGATTTTGACAATTCTGCACAATCTCGACCGTGGTACGAAATTTTTTATCCTTTGACCTTTCAACTCCGTTAATTGATTTAAAAATTTGAATCATCATTAACAAAATAATAAAGAAATAAATTAATGGAGTTCAAAGGGAACTCCGTTAATTTATTAAAACATTTTAATCATTATTTTTTTCACGAACTTTTCTTATCCTGTGGACTTTGAACTCCATGAATTTATTAAAAAATTTGAATCTTGAATTTTTATTTCCACATCGGAATTTTTTTAATATTTTGAATTTGGGCTCTCGACGCCACGTCCATCTTCCTCCGTCCATTTCTTCTCGCCGCTGTGTTTTTCCTCTCGACAACGCCATGAAGAAGGCCGACCCTCGTATAATGCTAATTACGTGTTCGTCGAGTGTGCGCGCAGTGTGGACGGGGTACAGGATGAGTGTGGTCTGTCTCCGCAGAGGATATTCAGCTGCAACGTGACGAACATCTGACACGTATTTTCTATCGCACAATCTCTTTCTCGTTTTCTTGCTCTCCCTTTTCCACGGGCGACGGAGCGAGCTTCTTCGTTGCGGCCAACTCTAAAGAAGCGCCACTCATGTATTCTGGTCTACGGTGAATAAAGTTGAATAAAATGAATATGAAAATAAAAAATATACATAAACAAATAAAAATAAAATATGTACGTTTGTGGGTGAGTGAAAATTTATTTATTCTCGAAGTTTAATCCACAAGAATATGATGTATTCTGATCTGCAATGAAGTTAAATAAAGTAAATATGAAAATCAAAAAAATATGGAAATAAATTCAATAAGAAATGAAGTATGAACAAATTTTAGAATTTTAAAACGTTAATTTCAACTACAGATCGCTTTTGATCGCTTTCAATCTCAAGACGGATATTAAGTTCAAACTAACGTCTTAAAATTCACCCTTAATCCAGAAGAATGCGCAGAAGTTATCGCAACGGCAAAAGAATCTAAATTTCGGTCTTTAGATCGGCGAAGTGTGAGAGGAAATACAAGAGTGAGAGGGGGGTGAAAAAAAAAAAAAATTAAAAAAATAATAAAAAAGAATTACGACGCCGGAGCCCGAGTGGATGGGACGGATCCTGCTTCTTTGTCGCGGAACGTACGTCAGCCTTTTTCATCGTCCGCGTGCGAGACCAATTCTTTCTCGCTCTTTCGTTATTTTCTTGTCGCTTTATCTCGGATATTCAGTAGGCTTGGGATGCATCAGCAAAACTCTTTGAGACACGCAGCCACGGGCAAAGAGGGAGCTGGAAGCCTGGCGTCGACGGTAAACCACGAAGCCCGACGCATCTAATACGTAAGTACGTACGTACGTGAGCTGGCACGGAGCGAGCGAACCAAGCATTTGAGCCCTTTGAACGTGTCGACAGCAATATGCGAACGTGGCTCTTACCCGCCTCGCCACGTGTGCGACATAAAGCAACAGCGTGTTCCGGCTACATTGAAAATATAAATAAAACGAGGGAAAGAGAGTGTAAGGTAATTTCGGATAGTGTGGCCGAAAGAAAAAAGTTTTATCAAAAACGCTTCTGCGAGAATATAAAGCAAACTCTCTACCTGCAGTTCTGCAGTAAGTTTTACGAATTCGGTAACCGAATCGGAATCGACACAAAGCAACAGCGTGTTCCGGCTACATCGAATGTAAAAGTAAAACGAGGGAAAGAGAGTGTATATTTGTCTATACTAATATACGTCGAATTGTTAATTTTATATGAAAATTTGTAAAATATGTTCCTTATTATGTTGCAATATTACTTATAAGTATGTAGAAGGGCAGTGCCCGTCAATAAATTCAATTAATTAATTAACAATAATAATAATAAACAGTAGAGGGAAATATCGGAGAGACGGGGGGGAGCTTGATCGGAGCCCGGGTGAACTTTGAAGGGGTTTCGGATTGCGTTCGGAGGTTCCTCTAACTTAGGAGGGTGCCAGGAAAGCGTATGAAGAGCGGAAGGGGGTTGATCCCGCGCTCCACCCTTTTTCTTCAAAGGCTCATAAATAATGCGAAACCGCGGCGGTACCGCATTCGGACCCCTGCTGGAGTGTAATACGAGCGCACGTGGATAGGACCTATTCGTATTCATTCACCACCATTGCGAAACGCCATGCCTAGACTCGGCAGTAGGCAGTAGAGACGGTGAAGCTCGAAAATCTTGAAACTAGGCGGGATAAAGTACACACACATAAAGTACCCAAACGTTTGCACAGGCCAGATGGAAGAGATTTTTTTACTACGTTAGGCATACAACAGCGGCCCTTGATTTATCCATTTCGGTCGCTGGCTACATTCGAGATGAATTTCAAATACATTCGAGACGTATCACACACGTTTTTTTGGCCACTTTATACTGTTTTTTAATTCATGTGTTTTTGTCACTTGCTGCATTCGAGATACATTTCAGAGAACCATGAAAAACAATTTATGTAACGTCACTTCCGGTTTCAAAATCTCGTATTTCCGGTATGACGTCACATCCGGATAGACAATGAGATTTTCAAACCGGAAGTCACGTTAAAGATAATATTTTAAAAAAATTTTAACGACAGAAACCGATAAGTTTAGGAACCCACGATTCGCTACTCGGGAAAACAGATGAAATTTCATGTGAGAGAATTTGGCGTAAATTTCGAGAGTCGAGGTTAAGCATCGCGTAGGATCGGGCCGCGTTGTGAAATTAATTGCAAGTTTTTCTTTTTATATAAAAAAAAAAATTTCGAGTACCGATCATTCGTCGGGGTAGTCGAGTGCGAAAAAAATCTGAAGGGTTCGAGGTCAGTTTCGGATACGAGCCATGCCACAACTACAAGCCGGCAGACATAAAACGAGCGCAGTTTCGTGAGTGATCTCTCCCGCCACAATCGACGAAGCCGCCGAATGCAAATGCCCGCTCTTATCGTTTTATCGCTCGATCGCAGCGTACATTTATTATTTATTATCCTCACACTTGTATATTCTTGCGTCGCGAGAATCACGGTCTCGGGTCGAGAATACTTGGAGCGTTCGTTTTACGAGGCAGCTGCGTGCCGGAAGACTCTTTAATAGGGGGAGCGCGCTATGCTAATTCGTCCTCAGTTGGACGGACGTCGAGTCAGACACCGGCCGGCATGCCTATTCGGGATTTGGTTCGACCGCCGGACAAAGGTGCGCTCCCTGCGAAGACTAACGAGCGAACGGACGTGCCGGCGCGCGCGAGGTGTCACTGTACTTCGTCCGTGTATACTCCATACAATAACCTATTTAACGTGCGTTTTAGCTAACAGCGTACACTAACAAACGTCCGAGCATAATAAGAGTTTCGCCAATTTATTACCGCCGGTAGAATCAATGCGGCAGCAGTCGCGGATATCGTGGAGAGCCGGAAGGGTCCTGGATTCACGCCCTCGAAAATAACGAGCTTTCCGTACCGACATTGTCGCTCGACCCTTCGGTCTTGGTGCCGGAATTTCGTCGCGAGAAGTTGATCAATGAATTCCCATTTTTTATTCCAGAAACAATTACGAGGCTGGCGGGGTGGCGATTATCTGCACGAAGCCAGTGAAGAAATCTTGCGATCCCAATGAACGGGTGAGAAAAAGGGCCATTTGCCATTACTTTGGGCATTTGATTGTGGAGATCTATCGATTGTTTCGTATCGAGGACAGTTGTGTCGTCGCTGCTCCGCTGAATCCGAACAGTAAAGAGCTTTCTGGACTGTGGATCGTTCGCCGGTTCCTCACCGGGATTCAGCAGCGAGCTGCGGGAATAATCCTTGGATTATTCTGGTCTCTGCGAGATCGTGTGCCAAAACGAGTTTTCGCGGCCAATGGAGGTACAACGCGTCGATGTAACGCGATTTTGCATCCGCGCATATGCGCGACTTTCCCGCCCTTCGCTCCTCACGGTCGTCTTTTCGTGGAACGTGAGCGAAATACCAGAGCGGATTGGCCGTAGCGATGTCGCGAACGGGACACTCGTGACTGGTCCTTGCAGTCAAGAGTGTCCTTGCTGAAACGATGCATGTCGTTCGAAAATGATTTACGAACAGTGAAGGCCCGAGGGGAAATGCTTTCCTTGGAAAAGACATCCGCGGAAATCCAGGAACGCAGTACAAGGAAAGTATTTCTCATGTTGTTGTAAACCTTTTGTTTCCCTCTCATCGTCGACTCTCGATATACAAAGGATGTTGTGGAGCTCCTCACGCTTCAATCGGCATTTGTCGTCGCGATTTTTGCGCCATGACGCGAATCGATTTCGCAGACTTTCCGGAAGGGCGGACGATCCGAGCGAGCCAACAGCTCGCCGGCCTGCTGTCGGGAACGCTGCGAGAATCCACCGGAATACACGGTGTTCGAGTGCAGAATCGATGGGAACCGACCGATTGCCCAGGTGGTCCACGTGCAATCGGACACCACCCATAGCGCGCCCAAAAATAAGACCTGCATGCTGCTGGAGACGAAACAATCGGAATACGGCCCAACGTCCAGGTTAATCTATATTGATGGATGATAGTCGAGCCTCTTCTGGATGGACTCCTTTTATATTTTAGGATAGCCGCTTATCCAGCCGAAG
Organism: Amblyteles armatorius; assembly: GCA_933228735.2. Taxonomy (NCBI): domain Eukaryota; kingdom Metazoa; phylum Arthropoda; class Insecta; order Hymenoptera; family Ichneumonidae; genus Amblyteles; species Amblyteles armatorius. The sequence continues at coordinate 10,232,041 of OW121695.1, read as the reverse complement.
CCGGTCCAAGAACTTCCCTGAAGAGACCTCGACCCACAGGAGCAATGTCCTTTGCCCTGGAGTCCCGAGACAGTCCAAGCGGGGCGGTAGCGTGCGCCGGAAAGTTCGCGGAGTACATGGACGAACGTTCAGCAATTTCCTTTGCCCAACCAGTTACGACTCTCGAGACTACGAAAGGTCCCGCCTGCCCCGACGGGCCTTCCTCCCGACTCGTGTACGGTCCAGTTCCAGAAGCGGTCGTAAAAACCTCGGGAACTCACAGGACACCGGCATTCCACATTCAATGCTCGACGACGCCCGAAGGACCGATCGCCAGAGTAACTCAAATACCCCGGGAACTCGCAAAGAGCTCTGGCGATCATGGCACGTGTTACGAAACTTTCGTGAACCACGACGGCAGTTGTCCAATCGCGATGGTCACTCGGTCCAACAGAAAGGACGAATGCCGGAACGCCTGCGGGTTTCTGGAGACTTGGGTGGATTCGTCGGGACCTCGGGCAAGAGCAAAGGCACTTCCGGAAGAGCTCTCCAACGTGAGGCACTTCACTCACCTGCAAGTTCATTCAAAGGAGAACGGGCCTTCGGCCAAAATAAGTCAGCAGCCTGGAGATATGACAAAAATCATTCCCAACCTGAGAGACAATCGCGATAGACCACAGACATCGTGTCTCTGTCCCTGCGGTTATCAAACGTCCAACCCAACGAGCCGTTGTCGAAGCCCTCCCAAGCACTCGACCATACCGCACCTAACGGAAAGAAGGAATGGCCTGAGCCCAACGCCATCGGAGCTAAAATGTTGTGTAGGATTGTTTAAGGGCAGCGGATTTAGAAAGGGAAAGACCAGTGCTGGGTCGAAAACTTGCCCAGCTGCTCATTGCTGCCCCCCTGTTTCGGGCATGGGTCAAGGGGCGCCAGTATTCCAGATTCAACCGGTAACATGTGCCCCAAACAGATTACCATCATCCGGCAAACGATCAGGATCACCTGTTCCTCGGCCCAGCCCTTGCTACTGTCCTGTGCGACCCTGTTTCAAATCTCCGGCCCGATCATGTTCCGAAATGCACCCTTTACCTGGTGGGACGGTGTTTTCCCAATGTCCCGCACCAGCTCTACCAGATATAGCGCCCGTTCCGCTTGGTTCCAATCGTTTCCGTGACTACAAGCCACGTTCCAAGAATCCGGCGCCTCGAAGAACAACTGGGTTCTCACCACCTCGACCCAAACAGCGACCCAAGGTCGACGGCAAATCCAAAAAACCTACGAAGTCTATGGGTACGAAATCGAAGAAGAAGAAGAAAAACAAGAAAACAGGTCCATCAAAAGAAATCACAGAAGCTTCGGACGGTTCGGATGAAGCTTCTAAGGAGAAAGAATTGACTACAGTTTCTGAGGAAACTGTGTACGTGGAGTGTCCAGCTTTTGCGTCCAAAGTTAGCCAATCGGTCCAAGTTTGCGAAGAACCGACGCACGTTACGTGCCCAGCTTTCGAGTCCAAGGGGAATCAAGCGTCGTTGATCTGCGAGGAGTCATCTTACGTCAGGTGTCCAGCTTTTGAGTCCAAAGGGAATCAAACAATGCCGATTCGCGAGGAATCCACTTACGTTGAGTGTCCAGCTTTTAATCCCATGACAACTCGGTCAGTTCCTCGTTGTGAGGAACCCACCTGCGTCACTTGTCCGGCTTTTGCTTCTGGAAAATCGAGCAACACGAGTACGGTCTACATACCAAGGGAGGATCTGTTGAATGTGAAGTATCCCGAGTACTTCGTTCGGCCGAAGATACTTGAAACTTCGGAAGTGTGTCGGGTCGAGAGGCGTGGACCGAAGTGCAATAAGTGCGATTTTTGCATTCCTGACGGTGGGTTCCGAACGAGTTACGAGCAGAGGCAGGATCGAAATGCAAGAACGCTAATTTCGAGCGGGCGGAGACGGCGAAGATTTACGAATGATTTCAACGAAATGCCGGGGAGGACATATTGCGTTAGAGCATAAAGTACACATTTTTTCGAGATATTAAACTGGTGTATATTTTGTGTTTGCAATCAATGAATAAATGGCACGATATCACAAATTTTTGTACTTTTTTAACCGTTTTACCTCGACTGTTTTGGAAATCTCCTGTTCGGTGAATTGAGGTTTTTGAAGTTCATTATTTTCCTCTCGTGTTTTCCTTGATGACGATCCACAGTTCAAAAGTTTATTGTTCGTTTCTCAAACACAATTCTGCCATTCAAACTAGGAGGTCGAGATAAAAAATGTATAATTTTGGCCTCGCATTGAAAGATAACGATTCCCACTTTAACGTAACTCACAGGAACGTGATTCGAAAAATCGGAAGCAAGAGCACAACACCCATCCCGAAAAAGAACATGGGGCTGTTTCGTCCTCGAAGAATAACAAAAAGGTCGTGGACGAAAAAGACAAACAGGAAAAAATTATACACGATTCCCCGAACGGCAAAAAGGCGAAAACTAAATTGCGAGCAGTCAAGTCGCGAGAGCTTCTGGCCGGAGTAGTTTACTACGATTGCGACTGTTATCATCGAAATGGGCTTCAACAAGATTGTCCAAGAGGAGAATGCAGAGGTTAAAAAACTCTTACAAAAAATAAAAATAAAAAAAAACAATTCTTAATAATGAAAATCATATTTCACCGTCGTGTTTCACCTCCATATTTCAATTGTATTCAGGCACGAAGCGCTGTCTCGCAAAGCCCTGGCCAGACTGCGACATGGCCCGCTACTTTAGATGGAAATGGGGAAGATACCACAGGCTTCTGGATCTGATACCGCCGACATCGTTCTGTGGACCGAAGGATGTGCTGCTTCAGGCCAAAGTGGGACGAGAAAATGTTTCGAAGGTCGAGAAAAAATGTGAAAAATCGGGGAAACAATCGGGAGTTGAAGCGAACACGAAGAGCGGAGAGAAGAAAGCGGTTCCGTCAAAGGAACGAAACCAAAGGAAGTGCAGGGATCTTGAAAATTATGAGACTTGCCAGAAATACGCATTGATTCCTGTCGTCGACGATTCCCAGGATAGATGAATAAATCTAGCGGATAACGATTGGCTGTCGGCTTTGAGAACCTCTGGGTCCAGCGACTTTATCGAGACACCTTCGAGAGTGTCTGTGTTCCATACTCGTTTCACGGTTGCCCTCTCGTGTCTCGCTCGAGAGGAGAGACACACCTTTTCTCGGTGCGGGACGAGAAAGCCGTGTGGATCGGAACCGGGCGTTCGTCGTTCAGCGTCTCGAAGGGAGCTTAGAAAGAATAGGGAAGAGAGGTGTCGTAGAACGTCGTAAAATAAGTTTAAAAAAAGGAAGATGAAAAAGAGGTATATACCGGCAATGGAGGGATAGTCAAACGCACGTGCCACGGCGCCGAGACGCGTCTCGTGCCAGACAGGATATAACGGAGCGTGATATTTGTGAACTCGGAGTATCGAACTTCCGGCACTCCTAAGAGGAGGCTAAACCTCTTCTGTCTCTCTTGCTCTCGCACGCCCCCCCACGGCGCTGGGTCCCTCGTACTCGAGCGATCGTCGAGTGGGTTTTTAGCTTCCTTTTAAGGCAGTCAAAAATTCTTGTCCTGAGAGTAACAAAAAATTCTTTATAACATTTCTTTGAAATATCATTGCGTGTATTAACCATTCGGCGGAACAATTCCGGTCATTCAAGCCTTTATAATTCTGGAATTTTAGATCGGGTAGATTGTTTTCTTCGTCCCGAAACGTTTATAAAAAAGGACCAAAAAAGGGTCGGTCTGTGTCCCACTTCATCAGTGGGTTTAGCTTGCTTTTAAGGCCGTCCAAACTTCTTGTCCTGAGAGTGAGGAATTTTTTTTTTGAACTCTTTCCTTTTACATATCATTGCGTGTATCAACGCTTCAGGGCTTAACGATTCTAGCCATTCAGGTCTTCATAATTATTGTGGAATTTTTAACCGGTCACATTGTTTTCTACGTCCAGAAACTCGTAAAAAAGGTCATAGAAGGGGTCGGTCCGTGTCCCACTTCACGCACGCAATGATCAATGAAAAAAACTTATTATAATTGCAAGTTAACAGCATGTCAGGCTTCGTATCCGCATGCCTGTGCAATGATACATCCGTACCTGTTTCCACAACTCCTGTACCGTTACCGTTATCATTAACACAGTATCCACCCGTGGATTACATCATAACGTGAGAGGGAAAGGTGTTGTTTAACGTGCTAATTAAAATATCTGGCAAGTTAAGTGGGTTGTTTGCGAAAACGATTTCGCTCTGTGTACGGAATTTCGCATTTAACCTTCTTTCATCCACTTTTCAACTGCCCCAACTTTTCAGTCCCACTATGACCACTTTGTAGTCGCCACTGAAACTTAAAAGTCCTACGGGTCTGTGTATTTTTCCACCACTTTACTTCTCCGTGCAAGACACGTTGCAACATCTGTCCTGATGTTAATGCTCAAACATTTTTTTTAAGTAAACGAAATAAGTGCCCGTTACAGCGAAACGTTATAAAAAGGTCGCGTCTCCGGACTGACGGAAGGGCGCTCCGCGCCTTTGACGGAAGGCGCTGAGCTAGCGAAGAAAAATCGAAAAAAGACCCTTTTTTTTATTCCACGTCATCAATCTCCGTCTTTCTTCAAGCCCTAAAGTTTGTTTATCAACATTTCCTAATATCTTCTTCCCTCCGGGACGGTTCTAAGCTCACACGCACTAATGCGCTGTGAAGTTGACCGTTCCCACGTATCGAAGATGATTAATGAGAGGACAGCTACCTATTCGTCACGGAAGATGCGCTGATTTGCGTTGCTTCGTGCATCCCTCAACAAGACCCGCTGCAGTCGGCTGCGAGTATATTTAGGTGCATACGGCGAACGCTTTGGGGTCTTGGTGAACGTTTCAGGGGCTTGAAAACGTGCTCGTCGACGCCCGGAGATGCTCAGACATCGGTGACATCGTTGGGGCGTTAACGGATTAAAAGGCGCGATAGGAGACTCCAAGACGAGCCGAGCCACATGCGCAACGACCGACATGCATATCAGTGCGACTGTAAATACGAATAAACTCGACGATCAAAACCGTTTCAAGGACTCTGACCCTAAAAATCTAAAAAAGCGTGTTTTTACAACAACAAAAAATGTCTTTCTCCATGAGGAGGAAAAAGACACTATTCATACCGGTCATTACAAATTATATATCAGTCGAGTATAAAATACAATTACAATGTTTATTAATTCTTATTAAAAAATTTATACGTATGTTTCGCACGGCTGCGGTGGGAATGGCAATTTTGAAAAAAAAAGGAGCAACGGTAACTGAGACGATGATCGCGATGATCAAGACTGGTTTAAAAACTGTGACCCTAAAATCTAAAAAATGACCATGTTTAAAAAAAAAAAATAGTTTTCTCTACGAGAACAAAATACTATTAATGCCAGTCGTCAGAAATAAAATATAAGTCTCGTGTAAAATAAAATCAAGACACCCATTAATTTTTACAAAGAGAAAAAAATTAATATACATATTTTACCCGCGGCCACGATGGGAATGACAATTTCAAGAGAAAAAAGAAAAAAAAAAGGAGCAACGGTAACTGAGACGTCGACCGCGAGTACGGAGAAGAGAAAATACCTATGTTCTCGAGGGGCGCGACACCGCACGCTCGGTACGAGGAGGATATATTCGTTGCGAAGGTCACCGCGGCAAAAGGTGCCTCTTACCCGGTGTTGTTGATGCTGCGGAGTTGCGAGCGGCGAGGCGCAAATCGCAACGAGCGGCTCCGGAGGATATAAGCGAGAGCGAGTAGCGAGGAAACGGGTCCCGAGGTAAAATGCACCGAGTGCAACGAGTCGCGCTGGCCCTTGGCCGTACCACGTGTGGGAACGAGGTCTCGTGGTTGCGCTTTGGCTCGCTTTGCGTCAGGCCGAGAAGAATTGTACCGGTGAGTGGAGCGCAATGCGGCGGAGATAGGCTCCGGTACTCGGCTACCTTCGGCTAATGTCCGCCGGTTTAATGTCTCTTCGAAATCGATTCGCGCCGTGAACGCACGAACGATCACTCCGGCCGATAATTTGTTAAGGCTAAAACGTAAATAGCTCGGCACGTAAAGAGCCAACGTAACACACGTTTGTAATGCGCCCCAGTTAAGGTAGTCCTTGCGAATAGCGTCTGAGAGTGAATCGCAAACACTGGATGGTATAAAAATAAGAAACAAAAAATCGAGCATATTAAAGTTGCTGGAAATACTAGTTTTGCATTATAATAATTCCAAAATGTGGTTAACGAATTGACGAAATATAAAATTGTTCAACGAATCATCCGGAAACCTAACTTTTTTTTGTATGAGGAAAACGTGTCGAAAGTCGCAAAATCCAAAGCGAATTTTGGAAATGTGAAAAAATTCGTACGTATTCAGAAAAATGAACCATTTTCATAAAAAGAAAGTTAGGTTTCCGCGAGGTTTGTTGAACAATTTTATTTTTCATTAATTTGTTAATAACAATTCGGGATTATTATTATGCAAAATTAATCTTTTCGGCACCTTTAATTGCAAGTTCATTTTCCTCCCAGATAAATCACACCTCGCCTTACTGTTTTTGTACTTATATCGATTAATCCATAGGACGTCGTACTGTCATACTCGTACCGAATAATGGGCCGATGTCCGTTGGTTTAATGTCCCTTCGAAATCGATTCGCGCCGGGGCGTACGAGCGATCGCTCCAACCGACAATTTATTAAAACGCAAGCATAAATAGCTCGGTACGTATTATACGTTTCTAATGCACCAAGTCAAAGAACGCGATCGATACGAAGCTTCTATCTCAAAATTTCACTCGACCCAAAGGTATTTCGAGACGCACCGGAATCAAAGATGCATCCCGTTGCATAAAAATCTATATCGTAACTGATTTCAATAAATTGCAAGCTCATTTCGCTTTTCCATCGGATGATTCACACCGAGCCTCGTTGATTTTGTATTTATATTCATCAATCCATTTATTAATCCACAGAACCTCGTAACGATATTCGTGCTACTGGCGCAAACATTTTATACACTTACCGAGTTTCCACCGCTGAATTCTAGTTGATTCGAAACTTTCTAGTCAACAGACAATCCCGTAAGAGAATGTTGAGTCTAGTAAAAATTTTCCACGAGCTCAGACTAAATCTCGGCCCGATTTCACTCACGGTGGAAACTCGGTCAATACTGAGAGAAGGATCTAGTAAAAACCATTGATCATCTAAGAAAAATTACCATAGCACATAGCTGTAGAGCACTGGAGCGCCACCTCCGGCGAAAAGTCAGATTTTCCAAGAATTTTTACTATAATATCTACGACCCAAAGTTCTTTCCAAACGCACCGGAATCGCCGGTGCATCCCGATGCACAAAAGATCTGGTAAAAGATATAGCAACGGATAGCAGTCAATTGCGAGCTCATTTCCCTTTTCCTCCGGATGAATCACTCCAGCCTCGTTGTTTTTCCATCCCATTTATTAATCCGCAGAGCTTCGTGCCGATGTACTCGAATCATGGGTGGGGCCGATTCATCCCGCCGATCGCGATCGAGACGGCACGTAATCGATACCCATCGATGCTCCACGGGATTTCGACGCTGCGGTACCGCGCTGAGAGACGAACACATTCGGATCGGAGGAGAGCGCAAGGGTATCCTGGTAAGAGGCTAACGATGAGAGAGTGAACTGCATCGGTGTCCGGATTCACCGGGAAAGACGAGAGAATGAGGATGACGGCGAAGTGGATGAAGAGGAAGACGATGACGAAGGGCGCTGTTGAGAGGAGAAAAGGATGCTGCAGTGGATTTATTCGCTCGCGTAAGATCCACGGCGGAATCACCTTGCATCGGTCAATGATCCGCGACTGTGTATGTGCTGCACCGCCGATATCTGTATGTAGTGCAGAGATAAAGACGCGTGTGTGTGCAGTGGAAACGGCGCGGTGTCGGCGAGCGCGGGGAAGAACGTACGCGCTAAATGACCACACGATCAAACCAACCTTGTAGGGGGTGTGCGCCATTAATGGCTGGCGTAGATACGGCAACGGAATAATGTTGGTAGTTCATTGTCGGCTGCGCGCGGATGCCGCGGAACCGTGCCCGTGTCGATGGTCCGAAGCCGGAGTGGCTTAACGGTGAAGGCGGAGACCAACTCGAGCTTAAACTTCAGTCCAAGCAATTTTTTTTTTTTTTTTTTACGAATAACAGGTGGAAAGATAGTTTCTCTCATCGGTGAATAATCCTTAACACACTAAAAAAAAAAAAAAAATCGTATGAAATTTAATGTACCGGACTGGAAGTTTTTATGCAACTGGTACTAAATCTAATGTAGTAAATTATTTAAAATAAAGTATTTGCAATGATTTTAATACACGGAGCATTCATCTTTCATCACGATTGGACTTGGAATTTAATGTACTATTTTTTGCATAAAAACTTCCAGTCCGGTGCATAAAATTTCACACGAATTTTTTTTTTACAGTGTGGTAAGGATTATTTACCGGTGAGAGAAACAGTCTTTCCACCTGCGGGTAATACAAAGAGACTGATCTTCTTTACCGACCGCGCGTGCGACTGCGAATCGCTGCCTTGCCGACTGCGAACCAGTGCTCGACCGTCGAGGAACGGAGAGACGTACCAGCTGCGAGTAATTCTTTCGTTGGAAGGAAATATTTTTTTATGTCATTTCTTTTGGTTTATCTGATTCGTGACTTCTTGCTGCTCTCCAGCGCATCAATTACTTTAAAGCTAAAGGTGTATTCCGCTTATTTTGCTTGAACACACCTAGAACAATAATTTATTAAACCAAATAAATAAATATTTATTTTAATCAATAAAAATATTTATTTACCTTAATTATTTTTCTGGGTGCGTGAATCATTGCATATTTTAACCCTTCGAGGCCTAAATTATCATAAGGTTGGAATAATTAAATGGCATGTTTAGTTGTTCGACTCAATCAATTAAATATATCGATTCCATAGAAAAAAAATTATTTTAATGGCTCCGCGATTTTAATGGACTGGCGAATCCGAGTGATCGCGCAATCGTTTAATTTTATCGTACACAACGTGCGACGTTTTACGGAGCGCCAGGCATTCGCCTACGGAGTTTCTTGTTTGCCAGCGATCGGTCCGATTAATTAAGCGATCGCGCTTGCAGTAACGATCGGCGGTTCGACAACAGAGTGGGAAGCAACGAGGCTGACTGGATGCCTGGCAGGTGATAAATCCGATGTCGAGAGATAATAATAATTATATCAAAGTTACAACGATGAAATAGTTTTTAATAAATCCGCATTAGGGTTAACGAGAATTTTTCTCACAAGGATTTGGCAACAGAACGGGTTCACGAAAGTTGTCTTGAGGCAAAAGAAAATCCATCGAATCCAGTAATAAAGTCGTAGCAGCAAGAAAAATGAATTCGCTCGCTCGATATAAATTCTAGAAATGGTTAACCGCGCCACTCGTTTCGAGGCGTGCCGGGCAGAGTATTTTTTTTCCGCCATCAGCAGCATTGAGAAGCCGAGAGCAGTGACCAGCGACGGTAGCCCGCAAAGAATTTAAATGAGGCACCGGACAACCCGATTGCCATAGTAGGTCTAAGAGTAAACGTGCCACGAGCAACAGGACCAACGGGCACGTATTAAGCAAGTGCATAAATTATTCGTTCGGTGAATAGCGAGAGCTCCAGAAGTTCGTCCTGCGGCGGCGCGATAGAAGTAGAGAATAAAAAATAAATAAATAAACGTTAACGTAAAAAAACAGTTAATGTTACGAATGCTCGGACGGTTAAAGCTACTCTATGGAATACTCGTCAAGGGAGTGCTAAATTTTCGCAAGTACACAAAGTGATGAATGCAAATTTCCATGACGACACATTTTCTTTGGATCTTTTCAAATAAAAATCCTTATTTTTGCGAACAAAAGTACAAACTAAAATTGTCAATGACACGGCAAATGAAAGGACAGGTTTGCATATTGAAACCTGGGAAAACGATTTTGTCAGTTATTTAACAAAACTATTTTTACGAAAATTCGTGTTCCGATTTTACGAAATTATTTTTTTACTCTATAGATGCGATAGCCAGTTTCAAATTGGATTTCTAATACGTAAATTCTTAATCAATCGAATCCCCATTGGAGTGTCCGACTCCCGGATTGCTCCCGTTTCCTCAGCAGCCTCAACTTTTAAATTGATCGTGCGCCCGATAAATTTCGCCGGATCTTTGTCGATCGGGCTAGAATTGTTCTCCACGGTTCTCCGGCTTTTCCGATATTCTGTTGAGCTACGTTGAGTTACAAGTTATTGCGATACACGGCGGTGCGGCTGGGCTCCCGCGTGGGCCATGTGGTCTCCGCGCGCAGAGGATGATATGGGACATGTAGGAGCTCGGAATTTCGAAACAATACACGCGCACGGTATTTCACGCTGAAAGGAGATAACGCTGCCTCGCAGTCACACCCTTTCGGAATAATTGCGTCGGAACGGGGCGTGCTACACGCCCCGCACTGCTCCGCGAACTTCCCGAATTAATAATCGAAAGATCCACTCTAGTAATTGTTATCCGGATCGGAAAACGCTTTCCGATCATGGATCGATTCCTGTCGACAATCGATCCGACATTGGTCTCTCCTCTTACCTCGGCCGTCCCGCAAGCTTCTCCTGAACTTTGAATTTCGCGGCAGATACTTGACTCTACTGGACTCACCTGCAACACAAAACAGACAAAAAATTAACCGATTGGCTCTCGCTCTCACCGACCTACACTGAGAAAAAGGATGGTATTTCCTACTATAACGAAAAGTTCTCAGAAGGGACGTCTATATAGATAGCTTGTGATAGTATATACTCAATTGATTGAACTATAATTTTTTGTCATTGTCGTAACTGTAAATGTAGACGTTTCCATGGGAACTATTTACTATGTAAGTTTTTCTCGGTGTATGTGTGATATAAACGCGTAAGTCAAACACGAGTCGTAAATAAAAATTAAAATAATAATAATAATAATAATAATAATAATAATAATAACAACAATAATGGGAGACGACGCAAGGGGGCAATTCGTGGAAGCGACGAATTTCCCTCGTCAGCGTGTACGACAGAACGACGACAGCGGCAAGGATGAGGAGGATGAAGAGGACGCGACAGGAGTTCAGTTATACAACCCCGTTTTGCGGAGGGAGCTGTCGACGCGATGACCGATCCTGTAGCCTGCGATCCCGAGTTTTTCGCGAGGACAGCTTTTTTTCCACGTCGTGGCGCACACGAGAGTTTAATGGACGGACCGAGCGCCGACCATATCCGTGCGCGCTCCAATTCCTTCGACCTGCACACTTGCACACGTACGGGTGTTCGTGTTGTTGGTCGTTCGCGGCGAAAGAAGGAGCTGGGGAAGTGCCGAATAGCCGGGGACGGGAAACTTGGGCCGGTGGTCGGTAGAGGAGTTCCTACTTTGATGATGTGCGGTCATATTGCACTAGCGAGACGCTAGCCGGGCTCTCCCAACCTTATGGTGTGCCGGGGTATCGATGTATGCAGGCGGTCACAAAGGGTTGCAAAACGGTTTCAATTTTTTCAAAGGGTCGATCATCGAGTTCGGGAACGGAGTTTCGAAAGGTCACTGGGTTCTGTGCCATTTCGTCGTTCGTGCTTAGGGAATCTTGGATCGACTGTTGGTACACTGAGAAAAAGATATGGTTGGATTAACCAGAGCTTAAAAAGAAAAAAAAATATTGTATGATATTCAATGTACCGGACGGGGGAGTTTTTATGCAAAATCTGGTATATCGAAATAAATGTTTAGTGTATTAAGAACGTTGGAAATACTTTGTTTTTAATGATTTACTTTAATTTTACTGTAAATTACTTCAATTGCAAGAATTTACTCAATTTTTCTATAAAAGTACTTTAATTTCACTGAAATTGTATTAATTTTTTATCGCGATTGTGCATTCAATTCAAAGTACCAGCTTTTGGATAAAAACCGGAACCGCGCCTTGTGCACTGTAAACAAAATTATGAATTTAATGCACAATCGTGATGAAGAATTAATATAATTTTTCATCACAATTGTACGTGAAATTCAATATACCAGTTTTTCCACAAAAACTTCCAGTCCGGTAGAATAAATTTCATACGCATTTTTTTTTACAATGCACGTACAAAGGTCTTATGTTTGGTTGGTACTCCGATAATCTTTTTTCTCAGTGTAACAACTATTTCTTCATATTCCCGAAGTAATCGGAGTCGAAGATGGGAGGTATCGCAAGTGGACGGCAATCTATTTCTGTGGGTTGCTCCATGGTCGACCTCAGCGAACCCGAAGGGATCGAAAGGGACCCGGTTGGTCCAAATTGCCGGTTCGACGAAGAAACTGTTGCGACGAGTGGCACGTCGGGCAAAAAAGGAGTACCGCGAGTACACCACATAACCACATAACGGGTTCTTTTCTTTTTAGGGGAAGCATCGAGCACCCGCCATCAAACGCTTTTACGATATGTTCCACGGTATTCTTCCACGGTACTCACGAGAGTCTGCCGTATTCGTACCGCTCCTGTTACCGTAGTCAAGACACGTACGGACATCGTGACCGACTGACTGTGTGTCGTCATACCAGTTAGCGCTGACATTGACGTCACTCCTCGGGGAGACGGACAGGCCCGGAGGGTTACCCTAACAGCGCTTACGGTACTCTGTACTCGACTGATTTGGAAGAGTGACGGTGTGTTTCGGATACACCTGAGGCAATTCTTTTATCGCAAAGTTGGAAGACATCATGTTTTTTAGTGAAACCGGCTAATTCTGTGACTATTAGGGCTCTGGAACTTAAGTTCTCCGGTGTATTAGGACTTATGTACGGCCTTCCTAGCATTAAAATAAAAATCCGGCAGGTCTTTTTATTTAGGCCAATAATGAAAATAATTCGCGTAATCTGCTAAATCTATGACAATTAGAGGCTCTAGAATTGAAGTTTTGCGGGACTTACGAATGGCTTCCCTAGAGTTAAAATAAAAACCCAGCAAGTGTCTTCATTTAGCACTAAGTAACGAATAAATTGGAACTCTCTATCGACATCAGACATAAGCTTACATCCATTTCCGGACGTGTCCTGGGCAACGTATCTGATCCTCATGGTGGGTGCTCGGGTTTGAGTAACGACGACAATATCCACATTCGCCTAGACATCCACACTCGGACCTCTCGTAGTCAAATCGCTGACACAGGACACCAAAATCACCAACCCAATTGCACTCAAAAACCACCAACGGAACTCTCATCCACCTTTCACTGCCACTCGAATGATCCTAAATTCGGACGTTCCGTCAACGGAGCGAGTCGAGACGAACTCTTGGCATCAAACGCCTTCAACGATTGCGGGGAACGCGGTATCGAGCGCCGGCAAACTCTCGCGCTCGCGAAGCGTGTTCGTTCCTCTCGGTACGGTTAGATAGTGAACACCGTCAGCGGGAATGGACCGAGACCGAGGCGGAGGCCTGTGTATGAGAGTAAATATTAAGCTCGTGGTCTCGTGCCGAGTTGCCTCCGCACTGTTGCTCCTCGTCGTCCCCGGATAGCGTATGTTACACGTGCGTGCGCTTTATCGTCGGTGTGAAAGGGTGTGCGTGAGTGCGGCGAGACTCGCGGCTTGTGCTCGGCGCGACGCGCAACATCATTGCGGGGAATGTGTGTCAAAGAGAGATACGACGCTGCCGAGTGTCATCGTCGCGCGATGTAATCGTCTCGCTGCTTGTTTTTGGCTTCGGGACCGACGGACGTGCTCCGGAATCCTCTTGATGGCCGGATAAATTTATTATTTTTTATTACTATTTTTTTTTTCTTTTTGCGGAATTTCGAGAACCGAGTGCGACTTTAATTTCTAGCGGTATATCGCGTGCGAGCACCCACGCGCCTATGCGACCCTTGTAGGCGCAGCGGCAGCAGCTCTCGATCGCCATGCAGGGCAAGCGGGAACGACGGACGAAGAGGATGCAGAAACGGCGCGACCGCGAAGGGACCGCCTAATGAAATCGGTGGAAAAGCCGCTGCGAACCTTTCGTTCGTTCTCCTGAGTGCGCGCACTTAAAACTGGTTGCCGACCGAGTGTGCACGGAGCATTTGCTGCACTCGTGGGTGCGCACCGCTTATGTACCTTTTGCACCCAGAAAAAAATTTCTTTGACGGTCAGCGTTTATTTGGTTTGAGTAAAATATTTATTTGATTTACATAAATATTTATTTAAATTAAGTAAATAGTTACTTAAATGAAATAAATATTTATTTAAATCGAATAAATATTTTACTGAAACTTAATAAAATAGTGGCCGTGAAATAAATTATTTTTCTGGGTGTGAGGGAGAGTGGGGCAAAACGGTATTGAAGATCTGGATAAATCGTTAGGAAAAAAAAGGGCATCCAAAAATTATTGAAAAATTGAGTTTTGCCCCCGCTGTCCCGTCTCGCCCCACGGTCCCATTTTGCCCCGCTCTCCCTTACCCCTGTAGCTTTGACTATACGTATTCTTGGACGGTGCGGTTGATTCCAATATTTTGGAGATTAAATTTCACCTCGTTATAGTCGGAAGAATTTTTTTCACAGAAATTTGTTAATTTTTTGTTGTTGTACTTTACCTGTTTCGAGCTCCTCGTTGTCGGCGCCGCGAAGGCAGGAATGAAAACTCCGCGAAAGCCTTCGGCCACCTGGCGACGTGCCTTCCATCGACACTGATTGATTCATCTCGGTTTTCTCGAGCAGTGCCGACGTTCAAGATGCGGTCACGATTTTTTAAATTAATTTTTTTTTTACGTTGGTTCGGTGTCGAGTGACGAGTGTCGAGACATTTCTCACTCGTCGACGCACGAAAGTCTCTCGCGTGATTATTTATTTCGATATTCGAAATTCATTCGACTGTCGATCGAATGCAAAATCAGCAGCTCTCGGCGGCCTCTCGTGTGTCACCTGTAAAGTAAATGAAATATTCGTCGCGATCCTCGTTGATCCATGCATGAGACTCTACATGACTCCTGTTCGACGACACGGTAAAGCGTTAATGGATTAAGTGTACCTCGAAGCGAGCATTTAATTGATCGATGATTTTTTATTCATTTTGTATTCCGTGAGAGCGGAAGAGTGGAAGACTCGCCTTTTCGATCTTCTCACTTTCCCCAGTGATCACCCTGGTGGATTTGACCATCGGCACAATTGCAT
This sequence comes from Amblyteles armatorius, assembly GCA_933228735.2. NCBI lineage: Eukaryota > Metazoa > Arthropoda > Insecta > Hymenoptera > Ichneumonidae > Amblyteles > Amblyteles armatorius. The sequence goes on along the minus strand of OW121695.1, from coordinate 10,216,830 downwards.
GACCGCACCAGTTGCCGATAGTCTTACACTGGCCCGGCGCCCAAGCCGGTATCCGTCCGACCTTGGTATTAAATCTGAGATTTTCAAACCGCAAATGACGTTTTCCCGAATGACGCCGCTTTTAGTCGAAATCGGAGATTTTCAAACCGGAAGTGACGTTTTCCCGTTATTTCGTCACTTCCGGTTGAAAACTGAGAGTTTCAAACCGAAAGTGACCCGAAGGCTTATTAGTGCCCGCAAGGCTATACCTACGCTCGCCAGAGAAGGACCGATTAGGCGTTTTGGCGTACGGCAGCCAGCGTGGAGCCAGCGATGTGCCGTTTTTCCCGTTACGGCTGAGTCCCACTTGGGCACGTTTCTTCTTCTTTTTTTTTTTTTTCTCTATTCTTGGGCAGATAGGCTCTCGCACGTTATTGATACGCCGTTCGCATTGCCATAGCATTCGCGGCACGATGTGATCGGGCTCGATGCATATTTATGCCGCCAGCGAACCGTCAACGCGTGGAAGGGACAACGTCCGCGTAGGTGCGTGCCTGTGGGTGTGCGTGGGCGCGACGTAATACCAGTCGAAATTCAAAAGACTCAATGACTCTGCCTACTCGAGAAGGAGCTACAGTTGAATAATTACTGAGAATTGCTATTCGAATATAGTTAAAAAAAAGAAGAGAATTTAAAAAAAAAGTAAAGAGTCGGACAGAACAAATTATTCTTTCCGATTTCAAACCAGTATAATCCTATTTTTAAATAATGAAAAGAGCCGAAAGGTCAACGAAATTATTCTATCCGACTTCAAGCCAGTATAATGCCATTTTATAATAACGAAAACTCGACTCTAAATTCCTTCAACAATTAATAAAGTAATTGTGGCCGTAATTTAATTTCTATTTAATTTCCTCCCTCAAAGAAGCGGCATTTGCAACGGTTCTTGAAAATTCCTCCTCAACGACCGTAACGCGCAACAGCGTTACTTAAAATTACAAGACTCGGTCCCTAGCGAGCAAACTCCGTCCAGCTTATAAAGCCGCGGTGCGCAAGGGTTCCGCAAATAGACGGAACGAGATAGAAAGGGAAAACCCGGGTATAAAAGAGGAGAGACGAGAGAGAGTCGGTGGTCGGAGGCGAACTAGCAATGAGAATCCAAAGTAGGTTTTGGTAGTCACGTAGATACCGCTTTCAATTTCTGGTGGCTATCTTATCCTTTACTCCTCTTCCTCGTCTCCGGTGTTTGGTCTCCGATGGCAAAGCTGCAAATAAGACCGATAGGATCGCCGTCGGGCGTGGAGGTAAATTTCGCGGAGCTAATTAACGCGCCGATTCCGTACCGCGAATGCACTCGCGCGCCCGCGCGTTTGTTCCTTTTCGCTTCTTCCTTTCGTTCGTTAGCGTCAGCGTTTCGCGATTCGAGGCAATTGCGGGATAATCGGCCGCGGAGTACTTAGCCGTTCTCGGTTTCAGTTGTGCGTTCGGCGAGGCGAAGCCCGATGGCTTTTATTATTTTTCTGGCCGATGCAATCGGGACTGCTCAGGAGCTTCCTCCAGACTGATCCGAGGATCAGTCTGGACCATCGCGAGTCTGCGCGCCTCGGTTCAACGAGTACTCGGCGCTCGGTGCGCGAACGCATGCGGAATTTCATTACACCGGCACATGAGTCACACTCCTTCATCGACTATACCAGTGTCCTTGCCTCTCCTCGTTACGTGCATGGAAATCGCATTGTTTCGCGGAAAGAGGCAGATAAGGTTTTACGGGTGACGACGCAGAGACAAAGGTGAACTTGGACTCGCTGTGAATACGAGTATTCGCGTTTTCCGTCGTATGATTTGATTAAAAACTTTTAAAACTGAAAAAAAACCACCTAGCTTTCGGTTCAGCTTCCGCGACAATTCAACGAGGCCATTTTGCTCGCACCTTTCACAGCGCAACGATAGGGTAATGGCGATGTTTGTACAGCTATAGCTTAAGGTCGTGAATACTTGTCGCTTATCGAGTGCTCGACTTACATACATTAAATAAAATGGGTTGACGATGTAGGGTACTCAGCGTGAGTATATTGCCATTTTCTGTTTACATAGCGTGCACTTTCATGCCCAAGTTTGTAAACACTATCTTTGCTCCATATCGAAACGGGGTGCGAGATCCGAGAGTTTTATTAGACTTCAAGAGGAAAGCCGATTGCGCAATCGTCTACCGAGCTTCACCCGAGCTCTCTTTTGCATTATTATTTCTATGCATTATTTTTCGCAATTATCTTCTCTGAGTTACCATAACTTCACTGGGTTGTATTAATAGTTACGCACGCATCCATAATACACTATTAAAATGTAAATTGTACTCGGTGAACCTTTGAGGGAAAGGTAATTGGCAAAATTGCTGTTTCAATGCTACAGCGATGAAGATAAAAATTTGCCTTTTTTTACAAGCTTCGATTACGGAAGAAAAAAAATTGGAGTTTAATTCGAAAAAAAAGTATCAAGAGCGCCCCTCTTTTCGGATGACACGGGCGGTCGGAAAATCGGGGATAAGCGTTTCCTTGTTTCTCGCCCTTGTGTAGACTTCGATAACGAGAGAACCGAGTTCGCCGAGTGGCGGCTTTGGAGTTGGCAACATCGAGTGACAGTGCGCTATGCGCTATGCAGAATTGGAGAATGCAAACTGGTGTAACGAGGCTACTAACTCGGTCCGGCGCGCGATAAGGGCGAGTCTGGACGCCACGAATTGTTACGCGACCACACGAGTGGCATTCGGATTAGGTAGCCCGGAAATTTGCGGGGAATATCGTTAGCCATAGACGATTTCTGAATCGATTCGAGCGGCGGACAATGGAAGTTTAATTGAATCGTGCTCTAATTAAATGTAAATTAATTGCCGCACCGTAACGACAATTCGGAAAACTACTTTGGCTTACGGACAGACGGAAGCGCAACATTGCAACATCGAGAGACTTCCGATTGGATCGAATACGTAACATTTGATTTACCGCAATATATCGGAAATATCAACAAAAAAAAATCCTTCACAGAATCGAGAGCGTGTCCTACATGCGCCAAAACTAGGTCAGGTACACTGAAAAAAAGTGGGTGAATTGACCAAAATTCGTGTTGTCATACGTTTGTTTGGTACAAATAAAGCATTGTTTTGTTAAACGATTATTTGCGTCAATTTATTAAAAATTTGTGGATTGAACCAAACATTTTTATTGTGCCAACAGAATACTCCTCTAAACGATTGTCACCGCGCATTTGCTTAATGCGACCGTTTCTTTTTCTCAGTGTACGGGCAGACGTAAGGATTGCATAGAATACGTAATATTTGATTCAGCGCCTGTCGGAAATATAGAGAAAAAAAATTGCCTCGGAGAATCGGGAGCGTGCCCTACATGCGCCAAAGACTAGACGAGACAGGCGAGGATCTCTCGTTCCACTTCGTCTTCTTCTCCGAACGATTCAGCATTCAGCGATCGGCTGCCAAGAAAAAAAAGAGCGTGACGGAAGAAGAGAACATCCGACGGAAAGATAGGAGCGAACGTGACGATAGAAGCGCGGTGGTTGGCGAAGCGGAGAGAGGGATGAAATAGGAAAGGGGGTCGATCGAATTAGGTCGCTGCGAGGCAAATCCACGGGAGCAGATCACGTGAGCAACGGATGGCGTAGTGAAATTCCACGTGGAAGAATTCCTCTTCCGCTCTGCACAGTGCGAATCGAACTACCCGAGAAGTTGTCCGAAGCCCAATCTATGTCAGCTGTGTTTTTCACCCAACGACGAAGGTTACTGATGAGGTTTTTCTCTTCCGTTCCAATCAACTGAGAAATCTCGTGCGATGCACTTTAGTTAACCGACTTTAATACGTTATTGGAAGCGGTAACATTTTTATTTTAAGTTCGTCCGAAGCTAAATCTTCGTCAGTTTTTCGCCACTCAACGACGAAGATAACCGATATGGTTTTTCTCGTCCGTTCTAATCACAATGGATAATCATACAATACTGCCAATCAACCGACGAATCTCCTGCCGTACTTTAGACGCTGTAGTCTAAATACGTTATTGAAAGGGGTAAAATTTGAATTTCAAGTCAGTCAAGTAATAAGCATCTCTATTATGGACACTCTTCATCACGCATGTCGAACATGCGGCAGGTATATCGTTTCGTAAACGTTCGCCGAACGGAAGGATCACCTTTTGTTCGGCGTCGTTCACACCGGAAGTCACCGTGCCTCCCTGCCGTTAGCTGCCTTCTGCCGTCCGCTTCCCACTTCCTGACCGTATCCTCGTTCCATCCCGCTTTCCTTCGCTCACGCGTGCGCTACTTCCTCTGTTCCTGCATTGCTTTTTTTTTCTTTCCTTTGTTTTGTTTACCTCGCGCATGAAGAGCGGTCTATTCAAGCCTTTGAATACAAGACGTAACTGCGTGTAAACAGAAGATCCGCGAAATCGGAATTCGATGTTCTTTACAGGGTTGCGTAAATGTCCCATTCGTGTCCATTTAAAAGTCAAAGCGATTGTTGTCGAAGCTTTTCCGAGGCTCCGAGAGCGAAAATACCCTCTGGAGATAAAAGCTCCGTAGATTCGAGCGAAAGAGAATGGGGTATGGACTAAGATTACACTACAATGGTAGGAACGGTAAGTCCCGTGGGAAGTCGGAGTGTGGATATTAGCAATTTAGTAGCGAGCTCGAGCCGGGAAGCGACGGCGCGAACCAAGCTTTCGCGTTGTCATCTATATTTATCAATTGGTCCATCCCGCTCGGATACCGGATCCCGATACTGTAAGCCGCTTAACCGAAGGCTTTTCCGGAGCTCCGAAGAACCTTGGCTTTCGCAGTACGGGCCCGTTTTGCCATAGCCGAACGCGGACAAATAACTCTACAGAATAAATAGGCCTTTCCATCCAAGAGCCATCTATATTTATCCTTCGGTCCATCTCGCATAATCAAAGGCTTTTCCGGAGTTACGAAGAGCCTTGGCTTTTAGAGAGCAGGCCCGTTTTGCCATATCCGAACGCGGACAATAACTCTACGGAATAAATAGGCCTTTCCATCCAAGAGTCATCTATATTTATCCTTTGGTCCATCTCGCATAATCGAAGGCTTTTCCGGAGTTACGAAGAGCCTTGGCTTTTAGAGAGCGGGCCAGTTTTGCCATATCTGTACGCGGACACATAACGATGGCGATAAAGGAATGAAATTTTTGTAAATACCAATGGGACCGCATCGGACGTAGTTGGCTCGATAGGGCCATCTTAATTGCTCCATGGATGATTCGCGCAGTTTCTCATCGGCCATAGGTTGGCGAGAGCCAATCTTTTCGCCGGGAACCAACTTTGTCAGTGTCGCGGTAATAACCCTTTCCCATTCGGTCCCACGGCGCACGGATATCGAGCCGGGAACCGCGGTACAGTCGCGACGCGAACCTCATCGAACGCTCGGAGACATTGCCGGTTAGAGTGGAATTTCTCGTCGGGTAGGCTAGACAACTTCTGCGCACGGATGTACGCAGAAGGTGCGCTGACCACAACCGAAACCCGTAATATCGTCCTACGACGCACGATGAAATATCGTACAAGTAGCGGGAGAGCCGGTGTTACTCCGTAGCTCGTAATTGCCGGCTCGCATCCCGGCCAGCGGTAATAACGATGATGATAATGCGTGCGAATTTAATGAGGTAAGTGGATCACAGGCTCGCGGAGCATAGAGAGTCGTTAACGATTTACCGTGTCGTTTTTCAGTAATGCGTGTTTCTTCGGACCCGACAAACTCGATGATTCAACTTGAACTGTGAGATTCGAGTAATGGAGAATTATCTTCACCATAAATAAATAATTCTCGTTTAAAATTGATCGATCGTTCACCCACAAAAATAATTTATTTGACGCGCCCTCGCAAATAAATATTTACTTAAATTAAATAAATGTTTATTTAAGCCAAATGAATTGTTTTTCTGGGTGTAAGACTACAAAAAAAGTTTCCAGGTGCAAGAAACATGCGTTACTTTTCAGGAGGCTATTCATTTTTTTAACATATTTTTTAAAATTAAATGTATGCTGATAATATTTGAGACTCACCAGAGAAATCCTGATGGGCGAAAGAATTATAAAGTGCTCGGTAACTTTTAACTTTTTAACTAAATTCAACATTGAACGCACGAGCCCGAGTCGCCCAATTGGAGTAAACCGTTGTGTACGTTTTCGTCACTCGAAAACATTCGTTACTCCGGCGTGGGCGTCGAATAAACTCCCGGCATCCCGTTTCTCACCATTCGGCGCGAATTAACGACGTCCGTTAATTAACGCGCGAGAACACTCTCACTGTCTCCGAGGTCACTTTTGGAGCCCGCAGGAAAGAAGGAAGCTTCGGCTTACACTCGCCGATTGTTTTCTCCGGGCAAAAAACCTGCACAGATCACGTTCGATAAAATGTACCGACAGAGAAAAATAAAAAAAAACGTCGTTATGCAATCCTTCGCGATGTTATCATTGCCAGCAATCGCCGTATCGCAACGCTGAACCTGACTGTGGTTGCGCAATTTTTTTTACAACCAAAAGTGAATCACAGGCGCCGTTTGCGTTTATCGTTTCGAGTAAATTCAGTCCGGCTTTTCGAAGCCAAGAACTTCACCGTAAAAAAAAAAAAATTGTAAATCGAATGCACCGGACTGGAAGTGTTTATGCAAAAAATGCTACATTAAATTCAATGTACAAATGAGATGAAAAATTAATGAACTTTTACGGTGAAATTAAAGTAAATTGTCAAAAGTAAAGTATTTCGGGCCAGTTTATGCGACTACATTAAATTTCCCACGATAATTTTTTCCAGTCTCAAGCTCTTCACGGCTCCCTTTCAATAACCTCAGCGCGTCCAGCCCTCGGAGCGATAGTTATGCAAGCGACGCATCCTAACTGAATAATTCAAACTGACTCGCGCACAACTTCCCACCGACTTAGATTTAAAAAAAAAAAATTCCAAGACGCTCACGTTTTCGGAGCCGCTTCAGGAAGATGCACTCCGAGTTTTGGAGTCCTTGAACTGAGCAGGTACGCGGCTGCCTTCTTTCCTGCCCTCACGGAAGGGCCGAGAAAAAAAAGAACAAAATCTCTACCAATATTCCAGGAGCAGCCGAGATAATCGAGACAGGTGGTGGGGCAAAAAAGGTCGGGGAAGTGTTGCGGGCGACCTGGGAGACCACGTGCTGGAGCGCGACTGACATTCGCTGCGTTTCCCCCACCGGCGCCTGCATCGGGAACGGAAATGGCCCCTTCCACCGGCCATAAAGCGGAGGGCACACGGACCACCTCCAACCCGGTGCAAACAGGTGCGAGATTGTTGTCGCTCGAAGCCGCCGGGAGGGGAAAAAGGAGTGAGGAGCGATGGGAAGGGGAAGGCTCGACTGTACTCCAACTAGACTCGAGTACTCGGTACTCTGCGGCATAGTCGGCTCGTACTATCTTTTATCTATTAGACTCCCGCGGGTGGAGGCGCGATAAACTCGTCCCGCTCTTCCGGAACTCGGTAACTCGGTTACGACTGCGAGTCTGCCTCTGGCGCTGCGGGCGAGGGACGAGCGATCGGTTGAGAATTTTTTTTTTTTTTTCATTGTGCGTTCATTCCGTTCGCTGTGTACTCGCGATTTCGTGTGCCCGGTATGAGACACGGAGATGCACTTATGCGCAGGCTGCACTGGGGAACAATGTTGTTTTGCTTCCTTGTAGATGAAGCTACTTTTCCGCAAAAAAAAAGGAGATTTTAATTTCAGAATAGTTAAACGGTCTACAACGTCAGGAAAAGCGATTTGTTAATTGTGCGTTCATTCCGTCCGCCTCGTACAAGAGCATACCGGGTACAGACTTCGTGTACCCGGTGTGAGGTACGAAGCTGATGCACTTATGTACACGCTGCATGAGACGACGAGCCGACACTGTGCGCGCCCCCGACGCGTGACTCATACGCGCCGACGGTTCACTCTCGTCGTACGACCAAACGATACACACAATGCACGCATGTAAACATGCGGTTTGCGGCCCGAGTGTGTATGTGTGTGTGTGTGTGTGTGCGGTGTACGGCATTAGGGACGTGATGTCACTCCCATCGATTCCACTGACCGATAGCCCGGATTATCTATACGCGGTGCTCAGCGGCTCTCGCGCTTCTTAAGTTTATAATGAACCGGAGATAAAGAAATGAGGCACTGGTCGATAAAAATTAACGCAGGACTTCGAAAAAAGAGAACCAGTGATTGGAGTTTCGGGAGATAAATTTTGGAAATGTTGTTTACGGTGACAAATTCGTTTCGGAGCGGAAATTCGGTGCCCTCTATCTGAGAGAGTTCTTCGTTTCCCGAGAACTTCAAACTTTCGGTGGGAAAATTAAGAGTCGAGTCAGAGAGTTTCTGCACGCGGCCAGTGATTGCCAGTGATGCGACCTTGGCAATTTTTTTTTAATCTACAGAAAATAATTGTCTTTTCAAATTTATTCAACTTGTTTTCGTTAAATAAATTGTATAAAATTTAATTTTTGCGTTGAAAATTTGGGTGCGTAATAAATGAAGAATCAAGTTCCTCTTTTCGTCCCGTGTCCTTGACCATTTTTAGTCCGGAGAAAATAATTGTTTCCGATAGGAAAATTTATTCAACCAGTGTTCACAAATAAATTGTATAAAATTTATTTTTTTACGTTAAAAATGCCAAGAAAAAAAATCTTGCGTCGTAAAAATGAAGTGTCGAGTCATAGAGTTTCTGCATGCGGTTAGTGATTCTTCCCGTCGCGTTGGTGTCCCTTGCGATTGCACCAGCTTTCGGTGCATCGGCTTACATCAAACATTCCACCGACCGATAGCCCGGATTATCTTTAGCCGGTCTCCAACGGCGCTCGCGCTTCTCGAGATTATAATGAACCGGAGATAGAGGAATAACGCACTGGTCGTTAAAAATTAACTCTGGCGTTTGAGAAAAGATAATCGCCGATTGGAGTCTTGGGCCATAAATTTTTTATATGTTGTTGACGGTGACAAATTTATTTCTGAGCGGAAATTCGGTGCTCTTTATCTGGGACTGTTTTCAGCATCCGGAGTTGAATCTTTCCGGTCCGGCGGTAGAATGTGCCGTTTCCGGATCGCGTGTCCGAAGCTCTGTTGGCGTTAAATTGGACGGTGTCGTGTTTGGGAAGATCGGAACAGGGTGTTCACTTTTGAGAGTTTGCGGAACGGGTCGGGGACGAATTGGTTCGGTGGAGAACGTCGACGGGAAGGCGACGAGCTCGAGAACAAACGGAACGAAAGCTTGGGAAAACGGAGATCTATTGCATTTACCAACGAACCGAAAGCTGGTGCAATCGCCGAGGTACTGCGGAACGGAAAAAATCACTCTGCGCATGCAGAAACTCTCTGGCTCGACTCTTCATTTTTCTTTCGACTGAAATTCCGAACGAAATGTTTGATACAAAAATGAATGTTATAAAATTCCTTTACGAACACAGGTTGAATAAATTTGCGTACCGGAAACCATAATTTTCCAGATCGAAAAACATTATTGTCTAAAAATGTATTTTTCTTATTGTAAATTTTGTTTCTTAATTTAATATTGAATCTTGATCCTATTTATTTTTTCGCGAGCCTTTGACCGACACACGAATATCGATAAATTTTTTTCTCAGCTTGTTTTCGCGGCGTCTTTCGATTCCACTCATGACTCTCATCGCCCACGATGCATTGCTGGAAGCATCTCGCCGTAACTCCGTCAACGGCGGTATTCGCCTGTGTAAACAAGCCTCGCGACGCAGAGTTGGTACTGTTATGACGGCCCGATAACTATAACTGTACCGTAACGCGAACGACCATAGAGGTGTACTCTGCAAGCGCTCGCGACCTACCGAATCTAATCTTACTAATCTACGCGCCGAAGGCTCCGTGATCGTTATCGCACTGTTTCATCGTCCTGTCGAGTACGCCAACGAGATATGGAATGACAAGACTCGTATGCAAAAAAAAAAATATATATATATATATACATGTCGAAGGAACGCAAAACGACGCCGGCCCAAAATAAAAATGAATTCTATTATTCGAACTATTTGAATCCAGCGAGGAATAAAAAAAGCTTCGAATTGTTATTGATAATTCCAAAAGTTGATAACAAATATCACTTTTGTTAATCATTATTTTAATAGTTTTGAATAATTCTTTATTTTTTTATTATTATTATTATTTTTTTTTAAGTCGGCGTGTAAATTTCGATGGTAGCGTGAAAACGTTTGAAGAGAGATACGAAGGCGACTTTAGTGTGTCGCGCGCACGCACTGGAAGAGCGCTCGGGCGCGAGAACGTTTTCCTTTTTTTTTTAAAAAAAAAACAATAAGACTCTGTGATCGTTGTCGCACTGTATCGTTGCCCCGTCGAGTATTGCCGACGAGAATTGAAATAACAAGAGTCGAGTCTAAAAAAAAAAAGCAACCAAAAATTGCGAAGGAATGCAAAACGACGCCGGCCCAAAATGAAAACCTATTCTTTTATTCTAACTATCTCAATCCAACGAAATATTTTTTTTTCTAAATGCCAAATTATTATCAATAATTCGAAGAGTTATTGACAAATATAACTTTCATGTATTTTATTTTTTAAACACCGCGTCAAACACAGCTTGTAATTACGATGGTAGCGAGAAAAAAAAACAGTGGCGAAGGATTGCAAGACGACGCCGGCCCAAAATAAAAACCTATTATTATATTCGAACAATTTCAACTCAACGAAATATGTATTTTTTTAATCCCAAATTATTATCAATAATTCAAAAAGATGATAAGAAATCCCACTTTTATTAATAATTTTCTGAACACTGCTTTAAGCCGCCTTTACCTTCGTCGTTAAAATTAATCCAGCTTGTAAGTTTCGATCGTAGCGTGAAAACGTTTAACGAGTGATACGAAGGCGACTCGCAGTGTGTCGCGCGCACGCACTGGAAGAGAGCCCCGAGGGCACGGGAGCGTTTTTCTTTCTTTTTGTTTTGTACAAAAAAAAGGCGCATAAGCGTGGAACGCGCGTCGAGTATAGTCGACCGGCCGGTTGTTCGTGCGAGTAGTACCGTCGCGCGGGCACATCGGAACTGGACTGTCGGCGTTGCGGTTGGAGGTGGTGGGTCGCGCTATGTCTGTCCCGAGCGAGAGCGCGCGGCGGTGCCGGCAGCGGCCGAGCTAACTCGGTTCGAAGCCAGCAGCACGCATCGCCTGGCGCTGCTGCTCATATGTTCGTTATACATAATGTACAACTGTGTGCCTCTATGGACTGTAGTCACGTTGAACCGTCGTGCACGCTCGTCCAGCGGCGTTACGACCCGCACCCGACCGCCAGAACTGTATCGTTACGTCCTATCGTCGAACGTTATTGAAATTTCAGGAAAATGGGTCAATGTCCCGCGGGCTCCGATGACAGCTAAACAAAGAAAATTCTCGCAACCGCTTTTTAATGACGAGATCCCGTGTTTTTTTTTTTTTTTATCCGAGTTGATGCCTGAAATTCGTGGAATTGAGTCTTTATTACTGCGTCTGTGTCATTGGCGATTTTTATTCATTTTTAGTTTTTTTTATTTATCTCTATTGATCTTTATTTTTATTCATTTATTTTCATTTATTTTCATTTATTTTCATTTATTTTAAATTATTTGTATTTACTTATTTATTTATTTATGAATGAAGATTGGTGCGCGTTTTGCTTCAGCAGCGCCGAGCGCGTCCGCCGTGGCGTCGCATCCCGCGAAACCGGCGGAGCATCTGGAATTCGACGTTCGGCGTGCGCCAAGAGTCTCGGTGTAGAGACCGGACGGAGATGGGTTGTCGTGTAGGACGACAAGATGCGTATGGAAACTGAGCGAAGAAGAGCCGCGCCGCAGCGATACGCCGAGAGCCAAGAGGTTGTGCCACTCAGTTGGGGGCCCCGCACCGACCAGATCTCGCAGCAACTCAAAAAAGGGGTACATTAAATGAGATCCGAGCGAAGCCCTCCAGTCGCCGCATGCTCGTCGTTTGGCAACATGATTTTTTGTCAGAATCTTCAGATTCACTCGAGGATCCGCTGTGTCATCGCATTTTCCGGACGCAGCTACGGCGGCATTATTTCCGTCGATACGAAGACCAGAACAAACATCAATCTTTTCCCTCGCGCCGGCTCTTTCGGTGCATTCCCTGGAATCGCTATCGCTCGACCCGCGACCAAACACTACACGGGGATTAAAAAGATAATGAAACCACCGACGATTCACCTATTCACCGAGCGGGTAATACCGGCGTGTTTACGACGTACCGCTGTTGTTGACACACAGGTATGCACTACGCGTGTATCGCTCGTGCATGCGCACGGAGGTTGCACGTTTCATTTTTTTTTTTTTTTTTTTTTCGTTGTTCCTGCCGTGCGGCGTTCGCGCAAAACGCAGCTGCGATATTTACAATCGCACGGGTTAATTCGAACGGGGTTGTTTAACTCCGTTCGACCGACGAAGCATCGGCGAAGAGTGAACGATGAGAAGATAGAACGAATCGAACGCGTAAAAGCTACACGGACCGCGATCGTTTATCTTTCATCGCTGATGAGTTATCTTTCGGATAAGTCATCAGCTCTCGGCTCTTATTTTTCTTTCCACGATGCTTTCTTTTTTTTCTTCTTTTTTTTACTTCGTTTGCGATCGAATTCCCCCGGCCTTTATATATCTATATAATTTGTCCTTAATCGATCTTCCATATATGCATGTTTACACTAGGATTGATGCAATGATTTTTCTTCGTCGATTTGATCGATTTCTACATTCGTGACTTTCGATTCGATACATATTGTAATCTTTAGTAAATGTTTACACTCAATTTTGGAGTTACGTTTCCCAGTTTTTTACTGCCAGATGACGGGAAGAGCCAATCGAGATAAACGATCGGCCTGCGTTGCTTTTACGCGTTCGATTCGTTCGATCGTCCCATCTTTCACTCCTCGCGATGGAGCTATTGCAGCGAGTCGGTATTATGGTAGGAACTAATCTATAGCGGAGTCGATGTCGGCCTTTACGTTATGGAACAAAGTATTTTTAGGGTTGCATGTGCATCGACTCTCCGAAACGCAACGCCGGTGCATCGCGCGCCGCAATATAGGTGTCTCATCGAGCGGCCCGCCCGAGCGTTGTTTTACGTCCAGCGAAATTTATACACTCTCCTTGGCGAAGAGATTCTTGCGTCACGTGAAAGTGCCCGAAATGAATTGCTCGCGCTCGTTCGGCTCGACCGATGCGTTTTTCGACATCGGCGGGAAAGTCGCGAACGTCGGAGGGCAAAGCACTGTTGCGCGCCTATAGAGATGTAAAGCGAAAGTGCAGCGCGGAGTGCATCGATTAAATGAAACGTCCGAATAGTCGCGGCTTTCGTCGAGTCGGGAGATGGTGGATGGAAGGAGGGCAAATTTTTAAGAGCTTCTCGCAAATTGCACGAGAATGGACTGACGAAATGGAATTGCCAAGGAGAACGGTGGAATTTTATACATTCGGAGAGAAATTTATGAATTTTTGGTACACCGTTGGACTTTGCTCGACTCACTTGAAACATTCGCTGGCAACGTTTTAATGGATCGAAAATTAAAAAAAGAAAACCAAAAAACCAAAAAATCCAGCAGGACTTTTGAAGAGCTTCCCGCAAATTATACACGAGTGTCGAGATGGAATTGCAATAGAGTGTCAAGATGAGATTAAAGGGAACGGATGGAATTTTATACCTTCGAAGAGAAATTTACGAATTTTTCATATGCCGTTGGACTTTGCTTGATTCACTAGAAAATTGTTTTTTTTTTCTTTATCGCCAAATGCGATAAAGAGCCTACAGGTCGCAAAATAGAAGTACGTGCAAGAGCGAAATGTCGGAGGCTCCGGACGTAACAAGATTCGCCCGGGGAAAATAGAATTCGCTGCACTAAAGCCTTCCCGAAGGGATTCGGGGTCTTCGCACCTCTCGTTTTTTCCTCTTCGGTCCGTTTTTTTAAATTTATTTATGTTTTACTTTCCGACTTGGAAATTTCCTGCCTGCAGCTCGGGGTATAACTCGCTCGGGTAGGGTTTCCCACTCTGCCCAAGTCGTCGTCGCCGGTCGTTGCTCGCGAAGCCACGTCGACAACGACGATGACGGAAACTAGAATGGGAAGAGCGGCAAACGAGACGACGATGACGAGGAGCCCCGAGAGCGAACGAAATATGTTTACGACGTCACGTCCGTTGTCATCGCAATTGCTCCGTCTCGAAGAAGAAAATAGTGCGAAGCGGCGAGAACTTTTCGGAACAACTTCTCGCTCGAAACATCTCGGACCAACCAGATATTTCGAATACCCTCGAAACGTCGCATTCGCGAAGTTCGAGGCGTTCGTACGAGAAAATAAAACGAGCTAACACGCAGCTAGATATTCTCTCGAGACACGTTGATACCGAAAGTTTCGGAGCTTGGCCGCTTATCGTCGTCTCTCTATAGCTACTTTCTTCCGTCTCACGGATTTTTTCTTTTTTTTTTTTTTAATTCTTTTCCTCTTCTTTCGTCCTGTCGTTTCGCATCCGGCCCGTCGCCTTCAACCCTGCGTTTACGCTGCGAATTCCTCGAGTGTGCGTTTTCGTCTACAAGTTTTTCGATTTGCAGAACTTTTCATGGATTTTTATTGGGCCAAAAGGAAGGCACGTCGGACGGCACGAGACGGTGTATGGGAAGTTCCTCGCTTCGATTTGAGAACGACGATGTCGGGGCGAGTCGGAGTGACCCGCAGGATATGCGGGTGACGATTCTACGGGCATTCTGTGTAGATCGGATACGGCTCTTACGGTACGGAGAGTGCTCTTGGATAAAGCCCGTGCAGTTGGCGCAGTTTCGCTTGCAGCGGTGTGAAGTGGACAGTAAACAAAAGTTTGTACTTTTTACAACGACTTATTGTCCTCAAATGTCGACGGTTTTTTATTTGTTAATTTTCAAATCGCAACGTCCGGTTTTAGTTTTGTAATCGAAAGTATACTGTAGAAATAAATTGTAAATTTAATCTACTGGCAACTAAAATATGCTTACATTACTTACATTAATTGAACATTAAGGTACTTTTTTCGTACAATAAAAATATCACATATTAAAATTACAGATATTTTGCCTGAAATTTATTTGAAATAAGCTTCCTCTATGAACAAGCAAAATGCACTAAAAATAAAGATTTCACCGTAGGATTGCAGCGCACGTGTGTTTGAAATTTCAGAAACAGTTTATGTAAGAAAAAACTTCCGATCCAAATCTCGATTTTGATATAATATAAATAATTTTTTACTCCGTGCTAAAACGAAAAATGCATAAGTTGCGGACACGGGAAGCGGGCCTCGTCCGTCGCAGTTATCCAATCGAGGAAGAGCGGATAATTCGAAATAAAAGAACAACGGAGTGAAAACGAGAGGGCAATAAAACTTTGCTCGTACTTTCGTGGGAACTTTCTCACGACTTCAATTTTCCTTTTTTTATCTTTCTCAATTCTTCTCTTTATTATTTTAATTTCTCCGGTCGGTTCTGCACGTTTTTTTTTTTTATGCGTTTCAGTGCAGTCGCGGATACGTTTGACTTAGTGCCGAACGGATTTGCTGCAGGAAAGCGGAGCCATCGCGCATGCGCGCCGACGACCATGCTCGATGCGGATAACTGGCAAAGGTCAGGGATGCACGGAAGAGAGTACGTGCGGTCCATTTCCGAAATCGTAATGGGTGCGCCGCACGGACTGCCTTCGCGACCTACATACGCAGATCGAACTAAATAATTCACTGCGTTACAACCGGGAAATGGAATTTCAAAGTCGTCGACGGGGAACCCTCATTCCAATATCAATTATAAACCAAAAAAAAAAAACGAAAAAAAAAAACAATCGAGCACAAAAAAAAATAGGTCGAATAGATTGGCTTTTCAGAAATCTCCTACCCACTGGTCGTAAATGTGTATATCTAGGCATTGAGGCGACCGGTATACTGACTGCTCGTTTACGTCCGCGACGACCTACATAATCGACCAGGAACAGCAGTGAGCCAACAGACCAACATGTATAGTCATAATTATAGGAACCTTCAGCCACCCAGTCGCCATCCGACGAGCAACCGAACGAAGGAAAAAAAAAGTAACCGAATACACATCGCCCGTGATCGCCGCGGTGCGCCGATTAGGAAACGCTATAAATTCTCGATATTTTTTCGCGTCCAATTTTTTTATCGATTTTATACGCGTGTTGAGAAAATTTGTTCTAGAGTTCTATCGCCGTACTATATTGGACTGTGTATACACCAGGCGTACACGTGGTCATCTATATACTTTGGCCCAATATCCTGGCTTTCAGCCACGTCCCGTGTCGCAAATAGGCTGCAACAATGTTTGCCCCTTCTCTTCGGGGGGCAAAGGAGGAACAGTGCAGTTTCCGTATCTAAAGTAAGTATAGATCGAGGAGGAGTGCGAAAATCTCAAGGTCCTTGTAGAAAGTTTTTTTTTCTTCGTTTTTCTTCTTTTTAACACTGGCTCAGTCAATTCTTTGTGGGAGAACACGGAGAAGAACCGCCCTGGAAGCTTCCGTTTCCTCCCCAACGCAGACTTCAGCCTCACGTTTGGGCTCCATGCCAAAAGCCAATTTCCGCGTCCGCTTTAGTTCAACACGCTCGCTATATAGGTAGACACCAAGTTTTCCCGCGGTTTCGTTCGACCGCAGGGTTTTAACGAACTTCTTCTCGCTTTGACTGCGAACTGACAGAGCTGGTAGTAAAAAATGAAGAAAAAAAGACCTCCTTTTTTTGTTCCTGTGCAAAAAAAAAAGAGCATAAACCAATATTTAGTTGTATCGGAGGCGAAATTTTATTCAATCTTATTCCAGAAAAGCTTTAATGCCAATTTATGGTAGCAGAACCGGAAGCGCAGTGTGGGAGGAGGAAAAGCAGGAGAAATCGGTGTCCAAAGAGCCGCTGCACTTTGACAATGTCGGAATCTGGGACGAGCTTAACGAGCCGCACAAAAGGGCTTGGCACCCCCTGTGTGAGGCAGTCGGGTCGAGTGGCTGGTATTAGCCTCCCGCTTCCTCTCTCCCTCCCTTTAATTATTACTCACTCATTCGTTTACTCTTTCCCTTTCATTCGCCCAGTCCACGGATCCGCCTTGCGCTCTCACTTAGCACACTTACCGAACCTTCTCCGTACGTACATCGCCGGTCCCCTTTTACCTACTAATACCTCGCCCACCGGCCAGAGACGAGGGTTCGACGTTCCTTTGCCAGCGAGCAAAGTGGCTAACCATTGCCGCTCTGCCAATGGACCGTCCCCTCCCCTACCTCGCGTTAAGCAAATTCTGTCATAGTTTTGCCTTTATATGGACGACACCACAATCAACGTTCCGCGGATATTCTACAAAAAATACGGACCGACGTTTCTTGTCCACAAACGTAGGCAATTATTTTCTTGTTGATATCATCGGAAAAAAGTTGTTCATTTTATGGAAAATGTTTGTTCATTGTGTGAACAGGTTTGTGCATTTTATGAAAATATTTGTTCATGTCATGAAAATATTTTTTCATTTTATAAAAATGTTTGTTCATTTCACAAAAAATGTTTATTTTACAAGAATATTAATTAATTTTACAAAAATGTTTGTTGCCCTTACGAAAATGTGTGAGAATTTCACAAATGTTTTAATTAAAAACCCGTGGCTGAAGGACTTAGGTGGATGGCCTATTGGCAATATGTTTATATTCTCATGACAACTTACACTACGTACTGCTATGTACCAAAAATTGTTCCATCTGGAACACATCAATAAATCCACTACTACTATTTTTATTAAAATTAACAAGAAAATAATTGCGGACGTTTGTGGACAAAAAAGTTTGGAGAAAAAAGTACGAACTTTTTGTACTATGTATCATTTGAAAGAATATCAAACTCGTGTTACGCGCGATACCTACAACTCGACGAGTTTCCGTGGCCTCCGGTGCGATTCCGGGGCCGTGTAAACGCTGGGACCAAAACGGCATCGACGCATTAGAATCAGGCGCGTTCGTTTGTCTCCGGAGCCTCCCAGCTTTCACCTCGCCCGTTTCCACAGAGCCGTACAACCGCGTCGCTTCGTTTCGACGGTTAATAATAAAATTTGCCGGAAAAGCCATTTCTCATGGATCGAGGAGAGTGGAGGAATTGTATGAAAGATTGTGCGCAGAAGCGCGGTTCGCAAAGTTAATCGAGAAGTCTATCCGTGGAAGCGAATTCGTACGCTCGCGTGGCTTACGATTCCCACGATTGTTTTTTTTTCTTTTTTTTTAGCGAATCGACTCTCTAACCGAGTATGCGCTTCCTCGAGACTCAATCTAGGTACATTATCATCATTATTATTCTTATGACTACAGTCCATTAATTTATTGCTCGAGGAGAAACTTTTCCGTGGCGAATCGATGTCCTCATCGCGCACGGCAAATCTCGCACTTGCACATCTTCTTGTAATACAAGAGATCGAGGAAGCAATGTGAAATTTTAACGTGCAACTAATTTCAACCTAAAGTTGTCGAAAGGGTGTTCCATCTGCTTCGTCGGGTGATTTTTATTATTTTTCTTATCCGTGAGGAGGGTGGCGTAAAACAATCTTGAATCAGCGCTGACGTAATTTATAAACGACGCCTTATTCGTTGATTCGTATGAAACGATGAGGCTCCGAGGAGCGATCGCAACCGACAAAGAGAAGATACAAGGATAGTGCTCGAGTGCCTGGACGAGCGACGATTTATTCGCTGCGTGTCCGCAGCGCGTGCTTGGCGACTTGCATACGACCGGAAACGCCTGTACTTACGTAGGTAGCCCATACGAGATATCCTACGGCAGCACACTCCACCGCAGCACTGTGTGCACAGTGGATGCGGTACAGTATATGTATTCGGAGTACAGCAGGACTGCCGGGAGCAAGCAGCAGCTGCAAGTCCGCGAGAGTTTGCACCGTGCGACCGCGGGTGCGCTAATATGAATAATTAACGGGTTGACCGCGCGAACCCAATGGCCACGGGTTGGGACACTTCGCGAACGCTGCAGAAATTTATATTTTTCTCAATCCCATTGATACGGTTTTTTTTTCTTAAATTTTTTCTTTCGTCATTTTTACGATCTGCTGGATTTTTTTTTCATCATCTGGACACATCGCGACCGCTGCAAAAAATAGTATTTTTGCAACCTCGTTGATACGAGTTCTCTATATATATTTAAAAAAATAATATTTGCGTTCGGCTGAAATGTCAAGTGGTCGCTGTGTTGTTATCAATGAGAAACAGGTTGCTAATTCTCTTTTGTTCCTAACGGGACGGCGCGGCATTGTCTGTAACGTGAATTGTCCACGAGGTGCAAGGTGCGGGACAGCCGGGTCGATCTCTCGTGTTTCCGCCGTTTCCATCCACCGTGACGCCTCGCTCGTGTCACGCGTTGCGCTTCGGTATCCGATGGTTCCATTGCGCTTAGCCGCGAATAAGGAACGACGAAAGAACAGGGATGCGGAATTAGGCAAGGCGGAGAGGGGTGGCACGGACACAGAATTGGCCTTGCCCAATTCCGTGTTCGCACCGCCGTTTCGTTCGAGAGAGCGGGAAAAGAGCCCAGAGAGAATTGAACGGGAGCAACAGCGGGACACTCGCATTATCCGAGCGGGTAATTACTTAGCGAGGCTTACGAGGTGTTTCGGTAACTGCGAACCTTGTCGGGATGAGCCTTTGCTCGACATCTTTTTTTATGTTGTTTTCCGTCACTTCAGCGAATTACCCCGTGTAATTTACCCAACGGAGCCGCTCTCCGCGTTTTTCCGCATTATAATTTTCGACCATTTCGAGACGAGAAGATTAACGTGGCTTCCGGTAAAAAGTCCGTACGAAATTTATGGACACTCGAGACCAATTACCAGGACATGTCCAGGTTGTGTTGGGACATTTATATAAAAAATTGAAATATGTTATTTATTTTTTTAAATGAAAATAACATTTAGTTCGATAACCGCTTTCGTTTACGTTGAAATAGGTTCAGAAACCAAAACCACTCACTGCGCACGAATGTATATATGTATCTCAGCGGAACTAAGATGCAATTTTTTTTTAGAATTGTCACTAAAAAAACATAGATGAAAAAAATCAAAGAGGTTCCGACGAGACCACTTGATCACGAATATGACGTTCGTTTTGCTCCAAACCCAATATTTTACATTTTTATCCCAAAAATGCGATTTCACATTAGAGCAAACGGTTTCCAGTGCATAATATCGAAACAGCGGTAGGAAACGAGAGTCCGACGAGCGAACGGGTGACTCGTAAAAGTCGTCGCTCCGGAATACGCAACGGGGAAGAATGGGTTCGCCGCTTTGGCGAAGAACAATCGTATTTGTAATTAACGCTTCCACGAAACGCTATATCTTTGTTTTGCGTCCGGGATGCGTACGCAGCGATCATTATATTTATAGTCCGCGGAAAGATTGTGCGGCAAGGTATGAAGAAGCCCACGGAGCAGCTCTTCCTCACTTACCTTCGTAGTCATTATATTCCTCCAAGGTTGGAGGAAAACCTCTCGGCAGAGACAGAGACTTCGACTCACCTGCAACAAGGAAATGGAAAGAAAATAAATTAACAATACATTAAGACAATTCTTATGTTGTGCAACCGATTTAATTCTTTCTCCGCACGATGACGGTTTCAGTTCGATTTCTTTTAGATTTTTTTTTTACAAAATTGAATCTTTTAACTCCTCGTAGCTTGGCTACGTGAGGGAACGAACTGCTCGAAGAGGACAGGAAGAATTTGCCGCATTATTACGGTGCGGTTGTTGCGGACGATTGTCGATCCGTTAGAGTCACGGAAAAAAATTCCCTGAAATATCCTACCGTGTACTTTTCTACACAGTTTTGATGTGTTCGCCGTAAAGCTCACTTAAGATTTTAGGCACGCGCGCACATCGAGCAACCAACTAGTTGCGCCGGCGATCTACCGTGTGTTAAGAACCATTGTAGCGACCTAACAGTTATACAACTGTGCAGTGCACGCTATGCTGTATACTGTACGCATACTGTACTCGTACACGCGCGTTATGTCCAGTAGGGCACGAGAGTTTCCTCGCTACAGGAAACAACGTCGATCGGTTGTCGGTGATTTAATCGTCGATGAAAGTGTACCGAAACTCATAAATTTGTCGACTTTTTTTTTAATACAAGTAACTATTACTGCCGTGTTTACCCAGGTGAGATTGAGTAATCGGCACGACTAAGTAACATCCTGTTTGACTTTTGACCGAAAATGACGCGACAACGGAAATACGTCACTTTCGATTTGAAAATCTTATTTTACGATCGGAAGTGACATCATGCTGGAAAATCGTCACTTCCGGTTTGAAAATCGCATCTTTTTCTACCGTAAGTGACGTCGGAAAATCTCATCTTCGTGTGACGTATTTCCTACATGACGTAAGTGACTTTATCCTATATGAGGTTCGACTTCCGGTCGAAAACTGAGATTTTCAAACCGGAAGTGACGTTTTCTCGTATGTTGGCGAAAATCCAAATTTCTCGAGTGCGTGTGCTAAAGCAAACACGTGACCGAGAATGCAGTATATCGATCCTCGACGGTGCTTGCTGTTTTTTTCTTCAATCTTTTTTGAATCGTTTTTTCTCTCGGTCACGCGATAACGCGTCGCAACTCTGTCGTGTTGCAGCGAGAGACGCACCGAACAAACAGGCTGTACGAGCTGTATACGTTGGCGAACGAAACCAACGGGGCGAGTGCGGGGGGTCAACTGTGCGGTGGCAGCTGCATCGCATCGCACAGAACGTTTATCTCACTGGCAATGATCGCACGAAACGGCAAGCGAGGGAGGGACCCGACTCGACCGCAGTTTCGGAATGGCTATTTTCCCGCCATTTATTTCCGGGAGTGGGAGGGGAAGCACTCACGCTCTCCAGTTGTTTCGGCCGAAACGGAAATTGACCGGTGCACTAGTGGAGGTTTGATAGAATCGAAAAAAGACTAGCAAAAACGGTTCATCGGTGGGAGAGAGAATACATATCGAGTACAAAGCTTTTTTTCATCACTGCGAAAGCTCATTTCATCGAGCAATGTGGAAAATGAATTGTGACTCTTTTTTTTTGCATTTACTTCCTAACTCTCGTCAGAATTTTCCGACAATTTTCAATGATAGATCGTATCATGGACAAAGCTTTTTTCATCACCGAGAAAGTTCGATTCACGGGGCAATTTGGAAACATAATTTGTAACTTTTTTTTGCGTTTGCGTTCTGACTCTCGTGAAAATTGTCCGACAATTTTCAATAACAGAGCGGTTCATCGGTTGGAAAGAAGACGTATCATGTACAGAGCTTTTTCATCACTGAGAAAACTCATTTAACCGGGCAATGTGGAAATTTAATTTGCAACTTGTTTTTTTTCTTTTTATACGATAACATCAGTTCATCGGGGGAAAGGAAGACCGATCGTGAGGAAAGCTTTATTCATGACTCGGAAAGCCCATTTCACTAAGCAGTGTGGAAACTTAATTTGCAACTGGTTTTTTTTTTTTTTTTTCATTTACGTCCTAACTCTCGTGAAAACTGTCCGACAATTTTCAATAACAGAGATTAACCGTCAGAGAATTTTAATTCGCTTCGTTTAACTCGCCGCCCTTTCGCCAGAGTAAATCCCTCGCCGTTGTTTAATTCTGCGTTTCGTTGCGATCGCGTACCCGCAAAGTTTGTGCAGTTTCGAATTCATACCAGTTTCTACGAGACCCTTCCTCCCGCCGGGAGCTTGTATAATCCGGTGAAAGCCCGTATAGCTGCGCCGCCCACCTTGCGTATTCCCACTGTTCCCATAATACAACCTGCATATACACATGTACTAAACTATCGCGAAGATACGGGAGTTAATCTCGGCTGCGGACCGCTCAACTTCCGTCGTCGTGGAGCATCCGCGGATTCCTCAAAGTTGGTGCGAAGCCGGATACGGCGAGATTAGCCGGGTACACCTCGGGCTCTCCTCGCTCGTAGCTCTTGCGAATTTGTTACCTAATAGTCGGGTTAATTAAGGCCATCCCCGCTGCGTAAGTAAACTCGAACGCGAGCCGGTTACTCACCCCGCGTGCACACAGCAATCTCTTCCACGCGCGTAAGTCTCGATCGTAACACAAAAACATCTTTCGTTGCGCAATGCTGCGATACCGAAAGTTTCCACGAGCAATTTTCACTTTATGTTTTTCCTACCCCTTCGCTACGCATGATACACTCGTTTGGCTCTCTCACGCACGAGAAATTAAAATGGTTAAAAACGGAAAATGCAAAAATGTAAGAAAACTCTCAAAACATTCATGTGGCTTCTGGAAAGTCAACAAATTCATTTGAAAAGAGTAAAAAGAAGGTTTACTTGGCACCTTTGAATACAGTCGATATTTTTCAGATTTTTATAGTTACAGGAAGTGTTAAAAATCTCACTGAATACAACTTTCGGCTGGAAATGTATGTGAAGCATCCTTAATCCTTTCTTACGTTCCTGGCAGTGAACCGGTTGAAAAGCTTCGAAAAGGAAGCGCGGATGGTTATTGCGGTAGCCTACGGTATCCGGCCGCCGAACGTTACCGCACTAAGAAGCCGCAAGATCGGGAGAGAGCACTTTCGAGTATGCGCGTAAAGTCTGGCGTCCAGAATATAACAATTCGTCGTGATATCGCGGTTACGCGGGGAAGAGCGAGTCCCAGCGATCGCGATGTCTGTGACTGCAGAACGCGAGAGATCGAGAATGTACAAAAATATAGTTTCTGGCAGCGATCCAAGGACCGCGATCTTCTTCTCGGTCGCGTAAACATTGGGAATGCCGTTCGGACCGATCAGCTTCGCGGTTAAGGTTGAGCCCGAGAGATCAAGGGGATTAATAACGGCGGACACGAAGTCCGGCAATGTTGGTGGAAGCTAGTATGAAAATAAGACACGTCGGGAGGAGACGATTTCCGGATGGAAAACGGCTAGGCGGAGAAACCAAAAAAATCCATTGACTTCGAGAGTGCGAGATATTCTCGTCGATTGCATCGGCGATCACGTGCGCTCTTTCCTGATCGTTGCTAAACAAATTTTCGCGGTTCCCTTTCAGCCGAATGGATAATAAACGTTCGCTGATGCCCCAATGAGGTTTCATCGCCGTCGCATCATCATCGCGTATGGACGCGAGGTTTTTTGTTTCTTTTCGGCTTACAAGAGGAAGAAGAAAATCACATCGGGCGCAGCCGGAGGAGACAATTTTAAATAACAGAGCGGTTCATCGGTGGAAAAGAAGACGTATCATGTACAAAGCTTTTTTCATCGCTGAGAAAGTTGGTTCACGGAGCAACGTGGAAATACAATTTGCACCTTTTTTTTTTTTTTTTTTTTTTTGTACATTAAAACTTCCTAACTCCTGAAAATTGTCGAACAATTTTCAATAACAGAACTGTTCATCGGCGCGAAAAAAGACGTATCATCATGCTTTTTCATCACTGAAAAAGCTTTAACCCGAATAACAAGCGTTCGCTAACGTCCGAGTGAGGTTTCATTGCCATCGCGTATGGATGCGAGGTTTTTTTAATATTTTTTCCGGCTCACAAGAGGAAGAAGATCATATCGGAGGCGGCCGAAACTTACTGTGCTGCTGAACGTGAAGAAGATTAGCGTCGATCTCGCGCAAGCACGAGAAGTCTTGATGGTCCATGGTGTGTCTGTACTGTTGCCGTGAGGCTGATCCGCTTTTCGTGGACAGAGTCGGTCCCTTCCTCAGCAGCGGTGCTGTTGGCGAAAGCATTTTTGTTTTCCTCGTTTATGAATGTCTCTTGATCCATGTTTTTTTTTTAACTTGGAAAGCTCGAAGCGAAGCTTGGCGAGAATGAACGACTGAAGCTTGATGTTTTTCGGTGCCGATGACGCAAAGCCGTGAGTGTGAGGAAAGCTTGAGGCGGAGACTTTGCGGAGCCGAGACACGCTTCGCTGGCACAGTCATGATAGTTATTGGAAATTTTTTTTTTTAAATGAGGAAACTTGGGTCGGAGACTTGGATCTTAGTGACCGAGCGGGCGTGAATTGAATCGCTGCAGCCCTTTTTGCTATCAAGTCTGCCCATTGATAACACATCAGACTGCGGCAGATATGTAAAACGGCTTGTACGGTCTGGGTCGGAAGGGAAACGGGATGCCGGACCGGAGACGAGTGGGCGTTCATTCATTCGTCTCCGTCAGGGACTGGACCGAGACTAGTTGTTGACTTTTCTGCAGGGCATCGATTACTGGCCACGATCTTGAAGCGCATGATCGATGGTAAACATATTAATCATTGAACGTGCCGACAAAAATTTAAACGACAGTGATAACATAATGGATGGAGAAAAAATTTATAAAGTTGAAGAACAAAAATTGAAAATGTTAAAACTGCACCTTAATTTCACTGTACCAAACTCTTCAAGAACAGTCGTATTGATATGAAGTCGAAGAAAATTGATGAAATGTAAAAAAAAAAATTGAAGATGTTAAATCTGCACGTTAATTTGATCCTACCGAACTCCTCGAGTGCCACAAAATGACAAAGTTGATGATACTTGAAAATGTTAAATCTGCACCTTAATTTCATTGTACCAAACTCCTTAAGTGCAGTCGTACTGAAATCGAGTCTTCCCACATCTTGCAGTTTAGTTCTTTTTGTAACTCGCCGGCAGTGCCGACCACCTACCACCATATCCACCTACCGAGTCGGTGATTCTCGTCTCGACTTTCGTCCCGACTGCCGAGCAGTTAAGAAACAGAAACAGAAAGAGACGCGAAGTCTCGCGAAACCGGAAACAACCCGAGCGCGCCTCCGCAGTGAGTCTCGAAAGGAAACTACCTTTTTTTTTTCATCGTACTTGCTCGTCTAGCACAGTCGTTAACAGTTTAAGCTTCGAACGACTGTAGCGCGAACTTAACGGTGTTCAACAATGGGGCGTTTTCTTACGAAACGAATAAAAAATATGTGCAGCTTTAAACGCGATACGCCAGTGAAGATGCGTTCCGAATACGCAACCCGCGCTGAGTGCAGTTTAGTAGGTGCATAACTAATAAGAGGCGAGTAGACTGTGACTCATGCCTCAATTTTCATGTGGGAAGACCTACAAGACAGTCCCGACCGACGAACAATAATTTTATTCTTATATCGTCAGAGATTTTATTATCTTCCTTCCATGATGTATAAATTTAAATAAATATTTTTACAAAATAAAAAAGAAACGTTAATAGAGTGATTTCAAACAAGTGCTATTCTCGTAGAAAGAACAGGGCGGCTAGATAAATACTGCACGAATGGTCAATTACCGACCATAAGAAATCTAAAACCGTACCGTGCGTTAACGGGCTGACGCGAGCTCGATGCCTCGTCCTAACTAGTTCCGGATAAGTATCGACCGCCATCGATATACCCTCGTTAAACGACGCGCATGCGCGAACAGGATGGAGTGGGACGGACGGAAATCTCGGGACACAACCGTGGATGAAGACGGAGCGTATAATGAAAAATAAAAAAAATAGAAAGTGAAGCTATCAAAGTTCTGCGCAATCGTAAATCGAAATAAACGCATCTCGTTAGGAGCGCGATTGCCCGTATATTTATTGCGTTTATCCACTGTGTAGTAAACACACGAGCATGAGAGCCTATCGTGTGATCGATTAGAGCCATTCGGAGTACGGCAGTTGCGATAAATCTCGGGGATAAATTAAACTTAAATGGCGAACAAATTGTCAAATTGTTTCGTTTCTTTCTTTTTTAACGATATTTTATTGCTCCACGGTGCGGAACGATAATGGCTCATAATAGTTATCGCAATCGTGCGAGCGTCTATCTGCGCCCCTACAGATAATCCTATCCATATATACATATTATATTATATACAAACAGATTTTATATTTCAGCGTATTATTACGAAAAAATTACAAATATGAATATAAGATATCCTGTATTCATTTTAGCGATTGTTTCGCAAATCACATAAACTTGAAGTTTAATATTCTTACAAATGTTTGCATTTTACGAATTGCAAAATTATGTTATCATCGTCATGATTACATAGTCTATAATTTAGATTGCAATAAATCCCGATAAAAAATTCAATTTAACTGGCGAAAAAAAGGTCAAATTCTGACTTTTTTTTAAAGACATTTTATTCCTCACAATAGTTATCGCAATCGAGCGAGCCTCTATCCGCGCCTCTACGGATAAACCTATCTACCTCGTGTAACCAAAGCAGGAGATCGAGGGATCGCCTTACTCACCTCGCGTATGAAAAAAAAAAAACAATATTTTCAGCATTGTCCTTCTTGTGTTACACGGGATAAGAGGTGGCGAGTTATTCGTCATGCCCTGACGACACCCAACGGTCGGTGGCTCGATCCGCACCTTCTTAACCTCCTCCTCGCCGTCGCGGAACATTATGAAACCCGACCTCAATGCAGTCGTCCGTATTAACGGTATTAATTAAGCGCAATTATCTGGGGACTGAGGTTAAAAGCTATTTCTCCCGCTGTACACACGATCGAACCGCGCTCGCGTCTGTACACCGTACACGGTATAAATGTGCAAGCAGACATTTGCTCTGCACAAATTCAAGGTCGCGCGAGCGAGGATCAGCGAAACGGGTCTGAGGCTCTTTGTCCGACCTATCGTGTCCCGAATCTCAATGCGAATTATACAGGCCACATTGTCTTTGGTTAATTAACGGTATAAATCATAAAATGAAGCTCGATAATTGGCACTCCAAATGATTTGTTGCACCGGTTTTCTTCATGGATTGTTTATATAGGACGGTTGGGCGGAATTCTATGGGACGTTCCGTGCGGATTCAAGGAATTATTTTCTACACACGGACAATCGTGAAGATTTTTTTTTTTTGGGAAATTTTGAGATAATTGTTAAAGTGATTTTTTTTTAATGGGTAAAATTTTTGTAAAAAAAGGAATGCTTGGAAAATCGGGAAACTGAACCATGTCCATTTAGCAGGGAACGCCCCGTGCACCGACGATGGAAATATTAATAATAAATTGTCGGAGATCATTACGGAGCAATAATTAAAGGGGCATAAATATCATTTGTGCACAAAGCCTTCGGGGGATTGAAAAAAGCCGCCACAGTTCGACGAGTTAACAGTGTAACAGTTACCTCTCGCCGACGTACGAGGGACTGTGAGCGGCATCGCTTTTTATGGTATTCCACTGCTCGGAGTGCTCGGACTGTTGCATCGGCGCATCCGTACAATATAAGGATCTCGATTGCATGACCTAGCTAAGGCTAATTACGAGACTCAAAGTGCACACTTAACGACGCGACTCTCGTATTAAATAGATTTCAAAGTGGCTAATTAAGTCACTCGATTCACGAGAGTTGTGTGTCTGCACTTGCGCTTCGATACGTGGATACGCCTCGGTCCATCCACGATGTAGGAAACAAGTGTTCTGTTTTTTTTTTTTTTTTCATTACCGTTGTTCGAATCGTCGGCGTTGATTTAAGCTTTTCAAGCGAATAAAGCAATAACATTACCAGAAGCGTGTAAGCGCTGTCGCCACAAGACAAAAATTGTTTAATTGAAAAAAAAAATCCTATTAATTCAGATAGCAACTGCACGGAACCTTGGTCAATCGTGTGCTCAATTTCCATAATTGTTTATCTAAAATGTGAACCTTGGTCAATCGTGTGCTCAATTTTCATAATTGTTTATCTAAAATGTGTGAAACGTTGCTCAAAAATTCAGCACCCATTAAGGTCGGACTAAAGATCAACATAATCTCAAAATATTTAAAATCCATTTTTCTCCGAAACGGTTTTATGAATTAAAAAACAAATAGTTTTTCATTTTATAGAATCGTTTGGGATAAGAATATTAAATTCATTTTTCTCTCGCACTCATGCGCGTTTAGCCTTCCCTTAAAGCGTGTCCAAGCGGCGTGGCTGTTCGCGATTGTTTCGCGCATGCGCGTTCGATCCATTACTCACAACCGCTACTGTCACTGCTCGCAGCGTCCTCGTCGACGGTACATTCGGAGTGATTCTTCATTTTTCGTCGCACTATAGAACCCCACACTGTCCGGCGGCCCGACATTATATTTTATTTTCCTACACACACACGCTTGTCCTTCCACACGAGGTATTAATTACCTCCCCGTCGTGTAATCCAACGCTAATTGCGGCGGCCAACTGGTCTTTCCCATCCACGTGTTTATTTTTCCGGCTTGTCGAGTACGTGACCTAGACCTCCTCTCGTCTATCTTCAAGACTTTTGTATGTACATATAATTTATTTACAATGTTAAAATTACTGACGAAAAAAAATAATTTGATTACATATTAAAAATTAGCATTTTTTTTTAGACGAGTACAACTATGCTGATAAGGCTACTAAGGCTGATAAGGCAGATAAGGTTACTGTTCGAAAAGTTTTCCTATACATTTTTCCAATTTTGGTAAAAGACTCGGTTGACTCGACAATTAAACGAATTCACCTCGACATGTCGACGGATAAATTTAACGCTTATTAACTAATTAATAACCCTCCTCTATTGATGAATTAATAACGACGTCTAGACAACACTCTACGAAAAGCTTCCTGCCATCGACACTCGACGACGTTCCGAGTTTTTCCAGTCACTGCATTTCCACACAGCCCTGGCAGTTCCACACTTTGTCGAACACGCGAGTCTAGTCGCAGACCAGATATACCTACACCTAATATTAACGACGTACCGTCATTAAAACGGTATATCTACCCACAACACTGGTTTTTTAAAACTTTTTTTTCCGCTAAGTTGTTACAAAATCGTTGAACCAGACCGTCGACGAAACGGTCGCGGTCGCTGGATTTCTTCGTTTGCTTTGCCACGTTCTACATTTTAATGACACTAATGATAACGAACAAGTTTTACCGCTCGACTTATCGCCTCGCTTGTGAGTCAACGATCCAGCTAGACACACACGACCCTACCTGGCGAGCCGCGCACCGTGATAAGTCGAATCTTTTTTACCCGACCGATTTTTATTGAGAAACTGAGAGGAGAGTCGTGAATCTAATTTTTTTTTCACGGATTTTAAACGCGCATCGGACGTGGAAGATGATCGAACGAGAGAAAAACGTCAACTCCCGTCTATCGTTCTGGTGCCCGTTTTAGTTGTCGAGGATCGTCGACGCCGTGGCACGAGCGAGGCGACGGACGCCGAGGGAGCTTATCGCATATCCGGCAGATCGCGGATGACGCCGTCCACGAGGAAGACGAGCCATCGACTAACCGTCGATGTTCACTTCACGGGCGATACCGAACGCTAAAAAATTGGACTATCCGAGAGATAAGATGAAACGGATTGATCTATGTTTCAGCGTGATCGACGGTTCGATAAGTAAATCGCTACTGATATGAGAGCGCGGAGCTAAAACAAAGTATGTGGACTGGTGAAATTCCAAGATCTGCGATCGCCTAAAGCGTCATCGTGGTGCTGGATAGTAGTTCGCAATGGCATCGAGGATGCGGTCGTCGGTTCAGATAAGCAGTTGTTTCGGTTCACGGATATGTGTACACATTTGCAATCGAATGGCTAGAGTTTAAATGTGTACACGATACGCAAGTTCGAACACTCACGGGTCACAATGACAATACGGCTTCGGGGAAGTCCGATGAATGTGCTCACAGCCATCATAAAAACATTGACAGATTCATTTCGCTCTATGGGCTAAATGTTGTAATCGTTGAGTTATAGATCATAAAATTGAATTTGTGCCATTTTATGGGCTAAATTTTCGAATGATCGAATTTTAGCTCATAGAATGAAATTTGTGCCGTTGTATGGGCTAATTTTTCTAATGGTTGAATTTTAGCTCATGGAATGGAATTCGTGCCATTGTATGAACTAAAAAAAATGTATTCAGATTAAAGATCTTTTCGCGGCAATCTTCGGGCGCATCTATGGCAGTCCCTGTAAAGTGTATTTTTTCAGTGAAATTTGGAAGAGTCTGTATTTCGATATAGCGATCGGTTTTCGTGGATCAAACACATTTTATTTTGCACCGTTTCCACATTCACATTTCCATACAAATTGAATCCCCAGTGGTGGCATCGGCCCTTTTGAGGGTGAAATTGCCTGTCATATAGACCCGCCAAAGGTATCGATCTGCTGTGTGCGCAAAGCGACACAACATCAATAAACGTGTCACGTATAGGTTGAAAAGTGGATTTGTTGACTCCACCGATATCAGAGTGGGCTGTCGTACCCAAGCATAGTCTCAACGGTGTGTATCCACAATGGTCTTTGAGGCTCCGGAGAGGCAAGATGGAACGTAGCAAGCAGAGAGGCTAGACTCGAGGTCGGGAGGACTAATGCAGTGCATAGGGCACTGAGAAACTTGCCCCCGCGTCGTGTGTGATCCCGACTCGGCGTATCTCGCCGAGACGAGTATCGACTTACACGGGACCGGTCAGCCTCTTTCTACGCGGTCCATGCGGCGAAGATCTTCGACGCTGAGCTCCGATAACCAATGTATCGTTTTTTACTTCGATAGCAGATCCTGCGACACAAAATTCGTCTTGGTTCCTCGATGCCCGGCATCGGATTTCTCGAAAGCGACGCAGTCTCGGGAGGTTACATTTTTCAACATCGTTATCTTCATAACCTTAATAACAGCAAAGATCTATGACGCTGAGCTCCGATAACCAATGTACCGTTTTTTCTTCGATAGCAAATTCTGCGCGAAATTCGACTTGGTTCCTCGATGTCTGTGTCGAAATGTGTCGACGGGTCGACACATTTTTTTAATTCGACGTCAAATTTGAAATTTGAAAACAAAGAAAATAATGAGGTCAAATCCGCCGGTGCGCATGGCTTACCTTGATGATCAAGATTGACTTTGCTCTCTCCCTCTCGGAAAATTTTCCAGGAGGATAATAAATCCATGTCCCGTGAATTTCAGCTGTTCTATTGAAACGTGAAGTGGCCGGATGCGCGAGATAATAATCAACATCACGACATGAGAAGTCTCGCGATTTCCACGAGTTCTTTCAGTTTAGTTAGCGTTGTTTTGTGCACTTTTTGCATTGCCTCTTTGTTTTGAACTCATTTGTATGTCGTCTCGGCTCCTAGAGCTTCATTCTCAATAATAATAATAATAATAATGATAGTTCAGACCGAATCCTTTAGTTTATCCTTCGAATTTATCAAATACCAATTTATTAAAAATATTTCCTCCAGATCATCATAATTTTTGTTCCCATCGATACTAATTGAATCGGTGATCAAGGAATAAAATTGCTGGTCCATAAATCGTTCGGTCTTGCGTCGCGGGCTGTTCCCATCAGCACCTGATGGAACAAAGGCATGTCAGCAGCGGGACGCAACATCGGGCGGATAGCTTGACGCGCCAACGACTCCGATTATCCCGAACGTTTATTCTCACCTTCGCCGTACGTAGGTAGGCAGGTATTACGTTCCTCGTCGAAGATTAGCCGCGCTAATCGCGACTCGGCGATGCTCGATTGTGCAATCGACAATGAATTCAAAAGAAAGAAAAAAAAAATTCCACTGACCTTGTGTCATTCGCTTGTGTACCGTATTATGTGCGGGAACTGTGAAGGCTGATCATGAATTAATGATATGGCGATAAATTCTCGTTAAATTACGTCAGATCCGATGCACTGTTGCATCCGGACAGAAAAAAAAGGTTCGGGCGAGATGGCGAAAAAAAATTGGGTAAGTCAACGTCGCGATGTCGCAAAGTCATCTTAGGTGCACTAGGCGGAATTTCTTATCTTTTTCTCTCATCGAGACCGGGTGACGCGTGAGAAGGTACGGCGCGACGCACTAACGCTCCGCCGTGCCTCATTTTTCAGTAATAATAGAAGCGTCGCTTCTGATGAAATTCAGGGAGGAAGCGAACCGTAGAGATTGCGAAAGAAGAGAGGCCTGAGCTCCCTTGTCTCCGAAGTCTGGTCACACGAGGCGCGGGAACGCCGATATTTATTTCGCTCGAGAAGAAAGTAACTTCCGTAATATAAAAAAAAAAGAACAAAAATCAGTGACGAACATCGAGCATTTTTTTTATGCACCGTCAACGAAGCAAAGGTATTGTTCTCGCGATGGGACAACGAAAAAGATCGGTACGCGATTATACGGAGAAGAGGCGGAATAAAATATGAGTCTCACAACTAAGAATCTGCAGTTTTAAAAAAATGCATTGAATCGCTGGTAACTATAAAGAGTTCATTCTCAGAATTCCAAGAGAGCATTCAAAGAATCCTCGATACGCATTTGATTCGGTCGAGCCATCTATATTCATCGCTTTCACCGCTTTATCGAATTCCATTTTTCGCAGATGCTGATAACGCAGTTTCCTGCTCCAAAAATGATGTTTTATTTATTAAGCAAAGCTAATGTTTTCGCGATGGAACAACGAAAACGATCGGTAGGGAAATCATACAGAAAAAAGACGGAATAAATTACGAGTTTCACAATCAACAATCTAAAACAATCTAAAAGCCACGTGAGTTAATTTAAAATAAAAATGCATTTCTTCGTCGGTAACTATGAAGAGTGCATTCTACATTAAAGGATTCTCAATCAGCATTTGATTAGGTTGAGCCATCTGTATTGCACCACTTTATAGAATACCATTATTCGCAGATGTCGATAAGGCAGTTCGCTGCTCGGAAAATTGCGTTCTCAGGAAGAACTCCTACCAGCCTTGCGCTGGTCAGGGGTAATGCAGGGCTCTGCAGAGGGGACAAAACTTGGGAACGCCACTCGAGCGCCCTCTCGTGGACGAGACTCCAAACCTCCGTCCAATGCTCGCTCCTCCCAACAACTGCTCTCCGGATAACGACACAAATTCAGGAATCTGTTTTATCTACTCGTACTGCAAATAATGAATTACAAGTATCTTTTTCTCTAAAATTATTAAGCAAATAAAAATTTCAAAAAATATCTGTTAACACTCAACATTGTGAGTAGAAAATCTTTCGTAAATTATTTCTCAACATTTCCTTTGGGTCTAAAATAAAAATCGACCTCGTTCCGAGAACCCGAAACAACGGTGCTTCTTCGACGCAGTTCCGAACGAGCCGTTGTAGTCGACCAGTGTTGTCGATAACAATGCACCGCTCGTTAAGGGACGAACGAAGAGCTCTGCCGGCGTCAGCTCGACAGAGCGAATCGACGGACGAGCAACAAACGAAACAAAGCGCAATTAATGCGTCCTCGCTGGTCGTCGGCTGCAGTCAATCACGAGGCTGTACCGATGCGGAGTACATAGGAAGACGCCGGGTCCATTAGCGTCGGCATATTGCATAAGCATCGGACAGTTAAATAGCACCTGACTACCGGCCATTCAGGTACTGTTTCGAACGAAGGTGCGAGGTGCGTGGGTGAGGGCGAAAACCAGCGATGGTCCCAGACAAACAAGCATCAGACAAAATTGTGATTGCACAGTAGTGTTAAGAGTATGTAAATTGAAAGCATTATCACACTTGACACGCATTTGGAAACCGGACCTTCATGAAACAATGAACGGGACAGAAGTCACTGATAAGCCAATTTGTGAATCTATATTGGCGAACAGCGGAGAAGTCCAATGACCTCTTAAATTTTCCTCGTCATTTTTTCTGTGTCATCATTGACAATGTAACAGTTGGAACTTCGGCGTATTGTGCAAGCATCGGACAGTTAAATAGCACCTGATTCGGCTATTCAACCAACCCTTGACGTACGACACAGAATTTGCCAAGACGCAACATTGGAACGATTGGAATAACAAGTTCATGTGTTGAAAAAAATCTGTAGAAATTCACAGACGTACCTTAAACCGTTATTTTCTTGATGCGGCAAAAGAAACTTTATTACGAACATCCGTGTCGTTTATGTGCTTAAAAGAAGGCATGGTCGTTTGCTCTCGGCAAAAAGTCTCGTACTTGAAGGGTTAACCATCATGTAAATTGGAAGCATTATCACACTTGACACGCATTTGAAAACCGGACTTTAACGAAACAATGACTGATAAGTGAGAAGTCACAGATGAAGAAATTTATGACTTTTTGACGAATAGTGGAAAAGTTCGATGACCTCTTAAATGTTTCTGCAGGTGTCGTTATCGACAATGCAAGAGTAGTTTAAAGAGTATTCTTTCTCGGTGTTAGTAAATTTGTCGAACTGACTCTCGCGCACGGTAGAAATGGTTGAAAAATAAAACGTACGAAAAAAAAGAGAGGGTGGTATAGAAATACAAGACTTACCTATAGGCGATGCGGTGTTGGCTTCCCGTAAGCTGACGGTTTCCGGTTCGATGCCCGCTTCGTCCTCCTCGATGAGGGGCGGCGGTGGTGCGAGAGGCCTGGACTCGTAACCCCAGTGCTGACGAAACGCTCGAGCGCCCCCGTCCAGACGCACCCGGGGTAGCTCCACGAACATCGCATCCCCCAACTGCAAAACGTACCAGAAACGTTTCATATCGGACCTCGCGTGAATATAGGATATTCACCGCACCGGTATACATCGATTCACTTCAGACTACGACAATAACACGATAACGAAAAAAAACAAAATAATAATAAAAAGATGGGTAAAAATAGCATTGACAAAAGTGAAACTCCCACAACTGCGTACAACGTACGTTCCATTGACGGATGAAAATCGATACGATTCTTTGTCAGGCGTTTGCAGATATTGCCAAATTTTTTGATCCATTAACTCAGAGTTGATGGTTGCATTTATCCGATTCTATTTTGGGTAGATGTTTTTGTTTGGCACAATAATGGACCGAAAAATTCGGTAATCGTTTCATATTGGAGCTGGCGTAAATATAGGACATTCACTTCAAACGACAATAACACGATCACAGAAAAAAAAAAAAAATACAAAAATGCTAAAAACGACATTGACAAAACTAAAACTCACACAACCACGTATAACGTCCATTCCGTTGACGGATGCAAACCGATACGATTCTTTCTCAGACATTTGCGGATATAGCTAAATTTCTTGATCCATTAACTCCGAGCCTTGCATTTATCCGATTCTGATTTGGGTAGATAGGGCGACGAGGGGGGGGGGGGGCGTTGAATTTTTAAAAAGCTATTGGCACAATAACAGACCGAAAAATTCGATAATCGAATCACTGATTCAACCCCGAGAAATTAATCCAAGAGGCTCGTGTCGACGAACCGGCCGACACGAGACGTAACGTTAGAACGTCGCTGGCCGTGAGCCGAGTCGGGACTGAAGTGTCTGAATGTTTATCTCAAAATATCGTTGATTGACCCGGCGACTCGGTGACGTCACTAATTAAACCTCCGTCCAACGCCGTCACGAAGGGACATTGCACGGCTCGCTCTTCTCCGCCGCCGTCCTATGGAAGCCCGACGAAAAATTTGTGATGTCGGGAATACGAGCGAACGAGGCGAATCCCCCTCCCGTTTCGTCCATTTTACAACTCGAAATGCTTCGGACTCGAGCACGAAGTGCATCCAACCGCGGCGCAACGATTCCATGTGCGCTCCAACGGAGGCAACGATCAGATCGTAAATCTCAATTAATTCCGAAAAAAAAACACGATTCGGGCAATGAATCATGATTCATAAGCCCCGGATTAAAGTCAAGAAAGTTGGAAAGATTTCTCTCGTAATTACTCGGAAGACGAATTGCAGATTCGAATTTGATTTTAATTTGTAAATATCGAGAGAGACGATATGAAAGGCTAAACCGCTGCCGTTGGGTCCCAAAAACGATGAATTAAAATTCCCGTAAGACCGGTTCAAAGTAGAGAAATTTTTAAAGATTTTTTCCCAATTACGCGAAAGTCGAATTGCCAATTCGGATCAGATTTTAATTCATAAGATCGAGAGCCATCCGTGTCAATGATCAACAATGTTTCATTATTGCAAAAGTGTCGTAGCTTTTTTTTTAGGTCCTTTAAATACACCGGCCGAATAGCTAAACGGCAGATGAAGCCAGTAAATTAATACGAAAGCGAGTGCGACTCGTCACTAGCCAATTAACGACAGCGAAGGGTGCACCGCTGCCGTTGGTCCGGTATGAATACGATCGCGGTCGAGCGAACGCATGATCGAGCGATCGTACGAGTGAACGAGACGCGCCGAACGAGCGCAGATTCGGAAGCGTGCGAAAGAAAGATGGAGTGTGCGGGGGAGTGCATCGATTTTGTGCATAGCGCAGCAAAGCGCACAGGCGCCGCGTAGCTTCGCAGTCGCCAGTTGCACCGTTACCTATGCATGCACGTGCGCGCAAAAGAGGGGAACGAGCGCTTCACAGTCATCGCGTTAACGCAATTATTACAACGGCGCGAACGAATGTGTCCAATTATGAAACGCGTGCGCTGGTCAGAACTCCCGGCGGGAGCGCGCTCGTGCCT
This sequence comes from Amblyteles armatorius, assembly GCA_933228735.2. Taxonomy (NCBI): domain Eukaryota; kingdom Metazoa; phylum Arthropoda; class Insecta; order Hymenoptera; family Ichneumonidae; genus Amblyteles; species Amblyteles armatorius. Next base: position 10,179,420 of record OW121695.1, on the reverse strand, counting down.
AGCGAAGCCGCCCTGCGTTGCGTAGCCGCTCTACGCGATACGTGGTGGGAGGCCGACCAATTAGTACACTCGCATTCTTTCGGGTGTGCGCCGAGGCGAGGGCCTGACCGCGTTTTCCCGCAAGTGTCCCATTAGTCTAATCAGTCCCTGGGCACTTGCCGCTGCACCGGTATTCACGATCGAACGGAGAATCGCACCGATAAAGCTGGACGTCGGGTCGGATCGACTGAGATCGAGTGGCGAGGCTCGAAGAGCATATAGTTTTTTTTTTTTTTTTGCTCCGAAAGGACAAATTATTTGCACGCATTTAATAATTTATTTAACGTATGATAATTTATCTGATGGGCAAATAAATATTTATTTAAACCAATTAAATATTTATTTTTACGGGCGTCAAATAAATTATTTTTTGCTCTGAAAAGACAAATAATGGGCACGTATTTGGAGCATAGTAAAAAGAAACCTAACCGATACATTTTGGCTGACATGCTCACAAATTACAATCTATAACAGACCAAACAACGCACATTGAAAGATTTAAAAAAAATATAGGCAGGCACAAATACCGAGCATCCATAAAATTTGAGACAATACCTTCGTGTGAGATTTGAACATACATCCGGTCCCCGCGAATAGCTGCGTCCGAGAGAAGAAAAAGAAAGTTGTAGAAACATAATGGCCGGTGGAAGGAGTTGGGTAAGAGATAATGCATCTGGGGAGGGGATTTTTTTTTTCGAATAAATGAAGCACGTTTATGTCGGTATTTGAATAAATACTGGCGTGTCTTACATTAATACCGGACGAGAAAATTCTGTTCTCGTTTCATTGCACATAGCCGGACGGCGTGTGGATTCCAAGTATGTAATTAGCACCCCTTTAAATTGCAGTGTACCGACTGATTGATCTTGATTAAAGTGTCGATTCATTATTCATAATTGTTTGCCTACAAAAAGTTGTTTCGAGCAGGAAAAAATCTTACGGAAGTTATCGTTGCCTCGGGTATAACTGAAATCCGGCGAGATATCTGCACAAGGGAGAGCGGGGCAAAATGGAACGGGGCAAAATGGTCCTCGTTTCTGACGTCCCGACAGATTCGATACCGAGAATCGGAAATTTACGCGATCTCGACATCTGTGTCCTCGAATCTCGTCTCTGATGAATAATCTGTCAGACGCGAAGAGCCGACTGATCCAATAATTGATGTCTTCATCCCAGTAATTTAAATTTTTTCCTCCTTATTACTTCAACATTTATCCTGGACATCACCTCGACAATACTGATATTAATTTAATTAACACTTGTCCAGGAGGATGGACATTTTTTATCAAAAAAATTACCGTCTTCATTGCCAGCGATGAGAGATACTCATTAAGCGACCGTCCAACCGTCCGCGGCAATTAGTCACACCGGCCCCAAGCGTATATAAACTCCGCTCGTGGAACGTACGAATCACAAACAGTCGACGACTCTCGGGGTGAAAAATGTTCCGCTCGTTTATGATTGTTCTGGTGGTGGGCGCTTCGTGCGTCTTTGCCGAAGAAAGTGATTCGTACCCTACGACTTACGACTACCTGAACGTTCCGGAAATATTGTCCAACGATCGCTTGAGGGAACAGTATTACGCTTGTTTCATGGACACAGAACCGTGCGTTGAGGCGTCTGCTAAGTTCTTCAAAGGTATCGTAATTTTTTTCTATTCACCATCCATGAGACTGCACGTTGGATTTTGGAAAATCCTCCTCACGATGCACTATTTTCAAGCGCCTATATATATGATGTGTTCGAAGAAGTCAAGTTAGCCAGCTTTCTGCGTAGCTCTTGTTATTTTCTAACGCAACTAAAAAAAATGCTCTTTTTGTAATCAATCGATGTGTTTCGGAATCTAGAAGTTTAATATTGATTTCAGTTATTTTCACAAAAAAATTTGTTCTCCACCAATTAATAACAATTTTTGTGAAATTTAATTCCACTTGCCAATAAACATTATCGTCGTTCGACAGTGTTCTTTCCGGAAGTAATCGCAACGCAATGCCGCAAGTGTAACGACAGACAGAAGGAAATGTTCGAGCAAATCACTGTGTGGTTCACGGAAAACGACCCGGAAAAATGGAACGCGCTACTCGCTAAGGGAATCGAGGACGCGAAGAAGTTGAAAGCTGAGAGGGGCGAGTGAATCATCGAAATCCGCACGACGATCCCCGGAGCAGCTTCGAAGTTGATTGAGTCTCAGTGAGTTTCTGTGTAGATTATATCGGCGTTTATCTAACAATAAAAGGTGATGTGAATAAATAAATTGTTAAACGAGCAAAACAAAAGTGTTGTCGGAAGATTCGTCCCTCCCAATTGCCTGAGGAGTTTCCCAACACAAATCGGGATTTCGGTTCGTTGCGACTGCGAGCCGTGAGATTCGATAAATTCGGTTTTTCCGTACGCCGTCTCATCCAGATGATATTTACGAGGAAAGGCATTGGTGTTTTCCTCGCCATCTTTCCTCGCTCCAGGCCTCGGGAATGTCTTTCGTAGATGTTTTCAAACGCAAAACCGTGTAGGAAGAAGTGAAACCGGAGCTCGCCGCGGTTACATGTGGAACGAGACGCGCAAGCTCTCTTTTCGGCTCAAGTGCCGCGTGAATTTATAACGAGAGAATTTATAACGACGCGAACCACTTTCGAAGCTTTCTGCGACGAGGAAGCTCCCCGGCTGCGCCGCCCCAAACCACCGGATGCAACCTTGTGTATAATATTCCATCCTCTCGAAGGTTCGCCGCGACCTTTTGCAAATGCCGAAGCGCCGGAAGACCGCTCTGTCCCCGTTCGCCCGGCATGTACGTCAGACACACTCGTACACTTGTGACCTCCGACTTTGGGCTTTTGGTGCAATCGGGCCATCGAAGGCCCCCGGGCCTTCGGCTCTGTCCACAGACATCCTGCTATGGCGAGCAACTTTCTTTTAACAACTCTTCACGGAAAACGGTAGAACTAGGAAGAATCAACTTGACTTCACCAAGTTGGTTCGGCTTTGCTGCGGGACATCGCATAGAGTACCACAATAGTGTATTTACTCTGCCCGTCAGTGATGCCTGGTTCATCTGGATAAATTGCTCGATGTCAGGCAAGACATCGGGCAAGACATCGGCCAAGACGTCCAGTCTTGCCGGATGACTCGATCGGATGTCTCGATCAATATCTTCGATCCCGTTAAGTCATAGAATAAGATAACACCGAAGACAGAAACCCCGATATCAATGACGAGCAGTCTACTATGTAGAGTCAATATACTAAATGCACCCTTCGTTCTCCAGTGCCCGTTCCAGCGCGACCCAACCCGACCCGGCTTCTTTACAGGCAAAAAGGGGCGACATATAGTACGCCAAGTGAGACCTTCGACCCCTCTTCTCTCCATGCCGAGGACCGGTGTCCCTCGGGCCGTAGTTAAGCCCGAACCTGCTGCTAGGGTACTTTTGCAAATGGTCCTCCCGCTGGTCCTGCCTTTATCTGCGTATCCAACGTGGAACGGAATTAAGCCCGTACTACCTACGCATTTAATCTCCTTCTCTCGGCTACGTGTATTTAGTCGATAGGACACACGCGAAGTCAAGATAAAATACAGCCGCGTAGACACAGGTTAATCCCCGTAACGTTTGCGTAAAGCATCATCTCAGCGTGAATTCAATTTTGAACATAGTTTGCGTGTAGATCCGTTCTCGTAACTACCACCGGTCGAGCCGGAACAACCATCGTTGGGGTGAATTCGAATTGAGCGAGCTGGCAAGACAACCGTAAAGAGGAAACAACAGCTGGTAAGTAAACCAGGATGGTGCTCATCATTTTATTTTCCGGAAAAAGGTTATCAGATACGAACACCAATGTTGGGCCCGTTCGGAGAGTCGAACATTGACTATAAAGCCGCGAAAAAAAAAAAATGGATTCACCAGTGAATATCTCTCCAGCTCGAAGCTGTCGGCTGTGAGGAAGCCAGTCGCCCTCGCGAATGGATCGGAAGCTTATCGTGAGAAGCTCGCGGCATTGAACCATAAATTCTGCGTTTCATTGGGCGAGCCGGGCGCGGATGGGTCTTTCCTCCAATTTATTTTACGCGCTCCATCCGTCCTTTCCGCAAACGACGGTGAACGCTCAGGACTTCGAAGGGACTTTCGCGACGTTCCGGCATCTCATTCACCCTTTCTCACCATCCCGTACCTTCCGCCGATACCGGGCCGGTTTTTCCATCTCCCAATATCGGAATGGCTGGAATTCGATCCCGCGTCCAGAAGGAACCTCTCGCCCCTGGGTGCGCGGCCTTCCCCGGGGAATATATCCGGCTATCGTTCTTATTCCATATAACGTTTTGCCTATCGGTACTCACACAACTGTGCTCACCCACACAACCGGTCGAGAGCGACCGAGAGCGGATCGCTAAAAGATTGCGCGCGTGGCTCGGAATAGACGACCTATCACGGCAACGGCTCACGATTCCTGCGTGAATGTGCCGTGAATGAAGGGAAGAAAAGGAAGAAATGGGAAGGTTTGAAAAAAAGTTGGAAGTCCTGCGAGGCGGAGGATGGTTCGGCGGGCTGATGGTGGGGGATAAGGCGAAGACCGTGGTGGATGCCGTTCACCTTCCCGATTACCTTTCCCAACCTTCCTACCTTACTCCTTCCTCGGCCTCCTTCCCATCGCCTTCCCGAGGCGACGTTCCCGCCTTCCTAAGGCGCTTCCTATCGCTCGCTTCCTTCCTTTCTCGTCCTCAACCCCGCCGACATCGCCGAGCGCGTACGTGCCGGAAAACGCGTTACGAAAACGTGTATCCGAGATGGGCGTCTTGAAAGCTCGAGCGGGAAGGGTGGGAAGGTGGATCACTACGTTCGTTTCACTCTCGCGTGCTGAGAGCATCACCTGAAGCGGAGGGACGAAAGGGGAGGGGAGGCAAAAGAAGCCGAGGCTGAGGATAAACAGTCGGAAACGGGGAAATTCTGGTCGGGCAAAAAGAGGAAATAGAGGGGGAAAACGTGAAACGTTGCTAAAGAGGCGAATCGGAAGGATCTTCGTGGAAAATATGTATAACGCTCTAGAGAAGACAACATCCCGCGAAGAAGCAGACGATGGATCGGGTTATAAATGATTCGAAAGGCGGAGAAAGATTTTCTTCGGATACTGAAAAAAAAAATGGAAAGTAATAGAATTCTACGAGGCGATAAGAAGGGAGTGAAGACGAGGGATGTGTAAATGCTATGCTTTGTGTAAATATACCGATGCGCAGGAATAAAGTATATCCCTCTTGCGAGTGGTCGTTCTCCTGTCCCACCTGCACGGACCATTTATCTCAGTCTCACCTCCCGACACCCCTTAGGAGGCTGGTTCTTACACCCTTTGCCTTTTCTCCATCGATTTCGTTTTTACTTCAGGCCAACTACACGAAAAAGGTGGCAGGGCTCCGAGGTTTATGGCATCGAGGAGATTGAGTCCTCGCGGCAACGAGAGAAGAGTATACAGTCTGAGGACGGAGACGAATAAGAATCTGTGGATGAAGTTCGGTATCGAATTTCTTGTTATCCCGATAACTTTCCTCCTTCAGTTAATTCCGGAAGATTGTCAACGGCTCGCAGTTTCTGATCGCGGTAGCGCCGAGTTAAAGCATTACACAACTATAAATGATCCAACATGCAGTACGGCAAGAGATGGAATTCGCGGATAGCACAACCGAGGACTGCGACCAAATATGAGGGATGAATTCCGTTATCATCTAAATTTTTGCCCCAATAACTTTCCCCGTGTTCCAGTTGAGGTGAAGTAAAAGTCATTTGACGGAGCCAGGCGGGTCAGAGAGATGCCAACATTAGTCTTAAGATGAGAGTGACAACGAACGTGTTTCACTTCACCTTAATCCTGGAAGATTGTCAACGTCTCGGCGTTTCTAATCGCGGTAGCGCCGAGTTAAAGCATTACGCGGCTCGCAATCTACACCCAGACGCCCGGGGATGAACCCTATCCAACATCCGGGATGGCAAGAGACGGACTCCGCGGACGGCACAACCATGGACTGCGACCAAATATGAGGGATGAATTCCGTTATCATCTAAATTTTTTCCCCAATAACTTTCCCCGTGTTCCAGTTAACATTGGTCTTAAGGTGAGAGTGACAACGAACGTGTTTCACTTCGCCTTAATCCCGGAAGGTTGTCAACGTCTCGGCGTTTCTAATCGCGGTAGCGCCGAGTTAAAGCATTACGCGGCTCGCAATCTACACCCAGACGCCCGGGGATGAACCCTATCCAACATCCGGGATGGCAAGAGACGGACTTCGCGGACGGCAAAAACGGGGGACCGCGACCACTCACGAGGGAGCAATGGCAGTGTGTAACGCCGGGAAGTGGAGTTCCAGCGGAATACCATAGTGTACGAGTACACGAAGGTAACAGATGAGCACAAGACGGGAACAGGGGTTGGCAGACTTAATCGTGCCGGTACTATTCCTCTCGCGTCTATCCGAGCCCCTCCCCCGGGCGGCGGAGGAAGCGCGAAAGGGAAGAGGACGGGGGAAAAAGGGGTGACGCGGAGCGCGTGAGGAGCGAGTACGATTTAATCCGCACCCCTATCCGTCTCCTCGGGCGAGTCCCCTGCAAGACGAAAGCGAAAGTAGAGAAAAGAAGGGTGATAGGGGAGGCTCGATTCCGTTCCGGCGAAAGCCTCGACCCTCCGAGCGCTCCTCTCGCCGTGGCTCCCGGCTATCCGTTTGTTGTTTCTAACACGAGACAGCCCACGACGCCGCCGCTGTGCAGCGAAAAAAACGAGCCAAGAAGGGAACGCTGAAGGGAATGACGGAAAGGGGTGAAGGGATAAGCTACAGCTCGACCTGCAACACTGTGCTGGGCGTCGGATAAAATGTGTAGACGGAATGGAAAAGTCATTAATCTAATTCTTTCGATCGCTCGTAGATTGAAGTGCGAAAGGAAAGCAGCGACCGGTTCGATAAGAGGCGTCGAGGCGCAGGGTCGCTCTTTCTGCCAGAAACGTCGTGTTTGAATTCAAATGGTTGATATATTTTTTGTAGTAAATACTCTAGAGTATGATGAATCGTGCTCGAAGCTGCGTGAATCTCCCTACGAGCTTCACGGCACGCATAGCTTATTCCCGGCACGCAGGGCTCGAATCGCGTCTCGGTAGGACCGGTGACGAACGTCTGGCGTTTAGGTATGCAATATTCGTGCGCGATCTTTTTAGCGCGATTGTACCCGGATAAATAATTCAAGGTCTTTCGGTGCGTTCCTCGAACGTTCCTCAAAGACGATCCATATTTGCTCTCCGTTGGTTATTCGGATCGTGTACAATTCGCTTGAGATTTATCAACGTTTTGGCTCCGATCTACGTAACAGCCGCGAATCGTCGTCGTTTATCGCGCAACATAACGGAATCTCGCGCAATCGGGTAAAGACCTTTCGCAGCGGAACGTTTGTCCAGGCCACTGGCGTGAAAGTTGAAACGCCAAGTTGCGAGCGGCATTGGTCAACGCTGCGGAAAAAGGATTGGGAATAGAACGGCTGATAAGAATCGGGTGACCGAGCTGAATGGCCCCAAAGGCTGCCGCTGCACACGATCGGGAGTGAAAGAAAAACCCCCGAAGGCGAACCAGACGAGGAAGACTAATTGCGTTTGAAGTCGCGATTTTGGGTGATCGCCTACGGACAGTTGGATCAAAGATAGAGGTGAGAAAAAGTGTCCAACCGCGTCGTGGTTCAAATGTTTCATCTACGGAAGCGAACCTTGGGAAACGAGACACAAAGGAAACACCGAAGACTTCTTCACCGCCCCTTTCCGTCGAACTTCTGTTGACTCCTTCTTCTTCGTTTGATTTTCGATAAAAAGTCATTTCATCCGGGCGATCTCTCACCCGTTTCGATACTATTGGACTGTGTGTCAAGATGAAATAAAATTCAATACGCCCTCACATCGATACTCCGTATTTTGTTCCGAGAGGACACTCTTAAAGCTGCTACCAGGAAAATGTTGACGGGTAAAATGTACTTACAGCCATATCCTCGCTTCTGTAGGCGGTGAGGGTCTGCTCGTCCTGCAGAAGGACGCAGTAACAAGGTTCCCAGCATGCTTCGCCAGTCGGTTCGCCGACGCAGCAGTCCGCCTCTGTGGAAAAGAGGAAAAGACAAGACGGTAAAATTAGTTCCAGTTCGTTGGGAGGAATTAAGGCGGATTTCTGGCGACCGTACTGGTCGACGAACCCGAATGGTTTCTACTATTTCCACTGTGAAACAAACATCGTCAGAAATTAACATGAGAATGAACGTTGTATCGGCCTGGTGTGTTGCAAGAACTTATGAACGTATGAACGTTCGACGTTTCAGTGGGTGTATAAAATTCAGCCTTTACCCCCTCATTACTTTGGATCAATCGCCGGCTAATTGCGAAACCCCTTTCGGCGATACGGCAGAGATGCAGTGAACCGCATAGCCGAGGCAAACCGAGCCAGCCGCGCAGCACTGAGCAGTATACAACAGCGGTCGAAACACCTGACCACCGGATAATATAATCCGTTAAATCTCACCGTTAAATTGCTTAACCCAGACCCGTATCGTGGTCCACTGCGGCCAGTGCTCGACCACCCGGAACTCCATTTTATTCGCTCTTTTTGCTCTTTTTAATTACTCTCCTGATTTTCACATTTGGTCTTTGCATGGACCTTTGCGTGTAACGCGTAGCTATTGCTTATGTTACTCTTCAGATAAATGCATTCATTCTCAGCTGAACGAGAAAGGAGAAGCATGCATTTTTTTCGATTGGCTACGCTCTTGGCACTCCCCGAACATGCACGAAATGCCTTCACGTGAGTCGACTTACGGTAGAACCGCGCTTATCCGATCTTCGGTTATCCGAGCCTCTGTGTTATCCGAAGTACCCAACTCATCCGAGCCCACCGCTTTAATCGAAGTGTCGGCTCGGATAACACGGAAAACTCGAATAAAACGGAAAAAAACTGTAACTGCTACATTGTTGCATACGCGCTTAAACTTGTACAAGTTTGCTGCGTCTTTGTGTTACGAACTGTAAATACATCAGTTCCGATTCTAGAGTCAGTGTTAGAACATCGTGATGTCTCAAAAAGGAAAAAAGTCGTAAAGTAACTAATAAAATTAATGTGCATATGAAGTGATGTGTTATTTTATAAGCATAGCGAGTTTTGGCTTATCCGACATCCGCTCTCCACACATAACCTCGGATAAACGGGTTTTTACTCTATAGTTAATTCTCCGATCGCGGAGATAAAAGCTTCTAGTCAACAAGCGCCAACCTCGACGGGACCCCGATGAGTCATTGTTTACAACGAACGAACTTTATCTGGTAAAAATTTGATTTAAGGTGGAAAACAAACAATTCTGACGTTGGCATGATTTTCTTCGCAGACAGCATTCTTTGCATGTACCTTCGAACTCATTCAATCTAGGTATTCAATATTCTTCGGGGGTGAGCCTCGGCCCAGTCTCGTATGACCGGTCCAGGCTGGGCTATTGTGCCAGCAGGATCGCAAGGATGGAACTAGCTGTATCGGAGTTTAGGTAAGAGGAAGCCGCTCGGACCTCATCCATTGTATCTGAATGCATATGCATGCTCGGCTGGCACCAAGACGATAGTGCAACGCGCCTCCGAGTGTGGACAATGAACAATGCACATTGATATCGAGTGCGCGAGAGATACGTGTTGGCGCCTGCGCACTACAGCTCTGGGACGCGGAAGGATGGAGCTGTTGCGATGAGGATTACAAATTCGACCCGGGTAAGCCACTGCAACCAATGTGGTCGCGAATTATCGATGATTCTCGGGTAATCCAAATGATCAGATCCGGTTGAGTCACCGGAGATTGTCACCGAAATTAATTGATGCATTCATCACTTCAGCGCGGAGACGTTTTTCCTATTTATTCGCGCCTCGCGCACTTGGAAATTTCCAACAAAAGTTCGGCGAGACTTTTACGCCGGCCGGCGCCGGGAGGAGCCCGCGCTTTTCGAGAGAAGCGGGGAATGGGCGAACAGGAAGCGGACGGAAAAAAAGGAGATTTATGTAGTCTCGGGAGAGAGTAACGCGAGAAGGCTCCTCTCTACGCGCGGAATTCGCCGCCGGAGGAAGGATCTGCCTCACGGAACAAAACGCTGTTCCTTCGCGTCGTTAGGGAGAATAATAAGAACGGTGACGTGGGGTGAGGAGTCTTCAAGGGCTTCTCGGGTCGCCGGAAAATCTGATTCCTAATTATATTTAAGGAACTTGTTTGCGCAAAGTGGGACAATGGGTAATAAAGGTAATGGTCGTAATGAGTTCGGGTGGTAATTTTTCCGACTATTCACGTACATCTTCGGTTAATTCTTATACACACAATTTCAGTTTGCTAAAACAACTTCATGTCCTAACCGATCGCCATTCAATACACAGGTGCATCGAATGCCTGAAAGCTTTTGAAGAGGCGAATTCGGAGTGCCAGGAGAGCCCTACCTGAGAGAAAGCACCGGAGGGACATCGACGGTCAGCGCACACAAGGTTCTCCTGCGTTGTCGGTCGATACTCTGATCGTAATGAGTTAGAGTGGTAATTCCTCCCGGCGATTCACGTACATAGATTCGATGTTCTCATATATACAATTTGGGTTCGATAAAACAACTTCATGTCCTAGCCGATCGCCGTTCATATGCAGGTGCATCGAATCCTTGGAAGCTTTCAAGGAGAGCGAATTCCGAGTGGCAGGAGAGCCCTTTCTGTGAGAAAGCACCGGAGGGACATCGACGGTCAGCGCACACAAGGTTCTCCTGCGTTATCGGACGATATACTACGGTCAAGTGCGCTCAGGCATTGTCGGAGCAGATTGGAGAACGAACCACCCATGGACCTACCCGATGCTTCATAATATATATTGGGCGCTGTAGGCAGAGCCTTGGCAAAGCTCCGACACTCGAGAATATTGGAAAAGCCCCGGGAACAGAGTATAAGGGATAACGATAATGAGAATATGCAAACTGGTAACTCAACCCTCCGTAACTCGTCTTCTCTCGTCTACCTACGTGTACTCTCTGTTAGCGCGGTAAATTCGGTACGAGGTAAATTATTAAACGTGCAAAGTGCCCAATAAATAGCGCCCATGAGTTTAATTATTTATCGCACAGTAGAGTTGGAGCAAAAAGTTGCCTGGACAAATCTGGAGAATCTGAAGGAAACCGATTTGCTGGGGTGACATCATAAATTATTATTATTATTAGCATGGTGACAAGTAATGTGTCTGCTCCATGCTAATGTAAGATATGTCGGCCTGGCAAGCCGTTTTCTCCCCGCAATCACCGACCCGACTTGGTCTAATCGCCTCTTTTTTCCCAGAAACGTCGTAGACCAGGATCGTCCGGCTCGCAGCGTCACCGCCTAATCTTCGAGCGAAGATCTCATTCCATCCATCACGGCCAAGCATAAAGACTGGAAATGCCGCCAGAAGAATAGCTCCGAGAGGGAATTGAGTTAATAAAAAGAAAAAAGGAGAGAAGTCGAAAAGATATTATCTAGGAAAGGTCATCCAGAAATGTCACGGATCTGCTATCTCTGAAAGAAGAATAAATGGCAGCGAAAAATCCTCTTATACTGTTCGCAACCCTACTTCGTTGTTTTTATTTCATATCTCATCTCGGTTCTCAGCGTCTCGCTGTGTTCTCCGGTAACTATAATAAAAAACTCTCTTGGCTCCCAAGATCCATGAAGTTACGTTTCTTCCAGCATCTTCCTAGATGATCTCACGAATGTCCGTTGGTTATGTGTCTACCCAGTTGGGACAATACGTTCCAAGTTCTGGAAGTGGAGCCCTAGCTTCATTATAAGTCAGAACGGAGCACGAAAGTTGGAATCGACACTTCTTCCAGCATCTCTCTAGATGATCTCACGAATGTCCGTTGGTTATGTGTCCACCCAGTTAGGACAAGACAATCCAAGTTCTGGAAGTGGAGCCCTAGCTTCATCATAAGTTAGAACGGAGCACGAAAGTTAAAACCAACACTTCTTCCAGCATCTTCCTAGATGATCTCACGAATGTCCATTGGTTGTGTCCACCCAGTTAGGACAAGACAATCCAAGTTCTGGAAGTGGAGCGCTGGCTTCATTATAAGTTAGAACAGAGCACGAAAGTTGGGAGCAACACTTCTTCCAGCATCTCCCTAGATGATCTCACGAATGTCCGTTGGTCATGTGTCCACCCAGTTGGGACAGTACAATCCGAGTTCTGGATGCGGAGCGGGTAGCTTCGTTATAAATTAGAACGTAGCACGAAAGTTGGAGCCCCGGAGATGAGAAGCTGAGACCCGTAAGAGGTACGGTATAGACCGGGGAGGCTCCTCACTCTACCGAGTGCAGACATTTCCAACTGCTGTCAGGATGGTGGACAGCTGAGCGGTACTTGGGCTAACACGCGGCTGAGTTCCGACCCTGAAGAGTGTCGTCGCGCAACCCCAGTGCAATTCGCGAATGCTGCACGTAGGCCAGTGAAAAATATACTGGGAGGCTGCGATCGCATCCCTGGCTTCATGCGTCTCGTCGACGTCGTCCTCATTAGACGCCCTGGACCCGAAGCTAGTTCATTACCGGCGATCTTATCTTGAACTCGTTCCTTAACCACCCTCTCGTCGTCGTCGTCGGTGTTTCCGCGTGCCACTGTACCGCATGCGGCAGGCAGGTAGGTATTATACAGTAACAGCGGTAAAACCCCCTCCGCTCTGTACCACCCTGTGTTTCGCTCGTCGCTGTCCACCGCTGGGTTAATTAATGCAACCTACACGGAATCCTTTCCTTTCTGTCTTTCGCCCACTTTCCACTTCGCTGATTCCTTCCTCTTCCGTCTTTTCGCGAGAGAAAATTAAAGAGAATTCAAGATTCGTGCGGGATAGCGCTGGCAACTTCGGAACGAGCGTTGCTCGCGCGGAGTGCACGATCCTTAAAATTCTTTGGCAAATTGGATCAACTTTAGAGTGTTCTTTTAATTAGAAACGCCCCGGACTTCCTTAATTACAATTACAATTCATTGCACAGTTGTTATCTGCAAGTTCGTGCTAAATACAAAGTTGCTTTGTAGGGATAACGTTGTACTTAAAAGTTGACAAGTCAACAGGTACATCGACATTCGGACTTTGAAGGTTTTATTCGTGTCCCGACAACTTAATCTTTTAAGAGGATTTCACATCGTCTAATTATTATTATGGTTATCCAGATAACTGAAATTAAATATAGCAGGTTGTTGGGACTTGGGCGCCTCGCTATTTACTGTGGAATTTATGTAAGGACAATTTTTATTTTGGGAGATGTACGAAAATACGTCACTTCCGTTGGAGAAAAGGAAATTTTCAAATCCCATGGATTCTCGAAAATTGGGACGAAGAAACAAATTAACAATTTTCAGAAATATATATATAAGACATGACCCTGAGGTGAGTCCAGGAAAGCTTTCCATTAGGACAGAGGTAAGACGTTACCTGTATACCTATGTACGGACCTGTCAGTGAGAAACTGAGAACCGAAAATGAAGGAGAGTAACTGAGAGGACAGGTTGACTGGCGCGACGTTGGAACAAATTGCTTTTCCGATAGGCCATCGAGAAATTGGTTCGAGGGTCGACTCGTTGCACGGAAACGTGCCTAGGCGCACTTTACCAATTTCGACGAGGCGCCCGGACACGTCCGCGATCTCGGTGGCCCTCGTTGGAATTTATAAGTAGATACAGAGAGCTATATATTTCACGCTTGGGTGTCATCGCGATACCAGCACCTTGGCTCTTCGAGGACGGCACGAATTCAAGCCGGAAAGTCGTACACGAGCCAGTTTCCTCAACAGTTTTCATATCTTGTTCAAATAAGAAAAAAAAATTCGGGCGAAGATATTACCGGCTGTTTGCCGGTTGACGAGCGACTCATGTTCCAGTGTAGACAAAATCTATGATAATAAAGTCAATGTACGCGCTACGTCGACACGAATCCTTGACTTTCAATCAAACCTACGCATCCTCAAACTATTTCTATAATCCATTTTGCCCCACTGTTGAGAATGGATTTAATCACGAAGGACAACCACTTTGTTCGTGACTCATTCTTCGACGGTCGACCGATTTATACCATTTCACGGTTATTATCGGCGCCTGCGCACTTTGCTCTATGACTTTTTGTTCTTTGATGTGTGATTGAGCTACGAAGAGTTTTTCCTCTGATGTCGTCATCGGATTGAAATTTTCGTTATCGGAGTCGATTTCGGAGCTTCTTCTTCCTTCCGAACCTTCCATTCCTTGGCAGCCCATCGATTACACTATATCATGGTTATTATTGGCTCCTGCGCACTTTGCTCCATGATTTTTCGCTCTTTGATGGATGATCGAGTCACGAAGCTTTTTTTCTCTGATATTCCGTCATCGCGATCGAAGGTTCCGTTATCGCAGTCGATTTCGGAGGTTCGATGAGCTCTTTACTCGTCGAAACCTCTTCCTTCTGAACCGTACATCCTCCTTTCCTCTATCTCGAGGTCCGGCGCATGTTTATCTCGACCGCGCTCTCGCTCCGAGCTCCGGTCAAACGTTCGGTCTTGAGAAGCATCAATCGACGTGCACGTTCGCTGCAACGTCGAGGGGCCGTAACGTCCCACGTCGACAGACGCTTCCGGGTGTGCGATCAATGCGCGAACATCGGTGGATGGAGGAGGAGGAATGCACAAAGGAGAAGATACCCTCGTACGTAGCTCGGATTCCTGTGCAGCCACGTCTATCTCTAATGCTGTCCGAACGAGACCACTCTTATGCCTCTCTTTCACTGTACTTACGCCGGCCGGCTTCGCGCTATCGTCAACCATCGAGAACATGCGATCGGCCCACCTCTCTTACCATCTTATGGTGTCCCATATATACGTATATACAAGGAACTTTTAGATCTCGATCTGGAATCACTTATCCTCCAGCCACTCCCCTCGAGGCAATCGGCAAATAGAAACGCCAATGCACAACAGCCCAAGTATCGTCCTGCTATACGTTGTATATTCATTTATTTACTTATTATATATTTATTTGTTATTTATTTATTTAAATTGTAAATTTATTAAAAATTAATTGAAAATTAATGTACTTTTTGTAAAATAAAAACATCAGATATTAAAATTGCAAATATTTCGGCCGCGATTTACAAAAATTTTCATTAAAAATAAACATTTTACTGTAAAATTGCAGCACCCAAGTGTTGGAAATTTCAGAAAGAATTTATGTAAAAAAAAACGTTTTCGATAATGTTCAAACAAATTTTTTCTCAATGCATTTATTAATGTATTTATTTAATGACCGAACAAGTTTTTGTATAAGGACTGTTTACTTTTATTATCGTTCATTCTGTTTGTTCTTAATCAGCATTTTCATTTTCATATTCCCGGCAATAAACGTTACCTGCCGATCGTTAATTACCCATGATAAATGCATGCGAGTATTATCCGCCCGCTGAAGAGTCGAGAAGTTCGAGTCGCGCGGATACGTCGTGAAATTCAGGCAAGCGTTGGGTGGAAAACGGACGAGAGACACGGCGGGCGTTGAGCCTGACAATTTCCGGGTGCTAATGGTCCCCCGCGACATCGTCGTAGCGACGTTCATTTCGAATAATTAATTCCGGGCGCTACTTCATTTCGTCGGTCTAGCTACTGCCTGGTCCCGAGTCCTGTTAGTGCCGTTTCTCGTCTCCGCTCCTCCCGGCTTTGCTAATCCACCCTCTGCATCCTGCCGTATTCCTCATCGTCTTCGCTCGTCCTGACCGGTCGCGAACTCGAATCATCGTCGAAAGATTCAAAAAATTATAAAATTGCGAAGTTTCTATGCAATTGAGAGAAGATCAGAAACTACCGGACGAATTATCACTGAGGACTTACTCTACAGTAAATGGGTAAAAACGGATGCATATTTCGTGATTTTTTTTTCTCGGTAAATGTACGCTTTATCGATTTAATTTTTTTACGGTGGAAGGAGGATACAATTTGTTTTTAAGTTCCTTTGCGGTGTTCCTGATTTCAACTTGTCATTTTATAAAAAATAATTTTTTTATTTGTTTCTTAACAAATGACGTAAAGCGGGCCTTGACGAGGGGAAAAAATTGTCAAAATGGCGGCCATTTAAAAAAAGTTGACTTCTACTGTTGAATTTCGACATAAAAATTTAACACAATATTCTTGAAACTATAAACTATTCGGAAAAAAATCGATATTTAAATGTGACATAAGCTGTTAAATGAAGTATTTTGAATGAGTTAATTAGCTTCAATAATTAATTTTCTGTCCAACGAGACATTGCGATTAACGCCCGCCTTTCCGCCTCTGCGTACTAATGAATTAATAGCGCGCCGAATCCATACGGTCGGAGAGGTCGAGTTTGCCGTTTCAGTAAAACTAGGAACGTGACCCGTGGCTGCACTTGACACATTCATTATGAGCAGCGAGCAGGTGCCCGGTTAACCCTTTGCCGCAACCGAACGAACAATCCGGTGCCCGTTGCTGGGTTCCGCGCGTCAAACGCTCAACTTCTGTGAGCGTGGAAACTCCCGAGCGACGAACGCTGCGGGACAAGAGCCTTGTTGCCTCTGTGCGGACCGGCGGATGTTCCGACGCTTTGAAGATTTAATAAAATTCATTCGAGTCTGGCAGACGCTCGCAGCTATGAATGGATATTCATGGATGGAAAATTAGAATAACTCGAGCCGTCTGATATTTCTGCCGGCAAGGAGCGTCGTTTGTGAGGATCCAGATATAACCCGGTTTAAAAAAGTTCCACAAATAACTGGTAAGACGGGTATTGCGGGACTGCAGTGAAGTGACGGAATATTGAAGCGGTGAGTAATTGTCGATAATTTATCGAAGATACTGA
Organism: Amblyteles armatorius; assembly: GCA_933228735.2. NCBI lineage: Eukaryota > Metazoa > Arthropoda > Insecta > Hymenoptera > Ichneumonidae > Amblyteles > Amblyteles armatorius. The sequence continues at coordinate 10,162,524 of OW121695.1, read as the reverse complement.
AATAAGCTCGTTATTCAAAGCGACAATTCAGGACCGAAGCGGTCAGCGTACTGCGACTATTTTCAGTGTACATCGACCCTCGAACTTTTCAATGCGGTATCTTGCGTTGGGTGTATTTTTACCGTCGGGCGGTTGAACCGTTGCTGATCCCAAAAACGGTTGTTTTCAGAACTTTTTATTCGATCAATAACGACGGAGTTCGGTAACCCGAACTATTGATTTGTGGTCTTGAAGATCGTGCCGATTTAGCGTCCCTGTATTGTGTGACATTTCAGAATTAGTTTTTAGTAAGTAAATAGGTATGTCCGGTAAGTCGATCGATCGAACCGCGGTAATAAAGATCGTGTCGACTTAGTGTATTCATATTGGGTGACTATTTCCCATCGTACGTTTGTACCTTGCCGACCCCAAAAAACAGGACAATTTCAGATTTTTATTTCAATAAATAAACACGTGTGTCCGGTAACCCCATTTACCGATCTGCGGCCGTGAAGATCGTGCCGATCTAATCTCCCTGTGTTGGGTGTCTTTTTCCCGTCAGGCGCTTGTACATTGCCAATCCCAAAAAATACTACATTTTCAGATTTTCATTTCAATAAATAAATACGTATGTTCGGTAATGCGATCTGCAGCCGTGAGAATCGTGCCGATTTAGTCTCTCTGTATTGGAAGTCTTTTTCCAGACAGACACTTGTACCTTGCCGACCCCAAAAAATAGGACAATTTTAGATTTTTATTTCGATAAATAAACACGTGCGTCCGGTAACCCCATTTACCGATCTGCGGCCGTGAAGATCATGCCGATTTAGCGTCCCGTGTCTGTATCCATGGTGGAGAAAATATCCGCGGAGTCTGCAGTCTTCTCGGGCCGAATGCGGGTATCCGTAAGTGGGTAATGCCACCGGGACGAGAAAGCAGGACGACGCGGAGGATGGAAGGAAAAGGAGTTCTCGAAAGTACGAACGTCTAGGCTAATTTACCTACATCGATTTACCGCGTCGAAAAATCCCGAGCGTGCACGTCGTCCGCGTCGTCGGAGTTCCCGATGATCGTCCGTATTTCCTGTCGGACGTTCCTGCACTCGTCCTCGCGGACGACATCGTGCAACCGGACGAGGACAGGTAAGTCCAACGGTATTGTAAACCGACCGTTCAACAGGGAACTTCAACTGCAGCGCTAACTCGCCATACGGTACAAGTTAAGAGAACCGGCGCTGTAAACTGTTCGCCATGTGCCATGGAACTGACGATCCGCGCGTCGAACAGCTTCCAGCGGTCAAGAGCTACTTTAATTGGGACTGTGCGTACTAATTTCACCCGATTCAGCTTTCGCCTCCGGTTGAGTCTTTGACATTTTCCCGCTTGCTTTGCTTGTCTGATAAAAGTGCAGGAACCAATGAATCCAATGGCTTCTTTACGTGGTAAAAAATATTTGTACACTTAACAAACTCTTTTGTCCACGAACGTCCACAACTCTTTTTTTGGTAATTTTGCAAAAAAATATTTGTAAAATAGATAATATTTTTGTAAAATAGATAACACTTTTGTAAAATGGATAACATTTTTGTAAAATAGATAACGTTTCTGTAAAATGCATAACATTTTCGAAAAATTTGTAAACGGACAGCATTTTTGTGGACTGGACAAATTTTTAGTGAAAAGACAACATTTTTTTATGTAAGACTAACAAGAAAATAATTGTATACGTTAGTGGTCAAGAAACTTTGGTACTTATTCCATAGTCTAAACCCGATAGGAAAAAGCCATCAGTGACCACGTCTTTCAGTGTCGCGTAATCCGGAAACGCATCGGACTCTTCACGCCCAGTATTCTCAAAGAAGATCAAACTTATACGGTCATTGGGGCTCGGGCAAACTCTAGGAATATAAATCTCACGGTAACGGTAAAGAGCAAACTGATAAATTGCTGTTTGCAGTCGAGAAGATGCGCACTTTGATGTGCTCCATGACAAAAAATACGCCGCTCGATTGAAACTCGCCGGAATGACAGGATCGAGCGATTCCGCGCACAGCGAACGAGATGATATGCCATTACGCGCGCAGCGGTTGTACGTCGTCACGCGTGTGCGCTCCGCACGTAAATACATAGGCGAGTACACGAGATAGCGATGGGACACAAGCTCCCGAAGAGACACGGTCGGTTCTTGGCCAACCTGTCGGTCTGCCTTTTTTTTCCATGCAGCGAAACCCGCGCGCGCCGCCGTTCTCCGGGTCGCATTTGAATAGAAGGTAGCAGAGGCCTCGAGAGTCTGGCTCGTGCATGGAGAGTCGCTGATGCGAGCCGACCGAACGGGACGGGAGGAGACGTTTTATTTGGATAGGTGCGCGACTCCGGCACGAGCCGGTGCGTGCCTCCGCGCGACACCGGCGAATAAGTTCGCGACTATAAATCATAAGTCTCCTTCCCCTCCTTTTATTATTGTTTTTTTTTCCTTCCCTTCCGTGGACCGGTATCGCGCGGACCTATTGTATGCTAATGCCAATTTGCCCGTCGAGCACGGAAGACTCCGGGCAGTAATGCGCAAGTATACGCTGCACTTTTTCTTTAACACCGAGTCCGCAAGTGCAAGTGGACGGGAAGGAGACGGATAAATGTTATCGCGTAATCGCACGGTCACGGAATTAATGCATAAGTCTTTCGATGCTTTTGGTATTTGGAAAATGTTTTTATGCAATTTCCATCGACTCCAGGCAAGTTTGTTGACGCAGTTCTGCACCAGGATAACGCGCAAGCGTATATGATGCACTTTTTCTTTAACACCGAGTCAGCAAGTGCGAGTGGACGGGAAGGAAACGGACCATTAAATGTAATCGCAAAATGGCAATGATCACCAAATTGTCGCTTAAGTTTTTCGATGATTTTGGTATAAAATTTTTTTTTTTTTTATTAAATTTCTATCGATTCGAGACAAGTTTCTTACCGCAGTTGTGCACCAGGATGTACAGTGTCCCTGCGTGAATTCGTGAGTCGCACCACAAATTTCCGTCGCCCTGAGGCTCGAAGAGCGACAGATCCAGACCCTCCATGTCGCTTTCGCCGCAGGAATCGCTCATAGGTTCCAAATTGTTGCCGGTCGGTGGTGGCGGAGCTCCGCTTGCCGGAGCGTCGGTATCCTCGGTCGTGGTCACTTCCTCCGACAGGGCCTCGCCGCTGCCACGATGGCAGTCCGAAGAGAGGGCCATTTTTATCCGAACCCTTCCTCTTCCTTAATCCTCTTCAACTTACGTTGGTTCGAGCTTATTTTCGTTTTACATACACTCCGACTTTTCTTTTCACCCTTTTATTCGCACTTTGTTTCTTAGTCGCCGAGTCCTTCGTAGAGCTAGTTGAATTCGGTCACTAAATTTTTTTATTTTGTTTTTAGCGATTGTTGCTTTGTTATCGGTTTCAGAGCAATATATCAGTTCGGCTACCGTGATAGTTTAGGGTCTGGAAAGAATACAATTATTTTGGCATACAAATTTTGAAATTTCAGAACTTTGAAAATTTCAGAATGTTTCGAAATTTTTGGATTTTATGAAATTCAGGATTTCAGAAATTTCAAAATTTTATTTCAGTTAATTTAAACTTATTCATTTTTTTTTTTTATGAAATTTTGTTATCAGTGATTGTCTGTTACCAGTTTACGAGCAATATCTCAGTTCGAATACCGTGTTAGTTCAGGGTCTGCAAAATATAGATATATATATATACTTTTTTATGTGTAAATGAAAGACTCGATTATTGGCCATCTCGCGACCGCAAAACGAGCGCCATTGAGTAACCCGCGAAAAAAAAATGTAAGTACACTTTCAGCGTAAAGCGCAACGTTCCCGACAGATTCGACGGCGGCTAATAACTTTTATAAATCAGCTTTACGCCCGAGTGCTCCTAATAACTCCCGCCCGAACGGAATTCCCTCATTTTCCCCTCCCGCCTCGGCCGCTAACATTAATAAACCCTACGGACACTGCCAACTTTTTAATTACGTTTTTAACCCTTCTTCCCGGTTCTTCCTCCGACTCCCCCGTTTCACTCGGCTCGCGGCAGTGATGCCTTGGCGCCGTTCTAATTACGGGAATCGGTAGCCTGGAAGTTAACGCAAACATTTCTAGGAACCAAAGAATTGTGTTAAAAAAATTAATGAAGCGCAAATTTCATTATTTTTTATTTTTATTTCATTCCAATAAACCTGGCAGATACATTTTTTATGTCACCGCAATTTCCATGCTCGAAATTTGAAGGCTCAAATTCCAAAAAGTCCACGCGCATCACCGAGTATCCGACACTCTAATAACGGGAATCGTAGCCTTGGAAGTGAACGCAAAAATGTCAAGAACGAAAGAATCGTAAAAAAAAAAGCGAAAATTCACCGATTTTAATTTGTCTCTTTTACAAATCGTACCAAAAACATAGCGGTACATTTTGTGAAAGTAACCGCAATTTCGATGCTGGGAAATTTAGACGACTCGAGTTGCAAAAGTCCCACGTGCGTGACCGCGTATCCGGCACTCGTGTGTGTGAGATCGCGTGTGGATTTCGCGGATGCGGGGATCAAGATCATTCCGTGGCTCGGTTCCCGTGGATCTTTCGCGGGCACGTTGAACTGGTTTGGCGAGCGGCACTGGCGAATGCGCGACGGGAATCGAATACGAATAAAGTTAGCAGGCCGCGAAACGGAGAGAAATTTTCGGTGTCTTTCGGCGTGACTGGCTCTTTAGTCAAGGAGTATCCGTGGAAATGAGGCGCAGGACCGGTGCTGGCCGGCGTCGGGCGAACACTGGCCGACGCTGTGGCGGTACCGGCCCGCTGTGACGCGGATATTGCGAGAAGGCAAAGAGGCGATGGGGAAACTATAAATTACGGAAATAACGCGCCCTTCACGGTGTCCCATTAAATCGTCCCATTAATACCTTTAACGCCCAATTCTCACATTCGTGGTCCTTCGTTATGAACCATCGACATTCGCGTTAAACGCCTCACACTGTGCCATAATTGGAGCTGCGGATCCCGAAATGTCGGTACGGGCTGTTCCAACGCGGCTGGCGGACTTTGGCGAAGCACTGCGCAGGTACGTTGTACGTATCCGCGGAAAATTGAGTTACTATCGGTCATTGCCGGGCACCGCACCCTGGTCGTAAAACTTTGAGCCTCGCACCGTTGGATACGGAAAAAAAGTGCATTATTCGGTTCACGATTCCACCGGACGGAATCCTAGAGGGAATTATTAACGACGTTCCTAAAATCCGATACGTGTAGCGAATCGAAAAAAAATCTTAACTTCGTTACGAACAGGGATGTGAGGAATAAAAATTTGAGTTCGGGGATCCGGCGGTGTTTGGAGATGTGTGCGTGTTTGGGGCGGTTGCGAAAAACGAATGCCGAATTGTCGATCGAGCAGAGGCGCCGGTAAAAGTTTTGTGGGATCGGATCGATGAGTCCAAATTAATCCGGATTTATAGGCGCTTTCTGTAGGTTATCAAAGAAACTGTACTCATCGAACGGTCGGCCACCGGGCGGAAAACTGAGAATCTTCCACTCGACTGCGCGGCGCGCGATTGGGAGGAATTTTTTTCGTCCGCTATGCGCGGCGCCGAGCTAAGCGAGAAAAGGGCTTCTCGTCATCGTCGACGCGCCGGACTCGAGGCGAGCATTTGGTTCTGCCGGTTGAAGCGGGAACCCTGGCATTTCGAGGCAACGCGGAGTAATTGGCCGCCGGTGGCCGACGAGAAACTTCGGACGAAACGGTTGAAGCGTCTTCTTGACCCGCGAGTGGCCGAGGCTGCGGAGAGCATCTGGTCGGCATGGTTTCGGCTACCGGGACAGAAACTAGGCAGACCGATAAAAATTTGTCGGGCTTCGAAACTGCGTACTTGGGCCGGGCTGGTGCATCGTCGCAAGTGCTATCGGTCTCTAATAAATTTGCCGCCGGACGAGAAACCTCGAGGAGAAAAGAGTTAACGTTTGCATTCGCAATATCCAATCGCAGGGCAATAAGCGACGAATTGAGCTCGAAATGTAAAAAAAATGAAAATGCCTTTCGCAATCAAAACCGGACCCGGATGAACCGATTGTTATTTTTAAATTATTTTCATCCGTCCATTTTTCTTTCACTTTATTTTTTTTTTGATTTTTTTGCCAGCAACCGGAAGGTAGGCAGAGTCGCTCCGGTGTCGAGTAACGAGCATCGAAACCGGGCAACAAGTGTTCGTTATTCGATATCCATGAAAAATTGCGCGTTGAGGGAAAAAAGGTCATGTCGGATCGTAAAAAAACTTTTGCCGAAATAATGGCTTTTCAAGGTAACAATTTTTATTGGCGCCGCGGGCGGGTCGTTCGCGCCCGAGAATCGCGCACGCGCGTCGCGCGGAGACAATTCTGGACGAACTTCCCGAATCGCTGCGGATATTCGTGGGCAAACTTTTTTCGCGCGATTCCTCGTTCATGAACGAAAAGCCGAGTCTTCCAGAGCCGACGTCCGCACGTCCCGCCGCGTCCGTGCCAACCAAAACGGTCGAACTTATTCTCGGAGGAACGAACAGGTTTTTCAACCAGTTTTGGCGCGGAACATCGTGCCAGACTTGACCGATAACTCTACTAGGGCTGTCTATACGGAGTTTCCTTAGCACGCGATTCCGCCACCAAGACGTTCCCGGCTAAACCTTGATCTCCCGAGCGGCCGGGCCCGTTGACTCCGGCTTGCTTAACTTCGCTTTCTATCTCAATCTCCATAATCTATTCCTCGCCGATGGTCCGCCACTGCCCGCGTGCTCTGTTGCCATTATTCACGAGCGATAGCGGATAGCCAAGAAACCGAGATGCGCCGGTAGGGAATGGAACGATTTCCATGTAGTTGGCAGAACCAAAGTACTCCGCAGTCCAGAAACTATAGAAAAGCGTCGGCGGCTCGCACGAAGCGGTGGTTTACGGTTTCCCGATTGCAAAAGACAGAGGTCTTATTATAGGATAGGTGTTTATGTGCACCGTGAAAATGATTGTAAATTGAATGTACCGGACTGGAAGTTTTTATCAAAAAACCGGTACATGAAATTCAATGTACAATTGTGATGAAAAATTTATATACTTTTTCATTGAAATTAAAGTAAATTATACAAATTAAATTGTTTTCATAGTAGAATTGAGGAAAATTGTTGAAAATAAAGTATTTCCTATGGTTTTAATAGACTTAGCATTAATTTTTCATCACAAAAGTACATGAAATTTAATATACCAGTTTTTGCATAAAAACTTCCAGTCCGGTACATTAAGTTTAGAATTTTGTTTAACGTAAAGTGTATCCACCCGGTTGAGGGCAAAAATGACTCGTTGCAGTCGGAAATTCTCGTGAAGGAAACGACCGGAGTCGCCGATATTCTGCGACTGATAAATACGACTGATTCTGCGAAGTGATAAAGATCGAATGGAACGGATAGATCGGTAACAATTTTTACCGGACTGCCTCCCAGTGCGCCCGTGCCGACCAAAACGGTCCGACTTATTCCCGGATGAACGAACAAGTTTCTCAGCCAGTATTAGGGCGGAACATCGTCCAGACTTGACCGATAACTCAACTAGGGCCCTCTATACAGAGTTTCCATAGCACGCAATCACGCCGCCACGACATTCCCGGCTAAACCTTGATCTCGGGCGGCCCATTGACTCCGGCTTGTTTAACTTCACTTTCTATCTCCAATCTCCATAACTATTCCTCACCGATGGCTAGCCAGTGCCCGCGTGCTCTATTGCCGCTATTCACCGGAGATAGCTTATAGCCAAGAAACCGTCTGGGTATGAACGATACGTGTACATGCGGTGGTAGCGAACGGAACGTTTTCCATGCAGTTGGCAGGACCAAAGTACGGCAGTCCAGAAACTATATAAAAGCCTTGGCGGGATGCACGAAGCGGTGGTTTACGGTTTCCCGATCCCAATCGACGGGTCTCTTATACGTGCAAGTGTGCACGGTTGAGGCCAGAGAGGACTAGTTAGAGTTAGAAATTCTCGGGATGGAAATGAATGGAGTGGCCGATTATCTACGGTAGACAAGTTGATTTGGAGCGAGTGTAAAGATCGACTTGATCGGGTCGATTTGGATAAACTTTCACCGGAGAGCGGACAAGATATCTAAGAAGAATTCTTATCTGATCTAAAAAATTTATCGTGAAAAATAAAAGGAATTAAATATTATTCATTAAACACATCGGCAACTGATTTATTTAGCTCGCTCGGCGACTTCGTGTAAGCGTGGACTCTAATATAGTTTAACCACCCTTACAGCTGTTTCTCGGCTCCTCGTATATCGCACCGACGAGAGCCCCGTAATTAAATCCAGTTACAAACGAGACGCTGCGTCGAGCTTCGCGACGCTGTCCCACTCCGAGAGACGAATTTAATGGCATGTTTATCATGACGATTTACGTAGGCCTGCGACTTTCCTGCAGGGTCGTAAAACCCGGCGATCGTTGCTCGTTTAGCTCATCGTTGGGAGAACCGGGAAAGGATCCGGAAAACAGGGGTAGATTTGCTGGATTCTTAACCCGCCGACCTAACAACCTTAACCTATCTTCCGAGTTTGATTCACACGTTTTTACATCGTTTTTGGGTAATGCAGTGTAAAGCGATTAGGGATGGAAGAAGATTACACGCAAAGACGGAGTTGTTTTTCAAATTATTTTGCTTAATGCCGAGTAAAAAGATTGTACATGAAACGACCGAGCATCAAAGATGAAGAAACCACACGTGTGGGCGGCCCCGCCGGTTCCTTCGAAGGAGCCGAAAAAGGTATAAAAAGATAAAAGAAAATACAAAGACTGAGTGTCGGGAGTGAATACTGGCCAGTAGCAGCTAGAAGACCAGTGGGCACGGTGAGCTCTGTCTTTAACAGTAAAAGTCCTGCTAGACGGTGATAAAACCAACCGACATCGGTAGGCGTACAGTAGACAACCGTAAAACTTATGCTATAGAAGTCGAGGCAATCGGCGAATCGAATCGGCTTTAGAGGCAGTAACTTCGCCGGCTGTCTACTGTAGCCGATTGGGATAGGCGGACCACTCGCTCGACAGTGGGCACCGACGACTTCAGGGAACGAAGAATCCCGACTAGGAGCACGCGACACTTAGCGGAGAATTTACAGTACACGCCCAGATAAGTTACAAGGCTTCCTGCACTAATAAAAAAATATTAGTGTCTCAAGTAAAACTCGCTTGCGGGCTCGCCTCGAAACTTTTTGCATCTACTGCAGAATCGTGATACGGAAACATATCCAAAATTTGCGCCTTTGCAACGATTTTTCAAATCTCAAAAAAAAAAATTTGATATCTAAGAAAATTCTAAAAAAATGCATATGAATTTAAAAAAAGAATCAAGTAATTCATCTTGAATGAGAAAATAAAAACTTTTCCGAATTCTTTCTAAGAAATATATTTTTCTAATTATTTATTAATAATTGTTTGGCATTACCATTATGCAAAATCAAAGGTCATGACATAATTAACACGGTTGATTTTTTCAGATTCTTGGAACGTCTCGAAGTGCTGAAGTGTCGATCGAATTGAACTTTTGGTTGTCAACGTATGTGTGACGCATCCTTAACGAAAGGCGATTGAAAAAGTTAATTCAAGTCATCCGTCCGTCGGCCGGGGCAGCGCCGAAATCGTGCAACGCCGTTTAATCAACGCCGCACAATCCCATACACTACCGCACCAAAACACCCTCCGCAAGTTACATCGCGTGATACAACTCCTCGCCAAAAACGCACCTGAACGTGACCGAAATAACTTACGAACTAAAAAAAAATTTCCCATCGCTCAATGTTTTTTCTCTGCCCACGCCAGTATTTTTCGCCCCCGACCGCAGGAAAGATGTTCCATCCGTTTCTTGTTTACTCTCCGCGGAGGAACCTTCGAGATGTAGAGTTACGACCGCGCGCTAGAAGGAGAAATGCCCTTGACGCGTTGGCTTTACGTTACGCGGATTGAAAAACCTCTCGGCGAAATCTCACGTTTCCCGGTCCTCTTCGACACGCCTATAAAAACTGTGCTCCACCAGAGTTATTGTTCGTTCCATCGTTGATTCCCCACCCCGTTTCCAACTATATTTAATTATGCAGAATCTCGCAGCGAATTCATTTTCACGGTTTCCACTGTTCGCGAGTATTTTACAAGCGGCACGGTCGTTTTGATTTTCCGAGGGATTCTCCCTATGTACACCCCGGCTATTTGCTTTGTCCCGCCACCATCCAAATGAACATTCGCGGGGCCCCTGTTCTGCACAGCTATAACGCCCTGTGTGTGTTTCGTACCTCCGGTCGTAATCGTACTACTGCGCGGCGCACACAACGTGTACGCCGCTTCCCCTTGCCGCGTATTTGCACGATACATTTTATTCGATACATCCCCCGAAAGTCAACCACCGTGATATGATACACACAAACGCGATTCCCTCGTACTGTTCCGCGGGGTATCGCGTTGCGTAATTTAATTATGGAATACTCATCGTTAAATATAAAAATATCTGTACAATGTAAAAAAAAAAAAACTCTATTTTTTAGAGTTTTTTTTTTGGAAAATGTTTTTCATTGGCGAAATGGAGATCTTGGCCGAATGAATTGTGGATTTGGGTGCTGCAAGAAACCGATAGGTTGCGGTCGTAAAAGGATAAAAGGTTGAGGGAAATGTACGTGTCTCGGACGGTTCAGTGAGCGCGTGAGGCGGAGATGTAGAGGAGCGCATTGAATATTAAAATATCGGTACGAAATAAGATATAAATGTAATTTATCTTTAGTATTGTTGCAAAAATGTTTTTCATTTGGCAAAAAGGGGATCCGTGGCCGAATGAATCGTGGATTTGTCTGCTGCAAGAAGCTGATGGGTCGCGGTTGTAAAAAACGATACGAGGTAGAACAAAACATACGTGTTTTGGATGTTTCAGTAAGCGCGAAAGAACATCACATTAAATATGAAAATATGTGTAATTAATTTAAAAATAATGTAATTGTTTTTCGTCCAATTTTTTGCAAAATGTTGCGGTTGTAAAAAAAAATACAAGATAGAGCGAAACATACGTGTTTTAGATGTTTCAGTAAGAACGAAAAAACACCGCCTTAAATATAAAAATATTTGTGCGAAATAAAAAAATAATGTAATTATTTTTCGTTCAATTTTCTGCAAAATGTTTTCCATTGGGCAAGGAGGCGATCCGTAGCCGAATAAATCGTAGATTTATCTGCTGCAAGAAACCGATGGGTTGCGGCCACAAAAAGATAAAAGATAGAGGAAAACATACGTCTCGGATGTTTCAGTGTGCGCGAAAGGAGGAGATATAGGAGGGCACGGGAAGGGAACTTTCGCGAAATAACTACAGTTCGTGCTCGGAGTTACTATTTCCGCCTGACATGACTATCGATCGATGGTTTCGCGAAGCTCCATCTCCGTCCGTCCGTCCGTACGGTAAACTCGGTTGCACCGTATACTTGACAGTAGACCAGCGTAGGTGAAAACCTATAGTACTAACGAGAGGATTTCCTCGAACGTGAGTTTGTTATGCTGCTCGACGCCAAACTTATTTATTGCACACCCTTCGTTCCGGTTATTCGGCTCGGGTTACACGCTAGGAAACACTTGGCTTCTCACGGACATTTAAACTATCATCGTAAAACCGCCTCCCCCCTGCCGATGACGAGCGCTTAATTCGCGGCGTCTGACGTCATTTTTCAGAACCCATAAAAATTATATTTACTGCATCAAACCCTCACGGAGAAATGAATAAATTAGTTAATAAATAAAATAAATATTTTCCTCCCTTCATAAAAGTTTGGAAATTTTTTAAACATGTCTCTACATGAATCCAACATGTATATCTCAAAAGTGATAAAGATTATATTGATTTTGTCATACCCCGGCATAAATCAATAAATACATTATATAATTAATTCAATAAATCTTGTTCCTCCTTAATACATGTTTGCATATTTCCGGGTATGTCTGTACATAATATAAACATGCATAGGTTAAAAGCTTGTTGTAAAAGTGGTAAAAATTATATTTACTGTATGAAACCTTCCCAAATAGATAAATAAATTCATTAATTAATAAAATAGACATTATTTTTCCTTAGCACATCTTTGAGTAATGTTAAGCACGTCTGTACATAAATTCATCATGTATGGGTTAAAAGTGTCGAATATGGCGCACCCCGATGCGCGGCAAATATATAAACGCCGGACAGTGCCATGTTCGCCACTCTCGTCGTATTTACCCAGCACGATCGAATGTACGACATACAATGAGATCGAAAAAACTTTTATGTTTTTAAGGAAAAAAAAAGATTCCCTCCGGACAGTCGGAACGAAAAGGTGGGTGAAATTCATACCGGCGCTAAAAAACGAGTTCCGAAGGTCGCCCCGATCATAGACACTTAAACTCCACAATGGCTACACGTGCGCCACTCATTTTCTTAACGCACACCGAGAGCACTGTCTTTACTCGACGCTTCACGTCGCCTTTTCACTGTTCTCACACAGTATTTTAAAGCACCAATATTTTTCGAGACGTAGCTCGGTGTATTCCTCGTGAATTTGTGTCACCCAAAGATACGTCGTCGAACTGTCACATTTTACCGGGATAACGGTGCGCGCAGGCAACACGAGGTGCACGCGGCGTAGGTCTCCCGAGAACTGACGACGCGGGACAATGCTCGCTGCGGCGAAAAGCGCCGAGCGCCGGCGGAGATGGCCGAACGTTCCGAAGACGTGCCCGGTGTCAGCCGAGGCGCAAAGACCCCTGCGGCTTTGGCCCATCCTCGACTCTCGCTACGGAGAGGACAATTTAATTTGAATACAGGAATAGCGTATTCCTGCATTCATCAAAGTATTAAACTAAAGAATTAAATTGAACAAGAGCCCCGGTTGCGAGAGAAGTTGATAAAAAGATTATAACAGGCACGGTGAGAGACAAGCGAGGCGCCCGACGAGACAGCCCGCTTTGTTTTCCTTTTTTATTCCTCCGCGAACTCTGAACTTACTATAAAATATTCGGACTTGGATCAAGGTTGTTACTCGCGCGTCAGCTAATCGAATGAGTGTTGTATTACGAAATTTTGTAAGCTTCACTATTCAAGTTTCAAGAAAATAGTAATACGATAAAACATTATTTTACACTACCTGATAGCATTCTTTGGGAACTCTTAAATATTAAGATAGATCGAATTTCGGCTCACATAGTTTGACCCTAAGCAAAATTTGGCACATGAAAACAACAAGATATTTATTTAAACAGAAATTTTACCACTACAATTTCCCGACCGATAATAAATGTCCGATACATTGTTTTTAACATATGTAAAAAAATTGATTCTATCTAACCGTCAAGTTCTTGCTCACACCAGCTTGAAAGACTTTTTAATTAATTTATTTTTTTATCCTACATCGCAAATCGCTAAGGATTTTCAGGGAACGGGATTTTTACCGAACGGCTCGGTAATAGCGCTGGCTAAATGGTCCGTGCGTACTTTTAGAAAGTGTCGGGGTGGGGGGGGATGTATAGAAAGCCACAATAATAATCGTTGGCTCGGTTCATTAGGCATTGTAGCTACGGAGCTTGATGGATCTCATGCGGAGAGGATGGTCAACCGGATCAACCGGTGAGATGCAACGAGGACGATGAGCCTCGAGATGGATACACGAGTTAATGACGAACTTTCCACGGGAGAGATTGTAGCGCGTCCAGTCGACTGCAGTACGGTTCTCCCGTGGATTGGCCGGTGTGTGCGCATGTGGACGGAACTGTAGAGCACACAGCAACGGTGGCTCGGTGGCGCACACTGCGGCGAGGAGAATGCAAAACACACGTGGACACTGGGAGCATGCACGGCGGTGCATCGAAGAATTGCACACCGCGGTGCGGGACATCATATGGCTGTTGCGACTCCGGGTGGGCGTATCGCAGTGGCTGCGGACCGTTGCCGTACGCCCTCGTCGCTGACCCTTCGAGCTACACATTTTCGCAACGTTTTACTTAAGGCTCGGAACTATACGCATGAAAAAAATATACACATACGCGAAAATATATTTTTCATATGTTAAATACACTTTTTATTACATTTTTTTATACGATTGTTGTGTCGATATGTTATTATTGATATTTTAAGAATGTATCGGGGCAAATATTTTGAAAAAATAGTTTTGCGTGTATAAAACGTATATTAATTTGTATACCGAATATATTTTCGCGCAAAATTTGTTTTCAATTTTTAGATATACTTTTTCGTCCGCATAGATAAGGGATTTAGATAAAACATCGATATTAATTTTTTTTCCGATTAGATTCGCTGTTACTTCGGTGCGCAAATGCATGACGAGGACAGTCGCAAACCAAGGCCGTTCACCACGCTGCTATGAGAACGGTATGAATAATAAACGCACGTGTGGCTCACGCGAGGTTTCCGCACGTGGAGCATTAGAACGTACGCGCGGCCGCTCGTACCGCGGCGAGCGAACCAGCACAGGAGCGAGGTGGATAGCATCTGCGAGCCCGAAACATTCGAAACGCTATCTGGTTGATTGGTGACCCGAGCACATATCCGGTCCGCCCGTTCGCCAGGCCGGCCCGCTAATAGTTCTTGCGTGGATGCTTGCGTGGAGCCGCGTAAAATGAGGCATCCGAAATCGGCGGTGCGCAGGCGCACGCGGACTTCGCGCGCGTCTGTGACTGGATGGGCGAAGAAGCATTCGATGTCGAAAATAACCGAAAATATACTGCGAACGAGCTGGCGAAGTGAGAGAAGGGTTCTCGAGGATCTCGTTTTTTGGACCTTGGGGTGGCTCGACCGCACGGTGCGTGACTCTGCGATATTTAACTGTCGGAGACCGAGGACTGTGCACCGTGATGAATGCACTCTGTGAAGGGACTTAGCGTCGGTGATAAACCAAATGTATCGCCGTTTTACGGCTCTCGAAGTAGGCAATTAATTCAATGCAACAGTCTGTTCTCAGCTTTTACCGATGCGTCTTTTTATTTTTACAAATGCCTGAATGGAAGATAGTGGCAATTTAAGCGAAGTGAACTTGAGCACGGCTAACTTAAGCAAAGAGAGTAAATTTGACACGCTGTAAATGCGTATACTGAGAGGAGGACCTTGGAACAAGTCGTTTAGTAAATTTCGACCTGGGAATATGGCACACCAACGCCACCACCGGCGATATGTGAAATTTTCACAGGCAACTGCAATTTTTACCCAACCCATGTGGTTGACTTTTCCGGAATGTGGGTTGGCGAAATTTTGCGGATCTGACTAAGAATTTTGTGAATTAAAAATAAGAATTTCTTGGATAAAACTAAGAATTTCGCCGATCAAATTTGATTATGCATGTGTACATAAAAAAAAATGTAATCGACATAATATTCCAGAATAACCTACAAACCCAAAAGAAACGGTTCGTGATCACGACGCCTCTGATTACTATATTTTCTAGTAGGAAGATCTTACATTCTTGCAAAAATTACAGGATATCCGAGTAATATCTGCAATACCGAAAATTACCATATTTTCTAGCACAATATGTTGAGTTTAACACGAATGCTTACCAGCATGTCGCTGCAGTTCCCACGTACCTGAAAGTTCTGTCGGTTTGTGGCAGATTTATGATAAGTGTGTGTTTGAAAAACGACCCCTCAAAACGTTCGATCAATTTAGTATAGTGTTTCGCGATGAGATGCCTCCTCCCCCCCCCCCCCCCCCCCCCCCCCTCACCCGGCAGCGGAATTATAATGCCGAAAGTGGAAGCACAGTGTTTCAGCTAAACTGCCAAGATTGAAACCTCTCGCATCATCTCCACGGAATTTAATTTAACTTGTCCCAGTACTCGGCAAAGTGAAATTTATGGCACTGACGCTTTCAGCGGAATTCGCCATAGAATCGTACGCGATTCTCCCTCGAACGCATTTCCGCGATTAAAAAAAACGAACCAAATATCACCAGGGAAATCGCCGCCCGCGTATGTTTTCTTTTTTATGAAACTTAGCTTTTTTTTTATATCCGCGTACCGAACACGCTGGCAATTTTCGACGATTCCATGCGCGACGGCAACGGATTTTCAATGAAAGACGAAAAGGCATGGGAAGAAGAGGCGAAAACAGGAGAGACAATGAGGAAAACCCGATACGCTGTACACCCCGAGTTTCAGAGTTTCTTTTTTTTTTATCCCGCGTTTCGTGCCTCCATCCGCATTTATCGCGAGTACGGCGTTCATCTGCTGTCGGAACTCTATGGGGTCTCCATCCCTATGGGCGCCACAACTCATTCTGCCCTGCGAGCCCGCTGGACGCCGGCCCGGGGCTATTCCCTTTTTCCCGCCGGCCCCTCGGCCTTTACTCCGCTAATACCCGGTTCGCGCGTATTTCAACATTCGACCGGCCCAAATTGGCCCTTGCTCGCAATTTTGGATCGGTCGTATCGTGAGGTCGATGCTCTTAAAAATTGAATCCCCGGCTCGCAGCAGCGACAGGTGCAAGTACGCAGCAAACATAATTTCCCACCACCAAAAACAGCGACTCAGTACGGCTCATCGATCTCCCGCTTTGCATGTCGGAGGAAATTCCAGGCTCTGGGTTAGAACGACTTTGAACTTGAATTTCTAATGGATTTAATCCCACATAGAGATCCAGTGTTACCATTTTTTTCAATTTCTACAAGGCGTGCCATAAGGTTTTGCATCGCGAAGAAAATTCCAAGCTTTGTGTTTACAAGACTTAGAACTTAAATTTCCAATGGGATTCCATCCCAGTTGGAGATCCGGTGTTACCATTTTTTTCTATTACTGTAAGGCTTCTCATAAGGCAATTATTCCCTTTTTCCTTGACGTTCCTCAACCTTTTTCATTAACTTTGTCCTTAAAACGACTTTGAACTTGAATTTCTATCGGGATTTAATCCGAAATAGAGGTCCGCTGTACCCGGTTCGCGTGTGTTTCAACATGCGACCGAAGGAAATTGGCCCTTGCTTGCAATTCTGGATCCGCCGTATCGAGCGGTCGGTGCTCTTAAGAAACTAATCTCCATGTCGTAGCAGCGACAGGTGCAAGTGTGCAGGAAACACAATTACCGTCCTATTTCCATCAGCAAGAGCAACTCTGCACGGCTCATCGATCTGCCGCTTTGCATCTCGGAGAAAATGCCATGCTTTGTGTCGAAACGGCTTTGAGCTCGAATTTCAAATGGGATTCAATCCGATATAGAGGTCCGGTATTACGATTTTTCTCTTCTATCCCCGTGTCTGTCCGCGCATTCTATTACAGTCAATCAATCCATTCCAAGTCCATTTTTGTCGAAAAATTGTAAGGGTTACCCCTTCTCATTTTTCCACTTTTAAAATGGCCCGCGGGTTGCGGGCGCCTTGAAGCGTTGAGAAGCGATGTGAATGACCGGCGAAGAGGCTCCGGCACGCCTCGAGCCTTGGGAACCGATTCTTGAGTACTACGCCATCAACGAAGCATTCCGATAATTCGGTAATAACCTGCTAACGCGGAACGACTGTGAACTGCTATCGGTTGACTGACTGACTAATGAAAAGTACTGTAGAGTCGGTCGGATTACAGTCATCCGTGGATGGACGGACCTGCCTTCCCGATACCGGTTATGATAACCGATAACCGATCGGCTTTTTGCTAAATTTGAAATCTCACCTACAATAACGCAGAGTGAAAGAAAAAAATATGATCAAATCTCGAAACCTTGTTGGAAATATTTTGCTTCCACTTTCAGTCGGTGGTTGAGCATTTCGCAGGCTGCGCTAGACAATTCCACCGGTTCGGAGACTGGGGACGAAAAGGAAACGTCGTAAAAAGAAATTTCAATATCCATAGAAACAGGATCGAGACGGGCGGGAGAGACGATCGTAAAAGTCAGGAACGTAGGATGGAAGTATGTTAGGCTTGCGATAGTTCGGAACATGCGCGCGTCATATTTTCATTTCTGGATGACGTGGGCCGGGATGGAGAGGAAGGTTCGGAGATTTCGTGTTCACTTTCGTACGAGCGGATATCGAACATCCGAACAGACAGAATTCGAAATAAAGGTGTCGGGGCAACGCAGGTGCTCTTGCTGATCGTCCAGTTTTGGCTCAAGCATTGTCTGTTTCCCCGTAGAATTTCATGATTTTCCACTTTACGACTAAACGGCCAGCAGAAATCGCGGGTATGGGAAGTCGAGGGAGAAGCCGACGTCGACTCGATCCATGGTGCATGCACCGTGCGCAGACATCTCTTACGGTTTTGCCATTAACCGCGTTTACACGCGCGACGAAGCGCGTAAGCTGCGATCCAGTTATGCCAGTGTTCTTCCTCCTTCCTATTTCTTCCACCTCAATTTTTCGCCGACTCCGCTTCCTCGTAGATGAAACTGATTCCTATCGTCCCTATCGGCATGAAGTCTTACTCGCATTCAACGCACGAAGGCATTTCTAATTTTATCTCCTCGAGCACTCGCGTTTCGTTACATGCAAACGATCAAATGTTATCGCTATGGCGGCTCCGTACGTATGTCTACTACTTATTATTCGTGACTCACGAGAAGTACACTGAGAAAAGAAAATGGTTGGATTAACCAACAGTGGCGGTGGCAAAGCTGGAAAAATGCAGAGTCACATTTGCACAAACATTTTTTTTTTAATTAGAATTTTTTTTTAAGTTTCTTGTGCTCGGAAAATGTTGAAAAAATCTACAAAGCTAGTTGATCAAAAATCACATCTTTTTGTAGACGACGTTTTTTTTTTGTACGCCCAAAAGTTTCTAAGATACAATAATTTTTTACACTGTGAAAAAAACAGTAAATTCAATGTACCCAACTAGAAGTTTTTATGCAAGTTTATATTTTTATCATATTTATAGATATATAATGCTACAACATGACGAGCTTGTAGCTTGATCTAAGGTCAGGATTTTGGGTCTTCGGACTTGAAGTGGAAAGCCCCGTATGTTTACGATCCTCTCCATCCTCTCAGCCTTCCCTCCGACGTTTTATTTTCTCGCGGAACGAAAACGCCCGGTGCGCATGCGCGATCCGAAATGCGATCGAGTGAATGACGTCGATTCAGCATTGAATCGCGTGTGTCATCGCAGCGCCGAGCGGGCCGTCGCTTCGGCCTGGAAGCGAGGAAGAAGCAATGACTTACGGCGGCGGCCACGACGAATCGGCGGACATCAACGCCGAGATATCGGAGACTCGCGGATGTTCGGAAGTGCGTTCGGGCGCGAACGCACGTCGATGATCA
The DNA here is from genome assembly GCA_933228735.2 of Amblyteles armatorius. Classification (NCBI taxonomy): domain Eukaryota; kingdom Metazoa; phylum Arthropoda; class Insecta; order Hymenoptera; family Ichneumonidae; genus Amblyteles; species Amblyteles armatorius. The sequence continues at coordinate 10,143,262 of OW121695.1, read as the reverse complement.
AGGCCGGTCGCGAACGCGCTTATTAACCGCACACTTGTTTGCCGAGCGAATCATACCAGAACGGATCTTGTAGCGGAGCGGGCATGCAGGCGAACAGCCGGAGAGAACAGCCTCTAATCCAGTCGGCCTCGAGAGCAGCCCTGTGCCGTTATTATTCCCGTCACCCGTTACTCGATCGTAAAAAAAAGGAATATCCCGAGTCACACACCGCCGTTCGACCGTCGCCGTCGCTCGCGCTTTCCCGCACGGAGAAAAATTGTTCTGTTTCTCTAACAAAAATGTAGATCGTCAATAATTTATCGTTGTGGCGGCAAAAATATTTTGCTGCTGCAGCAAAATATTTGCTGTCATAGAAACGAAGAAATAAAATTACGTAAATAAAATTGTTATTCAGACTCGATCGCTGGTGGATAATTTTATTTTCATGTCACGCGTAGGCGCGTCCGGTTCAGCGAGAGTGTTGGACGAGATTTTTTTTTTTTAGTGTAACATTCGCCACTCGACTGTGTATTTTTTTCTACTTTCGATCTACGCAGTGAGGTATTTTAATTTTTATGTAAAAAAAGTGTTAACGGGCAAGATTTATAGAAATGAAGAAATAAAGTGAAATACATAGAATTGTCACTCAGACTCGTTGGTCGCTGGTGGAAAATTTAATTTTCAAGTCGCGCGTGGGCGCGTTCGCTTCAGCGAGTGTCGGATGAGGATTTTTTTTTTGAGAAGTAGAAAATCAACGAGAAAATTAATTTTTTCACGTGCAGTGCGTCTCGTCACCGGTGCATATACGTATACACCTGCCGTATCGCACTGTGCCGTAATCTATAGTATCAGCGGAACGTGCGGTACCATTGAATTAATGAAAAGGAGAAAAGCTGCTGCTTGAATGCCGTCGACGGTCGGCTATGAAATTCCGGCACTCCAGGCTCCCGCTTCTCTATGCTACGGCTACCTATGGAATATCCGTCGACGGCAGCGGGAACGAAATTCAACCAAAGACATTCCTGCGCTATTCGCGAGCGTGCCGAGTCGCCGACGCGCGGCCATTGGGCAATTACTGACGGCAAAAGTCTCGGGCGAAATCCCTCGACTGTTCGCCACACTGTGCCAGATCAAAACTTTCGTGACAATGATGATCAGAAAAAAAAAAAAATCTCGATTTTTTTCACCATAACAAAGATGGTGATAACAAAAATTAATTAAACAATTAATAAAATTATCATGGGGTTTTCCTGTCGAGGAAAACTTCGCGATTAATTCGCACCAAAACAGATTCCTAGGTCAGCTTTGATGTAACTGCATGAGGGCGGAAAGAAAGGGAATGCGTTTGCATTCCTTTTTTTTTTAAGGATTATTATTACACAGTAAAAAAAAGTTTGTGCTTTTTGCGACAACTCACCGTCCGCAAAGGTCCACAATTTTTTAATTGTCAACTTTCGGATCGCACAAACCGGCTCTAGTTTTACGAACCAAAGTACAAATTGAAATGTTTCGTGACAAGGGGAAAAAAGGATAGGTTTGTATGATCGAATCTCAGTAAACGAGTCTGTCAATTGTTTAACAAAATTATTTTTACGAAATATCGTATTCCGATTTTACGGAATCATTTTTGCGAAACTTGGTATTCCGATTTTACGGAATTATTTTCGCGACACTTCGAATTCCATTTTTGCGAAATTATTTTTCACTGCGCAGTTGGAATGATTCAAGGTTCTCGGTGTAAACTTTTTCAAATACCTGCGCGATCAGTAATTTGGCAATTACGGATAGAAAAAGTCTCGAGATCGAAAAAAACATGCGTTGCTTTAATGCCGAAGACAGATCGGGAGCGAAAATCACGTATCGTCAAGTTTTCCTGTGGAGCCTCTTTCACCGAGTACGCGACGGAGGCCAAACTTCCGCACTGAAATAATTTCCCAGGCCAGCTTCGATATAACTGTACGAGTACGCAAAGAAAAGGAATGCGGTTGCATTAGTAGGGACGGTTCAGGGCTCTCGGTGCAAACTCTTTGAAAAACTCTCCTGGCACTTCCGTTCGCGGTATTCAATAATTTTACCGAAAGTTTCGCAGCGCGGAGGAGGAGGAGGGGGGGAGGTGCGGGACTTGGAAGCTTGCACCGTCTCTGCTGCATCGTCGCTCGCTCGGCGGCGCGGATGGAGCGACGAAAAAGGACAGTACGAAAAGAAAAAAACGCGGAGATGGAAGTGAGGGAAGTTGGCGAAGAGCGCAAAGTGCTTGGGATAAAGCGGAAGTTGAGCGGGATAAAAAAGCGAAAAGAAAAAAGAGGAGGAGCTGAAAAAAAAAGTTCGAAGCCGGGAAGGGGGGCGGAAGTGCAGGGCGATAAGATGCGAACCTCTTCAGCTGCTCACTCCATCCCAAAGTTGTTCGGGACCCAACTTTCGCGAACTTCGTAATGACGTAATTAAGGACATCAAGGGTAAAATGAAAACTCGGGACACCTCGCACGACTCCGCCTCTCTCGACGATAACAATAACTATGATCTTCGGGCAACGGCAATAATCATTGACCTTGGCCGAGGGAAGTGTTATTTCTCAAATTGTATCGTAAAATACATTTATTCACACTTAATTTACTCTGCAATTTTTGCGGGAGAAATATGGAGAGAAGGATTCAAATTTTGTGATCGAGCGACCGTGGTCGATGGCCAATTGGCAATATGCAATACAGGTGAAGAGAGATAAGTTTGTTAAGCATCAAAAACTGTTACATGTTATGTATTGTTAATAACCTCACTACTACTATCACTATCGTTGTGGGTAGGTTTTGCGCTCGAGCGATAAACATCGTGGGTCCAATTTTGCGGTTGAGCGACAAATATCTTCGGGCAAATTTTGTGGTTGAGCGATAAATATCTTTTGGGCTCGATGCCAAAGTGGTGCGAGACGTAAGTTTTTGCGTAGTTTGTTGGGACTTCGTAATTACGTAATTAAGGACATCAAGGATAAAATACTTTTGACGATAACAATAACAATGATCCCCGGGCAACGGCAATTATCACTGGCCTGGTCCGAAGAAAACATTATTTCTCAAACTATATGGTAAAATACATTTCCTCACACTTTACAAGCAATTTTTGCGTAAAATATGAAGACAGGGATTAAAATTTCGCGGTCGAGCGATAAATATAGTTGCGGGCACGAGCTGCGTATCGACAGGTGGTGTGTGCAGCCAATGAAACATAACGATGGCAAGGAAAACAGAAGAAAAAAGAAATCGAAGACGGAGAAAGAACTCAAGGCCAGCATCTAGGCGGATAAATCAAAGGGTTCAAATGGTGTGCACGAAGGGCTCGCGGTGGGTGCCCCGACGCGTGGGATACAAATGAGACGTGAGAATAAATCCTCCGCTACGAGAGGATGAAGAAAAAAAAAAAAAAGAATCCGCGCGAGTGCATTCTCAACGCATCCCCCGACCGCGAGACATAATTGAGCCGTCCGCGGAAACATATTTATGAAATACACGATGTCCGTTACTCTTCGCTTTATCTCGTTCTCTTGGCCGGAGCGTGTGTACGCTTCGGCTAGTGCGTGCAAAATTTTTTTACGGCTTTTAATTTGTGGCCACTCGGCGCATATATATATATATATATATTTATTTATGCTCGCCAGTTCGCGGTCCCTTAAGATGGTTTCTCATGCCCTTCCCTCCAATTTTATTTCTCTATTCATTTATTTATTTATTTATTTATTTAGTTATTTATTTATTTGTTTTTTTATTCATTTGTTCATTTACTTACTTATTTAGTTATTTTTTTTTTTAGAGAAGAAGCATGGGCAATGTTTGGCCTCTTACCTGGTAAGAGGCGCTTCTGTTACCCTCGCGCCACTTTCCAATCAACCTTCCGTACCAGCGGGGCTCGCCATTTACCGCTTCCTGCATTGCCGACGACGCCGAGACATCGGATATTTTGTCGCCTCGTCGTCCCCGTCGCGGAGCAGAGGCATCGGAGGCGAAGAAATTATTACCCGCCGCACGCGCAACTTTTCCTTACCAAGCGACAAGCCGAGTTACCATCTCGAGATCGCGAGGAAGATAACTCGTTCGAGTCGCGCCGTTGAAAGATGCAATTTTGGAAACCCGTCGATCACAATTTTCGCAGCCGAATTTACTGAACGCGTCGATCAATCCACATCGATCTTCGATATCGGAGCAATCGACATTGCTATGAGTTTTTTTTATAAAAAAAATTAATCAAATAAAAAAACGACTTGCTGCTAAATAAAATCCCCGACGTATTCCGCCAGGATTTGCATGACTCGCGATGAATATGGGTGACGGATGTGCGTGAACGAAAGCTGACCGGAAGCGATCAGCCGGGTTGATCGAAATTTAAAACGCTTCGCTCTTTTATCCGCCCAATTTTTTTTGTTTAATCTGTTTCATTTCAACCCCATTTCTTTTTTTGTTTAATTCTTTTTTTTTCACAGCGGGAAGCTATCGATAGTTGCCTCGATTTCGCTCTTTCGATCGAAAGTTAAAACGCTTCAATCTTTTATCCGCTCGATTTTTTTTATCTGTTTCATTTCAACCCTTTTTCTTTTTTTGTTTAATTCTTTTTTTTTTCATGGCGGGAAACTATCGATAGTTGCCTCGATTTCGCTCTGGTCTGCTGCATCGGATGCGGCTGCAGGTGCATTTTAGGGATATTCTATCCAGCGTTCCCTCACGGCGTACAAAAGCCTCGACGGGATTTCTCGTTATCGCTCCGAGCCAGGCAGCGAAAACATACCCAGCATCGTTTACCGATCGATCGATATTGTCCATTGTATCTTACAAGCGTGTCTGCACTGTATACGCTTTACATATGGGGCATTCCATGTCAATTCGACAAACTCCTGTTCGGGACATCGTTAATAAGAATTATTACATGTCGATAATGCGTTGGAAACCGCTGAAGACCGCTGAAAAACTGAAAGATTCTTCAAAATTTGCTAAAGATCGGGGAAAATAAATCGGGGGTTTAACAAAGAATGACCTCTAGAATCGGCAAGCCCGAAACGCTGCAGCGGCCAGCACGTCGGGTCCGGTAACAAGCAGTTTTGGGCGAGACGGTAATTTTCGTTCTATGATCGCATCCACCCTCTGGCTTTTGTCCCCCGTTCCTGGTCCCCCCTCCTCCGCCACCCTTCGCTGGCCGAAATAAATATCCCGGCTGCACGGATTATTGTTTCGCACGGTTGAGTGAGCCCGATGCAAGGTTGATTGATTTTTTTATACCCTCCTCTCGCACAATCGATATTCACATATACATACACATGCGACACTAATGTGCGGTAACAGCGACCAAGAATTTTGACGGGAAGTCATTATTTTCGAACGAGAAATCCCATTATTCTGGACCTCGCGAGATCCTCGAATCAAAACTTGTTTATTAAAAAATAATAACAATCATATTAAAAACTAGCAGGTATGTTGGCTCGCGCGCTTGCATGGATCACATGGTTCATAGTGTGTTAAAATTCATTCCATATGGAATGGTATTTCGGATTTATACTAATAATAATAATAATAATAATAATAATAATAACAAGAATAATATTAAGAAGAATAATAATACCGAAGTGAACGTCAATTTTTCAGAATGAAGAGGTTGGTCGCATAATGAAAATAACATAATGGGGCTGCGAAGACCGTCGGCTACGAAGAAGTTGACTTTCCATAAGCTTCGTCGTGGTGTAAGCAATCCCTATAACGTCGCCGAGTCGGCGAAATCCGCCGACAGGGCAACTTTGCTCCCTCGAACAAGTTTGCTCACCGACTTGAAAGAATAAGCTCGCATTTACCTTCCGCCTCCCGCGAACACCGGAGCCCTTACAAATATACATTTCACGCCGACTACGACGATCCTTTTCAGCCTCCCCGATGTTTACCGTCAGTCACCGGCGTTCAATCTCGTCCGAAGGCCCTTCGGGATTCGTGTCTTATATCCACCGAGTTAAGACACGGTGAAGCGCCGTAACATCCAAGCGAATCCAAAATCATACAAATTAGGGTAAAAGTCAGGGTGACATGGACACGCGGGTGATTTTTCCACCCGAGCACAGACAAAGATCTAAAGGCTTGTTTTTAACCTTGAACCTCAAATTTTCAGTGTCTAAAAAATCATAGCCATATCACCCCGACTTACCCTATGCAAGTCCATGGTTGAAAAAAAAAAAATCCATTTGCGTGCAATCACAAAACCAGGTCATACGAGCGAGGCTGCGCATTTTATCATCATTAAAGGCTCAGAAGTACGGCAAAATAAAAGTTGCGGAAAGTGGGTCGAGGAAAGCAGGCAGTGACTGTACCGGCGACGGTCGTGGTACAATAATGGCAGGAATATATAGTGCCGGATTATAATGTCGTGGAAGAGCTTGTAACATTATTATGTCAGTATACGCGCCGCTCTCTCGTTTCTGTCCGACCGGCCTATCGAGTGCGGTACGTCGATAATGAGATTCCGCGGGTTAGAGTACGTACGTGGCAACGAGAGAGGAGGGTAGGAAAGGAAACCGCCCCTGCCCGACGCTGATGGTTCTCGCCGTGTCGCTGGGTCGACCAACTCCCCCGTGAAGACCCGGCCGCCTCGTCATTCCCATGTGGCTCAAGGAACGAACGAAGGAAATAAGGGTACGCGAGTCCCGGACACGGACGAAAAACGTCTGAATAAAATTCAGATGCGGCCGCATCGCCTCCGGGGGACTCGGGAAATGTTTCTCCGATAAATTTTGAAGGAAACAAACAAAGGGCATAATCCAAAGGGACGGAGGGAGCGGCGGCGGCAAAGCCGCGGGTACGGCCGAATTCCGAAAGGAAGAAAAATACGAAAAGAAAAGGAAATCCTTCGGGAAAGGGAAGATACGGTCCGCCGAGATTTGAAAGTTTGATAAAATAAGCTCGGTCTTGGGGAAAAAAATGAGAAAAATAAATAGGGTTTTTGTAAGGCTGGCCGGTGGACTTGAAATCATTCGCGAACTGAATTTTGACCCTAAAAACTCTAAACTCTAAACTCTAAACTCTACGGTCCCAGAAAACCCTGAATCCTGAACCCTGGACCCTGAATATTTAAACCCTAAAAAACCCTGCAGACTCCAAACCCTAAAAAACCCCAAAAAAACCCTTTAATTAAAAATATGTATATGCTAAAATATTTGCGAATCTAATAACTATTGAAAAAATGCCGTACTCAGTTTGAATATTGGTCGAGGGGCTGCGGAAGTCGAAGGAACGAAGAGCCGGATTTTCGTTAAATTTAATCGGAAAGAAGCTCCACACGGAGACAGCCTGAAGGAAGCTGAGTCCCGGTGTGCGCGGCGGCTAGGAGAGCATCCAGACGAGGATGAAAGGATTGGTGAGGATTCCAGAAGGGGCATCAAGTAAAGTATCCGTTTTCAACAGCGCCGCGCACACACGTAGCCTCTTTGATGGAGTTTCGCCGGATATGACGGAACGGAGCAGAAACGAGCAGGGCGGGAAAACGCGCGTGTGGGTTAACTCGTACGCATGAGCTTAGGGAAGGAGGTCGCGAATGCCGCCGTGCATATGCATGGAGTTTCGAAAGCTCTCTGGGAAGCGGCCTTTGCGGGTTCGCCGCGGGCCGTACAGTCCGCTTCAGAACTTGTCGGATCAGTTGTAAAAAAAAATTATGCCCATTTAACCCTGGATGGATCATCGGTGAATTTCCTCAAATTTTTCTAAGGCGCTTTTTCCTCCCGTTCGGAAAAAGGATGCGCGCCAATTTTTGCCCAAAGACTCGTCTCACCCAATCGAGCAAATAACAACGACGAGCGCTCGACGACCCCGTCCTTGTCGGCGGGTCTCGTCGACGCCGGCGACAGAGTTCGGTCGGTCAGGCATGAAAATTCTCCACCCCTCGTCGCGCTGCAACCCCCGTGTAGTCGGACGATGATCGACCTCTCCCGATCAGCCGAGCCTCGCCTCCGCGTTCAATGCCCGTTGCGAATCTGTCACCTTCGTCGCGGCGAGTCCCGTGCGAGAACTTTTCAATCTTGGTCTTACAACCTCGCCGACGCAAATCATCCGGGCGAAGACTGCACAGTAAAAACGTTTGTACTTTTTACAACTTATTTTTCACAAAGGTCCGCTTTTTTATGTTGAATATTTTTTTATTTTTTTTTACTCCGGGCATAAAAAGAAACCTCGGAAGACGCACGGTTAATCCGCTTCCCGATTAATGGTGGTTTTATTGTATTCTGATGTTACGAAATTATTTTTTACTGTGTAAACTCATCGGTCGTTTTTTTAGGATGGACGCGGACTGGCCCGATGGGTGTAGATTCGTCTTTAAATACCGTCCCGGTAATTTCGGAGCAACAATGCGGAAACAATTTTCAGCGAAGTGAAAATGAATGGGGACGAGTTTGTTCGAATGGCTCGCCGCGGGCGAAAGGGTTTCGGTGGTTCCAGCTTGCACTTACCGGCGGAGGTTGAAGAGGAAAGTTTCAGCGGAGCGCATTCCGAGCCATGTGTCGTGATGCATTGCCGGTGGCGCGAGGCGCCCCGAAGTTATTCATCCCTCACACCGCCGAAGCCTGAGCCCTTGGTCTTCGGGACAGAGGCTGGCAGATCCGCAGCATCCAATCCGCACGGCAACGGGGGTCGTTGCGAGGGAGGAAAAAAAACGGGGGTCGAAACAGCGTCGAGCCTGCATTGAGCTACGGCAGGTCGCTGGAGGGCAGACGGGAAAGCGAGCAGGCAAGGGTTCGATTTTGCACGGGAAAAGCTGCCCTTTGGAAACGGGCTCGTGAAGGGTGGGGAGATCGTTTGTTACCTTTTCTGTCAGATATCGGAGACTGTATGACAGTTCGACGAACCCGCAGCTCTTGCTGGAAAAGACTTACCACTACATTTGCTGCAAAGGCATTGAACAATAACTTGTTACAATTCTTATAACAATTTTTTTTATATACTTATAATAATTGCAGCGATAAGGGCTGCAGCATTCCTCACCGTTACACTTCGCTTGTTATGTTTTCTATCGCATTTCGGAAGTTTAAAAAAAAAAGCTTTTGCTCAAAAAGACCTAACACCAATTTTAGTGCAAACCCATTCAACAATTACTTCATATAATTCTTATAGTTATTTTTTTTTATATATACTGCGATGAGGTCTGCAGTATTCCTCACCTGTACTGCCTATTTGTTACATTATGTCTCGAATTTCGGAGACTGCTTGACGGTTCGACGAACCCGCAGCTCTTTCACGAAAATGCAATTTTTGGTGGAAGCGCATTTAGTGATAAGTTGTTAAAATTCTTGTAATAATTTTTTGTTTCTTGAGAGTGAAGAGCGATAAGTTTTGCAATATTCCTCACCTTTACTGCCCGACCAGAACTCCCTATCGTAAACCTACATTGGTGACGGTCTGATGGATCAAACGGGAACCGGAGTATCACGCCTACGGGGAGAAAAAGCTCTTGGGACAGCTACAGTGGTGCTTCTACGTCGGCTCGACGACGTGCCTTTAACGATCGCGGGGGATTAAATTGACGCTCGTCAGTAGTCCCGGAACGCGCGGAGGGCTACAAAGGCCAATGTGCCGGGGAATGAGACGAAGCGTTTCTGGTGGGCGATAAAAACTTCCCTCCCTATCTCCACTTTCGCACCAGCCGCTCGAAAGTTCCTTCTCTATCCAAGTGCAATATTGTATACTAAAAAAAATCACCGATTCACAGTTCCGCATAAAAATTCGAATTAAATTGAGTAAATCGAATGCAAAGATTACTAAGGCAGTCCTTTCGTTATATCCGACGCCGTCTTAGTTTTAGAGAAAGAAAAAAAAATAATCTCAAAATATTATTAACAAATTATTGAAATAAAAGATTGTGCAACAAATTAAGTGACGTAAATTTTTTTTCTTACGAAAATTATTTGTTACTTTGAATACGTATGCATTTTTTCAGAATTATTATTATGAACAATCTTTTCAGCACCTCCAATATTCCCGATTTTTTTCAGATTTTTTTCCATCCAGAAGTGTTTGCAATTTCTCTGATTCCTCTCTCGAACTTAGGTGGCGTCAGACGTAACATAAAGGAATAGTTTAAGGACGAGGCAGGAACAGGTGTGAAGTATCGGTTCGCGTCTGACGCACGTACGAGAGTGCGGAACGCGAATCCCGTTCTATCGCAACCGATCGTAGATGCACGTTAAGTGAAACGATCCGGGACATAAACGTTGCGCATAAATTTCGCGTTAAGTAGTAAAATTACCGGGGCCGATAAGTTCGCGGCCATTCTTCAGGGAAAAGCTCGTTCTAGCCGGGACGGAGAACGAAAGAACGAGGCTCGGTCCGCACTCGGCTGCAAGGTGGTCCCCGCACAAACTCTCATGAATCACCGGCAAACCTTTTGCCCAGTTATTATACAGCTTTGCGAGCTCGCGCGGGTGGAGCAACAATGGGGACCTGGCAGTAAATCCTCGAGGCTAGACAATTCACCTCTTGCGAGAGCTCCCCGGTAACCGTACCTGTAGTATGCACGGACTTACGTATTCCGAAGGCGTAACACGTGGACCCGACCTGGTAGCCGTTAGAACGTGTTCCAGGAACGCACACTAACCGAGTGAGAAATCGCGACGATCCGCTGACGAAGAAGATGAAGAGGAAGCAAAGGAAAGAAGTTTTAAAAAGTTTGCGGGTCGATTTTTGGCTTCCTCATAGAGGAAGCTATGCGCAGAATTGTAGTAAGTGAGAAAGTTGCGTGCAAGTAACTTTGCAACTTTTTTTGTAAAGTTAAAAAATTTCTCTGCATCTCGTTAAGATGGAACAGTCGAATTTTGGGGCAAAAATTGTAGTGTAGAAAATCGATAACTGAAATTTGCATGATTCGTCGAATACCAAAGGTCTTTGATCAAAATATTATATTTGTGTGCAGTTTTAGGATGATAGCTCAAAATTTACTTTCAGACTATTTTTAGTACAATGACATTAAAACGTCGATACTTTTTTTTCACTTAAATATAGCTTTCTCTATAAGGAAGCAAGGATAGGAGAATAATATCCATCGAAGAAAACCTACAACCATTTTAAAATCTTAATCTAAGTAATAAAAAGGGAAAAATAAGAAAAAAAGAAAATCCTTCCTAATACCGAAGCGCAACACGGGCTGAAGGACTCAGGTCGATGTCCCTTTGTCAATACGATTATCCTTAGGTATGAAATTTACTACAAGATAACAGATGCAAATAAAGGGAATACCATTTGTCAACAAATGTTCTTTTACACCTACGGAAAAAAAAACAATGCTATTATCCGGATAAATCTTCCCCGCAGAATTGTTCATTCACAGAATTTCTTGTTATGCGCCTTTGAAATTCAGCCAGCAAGTGCGGGCATTAAAAGCGGCGACTTTTGCAATTCAGCTCGGAGAACGACACGCTGGAACTTTGGACCATGCGGGTAACGTCTTAGCCGCGCGCCGTAAAACTCTCCTTTATTTTTATTTTACTTTCCTCCGGTTGTCCCGACCGCGCATTCTGTCCCAGATTTCTACAGCTATTAAGGTGCAGCTTTTTTGCCGCAGATTTCCGTAATCGTCGCGAGTAAAGGTCCCGATTGCCGGAGGCCCGCGGTGCATCGCGAACGAGAGTCACGATTCCCCGCTTTCTATACCGCGAGACGGGCGCGCTGTCGTGCAAATGTTATTTTATTTCTCTACCTCTTTTTCATTCATTTATTTTTCCTCTCCGCTCTACCTATGGCGTCAAAGATCTCGGGAGGATTTAGCGCCAGACGCGTCGATTCACCGCCAGAATCCAGGTTGCACACCGTGCAAAGGAGCTCTCATCGATGCACGCGCATGAACCAGACGCGGTGCAGACTCGCCGGCAGCGCGACACGTTTCCATCGAGTTTCTTCGACGCCGCGAACTCGAAGTCCCTCCGTTCGTTCGCGTATTCCGTACGGACACGTACGGAATACGCGAAGATTCACCGGGGGGCAAAATTGAAAGCCGGGCGAACTTTCGAGGCGCGGAATTCAATAACGCGACGGTGCGACAATGCGACTTGATTACCGATAACCAATTAACGGGCGCGACTCGTTAGCGCCGTAAGGGCGTCACCCGCATCACGGCGTTGATTCATTTGTAGCGGATTTTTTTTGTCGCTCCATATAGGTAAGGCGCGATGTAAACTAGATCGATGAAGCATCGATGGAGCTGGTTTTCGGATAGGTCGATGACCCTACGACTCGCTGCGTCGTGAAGACCGGAAGGGTGCGCGAACGAGACGGCGCAAGATACGTGCGATTATAGACGAAGTTGCTCTATATACGTTGCGATAAGATAGATAAAGAATCATAAAGGGGGAGAGGGAAAAAAAAACAATTGAATATCATTATATTTACGTTGAAAATCCCAAAATATTTTTACTGTAATGTTTCTTATCTTCTGACAAATGTTACGTTCCTCATTATTGTTACTACTATTAGTGCCCTGTCTTATTCTCAGCCATATCGGGAGCGCAAATAAATAAATGAATAAGCTTTCTTATTATGTGTGTTTAATTATAATTTTAAGTTTTATGCCTCTCGGTCTGACTCGAATTACCTGTAATTGGGCTTTGCCCATTTATAATGAAAAAAAAGTAATGCGGTATGTAACCTAGATGATCGATGCCGCATCGATGGTGGTTGTTTTCGGATAGTTCGATGACCCTAAGATTCGCTGCGGCGTGAAGAATGGAAGGGGTGCTCGAACGAGGCGGCGCACACGTGTAATTACAGCCAAACTTGCTCTATATCCATTGCGGCGCTGCACAATGGCAACACTGTCGGCAAACACACACAATGCGCATTATTATTCGACGATTCTGGGACAAGTGTACATTTGTACACACTCGAAGTTCCACAGCGGCAACGGAGTACCCAAGTCTGCGAGTTGCATTGCAGCACTCGTGGCAGACAATAAACAGGTGTGCGCGCCTGAACCGTTCGAGCTAAGAGTCGGAGCAAGGTGCGCGCGCGCAGCGTCGGATTAACCAGAAGCTGAACCGCCGCGGAAACAATACAAGCGCATCGAGCAGTTCGCCCGCGGCTCGGATTATTAAATTAATTAATCGCACCAATTACGATAGAGACTAAGGATAGTCACGCCCGACGGAGTCGCTGTACCACATAGTGCGCACCAAGTTGATGGTGCACTCTGGATAGACGCGAACCACCGTTAACGACTGCCCACCGAAGCGCGCACTTGCATCTCCTTCGGAAATTATACGAACGTTACTTTTCTCAAAAGAAAGGGCCGAAGGACTCGGATCGATGGTCCTTTGTCAATGTGTGTAATTATCGTTAGGCATAAAACTGGTATACGACGTTAGAAGTTGAAAGTTGGAAGTTGGAAGTTGGAAGTTGGTTAGAACTTATAATTTATAAGTTATAACGACTATGTTTCGCGTCTGTGGAGTGAACAATTGTTTTTTCTTCCTAAAGCAGTGCATTCACAGAGACTTGGCAAAGATGAAATTTTACATCATTCAGATATCGTCAGGGTCGTAAGATGATAACTGTATGAATGATGCACTCGGCAGGGGCGCGAACCACCGTTAACGACGGCCCACCGAAGCGCGCACTTGCATAACCTTCGGAATAGATAAAACGTTACTAAAAAAAAAAAAAAGGCTGAAGAACTCAGGTCGTTAGGTGTGAAACTCGCACAATTCGATAACTGTATAAATATAAATACCATTCGCAATAAACTTCTCTTACGCTGCTAAAAAAAATAATTAATTAATTAAATTGAAATAAAATGTATGCATTTTTAACTTCCCGTCGCCTGTTGTCGCAATTTTTAATTAATACAAAATTCATGCTCGTTTTTCGCCTAGAATCGAATGTTCGAGCGTTTTAACTCCCCGCCGCAGTCAACTGCTCCGTTGAGACACAGCGAGCCGAATAAAGAAAAGAAAAGGGAACAAAAAAACAGCGAACGAAAGCGAAAGGAATAATTTACGCCCCAAAGAGTATAGAATTCGTTTCACGCAGGAGAGAGCGGGGTCGCTCGTTGCCCGATTGGATTGCCGGTGCAGCGAGTCATCAAGAAATCGCAATTAAAAGTGAAAATCTCTTGCGCGCCTCGTCCTGCTCTGCTCTCGTTGTCGTAGATGGAAACAGGGCGGGCTGGGCAGGGGGTTGGGGGGGGGGGGGGGGGGGGGGGGGGGTTGCTCGAGAGCCTTCGTTGAAATCGTACAATTAATTTTTCCACTCGTCGTCTACGCCCTCCTGCTCCGGTAGCGAGCAACCGGTGAGCGGTCGGTTAGATTTTATTTGATTTCGTCTGCTTTCAGTCCGCCCCAGCAATCTTGCTCGCCGTTCTGTCCCCGAGTCGCTGGACTTCCGTTCTCCGGCGTCGGACGCGAGCGCCTGAAGCTCGCTCTTCCGAAGCGCGGATAACAGAAACGATTCGCCGAGTGAACGGAGCTTTCGCCCTTTGTTCGACGACAAAAGGGGGAAATATTGAAATTGGAGCGACTCCCGTATTTTCGTCATTGCGATCCCCGAGAAAGAACGAACTACGAAGAATCGGCCCTATTCTTTCGCGCGACTCGGAGACGAATGATATTTTTATCGATCACAATAGAAGTGTTTTCCGACAAAGGACGAATAAAAACAAATTCTCGATTTGTCGAAACGAGTTACGATATTTAAAGAAAATACTCTTTGCTTTCTGTATAAAGTATTATTAATTGATAATTCATTACTAGGCGTCATGGTGACTCGCGCTATGAGTATCTGTGAGGATCTGTGCATATTTCTAAGCATCTGCGACTATCCGAATAAGTATCTGTGAGTATTTGTGCGTATTTCTGAGTATTTGTTACTATCTGTGGGTATTTCAGAGTATTTGTGCGTATCTATGAGTATCGGTGGGAGTGAACATTAATTCAATCGACTTGAACTTTATTATTATGTAGATTGTTATTATACTAAATTTATATTACTATAATTAATTATTAATTTTTTTTAAAATAAAAATACCTTCATCGATGTTGAGTCACTACGCTAAAGATTTTCCCAGAATTGATCCTTGCGCACTTACCTGTAACAGAAAAAGAAAATAATATATAAAAATTGCTTAGCTGTTACAAGATTGATGTGCATGTTTGGCATCGTGAGTGGTCTCGCGGTGGCTTAATTAATCATGACAATGAACCAGTGGGATGCCGGACGGATAGTGGGGTAAATGTTACATCGCGTACAAGCACGTATCTATCGACGCGATGAATAGAGAGCCGGGTCGCGTAGGCTCAGACGCCGACGGCGTCCGTTGGCCCGACGAAAGGTAAAAGCATCGGCAGATGAGCGGGGATAGACCGAAGAAAGTCGCTAATAATTAGTCGCTTAATTGCCATCGTTGAATAGACCGATGGGCTAATTGGTTTAATTAGACTCGACTGGCTTTCTCGTGGGCGCGACGAGAGAGCGACTTGCGGGGCGTTGTGTCATTCCTGTCCCGTTCTTGTTACAGCAGTTTCATGTTCCAGAATTCCTACGGTCAAGAGGGAATATCGACGATTTGTAAAAGTTTAAAAATCATCGATATTATGTCGAATTTTTCATGAATTTAATACATTAAAGAAAGTTTCCATCAACGGTAAACTTGTGCCTAAAGGTTCGTTGGAGAGTGCATGCAAAATAAATGAAATAAAAAAGGCAGCACTTTATTCTCGACGTGAAACTCCTCTTTCGCGTTTTGATTTAGTAATAATAATAATAATAATAATAATAATAATAATAATAATAAAACAGGAAATATCGACGATTTCCAAAAGTTTTAAAATTGTCGAAGTAACGTCAAGTTTTTCATTAATTCAATCCATAAAATAAAGTTTCCATCGACGGCAGACTTGTGCATAAAGTTTCGTCGGAAGGTGGATAAAAAAATAAACGAATGGAAAAAAAAGACCGCACGTTATGTCCGACGTGAGGCACAAACACTCGTCTCTCGCCGCCGCGCGGTGAAGATAATTAAAACCGCTAAGGTATCGCGCACCCGCGCGCGATATCTCCCATCAAATTGGCTTTCCTCGTGAAAACTAATTTTAAAAAAGCAGTAAATCGTGCGGCAAGGTTAAAAATGTGCATACATATAACTCGTCACGAAATGCGGGAGGAGCGTGGGTGGATTGCGCATGCGCGGAATAAAATATGAAGGCACGCAGATAACACGCCTACACGCGCGGGCTAACGTTTATACGCGAACCGGATGAAAAGCCATTCTCGTTCGTGGAAAACAAACATAGACGAGGCCCCGGACGAGAGTTGCTCTTGCCAAGTGAACGAAGAACGAGAAAAGCGTTGCCGCTGCCGGCGCGGGTCTAGCCGGTGGTGCTATTTATGAGAAAAACGACGAGTGCTCCGCCGAGTCTCGGTACGGTGTGGCGAAGAGGTCGGCAGGTCGGAAGAGGAAGAGGATAGCCGGGATCGGATGACCGGGATTTATTGTTTCTTCCTTCCGACGCAGACATACCTCGGTCCTCCCCCGACCACTCGACCTCCGTTTCGACGCTCTTTTTCTGCTCTCTCATTCCCCGTTCGCCGTTCGACCGACTTCAACGGCGACGAAGTACTTCGCTGTACTCGCTGCTGAAAAACCCAACTTAAAGCGACTTTCTCGAGAGCAAGAGGCGAGAAAAAAATATTTGAAAAATTGTTACCCGATAAAAAGTTGAAGATCAATGTAATGTAATTGGCAATTGGTTGAAGATTAATTAAGTACTGCAGAGACCTACAGTATTAAAAATTAATTGGCTCTGCAGAGATCTGCAGTACCGACGCTTAATCAATGAATAGCATGCAGTTTCGGTGTCCAATTTGGGTGCAGCATTGTATATTTTCCATTGAAATCCTCGAATGTCCCGATCGCATGTTTACCTTCCCCGTTTCATCAATTAGTTATATCTAATTCGCGAAATCAACCGGTCCGTTAATCTCCATCGAAAGCTCCGTTCCCTGCGGAGCCCGCTCCGTACCCGCCGCTGATTTAACGCTTTTGAATATGGTAAAACACGCGTCGATGGCGATAGGATTAACTGGCAAAATAGAATTGACTCGATTCCAGTCCCGACCCGACTGGCTGCCTCGCGATCGAGCACGGTATTTGGTAGACCGGCGCACATCGCCGATCGACGGATCGATCGATCGAATCGAACCGCTGACTCAACGCGATCCACCGTACGGAACTGACACAGTCGGTGCATTGTTTATGCAATGCTGCTGCTGCAGGTGGTATTGAGGACGGGCCATGCATCGAACGCGTCAGGATTCGCGCGCGGAACGAAAACAACAGCCGGCTTATTCCGCGTATCTGCATTAAACTGGGAAACAAAGCTGACGGTCCGGACATTATCGCGCTCGAGATAAGGCCGTGGCTTCGTGATTGCGGTTAACTCTGGGAAAATTTCTGAATTGTTTGATTGCAGCGATCGAAACGGGAAAAAAAAATTAACGTAAATTTGACAAAGCTGTACCGGTCTTAGAAAAAGAAAAGAAAATGTAATGTACAGTTTTAACTACAAGTTTGGAGCGGTATCCGATAAATGCGTGTTATCAAGTAAGTTATTCGGACAACGCACAGATTCCAGTAAGCTCGACCCCATAAAATGTCGTTCGGCTTAGAGGTACGAGTAAATTGCGGAAATTCCTTCGTTGGCCTGGTATCCCAGAGTCTGGAACCGCAGTCCAGTGCTTACAAACCATCCCCGAGGGAAGGAGGGACCGTGGCTGGATGGACCAAGGGTCGGAGGCGAATTCACGGATCGAGAAGTAACATTGTGCAGCGTTATTCTATATCGCGCCATTCCGGAACGCTGCACGCAGACTTTTCGAAGCCCTGCGAAGTTTGCCGGGCTGTCACTTTACAAGTGTAGCAGCACGGTATCCGGGGTGTGGAGGGGCGGTTCTTCCCTTCGCGAAACCCACTTTCCTTAAAGAACAGTCTTCGGACCGCCATGCGTCCAAGAATCGGTTTTTGGTAAACCATTGAAGAAAATTAATTGGCCCTAATTTATGTTTTTTACTCTATCAGAAAGTTGAGTTTTTTATTCCATCAGAAAGTTGAGTCTTTTATTCCATCAGAAAGTTAAGTTTTTTTACTCCATCAGAAAGTTGAGTTTTTCACTCCATCAGAAAGTTGAGTTTCTACTCCATCGACGAAATTCATTCGTAAAGAAAGGCTGTCGTTTCGAGAAAACTGAACGAATATATGCCTCTTCGAAAATTAGCAAGGAAAAATGTAAACTTTTGCAAATTTTTTCTTACTCCACGGGTAACTTGCAACCTCACCTTCGGACGCTGAACTAAAGATAATTCCGTTTCCTTGGTTCATAAAAAAAAACTGAAACTTCTCCGAATCCGAATGATAGATCTCACGTTTTCCACTGTCGTTATTTTCAACGGCGACGCGCCTGTTTGCTCCGGTATTGACCGTGCATTTTTCTATCCGGACCACGGCGGGACTGTCGGAGAGGCTTTTTCTTGCATCGGTGCGGCGAAGTGCTATAATAATGGCACGGGCAGTGCGGACCGTTTGAGAATTTACTGAGAAATCGAAAAGGGCTAAATTATTGGGGCTGCAGGTCGTACGATCGGGCGTCGGTGAACGACCACCCGTAAGCTCTCCCCTCTCCCCCCCCCCCTGCCGGTAAGTCGAATAATGCTCGAGAGAACGCCACGAGGTTGTACACCACGTTTTATTCCCTCTAGAATTTTATTCCCTCGGAGCACCATTTTTTACTCGCTTTTCTCGGTTTGCCAGCCACAGGGTTGGCTGCCTCGCCGCGCAGACAGCAAAGACGGTCCGATGCACCGATATAATACCTCCATTTATTCCTCCTGCACCTGTCGGAATCGTAAAAACGTCATTCGACTCTCGATCATCGAGATTTCATGGTCGACCAGCTGCAGGAACCGAGGATATAATTTTTTTGTTGTTTTTTTTTTATCATCGTGAGCGTATAATAATTGAAGTACGATAGGGTGCAAGAAGATGGATGGTTCTAGTACAATTTATGGTTCTAATGCAATTCCAGCGAGGAAAGTGGGGCGATTAATTCCGTTTTTATGTAAACCTTTCACTTTCGACGATTCCAGCCGCCAGGTAAAACAACGAATTAACAAGATGTATCGCAGTGTTTATGTTTCGAGTTACGAAACGCGTGACGCCGCAAACGACCGCAATCGAGATTCCTCGTCACGATGAATCATCCCGCGATCAGGTTGCAGAAGAGGTCTTCCACGTGCGTGAAATGAGTCACGAACAAAGCGTCGAATAAATTGTGCGAGCACTTAGCTTCACTCCGATAGCTCGAACTCTTTCCGAGTACCGTTTAAGAGCGACGAGCCAAGAGGAGCGAGAAAGGATACACGCGAGTGTTGGTAATGCCGAAGGTGAGCGGAGAGTCGGCAGCCAGAGAGCCGCGGGCGTGAATCGCGATCGAGAAGCAGTGTTCACAGAGGAGGAAAGAAAATTCGAAAAGTCGGCTCGAATCGCACGTTTGAGAATCCAGCTAGGCGATGATGTGCGAGGAATCTAAACATAAAGATGACGCGAGCGACGGTTATCGGCGAGAGTTCGGCTCGACGTTTCTAGTCGTCTTCCTCGGTCGAAGAAGCTTCGCGATTGATCATGCGTTCATTGATCATTGTATCCCAGCTTCAGCGTCCATGTGGTGGGCACTGCGTTGGCTAAGACTGCAGTTAAGTCATCGACTTAAGGCAATGAGTCAAGGAAAGCGAGAAAGGGTGGACGCGAGTGTACGCAATGGCGAAGGTCAGCGGAGCGGCATGAATCGCAATTGAGGAGCCATTGTGCGCAGAGGTGAAAAGGAAATTAAAAAGTCGGCTCGAGAATCTAGCTGGGTGATGATGTGCGTGCTATCTAGAGACAAAGATGACGCGAGTTATAGGCTGGGATTCGGCTCAACGATGTGCGGTCATCTTCCTCGATGAAAGAAGCTTCGCAATTGATCGCGCATTCATTGATCATTACTTCGCAGGATTTCCGTCCATATCGTTAGTACCGCGTTGGCCAAGTCTGCAGTTGAGTCCAGATCAAAGTAAGCAAGAAACTTCGAGTGGGACATTGAGTAAGCGGAAAAACGATTAAACGCGATCCAGGTTCGACTTTCCTGCAAGAGGTCGTCAGTTGTTTGGCGGTTATTGCGCAATAGCGCCGGTGAAGCTAGCTGGAAAGCATTCCGATGAGATGGGAACTTAAAAAAGCAAGGAAATAGAATCTCGTTGTACGCAAGACCGCCGGTCGGTGAAGCAAAAAGAGTCACTCATGTGTGGTGTTTCGGTTCCCACGCCTTCCCGTCCGGTTCTACCGGCGCGCTCTCCGCACATACAAACAAAGATAATACACACTGTACGAAGCCACCAGCCAAGATAGCTCAGTCATTTGTAGCTCTGCCGCTGGCTAGACGCCTACCACCTCAGGGACAGGTTTCCACGGAATTACGGACGGTCAGGACAGAAAGCGAGACTTCCAACACCCACACATCGTAGAACACGGTACATGTATTAAGCTGTCACCCTATTATTAACCGGAGAACTAACGGGAGAGTGAGTGCGTCGTCGCTTCGCTCCGATGGGCGACTTGCGGATTGCTAACTGCACCGGGAAAAAAATTACCTGTGGGAACATTTTTGAAACTCCTACGTCTAGAAGTACGGAATCTTAATATCGAATTATAATGATTTTTGCACCGCCCCAATTAAGAAAAGGTGCAAAGTCATTTGCACATGGCTTCCTCATTTATCGCAATTTTGCGCATGACTTTCTCCAAGAAAAAGTTTGTTGATCGATTTTTAGTTTTTTCAAAGTTCATTGTACTTATTTTTTACCGATCTTTAAATTTGTTATTTCTGAAGTTTTGCTCTATCATCAACCGCGCGACTCATTTCCTTCGTTACTGCGAATCTCTGGTTCGGATGCGCCCCGCGGGTGCCGATGGCCCGCATTGTTGACCCGTTTCGATTGAATCAAGCCCGCGGAAACCCGCTTGTTCATGCGTTTCTCGGCGCTCATCATCGCAATCGCTTTTCCGTTTTAAAGTGCGGACGAGCCGTCCGACGCAGAAAACGACCGGACGATGAGACGAAGTTTCGCTCTGTCATCAACCGCCGGACTCATTTCCTTCGTTACTGCAAATTTCCTGTTCGGATGGCGCCCTGCGGGTGCCGATGGCCCGAATTATTGACCCGTTTCGATTGAATCAAGCTGCGCCTGTTAGCCCACGGAAACCTGCTTGTTCATGCGTTTCTCGGCATTACCGCTCGTACCGGCGATCCGACCCGGCCGCAATTGTCTTTAACGAAACTTTAAACACAATTTTTTTTTATTAAAAAAAAAAAAATAATAACAAAAATCCAAAGACAATGCAATAAATAATTCACGGTACAGACGACATAAATTATTCTCGCGACATTCTATTTTGGATTTTCCCCGGCACACTGACCCGCAAGCCTGAACGGCCACGGGCGGTAAAATAGTTGGCAACGGTCCGCAGTATCTTCGTACCAGCGATCAATATTCAAGTCGGTAGTAATGCACACCGTTCCGAGCATGAAGCATTGTAACTCCTTTTTTTTGTAAAATTTATTTTTTTAATGTAATGCATTAGCCGAGCGAGCGGGTTTCCGCGGTCACGCCGCTCGAGTGTGTTTTCATCGGCTCCAACGAGCCGCGCGCAATTTGCTGTACCTATTCGTCCCTGTATCTGGTTTCTGCACTCCGGCCTGGCTGCACCTGCAGCGACGTCCGCAGAGTCACCGGCGACGCCGCAAGATTGATTTTTCCGAAATGCAACGTTTGAAGAGTTGCCAGGAGATACAGCCCGACTGCCGCCCCGCAGCCCTCCGACGACGCCGCTGGCCCGGATTCCCAGTTTTCCCGGCCGGATGTGCGGTTCAAGAATACACGCGAGCGCTCGCAACCATCGAAGGCATTACTGTACGGCGCCCGACTGGTGATATGGAAAAAGTCATCGAGCAAAAAAAATATCGCCACGATCGGTTTGGAACATCGAGTTATTGTCCGACGATCGATGTAGTAGTAGTAGTTGTATTTATTGGCAATACTTTGCACGGCACGGACATTGACAGATTAAGTTTGAATTGTTCGCCTCAACGACATGACCAGTGATTGTGAAGATGGGTGGAAGACGACACATGGAGGGCGTTCAGATTTTTTTGGATATCTTCTTATCGCTTCTTATTATTTTGAAGTTGAGATCGTTCTTAAGTTCGATCTTACGACTGAATTTGATTTCAGACTTAAATTCAAACTTAAGATCGAACTTAAGTACGAAATTCGAGACCCAAAATTTGATCGACGAAACAAACGGGAATAAATGAAGGCTTGAAATGGAAGTTGAAAACTCGAAGGTCAGAAACAATCCGGGACGAACAATGCCGACGCTCTCGATGAAAGATCAAAGGTCGCGAAAATATAATGGTACGATACTGTAGCGACAGCATACAGTAAGATAATACTGTACAGATGAGTCGGGTCGAAGCAAAAGCGGATGCTCACAGCAGGATCAAATTAACGTCGATACTCTCGAGTCGCCCACCACTGAGTCCTATTGTACACACATATAACGTCCCTCCATACCCTTTAAATCTTTCCGCAAGTGCCCCGTCGACACGCCCTCGCTGCAATTCTGCAATCGGCTCTAGCTTCGTCGGTCCTTTGTCTTTCGTCATTGCGCCATGACGGATGGCGTTTTCATATATAATATTATAATAAGTCGAATAATAAAGAGAGCGTAAAGCAGAGTGCGCTCTATCAAAAGTGGAAACGGAATTGGAGTGAAAAAGGCAGCCGGTAGAAGAGGAATATAAAAGGCAAACGCTACGTTTCCGGTGGGGTATCGAGTGCATTATCGTTGCAATTATGGAAAAAAGGTGTATTGGTTGCACCGGAATATACGAAACAATAGCCAGACGTCCTTGTCCGTAATGTTGGGCCGCATGTTGTACCGTATGTAGTAGTTGCATAATAGTAGTTACATAATAGTTGTTGCATACTAGTAGATACACAATAGTAGATGCATAATAGTAGTTACACAATAGTAGATACGTAGTAGTAGTGGCATAATAGTAGATCCATAGTAGTAGTGGCATAATAGTAGATGTGGGAATTCGGAGTGGAATTGGAGTGGAAGAGGCGGCCGGTGGAAGCGGAATATAAAAGGCGAAACCTATGCGCGCGGTCGCGCATCGGGTGCATTATCGTTGCAATAATGGGAAAAGGGTGCATCGGATGCACCGGAATACGCGAAACAGCGGCCAGAAGTCGTTGTCGGTAATAGTGGCGCGTACGTTGTAGCGTACACAGTAGATATATAGTAGACGTATAATGGTAGATACATAATAGTAGTAGATGCATGAATTAGGGGTCGATAATTCGAGTGGAATGAGTAACTAACGTCGAGACGAGAGACGACGCTTCGTACTGATTCGTATGCAGAGCGCGTGTTGCACCAGGATGAGGCTCGTGTACTTGTCGCGATGTGGAATGAGGATTGGGAAAGGGGGTAGACTAGACGCTGCAGAACTCGGGGCTTTGTCCCTTCCACGGATAGCACGACAGCCGCATGTATGTAGACATAACGGATATACTTATTAACTTGATACATGCCCGTCGAGCGCTCGGTAGATAAGGCGGCAGCGCTGTGGATCCACCGAGATTGGGAAAGCAACTTTTGTGAGCCTGGGGATTAAGAGCTGCGCGTACATACCGACGTGGAAACATTTACTTCCGATTACTGTCGCGTGCTGGATGTACGTGCATTTACTGGGGAATTTAAACCACGAGCGAATGCCCGATACTCAGGATTAGTGAGCAAGAAATTTGTCATATTTTGGACGCAAAGTAAGGAAAGTGGTTGCGAACGGTTGTAGCTATCCGGATTCCAGGAAGGAATCCGGGCTGGAACAAAGGCGCGAAGAAGACCGGAAGGCCGTTCATGCGGTCATCTTCGGCCGCAGGTTTGGTCCCAACTGCCTGCCTAATGTCCCACACCAGACCGTTCAGGACCAGATACAAAGCCACACGCTAATGGGGATTTCGACCGATCGAACTACGCGGGAATGCTTATGTTACTGCAAGGAGAAGCTCCGACATTCCATGCCCACAGGAACTCCTCGGAAGATCCGTGCGGTCGAGACGTCGAGAACCTAATTCCGCCTTCTCTCGAGTACCCGATAAATTGTGCAGCCGATCAGTGCGACCGAAGGACGATGGGCGCAAAGAGAGGAAAGTGGCTGCAAACGGTTGTAACCGTCCGGATTCCAGGAAGGAATTCAGGCCGGACGAAAAGGCGTGAAGAAGACCGGAAGGCCGGTCATCTTCGGGCATCAGCTTCGTTTTTCTCTTGCGCAGGATACAAGTCGAGGAATCCGGAGAGGAGAAACCGCGGTTCGTTTCACCGAAGACTCGTTGACGATTCGGAATAAAAATCGAAAGAAAATAAAAGGCAAGCGCATTCATATCGGGCCGACGGGAATTTCAGGAAAGAAGTGATCCTTCCGAGGAAGTCAGGATCCTGCGAGCCGACGAGACTTGTAAATCAGAGATGAGAAGGGACGGGAGAAGGTACGACAATCAAGCGAAGTTAAGGGAGAAGCCGACGAGTCGTCAAAAGTTACCGGCAACTTTTGCGCGGTAAAAGTTTCGAGGGACTTCACGGATTCGCACTCGGCGTGTCTCTCCGTTGCGAGTCGACTCGTTCCAATCGTCCGCGAAGTATAATCTTCGGGTCTCGTCCCTTTTCTTCTCCGCTGTGCTATCCCAGTTTTACGAGTTCCACGGAAGCCCGCAGCCCCGACGCCCGGCGACGACGGAAACCCCCCAGTCTTTTCCGCCCCAGTCGTTACTCGGAAGTTTATCCTCGCGTCCATCCCGCTCATAACTCCACTCAACCTTTTTCCTCTTAGTCCGTCCGCACCGCCTCCGGGGTATTCGACTCTATTGTCGAAGTAGTTATACACACTTCGGGCCCGCCGCGAGGGAGAATTAGCTTTGGCTCTAGCGCATCCCCACCGAGGACTCCGAGTCGGATCGACCGGTATTGCCTTTGAAAAAATTAAAGGTGGCTCCGTTAATCAAGGAAAGAGAACGGCAAAAAGATTGGATATTTTTCTTTTTAAATTTTTGACTCTTAAAAAATTGTCGGGAATATTCTTTCTCGGCGGTTTGTCATGTGGGCTGTATGGGCAAAAGACCGTAAAGAGTTTCATCGATAACGCGTATAGTCGTTTCCGCCCCAGTAAGAAAAATTAGTAGAAAGATTGGATTTTTTTTTAATTTATTTTTCATGTACATTTTTAAAATGATAATTTTTCGGTCTTTGCCTTTACTCGTTAGTTTTAGTTTTTCGTCGGTCACACCGGCTAACGCATTTAATTTCTGTACGAAGAAATCAATAATGAGAAAAATATATTTTTTATACATTTTTTTTTCATAAAAATAATTGTCCGCTTTATTCGTTCGTGTTTTCTTCTCCGTTTATTACCCATCCGAACGGTTCTCGATTATTGCCGTGGTAGATTCGCCTGCCTCGACTCGACAGGTCAATCGAGTTGCAGCGGCGAAGAAAAAAAAATGAATAGAAAAAATACCGTACACGGTACAAATTTACGATAAAAATATATTTTTCATAAAAATCTTTATTTCAATATTTAAAAAAAATGTTATTCTCATAAAAGGAATTTTCCGGTCTTTGCCTTCATCCGTTAGTGTTTTCTTTTCCGTTTATTATCCGTCCGAACGGTTTCCGATGGTTTCCCGGGTACGTTGGCCTGCCTCGAATCGACAGGTCAATCGGGGTTCACCGGGGAAGAAAAAATGAAAGAAAAATACCGTGTACGGTGTAAATATTGCCGATAGCCGTGGTGTTAAAATGTGCACGATAAAGACCCATCCAGCTTGTGTACGGAAGGAACACCACTCGCACAATGGTTGCGCTTCTGTGTCGCGCAAGCGGTTTGCACGAGTGAGCCGTGAAATTGCTTTCGCGTTAGAAGAGCGCGCACGTTTGCGGAGCTGACCGACCCTCTTCCCCGGCTTCTTTCGCGTCCCGCTCTCCTCTAGCTTACAGCGAGAGTTATTTCTATGCATAACGAAGGCAGGCTGAGCCGGAGGCTTGCCGGGAATCGGCGCCGTTAAAAGTCTCGCGGGAAATAATAATTTTATTTCCGGTGACCGCAGGCGAAAAAAAGGACCCTTCCGCTCGCCCGTCCGGTCCTTTCATCTCTCGTAACGATTATAATCACTGGTCGAAGGACTACGGCTACGAAAGCAAGGGCAAACCCTGATAAAGGGAGGTCATAAAAGGAAACAAGAAGGCAAGTGGAAAGATTCCTTTGACCGGAAAGTAGTAGATTTCGCTTGCGGTAAATCAAAGGATAGAAATCAATGAAAAATTTAACGAGCACTCGTTACACTCACAGGAATATATACAATGTATTTTTATATTTTTTTTTACGGATTGATTGATTGACGATCTCGTGGCGGAGTCGGTGAACAGGTATTCGGAGAAGAATCCTTGATTTTGATGT
The DNA here is from genome assembly GCA_933228735.2 of Amblyteles armatorius. Taxonomy (NCBI): domain Eukaryota; kingdom Metazoa; phylum Arthropoda; class Insecta; order Hymenoptera; family Ichneumonidae; genus Amblyteles; species Amblyteles armatorius. Next base: position 10,116,678 of record OW121695.1, on the reverse strand, counting down.
CCTTTTCGCTCACTCTAATTTTCAATTTGTTCTAATTTTCAATTTATTCCAATTTTCCATTTATTTCAATTCTCCATTTATTCCAATTTTCAATTTAAGTCCAGCGTTCGAAAAAACGGAAAAAGTAAAGAAAAATTACTGCAACTACTTATTAGAATCTCCCACGCGTCGACGGGCCCGCTGTACCACTATATTTAGGTTCGGACGCTTTGTAGCAAGCGTCAGTTGATCAATCGCGCGAACTAATTACATCAGGGACCAACGTTCGTATAATTAATTCCCTCTGGGCGAATGGAGTACAACGAGTTAGATGCCCGTACATACCCGTAGTGTCCTCGGCGTCGGTAAACTTTAACGTGTAACGTAACAAGAGTATATACAGTCTTTGCTCTGCAAACGAGTGTGTGTACAGTAGGCTACTAATTGGTAGTTAGCGGGTGAGCGCGGGAAGGGCCGATCGTCATTATTCGAGGGGTGCTAAGACGGTCTTTCGTCACTCCGGAGTTTCCGACGTGTTCCCGAGCCTCTAAGCACTAATTTACTATTTTTCAAAAAACCTTTAAAAAAACATTTCTTAGGATTCCGCTAAAATTATTCCGTTCCCGACCCGTCAAGAGACTTCTCCAGAATTTAAACAATTTCCCAACTATCTGCGATCGTTAAAATCTTCGTCACTTCATTCGCGTCGGACTGAGCAGTACCATAATTACCGGCGAAGTTGAGCGAAAGTTCTCTCGTGAAGATTCAAAAAGGTGAACGAGGGAAGGGTCGTTTGTCATTATTCGAAGGGTGCCAAGGCGGTACTTCGTCATTCCGCAGTTCCCGAAGTGTCGCCGAGACTCGACGCGAAGAATTGCTATTAAGGAAATAGGGATAACGACATTTCAACTTGTGGAACTAAAAATCACGAGGGTCATAAAGCAACGAATAAGGTTTTTTAAAAAGAATTTCTAATAATTTTTTCCCCACATGGATTCCGTCGATAGGCTCCTCCAGAATTTATCACACGCGGCGCTTCGTCACGCCGGAGTTCCCGCAGTGTCGCCGAGGTTCGATCCAATTATTTGCTATTAAGAAAAAAAAATCCAATTTACGAGAATCGGAATAAAACAATTGTATCCCCGATCCGTCGAGAGGCTCCTCCAGAACTTATCGTACGGGATGCTTCGTCATTCCGAAGTCTCCGACGTGTCGCCGAAGTTCAAGGCGAAGATTTGCTATTAACAACAACAAAAAAATCAATTTCCTAGAAACGCCAGAAAAATTCCATTCCCGATCCGTAGAGAAGAATTTAAACGATTTCCCAACTATCTGCGATCGTTAAAATCTTCGTCACTTCATTCGCGTCGGACCGAGCGGTGCCATAATTACCGGCGAGGTTGAGGCACAAGTTTTCTCGTGAATATTCAAGATGGTTTCCGAACGAAGTTCCTCTAATGCGATCGTTAAATCGCGATGATTTAAAATCGAGACCGATAAAGAGACGTACATATATATTATATATTTATATATATATGTATATATATATATATCTTATATAATGTGAGAACTCGCGAGGAGCTTCGGCCATTATTATCGGAGAATTCTCGTGTGCGCTGAGTAGCCCCGAGCTGCGTTTATAGTTCGAAGTTTATCGAGCAAAGCTATCGCGGAAGTGGGACTCGGTCCTTTTTCTTTGCGTGTCTCCGCCGGTCGGTCCGCCTCCGTCCTCCCTTGTAAATTCTGCACGGACGCAAACACAAAGCCTCGCCGAGGCGTCGAGAGTCTACTCGCGGATCCGCGGACCTAGACTTCCCGGCAAATATAAAATCTCTTTGAGCGCGCTCCGGCAATGCGCGTTATCGATGAAACCGCTCTCGGCGGTTCGCCCATATGGCGCACAGGTTGGCTTTGCCATTTGCGTTCTAAGCAGCAATATTTTCGTTAACTTTGTAAGAGTTAAAAAATAAATAGATAAAAATATCCAATCTTTCTGCGGTCATCTTTCCTCGATTATCGGAGCTACCGTTAATTTTTTCAAAGCCAATAACGGCCGATCCGGGTTGAAGCAAAAGCACCGCTTTTGTTACACCGCTTTTGTTACAAAAAATATATATTTTTTTGATGAATGATTTCTTCGTACGGAAGTTAAATGCTTCGGTCGGTGTAATCGACGAAACAGAAAAACTGACGAATGAAGGCGAAATAAGGAAAATTATCCTTGAAAAACAACAGTTTAAGAACAACGTATGCGAAAAATGTATATTTTTTTATTGTTGATTTTTTCGTACGGAAATTAAGTGCGTTGGCCGGTGTAATCGAATGCACTGATTAACTATTCATCGGTCTCGCGGACGCGCGATTCAACTACGCCCGTAGCATGGTCGGGTGGTCATTCCTCTCGTCTAATTATATCGGATGTAACGTAACTCCGGATCGCCTCATTCGTGACGTACGATCATTAGGGGGATCGTCGAATCGTTTCGTCGATTCGGTCCGTGCTGTTGCGTCCGCGCGGCCGATCTATATGAGGCAGCGAGCACGATGGGAAACCATTCGATTACGAACGTGTCCGAGAGGGTGAAGGGGGGTGATAGAAATGGAAAGCGGTGCTTTCCCTGTTCTCCCACGTCGTTCCTTCTCGTTCGGCCGGGTTTGCTCATTTGTGTTCTCTTCCTCCGTTCGCGTACATTCTCACCGCGTGCGCGCATGCTAATCGAACAGCGAAGTCGGCGATACCACGGAAACATCATGAATCACCGTATCGGGGCCTCGCTCCGATGTAATTGCGGGATTAAAACCGGCATTTACTACGCGCCAACCCTGCACGCGAAACTCGTAATGCAAATCGTCCGCACGCATACCGTTCCTGTTCGGATACTCGATTACCGCAGATTTTATTCGCACTTTGCATTCGTCGGGATGCTTGGTAACTTTTAAGTCGGCGTTCACGCAATGAGCTGCCCAAATTATTTTTTTTAATCTGCAATCACTGTAATCATTCTGTAGCGATGCTTTATTCGCTATACCATGTACGGGATACATTTAGGTGGTGTTGCGTTGTGCATTTGTTATTGTGTTTTTATAAGGATTTAATAACAAATATCGTTTCGATGAATGCCGCTTATGTTTCGGACATTTTTGCTTGGAGCCACCTTAAAACTTCTTATTTCGCAATCTCTTAAAATCTACGAGAGCAATTCGTGCTTTGCCATTTTTTATATTTACGTGATAGATTTAGGAGGTAATACGGGCACATTTACATCTCTACCGCTCACTAGTCTACCGGATAATAACTGTACTAAAATCTCTACCAGAAAGTTAAAAAAACTCTACCAGAACCAAAATAAAACTCTAGCGGAATACAAGGCTAGACGGTAGCCCTGTATTTCGGTAGAGTTCCCTTGTAGTTGATAAGGCCATCGCGAACTGGCAAGAGCTAATTATCAATGTTCGGAAATTAATCTGGTGAGCGCGGTTATCCAATGAATCATCGCATCTCCCGGTGTATCCGGCGAAGGGTTTGCCAAGTGACTGCGTGAAATTTAGCGTCGATCCTTCCAATTTGCATTACCGTCTCGAGAGTCGGGTCGCCGATAGCTGCGGCAAGCCGGTGAAACTCCGAGTCCTACAATTGCGGCGTCGCTTTCGATTATCCGGTGCGCGTATCTATCCGGCTGCTCACCCTAATGCCTAATGGAAGATTAGACTCTCGGGGAGGCTGAGGCATTTACGTGGCGCAGAGGTTGGTTCGCTTATCAGCGAAAGCGACTTCCACGACCCCGTCGTCGCCGCCCCAGAAGCATCGGACCACTTCGGATGTTTGATATAGCGTCGAATAACCGTCGGGTCGGTTAAGTGTTTTTGCCAGGACCGACCCTGTTCCTTCTTCTTCCCATAAACACACGAAACCCATTCCAATTCTTCTTTTTTTTTTTTTTCTTGTTCTCCCATTTCCGCACCAGGAACTACCGGGAAGGCCCGACGAGAGGGAAAAAAGGGAGTTGGAAATCTAGAGCTACCGAGGGAAAGAACTACTCTCGTGCCCTTTCGTACGGAAGCTTTGGATATGCTTCGCTGATTTAGGAGGAGCTTGTACCTAGCGGTACGACGGATTCGCAGGTACAAGAGAGGCATTTTTTTTCTTTTTTTTTTTAAAGTCGGCGGATGGATAAAAGAAAACTCTCTGCAGATATTTCGTCTATACTATGTGATTGCCACGTTCGGGTGGCCTAGTGGGGATGAGATGCAGGACCGGTGCTGGCCGACGTTGGGCCAACACTGGCCCTGTGCGGCACTTCCGCTAGGACGCAAATAGTACACATGTGATACGGGGACGTAATTAACAATTTTACAGACTTTAAGGCCCTCTTTAAGGCGACATTTTTTACATAAACTGTTCCGGAAATTTCAGGCAAAAGATTTATAATTTTAGTATATGTTATTTTAATTTTAGGCAAAAGTACATTAATATTCAATTCCTGTAAGTAAGGTACGCGAAATTCAAGTTCCAGTACATTAAATTTACAATTTATTTTAATAGTGTAACATATTTTGAATAGGTAAAAAACTCTTTATTTTGATGATTCCACCAGTGACGTCCGTTTGCGTTGTCGTCGAGCGGCCAAAAAACAATTTGGGCTTTCGCTCGTCTTCGCCCAGCTTAGACTCGCTGTTCGTTCGACAAAACTGCCTTTTTTTTATGTACCTCATAACGATTTTCGATTTAACACCGATTACTACTTTCCCAAGCCTACGATAGAGCCATACTCCGGGAGATAAGCGTGTACTTTATGCCGCAGTAGATTTTCCAATAATATGGACTCATACCGAGCTTACGCGGAAGTCGGGCGTCGAGATATCGCGATCGGGGGTCCTTGGTCGTAGTCGGTGGATGCAGAATTTCTGCCGCTTTCACGGGGAATGTATTGCCGAGGGATGCTGGACTGCCAGCAATCGATATTCAACCCCCCCCCCCCCCCCCCCCCCTGCGCTACGGCGCCTATGGAATCGAGACCTTGCTCTCGAGAACGTTTCGTGTCATCTTCCCTTCCCGACTTGCTAACAGCAACTTTTTTTTCCTGCTTATCCGCACTTTTTCAGTACAGGGCGAGGCCTAAACTGATGCAAAATTATACCTGTAATATTTCAAATTTTCTCGTCTAGGTAAACTATTTTTAAAAACAAACTGATATGCTCGAGTAAAAACGTATCTTAAGACCAAATTTGCACAATTCGTGTTGCATCGATAATTACCCGACGATGGCATTATCTTCAACTTTCGAAAAGCTCGCGCGTTACATTCGACGTTACCCAGACACTATGGGGGGGGGGGGGGGGGGCTTGTAAACCCCCGCGGGCAGGCCAAACCGTCTGGCCATGACAATGTTCTGCCCATTACAACCTATGTACATGGGGACGAGATAGGGGAGAGGATGGAGGGTGCGCAATAAGCCGGATCCCCTCGGGCACGCGGGGGAGGAGGCGAGCATGATGGCGAGGACCGAACCATTCGGGGTTGGGGGGCAGCGCAGGTCGAACAAAGTATGTACAGGGATAATACAAACGCGTCGGAGGGACAATGTCACCAGACACGTACGCACAATGGGGAGGACTCGAGTGCAGGCGGACGAACGGCAAGGGTAGCTTCGCAAAGCGGAGGAGACTAACCATTTTTTTTTTACCCTAAGCTCATTCGTAGCAATAACAGATGAGGGACATAAATAGTGAAAAAAAAGTGATGATTGCTTATGGTAGCGGAAGGTGACTTCCACTACCAATAACAGATGAGGGACACCGTTTATTTATTTATTTATTGATGATAGTTGAATTGCAAAAAAAAAAAAACTTGGAACAAAGATTCGAAAAGAAGTGCACGGTGCAAAGTGATGGAAACGCGTCGATTAAAACGAAAAATCGATGGAATCTCTTCGGCCGGCCTGCGGTGGATCTGCGAATGAGGTGAGGACAGGATTGGTTAAAGATAAAGGACAATTTGTTTAAATATTTAGATAATGAAAGTAAAGTTAAAAAATAAATATAAGAAAATGACTTGAAACGAAGTGTAGGATGCAAGGTGAGGGAAACGCGTCGAGGAAAGCGAATAATCGAAGCGGGGGATGGAATCCCTTCGGCTGGCTCGCGGCGGAGCTACGGACGAGGCGAGGGCGGGGTTGGCGAAAGGGTTAGGTCGAGTAATAGTGACGACCACGAGAGCGAGGAGGTGAAGGGAAGGACACGTTCCGGTGGGAACTGGAGCCTGCACCGGAGATGAAGCGTGGAGACGTTGTGGTGGGAGGTAATTAGCCGAGAGGCAACAGCAGTTCGCAGCAAGAGCTGGCAAAGGGGCGGAATGGAGGGGGGGGGGGGGGGGGGGGGTCGAATTCCTCCCTCGAACGCACCGAGCACGCATTTCCTCGCGGTTTGTCTGGTAGCATCGCCTGGTCCGTCTGTCACCGCAGACTCCCCGAGATACGCGCGATGCTTAATTATGGTCCGTCGTGCCTCGCCATCTTTGTGCCTTCGGCGCTGTTTCGGTTTTTCGGTCGGTGACGAATCCTTTGAACGCGGGAAACATAATAAGCCGGGGAGATAATAAGACCTGGGCTGGCGAAGAAGATGAGGGAATGATGCAAACAAAAATTCAAAATCGTTCGGTGAATTTTAATCATTGCATTTTTTGCTATTGAAATGTTGTCCGGTAATGAAACCAGGAAGATTACAAGGCTGGATTTGGTGAGAAAAAATGGGGAGATGATAAAAAAGAATTCGAAATTGTTCGTCGAATGTCGATCATTGCATTTTTGTCGGCAAAACGATGTCCGGATTGGTCCCGAGTTTGGACGCTATGCCAAAACCCGATGTCTCTCAGCCGTGCAATTTTAATAAGCGCCAGGGCACCGCCCTAGTAACGAGACTAATATCATTATAAAACGTTTATTGCGCGATAATGAAACCATTAGAGGCGCTCTCGGGCTCCCGGCTCGAGCGGGTCCCTCACCGCGGCTGGAAGCAGGTGGCACTCACCGCGGAAATCCGTCTACAGAAATACACTAAAACTGCTGCAACGCGGCTGAGCCCTTCGCCCAACTTGGTGCGATAATTCTTGTGCTTGTCGCGAAATTGGAAAATTATTTGACGAAAGTAGTTCTTCGATCGAAATTTATTTTTAAACAATAATAAAAATTATTGTTATTATTATTATTATTTAGAAATAAATTTCAATCGAGGAACTAGTTTCGTCAAATAATTTTGTAATTTATAATAATAATTATTATTAAATAAGTGATGAAATAAATATATTGTTTTACTTATATTCTGGTGATTTTAATCGCAAAGGATGATTACTCTTCGCTTCGAGTATTGCGACAAGCGAGCTGCGCGTAAAATTGGCCTTGAAATTGTTTGTAGTACAAGATCCGCCAAGAGATGGCGACGGCGAGCCAAGTTTCTCGCTAGCGAAAGGGCATCGGTGGCTCTATGTAAGAGCGAGCGCGAGCCACTGAAACTCGTGCCTTAAACTAATGAGTAAGGAAAATATAGAGCTTTGGTAACGCTTAGCTATGCTAAATTAAAGCGACCATATTTTTGAAGAGGCCCAGGTCGTCCTGCGGCTGCTCGAACTACTTTTTCGGGCGGCTCGGTGAAGCGATCTACCTCGAAATTTAAATAAAAAATAAATAAATAAATAAATTTAAAGTAAACAAATTAACAAATTAAAATCAACCGATAATAATAATGTCACCAATAAATAACCTTGAGCGCCTCGCGTTTTCCCACGCTTCGCACATAATTATTGAATCGAAAAAAAAAACGACGTGAATAAAAAACGACCTATTTGCCGTAATACGCAAAACAAGTTTAAAGTCACGTACAAGAGTGTACGGGCGAGTACAAACAGGGTAGGGTTCGCGCGGCGCTATCGAGGCCGTCATTGAAAAGCGAAATTTATGCAGGAAGCTGCGGTCCATTATAGAACGGGAGTATCCATATCTCGGCTGCTGCTCATCCCGGCCCTTCACTCCCGACCACGCGTCACATCTAATCATAGGTTTTAAACCGCATTTACACTATAGGCGCCTGTACGCCCATAGCGTAAGAATCTTATATAATACTTAGCTGGACCCCGTATCCGGTGACTAAAGCACATAGAGTCCCATAATGGTGATCAATGAAGCAAATCGAGTGTAATGTACATCTCCCCCAGTGTCACGTCTCATCGCGGGTTTTAAAAGGCATTCATCCTCTAGGCGTCTATACGCCTGTACACTGAGAGAAGGGTGTGATAGAAATTACCAAAAAATTGGGAAAAACAAATAACTTCAAGGTACATGGAAACTGCAGCGACATCCTGACAAACATTCGTATTAATCTTAATACATGTTGCTAGAAAATATGGTAGATTTCGCTATCGAAAATAGTTCCTGAAAATCCCTCAATTTTTTTATAGAATATAAGTTCTTCTTGCTAGAACATAAGTTTTTGCTAGAAAATTTAGTAATCGGGGGCGTCACGATAGCGGACCATTTGTTTAAACCGGCATATTGTATCAAGCAAACTTTTTTTTTGTATACATGAATAAACAAAATTTGATCGACAAAAGTCTGACTTTTAATTCATGAAATTCTTAGCCGGATACGCAAAATGTTGCCAACCCGCTATCTGAAAAAAAAAATGATCATACGGCTCTGCTAAAAATTGCCCACATCGCTAGTGTGGGCGCTTACCAAGGTGCCTGGTCGAAATGTATCATCTGACTTGGTAGTTTCTTCGCCATCCTTCTCTCAGCGCAGCATTATAATTCAATATATTACTTAGCTGGACCCAGCATCCGGTGACCAAACCGCATGGTCCCTTAATGGAGATCAATGCACGGAATACCCCGTAATCAAGATCTTCCCGAACGGATCCCATATAACGCCGGTTCGGAAAGATCGATAGGGTAGGGTGACGCCAGCGAGTCGTTGGGAACCGGGAAGGCATAATCTAAAAGCCTTATCGGCGAACGTGTCCATGTCGGATCATCTCGCTGATCCGCCGTCATCCCGGGAAACTCGCAAGCGGGGGATGGAAAGCCGTGCGAACCCCCCCGAAGAGGGATGGTTGTTCGACGCTTCCGTTCGATGCGTACCGCCAGATCGGAGTAGAAGCGGCGGTAGAACGGAATCGAATAGTGGTGGAGGCGGCATTTATAGCTCGCCCGGATCGGTTATACCACTCGGACCCTATGGCCGGAGGGCTCGCTCCGCCGCTATACGGCGCCGTGGCGAATCGAAGTCGAGCATCGATGTGGGGGAGACGGCGAGCTCCGCTGAACACTCCACCCGGAACTTTGGAGCCCGGTGCGGGACTCGTCGTGTGACTCCGCTACGGCGAAATAATCGCGTTCAGTCTCACCCAACCCTCCATTTGCAAGTACACCGCTCTCAACTTACCCCACACTGGACGCTCGGAGCATCGCTGATACTCTCGTGGTCCCTTCACGCGGTTATCCGCACCCTATACGGATCATATTCAGACGACTGTGCTACTAATATATATAGGCAAAAGCCTCGTCGCTCGACCGTCGTCCGATGGACACTTCGCAGTAATATTCACCCGGTCCAACAAAAAACGTGTCCGCAGTTGGATTCAGAAACTGAGAATTTATTTTCGTATATACGGAAAGCACAGATCATATTCACACGACTGTGCTACGAAGGTATATAGGAAAAAACCTCGTCAAATACATTGTTTATTCTATGATATATTATTATTCATTGTGTCATAGTTTGTTTATTATGTCATATATTGTTTATTGTATCGTATATTATTTATGGTCATAACGAAACCAAGAATCATATTCACACGACTGTGCTCCGAACGCATATAGAAAAAAGCCCCGTCACAAAACCGCCATCCGATGGTCACTTCGCAGTAATTCACCCGGTCCGACGAAAAAATACGTGCGCACATGGATTCCGATTCAGAGAATTTATCGTCGCATACACCTTAGGCAAACACCCCCAAAAAGCGCACTCGTCCGAAATTGGTTGCGCTTACGGCACGCACACGCACCGGTGTGCAAGCGTGGAAACTGGAATCCCTTGCGCATGCGCACGGGCTGCTGTAATACACTCAGCATGTGTGCCTTCCACACCGTATGCAAATGTGTACAAACTACAAACATAGTATCCTCGGTCATTAAATCATCCTCTTATTATTGTTAACGCCCTTATTAGTGACTTCGACGAGGATCAAGCGAGGCATGCCTTGTAATTTATCACGCGATACCGTTCCACCCGGGCCTCGTGCGCGCACGGGCGGACGGGGAGTTCAGGTGAGCGCGTATTCGTGAAAGTACGCACGGGCTTCGGGCGTTTGCGTAACGGCAGCGCGTTCGCTCGAGGGATTTCTGAGCCGTTGGTCTGTGATGAAACGCACCCACCAAGGAACGTCGACTCACACGAGTACCGAACGTGTCACCGGAGAGCCCGTCTCGCTGCCGGACCGAACGGCCGGGGTCGAAACGGGCCGCGAGGCCTCTCGTTGCAGAGCCCGTTTCGCGAACACCGCGGAAATCTCTTATTAGCAGGGAGGATCAAACGGTTGGCTCCTCCGTGTGATAAATCAGCGCGGTTTTCATCTCCGAGCCGTCGTCGAGGGATTCGTCTCAAAGGCTCGAAAGGACGCTGCGATCCGCGCCCAAAAGCGCCTCCCGGCCGAAACCCGGGACGCTTTATCGTTTCTTGAAGCTTGTTTCCTAATGAAAATAGCTCTCTCGGTTTCGCGTTGGCGCAATCCGAGCTAACCCGCCGCTTCCCACGCCGTCTCGACGTCCTTTGAGAATTCTCGGGGTATGATCTTCTTCGCGCATCGGCGACTCCATCTCGGAACATCTTTTTCCTGGAGCAACAACGCTCGCTCCGCGTCCCGGACTCTTTTCTTCGTGTCTCCTGCTTCGACGGTTCGCGTTTCCTTCATCCCCGTTCGATAGAGCCGTCTCGCGGATTACGCGACCGCACAACCACGCGTGCACTCGCCCCATTTGGATTATTAACTCGTTACACACGCCCGATACCCGCACCGGCTAACCGGTGGCGCATGTTGGCTTTGTAGATACGTATTATGAGCACACACGGGAACGTCCGCATTTGCGTAATTGCCAAGGCGAATGCGGACGAGCGAATGTTTAGCTATCGGTTCGTCGATACAGCCAAACAGCATTCGCTATCGATACCTAATTCGATTGTCCCAACGGGACTCGCTCGCAGCCGAAAGAAAGGGAGTTGCGACGGAAAGTGATCGGAGATGTTATTCGAGATCAGAGATCAGAGATCTTTCGTTATCATCTCGCGGACCGTCGCGGTGGACGAAAGTTACGGAAAATCTCGACAAAACTGTCGCTAATGCGTTGATGGAAAAAAATGCGTATCCAGCATTTCCAGTTTCTCACGAATTCATTTCACGATAGTGAGTTGCGCAATGTGGGCACCAATTTAATCGCAAGCTGCTTCGATACTGTAAATACGTTTCGAGTCGAGTAGATATTGGCAGTTCGCTGCTGCGTTAATAGCATTTGCTGCTTTAATATATTAATTTAAAAGGTTCAGCTGATGAACCGAAAATTAGGGAACGGAAATTAATACTTCCCATTATTGGGTTTTTTTGAGTGCTAATTAGGTGCTGAATTAAACAATTTTGGTGCTCTTCCGGTCTTACCGCAAAATGATTTTTTTTTTTTTTTGAGCACTGCTGGCTTAAACATGAAGCTAGCGGCGCTATATATTTTAACGAATATGTAGCGCACTGTTCGTTAAGATTTTTAAGGTGGATTCCGAACCATCGGGAAAACGCAAAACAGAAAATGTTGCCATTGGTGTCGAGTGGGAATCGAACGCGGGCTTCAGAGATACGTGCATAGTTGCCGGGCACCGCTGCTCGTCCGTGCGTACGTTCGAGGTCAGGGATCGCGCGGCAGTTGCCAAAGCTTCCGGCAGATGGCTCGTGCACAAGCCGTTCCTCGCAATCGAAAGGTCCTCGTGAAACCCATATAAGCGACGACGCGAGCAAAAATTACAATTTGCGAACAAGAGTTGTTCCTACGTTAACTTTTTCCGGAAAGGATCTTAACCGTTCGGTTTCGATCCAAAAAGAGAACCAAAAATAATTTTCAGCTGCATAAATATTCTTACGAGAATACTGAATTTCTCTGAATGTGCAACCTGATGATACACATTCGGAACACGAAGTTTAGTTTTGGAGTTTTTGAGAGTTAGAATTAAATTTTTCGTATGTTATCTAATTCGGAGAAGGATCGGGTCAATTCAAAGCCCGGCAATGCATTAGCAATTTTTACACTAAAGCAACTTTTACGAATCGAAAGTAACCAATGCAGGTCAATCGACCGACCGGGTTCAGAATGGGATTTGCAATAAATTACATAGTGAATTAAAAAATCTGAAGAAATGCATACAAGATGTATTCATAGAAGTAAACGAATTATTTTCATTAAAAAGTAAGCTTTCCGGGAGTTTTGTTGACCAATTTTATTTTTCACGAAATTGTTAATCACATTTTGGAATTATTATTATGCAAGTTTGATCTTTTAAACAGCTTTCAATATGCTTGATATTTTTTCATATTTTTATGGCATCCGGAAGTCTTCGCAATTTGTTCTCATTACTCTGGAACTTATGTGAAGTGAACACTATTAGCAAGGACTACTTTAATACCCGAGCAGTGGCAAAATATCCGACGGGACAATCGAGAGGCGCCTTGACGTGTCTCGCTCAGACCTTATCGTGAGCTAATCTGTGCGCGAACTCGCTCGCGTGTCCCATCTAGCAATCTGCAGTGCTCAAATAACTCGAGTATGCATGCTTGCGTTCCATGTGTCTGCACGATGTCTGTGCGTACGTGAAGGTAAAATAAGCGTAACGGGAAAACCCAACGGCAATGTGCCTTAAAGTAACTTAGTTTAGAATGCAACAAATTTTTTTTTTTTCAAAGTTTAAAATTAAATCTTTCATATCACAACCAGTTTTCAGAACGATCGGGTAAATTCAAAACCGGCCGGCGGATTAGTATTTACACAAACTGGACAAATACGCTTCGCGGCGAAGCGGATCGAAGCAATTTTTAACCAATTCAGTTTTAGAATTTTTTCCAATTCCGAACCAATGTAGGTCAATCGACTGACCGGGTCCAGGACGGGATTTGCACTTCGGGCCTGCTGAGACATTCGGTAAAAATGGGTCGTTAGATATCAACTTTCTACCGTACATAGTGAGTTGCAATAAAGTTGCTCAATTTTTGAAAGCTGTAACTATGGAAATGACGCGGAAATCGTGTTTTCGTTATAATTTTCTGCAAACTCTTCCGTGTCTAGAGCGATTTTTATGTTGCAGCGATGCTTTTCCTGGCTAATCTTCTATACTTAGTCTAGAGCAATCAATTTTTTTGTGCTTCTGGCATAAAAAAATACTACTGAATCGATCGTTCATTACAAGTCTGCTGCGAAGCAGTTGGATCGATCTGCCCTTGAAGCTGCGATAAGACGGTACTCACGTAACACCAATGATCGCCTCTTGTCTCATGCCAAGTCCGCCAACTTGTCTTTACTTACCTGCAACAGAGAAATGAAACATTTTCCATTTTACAACAGTTTAATTGTAGAAAAAAGTCGTGACTTTAAAAAAAGGAAATCTCGTATTAGTAAATAAAAATCTTTTCGTATTGGAGAAGCTTGTTCGAAATATTTTCAATATTTTCGCTAACGCCGGCGCCAGCCACACCTGCACGTGGTCGCTCTTAATCCCATCGAAACGTTTTTTACCCTCCGCTATGTATTTTTCATCCGATCATTCGCGTCGAGGTAAACCGTCGAATACCCGATAACAATAATAACAGTCATAGCAGAACGTACAGCTATACGCACAGTCGGAATTCCGTAAAACCGTGTGCAGAGGCATCGAAAAAATTTAAACCCCGACGATATTGTGCTTCGATCCAATCCGATTTGCCGAGTGTTACATGCACGCGCGGTCGTTGACGCCCGGTCACACTTAGGAAGACATCGATGCCATATAAATGTGTGAAATTATATAAACATGTGTATTTCACATATGTGAAATATTTTGAATATGTGAAGTAATATAAATAATGCTAACGTCTATAAATATGTGAAATAATACAAATGATGATGGCTGAAGGACTTAGGTCGATGGCCAATTGGCAATATATATATGTTCTCACAACAATCTACGTTATGTCGCGCAATGTACCAACAATTGTCCCACCTGGCATATTGTCAATAACTTTACTACTACTATAAATAACGTGAATGACTATATATAATGAGGCTGAAGGACTTCGTTCAATGGGCTATTCACACACCCTAAGTTATTGTAATGAAAATAAAATAATAATAGAACACGCGCTGTAAGTGGGCTCAATAAGTGTCTACTATTATAAATAATGTGAAATGACATAATGATGTGAAATAATAAAAATAATGCGAAATTATATAAATATAAAAAAAAAATTCGCAAAGTCAGTGCTCCTTTCATTTTTCTGTTGCCCGGTTGCAGTATTTCCTGGTCCATATAGCACGCACATAAATTTCATAGTAATACGTAACCGGATGTTGTCGACGCACAGAGGACTTGACTGGGCACGCAACCGGACGGACGTACGGTTAACATACCTTTTTTTCCCCCGTTACTACATAAGCCAGAAAGATAGGTGGGGAAAAATGAAACGAGAGGTCAATGGTGGTCTGCCAATCATTTGGCGATACTGGGCACCGAAGCGGCATCGGAAATTCGAGAACCCGCCCAAGAGCCGTGCCGAGAGCCTGTGCGCTCGTTACCGCGCACAAAGCTGCGCGTATCCCCGTGAGCCCGAAGCATCACAGAGGTTGTATTCGCGTTCGTCAGGGGGTCGAGTAAAAAAAATCCTCGGCACGCACAGAGGCAACCCCTGGCGATAGCAACATCAAGGGGTGTATCAGAGACGAAGCTTGAACGTGCGCCGTTCTCGCGAATTGTCCCGAATTGTTAAGTTTAATACGAATGTTCGCCAGGATGGCGCTGTAATTCCCATATACCTGAAAGTTCTATCGGTCTTTACCAGATTTATGGTACTTTCTATCAGATTCTTCTCTGACTGTCACAACAGTACTTCCTAGTCCATACAGCACGCACATAAATGTCATGCTAATACGCAACCGGATGTTCTCGACGTACAGAAGGCTTGACTCAGCACGCAACCGCACGCACATATCGTGAGCATTTTTTTCCCGTTACTGCATCAGCCAGAAAGATGGGGAAAAATTAACCGGGAGGCCAACGGTCGTCTGCCAATAATTTGGCTATGCGAGGCACCGAAGCGGCGTTGGGAATTTGAGAACCTACCCAAGAGCTACACCCCGAGTTACCGCGCACAAAGCTGCGTGTATCCCAGCGAGCTCGAAGCATCACAGAGGATATGTTCGCGTTCGTCAGGGAGTGGAGTAAAAAAAATCCCAGGCCCGCACAGAGGCAACCCCGGGCGGGAGGAGCATGAAGGGGTGTATCAGCGATGAAGGTTGCACGCGCGTCGTTGTCGGACCATACCGCAAAAATGGTGTATGGACCGACGACATGGAGGAGGTATGAGGGCGAGAGGAGGAACGGCAAAGACGGGGGTGGGTTATGGAACATACGCACACCGACCCAACGGAACCAGCCGGGGGTGCTTCGGTATCTCTTTGACGTACCACGTACAGTCCCGGACAAATGAAATTCCACTCGTTCCTCGGCCGTATGGTTCTAAAACCCTTCCGTACATCACCGCAAGTTTCAACCCTCCAGCAGGGTGCTCAACATGTTCGGGTTTCCCACTTTCACTTTTGTGCCCGTCTGGCTACGCGACTTTCCCTTTTGTTTCGTTATGACGAAGGTTGAGAGGGATGAGGAATTTTCGTGCGGCTGGTCCAAGCGTTCTTCGATCTTCATCGCTGGAACTTAATGTTCTCTGCACGAGGTTAAGAGATCGTAGACGAAATCCCCAAAATCCGCAGATCCGTAGTTAGACGCGCAAGTTGCAAGTTTCGGAGCAGTCTTTGGAGCGGCTCGGAGAGCGTTTTAATCGCTTGGTCTTGGTCGATCTTGGTGGAGAGTCGCTGAGAACAATAGGTCTTCGAATGACTGCTACGGGTGCCGTTCGAACGTAATTTTCTTCGACGAACCGCAGTCCCATCAGCAACGTGACCAGGGTCGGGGTCATTGACGGGGAACACTCTCGGTTTCCGGTGCGGTGCCATCAAGTTCCCCCCCGGATTCTACTTGCAACACTAAAACGGTCAGATAGTCCCGTTGGTCCGTACACAGGTCGTTAGTTCTTCGGCCGCAATGGAAAAAGTTCGCGGATCGGTGAACTTCGTCCGGGGCAAAAAAAAAAACTTCAACAGCGTAACGCAACGAGCCACCTAACTCGTTCGTCCGGCTGCGTGCACCTACACAAACCGAAGCGCGTATTTTTCGGTCTCTTTCCGTGTGTTTCAGTCACTCTGGAAACGCGACCTGCTCGGATGAAAGGGTGAGATCGCTCGAGCTCTCATTGCTATATCCGCTTGATGGATTGTTCATTGCGACTCATTGCGTTTTCCCTTTGTCTGCTTTTGCACATGTGTTTTATGCCACCCACCCACTTTTTACCACACAACTGCCTCGGCGTTCGGATGTGAGAGGTGTGTGGACCAGTGCGTGCGGACGCTGCACGACCAGCTTCATGGAGTATGTAATGTCATCGGGGTTCGCTCGTCAATGGAAACGATTTTTGTAGTTTTTGTTTCTTCATCGTTCGTTTGCCATCCAGATCGGCTATCAAAAACATATTCCGTGTAAAAGGGGAAAAAAAGCACTGCCGAACAGACGCTAGCTTTGGTTGATCTCGGACAGCTTTTCCAGATCAACAGCCGCAAACTCTGCAGCTGGGTCGTTTTACACAAATCTATTGTTGCTCGAAGCAATGTTGGAGATCGGTCTTTGGCACCGTTTTTGATAGTCCAGCAATTTACTCGCAGTTTACTCTCAGTTTGCAATTGGCTTGGACTTCGCTCTTGGATCTGAAAGGTAAATGGACGAGTGCGTGCGTATGCTGCACTTCCAGTTTCATTGAGTATGTAATAAGATCGGGCTTCACTCGACAATGTAATTTTTGTCATTTGTATGGCAAGGACGTCGGAAGGAATTTCTCGATTAGTGCGGCATTCACACAAGTCAGGAATTTTCTTTCGACGTTTCTGCCATTCACATAATTGCTCCTAACGAATTCACGATAATCATATTTTTCGCTTAATAGGAAGTGTTCGCAGAAAGCCACTTTCTCGCACTAGTGCCAGGAAAAATACCATGTTGCGTTTGTGTGCTGTTGGTTCGTTTCACACAAGTCTTTCATACAATCTTGGAGACCAGTAGCTGGCGCCGTTTTCGATAGTCCCGCAGTTTACTCCGCCACTAATCAAGCCAAAGCTGCATTCGGGAAGGCTGAAGTGTCTTGTCCCTTGTTGCTATGTCGTCGAGCAGAAACTTCCTGATTATACACCGAGTACGGCCCAACTCCGACCAGTCTCAGCAGAGCCCAAAAGCGTCCTCAAATTCAGCAGCGAATTCGGTAATTCGTTGGTTACACCGGATGACAGAGTTTCTACGGCTGCGACCGCCCACCTATTGCGTCTGGCTCTTTGTTACCCTTCCTGAGCTCTTGGCAACACTGGGCAAATTATCTGGCTTCGAAATAATCGGATGGCAACCGTAGGTCTGACTTCTATTTGCATCTCCGGCGAACACACACTGAGAAAAAGGATACCATTTCCTACCCTAACGAATAGTTCCCAAGGGAACGTCTATATAGATAGTATCTGATAGTATACATTCTACAATTCTACAATTCTAGCTACAATTATGGTTGCAACTATGATTGTTTGTCATTGCGGTAACTATAAAATATAACCACACCCCTTCGAAACTATTTTTTATGGTAAAAAGTTAGTATTGTTGCTTTTACTATGTAATTTTTTTCTCAGTCTATATCGCCATGGAATTTGGCATGCGAACGGGACTTCTGAGCATATTTATAAATTTTTTTTTCGTATATCTTTAAGTGCACAGATGGCCAACTCTGCAATGCCGAATATTTAATGAAACCTCGCATAGCGTTGTTACCTGCAGAACTACGTTGTTTTCCGTCTAACAACAATTTGCTCGGTATAGAACCTAACCATGCTCAGGGCCAGGAATATACCAACGGAATTTGCTCCAAGACATAAGTCAGGTAATGTGTATGGAGGGTTCGGGACGATGCCAGCTCCAGCAGGCTCCTTCAATCGACATTCGCACGGTATTCAGATATCACGGGATTCATTAGCGTGCGGAGATTAATCTTGGTTGCCGTTCCTCATGAATGCGAAGGCAGCAGACTATGCGTAACTATTCCGGAAGATAACTGGTTGCCTATTACGACGAGGAACCTCGTAAACGAGAAACCAAATCCACAACAGACCCGAATCTTGGGTTCGCGTTGACGAGCAAGAAAACGCCACATTTTCCGTATATCTTCAAGAGCGCGGATAGCAAACTGTGCAATACCGAGTATCTAAGGGGCCTTCGCATACCGTTGTTTGCTGCTGAACTATGTTGTTTTCCACGGATCAACAATTTCCTCGGAATAGAACGGCATGCCCAGGGGCATGAATATACCAACGGAATTTGCTCGAAGACAGAAGTCAGGTAATGTGTATGGAGGGTTCGGGACGATGCCAGGCTCCTTCAATCGACATTCGCACGCTATAAATTCAGATATCACGGGATTCATTAGCTGGCGGCGATTAATCTTGCTCGCTGTTCCTCATGAATGTGAAGGCAGCAGACTATGCGTAACTACTCGGGAACACAAGTGGTTGCCTCTTACGACGAGTAACCAGAAGCTGGAAGAGACCCGGATCTCGAGTTCGCGTTGATGAGCAAGAAGACGACAAAGCCCGCTGGCGCTCCATCTTCGGACTGAAACCGGAAAGACCATCTTCAAATTTTCTCATGATTCCATCGGTTTCCGATAAATTTCATTCGACTTATTGGACACAGCGTGAAAGTGGGAATCGAAGAAGTGCGGGATTGAGAGGAGAAGTCAGCGATGCCGCATTTTTCGCCATTTCCTCGGCCCTCTTACTTGGCGATAGCGATAAGTTCGATCGGGGGAACAGAGATTGGAAAGGGAGTAACCACTTACAATCTCTTCCGGGTAACAGAAAACCGGAGATCACTTTCCCGTTCATTCGACCAAATACTATCCGCCTCTCCCGACTCGGGTCCTCGATTCTCTCTCATCGATTGCGCGATATCCAACCGGCAGCTCGGATCATATCGTCTATTTTTTTAGTTCCGCGACTTCTAAAGCGTTTGGTGCTTTTGCCTCCTTTTTGCCGTTTGATTTCGTAAACTTTTCACCTGGCAGTGTTTGCCTTCCGAGATGAAAGATTAATATCACTTCCAATTTCCTTTGGATAACAGAATATTGCAATCCGATACATTCCGTTCCTTCGATTTCCTTGTCGGTTTTGAATTCGCGCTACTCATGAATGTTGACATTCATGTCGCAACAATGTTTCCGTCTCGCCGGGGAGGAAAAAATCAAAATAGTTGGGAGCGGAAGGCGATTAGGGATGAGAAGTGGGTGTACTTTTTCCGTGTAATTTGAACTAAAGTTGCAAAGGTCCTTATCTCAAAACGCTCCTTTCCGAATCTCTCACCCCCAACATCTTTCCCAACTTCACCTATTCTTATCTCCGGTAGGACTTCCCATTCCATCGCTGTCGTTCGCTTATCTTCCGCGCGAACGCACTTGCGACGAACGAGGAATAAGTTTGCGGCGTTCAACCCTCGCGCGTACTCGAAGTTCCTTTAGAATGTCGCACCGAGTTTCCTTAAGTCGGGGCTACACAAACGCGTAGCCGAAACAAATTTCTCGAGGAAACGTCGCCAACCCAAACACCTGCGCCCAATATTATTGCTACGAACGAGCGTTCCCTCGTCGAGGGTTTCGTTGTTACGCGCTGCCTCCGACTAACATCGTCATCCGTCCTGCTGTCCCTGTTCTGCTCTGCTATTCTACTCCCCGAACGACTCTCCGACTTGAAGTGTTAGTCTTTGAAGCGTTAAACTTCTTAGAGGAGATGAGGCAAGGCGGGCGGGATATTCCAAGATGTTTTAGTTTCGGTACGGTGGGAAAAAGAAATAGTTGGATTAACCAAGGCACGGTGACTTGAGTTGAAAGGTGTTGTTTGCTTGGTACAACAAAAATGTTTGGCCGAATCAACAAATTTTGAATCGATTGATGCAAATAATCGTTTAAGAAAACAATGTTTCATTTGTACCAAACAAACAAATAAACAAATAAGAATTTTGAACTTAAGTTACCGAGACTTTCGGTTAATCGGACGATTTGTTTTTTCTCAGTGTAATCTTGATTTTGCGATTTTGAAATGATCTTTCGTGTCTTTTTGTTATTCCAGCAGATCAGCTACTACTGAAGTTCGAAACTAGTATTGACGTTACGACGATGAAATGAATGCCGTTGGAGTGATTCGGCTGACGAAACGCTTCATCTGTGCCGCTGCTGTTGCACGCCTCGAAGGGCTCGCCTTCTCGAGAACCCTTTCCGGCAGGGTTCTCAAACGGCAGACGCCGCACACGAACACCATCGGCGACGACGTCGCCGGTGCATCCGCCAGCCAGCTAAATTAAGAGTCCACGCGTTCGGACCTTCGGTCGTTTGGAGGAAGTGACTCAGGCCTTCGATGCTACTCAAGAAAAGACTGCTATCACTGTACCTCTCGCTGCATTCACTCGGCAGCCCGGTGCTAAAGTCCATGAAACCGATACACGGGGCCTCTCACTTAAATCGAATGAAAATTCATAAATGCGTCCCTCTTCCATCCCGATAGAATTTCGCCTCCGAATTGTCGCATACGTTTTCGAGCGGAAAAATTATCCATTAAAATTGAATTCAAATTCGAATAGTTTTCTGAAAAAAAAACTGACGATGCGGTCGACGAATCTTAAATTCCACTCGGAAGAACAACAGCACACAGTAAAAAAATAATTTCGTAAAATCGGAATACGAAGTTTCGGAAAAATAATTTTTCATTTCGATTTATGTTGCTACAATAATTCCGCAAAAATAATTTTGTTAAATGAGTGACAACTCGTTAATGAGTGATACTCGTTTCTCAAGGTTTGAATATACAAACCTGTCCTTTTATTTCCCGTGTCGTTAAGAATTTTAGTTCGCAAAATTAGAAACCGGATGGTGGGATCGGAAAATTAACAAATAAAAAATTGTGAACGTTTGTGGACAATAAGTTGTAAGAAGTACACAACTTTTTAACTGTCTAACGAGGAAGTATCGTATTCGGGATTTCTCTTTCGCAAAACGTTGCAAAATAACTTCATTGTCCCGACGTTTAAATAACCCGGAGAAAGCGCCGAGCACTTTTTGTTATTAATTTTTTTATTTATTTCATAGTCTGAGTATCTCGGATCAGTGACTTTTGTTGTAGCTCGTTGAGTCGCGCCGTTGCCGGCTCTGCCGGTAGGAATAATAAAGCTACCGATTGCGTCATCGATCGGATCGGCGAGCGCGCACGCGCCGCTCGGAACCGCGACGGGAAATTTTTTTCTTCACGATTTTTTCACAAACGCCGTCTGAGCGAGCGGTGGAGCGAGAGAGAGTAAAAATATCGGAACGGGCAAGAAAAAGCGTAAGAATGAACGGACGACTCGGGACGAAAGGGAAGACGAGAACGTCGCGAGTATTTACGAGACCGAAGAGACCAGCGCCTCAGGACTTCACGAACGGATATTTACGGTACCGTACGCAGCCGGTTGACGACGTTCCGATGTACCGCGCTTTACAACGCTTCGCGCTGTGTGCGTGCGGAGAACTTGTACATCGATACGCGGAGGTGGCGGAGGAGGACGACGACGAAAAGTAGAGGGAATCGAAGCGAGCCGGCGCACCCACGTAAGCTCCGTAGGATAACAATACGTGACGGAATGGAGTGTCTGAACGACTACTCGCCTTCCTCGCTCACCTCCGCCTCTGGAGTCTATCGAGTTGACGCACACCAGATTCGTAAAAATTAATTTCACAAAGACGATGAAAAAAAAAAAAAAAAAAACAGAAGAATTGCGGTTGAATTCTGTTTTCACTTTGCGCTGAGATAAATAGGTGAAAAAATGTCTGCTTTTCCTGGTGTCTCGGCTCAAGATGGATTTCGAATACGTTCGGAATCACGGTAGTGCCGAGAGTGACGCGTGGGGAAATGTCACGCGTCACTCGGTTTAAAAATCTCATTTCTCGGCCAGAAGTGACGTCATACCGGAAATACGTCGTTACCGGCCGAAAGGTCGGATTTCCAGACCGGAAGTGACGTATTTTTGGCGTGACGTCACTTCCAGTTGAAAAATGAAATTTTCAAAGAGGAAGTGATGTATTTCCAGTATGACGTAATTTCCGGTTGAAAATTTAGATTTCCGGACCGGAAGTGACGCATTTCCAGTGTGACTTAATAGAACAACCGATAGCGAGGTATTCCTTATATACACTTTTTTCCTTCACTTTTCACTCGGTACACAGAATGCGTAGTACGAGAAGCTCGCAGGAAGTCTGCGGAGAACTCGGCGGAAAGGTGTAAAAGAGAGATGTCCGGAAACACGAATTATTTAATAACGGGGAGAGTTCTCATCGCTGGATAGTAATTATCACAGAAATTACTATCCGAAGAAGACAAGCGCATGCGAGTGTTGTACATTACCGAAGGTACAACGCAATCAAATTTAATTGCGGACGATCTGTTTGCCCAGCGGGAAAGAATCCTCGGGTGCCGCGCGATTGTTTCGCGCGGCCGTTAATCTGTAGCGAAACTGCAAAAACCTCCAACGGATAACAATAATAACAGTAAGAACGGTAATAATAATAATGTGGAAGCAACAAATTGCTCAATTCCCGAGGATCTATGTTTATGTATGTGCCCGGCGTCTGCGTCGTTGGAAGGTGGGTATTAACACCCTCGACCGTGATCCGTGCTGACATTGCCGGAGAGATTAATCATGCAATTAAGAGGGAATCTCGTTAGCGAAACGGTTTATCATTGTTCGGCTAGCACGGAAGATATTCCGTGCACGGTGAATTCCCACAGGATCGCAGGCTCCTTCTCGCTCGAAACAGCGGCGCGTTTCTATCGCGACTCGCGCATGCACTGAGAGAAGGATCCGATAGAAATTACCATGAATCTGGCAAAAAACGAGAGAAATTTAAGGTACATGGAAACTGCAGCGACATCCTGGCGAACATTTGTATTAAACTTAACACATTCTGCTAGAAAATGTTGTAATTTTCGCTACCGCAGATATTACCCGAATGTCCCGTCATTTTTGCTAGAATGTGAGTTGTTATTGCTGGGAAATACAGTAATCGGTGGCGTCGCAATAGTGACGCGTTTGCTTTAGGTTTCCAGGTTGGACTGGCATATTATGTATACATAAAAACGTTTGTACGACGAACTTATCAGTTTGTATCCACGGAATTCCGAGTTTTTATTCTCGGAAGTTCCAGTATTAATCCACGATATTCTCAGCCAGATAAGCGAAATTCTTCCAACTGGCAATAAAATAACTTCTTCTTCTTGAAAAAATTAGCATATGGGTTAGGTAAAAAATTGCTATGGCCCATTTACCATTGACGTGCAAATTTTTCTGAGATCGATGGACCAAAATGGCTCCAGACGATGGACCAAAATGGCTCCAGTTGCATATTCAGTACGAGGTCCATTGTGCGATGATAAACCCATATCGTCTTTACGATCCGTTTATGTAAGATATTTTTTCCTCGATTCTTTTCTCAGTATCCATAAAAATAATAATTTTAAAAAAATCATTTTTCGTGCCCGAAATGGACGTGGACGTGGTGCAACTAAATTTGCAACCATTCGAAACAACGGATAAACACGATGAACCCAAAGCGGCTCCAGTTGCATATCCATCACGAGTTCCATTGTGCGATATTAAACCAATACCGCCTCTACGATCCGTTTATGTAACAATCATTTGCGTAATCGAGAATAAGCGCACAGCCGCACGCTCGTGATTGTTGCAAAACAAAGACGTTCCACCGCACAATGGTGAATCCTCGGTGGCCGATGGAGGAGCGTAGGTACTCGCATAATAGCCTCCTCATATAAAGACAGAAGAGTAACAGGGAAGGCTCTGCAACGCGATCTCCAATTATGCCCCACACTGAACGAACTATGGAATTAACGGTATCGCTGAATTATCGGTGTTGCAGCGGAACGGAAGGGACCGTGATTTATTATCAGCGTTGACGAAAAACCTGAATCTATCTGCACGCGATGCAGCAACGGAACCTCGCTTTAACGTTGTAATTATCGTCTAACGAACTTCATTGTTCATCGCGTGCAATGACAACGGGCAAACTAACATACCATTCGTATGATATTTGATTTAAAAAAAATGATACATTGTATCCCACGGAGAATTGCCTGCACTTGGCGGAATTACGGTGTTTCACAAAATGTTTGAATTTAATTGTTCTTCGTGTTTCCGAGCAATATCGCCTCGGGTTTCTCAGCCACTGGATATCCCGCCGTCCGACACGTCGTTTTCCATAAATTTACCCTCCGATCTATGATACACGGTTTTGCGCACTTAGCAGTTTTTACACATTGTGGGATATTTTTTTTACGCCCCTTTAAGTTTTATATCGTGCCATTTTCGCATCCGAAAAAGCGACGAGAGTGTGAGATCATCTTAACCTGCGGGGCGCCTGCGGAAAACTCGCGATGACTGCGCGGCGATCCTACCCGTCGAACACCGCTCGTAGGAAAGGAAAAAGCGGTGTTATGAGCTACCGCATCCGCGTGCGTGCAAACGGTCGATATAAATTCATCATTCGCTCCCTAATTACGCCACGATTGCCTTTCCGCTGCTCGCACAATCCGTCCCCACCCTTCAGCATGCCATTATGCGATTTCAATGCGGTAAACGTGCAGTGTTCACTTCCTCGTTTCCCTGAGTGCTTCGTAGCCAGTGCATGAAACCGCGTGGAATCCGATGCTGCAATTGCTGAGCTACACACGCCCCCTCGTAACCCCTGCACCCTTTCTTCGCGGCAGTCTGAGTCCTTATTCCGTTGCCCATGGCTCGACTCTTACCCGCCTTTTTTTCCCGGCGATTCTCGTTTTTTATTCCTTTGAAATAATTCCAATGAAATTTAACCACTAGAAAATTTATTCCATTATGTGGGCTTAGTTTTCGGATGGCTGAATTGTAGATCACGGAATGGAATTTATTGAATTTTTTAATGGTTGACTTTTAGCTCGCGAAACAGAATTTATTGCATTCCATGGGCGAAACTGTCTAATGGCTGAGTTGTGGCTCGTAGAATGGAATTTATTTAAGTTTTGGGTTACTTATTCAATTATCTAATGCTTGGCTTTGAGCTCACGAAATTAAATTTACTGCATTCCATGGGCAATATTTTCTAATGGTTGAATTTTAGCTCATAGAATAGAATTTATTGCATTCAATGGGCAAATTTTTCGAATGGTTTGATTTCAGGTCACGAAATGGAATTTATAGGACTCCATGACCAAAACTTTCTACCAACGGTGGATTGGTGGTCCAGTGTGAGCACCTCGCACGTTCGCCGTGTTCCTAGTATTTCGATGTTGTAATGCTATTAGCGTTCCGTTCGACTGTGGTCCGCTGGAACGTGTGCAATTCGCGGCGACGACGGTGTGCACCACGATACCCTTTGCGCCAGTCCCGGTGTGAAGGGAGCTTTAGCCACCGTGTTCACAGCGAACCGGTGGGATATATATCGAGCCTCCAAGGGTGGTTAACCCTCACTCGATCCTCCAGCGTGCTCTTGACACTAGTGCCATAGGACTGCGGTCTCCACTGTGCGACCTATCCGGATTCGAGGACCTGCCACGCGTGTCACCGCGATTATACCAGAGATCGAGCCTCCCCCAAGCTTCGCTTCGCCAGACCGTTAACATGACCGGAGCAGCAATAACCATATGGGCTTGCGACAATGCACGAATTGGTTCATCAAATGCAAACTCCAATCCATAAAGGCTGTTAACCAAATTCTGCAACGTGTAAAACGATGACTTTCAATTTTCCAATTCCAATCCATTCGGCACATTGAACTACGGTCAGGATCGCCCAATTCATCCTCAATGAAGTCAATGACGTCATCAGGATTCGGCAATATTCAAGGTTTGTTCTTGGAAATAATCTCCGAATGAGGCAGAATATTGAAACAGGAAGTAAGCAGGAAAGAGCCTTAACATGACCGGATCAGCAATAACCATACGCGCTTGCAACAATGCGCGAATTGGTTCATCGATTGCAAAGGCCAATCATAGAGACTGGTTGCGAAATTCTGTAGCGGGTAAAACGATGACGTTTAAATTGTTAATTCCAATCCGCTCGGCAAAACGAACTACGCTCAGGATCACCCAATTAATTCCCAATGAAGACGAGTAACGACGTCATCAACAGGATTTCGGGATGTTACGGGTTGGTTCGGGGAAACAGCCTCCGAATGGGCCAGAGTATCGAAACGGCAATGTTGAATAGCTGTTAGCCGAGGGTATTTGCCAGAAAGTGTATATCGTTGGGTACACCGGTTGTAACGCTGGACGAGATCAAAGGGAAACCGAATTTGGATGACTCATTATGCGGGGCCGTTCGAACGTGCCGGGACCAAACGGGGCATTTGATGAAATTAGCTACCAAGTACATTGTAGATGCTGTACGGCAGCTCTACTGTGAATATACACTTTGATTCTTATTTGTCAGTCCACCCGCCTATTCGCTTTGCCGTAGGTAGGACCGTAGTCATTATACCGGAGTACAAGCCCGATTCGGTCGCGACTACAAATTTAATTTCGTTGCCGGAGCCGGCCCGGTTCGCCTCAGTTTCTCGCGTCCTGTGGCTCGTTCCAGGATTCTGCCGCCAGCATAAGTCTTCCGGGAGCTCGAAGAAAACGGCATTAGCAACGGAACGCACACACGGAACAGCTCAGAGTTCACTGGCTTTTGCCTCCACGTGTATAATTACCAACTGGTGGCGCCATATTTACCAAAGTGCCATATTTACCAACCGATTTCAGTAAAGAAAAAATTCTAAAAAATTTTTTTGAAAAAATACCATTTTTGTCGAAAAATTGTAAGGGTTACAATTGTCCAGTGAAGTGGCGAACGCGAAACCCGGTTGTTCTCGTCTATCGGCCTCGAGGACGGCGAATCATTCTCTTTGACAAATAATAACTCGCTGCTGGTTTCGCCATATCTGCCCCTATTCCCGTAACCTGTACTTAAATCCATATGAAAGTTTCTCGCGTGTAACAGTTGCTTGAAAAAATACCTACACTCAACCAACTCGCTTATACTCAGCCAAGTCACCTAATCTCAGCCAACCCACCTAAACCCAGCCAATTGCTTTTTCCCTAATTCTTGCACGCTGCAAGGAACCAGCATAAGTCTTTGGCAGGAGCGACAGAACGCACACACGGAACAGTGTAGAGTATAATTGTCCAGTGAAGTGGCGAAGGCGGAACCCGGTTGTTCTCGTCTATCGGCCTCGAGGACGGCGAGTCCTTCTCTTCGACAAATAATAACTCGCTGCTGGTTTAGTCATACCTGCTCCTATTCCCGCAACCTGCATTTAAATCCACACGAACGTAGCTCGCACGTAACAGTTGCTAAAAAAATCATAATTATCGCCTAAACTCAGCCAACTGCCGTTTTCCCCAATTCTTGCACCTGGCAAATGCACGCTATGGCCTCGCACAGTAAGATCGGTGGGGTGTAATGCTGCACCCCTGAAAGGCTCCCACCGACACTGGCGCGACGCTGGCACGGCACGCTTATGATGTCCCATGATACCTGGAACACTATACTTTTCGTGGATAATTAATCGACCGGAAGTCCCGAGAGTTCGAGTTTCCCGAACCTGCATCCTGTGTCGAACTCGTACGCGTGCCGATAATTAGACCGACCACTGCCGGTCCCGAACCCGGACGGACACTCACCGGAACCCTGACCGTACTTTGGGTGGATGAAGTTAGCCGCCCCATTTTTTTAAATTCCCGACTGCAAAGGTTGTTCTGCGTTGTTCTAGGGTTGTTCCAAACATTGTTTCAAATTCCTGATGTCGCCAAACGAAAAATTCGCGACTTGGGAACAAAATTTTATTTTTATTTTTTAGTATTTCTTTATTCTTTATTACTAGTCGTACTTTTTATTGTTAGTGGTATTTTTCAAATTATTAGTGGTATTTTATTCCTTCAAATAAAATAATATTTCTTCGACTTAAATGAGTATTTAATAAATAATTATTCTGGGTGCACTGGACAACTTGCCTGCGACCGATCGATTTACGATACGCCGTACAGTCGTTTATTTGTTTCATAC
This sequence comes from Amblyteles armatorius, assembly GCA_933228735.2. Lineage (NCBI taxonomy): Eukaryota > Metazoa > Arthropoda > Insecta > Hymenoptera > Ichneumonidae > Amblyteles > Amblyteles armatorius. Next base: position 10,088,173 of record OW121695.1, on the reverse strand, counting down.
GAAATATTTTGGTGTTTGAACTTGTCCGACGGCCAAGAAATTACGCTCGTGTAACAATGCTCGACGAAAGTTGAGTGGGCGAAATGGGAGGGCCCCTCGAGCAGAGGGCTTCGGAGTTCCGAGGTCGAAGTCACGGTTCGACTGTCGCGTTGTCATCGACGAGATCGCGAGCCCCGGGGCACGAAACCGACTCGCGATACCGACTCTCGGAATGAATAAACTATACGATTACTATCGAGCCGGGCAACGTACGTGTTATTCTTGTTTCTGTTCGTAGACTCGCACCAACGGCTGAATAGTCAATATTTTACTGTGCTATATATCATTAATGTATATGACGCAGCAGCTGTTGCGGAGAGAACATTATCTCATAGGACTTCAATTCTACGCAGAGTTGTATCGAATCGGAGTCATGAATAATCGTCATTGTATCGGCGAGAAAGATAAGATTGTTCTTGCTCCGATACGGCCCTCTGTACACATTCATGCACTTGTATATACAATACCCATCGTACGTGTCCAATTAATATCGCCGGCCGACGGGAAATGAATTTGATAAACATTTTATCGATTAAACGGGCGATAGATGAGTCCCCAACTGTATCGCATATTTGATGTAAAAAAAAAATATTTCGTTGGATGCAGCAAAATAAACAATTAATTGTTGTTACAACATTTTTGTTGAAACAAATAAATTATTCTTTTTTAATGACCAAATGGTTCAGCAATTTTTTTTTCGGTAGATCAAATTTCGAACCAGAATAGAAATAGGAATTACCCTTTACGTTTCTATCGGCAATTACGTCCCCACTTTAAATAGGCAGCAGAATGAAGATGAGTTTGATAAACATTTCGCGATAAACGATTAAACGAACGACAGATGAACCACCTACAGTACCGCACAATGGCGGACGGCTGTTATAAATAATCATGTTACGAACCCCCCCCCCCCCCCCCCCCCCCTTCCTTCTTTGTATGAATCAGACCTATCTCGGCAACAGAAATTGCCGGCACGTCTACGGCAAGCAAACGTGGGCCTGATTAATCGCTCCAGCTACGAAATTAAGACTGGTCGGCTAGGTGGAAGTTCTAACAAGGCGCAGCGAGCAACGAGTCTGACCGATTATCCTGATGTCGAAGATGGACGTGAGGACTGCGAATCTATCTTCCCTCTCGGTTAGTCTCTCTGCAGCTTTTTCGCGCAGGAGAACCCACACCGACGCTTCGCCGATCCTCGTATCTTGACGCGATATCTCCGATGCCCTCGGAGGATGTCGGAGCCTGAGAGCACTGCCGAGACTGTCGGAGAGTTGGATGGACGAGCCTCGGCTATACTCCGGTGCAAGCAATGGCGTAAGATGAACAAGCAGGGAAGCCTGAAAGGAACGAAGCTCTTGCGGGTGCCCAGAAAGGGGAGTTAATTTAAAAAATAAAGATTAAAAAAACGAAAAAAATCCATCGATACGAGTACAAAATATGCAGCAGATATCGACCCTAACTTTACCGGTAGCCGTCTATTATCAACGTTTTCATCGGGAGTGAAAATTGCGTCATAGGAAAAGTATTAAAAAATTATTTATTGACCGTATGTTTCGCGGTAATGGGCTATTATCGTGGTTTTCATCGAAAGTGAAAATTGCATCACTGGAAAAAATATAAAAAAAACTTATTCATTGACCGATAAATTACAACGCCCGCTGCCTCGCGCCTCCTTACACGGTCTTGCAATATAAAATCGTGCTGCGAAAACATATGTGTATATATATATATGTATATATATATATATATATGTACATGTGGTTGCTAATTCCAGCACTTTCATTAAAACAAACGTGTCGGACGAATGGCAATTACAGTATTATGTTCTCATTACGTGGATGGCGTGTCTCTCGTTCCTGTATCGCGCACCCGCGGGATAGTGTTTGTTACATTATTAAAAGTAGAAATGTTTTGCAACACGCGAGTTGGATAGTACCCGTTTGGCCGTTCCGCGAGGACTTGCGTCACCGCGAGCGCATCGCATCTCTTTAATCTCCAACGAGCGCGCTTGGTCGATACACTTTTTTTATTTTGAAAAAATTCAGCGAGGATATCGCACGATACGAGGTTAGAAATCCTAGCGATAACAAGCTGATAATGGGATGAGAATTTTTATATCTCATGGTTAGGATTGCATCATCATTTTTCTTTTGTAGGTTTAATTTTTTTAGGTCTGGTCGAACATGTTCTTTTTTTTCATTAAAGTAATAATTTTAAGTTTATGGAAATCCCGCGAACGGCAGAGAATTTCGGTGCCAACAGAACGACCGCAGACTCGACGGTAACACTATTCCCGTGTCGCGAGGTAGCCGAGTTTCCCCTACAGTCGTAGTCTTCCTGGCTACACGAGACGGAGGAGACACGAGTCTCGGGTTTGCACGCGAGCACACACACCACCCGAACCCCCCGTTATCCTCGACCCATTTGGCGTGAATGCCAAGAAAATATATCCCAGTTGGTAATTCCAGTCGCGATCTCTCTCGGCCCGAGATCTCTGTCCGTCTCGCTCTCTGTCGGACAACGCCAAATATAGTCGTGCTTTTTCGAGACGAAAAAAAAAATATAGGCGGGCACGAAGGTTGCGGTAGAACGGCGGGGAATCTCCTCAGTTTCCTTGTAATCGGAATTTCGTCATTCGAATATCCAATTAATAAAAATTATTCGAATTAGTCGAATTTTTTAAATTATTCACATTTTTGAATGCACAATTCAATTTAATCAAACGTTAATCGCACACCCCTACTTTACATACAAAAAAAAAAAATTGGAAAAATGAACCGGGAATGACAACGAATGACGTCGTCGATTCGGTCATTTTATTGTAATTTCATCAGAAAGTGCGGATGAAGTTTTCTGCACGGTTCGAATGCAGGAGGAATCCCCGCGCGCAGACGGAGAACTTAAGACTGCGAAAAGGTTACGATATCGCTGTCCCCTTAGTGACCCAGCTTGATCCGCGCACCAAAGACGCAATATGACTGACAGTACGCTGGACTGTCTGCAATAAAATCGTCGCGAGTGATCCGTGTGCATACATTGCCGAGCAGAGGGAATCCCATTTAACGCAACTGTCCCGCAGCTGAACTTAAGAGGAATTCCCCGCGCATTCGTCGATCTGCAACGCATTTCTGTGTATAAAAGCTGCAAAGCTCGAACTCTGGTTAAACACAACTGCCAAGCCAGTCGAACGGTAAGCACGAACCATCAATAATCCGATCTACCAGTCTCGTAATTATTAATTTTAAAATTATAAAGAAAATCGAGACTCAATCGCACAATTTTGGAAAAATTTGCAGATAAATCTTTAACAATGAAGGTCCTGCTGCTTTCTCTGGCCGTTCTCTGCATCGTTGCATGCAACGTGCAGGCTCAACGTAACAGGTTCAATCCCGGTTTTCCGCCCCGATCGACCGGACCTACGTTCCCAAACCCACCCCGACAACCCGTAAGTACTTTCTTCAATTATGTTCTATGTTATGTATAATTGTGTTCAATTATTATATGAATCTACGGTCTTTATTATTTCCACGTTACAGAGCTATCGTTTCCGACGTGAATCTCCGGAGGAGCCAGAGGTCTCTATAACCATGGAGCGCATGCAACCCTTGGGTTATCCGGACAGTCTTCCCTTCGACATCAATGGACCCCGCGATGGCGTAATGCCGAAAAACAGCTGGAGATTCCCACGCGAATTGCCCGACGTACTGGAGGCAGAGGAAGAGTTCGTGCAAGTCTAGGACCGGAAAAGCCCTGGATGGATCGTGACGATCGATCCCAGCCATTTATTTCTACAATCTCGCCATAGCAAAAGTTCCTACGCGTCGATATTTCTTTAATAATCATAATATTATTGTAAATTTATTAACATATTATTTGAATGTTTATTTTTATTCAAATGAACATTTAAGTATTAAAATTTATGAATGTGCATTTAATTCGAATAAATGCGTTTTTATGTGTGGCCGCAAAGTGCAAAAGTTTTATCTTTTTCGATTGCTATTTTACGGTGTTTCCCCACGAATTTCACTGAAAATCGAGTGCAAACAGCGGAGTCTGGTTGGATTGAATCGGCACAGCCCCGGATGGATCGCGACGATCGATATCAGCCATCTATTTATACAATCTCGCGACAGTTCCTACTCGTCGATCTTTATTTAAAAAACATGACATTATTTAAATATTATTTGAATGCAATCTAAATGTTTGTTCGAATATCATTCAAATACGATCTAAAGGTTTATTTAAATTCGAATAAAGACTCAGGTATTAAAATCAATAAATTTCAATTAAGCTTGAATAACTACATTTTTATGTGTGGCGTCGAAGTGTGTTTTTTTTTATCGCTATTTTACGGATCCGAAGATTCCGTGCGGATTTCACTGAAAATCGAGTGCAAACAGCCTGGTCTGGTTGCAAATTGAATCGGCACACGTCGGGCATACCTATATCGGTGCGCACCGTCTCGTGCAAATACCGAAATTAATATGGTGGCCTTTCGCGGCTGCCGGCACCCTCGGCTTCCCGGTTGCGGCTCCGGGGATGGCCATCTCCGTCCGACGCTCGTGATCTCCGAGACCGTTCGCATCGCCGCGCATCGCACATCACTCGCGGAAAATTTCAGCTGCCGGAGCAGTCTCGTGCGATTGGGATAGCGCCGTGCCAACTTGGCCCGACGAACCTGATTGGGGCCGTCCCGGAAACGAACGTCGGCGAACCGTTTTAATTCGACACTCGTCCCATTCCGATAAATCAGAAATGTTCGAGAAAACGTCGAACCCGAAAACACGCACGAAAAGTACAACGCGGAAATAAAAGTAACGACTCTATTTTTATTTACTCTCTGAACGTTTCCGAAAGTCTAGACGTACTGTTTTAGAAAAAAAAAAATGTTGAGGCCTCAGAAATACTTTCGTCAATATTTACTATTTAGATACCACCTCGAAGGTCGCATTTTACGACATTATTTTGAACTTGAGATCGAACTTAAATTGGAATTTAAGCTCAAACTTAAGTTGGAATTTAAGATCAAACCTAAGGTGAAACTTAAGACCAAACTTAAGTATGCAATGAAGTTCGGGCGAAACTTAGACCTTAAGTTCGATCTTAAGAGCAATCTTAAGTTCGATCTCAAGAACAATCTTAAATGAGATCTCAAGAGCGATCTTAAGTTCAAAAAAATAATGTCTTAAAATTCGACCCCGAGAGAGAGAGAGAGAGTTAATAAAAAATGTTGGATGTTGCAGAGACACCCTACACTTTAATTCGACACTCGTCCTGTCCCGATAAATCAGAAATATTCGAGAAAACGTCGAGGCCAAAAACGCACTAAAAGTACATCGCGAAAAACAAAATTAACCCCTCCATTTTATTTGCTTTTCTCGCGATAAAAAAAAAAAAATCGAGGCGCCAGGCAAACCTTCGTCAATATTTACTATTTAACCACCACCTCGAGAGAGGGTAGAAAAAAGTCCGGTGTCGCCGAGACTTCAGCACTCTTTACTCTCCCTCCCTCTCGCCTCGTCGCCTCTCCTATCTGGTGCACGGGAAACGTCCTTCCTCCGTCGCGAGGCTATACACGACTCTTCTTAATAAAAAATGGATGAGGCCGGAGGAATCAATGCGGAAAAAATCAATCGCCATAGATATTCCGCCCCGCAGATTCATCGTACAAAGGCGTGACACAATTCCGAACAAAGTGGGACGATGCAAAGTACACATTTGTGTGGAACAAACGATCATTCTCTTCGCGACTTCTTCACTCCCCCATTCATATATCCATTTAAAAAAATCCCTTTACGATGAGTTTCAGGTAAAAAAAAAATCCAATACCAAGAAAACGAAAAATAGAATAAAAATGTCTGGACGAAGGGAACGAGAATCGATCACTAAAGAAAAATGCACTCTTCGTCGAGCGCATTAATCGAGGGCCCTGACACAATTTCGTTTTAAGTGGGTCAAATCGAGTGGCTTTTAATATTTCCACGGAGTGGAAATTACAAAAACTTGCGATTAAAACAAAAATATGTATATAAAAAAAAAAAAAAAAAAAAAGACGAAAGTAAACTTGATTGGATCGAATGTTCGGAGTGAAAACGGTTGATGGAAGAGCAAGTAATTTGATGTCGGAGCGTGGAGTCACGCCGCTTACCCCAGATGAATGTCAGAGTGCTATAATAATACTCCACTTTCGCGGGTGCGCCGTGACGCTCGATTAAACCGGTACGATATTCGCGCGGTTACAAGTGTGTGAGTGGAAAGAAAAACCTGCTGGCTGATCGAGATCTCGCGGGAAAGTACTTTCTAACGAGGCCCGATTAACAGGTTCGATCTATTACAATACAACGTACGTATATCTGATCGATCCACCTATCCATTATGTTCTTGCATCGTCAGCGAGAATATGAATTCACCGATTACCTCATATCTATCGCCGCTCCTCATAATCGACGCGAAAATATTAATCCTTACTGACTCGTCGATTGTATCTATTTTACTATTTTTTTTTTATATAACTATTTATTTTTTTTGTTAATTTTTTTTAAATTTATTTTATTTATATTTATACATATATTTTTTAACGTTAAAATGATAATTTTTTTATTCACTAACTAATTATACCATGACGTCCAGTAAAAATTCTATACGAAACTTAAGGACATTCAAACACAATTACCTCATATCTGCCATCGCTCTTCATAATCGACGCGAAAATAAAAGAAGCTACAACCTCCTCGATTTCATTTGAGTATCGAAGAACCCAATTTTTATTGATAACATTATTTATCCTTTGAATTAAACTTTAATCGATTAAGAGCTGGAGATTTCATTGAGCACGTTTCGTCGAAGAAAAACCGACACTCCTACGCCGGCCGTTGAGTCCCGGCTCGGGAACAACTCGGCGCAATGCACGAGGCCTTACGAGCGTCGTGCAGCGAGCGAGCGCGCGTGCGCCGAGCGAACGGAACGAACCTTAGCGAATAAAGATATAGGAACGACGAGAGCGGGACTGAAAGCGCGATTACGGCCAAGAAAACCGATAGACGACGAGGCGTCCTCACCCTCGCGAATGCCTCGCCTGTCTCGTTCAACGAAAAATGCGATCTCACGCATAAATCAGTTGCTAGCGGGAACGCGCGGACGGACGGACGGACGGACGGATTCAACGGACGGCGAGGAGGGGGAAGGCGGGGGGGGGGGGGGGGGGGGGGGAGATTGGTACGAGATCGAATTCCACAGCGCGAACAGGATCGCGGAACCTCGCTTGACGTTTGCTCTCGTGGTCCCATTATCTCGGCAGACTATAATACAACGCGTCAAACGAAACACATATACGTGTGTGTTCTCAATGTGAGCGGTTGGTTTTATTATTATTATTATTTTTTTTTTTTTTTTGAGTTTGTATCGTATCGCAGGTATGTGTGCGAGACGTGAACTCGGGTTCAAGCTCTTAAATCGCCCTCGCAGCTGAGAGTCCGACAGTTAAAGGCGCTATCGCGCACATTTACCGAGAATTTATACACAAACTGGCGTAAGCGAACAGTCGATGCCAATTACACAACGAGGAGCTCGAACGCTCCTCCATTCCGCTGCAATGATTAAAGGGACGCGTTTTTTTTTTTGTTTGTTTATCTTTGCTCTTCACGCGACTCTGGAAGAATGTGTATAAGGAAAATAATAAAAAGCGTAAGTTTGCGTCCGGACCGCTTGGGAATGTATTGTAACGTATTTCGGATGAACCCTGGAACAAATGTGTGACTACTTGTACGGTAGTCATCATAGATATCATATTTCAGATTTAAAAAAAAATTACTTTGGAATATCTTTTTACGTTAAAATGATGATTTTTTAAATTCACTAACTAATGACACACAAACTAGCGTAAGCCTGAAAATGCGTCCCTGTAAGAATGATTGCAGGGACGCATTTTTATTTTTGCTAATATTTATCTTTTCTCTTCACACGATTTTCAAAGAGTTTCTATTTTTTTTTTAAATGTAGTTTGTCTCCAGATTGCATCGGAATGGATTTATAAGATTGTAACCTATCCCGGATGACCTCCAGAGAAACTGTGTAAATACTCGTGCGACAGTCATCATAGATATTATTTCTAAGAATAACCAAAATAAAAATTTAATGTACCATAAAATATATCTTTATGTTAAAATGACAATTTTTTTATTCGAGCGTGTCGAACGTGTCGATGTCGAGATTTGTCAGCGATATTTAGACAAGCTACCGTGAGGCGAGCGGACTATTGAGATATTTCGCTGTACCGCGTTGGAGCGCGCTACGTATAAGGTATTGCTCCTTTGGCAATACCGTATTTTCACTGCTCTTCATGATTTATTCATAACTTCATTATTGTAACTCGCACTCGGGCTTTCCGTCGCTACTGCTCGTCAACGCGAAGCGGTCTAGTGGTGTAGGATTACGTGCGCACGCGTGTTGCGGGCTCGAGTGTGCGAGTACGGTTCACGAGGCGCAGGTTTCGCCCGAGCAACTTGTCTCTCGTCGCGCGCAGCGTGCCCGGTGGGTCACCGAGGGCTTTCAGACTTACATGAATACATTTCAGGTTGAAATTGTATGAGGTATGTATATATATATTTTTTTTTTCACAAAAGGATACATTCTGCAGTACATTTTTTTGGATTTAATTTTAATGAGATGTTGACATTTTTCTGTTACGAAGAAAGATGCACAGTAATTTGCACACGGCTTCCTCATTTATTACAATTCTGCGCATAAATTCGTCCATCAGGAAGCCAAAATTTGCACATTTTTGTCAGTCTCATTCTCATTCTCATTCTCACTCTCATTGTTTCGCAATAATAAATATATATTTTTTAAGTTCATTGAGAATGGCCAATGAACTGTAACACTCGATAGGCCATAAACATGATTTTATTCCAGTAGAAAAAGAAAACAAAAATACGTTCAAGAGTCCCTCGATGAGCATTATTAATTTGGGGAGCGGACAAAGAATCTGGACGTTAAATACGGTGGAGCGCAGAACAAATACTACATCATACTGTAGACGGTTGTAACGGATATGCGCGTCTATCGGTCCTACAAGGAATGTCCATTCGAAGAGCGATAGAGACAAAAGCCCGGTGTGCTTACCGGTAGGAAACGCTTTGCAATGGAAATTAAGAGCAAATAGGAATGTTTTCATTTCGATGCAAATGTGCTCGCCATCGCGGAAACAATCGCGAGAGGAGGCAGAGGTCCTCGATGCTACGGTGTATATATATATATATATATATATATATAAACAGCTCGTCGAGTTCATCCCGGTATTTGGACAATCGCTTGTTCGGAACGCGACGAACAAATTTTCACAATCTGACCCGTTACCGAAAAGCTTCTCGTACAACGAGAAAGGAGAGGTGAATAAAAACTTTGTCGCGCTTGGTCAGATTTAAAGAATCGATTATTAATTATACCGCGATCGATACCGTTAAATTAATCCGCAAATTTCGTGAATTGAAATGATACTTGGAAAAAAAAGAAGTAGCTTATACGAATGAACACCGAGAATTTGATTGAACGATTACAATTTGTGGGAACGCAAATACGATTTGGGTTCCCACGAGCCGATCGGAATCGACCAGGTGGGACGACAACGATTTTTTTTTCTCCGTCGCTCGTTCGTGACGCGACGAAGAAGTTTGCATAATCCGGACCGTTTCACAAAATTTAATTGCCCCAAGGTCAGATTTGAATAATCAATCGTTAATTGTACTGCAATCAATGACGCGATATCGATCCAAAAATGTTAGAAATCGAAATGATATTTGAAAAACAAAAAAGTAGTTCAAACGACCGAACAGCGGGAATTCAAGTGACCGATTAAAATTCCTTTTGTTTTCCCACGAGCCGATCGGAATCGCCCGGGGGTGCAGCGATAACGATTTTTCTCCGTATCGGTGCGGGAAGCATACTTGGCCGACAGAAACGAGTCGCACTCGGTAGCGAAACCGTTGCGGCCTGATTGTGTTTTAAAAGGTCGTAAAACTGTGCCACAATCGTGGATCGTTGATCGAAGAGCCCGTAAGCTTGTCGTCGATTTAGCGGCACGAAGGTCGTTCACACGAAGCCGAGGTCCGAGTCGCCCCGGCCGCTTCTACGCTGTCGGTGCGCTCTCGCGTATACCTATATATGCGGTACGTAACGAGAACACGGCATTGTATCTCCGCTCGGCGCGATGTCCTACACTCTCGTATTTGCGGTTATGCAACGGAGAGCACGAACGCCCGAGGCTCGGATTCGTGAAAAAGAAGTCGGCGGTTCGTGTATCCGAGCGGCGGGGCGACCGGACGGTGAGTGCGGAATTAAAAAAAAAACGAGAGACCAAACGTACGAGAACGAGAAGCCGCGCGGCGTGGCGCACGAGCGTCTCGAACGTTCACCGTGCTTCGGCTTCTGGTAACCTCGTACGAGCGCGCGCGCGCGCGCCACACGCTGTCCGGCGTGAAATTATGTGTCGAGTCGATTTTCATGAGTCGCCGACTCCCAGCTGATCGAATGCGGCGAATATCGAGACTCGTCGCTCTAGTCGATCGAAACGAAAAACCGTTTGTGTCGAAACGCTTGCCGAACGATTATCCGATTATGATAGACCGATTAGGGTTTTTAAAAATTTATTTCCGGTATGCGTCGTATGATTTAGTGACCTGAAAATACTTCGCTCGTAGTGTTGGCAATAAATTACTGCAATCTCGTTCGAGCGCGCGATACGCTGTAAGGTATGAAATTGTGTGTCGAGTAGATTTTCATAAATCGCCGATTCCCAGCTGATCGAATGCGGCGAATATCGAGACTCGTCGCTCTAGTCGATCGAAACGAAAAACCGTTTGTGTCGAAACGCTTGCCGAACGATTATCCGATTATGATAGACCGATTAGGGTTTTTTAAAATTTATTTCCGGTATGCGTCGTATGATTTAGTGACCTGAAAATACTTCGCTCGTAGTGTTGGCAATAAATTACCGCAATCTCGTTCGAGCGCGCGATACGCTGTAAGGTATGAAATTGTGTGTCGAGTCGATTTTCATAAATCGCCGACTCCCAGCTGATCGAATGCGGCGAATATCGAGACTCGTCGCTCTTGTCAATCGAAACGAAAAACCGTTTGTGTCGAAACACTTGCCGAACGATTATCCGATTATGATAGACCGATTAGGGTTTTTTAAAATTTATTTCCGGTATGCGGTGTATGATTTAGTGACCTGAAAATACTTCGCTCGTAGTGTTCGCAATAAATTACTGCAATCTCGTTCGAGCGCGCGATACGCTGTAAGGTATGAAATTGTGTGTCGAGTAGATTTTCATAAATCGTCGGGTCGTGGCTGATTAATATCGTCGGGTCGTAGCTGCGAATACCGACACTTGTCGTTCTAGTCGAATTAATCGGAAAACCGTTAGTGGCGAAACACTTGTTGGACGATTATCCGGCTGATAATAATAACAGTCCAATTACGTTTTATTTTCGGTATTTGTTTCGTGATTCATCGATCTGAAAATATTTTATTCGCTCTGTTGGCATTGAGTGTCGGAAGGCCAGGGAAGAAGAATTGTGCACCGGAATGCCGAGACACGTGGAGAGTGCGACTAGCTTCGCACGTGCCCGGTCTTGCTTCGTCTAAAGATCCGTCATCATCGGACCAGCGAAATATTACTCGGTGCTTGTACTTATATCTGCATCGAAAATACGCGCTAGCGTCTCGACGCCAAGTAATTAAAAAAAACTTTGCGCGAAACGCTACGAAATTCTAGGCGAATTAGTTTTACTCGCGAATACCGGAAGTCGAAGGTTTGATTTCATTTTATTGGAAAACGAGGCATCGGTTCCGAATTCTGAAAAAACTTTCCTATGTAATACGAACGAAAGCTTTCCAACGCGCCCGGTTGCGTTCATAAAACTATTTTTTTGTTTTTGTACATTTATTTATTTATTTATTTATCTATCTATTTAGCAAGTGATCGAGAAACTGATAAAGCTATCCGCAAGGAATCAGCGCAAAGAGACCAACCTTAAACCTAAACACAGAGAAACTGTTCGAAAGACGTCGCGTTACGGTATTCGTGTGGCCTGATACGTTGTTACGCGCGCGGAGATAAAAATTCGCTTACCGCATACGTTGAGCCATCCCTCGACCCTGCAGGGATACTCCAGCTTCATGATCGCCGCTGGATCTGACGGCGGCGGTGACGGCACGAAGTCGCTGCGAAATCCAAAATCCAATTCACCGGCGGCACGATTACACTGGTCACATAAAGAAGTCAAACTCATAAGAACACCGGCGACCTTCACCGGACTCGCGTGTCAAAGATTCTAAAACCGTCGACAAAAGAAGAACCTCGCGAAACAAATTATCTCAACTCCAGCGGTATCGTCGCGCCGAAATGTCGAAACATTCCCGAACGCACTTTGTTTCTTCTACAGCGAACGATTAACCTCCCAGCAGCGAGAAAGAACGCCCACGCGCGATCGTAGCGAGTTTTGTTTTCGAGTGAAGAACGCGAAGAAAAATAAAACACGCTCGCGAGACTCAGCGACACTTCGTTGAATAAAATGGTAAACGGAGAGAGAGGGATTTTTCATGCACGTAGTCGTAGCAAGTGTCGGTACGTCGGACGCGAGAGTTTGTTTGGCGCTCGATGGCCGTTGAACCGACTCGATCCATACACACCGGCGTACGGATCGTAACTGACGCTTCGGAGAGAGCACGGCACTTGGCGCTCCGCGTCACGGCACCGCGAGGCCCGGGGCGGCGTGCACCGCACCGCTCACAGCTGGTCCATAGAGGCGCTCTCGATTCGGTGTTTTTCGTTGCTATAACGACTGCCCCGCGTGCGCACTCGGCTCATGCCGTACGAATTCTTACGGAAAAAAAAACGACAGTGCGCAGAAAAGCTTTGTCGAAACAAGCGCCCGAAACTACGCACTTGATACTCATACCGATTGATATTCAAACGAAAGGCTATAAGCACGATAGAGGTTGCTCCGCGATACAACGACACTGCGCGACGCGATGTGCTCTCAGAGCTGTTGACAACACGGGCATTCAAACTGAATCGGCTTTTAGCTAGACGAAACGGCTACGCGCAGACTCGACCTTACAAACTATAATAGTGGCATTTATTATCGTTTAACTGCAAATCAATAAATTCAATCGTCGTGTAACTGCAGTTCGATAAATTGACTTTTTTGTAATTAATTGCAGCAATTTTACTATCGTTATTACTGTAATTCTTCGGCTCGTAAACACACCGTGAAGCGAGGCAAAAGTACTTTGCGAACGATGTTACAAAACTGAGACGCGTTTCAACGTGTCTGAGGCGGTTTCGTTATGGCGTTATTTATCCGCTATACAACGGCTGCGCATGCGCACCGTCGCTTCTTTGGTATGAATTCTTACCAAAAAACGACCGTGCGCATGCGCGGGTCTGTTACAATGACGACAAAGACGCCGAATCGAAAGTGAATACTTAAGTTAGAAAAAATAATTCGAAACATCGAATTAAGCTGAAAGACGGTAGAGATGTTCCGAATACCTTTCCGAACGATGCAACGACCGTCCCAGTGACTCCGAGTTGTGTGCGATTCTACGCCCACTTTGAAAAAATGTTCACCAACTGGCAATTGCGTATTTGGCCAAAAACGTATCTGATTTTGTATTAATACCTCGTATACGTTAACTCTACGCAACGCTACGCAAGATAAATTGAATCCTCGAAACTTTCCTCCTCCACACTTCCTTTTTCAAAAAGCACGCGTACAACTCTCACCGCTCTCGTCAGATAGCTGTCTGGGTGGTCGGACTCATCTGCGAGAATTATCTGAACCACGCTCTACGCCACCTACCGAGCGAACCTTCGCACTTGCGCTCAGTACTGTCAAAATGGCGCTCAAGGCACAAGTCGGTCAAAGTAAGTACGCAAAGATATATTAATTTCGTGTGGATAGAGTGGCCAATTAATCACGACTCGCTTCGAAAACGATGCTTAACAATCTGCGACATCGAGTAAGTGTTAACGGTGCTCGAAACGAGACGCCCGTCGAGACGAAAACTCGTCGACTTTCCATGGGCGGACGGTCGTTCGACGATCACACGGCGCGCACGGGCTGTCTAAGGCAGAAACGTCAAACCCCGATCGAGTGTCATTCGCGGTGTTCACATTATTTTTACAGACTTCGGTGACACAGTTTCAACTGCGCATCCTTCATACAAAAAAAGTGTTTTCCCTCGAACTTCGCCTGTTAATTTCGAAATATTTCGTCGCTGAGAAACAATTTATTTCTGACACTCAAACTTATCTACGAAAAATTCATTGTCCTTTTTTTTTGCTTCGCCCAACAACCGCGTGAAAGTTCTGCGCCGGAAAAAACGGTGGTTCGCACGCTCTGACGCAACGATTCAATTTCATTAGCTCGGGGATTAATGTCAGCGCCGTTAATCGCCTCCGTATCCTCGTCGACACTCGATCGACGCCGACGCGACGTTAGTCACTGCTTAATAGGCGTGATTCATTCGGTCGACGAGAACGGACGTGCGCGTTATTTCTGTAAAAATAAATAAAAAAAAATCTAAACGATCGATGCTTGTATTTACGGGCGATTTTTGAACGAGAAATTTAAACCTTACGCAGGTTCGGGGCCTCGGGGCAGTAGGGTACGCGGCTGACCGTGACGTGACGTCATCGGCCGGTTAAGGCGATCAATACGCGGGAAAAGCCGAAAGATTTCTAACTGGCGCTCGCTCTCTCCACAACCGTCGCCGATTTAACCCGATTTTCCCACATGTGCCGCGATAAAACCGCGCACATTTCCCACCGGACTTGGACGGCGAGCCTTCGATGTCCCGGAATTGATTATCTTTCATACGATAGCGATTCACTATATTTGTGTAGGGCATTTAAAAAAAATCGCCGTCGATTGTAGAGTAAGGAAAATATTGGGTTGGGAGTAAAGTAATTGTTATATTCGTGATCAGCAGGAAAAAATACGTGGAATATAGCCTTGAAACAAAAAAAAATCGATTGAACGACGATTTTTCACTTTTAGAGCCACTTTTGAAAAAACGTCGATTTTTGTAATTTTCGAAGGTCGATATCTCGGCTCCCAATGGAGCTAGGAAAAATCTGGGGTGCCCATCGTATTCTACGCGAAAAAATACACAAGATAGCGTCTTGCCCGATTTTTTGGAGGAGTTTTATCGTGCCGTTAGAGGACGTTGAAAAATGTGAAAAATATATTGGAAAGGGGAAAGTATAATTATAATAATGCCAATAATATAATTTTTTTGCCCCACAGAGATTATGAATGAGGTGATCAAGCAGAAGAAGAAAACTACCGGCGTCGAATGGCGAATCCTCGTGGTCGATCAGTTAGCCATGAGGATGGTTTCGGCGTGCTGCAAGATGCACGACATCAGCGCCCAGGGTATCACCCTCGTCGAGGATATAAACAAGAAACGGGAACCTCTGGGGACGATGGAGGCGATCTATCTGATCACACCGTGCAATCCGTCTGTTCAGAAACTCATCGACGATTTCAGCAATCCTTCAAGAACGGCTTACAAAGCCGCCCACGTGTACTTCACCGAAGGTACTTGACGGGTACAGCGAACACGCTGTATCATACCAGGACGGCGAAAATCATGCGCGGACTTACTTAACTTCCCTACAATACACACACTGTTCACATCTGAAAAATCATAATAATACGCGTTGAGAAATTCCGATACCGGTTTCACCGCCTGAATTTCGCAATCGGATTGAATATAATTCATTATATGAATTAGGAATAAATAGTACTCAATCAAAATTTATTTGCGTTCGATAATTGAATGAAAAGAATCGCGTCATCGGGAACAACTAACAGTAGTAAAACATTAACTCAAAATAACACTCGAAAATATTTTGGCTTTCGACGCCAATCATCCACAACATAACACACAAACACCGATTCATCGGGTAACACATTATCAATTCATTCGCACCCAAATCCGTCATTTTTCTTTATCCTGTTTCGAATTATATTTTCTTTTTTTATTTCCCACCGATATTATTTGATTTTAGTTCAGTTGTCATGTATATCTTTGCAGCGTGCCCCGACGACTTGATCAAAGATTTGTCGACGATAGCTAAGCACATTAAGACACTGAAAGAAATCAACATCGCATTCATACCGTACCAGGAGCAGGTAAAGGACTATGAGTTACGGGGAGATTAAAGTGACACGTTTTTCTTTCTCTTCTGTTTTTCCTCGTTAACGTGTGCTGTCGGGCGATGGTGACACGCACGCGTCCCAATTATTTTCCGCGTTCATTCCCTGCATACTTTATCACGATCACTCTGTTTCTTTTTTTTACTACACAAACATTTCTGTACCCTTGTGCGACTTTACACACGAAACACGGTGAAATGTGATCGCATTAAAAAAAATTACGTACAAATGAAACACAAAAATATTTTTATCGTACTCCGAAAAATGTATGGACGATTTTAATACACGATAACACAAGCACGAACTAACATTTGTGATGCATTAACGCTTGCACTCGTCCAGTCTGCCCGGAGGAGCTCTTCAATGAACTCTGCAAGTCCCTCGCCGCTAAAAAGATCAAAACCCTCAAAGAGATCAACATTGCGTTCCTGCCTTACGAGTCGCAGGTGACGAAAAATCATCGCTCGTATAATGCTCTGTTAATTTTATAATCTGAATGCCTCTGTAAAACTATGTTGCCACTCTGATGATTTCTGTTTAACGCTAAGATGCTTTGTAACTTTTGAGTTTTCGCTTGATACGCTCGACGTTCGAGACATCGGATTTTTAACGATTTCCATTGTCGCACAGGTCTTCTCGCTGGATTCCCGCGAGACGTTCGCCTGCATGTACAACCCCTCGTTTATCAACTTGAGAAACGCAAACATGGAACGCATCGCCGAGCAAATCGCTACTCTCTGCGCGACCCTCGGCGAATATCCGTCGGTCAGATATCGAAGGTACGATGATTTTTCTTATTCGTCGCATCTACTTATTCAAGCCATTTTGTCTAATTCGTAATTACAAAAATTATAAAAATGTATATTATAAAAATCTAACTTATTAAAATAAAAATGATCAAACTTTAAATTATAAAAATTATTAAACCCTATTCAATTAATAATTTTTCAGCGACTTCGACCGTAATGTGGAGCTGGCTCAGATG
Source organism: Amblyteles armatorius (assembly GCA_933228735.2). NCBI lineage: Eukaryota > Metazoa > Arthropoda > Insecta > Hymenoptera > Ichneumonidae > Amblyteles > Amblyteles armatorius. The sequence continues at coordinate 10,070,919 of OW121695.1, read as the reverse complement.
GTTCAACAGAAGCTGGACGCTTACAAAGCGGACGAGCCGACGATGGGCGAGGGCCCCGAGAAGTCTCGCTCCCACCTTCTCATCCTCGATCGAGGCTTCGACTGCGTTTCGCCACTTTTGCACGAATTGACGCTTCAAGCGATGGCTTACGACCTTCTCGAGATCGAAAACGACGTCTATAGGTAATTAGAGCCTGGAACGTCTCGGAGAGCTCGAAGAAATTGGGCGGCGATTCATCGAGCATTTTTCTATTTTAGGTATGAAGCGACAGCGGGTCAGGCTGAAAAAGAAGTCTTGCTCGACGAGAACGACGAATTGTGGGTGGATCTTCGTCACCAACATATCGCCGTTGTTTCGCAGTAAGTACGATGGTCGGGTTCGTGGGACTGGAATTAATTATATCTACTACCGAAAGTACGAAGGGCGTATGTACGGCATTCTCCGTCAACTCGGCCACTTTTTTTTCAAAGGACAAAAGTGTCTGAGTTGACAGAGTTGCCTCATATAGGATACACACTCGACCTTAACGATGTTCTTCTTTCAACTTTTTTTCCATTTTTCCCCGTGTGCTTAGAAACGTGACGAAAAATCTAAAGAAATTCACGGACTCGAAGAGAATGCCACAGGGTGACAAGCAAAGCATGAGGGACTTATCGCAAATGATAAAAAAGATGCCGCAGTATCAAAAAGAGCTTAGCAAGTACGCGACTCACTTACACTTGGCCGAGGACTGCATGAAACGTTACCAGGGCAGCGTTGACAAATTGTGCAAAGTCGAACAGGTTACTAAACCAACAAAAATTAACATAAACGTGCATGATCTTGGTAGCGACCTTGACGAACCTGTTTAATGGACGTGAAACATACAAAAAGAATGATAAAAATTTTCTTACAGGACCTGGCCATGGGCACTGACGCCGAAGGTGAACGCATCAAGGACCACATGCGCAACATCACCCCGATCCTCCTCGACCAGACCGTCAACAATCTCGACAAATTGCGTATCATAGCTCTCTACGTTCTGAGCAAGAATGGAATTATGGATCAAGATCTTAATCGACTCGTCCATCACGCTCAGATATCCGCGGACGACAAACAGACTATCGTAAACATAGCTCAGCTCGGCATCAACGTAGTCGTCGACGTGAGTGTGCTTCCGAGATCAATTTCAGAAAGTTGGAGCGCCTCATACTATTCAAATGAGTGCTACATTTTTCAATCGTTTATACAAACTTTTTCCTCACGCATTGCACGTAAAATCCCACTTTTCGTTCCTGCGACGTGAGCGCAGGAAAATGGTGCACTCATTTGTCTATTGTGAGGCGCCCCAACCTCCTTAAGGGATTCGATGATTGGATCGTTCTCGGAGTCTCGATTTCTAAATAATTGTCAATTATTGTAAATTACAGGGAAATCGTAAAAAGTTGTATACCGTACCACGCAAGGAAAGAATCACCGAACAAACTTACCAAATGAGCCGTTGGACTCCGGTAGTCAAGGATATCATGGAAGACTCGATCGAAGACAAATTGGACTCTAAACATTTTCCGTTCTTGACTGGCCGCGCCGCTAGTTCTGGATACCATGCTCCTCCCGCAAGGTACGAGCCATCGTCCCGAAAGCTTCGTTGTGACGATACTTCGTCACTGACGACCCTGAAAACATATCTGCATGGGACTAAATTTGATCAATTTACAACTGAGCTTTGCATCGCACAAACTTCACTCGGGAAGTTCGTTTAGAGAATAAAATTGCACGAGTGAACAATTTTGTTTTCGTGACAACGCACTGCATTGACAGAGACTTGCCAAAGATGAAATGTGATGTCGTGCATATATCTTCAGGGTCAATTTCACTGTAAATTTGCATAATTATTAATGTGTGCAATTTTCGTCACAGCGTGCGATACGGACAATGGCACAAGGACAAGGGCCAACAGACCATCAAGAACGTACCGCGTCTGATCGTCTTCATCGTTGGCGGTGTATGCTTTTCGGAAATACGATGCGCGTACGAAGTGACGAATGCCATGAAGAACTGGGAGGTCATCATCGGTTAGTTACCAATATTTTTACCCTGATTCTGCTTTTACTTGACCACCTAAAAGCCTTTTTGAGCAGTGTGGCGTTGACATTTGAAAAACTAACGAAGAGAAATTAGAAAAACGTCTTCATTAATTTTTTACTAATTATTTTTCTTTACAAAACTAACCGAAGCGTAACTTTTCATGTTGCAGGATCTTCGCACATAATAACACCAAAGTCCTTTCTATCGGACTTGAGCAAGCTTCACGTGTAAACGAGCAAAAAAAGAAAAAAAAATCGACTGACAAAATATATCCGTAAACGAGTATAGGAAGTGGGTTCGCCACGGTGACTCGCTATAATTATATTATTATCGACTTCGTCAGTACTGTCGGCTTGTCGTGAATAAAAAAAATCCGTCGGTGCTTTGTCAACAAAAAGAAATGCCTTTGTGCGACGCAGCTAAAGAATACTTGACGTCAATTCAGTAGATAAATTTCATCAGAGGCTCATTGAGGAAACTCGAATGTAAAATCCTGTAGATTGATTGAGGAAACTCGAATAGAAGCCTGTAGATTGAAAGAGAACATTCTGGGTAAAAAAAAAATACTCGATGAGCAAATGCGCATGGAAAATGGATAATTTTTCGATCGAATATCCGTTAAATTCATGCACGGAAATTTCATTTTTTTTTCTTCAGCCATAATCAACTTGGGCACTGCCGAATTTACTAAAGTGCCTGTTCGAGAGTAATTTTCGCGAAGGTTACGGATTCTTTTTGTCGATAGTACTGACGAAGCCTCGCTGTTTACGAAGTGCAATGTGTCCAGAGTCGAGGCGCGCCGAGCGAGGGAAAGTTAAAGGGAAGTGACAATGTGTCCCGTTCGTTCGTGTACGACGATGAATTTGTCGCGCCGATCGGCGCTGTCGCCGGTCGTTTTCGAAAGCATTCGCGATACACCCTTGTACATTATTTGTTAATTATATTGCGTTTATCTTGCTCCTGTAAATGCCGCGACTTGTAACGACGTAGATTGAACGGTAAATGTGATCTCGCAATTAAGGTGCGAAAAAAAATATATCAAAAAGGATTAACGGTGAATTATAATCGACAGAAGACTAAATTCGTCGACTAAAATGTTTTTCCATCAATTTTTCCTTATCAATGGACAACGACGATATTATTCGTCAAAGGCTCGTCGACGTGTAGGAAATTAGAGGGGAAATGTGGAGCAGGCCTTGATAACCCGACTAGATTCGTGTCGCCGACAGAACGCGAGGAATAGTCATTGACACTCGATATTTACGATTATGCCGCTAGAAGAGATATACAAGTATTTAAAAAAAAGAAGACTCGGAATTTCAGACTGTCTAAAATGCAATGCGCGACGTGTATGTCTTGCAATCAATTATCTTCAACCTGTGCACGAATAATTACACCGCAAAAAAAAACAACAAACGACGTCACTGCAACTTCTGTCGAAAAAAATCACGGAGGCAATTAGGGCAGAACGCATCTGTACTTAGAGATCAATATAACGATTTCGCAATACCACGTAAACGTAAAGCTTCTTCGTTAATGGAAACTTTGACTCTGAAAAAAAAAAATCGAGATCGCAAGGAAAATAATTTTTAATCTGAGTGTTAGTTATTCGACTTCAGCGATTATTTGTATTCGTTTGAAGATTTTTACGAGACTCCCATTGTGTAGATAATAAGATCGATGGAATGGTTATATTGATACTTGCTTACATTCCGCTCGTGGATCGAACATTTTCGAGGAAACAACTGAATACAAAAAAATGACGGGAAGAAAAAAAAAACACGCGCGAGAGTTGCATTTCGATAATAAACACTTAGGTCTCAAGTATCCGTAGCACTCGCTAATTAATTGAATAATAAAATTCTTTTGGATAGTTCGACTGTCGATGAGGGGTAATCGATGCTCTAATATCTTTAGGGGATCACTTTTTTGGTCAATGGAAGTTTGCCTGTTACCTTGATCGTTCGTAGCTTAAATAAAGTATGTTAATTATTATTACAGTTGCAAGTTGGCTTATAGCAACATTAATATTATTATTATTAATATTATAGAGTTTACGATATTTATAAAAAAAATATATATAATATATGTATATGTATGTAGTTGTAACCCAAACGAATTGTTCCGCTTATAAAGGCCTATGCATCCCCGTGTATATAGTCGAATCAATTATATGTCCGTTCAAAAAATCCTGATACTGGAATCCTCACGCCTCGTTTTCTGAACTCGTGTGAATGCAGAACTCGCGTTCGCCTCCTGCTGCAAAGTCACACTCGTCGGGAAAAGTTTTATCGCACTAGTATCGTACATTACTAATTGGACATCGATCTTGTTCTCGACCAATTGGACATCGATCTTGTTTATCGCGGAATATAGTTCTCGATTCGATATCGCGGCATATAAGCAAGCATATTCATAAAAAGTGGTAAAAAAATGACTGGGCTTAAGAATGTATCGCAAAAAAAATGTAGTTCTTCCCCTCATATCTTCCTTGGCATCGAATTTCTGACTTGCTATAATTCTCGTTGAATCATCGTCGACGAAGTGTTTTGTAAAAGTCGTGCAACGACACCCCGTATTGATAAGATTATCTGAGCAAGGTCAGACCCAAATCTGATCTTACAACATTGGCCAAACTTTTACGCTGCAATTACTTCCAAGCTCTCGTCGACGAGGCGAAGCGGTTTAGTAGCTTAGGCGACTCCGAACGACGAGCCGATCGAGAATGACGGAGGAAAAGAAAAAAGTTGTACTCGCCTACAGCGGAGGCTTGGATACTTCTTGCATTCTGTGGTGGTTGAGGGAAAAGGGTTTTCGGGTGGTCGCTTATGTGGTAAAGAGTTAATTTATTCCGAAACTTTGTGTAGAGGCGAGCGGGGCAAAACGGAACAGACAATCGTCATGCATCGATGGGGAAAAATGGGACGTCCTAAAATTATTGAAAAATTGTGTTTTCAAAAACGCAATTTTCCAATAATTTTAGGACGTCCATTTCGCCCCACCGATGCATGACGATTGTCTGACCCGTTTTGCCCCAGTGTCTAGTTGTTCGGTCGGTAGAGATTGTGCAATTGAAAATAAATTTTTTAGGCGAATGTCGGTCAGGAAGAAAACTTTGCGGCTGTGGAAGCAAAAGCTCTAAAAATTGGAGCGGATAAGGTAAATTATGTTCGTAATTTAAAAAAAAGGTTTTCTAGAAGGTCTTCGAATATCTCTTCTCAGGTGATCGTCGATGACTTGCGAGAAGTTTTCGTTACCGACTTCGTTTGGCCCGCGGTTCGTTCGGGCCTGCTATACGAGGGACGATATCTCTTGGGAACCGCTTTGGCCCGACCTTGCATCAGCGAGGGTCTCGTCAGGGCAGCCAAGAAAGAGGGTGCTACGATTATCGCACACGGTGCAACCGGAAAGGGCAATGATCAAGTGCGATTCGAACTCTGCTGTTACGCGCTTTATCCCGAAATCCAGGTGATTTTCCAACGTTTCATTCGTTGACGGATTTTTCGTTTTTTTTATATCAATTTTTTTGTATACATATTTTTATATCGTAGATCCTAAAATTAAGAGCATATTTCCACGTTTCAGGGTCGCGGAATTTTTTTTATATTCACTTTTCTTGAATAACTTTTGTTTTAATCGACTATCCCGATATTGAGGTGATTTCCCACGTTTGAATAGTTGAAGAATTTCTTTTTTTTACATTTATTTTTATTTCTAATGGAAAATCCTGAAATCGAAGTGATTTTCCCACGTTCTCGTATTCGTGGTGTTTTTTTTTTGTTTACATCCATTTTGTGAGGAAGAGATGTAAAAATTCCAATTTTCAATTTTTATAAGAGAGCAATATGAAAATTTCAACTTTTTTTTTTATGGAAGATCCTGGCTCCATGGCGTGATCCGACGTTCTTCGAACGTTTCGCCGGTCGGCCGGACCTGTTGGCCTGCGCTAAATCGAACGGTATTCCAGTGTCCGCGACACCGAAGGAACCCTGGAGCACAGATGCAAACTTGTTGCACATAAGGCACGATATGTGAACTACCTACGAATATTTAATAATTTTCCTGCCGGTGTGACCGTTTTGCCCCACCTTCATTTTTTATTTCATTTTTACTCCAGCTACGAGTCGGGCATTCTGGAAAATCCCAATACATCAGCACCAGAAAGCTTGTACAAGATGACCACCGAACCCGTTGCTGCTCCAGTCGAGCCAGCTGAGATAGAAATTAATTTCTCCAACGGAGTCCCATCGTCTCTGAACGATTTGAATAACAAGAACACCTTCGATAATCCCCTTGCAATAATCGACTATCTGAATGAGATCGGTGGTAAGCACGGAATCGGAAGAATCGACATTGTCGAGAACAGATACATCGGTCTGAAGGTCATTAAAATTTTCCTATCGAGTACCAATTTGATTTTCTTCCGTTGGTTTTATCGAATCATCTTCATTTCGATGATGCATTTTTTTTTCAATTAGTCTCGCGGTATATACGAATCACCGGGCGCTAAGATTCTTCACGAGGCTCACATGGATCTGGAAGTATACTTGCTCGACCGTGAAGTCTTGAGGGTCAAGTCTTACTTGGCTGACAAGATGACCGATTACGTTTACAACGGCAAGTATATTAAAGTATATCTTTATAGACCGTCTCGAATGGGCTCGAATAATCACATGGATTTGAAAAACAATTTTGACAACAGGTTACTGGTTTTCGCCGGAGTGCGAGTTCGTTCGCGAAAGCATCGGAATATCACAGAAATACGTTACCGGAACGGTCCGCTTGAAGCTGTGCAAGGGAAATGGTTGGCATGCGAAACACAACATCGCAATTTGACATCGTCTTTAGTAGAATAAAATTTACCTGATTTTTTTTCTTCTTCAGCTTAAGTTTTAGTAGAATTGAAAACAGAATTAAATTTACCCATTTTGTTTTCTTCTTAAACTCCAGTTTTAGTAGAATTTAAAGCAGTATTAAATGTACGGACTTTTGTTTTCTTCTTGAACTGCAGTATCGATAATCGGACGGAGAAGCGAGGTGTCTCTCTACAACGAGAGCCTCGTTTCGATGGACGTTCAAGGCGACTTCAGTCCCGAGGACGCCGGTGGATTCATCCGCACTCAAGCACTGAGGCTGAAAGAGTTCTATCGCTTCAAGAAACAAAACGAAACGAACGAATGATAGCTAATTTGATCGGTAAAGGACGGGCCTGGGGATGTGAGAAAAAAAATATAAACCATTTCTCCCAATTGTGAAGATTATAATTATATATATATATTTTATTTATTCATTCATTTAATCGTGTACGCATTATCTTAACAATATTAGTAGTATATACAATGATTTATCGCATAATCAGCTAACGTATTCGCAACACAAACGAAAATTTATTTAACTTCCGAACGATAGTCGGTAAATCTTGTCGTGTCAATATTTGTTTTTTTTTTTAAAGGTAAATGGATGACACGATTTTTTTTTATTTTTAGTTTTTTGTTTTTTTTTATGTAACTCTCGGCCTGCCTAACGATTTATATATGTTTTTATATACATATATGAGACATGCAAAGATTGCAAACTAGGGAAGTTAATTCTTTATACGCATCGATTATCATATTATTTAAACGTTGATTCCAGTTTTTTTTTCTTTTTTCGTCTTTTTTTCACACCCATCTCGTTGGTACACAAGTACATATCGTGAATATTTTTTTTATAAATGAATTTTACGAATTTTTCTTCACCTATATAGTATACTAATTACTATATAGATTATCGTAATCAAACGATTAAAATCTATTCCACTGTTGATTATTTGACTGCACCACGTTAAATAACGAATTACTTGCGAAATTTATCGAATCGTTTACTCTCGCAACGAATCACAAGGATTATAACAACTTTTCTTCTTCTTTTTTTTCTATTTTTTTTGTTTACTTCTATCATTAAATCTTCGTAGATTCGTTAAAGTTCGAGAAAATCACTTTTTAAGAAGATACGAGAAACGTTGTGATAAAAGCTTGACAAAAAGTGAGGCATAGGAAAATGAGGGAAATTTGTGTGATATCGTGCAGTCAAAAATACCATCCTCGTACTTAAGAACATCAAAGCGTTTCTTTAATTTTTAGCCATTTATTTTTCGTTTCATTTTTCTTCGTATTATTATTTATTTACAACAATTTTATTATTATTATTATTATTATTACTGTTATTATTATTCTTTCAGTGTCCTATAGTTAGTAGTAAGTTTTGCTGAACTTTAAATTTTTTTATTTATTTTTTCTTTCATGTGCCATTGGAGATTATGTGCGCCCGTGGGGAACTTATATAAAAAATTACTTTTGATACAGCGGTGTGATTTTGGTGTTACGAAATTACGTTTGTTTTCAATCGTGTCTTTCTTATTTTTTTGTATTTTTTTTTTTTTTTTTTTTCATCACTAATAACTTACGCTGAGATCTAGTAGGTTACACAATCTGTCTATCGGCCTTCGTTAAATATTACAAACCTTATCACATACCGGGTGTATGTATTCATATTTTTGTTGTTGCTGTTGATGTTGTTATTTTCTTGTTTCTTTTTTTTTCTCAATATTATTTATTATACATAGATATCTGTTATTCGTGGTGAATCGCTGCCAATGATTTATCTCTCGTATTTACAATTATGAAACGCCGTATTTTACAACCGTAATATCTATTACACGTACCTCTCTCACTTAATAATATCTATAGTCGCAAAGTTTCCAGCCATTTGTTTCTCTTTTTATTACGCTTAACACGCTGAGAGTCGCCCGAATGGATCGTTCATTTTTTTTTCTTCATCTTTTTGCCTCGAATATCTTCGATCTTCGATCGATTGCCCGATCCAACAGCCTATCGCTCAGTTACAAAAAAAGAAGAAAAAAATGATAAAAATTCGTCGATTCGTAACGAGCTATTCTCTCGCCATTTATAATTCTGGCGGAATATGCACCGTAACTATACTGGCCGATTATAAACGGATGCTCGAGAAAAAAACGAACGAATACGGATCGAAGAACATCGATGCTTCGGGGCTTCTGTGGAAGGGAATTTAAGACCGCCTTTACAATAATTTAATTGGAAGTCAGAGCTCGGTTTCAACACAATCGAAGCATCGCTGAACAGGTAGTTTTGCTTCGAAATGTAAATTGAAACCCCAGCGGTTTTTTCATTCACCATCCATTAACGAGGGCCTTTGAAGAAACTTGCAAATGATCTTTTGTCCAAGAGAACAATCTTGACGGATCTTTGAACAATTGTTCGCTAAAAAGCCCTCGAAGCTCTGGCTTCGTTATCGCAATAATCCACTCGAGCCAACGATTCTCCTTACAAAAAGGTCAACGCCGATTAGCAATCGACGAATACAAAGTGGACGCGTAATAAACGATCATTCGTACAGAAGCTGAAAATTCGAGTCCGGAGGATTTCGAAGTCGAGTGCTCGGTTATCAAAACGAACGCGATCGTTGGAAGAAGAAAACGAATCGAAAGCAAAATTAGTCAACGTCTGCACAGCGGAGCGCAACATTTTTTTTTTTTCATTGAGCTGTTCCAACCAGCGTTGTTGAAAAAAATCCTTTTCTCGTAGTCCCGCGAAGAATCGAGTTCTTTTACCAACTTTCCTGTGTCCGTTACTTCACACGTTTGTGTCACCGGCTGCATTCGAGATACATCAAAAATGTTCTCCGGACCGACACTTCCGGTCGAAAAATAAGATTTTCAAATCAGAAATGACGTATTTTTCGGTATGACTTTACTTCCGGTCGAAAAATGCGATTTTCAAACAGGAAGTGACGTTACAGAGAATTAAAAAAAGATGTTTCTTTGAAAAGTGTCTCGAATGCAGCCAGTGACAAAAACGAATGAACTTAAGGAACAAACGGTAGGTTCGATATCCGGAGCTACGATAAACAATCCGAAATCAGATTCTTCGAAAGTGATAATCGAAAGTGAGCAATGAGAAGGGGATGTTCGAAAAAGTTGTGCCGCCTGTTTTCACCTGAACTTCCTACTCGCGAGCGCAAGAAACCGACCTCTTTATGCGCGGATGGATAAACCTATCTATTTCCTTCCTAGATTTTATATTGTAATAATTATTATATTTATAATGTAGCAGCGCCTCGTTTACAAATCTTCACGAGGACGAGTTTATGCCCTTAAACGCTATACCTGACAGCCTACGACGTAATTTTTTTTTTTTCGTAACCCACGCGAACGACACTCACACAATCATACACACTGATACGGAAATTCACATCCAAACAAACGGGAAAAAAAGCAAACACCCGCGCGTTCGATTTTAATCCTAGATTACGTGGGTGTAACTTACAAAACTCTTCAAGTGCCTCTACAATATTAATGGTTTCTTCTTTCTCACGCTAAAATCTTTTCTTACTTGAAATTTTCAATGAAATTTTTTATTTTTGCAATGTGAAAAAAAGAAAATCCATAAATTTTTTTTATTGCGAATCCCTAAGTAATCCTTCGGTGCGCATTTCCTAGTGTTAAGCAGCACTCTCGAACTTTTTACGACTGCTCCGTCGCGATAACAATGCACGCGAGATAAGAGCCACAGATCGCCAAAACACGGATAAATCTTTATCAACTAATGTACGAAAAGTAACGCTAAACAATTTTTTTAATATATATTTTTTTTATGTATACATATATTTTTTTTATTATCACGTGCGAAAAGAAATTATTTAAAGTGTATATATACCTCGTTTCTAGAGCTTTGCGCTATCTCGTCCGGCCGTTTCGCGTTCGCGACATGTGATACAGGATGGTTGAATCGTCGGAGTGAATTCTCTCGGGCTGGCTTCGCAAACAAAAGATGAAACTTCGCCTCGTGGTATATCACGTGGGCGCGCGAGATAACGAAGAAATGCTAAAGGAATTGTTAGTTTCTACCGCTACGTCTCGTCGATACAACGTTAATGCTCTGGGGATTTTTTTTTCTTTTATTCCGTATTATTTCTTTTTTTTAAATCTTTTGTAACATATTAAAAAAACATTTATTCTCACTATTAACTAGATCGCTCCTCCGTAACAATCTTATGGACATATTCGTGTATGTAACGTGTACTAGATCTGATTTGGTTTTTTTTTTTAATTTCTTTATAGTTAGATGTGAAATATGTTTATTTCCTGCAAACGTTTATGTTCGTGAAGAAAAAATAAAAAAAATGATAATAAACATAAACATACCTCGATTTTATTTTATCGACGTGCCAACAACAGAAGAATGAGGTTTGTAATTTGGACGATCTATCCTCGTCACGGTATCGACGAACATTGTTTATATATAGTAGTAACATTTGTTTATTTACGAAACGAAGGGGGGAAAAAAAATGAAAAATAATATATACGAGCAGACGCGGCGAACTTTGCGGGCGCTGCGAAAAAGTTCGTCAATATTTGCCGCGCGCATTGCACACACACAGAAATGAGTAGTTTCGAGAGTATCGAAGAAAGATCCGCAGGCAAATATATCTCAGTAAGTTCTTAAAAAAATAAAATTGTATTTTGTTGTTGTTGTTTTGTTTTTTTTTCAATTAAATAATTTAATATTGTATAGTTCACATTCAACTCTCATTATCATTATGATTGTGGATTGGTACAAGCTAAAGCCGCTAACAGACTATAACTTTCTAAACTGTTTTTTTTTTTGTTTGTGTTGTTAATTATTATTCCCCAAAATACTTGATTAAAATTAATCCCAACCGTACTAGCTCAGATTAATAGTACAATACGCAATCAGTTGAAACTCTTTTTATATCGTTACGAATATAATTTTTTTTGTACTTTTTTTTGCCAATTATTATTTTTTTCTCACCGACGTGGATGGATTGCCCCATACACGGAAATCGCACGATTTTTTCTTGTTTTTTTTTTTACGATTCGTCAACTTTGCCGTACAAGTGTACAGGGTGCGACAAAAATTGGACTGAAACAGTCTGCACGGTCGTACTCGGACTCAGACAAACTGACAATTTTAAGCGCACAGTATACATAATTCCCGCAATTCCAGCTGTACCGAGTCGGGATCCGAGTGTGACAAATTTCTCAGTGACCTTGGAAACATTTAGTTTCATTTTTTTTTGTTTTCGCTTTTTTGTCATTATAAAATCGATGGAATATTTTTTTTCCTCATCGCTAACTGACCTAAATTTACGTTTCGTTCTTACGAGTACACGATTACAAATCACGTAAACGACGTCATCCTAACAGATACCTGGGATTAGGTACACGCATCGTTATATCTGATTCCGAACGATTGGTACACGATGAGTCATCGCATTTTTACACTCAATTTTATTTATTTTTTTATTTATTTTTATCGCAAAAACGCTATCCACCTTACCCTCTCATTATTCTCATAATAATTGACTTTTTTCTAAAGTGAATCATATTTAACCGTTTATCGACGCTTCGTGTGGACGTTCTTTTTGCTTTTTTTAAATTCGGGAACTTGCAACAATCACAGAGGTTCCGATCTCGCGATAAATCTGGCCCAAAATAGTCCACGATAATGTTCTTTCTCTCAACGACACGGTTTTATATTCGCGTTAGGTAATATTCTTGCATTTGTTATTGACTAAACAAGCCTACCTATTAGTCGAGGATTACAAATAGTTTTACGTATTTATAACCGTGACAAATTAATTTGCGTATCTTCAAATAATTAGTAAATAGCTAATAATTATAGGTATTATTGGCAGATAAATGGACCTACGTATTTTTTTTCTTCTTTTTTTCTACCAACGATTAATGACTGAATGTGGAAAAATATAAAACTTAACTAAATGTACACAACTTTTATTCTTCATCCCCTTCCTCCTCAGCCCAAACCGTTCGATCCTCCCAACACTCGACGTTTCAATCTGTCAGTTTCATTCGCGCATCAATCACTCACGCTTTAACATCGTCTCACGCAAATATCACTTATCATTTTTTTTTTTCAATATGTTTGTTTGTTAGTTTTTGTTTTTTTTTCTTCTTTTCATCGTTTTGTTTCCAAATTTACATAAAGTACAAACTTATGAAAACCGGAAAATGTAACACAATATTCAGTGTGTAGCATCATCGAAGTTATCCTGTAAGTATTATTTATCTAATTACATGGTCACACTTGGGTGTCCGTCGATTACACAATCGCCTCTTATCCCTCTTCGTAGTTTTAAAATTGTATCGATATATATCGAATCGCAATTCTTCACAGACCACTGTTTATTTTATTATTTTTTTTCATCAGTGAAATCTCGTCTGTCCGAAAGTTGTCGGACGAACATTTTTTTAATCCATTTCGATTTTGTTTTTCTTTTTTCTATATAGTTCAGAATGATCACCCGTTGGAATGTCCCAACTGCACCACCTTTATCGGAAACCGCGCCGTATTATTATTTTTTTTTTACTATTCATCGCGTTATCAATATTATTATTTATTTATATCGTTAATGTAATTGGTTTTCCTTTCGTTTCTTTTCATTTTTTTAAATCGATTATCATTGATAATAATATATATTAACACGAGTCTGCGGTAATATCGTCCAGCGCGTCCAAACATTCGTCCAAGTCCTGCCCGGTTTCAGTGGGTTTATTATCGGCGGCGGATTGAGACATTATAATGTCTCCTCAAACGCAGCCATCAAATCACTTTGCATGTTCATGTCAATCTTGTTTGCCATCTGAAAATACAAATTATTCCTATTCTTTGTGCGTCTATTCCCTCAACCGACAAATTTTTGTAGATTTTTTTTGAATAATTTTTTTTTTCCGGCGCCGAAATCTTCCGCATTGAGGATGAAATTCTTGGGAACTATCGACATGTTATAATCGATAGATACCCGTTCCTTCAATGCCGAAATCTAACAATCGTGGAAAGCTGCCCATGATGTGCGTATAAAAAAAATTCATTATTCTTTGAGTAGTAGAAAAAATAACTCACCGCCTCCCGCCGTCGGCGTTCCTGTTCCCGTAGCCTCTGGCGTTCCCTCTCGGCCGCGGCCTTGTCCTGACCCGACGACTGGCTCGGACTACTGCTGTCGGTGTCGGTCGATGCTTTGACCTCCTCCGCCCGCGTCGTCTGCGTTATTCCCTGCGTCGCCTGCTGGTCGGTCACCGTCTTTATAACTTTATCCAGCGCGTCCTCCTCCTCCCGTTCTCTTCTTCTCTCGTTCTCCTGCCGCAACCTTTCGCGCTCCGCCTGTTCCTTCTGCTGTCTGCGCATCTCCTGTTGCTCCAATAATGCCCGTTGCTAAAGAAATACATAAATACAAGTTAACGTTGAGTAGATATTGTGGGCCTGCACGATTTTAAAAAAATCACATCCATCCTCCCCTCCTCCCACCCTTACGGATGCTTCACACATAGATTCTCAATTAGAAGTTTAATTCAATCAACATTTCGGTACTTCGCGATTTGCCAAAAAATCTGAAAAACTTTTATTTTTTCATTTTAAACGAATTCCTTGATTTTTTAGAATTCACATGAATTTTTTCAGAATTTCCTTAGTTCTCAAAATTTTGTTTCGAAAATTTGAAAAATCTTTCCGTGTCGCGATTCCAGTATACACAAAAAGTTTCGAGGCGAATCCACCAACAGTTCATACAATATCAATGTTCTCGGAACGTTCAATACAGTTGATTTTTTTCAGATTTTTGTACCATTAAGGCGTGTTCAAATTCTCACTGAATCTCTTTTGTGGCTGAGAATGTACGTGTGACGCATTCTTACGTAAAGTAAATTGTGAAGCTAAAATGAATTATTTTTTATATCTTCAGTTTCGACCAGTCGGCGAAGGTAAACGCGTCGCGCGTATCGCGTGCGAATAACGAGCGTTCGAGTGGTGCGAAAAAAAATAATAATAATTACCATCGTCAGCGATACTAACCCTGTCCTGTTTTTCTTTGGCTTGTTTCTTGAATGCCTGGAAAGAATCGCGTGCCGCACTCTTCATGCTGCTTCCGGCTGCCGACTGTGGACTCGAAGCCTGTGCCAGCGACGACCACGATGATGCGTTCTTAACATTTTGCTCCACAGTCTACACACCCAAAACAATCAAAGATTTTCGTTTCTCAAAGTGTAAATTCACACGCAAAGCCTCGACAGCCGAGAGTCGCTGAACACGTGATCCGTAAGACTGACTCGTCGGCGTAATAAATTATTGTAATTAAAAAAGAAAGAAAATGCATTATCGATGCTCGTTCGTACCTTGTTCTTAAAAGCCGACGCAAAGTTAGCTGCGGGATTCTTAGAGTCGGGTGGCGTCATCTTCTTTTCGGGCATTATTTGTGAGCTCGAATGATTGCTCATCGGCGGAATTCCTAGTGCGCTCATTTCTGCAAAAAGAGCTCCCGCTAGAGCAACGACGCATTTGAGGATCAATTAGTTCAAGCGGTTAGTGTCGGTGAGGCGTGTCGAATTTTTTTTAATACACAACTTAAACATTGGGTGATGTACAACAGAGAATGTGGGAAGAACGAACACGAACGCAACGCACATCAAGCAGGGAGAATCGTTTCCCCCTCGGTACCAGTGTATGTGCAATTTCAAACTCCTTCCCCACCCATCCTGTGACGAGTTGATGTCAAAAACTGTTATCAAGTTTTTTAACCGATGCTAGTATCTACGGTCAAAATAAAAGTGTCATCGAGACCTGACATGTAATCGGTCCTCGATTACTCTTTTCCTTCGACCTTCGATACAATCCACCGTGAAAAAAGTTGATTACAAGTTTTAGTATTTATTATTTCACTCTTAAGGGAAGGCTAAAAAGCTATGAGCACGAGCGACACAGAGTAAAAAATTTCTATTCCATTTTTCTCCTAAACGATTTTATCAGATGAAAAACGATTTGCCGTCCGCAATTCGTTCTTATTATGAAACTCTGTTCCGAAGAAAAATTGATGTAATATATTGTGAGGCTATGTCGATCTTTAGCCTCACCTTAAGACAATGCGAAACCGATGCTGTCGGTAACAAAAACTGTAATGTCAACCAACCGATTTTCCTCTTGGAGGACTGTTCAGATCGCTCTACGGATTTCACCGTACGCGGACTCCGAGGGGCTCAAACGATTCTCCGTGAAACACGATTTTTAGCACACAAAGCGAAGCATGCCCGATGACACGAATCGACACAGAGAAAATTGCGTAGCGCAAAGTAGACTCACCATCCATGGCCTTGTGAGACATTTGCGCCTGCGACATGGGCATAGGTTTCTCCTCCTTTTTGATAGGGAGCTGCGGTATCTGCATAGGCAGTCCGACCATCGGCAGGGGATCGAATATCGATCCCATGCCACCCATATTGATACCGGCCATGTTCGATCCCGGTATTCCGTTGTTGTTGAGCATGCTGGGCGGCGAGCTGTCGCGTTTTACGTTCGAAAAGCCATTCGAGTGCTGTTGCGGCTGTGACATTGCCATGTTGTGTGATATTTGTATATTCGTCATCGGCGACGGCGTGTTTATAATGTTCTCCAAATGATTGTTTATCGCCATGTACGGATTCATTATGTTAAGATTGCCGAAATTTAAGTTCGACGGCATATTGGTCGGCATCATGTTCAATGGATTTTTCATGTCGACCAGCAGATTCATTGTCGTATTGTTTACCGATGGATGTCCGGCTTGATGTTGCTGCTGCTGCTGTTGTTGCTGCTGCTGCTGCTGTTGCTGCTGCTGCGCCTGTTGCTGCATCATTGAAACGTGCGGGTCTTTCTTCATATTAGTTAACGTTTGCTCCAGTGTCGTATGGGCCGTCGTTATGGACGCTGTGTTGAATTACGTAATCGTTCAATAAATAAGATGCTTTCTCGTGTCCTAAATCGATAATAACAGTGCTCGCATAGTACCGGACTTTTCGTTAGTATTGTTTTTTGTTTTTTTTTTCTATACTTAATTATATAGTTAAATGATTCTGAAGAATCGGATAACATGCTAGCTGTTTCTTTTTTTTTTTTTCATTGGTCATTGCTTTCATGGTATAGTACCTAGGGCTGCGTTGTAGGGCTGCATGAGATCCCCTTGTTGCTGACTCATTGCCGTTCCATCGGTGGGTCCGGAGAGGGCATTGACGCTTGGAAAGGAACTAACGGACGTGGGTGGCTGCGGTGCCTGAGGCGCGATCGGTGACGTTACCACGGTGTTAGTGTTTGTCGGCGTTACGCTGGGCGGTGGTGTCGGTACGGAAATCGACGGTGTCGGAGGATTCGATGTCACGGGCGGCGGTGGGGTTGTTTTCTTGACTGGCGCAGCCGTTGCCATCGCGCTCGGACGTTGCGGCTGCGCCGGCATGGAGGCGTGACTCGACACCGGCAATCCCTGACCGGACGTTATCGCTGCCACCGCGATCGGTTGCTGCTGCTGGCTGTTACCTCCCGACGGAATCACTGCAAAACAACAACCGACGTTTAGCGAAATTGCTTTTTCGTAATTAAAACGGGGAAGTTCATACATTTGAATATTTTTCAGTCAAGGTAAATGTCACGATTTTTCCGTTCTTTTTTTTACCGCTTACCAATGTATCGCTACATTGCTATGTATATGTATGTATAGGTCTGGACAAGACATACCTTGCTCCATAGGAATAGTATTAGGCTGAGTTACAACCGGCTTTGCAACTGGTCCCGTCGAATTTGACGTCGGCTGATTATTCATCAACAGACCTCCGGTATGGTTTAGAGCAGCAGGTGCCTACAAAGTATTTTTTAATATTGAAACAGTGCAATCGGATGGGATCCAAAAAAATGTAACGATTTTTTGTAAATAATATCACTCGAGATATTCTCGGGCCGATCGACTTTGCCCAAAACGGGCCCGACTTGTATTTCTATCTTACCGGTGTCACGGCAGGATTTGCCGGTTGCGTAGGTGGTGCACTTGGCGTGCTTTTCTTAGCTTTCTTTCGGGGCGCTCGATTCGTCGTATTTCCTGTAATTCAATGTAACCATGCATCTAACAGTGAGTACGTGCATTTACAAAAAAATCACAACAATTTCCGACTCGACACGAGTGCCGCAGCACACCGAGGATCGTCGTGATCGATGAGCTAGTGAAATGCCGAAACGGTGCAGAGAGGATACCAGCCATGTGACAACGAAAATTAATAAATTATTATGTAAAAAAAAATAATAATAATAAAATGAATAACGTAGTATATGCGTTATCGTACGCAACGCTGACGACAACCGTCGCAATAAATAAACGAAAATTAAACAACATCGAGCATGTATTTTCTAATAGATTTTATTCATATACTTATATTATAATTGTATCACTGTGTACAACAATGTTAATTTAAATATCTCAATTGTATGCTTCTTATTTTCATTGTTTTCTTTTTTTTCTCTTCTTTCTTTCTTTCTTTTTTTTTGTGGACTTTCATCTCAAGGTTTTGTTTATATTAAAAAATCTTAATGCGCAAAACAATTTCTTCTTTTCTTCTTCTTTCTCTCATTCTACACAAAGTCAATTATATTTTCATTCATGTGGTGAATGACCGTGTGTGCATGTAAGTATGTATTACTCCATACACAATTACATACATCCACGGGGCATACAGCCCGCTCTCATGCACACACATACACCGACCGCAGACTGAACCTATACATATATATTCCATATAAATATATCTATAATATTTATATATGTATATATATGTATGCGGGGATCGCGCGCCTAGTCTTCTTTTTTTACTAACAAGATAATAATAATGATTTTTTTTTTCATTTCTTTAAATCATGTGTCTCCATTCGTCATTTTTTTTTTTTTTTTGCCGACGGCCGAACGTAGTAGTGATGCGTGTTTTTGTTGTGGTAAAATGGTGAGATGATTATTTAAAAAAACGTTGACTACGAAAAAGGAAAGAACCATCAAACCACAATATATACCTTTTCTCCGCATAGTTTATCGTATAATCGTAATCATATTAGGATTAATTAATGTAAATAAAGAAAAAAAATGAAAAAAGAAACCTCACATAAGTATTACAATTATGGGCTCAACTTATAATCGTGGATGATTTTATACAAGTTTGACAAATATGCTTGTACGTGTAATTAGATGTAGAATTCATAGTCGTAGCTAGCACAGCATTGAGATCGGTGACGAAAGGCTCCTGCTCGGTGCATTGAACTATTTTTTTATTTTATTTTAACGCTTTTTTATATTTCGACTGTACACAAAGTTTGCGTTTTTGTTTTTCGTCAGTGCACAGGCACGAACCACGGATTTCATGTCTGACGATGCGCAAGCGAATAAAAAAGAAATGCTCATGATTGAATTTTTTAAATCTAATACTTTTTACATGAATTTTTTTTTTACGAATATATCGATGCGACGGTACGAGAAACGAGAACGCATAGGAGAAAAAAAGGAAGAAACACAACGAGAAGTTCCAGCTTATCTTAAATTTATATAATATAACGAACTGGACCGTCAAATAAGCCAATCCCGACTTTACAAACGCGCGATCTAGATCCAACTAACACTCCTTTCGCAATTGGGTCTCAGTTTGTTCTTCTCTTATTCGCCTCCCCGTTTATATATGCTCTTAGAAAAAGCTTTCAACGCGTATCAATCCATCGCTCGTTATTATTTTGTTATTTTATTTTTGTTATTTTTTTTGTTGTTTTTAATCATTTTTTTCTTTTTTATATCTTCAATCGTGGATGTATCTTATCATCTACTATTAATGTTTAATGATATATTAGTTTTTACTATGTACAAAACGCGTATGCTTCTTCTTTTTTGTTTCATTACTTTTTGTTTATTCAATTACCGCCGATACCTATTGTTCCACGAATACGTACAAAGGGGGGGGGGGGAGATTGTGTGTGAAACCTGTACGGAGAGTAGTCGGCAAAATATATTATCAGTTGGTTATTATAGATAAAGAAAGAAAGTATTAAAAAAAGAATATATTTTTAGTTAAAAAATTTTCAGGTAATTGAATTGTTTGACGATCGACTGGAGCGGTAACGATCTTCGAGGGAAGAATGGAGTTTCGTTATGAGAAGAGATGCTTGGAGAATGTGTGTTTGGTTGTTGTTTTTTTGTTGTTCTTGTTATTTGTTTTTTTTTACTTAGCGATATAATAAAAAATCATGCTACACAAATCGTTTCGGAAGGCAATATGAAAACTGTATTATGAAAATGCCCTATACCTCGTTTTACAAGCTAATGGTGATTGTGTCTTAATAGTCGTATGTTTCCTATCTAATTTATTAAACGCCGTCAATTTGTTTTTTTTTTCTTTCACTTTTTCCCCCTGCTCATAAATTATCGTATGTATCTTCCGACATTTCATGTACTCTAGTTAAATTTTCCGACTCGTCTCGCTCACTTTCGATACTTTGTGAAACACACAAAAAAAAGAAAAGAAGGGATTCGTCGAGGTAAAGAAAAATCGTTTCTGTTCGTTAAGTCCCTATCTACGCTAAATCCTTACAGCTTTGCAATATTTATTAATTTCCTTAGAAATCGACGAACACTTTTATTACACCGATAGAACCGCGGTTTTTCTCGGATTTTTCTGTTTTTTTTTCTTCCTCTTTGTTTTCGTTACTTTTATTTTTTTAAATTAAATTTGTCTACATTGCTTTTCCGCGATCGGTGCGTTCATCAATCGTTTAAGTACGCAGCCGAGTGCAATGATTAATGATGCTATTTTTTTATTTATTTTTTTGTAAGTTGTACTCGGATGCAACCTTGTTCACCCTTCGGTTATTTATTGTTTGGTTTTTATTTTCTCTCTTGCAAACTTTAATGACGATGGATGGAAAAAAAATGTGCCGCGATTGCGCGAAGCACCGTAATTATGTGTCACACCGGTTCGCGTTCATCATAATCCTTATGTATAGAATTTTTTTTGTTTTGTTTCTTTGCATATATGTATATATACGAAATAAATTTACATGATATTCTCAACAAAAAACGCTATCATGGAGCAGACATTTACACATAGAAATATATTTAAAAAAAAAACAAAAATATCCCTATAATTATATCTTGTCGTTTAAACTCTTATAAAAGGTTTCTAAAAAATGTGCTTCAATACGGGCGGGTTAAAAATCAATGTCTCTGTTTTATAATGTTTTTTTTTCTTTTCCTTTCATTTTTACTTTGTAATCTCCGATCGTTGTGACTGCATCGCAAATTGTGAATAATCGTTTATTCTGTTGTGTTTTATTATCATTTAATCTGTATGTGAGCGTTAGTGTGGATGTGTGTTGTGTTATTATTTCGCAAATGGTAAACGTTATATATATACGTATATATATATGTAAATATAAAAAAAAGAAAAATAATTATCCGTACAAGTAGTATCCGGGTTGTTACGACGAGGCATGTAAAACCATACCAGACATTCAAATCATTATTGTTACAATAACAATGTTCCAAGAAAGAAAAAAAAAATTAGAAGAAACAAAATGAAGATGGTCGACAGGATTCGGTTTTGTTTCAGTTTTTTCCTTTTTTTTCTGTCGCTTTCGTACAACGCTCCCATACTGATGAAGAAATTGACAATTATTACCGATGAAGGAGCAACTAGTGGTATAAAATAGCATGATCATACGACGGTTAGCCGGAGCAAAGCTTAGCGGAGTGCAAACAATGTGTTTGGAGGCCAGTGCGCCTTATTTTTTTTTATTTATTTTTTTTACCTCAATGGACAATTATTTTCCTCCGCCCTCAACTTTTTCTCTGTCTCGCTCTGTGTCCTCTTCCCATTATTTTCGCTCCGTGATCCCTTCTTTCCTTCCTCGTTATCTCAACTTCCTTTCCCAAAACGTCGATCATTACCTTTTTTTCTTTTCATTTTTTTTTTCAGTAAATCTCGTTCCGTCCTACGACTCAGAGATGTTCGTTGAAAAAAAAGTCACATCTACGCGACGGCGAGTCAACCGCTTCGACTTCAGTCCTCGAGAACTAAATAATTCCTATACAGAGATAAGCACGTTTCCGTTACTTTGAAATTCGGCGTTTCTTAATTCGTCCCAATAAT
The DNA here is from genome assembly GCA_933228735.2 of Amblyteles armatorius. Taxonomy (NCBI): domain Eukaryota; kingdom Metazoa; phylum Arthropoda; class Insecta; order Hymenoptera; family Ichneumonidae; genus Amblyteles; species Amblyteles armatorius. Next base: position 10,048,826 of record OW121695.1, on the reverse strand, counting down.
TTCAATAAGATCGATTACGGGACGGAAATTACAGAAATTTCGATTTCAATGTAACGACAATCAGCCATCCGTGCTCCTACGGACTCTACGTCGAAAGCAATTCTACGATTACAAAACTTTGACTACCCTCTTCTTGTTTTTTACGCTTTTCTTTCCCTACATTCGTTGCTTTAAAAAATGATTTGAATTAATTGAAGAAGAAAAGAAACCCTTGATCAAACCACAACAGTTGTCCAGAGGCCTCGCTGCTTCTGAATGTACCGTTATAGATATTATTTGTAGATCGCAGCGGCAACAGCAGTTATTATTAGTTCGTAAATCGCATAACGATCGAAGTTAAAATGATGCACCGATAATATTTTCAATCCAGCCACCAACACACATTGTCTGCATTTCATTCCCGTTTCTTTTATTTTATTAATTTTTTTATTTTTATTTTTTACTTTCTTTCTAATAATGCACTATTTTATCATTAAAAATTGCCTGACTCGAATCTACGAGATGTAAAACGCGCGAGAGCATAACTTTCCCTAATATATTTATTATTTGTCAAGTGTCTTTTCGCACGCGAGTCGAGAGTCGCAGTTTTTGTTCGCGCTCAATGTTCAGGTTTATAAAAAAAAAAAAACAATAATAATTTTACTGCACAATATGTAACATTGAGCGACAGTTGAATAATGGTACGTCTCGATTAACTGTACCACAGGGTCTCCGATCTGATAAATGATACGATATAAGTACAATATGAATGAGAGATAAACCGATGCGTGGAAAATATAAATTTAATGGCGTTCGATAAGAGAAACACAGTGGCACAAGTAAAACGCTTCTGACAATCTTATCAATTAATTCGTGTAAAATAAAACAATTAAGTTGTTCTTTCTTTTTTACTCTGTCAATGGTTCTTTTTTTTTAAGTTTGCTCGATGTTGTTTTCAGGGTTTATCTTTTTTTTTATGCAAAGGCAGTCTCGGAGTTCCCGTTGAAAGTCCTAAAACTTTCAAGGTACCGAATTTTCGACACCGCAGCCTCTCGTGCAGTCGTCGACACTGCCATCGAGTTTACGGAACAGCGAATCGTCAAATTATTTTCAAACGCTATTTCGGCATCGGTTTTTTTTTTCAATCCCGAGCCCTGCGATCAATTCGAGTTACAAACGGTGAACGAAGCAAAGGCTGCGGTGGGAAAGTGCGATGATCTTGAAACGGTGTCGCTGAATTTCGACTTTGCAAGAAACACAGTGGTGGAGAGAGATTCGTCAGCATCAACGGGTCAAGAGACAAAAGAACGAATCCAATATTCGCCGATCAATCAATAACAATCATTTTGTAAAATAAGCTGGCATGGCATTTATGGTATCCTCTAAACACAGTCTGCACTCCACTAGCTCACCTTGGTCTTACCATTTACACTTTTTTTTTTATCTTTCGTTAAAATAAAAAGGAGAAAATGTTTGTTGTTCTTACGCTACTAGTCAAGTTTCAAATGTAGTGTCCAGCATGGCGATGCGCTATTTTTATGCAACCATCGATCGTTATCGCCGTCCGAATGTTTTGAGGCGAAGGAAAAAAAAATTCTTCCGATTTTTAAATATTTTTTTGAAACTTGACACTCGATTTGCACTTGAACCGATATGACGCGGCTCTTCAAGCCACGTCATCAACGCCGTCGTAATAAATATAATATGTATAAAGAAATATTTTATTTATCATGAGAAGATATTTGCGATGCGTTTTTTTATTTGTTTAGCTTTTGTGCAATCGTCGAGGGTGATTCGGTTCACCGTCGAACATTGTTGATTCTCGATAATATCCGATACTTTCGTAACGATTCGACATACGAAAGGAAAAAAAAATACCTGCGACCAAATCTCTCTTTTCTTTGAAATTCGCGTGTGATGAAGGGATTGGGGGGGGGGGGGGGGGGGGGGGGAGTTCGTTCGACGACTTTGAATTAGATTGCCGGGAGCTTTATGTACACGTATCCGGTTACTGCATTTGATTGCGGGGCTATAGTACAAAATTTACGTGAGAATGCATCGATGTAACACGTCCGGGATTAGAGAAAATACTTTGAGTCGAAGGTCGTCCAGTTCTCGCGTAATTCGGAATATTACATCGCGGATACATAAACCCGCGCGACTTAGCGCAGTGAAAAAAAATAACGATATAAGAAAAAAAAAATGAGAAGACTCGTATTAACGTTTCGTCCGAATTGTGTGAAGTTGACTTATCTAACGGAATTCATAGAAGTAACGCGAAGCCCGAGATATTCGATTAATTAAAAAAAATATCGAATATATATGTATATATATAAAGAATATATATATATACACACATATATATGCCTCATTGTATGGAAAGCACGAAGATAAGCTTTATATTTGAACTATACGGAGTAAAGGAGAATATCTCTAGTTCATAAACGTTGCACTCCGAAGAGCTTCCTCGACGGACCGATCGCATATCCGAATGCTTGTCAAACACGTACAAACGACGAGTGTATGTGTGTATTGTCATAGTAACAACTTCTTCGAACTGTGTTGTCGCGGGCGTTTACACGTAGCAAAAAAAAATTGTGTGCTCGATTGGAATTTGGTATGCGCACCTCGTGCGACGTTACCAAAACTTCCGGAGATTAATAAAGTTAATATCTCTAGATATTCGTAAGTTGGACGTAAAGTAAAACGAAAAAAAAAATTGTGACGAGAGAGATATAGGAGAAAAATGTACAAATGAGAGGCACGGTTCCACCGGTTGACAACAAATCGCAAATAACCTCACGATAATCAATCTCGCGCGAACAAGAAAAAAAAAAAAAAAAGATTCGCCATTCGTCTCGTATTTTTTATTTAGGTCGGCTACTTAGATACAAGTAGCCCTTTGTTCCCAAGTAAGGGGTGTGTGTGGTTTTTTTTCCTTTTCTTTTTTTTTTGTCGTGATTAATGGCAACAGTTACATGAGGTTCATATCTAACCTGCTTCACTGTCGCTCGAATCGCTGGAGCTCGAAGATAATGAACTCGAGCTTGAGTCGCTGTCGCTGCTACTACTGCTCGATGCCGACAATCGTGATGGCCCGCTAGCCCCACCGGTTCCGACTACATCTACCGATTTACTACTGTCTTCTGTAATGTAAAATATATTTAACATTAGACAATGTTACATTTATACTTTTTTTTCGTTAAAGATTCTCGCATGGAATTCCTTTGAGATTTTACGAGTCAAGGATTCCCGAGTACGAGCAAGTTCATACAATATTCATGTTGGACAATCAAGTCGCTCCGAAATTGTTTGGTAAGCTGATTGTTACTAGAAAAATCATTACTTGAAAATTTGTCACTAGAAATTTTTTACTACACATATTTAAACAGAGTGACGAGTTTGCTCGGAGAGGGTAATCAGTTCGCATGCGCGGGCCGATGGTAGCTTTTAGGAGAAAGTCATAACCTTTCGGACGCCCGTTCTACAATGTAGAAGCCCTGTAATTTCTCGGGTCATGGCTTAAGAGAGATTCCACTGTACAAGTTAAAGAGCAAAATTTGCCAGGATGCAATCCTTATCCGGTTTACGTTTACTGTGTCAGTAGTTTCTCCGAAGACAGAAAGTCTGTCCCGGAATCCTAAATATTACAGCACTGAGCTTGTCGCTGTATCTCTCAATTTATGCGAGCTCCTGCAGAGTCTGCTTACCTTTCTTAGCGGCTTTTTTCACGTTGCCTAGCTGCCCGGTAACATCTTGTAACCTCTTCTCGAGCTCCTGCTTCTTCTCCGCTATCTGTTCGTCCTTGGACTTACCGCTAACTTTTTTGTCTGTCAACAATAACATCGTAGTTTGTGTTAATTTTTGTTCGAATGGAATGTGCCGATTCCATGTCGGATGAAGTGATCTTATGTATATTTTTTTAAAATAAAATATCTTCGCCTGATTAGGAAAATATATTTTTCTAATAACTAAAAAAAAATTAGGATTATGTATATTTTTAAGGACAAAAAAAAATAGTATACGATTTATGATCAATGTCTAATAGAGTATTCGTGGATGACAAGTGTTCCAACGTTTTTTGCTGGTCGTGAAATCACACGAAACGACTACCATGCTAGAAATGCGTTAAAAATGTTAAATTAGTTCCACTCACGAACGTCAGATCAGGACCATTGTACTCACTTTCGGCAACAAAACGCACAAACACTAAAGTTTCTATGAACATCGGTAACGATGGCTAAACGATTCGATTACTACAATAGCAAGTTTAAAAAATTTGAGTTGTTCTTTTTCTTTTTTTATTCTACATCCCACTCAGTTCTAGTTAGTGTTTTGTGCGTGTTTCTAAGTGTGCAGCAAAGTGGATAACACACCGGCAGCGGGGAGGTGATATTGGCCAGGTCCCGTTATGACGCTGGAAATGGAACTTACAATAGGGCTTACGTGGTTTTTTTCTGAGACACGAAGCTACGTAGCTCTCGAGCTCGCGAAGTGTCGATGGCTTCAGCGTTTCAAAGTCAATTTCGATCTCGTCGGGATTCGAATCCCTCAAGGAAGGCTCTCGAGATTGAATTATGTGCACTACTCGGCCGAGTTTGTCACCTGCGCCAACAGAAAGACAGTGTTAAGGGTTAGTAAATTGTACATCGACAATATTGTGGGGGATTCGGAAACTATTGGATGTATTTCCGATATGAGGTCACTTAAGGTCGAAAAAAAATGAAATATTCAAAATCGGAAGTGACGTATTTCCGATCAATTTCTGGAAATCTAAAGTTACCAGTTTTCAAATTTCGCAGTCGATGGTGAGGACGCGTGGCGCCCGGTCCACAACAACCTACTAGTAAATAAATGAATTTAAAAAGTTGAAAATTGAAATTTTCACATCGCTTCCTCGTAATGTTCTTTTATTCGCAAAGCTTGTTCCATGAGAAGGCATTTTCTGTATTTTTGTCTTCCTCATGGAGGAAGCTTTGCGAATACAGGGATGTTATGAGGAAGCCATATGAAAGATTCAATTTCGAACTTTTTCAACGCCGTCATGCTTGACTTTTGGTCAAAACTGATGTCGGATTTGTGCCCGGCCCGAAAAAATATATGAAATTATGCGCTCTGGACTTTTTTCTCAAAACTTTTGATTGTTTTTTCCAGGACTATATTGAATATATTTTTTTTATTGGTACGAAAACTTGCGTCGAATGTTGAAGTTTAAATTCTGCATGAAATTCAAAAAATTAAAAATGACATAAAGTTTAAACGGTTCGATGGATTCTCCCCAAATTTGGTAGGGACCATCGGGCGATCATAATCCATCTGTGTCCACGTTTCTTTGCCAGATAGCTCAAAGAATTGTAAGAGCTATAGTGCAAACAGACATTTTTGAAGAAATAAAAAATCGCCTAGAAAAAAACAACTCCAAATTTTTTAATGAAAATTTTGAAAAAACATTGACAATTAACCACCCATCCTGTGTGTGAAATTTTCGCTTGATCGGTCTACGCATTCTCGAGCTATAGCGGTTTGAATTTTTCGCGTCCAATTCACACACACATACACACATCCACACATCTGGACATTTTTTCTAAATGTGATTGTTCGATGTTTCGGAACATTCTGAAGACGTTTTCGTGAAAATTTCGAAACGTTTTCTTCGCCAAAACAAAGCTTCCCCTTTTCGGAAGCAAAAACGATAAACTCACCAGGTAGTTTGTTGATGTCCAAGCTCAGTTGTCTCTTCTCGTCATACGACATAGGCTTGGCACTGTCCTCATCTTCGGAGTCAAAGGCCATTGGTGGTGGTTGGCTGGTCGCGTTTTTCTTCTTGTTCCCTTGTCCCCTGCTGTTCGCCTTGGGTCTCTTGTTGGCCGCGTTCGCAGCCGTCGCTTTGCCGGGACCTCTGCTTCCTTTGCTCTTGGTTTTGGCATTGGTCGCCGCCGTGGCCGCCGCCGCGTGAGTTTTGGTGGGTCCGACGAGCATGCCCGGAAGATGGTCGCCCGGCATTCCTATGGGTACACCGGCTCCCATGCTGGGCAATTTCAATTCGCCCGCTCCCATCGCGACGCTCGCTATACTGGCGATCACGCTGTCGGACGCGTTCGGCATTCCACCGCTCGGCTTCATAAGTTCTTTCATGGCACCACTACAACTACCCACGAGACCGCCGCTCTTGCTACTCATCGGCTTTCCCTTGGGTTTCTCGACTTTTCTCTTCTTGTGCTTCTTCTTACCGCGATCCTCCACCAATTTCTTCATTTCCTCCTGCATCGCCTTCAATTCTTGCTGCAACGCGACCAATTTTTGCGTACGCTCGCCGTCGGAATCGTCGCTGTCCGACGAACTCTCCGACTCCGAACTACTGCCGCTGCTACTGCTCTCCTTCATCGGTACCATACCGCTCATCGGCTCATCCGGTATCTTGGCGTACCTGGTCAATTTCGTTTCCAATTACTCAACAACGTTTCGGATAAAAGTCTATCGAATTCGAATTTTGTTCGATCGTTTCTCTTTGATAAAAACGAATAATATTGGATTATCATTATATAAACCTCATTTCGAAGACATCCTGCAATTTCCTAGCCATAGCGACAACGTCGTGATCGGGAGGATTGTACTTGTAACAGTTCGTGAATATGAGCCGCACGTCGCTCGCGAATTCCTGGGCGGTTTTGTACAACCGCTGGTCCATTTTCTCCTGTTTTGGTGTAAAAAAAAAAACAAAAATATCGTCGAGACGAAATTTGTTAGACATTGGAGTAATTGGATTTCTCGTTATTGAAGTGACTCGTGGAACGTACCTTCACTGAACCAAGATCCATTGGGGTTTTTATGATGTCATGGTAATCGTGGAGGCCTAGAAGCTCTGCGTCCACAGGCTTATAGAACGGCCATGCGTACCCCTACGTACCATTTCACAAGATAAGTAGAGTTTTCTTTTTATCGCTGATGTCTATAATCCATTTTTTTTCTTTTCTAATAGATAAACAAAATTTACCGAATGCTTCTTGGAAAATAGCTCTTTGAGAATCTCGTTACAGGACTTCAGTGGTTCCGACAATTTTTCCTTGGATTTACCGCCAGTATGCTGAGGCTGCAAAATCACCGTTAGACTTAAGGTTTTCGTACTCGTTTCACGATTGTTTGATACTTCAAACCCGATAAAATAAAGATTCGTAAATCTAAGAAAAACCTTTCACTCGAGTCGCCTCGTGGAAAAGTGTTTGAGATAATTGAGAAAATTCGGAGTACAAGCAATGCAAAGGTCGGTTTCGTTTGAGACAGTTTAAGGACAAAATTAAAAAATTTCAAACCTAATTAGGTGACGGAGCATTTACGATAAATAAATTTAATAACTTAATAATAAATAATTCAATAATTTAGAATATTCATAAATCTAAGAAAAACCTTTTTCTCGAGTCGCCTCGTGGAAAAGTGTTCGAGATAATTGAGACGATACGGAGTACAAGCAATGCAAATCTTGACTTCGTTCGAGACACTTTAAGGACAAAATTATGAAAAAATAAAACCAAATTAGATGAGTATTTACGATAAATAAATCCAATAACATAAATGTAGTAAAAAAGAAACACGAAGCGACGGTAGACAAACACAGATGAGACACGGCGTTTTTTTTTTTTGTGATGATAAATATGTGTGTGTACCTGTTGAGCCATCGCCCCGACCAGGGGCATACTGGCCTGGTGGAACGGCACCAGGCCGTCTTCCGCTTGCCTCGTCGGCTGAAACAGCCCCATCATCAACAACCCTATGGTTAGTATATTTTGATGCAATGAAATGATTAAGCATGCAAGGGGGGCCGCCAGGGACATTCGCAAACACGAAGTTAACGATGAGTTTCTTTAGCACAAATATCGTGATTCATGACGAGTAAAGTTATAATCTTCATTAATATCGGAATCGGAGACAACTCGTGGATTTCGAATTGTCTTCCCGTGATGAGATTGTACGAAATCATACGTGAGCTCATGACGATGGAAGCTGTTAAATCACATTCACAAAATAATTCAACATTGATAACGAATACGATTTTTTTTAAATGTATTTTAAGCCGTTCGTTTTCGAATCTGCGAATACGAGATGCACGATAATACCGGGAATTGTATTAATAATATCGACATTTCTGCTATACGACCCCGTAATCGAAAATCTTTAGCCAGTCAAAGATTCTAAAAAAAAATTCAATGGCCTTAAGAGAACCAGGGAAGTTTTGTCGACGGAAAATTAAGTCACTTTAGATTGTGTATAAAAAGACTTAAACAAAATGTAAACAGTTTTCCGTACGGTGAGCATGTACGTCAACATTATTAAGTTGGAAAATGCATAAAAAATTCTTATATTATTTATAACATAAAGGAGGGTATTGGAAACAACTTTCGTCTTACAGTTACTAAAGCTACTATCCGTTGTTTTACCGAAATCGTGGTACTAAGTGAAAAGTGCTTCTTCAGCACAAACGCCAATAACAAAATAAACAACATCAAAACTTCCAATGTATTTTTCTACTTAACAATATCGACATGCATGCTCACCATAAGGAAAAAAGTTTACATTCTGCCGTAGCCTTGTTATACCCGATCTAAAGTGACTGAATTTTCGCTCGACCAAGCCTGCCCGCTCCCAATCGTGTATCCGATTGTGATTAAAATCTGAGCGTACCTTCTTGATCTGGCGTCCGGATTCTCTTCTCGTCGGAGCCTTGGAGTTCTTGGTTTCCAAGGGGGCGTACAAGGGTTCGAAAGAGTTGGCGGTCGGTGTTGTTGTGTCAGCCTTTCTCTTCACTCCTTTCTTTAGCTTGGCAGGCTGTGAAGGCGGCATTACGGTGGGTGCTTGTGGAACTTGTGGCGTCGGTGGTACGGCGGTCGTCGCCGCCTGAGGATCCATCGCAGGTTGGGCGTGATAGCCGCTCGTTGGTGGTACCACTTGTTGCGGAAGGGAATTGTGAGTTGCCATCGGCGTGACCCCTATACTCGTTGGTGGCGCGATGGTGGTGGTGTTCGTGCTACCCGGGACCGACGCGGGCGCTTGGGTACCCAGCGGTGGCATGGGTATCACGCCCGTCGTGCCGGCCGAGGTCGCCGAGGGTGTCAGGCTGTTTGGTACACTGGAGCTAACTGCCGCCGCCCCCGAAGAAGGTCGTCCCCGTCCGGCGCCGGTAGTCGGTGTACCGGGCGCCCCGGGCGTCCCGAGCAGACCCGGACCACCGACTCGCGCCGTCACAGCTTTCTTGCCCTTCGGTCCCTTCGGAACTGGAGGATCGAGCTCCACCTCGTCCCGCGGCATTTGTGCAACCTGCGGGGATAACATTCGAGGCTTCAGTGTCTAATTCTTGCACCGTGAAACGGGTGCATGGTAACTGGAGGTGGGCAAATGCCCTGAGCAGGTGGGGTACGTGTTGTATTCTAGACTGTAAAAAACATTTGATTGGAAATTAATGAACGGCATCGGAAGCTTTTTTTAAGATTAATTGTTTCTGAAATTTCGAACACATGTGCGTTGCAATTTTTTGACAGTAAAATTTGTATTTTCGATAGAATTTTAGGCTAAAGATTTTTTATTTTAATTGCGATGTTATTATTTAATAATTTATTGATTATTATTTATTAATTTAGTTGCGATTTTACGTGCGATGCGTTAGGAAAGTGTAAACGACTTTCGAAATGTAGCACTCATTTGACTAGTGTGAAGCGTTTCAACTTCCTTAAAGTGCTCAGTGCATTTGCACAGCTCCGATGCTAACCGCAAAGTTTTCGGCGTTTCGAGTAAAACCGCCGTTTGTACAAAGTACTATCGACACGATCGAGCCTTCGTACTAACCTTCGTAAGGAACAATTTCTCGAGGGCCTGCGCCATCACCACAACATCTTCTCCCGGCTTGTTGTATGTGTAACAATTGGTGAACATCGTATTGAAGTCCTGGATGCATTCTCGTGCTGTCCAGTAGTACGTGTTCTCCAAACGTTTTTTGATTGTACCGAGGTCCATTGGTTGTTTGATGATTTTGTGGTAATCCTGATCAAACGGAAGTTACATTAAATATATAATAATCTCGACAAGTCCGGGGAGGATTGGATCACCCTGAAGATATTCGCACGAGGCTGAATTTCATTCTGATCAAATATAGCCAAATTTTGATATTTTGCGTGAAACTTTGAGAGAAATCTTTTTGTGAAATTTTCACGCAAAACCCGATCGTTATAACTTGTTGTAACGGCTGTAGTTTGCATCGCACAAACTTCGCTCAGAAAAGTTCGCCTGGAGAATAAAATTTTGCAAGTGAACACGTTTTTTTCATCCTAAGTGCATTGACAAACTTGCCAGACTTGAAATTCTATGTGTGCAGGTATCTTCAGGGTCATGGGATTTGTAGTTAGAGTTTTTTAATAGTGACGAACGTACTGGCAAATTCAGCTTCTTGGCGTCTACCGGCTGCTGGAACGGCCAAGCGAATTGGTGCTTCCATACTGGCTTCAAGACCCCCTTCTGAAGGAACTGTAGCTGGTTGGTAACGCGTCCCGGCCTTGTCGGGGGTGGTACGACGGGCGGCTGCACGACGCCGTTCACCGGCTCTACGTACGGTTCGTCGCGTGGTGGTGGCGTTTTTGCCGACACGAATGGCGGTCCTGATGCCTTACCAGGTGCACTCGTCTGCGTATTTTTTGTTTTGTTTAATATTATTTATTCAATTCCCCATCTCCGTCAATCGCTGCCGATTCGTGATTAAAACATAAGTCGGGTCAGTGCAAAAAAGAAAAAACCAAAAATTGCCCAAGTATTAAATCGTGTTTATTATCTTACCAGATAGGAGTTAGCATGCTTTGTAGCGAGAAATGTGTGCAAAAAAGCGGGGGAATAAGCGCGATTCACCGCTTAAAAGAAAACACCAATTTCAATGAAGATAATTTTTCAAAGAAAAATCTCAGTATGTACGAAGGTTCATTCGAACAATGTTATATCTCAACATGCGTCGATGGTAGAGAGGGAAAAAAATATTTCTTTCCATGCAGCGATCGAATTAGGCTGACAAATTATCGGAATTCTTAAAAAATAACGAAGCAACTTCGAAACGATTAGATGTAAACAGAAGAAAGTACTTGCAAGTGTTTTGTATAGAAAGAGATGTACGGTTGTGTAGTTTTTTAAAAATAAATTAATAATCGTTTAATGTAACGTACTAGTGGCGTTTAGCAGTTTTTTTTTTTTAAGTGCTTTGGCTTTATAATAATAAAACCATAATGTTATTCTCGATACTATAATAAAACCACAGCCAAATACACGTGTTTAATGGAAAAAATATTGTCTACTTTAAAGTGTGCGAAAACAACAGTAATTCTCACCTTGGGTATATTACACAGCCTTTCTCGCTCCTCCACATCTAACTGTAATTCATATATACCATTCAGTCACAAGTGACTTTGTTTCGTCTTTTTTTTTTGTGAAAAGTAAAAGGGAGGGTCTACACAAATACACATTAACGATGTGTTGCAGATTGAGTATTCGCGGTGTAGGGCGATCAGGGCCGTTCACTAAACTGATAGTACTATCTGGTAATTATCGGACCATATTGCCTATTGCATTTTCAGTGATATTCTCGGGGTACAATTATCAAAGGAACATGTAATGCGTGAATAATACAGGGGTGAACTTGTCGGGGAGCGAAACTTCCTCAATACAAGACGGGTCAAGCAATTTTCTGCGTACTAACGAGACAGAAGCTTTATTTACAATGGGGGAAGAAGGTTGCAAGGAACGGTAAAAACCCGACGGATAATTGCCACTTTGTATCGAATGTAACTTTAATCTGACAAAGCATGAAAGTCGAACTTGAAGTTGAATTTTTTTTTTTTTAATTTCCACAAGCGAAAAGATCTTTATAGAGCCACGAAAAATTAACATAACGATGCTCGCTGCACCTTCCGCGAACAGCGAGCAAAAAAATCCGTGTCTCGAGTGACAAAAATGTTCTCCCAGATTCAGGTTTTAGCATTTTTTCATCCAATGAAAGTAGCGGATTCAGTGTGGAAGCTTATTCCATAGAATATCTCGTGACTTTCGGTCCCGATCCTCGTCGCATACTTACGGAGTTATTTTGCGAGTTAGTATCCACCTGCTGCATGTTGGCTTCGCTTCTGAAACAGAAAACGCACAGGATGAGTTTAAAGTGTCGCAAATCGATCGGAAATGTTTTAATTTTCTACAAGCAAACGGGACGTTCGGGGCGGAATTTTTTACAATTTGGTCACAATTGGTGCATGAACGGTTCGATATGTGTACGAGTAAAATTTCAATTGTAATGTTTTTTTCGTGTGTGTGTGTGTGTGTCTGTGGTTGAAAATTCAGGGCGCGTGTATTGCGCCCGTTTCGATTGCTCGTCACAGTTAATGGGAATGTGTTTATCGTATTTAAAAAAAAAACACGTGTCTAGACCGCTTTAGCGATTGTTCACCTACCTTTCCGACATATATGGTACATAAATGCTACGCAGCAGGTAACTGCCTTAGGTTGACGCTTGACGCTACGAGGCTTCATCAACAATAAAGTTGACAAGGATATACTCTGAACTGAGCATGGTAACTCGCTAATTGCTCGACGAGACGTTTGCGCTGGAACCAGGTAGCTTGGTGCCGAGGAGGCATAACCTTACTCGAGCCTACCGAACGGTAGAGGCTCCAATGTCAGCCCTGTACTCTGCTGCGATTCGTCGTACCTCCGGCCGAGACTCGCGACACTAGCAACATCTGGATAAACATAACAGGACGCCCAAATTGTCAACAGACACGAAACAAAAATTCATCAGCTTTTTTTTTCTAAAGACAATTTTAGTCGCTGCTCCATTGAGGGAGCGAAAGAGCATGATTCAAATAATACGAATTGGAGAAAGTAAATTCTACGGCTAAAAAAAATGGAACTTGTACCGGAATGTTTGACCATATTTTTTAGCGATTTTTTTTTTTTTTTACACTACAGAATCGCGATCAATTTACGTGCGGCAAATTAAATCGGAAAATTATAAATAAGATCGACAAAGTTTCGTCGATCTCTTGGAGTCAAAAGCATCTTTTTTCTCCCACTCTCCTGCAAAGTATGCGTGGATTTGTACGAACTTAATTTAATACGCGCATTTAAAAATGCATTACAACTATTTGGACTAGCGAATTTCTCTGCTGTGCAGGAATAACTTAGAGTGCTTCAGTTACATATTATCTCTTTTGAGCAAATCGAATTAACATTTTTAGTCACATTTTTGACTAAGAAAACTTTTTTTTTCTGCTCTCCCCAAAAGTTTGAACGGACTTATACAATCTTAATTTCACATGTTTAGTGAAATGTTTTTTTCGTTAAATTTTTGAGTCAAAAAAACTTTTTTTCTCCTCTCTCCTCTAAAGTTCGCGCGAACTTATAGACACTTAATTTACCACGCACGGTAAAATAAAATGTATTACGACAATCACGTCTCATAATTTTCTCTGCCGCGCAGTAATAACTCCGAAGAAGAACCCGAAACCCAATCGACAAAGCTCGTCGTATTGCACTTAACAAACCCCAAGTAGGATTACAGCATAGATAGCGCGAGCGGTACGGAGGACGCTTTCGTTAAGTATGGTGGTGCGCGTCTTGCGAGTGGCCAAAAAAAAATTCAAGAAAAAACCGTTTGTCGGATCCCGCACCGAAGGTCCGACGGCGAATTGGGTCGAGCGACGCGTTGACTTTGCCCAAAGCGGAGCAAGAACCGGAGACCTTGAGAGATTCGATGGAAAAGGATGTCGCACAGACTCGGCACGCGTCGCAGTTCAACAGAGCGGATGAGTAAAATTCTTCGAGGAAGCTCCGACCGGTAAGTTTCGACATTGAGTTTCAGGGTCGCCGCTGACAATCCGCTGGCCGGGAGAGTGTCAGCGGCCGCTGTGTAAGATAGTCGCAAGTGTCGCGAGTTGAATGAAACTGAACGGATAGTTGGGTAAACGAGATAAAAAAAAGCGAATAAAAAAAAAAAGAAAAAAAAGAGAAATAAGGAGAGGAGAGGAGGTAGACGGAGGCGGCAAAGTAGGAGTACGGCGCGGGGAAGGGTAGGAGAGACCCGCGCCCAGCCGATGCACCCGACGCACAACAAACACGAGCCAACGAGCGCCGTGCCGAGAGAACTCTCGACGGCGGTTGAACGCCGCGCGATCCCGCCGATTTACTTAGAAATTTTTCGATTTTTCTTTCGTTTTTTCTCCGTACACAGACGATGGTACGCACGTATAAGTATACGTATATATATTTGGAATCCTCACACGATAACGTCCTCGCCTCGACGGTCGCTCGATTTCGCTTAGATTTCATTTCAACATGGCGGTTCGGCCGCTCGGGAAAGAAAGCTCCCGAGGGCCCGCCGATATATCTGCGACTTACGCACCACCGAACACACACCCCGCCGTATCAATCAATTATCAAAAACCCGAGGTGTGAGATTAAGACCCGGGGAACTTTGAGGCGACGTACCTGATTTAATGGAAGTCAAATTTTATGTTTTTTTTTTTTCTCAACGTTTATTTCGATCGAAAAAACACTACCGCTACGCCTCGTAGACTCGCGCACTACGCTTTCTCTCCCTGTTCCGCTTTAGTTTGGTTGGTTCGGTGTTATGGCTGCCGCGGCGAGTTTGGTGCCCCACCGTGTCACTCACTCACTCTCACTCGGGCGAGCGAGCCCTCGCCGTTCGCATACGCTCGAACGATGAAACCGAGCCGAGGACGCGCGCGGTACAACCACCCCTCGGTTTATAACGTTATTATAATGCGACCGAGGAACCACTTTTACCCGCCAATATCGTATCAGTGGCCTGCTTCGTGCTCCGCCGACATTTTCCACGGGCCTCGCGTCGTCGGATGGCTTTCCGTGCCCATGACGATCTCGGATCTAGAAACTAACGATCGCACCACCAACAATGGCTACGCATTCTTCCGCGACGTACCGAATGGTCCTGTTTCACCGTTCCCACTGTCTATTATCCGTACACCTTTTCGTCTCCCCTCCCGCCTCTCACGCCGCCGCGCAATCTCTCGCCTACGTATACGCACAACGGTCAACCGACCACTTTCAAAATTATCGACGACGCTAAGATTCTTTCTCGGATTTACGCGAATTTATAGAAGATTTTTCAAGCCCGCATTGTAGATCAATTTTTGGGTCTCGGCAGGAGGAGACTAACGGGAATCTTTTCGTTTTTTTTTCTCTCGTTACTAATCGTTCACGTAACGGCGCTTGGCGTTACTATGTCGTCGACCAATCGACATTAACGATATCGGGGACCTTGAATTACGAAGAAACTTATACGACACACGATTCGTCGTCGCTCGCATCCATGCTACTGTGTTAAAAAAAAAGGATTTCAGAGATGAGAGAAAAAAAAATACTACGGCGATATCAACGAGATATACCAGTTTGAGATTTAATACATGTCGTCCGCGAGGAGGCGTATCTTTTTCGTTGATGATATTTGTTAATAATCGACGGGATACACAGATAACAAATAACAATAAACATACTATTTACAGTCGTGAGCACGCTTTTATTAACCAATCCAAAAAAATTTTCCTCGTCAAATTCCACCGTTCCATGTCCACCCATAATGCATTTTTAACTCGCTAAAGAAACAACAAAATTCTTCGTTGCTACTATTTTTTTTGAAGTAAATTGTTTTGACGTTTGAACAATGAGAAAAAAAAAACTTAGACGCAATGATAAATCGATCGATTAACGTTAAGTTGATTAATCTTACAATTTATTAATCGCCGCGCAAACGTCGGTTCGATATCCACCGTTCCGACTTTTCATCCCCACCACACGCTCGATGATGTTCGCGCAAAATCCATAATGGTGACGCCGAATATTTACAACATACTTTAATGTTATATTACGAGAATTTGACTGAAAATAATTTTACGATTTTTTTGATTCGATCACCCGCGATAACACTTTTTTCATTACAATATTCCGCGTCTCGTCGATACGCGGGATGCGTCACCGACAATAGCCGAGTTCCGTTCGAGCTCAAGATGGCGATGATAAACCCTTGATTTTTTTTTATTCGCCGAACCGATGTCCACCATCGATAATTTTAATTGTGTTGATAATAAAAAAATTCACTTCTTAAACGGTACGCAGGTTTCACGAGAACGTTCTTATTACATTTTTCCGATTGACAGTCTTTACATTGACGCACATTTCGCTATCTCGACGTAGCACAGCACAAACGGAAGTCAAGAGGACAACTGAATTTTTCACTCCTTACACTCATCGGTGTGACAGATTCAACGATATTGCAATCGAAGATATGCATTGTTTACGTAGATATTTAGGGATTCGACGGAATTTCAATTAACGTGGGTTATGTATAGAAATTTTTTTCCACCAACACGAATATATGCACGGAGAAAACAACATGGCGACCATGAGATATTCAATCCACTGGGCACGATGGTAAGATCCAATGGGCTCCACCGGCAATATTATTATTATGTCGTCGAGCTCGTTCGTGATTAGTTGATGACCTATTTCTTTCACTTTTCAACTTACTACGTCCTTTATCATAACTTAACTCGTCACTCGGGCCGATGTTATCTTCGCCAAACATACTCGTTATTGACAGCCATTTTATGACTGGATGATGCAATGCAATGCTCTAGTCAAAACCGCAATCGTTTACTTTCTCGTGTCTATCGCATTTCCGGTCGTCGTTTTGCGTCGCTTGAAAAAGGCTTCGCGGTTGGCTCGAGACTTTGTAGCGTCGCTGACGCGGACCAATCGGATCGTCAGTTACATTATTCGAGTGGTTGAGTCATCGCGTCCGGAATTGTCGTTTCGTCAGAAACCGCTAGGAAGCGACGCGCGCATATTCAACTTGCTTTATTCTTCGATTTATCTCAAATAAGCGACACTTTTACATTAACATTTCAACGAATTTCGTCGATTTATTTATTTCAACCCAAATTGTTTAATGACATTATTTCCATACAATTTTTAGTGGTTCTGATGCAACGGCAATTCGACAAATTGTCTTCGTTCAATATCGAGATTACACGATTTAATATGTGCAATCTTGAAAAGTTTAATATGTATTCGATATGCAACAATCTTCGTGCACCTCTGACGGAACATTTTTTTTATTTAACAACGAATTAGCCGACAAAGATTTCCACGGACATTTCCAAGAAATGTTGGACGAAATTAATTTTATTCCGTTTCATACCCGATCTTTCTATGATTTCAAAATATTATTTGCAAAAAAAAAACATTAGGTACGTTTTACGAATTCATTTATATAACCTATGTACAAAATTATTACACCAGTTAATTCCATCTCTTAAACTATTCCCCAGACGTCTTCGAAGGCCGTACATAATTTGCTGCAGGTCAACGCTCCAGACAGAGGATAATTGCTGATGGAAATTGTGTCCTCCGCATAATCCGCTTTCACCTAAAAGAAAAACGTAAATACTTTTGTTATACCTCGCATAATT
This sequence comes from Amblyteles armatorius, assembly GCA_933228735.2. Classification (NCBI taxonomy): domain Eukaryota; kingdom Metazoa; phylum Arthropoda; class Insecta; order Hymenoptera; family Ichneumonidae; genus Amblyteles; species Amblyteles armatorius. Next base: position 10,031,325 of record OW121695.1, on the reverse strand, counting down.
TTACGTACAAAACTCGTCGTTTTACAGAGGCTTTGGTGACACAGGCTTTTGGACCTGCCTGTGTACACAGTAAAAAATAATTTCGTAAAATCGGAATGCAAAGTCCGTACAAATAATTTTGTTACGTACGTGACAAATTCGTTTGTTCGGATTTCAATATATAAAACGTGTCCTATTATTTCCCGTGATATCAACAATTTTAGTTTGTACTTTTTTTTTGCATAGCTAGAGCCATAGAGACAGAATAAAAAATTCTGGACGTTTGTGGACAATAAGTTGTAATCGAAAGTTCAACCTTTTGTTACTGTGTGCAAGGGTTATCGATTCCATTGTGAAAGATACTAACTTGACCATGAGCCATTGCTCCTACCACAATGGCAATGGGCTCATCCGCAGGCACCAATTCTTTAGGATTGCGTACACCTTTGGAACTGAAGGACATCGCAATCTTGCGACAACCTACCGGAAGGTGGTCGGTCACTGGATTCTTAATTACTTTCAATAGTTTCATCGGCCCATCGGATGCTCGGACGCTGTACTTGTGCAATAATTGAACTAAATTGAAACAACAACAAAAAACATGATTAGTTATTTATTTATTATAAGAAAATCAATAATTGGAACCAGAAAGCATGGAATTTTTTTTTTTTGGGAATCAACAAGAAAACATGATTAATTATTAATTTATTGCAAAAATCAATAATCAAAGCCGTAGAGCATAGAATTGTTTTGAATTTGTTGCGATTTCAAAAAAACATGACTAATTATTGACTTATCGCCAGAATCAATGATTGAAGCCAGAAAGTATCAGAATTGTTTTTAGTTCGTTATATTCTTACCGATGAGTCCGGCGAATCTCTTGAAAGTTCTTGGAATCCTCGTTTGCGGATTAACTTCTATGAGCACGTTCTTCTCCGTGTGAATGTAAACCTGCAGGAGCCCAGCTCGGTTGAGCGGGCTGTCCATTAGCATGAGAAGACACTGGTGAGCGATGTCGGGTCTGCAGCTTCCAGGCTCACGATTGTTTTTCTTCAGAATTCCAACGTGATCGTCGCAGTTCAATAACTCGAAGCTATTACCGATCTGTTGGAATATCAGAAGTAAAGTACGATTTTCAGAGAAAAAAAACATTAAACTTATTCTACCACCATGCTCGAACTAACCTTCACGGATTCCAATTGGGCATTTTCCAGTACAATTATCAGACGCTTCTCTTGATTTTTAATGTGAGCTACTTGAAGATGTTTCGGGGCTGGATCGTATTCGTCGTCGTCTCTGTCATCATCGTTTTTCCTTTTTTTACCCATTTTTTAACGGATCTTTAATGAAATGCCCTATAAATCTGGCGACTCTGTAACGCACTTGCGAGAGGGCGCTGCGGACGAACCGATTTCAGGACGCGTAGGACCGACAGCGGGGAATGCGCGGTTGGCTTCGATGGTCCCACATAAACTAATGCATAAACTAATAAATAAACCGATTAATGCAAATATTTTCAACCAATTTTAATGTACCACGACGCATTTTGCTCCTCAATCGTCGCTCTACGAATTCACCAAGTAGATTTTTTGAATAGTTTCGGTCGTTAAAACATGACAGCAGTATGTTTATGGGAAAAAAAAAATGCCCGGTAAAACAATGAGCCAAATTTGCCAAATGGTCGAACCTACAAAAAATCTACTCGACGAAGTCGAAGAGTAAAGTTTAAGAAACAAGAAAATTGAGCCGGGTTACATTGAAGTCGGCTAAAAAATACGAATTTTACTTTGAGAAAACCCAACAAAAACATATAAACGTATTAAAAGTACGTACAGAAACTTACATGGTTACTACGTTACCCTCGATGGTAAAGGAGAGTCTATTATCGACCACTGACCCTTGATCGCGAGCGAACGAGACCGTCTTTACCGTGCGTATGCCGTATAGATTAGGCGGCGTTGATCGAACAGCGAGTACGCGATATGCTTCTATGCTTTATGTTCAATCCGAAAATTGTCCATAAGTCAGTCCATGTCAGTACGCTTTGATGGGAGGAGAACCCCGTTAGCCGCGAGGGCCCAAAGCTTCACATATTACACATATCCTCGGTGATCTGGTCTCGTTTCTGTGAATACTCTTCATATCTTCATCGCGGGAAAAATCGGGAGAAAAAGTGTATCCTTGCGTACAACATAATTAAATACGGTTTTATTATTAATCGTCACGTTCGAAGTGCAATCGTCATCAGTCGGTGTCACGCATCATTCAACTATCAATTCAACGATCAAGATTTTCATAATAAGAAAAAAAAATTCTTCATCGCTACTATACATAAGTTCGTAATACTATATTTTGCGCGTTGATTCATCAATGTACAATTAAACATTCGTTCTACCGTTTAGAATGTTGCGTTCTTTTTCTTCTATCTTCGAAGTATCGCAGTTCGGGCGATTTTGCGAATCAAATTAAAGATTCGCACTGTCTCATGATCGTTTTAGTTCAAAGTTCACCGCCAGCCTTAACACCAAAATCTACAAGGCGGCCAACTCGATGAGCACAAATAAGAAATCTACGTCAAGACTATAATGCGTTCTTGTTGCATTCGTTGTAAACGGGAAACACGAAAAATTGAAAAAAGCCAATATACACTCGCGATTTTACAATTTATTTAGTGAGTCTGGGCTAGCTATACATTATAAAACATCGCGGCCAACACGGTGTACAAGTGGGAGGCCGTGCACATTATTCGCATGCTTTTAAAGATGCGTCACATTCACATTCGCAACCAAAAGTTTAATTCGATTGAAATTTTAGTACTTCGCGATGGGCCAAAAATCTGAAGGAAAAAACTTTTTGACATTATTATCAAGCATTATTGATGTACGATTTAAAAGAAATTAATGCAGTCGATTTTTTTCAGATTTTTATACCATTAGGAAGTGTTCAAATTCTCACTGAATCTTACTTTTGGCTGGGAATGTATATGTGAAGCATCCTTAAGCACGTGCTCCAGTGTTTTCATCTTCGCTTCTCGTAAAGTATAAAATTGTTCGCTAACCCCTGATGATCGAGGATTCGAAACTCTACAATGATCGAGGTAATTGGGTTATCTGCGCTCGTCGTTCACAGTTTCACCTTTCGTTTCATTCGTTGCACGTCGTCGATACTCGCGCGCAGACGTGGCAGTCGCAAAATCCCGAGGGACATATTTTTGCATCTCATTTTTATCAATGAAGAAATCTTTTTCGAATTAGTTTCTTTCGCAATGGTCTTCTTTTTCATACTGAAGTCGATGAAGAACTCCTCAGGCTTCTTCGGGGCGAAGAAATCGATTCTAATACTGTTTCAATTTACAATTATCGTCGAAACGGTGTTGCTCGTAGCGACAACTATCTCCGATGGTAAAACAGATAGTACTTTTATCTTTACGAAAGGCAGGAGACACTTTGCATTTCTTCTCCTTCTTCTATTCTTTACGCCTGGACGCGCCACACACTTTGCGTTTCAACAGCAACGCTGAGGAATCGTCAATAACTCTTCAGTTGATCTAACTGTTCCATCATTGGAGGGCTTTGCTCGACAAATATCTAACAATTCAGACAATAGCACCGCGGTTACAAAATTCATCTTTCGCAAGCACCTTTGAACTAAAAGAAAAAGAAGAGAAGAGTATAAAGAATCGACAGCCACGTCTTGAGCTCGCGACGTGCAACTCGCTGTGTGTCGTTGCGTAGACGCCAATCAAACGCACGTTAATACTTAATCGACGAATCTTAAAGTACAGAGTCTCGTATAAATTAATAAGAAGCAATGGATGGGGCGATTGGGTCGTTTGCGAGGGGAGGAGGAAAGGGCATACGGGACATTGTGAGAGAAGATGGTAAGGAAGAGAAGAAGTGACTCATTGGATCGGGCTTTCGACTCATCGAGAAAGCAAAGAAAAAAAAACAGAAATGCAAGGGAAAAAAATTATTTTTTTTCCCTATTGTCGCATATTTGATCACAGCATTTCTCGAAGTTCGCTTCAGACTTGCCGGCACCCGAGTTCGACGATTTTATTGGCGGCGGCGTGTCGGGCCGTGTGTGGACCAGGTACCGGATGGACGTCGAAGTGGACAGCAAGCTTGGTTCGACGTTGGATCCAACGCAGGACAGCACAGAGCGGCTCGAGAGCTGGAGGCCGTTGAAGTCCGGATGATCCTTGCGAGTCGAAGATTCTTGAATCGAATCTCACGATCGCGCGACTGGGCTGTGGAGCTTACGCGTGGGCAAGCTAGATGCGGGTCGCTAGCTCAGTTTAGTCGGCCGGAATTCGGTCTGTCGGAGATCGGTCTGTCGGGAATTCGGGGAGGAACATTGGGTACTGGTCGCCTACAACATAGACACATTATAAATCGTAATATTCAAATAAACCATAAGAGAAATTAAATTTAAAGAAATAAGATTGAAAGAACAGATAAGAAAGATGAGAAAAGAAGAAATGTGCGTAACTAGAGGGACCTACAAAAAAAAAAAAAAAAGAACAAAAATACAAAGCGAACGGATAAACGAACCAGAAAAATCCTAGTACACACAGGGACAGAAGACAACACGTGTTACGCGGTGGAATTAGAAATACTAAAATATTAGAACATATTAGATTACGGTGCATAAACAAAAAAAAAATCATACGATAATTGCTCGTCGGATTCGTGCTAGGACTGCCCCGTAGATCGCTTCGGAATCGTTTCGGTAAAATAACACGAAGTTTTTTGGATGAGTAACAATATGGGTACGTATGCAATGTATAGATTTTTTAATGATATATTTCGGGCCAAACGGTTTGATCTCGCTGTAATGGAATTTGTACGAAAAATATTAAGCCAAATAAAAAAAAAGTTGAAAAACGAAATTTCGATATCGATTCGTTATCGAAATTGAAAATAAAAATGTTCATATCGCTTTCTCATAGTGTTCCTTTATTCGCAGAGCTTCTTCTATGAGAAAGCATTTTCTATATTTTCGCCTTCCCCGTGGAGGAAGCTTCGCGAATAAAGGAACGTTATGAGAAAGCGATAAGAAAACTTCAACTTTCAACTTTCTTCGACGTCAACGTCGTGTCTGACTTTTAGGCAAAACAATACTTGGAATTATGCGCTCCTGACACGTACGCACACACACATACGCACGCATGCACACACTCACACACATACACACGCATTCGGCCATTATTTTCTAAATTTGATTATACGCTGCTTTCGAACATTCTAAAAACGTTTTCATTAAAATCTCAAATTTCGTTTTTTTTCACCAAAATAAAGCTTCCTCTATGAGGAAGCAAAACAACGACAAAAACTTGCGCAAGCGATACAATAAATTTGCAGGAGCTCGACTTTAAGGGATTTTCAAGCAAATTGCAGGTTTGTCTTAACGGGCAATCACAATTTCAATTGCATTTCGTACCGCAGTAGAGTAGGCATAGATTTTTCCATTTCGGAGATTTCTTATAAAATCCTTTCCATTGGCGACGTTCACGAAAAAATAACGATTTATATCGATCGACGGAAAGATCTTGCGCTCTTTCGTGCCGCACGAGGGGTTCGAAGAGAAAAACCAGGAACGAACGTATCGGGCTGAATAATAATTCAGAACGCGGACATACATTTTTCACTCCCGAAACGTGAAGAAATATGCAAGCCAGCGTTCCAGCTGAGTTCATCTTAATTTATATTGTTTTCTTCTCGTATTCATATTCATTCATATATATAATATATATATATATTTGCATATACATATCATATATGGTACATATATTGTGACGAGGCGCTGCAACGCGCTCGCGGCAACGTGCCGGTGAACAGCGCTCATTCGATCTTCGAGCGTTATACGAGAAAAAATAATACGAGAGAAAAAAAAAGTAAACTGAGCATTGCAACGTCTGGCCCCGACCCTGGCCAGAACCGGGCGAGACACTGGGTGAAGCGACCGCCACACCGGAAATGGGAAACTCGGATCGGAGTGGGCAACGCAACAGCACGAAGAAATCAATTGACACAAGCGCAAATTCGAAAAACGCAATCAGCTACCCTCCCGATTTGGTCACCTGGCGTCTAACCGATTAAAACAGAAAAGTCGGTGAACGAGTTGGAAGCGTTGCGGGCGTCGTAATATTTAACATAAATCTTTTAGATGGGTGGCTTGAGCCGAGTCCACCGAAATTCTCGTGCAAGAGCCCGTCACAATATATATGTATATATACATATATAGCTATAACATGTTAATTCCTATATACACATTTATATTGCAATAAACATTGTGTACCTCTCATTCATGATGCTCGTTTAACATGAGTTTCAAAATTCTATCGTGTTTTATAAGTTTCTGAGATTGCTCGCCAAGTAACCCTGCTTTTTTGATCCTAACATATTGGCAACGATCAATCGCAGAGAATTCGATCGGCGTTTCTATCAATTTTTTTGCTCGATATTCAAAACCGAAATGAAACGATGATTGTGTGACGATTCGATAAATTTGCATATTTCTTCGTAGTCACATATTCTGGCACTGCATTATTGTTTAGCGATTCTTGTTTTTTTTCCATACAAACATCGACGATCGAGATAAAGAGAGAAAATTCCATTCGAAGGGTTACTTCGCTCGCGCAGAATCCCCGAAGCCGTTGTATCGTACTATAAATTTCCCATCTTCTCTTATTCTCATTTATTTGTTGCTGTGGTTGTTTTTTGTTGTTGTTGTTTCGTTTTGTTATTTCTCAATGTATCGTGTACAATAATTAATTACACTTCACCAACGCAGATTGCATAAGTTTCAAAGCGTCGTTTAACTAGAATCTTATTACATAAGGCTTGTAGATGGAAGCATGTATGTAACGTGTCCTCCTAGGAAGATGTACGTGGTTTTCTTTTTCAACATGGGGCATAAAAACGTTTTCACAGTTTTTGATGCCTAAAATCTCGATACGAAATTCGGATCGGCGACTTTGGCCTCCGCTGTCCTCATCGTCGGCTGACGCTAAAATTTCTACATCCACGGATCTAAATTTTGGTTTTTTCTTTTCATTTCTTTTAAATCTTAATTCACAAAAGCATCTCCAGAGAGTACATTCGTCAATCGTTTATAATTAATGGATAATCTCATGACAATATTGTGGATACTAGCAGGATATTGATATTGGACATCGCATGAACCATGGAGTTTAGAAACCGGAAATAAGTTACTTTCGGTTTGAAAATTACATTTTTCGGCCGAAAATTACGTATTTTCGGTATGACGTAATTTCCGGTCGAAAAATTAGTTTTCCGAACTCGAAGTGACGTCTTCCGAAAAATTAGTTTTTTTTGCACATGACGTTCTCTTGTGCACCGCATTGTTGTGCACAACTCACCGGGACGTACATAACACTATAATAGAGCAATAGTTATCAGGGCCTCGGAGGGAATAACATCGCTTTGACGAATAGCACTCGCTAAGGATGTTCAATCAATTATCCACAGCTACATTTTTTTTTTCGTGCAAACAACACTCTAATCGCAGTTATCTGCTCTGTGTAATAGGTAAAGGCTATGCTTTGCACTCGCGACTATATATATCGGTCCGGTTAGGACTTAACTCTACGAATTATCGTAATATAACGCGTCAACTTCTTTCACTTATTTTTTCTCTAAATATCATTTTTTTTGTCACGGATGCGAGCGGCATACACCGATGGCTTAATGTCGTGAGGTCGCACAGGCTGTGTGATAAGCATAGCCTATATGACCTTCTGACGGTGGACCATTGATTTGTAGCAATCGGTGCATCGACAGCGTAGCGACGATATCAAGCCCCATATTCAGTACCGTATTATTATTATTATTATTGTTTTTTTTTTGGAAACCACTTTGTCACTTATAATCTTTCGAATAGAGGAATTATTATGAAAAATAAGAGATAAGAGATCGTGGCTCATCAACGTCTAATGTTGAACGGGTGTTTTGTTCTTTTTGTTTTTTTTTTCTCAAAAGGACAGTATCGTTTAATTGACTTGCGAATATCGCGACAAGGAAACATATCTTATACACTGTACATCACAGATATGTTCCTCGTTAGTGAGACCGGCGACGAGTCGCAAGAAATAGTTGTTTGACAATAATAAAAGCGAATTTGCTATTTTTTTGTTTTGTTTTTTTTAATTAACGACAATTATACAAGCTTCCATCAACGATATATTATTCTTGTTTTTTGTTTGTTTGTTTGTTTTTTTCGTTGTTGGCTTTTCCACTTGTAGCCTGTCATTGCTGACTGCGAGCCACGCGCTATCGACGGGCGATTCGAAGGACTATCATCTTTTTTTCAAACATCGTACGAATCGTACCTAAATTTATCGACAATCAATGCGTGGAATGCTAAAAAGAAACAGTCTCGCGGACGTTAAATTCATTGACTCGGGTAAACGCAGAAAAACCAACGGCACGCATCCTCGCACGCGCAAACGCAGCTACTTGATATGCCTCTTTTTCAGCCTCGCGTTAACAGAGAGCCGATTAAATGTATCCGTATTTTGTTTCGGCTTTTTTTTTTTTCTTAAACATCGATCTTTTTTTTTATTGCCGCTCGTACGAAACTTCGTCTACGGCCTACCTCGAACATGAGATGCGGTATGCTAAAAATAATCCTAACTATTCATTTAGCAATAATAATTAAATAATTAATGATAATTAATAACCATCGTTATACTTCGCTTTTATGTTCCGATGTACATTTCGGCTAATCTATCAATTCAGACGTTCACAGTGCATGGAATGATTAAATACATACGTTTACACTGTACAATAACAATACAATAACACCACTTGTGGCTGTACGTAATTTTATACTCTTTTTTTGTTTTTGTCTTTTCCGGTGCTTTCTTTTATTCCATTTGGTTTAGTTCATGCCACATGCAGCATGAGAATGAGTTTGTTCGGTCGACATTAAAAAAAGTTCACCGTTACGAATGTTCGATAGACGATTTTGCGTAAATGCTTCGGACACGTAATTTTAGCGTTGTCAATCTGGCTTCAGAGCTTTCAGCACCATCATTTTTTGTTCACAAGAATTATTTTAATTACCCGAATATTTAAACAACAATAAACAAGAATCCGCAAAAATGTCCATCCACTTGCAATCTTTGTAATTAAAAATGTTAAATTCGAAGCGAAGATGTAGATTTGTATGTCTTTCCATAAATCGATGTTACAGGGTTACTGGATTTCTTTTTTCAATCGGGAATGCAACACGATAATTAGGCCTCGCGATCCATAACGCAGGTATTTTCTTTATAGTCTCTCGCGATTGTGAGTGGCATTCCTGTCCTTTGGAAAAAATGTTACATCCGAATCGTGCGAAACGGCATTACGACATAACACCGCGAACGATTGACAGTCCACATTATGAATTCGTGTAATAGTATGTACATTAGTCAACGCGCAATGGGTAGAATTTTTCTTTTTTTTTTTTTAATACGACTAAAGCGATGTGGCAGAATATGAGTATCCGAGCCTTTTTCAATGCTCGAATCCCTTATACAGGATGACTCAGAATTGCCGCAATGTAACGGAAAAAATTTAAGAGTTGTTATTTTCTCCATTGAATAATATTTTTTTCAGTTAGTTTAAAGATTTGGTAAATAAAATGATATTTGGCTGATTAGAACAAAAATTCAGAATACGAATTTTCTCGTAGAGACTATCGACAGCTCTGAATCAGCCTGCATACTGTTTATATATATATCGTTACAATTGTGGTATTTCTCATCGTTCTTTGTAATATAATTTTTCAATAACTAATAGAGAGAATATTTACGATTCACGATCTCCATGCAAAATCACTGAATCTTTTCTATCGCCTGTATCACATCCTACATCGGAGCACGTTTTCACGGATACAATCTCACTCAAATATAATATGTAGACTGTAATATGTAATAATTTAATACAGTAGAAGAATCGATAGACTTTACACTAATTTGCAAAGAATTTTTTAATTCCAATTTTATAAGAATTCCTTAACTGACCACGATTTTACTGGTTACGTTTAAGTTTCATTCTTTCTTTTTTTTACTAATGTATCTAGGAACGACGAATTCTATACAATGAGATCGTATAATGTCGGTTTTCCAACAGCATGACATTTACTTCCGTTATTGCCCGCACCGTTTAGAGTAAATTTTTTCTTTAATTAAAAAATTATATTATTTTAGAGGAACGGTGGTAGACTTTTCAGGTAGTATTCCTGTGTAATCATTCTTTTAGGACCAACGAATCCTAATGGTGTAACAAATTATAGAAAATTTGCAAAAAAAAAAATCGTGTCGATCAAACTCGGTATAATATCACATAAAATACAAAAGTTCGTGAGATACGAAAGCCTTCGTTAAATGTGAAAGGTCATGCAAAGATAGAGAAAGTGTGGAATAGAAATTACCGTTCTCATAATGTATTACGAAAAAAAAACAACAATAAAACTTTTGCCAATAATCGGAAACTTGATTAGTGCATTCTCAACTCTGAACGGTCTACCATCCACGGGTAACTACGGGCAAGTTAGGGAGCGGAGGAATGTATTGTGTGTGTGTGCTTGTATCACGCGACAAGGGATGAGATATAATTTTCTTTTTTTTTTTGCACATAGAAAGCTTCAGCATTTTGTTTTTGTATGTGTGTGTGTGTTTTTTATTGTTGTTTATTTACTTCATCCTGAATGCATCCATGAGCTCGTTCGTGGCGGCATTTACAGCGGCCTGTGTAGCTGCCTGCGACACCCTCTGTTGCAATCCACCCCCGCGACTAAACACACCACGTACACTCAGGTTTGACTGACATTCTTAATAATTTATAGTTTTTTAGTTCGTTCTTTTTTTTAATCCATCAAGCAAACTGTGACTTCCAGATTAATACAAATATAATAATAATATTATCTACAAATTATTAATTCGTAAGAATGCAAGTTGTTAACACGTGAATATGGAATAAGGCTCTACGTAGCTTAGGTCTTGATATTACAATAATGATTTCTTAAACTGGATTATTTTTTTTTTTTTTAAGTTGCGAATTCTTAGTGCCATAAGAGTGGTCGGCAATTGCAATTTCTTTTTATGAGGAAAATATGCACCAAAGCTTTACATCGCGTTAAATTTTTATAAGCGTATGATTTTTGTGCGATTCGTTGAAAGCCTTGTTGGACGATATTCTGGGTGTTTGGAGTCGCAGCTAGGTGTTCCTAACTTCAATATTTTATGCAGGCACCGACATTTTTGTATTGTAAACGAATGGACAAAACATTTGCTGAAGTGCTTTTAAATGTGCCGGCTGTTACGATCTTCTGAGACCGCACGATAACGAGATTAGGACGGAAACCATGTAGTACAAGTTGCATAATGGACGTTAACGATTCAAGGAAAATTTGTCGTAACCATATTTTTGATGAAAATAAACACTTTGTAGAATTTACAACACAATAACAACGCACAACACACATTAGAAGTCTTCCTTCTCCTGTGAACGCTTTTTGAACAGTGTTTAAAAAAAGAACAAAGATTTTTCGCAAAGGTGCGTTTACGAGAGTGTTTGAATTGCTTGGGATACATTTTTTCGTCTATCGGACACAACAAATGATCCTTTTATCGTCATTGATCCTACATGCTCCGATGACCGAATGATGTGAGGAACGAGCGGAGACACCTCTGCGATAGAATAATCGCCGGCTTTTGACAATGAGAACGAGCACGAAAGCGACATTTTGCTATCCAATTTTAATCCGTCAATTAAAATGTCATGCTGTTAGCCGAGCGAAAATAAAATGTATTGACGCTAACAGCGTTTATTCCGAAGAACCCAAAAACCACAATTCATTCGATACTTTTTCATCTTTCCAATAATATTATATACAGGTGTCATGTACAATTTGAGGTACGGATGTTTCGTTATTCGTGAAAACTCATTTACAACTTTATAATAACGGATAACTTCTAAAATGAAAACGATGAAAAGCTCATCGTGTTAGTTCGGAACAGTTCTGCGCAGCGAGGTTCGCGTACGTCACCTTGATTCACGGAGAATCGGGTCACGAAGATCGAATCGATGATTCGGTTTCGAAGATTATTTCTACGAGTTTCTCCGAGGAAACCGTTGGCTCGACAGCTGAACCCTTCAAGTATGGGGTACTTTTTGCCGAGAGCAAATGACGATGCCTTTTTTTAAGCACAAAAACTATACGGATGTTCGTAATAAACTTTCTTCTGCGTTATAAAAAAAAAAACGCTTCAAGGTACGTCTGTGCATTTTTACAGATTTTTTTCTAGCACGTCAACTTGTTATTCGAATCGTTCGAAGGTTGCGTCTTAGCAAATTCAGGGTCCTTGTTAAACGAGGATCCGGTACGTGAAGGGTTAACATCGATTTGCTTGTGGAATTTTTTAGAAACTCATTTCTTAGAACTCGAATTCCTGATTCGATCCTCACAACCCGATGCACCTTGATCGTAAAAAGTAACGAATTATTTCTCACTAAATGATAATCTCGCATTAATGAACCATACTCTGTGTAACTTGTACACAATTTTTTCGGACGATCTTTGTTTTATCATTTTTAGCGACAGAATTGGTCCTCGTAAAATGCATGTAACTCGCAACAGGACTTTTAAACACAGGCGTCAATGAGACGAGTAATTATGCAGTGAGCTCTTGATGACAATTTTTTCCTCAGCTTTTCGTTTTCTCAAAAATTCATTTTTAAGCCCATGCTATAAATGCATTTGTCTACCCGCGTAGATAATAATTTTGAGTATATCTAGTAATCAACAATATTCTCGTTATATATTTAGCCTTCCGTCGGGAGGCGTGCTAGATGAATCGATATATCTCGAAATATAGACACTGGGTGTGAGAAAGAGAGTCGAGAGAGGACAGTCAAAGTGAGATACGAATACAATTCTCAGCAAACACTTTCTTTTTTCTTCAACTTCTAAATATGTTTAACTAGGATAAATGCAACACATATACTGATTAGATATGCGAAAGGATAGGTGTACCGTGTTTATGTGGTTTTTTTGTGTTCAATGTGTGTATGTTAGTGCGAAGACTTATTGTCGGCGCCTGCAATAGAAAGTGAAGTTAGCACCAAAGCCCAAAATCCACACCTTTCTAAATTAAATTTTTTTTTAAATTATAATAAAGATCAATGTACACGAAAGTCCAGTATCGAGGACTGGGGGCTTCGTATTATTGCCGATTTAGTCACGAGATTACAAAAATCACAACGGCTGAGTACGTTTATTTTTTGCGCTGCGGAATCCCCAAGCGCACAGTGCTGGACTTCAAAACGTCTTGGCGACGTTGTTTGCACATAGGATAGTTTTTTTTAGGTGAAAATAGAGAAGGGAGTTGTACTTACGATGGGATAAGTGGAGGTGGAAGTCCCGGTTGTCCACGTGCGGGAGGCGGGCCGCCGGGTCCAGGTCGGTTCGGGATCGCCGGAGCTGGCCGACCGCCCGCTGGTACTGGAGGAGGAGCTCGCGAACTCGCTGGAGGCAGTGGCTGGCTTACCCCTCGCCTCGGACCTCCGGGTGATGGTGGCGATAATCTAAAACAATTAGCACTTATCGTTAGAAACTTTTTTATTTATGACGAATCGACAATTCAGTTCTTTTAACGCTTCGGGTACAAAGAACTGCCAGGAGCAAAACGTGTTGCCTATATTTGGTTGTACGAATAACAGCTGACCTAAGGGCGACAACTTTCTGTTTCATAGATGAAACGATACTCCAAGATCCGTCTGCGATTTTTTGTTTAATTATTTCTCATTATTTAATCGATTTATTTAATTCCAGTTGGATTTACATAAATCGACTAAAGAAAAAAAATTTATAGATCCGATTTGATAAAATATGTGTTCCTTAATTCATCCGTTTCTGCCGCTGAAGATATCTGCATGAGACTGAAATTTTGCATCGCATAAACTTTGCTCGGGGAAGCTAACGTAGAGAATAAAATACTGTAGGTGAACAATTTTTTTTCTTTCTCAAAGAGTGCATTGACAGAACCTTGCCAAACATGAAATTTGATGTCGTGCAGATATCTTTAGGGTCGTTGAATTAAGGCACACACGGATATTTTTGTTCCTTCCGACACTAAGTAGATCGAAAAAAAAATGGCAAACGTGTAAATTTTCACGAAGAATAACAACATGCCAGTCTGTGCGTCTTGAATGCGTAAACTCGATGGCTCCCTTCACGATATTCAAGCGGCTAAAGGGGATATAAACAGGATAGCGTACTAATGTGCGTTATATATATTTTTGCAATGGGGAAAAAAAAGTCGGGACGGGAGGGGTCCAATAGAAGAGTTTGGAGTCATCTTACCCAAGACTGTGGCATTGGCGTTTGAGTGTATGTGGTTATCGCACAGAATAAAGAGATTTTTTTAGAAGAATAAACGATTAGTGATAGATTTAACAAAATAAAAAAATAAAATATCACCGCTTTGTTAAATGTTACCTTGGATTTTCACCCGACGCTAACCAGTCGTTCTTCACAGGTGGTGGAACGGGCGTCGAGACAGTGGCCATAGACACATCGCCAATTATTCGCAGAGCTTCTTTGCATGCGTGATACATTCTCAACATTTCCTCGCGCTTCTGGGCCTCCTCCGGCGATTCTTCCATCATGCTTGACTGTGAAACATAATTTTTTCATTATTTAACTTAATTTTTTTTACCGGTTTCTCCTTTAAAATCAGAATATAATATATAATAAATCCTAAATATTAGAACTCAAGAGTAACGAGTTGTAACAGTTGAAAAAGTTAAAAAACCACGCGAGTTACGATTTGTAAAAGTTAATAACACTTCACATGATACTTGCTTGTGTCCAGGCTCTCTTCTTATTTTTTAAATTCAATTAAATTTAATCTAATTTAATATATTTTTATAGTAACTTTTCTTTTCTGCTATGTGTGCTGATAAATGATTACCTGATCACCACTGGCATAAAGATGAGCCAAAAGTTCGCCGTTTATGAAATCCTTAGCATTGTTTATTATCAAATGCATGATAGTCTTTGGAACGAGATCGCGAGTAGTTTTCGTGACGATCTTCATGTAAGAGTCAACGAGATTTCTTATCGTCTCGACTTGCCGTTCCAATTGCGGATCCATCGACGATTGGCCTTCGTTGCCACCCTACAAATCGAGCACAGAAATAACATTAACTGCGGACATCGAGCGTCATCGATAGATTTTTAAAAAAATAACGTGTGAAGAAAAATGAAAAAAATAAAAAATAAATTGCGTCGAAAAGTATAGATTTTTTAATTGTGTGTACGTGAATTGCATTCCGTTAAGTTTTGCCTATAGAGATGTGATTAACATAGTTCCTCCTGTTAATTCCATAGTGTTCCCCGTGTTGTTCGTGAGAAACTATCGTCAACATTTTTCAACGGTACAAACCTGATATCCTTCCTTCAATTGATATCAATTTTTGGGGGGAAAAAAATATGCAAATTTTAATATTTCGTTCTTTCGAATTAACACAAGAACGTCGATTAGTATTCATAGCGTGACTTTTGTTATATCAAAACGGGTTTGTGCTGATTCACGGGCATCGAACATTTTACATTAAAAAAACGAAACGCACTCGAATGCAAAATTCGATCGAATTTCAGAAAAATCCAAAGATCGAATCAAACATGTATAATTTATATCACATCACCACACAATCAATCAGAACAAAACCAAGACAGCTGTTCTATACTTTTTTTTCTAACTCACCCGCTGCTTATCCTAAAATAAATCAAACAAAAGGAAAAACTGATAAGAAATGTTCTACTCGCTGATAAAAGTCTCGAGTAGATTTCTATTTTTCCATATTTTTTTTTCTTTCCGCGTCGTTTTTAAAATATATAATTAAATAGCGGAGATGGGGTTTTTTTTAAATGAACGGGACTTGTATTCTTACCTCGCCTTCGCCATTGGCCTGCTCCGTGGATTTTTCAGGGTAGACACCGGCTCTCAGAAACGAAGCTTTCCACGAGTCAACGTCGTCCTGAGTCTCGCAGCTCAGCTCGAGACTCTTGTAATCCTTGTACACGTTTCTGCCCTCGGGATTGAAGAGTGCGAACAAGTGTCGTCGCGACATGAAACTCTGCTCCAGATCGCGCAGTTTCAGACCGTCCAGCGGCAACATGTACTTCTTCTCACGCTCCTAGAAAAATAATTGAGAAACACCATATTATTCTCATTATTTTTGTTGACAATTTTTATTGAGAACTTGTAAATGGGTAAAAACACATGCATATTCTGTGATTGTCCTTAAGGCAAATAGTAAAAATGCATAACTCGCGGACATTTGCAGGACATCAAGGTATTTAGAAAAAGAAGAAAAAAGATCGTTTGAGTGAATTTATATAAAAATCACCTCTTCGTCCTTGAACCAAGAGATGCTTTCGGAGGTAAGAACAAACCAGTAGTCGCGCGATCCACCCTTCATAATACCCAAATTGTGTATGCACATGTAGCCTTTGCGAATGACTTGATTGCCCAAAGTGTGACGTCCCGCCTTGACGGAATTTTCCGAGGACTGCTGGGCACTGGAACAGAGAAGATGTTGTACTATGAAATTCCGTGTGATACAGTATAGTTTAATCTTTCTTTTTTCTCTTTCTCACTCTCTCTTTTTTACTGTACAGAATACATTAACGTAGCTTTAATTGCATCAAAATTTCCACCGAAAATCTTACTCCCTTCACTAGAAATAATAATGATAATTCCTAGCGTCTAAGATGTCTTCTGTTGTCTCGAATGGATTGAAGATCAAAAAGCTCGATCCTTCCGATCGACAAAGCTTGAATAATCGTTACGAGCAAAAAAGCGCTTCTATTTTTTAAAAATTTTCAGATAATTCTTCAAATTATAGCTCGCGCAATTTTTATCTAACGTCATCCAAACACACCGGATGCGTCTGCAATAATAAAGCTTTCTTAAAAAAGGGTGCAGTAATTACTCTTTATTTGTTTTATTTAAAAATTATTATAATAAAATTGACACAAATAGTTTGGTCGTACGTATCAAAAATTGAAGAAAAAAAATTGAAAAACAACACTGAACATAACTCTCATGCTAATAGAAAGCTTAATGAAGGAGCTGTAAGAAAGGCAAAAATGTAAAAAAAAAAATTCGTATAAAAAGAAAATTGAAATAAAAAAGGTTCTCATAATAAAGTGAGAAATGTACGCCTTCAAGTGTGAAAATTTTATTTAGTAGTGTGTTTTTGTGCAATAAAAAAATTTAATTTAGTGATGTTCTCAATTGCTCAAAAATATTTTGGCCCAAGCAGAATTGATGTGAAAATTATCTTTCCTACGTACATGATTTAGCAACGTTTTTCATAACTTGGAAAGATCATTGTGCAAGAGTTTTTTTTAAAGAAATAATTAACTTGTTCCCTCTACAAGTATTGTATTTTATTTTTCACCGATAAAAAAAAATTACGAATTTTTTCCCAATATCTCCAATTTTTTTTCAAACCAAAGCATTTTTAGATGCACATGTCAAACAATATAAATTACACTAGAGGACTACATATATATGTATACAAGGCAGGCATCAGACCGATCGTAAACTAGCCTGTGAAGCATTGTCCGGTCACACTCAGTGATCCACAAATGACTTGCCAATAACACTGTGTCTAATATCATGTGTGCCATGAAACTTTATGATGCCACGAATTGACTCGAATATGTTGTTTCTTATATAATATGTATATATATAGTACATAGGACAGATATTTAAGCCTATAAAAAAATTTGTTTAAAAAAACGCACACAAATCGCTCTCGATCCGATTTTTATCCGGTTTAACCCTACCAAAAACTTATCTCGGTAATAGCCAATTTTTTTTTGTGTCTGTGCTCATAAAAACAAGCTGAGGGGTTTCAATTGAACATTTATTCCCGCCGTACTTTTTTTTTATTCTCAAACCGCCAAAGTCTGGTTATGAAAATTGATGAGATGAAGCGGTGAGTAAATAACGGTTAAAGATAGCGCAAAAGCATACAGAAAGAAGAAACAAAGAAAACAAGAAAGAGAAAAGAAAATTGGAAGCGTAAGAGATAGGAATCGAAATATAATAAATATATAATAAGAATAGTATAACAGCGAAGGTAAGAGAAAAATTAAGAATGTAGTGTAAATTCTCCCCTTTTTCGATGTATGTTGATGCTCTTACCTTGCATTATGGCAACTGGCCGCCGCGCTGCCGGTATAATTAAATAATTGTTTTTATTCGTGAAGTACAACATAGTTGATTCATGGAAATAGAAACACAGAGAAAATAATAATAATGTTATGCCAAGAAGGTGGGTTTGGGGCAAGGCGTAAGTAAGGTTGGATGATCGGATCTTTTTTATTTTTCGTTCGAGCTCGAATTTCATAAGTTTTCTCGTATGCCAGATCCGTCTTGTTACGCTTTGCCCAATCTTCATTCTTTTTTTTTATGACATTTTTTTTCGATTGATTAGTTTAATGAAAAAAAAGCTTCCACAAAAGGACCATTGCATAAAGCTGGAGTTGCAATTAAGTAGATCATTTTTTTTTTCGACATATCAGAAAAAAGCTTAGCTTTATGCAGTAGTTGTCGATTGGTAAGAAAATTTCAGCATGATGTAAACTAAGTACACTGACATGGATTACATGAAACTAAAAGAAAAGGAGAATAAGTTGTCTTTTTTTTGTTCAAGGTTAGCAATGCGAAGAATGCGTGAAACGTTTTACATTAACTAATTTTCGTTGTTGCCGCGACAAACCTAGGACTAATAGATTTACAGTTTCGTTGTATAGTGATAGTATAGTACATAATGAGATAAAAAGTGAATCGCTGAGGACGAGTTAGCAGTTAGACGATTGGTAGCCGCTAAATGGTATCATCAAAGTAATTACATAGCTTAATAAAAAAAAAAATATATTATAAGGCGTATCCGAATATATATATATGTATATATAAGGCGTATCCAAATTTCCCGCGGAAACTAACTCGTTGGCGTTTACCGAGGACATGCATGTCGTTGAAGGAATAAAAAAGAATGGGAAAGAAAGCCCGCGAATTCGATTTTGTGACCGACCGTGAATGGAGCAAATAAAAAGTTGCGTAAGGCGTAATTGGAAGTTTCGAAATTTAAAAGACGTCGATAAAAAGGCGGATAACGTTGTATTATCTGTTTCGTTTTTTCTTTGGGTATCCCGCTCAGATTATCTTATGCAGAGAACAGAAAAAAATAATAATGCTAAATACCATGCGGTGTGCTTGGTTTTGATTTATTTTTCTCGCGGTATAACGTTCGACAGGATCGTTTCTACAAGCGAATCACCAACGTAATTACTAGGACGACAAGCGCACATCACAAACGTGTGCTTGTCTTTAATGTGGTGCAAATACAAAGTCTTGTGAAACGTCTATGCATAGCTAGGTGTGCCAGGTATCCAAGCGTGAAAGGGATTTATCTACGTGCGATTGCTATTGTACTAATGTTATCATCATAATTATCATCCGAAGGTGCTGCTACTGTTACAGTTTCATCGTAATTTGCAGTGAACATTGATCATTAAATTTGTGGTAAACGGCCCGGACGCACAAAAAAAAAAAAAAAAAAATCCTGACTTGTTTCGTTTTCTTTCTGCTAGCCACTTTCGAGATGCGAACTATTGTGTACAATGAATGGTTGGGGGATAGAACGTAAACAAAAACTCAAATGATTGTTGTCAAAAAATGAATTCCAGGCACCGACCGTGGCGCTTATACGACTTATCATTTTGCAAATAAAATTAATAAAATCAAACTACTCTCACTGTTTGTTGATAATGATAATCATTTTGTGAGTTTAACTTTGATTAAATAAATAAATATTTAGTTAAATAAATTAATCCGAAATATTGTAATCGTAATATCGTGGTATTTTTATAATATAATAAAACATATAGCGGAAGGAATGACTTACTTGGCGAAACCGATAAAATCTTCGTGATTCGTGTTCATATAGGCGAGCTCGCAATCGACCAGTAGGACTAGCTGTTCCTTGCACATCTGTTCGCGTTGTCTAACGTAAGTCGTTATTATTCGTTCAGTCTCTTCTCTTAATCTAGGATAACGTGACATCTGTAACAAACAGGAAGGTCAGAAGTTTGTTCAATAATCCAGTTTCCATTCACGGTAAGTTCACGGAAGTATTTGCTTTGTTAAAGGAATTCGCCAACAGCAACTTTTCTACTTTTCGAACTAGAAATCGCAACTGAACTTAAAGTTGTGTCAATTAGCATGAGCTGGATATCGTAGCGCGTGAAAATCAACATTAAAAAAAATTCAATCGAGCTGTGCCCATAGATTTTCGAAGGTATTACGAGTTGAAGGAGCTGCGCACTTCTATATGAATAGATATTTGGGCATCAACCACTGCTAACAACATACCCACCATTAAGAAGCAGCAAGCATGTGACGTATTCCCTTAATCTTATTGATAATAAAAAAAAAGATACTTACTCGATCTGTACAAATACGCACGACGTTGCTTAGTTCCTGTACGACTAGGTCCACACATTTCAGACTCGGCTCTTTGAGTCGGTTTATTTGTTTCTTAACTATGGCCTCGAACGCCATATCGGGGGTGAAAAGGCCAACCCTGATACCTGTAACAACGCAAAAAATTATAAATAAGAAATTCACAATCCAAGCCTCATAAAAAAGGCCACTGTTCACGATATATTTTACAAACTGACCATGAATGTTTCGGATTGCAAAAGCAATTTCTCTCCGCAGCTCTTTCTCGTCGAATTCCATCTTAACGATTTCGAATGGGAAACGTTCGTGAAACAATCTGTTTATCTTTGCGCCACCGCTGAGCTCCATTGTGTTGATTTGAGCCGAACCCGAGCCTTCGATTGTCCTCTCGAAATCCGATTGCAGACTCTGGATCATCCTTGAAAGAGTATTTTTTTGTTTAATCAATGGACAGGGGAGTAGAACAAATTATGATTGGCTCTTAGTTGCATGGGTAGAGAGCCTTGTTGTTTGTAAACTGTAATCACTCATAAAGGTGCGCGCACAGTTACAGTTTTTTCTTGACATTATTTTTGCAATTGTATATTTTCTACAGTAAAAGCACTGGCGCACCTTTCATGCAATAACGATTGCGTGTTACGAGACAATCGATATTGAAAACCATTACATAATCACGCATCGTCTACGTTTCCAAGCCACGGCAAAGCGTTAATCGATAAGTCGTATTAATAATAAAATCAAATCGTCACTCGACGCGGTGTGAGAAAAACCATACTATGTTACTCCTAAAACTCGAAGTACTGAAGAAAAAAAAACGAGTTACCTACATATACAATTGTATAGATCTGAAAAATTCAAAACAAAAAAATCATGTTGCGGGACTCTCCACCCATGACAAATAAAAAAAAGAATCTTCTCAAAGCTTCGACTGCAATAAATGTCCGCGAGAAAAAAACTACGGTCCGTAACTGACGTAAATCGTGGATAATCATTCCGAGAGCAGATGACGAGCAACATTTTTTTAGTTATCAATTTCTCACATCCACTCGTCGATAATTTTCGCGTTTTTCTTTCGACAAGTGGCAATTAAAAACAGCTTGTTCTTAATTTTTTTTTTTAATGGCTGTTTATTATTTATTCCCACAGAGACTTGTGACTTACTGTAGCATCGCTTTAGTCTTGATGGCTGGGTCGTCGGGCCTGAAGTGTTTGTACTGTTCGACATCTTTCTCAAGCGTGAGCAGTTGCTTCTGTAACCTGTCGCGAAGTGCCGGCAGGGTGTCTCTGATGTGATTTGTTAGTTGTTGATTGAGAACGCGTTGTAAAAAGGGCGTTCCCAGTCTGTCTGCTAGATGCCGGTACGATGGATGACTGAAAGTGTAAATTTCATCATGTAATTATTATTTGTACCTCCGAAGCTTCTATTTTAAACATACATATAGTTGATTATTTATCTAAAGGTAAATGACATTGAGATTTTTGAAGTCCATCGGACGATTTTTCGGGCCGCTTTGCTCCGGCCGCGACTTTAGTTGTTTAGTTTAGTTTAAGGGCATTTTCGTGCTAGATTAAGCAATCGCTAATTATAATTGTTCACGCGACACAATTTCTCGCTAATGTACATTCGTTTCTGTAAAAAGGGCCCGTTTATAAAAATAAAATAGAAATAAATATTGATCTAAAAGGCTCACCTGAGAAAGAACTTTCGTTCAGCTGCCAAAGCATTTTTTATGTCTTTCCGACCCTCGATATCTCTCTGGCTTCTGTTTACTACACCTATGTAGCCTCTGCGTAGAGGCAGTAACTTATTCTCTAAGATGTCCCTCGCATCGGTACCATCGTCCATAAGATCCAGCTTAGTGATGACACCGATGGTACGCACGCCTTAAAAAAATAAATAAATAACGAAGTTTAGTGAGAAAGAAATCGATGGAAAATTGAGAACAAAAAATTGCTCAACTTACCCTGTGGATCAACCTCCTTGGCAAGTTTGAGTGCATCGCTGTTAGCGAGATCGGTATTCGCGGGAGTAACAGCTAATATAAGACAATTATCTTTCTTAATAAATTGAAATATCATCCCCTTAATCTGTGCCTCGATGTCGACCGGTTGATCGCCGATCGGCACTTTGGTCAATCCCGGCAGATCGATGAGAGTCAAATTGAGCACTGAAATAAAAGAAGTATATGAGAATTTTCATCTGACAAAAAAAAGAACAATCGACAGGACGGAAGTTCAAAGTAAACCAAAGTTAAAAAAAAAAACTCACCATTGGGTGAATATACCCTCAAATTTATAGGTATATTCGATATGCCCTTGTTGCCTCCCGTGACTCGATCCGTCTCGGCCTCGATCTCTTTTCTTACTTCGTCAAAGTCCACGAACTTTCGTCCCTTGCAGTGCAGAAACTCGGCCGATTCTGTAAAAGTATCGTAAAGTTTTTTTTTTTTTTAATTAAAAAATGTTAAAAAATGAGATAACAGTTCGTGCGACAAAATTTACGCTCTTTGTCCTCAATTTTGTATGTCAAAGAGGGAGTTCATAGACCCCCAGGGAGTCGCGATCAAGGTGGAGCCGCTATCGTTATTAGTTGGGGCCGCGCAGGATGCGAGATAACTTAATGAGTGATAATTGAACCGACGCATGGACAAAAGACCATCCGCGCTGCAACGAATTCTGGAAAAATGTTCCCAATCCCGCATTGTATTGTATTGATGCGTTCCGAAAAATCACGAGAATTCAACATCGGTTGAAACTTGATTTGAAAAAATCAATCATTCTACCCTACGATGCGCTTTCCTAAAAGCAGGGTGAACTCGGACCGGCTGATTCGTGTCAAATAAGCTATATCGATATGATTAAAAAGGCAAATTAATGTAAATTAGTTGGGATCACGCATGGTGCGAGATAAATTAAGTAATCTGGAATTAATTTATTTATATTCATACGCTGAAAAAAAAATTTGCTTGAGGGCTGCCAAAGCAAAAAATTCTTATTTCAATTCTACTTTCAATTTTTACAATTCCATATGATATTGAAACAGAGAATCATATCACTTTGGCAAAACTGCCAAAGTGATATGTTATCATTTCAAACCGAATTGAAATAATAATTTTTTTCTTTGGCAGCCCGCAAACGAATTTTACTTGAGTGAATGATATTTCTTTTCAGTGTACCTTAATTCTAGAAAAATGTTCACAACGCATCCTGAATTTAACATCGGTAGAAACTTGATTTGAAAATGTTACAGTCCTACTACAGTAGAACGTCACTACTGCAGCAAACGACACACACGATGTGCTCTCCGAAAAGCGGGGTGAACTTGGTCCGTCTGATTCGTGTCAAATAAGCTATATCGATGCGATTAAAAAGGTAAATTAATATGAATTGACATTGAAGGACGTGAGTTAATACGAGGTGCGTGTGTGGGGTGACGGGAATGATGTTTCTTGAGCGCGTTATACGCACAGATATACCGAACACGGTATTGGCTCTGATCAATCATCATTCATCATCGACCTTTGTTTCTAGAAAATTCTTGCGCTCGTCTATGATAAGAAGCTATCGGCAGATCCTATCTATTATCGTGAGATGCAAGTCCACTTTGTGATATCGATTATTCTGACTCACCGGTGTTGGCGTTGATTAGCTGTAAAATTAGCGGTCTTCTCGTCACGATTCCCGAACCTCTTGGTAAGAAGTCCCTGTAAACAAAAAATCACTCGTATAAATAAAAATGCATTCAAAATTTTCCAATCTCAAAAAAATGCATACCGACTCTTAATGAAATTCTTTTCCGAGCGGCGAATAATTACGAGATTAAGAGAAAATTGCAGGATGCTCGTTCGAGGGACTCAGTCGACGATTTAAATGTTGGGTATCGCGATGTGGGCGTGAAATAAAAAGAAAAAAAAAAGATAAAAATCGTGATCTCACGACGACTTATATTGTTGGATACGAAGATGAGGTGCCGGTTTCGTGATGTCATTGAAGGCTCAAGTGCACCGACGCGTGATGATACAGTAATGCGAGTCATTTGTAGTTTATAGTGTCTTCGTTGTAAGATGTAACTTTAAGCGAGACTTTAATGTCGCATATTCGCCAACGAGTACGGGTCTTTTTGCCTCGACGAATTACGGGTAACTCGCCGTACGCTATAATTTTGCAGTTAATTTTCAATTGTTGACTTGTGCCACGATCAAAGTCGACTCGGTAGCACAGATTTAATTGTGAAAATAAAATGAGTCTGCCGACACGGGTGCCTGTTTGTCTACAAGACGATTAGTCTCGACCCATAAAACTGTAGGTAAATTGAATTCTCTATGCTAAATTTCGTTAGTTTGCTTTGCTAATGAAATTTAATTATCAGTACGTTAAATAAATATTTTGGCAACCAGTGCGATGGTCCAGTTAGTTAGCTCGCCTCTAGACCTAAGCATCGAGAGGTCGACGGTTCTTCATCTTCTTCCTTTATGCGTATCGGAACTTCAAGCACCACACTCAAGTGTCCGATGCTGACCACAGGTACAGAACCGCTTCGGTCAATACTTTTTATAGTTATCAATGTTCGGGACTGGTGAGACTACTTTCGGAGTTTAGTCCTTCTTCGGTCTTTTGATTTTCGAAATCCACTCCTATGTGCTACGAAAACCGAAATCTGGAGAATACAGCATATGGGAGTGATTTATGATCGAAATCCACTCCGATATGCTGTTTGGGATTTCGGATTCACGAAATCCACTTCGATTTGGTATTCGGTGAAAGGTTGAGAAACTTGCCACAGATGGCGCCTTCTTCCAGACGATCGTTTGTATTTTTTACGAGATTTTTACTGATTAGCCCGACCTAATTAATTTAGAAGAAGACTCAGTTAATTCGCCGTTTTTTTAAGGTGGAATCAGCATCAACCACACAACAGCTGTAGAAAAATTCCATAGAAAAATTTCTTGGCCAGATGTCTTGGCCAGCAATCAAACTCGGATTTGGCTGAGCTTTTTTTTTTTTGATAGATTTATTGTCGTTTCGACACAGCCACGCTCAACCCTGAGGTCGATAGTTCGATCCCTGATTCTCGTAGTTTCGCCGAGAATAAAAGTACTCGGCCACTCACACCTTGGTGATTCAATCGTACAAATTTTGGCACGTGTTATTCACGCGACTTTTATGCTCTGATTTTTAACGCCTCCGCGTTTCGAGCGACGATAACGGTATCTCTCTCGCGCTCGATAAGGCTTCACATGCTCTAAACTCTCTTTTTGAAGAATCGTGATTCCCATGTGCACACCAATTCCGAGGAAAAAATTCAATGGCATGTTCTTTTGCGGAAAGGTAAAAAAAAGAAAACTCTGATTTTTTACATACTAAATGCAATAAGACAGATAAATAGTGATAAGATAAAGAGGCCAATCTGATGCTCTGCAGTCTTAAAAAACAATCCGCAACGAATATCAAACATTGCAATTTTCTTCATCTCATCCCGACTCTGTGCTCTGCCACAAAATTTTAACGACAATACTTTTTGCTTCGGCTAGTACAGCTGCAGGGCGCAAAATTTTTTTTTTTAATGTTCGATATCTACAATCTTATTGGAGCGGTAGATGTTTCGATGTTGAAATTCGATCAACTTGGCCCGACTCCAAGATCGCGACGAATGAAAATAGAGAAAACGTGTTTCGACCAAAGGTAAATATTCTTTGCGCCGCGTATGATACAGCTGCATGGTGCGAAAAAACTGCATATTTTAAATTTGCTGTATGTACAATCTCATCAGAGCGATAGATATTACAACATAGAAATTCAATCTCTTCAACGAGACTCAAAGATTGCTGTAAATGAGAATCGAGAAAACGTGACTCGGCCCGAGGCAAATATTCTTTGCGCAGCTCCTCCCCGACGAGAATCCTTACTAAGAAACATTACCAAGAAATGCTCGAAATTCCAGTGTATTTTGTGAATCATAGTAATCACCGACATCCTCGTAACACAATAGGGAGGAGGAGGGAGTGTGCGATGCTGGATGTCATCGATATGGGAACTGTGCGGATATCGAATCGCGAAACGCGTTGCGTTTGACAGTTCGCGAGTGGCCAGTGACGTCACGCTCTCGGCTTTTCCTGCGATTTCTCGCCCCTGGCGAGTATCGCTAATAATCTCTATAAAAAAAAAAAAAATGTATCTCCCACTCTGAGCGACCCGCGGAGAAAACGAGGGGTGAAAAAAAGAGCCCCCGATATCTCGAGCGGTTAACGGAAGCGACATTGTAATTCATTTTATTTTACAGTCGGAAACTCGCCAACTGTCAGATCGATGATATCGATCTGTGAGGCTGTGGACACATCGCGGAGAAACTGGTTCATCGTCTCGCAGCAGTGTCCGACAAGCCACGCCTTCGATTCAACCCGCGACGAGCACGAACTTTCGCAGAACAAAAATATCGGCCCACAACAACGGAAAATGGCGAGCAACATTCTTAAGGGGGTGAAGATTCGGCGGAAAAAAAAAAAAACAAGAAAAAAATCGAACAAAAAAAAATCACGATAAATTCGTTACTCACTTTCCAACGAAGTTCTCGAGTACGGAACTTTTTCCCGCACTCTGACCGCCGACAACAGCGATCTGCGGCAGATCGAGCTGCATAGCCACACCGAGCTGCGTGAATGCATCTTGTAGTTTGTTCACGATCGGTATCAATTGTTCCATTCCCGTGTTTCCAGCCATGTTTTTCTTAGGCTCGCCTTCGACCGTCGACCAGAAGACAACACGCGCACCGCACGCCGAACCCCTTCGTTCAAAGGCTTTCTTTTTACGTTCGTCCTCTCGCTCCTCGCTTTAATATTTTTCTTGTTGTTCCACACTTTTCGATTTAATGGATGTTACATTCGTGCGAGTGTGTGTGCGTTGCGTCCCGTGGGCACCGCCGAACTGCCATCACCTATCGCGACGGTCGGGGTGGCTCGAAGTATGCGCCAGTCGTTAAATATCCTATCCGCGTTATTCGTTGCTCCGCGGTCTTACGAATACCAAAATGGCCGATTTCGCGAACACGCACCGCGTACCGACTAGGGTTTTTTTATTCACCGCATTTTTTAATTTTCTTCTTTTATTCGAAAGAACCGGCCGCCGGATGGACGAGATCAGACGTGAGACGAGATAGAGGTGAGCGACGATCTCTATCGTCGTTGACCGAGAGGTATGACACAGTCGTTGATTCGAGAGAGAGAGCGCACATAAATGAGATCCTCCTCCGTCGCGCCACCGGATTTTCGGGAGGGGGGGGGGGACGTAACGTTTTAATCGATAATCGGAGTGTGCGCACTGGCGGCGCGAAACGCCCCCACCACAGCCGCGAGTAGTCTGACCCACTTTCCGAGTGTCAGATAAAATCCATATCGTAGTTGCTGTACTCCTATTTCTGCGAAACAACAATCTTTATCTTTTTTCTTGGGGGTCGAACAACTTCGGAGTCGGTCAGGATAGATTGATTATTATGTTGTTTGGTTCATGCGGATCGGATCGAAGGGATAGATCATCGAAGCATCATTTGGGGCTTTCCATCCAGCCGTGGAAATGATCACGTCGTAATGACGGATTGATTCGATTGGTCCGTTCTGTCAGATGACGTTAGGCTCTGACAGAAGGAACCAATCATGTCAATCCATCGTTCTCGCGTAATCATTTTCACGATTGGATGGAAAGGGCCAATTGTTGCTAAATCGTTGAAGCGGTCAGCTCAAACGATCGCCATTCTCTTGGGTAGAAGGATTCTTGAGCAGCGATAAAAAAATTATCGATGCTTAGGGGAAAAAACTTTACGTTCGGAGTCGGTCCGAGGTGATGCAAGGTCGTCGCAAAACAATTACCGGATTATTGACCGATCATTCAAATTTGCCGCTGCTTGACGGCCTGCTTTGAGACTAGTACCATACACGCGCATCCACCGCTGTCGGTCGAAACGAAAATTCCCTATGCGACACCGCAACGACATCTGACATTCTGCAACGGCGAAAACAAACGAACCGTTGTCGCCAAAACTTTCACTCTCGCGGCGGTGCCCATGCGCGAAAATAGTTCCCAGGATCGCAACGCGCAGGTGCGGCAAGCTGATTTTGTTTTTTTACTCGCGTTGACGTCAGGTTTTTCTTACGTTCGGAGACGCGCGTGTAAGATACGACAACGAAACGTTGATTTATCCTCGACTGTATTCGCCATTGTTACACTACAAAATAGTTGTTAATGGTAAACGGTTAACAAACAAAAATCTTTAATGTGCCGTTAGTTTGCGAAGCGAGGGGGCGGTTTTGCGTGCGGGACCGTCGAGTCCTGAGGCCCACCTTTGCGCTGGGACTTTTCTCAACGGAATCAACGAAACATGCAGTCCCAAGACATGGAGGCTGCTGACGGAGGTATTAAAAAAAAAAAAACCGAAAAATAAATGTTTCCAACTTTCTCAACAATCTTTCCGTGAATAAAATAACCTCGAATTTCGCGATTCGTGGCCGAGACACGAATCGACCAGAAAACCGCGCGATGTTTTCGACGGCGTTTAACCTAGTTCAACTCTTGTCACAGAACACAATAATGAGTTGCATAATTTTTCGCTATGTTTTGAATACTTCAATTTCTCTTTTGTTTTTCCAGGTCCTTCGGACAACTTACGAATTTGCTTCGGATTGTCAGAGTAAAACGCTTCGAAAATATTTTCAACGCTGTATTGTGCTGACGGAGGATTTAAAAAAAACTTATATCAACTTTCTCAACAAGTTTCGTGAATAAAATAATCTTGATTTTTGCGATTCGTCGCGGGGTCGACCAGAAAACCACGCAATGTTTTCGACGACGTTTAACCTAGCTCGACTTTTTTCACAGAACACGATAATGAGTTGCATAATTTTTTGCTATATTTTGGATGTTTCAAATTTTTTTTTTAAGGTCGTTTCAATGTTTTTCTCCTAAAGTGGGAACGATTTGTAAAATGTTTTTTTTGTTTTTTTTTCGCGCAGGCTCGCCGTGGAACAATTCCAGCGGCTGCGAGGAGGAGCGAGGTTCGGGCAAGAAGGAGGGTAAAAAATCCAATGTTCTGCCGTTGTGGGGTAACGAGAGGACGATGAATTTGAATCCGTTGATACTAACGAATATACAATCTTCGCACTACTTTAAAGTTAATCTATACGAGCTAAAGACATACCACGAGGTGATAGATGAGATTTACTACAAGGTCTCGCATCTGGAGCCGTGGGAGAAGGGCAGCAGGAAAACAGCGGGTCAGACGGGCATGTGCGGAGGCGTGAGTATGTTTTATTAAACGAACAAATATACGAGAGTCGTCGATCTGCTAGTTTAAGATTTAGATGTCCGGATAAAAAATCATCTGTACATCAAGCCATGAAATCTTTATTTATATTCATTTCTTTAATATTTCTTATATTGAAGAAAGTTACAGAACTCTCTTGGTCGAACGATTTTTGTTGGATCTCGAGCATGAATGTCTTGCATTTAAGAAATATTACCAAATGCTTTAGCGAAAACGATTTTTATTCTAAGGCGAGAGATCGATCGATTCGCATAGTTGGTGTAAATTTAGCGATTCATGCAGGTACGCGGAGTCGGAGCAGGAGGAATCGTTTCCACGGCGTATTGTCTACTCTACAAGCTCTTCACACTGAGACTAACTAGGAAACAATTGAACGGTCTCATAAATCATCCCGATTCACCGTATATCAGAGCACTCGGATTTATGTACATTAGGTAAGTCGGAAACAAATGTATTTCCGAGTCCTTCGTATATAGGAAAAAAAACAAAACAAAAATAATATTTTTCAGATACACACAGCCGCCGGCAGACTTATTTTCCTGGTACGACGAGTACCTCGAGGACGAGGAATCGATGGACGTGAAAGCCGGAGGTGGCCAAGTGATGAAGCTCGGCGATATATTGAAACAGTTCCTCACAAAGCTCGAATGGTTTTCGACCCTGTTCCCGCGGATACCAGTGCCCATCCAGAAAGATTTGGAGCATCGTTTGGGCGAGAGATTTCCTCAGCAAACGGCAAACGCCAGAAACGCCAAGCCGCCAATAACGCTGAACAATCACGCGGGAAAGTACAGTAACAACAGCGGCAACACCGGACGAAAGGACAATGGAAACGCTCAGTCGAGGAATCAACAGCAACAACCGAGGCACATACCGGACGGCGAGGCACAGTGGGGAGAGGCCGAAAGAACGAGCCAGTGGCGAGCCAGGTGCGTCTACGTGGTATGAATACAATCACGTTACTAATTATCAATTATCTAATTTTAACAGAACCTGCATTCTTAGCTACAAAATCGAGGGTTCGGAAATAAATCAGCGATGTCCATAATTATTTTCTGAAAAAAAATTTTTTATTTTTTATTTTCATATCGTTTCGACGTGATTTTTTACTCGAAGCTGTTTCTCCGAAAAATTCTTCCCCGGCTTGAACCACCAGCATATTCATATATCGAAGCTTTCTCGTTGAATTGTCACGTTGCAGGTCTGACGAGGATCGCGGCAAGGAGAAGTACAGGGAAAGGGATCGGGACAGACAGCGACCGAGAACCGAGCGCGCTGAACGCGAGCCGCGCAGGGAGAAGGAAAAAGAGAGGGACCGACACTGCAGACGGTCCAGCAGTCGGGAGAAGAGTCGAAGACAACGAGAGTACAGGAGTCGAAGCAGGGACAGGGCGCACAGGGATCGAAGCAGAGATCGTCATCGCGACAAGGATCGTCATCGAGATCGGTAGGGCGTCTTTGCTGCCCTGTTAAGTTGCGATTAAACTTCTCATGTACGGAAGACTTTTTGCTCATCGTAACTACCGTTGTGTGTCATTAGCAGTAAGACCTATATCGATGTTTTTTTTTTATTTACTCATTCTCTGCCATCGAAGAAACTACATTTTACATGCACAGTAGAACTTCGATTATCCGAACTGCCACTTTATCCGAATTTTTATTATTCGAACCAAGACGAAAAATGTTGATGTCATTTCATCGTCGAGCGCTACTTCGTTGCAAAGGTGATAAAGATTGTAACACGCGTCTGTACACTGAAAAAAAAGTAGAAAATTGAAATCTTCATATCGTTTCTTCATAAAAGTTGAAAATTAAAATACGCTGAAAAAAAATTCGCCTACGGGCTGCCAATGAAAAAAAATTATTTAAATTATACTTTCATATCTTACAATTCCATATGATATTGAAACAATGACTGCAAGACCGTCAAGATGACATGTAATCTTTTCAATCCGGGATGGAATTCTAAGAATTGAAATTAGAATTGAAATAACATTTTTTTCTTTGGCGGCCCGCGAACGAATGTAACTTGAGTCATTGATATTTTTTTTTCAGTGTACGTTATACCGCTTGCCGGTTTATCGCGCAGTATTCGTTCGGACAATCGAGGTTTCACTGTGTTAAAAAAGTACTCCTTGGTCATGCGATAATTATTTTCTTTCGAATTTACAGGCGAGGCTCACCTTTCGACTACGCGGCGGAACTGGCTCGCGAGCGGGAACGACAACGAAGAGATTGATGAAGTCTTAAGATTAAATGTTTGTACAACTGTACCTAATTCAGACAAAGTTACGAAAAAAAAAAATGTAAGAAAAAAAAATCAACACAACACAACACAAACAATTTAAACGAAACAAACAAAAACAATTTAGAACCGAGCCATTCTGCACACGACTGCATTCTACGGAAGTGGAATACTCCGGGAAGGGGTATTAGCCTAAACTTAGTTCAACTTATATAATATTACTATTCACCATGTAGTTTACATGTTTTTATAAAATAAATTCATGACCGTATTCGATCATTTAATCCGAAAAAACAATCTGCAGAAAAAAAGTAAGCATTTCGATTTGCGCAAGCGAAATCGAAGCTGGTCCGCCGGTATTGATTCTCGTTAATTCCCAGGTCCTTGTATCTGCTCCCTTTCTAATTTGACCTTGGAATGGAGAAACTTTTACGCAAATCCTGCGATCCGGACTTTGATTGATACACGTAACAGTTTCGAATTTATGATATTCTTTGATTATAATTAGAAATTACATAAATGCAAGAAGCTGCGGCCGGATGGTCGTTGGGTTTTGGTAGCTGCAAAGAAAAATGGCGGCGGGCACTTGCTGTCGAGCGTATCAGCGAGGTGAAAGGAGTCGGTGTTGAGTGAATCATGAGAGCCCGTTCGAACTCCAGATGACGTCGAGGACAAGGCCAATTGCTGCAAGGTGAAAAAATAATCAAATTTTTATTACAATTCAATCACAAATCTTAGCTACGAGGAGATCTGTGAGAATCATAAAGTTGTCGGTTATGTTTGTCTCGGGACGTTACGCGTTATTACCAGCAGTGATACACATCTGTATACCCGACCAGGGACTCTCATTGGACGCACAGTTCGCTTCTCTTGCAGATGATTGGCCGACGCTGCGCGCTGTTCGCGCTCGGCGGGCTTTTGATTCTCGTCCTCACCGTCAACGTCTACTTCATACGGATGATCGTCGAGAGTTCGCCGGAGAAAACTGATTCGAGAAATCTGCCGGTTTCCGACGACAAAACCAACAACGATGACAATTCAGCGAAAACGATTGACAATACAAGGGCGGTGAAGAAATCCGTGGCGACGGAGATGGAGGAGAGAATCAAAGCGGAAATGAGGCTGTTACCTTCAAAATACTTCAAGAGAAATTCGAGCTATGCGGTTTTGCTGGATAGACTATTGACCGAATTGAAGACTATGCCAAACGTTCAGGACGATATTTGGAGCATTCCTAGCAATAACGTTAGTTTGGTTTGGAGTTAATTGAAATTTGTTCAATTTCAATTTACAAACATTTCTTCAATTTTTTCAATTTCAATTTATTCATTTCTTCAATTTGTTCAATTTCAATTTATTCATTTTTTTAATGAATTCATTGCATCGATTTGGCTCGATGTTGACCAGCCAAGAACAGTATTCTTTTGATGTCTGATAATGACATTGATATCGATATTTCAGTGGCCCGACGCGCATTCGCTTTTGCCACCGGCGGCACCCGAGTTGGGTACAATACTAGACGCGCTAAGAAGAGCGAAAGTGGCGAGGGCAGACAATGCTCCCGTGGGTACGCAATTGAAGCTGATGCTGACACTGGAGCAGGGAGTCAAAGCGATGTTCAAGCCTCAGTGGTACTCTAGGGACACCGTTCTCGGGGGTACCGTTTATTATGGGAAAGATCGACACAACGCCGAAGTTGTTGCGTTCCATTTATCTTCGCTGTTATCGTTGAGAAGAGTTCCTCTTACAGTAATAAGAAAATGTACTGATCCATGCCAATCTCTCGAATACTTTTTTCAACGAACAATTTATTAAATTGTATTTAGGAAAGACGAACCGATTCTTTTTATCTTATTTCTTCAGTGAATCTTTCGGAAGAAGTTCGAAGTCGGGCAACACCAGAATTGTACGCCACGATGTACCAAGAAACAAACAACACTTGTCTGTACGGTGTTTGTCATTATTGCTCACCGGCCGATCCGGTCTGCGGATTCGGCGATATTTTAGAAGGAGCCCTCATACTTTGGCTGCCATCTTATCTGAAGCTCACCAAGCATCGTCATCCCTGGCAGCGGACGTACAAACGCAATAAGTTCGCACCTTGGGAGACGGACTCAAATTATTGCGACAAGGTACATTAATAAACACGTCATTTTATCTTTTATCGTCACGGAAAAACCCCTTTCTCGACCAGAAGTGACCTCATACAGGAAATACGTCACTTCCAGTTTGACAATCTCAACTTTCGACCGGAAGTGACGCATTATCGACGGAAAATGAGATTTTCAATCGGAAGTGATGTATTTCCCGTAAAATATGTGTTTTTCAAACCGAAAGTGATGTATTTCCGATGGGGCCTTTTTAGGGAATCCCTGGATTCTTGAAAATAGGGACAAGCAACCAATTTTTCTAAACTATATATGAATCGTAATTGCTGTTAATTGTTAACAGGTGAAAGAGACTAAGACTTATGCGCCACAGGCCTCCAGCAGGTTGCTCGATTTGGTGGACACAGCCGTTTTCGATTTTTTGATGGACAACGGCGATCGTCATCACTACGAGTTACCGCAAAACATTTTTCACAATCCAGCGGTCTTGCTGATCGACAATGGGAAGAGTCTCGCGAATCCCGATGTCGATCATATCGATATTTTAGCGCCTCTCTACCAGTGCTGCATGCAAGTATTTTCATTTTAAAAATATCCAGTTCACCGACGCTTTGGCCGAGATCGAACGGAGATAATTTTTTTGTTCAATTGTTTATTTTTCAATTCAGCATTCACAAAACAACGTGGGACAGATTGAGACTGATGAGCGGTGGAGTTCTCAGCCTGTCGTTGGGCCGAATCTTGTCCCACGAAGCCACCATGGCCGATGTTCTTCCCCTCGCGACTGAAGATCATCTCAGTGCCATGGATAGAAGACTTCTCACTATTTATGCAGTGGTTGAATATTGTTTAAAACAGAAAAAATATGCCTCCAATGTCATACTAGATCATAGGTGAAGCTAAACATTACGATGGATGTGATTATAAATTTATTAATTGCGTGACACGATGTCGAAATGCTACGAAGAGGAATTCACACTGCCGCATGATATACGTAGATTGAATAAAAAAAATGTTTTACGCAGTAAAAAAAAATCTTATTTCACTCCTGGAGCGATCTTCAATGCAGAAACTCTCGTCTATTATATTTGTATGCAACTTTAGAACTATTGCTTGTCGAAAAGCGGAAGGTCAATAAAACATTTTACTTTTTTTTTATAGTTTAACATTTTATTTTTATGACACAATAATTATTATTACTTCGGTAGTGTTCGGGTGCAGCGCCGTACAGCATATAAATACGGTACAAACGTAAAAAACCTGTAAATGTGACTGTATATATGTATAATCGTTTTTTTTTTTTTTTTTTTCATGTTACATTCACATACAGCATAGTCAGCCATACATTATTACAGTACTATTTTGTTTTCACGCCGTCGCGCTCGAACGTAATTCGTGGATTTTTTTTACCCCACCAATATATTCAATGGCATTTACAATACGCGTTTAAGAACGAATTCGCGCGAAATGGCTTCTTCATTTATTTTTTTATAACTGTGAGCGGATTGTATAAAGCGATTTTATTACTTCGATTTTTTTATTTTTTATACACAGACATGCAAGCAATTTGTTTCGTAGCTTCCATCGATCTTCGCTTTATTATTCTCGTGGCATCCTTCGTCGTTTTTTTTCTTCTTTTCATTTTCTATGTACAATTATAAATGACCAGAAATACTCACGTAACTTATCGTCTAATAATTATAAATTTTACTCAGAATATATATAATGATCGTACATTTATATAAAATTTAGCGCCATTATCGGTAAAGTATGTATATATAATATATATATAGATTTGATATTTATATTAACATTTTTTTTTTAAATAGAGCTGTCCATAGTAAATTCTGTATAAATATACTATTTCCGAGTAGACGATACAAATTCTGTTTCGTGGCTTGATTTTTTTTTTGTTTTCGTGATTTTTCTCCGCTACAACCGAAGGGCCGTTTGTTATATCTATACACAAACAGGATGTCTAATATTCCGTACAGCCGATCGGTGTTGATCAATCGAATTTCCGTGATCGGCCGATTGCAAAAATTCGCGCAGAGTCCGTGAAAGACGACTCGTTAAAACGCTTTTATAATACTGTTAATAAACCCGCTCGGAAAATTCAATTTGATCGGAAACAAGTAACGTGTCTACGGTGTGCGTTTTTTTTTGTTCATTACCCATATCAGCTTCGACGTTGAGGACTACAACTATCGGTGATAAGAACCGTGTAGAAACGTATAGTATTTTCGTAAAATAGAATCGTTATTTCGCCTATTCGAGTGATTAAGACGAATCGAAAGCCATCCGAGGCTAAGACAATTAAATGTCTCGAGAAAATCATATTTATTGGCACAAACTTGAGTCAGAAATTCGGTTTCCGCCCAAGTTGAACAATCGATCGTCGATGGTAGACAATTGCTTTGCCCCTGGATCGCCTTCGCGTTACCTTAAGGCTTGTTTATTTTCTTCTCGTAATTATTGCATTGCGTATATTGATGATACCTTAACAGCTACATCGAAACATTGAATTATCGCCACGGAATATCGAATAATTATCTCAAATTAGACCCGAAATCGTTGGCAATTATTATCGGTACAGCGATAGTTTTCGTGCACCGTTTCGTCGATCTCGTACCGAACATCCCATATAGCACGAAATATTTTGAAATCGTTTTAGAAATGTTTTCAATCTCTCAAATCTTACGAAATATTCCTAAAATATGTGAAAATAATATTTTTCAATATTATATCACGTTTCTTGAATCGTTCGGAAACATACTTAATCTTTTAAGGAATCTGAAATATTTCTGAAACATACTCATAAAGTATTTTCAAATATCTTAGATTTCATTTTTCACTGAAATATTTCTACGAATGTTTTTGCGTTTATCCGAGTGGGTGTGTGCAATTTCAATGTAAGATTTATGAGCAGGCAAAAAAATATTTTCATTCTTTCAAAAAAATATTTTTGAACCCTTTCAAAAACATTTCGGTGCTATGTGGGTTTTGTGTCTCGTTGACTTTTTACCGACGAATCTGTCCGTGGCTCCCGGTCGCCGTACGCCCATCTATCTTCTATCTTTAGAATTCGTGTGCATTAACGCTTATCTCGTTACTCTATAGACGCGACAAAAATAGATGCCGACCGACGCACGACTATAGAAGGTGTGTGGCACGCGCGAGAACTGACCTACGCAGGCTTGACCGGAGCAATCACGAAATTTAGAGCCTCTAACGCGTCGCAAAAAAAAAAAAAGAAAAAAAACGTGAATGTACTAAATTCATATTCAGTTCGAACGAGTTCCGATCAGCTCGTGGGTTTTTTATTGCAATATTAAGTTCATGCCTGATCCGTCCGATCGTTAGAAACTTCGATCGG
Source organism: Amblyteles armatorius (assembly GCA_933228735.2). NCBI lineage: Eukaryota > Metazoa > Arthropoda > Insecta > Hymenoptera > Ichneumonidae > Amblyteles > Amblyteles armatorius. The sequence goes on along the minus strand of OW121695.1, from coordinate 9,993,750 downwards.
ACCGATTGGTTTTTAAGCCGATTCGATTGGCTACGTTGCATATCTATTTCCGATTAATCGCTTAAATGATTTTTTGCTTCCGATAAGTATCGACTATCCCGGTCGAATCCTCGAGAGAAAAAAATTTATAGCGCAGATTCGACTCCCCTCGACGACGAGGTCGAAGTGCTGAGATCTTCCGAGTGTCTCGTGTGCGACGAGTCCATGGACATCACGGAGTCGCTGTCGTTGCTGTGCGGACTCGAGTAATTGGCTGCTTCCTGTAGTCTCATCAGCATGTTGAGCTGCAATTATTAACCGGGAGCGATTATTCAACTACTCAAGAACGACGCGAATTTATAAATTATTATGGCTACCGGAAAGAAAATCTTTTCTCATTAAGGGCTCTTTACCAGAGGATCGCCCTCGGTGTCGCTGTGCGTGCTGCCGAGGCTCCGGACGCTCGACGCACCGACCCCAGAATTGTGCCCGGAGCTTACAACGTCGTAGCCAACGTCTTCGGGCCTCAGGTGTCGCAGCGCGTCGCTTCCACCGTGAACCGCGTGAGTGGCGATCCACGGATAGCTCGTAGTTATGAATTGCGCAGGATCCTCCCATGCCGCCTCGCCGTTGCCCTCCTTAACAGCCTCGACGAGATAAGGGATTATCGAGTAATTCCAGAGATCCGTGAACCAGACCTGCGAACCCGCGACTTCCATCGGACACGACAAGAATAGACTGGGACCTGCAAAAAAATTAACGTTAGTTATTGATTCCGAAAAACGAAAATGTGCACATGGCTTTCTCAGTTTTTACAATTTCGCACGTAGCTTTCTCTAGGAGAAAGTTCGTTCATCGATTTTGGCTTCCTCTTAGAGGGGCCATTTCTGTGTCAAACTTAACATCTGGACGCCAGCTAAAAATTGCATTTCTCGACGTTTTGGATTATTTTAAGTACCCTGACATCAAACTCTCGATCTTTTTTTTAACAGCATCAGCATCATCATCATCAGGTAGCAAAAAAAAAAGAAAATCGTTCGCGTCGATCAAGACACGGAATTCTCACCTATCGTTACGTCGGAGCTGCTGTGAGTCTCGAGGAATTTGTTGAGATGCAGCCACAGTCTTGGCAGCCATTCGACGACCGCTGCCATTTCGGCGTTCCTCGCGCCAACGGTTTCCCGTAGCTGCTGTTCCAGAAGCTTGCGCCGAAGGTAACGGCTCAGAAAGCCCTTCACCGGTTCCATATCCTTCCTGCACAGTACCCATCTATTCGTTTAACCCAAATGAGACATCATTAGTTTAGATAAAAAATAAGATGAAAAATAATTTGGCATATAAAAAAAAAATTCGATCTTTGATATAGGGTAAACCGGCCAATGAATCGACAGTTAAGCAGACGAAAAAGCCAATGAATAGACGTTTTTTATGCACGTTCTCTTATGGAAAGTCTCCATTCATTGGCCCAGTCCATTCATCGGCTGGTTCACTCTATAAAAAAAAATAAAAAAAAATGCCCGTGAATTCGTTTGCAAACCTGAAATTGTGATGTAGCTGAAGATTGGTCGTGCTGCAGGCCGATTGGCTCATGGTCCCGATGATAGCCGGACAGGTGGAGTGTCTCGTGCCCAAGAGACCGCTGAACAGTTCGCCCAACGAGGCGGCGTGCTGAAGATTCTCCAGTATAATGACTTTCGGCAATTCGTCCGCGGCGTTCGAGTCGCATCTCTCGGCGATGTGGGCGAGGTATTGGGTGAGCTCCTTGCTGGATTTGTGATCGACGTTGAAGGTCGCGACGGCGGCGGCGTCCTTGGCGTCGGCGTCGGAGTCCGCGTCGACGAGAGCGTGAGCCAACTTTCCGGCCAGGTAGCTCTTGCCGGTGCCGCTCGGGCCGCACAGGATGAGTCTTCGATGTTCCGTCAGCAAAGAAACGAGACGCTGAACTATGGATTTAGGGATGAGCGTGTCCACAGCCAGCCAGGAGTAGCCCGAGAGGACGAGGTAGATCGTTCGGACGTGACCGATCAGATAACCGCACGGAAGCAGCTCGGGATGTTGGGAGTCGTTCGTGAATCTCGAAGCCTCGCCGAGGTGATAAGCCGCGACGTAATCGACGCCGAGGCCCAGATTCGTGACGGGATCGACCCGCGAAACGTAGTCCTTGAAACAACGACGGACCGTGCTGTCCAGGGCGTCCCAGGACGTTTTGTTGGATATGCAGACGCTGGCGATGACGCAGTGCGGCGGTTCGCCGACGCCCTCGTCGTTGTTTCCGGACACGAGATTGACGTTGAAGCTCTTCTCGCTGCCCAGATAAACGGCAACGTTTATTCGCTTGCCGTCGGTGTCCTGCTCGATGACCGTCTCGCTCGTCGTCGTCGTCGTGTAAGTGGACGCCACCGTGTGCTCCGAGACGTTAAGATCCTCCATCTGATCGGAGTTGCTCGCGTGATGATCGCCGTTCGATAGAGCAGCGACGCTGAAACGACGCTCCGGATCATTGGGCAGCGAGGACTGCGACGAGGTCAGTGACTTTGACGTTACCAGCTGCTGGAGACGCTCGTTGTTCTGCTTCAGATTGTTCATCTGGTTCTGAAAATAGAAAGGATTTAATTTGTTGGCGTATTGATCGAAAGCAGCGGGTCGGTCCATTTACATACACTGTAAAAAAAAAAAAATCTTTAGGACTTTTTTTCCAAGTTCAATTCTACAAAGATTTTTTTTAAATTCATTATTTAAACCGTGGTAGCGTGCCAAAATAGTAAATTCATAAAAACTAGCTCAAAAATTAATTTAAAAACATCTGAGAAAATGCGTTGGTAGAGAATAAAAAAAGGAACAAAAAAGTCCTGACAGATTTTTTTCCCAAGCCGATAATTTAGGCGCTACAAGTTGCCAAAGTTAATTTTTGAAGATGCAGAAATTTTTATGGTCATTTGTTTCACCGAGTCGAGAGGCTTACCTTCATCTTGTACACCTCATCTTTGAGCGACAGAGCCTCGAGTGTTATCTCAGCGAGGACGAGGTCCTTTTGTCTCAGTTGCTTCTTGAGCTCGTCGACGTCCTCCTCCTCCTTCTTGTAAAGGGCCGAGCTGCTCTTGCTGCCGGTCATCGGATTCTCGTGCTCCGGTGACAATTTCTGTTGGCCGTTCGCTTTGGAATTTTCCTTCAGCTGCTGGGCGTGCTCGTGCTTCGCGGCCGTAGGGAGTCGAGGACTGTTCGGCGCGCTGAGATCACCGCCGTGACCGTCCTTGCAGTCCTCGGCGTCCGACACCGAGCCGTGACGATTTTTCCTCGATCGAGAAAATTTCTTCGAGAACGATCCCAGCCATCCCTTCTTCTTGCGATTGCTGCTCGCCGAACACGCGCTGCTCAACGAATTCAACGAAGTCACACTGTCGGCCGATAATTGCCGCGCCATCGAGGGACCCTGATGATTGCTGTAACCCGTGCAGCCCGTCGTTCCCGAGTCCGAGTCGCCGAGGGTGTGACGACGACCGTTCGACGCTGCGCCGTTCAGGCCCGCCTCCGCACTCTGCTTTCTCAGCCTCTCGATCGTGTCCCGTAGCTCTTGTAACTCGGAATCCTGAAAAAAAATTAAGAACATTTATTAACACTTTTTTTCACTTAATATATTTTTTTTTCTTTGGTGGCGAACATCATTTATAGACTAATATGAAAAAATGTCCATATATGCGCCGTTCGGAATGAAACATACGTACAATTTTTTTCACTTGTTTCGCTGCTCAAATTGTACAGCCGAAAGTGAAAAAAAATGTTCATTCAAATTTAACTTTTTTTCTTCGTTCGCATATTATAATTTATAAACAGTGATGAAAACATTTCCATGTATGACCCGTACGGTGTGAAATATACATAATTTTTCTTTTTCCTCTTTTATCCCGATCGAGTTATACAGCCGGAAGTAAAACAAAAAATGTTCATTAAAATGGTTTTGTTTTTCTTCGATTGCATACATAATTTATAGACAGTGATGGAAAAATGTTCATGTATGACCCATTCGATATGAAACATACATTTTTGTTCTTTTTCCTTATTCATCCCGATAGAATTATACAGCCGGAGGTAAACGAAAAAATGCATTAAAGTTTATTCTCGAAACTGCTGGAGGCTCCGTGGACCGGACACGGTGGTTGTCGCCTGTTGCTCTTGGCGACGCTGCAGCACGTGCAGCTATCCGAGTGACTGGCGACGGAGTCGTTGCTCCAAGAATCGGCCATGCTGAATAATTCCCGCACAGACCTCGAGCTCGCTTTTATCCTCGCTTTGTCACCCGTGTCCTCTTCGCGCTGGCTTCCATCGACATTCGTACCCACGCTCGCGTTCGCTGCTGCTCCAAAATCTCCCTCGACGTTCGTCAATTTCGAGGAAACAGTTTTTCCAATCGTCTTCAATTTTCCCTTTCGATACTCGGCGGTTTTGCTCGTCAGACTCTTCAGGCCTCTCTCCAGACGCGCCTGGAAGCTCTTCGGGTTTTCCTTTCGTCTGGCTCCGTTATTTTCTCTCTTGACGCTCGTCGACTTTGGGGAAAGCGAAGTTTCCTTCGAGCCGAAGGTCTCGTTCGCACTTCCGTTCATCTTATCTTCTTTTTTCTTCCCGCGGTTGCAGCGTCACTTCCGGTTCATCTTCGGCCCTAGAAGTTCGGCGACTCCCGGTGCGATTGGCGAAGTCGCAACGAAATTTCCATTACGTTGATTCCGGTCGATTCGAAGGTCGGACATCGAAGAACATTTCGGGAACGTCAAAGCCTCTCATTTTTTATTTGTTCGAACTTTTGATAGCATTTTTCAGATTTCTTCTGCAGCGCGATAAGAAATCCTTCCGTCAGACATGACGAAGTCCGGGACTTCCGTGAAGCATCGTCATCGGCCGGCTCTGAATCAAGGATTTTTTTTTTGTTCGTCACGAGTTTGTTCAAGCTTTTAAGTGCTCTTCGAATAGACGCTCGCAGTCTTTTTTCAACACCACGGAGACCTTCCTGGCTGTCTATCTTGTCAGCAATTATTGATCGCCCAATTCATCACTGGCGTGAACTCCGACGGTACGAATAGATCTTTTTTATTTATTCACAATTGTGTTTCGCGTTAGAAAAATATTCCATCCTCGTTCGTACTCCGGGTCAGCGATTATTGTATTTTAAATAAATAGATATTTAAGCATCGAATCTGGTACTGAATTTTTGTTATATTCCAGGCAAGCACAATTTTTGCTAAACGTTTTATTTATTTTTTGAAAACAATTTCGGCGTCGGGAAAGTCTTGTTACTTGATAATTTGGATGATTTTTTTTTGAGGTTCCATTTTGCGGAGTGAATTTGGCGATGTTAACGAAAAGTGATGTTGCTTTTTTTCTTCACTTGGACTTCGATTTAAAACGATTTAGAGTCACATTCATTGGGTCATTAATTAACTCATTAAAAAACTGGTACCGTGTGATTCTTCCATTTACACTTTTTTGTCATCGTCAGAATTCGAGATACATTCCAACGAAAAATAAATAAAAAATTCTGTAAAGGCACTTCCGGTTTGATAATATCATTTTTTGAACATAAGTAACGTCCGGTTTGAAAATCTCATTTTTCAACTCGAAAATTCAAGATTTTCGTACCGGAAGTGATCTATTTCCGGTCTGGCGTCACTTTCGATTAAAAAATGAGATTTTGGCTGATGAAGTAAGGAACGAAAGTAATGGAACTCACCTTCTTTTCGGCAGTGGCTGTTAGCTGCTTCAGTCTCTGGTTCATGTTCGAAAGCGACTGCTCGAATGCTTGAACTACATGGTCCTGAAACACAAAAGATAAAGAAGAACATGAGAAACTGATGCTTGCCATATTTTTGGTGCAAGTTAATTTTATCTACCCCTGTTGTATTTTTTTTCTCGAGTGTACCCGAGGGATAGGGGCTCTCTTGGGACGAATTTAGAACTCAATGCACTTATCGCTCGTCCTCTCGAGGCGGACGAAGCTTTTTCGTCCACTCGAAGACGAGTGTTTCCGTGCGCGTGTATTCCATAACAAGGCTGAGTGCCAGTGCGTGGATTCGATCATAGGTTGAAGCGTGTAATAGATTATTACTGTAAATTAAAGTACAGTAGTACTACACTTGACTAGGTGGTATCAGTTACGCGTATCAGTGTCCACCGCACCGTCAATAAATAATAAATCGAAGCCTCGTACGAGATATTCGATAGATAGAGGAAGCGATCGGCGAACGATTAGCGGTGGCGAACCGCAGGTATAAAATTATTATAACCATACTCTATACTTAATCCAGATCTACGTACAGGGCGTTTCAAAAATTGGTCACTGAAATTGTGAAGAAAAGTGAAGATGATCCGCACTTTATTGCCAATTTTGGTGCACCGTATGTTTTAAATCGACTTTAAAATTTAATAAAAATATTAAATCCTGCTGTAGCCGGGCTGCCATATTGAATAGCGAAATAATTTATAATAGCGCGTTGAAGCAGTCGCAACCGTCCTCCTTCAAAAGTGTCTGAACCAACAATGCTCGCCTCCACAGTTCATGTGGGCTCCAAAAATTGGTACGGAAATGTGCAGATGATCCCGCACTTTATTGACAATTTTGGTACACCGTGTGTATTAAACCACGCTTGAAATTTAATAAAAATATTAAATCACGTCGTAGCCGGGCTGCCGCCTTGAATAGCGAATAATCTATGATCGTGCGTTGAAGCAGCCGCAGCGGTCCCCTTTCGAAAGTGTCTGGGCCAACAATGCTCGCCTGCATGGTCCATACTCTTCCCAGTTCTGTATACATGTAATAATACCGTGTACATACATAGATACAGGCGAGATGTATAAGATTGGTCACCAGACGCGGGTTAAGGCGTAAATTGACGCCACTCGTCCGACATTGATACTCCTCTCCATTTCTTCGTCTTCTACGCTTCACCATAGGCAGTATTTTTTTTTCCTCTCACCACTACTCTATCTGTTTTCTTCTTTCGCTTTCTCGACTCCCGCACCATTCGCACTCAGTCCGAACACGGCACAATGATTTAAGACCCTCGCTTTATTGGCAAACGAACGGGACGGGGATCGAGAGAAAGAAAAAAAAAGAAGAAATGAAGAGAAAGACGCGAGGAGTCGCGTCTTAGTCGTCGGAGTCGCGAACGTAGCGACGTAGGCGACTCTGACCCACAATGCGACCCACACGCTCGACGAGTTACACTTTTCATCGGGGCACATTATCGGGCGAGACTCACCGGAGAGTATCCCATACACGTAGAGCATGTATGAGCAGCAATGTATCGGTATATATTATAAATATCTATATATTTAGGCACTTAAAAAAATTACGAACCTTTATGTATATAAAGGCTCGTAACTTTTTTTTCGAGGGCGCATCTAATCGGCGACATAGATAAATCCTCAATGTCAAATGTCAATGTGGATTTATTGCAACACGAAAAAAAATCCACGTTGACATTTTGCCGAACGGTCGAATTATCTGCGTTCATCGAACGTCTTTCTTACGATTAATTTCAGGGCTTATCTATCGCCAATTAGATGCGCCCTTGACATATCCTTTTAGTGAATGTACAGTCGAAGTACTCGGTGTCTGCGCCTACGTATATATATTTTTTTCTCTGACATTTAAAACAATGTCAACCCTTTATGTACATTTTAAAAAAATTGCCCACTCATGAGTAAATTTTGTTGGCGAATGCAGCAATAAATGTAGCAATCCATTTTTTTTTTATGCAGCAATAAATCCGCATTGACATTTCACCGAACGGCCCAATTATCTTCGTCCATCGAACCTCTTTCCTACGATTAATTCAAGGATTATCTATTGCCGATTAGATGCGCACTCGACGTGTACCAATTTACCGAATGTACAGCCCTCGCGCTCGGTGTCGGCGCCCACGTATTCGGCGCACACGTACCCGACGATGTGTACCGATGTGTTTTGTATACTTTAGGGTGGAGGTATTGGCTATGGGAAATTGCGAAGGTGCGCGATCGAAGCGTAGGTGGCTCTCGTCGGTTCTCGACGCACTACAATCGCGGGACGGCCTCCTTCTTCCTTTCGCTCGCCTATATCGTATCATTACCGTCCGCGAAGACGTCGAAAAGTGCAACGTACACGTATGCGAATGTTTTACATTGCTGCACACATCTTCAACCTCGAAATAACTTGACAGCCACTGCTCTGGGAGCCGGACGTTCCTGTCGGTCGGATTTCCCTGCGGGCCCAGCCTTTCGGCCCTCCCACTTCGTCACACTCATTCTCTTTTTATTCTTCGGTACATATGTATTTTTTATTATTTTTTATTAGCGAACCGTATCGAGAGAGGCCCGCCGAGTTGATGCATGGCTAATTCTTTCTCGATATGTCGACGCTACTTGAATTCAAATTCAATTTCGAGTTCTATTTTTATCATTTTTTTTAATTATTAGATTTATGCATTTTTTTTCGTTGTCATCGGTCAAAGCTTTTAAAGCTCGAAGTCTATTTTATTTTATTTTTTATCAGCGAAATGTAGCGAGGGAGGCCGAGCTGATGCATGGCTAATTCTTTCCCGATATGTCGACTCTACTTGAATTCAAATTCAATTTCCAATTCGATTTAATATTTTTCTTTTTCTTTTCCATAACTATTAGATTTATGAATTTTTATTTTTCATTATCATTACGTTTATGAATTTTATTTCTTCATCATCGATAAAAACTGTTACATCTCGAACTCTTATTAGTTTTGTTTTATCTAAACGTCACGAATTACTGGCTGCCATGGTGCGATCGTAAAAATTGAGCTAATCGCAATTTTTTTTTTAATTCGAGGCTCGAACACGCTCGAAGTTCCCGTCGGTCGGTTTTCCCTGGGAGCCGAGCCTTTCGGCCTTCCTACTTCGCCACGCTCATTCTCCTTTCATTCATCGCTACACATATATTTTTATTCCATTTTTTATTACCGAACCGTATCGGGATGGGCCCATCGAGGTGACGCGGCGCAAATTTTTTCTCCATACATCGGCGCCACCTAAATTCGAACTCAAGCTCGAATTTGATGTAATTATTTTATTTTATTTATTTTTCACAATTATTAGATTTATGAATTAATTTTTATCATCAGTTAAAACTTTTAAAGCTCGAACTCTATTATTTTTATTTTGTCTAAACGTCACGAATTACCGGCTACCGCGATGCGATCGTAAAAATCGAGCTAATCATTATTTTTGTTTTTTTTTTAATTCGAGGGTCAAGCACGGTCGTAACTCGACTACAGTGTATACAAACATTTAACCACGGATCGTCCTGCATTATACGCCACTCTGCTAATATATTATTACGTATAAAAAGCATCGCGTTTCGTTGCAGCTCCGGAACAAAGCGCGTCACTGTTGCTCGGCGGCTCGTACCGATACGGTTTCTGGTGCGAACACCGACAGCATTACCCGAAGCATCGGCAACTCCACGAAGAGAGTTCCCCTTGGCGTGAGTTTTTACTCCGAGAGAGCTTTCCGGTCGTGTTTTTATTGCCTCGCCGAGCCTCGGACATGCACGCGCTTCGCCAGCGATAATTCCACGTGGAAGGTTTCGCTCTAAATAAAAACACCGGTTAATAATAAAAATTATTAAAAAATCATAATTGTAAATTATTAACTTTTTGTCTTGGTGAACCTGAGGGACGCAGGTCGAGATTTCCCTCCGTTGACAATGCGCCAGCGGTCCCAGAATAATGGAGCGAATGGGAAAGAAGAAAAGTGCGGCGGAACTCTGCCCTGCAATTTCACAATGCGCGGCGCACTCGGAGACACGCACGCACGCATTCGTTTTATAATCTATCATTCATACAGAGCACCGTATAAATTCCAATCGGGCACTGCATATTTTTTCCGCTCGCAGACCGCGGCCAAACTAACGCATCAGTGCCGTTTAAATAAAATTTCTTCTTCCGGTGAAACGAAGAAAAATGTATAACACTGAAAAAAATTGTTTTGGTTGAAAATTAATGGACGGTATTGGAAACTTTCTTACACAAACTGCTTCTGAAATTTCAAACACATGTGCCTCGGAATTTGATAGTAAAATTTGTATTTTTAAGAATTTTTTTGGTAAGTTTCAGCCGAAAGTTTTGTAATTTCAATATCTGACATTTAAATTTAATAAAAAATGCATATTAATGTTCAATTAATATAAGGTAATTTCAGGTTCCAGTACATTAAATAAACAATTTATTTTTACAGTCTTAATAAATAACAGTTGCCGCGCTCATCCGAGCGTTTCATCTAATGTACTCGATAGATTAACGAAAGATTTTTTTCCTCAAGTCTCTTATGCACTTTTTTTTTTCTTCGCTCTCGGTTTGTTTCATACGTCGGTTTGAAGATATAAAAAAAGGAAGAAAAAAAAATTGTTCCCGTTCCCCGTCACGCAGTGCAAGCAGACCGCAGGCTATTTGCTACCGGAGACATCAGATCTGCGAGAGTTTCGATACACTTTTTTTTCGGACATATGTATATATGTTCCAGCTCCGGCCCGCGGGAGAGTGTATCGTTCTCCGGTGTGAGAACTGCATAATCCACGAAGCGTTACGACGCGAGCTAACTGGGCTAACAGTTCCCAGGCCTCCTCCCCCTCCGTCGCGACCTTCTCTTCCTCCGTATCTTCGTGTACACGGGCATCGTGACTCTCCCTTAGCGCTACCGCTTCTCTTCGCCTTCTTGAAACTCTAGACTGATACGCACCATGCGAAGAGACAGAGTGAGAGCCGGGCCTTACGCATGAGCTCCCGAGTGTGTAAGTACCCAGAGCCGCCCGGTTTCATTATTTCTTCTCTTCTCTATCAACCTTATTTCATATATCGGACGGAAGACACGAACATTTTATAGCATTTTTTTAGAATTACATATTCAGCAGCTCTTCTAATTCTACAAATTTTATTGTAATATTAATATTATAAATCAATGTAATATTATTATTATTATATAATACTACTACTACACTTTGACACAGGTCAAAGTGTTTCATTTGACCCAGGTTAAATCGTTTCAATCGACCCAGGTTAAAGTGTTTCATTTGACCCAGGTAAAAAAAATCTTGAGCCCGCCGGCGGCGGCGAAATCTGGTCATATTGTAGAGAGTTATTATAATATAAATTTATATATATTAATATATATAAATTATTATTAATATTGAATAAATTGAATTGAATTGAACCGAATGATAATATCTCGATCGATTATAGATCTTGGAGAATCTAACAGAAAAACGATAAATTCTTCGGTTCGTTCGTCGGATCGAGTTTCTCTCGTAACCCGGACAAGCGTTAAGCCCATCGATCGAGATAGCTTCCGTCGTCGTCCAACGATTACTGGAATACCTTCATTATTTGCCGCCGTTGCGAGAAACACCTGCGACAGGTTGCTCATACCCCGTCACTAAATGCCTACTACAACGTCCACCTATGTCCACGTAACGTGGCCCTTGTTAGTCTCAATGAAGGGGGACAAAGTGCGCACGCGCGGAGACGACCGGTTTGGATGATTTCGCGATAAAGAAGAAAATAAGAAGAGAACAAATTGAAGCCCGCGGTGACACACGAGCTTTCTGGATCGTCGAGGCTCCGGTGTCTTCGCTACTATATTAAACAAGAACGTGAAGGAGTTAACGTGCTGTTTACTGCACCGGAGGGCACACACGCACCATGTGTTAGAATTTTACTCGTTTAGCCCCGATCTCGCCTCGCGTTCTGTTTATAATCGCCGGTTTGCCGTGCATCTCACAGAGCAACTGGCCAGCTGCAGCAGCCGGCTTGGCTACCAAGATGGTCATCACGTGTTTCGGCCTCGGATGCACGCGTTTGCGAACAACAGTCGGTGGCGTGTGCGTTCACCGCTGGCGTGAATTCATCGCTTCTGTCGAGGACACGTTTTACGCTCACGCGCGTGCGCACTTGCCCATGCGAATATATCGATTTGAAATTCATATTTTAATACCCAAAGGACGATAACGACACGATGAAGACGTGCGATTCGATTCGGGACGACAAACTCGGACAGACGCGAATGGTGATCTTCAGTATTTTTTTTTTTTTAAGTTCGGTATTCAGCTTTTTTAAGCTTGGTTAGCTTAGGAGCGCGTTGAATAATAATTATTGTACAAATATTTATTATCTTCAGGATTAAAAAAAATATTTATGTTGATTATAATTGAACTCCGTATTTTAATCTCGAAAGGACGACAATGTTTTTTTAAGTAACGAAGCTCGGGAAGTAGTTCGATAAAGATGAATTATTATAAAATCATTGATTGATCGATTACGTTTAGGAATTTCTATATTTATTGTTGAACAAGGAATGTGACAAGAATGATAGCTCCTGCTCCGAACGGGATAACATCACGTCACCGAGGTTGAATTGCCAGCTAACTCGATGAATAATTCGTTCCTAAAATATGTAAATTTTCGTCTATTGGGTAGGAGGAGTGTAGGAATGACAGTGGTCCGAGGTCGTCGAGCGCGCACGCCAGATGGGTTGTTCCTGGTTAGAGTTTCAACTTCGGCTTTTATGCCGTTCGAGAGTCGCACGAACAGTTCGGCCTGCTGTTACTGTTACTCCTTACGCTAGGTTCTCGCAACTTTTCGCCGAGACGACTTGCTTTGGCAATTGCGCGACTCTCTCTCGCTCTCCACAGCTCTGCAGCACGAAGTCGACGTATCCGGTCGCGGGACCAAGCTAACTTGGCACGAACGGTCGTAAATCAAAATTGCTCGGAGACTCGTGAACAGTGGGCACGAAATTATTGAGGGTGTCGAGAGGGCTTCAACACTCGTCGTTCACTTTGTCGTCGACGCATCGGGCTCGTTTTGGTTCTCAGAAAATTTATTTTTATTGCTCGGACGTGCACTGCATGAAAAGAATTTTCAGTTCAGCTGCAGAAGTTCGAACGAAAGCGAAAGGTTAACGAGCCTTTGAATTCATTAAATTATCGCTAAAAATATTGCGGAACGAAGGAAATTTTGGCAGGTCCAGCTTTCCCTCTTTGCCCAGTTTGTCATCGATGTAACGGGCTGGTTTTGGTGACGAGAAAATTTATTTTTATTGCTCGGACGTGCACTGCATAAAAAGAATTTTCAGTTCAGCTGCAGAAGTTCGAACGAAAGCGAAAGGTTAACGAGCTTTTGAGTTCGAAATCGTCGTTGCCTCTCGTTAGTGTCATAAATAAAAATTTCCCAGAGTCCCAGCATCGAGGAAACCGCTGCCCTACCTAATCTATCGATCGTATATTTTTTTAGAGTATAGTTTTTCCTTCTCGTGGGCGAGGGGACGTGGGCAGGATTTCGTTAAGTGCTTTGAGGCTCTTCTACGATACTCTTTCCGTGCGGTTGGGCATGGGAAGGGTCAGCAAGAGGAAAAAGAGGCTAATGTTTTTTCAGGACAAGGGTGTCGACTACCTACGCTCTAATTGCATTCAGACCATATTTTTCTTCTACATATCAGCCCTCCAAGACATATCTTACTAGCGGGTTGTACCGGACCGGGCGTTTTGTGCCGTCGTTACGAACTATGAAACTGGAAATGTGGATTTCCAGTGAAATCGTGCGTTGGTTCAAAAATCTCATTTTCCGACCAAAAGTGACGTTTTCCCGCATGACGTCACTTCCGGTCGAAAAACAAGACTGACGAACCGGTAGTGACATTTTCTCGGGTGGCGTCGCTTTCGGTCGAAAAATGAGATTCCCAAAACCGGAAGTGACGTATTTCCGGTACGAATGCGAAACGACGAGGATTAATGAAGCGAGAACATTGACTCCGTTTCAAAACAAACGTGAAGTTCACCGGCGATAATTTGTATGTGCGGAATTAAAGAAGAGAGCCCTTGCTCCCGGCGTCGCTTGAACTCCCGACAACGCGGGTAATGGACGTAAGGAGGTCTGAGATCTTTCGGAGAAAGGAAGAGGGGGAGAGATAGCTCTCGAGCGCGCATACGTAAAGTGGGCTCATTACATTCACACGCAGACATTACGCTTGCGTTATATACCTTGGGCTCCGTCTAATTATTCAATCGGCTCCACGAACTCGCATTAGCGGCCCACGCTTCGTTGTGAGCCGTCGTGTCGCGTCACTCCTTCTGACGTTTTAATGCACGAGCACGGCTTCAATTTTCGTTTGACGGCAGCGGCGGCAGCAGCAGCAGCGGCGGCAGTGGTTACACTGCCGCCAAGCGTGTTTCACGGGAACCGCACGGATGCGTGCACCATCCAGCGTGTACCCGGACAGTGCGCTGCGTGACGCCTTATTAAATTAACGGTGGGCGTCGCGGGGTTCGCGATAGAGGTGAGACGCACTTCTTTATTTCTCGATGAATTATTATAATAAATGGACGATGCCTCGCCGACAAGACATTCAGCCGAAGAACGGCACGGTATCGCGGTATTAAAATTGGCGTGGAAAAAATATAGTGTCACTGGTCGCGGTTTGAAACTGAGAAAACTTTCCCTGATTTTTTTATTTTTTATTTATTTTTTATTAACGCAACGTTCGGTGCTAATTTTTAAATGGACGAATCATTGTTCGGCGTTGGTCTCGGATATTCGACGTCATTTATCCGCCGATGTCGCGCTGTCTCGAGGACGAGAGTCGGACAGGTGGAACGGGGCGAATGCGGTCCGAGATTGAAAGAGACCGGGCTTTCACGGGAAGATTACGCCAATGAGAACTACTCGAGGACTCCGAGATACGCGTGTCCTCTTACCTCCCGAATGAGACACAAACCTGCCACATGTCCTGAGAAGTACATTATCGAATCTTATATCGTAAATAAAACTCGATGCCCGCAAACACGTTTTCATATCGGACGTGTCAAATCGTATTTACACTTTCGATATAAACGATTTTTTATAATCACTTAATAACTTCGTAATGGATCAATACGCAATCTCATTGAGGACTGATAATTGATCGACGAGCTGTTGCTCATATTTTCCTTTAACGAAATGAAAAAGCGTCGCTTTAAATTTTTAAGCGAAACTGGTTTGAGTTACATATTCATTTATTTATTTATCTTACGGGTAAGCGTTTTTTTACAAAACTGTTCCGTACTAATGTGCGCAAATGCGCATAAAGTGCCCATGTGTCATACACTATTTCTATCTTTGGTTCAATTTTTATATTTCCCATTATTGTTATTGATATTACTTTGTTTTTTTTTTCTTCCACCTCGGGACCACAATTATCGTTTTTATTTCAAGTTATACACTTCTCGCCCCGATATTTGCATACTTGTAATTGGGCTTTGGCCGTTTATTGTGAAATAAATTAATAAATTAATCAATTAGGCGCACAAAAGTCCGATCAAGATTGCTTTCGGCATTTCGCACGAGAATTAACTTAAGTCGTTTGCCTAGGCTGGAACTGACGTTCGACGACGATAAGCAGTTTATTTTTTTTCCATCCACCCCGATTGCTTTATTATACCTCTGACCTTTGTGACCAAGCATTCCGACACTGCAACATATACCCTGTCCGAGACGTCTCCCATTCGACAAATGTTAAATTGAATTTACCTGCAGCGCGGGACAGCTTCGATGTCTGTACTTCCTGGTCGCCAGTTCCCACCAGGGTATAACGTTATTGTCGTTGCCCCGGGGTTTCACGGGATCGCTGACAGCGTGCTCGTACAGCGGCTCTAGCACAGGCACATTTCCCGATAAACGTCTCGGTGTCTCGTTGACACGCTGCTCTTTGGAAACGTTTCCACGTCGCGGCAAAGTAGCGAAACCGCTCACGCCGCTTCCACCGTAACTTCCACCGTGCGATCTTCCCGCCGCGACGAGGTCTTCCGATTCCAGCGAGTTGTGTCTCGTCCGCGATTTCGACGGCGGTAATCTACTTTTCACCAGTATCTCGATTTTTGGTTTGAAGAAAATGTCGTCATCGGCGAGTGACGGATCGGATGATTTCAACGGTGAGGAATCGTTCTCCACAATCTCGAGACTCTCCAGCGTCGTCGACCGATCTTCCCGGATCGTTCGTTCCAATTGACCTTTCAGGATCACCTCCGTGGCGTCCATCAAGTAAAACGGAAGGGATTCGACCTTTGGGTTACCGGCCCTGATCCCTTGGACGTCTTCGTCCTGGGGCCGGACATCGAGCGTGCTCACGCAAGATCTCTGGAAAGTTGCCTGATCATCGCGACCGATCCTCTCGCCGTCCAGAACATCTTCGCTCGACTTGTGCAGAGGTCGCGCAGCGTTTCTCGATCGTCTGTAAGGAAGCGTACCGTATCTCCTCTCGTGGAACGCATTCTTTTCCGTCTGGACCTCCGTTTGGGCCTGGCCAGATTCACGGGAAGCTTTCTTCCAGCAGTGTTTGCCCGGTGTGACGGAACACGATGAGATCTTGATCTTTCGATCGCTCCTCTTGTTACCGAGCAGAGAAGTTTCCTCATCGTTATCCAACTCGTCGTTCGGATCGTCCTTGTTATCCTCGATTCCGGACGAACAGCGCATTCTCCGGATCGTGCCCGTGGAACTGGATGCCGAGGCCCGGGAACGATATTTGTTCGATCGAGGAGCGGCACGTCCGGGGACGATCGTCTTTTCCCTCCTTCCTTTCTTCTCGTCCGCGTCGTCTTCCGAGCGGAGGTCGACGATCCTCTCCTGCCTCGAGGATCGTGACTGACTGCCAGCTGGGCTTGTCTCGGTGGTCGAGTAAACCGCAGGGACGCAGTGGGAGCTTTGATCTTTCACGCGCAAGGTCGTCGAGTCTGCGTTGGTTCTCCTGTTACCGCAGTTAATCTTCGGGCCGGATTTACCGTAGCCAGTTCCATCCGAGCCGTCGCCGTGGTTGCAGCTTCGATTTCTGCGGATCGTCGAACAGGCCTGAGAATTATCTGGCCGGTAGGTCCGCCTAGGGTCGTCGTCCATCGTTTTGGAATTGGATATCATCTGCGACCTCACTTTCCGGTTGTCTTTCGGGCACCTCCTCGGATCGTCCTCGATCGTTCCGTCCTGGGAGATCCCTAGAGACTTCGTGAGATGGTCGTCGACCTTGGCCTCCATCCTCGGAGTCCTCGTAGTCACGAAGACGTCGTTGAAAGCCGCGTTGGTGTCGTAACTTACAGACTTCTTCGCGAATTCCCCGTTGCCGTCCTTGCGCAGGCTCTGATAGACACTTTGATCTCGTGGCAACGCGGTCAGAGATTCACAGATCGCGTACAGAGACTCGGTCGACTTGGTGGAGGAGCTCGTGGTCGTCGAGCCGGTCGAGTGTCGCGACGAGTTGTTCTCGATGGAGGACGATCGGGGCAGAAGTTTCGGCGGTAGTTTGCCGTATGAGTTGGGTCGGGTTCTCGTTGACTCCCTGCAGGAATCGTTCGAAGGATTCCTGGGGATCTTGAAATCGAATCTGGACCCATGATTCGCGCCTCCGCGGTCGCCAGTCTCGGAGATTGGCGTGCCGGGAGCTCGGTCGTCGCCGTTTTCACCGAAGTTCGGAGAGATCGGTGGCATCGGCGCCAGGGTGTCTCTTTTCCGGTGGAAACCGGAGTAAAGGTCCTCGCTGGTCTGATCGAGCAGGGGCTCGATTGATCGGGGAATCTTGTTGATGACACCGTAGGCGGCGTTTCCTCCGCTCAAAGTCGAGGAACACCTGAGCTCCTCGTAGCTCTTGTCGATCTCCGCAATGTTTCTGTTGATGTCCTCTATGTAACGAGCGGTCGTTCTGTACAGGTCGCCACTGGGAACGTAATTCCCGTCTGTGGTCAGTCGGGAGTCAAACTTGTTGTCGTTGGTTGATCGGGGAGTGTTCGGTACCGCATAGATCGGCTGCCTCGAACCCTTCAGACGTCCGGTCTTGGACGCGTCCTCCGAGCTACCTTGAACCCTGTTCTGGCCGGTTTCGGACCTCCTGGCTATTTTTTTCAGACACTCTTCGGGAACAGTGTCGTAAAGGTTTTTCAGCGATTCTATGATCGCGTTCTGATTGGCGGTTTGATTCCTGTCGATCTCGCAGTGGGTTTTCGCTGCTTTCCGGTTGTCCTGAGGCTCTTCCGAAGGCACCGTGTCGTAGAGACGTTCGTTGACCACCTCGCCATCCGTTTTGGAGCTCTTGTCCTGATCCAAGTGGCTTTTGCTGCTGGAGAAGGTGTTCAGGAAAATTTTGTCCGCTCTCCGATCCTGCTGAGAGGTCTCCGAAGGCTTTGGACCTCTTCGGAGCGTGCCGTAGTTTTCTAGAAATTTATTGTGACCAAAATCCGACCATCTCGGCACCTGATGGATAGTCTCTTGCTCGAGTGGACTGTTGGACACTCGCGGAAGGGCGTAAGGACCTCCGGCCTCTTTGAGCAACTCCTCCGAATCTGATCGGTAAACAGCTCGGGGTCTGCTTCGCCCGCGCGATCTTATCGTCGCGTAACCATCGTGGACTCTTCTCGAGCAGACGTTCAGATCCATTCTGGATTCTTTTCGGTGCTACGATGAAATTTCAGTGGTGGACCAATTAAATCGCCTTCTTCATCGTTATCGATGGACTCGTTCGATCTCAAGATCGTTTAAAGTTTCTTTCTCGAGAATACTTATCTCTGTCACCAAACGGCAATAATAATGTTTGCAGCTTGTTGGTTTCGCTGAAATTTTTGAAACTTTTGACTAAAGCACTCTGCTCTCCGGACGCCCCTTTACGAGCGTCGAGGACGATGACGATGACGCCGACGACGAAGACCTGCGTAAAAGTGGAATATCGAACACGATTAAGATTCGCTCCTTATTCTACTATCTTATCCGAAATTGCTCTCAACGTCCTCGCAGTCAATTCCGGAGTATTCGCCGATGGCATTGAAAGAAAATTAGGACACCTTCGCGAACGAGCGTAGAAACGAAATGTCTCTCTTGCGGCGAAGCTCTGACGCAGGGAATTCGATTCGGATAAGAGAGACGATTATTGTTATTATTCTGATTATTGGTCTTTCGTTAGTGGCGCAAGTGGTGAGAGGTTTTTGGGAGAGTTCGAGGGGCATTATTTACGGGGATTTCTTCCTTTCTCCGTGAGAAGTCGAAGTAATCACAGAAAACTCCCACGGAAGCTTCCCAATTAAAAGTAAATTACACGAAGAAGCAATATAAACATTCCAATTTTAACGCTTTTGTCCTTCGGCTTCACAGCGGATAAGAACGTGCATAGCGGATAGAATAACTCTCGAAGTCCCGTATAATAGTAGCGCAGTAAAAGTCGGGGATTGAACGAGCGATTCGCTCTAATCCCAAGTCGAGTGACCCAGATCGTTGGCGTGGTACGAGCGCGAGGTTCTTCTTATCGTTGGTACGATAGTCCGGCTAAGCGTACGTGCCCGTAAAGACCTACAGCCTCTCCGCTTCAGCATCTCATCTCACCGTATATACATCTGTGTATACGCTACGAGCGATATTCGTCAGGCGTTAGTGTCTACGACGCGTAACGCGTGATTCACGATAAGGATGGCCTGAGGCAAACACGAGAGCCAAGGATAACACATCAGCGGCAGAAGTCGCGATTAGATCCGAGAGGAGTCGAGCAATAATAATTACTCCGGGTGTACCCGGCGGGTCGGTTGCGAGTGCGTGGATGCCAGTAAGTGTATTAGCTATGCCATCTGGGACGATGCTTTCCCATCAAATAAATATGGGTTTTCACAGCTCGCTCGATTAACTACTTAGATACAGTGGCTATGGAGTTTTCGTGTTAATTGCCAAGACATCCTCGCATCGCTGGTTTCATTTGTAATACGACCTTACGTACGATTTACTTTGATCGACAATCACCTAAAGATTCGGGCACGGACGTTCATGTTAGTACATTACTCCACGAGGGCGAAAAAGTTTTTCTAACGAGTGTGAGTTTGCAGCACGAGTCGAAGGCGAGTGCTGCAATCACACGAGTAATGAAAAAATATTTAGTTTTTCGAACAAAATATCTCAATCCCTCAATAATATTTTGGAGAAATCATTAAAAATTATTGAACTAACCGATCTTTCGGCTGTGCCAATAAAATATATATTGGAACATCCCTGCCCGAATCCTTAGTCGATTCAACCGTATTTTTTTTATAAGTATATGAAATTCGGAAAAGCAGTCACTATTGAGTTTTTGCCAAGGCATCTTCGGGTGGCCGGTTTCATTTGCAATACGACCTTATATACCTTTTTACTTCGAAGGTTAGAAGAATTTTAAAAAATGCAAGTTCAACTCTATAGGCAAAGGCACAACATCCGCGTACTTGCAGTGCGCCTGCTGTACATACGAGTACCGAGTCGTTGTACCGAGGCTGTGTACATTGCAAGGACTGCTGGGCATGTCTGCCGTGCAGTACAGCGGCGGTATAACCGCGCAGCTCCAATATTTCCTGGCTAGCTGGCCAAAGAACCGTTGCATTCAAGGTCCCGAGTCTACACGGTGCTATATCTCGCGGGGGTCTATCCGAGGCTCCTCTCGCGGACATTCGCGATCCAGTTTCGCTAATGATCACACGGACACACACGGGATGCCCCGGTGGCACCGAACAATGCAGCGGCAATATCTGCTCCGTTTCTGCCACTCCTTGCCCAGCATCGCCAATGTATCGCGATAAATTACCATAATATCCATCGGATATAAACTACGGGATTATCAGGAAGGTCGTGAGGTCGAATCTGCTCGAGGCCTTTTGCTTCGGCATTCGTCACTCCTTCGGCGATCCCCACAGCGACTCGTATATAATTGAGTTCAGGAAATGAACCCAAGAAATGAAGTCACAGGCAAAGCGGTTACTGACAACATTAACAAAAAAAAATGTCCATAATTTTTTCTCGCTAAATTTCAGCGATCAGAAATGCGGAAGCGGGTCTTTTGCTTGCGCATCCCTCATTCCGAGTCCTTCGGTGATCGTCACAGCGACTCGTACGTAATTGAGCTCAAGACGCGAACTCACAGGCAAGCGGTTGCTGACAACATTGACAAAAAAAAGTGTCCACAATTTTCTCCCCCCCTAACCGTGGATACGAGCGAGATTTTAGTAGACTATATTTCAGCGATCAGAAATGCGGAAGCGGGGTTACCGTTTTTACAATCAGGGGTCCCAGCGTACAGGTCCGCGGGACTCGTGGGCATGCATGCAAGGCTCGTTGTATAAGTACCAACGAGGCAGAGTCACGTATAACTCGGCATTGTGTGCCTTCCCATAGCATCGAAGGCTCGGGAACGCCATAAAGCTACCATCAACGGAGCCAGAGTCGGCAGCGGCCGCCGGAATGGCCGGATTCCCCGGACTTTCCGGAGCGTAGTACGGTTGCCGGTCAGCTGCGCTGCTCCGGCACCGAGCTGGCTCACAGATTTGCCATCGGCACCCTGCGATTATCCCGGTATGGGTTTGCCGCTGCGGGTCTCTTTGCGCGGCGACTTCTCTTCTGCCCGGCTCAGTTTCCTACCGTGGCTCCTCGGAGGACTCCGCTGAACGGAGCAGCACCGTCTGCCCGAAGAACGCTTCCTCCGATCATTCTGACAGAACGCTGTTACGTCGCTCGCCATGTTAGGCAACAGCGTTGTTTTCACGGTGCGGACAGGAACCGCGCACACGAGGCCCACGGAACGGGATCGCCCGGAGGCTAAGCAACTGTTGCAACCATCATCATCATCGACCGAGACGCCTTCGGGGTTTCTGATTTTTTTTTTTTGTCTCTTTTATTTCTTCCTCTTGACCGAAGTTCCTGAAGAACTCGATCTTACCAATTGTGATTAATTTTTCTCTTGTACCACACAGGTAGATCCGTTCGACCGCAAGAGCAGGTTCATTATCGGTCATTGACCGTTTTTTTTTGTCCTTTTAGTAATCGGGCGAAGATTGGCAGGATAGGTTTGGACATTTTTTTTTTTTTTTTTTTTTTTATCGCTGAATAACGTGAACTATAACGTCGACGAGAGGCGCGATCATGTTCGCATCCCATCAGCCAGAGGCATCCGACGATCAGTTTTATCGTCGCGAGAACCCGAAGACTCCCGCTGGTACTCACGCGCTTCAATTAACCTACTTCATCGGCAACGTGACTCTGCAGCCGGACGAGACTAACCCAGCCCCGTCATCGGGACACTGAAATTGTACTCGGTAGTTGTAGGTGGCACGATGCATCCGATACGCGATCCACTGCAGTTTGTCCGCTGCACGGAGCAAAGGGTGTGGGAACTGGGTGCCGGCGAACGCGACTGCCAGTGCCGTTCCGATTATGCGACCCATCAATTTTGGTTGTCGCCTCGGAAATTAAAAAAAAATATTCATTACCCTCCGCGATTGAAAATTTTAATATACGATCGGGTCGGACACGATGACAACGACGATCCACGATTTCCCAATGACGATCACCGAGTCCCATGATTATCGTAAGAAACGTAGTCAAAGTGGCAACAACGGAAATCGTTAAATTCACAACCCCCCCTCCCCTCCTCGCCCCCTGTTGAATTATTATAATATATTCACACGAGACAGCGTTCCAGTCGCGAGGCCAAGACCGGTCTCGCGTGCGGGCGGTCGTTTTAATTTTGAAACGACCAAGAAATATAGTAGCCTCGTTCGACTATGACGCAATGACTTGCTTATGCGCGTCTCGCATTATTTCGACGCTAGGCTTCGCTGCTCGAAAAGTAAAAGAAAAAAAGATTATACACAACACTGTAACGTGCGTGTCTGTGGTTATTTATCGCACGCATCGCCCGAAGCGCATTAATACCCATACGAGGGCAACTCCGCCGTAATGGCTTTACATCGTGAAAACACGTATTATAACGAGACGCGTGAAACGCGGGTAAAAATCGCTCGTTTATATCGCGCAGAGTGCGTTTACCCATAATCTCCCGTTCCTCCGTCGCTCCGACGGCCGAGGGAAAAGGGTTTACGGGGATGAACGAGAGAGAGATAAAGACGGAACAGAAGCGAACCGGCACGCACTATGTTTTGCTTCTATATTTAACGATTAGCTAACACGCCATGGACGGTCTATCCGAGAGTGAGGATGGGATATCTCAGTGCCGGGCAATCGACGATCTAAATGGCAGAACACCGCGCAGACAGTGCGCGCGCACGAAAAGCAATGATCCGGACGATCATAGCGAGAAAAAGTTTCGATCGTGATTTACGAACTTCACGCTTGTAATTCGCACGCGCTTCGACTCCAATCCCGACATTAGACTCACGTTTGAACTTTGATTTTCTTGATTGCTGACATTATATCAATCTTTTTTTTCATACAAATAGATTATATTGCGCGCGCTTCGATTGCCCCTTGATGCATCCGTTTGATGGTATGACCAGTAAACGTCACTTCGGGTCGGAAAATGAGATTTACAAACCGGAAGTGACTTTTTCCCGTATAAAGTACGAACCGAAAGTGACGCATTTCACTATAACGTCACTTTCGGTCAAACACCGAGATTTTAAAATCGGAAGTTACGTTACGAGGAATTTAAAAAAAAAAAATTTGCAACACGCACTTTTTAGGTATAGAAATTGAACTAAAACCAAAAGGTATTCCACGACAAGTTTGTGTAAAAACGAAAGGACGACGGTGCGTGCGACGCTGCGCTGGCGCGGCAAGTGCGTGCAATATCGATATCGTCTTCGTACGAATGAAACATAGAAATACAGAGAACAGATAAGGGGGTAAGGTGAACGAAGAGCGTTGTGCCTACGAGCGGCACGGAAGTGCGCGCGTCCGCGCTCAGCGTTAGATATCGCCTGTAATAAATACGTTGCGGAGAGTCATCGATCACGGGGAATCGATTCCCCGACATCTATACTCTATTCTCCCGCCGCGGTTCGACGATGAGACAGCAAACAGCCGGTTGTTCTCCGATCGATCGAGCGCGCGGAGGAGGCGATCTCTTCGAGCACTTGGGCGCGTTCACTCGTGCCCTCGAACCACCAGCCACGCGAAGATATTCCGCGAGGGAAAAGCCTATTTCTCACACTGCCGATGAGAAAACTCGATGATGCCCGCGGGAGGAGTTGCCGCCGATGAGAATTCACCGGGATCCGCTCGACCGAAACCGCGGCGCGTTTTCACTGACACCGATCGGTTGCCAATTTGGGAGAAAATTGCGCCGGAGATCCAACTCCGAAACTATCGAATGTCTAGCGACTTTTCATTTTTACTATGCACGTCTTGACCCTTAAGTACAGGAGAATTTTCGCCGGGAGCAAACAACCGTGTCTTCCTTTAAGCACAAAAACGATACGGATGCTCGTGATAAATTTTTTATCGCGTTATCAAAGAAACGACACTTCAAGGTATGTCGGTGTGTTTTTACAGATTTTTTTTTTAGCACGTCAACTTGTTATTCCGATCGTTCGAACGTTGTGTCTTGGCAAATTCCAAGTCCTCGTTAAACTCCAAAATCTTAACTCCGAATTAACTCTAAAGGGTTGATTCTAAAACTTTATATTTGCTAAAAAAAATGTCTTTGGTAATTTTTTACGTGCAGATATAACGTAAAATGTCGGGAATGCCGGATTTCAAACGAAGACGGTGTAGTTACGGTTGAAACGAGTAGCGAATAGTGCGGAGTGAGTTTCTGCTGTGCACTCGTAGGTCAAGCCCGTTGACGGACGAGCGAAGACGGCGGTTGACGCGGGCTCCTCGAAAGAATACGTACGCAGCCTGTCGAGGAGGAAACCAGGATCGGTGGAATGGTGACCGCGGAAAAAGTGGAAGAGGCTCGAGGGAAGAGACACGGTCGGGTTTCTTTGCTCTTCGCTCGTCTCGGGACTTCTCGTTTCCAACAGACGCGGATTCCTTCGATCACGTGCTTTTGCAGGTATCGCGAAGACGATCCGAGATCTCGTCTCGCCTCTCGCGCCCGCGGCAAAGTGTACCGGTCGATGCGGATTCTTCTGGCGAACATTTCGAGACTTCCGCCCGACTCACCTAACTTATCATTTTACTCGTAGCTCACGGCTTCGCACGGTGAAGCTGTCCTGTTCTGGAATTACATTGAATCTCGTGAAAATAATTGCCGATTGAGAAAAAATTTCCAATGGAAAAATAATTGCCAATGGAAGAAAATTGCCAATGGAAGAAAATTGTCAATGGAAGAAAATTGCCAAGGGAAGAAAATTGCCAATGGAAGAAAATTGCCAACGGAAGAAAATTGCCAATGGAAAAAAATTGCCAATGGAAACAAATTGATAATGACCGGAGATGTCTCATGTGAAAAGTGACCAAGCACCGGAAGATGGCACTGAAAAAGGTTTGGAGTGGCCACGAGATTTTATACGTACACACGATGCAACGATACACGTTTAATCATCGTGTTACACATAGAGAAAGCGAGGCAGATAATAGGAAGACCTTCCATTATAGTCTGCCACAGATCGTGGCACGTACGCTTTTTTTCTTGTTTTTTTTTCTAACGATCGCATAAACGTGCCGAGGAATTTCCGGTTGCGGTCTCTCGCTTCGGAGCACGATGAGAAAACAAGATTGTACTACGTTACACCTATCGGACGATGGAATACTGCGGTTCTCCGATACCAGATGCTCGAATGTTGGGTTACTTCGGGATATTGAATGTTGAAGTGCAACTCGAGAGCCTAGCAGAGTCTCGCATGTACCATTTTGAATATCTCCCAGGCGCAACCCTCCGAGCGTTTCTATCTCGTGCGGCACAGAAGCTGTCTTTTTTTCGATAAGATAACTTATCTGGGGCGCTCGTGCGACCTGGCTCGATGGGCAAGACAGATTACACTCCGATGGCACCGAATATTTTTTTCGAGAAAAAATATCCAACTCCCGCGTTAAAACGAAAACTTTCCAATGAGGTTTGTTCCACAAGAACAAGACACAGTTCCGGTAACTTTTATTGGGACAGCTCTTGTCCCGCTAAGTCCGATTGGGACATCCCTTGTCGCGCTAAGGTTGATGGCGACAGCTCTTGTCCCGGTAAGTTTGATTAGGACAGTTCTTGTCCCGGTACGTTTGATTGGGACAGTTCTTGTCCCGGTAAGTTTGATTGGGACAGGTCTCGTCCCGGAAATTTAGATTGGGACAGTTCTTGCCCCAGTATGGTCGATTGGGACAGTTCTTATTCCAGTAAGTTTGATTAGGACAGTTCTTGTCCCAGAAAGTTTGATTGGAGCACCATCCGCTCTACTCCAAAAATTGAAGGAAAGTAGTAACTATGGTTGACTAGTACAAGAACTGAGCTGAGGTCGCACGGCTTATCTCCAGTCATTATCGCGACACTAAAACGCTGGCGTAAAATACGCTAAACGTTACGTGAGAGACTTGTGAACTCGGTTCTCCGAGTTCCCGGGAGAAAAGTTTGTAGTCGATGGAACGGGAAACACAGAAAAAAATAATAAAAATATCGGCGTGGACCAAAGGTGCGTTAATTGTCGGGCGAAGTCGCGTGACTGCAGTCGTAGCTTTCTCAGGCGAAATTGAATAAAAATTAGAATGGCACAATTTTTCTGCCAAGTAAAAGGTATGTTATGTTATTTTTCGCTGACAAGTCGACTTTCCCTGTTGAGAGACTTCGTACCACGTACTTCACCGGCTTCATTCGTCGTCGACAATTACCCCTTGGTTCACTTGGAAGTTCTACGTAAATGCACCCTCCCGAGGGCATTTTCGTGCTCAGAGTTGAACTTCGAAGTTTCAATGTTTGTTTTTTCTTTCTCATTTTTTTCCTACCCGCTGGCTAGTCGCGAAGAAGCTGGAAGTAAATGAGACTGAAGCAGTTTCGGAATGTGCATGCACCGCCGTGCGGTCCCTCATTTATCGTCGGCAGAGACCGAGCCCACATTCTCAGGAAGACAATGCTTGTCTCGTTGGCACGCAGCGAGCACCGACACAGTATTCCACGACAGTGTTAAGCCGCACTGTAAATCTACCTGTAAATAATCGCGCCATAGAAATTACCATATCCCTCGGCCAAAGTCTATATTCACGACCTACTCCATTTTCAACGAAATGAGACCTCGCGCCTGGTGAAAACAGTAGTACAAACGGCTCGGCTCAAAGTCCCAGATGGCCGACGCTTTGCCATCGATAATAATGAAGATAACGAGCTCCGCGGCTGTTGGGCCGTCTGGAGTTTAATAACCATAGAAAGTTCGAGCAATTTTGTTAAACAAGTCTCGAAAGTAGCTTCTCCATTTTATCCGATGATTCGCACGCTTACGAAAGCAAATCGACCATTGCGATAGAAACTTGAGCGCGCTCACTTCCCCCTCGAAGTTCGAACTGCTTCGAATCCAAGCTCGAACTCGATATTCGAGATCAAACTTAATTTCGATCGAGCGTCTGAAAATACGCTCGTTGAAATCCTTTCGAGATCGCAATTTTTGCGTGATCATTTGAACTTAATAAAAAAAAATATTATACATTCCCTAGACGTCGTTCCGGAGTATATCTCGGGTTCCTGGCGTCATAAGGAGAGACAAAAGGCATAACGACGTCGAGAGTTTTAATAAGTCGAGGTCTCGGATTGGCCGGCTAGTTGGCTTCAATCAAGAGGTCTTCGGTCCTTACTCGAGGGCCGCGGATCTCATTCTTCGTATCTGTACCTTACGGCACAACAGATATAGTAATAGTCAACGACTGTCAGCGGCCTCACGTTGTTATGACCGAGAGATTCTCTCGTTGGCTCGAATTGAATCGACAGCGAGGCTGGAGAGAGTGGGAGAGACAAAAGTTTAAGGGGACGAGAATCGAGGGCTTAAGAGCGACCACGAGGAACGCCGCGAATGCGTTATTATCCTCCACCGTCATTACTCAGACGTGCCGCGGCTTCACCTCTGCGCAGCTCTGAGGAACGACCAACGAGACGGAGGATATTGTACCGAGGCGCCTTGTGACCAGTCGATTCGTTCGGCCCGACGCGAATCTATAAAGTACAAAAGCCTTCCCGACCCTGAATCACGCACCACCGGCAACGGAGCTAATAGTTGTTCGAAATGAAACTGGCTCATTGCGCCCCTTAAAAGCTTCTTTTATTTCGTTAAGTATTGTAATATAAAAACAATTCCCCTCAGCCGTCGAGAAGATCGTAGCAAGACTACCCTGCACCGAGCGAAGGATCTAGTGAAAACTACCGATCTAAGAAAAATTACCGGAGAAATTTCGTAAAAATTATTTTGTTAAACTCGTTTGTTCGCGTTAGAATATTACAAACCTGCCCTTTTATTTCTCGCGGAATGAACAATTTTAGTTTACACTTTTGTTTGTAAAACTAGGAATTAAACGAATAAAAAATTGTGGACGTTTGTGCACAATAAGTTGTAAAAAGTACAAACTTTTTTTACCGTGTACTACTATGTGCTATGTAATATCTTTCAAGCGATATAGTCATATTTACTAGATCCTTCCCTCAGTGTGCGATTATTGAACGTCGCTGAAAACGAGGGAAAAGCATCAAACGCATCGCTGCCTTGGCCTCAGGACGACAGGCAAACAGAAAAAGGAACGATTAGGTAAGAGGGGGAGAATAGGGCGGGGAATGAACGAAAGCCGTGCGACAGACTTTTCGGAAGAAAAACATCCAGATCTCACCAGGCTCGTATGCTGGTAGTGGGAGTGTCGCTGTCGCTGCTGATGGGACTGATGAAGAGTCCCAAGAGAGCGGAGGCTGCCAGGATCCGGGCCCTTCGAAACGGCCCCGCATAGGCGTAGACCTTTTTGTTTTTTTTTTCCTCGGATTTGTTTCTCGGATAGGATTCGGTGGTTCGCCCACAGCTCGAATCAATCGTCGGGGCTCACGTCGACTCTGCAGACTTACAGGCCTACTTCGACAAACTGAATAAATTTCGATTGAATGGTCAAAAGGTTCGGAAATGGGATATACAAAGGTGAAGTAGAATAGTTAGTTTCTGGTCAAACTTATTACCTCTACAGTCGACCAACACAAACGAGTCTATAGAAGTTTCGAATTGGTTTCGTTACAACGTTCACCTACCGGTAAAAACTCCCTTATCGTTCGTCCGTAAGACTGCGACTTATGCCGAAGTATAAATTCCACCCACGGCCAAGTCAAACACATTACACCGTTATTTTTTTTTCCGGTGGGGATGGAAGATAGTTTATGTCTCAATTGAATATAGTGGAACAATATTCTTTCGAGAAATGTGGATGTACGCTTGGGGTTCTCGCGGCTTTCACTGTGACTCACGTATGTGCCGCGTCTTTACACCCTAGCTGTCACTCATCGTCGACGCGAGGAAGGGCAATTTGAACGTCTGTCGAGGTACAAAGTCTCAACATGATTGCACATGAATTGACAATGAGGAAGAAACAGTAAAACACATGAAAAATGAAGCTCCTGGGTTTTTGAGAGCCATCGAAAAAACAGCAACAGTATCTCTAACGCCGTCGCCGATGGAGGTTCCAGCGACGGAGGACTTCTTCGATCATCGATATTATAGAATAAATAAAACGTTGCTGAAGTTGGTTGGATTGTGGCCGTATCAGACTACCCGGGATCGTTCGGTCATTTTGATTCTTTGGGTGTCTCTCGGCATCTGCCAAATGGTGGCTCAGGCAATTGCTATGCTAAAAGGTCGTGACGATTGGGATTTCTTCATTCAGTGTACTGTATCATTAATTTTCGACGGTTTCGTTCTCACTAAGTTTTGCACATCCTTATTCAACTTACAGAAGGTTAGTTAAATTCTTTGCCTTCTTTAGTTCCGCTTCCGACTTTGTCGTGTGTCCATTCAAGATGATTCTATGGCCTAAACCCCTTAATCGATATTCACTACAGAACAGTTGTTCGATTTGTGCAGACGTTAGAGTTACTAAATCGAATGCGTACAAATTGGTATCTTCGGGCTCGGGATCGCGACACTAACATTTTTCACGACTACGCCGAGAATGGGAGAAAGATGACAATCGCGTATACAGGTTAGTTAAGTTATAGTTAGCGATAATTAAAAAGTTGTCGGATTTTTGATAGATTTTGCGATGTTACGTACAGTCATGATGTATACAACCTGGGTTCTCTTCACAACCGAACCGACTCTACCGAAGGTCATCGACATTGTGCTAGGGAACGGTACCGAGCCTGGTGAATTTGGGGCACCCGTCGACTATTTAGTTATTGACTTGCAAAAATATTATTTTTACATTATTCTGCATACTACCCTGAGTGCGTTCCTGGCATTCACCGTCACCGCGGCATGTGATTCTTTGTTCATCGTTAACATTCAACACTGCTGCGGATTATATGCTGCGTTGGGGTGAGTCGAAGGTTTACTAATCGTGTCTTAAAAAACCATGTAACGTGCTGTTGTTAAAATGACGCAAGTTAGTCCTGGTTCGCAATAATAATCATAGGAATGTGTTAACGGCAACTTTCAGACGCGTTTTGGAGCGAATCGGAAAGAACGTGCACGATGATCATGTACTAGCTACGTGCATCGAAGATCACAATGAAGCTATCAAGTTAGATTCTTTAGATAATTTATTCAATGAAACTAATAAATGACCAAGCTGCATCATCCGGGTTATGAACGGTTCACTATGGCCAGATACTCGGAACTCATCGAGGCTAGTTTCTTATGGTGCTTCTTTTTTATCGTGGGATTTAATATGCTTATGATTTCTCTAACGGGATTTGAGGTAAAAGTTGCGGTTTATAATGTATGTATATCTTTAGAACTGAATGATGGAATAGGTGATTGATTCAGATTATTACGAGAACCACCGATCCTCAACAAACCGTAAAGTTCATAGTTGGCAATGTCGTATCCATGGTGCATCTCTTCATCGAATGCCACATGTCTCAAATTCTGATGGATCACAGTCTTAATATTCGCTCTCACATGTGAGTCAAATAAGGTCATGATAAAAAATGATTAGATGTGACCTCATAAAAAAAATGTCTTGCGTCCAGACTCAATAGCGAATGGTACAAGTTACCGCTGAAGGCTCAAAAAGTCCTGATCTTCGTGATGATGCGTTGTAACATGCCCGCTCAACTTACAGCCGGAAAAATGTATGCCATGTCCACACAAAGTTTCGGAATGGTAAGAGCGATAGTTTTTTTTTTTCTAGACCTTTGTCCGCCGCTTAATATTTTATCCAACAAAATGTGTGGATGATTTTTGTTTTACAGTTCCTGAAGACATCACTATCATACTTGACGCTCCTACATTCCGTGTAGGGATTTTTCGCCGAGACTCATACAAGCATGAATTTATTTAAGCTTCATTGAAGTTTTTTTCTTCGAAGATGAAACTCTGTATGTTGTTAGTTACAAGTTTCAAGATAGAGCATTGAAGAGATGTGAGAGAAGGCTAATTCACGATTTCATAATCGCGTGCATTATCGCGTCTCCTCGTAAACAGCTGAAACTATAGATTCCTAGCTTACGCACAAACGCATACATTGGCTCATCTCGAAGCTTAAAATATATCACGCTACAATCGTTATGAATGCACGACGTTCTTTGCTTCGTCGCCTTTTCTACGACAAAAAAATCAACTCATATGAATTGGTAATGCAACTATTACTATACTATATTATCGTACAGGGACGAGCGACGAAGAGTGCGTAATCGATCAAGGCTACGACGAGTTCCGACGTGGCTATTTTTTGTTATTACAGCATCACGGGCTGTAGAGTAGTTGACCAACTCACTAGGATTGTCGCAAAATCTCCGACTAGGTGTGTTCGCAGCGCCGGCGACTCGGTCGCGACACGTCGCAATCCTCCATTAAGCATTCTAATCGATGTCTCTTAAATCCCCCGTACGAAAATAATTTGAGAACCGTTCAACTTAGTTTACGGGCATTTCTGAACATAGAAAGCGGCAATTTCTTAAGACATAAATTGTTGAAAAAAAAAACTTTTCATGGCTCGTGTTATTCGGCAAATGGTCAATGCCTGCTTCTCGACCGTGCAGAAGCTTGTCTTCTTACACGTGCCAAGAAACGTTGACCGAGACGAGGGACACGAAGAAAACGATTGTTCACCTTTCGTTCGCCGAAAATCGCGTCACGGTAAGCCGAAGGGTCAGCGGCAGAAGGACCGAAGGGGGGGATCGTAAATCTTGCCTTCAGGATGGAGTGAACGTGAGCCTCTCGGGTTCTTGCCTGCGAACTAGTATTGTCCCTTCGGTGACAATATTCGGCGCTTTCCCCCCTCAGCTGCGACAGCAGTGCCTCGAACCGTCGAACTTTTGCCGCATTTCAACAGTTAGGTGCCTTTCAAAATGTGCATCACGTTTATAGTCATTCGTTCCCTTGACTCTTTATTTATATCGCCGCGTCTCTTAACGCAACTATCGCTGCTCAATATTTAATTCCTGATGCTATCGGGAATTAAGGACGGTATAAATATTTATTCACATGTTTTTTTTTTTAACGGGGCATGAGGTTTGCACATAACTTTATATGAACAGTAATTGCGTGGTATTTAGCCATAATAAAATACGATTTTATACGCTAACGAAATTTTTAGAATGTATATTTTAATATATTCAAGGTTTGATATCTGCTCGAACGAATAAATTGCCGTAAATTTGTATTAAAAAAAATATATTATTCAAGCTGGTGGCTCGGTTACCTCGTTCGATTTCCCTTCTTAAGTACTTGGTAAATTATGAGCACGGCTACAGCTCGTTTGAGGCTTCGAGTTATTTTATTCGAGGACAAAACAGCGTCTTTTTTAATTTCCAAGTCAAGTTACCATAGGTGAAGAACCGCGGCTGGCGAGGGAGGCGCTAAAAACCGTCGGTCGCATCAGCCAGCAACGCGACAGCGTCCATCGGGCTTATCGATACGTGAGTTGCATCGAACATACGTGTAATAGGCCCCGCAGACGCCGTACAAACAATGTAAATAGATACATCCAGAAACGAAGCCCCGTCGACACAATGCCCAACTAAGGTGGGAAAGAAAAATTCAGTAACTAACGCCTCGTCTATCGATAGATCTATCGATCTATCGAACTAAAATTCGAGCTCGATAGATCGATCGAGTTGAATCTCCGGATTTCCCAATTTCCAAAAAATCACCAAGTTCAATGTGTTACACTTGCATCTGATCAGGTGAAGAAAATTCAACTTCCGTGCCGGTGTCTCAGAGAATCGTCCAGCGACATTTTCAAGCATAGAACGAGAAGAAGAAAAAGGTCGTGAAGGTATCGCCGCGTCGACGACTGCGAAGAACCTTCTCGAGGCTAGCTCCGGCCATCGCGAAGGGTCATCAGGGATTCGAAGCGCGTATAGTCTCGAGCGAACTATACGCGTTCTCTTTCCTTTATCATTTCTGTTAGCGCTGCGAGGGCTTCGCCGGTGGTGTCCGGCGATCTCGTTCCCTCCGCGGCGCCGAGAACGCCGAGAGGAAACTACGTAAATGGAGAAACCGAAGAGAAGCTGCCGGCTGATGCCGGTTCTTCACCGCGGTAGACAGCGCGACGACGAGGAACGCTCCGGAAGGTTATCCAATGTTGTCGATGAAACATATCGAGGGGGGAAAGAAATTGAAAGAGCTTTTACGGAATCAACCGGCGCGGATACTTGTGTAACGGCGGGAAAAAGGGGTCATTGAGCGGGCTCTACAAGGGAAATTACGATAAGGGGACCCCGGGTCGTCGAGGCAGCACACGCTCGATAAGGCCAATTAAGAAACTATCGAAATTTATTCACTACGACGAAACATGCTTGAGTCTCTTCGAATATTTATCGTACGGTGTTGAGAGAAACATTTCAGTTCTTTTTTTTTTAACGTATGTTGGAAATACTCGATGAAATTCGGAGTAGCGAAGAAAGGCAATGTAGGACCAACGGGGTAAAACGGACCACTGATAACCGAGGAATATTTGAAGATAGAAAAAATTATAGTTGACTAGATAAATGACGAAACCTTTGCCAGTAAATGGTATTTCATTAAACTCTTTGGTTTCTTCGACACCGAAGAAATAGTTTCACTATAACACCTCTTGCCGTTCTTATCTCGGAATGTAAATTATACTTGTAGGCAGGTGATAATGGGTACAGAATTTTAAGGTATAAGCAGATATACATAAACTTTAGACGTGAAATATATACTTTTATTTTAAAAGAAACAATTCATTTTTTTTTAATCCCACGTTGGAAATACTTGATGAATTCGGGGTAGGGAAGAAAGGCGGATTAAGCCCTCAGGGTTATTCCGCTTTTCTTGTCGGCCTTCGTCTCGGCGGTTGGTCAAGTTACAATCTGACCAACGGGGTAAAATGGACCACTGATAATCGAGAAATATTTAACGAAACAAAAAATTATACTTGACTAGGTAAGTGACGAAAAATATGCCAGTAATTGATATTTTATTAAACTTTTCGGTTTTTTTGACACCGAAGAAATAGTTTGACTATAACACCTCCCGCCGTTTTTATCTCGGGATGTAAATGACACTTGCAGGCAGGTGATAGTCGATGAAGGATTTAAAGGCTGGCATACGGATATATCTAAAATAAACACGATTTTTCTCCGATAGAGAAAACGTAGGTGTAGTTTGCACAAGCGATAAACACTAACTAGACGGCTCGTGAAGCGAAAGAAAAGAGTCGATGCGCGTGATACGTTATCGAGCCCAGCTCGAAGGGGTTCGAAGTTGACATTTGTTTTGAAATATTTCGGTGTTAAAAAATCATGTTACCGATATATTATTATTATATTAGATTAGGCGAGCGCAGGAGAGCAATTTCGGATAAATATAAGTAGATTTTTTTTTATTTTTCAATCAAACCTTGTCCGCTGTCGCGTTGTATAAAAATCCTGATGACGCGATACGGTGGTCTCGGAAATTCGAAATTCTCCAAGCGACATAACAACATATACATTCATAACTTCGTGACGATCACTCGCGATCACTTTAACGACCGTCGAAGAAAAAAAACAAACTATTTTTATCGATGAATAATTGATAATGGAAAAAAACGAATATTTTATAACACGTGTGAATAACGATGGATGAAACACGATGCGGAAATGACGATGAATAATTAAAACCAGCACTCGAAGCTCGTGATCACTGAATTCCGTATTAATTGCACGCGCGTGTACGATTGTCGGCGTGCTCGTAATAATCGATCGTGCCCGGTGGTTCGATCGAGGAAAACGCCATCTCGATCGTTATATTGTGCCGAAGAAACAACAACAACGTGATCGCGAGACCACGATGAAGACGAGACAGAGTTTCGATGTTACGCGATGCGCGTGTTGGCGCAGACTGGAGTCCGTGTGCAGATGCCGTATACACTACCGATCCCCACTCCGAAATCCGGCACTCTCGAGATCGTGGAGGCGGCCAGCCACATCCGACCATCGAGCTCGGAACGATGGTGGTGCGGAATTTCTGTTTTACCGACCGTCTTCCTGTAGTATTTCTCTTATTTCTCTTATTTCTCTTATTTCTCTTATTTTTCTTATTTCTCTTATTTCCCTTATTTCTCTTATTTCTGTTACTTTTATTTGTTGGCACGACCAAAGCTGGAAAGAAAATGCTCGCAGTTTCAAACTACCTGAGGTGTTTAAACTGGAAATGCGACATTGGCTGCAATGCAAAGAGTAGTTTCGCTACTTTTTCGTTCCATCGATGCAGACGGTCGGTGCATCACGAATACCAATCGAGCTCCAGTTAATGTTATCGCCATCGCCATTCGGATTACATCGGAAAGATAAAAATCGCGAGGGTGCGACGAAGGCGAAACGGAGTTCGATGTTACGTGATGCGCGTATTGGCGCAGACTAGAGTCGGCGTGCAGATGCCATTTACTCTACCGATCCCCACTCCAAGATCCAGCACTCTTGAGATCGTGAAGGAGTTCAGTCACATTCGAGCATCGAGCTTGGAACGACGACGGTAGCGGAATTTCTGATTTACCGACTGTCTTCCTGTAGAATTTTTCTTACTCGACAAGGTTAAAGCTGAAATTGAAATTCTAGTAGTTCCGAACTACCCGACATGTTTAAACTCGGAAGGCGATGTTGACTGCGGTGCAAAAAGTAGTTTTTCTACTTTTCCGGTTAACATATTTCTGATTCGCCAAAGCTAAAGCTGAAATGAAAATGTTGGCAGTTCCAAACTACCTGAGGTGTTAAAAATCGAAATGGGACATTGGCTGCGATGCAAAAAGTAGTATCGCTACTTTTTCGAGCTCCAATTAACACTAACGACATCGCCATTCGGATTGTGTCGGGAAGATGAAAATCAATAGCAGCGATCTTTGTGAATGAATGCAATCTTTACTTACGTTGACGGAGAGACGACTGGTTAACGAGTGGACTTTTTCCTGTGCGTCGACCAATTCCCGCCGAAGTTTTCTCAGCTCGTGCGCCTGCTTCTCCTCAGCTGAACTGTAGAGACTGCTCGCGGTCGATACCAAAGAGACCGATGAACCGTGAACTGCGAATTTAACATCGAACGAAATAATTAATAACTGGGTTTGTCGATGATTCTATTTAATTCGAGGTGATACACTGAAAAAAAATCGTATTGCATTTAATGTACCGGACTGGAAGTATTGGTAATAATTAACTGTATATAATTAATATGATAATTTCGTGTACAATTGTGATGCAACACTAATGTTCATTACTTAATGTATTAAAACAATTAAAAATACTTTATTTTTAAAAATTAACTTTATTTCCAATGCAAAAGTATATTAATTTTTCATCACAATTGTACATAAAATTTAATGTACCAGTTTTTGCATAAAAACGTACAGTCCACTACATTAAATTTACAACTTTGTTTACTGTGTCGATACTCACTGTCGTCATCCTTGTGAACGTGTTGATAAAGGTTCGGTGGTTGTCTCGAGGCGTGCGTGGGTGTCGGTGAAGTCGGCTGTGACCAGTGTTGTCCGGCTCCTCCGGTCGAGCCAACAGGCACACTGTAGTAAGGCTCGGCCCCGATTCCCATACCGACTCCTTCCTCGCCGACCGACGATGAAGCTCCGCTTCCACGGGCCAGCATCGACGGATACATTTTCTCGCTCTTGGTCGATCTGATGATTAAACCATACAAAAAAACCATTTTATCGTGTTACCAATAATTTACGACGAAAGACATTATGTTAACGATATCTTATAATTTAATTACTACATGTTAGAAATTTTTTTTAATTAAAAAAGACATGTTGAGTAGGATTGTAGTTACAATATGTCATAATGAAAAGTTGTTCTCTACAGTTACACAATCATTGACATGTATCTAACAATTTCATCACAGATCAAAAAATTAACATCTTTCTGAAGACGACCCCTACCGGGATCAAAAATTGAGTCTCGTCAATGAAAATCAGATAAAGAGAATTCCTAAAGTAGATCGTTCCAAAGCCGCAGTATGTTGAAAAAAATACGCTCGCATTTGTCATTATTTCACCTTCAATGGAAAAAAAATTCTCGCCAACGTTACACAATTGACAATTGTCAAAATTAGATAAAATGACATGTATCTAACAATCTCATAACAAATAAAAGACAAACATATTTCTGAAGGGGACGCCGAACGGGGTAAAAAATTGAGTCTCGACGATGAAAATCAGATAAAAAGAATTCCCAAATTAAACCATTCCAAAGTCTTGAATAAAAAGCACCGAAGAAAAATAATCTACGGCACTGTAAGATTTTTAGAACCCTCGAATTTGTGATTATTTTATATTCAATGAGAAAAATAAAATATGAAATAAAAATCTTCCATAAATTACAGGACGAAATCCTCTACAGAGGTACTTGTGAGCTTAACGAAGAAGCGTCTCGCAATTCTGAACGAATCGGAAACTTCGTCTGTTTCCAGTGGATCGAAAGCATCGAGTGCACTCGAGGCAGAAACTCGTGACGAGTGCACTCCATATTGCTCGTTAATTCAGTTCAGGGACCGTACTGTAAATCATCGAAGTATCGACATCGCTAGACTAGAAGTGAACTGGTAACAGATGAAAGAGAGCTTTGTCAACATGCGCGGGTAAAAGGGGGTAATCCGATTGATTGGGAACGGACAAACCGCAATGAGCGGCGGAACAAGCGTCGCTGCTACGTAACACGGCGTGTAACGTCCAATCAATTTATCTCGACATTGATTTTTTAAATATAGTTTCACGGCAGGAGGATAAACATGCGAGAGAGTAACATGAAACTTATGTAATACATAAACGACAAAAACGACGACAATATTGTATAGACATCGTATTCTGCATTGACACACACGAGTGCATAGAAATCGCGTGTACTATTAGGGATGCATCACACATACATTCCCAACCAAAAGTTTAATTCGCTCAAAA
This sequence comes from Amblyteles armatorius, assembly GCA_933228735.2. Taxonomy (NCBI): domain Eukaryota; kingdom Metazoa; phylum Arthropoda; class Insecta; order Hymenoptera; family Ichneumonidae; genus Amblyteles; species Amblyteles armatorius. Next base: position 9,955,508 of record OW121695.1, on the reverse strand, counting down.
TCTTAGTACTTCGTGATGTGACAAAAAATCTCCAAAAAAAATCAGCTATATTAATGATGTCAACACTTTTGATTTTGCACAATAATAAAATTCATGTGGTTTCTAGAAAATCAATGAATTCATTTGAAAAGAGAAAACAAGGTTTACTGTTCATTTGTTGAACAATTTCTTTAGCAATTTGTCAATAACTTTTTGACATTATTATTATGCAACATTGACGTTCTTAGCAACTTTGATACAGTTGATTTTTTCAGATTTTTATACCATTAGTAAGTGTTCAAATTCTCACTGAATCTCACTTTTGGCTGGGAATGTACGTGAGAAGCGTCCTTAAAAGCTCCAAATGACCCGGCGAGGGAAACGTGTATCGACAGTTTAGCAGTACAGCAGCGATAAGAGAAAAGAGAGCAAAGTGAAACAGTGGACTTAAAATAGCACATAAATTGTGACAAAGAGACGACGCTGAAGTATGTCGCACGTGTGTTGGCACAGAGGTAGAGGAATATATTCTCACTACCTTGGAAAAGTCCTGTCCCGCAGATAGCTAAAATGATATCAAAGACTCAGTGTTAATATCCCGATTGGAATTGCAATAGACGTTAAAGTTTTCCTCGTTTTTTTTTGTGTGTTTTAATATCATTTTTGATACCCTTTAATCTCGCTTCCGTCTTCCGTTCGCACGAGCCTAAAATATACAGCCGCGATTACAATCGTTCCATGGCGTTGTAACGACGACTATTAATTTTGTGCCAAGGACAGAGGCGAACAGCTCACCTGATAGAGTTGCTTCTGTTCAATCGAGGCGGGGCAGGTGATCCGGTCGAATCTCGTTGGTGCATCAGAAGACGTGCGTGAGTCAGACTCGCCCTGTGCGAACCGAGAGATTCTACGCTGTCGGCTTCGCACAAACCCATCCCTTCGCGGCAGCATAAAATAAATGAAAGATAAATTAGTCACAAAATTACAGCGAACAGTAAATAAATAGTACTTTGCAACCAATGTCACAGTCTCTCCGTGTAATGTTCGCTATACTGCATAGTATTTTTTCGTGACAAATGCAGCAGAAGGCGACCTCTGTGCCTGGTGAGAGTGGCGTAAGAACTACTCTCTCACTTCTCAACAGCGAAAGCGTGCAAGAATAGTAATTTACAATACTAGTGCGATAAAACTTATTCTGTCGAGTGTGAGATTGGAGTACGCGCCGAAGGTGAGTTTTGCAGTCACACGAATTACGAAAAAGTTTTTCGCACGAGTATCGTACCCAAATTTCACTTCGCAAGGTGTGAAAATGGAAAAACTGCAATTTTCGCACCGAGTGAAGTAAAATAACAAAAAAACACAAATTGTTGAATTTTGCGCACCTTGCGACCGACCGCTGGGTGTGTAGGTATTGCTGTGTCTCATCCAGGAGGTCGAGTAAGGGCTGTTCGGTGCGTAATAACCCTGCATATCGGGAGCGGCGTAATTGCTGCAGGTGTCACTGAGACTACCGTCGGAGGGTTTGAGTACCCGTGGCGAGAAGCTGGAGGACGTTGGCCCTCCACCGCTGCTGCTGCTGCCGCCGCCCCGATCGCGATGATGAGCAGCTGCGAAGAGGGCTGTAAACTCCGGACTTCCCGGCTTAGGGAGGCTCTGGGAGCCGAGCATCAGCCGGTCCCTCACCGATTGCGATAACTGACTGGCGCTCGGTCCGGTAAGGCTGTAACTCTTGTAATGGTGGCCCTGATTGCTCGAATTCGAGCTTGAGTTCGCCTGAAGCTCCGTCGTGCAAGTCTGTGTACCGCCCGAAACTTTGACCTGGTGGGATAAAAAAAAAATGATTATCATCGATATCATTTCGCAAGTTTGATTCAAATTTTTAAACTTACATTCGATCTAATTCTCAATTAATTTGAAATTTACCTAAAAGTCTCTTCATTAATTGATTGTTACCTTCGTTCTAGGCACTGCACTAACTTGTGCTGTTCTTGTCGGATCCTTTCCACCATTTTGGACCCCGTTCGGACTGGGACTCGTACCAGCGCTGTGCCTCTTCACGTAACCAAAGCTCTGCGGTACACCCCTGACCTTGCTGCTGCTACCGCTGCTGGTGGACGTACCCGAGGAAACTTTCTGCGGTTTCTCGCCATTCGCGTACTCGGCCATGGCCTGCTTTCGGTGTTTGTCCTGTTAATAGAGGTAATCAGTTAAGTGCTTACGTCACAGTAAAGTTTCGATTTTTGTCCCAACAGTTTATCGTGTCAAGAATATTTAGTTAAATTCTTATGTCGAAATTCAACAAATTACGAAAGTTAGGGACCGTTATGTGGAAAGTGGACCCTTAATTGCAGTTTTTTTATTTTATTATTTTGGAGCTAATTGCTGGTTAGAATGACTTAAATTTTTCTTCACCTGCGATCGCCGTGAAGGACTAGGACTGGAAGGAGCCCCATCCTTTTCCTTGTCTCTGTCCCTCGCAGCTCCAGCCTCTATGTATTTCTTCCATTGCTGACTGTTCGAGTTACTCGAGTTTGGCGAATTGTTGGCGTTCTGCTGTTGTTGCTGCTGTTGTTGCTGTTGCTGTTGTTGTTGATGCTTGAAAGCCGAATTCTCCGTCTGCTGGGAACTATCGGACTTTTTAACGTGCGGATGATGACCGCTTCCGGGGTGCCGGGAAGTCACGACTCGGTACACCTGTTGTGTCCCTTGGGGGGTGGCCGAACCACTGCCGACGCCACCCCCCACAACCACGCTCCCGCCACCCGGCACTCTCTGGTAACAAAAATAAAATTAACATTAATTATTCATCTCGTAAATATTTATTTAATAATTTTTCCATAAATTTGTAAAATTTGTTAATATTTTACAGCAACCAGATCCGTCGTGGGAATAAAACTGAGCGTGTGCATCTGGGACGTTGAAGTTAATTAATGAAATTTTCATTCCTTCTCCGGACCAACGTTTCGGAATTGGCCTTGCCCGCAGCCGAAATTACGACTCACGGTTTCCACACCCTTGTCTTCCGACGGAAGTCTATTTGGCACGTTACCACCCTGACAGCGATTCGCCCATCGGCTCACGAACTCGGCATTGATTCACCCCTCTTTTTCCATTTACTTATTCCCAAAAAAATAATCAAAAAAAATAAAAAAATGAAAAACAACCAATGACCTCAAAACTCGTTTCTAGAATTAATTCGGCACACAAATGCGCCCTATAGCATCCTGACAGTTCATCGGCCCCCAAGCTAAGCATCGATTCACCCCTCTCTGTCCCATTTACTTGTAAAAAAAGAAAAAAAAACATGAATAAATAAAAAACAACCAGTGACATCAAAACTCGTTTCTCGAATTAATTCGGCACACAAATGCGCCCTATAGCGTATCGATTCTCGAGCACCGGAGCAGGCCGTACCCTGCGGCATGATTCAGAGCTCCGCCGTCTAGAACTACAATGCTGTGTGCGTAAGAGGGTGGCAGGACGGTTGTGGGGTGGGAGTGCGTGAATAGCTTTCCGTCCCGCTCTGTCCCTCGCCCGGCACACGACCGGCTCCGGGTTCGTTCGAGCGGCTGTGGGATCTGCGAGGCTCGCAGAGGGGCCCCAGTGACTCATGGGGGTTGGGACGGAGAGCCGCTGCCACCGTTCCGCGCTGCCCGCTTCGCCTTCCTTCGGCTCTTCTGTAATGTACTACCACCAACTTCTAAGTCCGTTCTACTTCGGAACGGCGACCTCCGTGGCTCTCGCGCAGTGCGAACAATGCATATGTATAACCGCACGGTTTATACGCGCGGAGGGAGGAGAAGAAACAAAGAAGATTTCACGCACGAGGCAGTCGCCCTCCTCGCTCGCGGTCTTCGGGTTAAAGCGTCTTGGGCGTTAAGGCGACGTTCACAACGTCGAAAGCCCTCGCGGCACCGCCTCGGCCTCCTCCATGCCCCTACGCGAAAAATAACAAATATTCTCCGCAGAGCTTTTTCCCATCTTCATACCGGAGCCTTTGAAGAGCCTCCGAGGCGCCGACGCGCCCAATAAAAATAATCAATCCACCAAAAAGTTTGGCTCCTCACCGGAGCTTCGCACCCCGATTCTATCTTCTTTTTTTTTTTAAGTGGATCTAACGGTTCGAAAGTTTTGAATAGATTGTTTCTAGATTTTTTTTTGGGAGAATGAAGGTTGGAAGAAAATTGAAAAAAATTGTTCAACATATTTCGAGTTTGAGAGACTGACATACAAAATTTGGTAAACTTGCCGTCGAGAGGTTTGTTTCGAGTACGCAACTGCGTCACTGAATCATTTCGCTACTTGACGTCCAGTTTTTTCAGTGGATGCAAATTGCTTCTACATTTTTTTAGCATTGACAGAAGCTTGACATTTAAAAAAAAAAATTCTCTGATAAGTGTTTCGAGTCTGAGAGGCTGTCACCAAAAATTGTCGATTGTTCCACCGAGCGGATTGGTTTAAACACGGAACTGCGTCACTCACCATTTCGCTACCTGACGTTCAGTGCCACGTGCGGCTGCGAGCCGGCATCGGTCACGAAACGAAACTTCACTCTCTTCGGTTTGTAGATAAATTGCACCGGGTATCGAGTCTTTCATTAAATTTTATATTATATGTCGGTAAATAAGATTCCTATAATTTAAAAAGCACGGGTCATTCTCGTACTCATACATTGAAGGCACCTCATGTCATATAATGAATTTTGTATAACATCACGGCACTGTTTCCACAAGTTCACCAACCATCCACCTTACTTCCGATAATTTCTAGCACCAAATTAATCCGAAAGAATCCGAAGAAAAAAGCTAATAAACCACAACTCCGAAAACTTATAATAAAAAAAATTGCAAATATAATTTTCCCGCCAATTTTTCGAGTAATTTTTCTTGTCGTCCCGGAAGTGAACAACACTTTACTTTTCAAGGCTCCGGGAGGATTACGCTGATCCTTGCCTTCCTTTTAACTGTGGAACACACGAACAGCTCGAACGTTAAGCGTCGACTAAGTCTGGTAGGGTCGACGATCCATTGCTCACCGATCGTACTCCCCCTCCTGGAGGCATTTTGGACTCTTTCTATGCCATCAGCAACGATACCAGATATGCTTGTTCGCTGGGTGACGAGAAATAAAAAAACACACAACCAACTGCCGCTGCCTACCCCTATGTAACAGTGAAGCAGATACCCCTACCCCCATGATAGTCGATCGTACATAGTATCGTATTTAATATAGTTTTGTTTTCGACATGCGAGACTCTGCTATTGATTCGAATTTCGGTGGCAGGGTGGTTCTTCGATCACGGTTGGCTCATGATTTTGGGCACTTATTGTTCCTCATAATCATTTTTAATGAGGATTTTTAATTAGCATTGAAAATGTTCCATGCTAATTAAGAAGCCTCATTAATAAAAATCATCAATCAAAAACTCAATCTGCCCACGATAGTCGATCGTACATAGTATCGTATTTAAGTTTGTTCGTAGACAGTATAATTTTGGTCGTACGTAAATCGTACATAGTATCGTATTAAGTTTTGTTTTCGACATGCGAGACTCTACTATTGACTCGCATTTCGGGGGCCAACTAAAAGATTCCCGAAATCATAACCCTTCCCTGATCTCAGAAGCACCTGGCCGGCGGTTCTTCGAGGGAGGGTCATGATTTCAGGAATTTTTTTCTGACTCACTATATTCAATGCCTATTACAAAGCCACATTGAAATAGAATTTCATGCTCTCGAACCATCCCTCAATCTACCTCTCATAATAAGTTCACACGATAGTCGACAATACATTCAGTTTCGTTTTCGACATGTGAAACTGCTATTGATTCAAATTTCAAGGTCGGTTCTTCGACCAGGGCAGCTTCGTCATTTCGCGAATTTTTTTTTCTCCTCATTATTCTCAATGCCAATTTAAAAACCTCATTAAAATAAATCTTCGCGCGCTCGAATCGTCCCTCAAGCCTTCGCCTCTATCGAATGAGCGAGAAATAAATATGCTTTACCGCGGCTTTAAGAGTTTAAAAAAAAATCGAATTTCCTCGACGTCAAGCCCTCGTAAAAAAAAAGAAAAAAAAAAGAAGTTCAAAGTTCGCTAGGGGGTTGGACGGAAGGATGAGGATTATCCGGGGTGGATTACCCCATCCACGTGGCGTCGGTAGGTCGGATGACGACATCGGTTCCTCGTCGGTTAGAAAAAGCTCGGAAGCAGCAGCTCCCGAGAGCGTCAGGGTTTTTCCACCTCGAGAAGCCGTCCTATACCTCCGTACATATTATAGTTGCTTACAATATCGGCGGCTCGGAGCGAAACGGGCGTAAGACTCGTGTCAAGGCTTTGCGAGTTACGACCTTTTTATTCCGTACCGTCGACGCAACATACTATGCCATATTTATGTATACAGCTCATTCGCGATAACCGTCGGAGTTTATTATTTCACAACGCGAAAAAAAAGCTCGAGTCCGGTGAGCGAGATATAGCGAGAGAGATATCGATTCTATTCGAAGCGACCTGGCGTGACCCGGCTGCATAACTCAGAGGCGACGCACGAGCCTCTAATCTTCCCGCCGTCTTCCTTGCATCGACTTTACAAGCCAACTTTCAGACGAGTCAGCAACTTGTAGGGGCTTTTGTAACGGGGTTCCGGAGCGGCTAGTGTCGGATGGAACGATGTAGTGCTCGAACTCAAGTGTGAGTGCAAACCCGAAGTTCAATCTTAAGCTCTGAGTGAATATTGCACTAGAGTGAAGATTACATTATAGGTCAAAGCTAACCTCGAAGGGCGCTTCCACCGTCAAGGGAACCCAAATGAAATTGAAAACTCAAGTTCCAAACTTAAGTTTTGATTTTCGTGAAATTTGAGATGGTAATAAAATCATGACCTCGATGTCTAAAATCATAAATGCATTTTTTAATAAATAGTAATAATAATAACTGTAAAGCGTCTAATAAAATGTAAAATATCTAATAAAATGTAAAATATCTAACGTTGTCGTGCATGAAACTGGGACTTTATTCCTCTTCTCCATCATGTGGGGGTTTTTTTTTCTACTGCTCTCGCGCTTGCCGCGTTTCAGTAATATCCCGAGTTGGCTCTTACACGCCGGTACTTTGCTGCGGTAGCCAGGCAGAGAATAACAAAGCCAGAGTCAAAGTAGTCGGGAAGCCCGGAGGCGCAGTTTCGAGGACCCGCCGGGTGCTTCCTGTATTTGACCCCTTTTACGTTCTCCACTAATATTCACGAAGCTTCTTCTGACGTCGCCGAGCCCGAACCCCCTTATGCGTTTAATGGTCTCTGTATATACTTTGCACAGGTAGAAGCCTCCGACAAACTTCATCAAACTGCTAGTGCATACATTCCTGTTTAAACAGATGCCCGAAATACCATTTCAAATATTCAACCCTTAATCAGGGTGAAATCATTTTCATTAAAACGGATCGCGGTTAATCGAGATTTTACTGTACTCGAGTTAACCCAGCTGCACGTTGGCTGCAATGTATATAAATCACACAAGTGTGTACATATTAGTGTACGCATTCCGCTTGTGCATACATTTCTGTTTGAATAGATGCCCCAAATTCCGGCTCCTATTTTATTTTCCCATTTACGAACTCGGTACAGTATTCAACCCTGAATCAGGGTGAAATCATTTTTATTAAAACATCTCGCGGTTAATTGAGATTTTACCGTACTCGAGAAATTTCATCTCCTATTTTATTTTACCATTTACGAACTCGGCACAGTATTAAACTCTGAATCACGGCGAAATTATTTTTATTAAAACGGCTTGCGGTTAATCGAGATTTTTCGGTACTCGAGTTAACACAGCTGCACCGATGCTGCAGTGCATGTAAGTAACACAAATACCAACTCTAGTTTTTTATAGTACCGGGAGTTTCCGTTCCACAAATGTATGCGCCCGATCCACCGAGGAACAACGGTCACGAAACTCTTTATAGTGCCCATTTGAATGTATACCGGTGCTCGAAAGCCCCGCGGTACGTATTGCATAGCTGCACTGTGTGTGAAAAGCACTTGAATTTCTCTCGAGCACCAGAATCCCAAGAAGCAACTCTTGGCCTCCCCCCGAGGGCCAAACAAGAAAACCTACCCTCGCTTCTGCTGGCCTCGCTTTAATGCGAACTACGACACAACTCGGTCGTCGCTCGGCGATGCCGCTCGCTCACGTAATCCGCTTCGAGCCCTTCATGGATCCAGTCGGGTGAGGTAACGAGCATTTTTATTGCCGGTTCGATTCCACCGGCTCATTTATATTTCCCGAAGAGGCTTGCCCACTCAATTGCCTTTTTTTTCAGTTCTTTATTTTTATAATTTTTTACTTCGTATGCTCTTAGCTGCGTAACCTTTTCGTGACTGTAGCGACTCTTCAGTCACTCTATCTTTCCTTCCTCCCACATCATTCGAGTACATGGCGTGGAGTAAAAAGTCCGTACGAAATTTAAGGACATTCAAGATTTCCAGGACATTCAAGAACATTCCAAGACTTTTTAAGGTCAGGCAAGCTGCTCTCTATTTGCTCTGACTTTACTCTGTATTTGCTCTAATTTTTGTCTGCATACGATATTCTTAAACGCATTACGTAAACTGTACTCAACATATTCTGCACTCAGACTTTTCTGCGCTTCGCCATATGTATCACTTGGTCCTCAGGAGATTTATCCTAGGACACAAAAAACCATCTACCGAAGAAAATTTTTTTTGCTAAATTTGGATGATTAAAAAAATGAATACACATATTCTGTCCGACTCGAATACCCGTATTCCGTCACCGTGCCGCGATAGCACGGCGATTGTGTGTCTCGTTCAGGAAACGTCTGCAGGTCCGCGTCTGCAAGCGCAGCTGCGCGACGCAACAGCTGACGTTTGCGTAGCGTTAGCGTGCGCGACCCGCGACTTCGAAGTTTCAATTCCTTTGTGTGCGCATTTTTTCTCTTTCATTCCCTCTCCGTTCCGCCCTTCGGCGAAAGGGGTGAACGGTCTCGTAATGCACTGTGACGTAGCTTCGCGATGGTTTTACCGACGGGGATTACTGTATTAGCGGGCCGGTTGATGCAGGGTGCGGGGTAAGCCGGTGCAAGCTGTGTAATCACGGATCCTCGCGTTTCTCCTGCGCCGCGTTCGCGTGTCGCCGTTGCAATGTGTGCGTCTGCGGATGATTAACTCCAACGTCGGAATCAATGAGCGCGGACGGTGCTCGGTACGGAAAGCGAGTCTGCCCGAGCTGACGCGATCATCGGAGCCATTAGCGGGACACGAGACGGGAAATGGCTCGCGGAATTAATGCCCGATGCGTCGTCGATCGCCCGGTCGTTTCCACTCAGTTACTCGGTCGACCGACATCGAGGAAAAAAAATGGATCCGTGCGCGATGTACCGACCTTGTGATGGGATGGATGTCCGTGGGCAGACGAGTGATTGCCAGCTGGAATAGAGGCCAGGTCCTCGATGGTGAGCTCTGCCAGGGCGTCGCTGCCACCGCTGCAGCCCCCTAGAAGTCCCGCTCCGCAGCCGCCGACATCCCTGGAGCTCGCCGATGGTCTCTTCTGCACCCTCCTCGAACCCGAGCTCACCAGCTCCTTCACACCCGACAATTCCCGCCTCGAGCCACCCGCATACCTGCAACAGAAATACGACGGCAATTAAAAGTTGGATCTCGATGAAACCTGAAGAATCTGGAGTTGGAACGGCTGTTTGGGCTGTAGTGACGTCAAAGTGGATCATCAAGAAAATCTAGTAGAGGAGTTGCTGCGAAACTACCTCAAACTGGATGTTATCGGATCGAAAGCCTTTCTCGTTGCTTCCTTTGCTCATCGTTCTTTGCTCGTTGGCCTTCTTGTCTTTTCTGATTAATCAAATTTTCGGGATTAAAATCGCGACGGGAGTCAAAGAGCTCTGGGACTTTATCGCCCGGAGCGCGCGAGTATCCAGACCGGGAGTCTGCTGGCGGATTCGTTTGCAGAGTAATTCGTGCCGGCTTGATAACAATATTTTACCGGGCAGAAATCGACGAGGCGTTGGCGTGTCTGGCTCGAGAGCTGCAGCCCCCGAGGCTACGAGTAATGGACATCGGTGAGGCCAGGCTCGCGCTTTTGTCGAGGCGAAGAAGCGAGGAGAGGACGGAAACGGGCGGAAGATTCCGGCAGGAGACTCGAAATAATTGCGACGAGTTGGGTTTTGCTTTTGTCCTTTTATTCTTGCCAGTCGAGCCTTTTCCGGGGTTTTTTTTCTGTGTTGTTCTGACAAGCATATTTGATCGCGTGGCTACGAGGCGGGGGCTTTTTGGGATCGGCCCGGAGATCCCCGTAATGAATTGGAATTCTCGATTACCGAGATTAGGACCATCAAAGCAAATCCACTCTGCGCCCCGCGCTTCCCCGTTGAATGAGTAAAAGCCGTTCCGGTGGCGAAACCTGGAAGTGCTGGACCGTACACGTACTAAGCTTAATTCCTTTACGGCGCAATAGCTGACGCACTCGGTCAGCTTTACGAGACCCCCTTTTCACTTCGTTGCCGCCTTCCTCCTTTTTTTCCCATCCCGATGTGAATTTTCCACTACCAACGCTGAGTTTTTTTTTTGCCTCCTCTTCAATCCGTTGGCAACCGATAAAAGGAAAGGTCCGAGAACGGGGAGGAGAGGAAGGCGGCTACGAAAACGAAGTTTACTCCGAAAGCGGATAAATCGATACGAAAAAGCTTGCAAACAAGTTCTCTCTCTTGAGTTTCCAATTTTTCTTTTTTACTTTTCTTCGGCTTTCACCGCAAACAGGACGAGAACGAAACTTACCCGATCGTGTACAAAGTTCTCTTCGGTTGTCACGATAATAGACGGGACGAAAGGAACACTGCCGACTCCCAAGGAAAAATACGATACACTTTTGTACATTTGTAACAAAAAGTTTGTCGCGAGGTTTTTTTAAAGGGAAAAAATGTTACGCCTTCTTTTTCATCGGTACTTCTAGGTTTCTCGACTTCGACAAAGGATATCCGATAAATCCTGTGGAAGTCAGGGAAAGGAGGATGACGGGGAAGAAAACAGAAGTCTGCCCCGAAGTCCTGATGGATCGATCCAAGGTGTAGGGTTGCTGGGTTTCGAATTCCCTTCACGGGGTTTCTGTTTGAGCATCGTAGAACACCGTTTCGTTGCTCGTGAAAATGTTTCCACCTCTACTTCGCTGCTTCGAAAGTATGCTATTCTCGTTGATGTACGAACGGGACATGCCAATCAGATTTTATACCGGTTGTAAAAGTCGTATCGAAGGATGTGTAAAAGTCTAGACGAGATTCGCCTTATTTGAGAGTCGTATATTCGACGACGGAATCGTCTTTGGAATTGGATTCGAATGCTCGCCGACTGGAATAATAGAATGGGCAGACTCGATAGAAAGTTTGTTTGGTCGTTAAACGACTTAATTACGGGGTATGGATAAAATTATTCGAATTTAACGATTTCACCCTACAACCACGTTCGTATCAATATTTGAGCCCTAAATTTTTATTTTTATTTTTCGTACTCCAATTTCAATGGGCGAGAAGAAGTCAATTAAGTACAGACTAAATGTTACTGTTGTCTTGTAAAAAATACGGTATTTCGATTTCAAATCATAATAAAATCGTATGTTGTGCAATCGGTTTCACTCTACGAAGCACCTTCGTATCAATGTCTGGGCCTCAAATTTTGATTTTTGTTATTCATGCTCAAATTTCAAATACCGAGAAAAAGTGAGTTAAGTGTCGACTAAATACGGTATTTCGATTTCACATAATTATAATAAAATCGTTCGTTCTGCATTCGATTATTACATCCACTCGTTTTTACGATGTACGAAACAACGCGGATTTAGTATCATATCAATTCGGAAGATCTCGTGTCGCTCGCTGTAGAGTAAAAGGCACTTCCCTCAGTCTGACTATATAGTCTCGTGCTTCGTCTACTATAAACTATAAGCATAACAATAACAGCATAGCTCGATATCGTGCAATCGAGAAAGCGCAAAACAGACTGCATATCGTCACAATATATACGTATGCACAGTACACACACACACACATATATATATATACATATATATATATATATACAGTTTCGGTCTGCTGCTGGAAGAAAGACTGAGGGCAGGCCGTTCACCCCGTGGCGAACGCGCCGGTATAACTGTGATCTCTCAAAACCCTTCGAATACCCCATGTCTTAAGTTTATCGATAAAACAAAACCAAAAATAAAAAAAATACAAACAATTATAATCTCTACTGTCATTATTTCTACTTGTAATAAAGATGAAGAAACATCTTATCTACATTTTTTCACAGCCATAATGTTCAGCTTTGTACGATCCTGCGTGCCGGCAAACAATGTTTTAAAAATTATGTTATTATGTATGAAAACAGCATTTAATTGATACCTCTTCGCTTCTTATCCTTATCCGAGCTACGAGTTCTCTTCGATAGTTGGGGACCAAGCGACTTACGCAGCTTTTCTAAAAACCCTCGACACACTGAAAAACACGCACGAGACTCTCCCACTCTTCATTGTGTGTCCCCCGCACTGCACACCCGGTGCTCCCAAAACGAAACCGCGACTAATCGAGTAACGTTAAAGCCCTCGTTCTTCGTTGCTTCATTAGGCCGAGCGTTGTTTTTATTATCATAAAAAAAACCATGCAATTTTCATCGCGGTCTCCGGAGTCAAAAGCTTTTAATTCACCGGAAAAACTCGCGACCAGCGAGGGACGGGAAAAAAGAAAAAACTAGCCCTCCGCGTTAGGGGTAAATTAGCCCGACACCGGTAAAGCTGCGTCTGCACTTTGACGCTTTTCATCGACGCGATTGGAGTTGAAGATTTGTTGTATTTTTTTTTTCTTCGTCCACTTTGGGGGTTGAATTTTTGAAGTTTCAGAGGTACGACGAACGGAAGAAGAACAGTCGGTGTGTTCTTTTCGTACCGTCCCGGAGGACTATCCGCTAACCTCGACTTTACGTCGTTCCCTTCGACGAGACACCCCCGGCCTCGCGTCGCCAGGCCATCGTCGCCACCACCCCTTGGTAGCCGACGTGCGCACCCTCACCCCGGCCTTTTCCCCTCCGCGGGGTGGAATTCACTGCCATTCCCCGACTTCGTTCGAGGTTGGGGTTTGGCGCCGCGAGATCGCGCCACCGGCGGAGCTGCCGGTGGCGGAATCGATCGGCATCCTCGAGGATGTCCGGACGCCGTAGCCGACGATGCGAAAGTTTAAGCGTGTATGAGTGTGTTATAGGTATACACGATGGTTGAAGTGGGCTCCGGTGTGTCTGGGTGAAACGTGGCGAGACCCTCGGATTTCGATTCTGAGGAGAAATGCGGTGCGTGGCGCCATCTAGCGGCGTGAGCTCCAAACCCGACGAGGGGTGTGAAGAAAAAGAGGAAAGCCGAACGACCTTGACGACGATAATTCAAGGGAAGAGGGCAAAAGAATTTGTTTCGTCGAGGCAACTGACGATCTAGTTTTCGGGAGTCTTTTTTTGTGGGATAGTTTGACTATCCGAAGCACAGTTTTGCACTTGTGAGTCCGGTGTCTCTCGTTGTTGTAGATTTTCTTTGCCTCATGCATAATGGAGTCACTTGGCGGCGGAGCAGCTTTATTGAAAAGAATTTCAGGGATCAAACACCGCTACTCGAGATTTATACCGTGCAGTGGGAGAGCGGGGGTTCGGTCAATAGCAATTTTCATCTCGGAGTCTCGAACTGGGTCCCGGCGAGGGTTTCACCGATAGACGGAGAGATCGGATCGTTTGAATAACAAATAACACCACGATATGTATTATTCATACTCTGACTCCGACTTTGCCGTAATATTCACGATAATGTAAACCATTATGCTTCATACTCTCATATTTATCGGCAAACTTGTAAGTATGACGGTTTTTCTTTTTTTTAGTGGATATTATTGGAGGACTCTGCAACGGTTAAATTCGCGTGGGTCTGCATACTTCGGTTAGAAAACTGGCTAGTTCGCCGCGGATCCGGCAGATGTCCAAGCCGCGGTGGGCTTCTCGCAAGCGCAAGTCCCTTTCATCCCTTTAATACCATCAAGCTGCTTAACGCTTTCTCAAAAAGAAGTTGTACGTGCCTCTTAAAACACGAGTTAGCGCCGAAAAAACGCGAGGCGGTGAAATGTGCGACGAATGATAACGGAACGTGACAGACGTGCATTATCTCCAGTTCGAAAAAGGATGGAGCTGGAGCAAATATTCGATAGGGGAGGTCGCATTGAAACGGGCATGGTAGAGAATGGAAAGCTCGTTTGTAATTCCTGATGCGCACATGCCGAGATGCATAGGAGACGAGTCTGTCTGGCTGATAATGTTGTTTCAAGGAGACGAAGACGCCGGGGAGTCGCAGGACGGAGCGCACCGTGCAATACGAAGCAATGGCTTCGGTGCTCTCCCACTCGGAGTGCGAATAAGGACAATGCTTCACGGGGGTGTGACAAAGGAGCGGAGAAGGACGTGGTGCACGCGATCTTCGGTTATCTCCGCTGCACCACCTCCGTTCGGCGATTGAATTCTCGATTCGCAAACCATATATATGGAGCGCGAAATGCGAAGGAACAACGTCTCGGAGGCAGACGCGTTTGTCGCGTCAAGACGATTCCAACTTGGTATTCGTTTTCAATGTCGAATCGAGACAAAAGATGCCATAACTGAATAAGAAGCATCCGAAGATCAACAATGATAAAGGACACCTTCGCACGTTCTACCGTGCGGTAAAGATTCAAAGCAAATCCAAAGCGGTTTCCCGTTTGGCACTCTTCCTCCTTATTGATATTCGGCATTCATCCCCCAAACGCTGTCAGCATCCTTGGCCCCTTTTGGCTTTCACCCATCAAGCTTTTCACGGTTGAGCCCCGAAGCGTTGTTTTCACAACGCTTGAATCGGTGTTGGCTTCATAAACTCACACTCCCGCCAAGTCTCTCTTCTTCTTTCCCCTGGCCTAAGTCATCGTCTCTCCCGTCGTTCTTCCGCGAAAAGTCCCTCAGGCACCTAACTCGATCGCGGCCTTAAGCATTGCGCGTATCATCCGCTTGAAACCCGACGCGCTTTTCGGAAATTCAATATACCAGCGACCCTCTTTCGCTTTGCCTCTTCGCCGCGCACCCCCCCCCCCCCCCCCCCCCCCTCCTGACCAACTCTTCTCAACCCCTGTGCGCTCTTTCTCGCCTATTCGTCCCTCTCCAATGAGGACGAGGCTTCTCCCGCACCAACATCGAAACTCTCGCGTCCTACACAGCCATGTGGGTCCTCCAACTCCTTCTTCACCGAACAAGAGCGGCGCCCCTGGTAAAGTGAACGCGAGTGGGCGGACAAAGCGACAGGAACCCCGCGGCATATTCGAACGATTACGAAATCGTCAAGGGCAAACCCGGAGTAAACGGAGGAGTGAAGAGAAGCCGCGAGAAGAAAGGGGAACAGAGAAAGCCATTAAGTACGTGATTCACTTATTTTCAAAGAAGGTCCTCCTCAATGGCTCCTCAATTCACCCGTCTCTATGACTGGCTGCATTCAAGATACATCCTCAAAAAAATTTAATGTTCTCGGTAGTCGCTTCTGTTTGAAAGCGAAATTTTCATACCGGAAGTGACGGCCACTGAAAGTTGGGATTTCCACGATAACAAATTCGAGCTTGAGGTACGAATGTTTTTCCTTTTTTGATCGTCAATTTTTTGCCCTCTTTCACATCGAAAGTGTTTCACTGCTACACGGCTAGGCTGTTACGGAAAGAGGACAGCAAAGATCGTCACGCATATGTCTCCGCCGAGCGTGACATCGCGTCGCGGATCTACCAAACCAAGCGGAGGTCTCGACGCTTTCACTAACGGCCTTTAATTAGACGAAATTTGCGAAGCTAATTTCGCCACGCGCCACGTACTCGGCTCTCCTTTATCTCTCTCTTTCTCATCATCCCCCCTAATCCCTCATTCCCATTTCTCTCTGGCATAACGTTGCTAGTCGCGTGTACAACCGCGCCTCCAATTACTCAGGACTGTCGCGCGGACGTCGCATTCTGTCTCGGATTAATTCAATTGAATCAAGTAAACTCCAAACGCTCGAGTTACCCGGAGGTGGGTTCTTCGTTGCTTCTCTTGCGACTAATTAGCTTGCGGATACGTGACGTCTCGCGGTTTTCGACACATTCCCGGTACGACGGGACCGCTCGGATTTTCGTTCAACATTTTACCATCGCCTTCATTGTCGTAATAACAATGACTCCTAAAAATAATTGTTCGTCCCATAAGAGAAAATCTGTGTTCGGCGCGGAAAAATACAATTGTGCGCTTCTGAATTTTGTTTGTTTGTTTTGTCACTCGATTTTTACTCAAGAAATCCAATTTCAAGCTCCTCGTACAGTTAATCTTGTGTATTTCTTGCCGTAGAACATGATAGGCATCTCAGTTTTCCAGCGATGCAATCGAGAAGCAAAGAAATCGTTGTTTGAAAATACGCAAAACCACTTATTTTTGCAATGTTGATTATAAAAATTCCCGAAAAACTTTTTCCTCAATCGTCGCTCAGGGATTGAATTTAATCTGTTCTATTTTTTGCTATCACTTATTTAACTTGTTTAGCTCTGGAAAAAAATCATGAGAATAAAGCTTCCTCTATGAGGAAGCAAAACATGCAAGTTAAGATACAAATGTACATTTTTTTCTTAAAACATTTTTTTGGAATTTCGGAAAAAATTGCATTCCAAGCGTATTGCGATGACGTTCGATCTCGCAGGATTCTATAGGCGAACACTGTCGTGTATGTTCGGCATTTAGATTAAATCGCGCACAGCCGTTGAGCTCGTCGTCGAGTCGTTGTACACAGCATCGCGTCGTATCGATCACAGCCCGGGGGTTCGAGCTCGTGTATTATATTGGCCGGAAACCCGAAGTGTCGACAAATTCATTATTGGCTTTTCTTGTATCGACGCTCCGATATCGGTTACCACGAAGTCCAATCGGACGAATCGCTGGAGGAGACTCTTTGCTCCACGGTGGCGAAAAATCTCGTTAGCTTCGGTGTATCAGCCTCGTCGTCCGTCGAGTCTCGTGTGACACGTGACGCCGCGTTGCTCTTTTCTAATTTAATAAGCGCGCGACAGGCCGAGCAGGGAAGATCCAATAAATCGACCGGAGTGGGCCGAAGACGGTGCGAGGCGAACGAAAATGTAAAAGTAGGTCTTCGAGACCGAGGGAACGAATTTCGATTCGATTACGGGGAATTGATTATTTTTGAGCCGTTGATAGGTGAGACTTACCTATCGTGCTCGTGGCCGTACGAGGGATTGACTCGCCTCGCGTAGAGCGAGGCACCACCCTCGGACATGTAACCGTCGCAAAGATCGGAAAGCGCTCGGCTGCTCACGTTCATACCGCCCCGAAGAACCTCCCCGTCGCTCAGATAACCCGAAGCTATGTCGATGTCCGCGTAATCCTGACCGACGTGATGATGCGAAGAGGAATGGAGAACCGTGTATTGACGACCCGTCGTTCGAGTCGGTAATGTCTGCAGGCATCGTGCGCCGGGCGTGTAACCGCGAAGAAGAGGCTGCATCGGTTTCACCGTCATTTCGGCTTCGTCCTCAGCCACTGGGCCACCGATGCAGGGCGAACTGTCCGTCAGGACCTAAAAAAGAAAAAACGAGATCAGTATCGCATCGAGTTGTAACGGATCGATAAAATTAAATTGGCTTGCGGTAGAAACTCGATTAATCGGCTAGAGTTCGAATCCGGTACAGTTCGGATAAACGTACTCATGGTTCGGATAATAGAAGTTGTACTTTATTCGGTTAAAAGCCGTGGGAAGAAAGCAATGATACTAACTTTCTCCATCTGCTCGAAAGTCGTGTCGATCTTCCTGTTGGGAATAGTTTTAATTTCGCTGCCGCTCTCGCTGCTCGGTCGATAAATCACGCTGCTGTCGCTCGAGTTGCTTTGACCGGTGCTGTTGGAATTGCTGTGCGAACTTTCCGACATCAGGTCTGATATGCTTGGCATCGGCGACACCATCGCGACGGTATTGGGATCCAATTTGCGATGCAACGAGTCCCCCTTCAATTTCGCCGCGTTGGGTATGTTAGGAATATTTATGTCTTTCTGTTGCTTGGTCGTGCCCTTGACCAGAGCGGTGGGTTTTGGAATACTGGAGCCAGGACTCACTCCGGGACACGTCGATGTCTGCCCCTGAGAATTTTGACCCGGTCCGGGGAGCGGACTTCCGTTGACCGGCGCTACTTTGCACGCCGGACTACTCGGACCTTCCATCTGCAAGGTTTCCGAATGTTCCACCACTTTGACCCCTCCGACTTGCGTTTTATTGTCCTCCGAGGATTCCTGACGATTGGGCTCAAAGGCCCCGATATGATTGTCACAACCCTTCGAACTGGCGTCGTAATTGTCCCCTCTATAATTATAAAGATCACCGTCGTTCACACTCTTGTCGACCGGTTCGATTTTCTCCTCCGACAAATTGATGTTGGCTTGATTCATCGTCGTGATAGTCTTCTCGAAAGCGATCGGCTCGTTCTCCAGGCCCGTTGGGTCGTCGATGTGGGACAGAACTTCGTTGGCCGGAAGTTTGATCAGTCCATTGGAATTGGGCGGCAGGACTTTCTGGCCGTGAACGTCTTTGGACAAGCCGTTCGGCGGTCCCTTGTGATTTTGTTGGTTGATCTTCGGATCCGTTATCTTGCCGGGCAGCTCCATCTTCGGCCTCTGAATCGCCTTCTGATCGGTCTTCGGGCTCGGGACTATTTTCGTCTCCTGCAAAAATTGTTGCTGCGGCTGCTGCTGTTGCTGCGGCTGCTGTTTCTGATGGCTCGTTGGCGAGGGAACGGTATTAGATTTTTGCAATTGGGCCGATTGCTTCAGGAGATCGAAGTTGTTGACTTTTTTGTCGACGAGCTTGGTGCTGGCGTTTGCGATTTTGCTTCCGGTTTTCGCATCCTCCAGAGGCGAGGGCGGATACGCCAATTTCTCCGGACCTTTCGTACGGGCGATTTTACTCTGCGCCTTGGTCTGCTCCTTTCTGCCACTCTTCGGACTCGCCTGTTTCGTGGGCTTCGCCTGTAGCTTCGATTTCAGCGCTCTGGTCTTCGGCGACTCCACTTGGGCCTTGCTCTGGTCGCAGAGCGACGTCGAGCTGTCCGAATGCTCGGAACGCGCCGACGAGAAACCCGACGAACTCGACGTTCTCTTGGACACCGCCGAGGAGGCCTTGCCGCGCTCCTGATTTTTTTCCTTATTATTGAAGAGCTTGAACTTGTCGAGAACGGAGTTTTTGTTCTGGTGCTGGCTCGGCGCTGGCGGTCCGGAGTAAGGCGAAGGCTGAGGTGCGCGGAGACCACCCGGACGTCCGACCGTCGAGGCTCGAGGACTGCAACAGAATAATGTTGTTAGTATCGAATAAAATATTGTTTCGGTCAGATAAAATATTATCTCCGTTAAATGAAATATTATTACTGTCGGATAAAATATTATTAATGTCGGATAAAATATTATTACTGTCGGATAAAATATTTTTACTGTCAGATAAAACATTTTTACTGTCAGATAAAATATTATTACCGTTGAATAAAATATTGTTACTATCGGATAAAACATTGAAAAAGCGTCGTGCTGCTGCGTTATTGTACGCAGAGCGAGATCGAAAGATCGAGAGAAAATAAGTTCCTACCTTGGTGTCGTCGCGGTGGGCTGTCGGTTCGTCGATCCCTGGCTCCTGGGCTGTGGAATGAATGAGAGACCAGGGGGAGGCTGTTGTTGACTCGGGCTCGTACTCCTCGAACTGCTTGCGCTGCCGATACCACCGTTCCCGTGCTTCAGTCCTGTTAAAACAATAAACGAATGGTCGGTTATTAAGGGAAAACTGTACCGGTCGATGTTCTCGGCGAACGCCAAATTTTTCGTCATCCCGCTTACTTAAGTAGACAAAGGATCGAAAGCTTAGGAAAGAAGAGCAACAGTTAAGAAACCGGGGAATTTATTGCAGACGGTTCCAGAAATTTAATTATCGTAAGGCAAATACACTCAAATTGAATTTGCGGAAACCAATAATAAAAAAATAATTAATTCGAGCAAGTAAAAAGTAAATGAAATAAAAATTAATTGAAAAATTGTTCTCGAAAATTACCATCATATTATTTCTTTGATAAAAAAAGTAAAAAAATAGTATAAATAAAAATATTAAGAAATGAAATGAACGTCGATATATGTTCAATGGAAATGCTGTGCTGAAGCGTCGAACTGACGACGATTAATGGATTCGAGGCGAACGATTCGAAAGAGGGGAATTCTGATTGCGAGGTTTGTTGTTATACGTGAAAAAAGTTTATTCGTCGTGATCAGCGAAAAATCTCGAGCAAACATATATATATAGGTCGAACCGGCGCAGTCATCAGCAGTTCGGCTCGGAACTGTCTGGCGAAACCGCTGCGGCGGCAGTCGACAAGTTGTCCAAAGTGTTTCGAAGATGCCGAGCCAAGTGTGGAAGGCGAGAGGCAAGAAAGGCAATACCGGCGCACCGGTATTACTCGCTTCGGTGCTATATTGGACGCATAGCGTTAGGCGGAGGGATCGAACCTCTTTACGAAATCTAAAGCGGCGCGGGTAAAGGTCGGGCTGAGCCTTAAAGTGCATTCGCGATAGTCCAATATCTTCTTTCGCACCCTTTCATCTTTCACGATTTTTCAAGCATGTCTCAGAGATTGGTTCATCTTGTTTTTTTATATATTATTTTCCATAATTATTCCATAATTGATTGAATATCGATTATTTTTTCAAGATTCAAGAAAATCGAACTTTGTCGATAAAGGAGAATTTAATCGGAAGCACTCGATATTTCACGATATTTCAAACACGTTTCAGAGATTGATTCATCTTGTTATTTTGAAAAATTTACAGAATTTATCACATTTATTCCATAAGCAATTTAACATCGATCATTTTTTCAAGATTCAAGAAATTCGAGGAAGTGCCCGATATTGTTATCGATATTCCAAACATGTCTCAGAGATAGATTCACCCAGTTGTTTAAAAAAGTAAACCCTTAATTTTTCACATTTATCCAATAATTGATGTAAAAATCGATAACTTTTTAATATCCAAGAAAATCGAGCTCTATGGATAAGGTAGACTTTAATCGGAGGTGCCCGGGCGAGTGGGTGGCTGCACTAATCGACGCAACGCAATTTATCACGCTGCCGTAAATACACCGTTGCTACTTCTTCGTCGTCGCCTCCCGCTGGACCGATTCGTTTATTTTGTCTACGGGCTGTTACACCCAGCTGCCGTGACGACGACTACGGACGGAGAGTTTGCACGAACACAGCCCGGCTCTGTATTCGCTTAATGAGCCAGTCAATCGGCGTTTTATCGCGCGCACCGGCCAATGAAGGGGAATTCGCGAATGGACGAAACCGTCGAGGAGATACGAGTGAAAAATAATTATTTGAATGAACGAGATCGCCTCTCTCGTGTCCCGATGAATATGCAATTTATGCAATTATTTACGACCCGAAGGGTGCTCCATCGAAGGGGCTTCAATTAAGCACCACTACGCATGCCAATGGCCCTATAGAAATATTTTTTAAGTGACTTCGGAAGTCCGCCGAGTTCAATCGACTTTTGTCCTCTTTATTGATCGAATCATGTCTAATTCATCTCGTAACCTTTTATATTATATTATTTTATTATTATCATTATTTTTAATCGGTTTATTCATTTCACGTCCGAATGTGATGGAAGATATGCGAAAAACCCAAATTTTAATGGTAGATATTATGTTTATTGTTATTGTTGTTATTATAGTATTATTGATCGAATCATATCGAATTTATCTCTTAACCTTTTATATTATATTATTTAATCATTATCATTATTTGTACTCGGTTTATTAATTTCACGTCTGAATGTGAAAGAGGAAACGTGAAAATGTCAAATTTTTTCAGCGATACATTTCGGAGTGACAACAAACGAGGACGATATCAGAATCCCCGATGTTTTATCGAAGCCCACGCGACGTGTAACCCCGTAAATTTCAGCATCCGCAAAAGATCTCTCCCGACCGTTGCACGTACCGCGAGATCGCGGGAGCGCAAGTAGAGCCAGTGCAGATCGTGGTTCAATCTCAATTTATTCATCGAATCTGTCACCGGAGCCGTGGCAAACGCTCGGGTTCGTGGAAGCTACCGCCTGCTTGCGGCCCACCATATTACACTGCAGTCTCTCGTACATACCGAGATTTATAACAGCGCGACACCGAGAACCTGATCCACGGAGACTTTTTGCACGAATAAAATGCCATGCGAAAAAAAAAATTATAACAGTACTGATTATCGTGAGTTTCACATCTGCCTGCGCAAATCGCACTTCCTACTAGTCCATTTCGAAAAATTTGTCATGTGTTTTTCTCTTTAGCCTCTTTATGCATTTTTGTTACCTCACGCATATAACAGCGCGGCAGTGATAACCTGATTTGCGGACACTTTTTGCATTCATAAAATGCTATGCGTAAACACAAATAAATAATACCAATTATCGCGAGTTTCACATGTCGGCGCAAATCGCATCAATTTCCTAGCCCATTTTTCAAATTTGTGATTTTTTTTTTAGAGTAAGAGTTTAAAGTTGCGCGTCTTTACTCACTTTTGAAAAATCTTATGCATATAACAGCGCTGCGGCGAGAAAACAATAATACTAATTATCGCGATTTTTGTACATCCCCCCAAATCGCATTTAAACTTTCTAGTCGACGCTTAAGATTTTACTGGTTTTTCTTTTTTTTTAGAGTAAGGATTTATAGCTGCGACTCTCTATTCATTTTTATCTCACTCATCGGACGCGTCAGCGGTTATCCGAGCGATGAAAAAACGTTTTGGGATTTCCAAAGCGTGTACGTGAATTTTGGGCCAAAGGTGTGGGTTGCTTTTTTTTCATAGACACGGCAATCGGATCGGACGGGCAACAATGGGATCTCGGGTGCGATTTCGGTCGGAGGGTTGGTCGGGGCCGATAGAAATATAAAGTGCGAGAGCTCGGGACGTGACTAGGCATAGCGAGGCCGTCGGAAGAGGCTCGCGAGCCCTTGTCAAACCGGGGAATGATTCATCCCGGAGTCGGGACACGGACGATCGATCTCGCGTTTATCACGTACACCCGAAATTAATGACTCTTTCGTTACCGGAATCCGCGATAGTGTTCTCGGGACGAGTCCGATGTGCCCGAGGTTTGTTTTTCCCATCCGAAACCGCGACGGTCACAACACAAAATTAGATTCTTTTTTTCAGCGTACAACCAAAACTCGACGATTGACTCACTGCGCGGATTCACCCGATTTAAAAAAAATTAATGAATTGCTTTTTACACAAATTAATGAATTAAAAAAATGCATGAATTCATTTTTAGAAAAATTAATTCTTAAATGAAAAATTAAAGCCAAGTGAAGATAAGGAATTTTAAGGACAAATCAACAAAACCGTACCGAAGGCGGAAGCGATTTGGAGCCAGAAACGTTAGACGGAAGCGCGAGCACAGCCCGGAGGCGAGCCCCGCGATAAACTGCATAAAATACACCGGTCGAAGTTGCAGTAGCACAAGCTCGTTGTATCGCCGTGATTACAGGGCATAGAGTAATAGCGAGCGAGCCGCCGAGAGTGAGTGCGGAGGCAATGCCAGTAACCCGCGCGCTGCATGCCTTTTCGTACGACTACGCACTGATAGATACATTCGTTCGATGTGCACGCGAGATCTTTTCCCACTCTCTTAACAGCAGCTTATCTCGCTCGCAGCTTCTGTCTCTCCCGGTCTCTCTCCTCGTCACTCGCACTTCTCCGACGCGCCTCTATCAATCGTTCCGTCCTATTCGTCCGCACTCGCTGCGGCACATTAGCGCGCCCGTTAGCGAGTCACGGCAGTATTGGTAACCTCGCTGTACCTACCGGGCGTTTCAAAATTTTTGCAAAATGAAAAATAAATACAAAATCCAACTGCCTTTAATTTAATTTGTGTTAATTAGAGAAAAATAAAATAAATGAAAATAAATCAACTTGTACGACGCGTCTCTATCGATCATTCTGTCCGATTCGTTCGACTAGCTGCGGCACATTAGAGCGCCCGTTAGCGAGTCACGGCAGTATTGGTAACCTCGCTGTACCGACTGAGCGGTTCAAAATTTTTATCTAAAATAAAATAAAGACGAGATCTAACTGGATTTGATTTAATCAGAGAAAATAAATGACTAAATAAAGTAAATTAATAAAAATTGTCGGATTTATTTGCAGGGTGCCCAAATTCGAAAAACGGTAATTAAGGGAGCTTTTGATAGGCGGTATATAGGATTACAGATAAATGTTAGTAGAGTGCATTCATGTATGCAGCCGCTCGTAAGGGCAGTGCATTCTCGCTCTATCGGTTTCGCGCTCTCCGTCTCGGTCTCTCGTGCAGTTTCGCCCATCGCACTTTTCCCCTCTAGCTGTGTGTCTCGGTAGTAAATACTCGTTTATATTACGAGCGTGTGAGTACACGAAGGATTGACAGGCCAAGGCGATTAAGTTCAGTGGTTCTCGATACTGCGGCATCGATTTGCTTCTTGCTCCATCCGTTTTTTCGCGGACTCGAGTTTTGGCTCGAACTACTTTTTCCCGTTCGGAAAACGACTTTGGTTCTTCCGGCTCAAAATACTGGGCGAAAATTCGAAAACAATTATTTTCTGCAACATCGAAGAATCTACACTTAAAATCACCTCTGTGCATTTTTTTATTTCATAATTTTGGCTAATATTTTTATTTATTTTTCGATAGGTAATCTTTGTGTATTCGACGGACCAAACTCGTGCGTGAATTTTCGATTGACTTGATTCTTCTATTTAAAAAAACTATGCGGAAATTCTAAATGAATTATTTTACATAGAATTGAAAAATCTAAACACAAATTTACCTCTGTGCATTTAAAAAAAATGTATTCGTTATAATTTTGTCCAATATATTAATTAATTTTTCGACCAGTAATCTTTGGGTATTCAACGGACGATATTCCCATGTGATTTCCCGATCGAACTCCCGTGAGAAATTCATAAAAGTCTAGTAGAAAAATCGGGATAAAAAAAAATAATAATAAAAAGCTCGAACCGCAGCATTGAGAACCCGTGAGGAACGGAAAGACCCGTAAGAGCCTTTCGAGTTCCCTCGAGTGCAGAGTGCATACAGCTGTATAGAATCGAAGTTACGGTACAGGCTCCCAGCCTCCGAAAGGATCTTCTCGAGACTGGGTATTATAGCCTAGGCAACGCGCTCAGCGAATCGTCTCGAGTATCGAGTCTGCGAAGACCGCGAAATGAGATATATGAAACGCTTCGATGAGCCCCGGAACGTCCTGTTTCCTTATTTTCGAATTCTCTTCCCTACCCGATTCGCTTCCCGGCACTTAAAACCGCTAACGGATCAGTAGGTAAGCAGTCCATCGGTCAGACTGCGATCTGCCTACGTGTACGCGTTCGCCACCAGCCATACGAGAGTTGCACAATTTTTCAACTTCCTCGATTCCTCTATCCGTTGTGCGACCGCACTGCGCTCCCGAGATTGAACCAATTGAGGCTAGCTCAATTGGTTGTTACTGGCAAGATAATGTATTCAGTTGTAGACGCCAACAGTGACGGGTTGGAATCTTCGTCCCGACAACTACATATTTATTAAAATTGATTTAGTTCCAGATAGCTCGAGTGAAACGGAGCTTTGGAAGCACTTCGCGTGTTTAGAACTTCCAATTTTCAGGGAACTTTTTCCATGCTCCAATTATTTTTTTCCTCCATTCTGGTACTCGTCGTACCGTTCTCGCGAGGCCACGAAATATCCCTTTGGGTCTCGACTTTCGGTAGTTGTTCCGATTAGGAATCTTCGTTCGGTCCATAACATATTTATTGAAATTGATTTAGTTCCTGATAGCT
This sequence comes from Amblyteles armatorius, assembly GCA_933228735.2. Classification (NCBI taxonomy): domain Eukaryota; kingdom Metazoa; phylum Arthropoda; class Insecta; order Hymenoptera; family Ichneumonidae; genus Amblyteles; species Amblyteles armatorius. Next base: position 9,929,556 of record OW121695.1, on the reverse strand, counting down.
CGAGTGAAACGGAGCTTTAGAAGCACTTCGCGTCTTCAGAACGTCCAATTTTCAGGGACTTTTTCCATGCTCCAATTTTTGTTCATCAATTTTTGTACTCGGCGAACCGTTCCAGCAGAGCTACGAGGTATTCTTTCGAGTGTCGACTTTCGGTAGTTATCCCGATCAGGAATCTTCGTCCGGACACTTACATATTTATTCAAATCAATTTAGTTCCAGATAGCTCGAGTGAAATGGATCCTTCCACTGTTCCAAGTTCTCCTCATCTCTGGGCTATCCAATCTCCAGGGTACTTTCTTCACGTTCCGATTTTTTATCCCTAATTCTTGTGCTCGTCGTACCGTTCCCGCGGGGCCACGAAATATCCCTTTGGGTGTCGACTTTCGGTAGTTATCCCGAGGATCGAGATATCCCCTTTTCCCTTTCGCCCGTTTTTTTTTATGCCCTTTTATTTTATCCCGAACGTCTCGGAGCGTCTCGCGTTACGTTCCCGGAGATGATAGCCCGAGATACGAAGAACCCGAAGCTCGGGCATTGCCGGGTGTGAGAACAAGAGCTGGCTGGTACGGAGTGGCTCGTTTCGAACGGGATCACGGTCTCGGGTTAACCATCTCACTCGGGAGAATGGAGAGCCAGGAGGAAAGAGCCCGGAATCTCGGCAGCGTGCGGGGGTTGGAATTTCGAGGAACGATTGAAAATGATCCATCACGGGCTTCGTCTGACGAGACCGCTGCAACGCGCCGCTACCGAAGCCGCGACTGCGGCAATGTCCTCTTTTTTAAAATTCTTTTTTCTGGTGTGTGTTCTTCTCGGAGCGGGAATAAATCCCACTCGAGGGATTTATTCCCGCTCCGATTCAAAGTCATAAGGGTCTCCCGTGACCAAACCGTATCGTGGTGGATGCTCCTCGAGCGACGAGCCGTTCGCCCGTGAGCGCCGCGCTCAGTATTTTGGCCCGAATCGATTTTTGGCGAGCCGATTTTCCGATCGATCGTTCGCATCGAAACAATTATGACGGCCGGATATCGAAGCTTCGATATGTAATACCCGGCTTTACATTCGACACGGTACGATTGTCCGAGCGCAATGAACACGTCCTCCAGACAAGAGCCAAAGCATAACCGAACGGTATTGCGATGGATGGTGCTCGACCGACGAGCGGTTTCCGAGTGAGAGCCTCGCTCAGTTTTTTGGCCTGAATCGCGAGCCGATTTTACGGTCGATCGTTTGAGTCGAAAACACAATGGTACCAGGATATCAAAGCTTCGGTAGGCGATACCCGGCTGTACACTGTAAAATACAATTGTAAATTTAATGTGCCGGACTGAAAGTTTTTATGCAAAGATTGGTACATTCAATTTAATGTACGATTGTGATAAAAAATGAATACATTTTTTCATTGAAACTGAAGTAAATTATAAAAATACAGCATTCCCAATCTTTTATTAATACACTGACCATTAATTTTTCATAACAATTGTACATGAAATTTAATGCACCAGTTTTTGCACATCCTCCGGACAAGAACTAAACCATAGCTAAACGGTATTACGGCGGACGGTCCTCGAGTGAAAGCCTCGCTCAGCTCGTTGCCCAAAAACGCGAACCGATTTTCCGATCGATCGATTGAATTAAAACCACAATGATACCAGGGTATCAAAGCTCCGATTGGTCATCCGACTTCATAGTTGACCCGGTACAGTCGTCCAAACTCAAGGTACCCGTCCGCCGGACAAGAAAAGCAGAACCGCGTACCGTCGAAGTTGAAAATCTAATCCCAGTTTGTAATCGAGTTTTGTGTGTGTCCTCGGGAGTTTCGAGCGCGAGTGGTTCGTTGACCTCTCGTGTCGGAGCTCGGAAAGTGCTTCGACCTAAGCCGACGTCCTCCTGGCGGCCATCGCGGTCGGATCTTGGTCTCGGGCGAATTAACACGTGTCCGAGTATCGAACGAAGATGGGGATGGAAGGAGATCCACGAAGAAAGGAGCTGCGAGGGGGATCAAAAGTGAGTCTCGCAGCCCTGCCCGCAGCCCGGTTTGACAGTTAGCCGATAATAAGCTTTTCCTCGAAAACGAGCGCTTAGTCACCCATCCCACGTGATCGACGGTGTCGGACACTCTCGGGCTAAGCGGGTGGATAGCTCGTCGGGCGCCGACAGTGACAACGCAAGCTGGGTTGCCTAAGAATGGCTTAGGAGAGGCCTTCTAAAAAGAAAGAAGAATTCTAAGGGCTCTCCAGAGCCTGAGAGCTACGAAACTTGCCTCGCGCGATCATCCGTCACTCAGGTGGTGATACAAGTGGTATCGATTCGGCGAGGTTTGCCGGAGTACAATAAGAAGAGACTCATCGACGCGGTTAGCGTACTGCACTTGCTGCTGGGCGATGGTTGATCATTTTTTTAAAATATGTTTTTTTGTAAGACATGCATAAAACTACCACTTTTCGGTCCCAGGCAAAATGCGCCTTTCTACTCGTGAAGTAGGGGAGAGCTGGGCAAAATGGCACAGCGGGGCAAAACGGGAAAATGAGACAATACGCAATTTTCCAATAACTTTTGGATGGTGGCCATAGTGGTACGTGGGGTAAAACGGGTTTGTAAATCCGGATGTACCGTTGGGACACAATGTGGCATCCAAAGATTATTGGAGAATTGAGTTTTGCCCTCACTGTCCCGTTTTGCCCCGCTGTGCCATTTTGCCCCGGGCTCCCCCAGGCAACTCTCGTCTTCAGCTTGTACGACAAACGGTACTCGCCTACCGGCTTTTGCTACTGTGGTACCCGCTTCAAGCTCGTGAGGCCAGCCTGAATGTTGGCCCCACAACTTTCGTCGAAAGTCCGCTTTTTCGCGCTGGTATCGCAAAGTAGTATTTTTAATAGCGTAACGGCAACCAGCAATCATAATTTCGCCACGATCGATCATAAATCGGAGGCAGACGATGCGGGATATAAATTAGCTTCCAATAGCCGATTTCCGTTTGCGATGTTGCGGAGGTATATTTGAATATCTCGACCGGATTACCCGGTGTAATTAATCAGTGGGTATTCCGGACACCTCGGAGGATCAATTGAACCTTCGGCTATTCAGCCTCCGGCTTGAGTGCGGATCCGAGAAGGAGCATTGACCCCGCGGGCGCAATAAATCCTTCAGCCATCCATCCTTCCATCCTCGGAGGTGTGGAGGATAGTACATAGAATTATACCTATGTACTTTACCTTTCGCCTCGAGACGTCCCGACTCATCCCATGATCCTCGGGCTCCCCTGCTAAGCCCAGATCTTCCGGAGGTAAATGAATCGCGCTTTTACCTCGATATAGAAAGGTGTCCGAGCTGACGAGATATGCTCGGAGCGAAAAAAAAACCGATCCGACGATCTTCCATCAAAGTCCTTTTGATGCTCTCGCAGCGCAGAACGCTGAGGCCAGTGATGGATCATTATCAATCACTCCGACCTTTCGTTTCTTTCTTACTTTCACCCTTTGACCAAATGCCTCTTTCTCGGGAGATTCCTGAGCTGGGGGATTTGGACGTTACTTGCAAATCGGTCCATGATCCGGCGATACCCAAAACCCCAGTATTGGACTACGTTCCATTTCGCACATCCCCTCCAGTTATGGTCAGATGAGAAATCGTGTTCCAAGAATCAAATTACCGATGACTATTCCATATGCACGTTCGTATCAGAAGTGTATTAGGTACTTGCATCCAAAAACTCTTCCAATACATGATAAATGATCAAAAGCCTCTTTCTCGGAAGATCCCTCAGCTGAGGGATTTGGGCGTTACACGCAAATCTGTCCATGATCCTGGGATACCCAAAAGCCCAGCATTGGAGTACGTCCCGTTCCGCACATCCCCTCCAGTAATGGTCAGATGAGAAATCGCGTTCCCAGAATCAAATTACCGACAGCTATTCCATATGCACCTTCGGCCCAGAAGTGTATTAGGTACTTGCATCCAACAAGTACCTCCCTTCGACCCCTAATTCGTGAATAATGGTGGCCATCAGTGATTTATACGTTTGGAACGTCGTTATATTAATAAATATTCAATGAATCGTCTCGGGGAAGCTTTTCACCCTATTGCAACGACCCCAACAGTCCCGGATTCGAGGACCATCGCTCTTGCGATCTGAAAGTAGTGCTTCGAGGCACGAACGCGTTCACCGCCGGATTCATCGAAACCGCCTCGTCCGACCTCGTGCTTTTAATCTCATATTATTCTCTCCTCCCTCTCCCGGAATCGGCGCAGCCAATAATAACTCACGGGAGTTAGCTCGCACGATCGTCGAGCGGTACTTGACTCGGTTCTTTCTTTTTCTCGATTTCTTCGGGGAGTTTATGCACGTGCGGCTGCCGATTCGAATTAGCGTTAGTTTACTGTGCAACCGTGATGTTTGCGGGTGTGTATGTGACTACACGGACGTGGACGGAGGAGGGTGCGAGTGGTCGGCACAAAGCGTGCTGTCCGATATCCCCGGGGGAGGTCAGGGGCTGGCAGGCTTCCCGAGAAGAACGGCCCAGGCCTGGCTGAGTCACGGCCGTGCATCTCCACCGAGCTTCGAGTGCATGAACAGCTCCGCTCCAACTCGTACCCCTCTTTTTTTTGCGGGCAAAAAAAGACAACGACGTTGGCAACTGATTGAATATTTGTAGATGATTCTGTTTCGGATGCAGCCGCGAAGCGGGACGACTGGGAAATCTCTTTTGGGTCGGATCCAAAAAATTTCGCCTCCAATTTCTGCGCTCGTTGCAGAGACGGGTTCTCTCTTGTGCGCTGCGGGAATATGCACGGAGACGTGAAATCCTGTTAGGACCCCACTGTAACTATGACTCACGAATTCTCATTGAATAACATCGGCGCTGATCGGCTCTTCTTTATTTTTCTATTCGTCATCCCCGAGCCTTCCGTCTCCCGCTCATCTGCCCTGGCGTGCGATACCTTATTGGCGATTGAATATTCGCCGAGATCGCGCGCGAACGATAACGACGATAATCCCTGCGGACGAGAACGGTCGCACACTTTTTGTGACGCTGTATTTTTTTTCTCTTTTTTTTTCTAACGAGATCAACATCAACACGATGCGCTACGATCGGCGGGGCTCTGAGCCTTTCACCCCCAGCCGGCCACGTACGAATTTAAGCGGATCACGACGAAAAGCCGAGAGTGAGAGCCGGAAAGATCGAGGGGCGTCGCTCCGGCGAGCTTCGAACTTCCATCGCGTTTTTTTTTCTCTCATACTTTTTTACCTTTTTTCTCACTCCCCCCGCGAGGAATTTATCCGAGCGATATTACATTTTTCGCGCGACCCTCCGGCCTTCCCATCTCCCTATCGGCGCGTCCGCGGCAGTTAAAACCCCGTCGACTACGAGTGATCCCCCACACTTCGCGGCTGTCGAATAGCCGAGCATTAATTTCGACGCTGGAAAATTAAATGCGAGATGGAAAGCGAGACGAGGCTTTTCGTGAGGACTATTTCTAATTGATTCGAGTAGCCGACCCGCTTTCTCTGGGGAGGCCAGAATTTTAAGATATTTCTATCATTTTAAAATGCCTGAGGAATGCAAAGCCAAGATGTAATTTTTAACATTTGCATATACTGGTCCATTTTACCCTGGTCACGCGTTCCCATTTGGAAATAAACGCTAAACGACGTACCGTCGACTATGAGCGATTCTCCACACTTCGTGGTCGTCGAAGTGCCGAGCGTTAATTTCGACGCTGGAAAATTAAATGCGAGATGGAAAACGAGAAGAGGCTTTTCGCGAGGACTATTTCTAATTAATTCGAGTAGTCGACTCGTTTTCTCTACGAAGATCACAATTTTAAGTTATTTTTATTATTTCAAAGTGTCTGAGGAATGGAAACCGAAGATCTAATTTTTAACATTTTCACATAGCGGTCCATTTCACCCGGGTCACCCGTTTCTATTTAAAAACAAGAGTAAAACGACATATCGTGAGTGCTCTCCTTCCATTATCCCTCAAAAAAATTTGAGTAAAAGCCCGAGGAGAAAAACGAAGCGCGTATGAAGCACGAGGAGGATAAAAAGTGACGGAGCCGTCGGCCGCGCCGCGCGGATCTCTCAATCAACGCGGAAGAGATCCACGCCGAGAGACCACCCTGGCTTTCCCCCAGGTTCGAAATAAGTGAAAAAAATTGATCTCCTCTGCACCCGTAGGAAAAAAAAAAAAAATTGGAGGAAGAAGCGAGGTACGATTGTGACAAGCTGAGCCGGATGCTGGTGGCGGGAGATCCGTTCAGGGGATGAGAGGCTGCGATCTGCCGAGAACGAGGATAAGGCGACGGTGGCAAAGGGCGGGCGACGAGGGGTGCGCGATTCGATAACCGGAGACTCAAAGACCCCCCGAAGAAGTGCGCGCCGTATATTCGCTGGATGCGAAGCGGCGGGACGCGGAGGATCGAGCGGAGAGTTTCCGTCGGGAACAGCTGTCGTTCCCCGACGACCAAATAAATGGGAACACTCCGGCGGCTCTCGCGCGACTATCGCGAGCACCCTCCATGCGATCGGGCGTCATCCCCTTCGGCCACTCTTGTTTCTCTCGTACTTTGTTATTACAGGGCCGGTGGTTGAACAAACGGACCGGACCGCACCGGTCCAGAGTCCAGATGGACCGATGCTGAGGAAATTGCAGCCTTGATTAAAGTTTGCGGGTGATTTAGAATGTGCTTTTTTGGAAGTCCAACCCGAATGTCGAATGGCGAATGTGGAAGGACACCGATAAGGTATTTCAAGTTTTTAAAAATCACCAACTTTGTGGAGAAGATAAGAGGTACGTTGATTAAAAGAAGCCCAACATCACGACAGGGTTCGAATGCCGATGATACCCTGATATTATGCTAAGCCCAATCTCAATTTAAATTTATGATAATGTGGCTCAGCATCGCGTTGACATGTCATCCGCATCTCACCCCAAGACACCTCGAGAATCCTCACGCTGAGAATAAAAAGAATGGTTGGATTATCAAAAATCGCGGTATCTCCAAAGCTGTTATTTGGTTGGTACAAACAGAACACTACACTGAGAAAAACTTACATAGTAAATAGTTCCAAGGAGGGGAGTCTGCATTTTACAGTTACGACAATGACCAAATACAATCCTTTTTCTCAGTGTCTTTTGTGAAACGATTATTCGACTCTGATGATTCGAACAAATTTTCTTTCTTCTGCCATCCAAATAATACCTTCAAACCTCAATCCTAGCATGCATTTTTCGCAGTGCAGCATCCCGACATGGTAACATGCTTTTCTCAATTTATAAATTTCCGACCCAACATTGACGCCCCGTCTACTGATTCTCGAATTTCGCAAAAAAAAAAAAAAAAAAAAAACTGAGAACGATCGCTGCTTTTGCCGTCTCTTCGTCTCGGCAGTTCTTCAAACCCGCTCGAACTGTGTAGCATGTACCTTTTTTTGCTCCATCGTGCACTTGGAAGTTTGTTCGTTTCTTGCGTCGGAAAAATAGACCGAGAAAAAGGAACCAGGGGGAGGCAGGGAGGGATCAATTCCCTCTCATCGCGTCTCTTCATCTCGTCGTCGTCGTCGTCGTCGGAGTTGGTTCGTTTCTTGCCTACTTTTTTCTCCTCCTATCGTTTCGCGGAGTAAGTGTGTCTAGTCTCGGGTAACTCTTCCACGGTTCTTTTTCCATCCCCCGTTTGTAACTTCGAGGAACTCCTCGGCGGTGTGCCCGGCAACGATTCTCGGTTCGTGCTCCAGCTGCACCCCGGGCGAGCGAAAGAAGCGGCGTATCAGAGACTCTCACGACTGGAAGGCTCTCTCGAACTTTCGACTTCGACCAACCGGGGACAGAGAGCTTCGGAGAATAATGAGACTCCGTGGCGCTTATAGGCGGCTCAGCTCTCGATCGTGCATCGCGAATAAACAAAATAAAGACGCGACAGCGGCCGGAGAAGGGAGAAAAGAAAATCCGGAAAAATTGGCTTCGACTCTCCTAGCAGCTTCCGATAAGAAATCGCCCGAGATTACCTCTCGAGACGCGCGGAAGCAGGTCGATAAAGAATCACTTTACTCGTCATCCTTTTACAGCGAAGGAAAAGTCTCGCGAATTTTTCGATCTGCGATTCTCGCGAATTGGCAGATCTGTTTAGGTATTTTGTTTCCGCGAACTTACGTGGAATCACCCGTAAATTTTGAAATTTACACAATAATCCGGCACTTTTCGACTTTTAGACCGAAGGAAAAATCCCGCGTATTTTTCGATCCGCGATCCTCGCTAACAGGGAGATCTACTTAGGTATTAATTTAACGCGGGACTACGTGGAATCACCCGTAAATTTGAAAATGCGAGCCGAAAACCAAAAGGGTCCGAGCTATTCCTTACACTTATCGATTCTTAAGCCTGCGCTCACCCTCGATCGCGTCCTCCTCGTCACCGGGGCATCGACCCTCGGCGCCTTCCTCGGCAGCGACGACGACCCTGCTATCTCTCAGACCCGCGAATCTCACGCAAAACATAATGTGACCCGGGGGAGAAATGAGAATCCAGCGTCGCGCGGGCGTCTGTTCTCCTGAGCGCGAGCGTGCACGAACTGCTGGTGCGACGACCGCCTGCCGGGGGTTGCTTCTTGGATTCGATGTAAATGCTCACCGTATCTACCGCACGGTTGCCATCGGGGAAGGAAACTCGCGATTCGCAGTTTTGCCCGTGGAGCAGGAGAAAAAAAAACCCCAATCGCGTCGCTGACTCGGAAGAGAAAAGAAACAACAACAACGGACCGAGTGCGCTGATGACGAGACGCGGAGGACGGAGAGTGGAGAGTGCGAGGGTGGAGAGCAGAGAATGAAAAGTACGTACAGGTGTCCTCGTGGGCGACGCCATCGTGTGCGAATGACGGAGGACGCGGTAGGGGAGGAAAATACCGAATGAGTACCGGTATTTGTTTCTTTTTTTTTTTAACGTGCCATTGGTGTGTGGGTGGGAGAGATGGTGGTATTCGAGCGTCGGAGAGCGAAGAGTACAAGATACATCGCGAGTGTGGAGAGGCTGAGAGATGTGTGCACACGGGGAGGCAACCCCGAGAGATGAGGGAAGGTTCAAAGACTTCGTTCCCGTACATATTTTTTTCACTCTGCCTCTCCACCCTTTCATCCGCGAGGACGTGGCACGTTTTACCAGGTACACAGGCCCGTGCGCCAGGCAGGTAGGTGCATACACTGTGTGCGGATGTCGTCATGCGCGTCGAGAGGCTGCGGGAGACGCGTCGACGGGGGAAATTCGCGCGAGACAACTCCTTTTCAAGACGAACGATGCAACCGTGCGAGGGGGCTGCGGATGAAAATTTACCTGCTGCCGGTTATTGCGATAGTTCGTTACGCAAGATCAGTACGTACCGTTCGATCGTAGATGAGCATGGAACGAGGTACTCAAATATACCTGCTGAACTCGGATCTTTATGTAGCTCCTGAAGTACAAAGACCGATGGGTGGGGAGACGGCTTGTCCGGTTGTTAAATACCGTGTGTGAATTTTCGCGACACATGCGCAATGTGACCCCAGGTAAATACCGCGTTCGTACGTTGAACCGATGTTACACCGCAATTGTGTATTACCGACATCTACGGCAACACACGTCCGTTCGGAGCTGCATGTAAAGACTGCGCCATAAATATTAAGTTACATGGCGATCAGAAGCGACAATATTCGTATCTTCGGGTTCGATACCTGGTATAATACGACCATGTATGTACAAATGCACTCAATTCGATCCGGTATCCTAAAATACAAAGACTGATTTGATTGAACACAGCTTACACAGCTTACAGCTTAATAATATATTACCGAAATCTACGGCAACACACGTCCGTTCGGAGCTGCATGCAGAGACTACGCCATAAATATTGAGTTACGTGGATATCGGACGCGAATGTATTCGTATCTTCGGGTTCGATACCGGGTATAATGCACTTGACTCGATCCGGTATCCCAAAATACAATGACCAATTCGTGTGGACGTAGCTTATCCAGTTGTCGAATACCGTGCGCGAGTTATCGACACATGCGGTATTTGAACCCGGGTAAATACCGCATTAGTGCGTTGAACCGATCTTATACCTCAATAATGTATTAACCGAGATCTACGGCAACATGCGTCCGGTCGGAGCTGCACATGGAAACTACTCCATAAATATGAACTTACATGGAGATCGGACGCGTGTATATTCGTATCTTCGGGTCCGATGCCCGGTATAATACGACCATGTACGTACGAATGCACTTGACTCGATCCGATATGCAGATACGCGCATAAAAGGCTTTCCGTCCGGCTCCTACTGTCTAGTATTCCGCGGTGCAATCTCAACGCTCCGGGGATTCATGTTTCCCGCAACCTCCCGAGTACATACGTCGATGATGGATTCGCATCGGGCGAAACACGAATAATGCCGCATGTTATTATCGTACCCACTTCGGTGTATTCCCGTTCTGCAGATTATCGGCTATTATTTTCCTGTTGCCTCCATCACTGCTGCACTTTCAGAGACCGTATCGGGAACGCGCTTATCTCCGCGGTTCAAACAGCTCCGAACTTGTTTGAACGCTAAAAAATTGATACCGTATCGATTAACCGGTCCCATTAGCGGTCGGGCGGGGGACGAAGTCTGCGCGAGCCTGCATCCGTTCGCAAGGCAAAACGCAAACTGATTTTTATTTCCATCCTGATTTCTTGGTGGCGAGGCCGTTAGGGGCTGATGGAAAGCGGTGGTGGCAGCGTCGCGGTTTCTGTACAACCACTTGGCCTCCCTCCGCTGGCAGTTTCTCGCGAATCGACACCCTCCCTAAGTTCTGATTCGCGAGCTGGCGAGAGTTCTTTGGAAGCAGCCAGGCGGCAACGAACCGCTCGTCGTACTCGTCAACCCGAGTCAAAGCATGGCGAACGATATCGAATACAGGGAACACGTGCATGCTTGCGGATGAAAAAGGTACGCACGTACAGCCTTCTACCGTACATTCGTTAGACGTTTATTATGAACTTTAATGTAAAATAATATCGTGTGTAGTTCATTATTTATTTATTTAGTTATTAGTTTACGGGCCCTTTTTCAAGAAAATATAGATAAAAAGAAGAAGGTATGATTGCATTTTGTAGAGTGTATTCCGGACAACGGAAAATAGAAGATCGCAATGGAGAAAAATGTCGATGAAAAGGAAATCTAGAAAGAGATTAAATCGTTATTCGTAAAGTAGGACCCGACTGGATAGGCAACTTGTATAAGTCGAAATTGGCCCGCCCAATAAGTAAATGGACACGAAATTTAATACGAAAATTAATATAAAATTAAATATGAAATTTAATTTAAAATGTAATATGAAATTTAATATGAAATTTAATGTGAAATTCTATATGAAATTCAATATGAAATTCAATATAAAATTTCATATGAAATTCAGGGCCCAAACAATACATTATACGCCATAGTGGTGTGTGCGAATAATAGCACGAAATTCTCATTAATCCTTTCAATATTTCGTCCCCCGGTAACGAGAAGCTTGAATAATAAAAAATACTCTCGGATTACATGGATGTACCTGTACGTAGGTAGAAGTTATGATTGAGCGTGGTAGCGCTCCGGTACGACTTCAACCGAACCTGCACTTTCGTTGTACCTTTCGAGCCACTGCTTTTCTTTATGCACGTCGAGGGAGCATGTTTTTTTTTTACTCTTCCCTCTGCTCTTTTCTCCTCCTTTACCTCACCCTGGCGACTCTCTTCGCCGATTCATTCATCTTTCACTCCCCCCCTTTTGGAAAAATGGTCTTTCCTATGCTTTCTCGGGCACTCACGCTCTGCCACCGTCACGACCACTTTTCTTTATACGCTTCTCGCTTTCTTTCGTTACTCGAGCCCGGCCCGCATTGTGAAGCGAGAGTGAAAGAGGCGGTTTCCTTCGGAGTTAACGCGAAACCCAGCCGACGGGTTTGCTTTAAATTTTTTTTTTTTTTGCAAAAAAAAAAAAAGAACGTCGACATTTTTCTGCGCCGAAAAAAAAATCTGTTATGAAAGATTGAAATTGATTTTTTTTTGTTCATTTTCAACCTCTCGGTTCTACCGAGTTGGTGAAAATTTGTCGGATCATTGAGCGAGAGCGATGCGAGCCGGGCGCACGGGTCGGGAGATTGATAATAATAGAGCTCACGTACGCGATATTTCCCCGTGATAATGGCAATTGCAGTTCTCCGGGCCATTGCAACCCGTCGAGAAATTACCTCCAGTAGGGTTTCCGAGCGATGCTCCTCTGAAATTACGTTGGCGCAACGAATTCCTCCGCGTAGAGCGGTAACACGTTCGGGACGAGGGGCGGTTAATTTTCGAGTGCTCTCGTACAGGGTCGCAATAATATCGTATAACGCAGGAAAAAAATTAACGCGTACAAGCCATTTCGTCGACCCACCAAATATGCCAGGGTGGCGGTTAACGGGTTAACTGTACGGTATGCGAACGCAATATAGTCGAAAGTTTGCACTCCGTTCTCGTTAGTCCATTTAATATCCGTCCTGGCGCTAATGAGAAATGTTTTCAAAAAAACAGATTCTGTACAAAATTCAAGAAAAAAAAAAAATTAAGAAAGAACCCCCAAACGTATTTCGTTCGCACTGTTTACCGCACCGTGTTTCGCAGTGGCGGGCGCGTTATTTATTAAAAGTCTCGCAGCATCTTTTAAATCACCGAGTGCCGTGGCGTTGATGTATATACACTCGTCGTAAGATATATAAGATATTCTTTAAGGCGTTAAAAAGGGTTCCTCGATCCGGCGCTTTTGTTTCGCTGTTTTCGTCAGGAAGCCCCTCATTCCCGGTTCGTTATAAAATACTGTAAGCCTGTATATGTATGTAGGTAGAATGTATACGTGGTTTCACCTTCGACCCCTTTACCTCGCTCCCTGTCCGCGCGAACGAAAGCTACGAGCGGCGGTATATTACATTCTAGTTCTTTTTTTCCCCATCGCCCTGTCACTTCCTTTCCCTTCGCGCGTCCGTTGCTATATTTTTGTTTACTTTTTTATTTTTATTTTTTAAACATTTTTTTGCTTCTTTATGACGACGCGTGCGGCAAAAATCGGATACACGGTGGTAACACAGTGGCGTCAACGGAGGAGGATGCAACACGACGATACGGCCACGCTGTCCGTGTTGTCGGAGGGTAGTATATTTTTAACCCGAGAGAGATTTAAAGGACCGCATATGTCCGGGTCGCACCGAACAGCCGAGAGTAAGCCAGCGCGAAAGGGAAGAGCCGGGGAGGAAGATAAGCAGCAAAGAAAGAGGATCTCAACTCTGAGGGCATCGCATGAATCTTTTTTTATGTCCATTAAAATTAATTATTAATGAAGTGAATTTGATGTTTAATAATATTTAAACCCGCAATCATCAGAAATACGTTTATGCAACGTCGAAACACCGGCTGTACAATGTGCAATAATACAGTACGTAGGTTATTTCAGGTAATATTTAAGATTATCTTTTTAAAATTCATATACGATGTATATGCATTCTAATTTTATATACCGAGGTTGTATATTTCATATAACTTTGTACATTAAACGTGTTGTGAATTTCATGAAAGTTTAAACAGTGTAGCCAATTTAAATATTAATTGATTGAATTTAATGTTTATTAAAATAAAATATTAATTGATTGAATTTAATGTTTACTAAAATTCAATATTAATCGCTTGAATTTAATATGTATTAAAATGGTGTTCATCGAAACTGTATTTGTTGTGCAATTATTGCAATTAAGTATCGGGACGCTGTTCGAGCGCTCGGCACGAAGTTGTGCGGTAGGGCGGGAAGCGCGAGTTGAGAGACCCATGCGATCGTTAGAATATCCCAGGGTTAAAGACCGAGAGCTCTTCTTACGTTTGTGACGACGCGAGCCACCAATTTCTTTTTCTCCTCGTTACTCTTTCCCGCCTCTTTTCTTTTTCTCCTCTTTGTCTCTCCCATTTTCATGTGCGCGCGTCGCTATGTGGCCCACCCCGCGTTTAGTCATCCATTTCTGGAAGCGCCGAGACCGGTTGAAAGATTCCCGAGCGATTAAACATCCGAGGGAAACGAAACAAACGAATAAAATTAACAGGAATACTTTCGTCCCTCCCGGAATAATATCAGAGCGGAGGTTCCGCCGGAGCTCGTTCACTTCCCTCCTGACTGTGACTCGAAGACCACACCATTTTTTTTCTCTCTTTTTCTTCCGTCCATGAATAATTCAAAGTTACGCCGGAAAAATCTTTACAAAATCAACATTTATGCAGACGATGTTTTTTTCTTTTTTTTCGCGCTCGTCTCGAGAGGGAGAGGAAAAAATGAAGATCCATCCTCGTAAAGTCTTCACCTGCCCAGACAGGGTGAACATTTTTTTAACTTTAAAGTCCAGAGGTGAGATATTTCAGATAGGGGTAGGAAAAGTTCGTTCCAGTTCCGTCCCCTCCTCACGATAATCGTTATTATTCTAATTGGAAGACGTTGAAGGTTCCTCGACGATTTTCCACCCTCTGCGACGACCGAGTCGCAACCCTTGGTGTGCACGAGCGGGCGACTCGGAAGATTTTTCCTCGGAAAGTCGGTAGCAGATGGAGTTGCGTTTCGCCCGTCGAAACGAGGAGCCGGCAAGTTTTCCGCTCCCCCTTGCGTGGCAACGGTGGGCGCGAGTGATCTCCGGAGAGGGTGAGAAGGCGAAGCGGGGGGGAGGGCGTGAGGAGGGACGGAGAGCGAGGCATCGCGAAGATGGCGCGAGAGGAAATTCGGGGAGTTCCGGTGCCGGATACCTTACCGTGATACCCACGGGATTTATCAAGTCTATGGGGTGGAGTGCCGTTTCGACTTCTGCTCCGGCTTCCAGCAATGCCGACAAGCTGGTTCGAAAAAAAAGAAACACTTTGTCAAGGAGGTCGCTGTGCCCTTTATGGAAACGATGATTTCTCCTGGCAAAGAGAATACCCGAGGGGGCGCTCTGTGGGTCGGATTCAAAGAACCCAGTTCGGAGACGAGGTTCTTACGATTGGATGTTGAAGAACACGAACTGTAGCGATAAAACATTTTTTACAGAATATGAACTGAAGGTAATTCGATCGGGACAATTCGAATCGTGGAGATGAAATGTTGTTTTATTTAAATTTTTAATTTAAAAAAAATCTGAACTCAAGATAATTAGAAGATATAGATAATTGAAGGATTACAAGATGATTGAAAGGTAAAACTGGGCTCTCCCATGCACTTGCTCGGTCACGATTATGTTCCGATTATGCCTTTTGGTCAAACTTACAGAGTTCGTATTGTAGTGGAGATAAAAGCAAAGTTAATTTCCGAAATTCATGCGAGTGCGCGAGTCAACATAACCGCTACTAAATAAATATGTAAGTGAATAAATAAATAAATAAATAATGGTTCATGAAGTTCGGACCGAGCAAGGCATGGCGAAGATGACGCGGAGCAGTTGGGCATCGGAAATTCGAGGAGTTCCGGTGCCGGATACCTACGCTGTTACCCGGGGGATTTATCGAGTTTATGGGGTGGCGTGCCGTTTCGCCTTCTGCCCCGACTTCCAGCAATGTCGACAAGCTGGCACGAAAAAAAAAACTGCGTCAGCGAGGTCGCGATGCCCTTTATGGAAATGATGATTTGTTCTGGCAAAGACAATACCCGAGGGAGCGCTCTACGGGTTGGATTCGAAGAATCCAGTTCAGAGACGAGGTTTTTACGACTAAAAGTTAAAGTCCACGAATCGTAGCGATAAAACATTTTTTTTTTTTTAAATTCCAAGCGACGATAATTGTTCATCAAGCTCGCCGATTGTGTCCGCTGACCCTCTTTGGTTTTTTTTATCTCCTACTTTTCGAGTCGATTCTCCGAACGCGGGGTAGTTCGTGCATGCGAGTATTCATCGAGTCACCGAAGCGTGAATTTGTGGGTTAAATCTCGTGCCAGTGGGCTCGTCCCGTGTCACACGTACGGAGAACCCTGACCTAGCTCCGCGCAGTGTTCCAGACATCTAGGAACGCCACTATCGCCCAGAGCTGTCTAGCGTGACACGAGGGGTCCGTTGGGACGAACGAGGGATACACGATTGAAAGGGGAAGAGAGGAAAAAAACGACATATGAAAAAAGAAAACATGCGCACCGAAATAATATCGTAGAGTCTGAAGCTTCTTTAGGGCGTGTGCCACAACGTTCGTTATTAAATGGACACGTGTAAAAAAATCTATTTTTGGTTTTTCCATTCTAGAGGAGTTGGGAATTTATATCTCGTGACACAATTCTTGGTGCATTTTATACAGAATAAATTGAAAACGACGAAGCAATTAATCCGCGAAACAAGCGATTTTTCGTTCTCTCCGGGAAAAGACACATAAAATAATAAAACATGGGCACCGAAATAATATCGCAGAGTCTGGAGCTTCTCTAGCGCGCGTGCCATATTAATAACATCCGTTATCAAATGAACACGTGAAAAAAAAAACTCTATTTGCAGCTTTTCCATTTCAGGGAGTTTGAGAATTTTCAATCTAGTGAAACAATTCTTGGTTTATTTGGTACCGAATACATTGAAAACGACGGAACAATTAATTCGCGAGACAAGCGATTTTCCTTTCCCTCCGAAAGTTCATCTAGGATACATGCCGTGTAGATTTACAAGAGCAGGGTACACACCGAAGCCCCCGGGCATTTGGAGATACAAGCCACGCGAGTATACAACATCCTGCGAGCCAGGGTGGAGGGCTTTCGCACGCAGGGCTGCTCAACCATCGGCAACAATTAAATCCAAGCTCCGTGCGAGAGCTTCGCGTGCGGTCCATTTTCACGTCGCCAGTCCGGTACTTATCGCAAGCGTGCAGCACGCACCCCCGGCTCCCGTTCGCATGGTTCAACATCCTCGGTACAATCGCAGTGGAGCTCATTGCGCAAAAAAAAAACAATACAAAAGCTGCTTCAATTCGAGACCGAGCTTTAACCCGCCAATGGATTCCCCTTAAGAAAAATAAAATAATGAATTAATTGAACACGCACTGAAGAGCTACTGAATCAAATAGCTGATCGAGTTAGCCCTTTCAAATTCTCAATTCATCAACCCTTAAATAATTGCAACGCGGCTGAAGCTCAAAGAGCTGTAGTGCGCATCGTTCAACGTGCTCCAAATAATCTCAGCGGTTCTCAACTCCGGTCGAGCGCAGCCGAATCAAATCGTTGATACTGTCGCCTTCTCTCCATTGTGCCACACTTGCGTCCGAAACACGGCATCCCTCGTGAGAAATTCGCATCCCCTCGAGTCCCGAGCTGCGTGAACAGTGGTTCTCAATCGATCATCGCGGAGGGGTCAAAATATTTTGTCTGCTAACTGATCATTAATGACCACTCTAAAATTGATGATAAAATAATTGATCTTGATGACGCAAAACCGAACGCCTAGTTTGTAAATGCAAACGAGATTAATTAATGCGGGTAAAATTGTCCCGAACGTAAATTATTGAATTTACGATGGAAACCAGCGAGCGTGTTCGGAGCTCGGAGGCCGGTTTTGCTGTTGGTGCGTCGGATGTAGGGAAAGGGGGTTGGTTTATGCGGAGAGAGAGTCTGTTACGCATAAATGGTTTGAAAACCCCTGGGAATCGACGGTGCGCATCTGGCCGTGGGCGCCCTAAAATGTCGTAGCCGCGGATGGAGCGAGATGGAGTAAAGTATAAAGCTGTGGGGGTTGCCGCACGGCACCCCCCATGGGCAGAGGAGAGTTAGCCCCGTGCAACCCCAACCGGAGAATCGACATTGCTCGTACACGGATGTCGGCGACATTGCCACACGCGCTGTGTTGCAGGGTTGGGGTGGCAACCCAGGAACGGGAAGTTCCGAGGGAAACGATACGATATAAATATAGTTCGAGGAGCGTGAGCAGTTGAAACTCACTGAGGTAACGATTTAGGCAATTTGGAGTTGGGTTCCATTTTTTTTGTTTCCCGGAAATCATGTACGGCAGAACTTCTATGAGGCTGATGTATGGAATGGTGAAAGGTTTTAGGGCTTTTGAGACCCAAAACGTAAAAGGGGTTCCTAACGACTCGGGCTCCAAATTGCTAATAGCGGACCTTGAGCTGACAAATTTCGTGCCCATGCGATGAGCAAGAGAATACTCTGAGAATACCTTGAGAATATTCCATAGTCATTTTTTTTCCATATTCGTAGGATGAGCCTCTCGTTAGGAGGGAAAATGGGCTTTTGCAGCGACAACGAATCTCATCTGCACATAATCCCTGGAAGGCGCGGTCGTGCGTACGCCTCCGGAACGCCGGAAGCCATCCGACTAATAGCGGCTAATGGACGTTTTTGTATCAAATCCTCGGGCTGGAAGGACAGCTCGGTAATGACAACCGAGGGGTGTCGAAACGTCTTTTGTGATTACCCGCGCGATGGCTCGTGAAACGGCAGCGGACGAAGTGACGGACGGGGCTTAGGCCCGTTTAGATCAAATCGAACGCAGACTCGAGCAGATAATTTTTTTTTTTTTTTTTTTGCGTGACTAACATTTACTGCCAAGGTAAAAATGAACGGTTTCAATATCTTATCAGCACGCGATTTGTATATATTTTAAAAAGTTTTTGTTCGTTTGTCTTTTTGTCTCAACTTTCAACTTTCAACTTTCAGGCCCGAATTATTCTGCACACAACCTGCTAGTTATCTATATTTTTGTTGAAGATATCAGGACCGTCGACTTTTGAAGTTGTGCCCCACCCCATCCCGACAACTTCGATTAAATTCAGTTTTCATTATACATCCACGTCGCGAAAAGCTCTCGAAACTTTCATCACGGCGGGAGGGCGCTTCTCATTTCGTTTCTCTTTTTCTCGTTTTTTTTTGTCCCTGCTTTACTCTCTACATCACTCTCGTTTTCACTTTCATCTTCCGGGCATAGACGGAGTACAGAGCAGACAGTCTGGCTATAGGCATAATGCACGGTAGATGTATCTTGTCCTCGCCATTAAATTGAACACACCTTTTTCCCTCGAAACTCTAGCTTTTTCGCTTTCAACGGCGCATCGACTTCGACTGTAATTCGACGTTCGCGCTGGACGACATTAGATTTTAATAACGGACAATGAGCGGCAGTTGCAGACCATGAAAATAACTTTTTCTTCCAACTCGCACTCGCATTTCTTTTGAACCCTCCGCCAGTTCTACATTCCGAACAATATCTTTAAAAAAAAAATCATTTCATCCTCCCTCAAACTTTCGACTCGATAATCAGACACGGCACCCTCGGCGGAACTTTGGGCAACCCTGGCTCGATAATTCGACGCCGTGTGCACAGTTATCGGAACTTTCAGCCTCCCTGGATCGAGTTACGGTGATCAACAGCCAACAAACTTGTATTCAGATTCTCGGCATCCATCCCAATCCCCACCTTCGTAGCAACGGGATTCCCGAGCGAAGCTTCGGGGATCGTCAGGAATTGGAAGAGCGCGAATCAAGCACCACCCGGACGGCTCGCCGGAGGCGTCGATGATGGACTTACCGAGCTGAGTTTGGTGCGCGGGGGTTGGAGCTGGTCGGACCTTGTCCGGAGGGCATCTTCTCGTGGCGGCTACGGTGGCGGGCAGGGGGATGCTCGTACCGCCCGGGCCGCATGCAGGCCCACCGGCGCCCGTCTGCTTGTTGTATGGCGATGGAAGTCTGAAACAAAGAACACAACCGGCAACGTTAGACCCGCTTTTTCTCGCTCTCTTCACCCATTCGGCAAATTTCTGGCGAGAACGTCGCGACCGATTACGACGAAGGTCGGCTGCGGCTGAAGGGAATCGCCAGGGGTTGCGGGAAGGAATGAAAAGGGACGTCATTGTGCGAAGGTTAGTTCAATCAGGAATCCGACGATCGAGTCCCATCCGTTCCCTTCCAGCTCCGTGAGCTCCTCCTCTTTTCCTCATTCTTCGCTCCTCCGCCGTCTCATTCTCAACCCCTCAGTGATCGGTGGGAGAGGATTCGGTCACTTTCTCCGCAGCCGATATCGTGTTCCATCGCAATCCTGGCCCGTTTGAATAATTCATCCCTCTCAGCGATTCTTTTGTTCTAGTCTTGTGCGACATCGGATACCGAGTAAATACCGTGGTTTTACGCTGATACCGGGAAGCCAAGATATTCGCCATGCGCACGACCTACGCGAGCTCAGCGGATGAGTTTGTGTTGCGTTTTGATGCAAAGAACTGGGTGTGCAAGTTGGGACTGGGCCGGCCGGTAGGCGGCGCTGATAGCATGCGTGTACACGCAATGCACGCCGGAAACTTTGTGTGAGTCACGCGAATAGCGAATACCGAAAGTGGGAAGTGAGACACATCGGTACGTTTGAGGGAAACGAAATGCGTCATCGCAGGACGGTAGAATCGTCAAAGCTTTGTTGGGAGCTTTCGACACCGTGGGCCAATTAATTTGTCCAAAATATCTGCCGTGACGGACATCGTGTTATCCTTATTATACGCTCGGAACCGAGCCATTCGCTCGCCGCGCATTCCCGCTTTCAGAGCCGGAAGCCGTTAAATGCGTCTCAAAGGCGAAAGGAAAAAAAAGGCTCGGAGGTGGAAGAAGAGTGAGATTCTTGTTCTCATAAACTGTTGAGCAGTTACGAGCGTTGCCCGAGGCTTCGGTCGAGAATCGCGCGCCGATGGGACGGACTGAATTATCCGGACCCAAATTTGACTCGTGAAATTCCATGTATTTACGGTAAAGGTGGTCTCGTAAATTAAATTTATCCGTCGTTTAGCTTCCTCGTGGAGGAAGCTGTGTTTTGTTTTGTGAATTATTTTTGGGATCTTTTGTAGCTTGTTTTTGTTGTCTCTTTTGATGCGAATGAAAGGAAGAGCTGAGATTGCACCTGCAGGAATGTTCCCTGTCCCGCATAGTCGAAGTGGTGGCCGGTTCCCTTTCTTTCGGTCGTGCACGAAACTGCGAAGGGGCTGGCACGGATCTCTTTCATTTCTTTTGTCGAGTGACGTCGCGTTTCGTCTCGTCATCGTTCGGGAAAAGGGAGCGCACGAAGGAATCCCTCGGCCCTTTTGTCGGACCGCGATTCTTTCCGCACGCTCGCCGACGAGCCAAAAACATCTTCGGTCGTGAAGTAAACGGTAAAAAATAAAAGTACAAAAAAACGGCTTTTATAGTTGAACATAAGGGTAAGGGTGGGAGATTGGGTAAGCAAAACTAGGTTCATATCGCGAGTTCGCACTCGAGTCGACTCGGATAAGCAGTGACGAGCCAATCTCTCCCGCTTAATTTTTTCGCACTCGAAACGAAGAGATCTCGAACGAAAGATGTTTCGCGAGCCTGCGGGAAAATGAAGAAGCGCGTTCGAAGGGGGTCGCGACGACATCCGAGAAGCTTTGCTCGGAGGGGGAGAAGGAAAACGAGTTCGGCAAACTAACTGGTACAGCGAGGGACAAAGCCCCGAGCCCCGAGTGGAGAGGAATATCGATGTACGACGGCCTT
Organism: Amblyteles armatorius; assembly: GCA_933228735.2. Taxonomy (NCBI): domain Eukaryota; kingdom Metazoa; phylum Arthropoda; class Insecta; order Hymenoptera; family Ichneumonidae; genus Amblyteles; species Amblyteles armatorius. Next base: position 9,908,061 of record OW121695.1, on the reverse strand, counting down.
CTCGAGATGACTCTCGAGTGGCTCGACGAGATACTCACCGAAGCATTAAACTGCAGCGGGGAATACCAGGGTGTAGAACGGAGCGAGCGGAAACAGAGGAGCGGGATTGAAGGGTGGTGGATTCTCGGTTAACCGCGCACCGAGTCAACACTCGGCTTCAACGTTCGAGGCTTAATATTACCTCGTGCCCGGGCAAATATTTAGTCTAATGGTGGCTGTCATCGTGCCGACGCGCCGTACGCGTTCAACGTTCTCATTATCCTCGCGGACGCGCTGTTCTCTGGATAATTATACGCATTGCGGAGAATCGCTCGAGTAGAATGTCTCTGTTAGGCTCAACAGAATAATTGAAATAAAAAAAATTAAAATAAAAAAAACGAAAATGTCTCGTCATTCCGCTGGCCGCAAGGGCGCAACCAAAAGGGTCAACGCGTACCTTTACGTGGTCCAATCTCATCGGAACTCGCGAGCACTGCCCTCTTTCGGACGGATTTCAAGGTTTCGATTTACGAATTCAATTCCACTGTCATTTTTCCGGATTTGCCTAACGCATTTAAAATTCCCTGACACATCCACGTTTTCCCCCGTCAATGTCCATCCCGGAACAAGAAACCGCTCGACCAATATTCTCTTTCGAAAGTCAAACTATCAGCGTGGCGATGAACTGTGTGGGCGCTTGCTAGCACACCTTATGTCCATTCTCTTCCCTGTATCATAAAAAAAAAAAAATATGGACGACACGTCGTTCTCATAATTCCGCTGAACGGATTTCAAGGTTTCGCTTTACGGATTCAATTCCACTGACATTTCCCGGATTTTTCTAACGCAACGTGAAACCCCCTCACATCTCCGGTTCGTCCCCTGTCATTGGCCACCCTGGAACAAGAGACTCCGGCTCGCCGCTCGACGAATGTTCTCTTCAGGAAAGTCAAACCACCGGCGTGGCGATAAAATATGTGGGGGCGTGCCAGCACACCTTACAACCATTCTCTTTCCCGTGTCTGCCATTTAGTCGTCGTTTCAGTCGACTAGCCGAGAAGAAGGAAGAGGAGAGAAGAGCGAAGATAGACCGCCGAGTCTACATCCACAGCGTCCCGAGCTGTGTGCATGCGAGAGTGCGATGCACGCACACCAGAGTGCGTCGGGTCGGAGCGCCGGACGGGTCGCACAATATTCGAACCAAAAAAAGGCGTGACACGCGCGAGAGATGTCCTGGCTACATCGAACGACACTGAAATAGGGAGAAAAAGGACACAAAAAAAAATAAAAAATAAATAAAAAAGAGTGGACAATTGAAAGGAATAAAGCGAAGAAGACCTGTCGTGAGTCACGGATGGGGCATTGTCGCGATGAAACGATGCGGTGACCGATAGTTCCTTTCTACAACAACAAGCCACTGCATATTGTAAAGCCCGATGAATACATGTGTACACATATAGCATATATATTTGTGTATTTAAGGAATAAAGGCGCAACAATTGAATACAGTGAATGTATGCTCGCTTAGAAATGAGCTAAAAATAAACAAACCGAGAAGATACTTTGCCACACCGCTGCGCTCATTACTACCGTTTGTGCGCAACTTTTCGGGAGACTTTGTGTATAGTCGAGGCGCGCAGTTTCCTCCGTGATAATAGTTCTCCGCTCGATCAACTCCGGACGTGTTCCCACATGGTTGTTTTTTTTTGTTTTCTTCTTCTCCTCACTTTTAGTCGCCGGCAATCGCGAATGTAGCATTACAGCTGCATTATTCTCGTGTGGGAATGCACGTGGCGAAGGCGGCGAGGAGGGTTTGAGACTCTCGAGGCACGACGACGATGCCGAGGCGCTGAGGAGGACTTCATGCAAATCTTATACGCACCTATCGCAGTCGCACACAATGATTTCTGTAATTGAGCAGGGCTGTCGAGAGCCGAGCGAGAGGACCGGACGGGCATTGTTGTCTGGAATTGGCGATTGTGAGATTAGCAGCGCACATGCTTACTGAATCGGTCGTTAGGATGCTCATGCTTAGGCGGCGGGAGGTAGAAACTATGCTAAGACCTAATAATAATAATAAAAACTTTTAAAATAATTTTTATTATTATTACCAGCAGTTACGTTGACTCGCGCGCTCGCAGTATTTGTGGGAGTGTCTGTGAGTACCCGTGAGTATCCGTGAGTATCTTGAAGTATCCGTGTGGGTATTCGTGTGAGTATCCGTGTGGGTATTCGTGAAAGTATCCGTGTGAGTGTCGTGTGAGCATCCGTGTGAGTATCTGTGATTATCGTTGTAAGTGTCCAATCAAGATGAACTTTATTATTATGTAGATTATAGTTATTATTAACCAACAAATTTTGCTTTTCAGGCGCACCGATTTATTAACTTTTATCGGGAGGTAAAAGAGTCGATGCATGGACTGCCGATTGAAAATACCGATAAGACGAGAGACGAGCTCTCGCGCCGAACAATCCATAATAACAGTAATCGTCGTAATTGTTGCAGTGAAATATCCCGTTGACGTAAATCAACGGTTATTTATTCGAGGGTGAATAACTCCCGGATGGGTTGAATACATCGTCGACGGGTCTGCAAATCATTATCGACACTTCAGTTGCCAACAAAAGGTACGGCGCAGCGTTTCGCACCCCAAAGTGACGAGCACGCACGTGATGCGTGCGAGATGTATCGCGAACGAATGAAACAACAAAAAAAAAAAAAAAAAAGGAGAGAAAGTATCAACGAAACCGGGAGAAGGTTCGATACGAGGCTTGGCAGGAAAAGCCGGTGTATCGCGCGTCGCTCCTAATAACAATTTGTCAAGTGGGAACAACGTGAGTGAAGGTTCGGTGAACCGGGGATGGCGAGGCTTTTTATCTCGCTCCAGTAGTTTTCGGTGTGAATACCGTCGGTTCCCTGTATCGGGCTCCATGGGCGGGTGGTACGTGTAAACGTCGGAAGCAACGTGTGAAATATGGTTCCGACGAGCGACGAGCGACAGACCCGCGTCTGTCGTGAGCTTGCGTGTATATATATATATATATTGCTATGAATATTGTGTACCTATGTGTAGATATATATACATTTTTTTTTTTTCAACGAAATAAAAAATGATGCCGTATAAATTTTTATTTTTCGAGCGCATTTCGCTTCCGCACGCAGATTTGAACAAGATAAATTGCACGTCACGTCCGCTAAATAATTATGCCAGCGAATATTTTTCAATTTTTTTTTTATTTTTTTAACGAAATAAAAAATTTATTCGTATCAATTTTTATTTCTCGAGCGCCGGTCCCTTCCGCACGCCGATCGGTCCGAGATAAATTGGATGTCAATGACAGCTATATAATTATGTCGGCGTACGTGTATTTTGTTATTTTTGTTTTATCGAAATAAAAATTTGATTCGTATGAACTTTTATTTCCCGAGCGCAATTCCCTTCTAGAAGCCGATCGGTCCTAAATAAATTAAACGTCATGTCAGCTATGTAATTATGTCAGCCTACTTGTTGTTTTATTTTATTTTTTTTACAGACAGTAAAAGGTTATCCGACCGACCGATCAACCTCCCCCGAAAATATGGGGCACAACTGCTTCCCAGAAACAATTCGTTGAAAGCCTGTCATCAATTTAAGTACACCATGCCTATCGGTCTCCTGGAAATACTTCATCCGTTGACACGAGCGCCAGCGGTCTCCTACATTCCATATATTCATCACGGAAGCGTGTATCAAACGTAAATAACGAGGCGCCAGAAGCTTCGACAAACCTTCGGAAATCTGCCTGAAATATCGTGTATAACTGTAGAGCCCGAAGAGTTGCGACGACGGCGACGACCGGGAAGAACGAAGAGTTCCAGCGGTTCCCATCGAGACTTCTGCATTGTAACGAAAATGAAGCGCGCGGGTGTATCGATGCGAACGAGGAAGGAAAGAGAAACAAAACGAAACGACGGCCGAACCTCGTCGCCGGGCCGAGTTAGCGGGGTTGAATTATTTTCGATAGCGATCGGCAGAACCGAAAAAAAAAAAAAATGTGAAAGCGGATACCAGGCACCGCAGACTGTTTTTGCTCGGTGCGGTGAGACCGGCAGAAATCTCCGGAGGGCGAAACCCTCCGGGTTTTTCTAGCTGTCAGGAACAATATCACCCGATCGGGTGGAACGGTCCTGAAGGGGGGGGATTCGATATTATTTACAGTGCAATATCGAAAATTAATGTCCCCGACCGCTGTGCCTCGCCAATTTCTTCGTGTTCCCAACCCCGCGCCCGTTGGGCCATCACACTGTACCGGCGGTGGTGGTGGCTGTTGCCCGGTTATCAGCCCCAGGTTTTTAAAGGGAAGCAGGCTGACGCAGGATTCTCCGTTTGCAGACTTCAGCGCGCTTCTCGCAGTTCGAAGCTTCCAATGCGCCTCAAGAGATCTTTCTGGGAGACAAAGGACTTAGGTCTTGTCTTCCATAATGATTCGATCCAGCGTTTCGTCTTCAGGAGACATGGCTCAGAAATTTCCGCCATCCTTACGTTCCGCCCGACAAATGGGGCAACGAAGTTTGCCCCAAGGATACCCAAGACCAGAGATGGAAGCAAATGGTAATCAAGGCTCGATTGATCCAAACGATTCCTTCTGTCTTCGACTCCGTCGTCTCATCCGTCCGCTGCTCCCTCACCATCGCTGTCTCGACATTCAGCCCGCCAGATCGTACTCAACTGGGTGATTGAAGAGCCGCACCAGGTCTCTTACCATGGTGATCCAAAGGAGAAAGGGAATACGATCGGACGAGCACGTGTATGACCGGTCGAGCCTATCGTGATCGTTCGAGCGGCCAGGAGACAATGAGCAGCCTCCGCTCGGCTAGGTCGTCCCTGTGTGCAGTACGACCTAGCCTCTGATACGTGCAGTACTATTGTACTACGCATTGCGAATTCAGCTTTGTAGTATTTCTATCACAAGGGCGAGAGGAATATACACGACGACCGTCTGCCGCTCCGGGACGAGGGACGACCTGGTGAATAGGGATTTTACTAATTACCTGTATGTTCGTCCTCGCGCCCCAACCTGGTCGCCTTCCACCCTCAGTAACGCTACCCTCCGCTCCCTCCCGCGGCCCCGCGACGACGTGCTTGAAATTCCTGCGCCGTATCGATCTACCATACCGCCCGCGTATATCCTTCCCGCACGGATGCTACGCTTTCGCACGGTTCGCTGGTTCATGGATGCGAGCGAAATCGGCACGGGAGGATTTTGCATAGAGCACAACGATAGACGACGGGGGAGAAAGTGCGTGCAGCTCGTGCACCGGCGAAAACGACCGCTAACGAGCGTTTTCAATGCCCGATACTCGTCTCCGGATCGGAGCACTTTCTTGCCGCCGTTCGCCTTCCGCGGAACTCGTGAACAGTTCGCGGTTCATTGGGCCGCGCCGGAATCGAAGCGAAAACACTCGGGACGGAAGTTTCGAGGGTGGGATATTATTCCGGAGTTTGGGTGACTGACAGTTTCGGAAGCTTTTAGTTCCCCTTCATCATCGGATGGATCGTTTCGGTAATGAGGAGTTCTCGTGCGGTCCGGAGTGCTCGAATATGAATCCTGGATACCCAGGAGGATCGCGGATTTGGTAAAAATAAAAAACGTCCAGGAAGAAAGTTCGGTTCGTGTGCTTGGACAAAATAGCACGATGTTACCTAAAGATGGTAACTTCTTCGAGGGCAAAGGAACCAATGAGATCGCCAGATTCCTAGTGAACGGCTTTTCAAGCTGGCAGAACCGCGGGCTATGGAAAAAATGGTCCAGAGGGAAAGTTTGCTTGGTTTTGAACCCCGAACACCGTCCAACAGTTTCGCGTTGATCCGGCAAAGGTTCACCGATACTGAAGCGCAAGAGACCAGCGAGAAACACGAGTGTTCGATCTATCCCATCTTTCGCCGGGATTGCTCAAGAACAGCGCGCGACAGCAATTATCGCGAGCGAAAGCGTTCCCCGGCTCCGTGCATGTTCACCTTCGTCTCCCATGTGTGCACATTTTATTTGTAACCCGCATACGTTTATCTGGGAGCTCGGATCTAATTGCCATTTGCTTGATCGTGCTCGACTTTGCTCAGCGTCCTTTCCTGTGGCTCGTTCTCCGCTGCTCTTTGCTCACTCTACGTTCACAGCGGTAGTCTCGAAGACCGGCGCCCCGTGAGCTCGGAGACTTTTTTTTTGAACCAGTGATCGCTGCGACGAGCGATATTCCGGTGGCCTCACACGGTCCACCGTTCGTTTCCTAGCAATTAGAAGGAATGTCGCCCGGCTCGTTGCACTCGACTCGCGAACGCGATATGCATCTGTCCGTCCTGCACCGATGTGCTGTGCTGGTACGGCAATTGTATTCAATAGCCTTCCACATAGAATCCGTGTGTACCGAATGGATTCAAGTCGCTCGTTAATCCAATCGTTAACTATTTTATTAAATTTTCCATAATCCTGTGACGAATGTTCAGTGTGCGTTCCAGGATATTCGAGATGTGTTCTGGTCTGTTCGGCTAAATCGAGAAAAAGGGTGCGTTCTTGAATGCCAATCTGCTCCGCCGTTTATTGGCCAACGATACATCCGACTCTTTACGCGGGACACATCTCGTTCGTTTTGATAACAAAAGAAGGCTTATCAGAGCACATTTGTGTAAAAACTGAAGGGTGTATTCTTGAATGCAGCACAACGGATTTGATTTGCGTGTGGGTCGTAGTATTGATATACTTTTTTTTTATCGACGTCGATCCCAGCCTGATACAGACCCGCAGATTGCGGTGTGGAGATCCGGTTGAGAATCCCCTCGTCGAGACGACACGACGAGCCGTCTTATTTGCCACGAAGTGAGGCTTAATTAATAAATTATTACGATCATACTCGAGGTCCGGCGCCGGCGGGTTCCCTCTTTTTCCTTTCATTGGAGATACACAAAGAGGTAGTGGTCTGCGTGGCACTGAAGTGCAAGATGTTCGGCCAAGAAGCGCACGACACAGACCTTCGGGAACTTATCGCGAGAGTGGTTCCCGCGTCCTCCGATGTCTACGCGCTTTCGCGATTTGCCTCAGCGTCGCCTCGTGCAGTTCCCGGAGCGTTTCGAACCTCGATTTATATCCACTGCGAACGGAATTTTTTTTTTTTTTTCCTCGACATTTCCTCTTGAATTTATGCTCGGGACTTAAAAATTGGGTCCTTTCGGTTGCGAAGATGTCCGCAGTCCTTATCCCCCTCCGGAACACTCGCTGGTCTGCTCTCGCAAGCTATCTAAATTTATCTCGGCTTCGGTGGTGAGAAACAAAGTCCGCGGGTCTGAGAATCCAACAGGACAAGAGCGCTGGACGGACACGAGCCATTCGTGGTATTGCTTTATGTCTCGTGAACGCGCGCGTCGCATACACTCCGAGCTGTTAGTGTGTTCTTTTTTGTTTGCCTTACATTTGTATAATGCACGAAACGTGGTCGCTGGGGACGTATGCATACACGACATTCGTCGCAACGCCGCGCAATTATCCCTAATTGCTCGAATGAATTAGCGACCTCGTTCGCGCGAGGCATCCGAGACGAGATGGGCGAGCAAGAACTCCGCCCGGCCCCTCGCGCGCGTCAACCCGCGAACGTCTACATCTTCGACTCTTCTGGCCGAGACAAAAATCGAAAGATTGCTCGATTCTTTATCTAACCCACGTGGCTGGCAGGGGGTTCGACAGATTTGATCTGTCGATCGAGTTCGAACTTTATGAAAAAATTTTATTTCAAATTTTGTTTCAGACTTGATTTCCATCTTGATTCCCAATTTCATTACAAACTTGAATTCAAACTTGAATTCCAACTTGATTTCAAATTTTATTTTAAACTGTATTTTAAACTTTATTTCGAACTTTATTTCAAACTTTATTTTAAACTTTATTTCAAACTTTATTTCAAACTTTATTTCAAACTTTATTTCAAACTTTATTTCAAACTTTATTTCAAACTTTATTTCAAACTTTATTTCAAACTTTATTTCAAACTTTATTTCAAACTTTATTTCAAACTTCATTCTAAATTGAGGTATTTCTAATGCTACCTAAAGCCAGCCGCAAGAGTTCATTGCTAGAACCATATGGACCGGTTCGGAACGGTGCATCTTGTCAGACAGCGAACCAGCGCAGCATCATCTAATTGCGGCTTCTCTCAAGGCTTCGGCGATCGCGGTTTGAACTTGTGGCCAGTGGTTGATGTGCCTTCACTCTATTTCCCGGCTGACGGTGAAACTGTTTAGCTAAGTGAAACGTCAGGTAGAACACGGGTTAATGTGACGCTGATGGTGATCACCGTCGAGCGGCCGACCGCCTTGAACCGTGTCTATCTGCTCCGTGTCAAATCCTCGCTTTGGTTAATCGCAGTCAAGGGTCAGATCGTTTTGTCTCGCGATACTAGAAAGAATTCTAATGAATCTACGCTACGGCAACGTCGTTGCTTTTAGTTGCTTCGCGATATCTCGCGATCCCATCTAAAGAGGACCGTCCAATTTCACAAACGCTATGCAATAAAGCAACGGTACAGCGATCAAACGATATGTACTCGGTTGCTGATGGTACCAAATAAAGATGACAGATAAGTCTCTATAGGGTACTCATGAACATTCGTTTTATTATACGAACCGCTCGCGCGAACCTATCGTTTGCCTAAATGTCGTACGACCTACCTGAAAAAAACCTCTTTACCGAAAATTACTTTCTTACACAAATGTCCTGCAGATTAGGATCCAAGATAAACCTCGCTCGTAGAGGAGTACTTAGGGTAAGTGACCGTCCAAACGTCTGCAAAACTGGAAGGCTACGCGGAGTGGATTGAAGCGAAGATACCGGTTATTCGGAACACTCCTCCACTTTACATATATATCGTTGCGGATGTACCAGGTATGAAAAACCCAAATGTTGTATAATTTCGCTCCACATTAAATATTTTTGTAGTTTTCAATATTATTGTTCAATATTACGGATGGTCTTAAACCATCGGTTATAATTGCATTTTCGAGCTTGAAAAGCACCAGCACTAGGCGAAAGTCCGTAAGGGAAATCGTCGAGGAAAGCCTGTCGGAGCGTAGAGGAGTACTTGGGATAAGTGGCCGTCCAAATGTCTGCAAAACTGGAGGTTATATGGAGTGGATTGAAGCGGGGTTACCGATTGTTTGGAACACTCCTCCACTTTGCATGCATAGCATTACGGATATATGAGCTATGCGAGCCCCCAAATGTTGTCACCCTGCTGTTGTGTCCTTATTGTATAATTTTACTCGATATTTAATATACCCAAAAAAATGTATATGTCGTAAATGTATATGTATATTGTATATGTATGTGCGTAAAAAATTGATATTTTGCCTATTCTTTCGAGTTTTCGATGTTACTGTTTGCAGATGGTTTCTCCGAGCATCGGTTATAATTACATTTTCGAGCTTGAAAAGCACCAGCCGGCGAAAGTCCATTCGGGAAATCATCGAGCAACGCGTGTCGGAGCTTCGGGCCTACGGACGTAAGGTTTCGCTTTCCCGAAGGCTCGCGGGCGCACTTTCGCAAACGATGAAACGCAGCCTCCGCACTCTAAGTGCGAACGCGTACACGCGCGCGACTCCGAAAGTCTATTTCTGCGACCATTCACATCGAAAACATTGACTCACGCCGCTCGTACGTGATCCACGCGGGATGTCTTTGAACTCGTTTGCTAAATAAAGAGGGCACGGGGAGGGTCTACCGCACTCGGTGAGGAAGAGATGGATGGATGGATAGGGAAATAGAGAAAGAGATATATACAACACGTGCCCAACGAAAGACGGAGAGTTTTAACGCGTGAAATAATCGCCGGAGTCACGGGAATCATAAATCACGAGAATTCTGCTCCCGGACCACGTCTCGGGATACGGAGAAAAAGAACGGGAAAATCCGCGCCCGGAGTGGCGGAGATAAAGAAAGGGAAAAGGGGGAAGGAGGAAAGTTTAAGAAAAAATTAAATAATGAGCGAAGTGGAATACGAAATGGAAAAGAAAGTGTAACTTATATATACGTATGTATATATAGGAAGAGATAGCGTTTTTAGTCACGCGATGTATAAGAGGAAGCAAAAAGATCTGCTGGCTTTTTTCTCGTCACTATTAGTGAAGTGCGAAAGGAAGTCTAGAAATTCTTATTTTTCAAGTTAAAAAAAAGTCTCAATAGAAGTAAAAAATAAAAACTTCGAGGAAAATTAGCCACGTGCGCTTGTAGACTCGCGTCGAATGTCGCAGGTATATCGGACACCGGGTGTGCGAAACCCGGCGGGTCGTGTGGGTGAGGCGAATGGATTTTATTCGAAACTCGTGCTGGCTTGTCCGGGAAGACGGCGAGAGCGCATGGGACCGGTCCTCCCACCGGCGCAGGTCCCGGTCGGGTCGTAATTCGTTTCCGACGGAACACAGTTTGTGTTTACTTTTTTTATTCTCGTTTTTTTTTTTTTTTTTTTTTTTTTTACGTAAATATAACATATCTCAGCGTATAAATGGCTTTATCTTATGTTCTTTTTTTCATTCGACGCTAGGCACGCGAAGGGATCGTTCTCACGCGATGCTGTTGCTTCTCAGAATGAAAAGTGCTCCGGTACCTCTTTCCTTCTCGTTGTTCGTCATTTCTCTTACGGGATTTTTTTTTGCTCGGTGTAGAGGCCAAATCACGACATCCCGACGGTCAAATTGGCTCACTGGGTTCCCACACTTTTTCAGAAGCACCCAAATTTTTGTTTTTACGCTTTACTTTTTTTTTCTACAGTTCCGACATTCCTGACGGATTACGAATTTCGTACCTACGAAATTCGCCGTAAGGAGTCTCCCCCGATTCGCTCGGCGCGAAAAAAGGTGTTGAAGGGGCGCAGAGAAAAAAAAACAAAAAAACAAAAAATCGTCCCGGACTCCGCCAACCGGTATTCGAGGGCCCAATGAAGGCGGAGGAGGGGTATCAGCGCGAGTAAAGCGTGAGAGGTATGTAGGGCCGTCGCGCACTACAACGCGCTCGTCGCTGAAGGGGCTGCTGCGCGAATCTGGTTTTTAATTTTTTCCATCCCGATATAGATCGCCACTGGCAGTCTCTCAGTCTGCGCCTTGCGCGAGCGCGACCGCGTCAGTGTATAATTATAAGCGTCTCTCTGTAGCTATGTGTATATAGTATAACGCTACATATACACACACACATATATACATCATATATGTACATTTATAACGTACGCGAGGAGAGTTAAGCTTATATTCATATATGCATTCGAGTTTGGCTACATCGTGCTCGCGGAGAGAAGGAAACTCTGCGGCATGCTGATACGCGCGTTGTCCCTAAGGCCGCGCACTCAATCTTCGTTCCCATCGCGAGTTCAAAATCGAAGTTTTTATATATAGCTCGAGACGCCTGCCGCTATATGCGGTGCACCTTGAATATTGGATACACCCTTTTTCACATATTTATGGGATTTTTTAAATTTTGTTTTATTTATTTTTATAAGAATGATTAGAATTTGAAACATGAGATGATTTATAGATCGACGGGATTATTGCCGATTTATTTCAAGGAAGCTTTGTAGGTAAACTCGTATTAGAGCCGAAAGGCACGCCGCGACGCTGCCAGACTCTCCTGCAACAGCATGCAGATGAAAATCCTTTTTTTTTTTGTTTCTCGAAGCAGCGAGTTTATAAAACGGCAAACCCTCGGGCAAATTTTACGTCGATTATCGGAGGAATTTCCGGTACTGGACGCGACGCGTCGGCGGTACGCTCCGAGAATACGCGTAACGGTATCGGGATTTTATGCGCGCAAGCTCGCCCCTGCGAACCCGGTACATTGCGAAGTTAAAGTAACGAATGGAGGAATAATAAATGGAAGAATCACTAAAGTAATGTGAACATTTATAAAAATTAAAATTAAACAGATCCAACCAGTAAACAAAAAAAAAAAATTAAGACGTTAATAATAAATAATAACGAATGATGAAAATAGTGGAATTGCTAATCGCAATGTTTGTCCGGAAATCTTATGCACTCCCGATAGTGTTTTACCGCCTACCTATAATATCTACGTAGTAACAGGTATTCATGATAAACCAAGTGTTACCTGTGAGTTTCCGGTGGATTTAGCGAGCTCCCCGTTTTCCGGCTATTGCCGCTTATATTAAAAATTAAACAGATCCTACCAGTAAAAAAAAAAAAAAAAAATAAGACGTTAATAATAAATCATAACGAATTATGAAAATAGTGGGAATTGCTAATCGCAATGTTTGTCCGGATATCTTATGCACTCCCGATAGTGTTTTACCGTCCATCTATAATCTCTACGTAGTAACAGGTATTCATGATAAACCAAGTGTTACCTGTGTGTTTCCGGTGAATTTGGCAAGCTTCGCGCCTTCCGGCTATTGCCGCCGCTGCTTCCGCTGTTTCCCATTGTCCCGCTCTCGAGTCACTACTCCCTCTCTCACTCTCTGCTTCCCCCTTTCCCTTTGTCTTATTTCTTCCTTTATCCTCTGTTTTCACGAGCCAACGATTTTTTTTATCCTCGGCAAGATACACTCTCGTAGCTTTTTTTGCATTACGGCGGCAACTTTTATTCTCTCCTCGATATTCTTTTATCCTCGAGTCACCACACTTTTTGCAGAACGTGATACTTTATACATCCCACGGTTTATTCGCATCTTAGATAACCGAACCGCCGAATTTTTTATATATTTTTTTTTAAACATCCAACAATTATTTTACGAAAAATAAAAAATAAAAACATTGAACGATGATATTAACATAGCGGCGAGGAAGTTTGACGTGACCATGGCAACGCTCGAGATGCGCGATCGGCGGCCGAGAAGCAGACTGGACAATCCTTGACAAGCCGTCAAAGACGATCGAACATGCTTGAATTTCAAATGAAGCACGAAACAAATTTTGAACTAAGTTTTCTCAGTCCCGAGATTAAAAAATCTCATCCAATCATTGGCGCGTTAAATAAAGAAAATAAAAACCATCACTCACTTCATTTTACTATTAATTTTCTCCTACGTTTTCTCGAACATAAAAAAAAAATATTGGATTCCTACATTCGGCGCTGAGAATAAAAAAAAAAATTTCGCCCCGAGACAAAAAAAACGGAGTTTCGGAAATCACGATGTCTATGCGCAAGGTTTTACGGCGTGCGGCACGCGGTGCGCCTCATGGTGTGCGACCATGGTGTAGGCATCGTTGATGGCCCGTTTCAAACTGAACCGGAGGCCCCGCGACCAAGAGAAGCCCCCGTGTTTTCCCCATTCCCGTTCCCATAGCACGTGGCTCTCGACTCGTTCCCTCCGTCTCTCCCTCGTCTCGTCGCGCACTTTCCATCCCTCTCACTCTCCCCCGCACGCTCCGTTCGATATTCCATCTTGCTCCATCTCGCCGGAGCATACGCACCCGATTCACCGCAACCCTAGCTCTATCCCCTCCTCTCGATCCTCGCGTATCCCCGTCCTCGTTCGTCCCGCAGGGGAACCTCAACTGTATCGTTCCGCTCTCGCTTAGGCTCATGTCGAGTCACTTTATGTTCCCGTCCCGTCATTCATTCTCCCTCTCACTCGTTATCTCGGTACATAGTATAGATATATATTCACTGGGTGTCCGAGAACGATGGAAGCTTTTTTTTTTTTTTTTTTTTTTTTTTTTATTATAACGCAATTTGGCATCCAAGAAGCTGAAGCTTTTTCCCTCATCGCCGCTCCGTGTGTGTTTTGTCAAGGATTTCTTTCTAATCGGGAGCTTGCGTGAGATAGTGTGGGCGAAAATGAATAGGGCAAGAAGTTTTTATTTTCAATGAAATTAAAGACGCGGGTTAAGACTTCAAGAAAAAACTTTTGTTCGATCGAAAATTAAAAAAAAATACCGGTTCAAACTTACGCGAAACTGTAGACCTGAGTGTGGCTTCAGCCTGGAGTAAAATTCTTTGAACTTAAAGTGAGGCAAATACTTTAGTCCGGTTCGTATATCCTAAACCTAAACCTAAACCTAATCCTAAGCCCGAACCTAATCCTAAACCCGAACCTAAACCTAAACTTGAACCTGAATCTACACCAAAAACAGAAAACACCGAATCAAACTTAAGCAAAACTGTGGACTTCAGACTCGAGTAAAATCCTTCGAATTCGAAGTGCGGCGAAAACTTTGCATCGGTTCGTATATCGAGACACCCAGTATACACAAAAGCCTGTTCATCGCGTTCTCTCTGACCCCCCCTCCTCCATCTTTCTCCCTCCCCGCGTTATATTCTCGCGTACAGGGAGAGACAGAGGGACCCGCGAAGTAGCCGAGAGCGCACACAGCCTCCCTCGTCCCGTTTTCCCTTGGTCCCGTCCAGCCAACCGGATTACTCGCTTTCTCCCGGGACGGGCCAATGTCCGTCCGTTTAAACACCCCCGCCCGAGTCCGGAATGTGTACTGCATACAGTATATAACATAATCCCCCGCAGACGCTGGATTTTTGAACCATTCTCATGCTAATGCCCGTTCAGGCCGGTCCCGACGGCTCCGAGCCGCCAAACCGGTGTCTCTCGATGTGTGCGAGCCTTTGCCCCGTGTGAAACACAACGAGAGTCCTGCATAGTTACCATTCGTAACCGGTGCCGGCTCCGAACAGGATACCGGCCACGAATACTCGGCGAATGACGATTTTTTTTTTTCCTCGCTTTCCGTATTTCTGTACGGACGAAAATACTGGTATCGTGAGTCGGGCAGGCGGGTTTCGACTCCTCCACTTGGACTAAATAAAGTGGCGCTGCGTCTAAGCCGCGGCACGATGAAGCATTGTCGGTATGTTAATGCGCGAGGTCTTCACTGGCGGACGAGACCCTCGCTGGCAAGATCGTCCTGGAAGAAGTTTTCTTGGCTGAGAAAACCGAGACGGAACAACCCCGAAATTCGAACCCTCAGGACACTTGGGTCGATTGCGATTAGTTAGGAACCCTTTGCCCCGTGTGGAAGACGCATTGTCGATATGTTAATGCGCAACGTCTTCAACACTGGACGCGATTCTCACAGGCTCGATCATCCTCCAAGGAGTTTTCTTAAGCGAGAAGACCGAGACGACGGCTTTGGAATTCGAGCCCTCGAGCCGTCCCCCGGGCAATGAATTTAGAATCGATGTTTGGACTCTGTGGGGACACTTGGGTCGATTGTCATAAATAAGGAAGCGCTTTATCATGGGATTTAATAATTAACGGGCGGAGCAGCGAGGCTCGTCCGTGGAACATAATTGCATGTTTCATGCAAGATTTGTGAAAATGGACTAGGTTTATCGATAGTTTGTAGCGGTGAGTCGACGGTCCTTTGTTTCTTGAGTCTTAGTCGGCTGGAACGGATTTTCAGTGGTACTGACTGACTAGAATGTGATCTAAGTGGTTTTGACCGCCTGGAACGTGTTTCAAGAGGTCTGGACCAACTGGAACGTGTTTCAAGAGATCCGAACCAATTGGAACGTGTTTCAAGAGGTCTGGACCAACTGGAACGTGTTTCAAGAGATCCAAACCAATTGGAACGTGTTTCGAGAGGTCTGGACCAACTGGAACGTCTTTCAAGAGATCCAAACCGACTAGAACATGTTTCAAGCGGTCTGTATTGACCGGAACGGGTTTTCAGCAGAAACTTCGTTTCCAGCGGGTGCTTCGACTACCAAAATAATGACTTGTGACTCTCACAAATACTTCTGTCGGTCGTTTCCGCGAGGCAACAGCAGCTTCAGCCTCGCGAACCCGAAGAATTCCTACGGAACGCGTGAACGCTTTTAACGCAGGGGGAGAGCAAAACGAAAAAAAAAAAAAATCACGAAATCCCGTGGAAACAGTGGACCGTGAACTCGGACTCGGCCGCTTAGCAATTAACCATGGGCGTGAGCGAAGTAATTAAAATATTTGAAGATTGAAACGGTTGCGCGCAGCGAGCGGGTCGGACCCGCTTCAGAATGCGCGAACTGGTTCGAGGTACGCCGGGCGGTGTTGGTTGCCCACGTGCAGGGCGCAACAACACCGGCTAACAGGCTTACGGGCGAGCGTGAACTCATAAATAGCTCGGCAAAAACCCGACGGGGAGGGCGATACATCCACCGTGCGGAATAATATTCGTAAAGGGATACGGCGCGGACGGATACGAAGGCCCACAGGTAGTGGTGCGAACACGATTATAACCGGCGCGATCCCCGGCAACGTACGGCTTGATTAACGGAGACGTTAATGAGCGCGCGCGCCGCGCGCGGTTCTCGCCGTCCGGCTCGGTTCCGCCGGGCTCTCTCTCCGTTACTCCGGCTCGTTCTCCACGTCGGTATCGATTCCGGCCTACCGACACGCGACGACGATCCGCCACACAGAAGCGAACGAGCGACAGACCGGAGGATCGAGAGGTACAAGAGAAATACGATAAAGTAACGACGAACGAGAGGATAACCGGCCACTTCGAGGATCATACATCTTGCACCGCAGACGAAACATTCGCCGGAACTTGTCCCGCCATCCGAAAACCTCGGCGACGATCGAGAGCCCGAAGCTCACCGAGCTCTCTCGGTCCCCTTTCTTCATCACGGCTTAGTTCATTGACTGTGGATTATTCACAGATTTATCGCACGTGCATCCAGAAAAATAATTTGTTTTACGGGCGCAAGCCAATCAGATATATATTCAATTTGAGTGGATATTTATTTGAATTACATGAAAATTTATTTAAATTAAGTAAAATTTTATTTGAATTGAATAAAAATTCATTTGGATTAAATAAAAATTTATTTGCGGATCACCATTCGAATAAATAATTTTTCTATCATACATCTTGTACCGCAGACGAAACATTCGCCGGAACTTGTCCTGCCATCCGAAAACCTCGGCGAGGATCGAGAGCCCGAAGATCACCGAGCTCTCTCTGTCCCCTTTCTTCATCGCAGCTTAGTTTATTGACTGTGGATTAATCGAAAATTGATTGCAAGTGGATCGTCAAATTGACATTCCTTTTCGTTTTGTTTATGAACGTCGCTCAACAACTTTCGGGCGATTTTGGGATCTTCGACTTTTTTTTAAAAATCCGACTAACGAATTTTTTGCAAATTATGGCCGGGAAGAATTCAAACTTAAGGTATTCATTTAAAATAGAGTCGCGGTGTTAAGGATCGCTGCCTTTCCGATGCTATTGCCGTTGCAAGAGGGTACGTTTACTCCAAGCTTAAAGGAGAGTCCGGGTGGGAGCTCTCTCGAGTGGTCGCGACGGCTCCGGCCCATTAAAACGTCGCTTAACATTTATGAGATCCGCAACAGAGACCGGGAGGCCGCCGAGAGGTCCTTATGAATTTCATACGTTCCGAGGCGAGGCTCAAACTCGCCTTTGTGTCTGTTACCGGGTACTTGGCGGCGTTGGATATATCGTAATAAAATTTCCCCAAGAATGTGCCAAGTACGTGTTTAACGTCGGAAGAAACCCGCTAAATGATCCGCTGAATGAACAGGAATTCTATTATAAGAACCATTCTGTGAAAAGCAAAAGGGCCAAACGCACTGTCCGGTTTCTTTGAAACGGCTCGATCGGTGATCGACCGTCGGTAACGAGGCGCGCAGCCGTATCTTCCAGCGGCACTGAATGCACCGTCGGTAAGGTAGACTGAAAATTCTTACAGTGGGTAACTCAGAAAATTACTCGGATTCGACTCAGACTCGACTCGAATTGCAATGTCCCCGATAGAGATTTTTTTGTTGTCGCGATATTTCTATACCGGTCGCATGCAGTCAGTGACCAATACGTTAAACTCGGAGTGTCATGTAAATACAAATTTTCTATCTAAATAGTATTTACGAATGAGAATGCGACAATATTCACAGGAAACAACCGAAAATGTAATAAAGCAGAGTGCTGTTAAAAAAAACAGGCTTATAGGCATATTTACATCTCTACCACTCACAACTCTAGCAGAAAACATCGCTGCCATTTTACCACTCTACCAAAATCTCTACCAAAAAGTATAAAAACTCGACCAGAATCAAGATAAAACTCTTCCAGACTTGAAATAAAACTCTACCGGAATTGAAATAAAACTCTATCGGAATTGAAATAAAACTCTATCGGAATTGAAACAAAACTCTTCCGGACTTGAAATAAAACTCTACCGGAATACAAGCCCACCGTCTGGCCTTGTATACCGGTCGAGTTTAATTTCATTTCCGGTACAGTTTTATTTCAAGTCCGGTAAACTTTTATTTTTATTACGGTAGAGTTTTGTTTTACTCTCTGGTAGAGATTTGGGTAGAGTTTTAATATGGCAGAGACGTTTTCTGGTAGAGTTGGTATGTGGTAGAGTTGTCAGAGTCACCCGCTTTTATCCATCGAGTGCCGCGACCTGACAAGACCGTCGTCGATTGTCGCATTTCCAGGCGGAGCCCTGCATTACCGACAGCAGTTAATTTCCCATCGGACGGTGTCCGAAATATTTGATGGATCGTGAAATCGTTCGGTAACTTACCTTGGCATGTCTTGAAGCTGCTTGGCTCGCTGCTTGTGGCGGGAGAGGGCGAACAGTAGAGCCAGCACAGGTCGCAGGGTTGATCCCGTTGACAGTTCGCCGGGATTCACCGCCCCCACGTCTGCGCCGAGGACCCTCAGGGCGCCCACGCAGAGACTCACGTTTTCGACCTGCGCAACACAAACGAACAAACCTCTGTAAACCGTGTCCAAAAAAAAAAAAAATCCACATGTGGAAATACTCATCTAATTTTGTACACCCTACCCGGATACACGTGTACGAAACGAGAATGCGCATTGCGCACCGGGGAATCGATGAAGTTTTTTTTTCGCAGCTGACTCCGCCGCCGGCGTTAATTTCCCGCTCGAGTAACGAATGCCTCCGCTCTCCGGGCTCTCCGAGCTCGGGCGTACGAGCTTTTTAACAAATTAAAAGACCCCCATGGCCCGTGCACCGTGGGCCGGAGAATCACCGCCGAGAATATTGCAGCGGCCGCGCGTTGGTACGAGGGAAGAACAAACGACCTACCCCGCGCACAAAATCGTGCACGCCAGTCCATTGGTGTTTGACCGAGCTCTCGCCGGGTGGACAATGATAAAAAATTGAACGACTGAATGCAAGAGGCGGGTAATAAAAAAAAGAAGAAAAAGTGATTTAGCGCACGCACGAATAAGAGAGGACGGAGCGGTCGTTAATAACGGGAAGCGGCGGGGTGCGGAATTGACAACGAAGCGGCACGATCCGTCCCTTGGGTTACGATGTATGACTTCCCTTCCTACTATAGGACGTCCCTGTTCTAGGTTTCGATAAAGACAAAAAGAAAACCGCGGATTTCCTCCCGGGAAGCGGCGAACTGGACAAAAAGAATTAATTCCATCACCGATTGATTTGACCCTGGGCTAACGCGTGTTGGTGTTTCAATGATTAAAAATTGAACGACTAAATGCAAGAGGTGAGTACTAAAAAAAAAAAAAGAAAAAAAAGTGATTCAGCGCACGCATGAAAAAGAGAGGACGGTGCAGTCGTTAATAACGGACAGCGACAGGGCGCAGAATCGTGCACAGGCGAACTGGAATTGACAACGAAGCGGCACGATCCGTCCCTTGGGTAACGATGTATGACTTCTCTTCCTACTATGCGACGTCCCTGTTTTAGGTTTCGATGAAGACAAAAAGAAAACCGCGGACTTGCTCCCGTGAAGCGGCGAACCGGACAAAAAGAATTAATTCCATCACCGATTAATTTGACCCTGGGCTACCGCATGTTGGTGTTTCTTTTATTTCCCACCCGTCAGGGCAACGTCCAGCGTGCGCTGATCGCATCAGGAGTGACGAGTGGCAAGTGGAAAATTGATTTACCGTCCGGCGGCGGTACAGGAGAGTCGCCTCGCTAATTATGGACCGTGCAAAGTCGAGACAGGATTCCCCTCTATTTTCACCTACGGACCGCACACGCACACCAACGACGACGGCGGCGACGAGAAGAAGAGTGCGTCATCCCCCGAGGGGTTCATCGGTCTCTACCTTCGCTCCCCGAACGTTCAAGGGTACATCGTGTCGCTGGGTCGCTTCTGGGCATGGAATCGCCGTGTTCGATGCCTCGTCGCAAGTACCTATCCGCGAGTTCCCATTACGGACGACCGTGTTGATGTCGGGAAGACGTTCGGCGATCGAAACATCGTCGGCTTTATCAACGATGTTTCGGACCTTTGATTTCTCGTAGAGGAAAGTTTGTGTTGGGGAAAAAATTTGTTTTCAGGATTTTTTATGAAAATGGGTTGAGAATGTTTCAAAACGTCGAGACATCATATTTGGAAAGAATGTCTGGATCGTTTTGCAGTGAAATAATATAATGAGAAAGTTAATGTGCAGGCCCAATTTGTTTTAATTAATTTCGTTCTCCAAAAAAATAAGTCGAATTAAAAATATCAATAAGGCAATCCTGTCCGGTAAATAATTAAGTTCGATATTCGTGCGAAAACCCTTTTCTGAACTCGTGTCATTTCAACACTCGCCTTCGGCTCGTGCTGCAAACTCACACTCGTTAGAAAATGTTTTTTTCACGCTTTGCTACTATGTTGCAAAACATTCCACGCTTGTGTAAATATTATGATCATTCCACGGGGTACGGTAAACAAACATTTCTTGATAGGACCGTATGTTCATTGGGTAGTTGCGTTCAAATAGTGTCAGTCATTGGGTTTCACCTATTCACACATTGACGCAAGTGACCTCGCATAATTTGCTCACCAGCGTTTTTCCAGAATATATTTGGAATATACGAAAATTTTTGTTATCGCTTTGTTTAATAATCATAAATCAGTCAATGCAGCTGTAACGACACGTCAGGAAGGCTAGATTATTCGAAAATTCCTTAGTACCAAAATTAATCCCGTTTAAAAATAGATATCTCGCAAAACATTCTCATTGGCCGGTTTTCCGTATATAAGCAACCCGAGCATTCACCTAGGCACACAGTTCTACAGCAACAACAGAAACAAAGACGCAGAGCAAGGTAGAAATCAACTTCAAGATGAATACAAAAATTTTTGCACTGTTGATCGTTTGCGTTTTGGCTTCAATGTCAGAGATTGCTACTGCTAAAAGTGTAAAACCTGTGGGTGAGTTATAGCAATAAGAATGTAGTCCGAATCTGGCTATTTAAATTATCGCGACTGAGAAATGTCCGCAAAAACCGTCTTCTCATGCAATTTTAATGTATTTTTCTCTCAAAGATATTTGCTCGCTGCCAATAGCAAGTGGGGGAAAGTGCGATGCTAAAGTTGAATTACGATATTTGTTTGATCCTACTACCAGACAATGTCTAATGTTCATATGGAATGGATGTGGCGGCAATGCCAACAACTTCGTCACTAAAAAGAAGTGCTATGAAGCGTGTGAAAACACAATAAGTAGCTCGAACTAGTACTGAGAGTAAGTCCGATATGCTTGAAGATGCAAACATAAAATTTAATGCCATGCGCATTGTCGCGTACGCATTGTGGTGTAAACCCATAAAAATCTTATTGAAATACTTAAATGCAATTAGAAAATGCGATACATTTTCGGATAATCTTGTTCTGTTGATCTCTGACAGGAAAGTCAAATTTGAACTCGTTCCTCGACGTCAACGCTCGATCCCACTCCTCGAGCGCTCTAATAGTACATTTCGATACGAGTGCGAAAAACCTTTTTCTGACCTTTTTCTTTCAACGGCGTTAAAATCGGACGAATGAGGAACGGCCTCTAATGGGCTGGATTATCGACTCCCATCGATGCTCATCGTCAGCCGCACCGAGAGGAAAAATCACTTGCTCGATAGCTGCGACATAGGCGACAAGTCGGCCCTCAAGGAGTCTCGAATAGTTATATATTTTGTTAAATTGATTGTCGAACTCGTAAGACGTTCTGTATAAACTTTTTTCCTCAATGTGAAACTGCAATTGTCAAGTAAATTGTCCGATTCGCCGGTTAATAAAATCGTACGTGAATCAAATACACAGATTTATGTTTCGCCTGTACACCTTTCCGTCTACTCTATGGAGTATTGCAAATTCTCTCCATTTCCTCTGGTCTGCCAATCCAACTCCCCTGTGATCGTCTCATAATTAATAAGCGGTAGTAGAGTAATATTGCCAATAGTAGTTTATTGGTTTTCTTGAAACTAATTGGCACGAAAATTAAGTTTAGAGTGAAATAAGCAAAACTTCCCATATCGTCAAACTAGAGCCCTGGCAGCCGTCGACCCAGGCCGCGTCAGGTGCAGGCTTCAAGATTTTTTATTAATTTTGTCGAATAGAAAGACGCCTGTCTCAATGTAATACCGTTAGGGGTTGTTTTCAAACTAATTTGCAAATAAGCGATTGGACATTTTGAAGGTCTCGGCGAGTAAATAAGGAATTAAAAAGAACAGAAAGAGAGAACGTTTTTTTATTTTTTCGAAGTTGTAAGACAAAAAATACCAACCGACGATTCTGTCAAGTAAATTTTTGAGTTTTTTTATGCTTCAAATGTTTGCGTCGAACGAAACAGTCGTTTGTGTAAGGTCATGGAGTTTCATCTATTCCCATATTGACATAAGTGAGGTTGCATCATTCGCTCATCGTTTTTGGTTTGTTTTTGTTTTCCAGAATGTGTAGAATGTACGAATATTTTCCTTATCGTCTTAAATCATAATGATAATCAGTTCATACAGCTGTAAAGACTCGTCAGTAGGGTTACATTGTTGGAATGTTCTGGAATAGTCGACAATGCTTGCTTAGTGATAAAGAAAACAAGCCCCACTCGCAAATAGATGTCTCCCCAAATTTTCTCATTGGCCGGTTTATCATATATAAGCAACCTGAGCATTCACCTAGCCGCACAGTTCTACAGCAACATCTGAGAGGAAAACGCGGAGCAAGGCTTGGAAAACAATTTCAAGATGAATACAAAAATTATTGCGCTGTTCATCGTTTGCGTTTTGGCTCCGATGTCCGAGATTGCTACAGCTTATGGTAGAAATCCGGGTAAGTTGTAGCGATAAAAATATGGTCGGACTGTGGTCATTTAAATTATCGCGACTGAGTTGTGTCCGTCAAGACATCTTCTCATGGAATTTTAATGTACTTTTCTCTCGAAGATATTTGCTCGCTGCCACGTCAAAGGGGACCGTGCTTTGCCTCTCGTATACGATATGCCTTTGATCATGCATCCACCGAATGTGTACCATTCTTATACGGTGGATGTGGCGGAAACGCTAACAACTTCGTCAATAAAGCGGCGTGTCATCGAGTGTGTGCCCGAAGTTGTAATGCGAGCAAGTGCGATATGCTTGAAGGTGCAAGTAAAAAAAAAGTGATGCCATACGGATTGTCGCGTGTGTAAACCCATAAAAATAGTATTCAAATATTTAACGACCATCGGAATATGCGATGCATTTTTCGGATAATTTTTTTAATAATTTTTTTTCGTTTTGTTTTCTAGGTTATTTTTTTATTCGTTTCGCCGGACCATTATCACAAACCGCACCATGATAGTGGTCGTACTTTGGGGATCTGAGGCGGTTACGATAAGAAGAGTGTGTCAATGACATCAATTTCGTTTTCGCGAATAGCGAATATACCGTTTTGTCAACGCTATTTCGAACTTTTTTTTGTTTTTGTGTATTCATTTCGCCGGATCGTTATCTCGAACCGCGGCATGATAGCGGAGGGACTTTGGGGATCCGAGGCGGCGTGTAGGTACGTACAAGTGGGTACGACGTTTCTGGTTCCGCGAAACGTGACCGCCGTGACCATGCTCTCGCTGTTGGTCGCGACTAGCACGCGCACCCGCGGTGTCCCCTGTACACCTTCTTTTGTTTCCATTGTTCTTGGAGCCTCCGGCGGTTTTCTCTCGGTTTCTCCTCGTTCCTTCGTTCTCTGTTAGTCCCACATCGTACCGTCTCACTTACGAGACGCTTAGCCAGAAAACAAACCGCACGTGTAACGCCGGAGAGCGGACCGCCACCGATGAGTCACCGGACAATAGCCGTACGTGGTACACACGTAGGTGCAAAGCGACCGACCCGTCCTGTGTAGGTATAGCGCTACAGGGGGTTGAAGATAAAAGCGTGCGAAAGCTCTTTCCTGCAAGGGTGAGTTGCCTTTCATCGGGGAAATATGGATCTCCAATGACTGGACGACAAGCATAGATGCAACGATGACGACCGAATCTCTGCCGGTAAAGTGGAAACGAGTACACTGAGAAAAAGAAATTGTTGGATTGAGCAAATGCGCGGTGACATACGTTCAAAGGTGTATTTTGTTCGTACAACACATATGTTTGTTTCAATCAACGAATTTTGAATATATGGAAGCAAACAATCGTTTGACAAAACAATGCTTTATTTGTACTGAACAAATAACAACTAATTTTTTTTCTCAGTGTAAGGAACATTGACGAAACTTGGACCAGACTAGCTTGGTCCAACTTGATCCTCGCCACTCAGGGTGCCATTTTTAGCCATCACTTCCAAGGCTGGACCAAATCCGGAGACTTTTCTTCAGCCGCAATTAAGAGCATCCGATGACGCTCAATCACTTCGATCGTTATGCAAATGAATTCTTACACTAAGTGCAAGAGGGCCTTAAAGAGCCTGATGAGTCGCCCGATTGAAATATTCGAGATTCCAGACGAGATGTTGATCGGAAGACGAGTCAGTGTCCTCCGCGTCGGGACTCTAACGAGTCTCGCAGCAGAGTCGTCGCCTCCAATTTCGGAAGTCGTTTTCGCAACCCCTTTCAATTTCTTCTGCAGCTTCACTCTCGCTCGTTTCTCGCCAGGTTCTTTTGAACTTCTTCCCTCGACCGAACCGCTCGATTGATACCGCGAAGACGAGGAAGAAGGCCCGACGGAGCTCCTCCGACCCGATACACTTGCATTCTGGAATTACCCTTATGGGAGGCAGGCCTTTAGCGGACCCGAGTTTTTCGTTGCGTTCCACTCTCCTGTAGCCACTCTCGCGGCATGTAATATCGGCGCGTTACGGATAGAAAAGTGTGTACAGATAGGAAACTGAGGACTCCTCCGTCGCTACCTTCGCCGTAGTTCACCGGCCTCCTTATCCTGTTCGTCCTGCTATCTCCCCGGTCTCTCCCTCCTCCCCGACCCTCCTGTTTGTTTCCAAGAGCCGTTCGCTCCGCTCGGGCATCAACGAGAGAGATAAGAATGTCGCGCGCTCTCCCCAGAGAGTCCGCGGATCCTCCTCGTCTATCCGCTGCTATGCCAACGCGAGAATGGAAACGTCCTGAACCATCGCAGCCCAGAGTGGGGGGGGGGGGGGGGGGGGGGGGAGAGGGAAGCGAGGTTAGGAAAGCGAAACGTCGTACATTCCCTCAGTCCTCCCGAGCCATCAGCAGAAGCGAATAAGATTCGGAACCCGGGCCAACGAGCACTCTGCTACGACTGATTTAACAGGGAGGTAGCTAGAAGCTTTTATAGAATCAGCGGCAACCGAACCTATATCTGGTTCGGCCGAGAACGGGGAAAGCGGCAAGGAAATACCGGTTTACGGGGGGTCGCTCGTAAAATTGGATTAATATAGCAGATACCGTGAAGCGGAGTCACCGGAAGCGAGGAGGACCGACAGTGTCGGGTATGACGGAGGATGCTCACAGAAAATGGAAAGTTTTGTGAAATCGAAACCGAGAGTGTTTACTTGATTCCGACGAAAATTTTCGCCTCGGATTTCGGTTGCGTCAGGCACGGTCGAGGAGGCCCGTCATTGCTCAACCGGCGGACCCCGCTGGTTTCGCGGATCGTTTATAAAGTACCGGTAAGAGGGCCGTGCAATGAACGCTAGTTGGGATCCGGGGCACCGGCTCCGGGTAGACGCAGGAGACATGTCCTCTTATGGTAGTGTCTTCGTTCGCGGGGCACGCTCGCCCGGACGATTCAGCGAGCGCGGCACCGAGGGAATCAGCGCAAAAACGAATAAGAGGAGAGGGGAGAGAATGAGAGGAGAAGGAGATCCAACTAGGTGGATGGCGCCGTACGTGTATCGGGCTTACCGAGAACGTGTCTCTTGCAATGCGCAATTCACATAAAAGCATATTGAACCCCGGAGAATGGGAAAACGAACGAACGGAAAAGAAAGCAAAGATTGGAAGATGAGAAGGGACTGGGTGGGAAAGATGATGGGCACGTGTAGGTACGAGAGACAATCGCTGCAGAAACGATTCCGCACCGACAATTCGCCAGATACAGTTATGGCGAGGTATCGGAGACCGAAGATTGCGACGCTTGCGCATTGTCCGGATGGAACTCTGATGGATGGAAGGAATCTACGGGTCCCGCAAACATTGACGCTCGATTGTCTTTCCATTGAGAGATTACGGAGGACCTCTTGCCTGTGCACGCGTCTGTGTGAGTGTCTTGAGTGGACGGTTGGAGGGACCAGCCAGGTCGGGAGGGGATCGATTGCGCAAGAAGATACCGAAGAGGCGGAGGGATCGGAAGATCCTATCTGTGGTGAAGATAGAGGTATAGCCGAAAGCCGCGGAGAGCTGAGAGGGAGCCGGCCCTCCCGACACTTCGGACGCCCGGCAGCAAACGGAGCTCCGGACTTACGGATCGCAGATTGGATGATGGAGAGGCTTCATCGGGTTACCCGGGTCAACATGCGGTCACCGGTCCACGCAGCTACACCGGCCCCCCAGGAAATCTCCGGATGATAAACCGGATGATTCGATTCAGATACGACATCGATCAAGGATCTTCGGATGCGAACAGGATCATTAAAAAACACTTACAGATCAGACACTGGAGGATGGAGAGGCTACATCGGATTTCCGACTCAACACGCGGTCGACAATCCACGCAGTAACACCGGCCCGCAGAAAATCTCCACATGGTAACCGGATGATTTGATTCAGATACGACATCAATCCAGAATCTTCGGACGCGAACAAGGTTATTAAAAAAGTATAACTCCAGCCCTGATACTGAACGGAATATTCCTTGAACTGATGCTACATGATCGATATGATGATCCTTTAGGACTTTGGTGTTTGTGCATTCGTATCGGTGTCCGCCCCGGGCCGGAGACGGCAAACCTGATCGAATAAAGGTATCGAATGAGCACGCACAGACACAAAACACGAACGTCGGGCATTGTGTGTCGGATAATCTTATTACACAACGCCAATGTAGCCCCCGGGCCAAGCTCGAGCTCGTTCGAGGTCTCGCGCGGGTTCCGGATTCGTGATCCAGCCTACAGCGTTTCCCGTTAATGTTCGCGTGATCGAAGCTGTACGACCGAGATAGTATGGATATTACGTATCTGATATCGCATGCGGGTACACAGTCTACTTCGGCTACGATCGCGACGGGGGATCGATTGTTTAGGAGTCGTGCATGCATTCGAGGCTCGGTGCAGGGACGACGTTGGTCCAAATCCGGAAGGAATCATGCGCAACCGATAGACTTCAGCCGTCGGTACATCCGCTTCGTTTCTACCAGATGTCAAAGTGGATGTCAAAGTGGATGGCAAAAAAGGGCCGTAGGATAGTTTTTGACAACTCCGAGCTAAACTTTTATTCTATTCCACAAACCAAGAACCCACCGTATCAGTACGGAAGATCCTCTTTCCCGGCTAGCCAGAATTCCCACCGCCGACCTTTAATCTCTGTCTCCGATCGTTCTTCGCGTTCCTCTTATTACCCAAAGCGACGATGAGAGACCGTACGGTCCATCCCGCCCGTTTAGCTCGTGCTTAATGGTGTCTCCGTGGCTCCACACAACGTAACGAGCTACTGTGTCGGGGACCGCCCGACGTCACCCTAATGTTGCAAGGGTGATGGAAATAAATGATTCGAGCAAGATGTACTTGGATTCTCGAGTCGTTCGAGACGAAGTCCGGAGTCACCGAAGCGTCTTTGAAACGGAATATCCCGAGAACGTTCCTGAGCGTATTCCTAATGATGCGCCGGAAATCGTCCTCGGCCTCCCGCGACTTTCGTACCGTATCAGAGATATCCTTGCCGGAGGTAAAATAATTTCGCAGTTCATAGCTCGGTTCGGCACGAGCACGCTATAGAGCCATTACTTTATTCGCGACGTAAAACCATTTTTTATATCGGTCCCACGAGGAACCGAGCACAACGATGTACACGTCTCTACCGTACTTTTTTTTTCCGACTACACCTCAGAATACACAATTTTATGCATCCGAGTATTCCGTACTATCCGGCAGGCAAAATAAAAGAAACGTCTACGAGTCTCTCCCCGTTCACTTTGTAGCCGTGTCCATGTGTGCGCTCTCCACCAACACTTTGTCTAGCCTCGGTGTAGTTTATGTGTGCGCGAATTTTATGTGTTGCCTCTATCTACCTGCCCGGAGAACTGGAGGACCCGCGCGATGGAGTGGGCACTAGAATGTGGTTACCGAGCGGTAGACAACGAGTACCGGGGATTCCCCCCCCCCCCCTGTCCTTCCTTTTTTCGTCGACAAGCTTGCATGGTTAAGCTCTTTCCACTCTTTTTTCTTTCCTCAACCCCTCGAGGAACTCGCTCGCCCGCCACGGGGATGAAAAAAAGAAACATTCGAACTGAGCGAGACCGGGGTGACTCGAGCCGTTTCGTCATTTCACGTTCCAATTCTTATTTTTTTGCTTCCCGTTCCTGAGTGTCGCGTCGATTTTCGCTTTGACACACGAGAGAGAGACCTTGTGTGTCTGTAATAGTAATTTGTGATATTAGTGCGATGAAACTTTTTTTTATGAGTGCTGCAATCGCACGAGGTCAGAAAAAAGTTTTTCGCACGAGTGTCGTAATCAAATTTTACTTCACAGCACTGTAAAAAAAATCGTATTAATTTTTCATCACAATTGTGTATTGAATTTAATGTGCCAGTTTTTGCATAGAAACTTCCGGTTCGGCATGTTAAATTTACAATTTTTCTTTACGGTGAAGGTGTGAAAATGGTTTGCGTGCGAAAACTGCAATTTTCGCACCGAGTGTAATAAAAACAAATTAGAACGCGTCTGGTCGATCCCATTCTTTATACCGGGCCTGAAACCGTTTGAATACCGAGTGTGTCAAGTCGCCCCGGTCGCCTCTGCCGCGCTCAGCGGCGGAACAGCGCGGACCTTCGTCGCGGCAACGAACCCCAACCCATCTAAAAGCTCCGTTATAGGATTTTCGGGAGATACGCGAAACCGTGTTCAGCCGACGGAAACGCATCGTAAAATTGCTCGGGATTAATTAATGTCGTATCTACGTGCGTTTTATGTATGGGGTGATACAGCGTGCGGAGAGTGCGCGGCTTTTACCTCACCGACGTTTTTAACGGAATGCATTCCTACTTCATTAAAGCTTCTATCAATTAAAGCCCCGGTGGACTGAATTTACATTAATCTTTTCTGCAATTTGCCGACTTCATTTCTGCTTTTATTTTTATTTTTATTTTTTTTGTTTTCTGTCGCATTCGAGATTTTATTTTACGGATTAAATTGGAAGGTTCCGAATTGATTCGACGATTCGTGAAAATTGTAAATAATTTTTTTAATTAAAAAAAAACATCAGAATATTTTCGCAGATCCATTATCCGTTTCTGTTTCTCTACTTTTCACTCGTGCCGGTTAACGCGTGTTTTTCACACGTAAAAAAAAAATCTCGAGCTGGCTGTTTTTGCGTCACGCAATAGAGGGAGGAGACGCGATGTTATTTTTAGAAGAAGCGGCTTCTCCGTCGTCTCGAGGAGAGTCGGTTGCGTTGGCGAACGTGTGTAAGATCCATCGGATTTATTGCCGAGGCAACGGAAGGCGATCGTCGCGGTAGCCAAGGTTGATTGATCGTTTGATCTCGGTTATGAACACCGTGCGTTTCAGCTAACGGTTAATTGGTTGTAACTAATTACGGATGATTGTGATACGAAGATTTATATCGGCGGACTTGGCCTGCGCTATACCGGAGGCGGTTCCTGCCTCGAACTAACTCGGGGGATTGCACGAAACAATTTATCGGAATCGAGAGAGGAAAACCAAGAAAACTTTTTCTTCCTCTCGCCCAAAACCGCGCGTTTCATCTAACGGTTGATGTTCAGTGTGTTGAAAACATTGGCAAGACTTTGTTTTTTATAACTTACTTTAATTTCAGTGAGAAAGTATATTCATTTTTCATCACAATTGTACATCACATTTACAATTTTTTTTTTTTAACTATGTAGCATTACTATTGAGCTTCAAGGTAAAAAAGTGCAGATATTATTATAATTCATAATTGGGTCTATATAATTGAGGATGGTCTTGATACAAAAATGTATAGCGGCGGACTTAGCTTGCGCTAAACCGGAGGCGGTTCCTGCCTCGAATGCACCAGTTCATCAGAATCGAGAGTGAAAAACCGAGAGAGCTTTTTCTTCCTCTCGCCAAGTTCGATCTTCCTCCGCGGTCGACGCGGGCCATGTGCAGCGGAGTTATATTCGAGTTCGACTGTATTACAACACGACGAAGATGCCGGGGGTTGCACGAATGAGGTGCTAGTGGGTTATCCCTGTCTAAATATATATACACTCTGCCGTTCGAGAAAGCAGCAGAAACATCGGAGAGAAGCCGGGCGGACCGTCGAGGCTCGCGTCGAAAATGCAACGCTCCAGTCATCGGACGCGGTACAGCTTTGCAGACTGCCGGGCGGATCGAAACCAAACGCGGACACGGGGAAACACAATGCTCGTCCGACTTCTGAGCCTGGTTTAAGTGGCACCGTGGCGTGACGATGCGAGATCGTCGACACGAAGAAGAAGGCACGGAAACGTAAAGCGGACTCCGATGAGCGATGGCAATACAACTAAAGACCACGCAATACTCCCTCGCGTTCCGCCCAACCTGAAACCAACTCTGATTCCAACTTTCAAGAGGTCGATCTTTCGGCGATATTGAAAAACCAACCCTTATATGTCTTGGATGGAAAGTTGGTTTGTGGTTGGACTTTCCGAAAACAACCCAATTTTCGTCTCTATGTCTAGACCACCAGTAGCTCTTGGCTTATACTTTTCGTTTTAGGAGCATCCCTCGCAGACCAACCAATCGTAAGATGTTGGGCTGAATGTGAGTTGTTTTCTAACAATCTGCTCCAACTCAACCCGTCGATTCTTGCGCTAAACTGACGGCGATTCCAACAATCTGGAGGCTAGTTTTTGGTTGGTATTTCAAGAGCAACCGTTACATGAGTCGGATGGAAAGTTGGTTTACAGTTGGACTTTCCGAAAATAATTAAAGTTCCGACTCTATGCCTGGTGATACGGTTGGTCTTGAAATACCAACCAAAAACCAACCTCCAAACGGTTGGAATCAGCGTCAGTTCAGCGCACGAATCGACTGGTTGAGTTCGAGCAGATTGTTAGAAAACAACCCAAATCCAACCCACAGTTTTACGGTTGGTTGGTCGCCGAGGGATGCTCCTAGTACGAGAAGTCCCGAAAGGATCAATAAAACATCACGACGATGACCAAGCAAAGGGAAATATCGTGGCTATTAAACAGGACAAGCGAAGGGAAGAACATGACCAGCCAACGGTTTCGCGGAATGTAACGGTCGGCGCTGTGTTCCCAAAGACACTCCTGCGCGCGTGAGCGTGATCTCTTTGCCGCTCGATCGAAAAAAAATAGCCTGCCCAAGAGACTCCGGATGGGATGAAGGAGTGACGAAAAAACGAAAGAAAAAAAAATGGCTACCGGTAATTACCGCGGGCAGGGCCGCGGGGCTTTCGCATCCCGAAACAGGTCCAGCAGTGCCGGGGACAAGGAACATTGTGCGTTTGTCGATCCGGTGAGTCGGCGTAACTGTTATAGTTGTTACGACATCGGGCACGCTTGCGTATCACCATTTCTTCTTTCTTTATTGCATTTTCGTGTCGCGCGATGCCCGTACAGTTATAGTTATATCCGAGAACTCGCGCTTTTTAACGAACCCAAATCGCGCCACGAGTGCGCTCGCGTTCGGATCGACGCTCCGGTGAGAGTGCAGCTGTTCCGATAGCGCGCTGGAAGGCTTAAAGTCAGCGGAGCAGCACGTGCGCCACTCTTCCAGAGTATCTTCGAGCACCCCCTCCATTCAGATACGGATAGCCGCTGCAGCATCCGCTACCGCATCGGATGCTGCGGGTCTCACGAGTAATTTCCCCTGGTGCGCTTCGTTAGGTCGATTTATCTTTAATTCATGTCCCGACTGGCTATCCGTTTCACGGAAGTTTAATGTTTAAATGTGAGATTGTGGTTATCGACAGGAAACCTTTTCTAGATTAACGGTCGAGTGGAGTGTACGGGGATAAAGCGCGGATCGATTGGGTGGGTCGTCGAAAGATTGAAACGAAGAAGTGAGTAAGTTTCGAATTGAATCAGGAAGGAGCGTTCTATTTACGGGAGAAGTTAGAAACCTTTTGTGTATTCATCGGTCATCGAAAGATTTTTTTTTTTTTTTTTTTTATTGTCATTGGGCTTCGTCATCGAAAGATTGGCCGGCGAGAATTTCAACTAAGGTAAAGGTCCCAGTTTCGCTATAGGAAGGACCATCGTTTCTCAAATATTTCATCAAATGTTTTCCGTCAGGAATAAAAATGTTTTAGAAACGAAGAAATGAGTGAGGTTCGAATTGCACGCGGAAGGGGCGTGATATGTGCGGGACAAGTTACGGTGTATCTGTTTGTAGTGTTATAGTCGTAGTTGACGCTAATCCCCATCCAATAGAGCTGTCGGTATGCCGTACCATTTACCAATCCCATGCAGCAAGCACCGAAAGCCAATAAAAACTCGGCCTCAACGTCCTCGAGCGAAACTCGGCGAACGCGGCGATAACGGTTATCATCGGTTTCCGACGCAGGATCCGATGATCGAGCGAGATAAATTAAAGGCGAGGCCAGTCCAGTCTTTTCCCTTTCGTTCCAGCGAAGTTTGTTCCGAGCGAAGGTCTTAAAAAGTTAACCGAGATTTTAAACGCCACCCGCAAGAAACGTTCGCGTTGTGTATTGCCAGCTTGTATTGTACAGGAATTGTATGCAAAACTTAGCTAAAACAGAATTAAAGAACGCGATTCGCGCGGACAGAAATTAAGACGTCGATGTGCAAATTTATTTAATGTTTTTTTTTTCTATGGAAAAATGAAAAGATAATCCCATACAGCAAACACCGGAAGCCAATAAAGACTCAACGTCCTCGAGCGCAAATCGGCGAACGAGACGATAACAGTTATCATCGGTTTCCGTCGCAGGATCCGATGATCGCGCGAGATAAATTAAATTCGAGGCCAGTCTAGTCTTTTCCCTTTCCTTCCAGCGAATTTTATTCATACTGAGGTTTTCTTTTTTTTTTTTAAAGTTACCCGAGATTTTAAACACCACCCGCAATGAATGTTTCCCCTTCGTTCCAGCGAACTTAGTTCCGGGCGACGGTTTTTTTAAAAAGTTACCCGAGTTTTGAAACACCACTCGCAATAAATGTTTCCCCTTCGTTCCAGCGAACTTAGTTCCGGGCGACGGTTTTTTTAAAAAGTTACCCGAGGTTTTAAACACCACCCGCAATAAATGTTTGCCTTGTTTATCGCCGGCTTGCGTTGTGCGAGAATTGTATGCAAAACGTGCCAAGCCAGAATGAAAGAGCGCGATATATGCGCACAGAAATTACAGCGTCGGAGTGTGAATTAAAAAAAAAAAAAAAAATGAAAAAATAAAAAAATATATGAAAAGAACCGGGGAAACTCTCACGTGCGAATAGTGCCAAGGACCGCCGGTGATATTCGCGTTGCGCAATAATTGTGCTCGACCGTGTGCTGATCTCGGGGGCAAACAGAGCCAGCCGGGCGTTTCGTCGTACGTTCCGCACGTGGCTCTCGCGGTTTTTCCTTCTCCTTCTCCGCACTCCCATACACTGTTACTCTTTGTACGCCGTGTTGGTATCTAACCCGCAGCTAAACAGCGAGAGCAGCGCGCAACGGAAGACTGGCGCTCGTTGCAGGCAGTCGCATAACTCCGCAACGAACTGCTTTCGTTCCAGGCGTTGGCACATTGTCCCACATTAAATCGAACAATGAGTCGACTCTCCGTCCTCATGGATTTTTATCCTTCAAGCGAAATTATGTAAGTTCATCGCAAGTGTCAACATTGCGCCGACGCACTTATTGACGTCCTATATATTTCTGGAGAAGAGCAAATACTGATTTTTCCAACCATATCAATTTTATTTTGTAACTATTTATCCATTCAATTATTATTATTTATTTAATTTTTTTTTTATTAGCGTGACCGATAATAACGTATCCGCACGTGTATCCAAACTCCGTATCGTGGTAAATCAGGCGTGTCAACGATTGCACCGGACTGGCAAATCCGGATTTGTCTGACGAGACGATTTTTATCATCATTATGTAATTATGTATGCTTTGAACTGTTATTATGATTTTTTTTTTTTTAATAGCGAAATGTGTACACATGTGTCTGAGAGCTCAGTATCGTGGTAACTCACGTGTGTAAACGATATCACCAAACGCAAATACTGATTTTTTCCAGTAATTTGATTTTCTTCATAATTATTTATCCTTTGAATTATTGTAATTTTTTATTTAAATTTTATTTTTCAATAGCGTGACGAAAACCTATCTGCACGTGAATCAGAGAGCTCAGTATCGCGGTAAATCACGTGTGTAAACGATAGCGCCGGTATTCGTTGGCGAGCGAGTGGTGAGGGAGGGATGGACGTTGCCCGACACGCCAACTCAAACGCCGCCAACACGAATGTCCCGTAGATACCGAAAGCAAAGAGCGTATAATGCACACGGTACAGCGAGAGTTCCACACGTGAGGCACGTATAGAACGCCCGATGAGACATCGCCCGCGGTGCATCATTCGCTGACTAATTGCGCGGACTCCGCTGCACACGCTTAGCTATGCAATCCTCCGCGTGTATACCGCGGATAAGTGCTACTCTCGCCGGTACTGCAGCTCTCGCGCCCGGTCCCATTCTTCTCACAACCGTGCTCGCGAGCATTTTTAAATACCGCGAAGAAACAAGCATTAATTTACGCGGCGCGCGCATTGTACGACGATTGCGACTCGAGTACGACATCTGGCACAAAAATTTCGTACGTTCGCTTCTATTTTTTGACGATTTCGTCCCTGTTTCGGTCATGATTGTTTCCGCACGCGGCATACGCAGACTTTGTTGCGCGCGATCAGCGTGCATGCCGCGGATAAGTGCGGCTCTCGCCGGCTTTCGTGCTCGGTTCCAATTTTCTCGCAAGCGTGCTCGCGAGGATTTCTCAAATACCGCGAAGCGCAAAGCATTAATTTGTGCTGAGCGCGCATTATCCGACAATTGCAACTCGAGTACGATATTTGACACAAAAGTTTCGTGTGTTTGAGTTTTTCCTTTTTTTTTACCAATTCCATAATTGTAATTCTTATGAATTTCAAAATCTAAAGAAATTCATACTTATTCAGAAAAATGAAGGAGTCGTTGTCATAAAAAAAAGTCAGCTTTCCGGGAGATTTTTTTGAACAATTCTCGGATGAGTTGGGTGCTTCGGATGAAGCGCAGGCTCTTTCAATCGAAGGTCGGATAAGCGAGGTTCTACTGTGCCTTAATTTACGCTGCGCGCGCATTGTCCGACAATCGCAACTCGAGTACGACATTTCGGCACACAAATCTCCTGCATTCGCTGTTTACACGTATATCTATATATATTTATTTTTTTCGATTTCGTCTCCGTCCCCGTGATGATCGTGCGCGTACGCACCGCGCGCACGGCCATACGCCAGTAGCATGCAACGAGTTGTCGATTCTGTCGAACGTGACCGTTTTTCAAACAGCGGTCGAGCCCGAGAGAGCCCGGGAACGTGAACTCGCGACGATCCGCGTTCCCGGGATCTCACGGGGTCCCCGGCGGAGCAGCGTGCAGCAGCAGCAGCGATGGAAATGCGAGCGGCACGACGCTTCGTCGCTGCTACCGGGCTTTTGCCTGCACGCTGCAAGAGACCCCGGAGTTCATTCGCGATGGACGAGACGTCGCCTCGCGTTAAGTGCAGCGAATTATACCGGAGACGCGTACACCACCGAGACCGGGAGAGAGCCCCGACGGGAGAAGCTCACGTACCGAGCTCGCTGCTTTACGAGGACGGTACAGCGAGACGCTTACGGCCCACCCGCGAAAATTAGCCTGTGGAGCGTTTGTACGTCACACTTCGAATCAGCGCGAGTCGATCGGCAAGTCGATCACTCTATTCGAATCGATTTCTGACTACAGTTTCGTTAAAAAACATTTTACGTTAGAAAATAAAAAAAGAACAGATTCGTTAGAAAAGAAAATAATATTTTTCACTTGACGGAATTTGGGCAGCAGAGATCGCTGAGCCGCAAGCTTTTTTCGGTCTTTTTCGGCGAGATGTTTACGGCTCATCCGCGAAAATTACTCTATGGACCGTTTGTATGTTACACTTTGCATTAGTAGGAGTCGATAGGTAGTCAACCATTCTATTCGAATCGATTCTTAATTATAGCTTCGTAAAAAAATAATAGTAAAAATATAATAATTATAAACAATTGACCAAATTTATTAGGACGCGTGAGGTCTCGCCGGATCGCTAAGCCGTAAGCTTTTTTCGGCGAGATGTTTACAGCTCATCCGCGAAAATTACTCTATGGACCGTTTGTATACTCTGCATTAGTAGGAGTCGATAGTTAGTCAACCACTCTATTCGAATCGAATTCTATTTATAGTCCCGTTAAAAAAAGTAATAATCATAAAAAATTGACGAAATTTCCTAAGGAGCGTGAGATCTCGCTGGAGTCGGTAGCGGGGATCGCTAAGCCGCAGGCTTTTTTCGCACGGTCTGTTGGTGGCCGAAAAAAGAAAAAAATGGAGGAACATTATTAGCCCGATCAGCGGCGAGTTGTGAGGAGTGTGCCATGTGCTGCGTGGATACCGATAAGAAAAACTGCCGGCTGCACGGAGAACGGTGTCGGAAGTGCGGGAATGCCGCTAATCCGTGTAGAGTTTCGTAGAGTGTCGGGACCGACAAACGATCGCTGGAATATCAAGGCGCGACCGACGAACAGCGATTCGATACCGGCGACTTTGACCTCGCAGCGGAAACCGCAATTGAGAACTCCTGCCATGGACATTAGAGAGTAAATTTATTGATATCGCGATCTTGAAACATTACACACCTACGAAACTGATCGGCCGTATAGATTTGCATAATACGCAATTCGTTATTTAACTAGAGAATGTGGAGCAAAGTGTGAAAAAATAAATGCGGAATAAAATGTCGAAGGATCTCACGACAAAAAAAAAATAACTGGACGAAGTATTTTGTATGGACATTTTTTTTCATGCCTTTTTTTAATCGCCTGTGTAAGCAGGAAGTGCAAGACTAGGTTCGCCGAGATAAGAAAACCTCGATGCTGAGGTCACGTGGCTTTGTTTAAAGTAGCGGGAACTTCGATACCGTCATGTCAAACAATAACGAAAACGGTGCCGATAGGCGCGCCTTTAATTTTCAACATCCACTTATCCGGGCTATTCTCAGTCGTTTAAGTCTTTCGAAGCTTTGCTCCATTGAACATTTTTTTAAATATTATATCATTTATTTAATTATATTAATTATATTAATTATAATAAACCAGCCACCACTAAATTTTTTTTATTAAAAGTCCACCGCGAGCAACCCTGAATACCATTAGAAAAGCGTTTACTCTCATGTTCTTCCCCTCGCTGATACAGCGATGAGATCGAAGCGCCGAGTTGCACGCCCATGTTGAGGAAAAATGAGTAAACCAAAAAAATTGGGAAATAAAATATCAAACGATCTTACAGTTAAAAAAAAACTGAATGGACTATTTTGTATGAAGAATTTTCTTCATACCTCTCCGAACTCGACAACCACTTCTCGGTAAAGTTTGACTGCAAACAGTTTGACTGCAAACCGGAAGTGCAAGACTCGGTTTGCCGAGGTAAGAAAACTTCAATAGCGAGGTCACGGGCTTTGTTTGACGTACCGGGAACTTCGAGACCGTCATGTCAAACAATAACTACAACGGTACCGATATAACCAATAGGCGCGCCTTCAATTTTCAACGCCCACTTATCCGGGCTCCTCCCGGTCGTTTAAGTCATCCAAGCTTTGTTCCACCGAGAGACAATCCCGAATAACACCAAAAAAAAATTTCACTCTCATGTCTTTCCCCTCGCTGATACAGCGACGAGTTTGAAGCGCCGAGATGCAAACCCATGTTAAAAAAAAAGAAACACTTCGCTAAGCATGAACAGCCAGCCTCGCTATTTTTAATACGACGACAGGCGTCTGCGAATTAGCAAGCCCGCAGACGCTTCGTCTCATCGCTCGCATCGCTCATACAACCGCGTCGTACGTACATAACAAAAGATAAACGCACGAACCACAAACCGCTTCGAAATACTGGCGCCGCTTGCCGGAAGTTAAGGAATCCGAAGTCCCAACTCTGTGTCGCAAGTCATCCCGCGAACCTCGCGGGCGTGAATTTAAATAGAAAATTTAAATTTCTCCCGCTCCTTCGACAGCCGATTTTACGGTCCTATCGCGTCGTCGTGCGGATCATCAGGGATAGACGAGACGTGGAAGCGAGGATGCGGTTGGGTCGTCATCGGCATGATTGAAGGGAACGATCGGCCATGGGATTCGAGACCGCAAAGACTTCGACCCAATTCTCTATCCGATTAAGCTGTCCTTGGCTCCGATTGCGAAGCCGATTTTCTCGGATCTCCGGATCGAAGACTACCGCTCGGAGTTTCGTAATTCCAGTTTGTTTACCGACGTTTCCTTCGCTCCGGATCGAGGACCGTAGTTTGTTTAAAAGTTCCCGGCTCGAGTGTCTTCCGCTGTCGCACGTGCTCGCAGTAAATCCGAACGCAAGCTTTTTTTTTTTTTTTTGGAGCTCCGAAAGAAGCGTTGAGAAGATGCTTGGCAGTCCTCGTCTTTCTTTTATTCTGTGCTACGTTACCAAACGAAGTCAGCGGGTCGAGACGAGAGCGCATCGGTGACGATGGTCGCGCGATTCTCGAGAGTGCAACTGGCAGGCGTCGCCGGGGTCGGAAGGTCGCGGCTCAACGCGCGATCCTCCGTTCCTCTGCTCTCGTCTCGTTCGCTCGTTTGTTCACCGACACGATTGAGAAAATTGTTTTTTTTTATTTTTTTTACTAACCAGATCATAAAAAGCTCGTAAAAAAACTATCAGCAAGCAAGGCACGAGAGAGCCCGGAGGGTGGTGACTTCAGTCGGGCGAGCGTTGACCAATCTTGAACTACGTTCGTCCCACAGCGTCGTCAATTAATTGTCGGGGATGCTGCGAATGAAAGGGAATTTAAAAGATCACTTTGTAAGCGACCGGCTAGTCTATTTATAAATTCTCCTTCAATGGGAGTGTTTTTTCGCGGTTCCTTCTGGGTCGTTCGATAACTGTATCAGAAGAAGGTATTTTCCGCCTGGACCAATTTACGTCACACTCAGCGTGCGTTCGCTTCGCGCGGCCCAGAATGTATCGCAAATGGCAAAAAAAAATTAATTTTTTCGGAAACGTAAGAGATTTTTGAGGTCAAAGGATCTGGCGCCTAAAATGATGATTCCGGAAACGTGTTCTCCGGAGGAAAGTGTATTTATAAATTCTTCTTCAACGGGAGTTTTTTTTTTCGCGGTTACTTTTGGGTCGCATCGATAACTGCATCAGTGGGTTTTGACTTTACATCACCTCCATCATCCATTCACTTGGGACGGCACAGAATCTACCACAAATGGTAAAAAAAAATATTTTAGTTTAGAAATGTTAAAAATTTTTTAGGTCAAAGGATCTGGCGCCTAAAATGATCCGAAAGAGTGTTCTCCAGGAGCGGCCCGGGCGGGGGGGGGACTCAGGGTTCCGCGGGTCAGAAGTCAACCCACCGGAGGGATCTTCCCGAGACAATATTGCCTCCTCCGACTTCCCCGTTCACACTCGGTGTACACAGATAAAATGCACGCTCAGCACTGACGACGATTAATAGTCTCGTGTACAGTTTACAGGCGTTGAGTATCTTTCACTGTTCGCTCGCACGTGTATACCTTACCGCAAACAGCTGACCCCTCGCGGCAGCCTCCCAACGACCTACCGGCTTCGTTCATTCTTTCATTTCTCTCGCAAACGCCGCATACGGTTTCTCACGTTTGCCACCTTACTTCCGGGATTAACAGTCTTCGAGTCATGGGAATATCGTTACTTTGTTACTATTATTGTTGTTACTTAATAACACTTTTGCCAGTCGACGCGGAACAGGTGGATGCATAGCGGGCATTCACGGATCGTGAGTAAATTGAATTAATCGAGCGAGACTCCGATTACCGCGGCGTGCCGGCACCTGTTAACGTCCCCGGTACGTTTAAACCGTTCAAGTGCCGTACGTCGCGTTCACCACTCGACGATAGAATGAAAAGATCATTAAAAAAAAAATCACTCGTATCATAAATTGTTATCGATACACCACCGTTCGGAAAATTCAATCTCGACTCGCATCATAAAAAACACTAACAAAAATTACCGATCGAAGAATCAAAGTTTACGCAATTCTTCGCAACAAAAATCACTCAATTGTCGACGAATTTAGCGTTCATCCTTCCCCGAGCAATTAATTATGTGACCTCTCTTCACGTAACGTCAGGCAGAAAATGTTTAAATTAAAAAATTCCCATGTTGGAAAATTGAAGAAAAAAAAAGTTTGGGGTGTAATTTACCTGTTATGATTATCGTTTACGTAACATCGGGTAGCGACAATGGGATCGTTCGGTACTGTGCGCTAGCCCGGTGAGGTATCGCAGAATCCGCGCTACCGGACCACTCACGAGACACTAACCGATGAGGATAGGGACCGCGAGAGATCTGAGGTAGGCAGTGGCAGAGAGAGGCAAGCGAGGACTCGGCAATTGGCCGGACGAGGAGGAGGAGAACCGCGCGAGCGTTACACACACACACATGCGACAGGGAACGATGCAATGGACGTTTGCACGCGTGTGTGTGAGAGACGAGTGAGAAAGAATGAAAAGGATTTAGAGAGATGGAAAACGATCCCCCGCAGGTACGCAGGTAGTCGGAGTCCAAGGATATTATACTGTTGCTACTACTGTGCGCACATGTGTGCGGATGTGCGGATATGCGGACTCGTGGATGCGCGGAGTGACGGAGGCCGGTGTCACGCACTCAAAGAAAGACTGCGCCGATGCACCACGAGGAAGTCCCCGCCAAGTTCCGCCAAGCTCGTGTCTTATGCCCGAGTGGGGAATGACTTCCTGAGCGAGGGGAAGACGAGGTCGCTGAAGCTGTTGCGCCACTGACCAGGTAGATCCACGTGGTTTCGCTCCCGCCGAGCGGCGGCGAATTAACGAACTCATCGCCGGCGCTGAGGTGGGCCCGATTAGTTTTGAAAAAAAATTGGGATCACTTGAGCACTCCGGTGGTAAATACGGTAATGGAAGTTTGGAGCCTGCCAGCGTTAAGGATTCTTTCACCGGACTGTTTATGGTAAGGTAAACCCGGAAGAGCCCCGTTCACGAGATAATAGCCATTCAATTCGTGCGTTCACTTTTTCCGAGTTTGTGACGTAATTTAAGGCCTTTTGTAGAGTAAGGATTCTTTGGTGCGGAGTTTTTTCTTTCGCGTACTGTCAATAGTGTTTCTCAAATTGGAATAGAAGATGTAACAGCGAGAAGCCTTGTAGACATTGGACTGAGAGAACTCGGCTGAATGCGTGGGACCGTTTGGTTCTTCAGTGGTAAACATGGTAATGGAATGGAAGTCTCAAGCCAGCGGGCGTTAAAAATTTGTTCCCTGGACGAACGAGATGCGATTCGAGTGCAAATTCTTTTTGGTAAAAATACAAGCCCGCAAGATCGGCCCACGAGATAATGACCATTGAATCCATGTATTCACATTTTCCCACCTTCTAAAAATATTTAACTCCCTTTGTGGAGTGCCGATTCTTCGGCGAGGCTTTTTTCACGAACAGTTAACAGTGTTTGTTAAAACGGTCTAGAAACACACAACAGCGAGAAGCCCAACTCAGCCGAATGTATTCCAGGTCCGACACCCTAGGAGAATGCTTCACACTGCGCCGCGAGGAATCGGACCGTTTCGGGGAAAGTCTTTTTCCTTGCTTGTGGAGAAAATACACGAAAGCCCGGAAAGCGAAAGAAAGAAGTAGGCCAACGTGGAAGCTATCGATGGGCCGGAAAGTTTGATGGAAATTTCGGAGTCGGGATCCGGGCATGAGCGCACGACTGGGCGGACGGAGAACCACGATCGGTCCGGCCTGGCGTAGAACGGCTACCGTACGGTGCACGGTACGTGCAGTTTACGGTGGTGTGCACCGTGCGCGATAGCCGAGCACGACTACCACGAGAGAAAGGCTTAACCACAGTTATTAACCGCCGGATTAACCACGGTAATAAATAGGGTTCGATCGATCGATCGACGTGGTCTCGGCTACCGAGCAAGGAAGACGATGAAGTCCTCGAAGCGGGGGAAAAGAAGAACCCATGGAAAACACAGAAGAAAAAGGTAGTAACGAAGGGAGCAACGCGTTGGCGCGGTCCGCGAGATCTGCCGGGAGGTCAGGAGAAAGATCGTGGAAAAGAACGCCCCTAGGCAAATTCCTAGCTTCCTCGCCTCCTCCTCTTCTTCATCCTTGTGTGCCTGTTTCTTGCCGTTAGTGTCCGAGAGCTCCGAGCGGAAATTGCCACGTGCGCCTATCCTAACGGATCTGACAAATTTACGAGACACGCTATGTGCACAAGCGCGGCAGTCGGGAGATGATCGATCGATGGTAATTATTAATTCGATGGTTTAACAACGATTTAACCCGCTAACGATTGAGACACGTCGATCGCTTCGACTCACAGCAACACATTTAATGCATCGTATACCGGGTTGTTCAACGATCCAGGATTTTCCAAGACGCAACCCTCGAACGATTCGAATAACAAGTTAATGGGCTAAGAAAAATCTGCAAAAATTCACAGACGGACCTTGAAGTGCTGTTTTTTTTTTTTTTTTTTTTATAAGGCAGAAGAAAATTTGTTACTTCGTTTTTGTGCTCAAAAGAAGGCATTTGCGATCGGCAAAAATTTTACCAAACTCGATATATAAAATCGTCCAAATATTTTGATCGTTTCTTCGCCGGAGGGACGAGGCAGGGTGAGAGAAATTCTGAAGAACGTCCACAAAGGATTTGGAGCACATCGGAAGGCGGATGTCTCCGGAGGTCTCACGCGTGTGTCGGGTCGCGGTGGACGGTCACGCCCCGTCGCCTTTCATCCCTCGCAGTGGCCTCCATCACCCCGGACCGTAAATATTCCGGCTGTTAGCTGGAATATGGCCCCGGGTAGAGCCGGAAAAAAAGAAAGAGTGGAAGAAGGGACCACCTGTGGTACGCGCCTCTTGCACGCTTGGCGAAAAATGAAAGAGAACGACGAGGTGAAAACTCTCCCCGAGTTCTTGAACTCGCAGCCCCCGCATAACAGGCCTGCGATGCACGCGACTAGCTCCGCGTTCGCAGTCATTACACAAAGAAAATTGATAAAAATAAATAAAATTTCACTTGTTAGCCCAGTCTGATGAATAAAAAATTAATAAAAAAATATTTTTAAAACTTGTTCGCCTAATCTGCATCGCTCTGTATTCCTAAAAAACGAGCGGCTTTTTGTCTCGCTGGCGCGAGTCAGTCCCGGTTAATGATACGTCCATCACAAGTTCTCTCCGCGCAAAACAACAACTATAGCTCTTTGCTCCGCGGGCGCAGTCATGAAAAGGAATGTAATTTAAAAGAAACATAAAAAAATTTGTTCGTTAGTCAGTAATGAAAAAAATTTATTTCAATATAATTTTTTTTTTAAATTTGTTCGCCAAGTCTGCATCGCTCCATATTCCTCAAAAAGGAGCGGTTTTTCGTTTCGCTGCCCTATCGCGAGTCGGTCCCGGTTAATGTTGCCTCCATCATAAATTCGCTCCACGGAAAACAATAAGGATAGCTCTTTGCACCGCATTTAAGGTAATTCTCCACCGCGCAGGCTCGGGAATAAAATTCGAAAGCAAAGTCTCGAAACTAATTGCCCTCCGCCAGATGCCAAGACGCCGTTCTCCACTCCTGACTGTATTCTCACGACTGAATAATGTCTACCCCGGCGAGTAATATCCGCGTATCGATTATCGCATTACGCGTGAGATAACCACGCCCGAATTGTTCATGCTTCGCGGAGCCGCCTCTGCGAGTAAATAACATAGCTATAGCCTCTCCGTGCACCTCTCCGGCGCAGCTGGGAAATATTATTGCCATCATCGTCTCCCCATCGCCGACTTGACTGAGCGAGTTGCTTATTTATTTATTCTCTCGCGATATTTCACTTATAAATTATATCGGTTGGGATTGGCGCATCGAGTCGAGGCGGGCCGTGGCCCAGTGACTGCCGAAACGCCACGCCGGTACCCGGTGAAAATAGAGAAAGTGCGTCATCGAGGATAAGAGCGGAGGTTTCGCGAAATAGAAATAGAATTTTCGTACGAGCAACGGGCGAAGATAGCGCGCGGGGAAATTTCGCCGAGAGGCGAACTCTTCTTCCGGCTGCTACCAATCTAGCGTCATCGGGCGACAAGTAATTCACTGCCGTAA
Organism: Amblyteles armatorius; assembly: GCA_933228735.2. Classification (NCBI taxonomy): domain Eukaryota; kingdom Metazoa; phylum Arthropoda; class Insecta; order Hymenoptera; family Ichneumonidae; genus Amblyteles; species Amblyteles armatorius. Next base: position 9,863,404 of record OW121695.1, on the reverse strand, counting down.
ATTAATCGCCAGTTAATTTCGGCGGTCGCGGAGCTTCGAACGGAGAAAAGGATACCCGGCATCCGGGACAGCTCGAGACGAGGCACTTTGGGAGATTCTACGCTCGAGATCGTTTTGTTGTTTTCTTTGCGCATGAGTTCCGTTCGAATGAGTAAAATAAAAAAATAGCGAATAGCAAATATAGTAAATAGCAAAAATAGCTAATAGCAAATATAGTAAATAGCAAAAATAGCTAATAACAAAAATAGCGAATAGCAGAAACAGCGAATAGCAAAAATAGCGAATAGGAAAGAAAAGCGAATAGCAAAAATAGCGAATAGCAAAAATTGCGAATAACTGAAATAGCGAATAACTGAAATAGTGAATAAAAAAAAAAGCGAAATAGAAATAGAATTTTCGTACGAGCGACGGACGAAGATAGCGCGCGGGGAAATTTTGTGAAGAGGCGGAGGCTTCTTCGGGCCGTTGGCAATCTCGCTGCATCGGGCGACAATTAATTCACTCCCGTAGATTAATCGCCAGTTAATTTCGGCAGTCACGAAGTTTCAAACAAAGTAAAGAATCCCGGCGAGCGGAACTTCGCGACAAGACGAGTGGGGAGATTCTACATTCGAGTTCGTTTCGTTGTTTTCTTTGTGCATGATGTTAATTCGAATAACGTGAAATAAAACCAATAGAAAAAAAGGATTACGTTATGCAATGAGAACGGAGCGGAGAAAGCGAAGAAAAAAAAAGAAAAAAAAAGCCTGGGTCTGCCGTTGCACAGGGCTTATGCAAATTCGTCACCGCACGAGTCAGCGGGTGGGTTTCTTCCCCGCTCATTTCGATGTAGTACGTACGTACGAACTACAAACTCGTCGAACGGATATGACGCGGCGCGTTTCCCGGAGATGCATTCGGAATCCATAAAGGGCCGCCCTGTACGCGTTTATCTCGATGTCTGTGTTAGCTCGCGCCTCTGGAAGATCATTGTCGATCGAATGCAGATGGGACACGGAGATCCTTTTACCGTTCCGGCGGATCGGAGCCCTTGGGGAAAATATTGGACTCGTTATTATGGAATCCGCCCACGACAACCCCAATACATCTCGCATCTGCGTTAACCCTTTTGAAACATCGACCTATCGTCCAAAGATTTTGGAGAAAAAAAATTATACAATTTTTTTTTTTTTTTATGTTTCGTAAAGCACTTACAGGGAGAAAACACTTACAATTCTTCTGGGTGGCTCGGTTAGATTTTTTCGATAGATTTCTTTCCGCTTATTTTATGTCGACACAAAAGAGTCGTTTAATGATCCCGAAACTATTCCCAGCTGTGAATGAATCCCTTTCTCGCGCTACCGCGTCTTTAATAGACCTTAGTCTCGCGGGCCAAACTTGATGTATTTTTGGTACCACCGTCGGTAAAAACCCTGCGTCCCTTCGCTCCTCGTTCCAGTTGGGCCATGGATGAAAGGGACGTCTAATCTATCGCTCGTGCGGCAACTATGCAGCTGTGCCAGTAATATCCCTAGTACCAGCTACTCGAAACTCCGAACACGCGCGCTAAGGTTCAGCCTGTTCCATTCGCGGCTTTCAAGAGTATTTTTTTTTTAAGGGTCGTAGATGAGAAACGTTTCGTCGCCTCGTCAACACTTTCGGCGCAAAGTTTGATTATTGTTTTCGTTTAATTTAATCATAATGTTAGATGTACATTTCCTTTTAATTCACTCACCATTTGTTGAGCACTTTTTGGCTTCCGGTTGACGTCGATCACCTTCTGATTGGCTGCAAAATTAAAGAAATAAATTAACATCCGTATCGTTGTTACGAACAGACATAGAACAAAGCATTCGTCGGTCAAAATAAAGCCCAGTACGGTTCGGAACGCACTTCCGGTTCCGGACTTATCGAGAAAGGCAAAGATAATGTCATTTCCGGGTTATTTTTTTTATCTCTTATTTTCTTTTGTCGAAAGATTTTTACACGACGATCTATAGATCTGTAGATCTTTCCTCCGTCCTTTTACCGCCCAGAATTGACTTAATCCTTTTTTTCGTCTAACGCCGAGTCGTAAAGACAACGGATCTCCCACATACGGCGTATGGTGTGCAAGTGAGAGCGCGTGCCGACGCACCGGCACGTGACCCGTGTCAAACCGTGACGCACGTGTGAATGTTAAAAGAATTGTTGCGAGCCCCGCGCTCGAACGGCTGTCGGTCTTTTCGTCTCTTTCCGTCCGCCCTTCCGTGCGTCTTTCTCTAACTCACTGCCGTGCCGCTATTAGTTGACTAACTGTCCAGAGCCATAACAGTATCGACTGTTAGTTTCCGTGCCGATACTGCGCGCTGTTTCCTGAGCCCGAATTATCAATCGCAACTTCGAACTTTAGTCCAAGCTCATGCGAAAATAAAAATTTTTATGAAAATAAATAAATAATGTAACCCGAATTGTCTATGGCAACTTCAAACTTTAGTCCAACCTCTTTCGAAAAAATAAATAAATAAAAAGAAAAGTTTTATTATGAAAAAATTAATTAATTAATTAATTAATTGAAAACAAATTAAATTTTGTACTCGTGTTTGAACTCAATTGCAATATGGATCGATTCTTGTTGATTCTAGCGCGCGAAAACTAAACGAGCCAGCAACTGCACCTGCTGAGTGCGGGACGCGAGTTAACTTCAAGAGTTTTGCGGCAGCGGGTGGGACGAGTAGGTTTATTGTCAGTCGAGAATGCGCGGAAGGTCGTAAATCATATCGGTCCATGGAAACAAAAAATTCCGTCCGTATGTGAGGAAGTGTGCGAGGTTCGTATGAATTTACTCACTGACGGCTTCGACGAGGTCCGCAAGGAGGACACCGTCGCAGAGGTCCGCTTGGAGGTCGGTGACTCTCCGCTTGCAGCCACCGCGCTCCAGGTAATGGTTCGCCCAGTCTGTGTAGATCTGCAACAAAAAAAAATTGATTTTTAATATTGAAAACACTATTTGTACTATAAAAAAAATTATTTCTATTATCAAAGAAATGATTTTTATTATAAGAAAAAAATAATTGTTAGTAGTAGTGAACTTTTTAACAGTGCATAACATGAAACAGGTTTTGATGCATAGCAGACTTAAAGCACATGTATGCTGTCAATCGGCCATCGACCGAATTCCTTCAGCCACGGGTTTTAATCTTTTCACCACAACAATGTTTCTTATATTATTTTAAGTGTTGGTACTTGAAATAAAAAATGTCAGTTCATTTCTTCGTTGCCCATTCTTTCGAGCTGGTCGTGAATGGTACGTGTCATGTCTTTGAATGTATTGTGTTTTCTGTGGGTTGTGTGCATAATGGCTTGATATTTTCTATTTGGGTCGCGACGAATCGTTGGGCAAGTTTCCTGGTTCCCGTTCTTATGGGTGTAATTCCCGTAGCTTCATATATCAGAGTATTGCGAGGGTTGTGAGGCGGACTATCAGGAAGGCGGATTATCAGACGTCGAATGGCACATGTTTCCGCTGTTTTTACTTTCCCGGTTGCGTTTCTTTTCAATTAATGAAGATAAAATCTCCGTATTCTATTATTAGTCGACAGATAGATTTGTACATTTTTCGTAAGTGTTTTATGTCTATAGCGCGTTGAATAATAATAATAATTATTATTATTATTATAAAAAAATTGCATCATAGTGTAAATATACGTGGCAAGTATACAACTTAAGGCTCGAGATAAAGTCGATTCCCGAGTTCGCCCTCGTGGCGATAAATCCGGGGCTAATCTCGAAAACGGCTATAAAGTCGAGCGCGCCAAGTTGTTGACGATTCCGGGCTCGTAGCCGGCTTACGCGTGTGAGATCAACGAGTCTAAACGAAATAGAGGATCGCGAGAGTAGAATACCGTGACGAAAAGAAGAGGGGAAAAAAAGGGCAGAGAAAGGCTAAAGGGCGACATTAGTCAGCTCGCCCGTGCGCGAATTCGAGCTGCGCGCACTTCATATACATTTCCCGCCCGCGAACAGTTGGGTACGGGCAGCAGTGGGTACACTTATTCCTGGCTGAGAGAGTGACGCTTGCTCATGCACTTATGTGCCCACCTATAGCCCTCGTCCTGCGTACCGACACTTGGTCGTATTTGCGGCTCCGCACCGAGAGCGAGCATCTGCACGACGCTCGAAGCGTGTGTGCGTCTTGCCGGTCGTCTCGTGCCACCGCGAACCACGATCCGAACGGATGAGAGGAGCGCGCGTGAGGGAAACATACAGATGGAAAGTGCGCGCGCGCGCGGCCGAGACTAAGCGACTATTTTTGCGCGGGGCAAAGAGAGAAATGAGATAATTTCCTTCATAATTTCGGGTCACCGGCGAGGCATTACCAGCGTGACTCCTCCGCAGCGTCAACCGATCTCGGCGGCGATGCTATTGTTGCGACAGTAACTCGCTGGAGTTATCTGTTCCAACTCGGATTCCGTTCGGATTTGAGACACCTTCGTTAAGTGCCCAAAGGGCGAAAGACGGGTATGGGAATAGAGTCCTAAAAAGTGATGAGAGCAAAACTTGTGATACTGCAGTTTTGGCAACTTATAATTATTTTTTAAAAAATAGGTAAATGTGAAGTCACTTTCACAGAAGGCGTGAAGATCGATTTCTTCATGGACTTCAAGGACCGCTGGACACCATGATTTTCTATTCGTAGGAAATATCTTTACAGTCTTTTCACGATATATTTTCTTTAGTTTCAAAAAGCATTTTTTTTAAATACCTGAACGGTGTTTCTCGTCGAATCGGCTTTAATGTCGTCGCACGAGCTCCGAACCGATCTCGGTGCTCGGATGCAAGCCATGACGATTCTTTCGATGGACCTCTTGGGTGCGAGAAATCGCGTCGATGGACCAACGGCTTTGGAACCACGAGATACATGCGTGGAACTGTTGAAATCTTCGGTAAAATCTTTTTTTTTTTTGTTTAACTAACCGACTCTTTGTGAGTCGAACTTTTGTTTCCTCTGCGAATCGGTCAACGCTTTGTCTATCTATAGAGAAAAGTGACGATCGCTTATCTATCTATATAGATCACTCTGGATGATCGAACGTTTGTTAGAGGAATTTATTATAAAAATAAAAACATCACTACAAGTCTAGATCGAGAATCTAGACTGTGGATCGGCTCACTTAATGACTTCAACCAGCACGGAATCAGCACAGTTTTTTTCTTCACTTTATGATTCACTGTTTAATGGATGAGTAATGTTTCTTCGTATTTTTTTTTTTTATAATCCTTGGGAGCACTTTAAGGCACAGAAACGACGAAGCACTGTACTCAGAACAGCGTATTCGAGACAAACGACGTTGAGACGTTGAGATTGGATGGACAGCAGCACCGACGAACACGGAACGCAAATATTATAATAGAGACGTTAAACAATTGTCACACGACGGTGGATCGCCAAATTATCGTGATTATTCAATTTATATTAAATTCGTTTGGCGACACCGTGTCCCCTCGCGACTTCGTCCGTCTACGACTCGGCGCGAAGCGACTACCGGTAACACGGCTCTTGCGAGGTCGGCTGAGAACCACAATAACAATCGCAAAAAATAAATAAAAATAAATAACTCAATTTTACCATTTTGTAATAAATGCCTTAAAAAATTGAAAAATATAGAAATTGAATTTCACCATTGGAAACACTTTTAGATGTCGAGAACAATTATCGGTCTTCTGCGAGAGATTAATCACCATAATCGCTCCGCATCGGAATTCCTCGAATCGAGACGAAGTGACATCGACCGAGAACCACGATAACAATTACAAAAAGTAAATAAATAAAATAACTCAATTTTCCCATTTAAAACAAATGTCTTCAAAATTTGATAGAAATATTTTTTTAAAAAATTGAATTCTCCCATTGGAGAAACTTTCGGATGTCCAGAAAAATTATCGGTCTTCCGCGAGAGTTTAACAACCGTAGTCGCTTCGCCTCGAACATCCCATTAAGATAAAACCTCCGTACGATCTATCGTCCCGAAGAAAAAAAAAAAAAATGCTTCTGTGTCAACGATGAACCCTCGGAGTGGCGGCGCAGGGTCGTTTTCCTGTATCGTCGAGTCGACGAAGTCTCAGCTCGGTGAGATGCATCTCGTCGTTGACGCTGACGCTGCGGACGCTTCGCGCGGAGATCGGTAAGGCGCGAGTATCGCAATAGCGAGGCGGGCGACGGGGACGAAGTCGACGTCGCGTGCCAAGAGTCGCTCGTCGGCCCTGCCTGGGCTCCACAGATGCAAACGCACGCGCACGCACACACGTGGGTCACGGAACGAATTTGAAAAGCGTCCCGACGCCTCGACGCACCGGACGTAACTGAATCCGCGCTCGTCGTCGACATCGTCTTCGTACCAGCCGCTACTACTTCGACTCCTACGTGTGGATATGGCGTAGGTACAGATACATCGTATATATAGTTGCGAGTCGGACTCTACCGGCAGAAGGCCCGTCGGCAAGTTTACGCTGACTATATACACGTTGATGTATATATATGTATATATATATGTGTATATATATATTTATATGTATGTTATATACATATATATAGGCGCGTGCTCTCGATGCCGGCGGTGACGGTTCGGGACCACGCGGCCGGGGATACTTCGCCTGTTTTGCGGGCGACGAATGCGGTGGCGTCAACTTGACTGAGATTTCATGCGAGCGACACACGTCAGGCCGGGGAATCCCGAAATTGTTACGCGGCGTTATTTGCACCGTGTATCGTCGACCGCCGGGTCGACAGAACTGTCGAACACTTGCGAGGAAGTCGGAGGTGCCATCGGCAAAAGGTACGTAAATAAATTTTTTATTTGAATTATTCAAATTGTAATTTTATGTTATTCATTTTTGGAATTAATTAATTCATTAATTAATATGGATGTATGTGTGTCGGCGCGTGCTCGCGATGCTGAGCGTGACGGATCGGGACCACCCGGCACATTTACATCTCTACCACTCGCAACTCTTCCGGAAAACATCTCTACCGAAATCTCTACCAGAAAGTTAAAAAAAACTCTACCAGAATCAAAATAAAACTCTACCAGAATCAAAATAAAACTCTACCGAAATACAAGGCTAGAGGTAAGCCTTGTATTCCGGTAGAGTTTTATTTTGATTCTGGTAGAGTTTTATTTTGATTCTGGTAGAGTTTTTTTTAACTTTCTGGTAGAGATTTCGGTAGAGATGTTTTCCGGAAGAGTTGCGAGCGGTAGAGATGTTAAGGTGCCGACCACGCGGCCTGGGATACTTCGCCAGTTTTGCGGGCGACGAATGGGCCGGCGTCAACTTGATTGAGCTTTCATGCGAGCGACACACGTCAACCCGGGTAATCCCGAAATGTAGCGCATCGTTATTAGCACCGTATATTCCCGACAGTCGGGTCTTTAAAACTGTCGAACACTCGCGAGGAATTCGGAGGTGCCCTCAACAAGACACAGTTAAAAAAAAAATAATAATAATAATAATAATAATAAATAAATTCATATCGGGTCTAGGATTTTTCGCGGCAATTAGCCTACTTTCAAAGTACCTCGCCGATAATGGCATCGAAAGCAAGGGCGCGAAGAGCCGACGAGTCTAATCGAAGCGGCGAAGTGAAAACTGCCAGGGGCGAAACTTGCGCTGGACGATATTTCGCCCTGACACGATTCTCGCATCGAGAAATTCCTCGCACAGAGCCGAGAGCTTCTTCGCTCCGTCGGAGCAGTTTGACGAACTTGTCGTTAGAACTGCGAAGACCGAGGACGCGAGACGATAGATCGATAGATTGAAGAATCGCGAGAGGGTACTTTTCTCGCTATATATAGATTTATGTGCGTGTGTAAGGTACGCGGAGATCCCGAAACCCCGGAGTTCGAGGAGGCAATCGGCTGTGTGCCCAATGAAAGGTTCTCGGTTGGTTCGTATTAATAGCGCGATAACGCTCCTCGCGGTCCCGACACATCGAGCCTTTTCCGCCAAATTGGGCGGCTCCCATAAATTCATTACCGAACCAATGAAGAGCCCCTCGAGGCTGCCTCCCCAATAAACAAGTCCGACGTTTATCGCCCTCCTTACCGAACTCGCGTGCTCTGCGAAATAATTGAAAATTTATAATGCGAGCCGAATGCGAGGAAGCTGCTCTTAAGTTGGATTTTTCGCAATTTTGTGACACATGCGAACTCACTGACAATGCGAAACTCCAAACCTCCTACATAAAAAATAAAGTATTTCCAATGTCTCTGATATAGTGAACATTAATTTATCATCACAATTTTACATGAAATTTGGTATACCAATTTTTGCATAAAAACTTCCACTCCACTACTTCGTTGTTGATAATGTTTCCTCATTTGACTACCAATAAGGATGTCAGACGGGCAACGATACATTCGCCATATCCTGCTCAACTGGTGACTCGAGGTGAAGTAACGATAGTAATATAGCGTTGACTTTTTTTTTTATTGAACGAAACGTCCTTGGCCGATTCCTAGATCGTCCTGCCGGTACGTGACGAGACGATCGCAGGTCCCGTTTCCTCGTTCGGCGAGCGCGAAAGAGACTCGACTACGAAAATCAAAAATCGAACGTTCGAAAGGAAGAAATGGCACTGGTAGAGGGTGTAGGCAATCAGCGGTGGGAAAAAAAAAAAAAGAAAAAGCAAAACGGAATGCTGCCGTCAAGCGGAGGCCATATGATAGACATGAGCATTCCCGACAGGTGCCGGCCAACTATCGATTGCTATTCCGTGCGTCCGAGACCGTATATACATACGCCGTCATTAATTGTAATGCCGCCCATCGGTGGCTCTCGCGCCCGTTTAGCGTACGCTCTGCTCGCACTCTGTGAACTTCTCTTTCCGCACGGTCGGTGTACGCGCTATCGCGCCGATATCTAAACCCTATCGCGCGCGTACTCTCTGCCACCGACGGGATAATCGACTCGGAGCCCAAATATCGATCAGCCCTCGGGCCAGTTCGCCCTGTAAAGGTACGTACCGTTAATACCTACATCCACTTATCGTAGGCGGATGTACTATGAATTACGTCACACGTTGACGCGCCGCGTGACTTTGACGTTTCGAATAACAACCTTCGCCCCTCAGGCAAATCATTATTATTATCGCTATAATGGTTGTAATAGTTGTAATAGTTGTAATAGTTGTTATTGTTGTTATTATTGTTATTATTGTTGTTATTGGTATTATTGTTATTATTGTTATTATTGTTATTATTGCTATTATTGCTATTATTGTTATTATTGTTATTATTGTTATTATTGTTTTTATTGTTATTATTGTTATTATTGTTATTAAAAAAATGAACTAATTTGCTTATGGTGGTTTAAAAATATTTGGACGTGTGGAAATAAATTGCATTTCATTGGAGAGTGAACATCGAAGATATAGTAGCAACGACGCGATCCCGGAAATGTTCTATTTTGAACATAGTAACGACAGGTATAGTTATAGGAGCCCCCCCGAAGAATTACAGAGGTGCGTCGAGGAGGAAGCTGCACGTGGACAAACCGACGCTCGTTATCCTATTTAAGATGCTAACATTAAGTGACACACACGCGCGCGGACGCGCGCACACATACGCACACAGAAACTGGAAGCGCGAACTGAACGCACGTGTGCAGTGTTGTAATGAGTCAGCGTCGCGAAATTTTGTCCCGAAGGTTTAACTCGAGCGAGTGTGTGTATATTAAAGCCGCGGTGACGGGCATAAGCTTAGTCACAAATTACCCTAGCCAATTCACGAAATCCAATGGATCAACGGGGGGACTTGCGTCAGTGCGTAAACCATGCCAAGATGAGTGATAAAATTGTTCGTCGCAACATTATAATTCCATAATCTTCAACGCACTTACCGCAAAGAGCTCGCAACAATTTTCACTCCGTCCTTTAATTTTATTAGATTCCGTTTTCATCGATTTTTCTTCGCCTACTCGAGCAATCGTTTTTTTTTTTGGGCCCTCAAGCGCCGCCAGGAAGTCGAGGACATCGCCCTCTCTTCCTTCCGGGTTATTCCCGTCGCCTCGACTGGAATAACGGGAGACACGGAGGGAGAGAATCCTACGCTGCAATCCAGAAAGCCAGATAGAGACGAAAAACATCCCACACGCTCGTCGGTAGTTCGGACCGAAAATAGAAGTGCAGCAAAAAAGGGTCCTTCGGACTCGGAGAGAGCGACGAGGGGGAGGAAAAGTCAAGCCTAAGGAAAATTCAAGAGGAACGTAACGAAGTCTAATTCTCGTAGGGAGGACGATGACCAGCCCGGATACATAAAATCCTGCGGCAGTAAATTTTTAATCAAACTCCGATGCGATCTCCTCCGATAAACCCACCGAAACTTTTTTGTCCAACTGGCCGCTCCACCCGCGCCGCGGAACGCGCCTTGGAATAACCTTCGGGCCGAAGTGAGTGAAAAAAGTTTGATACTTCATGAAAGCTCTCCAATTTCCCTGTCCTGTTGCTTTTTTTTTTTTTTTTCGTCGCTTTTTTTCCCTCCGACGCTCCATCCTCCCCCGCTCTCCCGTCTCGATATCACGGCGAGCAGAACCTAATTTCGCTCCCTGTGCGCCGAGCGGCACCGGCCGCGAGCGCTGACCGTCCAGAGTAGCCCCTTTCGTAATCGCATGACAAAGGCACATGCATCCCTCCCTCGTTCACCGTCCGCCCCGGCCGCGCTCGACTACGTATACTCATTGTCGGAAGCCACACACACGTCCCTCCGTGCACGTACCAGACAGCGCGTACGTATTGCTCGCTACGTCTCTCGCACTGCCAGCTTCCCTTTGGCTCCTCACGGCCTCGCGTTGCCAGATTCGAGGAACCCTTTGGCCGTCCGATGTCGTGGCGAACGGTGGAAGCAGACGCGAGGATATCCGCAAAGTTGTCGCTCCAACGAAAACCGAGGGAGGGTGAGAGAAGAGCCAAGGGGCGGTCTGAGGGAGGTAGAATTTCATTGCGGCTGCGAGGGAAAGCAGGCGCGGACCGCGAGTGAAATTCACCGATTAAATCGGCTCTTCTCGAGTTTCGTTGCTTCGTGTGCCTGTAACTTTGTATAGGCGGGGGTGTGTGTATTATGATATTTTCGCACGGTCGGAGAGGAGGGGAAAGGGGTTTTAATGATCCGATAGGGGGAGACCGTTAGTAGACTCGGCAAGTGAACGAAGATGTCCAGCATCGGGTGACCATACTTTTTGGCTTCTCATTTTCGTTCGCAGTGAAGCTGGACTGATTGGTCACACAAAACGTGGAGTATGAAAGTTTAGTGAATTGATGGATCTATGGAGAAATACGTAAGATGGAAAATGTGTAAGAAAAAAAAGTATTCAATTTTAGGGACTCGAAAACAGGCGGAGGGTGAGAAAGGAGGAGTGAGCGGGCATCTGAGGAAGGTCGCGACTTCATCGCGACTGTGAAATCCACCGAGTAAATCGGCTCTTTTCGCGTTGCACAAGAGGTGTAACATCGACGTTTAGTGACAAGATGGATCTATGCAGGAACACGGACGATCGGAGTAATTTAGAAAAAAGCAAATAATAAATTTTGGTGCCCTGCGTACGAAATCGCGGATAAATCTCTGGACCAAAACTCTCGAGGACGGTGGAACTGTAGTCTCAAAGCCGGAGACCGTAGACAGCTTCTTCGTAATTACTTTTAAAGTCCTCAAGCGTGTCGGACAAGTGAGCGGGACGGGAACCCTCGTTCTCGGCGACTCGTCGTTGCTTCGACGACGTTTCTGTACCTTTTTCCCCCAGCATCCCAGCGAATCCGTCGCTCGAATTTCGCCGAAACTCCGACCCGGACCTCGACGAGTGGCCGGAAAGGTGAAACTTCTCGGTTGACGTTGAGAACCGCTGTAACCGAGTTATCGTCCCCCAAGAACTACGGTACTCGGAGGATGCACCCTCTGTGTCTTCCCTCAGGACGATGCGTACGTGCCCTGCAAGAATGAAGTTGTTCGTCCACCGGCGGCGGATCCACCAGTTCGCCAGCTTTTCTTGGATTCCATATACCTTTTCCTTGCTACACAATTTTCCGAAAGTTCCCGCAACTACCGCTCCGTCTTCCCCGCCGTGAGTTCCGGCGATTCGGAATCGTGAAGATATATACTACGCCCGTACATGCTCTCGTCCCCGTCCGTTTCCATGACTACTACGCGTGCAGCAGAAGCGCGAGGACGTGATAGAAATCCGGAGGTTATTTTTACGCGGTAACACCATGAATTTCTTGGGATACGCGGTCGAAGGGGGGACGAGACATTCGGGGCGTCAACAACATCGTAGGCAATGTTTGATGACTCCAAATTGGATTTTTTGGGAAACTGGGCTCGTTAAAATGGAATGTTGAACCTTCGGAAAGACTTGTCGTGTGGAATAAACCTAAACCTTGCCAATACGGAGTTCCAGGTCAGGATGCATAGCATTTTTACATGTTCATGTTGAACTTTGGGAAAAACTCATCGTGACGAATAAACCTAAATCTTGCGAATATGGAGTGACAGATCAGGAAGCATAGCACGTTCACATATTCACGTTGAACTTTGGGAAAAACTCATCGTGTGAAATAAACCTAAACCTAAACCTTGCCAATATGGAGTCCCAGAACAGGACTCATAGCTTTTTTACATGTCCATGTTGAAGTTTGAAAGAAACTCATCAAGTGGAATAAACCTAAACCCAAACCTTGCCAATATGAAATCCCAAATGAGGATGCATAGCATTTTCACATGGTCGTGTTGAACTTTGGGCAAAATCCACCGCGTGAAATGAACCTCCACCCTAAACCTAAACCTTGCCAATATGGAGTGCCAGATCGCGATGCACAGCGTATTCGCCGCGGCGTCGCCTCGCTCCATTCGCAGCCTTTGACCACGTGAAAAACAAGTCGAAGTCTTTCTCCCACACTGCATTCAAACGATCTCTTGGCACAGCAGACCCGATAATTATTTCTTCTCGGATTCGTATCGTCCGCCCTTCGAACGTGACCACGATTCTCGACGACGCTGCATCGATTACTCAAAGTGTTATTCAGGATGGGGAGTTCTCTCGACCAGACGTACTCCGGAGTCACGTTCGAAGATCCCCATATCGATCGAAACCGATCGCCTTGTATAGCCGAACGAGAGATAAATATTAACCCGCGCCCGACAGTTTATGCTTAAAAGCTACAACCGCTCTGATGAACGGCACGTCCATCACGAAGCTCCATGACACTCAAGTTCAGTCCTTAAGTTCCGATAGATTTTGAATTTAAAGTGATAACAAAAAAACAATAGAACGCGCGCATTCGACGACGCGGGCAAAACCGCGTTACCATGTAAACCAGAAGAAACGGCGCCAGCGCACGTGGGTAAAATGTTTTATGAATGAGTTACACCTACGCGTCATTACGGGGCGCGTGTGCGCGCGCAACAGGCCAAATATACTACACAGCTGGTTATAGTGTGGTGTGTACCGAAGTCGACGAGGCGCACGCACGATCGGCGAGAGTGCAAAGGCCCAACCCTATCCCCATTGTACATTATACTCGGCATCGTCGCTCGTTTTCTTCCTCTTTGTGTGGTATATTCTTCGTCATGGCCTTTGTCATATACGCTGATGGCGGGTACGTCTTCCTCGTCCCGTTGCGACTACACAGCGACTGTGTGCTGTGTAGTCGCATATACCTTCGCCCGCTGTTATTCCGCCGCGTGTGGGCATCGAGGAAAGACACGCGAACCTACTGTCTGCAATCGAAGATATTTTTTTGTTCGTGATTTATGATTTTAGATTTAAAAAAAATTTCCTCCAACTATCGGAGTCCTGCTTGATGCAAAAGCCTTCGCTTTTGCATCGAGTAGGAAGGGCAAACTGCAGGTTTTTATCACAGTTTGCCAGTCGGCAAACTTCGCACTTTCCCGATTTAATTTTTTTTTTTTTTATGTTAGTTTAATTTTTTTTGGGGCTTGCTCATTGACGATCGGAACATAATATATAATCAATTCTGAATATTAGAAGTCCAGAGTAACAGATTGTAAAAGTTGACAAAGTTAAAAACATTTGAGTCTACTATTTATAAAAATGTAAAGTACTTGAGTGGACTTGTTAAAATTTATATTTTTTTGTTTATATTATATTTATATTATATATTATAATTATGTAACACTTGTAACACTTCACGTGAGACGTGCGCGTGACTAAGCGCCCCTCTTTTTTTTTTTTTGCTTTAATATGTTGTTATTTTTTATTGTAACTCTTCTCTCCCACTCATATCTTAGAACTGCTGTTTGCCGATTTTTCAAAAGCATCGTATTTATTCAGAAAAAATCTAAATACCGGTTTAAAAAAAAATAAAAAAAGCTCAAAGAGTCGTTTCCTCGATGGAACGGGAAAAAATTGATAAGACGCATCCGCGCCGTTATTGTGGCTGGGAGAGGGCGAGGCGGCTTTCCCAACGATGGGACGCATCGCGAGATGCAACCGCGGCGACAACTGCAGAAACGTGTGTTTGCCACTCCGCGGTTTCCTTTCACTCGGCTTAGGCATTATATTTCATTAGTGCACGTGCCGTTTGTTACTCCTCCCTCGGCACGCGGGCACGGATATTTATTCGCGGACACACGGGCGTGCTTGCATACGCACTTGGCTCGCACGCTCGCTGCGTGAGCGTAACATAAGACAATGGAACTTCGTGTTGAAAAAAAAATAATAATCCTGTACAATAATGTGCAATATATTTACTCTCCCATGGAATTATTGAGGAAGGGCTGCGGTGGGTTTCGCCTTTCTGAATAAGTTGCAAAAGCTGACTAATCGTCGCTAATGACGATTACGGTTCGTCGACCCTGGAAGATCAATTACAACAGCCGCCGGCAGTTGCAGTCTTCGATTCCACCCAACTCGCGTCCCGCCTACACCCCTCGGGTCGTAAATTTAACGAACTGCTATCGAGACTTTATTTCATTTACCACTTTTTTCCGCGCATGAGAAAATAAATTAAAAAAATGGACAACTATAAATTCTGCGCCGACACGTGTACAATAATGTGCCACATATTTTCTCTTCCATGGAATCGTTGAGTAAGCTCTCCGGTTTCGCCTTTCAAAATAAGTTGCAAAATTATTAAATAATAATAAAAAATACTATCAAACAAATAAATATATTAGAAATCAATAAACGCTCTATTAGGTTGCGAAGCAAACAAACATTTTTCCTCGTCCTTGATAAATTTTCTTTCATTGGAATATACATTTTTCTAGGTGTGTAGTCTTCGATTCCACCCAACTCGATTCCCGCCTGCACCCCTCGGGTCGTAAATTTAACGAACTGCTATCGCGACTTTATTTTATTTATTACTTTTTTACACGCGTTTAAAAAAAGAAACCTCTAAAAAAAATATTAAAAAATTGACAACTATGAATTCTGCGCCAGCACGTGCAAAGGACAGTGTACACTATATAGTCGACAGTGCTAAATCTCTCCCGTGTCGAGCGCGCCGGTCCCGCTCGTGTTTTCACTTCGCAGTTACGAGATCCCAAAGCTACAGGGACCAGCTAGTAAATATCGTGTCGTGAGGCCGTGACTGTGGACGTAGCTGCGAGTGGCGCGCGCGCTCCTCGCGACTGATTCGAAATTCCGAGGCCTACGAAATTGCTATAATTCTTTCGGCTCACGTATAGCGTCCCGGGGTCTCCCGTCGTTCCTCCGGAGCGATCCGCCGAGTCCGCTGGGCTAACTTACTTCGGGAGCTCTAACGAGCTCTGACATTCGTACCAAGGGTTGGGACCGGGTCTTCCCTTTGGCCCCTCTCCGGTTTCCCTGGCGGACTCCTCGGCCCGAGTCACCCCCGCGCTCCGGCACACGCACGAAAGGAGAGAGGCGTGCTCGAGAACGACCACGCACGAGAGGACCCTTTACTGATACGTGAAGGAGGAAAAAAAATAGGAAAGAGGGAAGAAGGAAAGATAGAACGGAGTACAATACCGAAGGACCGACTCTGTCATTTATTTTCGAAGATTCGACAATGCGCAACCTGCGCAGTTTGGGAAACGGTGAATCGCGTCGTTACCGAATGGAGTGCACTCGAGGATTCGGCAAACAGAATTTTGGCCCCGATTTCTCGATCCGAGGGATGGTTTGAAAAATTGTTCGGGTGAAAGAATCCCAAAATTCATCTGTCAGGATGGCTGTAGAAAAATTAAATATTTGTGCCGATTACTTTGCTGGTAGGAGAAGAGCGAAAATGCGATCCATCGTCGATGATTCATCATCATTATATTTGTTTCTCTTAGCTATTTATTTTGTGCACTTCACCGGCTCGCTAGTTGTTATGATTACAAAAATATGTTTGAAAAGGGTAAATCCCTCTTTTCGTTGTCTTTTCTCCTCGGTGACAAACGACGGAAAAACGAAACAATATTGACCCTGGCATAGGGAAGGCTGCTTCGTATCTCCGAGGCAGCGGTAATCCCACCTAACGTATAAATATCCGTAATCTCGTATCCTGCACACTGTTGTTCTATGCTCTTTGCCTATAGCTGTGCACGCACTTTCCACGTACACGTGCACGCAACGCCCGGCTCGTATTGGAGAGCGCATGGGAAAAGTAGCAACTCGGTATGCTCGTTGAAAATAACGACCTCGGGGGAAATAACCGGAAAATATACAAGGACTTCCTATCCTCTCCGTACAAACATATATATATATATGTATGTAGTGCGATATGCGTATATGTATATGTATGCGTACCGATGCGCGACGGATGCGTCTACCAGATCGAAAAAATAAATTGAAAGGTAGGCGAGCATATCGGGATTCCGTGTCGCCGTGTCGACGAAGGTCTCGCGGCCTAGCGAAACTCTGCACCGTTGATAAAAGGGCAAAAATGCGAATTTTCACTCGGCACCGTTTTTTTTTTTTTTTTTCCACCTTTTAAGGGAATACGTCACACAACGACTCTTTCACTTTTGGAACCGAAAATCACGAGTGTTATAACGCAATGAATGAGGCTTTTTGACAATTCTGTAATAATTTTCTCTCCAGATGGATTCTGAGATAGATGAGGAGCTTAAAATTGTATTAATTAACCCGGGCTGCATATGGCGATGCGTGAACAGGAATATTTTTTTTTCAAAATATATATATTTGAAGACTGCTTCAGTGTAAGAAACAGTGCTCAAATTTGTGTGTGTTTTTTTTCTTCTCTTTTTCCTTGTAAAAGTACCAAATCGAAAGTTTATCCGCGGGCGATGCAGCAGTGCGGGTTTCTCGCTCACGTGGTTTTATTCGATTGCGCAGCTCGCCGGTTAGAAGGAAAAGCCTCTTTTGTGCGACGACCAGATCGAAAAACCCGGCTCAATTCGATTCTCGGGACGGTGACGCGTCGATCGAATTGCCGGGCGGGGCGACGAAGGGTCTTCGATTCTCGACCACGAATTCCATCCCGCGGTATTGGCGGAAGAGCCGTCGTAGCTCTGTGTGTCGAACCGAGGGGAGTGGGCGAATCTCGTGCCCAACCTCTCGCTTTTAACACAAGGGTACTTCTTCCTTTTTGCCGTTTAATTGCTGTACTGTGCGTGGCGCGGTAGACGCAGGGCCCGACTCGAGCGCGCCTCGCCCTTTGCCTCCTCCGTCCCGCCTTAAATTCGGCAAAGGTCATCTCGCGGGATATTGATGGAACGGGCTGTACATAAAACCGCTGCAAGAGCGAGCAGAAGAAGAAAGAAGGAATCTCGATTAAAGTCTTTGAGACCTTTCACCCTTCGATTCCTTTATTCTTCTTCGTTTAATTCCTTTATTCTTTAATATCGAGACGTTTATCGTCTCGGAACTTATCTCTGACGTCAAGCACAATATCTCGTAATAAATGAAAGGGTGGCGTTGGAAATTCAAAGGCAATCACCAAAGTCCCAGCCACTTTGCACTAAAACTGCTATTGGGCTCAAGCTAAATGCGACTTTTCTTCTTTTTTATTTACTATGTTTTTCGTTATTCGCATCGTCACAATTAATTCCTCTATTCTTTATTGTCAGACGTTGAATAACTTAATGTCTTAATTTCCAACGATAAATACAATATCTCGTAATGAATTAAAGAGTGGCGTTATAAATTCAAAGGCAGCTTTACACTAAAACTGCTATCGGGCGCTTGTTCAATGCAACTTTTTTTATTTACTACGTATTTCGTTATTCGCATAATCTTTTTTTTTTTTATTTATTGTTTTTCGATAAAATTGTTATTGCCCAAAAATTGGGGCGATTCATCGAGCATTTACTTTATCACGTTATCTCGTAATTGTGTTCAATGGGCGGACCAAGGGGTGAGAATCCGTGCGTGCCCCACGTGTAGGTGCAGAGAGGGTGACTCATACGGCAAAATAGAAAGGAAGATGAAATCTACCATACGCTGCACTATATCCTCCGATATGTCCGACAACGTTCCATTAGAGATCTATTTTCCCGGTAAGATAGAAAGTACATTCGCGCGATAGAGGAGATATACTCGGATTGCCTTGGGGTAGGTTCGCCCCCCGTTCCCCATTCGGTTCAATATTGTACAGGGCGTTCCAAAGTTTGAGCTCGGGGCTGCTCGGTTGAAAGCTAGGAATATTTTTTTCTAGTAATTTTGAGCTTTCGCGTATACAGTGCAGACCCACGGTACAGCGATGCTTGAATCCTGCAAAGAGCGTTCCATAGTTTGAGCTCGAGTCTGCTCGGTCCAAAGGCCCAACTACTTCTTTTTCTTTTTTTTTTTTTTTTTTCTAGTAATATCGAAGGTTCGAGCATAATTGCATCCTCACGCTGCAGCACTGCATCAATCCCGTACACGACGTTCCAAAGTTTGGGCTCGAGTCTGATCGGTTGAAAGCCCGAAATACTATCCATCTTTTTCTGGTGTTTTTGAGCGTCCGTGTACAGTGCAGACTCACTTTACGCCGATGGCCGAACACGAATTACAATAAGGTATAGCAGCGCGCGAGTAAACTCCCCGCGGCTGCGCGACGATTGTATACGTTATACCTTCCACTACCTACACTTAAATCAGTTACTCGTCCAATTGGCAATTTGCAGCCCCGCGAAAATTGTTACGAGGCTTACGGTGCGCGTCTGCTGTGTCGGCTGTGTCGGCTCCCACTGGCCCCTCCGGCTACCCTAACGCTCCGTCGTCTTTTTCCGAGGCCCCTTTGCGCTTTCGAGCCAACATTTCGCTTCTTCCTGTCTCGCCCCGGCCCTACCCGAGCTTCTTGTCCCCCTTACCTCCGCTCCGCACGCTTCCCTTAACATCGAGGAGTCAAAGAGCCAATATGACACGATCCCATACTCATAAGCCAATTTCGCGAGGACGAGAAATTTATCCGGCGTTACTCACGGACCGGCGAGTACACGCGATACCTCCCGTCTCGTTTCCTCGATCATTAGGCTCTTGTTTCCTTCGCTCAACGTTCGAGTAAAAATGATAATTTTTTTTTAGCGGCAAGAGAAGTTAACTGTTTAAGGATTGTTGGCACTAAATTGAATTTATTTGCTTTTTTTTTTTTTAGTGCTAATAGAGCAGTCTAGTATTTTTTTTCTATGTATGCCGCTTACGATATTCTTTACTATATGTAGAACTTAATATGGAATTATGTATAGAACTGTTATATAGGGGATAGCGGGGCAAAACGGAACTGCGAGCACAACGCAACTTTGCAATCATTTTTGGATGCGCTATTTTGCCCCTCACTTCCCTATAGAGTTATATATAGAACTATGTGTGGAAAATGATTTAAACAAAAATCGTCAGAGCCTGAGAATAAATTTCAAGAAAGGTGAAAATGAAATGGAACGACGACACTCGAGCCCATGCTCATAAGTCAATTTCGAGAAGACGTGAAATTTATCCGGCGTTACTCACGGGCGCGCAAGTACGCGATACCTCTCGTCTCGTTTCCTCCATCATTAGGCTCTTGTTTCCTTGGCTGAACGTCCAAGAACTAATAATCATTTTTTAAAAATTGTCAAGAGAAGTTTAACCCTTTAAGGATTATTGGCATTATATTGATTTTTTTTTGCTTTTCCATAGAGGAACCTATTGTTTTTCTATATAAATGGGGATGAAATAGATAGACAAAATGTATAGAACTTGGATGAAAAATAAATTCAAAAATATCAAAGCCTGAAAATAAATTTCCAGCGAGGTGACAAATAAAATAGAACGCCGATACGTTTAATATTCCGAACCGAATTCCGTTTCGTGCCGAATTCGTCGGCGTTACGGATACAAAAAAAAGAGCCAACGAGGGAGATCCGAGCTGCACGAGCGCTGAATAAACAATATTCAATTTCCTCGTTTGGAAGTGAAAACCTCACTTCGGATGTCTTACCGCGTATAGCAAAAAAACTCGTTGCTTTAAGGGGATGCGCTACCCTTGCAACACGGTTTTTCTTTTATCGTAAACGAAACATTTTTTTAGGCTTTTGTAAATCGGTAAAAAAAACGCATAAACGCTTCGAAACATCGGTCCTTTAAAAACGATTTTTCTTCAATCGTAATTCAGAAATTTTGTTCCAGCTCTTTTTAGATCGGTGGAAAAAACCGCATGGAAGGTTCGAAACATCAGACGGTGTCGAGAGTAAAGAGAAGTGAATAAGGGCGGAGGGAGGGGGCGACGATGCAGGCATGAAGATCACGCTAAGGAAGAAAAAAGACGAAAAATCAAGAAAAGCTAAAAAAAAAAAAAAAAAAAAGATCGCCTAATACTTCGGAAAGACGTTCTCTGCTGGTAGCCGCGGTGCCGCTTTCACTTTCGCTTTCTCCGCGTTACGTACACTTCGTCCCTTAGTGTAAACATCGTGGGCCGCGGGAGGAGTGCCGAGAGAGAATTCTGAGGGCGCCCGCCGGTCTTGATCAAAGTATCTTCACACCCTCGGGCAGCATATTTGATAGACTCGGCGGTTCGACCCCTCCGTGGCTCGCCTCCTTCGTTCGACTCGCCTCGAGGATTCTCGAGGAGGAAGAACACACGGGAATGCAGGAAGCTCTGATCTTCCCGATCGGCGTTCCCGACGTAGCGGAAACGTCAACTCCCCGTCTCTCTCGAGTTCCGGAATATTGCATCACCCGATCGTAAACAGAGGAGGAATATCGATAACGCCGCTTATTTACGCTCCGACAAATCGGAATAGTCGTGTGTAAGAATTATTTACTCCAGGAACGAAAAGAAATCAAGTTTGACAATAATAACAGAAAAAAAATGCGACACAAGGATGAAGCCCGGTCCCAAAAACTGCTGTCCGAGTCTCGTCGAAACTTCCCCCGGCTTGCAAATGACCCGGCGGACAATTTTTCGAAACAAAGCGCAGGGGCGTAAAAATTCCAAACAAACAAAATAGGAAAAAAAAAGAGTTGCGGCCAACATGCTGCGAGCGTGGTGCGTAGATCTCCGGTGCACGGTGGTGCACGCTTTGTACGAGATACAGAGGATAAATTGCTTCCGGTTTTTCGATTAATTTCGCGGTCGCCCGAAGCGCAGAGCGGAAAAGCCTCTGAAGTAAACGCACGCATTCTATCCCTCTTTCTGCCGCCGCCGCTCGGTATTGGGGGTGAAAAAAAAAAATCTCAAAAACAGAGGAATGAAAGAGCAAAACGAGGGCGCGAGAACTGCTTCACCCCACAGTTCGATCTGAGTCCGAAAAATCGAGAAAAAGCGCGCCATCTACTCGGCCCTTACTCTACGAATAACTACTAAATTTCTTCCCAAACTTCTCTGCCTTTAAATTTAATTAATTAAGATCGTATACTTATATTATTTAATAATAAATAAAAACTTATTTTTCGCTAGATATCTGTATATTTTTTCTTTATAAAAGTGCGCACTGTTAAAAAAAATTAATTCGATGTACCAGACTCGAAGTATTCATGCGAAAAGTGTGACAAAAATGTGTGTACAATTGTCATGAAAAATTAATGGACTCTCAGATCGTGAAATAAAAATAAATGATTAAAAGTAAGGAACTTTCATACTAAAATTAAATGAAACTACTACAAGTAAATTATTCCTTAAGTTTTTAATATACAGTACTTTAATATTTTATGACAATTGACAATTGTGAATGAATTTTAATACATCGGTTTATGCATAAAAACTTCCACCGCAAGTACAAACTAGTTGATTAATTTAAAAAAAATGCTGGTACCTGCTGCGTCGATTTTCCGCGCTGTTGCCACTGGTAATAGTGCTCGGCGTTGAGCGCCCAGCCGGGAGCGAAGCTGAACCCTTCCGTGGGTATCTGCGAAGCTCCGAGCTGTCCCGCAACGGAAGTCGCATTCACCGCGATCAAACTGCACGCTCCACCCGAATTTCCATTTCCACCTCTGCCGATCCATTCGGAGTTTCTCGACGCCGGATCCGGCAGTTCCGTGTAAACACCCCGTCGCGTACCGAACCAACCCCCGAAGATGCACTTCTCGTCGAGCTCGGCGATGGTTTCGCGTCTCGACTGTCCGAATTCTTTCTCCAGCGTGTATAGCGACTCGAATTCCAGGAAGGACATTCTCGGCTCGTCGTTGAGACTCCCCGACGACGGATCCTCGAAACCGAAGCCCATCTCGTCCAGCGCGAATTCCTCCTCCTGATGTCTTCTCGGCGAGCGCTTCGGCGACGGACTTTGCTGACGATTTCTGCTCGTTAAAATCTGCCTGAATTCGTCCGGCTGTCCGTAGCGCCTTGGCGACGACTTGGACGACCTTGCCGGCGAGGTCGACTCGGAACCTTGGAAGGTGACGACTCGCGAAGGCGAGGTCGAGGCCGATGCGACCTTGCTCGGAACAGCGCACAAAGCCGGCTCGGACAAACCCCCGGAAAAAGACTGCTGCTTCTTCGGCGAGGACCTCGGCGAAGTCAACTTCGAGAACTTCGACTTTGGCTTCGCTCCTGTACTCCTGACACCAGAGAATACACCCGGTGGCTTGAGTCCCGACGACGATGAACCGGACATCGTGGGCACATTTTTTCAAATTTTTTACAATTTTTGGTCTTTTTTTAAAACTAAATTTCTGTTTTTTTTTTTTAATTTTATTTTTTAAGTAGAAAAATATTTCTTTGCGACCTCGTTACTCACGGTATGTTGGTTATTCACAAAGGGAGATCAATCACTGTCACGACAAGATCCATCGAAGTTTCATCGATGTAATGGCACGATTGACGAATTTACGAATTATTTTAATTTTATTTATTAATTAATTTCTTTTTCTTACGAGTCCGTAAACCGGGATTTTTATTGTACGATTTATAAGGGAGTTATAAGGGATTCGCGGTTTGTCTGGTCGCTCCGCGATAAGACGTCGCACCGTTGCGCGGTAGGAGCCCGGGGTGGAAACGCAACCCTCTTCGAAGGGTCCTCGACGTGACTGAATGCGTTCAAAGCTGCCGATGCGCGCCGCCCCGGCACGATCTGTGCGAGCTGACGCGCCCGCGCATTCCTATCGCCTTTCCTTCCACCGCGAACGCGCGCGTCTCCGTGCAACACGCTATACCGCCGACACTTTTATCTGTAGTATAAACTATGGATGTCTATTGGATAACAACAGACCTACGCACGCCAGCCCACATAATGTAAAACCTCGACACGTGTTGTACCTTTTTTTTTCCTCTCTGTTACGCAATGAGGAGATTTCGTCGAGGAATGTAGGCGAGATATTGTTAGAAATCTCAACCTTCCGAAATTAGTGGCTGAACATTTTTATGAAAAAAGAATTAATTATTATTAGTTGCTATGCTTAACTTTTCTAAATTTCCAGCGTAGCGTTTCTAAATTTTTGTTCATTGAAAAAAGTCATTAAAATAAGGACCTTGATGTGTAGAGAAATGTAAGTAAAAAAAAAGGTTTCGTGTCATATGCAGGGCTCGAGGCATCAAGAGAGGAAACAGGGGTGTCCGGGGCTGCGGGAGGTTCGTACACACTGGCGCTATGCTGTCTTATGGCATTCTTACGTAGTTTGTCGTACAGCGGCAAAAAAAGGGGCGCATAGTAACGCGGAATTTCGGCACTGAGCGGCACAACATCGACACCCCCCTTCGGGCGTCGTTCGATCACGAGGGACTCCCTCAACCCGCGCTCTTCCGCTCGGCCTTTCGCCACCCTCTCTGTGTACACGGGGTGAATATTATAAACGCATTTGTGCGCGGGCGACGCGCATACTTGCCGGCTACGCTGGGGTATAGTGTTCCATACATACCGATATAGTAATATCGGCGCGTATTTCACTGTGTCGCTGATGACAATACAGAATTCAGCCGAACGTGCAAGCGGGAGCGCATGGTGCGGATGCTAATACGAAGTATGTATATTGTTTTCCCCATTTCAAACTGCCGGCCTTCGTTGGTCTTCATTATAGTACAGTTTGTACTGGTAGAATACACAGAGCACACCGAGAGCCATAATTTTCACGAATTATTAACTATACCGAACCACGAAATTATTCATTACTGTACTTGGCCCCAAAGACACAAAGTACCCTCATACAGAAAGCTGTACAAAAACATCAAGTCTCCCAATTTTTTTGTTTGTTTTTTTTTTCAATTATTTTCTTTTTTTAAAGGGTACCAAAAAATCTCGCTTATCGTGCCTGTATCGTCCACCAAGACTGCGGCACCGGAATTCGAACCCAAGGCCTCCCGATACTTTGTTTCCGAGGCTCTCGCCACGAGACCCAAGTGACCGGTTGTCTCCATTTTCTCGGTCAGTCAATGTTCGAACGGTTACTCAATGACGCCAATCAACCGAGCTTCGCTCGCTTCATCGAAGGTGTCATTTCTTTCCTTTGACGAAAAAAAAAAGTTGAACCAATCGAATAAACGAGTGAAAGGGAGAGTGGATGAGCGACGGAAAAAAAAAGTGCGGGCATTAGCCGGTGCGCGTGCTTTCACCCTCGTTCGGGAAGCGGCCAAAGCCAGAAAGGCAGCACGCGGTAGGTCTCCTATACGCATACGCGCATCGGGGTAGGTGTATAGGACACGGTAGACCAGCAGCAGTGGCATCACCTCGGGCGAAATCTGCATATTTATGGCGAATGCTCAGCACCCCGGAAGATTTCGGATGCATGCTAAACAAGCTGGCGTTCTGGCGTTCCGGGCTTCAATGTCAGAGCCACAATTATTCGGGCGACAGGCGCGCTGCGCCCCCGTTCTCTTTTTACTTTTGGGCGGGCTTCCCTTTTGCTCGGGATTTAGCCCACAGTGACACGGGAAGCCGATGGATGTATGAATGTTCCACACAGCCACGGTCCGACGTAGTCGATATGCATGTATCGGGATGCATAAGTTGGGAGTGTTGGGAGTAACCGAGCGGCCAACAACTTGCCTTTTGCCTTCCCTACCTCGGGCCCTGCGGGTCCCAAGGGTGGTTGGCTCGTCGATGCGACTGCCGACACTGCCCTCAGCAATATTTGTCATTCCCGATTCCGTTTCCAATGGTGTCGCGTTGCTAATGAAGGCAAAATCATTCCCAATGTCGCTTCGCGCGAACCCGATGACCGCTAGGTGGCCAACCACTGTATCGTTCCACTTTGATCCGTTGTAACGAGTAGTGTGGCTCGTACTGCTAGTTTCGCGCCCAACCGACCCCTTCCCGACGCTTCCGCAGGGGGCGCTCCGCTCAGGGAAAAGCTTACCGACCCGCCATAAAGCAGGAACAACGAATCCATCATCGCGGAGACACGCACGCGTCAATCAAGTCAACGCGTGCCTCGACTCAACTCGCCTTCCCTTTGCCGTTAATGGGCACGGACCTTCCACCGTGCTCTTCCACGGATGTAGATGTAAATGTATGCATTTACGATACGTGTTACGAGGCGGTATATATGAATCAATGGGGTTTTAATTTGATTCCAGTCGGAAGATAAGCCTGGCACGTTGTGGCCGACTGGATTCTCAGAGGATTCCCTTGCGTGGCGTATAGCTGTCCTATTTATCGATCTTGATGCGGTCGTGCGTCAACCACGGTTCCGTGGCCGCTCTTTGACTCCGTCCTCAAAATTCATGGGTATTGTGGAAAAAGTCACTTCCACTCAGAAACAGGATGTGCAAAAGGCGGATCGTTCATCCTCATTTTTTTCACATGTTCATTTTCTATCTGTACATATATATACATGCACGTAGTTTCAATCATACGTCAGCCAGGATCTCTCAAAGGGTCTTATTCCCATCCCGACAAATTATTGTAATTATCTTTCGACGCGGTGGAGTCTCGTGAGCGGCACGTCGTCGAGAGTTCGAAGACAGGTACACCTATACGTGTACGCGTTACGTGACGCTCCCTATTC
The DNA here is from genome assembly GCA_933228735.2 of Amblyteles armatorius. Classification (NCBI taxonomy): domain Eukaryota; kingdom Metazoa; phylum Arthropoda; class Insecta; order Hymenoptera; family Ichneumonidae; genus Amblyteles; species Amblyteles armatorius. Next base: position 9,837,130 of record OW121695.1, on the reverse strand, counting down.
TCTTTCTCCTCGTCCCGAACGTCTTATTATTACCTTAATGAAATCTGATTGCGATTGTTAACCGCGGAGTTAGTCGTAGGTATTAAGTGGGCATACGTGAGACAATGAAAGCGAGACGAGGCGATGAGGTAAAAAAATAATGGCGGATAGTAATTGTCATACAAATTATGGTGCTGCGGAAGAATGAAAGTTCTATGACCTGTCTCGACAAACTCCTGGACTGTACCATGAGTCACGGCGCCTGGTGCAGTTCACGTGGGATTGAACGGGTGGGGAAACCCGCGATATTGCTGCTGCAGTATTCTACGAATCATCCGATGCAACGAAACCCTTTCAACCGTATCTAAGAGTGAATCAGACGAAATAAAATTGATAATTCCCAAAAAAAAAAAAAAAAAAAAATGAACCAATGTAAGATATTGTTGTGCGACGGACTATTTTTTATTTTTTAAATCGAATAAATTCATAAAGTAAATTGGGAAATACTCGCAAATCTACCGAGTTGCTAAACTGACACGTGTAGGAATTTGCAGAATAAGTAGCTGACGATGCTCGGTCCCACGCATCCAAACATGGGCATAGACCAAAATTGCACAGTGAGAATCGGACGATGCTCGATTCTCGATGCCCAAATACGGGCACGGAACGAAATTGCAGACGCTACAATTTGTATCTCGCGGAACGCGATCGCGATATTGTCAGTCTGAACTCGACTGGAGAACAGAGAGGTTGGTCTCAGAGTTAGGCTTATGGCCAGCGAAAATAAAAATTGTAGTCAGAAGTATTCATAAAAGATTTCATTCTGTTTCCTTTAATAGACTTGTTACTTAGTTTGCACATGACAAACTTGAGTTTCACTCTTAATTCGGCGACGATCCCAAATACCTTGACAAGTATGTTTGTTGACCACGCTTACTTAAAAAAAAAAAAAATACTTACTGAGCGCTACTGGCATAGAAAGGTCTACAGAAATGCCAAAGTATCGGTCCTCTCCTCCAAAATACCATCCCCTCCCCCTGAATGAGAAAGATCGAAGGTCTTAGTTCCCGATCATCTTTACAGGGCGATGAATTCGACACTCCGGGAAGTGACGGGCTCTCGACCCGCACTCGAGTTCCGTAGTCTTAGACAACCCCACCCCGAACGAGGGTGAAGGCTTAACTGCATATTACAGAGGGACGTGAGAATCCTCGAGTGAAAAGGGAGAAAACGTTTCCTCAAAGCCACCAGACCATTCACCATATCGGTTCCAGGCCAAGGTGATGACAACCCATGATGGATGAAGTGATCGGTGCTGGCTTCTGGTCGGAAGGGTCGGCGAAGGTCGTCCACATAGCAATTAACAAGTCCGCGGTTCCTTCGACGACCAATCGGGGCCTCTATCACATTTTCGTCGTTTTCCACCCTACCGCGTGTCTACTATAATTCGTCTCTTCCTTCTGTTTCGTTATCCTCTACAACCCACCCTCGTCATCCAACCCATCCTCTCGCAGCTCGCTATCGTCGACTGTCCTCGAAAACGACGAACCGATCTCGCAGCTTCCTCTCCACCTTCTCCACGCTTTCTACGAATTCAATATAATAATGCGCAGCCACCCTATCTCTGCCTCTTACCCGACCAACCAACCAACCACCCAAACCCTGGCATCCCGGTGGTAGTTTAGCCTCTCAACCAGTGACACTCAGCCGAAGGTACTGAAGTGAAACGAGCGAATACGGAAATCTGTTCCGCACCAGACACTAGAGATGCATCCGGAAGGTAACCGTTCAAAGCATCACGGATCGTGGATAAGTAGCCGAAACCGCTGCCTCAACACGTGAGGCCACAAAACTAGGAGCTCCGAACGGTGGAAAAACGTTGAGGGGTGGAGAACCGGCAAGGATCCCAGTCACGAGAGCTCAGTCGCGGCGGTGGACGCGGCATCCTAGAACCAGAAGCCGCTCTCGAGGGTGGCTTACGAAAAAGCGTTATTGCCATGTCACCGGCTTCGGGATTATTGCGAATCATTTTTTCTTCCACATGAAAGTGAAGGCTTCTGCTCCTCATCCTTGGATTCTTATTCCATCGGCGGAGGGGGGAAGGCTGATGCAGGAGAGGATCTCGGATGTATCTCGTTCGTTCCTCGAGGTACATACAACGCTTTTCCGATCTCTGCCTAAGACCTTTACAGGGGCTCAGGGGATACGAATATGCCGTCTTGTAGGGTCCCATGTGAAGCTGGTGCCGCAGGCTACAATAACGTTGACGCGGGACTTTCGGGAAGATCCGGATGGAGGTTATAGCGGGTTGGATGGAGCTTGTAGTGTCCGTGTAGGGGAGATCGGGGCTACTTGGCGCAAAGAAAAAACTTTTATTCCCTTTACGTTTTTACAGTCATACTCCGCGAAATCGTTTCCGCGCAGGGAGTTCCTCCTTTTTTCCGCGGATCAAAGACGTCTCGCGTCTTCCGTCCGCTTGCACGAGCACGGGCGTTTATTTCCCCTCCCCCGGGAGCTTTTTTGTATGGATGGTGCAAGGTCGCGTGAGTCGAGGCGCAAGAAGGGAGCCGAGAATTCGCCTGACAATGAGAGAACGACGATGAAACTTGTTACCGAGAAATGGGATGGGCGTGAGTGAAGCCTACGGTCGTTGGGGGGTGAAAGCCTGCGAAACGGGGATTCACCTGTTGGGGTGTCCCGGGAGCATTGGAATAAGAAAAACACGATGGAACTGGTTCCCTTCCGTGGGTAATGGAATGACCGCGATAGGCCATTTGAGGCACGGGCGATGACTAGCCATTGGCACGGTTCTATCTCTCGCCATTCAATGCACAGCGGCCGATAACCGTGAGGCTCATCGTGCGGCCCTTTTGTTCTCACGAAAAGGCAAAAAAAAAAAAGAACCACGGCCAAAAGCCTTCGTTGATTACACGGCTTCCATTTCATGGCTAATACGTTTTTTCGCAAGTATAACAAAACGGGACAACCGAGGCCCTGGGCGACGTGGAACGAATGAACCGACCCCTGAGCGAGTCCCGATGCAGCACATATCAAACCTGGATAGAGAGTGAGAGTGCGTATCGTTGTGTACGGGAGAGCGGATACAACTCATCCCGGAACCCACAAAAACGCACGAACCCAGATATTACAAGAGGGGAATCGTTTTTGGAAGATTCTCTACGGTGAGGATTTCTCCTGCCAGGGATACTCGACGTTTGATCTATCGCAAGGTTTCATCAAATTAATCCATACCACGTATGGAATGTTCACTCGGGTGAACGTGAACATCCTCTCCTTGGTCCTGCACGAGAAACACATGTGAAGAGAATAAAAGAGCATTTTCGAAGCCGCTCCTGCGTCAGAACTCTAGGATCGTCTCTGCGACCTTACACTCGCTGATCTCCTCGTCGACTAAAAACGATACAATGCAAAGGGCAGGCATTACCCAGGAATCCGAGGGTAATGCGTGTGTCGCCATCGAGCGGCGAATGCCTGGAATACTTCGTCGCCGCCGAAAGAATGGAGGGCGCTCTTTCCCCCGTGGAGGGAAAGTGCGAAAGCTTCTGTCTTTCTGCAGCACGGTAGATACTCTGTCTGCAGCATCCTGACGCATGGTCGCACAGTAAAGGATCTTGCGCGCAAGGCTGGCTCAAAAACATTGCGGGCAAATCGAATTCCTCCGGGGCTTGCTCTCCGTCTTTCTCACTTTTCTTTCCTTCTCGCTCCATCCTGAATGGGCGACCCTCGCACCAGCCTCGCCGGGCGGGATCACCCTGCGTGCTTACACACCGTAGAAACGCACCCCGGCAGAGAAACGGCAGCGCAAGCGTGCATTGGGAGGCGGCGGCGGCGTCGTAATTCCTTCGCACCACGTGGACGCACACCCATGGGGCAACGCCGTCCCGGGACCCTAGAATGTGACTCACAAGATTTATGATCCTAGGATCACCGCTAGACGTGCCAATCTCTTGCGGCCCGACGCCGGAGCCGGTGGCGGTGGCGCGATGGGCCAAAGCTTGGTAAGCTTGATGCATACACGCGCCAGTTTGCCGGGTACTATAGCATTACCGGAGTAAGATCTCGCGTGGGACACAGGGCAATTTTTTACGATTACTTTTTACTTCGCTGGACTGCTGTTCCATTTTAAGTCCCAGCGTCTGCTGCGATATCCTGTTTTACATTGTGCAACCTGCTGTTGGCGGAAATAGAGTACTTTGAATGAACGGATTCCGAGAGTATTCGGATGACGCTTAGACAACAAAAAAACAAGTCCTAAGTGACCAAACATGAGTGTGCTCAGGATGCGTCAAACACTGCCATGGACCAGTGTTTACTTGCAAGTACGGACCTAAGTCTGTCTCATTTCGCAAGGACAATTGCGAAGCTTTTCAAACTGCTGGCGAAAACAATTGTGAAGCTTTTTAAGCTGCTGATGAAAACAGAGTACTCGAAATGAACGAACGTATTCGGATGAAGCGTAAATCAGGAAAACAACTAAGTGACCAAACATGAGTGTGCTCAGGATACGTTAAACACTATGATGGACCAGTGTCTATTTGCAAGTACCGACCTGTGCTTGTCTTCTTTCGCAAGGACAATTGTGAAGCTTCTCCAGCTGTTGCTGAATCAGATAGAGCGCAGCGTATTGTTGACTATCCGGTGAAAGTGGCGAATCCGGGCTGACCGGTGATGCGAATCCGGAGCTTTTGCTCCCACTGTTCCTAATTGGCCTATCCGAACCGTCTTCGTCTTGCGAGGGTTCAGGGTCGGCGCAGCAGGGCGTCGTCTCCTTCTGCAACGGCGATAACGGCGAGAGGGGTGACCCGATTCCTGAACTTTCCGAACTCGAGTTCACCAGACCTTTGTGTCCCTTTGACGAAACGGATCTCGTTAACTTGGGTTTTGGTATCGAACTCCTTCGTTGCGATCCACGAGATGATTTCTCCGGCGATTCGTCAGTCGTTTGTGGCGAATTCCTCCAAGCCGAAGAATTCTTCGTGGGTTTCGCTGACTTCCAGACCAGCGGATCCTTGCAAAGCTTCAGACCAAAGTGCTTTCTGACCGCGAGCTTCGACGTCCGCTTTTCTGGGTGCAATTCCACGGAAACGTTTGTCTCATGGTCACCGTTTCTGTTCTTTCCCTTCGAATCTTTCGTGTCCAGTTTCTTCGATTCTCCAAACTCAACGATTCTCTTATCCCTCCTTTTGTCCGGATCTTCTTTACCGGCAATCGTCTCAACACCGGTGAAACTGCTCCCATTATCCCTAGCAGTCCGGTCGGTTTTGATGATTTTCCGCTCCTCCAGAGTCGCTCTTACAGGGATTTCTTGGATCCCAGGGATCAAGCTTTCGCTCGGTAAATCCTCGGGATTATCCAAGCGCCGAAGATCGAATCCACCGATGAAATTTCTCACCTCGTAGTACTCGACGTTCTCGAAGCAATTGCTCGTGGATAAGAATGTCGCGGTCAACGACATTGGACGTCGTTTTACCGTCCCTGTCTCGGTGCTCGGCGAATCCCAATCCACGTGAAACGTTCTCCGCTTCGAAGACATGCTCGAATATCAAAGATCTCGGCTTTTTTTCTCCTTCATATATACACAGTGAAGTGATATGTTTGGATAATCCTATTTAACGTCCGTATCGAACCGAAAGTTCTGCTGTCTCTTCTCCATCTTCAAGATCTTCTGTCCCAACGATCCCAACGATTCTATCCACGAGGCAACGAAACAAACATAAAAGGAACAAACTAAACGATATTTTTCCACTACTAAAATTCATCTAGGCACATGCTAGAATGTATGTAAGAAATCCTTGAAGTAAAACACTATTTCGTACACAAAACGTATTCCCCGCATCGCCACCGACACTACAGAAATTCACTCCAAGAACGACCAAAACAAGAAACTTCGCGCGCATTTTTCCATCGCCAGAGCAAGGAAAGTGCGTTCCAGCATGGTAGGAAAAATCAGTGCCTCGATGGCGTAAGTTCGATCTGAAGTGAGGAACGAAGACCCGTAGCCGCGGACCGACGAAGTCAGGAAGGAATCGAAGAACGGTGGAAGGGCCTGGCGATAAGCGTATTTTCGGGTTCTTGCACGCAGACAATAGGTGCACTTGCCAAGAGTGCCCCCGGCGAACTGAAACCGCCCCTAGGCACATCACCCACCCTCCGTCGGGCGACAACGACGATAAAGATTGCGCGTGTTTGCGTGTGCATCGACGACGCCCGTTGGGAAACGGAGCGTGTGTTTGTGCACGTGCGTGTCCATCGGATTCTGAAGGATGGAGGCTGCGGACAAGGAAGAGGTTTGTTGGTGCGCGTGCGTGTGCATCGGCCCCTGCAGAATCGAGACGGTACCCCTGGGCTGGCGCCTACCGGGTCTCTACCCACGAGACAGCCCCCCTATCATAGCCATGGGGCTGGAAACTAATTACATTCGGCTACGCGGCTCGCCGTGCCCCGATGCCTACTGCTGTTTTCCTATTCCGCTTTGCGCACCATATTGCAACGAGCAACACTCATCTCGCGACGAAAACGTTGGAGGAGAGACCGAACCTTGCCAATGTGTGGTCGTATGAATTCCGCGGACGGCCCCGACCCCCCTGCTTTTTCTCACCCCTCGTCTCGGGCTCTCGTTATTCGAGCTCGACGAACTTTGTTTGCCGAATAAACAAGAGGCTCGGCGAGAGAAATCCCGGAGCGCTTTCGTCGTACGGAAATTGTGGGTCGAGATTCGTAGTGGACGGAACCACCGACTGAGATTACGTTCTGAGTTACCGAGAAAAGGAACCAAATTCACAAACAAACAAAAAAATGAGGAAATGAAAATTTCTGTTTTCGATGTACGATTTAAAGAATTCGAACCGATTCAACTTTTTGTGGCAAACGATCAAGGAAAGACGACTCATTTATCGTTTATTTTTCTCTCCGGCCGGTGAATCTGACGATTCCTCGACTTATCAATACCCCGACCGCATCGTCCGAAATGCTCCACCGAAGCGATTACCAAAAAAAATTACCAAATTTGTCAGCAAAAAAACAAAATTGCAAAAATAAAAAATCTCTATCTTCGACATTTGATTTAGAAAAATTGCACCCATTGAACTTTTCGTAGCAAACGATCGATCAAGGAGCGACGACCCATATATAGTCTCTATGGAAAATCAACCTCTTTTCCTTCCATATTTTATTTTTCCCTCCGACCGGTGAATCCGCGGGGTTTCTGCACTTATCGATGTCTCGATCGCGTCGTCAGAAATGCTCCACGATGATCGCGGGTGGAAGCGATTGAGATAGGACGTCGCGATTCTCGGTAATAATAGAAACGTCTCGGGAGCGTGATATCTCGTGGCATTCATCTCTCCAGCGGACATTGTGTGTAAAGGGGAGCGTTCGTACAACGTCCGTTTACGCGTATACCGTGAGGCGTTTGCGTGTGTGTGAGTGAAGCGTTGTAGCGACGCAGCATGCAGGGCTCGCTCATGAATACCATTTGGATAAAATCTCATCGGTTAGACGCCCAGGGATGGTCCACCCTTCACCAACCGCCATGGGGCATTTTGAACCCCGTAGCCGCTCTAACAGGCAGCAGCGAGTTCTCCACTCTCGCTTTCGATCCGGTGAAAAGCGAGAGTGGAAGGGTGCCGGATTCGAGCCGGTTAAACCAGCGCTTTCCGTGTGTATCGTACACGGTTGTAACAGTGTATGTAAACTGTACCGAGCGCCCGAACGACGATCAATTTTTTAGTATAACCCACACGCGCGGTACATTACAAACTCGGCTCACTCTATGTTTGCCATGGGCACACTACGGGCCGGTGCACGTGTGTTTTTGTTTGGCAATATTTTGACACCAATTTCGCGGGGGATCAGCTTCACGGATCTTCCCCTCTCATTATCAAGTTTCCGGACGCGAGTACATAAACGACATTTTTTTTAAATGGTCACTCTTCGATTAATGCCTTTTAATCGGGATCCAATGAGAATTTCCTGATCGACACGGAAATTGATCGACGGTAATAGAAAAGATTTACGAATACTTAAAAAGAATTGACGGAAGCGGTCGTTGAAAAAATGACTTGAAAAGAATTGGCGAAAAGAAACCTTACGAAAATTGACGAAAGAGGACTTAAAAATAATATTATAAAAAATTTGGTACTTACAATTTGAGCTGATTACAGGTCGTTGAAAGCGGCCCGCTATGTTAGCCATGGGTACACTTTGGGCTGGTGCACGTGTGTTTTTGTTTGGCAACATTTTGACACCAATTTCGCGGGGGATCAGCTTCACGGATCTGCCCCTCTCATTACCAAGTTTCCGGAGGCACGTATATAAACGCCATTCAAAAAAGGTCACTCATAAATACCCCCTTTCAATCGTGATCCAAAGAGAATTTCTTCATCAACACGAAAATTGATCAAGGTATAATAAAAAAAAAACGTTGACGAAAGGTGACACAAAAAAAATTATAAAAAATTCGATACTCGGGAGATGAATGGGAGTGGCTTGATGGAATAATTCGTGTTACTGACGGATGCATCGAAAGGGTGCACGGACCCGCGTAATTTAAAGCGATCCTGCGGTTCGTCGCTCAATAACACATTCGCGAGCAAACCGGGCGCGAAAATTCCAATCCACTTTTCGCTTCCGAACCGCAATACAGTTGTGGAGCGCCTACGATGCCGCTAACGAATAGAGACCGAGAGGCACAGCGTACCGGGGAGATTACAACTTATAATCCGTGTATCCCGTTATAGGTTACCCGCTCGACGTAGCGTAGGAAGATTAAGTCTGCGGGGGGATCGGTCCAGTCGGGCGCCACAGCAACTGCTGCACCCTTCCCGACCGAGAATACTCCAATGCTATGGTCTACCTAATACTGCCCAGAATTTCGGCCCCCTCGAATCGAAGCCCCCGCACGATCCTGCAAGCTTAAGTCTACTTCTGTCGCGAGCCCGACCGTAACGCCTCATTTGGCTCGTACGTTTCTCCGTGCAACATACGCATCTCCACGAAAGCCCGTTAATAATATCCAGGGCAATGCCGGGGCGGGGAAGATCGATCGAGGAAAATTCATCCCGTAACCAATACCGAGTAGGGTGCGGAAACGTTCCAGCTCGAAGCAGTTACACTTTTGGATGGAGAAATGACAATCGGGCGTGGATGAAGAATTCAAGGAGGTTGGAGCGCTTCGCACTAGAATGAGTTCTGTATTTTTTTAAGTCGTTTATACAAATTTTTAGGCATTTGTTGATTATACTGTAAAAAAAATTCGTATTAAATTTAATGTAGCGGACTGGAAGTTTTTATGCAGAAACTTGTATGTTAAATTTCGTGTACAATTGGGATGTACATACGACTTTATAAATGAAGCACTCATTTGACTAGTGTGAAGCGCTCCGACCTCCTTCCAAAATTCCAAGACGAAATACGATTTTTAAAGTAATTACCGCGGTCGATAATGTAGAATATTTTCCATTTAGTTCCAACCCTAACTCCCGATCAAATTACCTTTCACGTTTCGCACACTCATGTGTATTCGTTGGTGCAGATAAAGCTGAGACAGCTGACGATAATCATCCGTTTTTACGACGCCAAAACTCTTCCGTTTACTGCGATACATAAAGTGCCGTTTCTCTTAATCGCACCCATTTACGATCGTCATTCGCAAGACACAATCGCCGAAGGATTTATTACCGATAGCGCACTTATGGCGCGTCTTTGCGGGGAAACTGCGACACGCCCGCTAAGGGAACGTTTACCGACGGAGAGTTAGCGAGGGAGAGAACGATCGATACTCCCGTGGTTAAAAATCTTAGAGATACTTGTAGCTCGCAAAGGGTACGCGTTCGCCGGCAACTTTCCCCAACGGAGTGCGCCGAATCTACGCAAGATGGAGCTTCGAAGCGAGCTCGTTTTGGCTCTCGTGTGCAGGATTGGGCGCTCCGGCGAGACTTTTGAGAGGGTGCGTTGGCGGGCTCCAAGGGTAGTGCGCTCGCAGTGGCGCCTCAGGACTCACTATGGATTTGCCATTAATTCGAAGCCCCCCCGGATAAAGTATTGTCGCACACGGCAGCCGCGCACCCTCGAGCTACCTGCGACTTGCTCTCGAAAAAAAATCTGAAAGCGCAATGTCAAGAGCACGAAATATCTTAAATATGAAAGTTAAAAAAAATCTTTCTCTTACCCGCGTCTCAACAAATTAATTCAGGAATCAGTTTCATACAGAATATTATCTTTCGCTTTGAATTATATTGTATATTAATCAATTGTAGGCTGTAAACGAAATTGGAATGAAATTTATCAGAGAATTGCAAACTCTTCCCGATCGGATGAAAGTTTGAAAAAAATCAAGCCAATGTAAATACTTTGTTTTTAATAGTACACTTTAATTTAAGTCGTTTAATAAGTCGTCAGCATCGCTGTTAACAAAATCTTATCCGGCGGTTTAAACAGTCAATTAATATTATTTAAAAAAAAAATTAACCCAAGACTCTTATCATATAAAATATTCAAAGCTCCCAAGGTCACGCGTTGTCATGAGGGTTGCCGGCCTTGAGGGACCAAAGGGTACGCCGGCCCGTAACGAGGGAAAAATTAATCCACCTGCGGGAAAGTTACTACCGGTGGAAAATGAAAAGATGCATCGGAGCCTTCGCCCGAGGGCCAGCGACGCGGCGCGCACGTAGTTTTCCCGGCGCCTCCCGAAAGACTTTCCCACGTGGCCGCAGGATCATGCGCGCTCCGGCAGTCGCGAGTGCGAGGAGCCGCGAAAGTTTTGTCGATGCGCGTAACGCGCGCGCAAACTCTCTGGCGCATTTATTGCACCGAGGCATTACCTTGAGTCCAGGTAGAGGGGAGGGGCCGGAACCGCGCCAGAGGGGGCGAAACGAGCGGGACGGGGAACGAAACGAGCGCCGATGGAAGGGAAACTGCGAGTCCGAACGACCGGGGTGGAATCGGGGGACGACTCGCGTTGGAAAAGCGAAAGTTGACTTTGAACTTTGAAGGGGATGAGACTCTACGAGCTCACTTTCAACGCCGCTTTCCCTTTCGCTCGCGTTTTCTATACTTCCTAGCGTTTCTGCTTTTTTCCTTCCTCTCTTTTTCACATTGCTTTCGCTCGTTTTCTCATCGGACTCGTCACCGCAGCTGCGGAACTCGAAGCGTTACTTTTTTACTCCGCTCACGACTCTTCGCTCTCTTCGCCATCGGGAGAAAATTGTATTAGCGAGTTTACGAGTTCAACAGTTGGGGAGCCTCTTTGGGCACTCTGTAAATTTTTAGTGGTTTACATTGTTTTTTATTCTGTCGAGGTGAGGATATTCAATGTGACTTTTGCCACCTGGCATGGATAATTTTGCTTTACATTAGTATTATTTTTCATTCTTTTCGGGTGAGGATATTCAATGTGAGTTTTGCCACCTGGCATGGATAATTTTGCTTTGCATCAATTATTTTTCTAACTCTTTTGAGGTGAGAATGTTCAATATGACTTTTCCCACCTGGTATGGATAATTTCGCTTTCAATTTTTAATTTTTATTTTTTTAAATCAATTCTTTTGAGGTGATGACGTTCGATATGACCTTTGCCACCTGGCGTCGATGATCATAAGTTAGGGTGTTATAAGAATCGAGTTTCACATTCGCTCGTTTTCTCATCGGGGTCGGCGCTGCAGCAGCAGAATTGGAATTACAATTTTTTTTACTCCGCTCACGCTTCTTCGCTTCCTTTGCCGTCGGGAGGAGAAAATTGTATTAGCAAGTTTACGAGTTCGCGGGTTGAAAAGCTTCTCTAGTTACTCCACGGGACACCTGTTATTTTTTTTTTATAATAAAATAATTAAAAAATCAAATAAACCTCCACACCTCTGCAGGTAAAAAATCTCGTTGGAATTTTATCACCCTGGAGGTCGTGAGCCAAAAAAAAATGGAAAGTAGCAGAAAAAAAAGAAATTTGCACCGATGGAAACGGAAGAGGCATTGAAAAGTCGTCGTTGCCGAGAGAGCCGCGGAATAGGCTCGATTTCCATTTTCATCGCGTCTCCGTTATTCACCGTTCAGCCCTTACGTCACATAACATCACGCACGTCGCGACTCCCTCCGCTCCTCTTCGCCGCCCCGGCTGAATTCATCGCCGTACCACCGCAAGGGTCCTCGTGCCGAGGGCTCGCATGCAGACGATTTTTTGTCCCCACACCCGCCAACGCCGCTCCCGCCTCGCCATCAGTTCGATAATATATTTGCGATCAACAACGAAGTGGAAAAAAAATAAAATAAATAAAGAAAAAAGATATCTAAAAAAAATAATAGAAACACAAAAGAAATAAAGAAAGGGCTGAAGTTAAACGACTCGGGTCGACTTTGCACGCGAGTTCCTGCGCCTCGAACTTTACGTACGGAGTTTGCGAAACAAAAATATTCATATCTCACGCCCTGCGTGCCTCGATCGGGGAGAAAACTTTGAATTCTTTCGGGGCAGAAGTTTCCGTGAATTTATTGTTTGCCGGATTCTCGAGCTGTTCGTGACGATGGCCGGGACTAAGGAAACAACATTTTAGGTTGAAGGCGGAGGTGTGCGAAACGACAAAAGGTTTCGCTTGCTGTCCGACCAAAGCCGGCTGTCTCCACTTGCCGCCTCGCGAAATCGGACATCCGATGTTTAAAAATTCGTTACTGAAAAACGGGAATTCTTTTCTTTGTTCTCTTTATTTTTGATTTTTTTTTTTTAACGAGTGTTTGGAGCTCGTAACTGTAGGATGTAAACTTTAAGACGGTGTGTCCGCCTCGTTGTTTTCACGGCAATAATTCCGACGCGCCGGGCATGAGATTTTCTTGTTACGCGGAGTAAATTTAATAAGTGTAATTTAATAAGGAGGGAACGCGGAGGCAAGAGCACTCTTAAATTAAGAATAACTGTGACGACTATACTGGGTATGTTTTCAGTGTGCGGGTTCAACGAAAAAATCTTTTGGTCAGTGGTCGACTTCCGGTATTTTTTTACCCATGATAAGAAGAGATATTTCCAAATTATCAAATTGTATAGAATGTGATGAAATTTTTTTAGCGACCGGAAGTGTGAAAAACTTACAATTCCTAGGTACAATTTCATATCTCCAATTTAAGCTCATTCTGAAGTACACTGAAATAAAATATAAATGACTTAAGGAAAATCGACTCACGGGGGCTGCAAAAAAAAAATTGTTATTCCAATTCCACTTTCAATTCTTACAATTCCATTTTTTGTTTCTTTGTCAGCCCGCAGGCGAATTTTCTTTTCAGTCTAAAGAAAAAAAACAATTCCGTGTCCAATGTCCCTGACGTCTTATTAAAAATGTCTACTCCCTTAAATTTTGGTCCTCGCTCCCTTTTTCCGAGTTCAGAGGAGGAAAAAAGAAATACCTTGTACCACAGGGTATGTAATCATGCTTTCCCGTGCGGTTTCATCTTACCTCCTCGTACCTTCGCCGCGGAGCGCCGTGGCGTGCGCTTCTAATTAAAAGTAACGACGGAAGCCGCGAGCAGGGTTGAAAGAGCGAGAATCCTTCTCGTCGTAAGCGTTTGCGCGAGCGTCGACGAACGAATCGAGAAGGCCAAAACGTGAGTTCCTTCCGTCACTCTGGAGCGAGCGAACGAGGGAACGCGAAAAGCGAAGCTCAATTTCACACGGAGCGGTGTCGATTCCGGTGATGTACCGCGCGATGAAATTTCACAGTCGCCGGAACGTCCGACAGCGATCTGCTTCCAACCCCTTTTGCGCATAGCACTCGACATGACGCTCTCGCCCCGCCGCGTCACTGATTTAACGCACCGATCTATCATGCGCGCGAGTGAATTCTGATGAAAAAAAGATCCTATATATCTTCCTTCGGAACGGAGAAAAAAAATCAAGAACACCCGCCCAACGTGCGAATCGAGGACCCGCATTGCTACGGCTGGCCGGCCAATTTTTTCTATCTCTCGAGTGCCCGCGTGACGGTGATAAAGCGACAATATTTTTTTTTTTTTTTTTTTCTACGCACCTTTTACGGATATTTGCGAGGTGTTGGAACGAGTGTTTTAATCCCACGGACAGGTAGAGATATTTTGCGAAGGAGACAGTATATTGTGCGAAAAGGGGGAAAGTTGGCTATTGCGACGAGTGTGACGCAATCACACGAGTCGCAGTTGCCAATTCGGCCCGCGTTTCCATACTTTTTGCAACGAGTGCATGAAAAGTTGTGCTTCGAATGGTAGTTTTGCGGGAGGAACAGCGACATGGCGTCCATCGAAAAGTCTGTACGAAATTTGAGGAACGCGTTTTCCATTTAAATTCCAAAAATACGATTTTTCGTGCATAAAATCGATAAAAACTTGCAACACCAGTACATCAAATTCCATAGAAATGTTTTTTTATATAAGTATATTTTTAATTTTTGACATATTGAAATTAAAACTTCGCACTCAATTTATTTGCCAATAAAGGCCCTGTCTCCGCCGGAAACACCGGGAAAATAATTTCCAGCATTTCGTAATTCCCGCTAATAGTCGCCAATTAATAGAACATTAATAACCGCTACTCTTTAATCCGAATCTCGCGTAGTTATCGCATTAAATCCTCGACCGCCCCGAAATTCGCGCCGGAGGTTTGACTCGCCCCGAAGAAACTGCGCGGAAAGGGGTTAAGGTGTAAGACCTTCCGGGCAGGGTGGGGCGCGAAAAGGGCTCTCGCGTAGTATCAGGCGTGCCACAACTTTCTTAATTGGCCGTTCGTAATGAGACGAACGCGCGAGTTCAAGCGAAGCCTCGCCATCAGCACACTAGGTACGTTAGTTATCTCGAGGTTCAGCTTCTAGGAGGCTGCCGTGTTTCCCCACTGTTTCTCTTCGGCCTGCCGTCGAAGCCGAGAGATTCGAGATTCCGGCGAAGCTTTCACGGGACTCAGGACCCTCGAAATGGTAATTTTGCCCTCCGAAAAGCCAGAGGGAAGGTAAACGAGAGTTGGGTGTGACGAAGACGCGGAGAAATGGAGGAAAGAGAGAAAACTGCTCGAGCAATGCCCGTGCGTGTACAAGCTTTCAGGGTCGACGATAAACTTTACCTATCCACTTTACCTTCTATTTTTATTTTTTTTTATTTTTTTTTAAATTCTTATCTCCGTCTGTACCATCGTAGGAGGGCTGGTCGACTTTCACTCTTTATTCGGCTTTCGGAGCTTTGTTTATTACCGCAGCAGCGCGCCTCGTTCTCGAGCAGGAATTCCAAAGTTCCCTGTTGGTAAGTTTGGGCAACAATTTTCACGGGAAGGTTCTGTTGGAGCTCGCGTGTCGAATTATCGTGAAACTTAATTAATTCGGCGAGCTGAAAATTAAACTGGGACAACAATTGGCTTTTGTTATTTAATCATTTTTAAACTGTAATCAATTTACTTCGTCCTCACAGGATATCCGGGCGATTCGACTGAGCCTTCAGACACGAGAAATGGAGGGAGAAGAGAAAGCGGCTCGAGCAATGCTCTTAGGGTCGAGGATAAAATTTAGCGATCCACTTAACCTTCTATTTTCGTTTTTATATTTTTCTTTCCTTATCTCTGACTGCGCTATCTTACAAGGGCTGGTCGACTTTCGGTCTCTATTCGGCTTTACGTGCAGTGTTTTACTGCAAAAGCGTGCCTCGTTCGTTGGGCGAGGATTCCAAAGTTTCCCGGGATAAGTTTGGGTAACAATTTTGGTGAATCGGGAAACTTAATTAAGAGCTTTACAATTGTAATTTGTAAAATTGTTTTTCCAAAATTGTATTTATTTATTGACAGTGAAGGCGGTTAATTTGTACTATTTTATGTGTTCTCAACCAAGAGAAATATTAAGCGTTTCAAAAATACTGCCCATTGTTTATTTTTAATGAATGCTTCTATAACCAATTGTGAGAATTAGCTACGTCAAATTCGGCGCTCCAAAAACAAAACTGGGATAAGAATGCGCTCGTCATTTAACATAAGCAAACTACAATAAACTGCCTGTCGTTCTCGCTGGATATGCGAACGATTCGACTGAGCCATCAGCGACGAGTTCCCGAACCACCCTTATTTGTTATTTTGATTTGATCGCGTCCGAAAATCGTTCGGTAACGGTTTCGGGGAAAATAAGCAGAATGCGTTTATGCCGTCCTTCGCGGAGTGAGTCTCTGCCGAGAAGAAGAAGAAGCTCGGAGCCAGAATTCGGGAGAGCCACAGGCAGCCAAACCCGGTCGTATAGCTCCGTATAGGAGGGGTGTTCGCCCTGCCGGTGGTGGGCGCGCTCCCGACGTTACAGCTGCTGTCACATAAATATCCGGAAACCCCTGAATTCTAGAAGCTCTCGGGTCCCCCCACCCCCTCCCCCCCCCCCCCCCTCTCACTCTGCAGCTCCGCTGTATCAAGGAAGGAGCGCGAGAGAGGAAGAACAAGAGAAACCTCGAGCAAAGTTGCAGAAACTCCTACACCGAGGTGGTATCGATTCTCAATTCTTACGAGCCGGAAAACGCGAGTCGAGGGTGTGGAAAAGAACGAAAGATGGAAGGTGGTCGGAAGAGAGGAAGGGAAGTGAAGAATAAGGTGATGGTTCGGAAGCCCTCTCAGAAACACGGCGAAAAGAACGTAAACTTCTATCCGCACAGCGTGTGCGCTCGGCTGTTTGGGTTTTCAAAGCTTCCGCTTTTTTTTCGAGAGCCCGCGACCAGGAGTATCGCTGATAGCCCAATCGACGAGCTTTCGATAGCCACTTCTTTCTTCTCCTATCTTCCGAACAAAGTGTGTCTCACCGATTCGGGAAACACCGGTTGGTTCGATGTCTCGGCTGCTTACAAAACTTTCATCGGGGACTTTCCAATTATCACTCTGTTCATGCGTGAGCGAATCACGTTGATCGCGAAATCGAAGAGTTTTCGACGGCCACTTTCTTTTTTCAACCCCGCTTCCCAGCAAAGTGTGTTTCGTCGATTCCGGGAAAAACCTCCGTTGCTCACGGAGAGCACCGGTTAGTTCGATGTCTTCGTAGCTTGTAAAACTTTTATCGGAAACTTTCGAATCATCGCCATGTTCGATCGTGTTCCAAACTTCCGATCCTTTTATCACCTCGAAGACTTACAGCTGCTCGCTGCCAGTGGAATCGATAAACGATCTTGCCATGTTGTTTTTTGCAGTAACTTCAACGACATCCTAGCGTTTTCCGACATAAATTATCGCTGACTTATCGGTTCAATCCCGCAACGCGTGCGCCTCTGGGTGTTTGTGTGCTGAAAGCTTTGACTTTCTTTTCAACATCCCATGACCGAGGGTATCGAAAGCGTGTTCCACCAAATCGGGAAAACGCCCCCCCAATCCGGACAAGCACCGGTTAGTTCGATGTCTCGGTAGCTTATAAAACTTTCATCGTCGTCTTTCGAATTATCGCTGCGTTCGATCGTGTTCCAAAGTTCTTATTCTTTTACGACCTCCAAGACTAATAACCGCCCACTGCCGGTCTAATCGATAAACGATTCTTGCTTTTACGCTCTCCGCCATAACTTTAACGACATCCTAGCATTTTACCGATGTGAGTTACCGACGACGTACCGGTTTAATTAATCTTCCGGCGTCTGAATCAAGCCGACAGTGAGCCAGTTATAAACTTCGTCTTTCCGGAATGCGATAACGTTGCAAGCCGCCATTCAAAACAGCAATAACGAGACTACATCGCTGTGCCAGGGGGTGAAAGCTCGTTCGGCAAAGACTACGACCCTTAATCTAGACGCGTGACGGCGTGCGGTGCGGTATTGGCGTTGGTAGACGGTGAATGGAGCCCCGGTAATATTAATCTTCGATTAGGGGTCTTATCAGGACGCCAGAAGGAACGGCGGAAGCTATGCAGCTCGAACGATGAGGCCGGTGAAGGGCGGGGAGGGCGAAGTACGCGCAGCCTTGATCCGGAACGATTCGGCTCTCGTGCATTAAAAAAATCACTGGCTGGTCCTTATCGTCCGCAACGACGACTCGAATTCCCCTGTCGATTGCGCCCCTCGGTTTCCGTCGTCCCTCCGCCCTTCGTCTCTTCTCTGTGCACTATCGTTGCTGGCGTATCTGAGCGCAGTTCCGTCTGCAGGACAATATGCCGGAGGAAATCATCGTCCGGCACCCCCGGGGGTCGAAGCGAAGCCGTGCAGGAGCTCGATCGAAAGATGCAACTGGTACGGAAGGAAGGAATCAAAATCGATGAAAGGTCGTACAAAAGAAAATGTCAGTAGGCATTTAGTTTTGACGGTTGATTCGTAGCGAAACGCAAAATGCTCGGGAGATCGTGCACTATTGAATCAGCCGCGATACACGGTGAAGAGGCAAATAATGGCGGGATATTTCGCTGAAATTTGGATATGGAAAAACATGGTTTTTTCCGAAAAGTATGTGTAAAAGTATCTTTATGAATTGGCATCGAATCGTGACGAAACCTGAAGAAAAAGAGACAGGTCATGATTCAAAGACAGGTCATGCTTCAGAAATTTTGTCAAAACATTTTTTGGCGATTCGGAGAAGACTGGATAGCAAAGAAATGCGCAGTCACGTGATCGCTGTGAAACGAATAACTCTCATATCTCATCCTTTGGGCAATGGGGAGTTCAAAATGAACGACTGTTGCGAGTAAAGTAATCAAGGTCATTGGTGATCATGGAAGCTTCTTGATCGCACTAGTGCGAGAAAGTTCACACTAAATTCAATTCAAACAACTTCACACTAAAGCGAATGGGATGAGAAAGTAACGCGTTGCGGTTTCGCCATCAGCGACAGAGGGCGCCCATTTTTTGTCTACATTAGTTTTGCCCAAATGGAACCAGGAAGAACCTTATTACATATCGAGAGGGGGGGGGGGGGGCTGAAAACTAGTCGCGGCGAAGATAGCGAAGGCAGTTCCGGAATTCTCCAAGGACGGAGCGACAAGGTTTATATAAGGGGTCGATCGTAGAATCGTTAATCGATGGCCTGCCTGACCGCAGAGCGACCCAGCGAAACCACCCTGCGTTCTCTTCCTGCCCCTCCTTTTCCAATCTTCCGGCGCGTCACGCCGAATTTCTCAATGACAAACCCGCAGGGGGCGAGTTTCTCTCGAGAGGCTGCACGGCGGAAAGATAGGAACGAAGTTTGCACATCGCTGTTCCTACCCTTGATGACTTCTCCGTGTGTGTGAAGTTTACTCGGTCGGTATTACAGGCAGCAAGTTATTATTATTTCCTTGCAGTGATGTTTTTTTTTTCTTCTTCTCCAGAGAGAAGCTTCGGAGTTATTACGAACGTTCGGAGAAGACGGTAGATAGCAGAAAAGGATTATGGGGCTGTGTGCTCGGGGCAGCGGTGTGTCGCAATAACCGGACGGAAAAGGGCGTCGAGCGACTTATTTCCGCCTGCCCGAATCTCTCCGCCGGCTTCCAGGCCGCAAGTCCTTCCGCACTGTACGAGCTAATTCCACGTGCTCGATCGAGCTTCCCTGAAGCATGTGGCCCCGAGGCAATAAAAGGAAACCAAAAAAAAAAGAGCGTGAAGAAAACTGTTATCCGCCTGATATACCAACTGATACCAACTGAAGGGGGACAAAATATCTTTATGTGTTGCACGTGTGCAACACCTTTAAAAGTAAAACCATCAGAAGCAACACCTGGAAGCTCTCAACCAGCTATGAATAAAAGGGTTGAATGAACGTTCAGTAATACGTCCGTAACGCGTGCCCTGGTTTTGCTGGTAAAACGGTGGATCGGGTCTGAGAGTTAAAGTCAACGTGTGCAACACCTTGAAAAGTGAAACCCTCTCGACCAGTTATGAATAAAAGGGTTCAACGAATGTTCAGTAATTCGCCCGTAACGCGTGCGCTGGCTTTTCCGGTAAAACGGTCGATCGGGGGGGGGAAGTTAAAGTCAAAGAGGACGGGAGTCTGGGCTCAGCTGCTGATAGCCGTATACGTGATACACTATCGCGGGGTCCGTATGCCGCGGTGCGAAAATTTCTCCTCCGGTCCCCTCTGTATTACGCGACTAGCGATGTTCAGCCTCGAAGTTGCCCCTCGTGTCTCGCCTATCCTCCCGGTGGATGCCGGCTCGGTTCGCGCGGCTGCTGGGGGTGTAAGATTCCGCAGGCGTAAGCCAATTTACCGCTCACGCCCTACCATAGAGAAGCGGAACAGCGGAGAACAGAACTCTCCCGTACACACCCTCTGGGGCCGATGCCGGGGATGCTCCGAGTCGCACGTCCGACCCACCCCCCCCCCCCCCCCCCCCCCCCCCGGTAACATCGTCGTCGACCCGTTTTACCCTCCACAGTTCCCTCGGCCACACCGCTAGACTCCGAGGCGTTGTATCTTTAATTATCTGCGTCGGAGATGCGGAGCTGAGGGACCCACAGTGGGCGAAGAGGGCTCCTCTCTGGCTTTCCTCGTGGCCGTTTTGCTGTGTTGCCTCTGGTTCTACACACGCGGAATTCGGACGAACGAGGCCAACCCTCGCGGTACAATCCAATGAAGAAACACCATCACGAGGTTCGGACCGAATCAAACTTTGTAGTTTAGTATAAACGAAATTTGAACTGATTTTTGTACTTCGGTGCGAACGAAGCTTCAACTGAAAATTATGCTTAAGTACACTTGGGTATAGTTTTATTGTATAGTTATTAAGTGTACTCAACCTGAAACTTGAGTACACTTCATTTAAGTAAACTTAAGCAAACTTAACTTAAGTGAACTTTAGTACACATAACTTAAGTGAACACAAGTTATTTCGTAAACACACCGTTTCCGGTACAAAGCCATTTTGTAATAGAATTTTTCAATTTCTGAACCAACAACTTACCGATATCGCTGGCTTTCCGTGTAGCTGTGTGCTACTTCTGGCAGTAGATACACAGACTTCGGACGACCGAGGCGAACCTCGCGTTACAATTTAATGAAGAATCGGAAACACGAAGTTCACATCGGATTAAACTTTGCTCTTCAGAATGAACCAAATTTCAACCGGTTTTCGTAGTTCTGTGCGACCTAAGTTTGAACTGAAGTTTATGCTAAAGTACACTCAAGTATTAACTCGAGTGCAAACTTCACGCAGTTTACACTTAAGTCTTTCGTAAGGCTACAAAACAATTACATAATTTAATTTTTCACTTCCTAATCCAACCCCTTAATGATATCGCTACTGCCTCGGCGTGGTCTGGAAAGCGAGAGCCTCGGAGCCTGGGAGGTATAATCGCGCGACGGAGCGACGGTATTATCGCGCCCTCATGACCAGGGCGTGGCGCAAAACCCCGGTCCGAAATCTCGCGCGTTTGTCCCCTCGTCGCCTCCCACGATAAACAAAAAAAAAGCAAACCTACAGTCGGAGCCTCGTGAACACGAACGAATTTACGATAAATTCTGTCCTCGTAAAAATGACCCCAGCAATGTCACGAGGAAGGAATCTTCGAACGGTGAAGGTTGAAGCACGAGAGACGATGATCCCTCGCGACGCCCCTTTTATCGCGAAGAGGCGCAGGTTTCTCGATAAAAAAAACGGGGGTTGCATCGGATATGAATGAGAGGACTTTTTTTTATCGAGCGAAGGGGTTGAATGTATAAACTCAAGGGCGAGTTCGAGGAAGCTCAAAAGGTTCGCAAACGTACACAGGAAGTGGATCGCGAGACTTCGGTATTTTCCGATATTTTTTATGTCCTTTCTGAACCGTATCAGCGAACGAACGATCGAGGCGGGCAAATGCAGCTCGTTGTGACGTTGTATTTGTTTTTATTACTCAATTCGTCGTAGCGATAAGCAATCCGTTCGGGATCGAGTTTGCCGTAGTCCGGCTTCTCGTAGCCGAAAGGTTGAGCAGAGTGATCGAGAACGCGGAGGGTGGAATGTGATGGCCGGTCACGCGAACTTGGAGGGAAATATGTAATAAGTATATAGCTACACCATGCACGGAACGTAACGGGAGCGAGAGTGTAACTCACAGATCGCCTGTTCTACAACCGGCAAAGAGTTCATTTGTCATATTTGTATATGTCAATGGTAACTCCGGTCGGCGAAAGGGTGAGCTTATCGTGGCGGGTAGTTTAACATGGCTAAATATAAATGGCTGTAACGGCCACGCGCAAATACGGAACGGGGAAAATTTACTGGCTCAAGGATTCCTATCTGCGCGATCCTCTGGACGCGTCGTGAAGTTGGAGCTTGTTGGCGAGTTCGCCGGATACCGGGCTTTCGCGGATTACCGGAGTCACGTCCGTGAGTCACGCTCCGGTACGTGATCAACGCTGATTCGGCGTGCCGACACTCTCGCCGCTCTCCGCCGTACGCGAAAGTTTAATCGCGCGTTGTGTGTCCGAGCACCTCGTAACGGTTTCGGTACTCAATTAAGAGCTGATTACCGACCTGTAGAAACGCGGAAACTCCGCGAATACCGGTACTCATTAATCGCCAACACGGTACTGTTTGACTTCGGCTTTATTACCGTTTTTTACTATGTTTCTTGTATTATTTACTCTAAGGAAAATTCTTATTAATTAATTCTACCACTTAATTTTACTACTATGTGCTATGGTAACATCTCTCAAGCGATAGAGTCATTTTTACTCGATCCTTCTCTCAGTGTATCTATTTACGTACCAATATATCGCTAACACGGTATTCATGTAATCCTAACGAGGTATTCTTAAACCGCTAACACGGTATTCATTCTTAAAAGCATTCCCAACAATACACGAAATCCCTGTGAAAGTAATTACCACGACACTCGGCTTTGATTCAAAGCGCCAATGAAAATAGTGGAGGCGCGTAAATTTACACACGCACCGACACCGGGGCAGTAACGAGAACCTCCGGAATGAACGAGAGGCAGAAAAGCGCCCTGCTCGCCGGGTCCGACACGTGCACGCGAAATTAATTAAGACAGCCGTGAGTTTGAAAAAAGGCACCGACGCCCGCTGGACCGGATGCCGAGGCATCCGCGTGGAAAATTGTCCCTGGAAGCTGGTAGTGCCGAGTGTCGTGGTTGTAGCACCACGAAAACGAGAGGATCGCTGGAGCTGCCGAGGCAGAGTTAACGGAGAGACTCGGTGACGAAGCACCGGACCCCCGGCTGGAAGGGAGGACACCCGGCAGTGATACAAGGTCGCGTACAGTCAGACACGTACCCACCCCGGATTACTACCCCGTCCTCGCTTCCTGCTGAACTTGCACTGATGTAGGCTGTGCGTGTGTGTCAGACTGGGCTGACTGACCATCGGGCAGTCGTGGCTCCGAGGGAGAGGAAGAGATAATTTCGTTAGGCTTGCGAAGACGAAATGAAATGCAATTTCCAGGGCCGGCTGGATTCTTGGGGTGAAGAAACGTAGAGAGTTTCTTTGGTATCAAAGGCAGACCCAAAGAACTGAAATACTCGTTAATGGCATTTTGCATTTTTTGACTAGTTTCGAGAGACAGATATGACATATAGGGTATCTTTTTAGGATTACAAGAAATAGGTTTGTTTGCGTTAGGTTTGCGAAGAAAAAATTAAATGCAATTTCTAAGGCAAGCTGGATTCTTGGGTGAAGAAACGTCGAAGGTGTTTTCGGTATTAAAGGCCGACTGAATACCCAAAGAACTGAAATACTCGTTAATGGAATTTTGCATTTTTGCACCAATTTTGAGCGTCAAATATCACAAATTGGGGATCTTCTTAGATTAGCAAAAAAAAAAATATGTTTGTCGAACAAATATTTCTTCCGAATTTTCCCGAACAACGAAAGTTATTCCCAGCTCCCTGAAATCAACTACTGCGCGTCTGCTCTCAAAGTGAACCGGCGTCTGGTCCCGAGTTACCTCCCACGCGAGGATCTCGGGCAAAATAAGAGCGTAAAGTGTGACAAATCGTGACTCACCAGGAATAAACAATTGCGTTAGGTTTGCGAAGAATAAGTGAAATTCAATTTCCAGGGGAGGTCGAATTTTCAGCTCGAAGAAATGTCAAAAGTTTCTTCGAGCTCAAAAGTCGACCGGATTCCCAACAAACTCAACAACTTGTTAATGAAATTTTCAATTTTTCGACGTCGATCGAGCAGCACAAAAGAAACATAGGCTAAATTCTTAGAATCACAAAAAAAAATATGTTTGTTGAATAAATGTATCTAAACATGTTCGTTTCTTCCGAACTCGCCTCAACAACGAAATTTACGTCGAGCTCCCTGATATGAACGACTACGCGTCTGCCCACAAAGTGAACCGGTGGCTCGTCCCGAGTCGCCTCCCACGCGACAATCTCGTGCAAAACAAAAGCGTAAAGTATGTTAAACGGTGACTCACCTTGACGGTCTCCTGAGGGGAGTACCTCGCCGAGCGCTGAGCCTGAGCCTGCAGGCTCATCGCTGTAACATCACTGCGTCAGCTTCCAGTATCCTGAAAAGAAGGAAATTCGATTAACAAACAAAAAAAAAAAAAAAAAGAAAGAAATCACAAAGCTGTTCCCCAGCGAGGCGACCGAAGGAGGGTGGGCTGAAAAATGGTGATTCGTACTAAGAATAACAGTTCATCATTCATGAAAAATAAAAGTGAAGGGCGCACAAAACGAGATAAAACTCGAGGGTTCGCGGTTCGCCGCACGGGGTCGGCTATGGGCTGACCGATGTGAAGAGGAGCGCAGGCCCGAGGAGGATGAGGACGAACGAGTACGATTTTGAGGAGTGAGCGAAGCGGCACATCGTGCGAGATGGAAAGCGAAATGACGAAGAGTGAGAGTTCGGTAGGGGGGCGGGGAGAGGCGCAGGGTTGGCCGCTGCCGGTTGGCTTGTCAATACGAAGAGGTACGTGACTCAGGTACAAAGTGACAACGGTCGGGCGCGGGGAAACCGAGAGCGACGGCAGGGTCGTCGGGTGGGAGGTTGGGGGGCGGAGGGCGAAAGAGGGACATGGACCAGGAGGGGCTGATGCCAGCTTCCTCCGCAGCGGAATGAACCCCTCGTCGCACCGCTTCTACACCAGGCCGCGTGCGGTTCCAGCCCTGTGTTCGTTTTTTCCGACGCTGCATTCTCCGGCTCAAAGGAAAATAGCCAGATATCGTGCCGTGTCGTCGGGTCAATGAACCCTGCACGCTCTACCGCGAACGATCCTATCCTATCTATAGAAAAATCCATCCCCGTTAAGAGAAAACAAATATTGAAATGTCGAGATTTCAATCCGATGTGATAATCGATCGGCCAAAGGCAAAGTTGTCAGCCACTGGCCAGTTGGTCGAATCTCAGCGATAGTTTGCACGCTGGGCAGCGAACGATCCTCTTCCAACTTCAACAAAAACCACCCCGTTAGGAAACAAATTATTATAATCGGAATACGCAATATCAAGATTTCAATCCGATTTTATAATTGATCGGCGAAAACTGGCGAACTGTAGAACGAACGATCCGATTCCATCTTTAAAAAAGCCACCCCGTTGAGAAAAAATAACTGTAATTGAAATACGAAATATGAAGACTCTGATCCGATTCCATAATGGATCGGATAAAAATGGCAATGATCAGCCACTGCCCAGCTTGCCAGTGAATTTCTCTCGACCTCGAATATAGTTACCATGCAGTTCTCCATTCGCAACAGCGTTTCATGTTTCACATATCGCATTATGCGTTTCGCATACTCACCATTGCTCCGCGACGAACACAGCTCAATTATCCCGAACACTCGCAGGGCGAATAGACGATAGACGGAAAGCCTCGCGATCCCGATTATTTCGTCTCCCGTACATGCACAGGCTGTACCGACGAGAGATATGAGATACGCGAACGAGAGCGAATTGGATAGACCGGCGCGAGCTGGACGGAGCGATAGGAAAAGCGAGACAGACCTCTGCACTAGCAAGTATGTTCCGCGCTCTCGTCCGCTCCGTACACGAGAAAGCTAATCGAGCGAAAAGCATAATTAATCACCGACGAATTTGTCGTGATTAACGACGGTCCTCTCGCGTGTCCCCGGCGACCGCGGGCATAAACATCGTTAACGCGCTCACCAGTCGACAAATGGACTACTCCGTATGCTTCGTTTATGCCTCCGTAGGTACCATTTCATACCGAATCGTTCACCAACGCGGGAGACACTCGAGCCCCATCTATTACCAGCGTTTTACGCCCATTAAACAGTTCAAAGAGAACAAGTAGACACTTGTCTCCTATCGTGCAAAAGACGGTATGACGAAGCTATCGAATAATTGTCACTGTTTTCTCACAAGAACCATCAAGAGACCTTAGGGACAAATGCGAATGTTTTAAGATAGAATAGCAAACCAGCAACACTTTGTAGGATCGCCTTGCAAACGTGTTAGAGCTGATGATCAGCAAACAACCTTAAACGCACACCCCTCTTAGACGACAGAAATATAAATCATTGCCAGTTCTCCCTCTGCTGCCCCATTAAGGCAATTAATTCGCCAGAACACCCGAGTCTTTAAACCGGCTGATTAATGACATCGAAAACTTGATTCTTAGCTTGCCCAGGCTGCAGCCATTTTTCACGACTGTGGAACGCCACCCTCAATATGGCCTAGCCAAAGGGATCCAAAAAATTTAAGTCCCATTCCACAAATGTACATAAATAACGCTTTTACCTCTCCATACACTGCTCGAGGTAAACTCGTTAGTTTACTGTCCACCGTCCGTAATTCCCAGCAAACAGTGCGCGTACGGTGTATACGTACAGGTATATACACCAGCGTCCCGTGTGACCCCATAGCTTCGGTCTCTTTCCGTCCCTTTGGAACCATGCGGAGTGCAGTGCGCGAGGGAGGGCCTCATGCTGTCTAATGAGGCTCGACACCCGTCGGCTGCGGCTGCCGTTCCCCACCTCACCGTTTTCATCCCCCGCAATACGAACGTACTTTGCTGTTCTGTATATCGTCGTTCATCGGGCCGTACCGAACGCCCTGTACCAACCCCGGGCTATTGCCGTCCAAGCGTGTAACACGTGAACGAGTGGTATAACACACGAGCGAACATAGAGTACCTATGGTGTTGCGCATAGAACAGTGTGGTACACTATGGTCGTACCATGGTGTAGCGCACGCCCGTTTAATGCACTCCCAACATGGGGTATCGGCCATGGACCGAAAGTGGAATTCTGGGGGTGGGATCGTCTCGCGCGTATTATAACCCCGTAAATAGATCAATGCCCGAGCGACGATTAGCCGAGGGGTCCGGTTTTACGGTCGGCAAAGGTCAACAGGGTGCGACGAAGCTTCGAGTTGATGCGAACGTTAAATTCTCTGGTCCGGCGTACCGGGGAACATCACGCGCTGTCTGGCTCCTGGTGGGGATGACTACTTTTTAAGTTCTGCCCAATGGGGCAGCTTATTCAGGTCGGAAAATGAACGGAATCTACTTGGACACGAACGCGCTTTTGCTGTTCCTGTCCAGAAACCAGAGTCCCAGCATTCCAGCTTCGGGACGCTGGGGAAGACACGGGATTGACTGAACACGCTGGAACGGTCTGGATATCCTGTTCCGACCAAATGTGCCCCGACCGGCTTTGGACAACGGGGAAACCTTGCGCACCGCACAGAACCGTTCACGTTGGTCCGTCCCTCCGCGTCCACTGTCTCGTGGGCTACCTGCGGACTGACAGTGATCGAGAGCTCGCGATACACATCTTTACCGTGGCCTCTCGATAACGGCTACCGGATGTATCGTTTTAATCACCACATCCGAGGCGAACGGGCGGCACTCCAACCCCCTACGGGAACCCGAACACGGTGGTGAGTACCCGGGGCCCTTTCAGTCTCACGAGCGTCACGTGATACGCGGACAGGAGTCTCGAGGCTCCGGTTTAACTGACTCAGAAAAGGATACTATCCGGAGGATCGATTCTGCTAATGGTGTGAGCGACGGGAGGGCTACCGAGCTACGATTCCGCTCCGGTGCCCTGGGATACTTTTTTTTATTCAATTGAAGGGCATTGCCGGCGCACGTCTTACATCGCGTTGGAGCAAAAACTACAACATCACGGTCTTCAAATAATTTTTTTTCGTTTATTAAAAAAAGGTCTTTTTATATGTGCCATTTTTTCATCGAATTTATGGTGTTGAAAACTGAACTTGATAAAATAAAATAAAAATTGAGGACTGATGCAGAAAGACAAAAAATAATAAGTTTGCTTTGTCTGGATCGCGTGACCCACTTCCATCGTCGGGACGTGTTTGCGCAGAGCCTAACGCAGCCTGGCTCTTTCCATCGAAACATTTCTTTGTTGTTTTATTAGATTTAAACTGGAGAATTTTTTTTTGGTTGAATAACCTGCCGCTGGTTGAACGAGAGAGTAAGCGATGGAATGTTAAAAAGTCAATGGCGCCAGGGTAAATCGATCCTGGGAATCGATAAGGTTTTACGATGGCAAAAAGGGTCTACCGGTGAGCACGATAGGGCAAAAGTTACATGATATACGCCACCGTGCGGGGTATTAGGGTTCGCGTGACCCACTTGCCTCTCCGCCATTTCCGAGCTTATTAAAACTCCCGTTCGAAACTTCGCCGCCCGACTGCGAGCTCGTTTAACCTTCGTTCTCCAAATCGGAGACTCGACGGGACAATTAAGAATCGTTTCAATATAAATCGTTCCGAAACTCGATTAGCATAAACTCTCGTGAATTACCTGCTATCGTGGGTATCATTCGGCAAAACTCCGTTCCGAGTATCCGCAAGATACTTCCGAGCCGCCAATTCATTTTAGCACAGGCGAGACCCCGGAAACTCTCATTCGAGTAGAAATTGGAAACGGTTGGATGCACGCGATTTTTTTTACAATTGGCTAAAGCCCATCTCTCGACGAGTGCCAAAGGCCAAATTGATTGGCCGTGCGATATACCGGAAATAAAGATAATAAGGTGAAAAGCAAAAACCCATCGATGCTGGAGGTCCTCAATGCCGGGCTGGGATGCAAACCGCACGTTAATTCAGTTCGTCGGAAAACGTGGAGGGGAAAAAGAGAAAGCGAACGAAAAGGCGCGAGGCTTTTTACCGGGGGGGATTAGAGGAAACGAAGCGGTGGCACCGCGACGTTGTGGAAGCGAAGGAGAAAGAGGATGTCGAGGAAGAGTATGAGAAGTCGGAAGCGGAGGTGGAGGAGGCACCATAAGGTCTGGAGGCCCTTTATGCTATCGATCTGTCCCCACCTCGAGGATATAGCGCGCACGCGGACGACTCTTATATCCTATATATCCTATCCTACACGCGGTACAACGCACCGCTGCCCGCCCTCTCTAACCATGCTGCAGCAATCCCCATGGAACTCGTCCTACACCTCGGGCTTCTCCATAGCGCAAAGGTCTGCGCTCCACTGCCGCTATACGCGTATCCCTACAGTACCTTGCCTCATATACGACGTGTATATGTGTACACACACATACATATATGCACGTTCATCGTCGCTCGCATCGCACTCACGTGCGCGCCTCAGTTGGCACGACTTGCTCTCGATCCCCTTTGCCGGTGCTTTTACCGCTTCCATATACGCGCGGCTGCGTAAGCGCGAGTCCATTCAGCTCCCAGAGTCTACAGCACACCAATACCTCCCAACATCTGGATATATAGATTTTTTACTTCATATTTCGTGCTGTAATTTTTTATATTTTTTTTAGAACTGTTAAGACATTGGAATCACAAAGACGGAGAAGTGGTCAACTCTTCAGCCAATGAGATCGCTGGAAAAGCGGCCGAATCTTGCAAGCTCCGTATTTCGCGAACTATGCAACCAGCGATCTTTTTCCAAAGGGATCGTTTGCTCGTCCTTCAACCCTGAATACGATCCAATAACTATTTCCCAACTTTTCAACCCCCCTCCCTCTCCCCTGCCATATATTTATAATCCAATATGTGTGCCATATGGACATGCATTGAAAATCCTTCTTTATGTATTTAAAAAAATACGCAGGAAACGCATGCGGCATCAACAATGGTTGCTTGTGTCCTGAAAATGGTATAGGTGCACTGCATACTGTGCGGAGGTGTGCGAGGTTCACCGCACGTTTATCTCCACATGCGCACCGCGCGTATACGTATTATCCTTAGGGTGGTTGTGCGCGTGACCGCATAAACCCCTCACACCTGCCTTCCCCATCAGCGTTGCTATTGCGTCACGTATTCGAGCAACGCATCGCACAGGGGGTGTACCGGGCGTGCTCCGTGCCACCCCCATGCACGATCGAGTGCGTCCGCGACCGGCGGGAGAGTACGGAAGGGCAGAGCGAAGGGGTACGGAAAAAATTTGTCACGACTCGTGACGAACGAGCAAAGCTGGGAGAGCAGCGGTAGCAGCAGAAGTGTGAATAACCTCGTGATTGAAGCGCGGCGAGTAAGGATCGTTTTGTTTCTCGTGAAGGAAAACAGAAGAGAGGAAAATAGGGGGGCGATGGTGTGCGGTTAGAGCTAAGACTAATGGCAATAACGAAATAAAATAAGGCTCAGCGAGAGGCAGTCGACTCGGACCCGCCGAGTCTATCCATCTCGTTCTTGCTCCCGAGAAGACTGGTCCATCGGCTCTTCACCCCTCTGACGTGGACATATGGTACGCCACTTTTCATACCGGGAGACGCGGAAACTCGGAAAGAAAGGGCAAACGCGAGCGAGGGGCACGAAGATTGATAGATAGAGATTTATCGTTCTCTTGATGTAGATCAGGGCTGAGGAAATATTTGTTGAAACGGAAATATAAATAAAGGAGGTTCGAACTTGGGTTGGGACTGCAGTGTAGCGATGTATATGGGACGAGATACGAAACAGGCTGTACGAAGCGGAAGGAAAATAAAGAAAATCGTATCCGCGAAGAGAAAGGCCAAGAGTCGAGGGTGCGAAAGAACGGCGGAGAAAGAACTGCAGGTGCCCGAAGCGGTCAGCGATAGCGCGGAAGGGAGCGACGGAGCAGATGGCGGAAAGAAGGGAGGAAGGAGGACGGTAAGTCTCGGAGAAAGATTAATATCTCTATCAGAGAAGTTCAGGAGAGCAGGCCATTTATCTACCTACGGTGCTGTACACACGCCCTTTCACAGCCTTCCTCTTTCTCTCGTTCTTCACGTCGGGTTTTCTTTCACCCACCAGCGCGCGCGCGCGCGCTCGCCCCCCCGAGCTCGGCTGACTCGACCCCGGATCTCGTGTTCGTTCCTTCGGAGGAGTTTATTTAACTCCGGATATCGTGCCAAAGAGCCAGAAAGCGATCTGTACAGTCCAAAGTGCCCAATACGTAGCGCACGAATTAATTCCGATTGCAAAGTCAAATTCTACTTGGCTAGAATTTGACGAAGAGAACCTTTTAAGTCCAGCGGCAATCCAAGCTCGCTGGCATCGTTATTTTAAAACGGTGATGCCAATTTTTTACACTCTGCTAAAAACTGATATTTAAAAATTAAATCTGGACAGTATTGGATCGCATACATCTTTCTCAGACGAGCAAACTTTCCCTTTCAGAAAATTTTATAAAGTTAATAGTTTTGAAATTACGAGCCGTCAAAGTTTCCGTGCCAGTGCGCTCACCCGCCAGGTGGCGCAAGTCTTCGCGCGGCGAGAAGTTTTGGAATATGATGCACAGAGCCGGGAATCTCCTCTAGCAAAGATAACAAAAGTTCGAATCCTTGATTCTCGAAGCTCGTAACAGGGCTGTTGATTGATTCGTTCGGACAGAAGGTAATTCGATTTGACACGGCGGTTCCCGTGGCTTTAAACGAATTCCATCATTTCCGCCTCTGTTCGCTCGGCCCCTCGTATTAGCGGAGCTTTCTGTTGTTAGACAAGCTTTTCACGTGAACGAACGACGACGATGATGCTGAGAGAAGAGGAGAAGAGAAGAAGAAAGGAGATCTCGGCTCGTCCCATCGACAAACTCGACAGGCACGGGCTTCCGGTGACTCGTGTTCCGATCTCGAGTGTATATAAACGAGGGAAAGTAAGAGAAGGGGGTACGCACGAAGGGGTGCGCGTTCTTGAAGAGGCTGCGGAGGGTGGGCCGAATAATTTCACAGTCTAGCAAATTAGTTGTGAGACGAGAGATGAGAAATCACTCCCTTCCGGAGTGCATACAACAGAGAAAGGGGAAGAGTGCGGAAGAATAACAAAACTATTTGAAAAAATGGAGGTTCCTTATACAAACAATATACGGAATTTTTTTTTTTTTTTTCAAAGTTGAAGAATTGAATAACAAGACTGATAGAATAGGATCGTGAAAAGAAAACATTCTCTGATTGCCTGACCGGACGTCATTTCCACGAAGGAAGGAAACGAGGAAGATTGGATTTGACACCATTGAACCGAGAGGACCATTCGCACGCCATACAGCGCTCCCTAACGAATTCCATTTCTTAGTTCGAGCCCCGAAGCGATTGCCCCGCACGTACGATATGGCCAGTGACGCGAACAGGCAGACACACATACACAGGACCCACCAAAGGAACGAAGGTCAAGCTGCTGTACTCTATCTACTATTCCGAACGCTATCCAATGGACTCGGAATTGTCGCAGTAACGATCGAAGGGTCGTTCCAAATCCTATGGCACTGAACCTGTTTTCACGCCGTAAAAAAATCTTTTCTCGCATTGTGTAACATTTTTGTGATTTCTTGTAGTTTCGCTTTTCCCTCCATTGTCCTTCATGCGAACAACTACACCTGCAATGATCGATTAAGCCTACTGGGAGTAAATAAATCGCCGCCGTTACGTACGCCAGCTCCGAGGGCCTTTGTAGTTTGGACTTTAAACTATTCAGCTAGGGTTCTGTGTACCGCAATGTGATGTTGCACGCGATATTCTGCTTACAGGGTACATCTTGGTATCCTATTTTGCTTCCCCGTCCCTTTCGCTTCCCAAATTTTTTTTTTCGAGGTATCGATTTTTTTCCTTCTCATTTTTCCACTTTCAAAATGGCCAAATATTTTTTTTCGAGGTATCGATTTTTTACCACCTCCATTGGCTTTAAGTGGCCCATTCCGGCTCAAAACACATGCAACTTGTATTTTTTTCGAAATTTGAAAAATTCACCATTTCCAGCATAGGGAATCCTATGTTAAATTTTGCGAAACGGCACTTTTTTTCAAAAAATTTCGAGATGTCGAATTAAAACCTCCGCCATTGTTTTCAAGTGGCATATTTACCGACCGATTTCATTAACGAAAAAATTCTAAAAAATTTTTTTGTAAAAATACCATTTTTGTCGAAAAATTGTAAGGGTTACCCCTTCTCATTTTTCCACTTTCAAAATGGCAAAATATTTTTTTTCGAGGTATCCCTTTTGCTTCCCCGTCCCTTCCTTCCGCTCGTGAAAACCCTACGGCTATTTTCTCATTACATAAATAACGCACGTTATATAGGTGTATATGCAAGGTATATAGAGAAGAGCGGGGCAAGATGGGACGGTGAAGCAAAACGGGACAGTAGGGTAAAACGCAATTTTCTAATCGTTTTTGTATTGGACAGTGGGGCGAAACGGGACAGAACATCCGGATGGATCGGTGGGGTAAAATGGGACATCCAAAAATTATTGGCAAATTGCCTTTTGCCCACTATACCATTTTGCCCCGCTCTCCCATACAAGGTGTGGAGGTCCCGTTTTGCCCCACTGTTCCATTTTGCCCCGCTCTCCCGTACGGCCTCGAAACATTTGGGCTTCAATATCCGCGAGACCGAGGACTCAAGGTTTTCTTCTTTTCTATTTACCATGTCGTCGATCAATCGCAGAATGATTTATCGACCCTAAATAACCGCATTACCGCTTCCCGTTTATTTTTCTTTCAGCCGTCCCGACTTGATGATCTATAGATCTCGACACCGGCGCGAACGAAAAACTTCTGGCGAATGTTTCATCGTACATACGTGCGTACACGACAACTCCGAACTATCATAAATCGTCTTCGCACCGCTGCCGGCTTGATGTTCGGTGCCGAAGGTGATTTCAATTTATACTCTCGAGTGGACACTCTCGCGAGTAGTGCCGTGTCACGCACTCTCAATAGAGAGAAATCACGTATCGAAGAATGCTTTTCCACTGTCGAACTTGACGAGGAATTCGTTCATTGTACTCGAACAATTCTTTATTCCGATATTAGTAAGGTAAAACGAATTTTTTAAAATTTAATCATGCAAAAGAAAAAAAAAAGAAAAGAAAAGTTGTTTCCGGACGGATTTAAAGTTTTTAAGGATCGCATATGAAATAAAAATTTTTCGTACGTATTTAAAGTTTTTATGGTTCGGATATTAAAAAAAAAGGTCGTCCGGACGGATTTAAAGTTTTTAGGGTTGGTGCCGCGTCACGCAGTCTCAATAGAGAGAAATCGCATATCGAAGAATTCTTTTACAGTGTCGAACTTGACGAAGAATTCATTCGTTGCACTGGAGCGATCCTTCATTCCGTTATTAAGTAGTAACATGAAAAGAATTTAAGAAATGTAATATTGTAAGAAAATAAAGTAAAAAATATTGTCCGGACGGATTCAAAGTTTTTAGGGTTCGGATATCGGTACGCATCCGTAAATCCTCTTGCGAGGACATTCTCGATGCATAGCGACGGCGTTAAACCTCGTCTTCCTCTATCTTCTACCTACGCGAAGGCATAAGGGCCTCGGCCGGGGAAGCCTCATCTTCCGGTCGGCCTCTCCGGCGTGGACATTTAACGCATCAACGTTAATTTGTTAGCTCGACTGTTTAACGTTTGCCCCGGAACTCGGCGGTTCGCTGCCTAGCGTGCCTCGGGAACATATTTAACGGGCACACATTAAACACACTTGAAGTGATGAATGTTCCGGCATTCGTCCGCGGCATAATTACCAGTGCATACCGCGAAACATCCTCGCCCCCTCGCTGTCTTTCTCATTTTATTAGTTTTTTGTGTTGGAATCTCCACGCATTTTTTTTTCTTCTTCTTCATTCTTCGAAAAGACGCGGAATTCCTAATTTTTCACAAAAAATGTTCGCCATACGGATGTTTCACTCCAATCGATCGCACCTTGTAATTCGTTCGAGCGATGCATATCGAACCGCACGTCGATGAGGTTGTAAGGAAACGCTTTAAAATCCCTCATCGTCATCACTCGAGTGCTCTCGTCCTGACTCAAAAAACTGTCCATCTCCAAAAAATGTCCCAAAGGCCGAACATTTTTCGCCACACGGATGTTTCACTCGAATTAACCGAACCTTGTAATTCGTTCGAGCGATGCATGTCGAACCGCACGTCGATGAGGTTGTAAGGAAACGCTTTGGAATTCGTTATCACTGTGGCGGTCTCGTCGTAAATTCAAGCGACTCCCGTTTTCTTCGTCTTGGGTCTCTCGCTCGCTCGCGCTATCCGTGCTCTTTACGAGGTCCGCGGCCGGTGCCCGAGGTACACCATCGGCATCGGGCGACAACGGTGTATACCTAATGAGACGCATAAACAATGGTCGGCTCTCCCGGTGCGACTCCGGCTCTGCCGGACGAGAGAGAGAGCTCACCGTTGTGGCGAGTGCAGTCGGCACAGATAGAGTCTCTCCTCGCCGGTAGTTGGGTTAGTGGTTGGGCCGTATGGGAGCAGCTCCGGGCACTTTATGGGTCTCATAAAGCGATAAAGACATCCGTACAAATGTACGAGGCGGAGGGTCGAATACAAGCTGCCGCACGTTGTCGCTGTCCGACACTGTTCCACTCCCATTATCTCACCTGAAATGCACGTCTCCCGACCACCCCGCTCTATCCGTGACTAAACTGACCGGGAACCATGAAAATTGGGCATACATAAGCTGCCATGCGTCGTCATGAGCGCGAGGAGGCTCAACGAGCCTTCGATATGCCTTCGTCCGACCGTCGAAGCTTCCTCGAGAAGACGCGGTAGACTGATAAAAAAAATACACACCGTCCAACCGAAAGCGCTTCTACGGAACGGTTAAATAGATATCTACTGGGTGTATAGTGGAAACTATATATATAGAGTGGTAAATGGAATAAAGCTTCCTAGTAGTCCTCTCGATAATCACGACCGAGGCTACACTCGAACGCTATTAAAATGATTTTTTGTACTTTATGCTTTCAACACTGAAAAGCTGTCAAAATTATTTACTTTATGCTTCCAAGACTGAAACGCTATTAAAATGATTTTCTTTACTTTATGCTTTCGACACTGAAACGCTATTAAAATGTTTTTTTTTTAGTTTATGATTTCAACACTGAAATGCTATTTAAATGATTTTTTTAAACTTGATGCCTTCACTGCTAAAACGCTATTAGAGTGATTTTTTAGTTTATGTTTTCGACGCCGAAAAGCTATTAGAGCGATTTTATTTTACTTTACGCTTTCAACTTCAATGTTTATTTCCGAATCAAATTGATACGAATTTTTTATTCTTCCGTGAAATCGGAACAATCGGGGCGTTATGAATTTCGGGCAACCCTTGACCGAAACTCGTTTACTCCGATGAAATTTATATAAAAAAAAAGGGGAACGAATGTGATATATCGTCAGACTCTCGGTCTCTGTGCGATACGAAAGGGGAAAGAAGTGCGGATCCACCTCCTTCAGGAAAGAGTGCCGCAATATTCGCCAAGACCCTCGAACGAAAAAGTATAGTTTCTCGAGGAATTGTTCGCCCTTTCCTTCGCCGTCGTGAGCTGCGGGACCGAGAACTCTCCAGAGTTTCGGCTTCTACAGCTACGATCTATACCGTGTCCGCAAACCTTTTATCCTAAATCTTGAAATATCAAACGGTGGGATATTTTTTTTTCTTTCGGGGAACCCAAAATTATTACCTCGGCGACGTGTATTACGAGGAAAATTTTACGGTTTATATTTTGTATATTTTTTCGTTATGTTTTACGACAAAAAAAATGGCTAAACGAGCCATCAGAGTCCGCACATTTCGCTACAATCCCGGTGGTCCCGAGGAAGAAAAATATTTTTCGTACTCGCCCGAACGCACTTTTTTGTCTCGCTCGCCTCGAGAAACATATATATATATATATTGCACGCCGGCGTGCGCGATGACGCGCCTCTGCGATGATGGATAGATTCGTCGAGAAGACCGAGCGCGAATTCCGCGCTATTATATCGTGCTAATACGTTACTTCTCGATATTTTTTTATTTTTTTCACCGACCATGAAATTGGTGAAGAAATATCGAAGAAAAAGGTCTAAACGACCGATTTACTGACGCACGAGGGAAAATCAATAACTCGCTAATCACCTAACAACTCTAAACATCGAGAAAGAAGAAGAAAAAAAATTTTAAACCGAAGCAAAAAAGTGACAGAGCGTCGGCGAAGATTTTGTATTCTTGATTCCAAAGGACTCGTGAATTACCAACTCTAATGCGAAGAGAACAAAAAACGAAAGTAAAATTTTGTATAAAATAAAGTCGAATGAAAATGGTCGGAATATTTTTTTTTAAGTTTCAAAATGCGTTTGAAACTATCGGAAGCGGTCAAGGGTATTGTCCGGATGTTTTATTTACTTCTCTTTTCCTTCTTATCTTCATCCTAGCGACTCGTGCCGAGCGGTGGGCTCGAGAGATTGAGAGAATGAGAAACCAATCTCGAGATACCGCAAGCATGTCGGTGTTTACTTTCAGGTTCGTCGGAAAACAAACGTCGGCCGCCTATGCTCTGTTTGTGTTATGCATGTATATAGTAGTAATATCGACGAAGCCGAACGGATCCTCGTCTCTCCAAGATTCTAAGATTGGATTTCCTGACAGTCTCATTAAAAAAAAAGTTATCTCGGTTTCTCTACACTTTTTACGACCCTCCTGCTCTTGATGGGCGATTGAAACGATGTAACAGCGATAATCATAGTTCCAACATAGTTACTATTGTTTCGAGGAACAAAAAATCGTAACTACAGTTCAACACTTTCGAGGACGGTGTATCACAAGTAATACAGAATTGAATGTTGAATTCTGAAAAGATACAGTGATAACCACACGATCTATTCGAAACTTCATACCTGTAAAAAAATTAATCAAAAAAATTCCCCAAAGGATTAATAAACGGATATGAGTCGGCAAACGATATTTTGTTTCCTGTACGTCCGTGTATAAATATTTTACGTACGGGAACAAAGCATTAAAAATATATATGTATAAAAAAACGACCTTCAGCGGTAAGAGCATCGTAACAGTATGACGAGCACAGCTCGAAGACCGAGCGACTGTTACGCATCACGAAAATTTCTCGGGAGGCCCCACTTTCGAAATAACGACGAGTGCATGGACCACACTCGTTTTCAATTGCCAAATTTGGTGTGAATCGCAATGCAGAGAGGGGCATAGCCGCGCACCGAGAACGGCTCGCAGCAGCATTCGAGCCATTTAAACTCTCATATAAATGGCGCGAGAGGCAAGATAATAAAGATGCCACGAGCAGTCTCGCGCGCCTGTAATCGCCGATGTAAAATATTTATACACAGAAGGGCTTGCAACAAGCGCTAACGAAGACGGAGAGTTTTCGAGGAATCGAAAAGAAAAAAAAATCGGATACGAATA
Organism: Amblyteles armatorius; assembly: GCA_933228735.2. Lineage (NCBI taxonomy): Eukaryota > Metazoa > Arthropoda > Insecta > Hymenoptera > Ichneumonidae > Amblyteles > Amblyteles armatorius. Next base: position 9,798,711 of record OW121695.1, on the reverse strand, counting down.
ACTCACGCCATTAAATCTTTGACAATTTATTTTCCTGTAATTTTATTTTATAAGAAAACTAAATAAATAAATTGACGTGAGCGCGCGAAAGTGTTCGATGTAGGCTATTGGGATTGGTCGTCGCTCGGAAAAATTGGCACGAATTTCGTTAGCAAATTTAATTTACGTCCCGCGGCTCTGAGAAGAAGACGAGAAGAAAGAGCCCCAGGCACGACCGGGCACTTGACTCGACGTCCTATGAATTTTAATTGGCGTAGTACCGTTTATAATTTTGTCAAGGTGTTATTCTCATGCATTTTTTTTTTTTTTTAATTCTATTATTTATTTTTTCATACATTCATTCTATTCATTCATTATTTCCCCTCCTGCATTGTAGCGCGGGACAATAGATTTATTGTCGTGTATTTAATGAGAGTACCTCATTGTAGGCATTGAATCACAATTAAATTTCATCTCAGTCAGCTTTTTTCGATAAACAAGCCTGACCCGAGGCGTGGACTTGAAGCAGGTCCAGTTTCGACCGATTTGGCAATATCTTTGTATGCACGCAAAACAAATACCGTTTATAATTTCATCGGTGTTCTCATTAATTTTTTTTTTTTTTGTCTAATAACATTTTGGAATTTTTATTATGCAAAATTAATCTTTTCAGCATCTTTGATACGCTTGATTTTCTCTAATTTTTTAATACGATCGAGAAGTGTTTACGATTCCCTCTCATTTCTCTTATGCGAACTGAACACTACTCGCAAGGACTACCTTAAATCTCATCTCAATCAGCATTTCTTTTTGACCGTTAAACAAACCTGACCCGTACCGCGGATCGACATGTACGTCGATCGTGCAAGCGCCATCTTTGAGCAGGTCCAGTCCCAACCGATTTGGCGACCTGTTCGTATGTACGCAAATACCACGTTCCGTGGTACGCAATCGTTCGACCTTGCCGGAGGTCGAACGATTTTTTACCACGGAACTAACGCAGGGATTATTTTTCTCGAGTAATTAGTAAACTTTAAAAAACAGTAGTGAAACTTACCGTAATTAGTAATGATTTATCGTTGCTAAGGGCTGTTTACTCAAGAAAAATTAGTTTGTCTTTACGTTGTTTACTTTGAACGCCCAACGTTCGTTGGCGCTTCCCGGCTATTATTTAGGCATTATGATTTTACGAACGAGCGAAGCCTTACCTTATAAAACGGCAGTCGATGTCCGCTGCTCCGCCGGAGTGTCGAAGGCACGCACCGAAGGAACGATTCTTATGGAAGAAACCTCGCAGAAATCATCTCGCAGAACGGAATGTTGATATGTTGGATCGACCGGTCATCTCGCTTATGTTTATCGTAGCACACTCGTCACGACACCGCATACACTTTTGCACGTTACGGTAAAAAAAATTAAATAAAAGAACTCGCGTGTTCACTTTATTGTTCGATCGCGACCACATGCGTTAATAAAGGAGAAGGAGAGCCGGCAGCGAGCCGGCAAACCACCCTGACACCACGCGCGCGAGGACCATACTGACGCCGAGCCAGCCGAGTCAAAACATTCGAAAGCGTAACAGTGAGGCGCGGCGCGCGATTGGCCCGGCCGGCTGCGCGTACGCGCGACTCCGTAGCTTCGCCGACACGTCGAAACTCGTTTTCGGCAAGGTTTAAAACAATTGTTTATACACGTTGAGAACATTGTTGTTCGAAGTATCGAACATTCTTCGAACTGTTTAATGAATCTGGTTAAAAATCTTGCCGAATCTTAGTCTGCGAAGCGACGTCTCTTAATTAGAACTCTCATCAGTTATGCAATCGCAATTAGCACGGTAAACAATATTGGATATTTTTGCAAACAACGGCAAGGTTGACCTTGAGACAATTTCGCGACTCTAAAAACCCGAGGGGACGAGTAGGTTAATCAAAAGGAAAAAGGAATCGCGAATCACTTTGATCTTTAATCGAGATAACACACCTTAAGCTTTTCCGTTTTTTCCAAGGGAGAAGAGAGTTCAGGAGGCAGAAAGGAGAACCGGTAGCAAGCCGACGAGACACCCTGACTCCACGGGCACTAGGATCACACTGACGCAGAGATGGCGACTCCAAAAATTCAAAGGCGTAACGGTCGAGGCGCCGCACTCTATTGGCTCGCCCGGCTGCGCGTAAACAAAACTCCGTAGATTCGTCGACGCGTCACAGCAGGTTTTGGGCTTCGTTCGAATTAATCATTTATACGATGAATTATGGAATAATTATTGACGTTATTAATATTTATGCTAACTTTGTTTTTTTTATTTATTTCTGTCTCGTATTTATCGGGTAAAAGAAATGTTGGTAATAAATGTACTGGCCGATAAATTCATTTTTACGTATTTCTGCAAAACCGTCTGTTGATCCAATTTATTCCAATTACTTAACGATAACTCACCCGACTGTCTTCCGCTATTTTTACGTTCGACATTTCCTTTAATTTAAATCATATATTTTACAAGCCCTTACTGAATCTTCTTTTGCAAACCGACGTCTCTCCGTTAGAAATCTTAATTTTGTAAATATAATTACCACCTAAAAGCGATCGGCTATTCCAACCAATGACGTCATGACAATTCCCGGCTTGACGAATCCGAGCCGAATAGAGGAATATTCGATTTCAGGATCTACGAGCAGGTTGATTAAAACAAAAAATATCATTATCATTGTACCTGCCTTTTAATTACGATTCGTCCGTTATTATTGTTGATATACAAATTAAATTTTATAATCCCTTCGAGACAGCTATCATCCGTATGTATACACAGGACGACGAGAAGCCGCTCTCGGTGATAATTATGTGTACGTTAAAATATACATTTGTTTCGTTTGTAGATTAAGCCTTCGTGCAACAGACGAGACTCGGGCCAGTTTCAAAATTTCGAGCTATTTTTTCTACGCGAAGGCTTAATTGTGAAACACGAACCGATAATAATGCACAGATAAAGTAAGAACAGAAATATACAATGAACAAAAAAAATCTGATTTTTGCACGTGAATTAATGCGTTTTTAAAGTTTCGTCGAGTTTTAGTTTATAATAATACTATACGATATAAATATTTCCTTTATGCTTTTTTTTCGTTTCGTTAAATATTTGGCGTGAATCACGTTGTTTTTCTTTTTTTCTTTCTTTAATTAAAAACTACAGCCTACATTCGAGTGTACCGTGCACGAATCAATCACTCGCACCACATTAGACTTACAAAAAGTTACACGATATACATATATGGGTGTGTGTGTGTCTGTTATATTGTACCTGCGATATATTCAAACGCGCACATTCTACTCTACTTTTCGCTGAAACTCTAATTCGAACAGATATTTTTAGATTGTTTTTCGTTTTTTTTTAAATTTCATTTTATAAGCTTACATTACTAAGGAGAATTTACGCGCGCAGTTTAAACTCCTCTGTCATATATTTACAACATTTATTAGAGATATGATTATTTTTTATTTATTTTTGTCTTGAGTTATAAAAAACGAATATCTCCACGCTCGCACGATTATTGTGATTGCTCGTCGTCGGTTTATGCATTTTACAAAAATATTTGCTCTCTACCTCCACTTGTTCATTGAGCAAAAGTGGATAACGAGTTAACGACGCTGAGTTAACTGATTCTGTTTTTTTTTTTTCATCTCATCTTATTTTCTCACACTCGATTCTCGCGAAGTGTTCGAAAAACCTCTCGCGCTCTTCCGTCGCTGCCCTCGGCGGGGGTTTCGGCGTTACAATATTGACACGACTTTTTATTTTCAATTAAACTTCGTGATAGCCCACGTGGCTATTAATTTCTCGCCCTTATGCGTTCCTTACTTCGTCATTCATATTTCTCTCATTCGTTTTATCTTTCGCTAGCACACACACTCACTACGCGACCTAAAAGAGTTCTTCTACGCGTACTAGCGGTAGACCGTTTCGGCTTTTTCGCTCCCTAGACACACGTACTTTATGATTATTCTATTCGGATCGTAAAATAATTCTAATTAAATGCATTTGGCATGTCACGATTCCTAAAAATTATCGAGTCCGAGCTTTTTTTTATACTTGTTGCACAACGCCACGGCCTTATTTCGCTTTGCCCTTTAACGATTTTTTTTTTGTATCACCTCAAGGCCATGTTCGGGCCGTGCGAGACTTACGAGTCACAGAAGGATGGAACGATTTTGAGCCGTGCAGGCACTTTTGCGTCACCTCGAGGTGAAGTTCGAGCTCGCTGTTTTTCCCTGGAGGGACGTTCACTTCGCCTCGATCACAATTTTTTCCCTCGATCTATCCACGGCGCCGCAAGAGCTCTAAGTATTGTACTAAATTCTCCCATTTCGTTTCCATCACCTTAAGGCGATGTTCGAGCCGTGCGGGACTTACGAGTCACATTCCGAAGGATGGGAAGAAGTTTGAGCTGTGCAGGCACTTTTTCGTCACCATGAGGTGAAGTTCGAGCTCGCTGCTTTACCTCCGGAGAACGTTCGCTTCGCCTCGAGGGACCACCTCGAGCTTCGCATCGATGTTCATCTTCGCGGGACGCGACTGATCCTTCCCTCGAACACAATTTTTTTTAGCTGTAACTATTGTACTAAATTCTCTCCTTTATTTTCAACCTCTTTCACTTCGTTCTCCCAGGTGCTGGATTCGAATTCGTGCTCGTCGCGTTCCCGCGTATATGAACGGCCTGCCGATTCGCTTTGTTTCTACTCGCCGCGGTCGAACATTCGGCCACCGATCTCCGATTTCTCGTCGAATCACGTCGATCATTGACTTCTTCGCCGACTCTCCTCGCCGTTTCCGGTTTCCTCCAACTCGTCGGCCTGCCGCCGCTCGCGCTTCCCAAATTCGCCGTTATCTTCGATGTGTTTTTCGTACTCTCGATATCCTGCTCGTAAGTTTTTCTCGACGGCTGAGGCGTGTAGTACAAACTGAATCTCTTCGTCTCCGGCGTGATCGCTTTCTGCTGTTCCTCCCTCAATTCGTCCGTGGAACTGCATTTCCTTCCGTTGCCCATCGCGGCGCGACCTACCTTACCGACCGCCTCGCTGTTCGCCTCCGCCAACCTCGAGGAGTATTGCGAAAAATAGCTGAACCTCTTGATCTTCGATTCGTTGCCTTTGCCTTGGATGTTCGAGGACGCGAGATTTTTTTTGTCCCGAAGCTTGACCGTCTGCTCGTTCTGCGCGAGCTTCGATGTTTCCGTCGATTTAACGGAAGCTCGAGGCTGCCCGCCGTTGCTGTGAACAGGAATCATCGAGGGTCTCGGGGTCTTCGAACCGTTGTGGTCCATCGGCGGTCTGATCTGACCCCTCGGCAGGGCGATCGATCGTCTCTTGTCCGAGCTCGTGGGAGTGTTTAGATAAAGAACTTCGATCTGATTGTCTTCGGATTTAGGCTCCTCGAGTCTGTCCCTCGAGCCGCGATCCCAAACGAAATGGGTGTTCTCGAAGCTATCCGAAGATTCGATACTCTGAGTCGAGCTGGACTCGTTGCCGCGTCGCGATTGCTTGGCGAATTGTATATTGACGAAGCTGTCCGATGTTTCGATATTGTTGTCCGAGCTGCCGCTCAGTCCATCGGTCGATTGCGACAGTCGGTCGACCGAAGGATGTCTCTCGTTCGATCCGTTTCTCGCGAAGCCCGAGGCTTTCGACAAGTTTCTCTTTTTGGGTCGCAAAATTCTGTCTATAGCGATCTTCGCTGTTCTCGGAGTTTCCGTCTGCCTCGAATTTTGTTTAGATTGGTTCTCGGGTCTCTGCGACCTCAGCGAAGTGGAATGAATGTCTGTGAGTGAATTTCCGTTTCTCGTATTCACGGAATGTTTTTTTCTCGACGACAGCGGACTCTCGCCGAAGCGGTTCGGCTCCGGTGAATTTTTGCCGTTTCTCAGCCGAGACGATTCGTACTTTTCCGATATGCTGCTCGTCGATGTTTTGTCGATTTTGACGTCGATATTTTTCATGATATCCTGGAGCGAGGTGGTGAGGTCGCGAATGTCTTGCAGACAATCGGCGCTCAGCGAGAGCGGCTCGTCTTCGACTTGACGAATTCCGCTCGGATTTTCGACCTCGCTGCTCGAACTTGGCTGGGTATTCGGTGCGATGCTCTTGCGATAAGCTTCGTTCACCGACGCGTCGAACCAGCTCTTCACGTCCGCGCCAATAGATCCGATTGCGTTCGAGTCCCCGACGACGACCGCAGTTGATGTCTGATCGCAAGATACAGCAACGTCGTGCCTCCTCTGCTTCTTGTAGTCGAACTCGAACGTCGCCAGTCTTAACGGCTGACACTGCTGATCCCGGTGTTGCTTCGACGATTTGCCAGCTGCTCTTGATCCTGGTATGGACGCGTCGCCTCCTAGAAAGCTCTGCTGATGTACAGAGGCGGGAACAGAAAAAGAAAAGAAAAGCACCGCTACAGATACAGACAAACCACTACTTGCTGAAGCGTTGCTCTGCGTGCGTTTGGACTCTCGAGAGTTGTGATTTTTTTTTAAAGGTAACGCGATCGTGTAATTGACGTTTCGAAAAACCTTTGATTCGACTGGAAAATTTATCTGCAAGCTCAAATTAATATAACTGAGCAATGGGGAAATTTAGTGAGTCGGTGGATAAACTATTTCATATTTTAGGTATTTTTTTAAGTTACTACGATGGTGTAATTAACATTTCGAAAGTCTTTGATTCAACTATAAATTTTCTCTGCGAGGTCCAATTTGGAGTAACTGAGCAATGGGGAAATTGAGCGAGTCAGTTAAAGAATTTCATATTTCAGGTTTTTTTTTTCTGGGACAATAAAAAAAGATGGCTTTTCGAAACTTTGTGCTCGGATTGACGGGACATACAGGGAAGCCGATTTAAAGCGTGCGATTTGCGGAAGAGTGAGTCTCTGAACCCTGACATTTTGCATCTAAAATATATGTACCAATTCAACATCGATTACGTCTATTGCATAGCAGCTTTACCGTACACTATAATACAAGCTTGAAATGATTGTGAATATCGTGTCCATGGGGCTTGTCTACCAAAAAACTTGGGCATACTAAATCCTTCACGTGCAGGCACACCGTTCGACGAGTCCATTCGGTGGACAAAAAAAAATGTATCGCGAACATCCGTACAATTATTTTTACGGTAAGGAGGCGGTGCCGTTCGCTCTCGCCGAACGATAGCCCGTGCGCGAAGGTTAAAAATAAACCAGTTTAATTAGCAATATATACCGAGATAAGCCGTGCACGTCATGTGGCTGTACTGCTGATACCAAGGTTACATCTATAATCAATTCATATTTAAAAAAAGCAAAGAACGATCGTTACCACGAGCCAGGGATGATCCAAGACATCCTCCGCGCTGAATCTCAATTCCGGTTGAGCCTGGAGCATGTTCGATATCAATTGCTTGGCCGAATCGGACACGGGCTCCCAGTAAGGCGCCGTGAACTCGTATTGCCCGCTGAGAATCCGTTCGAATAACTCCTCCTGATCATTCTCCGGCGAAACGAACGGCGGAAAACCGCACAGCAGGATATAGAGAATCACACCGGCAGCCCAAACGTCGATCTGCATTAAGAAAAATCATGTAAAATAAAATATTTCGTCGCCGGACATTTTTTCCAAATGTGATTTTTCGATGTTTCGGAATATGCCGAACACCTTTTCATTAAAAGCCCGAAATGTATTTTTTTGCTTCTTCTGCGAGAAAAGCAAAAATCATTGTAAAATCGCCTCCTCATCGAAGTCATGAATAAAAAGATTTAAAAAAATTGCTCGGTAACGGTTTTCTCCAAAGTTCATCGAATCCATAACAGAAATTTGTGGGCAGATCGCGGGGCTCCCAGTAGGAAGCGGTCTGTCCATATAAGACATCGGCGACGCTTTCGCGATCGCGTGATCTGTGAACGTTAAGTGCCGTTCGACGTTCGCACCTTTGACTCTCCGATGCAAGATCACCTCTCGTCGTTGCGAAAGAAAAAATTTTGCAATCTCGTCACTTCCTTACCGAACGGCCATCGTCTAATCGAGTTACCTTGAGTCCGTAACCACTTTCCGCGAGGATTTCTGGAGCGACGTACGTAGGTGTACCGCAAACGGTGTAAAGAGGTTCGCGCACTACCTGAGCGAGTCCAAAATCACCGAGTTTCAGGCACCGCACCTGACTGCCCTCCATCTCGACGAGAACGTTCTCTGGCTTGACGTCCCGATGAACGATGTGATGGGAGTGGAGATGAGCCAGGGCTGACGTCAGATGACCGATCATGACGCTCGCTTCGGCTTCAGAAAATTTCGTCGCTGCCGCGATCGCGTCGAACAAATCTCCTCCCTGCAAATTTTTTTGTTTTTCAAGTAATACATTGAATAAATTAAATCAAGTTAATTAAATGAAATAAATTAAATTACGAAAATTAAATTGAATTATTTAAAGTAAATGCAAATTTCAATTGGTATAAAGTTTTTCTTTTCGAACTAAAATATAATTCTCACCTTTACGAGTTCCATTACCAAGAACAATTGATCGTCGGTTTCTTGCTCCCCTATGAGACTGACGATGTTCGGATGGCAAACTTGCCGCAATATCGCGACCTCGCTCGCCAGCATAGTCTCCTTTCCCTGGCACTTGTACTTGTCGATGATTTTCATCGCGTACTCGGCACCGGTTGTTCTGAAGCGAAAAAGGAAATTAGAGCCATAATATTTGATCAATCTGTATGAAATAAATTTAAATCGGAACAGAAAGCCCAGCGTACTTGTGAATGCAGTGTCGAACGACAGCGAAGTTTCCATCGCCGATAACGTGACCGACGGCGTAGTGAAGTCTGAGCGGCTGCGGCAGGATGAGCGAGGAGGGACTCGGAGTTCGCACTTGGGGAGCGGTGAGCGTGCGCTTTCCGGATTTCCTCGGCATAACCGGCATCGGTCCTCCCTGCCGCTTGGACACCCAAGGACCTCGGCGAAAGCTCTGGACATTCTTCGACTCCTCGGAGTCCAGCTCGAAGTCCTCCTGCGTCGATTTCTCCACGCCGTACGCGACGAACACCTCCTCGCTCTCGAAAAATTGCTCCAACGCTATGACCGGCTTGCCGGCCAACGTGTAGACTCGCCGGACCGCCCCGGAGTCCAGTTTCACCGCCTCCGTTATCGCCTCGAAGACGTGCTCGAGGCTCGGCGCGTTTCTCTTGTTCAACAAGAGACGCATTACTCTGCGCGGCTTCGAGCCGTTTCTTATCAGCGTCACGATCTTCGCTTTGATGCACGACGGCACCGCGCTTATCTGCCTGCCGGTGCCGGCCGGCGATTGCGGCAGACCCGAGAGCGAACTTCCTCGGCGCACCTTCGCCGCCGAGTACTCGACCTTCTTGAACGTCTCGCCCTGGCCGGAGACCACGTAGCACTTTCCGTCCTCGAGATCTCCCACCGTCTGAACCTTTCTTCCATCCATCGTGTAGATCGCTCGGACTCCGCTCGGCAGCGTCACGCTCGATATCAGAGCCCTCGTCAGATCCGAGGCCAAACTGTCGAAGCTCCGATATCTCTCCGGCGTCACCGCCATCACGACTCCGGTGTAAAATTTATCGCCGTTCCTGAAGAATCTGACGCGCTTCGCCTTCTTCGTTGTTGGAGTACGCAGCGACGCCAGAGACATCTTCGCCGCCACATCCATCAGCCTGTCGTCCAGCGACCCCACGATCACCGCCTCGTTTCGCTCGACTGAGACGTCGCTGTCGCACGACGGCGATACGGTTATGATCGCCGGATCCTCCATCGTTCCTGAAACCATTTTGGAGCTTGGATTAATAACGATCTGAGAAAAACTTGATTTTTTGGAATTTCGGAAAGTTGGATTCAGGATTTGTTGATCGGAGAATAATTTGTTTTTACAGGGAAATTGGAATATCGCGTCGCGAGCTAGAAATTGTGAAGAGAAGAAATATTTGCGACAAGTGGATGGGTGATTTTTGGATAATGAGTCGATGACGTGCCTCGACCGACAGGGCAGAATGGAGTGATGTTTCTCATATTTTTTTCCTACAGATTAAAAAATCTGGATGAAAATTAACTCTTCGACTCATCCGAGAATTTTTATGTTCGCCACATTCAAGCTCCAAAAATTCATGATCTGACCACAAACTCCAATTTTTCTTTTTAAGTCTAAAATTCAAAAAGTTAGCAACGTACTTTTACCAAATCGGCAATTGGACCAATATTTTTCACATTTTCTTCCTAGGCGTGCAGGTTAACGGCAGGTGCAGATTAACTCCTCGACTCATATCCGTGGCAATTACGTCCGAAGCTTCTTAACCGAGAATTTTTATACTCGAAAGGTCCGTGTCTCCAAAATTCATAATCCAACCTCGAATTTCAATATTTTTGTATTCAAGCCCAAAATTCAAAACAATCGAGAAATTCGTGTGACCGAGAAATAAAAAAAAAAGGATTCACAATTCGTCGTTTTTTTCGTAGGAAATAAAAGAACAACGAAACCAGTGATTATCCGATTAATCCAAGACGATAAGCGAGTCGTCGAAAGAATTTGACAGATTTGACGGACTCGGCGAACGATATTTTTCCCATATTTATTCTGCGCGTACAGGTTAACGACAAGTACTCATCGCGAATGCATTTGCGTCCGAATCTTCTTAACCGAGAATTTTATTCGTTCGAAGCGTCCGACTCGCGAAAAATACATAATATCCGACCACCGACAGCGGTGGATGCGCGGTTGGCGCACGGCTCTGGTCGTCCCCCAAGTCAAGCTGATTCGTTCGCGGTCAGTACTTGGATGGGTGACCGCTTAGCCGTGCGCTAGCTGGCGCATCGACCGTTGAGCGGAAGGCGCTTTCGTCTGAGTCTTTGGTGTTTCTGCACTTTACTCGAGTGCAAAAATACCAGCGGATCGGTAGAATATGGCCGTCTGTACCGGCACGGGTTTTCCGTAGTTTCCCCGTGTCCCCGGCAAATGCGGTACAGTGTAGCTAAGTCGGCTACGGACGCACTGGAAGTTAGGTAGCTTAGCTGAGTGCGGGTAGGGAGTGCTAGGGGGGAATCGGGATGGGGTTCCGTAAAAACCCGACAAGGGTATACGGTGGAATTGGAACAACAAATATTATATATATATATATATATATATAATATCCGACCTCGAATTTCAATTCTCTTTTCCCAAGCTCCAAACTTCAAAAGGATCGAAAAATCGGTGACCGAAATAAAAAAAAAGATTCACAATTAATCTAATTCACGTCGTAAAAATAGTGAAGAAAAACAAAACCAGTGATTACCCGATCGATCAGAAAGCGATGAACGATTCGCCGAAAAAATTTGACAGATTTGACAGACCCGGCGATAAGGGAGTTTCTAACCTCTGGTTCAAAAGTTCGCTGTCCGTGTCATGTTGATTCCGAGATAGGTCGGACGAAAAAAAGGGCTCGAGTCGCTTTCGCTCGGGAGCAGCCGTTTCGTGGATCGGAGAAGAATGCGGGAGCGGATAAGACGTTGCTAACAGTCAGGTAGAGAGTTTTCTGCTTCGTCGGACGTCGAAACTCACCTCCTGCTCGTTGAAAAACAACGAACTTTCGAATGAATGTCCGATGGCAGGTACGTGTTTAAGCCTCTCGGCGAGAGTCAACGCAATGATTCACCACAGTGCTGACATTATCATAGGCAGCCCCGAGACGAATGTCTCTCTCGCGGTATGTAACAGCTCTCGGTAAGTCCTCTTAAGTGTAGGATTTCGATTGTGTATGTGTAACGTGACTAACACGAAATACGCATGGGAGAGAGAACTCGTCTCGCGCACCTCCCACTCCCGTCTCCTCGACGATTCCCCCTCCCCGCTACTTCCCGTTCGGACTACGGTGTACGGAGTCGACAGGAGCGTTTATTATTTACGCTTATGTTCGAGCAGCAACCGCATTATGATATGGAAACTTTTGTTTGGTGGACGAGTTTGTATAGGAGCTTAAATAGAAGTAGCTGTCGAAGCGTTGACGGGAACCGGAAGTGCATGAAAAGGCCCGGGTGGTGGCCGAGCGAGACCGCAGCGAGGTCGGGAGGGGGGAGCACTGAAAGGCAAATGGAGGTGGAGGGGGGCGGGGGGAGCCTATGGGACGACGAACTGCCCATTATTGTGGCTGTTCAAACATCGCGAATTTGCATTGGATATTGAATTCGCGATGCTGAGGCCTTTTTGCTGTATATTAATATACATTTTTCGGGAGAGCGAAGCTTCCTCTATGAGGAAGCAAAGTATGGATATTTAAATTAGAGTATTTGTTTGTAGGGATTTTAATGACTATGTAATCGACGGAAAATTGATGTTCGAAGTTCGATGAGCTTCGGACAATAAACTGAGATCGTAGACTGAAAAAGGAGCGAGCAATCTAATGGTCAAGCTAAACGAACTTATTTCATACCCTAGAAGGCCAAAGCGCATTTATTGACGAGTTACCGGTTGAGGATTGATTATTTCGCAAAGAACCAAGTCACAAGCAAATCTGAAATACCGGACTAACGAGTTTGAATTCGTATGGCAGAGAGTAGATGGCGCCACGGTCTGTGTTGTGTAATCGATGAATTTAAGAAAGTGACAAATTATCTCATTATCGTAAAGTTGCGTTAGTAACATCGTTAATAAATTATTCTCAAAAATCTATCAATCTTTCTCAATTTGTCATCTATTTTTTTTGAAATTTTGAAATTTAATCGAAAAGAATGCAAATATGTAGCAACAAGAATTAAACTAATAAGACTTAGGATATTGTTTAAAAAAATATTCGTATTCAAGTCTCGCGGCTATAACAGTATCCTTTAATGTATATCTATAATCGATAACTCCTCAAAACTCGGACTTCAACAAATTATATTTCACTTTGCCTCATTTAGTCATTTAGCCATTTAGTCATTTAAAAAAAAAAATTAAAAAAAAAAATTATAAAAAATTAAAAAAAAAAAAAAAAAAAAAATTGTGTCCAAAGGGAAGCGGTGCAAAGGCGACAGCGGCTGTCGTCGCTGTCGGCGTTGTCAGCGCTGTCGTCGCTGTCGTCGCTGTTGGCGCTGTCGGCGCTGACAAACGCATGCTCATGTGTCCGACATTTTTTCAATTTTTTTCTTTCTTGACAAAATGGTACGATTGACCTTTTCAAACCCATTTTTCGCGTTAGCTATAGGCCATGGGCTCAGGCCATTTTTTTAACAACAACAAAAAAAACTAAAAAATACGGACTAAAACGAGAAAAAACGCCACGTCGGTCGGGCTTGAAGGGCCCCGTCACTTGAAACCACTATTAAACGCTAAGACAGTTTTCGTATTCACGTATGATATTTCTTACCGACTGTTATATTTTCCGTACTTGATGCGCCACATAATATATATTTCAGTGGCGACAAATTCGAATTTACTAAGTTCTAATTTCCAATAATTTTTTTTCATTGCCTCCCTTGTACTCCTCAATCAAATATTTCGAATCGTCGAGCGGAACAACTCGTTTACCATGAAACATAACCTTTTCGGCATCTTAAAATTGCTCGCATAATAAATGTAATCAACTTGTCGAAACGAATTGCCGTGTATAATGTTGAAAAATTCGCAACTCTTGGTGTTCGTCGCGGCTTCACTCGAAACAGTGAGAAGAATCAATGGCTGGAAATATGAGCCGAAAGGGTGAACGTTTGAGCAGAACTCATTGCACCCACTGTCATCGGATACTAAACGATGGCATATTCTCGATTGGAAGAAACTGCGAATCTGTGACACGAGATCCGAGGAAGGGAAAGCTAAGTGTCGAGGAACTCGTCTACGCGTTTCTGTGGAACATCGCTAACATTAACGAACGCTGGAAGCAGAGAAACAATGCTCACAATAATTTTCGTAGGAGCCACACGCGACGCAAAGATTTGTGTCAATCGCGAAAAAGCTCCCAGCAACACGATTCTTGTCTCTGATTATCGAAACTCTCGTTACCGACGTGTTGCCACAGTAATTCTAATGTGAAATGACTTATACCGAAGCCGTAATAATTTTTTTTCGGACTACTGCTGAGCTGCATGTGTGTGAGACTTTAGTTTTTAAAAATCGATAGACCGGTTAGAATGGGTACTCTCGATTAATCGACAAAGGAAATCATATTATTGTTTAACAACACGCCATCGTAGCAGCGAAACATCTTGCCGAATTTCGTCCAAAGTCCGCTGTACTCAGCACTGTTTCGTGAACTGCGCGAGAAGGACGAAGAGATTTAAGTTCTTCATCGCAGACTTGCCTTTCTCAACGGTGAAATAAAACTCAAGGATATGCGTGTCGCCAATCTCGTTGGTCAGATATCAAGCTTCGTCGAGATAGGTCTCTAATGTACGAGGCCTTACATAAGTGGCTAAAATCAACCGAAAGATGAAGATGCCACTGAACTACTATTGTTTTTTTGGACTAATGAAAAATCGATTTACCATGCCGCATATGGATATATCAATGATTATGTAGCAGTAACGAAATGATTAAACACCTCTGGTTCGATGTCGGTGTCAGTTTTGCATTTGCCGTCGAGATTCTTGAGCAAAATCGCTATAGGAATCAAGTTTTAATGCATAGATTCTTATATTCAATTAAATTTAGAAAATTGAGTAAAAAATCACACTTACTGGACAGTTTTTTATCGATCATAAAAGGATTGACCTCCTCAATTAAGACCCACGAGAAAACCGTCGACCATTAAATAGACTTAACTATTAATTAAACAGAGATTGCAGATGACAATTCAATTATTTAATCACTATTCGGTCTCAACACCGGGTTTGAACCGTATTTCGCTGTATTATTATTATTTTTACGTTGTGTATAATACATTATTTTCATTTTTATTATCGCCGAAGATGTCTCGAACGATGCTGCTGCCGAGTTATTTCCGATTAATGTTGAGTACATTCATTTATGTACCATACTCCCATGGGCATGCATCTGTGACGTATGGGATTAGAGTTTATCTCGGGAAATCTGCATCAGTTTCGTTAATTTCCAAGTTCGTTATGCTCTTCCTTGTACACGATTTTTTTATGTAACAGCCCTGCATTGCATATAAAAAGACGATTCGAATGAGAGGAGCATATAGGTGACTTAGCGCGGTGGTTAGCGCTCTTACGGTGTAACCGACTGATCCGGGTTCGAATCCCGGTGATCACCAATATGTTTTCTCTCTTCGATGCTTCGTCGGTCCATCTGCAATACCGATATCTGCAGGTTCCCAAACTCTCCGCTTGATCATTACATTTACGACTTGTTAATTTCGTTGCGGCTTGAGGCTAATTAAGCCGTATGGTGGAAGAATGTATATGTAGCCAAGAGAAATCAGCAACTAAATAACTAACTATGAACTCATTATTAGGTTATTGATTATTTTTTTTTTTTTCTTTGTATCGAGACTTTGCGCTGCATAGCTCGCGTTACGGTGTTTTTACTCGAGATATACGAGTGGGCGTTATACATACATACGAACTAAGTTTCAGGTCAAATTTGTCATTTATCCCTTAACACTATTTCGAAGAGGCTTGATAGGGAAGAGACGATCCCATTCTTTCATTCTGTCCCCGTAGAGATTAGTCTTCATGACGAGCTCGTCGGCGATTTCCAGATACTTCTTATTATTTACGGTGAACGGGGTCCACGTTACGTTGACGAATTTTTCGTTGTCGCGAGGTACGGGCTCGCCTGTCTTTGCGAAATTAGCCCACATCGAGGTCATTCGCTCGACAGTCAGAATTTCCGGAGCATTTTCCTCAAAGTACGGGAACGCGATGCCGTGGAAAAGATACAGCAAATCGTCGTGATGAACGATACCTGCATAAATAATTTTAAGAAAAATTGTCTTTGTTAATTGCTGCTGAGTGAACAAAATCTGGCCTATCTCAATTAACCCCTACGGAAACGAAGTATATGTCGACGTTACATATATGTAGAAACATACTTCAGAATATATCCTAAGTGTTAGAGAATAGGACCGTCCGGCGTTAACCGCCTGTAATATCGATGTACGCAAGGGTAGGCCTCGCGTACGCGCAGCCCCGTTGCGCCGGAAAGAAGCCGGACCTCGGTGTGTGCGTGAGAACGCACCCTTCTGTTAATGAATTTAGCCTTATGGAACTTGGCCAAGCGGCGTAAATCCAAGAAAAAGGATAAAGAAGAAGAAATTTACCCTTGCGGCCACTTTTACGAGCGACCTTGTATCTGCGATCACCGATTCCCGAGTTTTGCGACGAACCGATTCACGATTACGCGTGACTCTCTGCTCGCGAGTAAAGAACGCTTTAACATAAGTATATTTTCATCACTCGGTGCGGTAATGGCCACTTTTCCTCCCCGCTTCGCGTGCGTAAAACGGCAATTTTCGCACCTTGTGATGAAAAATTGCGTACATCCCTCGTGCGAAACACTTTTCCTAACTCGTGTGATCGCAGCACTCGCATTCGGCTCGTGCTGCAAACTCACACTCGTTAGAAAAACGTTTTTCGCCCTCGTGGAGTAATGTACTAATTTTCGACTAAGATATTTCACATATCTTCTTATTTTGTTTTGTATCAACTTCTTACCGAATGGTTTTTTTGTATCGCTCCAAACGACGTGACTGTAACGACCTTGGAAGGCAAATTTGTAGAAGTAAACTGGTTCTACCAAAGCCTGGGCCATAAGATTGACGAGACGATGAACGTGAAATATGACTAGGGCGTCGCCGTACAACTATAAAAGAAAATATACAAAGACGTAGATATGAAGAAAAATATTATTTGCACAAACAATCGAGTAGCGTAGGGCTGTTTTGATTTGATTTTTTCTTAACTTACGCGAGAGAGACCATCAATATTTTCCAGACTGACTGGCTGTCCATTAAGGTAGAATTGCTTTAGAGCTGCACTGATTTCGTCGGATCGTGGATTCGTTTTGTAATAGAAGCTTATCGGGGCGATCCTTTTCCAGTTATTGTTAAGGTCTTCAATAGTCGACATATTACCCCGTTGGGCTTCCTCGATTATAGCTAAAAAGGAAATTACAGACACGTGAGATATCGAAGTAGTGTTGCAATGAAAAGAATATACAAAGGATTCAATGGCAGGCTCGTACGAACAACAGCACCGCCAAACTCGTTCCTGCAAATTCCAGCTATGAGAGGTACTTGATACAATTTCCCCTGCCTGATGAGATCCGACGGGTCCGCTGTAAGAAATCTCTCTACACCGGGAACTTCCGGTTCGATCACAGGTGTCCAAATAAGAATGGGATCGCTGTGCCATTCCTAAAAAAAAAAAAAAATTTACATAAACAGAAAAAATTAATTAATAAAGAAAAGATGGTAAATAAAATTCAGCTCCCTCGACTTATTTAAGTTCTAAAGCATCAAATGTATCCATCGTACATACAAAGAATTGAGGAAGCGTGGTGCCAATTTCAATTGCGTCTTTCGTTTTGAGACAGCTGACAATTACACTGGAGTTTTCACTGGAACAACCGAGAATCTCCGCTTGTTTCTTAGCCAGATGGATCTGATGGTGGCCGAGGGGTGTCTGATAAGTGGGAGATCCACTCATGGTGATAGCGCGATGAAAGAGTCCTCTACTCATTGGCGACAACATGTGCAAAGCGACACTCCACCCTCCTGCACTGTAACCCGAGATGGTAACGCAATTCGGATCGCCTCCGAAGGCTGCAATATTCTTATTTACCCATCGGAGAGCCTCAACTTGGTCCTTGAGGCCCAAATTGCCAGGTGCAATAGAATCACCAGTGCTCAGGAAACCTGGAAACGACAAGTTTTGTATTTCATATCGCAATGTCTCTCATTAACTCGACTGATCTCCCTTCTATCGCCGGTTAACGTGCTTGAGACATAAAAAAAAAAACAATAAAATACAGATGTATGTATACATATTTACCCAAAGATCCGAGACGATAGTTGGGGACAACGAGAACGATATCTTGATCCATAAAGTATTGCGGTCCTTCAAACAAACTCTGTCCGGAGACAGCATAAAAGCCGCCTGAATGGAAAAATACTATAACGGGTCTCTTTGAGTTGCTGATGTCGCTTGTATTTTTCTTAGATGCGAGCTGCAAGGAAATTAAATTTTTGCTGTTGTAGGTACGTACAGTGCTTCTATTGCTGAATTAGGGTAAGTCGGGGTGATATAGCCATGATTTTTTTAGACAATGAAAATTGGAAGATTAATGTTAAAAAAACCTTAAAACGATGGTCGTATCCAACTCTAGAAACATCGAACTGAGTTAAATCAGTCAGAACTTTCGATATTGTCGATGCATGATTTAATTGCAGCTCTATAAATAAATACTTACGTTCGGCCATATGACCCGGAAATTCCGAGCGATATCGTGCTAACCCTTTCATACAGAATCTTATAATTTTCGGTGCAATCCTATTTTATTCACATATATTAAGAACTGTGCAAACGGCAGCGCCGTTCGTTTTTACGTTAAAAGATATTACGGGTGGCCATATAACCCTGACTTATCCTATGTACGTACCTACCTTCGTGGTGTAGACGTTGAGACGCAGACAATCTTCCGATTGAAGTCTTCCACCTGGCTGCGGACAAGAAGGACCTTCCTGTGTCGCGTCGAAAACATCGTTCCAAGGAACGACCGGAACAGCTTGCTGAAGAATGATAAAGTTTACACGTTCTCGTGTACATTCTACTGAAAATTGTACTATGACGTGTTGCAAGGAAAACCGGACTCTCGACGAGGGTACGGAGGTGTACACGCACCTTGAAACGTCGTTCACCAATGGGAGCCTCGCCGTATCTCAATCCGCGGAATGAATAAATTGTCCTTCCGAGTCGCGTCTTCATCAACGATCCACGAATGATTCCCACCGGCGCACGTACTTGTAGAATCTCGGGTCCCTTGTCATTTTGGGCTTCGGTCGTTGTCACGACAAAACAGAAGAACAAAACAACGAGCTGCATCTTCTTCCTCGTGCACTTTTCCTGTTTTTTGTTTATGGGAAAAACGTGAATAATCAGCCGGTTTATCACAAACTTAATAAAGCCCAATAAAGTTCCTCGCTCTTAAGAAAAATCTTGTGCCACTCGACCTCTGTTGGACTGATGCAATGATGAATGTGAGCCTCGAGAGACGTGCGGAATCTTTTATAGTCTCAGCACTCGAGGAAAAACAGTGGTAAACACAATTCCATTCCAAGAACCAGAGTTGGCGCAGCTGTACGGAATTGGAGATTGTGGGGTATTCTCGTTGGGTTAAACCGCAAAATATGACTTTCATGTTTACACAACTAACGGACAACGTCTACAGCTAAATAACAGAATGGTGTGACCCGAATGATATAACGTTTTATTTAATTTTTGCTTCCTCGTAGAGGATGCTTTGTTTTGGTGAAAACATTTTTTTGCACATTTTAATAAAAAAATGTTGAGAATGTTCCAAAACGTCAAAAAAAGTGCGTGCGTGCGTGCGTGCGCGCGTGCGCGCGTGCGAGTCAGACCTGCAAAATTCAACCGTCTATAACCTATAACTCACAAACGCCTTTATCAATCGGGTTGAAATTTATCGCGAATGTAGGACAGTTGATAGCCTCTGTTTATTACAATTTAGGCACTAATTGAAACATTCATTCAAATTTTATCAGATTTTGAGATTTTCGAAAAAAGAGTGTTCGCGCTTTAGCTTAAGCAAATATTAATTATTGGACGAAAACGTTATACCCTAGTAGACTAACATCAAACAATGCTCGCCATTGAATTTGTTAAGAATCGGTCGAGGCGTGTAGGTTTTGTGATATTGTCAATTTTATGGAATATATACATATATATATATATATATTGTAACGTGAGCGTAGCGGAGGCATTAATTCGATATCTCGAAATAAATAAAAAAGTGCCGTTTCGCAAAATTTAACACAGGATTCCCTATGCTGAAAATGGTCAATTTTTAAAATTGCAAAAAAAATCGTATCCAACGGCGGACGCCCTCTACCGTTTCAAATATTGAGGAAGAACCTTAGAAAGGGAGAGATTCATGGTCATTGTGAAAAATAGTTGAAATATATAGTCCCTAAGCGACGGTCAAAGAAAAACTTTTCGACAACCAATATTGAAAAAATGAATGATTTTGCGTATTTTTGAACACCGTTACCTTTGCTTCTCCATGGCATCGCAGAAAAACTCAGGTGGCTACATGTTCCACGGCAAGAAATACGCAAGATTAAGTGTTTGAAGGGCTTGGAAAAGTTAGATAAAGAGGGATCATTTGGATTTCTTGAGTAAAAATCAAGTGCCAAAGAAGAAAAAAAAAAACATTCAGCAGCTCATAATTCCATGTATTTTTTCACGCCGAGAACAGACCCGACAAAGTGTATTTTTTCACCCTGAACCTACGTCGTCCAGCCGTTTTGGATAAAAGTCAAACGCGACGTTGACGTTGAAAAAAAGTTAAGAATTGAAATTTTCAAATCACTTCCTCGTAAATGTGGAAAATTAAAATGTTTCATATCGCTTTCTTACAATGTTCCTTTATTGACAAAGCTTCCTCTAGGTGGAACCCAAAATATAGAAAAGGCTTTATCATAAAATTTATCATGATAATTTTTATTTTCAACTTTTTGATTTTGATATAATTTAAGTTTTGTGGAACTGTGCTAGTCAAGTGTAAAACCTTCCTCCGATACGTCTTCTCGAAAAGGTAAACCTAAATTTATAAATGTTATATGTGTCTATTATAATATATCATGCACACTAGTACTCTATTATACCAGTATTGGTTAATCAATCTCTTCAGTTTTCGATGGTTGATTATATTTTTCAGCTTTCCACTCAGGGTTCTTCCTTCGCTTTATCTCTTCTTTAAAAAACTTGCGCGCCTTCCATTGATTCTTCGCCCTTTCAGGATCGATGCAGGGATCTATCGTAGCCTCGTACACAATCGGATCGATCGATCTACGCTTTATGCTTTCTCCCTTCCTGCCTTCGACGTCATGGTCGTTTTTAACCTCGTCAGGACACTCGGCCGACTGGTACGGTTTAACACGAGGCATTTTTTTTCCATACCGCTAAGATTTTTGGAATAACAAACGCTCGTCATTGCCGAACATCGATACTACATTGTATGCTCACCGCTGACTTTATCGTAAATGCAAACATGCCACAACGATTATCTGAGCTTGGATAAAAATTGCAATAGCGACAACCGGGACATCGGCATAATATGTCTAAGGCTAATAAGCGGTTGAAAACTAAACTGGGAATAGCATCCGATCGTGCACTATCGAGATAAATGAGATTTTTGTCGTTTTGATTATTGTTACCGGCATGGGATAGACAGGACGACCAAACGAATCCTTCTCCCGCGAGACTGGTGGTTCCACGGGACCACGAGGATGAGGCGGCCTTGCCAATTCGGCTATTCTTTCCGGTACTGGACCCTCCAGAGCCGATTTTCGGACAACAAATGGATTCCGCCTGCTAGATCGATCCTTGCGACTGTGAGGCACCGCCAGTTCCGCCATACGCAGAGAAACTGCACGTAAATTTCGTTAAAAAAAATCATTAATTTAGCGTGACTCGTAAACGATCAAAAGAAATGTCTCATCGAATGGTAGCATGATATCAACATTCGATTAGACTCGTCGTTCAATCGTGCCTTCCACAATCCGCAAAAAAAAAAAAAAAAAAAACGTTTATTACAGTATAGTGAATTTAATGCGTTAACGAGCATCGGCAAGAGAATAGAATTTGCCGTTAACCTTTTCCTTTCAAGGCAGATCTCTTTATGGCGAATGGATTGTCGATGCTAGGCGGAGGCTCGAAACGCCAAGCGTTTCTCGCAGCTTTCCGTTCATTCGCAGCTTCCTCATTCCCCGTATGTTTTTCATCTCCCTTCGAGTTACCGGCCTGCCCCCTCTGCCCCGCTTTCGAGGGCTCTTTAATTTTTATCTTTTTCTCGAACTCCGTTGCCCGTAAATCTTGTTCGGTATCGTCTGTACCACGTTCCACCTCATTCGAAGTATCGTTAACATTTTCTTCGGCCTTTTCATTCGGTACTGTGTTACCGCTATCGTCCACATTTTCTACCATCATTGGCTGCTCTTCGGCGTCAGTTTTCTCATCTCCTTTCTTCCCTTGCCTCGCATCGAGTTCTTTTTTTCTAATCGCATTTTTCTGGCGTTTTTTCCTCATCGTCTTCTCTTCCAAGGCTCTCTTGCCCCTGGAGTCATTCTCCTCGAGAATAAACTTCTTCCATTCATTGGCATCATAATCCATTCGGTCTTTAAGAAATCGGTATGATGGCAGAGACAGATAGTTCATCCACGGTGTAAACTACGAATCATTACAATAGTTAATATTTTGTTTAAAAAACAACAACAATAAAATAACCGATCTTTATCATGTTTATTAACCCTGGAAGGTAGCAGCTCGGGTGGATCGAAAGATTTTAACTGTCAGCGCCTATAATTTTTTAAATATTCGACACATCGGCATAGTACCTCGATACGCATGTAGCATGTATGCATAACGCTCTATCAATTTGACTACAATGATAGTAAAAAAAACTCTGTGAATTTTGCGATATATATATTTTTTTTAAATCATTAAGGAGAAACCTTGAAACCTTGTAGGTGAGAGCGCTTCGATATATTCCTGCCGGTGTCATAAGAACATCAATCTCTTCGTCGGTAAGTAAATTGGGACATTCGATCCCTTTTTTAGTCAAAATTAATCTCTTCTTCCGCGCGGTTATTTCGCTATTCAAGGCATCCTGCGACATAATCAGAGCGTTGCAATGCTCGGACAGATAGAGGTCGCGTGGACGGCTGATCTCGATGATCCTTCGGCTGGTTTTGTAACGCAAAGCTTCCCGAGTTATCGCTATGGGAAACTCTCTACAAGAAGTTGTATTCCTCGCGACGAACATAGCCAGTTCCAAGATTCGTTTCGAAGGCTTTGCGATCAGAGCTTTCTTGGAGACTCCGAGGTGAGTTCGACACGCAGTGTTTCGCCGATTGTGAGGCTGCGCCAGAAATTCTATTCTCTTCTTCAGCTGAGCCAAAGGCTTTGACCCTCGAAACTGATTGTGAAAATTGTTTTTATATTTTATTGATTTCTTCATCTTTGTCCAAGTTTATTAGCGGTTAAAGATATTCACCGCTTGCTCCGGTTCCAGTTTCTTTCTCGGTTGGGCATTGGTCTTCGCCCAAGCGTCAAATTTCTCCCAATCGGCTTTCGTCTCCAACCATCCCTTTAAATTCGATCTGTGCTGCTTTTGCCTGCACAGCGCGGTGTATTGTTATTATGATTATTATTATTGTTCTTCTTATTATTATTATTATTATTATTATTATTATTATTATTATTATTGATATTATCATCATCATCATCATCATCATCATCTTGTCTTGTTTTTCCGAACATAATCCTTTACGTCTCTTTCGCTTTTCTTTCGGTGCCACTTTTGACTCCGCGTGTCGGCACACCCTTGCGTGTTTCGGCTCTCCCGACCAGATTTTCCGACGCCACATTCTTCCCTGATGCCGCCCTCGGTGCCATGTCTCGTCTTATCTTATTCTCTAACTATTGTCATGTGTGTCATGTTGAAGGTTCTCCCGGTTATATTACGTCTATTTGTTACATTATATTCTTGAATTTTGAGTTTTGCAGCGACGAACATGGAGGAAATGAAATTGGCAGAAATGATGGTTTCGTGGATTTGGAATTTGGACAATTTTTTCGATCAAAACAATTCACCCGACGTGGAATGATATTTATCTGACTGTCACGCTCTGCCATGTGACGATTAAACGATCCGCGATATCAATTGTTTTTTTTTTTTTTTCTTCGCACGTAATATTACATCCTTCATTTCGTGTGTCGCAAATAAGTAGAGATTCACCTTTCGTATATAGTATCAAGATAATATAACAAAGGCGACTGACTATGATTGAAGACGGAGCTGTCCACAGCGAGGAACGGGAGAACGTCGATCGACCTGCATCTACAAAAAAAAAAAAATGTTAGTCTACATGACTAAATAGGGTTAAAGTTGTGAATATGGCCTGTCTCGATTATGGCGTAAATCAATTATACTTAGACCCGGCCATATTCATGACTTTTACCCTATCTACATAACATACAAGTTTTTAATCGAAAACACGAGGCATATCAGATTTGAACATACATATAATACATAACACAAACATTTTTCGAGAAAAAGTAAAATCGCGCACGGACATTCGCGCACGGACATTCCTGCTTTATTTGTTTTATCCGCGTTTTCTGTATTATTCGAGTTTACACCTCGGTTAACGCGGAGGGCTCGAATGTGTTGGGTCCCTCGGATAACGGGGAAGCTCGGTTAATCGAAGGTCGGATAAGGGAGGTTCTACTCTATCTATGAGATTTTGCTTGCGTACACTGTGGAGGGCACTGTGGGTGCTCTACTAGGTAAAAAATCTTCACAAAATAGCAACGATTTTAAGTGGATATTTTTATACTATTCACACTTTTATACTATTCAAATGTGAAAATGAACAATAACAATACGGCAGTTTCCGCAACAAAATTGGCAACTACCGTTGATGCAGTGTTCTCCCGATACTTGAACAATGTTGAAACCACAGTATACAAATCATATTTTAGCTATCATAAACCGATTGTTTCTGTATTACATTGGCAAATAATGGACATTGATGAATGATATACGCATTTTCTTTTGCAACTTTGTACGTTCAACTTGAATACATTTTTATAATTACTACAATATAATTTTCTATGAATTCAATCATAGCATTGTTGTCTTTCCTATGCACTCACCGGCAGAAGTTTCACTTGACGCACGTTTTTT
Organism: Amblyteles armatorius; assembly: GCA_933228735.2. NCBI lineage: Eukaryota > Metazoa > Arthropoda > Insecta > Hymenoptera > Ichneumonidae > Amblyteles > Amblyteles armatorius. Next base: position 9,773,868 of record OW121695.1, on the reverse strand, counting down.
TAAATTCCATTTCTTGGTGTAGAATTTTCAGCGTTTATGAAATGTGGCAAAAATAAATGCGTCAAAATTTCGCAGGTGACATCTATCGAGAGAAATAATTTTTCATCTATTGATCCCGGGATTATCGTTTATTTTCGGTGACGTTAGCCCTCGAAGAAAGAAGCAAGCTCGATTGCAATGGGGTAGCCCTTCAAGCACCCCGTCAATGCCAAATTATTATTGACGAATCGTAAACCCTTAAATATTTTGGGCGACAAATTTTCACATCTTTCAGCAATTGTACGTTGAACATTTGTTGCGAAGAAATCACCTGAAAAGAAGGAAAAACTGGAGAATACGAGAGTCACCGTCGAAATAGAACTGAAATTGCAGTTGAAATCGATAAGAAAACGTTATCCCGTCAAATGTCCGGGTAAGCAGTATTTACTTTCTTCAGTACAGCCGCCACCGATAACGGTGAAGTACCGTCGAGACGGACGCAAGTGGTAAGGTGTGCAGGCTCGTTATACCCTTCGAAACGCTGTCACTCAACGTCACCGCGTAGAAGAGCAATTTAAAAGTCTGAGGAGGTGGATGAACCCACGATCGATCGATGAATTATCGATGAATTAACGATGAGAGAGAAACGATTAAACTCGTGTGGAAATAAGCATGCGGTGCGCTTACCTTCGCACGTATGCGGAACAGCGATATCTGTTACTGACGCAATATCCCGGCCTCAATCGTCAATGGCTGACTGGGGTTTCGATTGACAATGGACTTTTTTCAACACCGTTATTATAAAATAAATAAAATTTTGATGATGGTCATTGGACAATGGCCGTATCAGACGACTCGTGCGAGTCGTAGTTTTCTCGCTGTTTTACTCTTTCTCTCCGCCAGCCAGATCATACCGCAGATAATGGCCATCGTTAAATACTGCCAAGACTGGGAAATCCTTTTGGAATGCCTTTCGCCGTTATTCTTCGACGCAGCGTGCGGAGCAAAGTTGATCAGTTCTATGTGGAACTCGAAAATGGTCAGTTTAATGTACGCGTATGTGTCTTTTTCCGGAAAAATAACAACAACATCGCCACGGAGATCGGAATCGATTGTCAGATATAAATGACAGTGAGCTGTTGAACGCGTACAGATGATAAAGCTGCTGAATCGTATACGCACCGATTGGCAAGCGTGGTCCCGGGATCGCGAGGTGACGATTCTTCACGAGTACGCCGAGCAGGGAAGAAAGATGACCATGATATACACAGGTTGATCGAGGATGGTGAGCGGGCGCTCGAAATTTAACAAAATTCATATATATTTGTCGAACGTCTTCCGTACAGTCTCGATTTACTCGACGGCCATTATCTTCATGACTCAACCGATTGTTCCAAAGATCGTCGATACTCTGTTGAGAAACGGATCCGGGCCCGGGGAGTTTCCGTTTCCGGTCGACTATCATAATCTCGACGCCCAGAAATATTACTTTTACATTATCGCCTACTCTTACGCGTGTGTCTCTATGATAACGATGATTACGGTAGCCAACGATACCATGTTCATTGTTTACGTGCAACACGGATGTGGAATATTCGCCGCGTTAGGGTGAGACGATGATCGATTGAATTATCTTTAATTTTTATAAATATATATATATGTATATATGTGTGTGTGTTTTCAGACAAAAGTTAACAGGATTCGGAAGAAATGAGGGTTCGGCGGAAATTGGAAGAAAAGCGGTGCGTTCCACAGATGGAAGGGACGTGGAATTCGAACGTCTTGTTTCGTGCATCGATCGACATAACGAAGCGATCGAGTAAGTTTCTTTGAAGAATGTATTTTCTCGAGAGAATAAATTATTTCGAACGAAAATACTGTTGTCAGGTACGCAACACTCTTGGAAGCGACTTACTCGTGGTGTTTCTTTTTTGTCATGGGATTTAACATGCTTATGATCAGCGTAACAGGACTTCAGGTAAGTGCTGCCATTAACAACGATTCGGATCTCTCTAATGGACTCGAGTGGTAAAACAGTTTATCGAATTCAGATTGTAACGAGAAGCAACGATCCCCAAGAGACGATAAGATTCATAGCTTTTGTTGGTGCTCAAATGGTGCATCTCTACATTGAGAGTTACATATCTCAAATGCTGATGGATCACAGTATTGGCATTCGATATTGTATGTGCGTAATCGATCGAGGGGACGGCCTTGCCATCGCATGTTGCCCGTAAATAAAACGTATTTTACCGGTTAGACAACACGGCGAATGGTATCGGATATCCCTCAAGTCTCGGAAACTACTGAATCTTATGACAATGCGGTGTAACGTACCTTGCAAACTGACAGCCGGCAAAATATGTGTAATGTCGGTGGAAACTTTTGGAGCGGTAAGTAGGATCGTTCATCAATTTTTTACCAATGTTATTTGTTAAGTGAAACAAGTGAAATAAGGCCATCGGTAACGAAAGCTGTAATTAGTGAGGTTTTAATGTGACGAATCGCTAAGGAAAAATAAAATCGCTCATCCCCGGGAAATTGGCAGACTCAGGGAACGAAAATTCGTTACAGTATTTCTTACGAACTGGGGACGGGGCAGCTAAGCCTGATATTAATCGTAATTCATGGACAATTTTTCTATTCGAGGTGCTGAAGACATCGATGTCATACTTTACACTTCTGCGTTCGGTGTAGTGACCGATCGAGGAATTGTTTCTTTGTATGTACTATATCTGCAGAGCCTGATTTATTGATCGTCGATGTGGCGGGGGTCAGCATTTCATTCGGAATAATACTTTCAATGTAATGTAACAATACATTTGGTGACTGAAAATCATATGATATGCGTATAACTTGATGCCCGATGACAAATGTTGAGACGATTGACCAGCCAAAATCTCATTCGCAAACTACTGGTTCCTTTTGATCTAATATGTTTTCCGTTTCTCTCTAATCAGAGGCAAAACTTGTTCTTTTAATTTTCTTATTTTTGAGAGGCTGAAGACGCGTCGTATAGATAGGCTATTGTTATTACATTTATCTTCATCTTCCTGTGCAGTGACTGGGTCACTGCGGAAATCACAATTTTTTACAATGGTTTTCACGACGGTGCTTTTGTCCAAAAAGTTTACGAAGCATTTTGTCAAAACCACTACGCAAACGACCACACCATGATACCAGTATTAAATGGTGGTTTCGACGGTGGAACCGACGGAAACGACGGAATATATCCCCGGTCACATAATTCTTTGTTTTCCGTTGGTTAGCACGACATGAAAAATAGATACGCTAATAAAACCAAAACCGTTTTCCATTTTTCTCAAACAGTATTGATCTTTTGAGAAAAAATCCGAAAAATCCAAATCGTCACGGATAAGATAGATATTACGGGTGGCCATTTCATCCTGATTTAACTCATTTGGCTTTCAACCCTTCACTGGATAAACCCCTAAACATTCGACTTAATACCTCTCACACAGAACTCACAGTAGCTAACTGAGTTTCTGCGGATATAACAAAACTTTAAATAGGCCTTGCATAATGTACATTTTCTTTTCAGTAATAATTTCAGTAAATCGATAAATAAAGTATTGATTGTCCACTTGCTTCAGATAAGAAAACTTTGCTACGTTCAAATGTTGGTGCTAGGAATCAGAAAAATCAAAATAATATACGATAGCGTAGCGTACAGGTTCCCCAGGCTAGCACGCGAAAGGTCCCGAGTTTGAGCCCAAGTACCTATATGTCGTTGGGTTTTTCTTTCTTCGAATGCGTAATATAGTAATGTATCCTGATTTGATCTAATCCACGATGATGATTCAAACAAATGTTTAGCAATATTACCAAACCTTTTTTGCGGTACATCCTAATCGCCGTAAATTAGTACATTATGCTACTAGAAGGAAAGTGCGTGATTTTCATCGAGTGTGAGCCCGGGAAAAAATGATCAAACGTGATCATATATGTCCATATCTGTGTCAGATATGAACATATATATAAGTCGAAAAGCTGGTTCGCCATCGGCACCCGACAGATCGAATTTACCAAACTGGCTGAGCCTATATGGAACGAATCTATGGCTGTTAATTCTTCGAGCAAGGTTAACGAAGATTTATAGCTTTTCATAATTAATTGCTCATTGCGGTGTGTATATCCATGACCCGCCGACTCTGACTTGTTCCATGTAAATGAGTAACTTGAAGTCTTGTTAAATTAAAAAGAGTTTATTGGTAATACAGGTGTACACGGACGAAAAGATTTGCATGAATAAAAAAAGGTATAAAGCTATACTAGCTATACTAGCTAAATATACGATACATTTATTTATAAAACTAAGGCTCAAACATATGGACGGATTTGAGTGGAAAGATGATTAATTAATCCTTTCGCTCCTAGCAGGAAAAAATATTCTTCCTAGTGTAAAAACAATTTATTCCTCCCGGTGAAATTTAATCTAAATTCCGACCCCGAGAAACGAGCGACTGAGCGAGATGTTTAACATACATCACATTACATTACGAATCAATTTCGAAAATGACGTAACGGTCATTAAGGCACTCATGCACATTGGCAGTGATTTTTTTAAAACTTTATTCTTGCGCGACCCTCGAATATTTTGTACTGTTTCTATAAAAATCTGGGTTCTTAACACATGCGATCTTCGCGCGATACAGTTAATAAGGATAAACATTTTCTTTGTAAACAGAATGCTAATATATTGAGACACGTCAATTGTAAGATATTTAGACAAGACATAAAAGGTAAATCGTTTTGAAAATTTAATCCGGTTACTTCGCTTGGCTCTGTTCTCACATCGGATTTATTACAAAGTTCATCTACTGAGAATGAAAGTGAGTATTATTGTACTTATCGTCGCGATCAGCGAATACTCAATGGCAGATGCTCCGGCGTTACAATCAACGATTCTTCTCGCTCTCATGAAATCCGCACCAAGATAAGCGCTGTATTCGCGTTTCTCCGGCGGTACGACGACGAGCTGTTGCGTGGCGTCTTGAAAGATGAGATCGCTGTATGGCGGTGCACTCGAGAACATACTGAAACTAAATTCGTCCTCGTCCTTTCTCCCGTAAAACTGTTGTGCGTAGATGAAAAGATTGATGTAAGCGTTTATCCGTGTCTCGTTGTATCCGTAATGACCACCTCGAGTCACGATTGCGTTCGCCATTACTTTCCCGAGATTGCAACGGCGATAATCGTTGCTCGGCCGTCGGGTACCGTCCGGACACAAAAGTTCGAAATCTTTGGTGAACGTGTTCCGGGCCCAGAACTCTTTTCGTTTGCCATTCGTGTTTTCAGCAACCGTCGTGTGCTTGACGAAAGCAACGTCACCGCCACCCTCGACGAGACACCTGAATGCACCAGTGTAACCGAAGTAATCCTCGGAAGCGTCGCGACGACAGTAACGATAACTCGCGCCGTGACAAAGATCACACATGTTGTCGTAAGGCACCCCGATATTGTATTCCGTACTGAGTGCCCCGGGTACGCAGGATTTTGAGAAATATTCGGCAGCGGCACGAACTGAATCGCAGCCGTATCCGCGAATCCAACCGTTCGATAAGAGATATGCCAATGGATATATCCAACCGGCTGCCATGTTTATACCCGTGTGACACGTGTATTTGTTCTTCAGATAGGTCAAATCTGTTCTGTCGTCGGACTCTTTCGCCACAGCGACGACGTAGTACTCAGGCGTTCCGAGATTGTACACTTCAGATATGAATGGTACCTGCTCGTATAGCAAACCCGCCGTGTAAACGTCGCTTGCATCCAAAACTGTGATGTCCGCTTGACTGAAAAAGGCAACAAATATTTTTTTAAAAAACAAACAAACAGAATGAATAGTGTTAATTGTATGCTGTATGAGAGTAGAGCCGCGAGACGGCAGGACGAGCGAGAGAGAGACGCATGCGCGAGACGAGCGAGTGAGCAGAATGAATGAGTCGGAGTATGAGTGAATGAGATCCAGAGAGTTCGGAAATGTCGAACGAGATCGATCGAGGGCGTGTGCGCGCGGACGAGCAAGCGAAACGGAACGAACGGAACGGAGCGAGCGCGAACGTAGTAGTGGTAGTCGACCGGATAGCTGGTCGTGTGTGTGAGTGCGTTAATTGTAGAGTGTTCATTAGTTTAGCAAAATATATACTTGTTCGATCTGCAAACTCGAGTTTTCCACCTGACCCCTTCGATTAATCAGAGAAGTAAAATACTCCGTTAACAATAGTGAAACAGGCAGTTGGAGAAGATTAAATTATTCGGTTTTTCTTTGTCTTCACTCACCCATTTTGTATAGATTGCATACAATGAATTTGACTGCGTCCTTTATAACATACCAGCTGCGGTTTCAACAATTGAGCTTTCAACGCAATCTGGAAGTAAACGCATTTTTATTTTAACTTTTCTTTTTGGGACCTTTCACATCGGTCGTGACGTTTTTTGCGTGTTGGTTCTATCCAATTTTTTTTTTTTCTTCTTGTAAATATATATTATACACATAAATCATACACCGTATACCGTCTTGAAAGCAAAAAATTGGTAAGATACTCACTCGCATTTTAACACATTTCTCCATTTCCGGATCTGACGTAACGCACAGGGTCATCGAATTAACGGTGCAACGTCTCACATTCATAATCGAATTCAAAGCTCGTCCGAGATACTTGACGTAAGTTTGGTCCGTCTCCCTTATGGGAACAAAATCACCGGCAGTGTCCTGAAGTATAAAAAATTAAATGTAACGCGTAAGTTTTATCATTAAAACAAAAAAACCATCAAAAAAAAAATTAAATAAATCGGGACGCATAAATACCGAGAACAGTAAATTGTGCTGCGATCCGTATCTGGGCGCCGATTCAAAGATATTGAAGAGTTCCAAAGGTAGCACGCTCATTGAATTATCATCACGCTTTTTGTTGTTGTCGATCAAGTCATATCCATTGGGATTGTAATTGGGGTTTCGAGTAGTTTGACGAACATTGCTGTTGTAACGATTTTCCAATTCGTTCCAATTGTCGTAAGGATTGTTGTAATGATTCTCGTCGTTTCTGTCGTCGAATATTGGCCGATTTTCAACATTCGTCTCACGATTGGCGTACGGATCGGTCGTGTTATTGGGAAAGTTGTTTTTGCCAAAGAGCCGAACTGCCTTCTCCAAAAATTTTTGATAAATCCATCGGATCTCGGGTCCTGTAGCCGACGAGGCGACGATAGCACGGGAGGGGACTATGCCCCAGTTGCAGGTATGATAATCGTCGACTCGGGCTCGCGATCCATTAAGACAAATTAATTCAAACTGATCCTTGTTGACTGAATCTGTAAATATTTAGCATGTAAATTGTACATCGCGCCAGCCTTATTACCGCCCATTGACAAAATATACCCACTCAGATCAAAATCTGTCGATGTCATTTCCAGAACGGTCGTATGAACAAGAAAAGCTATATCGCCAACTTCGAGCAAGCATCTGAATGCGCCTTCGTATCCCGCGTATGGATCCGCGTTTGTACATCTTCCACCGGGTACTTGGCCTATGCAAAGCTTGCACAGATGATCAGAATTATCGCCCAATGGATTGTAACGATCTATGAGCGAATTTACAGCGCAACTCGGTCCAAAGTAATTTATGGTTGATTTAACATGATTGTTACAATCGATTACTTCCAAACCACCTTGTCTCATGAGCTGAAAAATAACATGATATTGGAATTTCAAAGAGACAAAAGATTTTTTTGAGAAAACTTACAGTTTCCAAAGGAACAATCCAACCGGCAAGAGTTCCCACTCCGGCGAAGCAGGCCTTAGTTCCTCTCAAGTCATATAGAGTATTAATGCTCGGCAGTGTACCTTTTTTCACAACGGCCACTGCATACTGATACAGCTGTTTGCTTCCGTTACCATGAGCTTCTTGCATTATCGGCAGCAAACTGTGATACCTTCCGGCTGTAAAAACTTGGCCAGGATCCAATGTGGTGAGCTGGGCCAGTTCGTTGTCCAGCATAGTCATGCATTCCTCCTTGTTAAAGGCTTGCTTGCACTTCAATGAAATGTAATAAGCTCCGAAGTATGAAATCTCTCTGCCCACTGCCCCGGAGAATGCGATGCACTTGTCCTGCTCCTCTTTGGAAACTGTACACCACGTTGCTGTGCTATTAAAATTTTCACCTATAAAATTGGAAACAATAATTAATTTACTTTACCACATCGACAGGAGCTCCGCGACAATTGCAAAATAATATTCGGTAAAATGAGTTGCATCAAAGCCACGCCCAATATTAATCGATGGGATCCATTAATGCAGTCGACGAGCATTACGATTGTAATCTAACTAACTCTTTTCACGACATAAATTACATTCTATGATTCACTGGATTAATCACTACCCTTTTCAAACGATGACGCCTATCGACGATATTCACCACGACGGAACGTACTTTTTCTTTTATGTTTTATTAATATAATTACCGTTCGCTGTGTCAAACGCAGCAACGAATAGCGTCACGCACAGTACCGCGATAGCGGCACATGGAAGGCACGACATTTTCACAACTCGTTAATAATTTTTGTTTATCGTTGTTATAAAATACGCCAAGTGCGCGATTAAAAGTTGTACGAAGATCGTTAGCGGGCGTCGGCCTCTTCTTTTTCTTTATTGCTTAGAATGGAATGGCTTGGAAGCTTAAAAGTTTGTCCGCGCCAGTCCGCGCCAGTCCGCGCAACTCTTTCTTTTTTTTCCTTTAGAATTTATGGGATTTATGGGCCCCGGGCTCCATCTCGTGGTGCTAGTGGTGAGCTCGACTCCGGTGAGGATCGCGTGTACGGACATTTATTTTCGGGAATTCATAATTTTCATAATTTTCATAATAGAGTAAATATCATACGTTCAACCTTCGTCAGCGATACAACGGAAACAACAAAAAATTAAGAGTTTTAAGAACAATGCCGTCAATAACGCGTTTACAGAAATACGTTATAATAGGTGTCGGAACATTGGGGGGTGCTGGACTCTTTTACGCAAATGTTTACGGCGATCGCGGACATCCTCAAGTGAGCAATTCGTGGACAACGAATTTTACGCCTTCGGTTAAGTGGGACAGTAACTGGGACAGGTTATATGGATATTTTATCGAAATATATGTATAATATAAAAATTAAACCCACGATTATATTTATATTCCAGAACAAGAAAACATAACCTATACGCCTAACGTTGCCTGTAACTCAATTACAAAACAAACAAAAACAACAATGTTGCAGAAGAGATCCAAAGAGTCTGGTGAAACCCGCAAAGATTAACAACGAGTCGGACGAGAACAAACGGAATGAGGAGTACGAGACGAAAAAGTCCAAAGCTACAAGGCACTTGATTCTTATACGTCATGGTCAATACAATACATTAGGAAAGACCGACTCGGACAGAGTCCTGACAGAGCTCGGTTAGAATAGATTCGACAAAATGTTTCATTCGCTCTGCCAAGCTGTCGACAAACAAATGGATTTATAAATTGTGTAATCATCTGCAACTTTTCTAAAGGTAGACTCCAAGCCGAATCGACCGGAGCAAGATTGGCCGAATTAGCGCTTCCATACACTCTTGTCGTAAGATCTACTATGAGCAGAGCTCAAGAGACTTCCAAGATTATTGAGAAATTTTTGACGGGCGTTCCTGTCGAGGATGACGGATTGCTCATAGAGGGTGCGCCCATTCCGCCGGAACCGCCGCTTGGACATTGGAGATCCGAAAGATACGTTAGTTCCTAGTTTGCTCAATTTGTGGTTCAAACAATGTGTCGTAAATCCATAAGATAATGAAATTACATAAACTTTTGTCTATCTCAGTTCTACGAGGACGGGCCAAGGATAGAGGCGGCTTTCCGAAGATACTTCCATCGCGCTGATCCTGATCAGGAAAAAGATTCGTACACACTTCTCGTTTGTCACGCAAATGTCATTCGATACTTCGTATGCCGGTAAAATCTACGGCTTTCTTGTTCATGAGCTAAAATCATACTGTTCTAACGCGATCAAAATATTTCAGAGCTCTACAGTTCCCGCCTGAAGCGTGGTTGCGGATATCGCTGAAAAACGCGAGCATCACCTGGATCAGTATCGTTCCCAGTGGCCGGGTCACTCTCCGATGTCTCGGTGACGCCGGTCACATGCCACCACAAAATCTCACAACTACTTGAAATCTATATTAAATTTTGTTGTTGATGCGAAACTGTTTCGTTCGATATTTCATATCGTATGCAGAAATACATGATATTATTTGTACACGTCGGAGAATTGGCCGCGTAATCGAAGATATCGAGATAACGCGAAAAGAAAATATGAGAATAAGCGCTTCGCTGTGAAAATATTTGTACAATTAAATTGCAGCGGGGAAACAATTTGTGCCTATTTTCGCGACCAATTCGTTGACTCGACATTGTATTATCAATATTTACACGAAGCATTTACATGTTTGTATCGTATTGTCATCTTGCTCGTTTAACAAAATGGTATAAAATGTAGAGGCTGCATTTATCTATTTAACGTTCTCCAAATCCTCCATCAGAGAAGTGAGGAATGTATTGCCATTGATCAACTTGGTCGTTCCTACAACGAACTCGACGTTCACTGAAAGGAAAAAAGAAACGATTATTATTATTATCATTGTTATTATCATTATTATTATTATTATTATGGCTGCTGCTGATGCTGCAGCTACTGCTGCTACTATTACTACTACTACTGCTACTACTACTACTACTACTACCTACTACTATTACTACTACCTACTACTACTCCTACCTACTACTATTACTCACGATCTTCCTGTTGCGATAAGAAGCGGAGAGCAGAAATTTCCGCGTAAGTGCAGCCTCCGATGAAAAATACGAGAACCAATCTCGGTGGTTCTGAAGTTGAATCCTCGCTCGTTATAGAGTTTCCTGTATAATAAAAGAAGCTTCGTAAATACAAGTTCATTGTAGTTCAACAAAAAGAAAGACATATCTCTCGCAGAGGAAGCTTCCGCAATTATTGGCTTCCGAAAGTCAGAAACCGAAAATTAATTACATACATTCTGAGAGAATGCTTCTTTAACACGATCGTCAACAATACAAAGCTACGTGGAAATTAATTTTTACTTCGAATAGCGTTGTTGCTTCTCAAATTGCTGTTGACCGCCGGACCCGGTAACAATCCTAAAACATCGTTCAGACCTTGCCATCCCCCAGGCTGAACTAGTTGCTCCGCTAGTCGAACGCTCAGAGGAGCGTAAACGGAATGCACGTAGCTTATATCTTTCGGAGCTATTTCGCTCTCATCCTCTACCGTCAATCTCAGAGCTTTGCGCAAAACCGCGTATTGCCTCACCGACTGTTGAGACCTCAGCAATCCGGCCTTTTCGAGATTCAACAGAGTTGGCAGATGCTGATAGCCATAAGTCTGTACGATCTCTTTTTTGTAATAATCCAAAAGTTTGGGCTTGAGACCCGAATTCGTTAGCGATTGTATGCACAGCAGTCTCAAAACTTTCAACAGCGGTTTTTGCTGCGCTATCGAATCCTCGATGTACGAGTTTGGTTTATCCGTGTCTATGCAGTTGAGTAATTCTTGTTCGACTTGAAGAGATTCCAAAAAGTCGTTGCTGTCTGTCACCTCTTTTACCATTTCGGCTATCGTAGTGTCTGCAACAACGATGACAATAACAAAAACCTAATTGCTTATTTTTAATTTTGTACTCACGTCTGGCCAACGACTGCTTTGTGGCGAGCATATGCGGCAATCTTGCCACAAATTGCTTTATCTCTTGGACAGTCTTGTCACCGTGTCTCTCGTCGAATTGTAACGATATAACTTTGGCCTTTTGACTGAGAACCGGTCCCACGCCATTGAAGTTTTTATCTCTGAAAAACGCAATGTACAGTAGACCTTTGATTTTCTGAATACTCATTATCTGAACCCTCTGTTGTCCGAACCGCCGCCGATTCAGGCAAAGTTTCCACTATCCGAAATAATGCGTAAATTCTTGTGTCCTTATGTTGTTGCGCGTTACAAACAACAAGGAAATTCAAGAACACTCGAACTCGCATAGATTCCCACAGCATCATGGTGCATGCACGTCAGTCGTATGCGCGCAGTATTTATTAGTTTCTCAGACCGAACAAATAGATACCCACGTATTCACAATTTATTTTCGTCAATCTACTAGTCTCGTAGTTTAGTGCTTTGTGGCTTCAACGCTCAGTCCTTCCACCTCTAAGCGTAAGCATAATCCACTTACGGTGTAAAAAAATTAGGAATTCTTTTGAAACTCGATAAGGGAGACTACTCAAATATCACTGACATTGAGAAAAATCGTACAACGTTCATGCGCCAAATGAAAATTGTGGATTTTGTGACAAAAAAAGGTTTGAAGTTACCGTTGAATATTATAAAAATGCATGTATGACGTTATTCCTCAAATGTATATTATAATTATTTGGAATATATTCGTACTGTAATTTTTTCTACAAGTATCGCGCTATATCGGTTAACACAGCTTCACAGTTCTGTTATCCAAATTTTCGTTAATCCAAACTCCAGTCACAATTAATTCGGATAATCCAGGTTTTACTGTATTTTTTTTTTGTTGATTGAAATGATATATACCTTAGTATGGTACATGCATACCTTATTTCGGCAAACAATTCTTCACCAGAGTTGAGAATAATCTGTTCTTTTTTGTCTAGTGACATGACGGTCGGCGAATCATCCAAATTGTGAAACTTTTCGGGTGGCAGATGGACGGTGGCTAATGAAAAAATAATGTTTATATATATACCCGGGTGAAAATATTTCTCTGACAATTTGTCTGTAAAACCCTAAACGGACCGTTTCAGTGATTGTCACTGATTTTTCCGAGATGTTTCTCTCACTTTCTCTGCTATATGTTAAATATCTCTGCCATTTTCTCCGAACAACCTCCAGCAGTCACATTATATCAAAATATCTAAGAAATATGCAGAGTATTTTTCGAAAAATTCTGGATACCTCTGATTTTTTCTGATAAAGTACGTTAAGAGAAAATACGAGTTGTCTCTTTGATTTACTCATTCTGTTACTTGTACCGAGAGTAGACATTTACAGAGAAAAATACGTTTTATTTTTCGGAAATGCTATGATGATCCCCGATAATGTTGGTTCGGAGAATTTCAGAGAACTTACGAGTTCTCTGTAAGATCTACCCATTCTGTTACTCGGACGAACAGCAGACTTATTCAGAAAAAATACGATTTATTTTTTGTAAACCTGTGCTTTTTTTCAGATAAGGTCGGTTGAGAGAACTCGAGAGAATTTACGAGTTGTCTCTAGGATCTACTCATTCCGTTACTCGAACAGAATATTTTATGTATACCTTGTATGAGAAATTCACAAAAAAATTAGACTTTTTGAGAAAATACTTTCAGAATATAGAAGAGGAACGGCTTAGAATATCAACAAAGTTCATAGGTTTTCAGAGAATTTGTCAACGAAAATCAGAGATTTTCAGAACAATTAAAATAATCCATATTCACACAAATCTTTGACTTTCTCTGAAAAGTATGAAGAGTGAGAGACATTCAGAGGACTTTTCAGAGAAATTTCAGAGATATCCAGAGAAATATTTTCGCCAAGGTATATAAATATATATATATAAGAATCGTATATGTATATAAAGAATGGTATTACTATTTTTTATGCCAAATATTTCATCTATGAGACCCTCGTACGTCAGCTGAGTGACCAACGGTGACAACAGATCAATACTTCGGTCCAGCAGGAACAGATGCTCGATAGTTGTTGATTGGGTATTGTTTGATTTAACATTCTCCTCTTCTCTGTCCAAGCGTTTCAACAGTTCCCAAACTTTGCTAGCTGCGGGTCCTCGTCCTGTCACCCTTGAAATTTTTCCATACAATATCTGCAAGCTCTGTATAGCTTGAGCCACCTGATAGAGGGATGATGGGTCATTTTCCAGATAAAATTCTTTGAATGTGTGGCTCAGCTCCATGGATACTAAATCGCTGTCGAATGGAAACAGATCGCATGGGAATTCCTCTATTAACGTGAAACTGCCGAATACACCTCGATTCTGTAATTTCTTCTCGCACAGCAAGCTCTTTCGTGGTACAAAGAAGATGTGAAACTCCTTGCGTTGTCTGTTTTGTTCACTGGGGCAAAAGTTTTTTAATTATATATTTGAGAGATGTAAAAAAAAAAAAATGAAGTCTAATCACCCGTGAACATTCTCAGCGATTAAGTCTATCAATTCCATGCGGGGTCTCGTTATGAATATAATGTTGGCGACATTGGTACACGGTAGCTGTCCGCCGCACAGAGGATACATCTTGACAACATCATTCTCCTCCAGTAAATTGTATTTAGCAACGAGACCCGTTGGGCCGGCGAGCGATTGGTCCCATACTATTGCCTGTTGTATTTGATTTTTTTTGTTACTTTTTTTTGATAAAAAAAATGTAAAAAGTACTTGCGAGCGAAATATTATACGATTAACGAAATATTAACGAAAAGTTGTCAACGTACCTTAGTTCCGTCACACTTTTCGAGCAAACATAGCAACGTCTTTCTAGCTTGTTCCTGTATCAATCCTATGTTTATTCGTCCACCGGACAAATGTGCCGACGACATTGTTAAGAAATATTTCGAATAAACTTGAAACAACTTTTTATATTCTCATCTATCGTTGACAGGCGAGGAGATCAGCTGATTGTTGGCGCAGTGATGCGAAATGACCGTCGTTTCTTCAATGCGGTAAATTACGGTCATCTCGGTGGGTCCGTCTTTCGACCGTCAAATAATTAAAACCTCTAAGTATCTATCTATATAAACTATTTAGTTTAACACCTTTCGAGTATTAGTTTTAATTCATTTAAAGTACTTAATCTCGTGCTTGTTTGCATAAACTACGTGTACTTAAATGATCTATGAAAGTAAAGGAAACGTAAATTATCAACATTTTTTTTTTGAATAACGGAAAATGATGTATCTTTTTATAATTCTCCGAGCTTTTCACATCTTATAAATCGGGAACGAAATACGCTCGACAATTTTTATTTATTTTTCGTGTGAGAAAAAATTGATAAGTAAAAGTTAAACATCGATCGATCGAAGTTAATCGAAAGTAATCGATTGACGAACGAGTGAGAGCATAGCCCACACTTTGTACTACTAGCGCGTGAGTCGCAGCAGAGTGACGAGCGTTCGCTCACACGAATTCCCCACTCCTCATGGCGCGACAATTTAAACACAAACTGTATCATTTTAATGCGCTCATTCATAGATATACGCACATTCATTCTCTGTATGGTAGAGTAATTGTAAACTTTGGAAATACGTTAAATGAGGGCCTATAAGAACGAACGTGACTCTTCAGTGCAGGAAAAAATCAACCTTTAATATTTTTCTAAGGGGAAAATCCTGAAACACCGTTTTGTTCGAAAGAGTCGCATTCAGAGCTGGAAACCCTTGAGAGATGCTTAAAGTGAAAATTAACAGATAGTCTTGTTTCTCTCGCGCGGGCTTGGGTGGCCGAGATCAGCCGGTCGCCAAATGTTCTACGACCTCTTCGGAAAACAGACGTACTCGGAGACAAAGCCGAGGGCTTTCTACGCGGTACAGAAAAAAGCCCTTGACTCGGCGAGCTTTTATCCCCAACTACCTTTTCACGAAAACTCTTAATTTTTGGAAGAGTACAGTTGATCTGAGATCTTCGAGTCGGAACGTTCTTCGAGAGTCACTCGGAAAATCTCGGACAGTTCACTTCGTTTGTTAAGAGCTTGTGCGGAATAAGCAAATCGTGGTAGTCGCAATACTAAGTTGTTAAATAATACAAGTGTGTTAAACTATATTTTAGTTCGTTGTTTTATGAATTGATACTTGTGACGTTGTGCGTTTTTCATTCAACGGTTAAATAATTGAATTGATATGTTTTCATACGGTAATAACGTGTCTTAGTAATCAAACATGTGTTTAAACCCGTAACAAATCTCCCGCATTAAGAGCCGAATTTCAATTCGCCAGGCAGCAACGAATGGGAATTCAGAGTCCGCAAGATTAAAGTTACCAGCCGTCCAACAGGATCGGCCCGTAACAACAGCAGCAGCAGCAGCAGCAGCATTGTCGTGTGTTGCGTGTGTGTGTGTGTGTGCGTGCGTGCGCGTGCGCGTATGTTACTTTATACTATAAAGTGGCGGTAGTAAAACCTTTATAGCTCGCTGAAGCTGTCGTCTCGCTGTTGCTTCAGTAGTCACGGGTATGTATTGGCTTGTGAGGTTCATCCCACAGTACACACATATGTGTATTGAAAAGTTTTTTCGTAGGTAGATCGAAGAAAGTGAAGTCAAGTTAGTGTCTCAGTGGAGTTTTTTTCACGTTTCGGCCCGAAAACAATAATATTGTAATTTTATCGCCACCGTAGACGAGTGTAAGCAAGCGTGTACGGGGTGCGCGCGCGCGCGCGCGCGCGCGAGTGTCATCTTCTTTTCGTCACACACGGCCTTTCAAGGCCTCGTTCAAAAAAAGTGTCGACAACATCGTGAGACTACGACGTCGGTCGTTGCCTTTTCTCGTTGTCGGCAGCCGTGTGAGCATTAAGGAAAAGAGGCGGGGTTGTGCGCAGAGGAAAAAGAACGGAAATACTTTGTTGTATCAATATTACAATGTCAAGAACCGGCGAGAGACAGAGTTACGCTCAGACGTACAAGCTGGTCGTAGTGGGTGGCGGTGGTGTCGGAAAATCTGCGATCACGATACAATTCATACAGGTAAGCTTTTTTTTGTTTTGTGGTTCCCGACAACTGAAAAAAAATATTTGTCAGCTCTGCAATACATTTTTTAAAACCGAAAAATCCTTGTCGGTCTTTAAAAATTGTCGCGCACACACACACACACAACACACGCACACGCTCGCACGCGCGCGCGCACATACGCATCACTTGTACACACGCGCACGCGAGGGTGCGCGCGATAACGTTTTGCGAAACAACGCGCGAGTGTCAGTTAGAGTTTCGTAACGCTTCTCCGGGCTCGTAGAGTCATAACTACGTCACTTTCTTTATTAGCGCTGCGAGCTTCTCGGATTACAAGAGCTATACAAATCCTGTGGCCCCGGTTAAGCCTTTGAGTGTATCGTCGGCCGAAACGACGACTCGAATATATGTGTGCTGCGCGCGCGCGTACACGTGAGTGCGCGTTTGTTTGTTTGCGCATGTGTGTGTGCGCGCGCGCGCGCGTGTGTGTGTATTCTGAAGATTAACTATTAAACGCAGTTGAAGACAGTTTTGGAATTCGCCTTATATGGTTTTTTTATCGAGTAAGCGTCCCGGTGCGTGGAAACGTCACAGCAAAGTAGAGTACAGCCGAGTCGTCATCCCGCGCTGTTTTACTTTATCTCCTCATCGGATTACTGTACGAGATGATAAAGTATTTTGAAAAGCATATTGCAATCGTTGGAATGACTCGGTACACGCCGGAAGCGGTGCCGATTTTATTTGTAATCCCTTGACAATTCGATTGTCAATCCAATCCCTACCCGCACTCGATTTATTGTCGATAAATTTACTTGTATGATTATGATATGATCTATTATCAGTATTGTTATTGAGAGGAAATGAGTTTGGTTTCCGTTAAGGCGAACAATGCTTCTGTTAGGATCAGAACATTCTATTTGACTTTTTTTGAGCTCTGATTGACAAGCGCCATGAAAAGTAGCGCGCAATTATTGCTTGTCTCTCTGGGAGTATACGAGAAAAAAAAAAAAAACTAGACAAGACATTTTTTTTTCGCATAATTGCGATCGTTTGATCGATGGTTGTTAGGGAAACGGATAGCAAAAACCGAAAATCGTTGTCGTTATCGAAAATCACATGCGATCGTGACGGGCCGAAGTTGCCGATACTATATTTATTGATTATATTTTTAATTTTTTGTGCGGTTAAAGCCTCGCCACAAGGCAACGAGTCTTGCGTGGGTGAAGGCCACCTACCTACCGACATTCCTCCTGTACAGTATAACCGTACATTTTTATAAATGGCCCACGTCTTATAGCCTCGCCCTTTCCGAATGAGGACCCGTCCTCGTCTGTACACTCGTGAGCGTTCGATCGAATTACCGTCAATAAGCGAGGCGTGTTAGCTTGGTTCGACACGGAAATAAGGATGGAGGCTATCGAATTCAATACGGTCTCAAAAATTCCTGTACCGAACCGATGAAATTTGTTTGTTTTCTTTTACAAAACAAGTAAACGGTAATAACAATTTTTGAAACGAGTGGTAATAATCACAATTAGTTTTTCTTTTAAAATATTAATATTGTATATATATTTTTTCGATTGTTGGCATGTGTTGACTTTCGCGTGTTTCGAAGACCGATTCAACGCCACGGTTTATATCCGGCCCTCGTGGCTCTCCTATGATTTCACGTACCTTCTTGACCCGCTAGACGCCTCACTTTGGCCCCTCCGACAAATTTGTCATCTGTAATTAATAATCTCAATCCTATTAGACTCTTTCACAATGTAAGCGCGTCGGCGAAAGCGATGCCTAAATAAAAATAAAAAAAACACAATTACCATTGATTTTCGTTACGATAATGGCATCTCGTTTTAATCGAAACTGGCGCTATTCGAAAATTATTACAGTAGAAACTTAATTTTCCGAACACCCATTTCCCGAATCCTCTGTTATCCGAACCACCGCCGGTTCGGATATACATTCCGTCGTTTCCACCCTCGAAACCGCCTTTTGATACGCGTATCGTGGAGGGGTGGTTTGCGCGTAGTGGTTTCGACAAAATGCTTCGTAAACCTTTTTGCACAGTTTTCGCCCATGGTAGTTTCGAAAGTGGTTCGTTCGGTGGCCGGCTCTGCTAGGGACACAGTTTTATTATTCGAATTTTCGTCAATCCGAACGAGCTCCGGTCCCAATTTATTCGGATAATCGCGTCCCTACCGTACAACCGAAATAGAATAGAAAGGAAAAGAAGGGATATACCGAAATGCGGACGTGAATGAAACTTGGAGTATAGATAATAGTTTCACTCGTGTGCGGATGTTCGATACTGTATCTACAGAGATCCTCGACAGAAAGTTAATCCTCGTCGTGTATTTATCGGTCACGGAGCGAGATTAAATCTTGACACTTTCGGTAGAATCACACAAACCTCCAAGTTCTTTTGTACGAGGGAATGTAGTTTCGTTTTTATGTTGCAGAGCTACTTCGTCACCGACTATGATCCAACGATCGAGGATTCGTATACAAAACAGTGCGTCATCGACGATGTGCCAGCAAAGCTCGACAGTCAGTATATATAAATATAATCCATCGAAGAGCTTTCTCATTATTAAATTTCTTTTTTCCCCCATCCCTTTCTTTTTCCATTGCTCTTGAGACTGAATTGAAAGAGTGAATTGAAAGAGAGGGATGGAGAAAATTTCCATCCCTCTCTTTCAATTCACTCTTTCCAGTCTCTTCGGATTTGTTGTCAAACGCATCTTCCACTAGATCCAACGTAATATCCTGTAAGTCAGAAATGTCCACTTGACGTTCCTCGATTAACGGGAGTCGAAACCCTCTCTTGCTCTCACACGACACCTAAGGCGCTGCCTCTCTCGCACTCTGGGCCGCTCGCCACACGGCTTCAGACTAATCTTAAAGTTATGTGGTATAACCTCCCGCCCACCTACCCCGCGCTCAGTTGCTAACAAAAACTGTACTGCATGCACGTTTTCAGATCGCAGACTGCTGAGGAAAACGAAAATAGTCTTTCCCTGCGTCTATCGATTCCCTACGGAAAGACAATCTTTTTTCTCGCCGTGCAGTACAGTTCTTGTTACCGGCGGCGGTATTTCACATCACCTTAACGAATGCTAGGATCAGCGAAACCCTGTTATATCACAAATGTCAACATTCCAAACAGTTGCTTTGTATTTCAATTACGCCGATTCAAAATTTCGACTTCCGACGTATTCGAGTACATCTACTTCGTAGCATCTCGCGTAAGATTTTTTTTTTTCCAAGTAATTGTTTATACATAAAACTTACTTGAACAAACAAAAAAAATCGCATCGCGACTCACACGCAGTAGACCCGGTGGTTTAGAACCCACTTAAAAACGCTTCGATGTAATAAACTAAGCTTGGAAACTGTCGCGGGTTCGATTCCCGAGACTCAATAATTCCCTTAGATGAAGAATCGGACGAAGACGTAGTTCCGGAGATACTTTCGTACAACATCGAATCCCTTCAGGTAAAACTTGTCGATCGAAATCATGTTCGTCCGTCTCCAGGCCGGGTAGTGACTCGCCGCTACCGAGCTAGACATTGGCACCACGAAAAGGTTAAAATTGGCACAATATTTGCGACATGCGCTGCGCATTTGGGAAATATCGTTCCAACTGCTGCGCCCGTTTCGTGGCGCTTCTCCATCTCGGTACACGTCGCCAAGAATTGAGACTTCCCAACTATTCTCAACACATAATAATAAAAATACTCGCGGTTCGTTTAGCTTGGTTGTTTATTAACGATTCGCCTCAAAGGGCGAAAAAATTTGATATTTTCCACGGTGATAATTACTGTACGTGTTACCTGATGCGCCGCCTCAACCAATTCCGAACTATGACTATAATAGCTCTATGTTCAAGACTGACCGTACTTATGGCCAAGAACTTCCGGATCGAATAATCGAACCGGCGACACTGATAAAGGAGTAGACAGACAGTGAAGGAGTTCGTAATCCCTAAGGGGTTCGGTGTAAAAACCCAATGCCAAAATATAAAACTTTGACATGTTTCGAACAGAAAAACTCCAACTGTGTTAATTTATTTTTTGCAGTTCTCGACACAGCCGGACAGGAGGAATTCAGTGCAATGCGTGAGCAGTACATGCGAAGCGGCGAAGGTTTTCTTCTTGTATTCTCCGTCACCGATCACCCATCTTTTGACGAGATGATGAAATTTCACAAACAGATACTCAGGGTTAAAGATCGAGACGAATTTCCTATGCTTATGGTCGGGAACAAGGCGGATTTGGATCACCACAGAGCGGTGAGGTGTTTTTGTTCTCCTCAGTGTACTGTTAACTTGTTCAAGACACTTGATGATATTCTATCTTGCGATTGTAGGTTTCGACAGACGAGGCGCAAAATTTGGCGAGACAGTTGAAAATTCCTTACATCGAGTGTAGTGCGAAGCTTCGCATGAACGTTGATCAGGCATTTCACGAGCTCGTGAGAATCGTCAGGAAGTTCCAGATATCTGAGAGGCCGCCGTTGAAACAGAATTATAAGAAGAACAAGAAGAAATGTTGCATGCTGTAAAATCAAATGCTTTTCAGAGGGGATGTCCCGAAATCTCATTTTTCGTTTCGGCGTTACTTCCTGTTGAAAAATGAGTTTTTCAGACCGGAAGTGACGCAACCCCCCTTCCTAGGCCCTGATAACCATTCCCCTATTGAATACTATTCTGTGCGCTTCATTTGATAAGTTTAACGGGCAGTTAAACATTCAAACCGAAACTCCATAGTCCATAGCGAGAACGCAAAGATCCCTTACATACATACATGCATACATACATACATACATACATGCATACATACATACATACATACATACACACGGCGAATATATATATTCGCTGTTACCTTTGGCGTGTACAAGAATCGAGGGGTGCCCACCATTTTATTGACCAACTTCAATTCTTGCCCTAGCAACTCAAGCGATCATCGAAAGACCCCAAAAATGACCGGTCGTTTTGTGACATTTTTCGACCGGAATAACGACCGAAATAAAGACCAATTGTTGAATTAAGTATGGGTCGTCTTTTTAGCAACGACCGCAAAAAGACCGCAAAATCGACCGATTCTTGCATCGGTCGTTTTTGTGGTCATTTTTGCGGTCATTGATGGGAAAACAACCCATGTTCTACCTCACAATTGGTCTTTTTTTGGTCGTTATTCTGGACGAAACATGTCACAGAACGACCGTCGTTTTTTGGGTCTTTTGACAGTCGTTAATAACGGTCGCTTGACTTGCTAGGGTGTACACGACGGCGTCAGTGGCGAAATCTTTTTATATCATAGAAAAATACTATGAATTATTGTGATGCACAACAAACAATAGAAACTATACTAAAGGAAACAGTAGCGCGCGAACAGAGAAATGTAACCAAGAACAAAATGAGGGCGAAGACAGCCGAGATCGGTAAAGCGTACTTGAGAAATGAAGCCGAATAACGGCAGCTGAACGATGGATGTCTGCTGGAAGAAATAGCGTGTTCATTTAGATTTTTCAATGAGCTGTAACAGACTTTAGTCTGCTCGCATTTCAGCTGCACTGGAATAAACAGTATTTTTTACCCTCATGCGGCTTACCACGAACATGCCATTTTTTTTTTTTTACTGATCCTTTGTTCCACAAAATTGGCTCAATTGCAAAATCAACAAGAAGAAATGTTAACAGTTGAACGTGAAGGAACTTTTAATACGGGACCGATATATGTCGGCTCGTGGTCTTCTTTATTATTTTCGATCGTTCACTGATTGGAAAAGAGGAGTTATCGATAGAGACAGTGCTCACAAAATGATATTTTCATCTTTTATTATAGGGACAAATGCGAGGACAAATAGTAACAGAAATCATACAAATTGTAGAAAAACGGAATCGTTGAAACCCAGCGCGGACCTGAGAAATCAACCCGAGCGACGTAAGCTGGACGATGGATATCGAGTGGAAGAAAGAGCGTGTTCTTTTATATTTTTAAATGAGCTGTAAAAGACTGGTCCGTTTGCATTTGAGCAGCACTGGTATAAACAATATTTTTTACCCTATTTCAAATATCGCGAACACTGTTGCACAACTCCAGCGTGAGAGCGGCCTTCGCTTGTCAATAACTTTTGTTTTCCTTCACGTCGAACGAAGGACTTTTCCGCGTTTTTCGAGGATAATTGAGTGTGATTATGCTTTAGGATGTCGGATACGAATGCTGACAAGTATGTAAAAAAATATAATACAAAAGGCACCGCCGAGGCCGGTACCGGGATTTTCAAGAATTCATAATACTATCGGCGCGCTGTTGGACTGTACAAATATACAATTATACATACATTCTATATATATATAGATGTGTGCGTGCGTGCGTGCCTGCATGTGTGTGTGTGTGTGTGTGTGTGTGTGTGTGTGTGTGCGTGCGCGTGTAAGTGTATTCACAGCATAAATCTAGGCAAGTACGATGAATCTCGAGTACTCGGGATTCGGGTCGGTCGTTCAAACGTCTTGGTTCGGATTTATGAAGAGCGCCGTTAACGCGAAGATCAGAAACACAATACCTCCGATAATGGTCACTGCAACAACGGGCCGTTATCGGTATTATAGAAAGAAAAAAAAAATTGCAAGTTTTTGTAAACGATACTCACCGGTTCGAACGGATATTCTTTGGGCTATCATTCGACCACCGAGTACCGCTAATCCAGTACAGAATGAGTGTCCCAAAACTCCTCCCACGACTACACCGTAAACATCCTGAAATATGCACGGTTAATATTACCACAAGATGTCAGCGAACAAAGGGGCGATAATCCTCTACCTCTCTAGCAGCGAGTATAATAGTTGTGAGTTGTGATCGGTCGCCCCACTCTGCGAGAAAGGTCAAAGTAAACGCTTGCAGAAAGACCCTCGATATGAGCATAAAGGCGCTCGTTTTTTGCGTTTTTCTTAAAACCCCCGTCTCGGGATCTTGCACCACTGTAGTTCCAGCTTCTTTCTCAAACTAAACAAAACAACTTGTTTTTTTTGTTAACAATGTTTGGATATTGATTGGAATCTCTCACATTCCGCCTTTGCTTTACTTAGGCAACTTTAAACTATAATTAAAATCTATTCTGTTAATAGTATAATTTAAAAATTGTTGTGAAAAATTTCAATCGATTTTTTATGCATCTCATCTTAGTTGAATTAGATAAATGGAGCCTATTTTCGATACTGTTCCAACGAATTTTATCATTCCCGTTGTTTTTCAAGTAAATGCCACTGGTACCAACTTATAAGCATTTTTGTAAAAGGGTTTTCCAGGCAATAAATAAATAGATAGATACTTAATCGCAATCCGAACAATCAGGTTGATTTAAGTATTGAAATTTAAGAGGTCAATGGATGATCGACCCGTGAGTTACATATTTTGGCATTGAGTGGCATGCGAGAGATTGCGTGATAATTAAAGTTTACTCGACTACCTCATCTTCGCGCTTTCTCAGATCGGATTGAACTTCTTCCAATTCTTCCTGGGCTTCGGTGGGTGACATGTAGTAACCGTCCCTCAACATCTTCAAGCCGAACAATGCGAACAACGCAGTCGAGATGTAATAGGTATAAGCTCTTGGAATTACAGTAGCGGCATAACCAAAGAGAACTGCAACGTAGAGAAATTTGTGTATTCCAGAAGGAACAACATAGACAGAGCGATAGATCCATAAAAATGAGATTAACCAAAGTAATAATTTTCCCTTGACTTCTTACCAGAGAGAATGGTCATCAGCGCGAGTGCACCTATGGCCCCGGCGAATACAGTGAGTCTGGGATGCCTCATAGCCATAATAGCGGCGATGAAGAAAGTTTTATCGCCAAGTTCAGAGACAACGATGACCGAGAGGGAAGCCACAAATGCATGAAGAAAACCCATACTGCCCTGGACCAGAGGGTTAACCGTTGAATCATTATTTTTCTGGAAAAAAATTCAAATGAAAATAATGAAAATCACACACATCGTCACAAATTGTATTCTCACACGGACGAAGAGATCCCCATAAAATGATAATCGGTAGATCGACTCACTATAGACGCGAGTTGATCGTTGTGTTTATCCAATTCTTGCGGAATATTTTCCCCGATCGCTGAACCGAAAGTGCAGACGATAAACGCACCAACGAGTAATGTCTTTTCGATTGACACAACAAAACGCGCGTAGCGCTTTAAGTTAACATTCATCTCGGCTTGCCAAAACTTGTAACCCTAAGCAAAAGAACTGTAAACGTTAACGGATTGTGACGATACGTGTATCGGTCAACCGAGTAAAGGAAATATTATCGCAGCTCAGATATATATATACATACATACATACATACATACATACATATATATATGTATACATATATATATGCATAAATATGTGTATATTATATTATTACAATATTTCCGATCGTTCGGGAAAGGTTTCACTGGAAACCAAGCTTCCGATTAGCCATCCGTTACCTGCGAGCCCTGCGAGATAATAAATGAACAATCGCGATTCGACTACAGTCGCAAGCGTCAGAGGCCGTTCGTAAATATAGAACTTGTTGAAGTTAGGTGATCGGGAAGCGATTGGTTACCCAACACAGTCGGGTAACAGAATAAATATCTTTATTAATTCTCGCAAGGATTAAATTAGATTCTCATTTCGATGGTTAAGACCGGTTGAAATACACAAAGAGTCGCTACAGCTCTAGCGGGAAGATCCAGGCGAGGAACTAGTATTTCTTTTTGCCGTTGGCTTGCCTGCGTCGCCACTTCCTCGAGACGATCGTCATGCCGGGGTGTGGGCGGAGTCTGAAGTTTGCGTGAAATAGCCACGAACTTTTTTTTTTGCCACGCGTCCCTACCTCGTTGCGACAGTCGAGGACGAATGCGCGCGACAAGATAGATAGATAGATAGATAGATGGATAGATGGATAGATGGACAGATGGATAGATAGATAGATAGATAGAGGGCGGGAGGGAGGGAGGGAGGGAGGGAGGGAGAGAGAGAGGGAGAGAGGGAGAGAAGGAGAGAGGGAGGGAGGGAGAGGGAGAGAGCATGGGGTGCACGAAGATCGCAGGGGTATGATCGTTTGGTAGTCAACGCGAGTCGATGCCTCGCTCGGCAAGCACCTCCGTATACGTGCACGTCGATTGGCCCGATACTGGTAAGCAGGAAGTAACAACCTTGAATGCACCTACCTACTATTCATCGGTAAATTAAATCAGTCGCGATGTCGAGGCTGAAGCGTCGCTCTCCTATACTTATCATCTCGCCCATCGTTGTAATCTTCTGGCGTATGGACAACATAAAAATCCTTCGCCGAATATAAACATAATTATCCGCGAAATATAAAATACTGATAATTATTTTTACTACTTGTATGACGTATGAGGCGGTAGAGGCGAGTAGAGAGTTTCGAGAGACGAGAGAGACGAGCGCGCGCGCCCGTCTGACGAAGATCGATTCTTCGTGTCCGCGTGTGCTATTCACCCTCTATGCGAATGGCCCCCTGGAGTTTGCGCGCAGGCAGCGAAGTAAGTTGAATGCCACTATTCCATACACACAAATGCATATAGGCGTCTCATACAGGCCCCACTCTTCTTCTTCTAACATCAAGATTATTTGTGTGCTCGTTCAGTGCGGTTCGTAATTTGCAGAGTTTGCTAAACTATTGCTCCTTTTTTTATTTTCCTTGGCAGTGACGGCTCTATCTCCCTCGGTGTTCGACAGCTCGCACACTACTCCTCGAGCGGCACGCTTTCGTGTACGACAAAATCATGCTGATTTTCGTCGATGTACTAATAGGTAAGCCTGACACGTACACAGGCATTATGGGATTAAAAAAAAAAAATTCGCATCACCGCTCGTAAATCGGATAGGATACAGCGTATCGACACGTAAGAGGGTAATTACCGGGTAGGACAAAATAATTTCCAGATTCAATCTAGATGACGAAAAAGGCACATATCGAATTGATGTAAGATGGCTGGTGGTTAAATTATATTTGGCGAATAAGATTTGTCACTTCGCGTGTTGGATAAAAAACAAAACAAAAAGTATTCTAGTGAGGAGTGTTAATGCGAGTAGGACTGGTTTCGCCTGAAGGCAAAATCCTCGCGGTGGTAGAGACTCGATATCGCTTCGAACTCTGTCCATACCCGAGCCGTGCGAGCCGAGCACGTAAACACACCTGTTAACGGGGCCCGTCGTTTTTTATCTAAATAAAAGCGAGTGAAAAACAAAAGAAAAAAACGACAACGAAACATTATTAGTGTCAATTGAATCGCGGCGCTCACATATTCGATCGAGGCAGCCAAGTAATTGACAAACTTCGGTAAATAAATAATAATCAACAGCATTGATAGTTGGATAAAATAGGCTTCTTTCCGCCATCCGTAGCTGTTAAATCGATAGACACAAACGATTATTGTCGTTGTTTTTTTTTCTTTTTTCCAATTCCATCGTAGCCATCGGAGCGGAATAATTACGTAATAAATCGTTCCTTTCACAGGTAGATAAAAAAGAATCAAACGATTAATAATGATTACAAAGAACCATCGAGCCACCGACAATCCTAGGAGAATATTTGTGACTATGGGCCAAAGAGGTAAGAATATTTGGTTATATATTGAAGCTGGCTGAAATTAATGGCAAAAAAGTCTTAAAAATTACGACCCGATTAGTTTTCCATTAGTTTTCGAAAAAGATCGATTGGAAGATTTGCGCTTTCGGAATATCAGGGCCCTACTGGCAATTTCTCGAATCCCCCAAGCCCACTTGTAAATCGTAGGCCTCGGATAAAATCGTGTGATTGTCCAATAAAATCGCGCGGCAGTCGGTTGCGTGCGGTCATCAAGGGCCGATGGGATTGTGAATTACAAGGAGAGGTCATGTTACACGGCAGAGCGAGAGGAAAAGTCACCCTGCTCGTTCGGACTTGTACCATCCGTAAGCCACGACGTAACGATCTTAAGAGCACTACTGTGAAACACTATGGAGGTGGAGAGATGTAGCATCAGCGGCGCTCTCGGCGGAGCGAGCGAGAGACGCGCTGAGAACGTGTTTCACATGCTCTTAACGATCTTATTAGCTAACAGGCACGGAAGGGAAAGACGTTACGGGCGATCGGTAGCGACGCAGCACCGGACTCGTGCCGGACATTTACTTATTCCGATCACGACAAATCAAACTCCCCCCTTTCCTGCCGACTTGGCCCTCACGCCGTTTCCGGGCAACCGCGTTCGACTCCCTCTCCGTCTCGAATAAATGTAATTGACGTTTTGCAAAATGAAACGCAGATTACGAGAAGCCAGTTGGAATATCACGCGCGACCCTCATCTACGGATAGCACGAAACCGATGATATTCTATGTATATATATAGAAGTATTAACCGACTTACTCTGCACACCTAGTTGGCCTCTTGGCAGGGACGGCTTCATTTGTCTGGGTAGTCGTTACAGATCGGAGTTTCGGCACTCAGCGGCAGCCAGCTGCACACCACTTGCCACTGAACAGAGCTGGTCACTTTCCCATTCACGTTTGAAGCAAGTGCACGTGCCGTTCGACCCCGAATCTATACGCTGTCGTCCAGCCATCATCGCCGACGACATCGTTTACGATTCCACCCTCAAGCCGACGCACCGAATTCCGCCTTCCGTTTTAACAGTAAGTACGTGTCTCCTCGATTTTGTCACTGAAACAACAACAACAACAAAAACAAAAACAACAACAACAACAACAACAACAACAACAACAACAACAACAACAACAAAAACAGCAACAACAGCAGCAGCAGCAGCAGCAGCAACAACAACAACAACAACAACAGCAAAACAAATTTACATCCAAACGGATACACGTTGCGAGGACATTTTTACTCTCCACTGAGCCGAGAAATTAATTCTTCTTCTTCTTCTTCTTCGCTATTGACTATTTTTTAACATGTAATATTTTATCATTATTTAATTAATATACAATTATTATACAATTAAATATTTTATATTTAAATCGTTGACAGAGATATTGAGAGGTAGGGTATTACAGTTTATCCGGAATCCGATAAACCTGGAATTATTGTGACTGTAAGCGAAAGACCATTATTAAGGAGATGTGGTTTAAACCCCCCGCCCACCTGCCCCGCGCCCAGTTGGCAACAAAAACTGCACTGAATGCCGTTTTGAGAGAAAACAAAAAAAGATAAGGAAATTCTCTTTACCTCCGTTCGCCGATTCCCCACGGAAAGACAATTTTCTTTCTCCTCGGCGGACTCCTGTCTCAAAACAGTAGGCATTAAATACAGTTTTTGTTACCGGCAGCGATATTTCACATCACCTTAAAGGGACCCCCTTCTCCGAGAGTGTGATTATTTGAGGATATTTTTCTAGTGACTCCTCCGCTACTCGCTGCTCTGTTCGTCACTTAGCCACCCCGTATTAAAATAGAAGCTCGCTTTCCCGAATATTCGCACGCACTGCATCCGATGCACTCTTTATTCGCTTTACGTAGCGACGATGAAACCGATTGATGTGGGCACTCGCGGGCTTCTTTTATACGATCGATGGCTCGATTGTTGAGATAATAAAAAAATTAAACAAAAAATAAAATCAAAATCCAACATCTTTTCAAGAATATGTATATTCAAAATGAGTTTTATCCTGTAGGGAAATGCGGGGCAAAATGAGACGGTGAGGCAAAACGCGGCAGTGGAGCAAAACGCCATGTTCCAATCATTTTTGGATGAGAGAATGGCGCAAAACGGGACAGACAATCCGAATGTATCGACAGGGCAAAATGGGACATCCAAGAATTATTGGAAACTTGCGTTTCACTCACTGTCCCGTTTTGCCCCACCGTCCCATTTTGCCCCGCTCTACCCTACATGTCTCCTTCAGAAGCACTGCGAATGGTATCGGTTCTGTTTTTTTTTTGTTTTTTTTCTTTTTTATTCATTCAATACCGTGTATATGAAATATTGTCGAGCGGACGTGGGAACGTGATTGAACTTTCGAGCGATCTAATAATAAGTCGGCTTTAACCTGTATAACCATCAGATTTTTATCAAGGCACATGGTTATTTGTCCGCCTTCCTTCCTCTTACATCGTCTACGGCTTCGTTACACCTTCTTTCTCGGCGTGTTCCTCTCGTCTCGTTAATTTTGCGATTCCGCCATTAACAATTCGAGGATGTATTCTTCGATACTTAGCTTCTCTTCTAGAGCTCCCCGTGCAAATTAATTGAGTCTGTCTTATACCACATCGGCTTTCGAGGTGAATGGTTCTCCTGGGCCCCTGGGCTTTTCACTTAATTGAATTATCGATAGCAATAATATACAGAATACAAATTCAAAAATGTTATATATAAAAAAATTGTTTAATATTTTTCTTCTGAATTCGTACTACTCTGAGGACACACTTGTGACATGTACATGTGTACGATGATTCGAGGAATTAGTTCGTTATTCGAAATCATCTATTGTCATCTAGTTGATTTTGTGCACGCAGGAAGTGCTGCAAGCCAACGACCGGCTCATTGTCATAAACGTCATCCGCTTGCTATTTAGCATCATGTACGGACTCATACTGGAAAATATGTCCGAGTTTATAAGGCAAGTGTACGGCGACGATCGTTGGGAAGAGATAAGAAGACAAGCCGCTGTCGATCAGCCGCGCTTCAGCGTTCACCAGGTTTATCCCGAAAATTTGATACCCAGACTCGCGAAGAAAGCGATACAGGTAAATTATGGAGATAACAATTTTTTTTCGTATACGTCAGAAGTGTGTGGTTTAACTAATTTTTGTTCCGACTTGCAGGTGCTGGGAATCACGGAGAAAGAATTTTTCGACCAAATGGGTGTCCACTTTGTGGGTTTTGTCGGTCAGTACGGGTACGATCGCGTACTATCAGTTCTTGGACGCCACGTTCGTGACTTTCTGAACGGACTGGACAATCTTCACGAGTATCTAAAATTTTCGTATCCGAGGATGCGAGCACCCTCGTTCATCTGTGAAAACGAGACCCGGGAAGGTTGGGATCTTTTGTTGTAGTTGTTTTTTTTTCATTTATTTATTTCTTTCGCTTCCTCATATAGGTATAATAAAAAAATCGAGATGTTTATGAAAACATGTTCAGAATATTCCAAAGCATCGAAAAATGAAAATTAGGAAAAATTTTCCGATGTGTATGACACAGATGGAGTATGATCCCCCGATGATCCCTGTCACATTTGTGGACAATCGATCGACTGTTTAAATTTTATGTAATTTTAAATTTCATGAAAAATTAGTACTTAATTTTAGACGCCATTTTTCGTATTAAATATTCATCTATGAATAAAATAAGTCGTAGATTCGTGATCACTGTGAAAAATACACTCAATGTAGCGACAAGAAAAAAAAACAACTTTTTCGGGTACTTTTATAACTATTGAGAAGCAAAAATGAGTGATTTTGCTCATTTTCAAAAAACAATTTCTTTGCTTCTTGATGACATCGCGAAAAAAACTCAGCTGTTTATCATGTCCTGCGGCAATAAATACACGAGATTATATATATGACGGTTTGAAAAAGTTTGATAAAGAGGTATAATTTTGATATTTTCAGTAAGAATCGAAAGTGCAAAAAGAAAAAAGAAATCAGTAGCGCATAATTCCATGTATTTCTTCACGTCGAGCACAGAGCCGACAAAGTGAATTGCCGACGTTGGTGTATTTTTTCGCGTTCAACCTGAATCAGCCACCTATTTTGAATAAAAGTCAAACACGACGTTGACGTGGGAAATTGAAATTTTCCTATCGGTTCCTCATAATAGTTGCCAATTGAAATTTTCATGTCGCTTCCTTAAAAAAGTTGAAAATAAAAATGTTCATATGGTTTTCTCATAATGTTCGGTTTTGCGCACCTTGTGATGAAAAATTTCGTACATCCATCGTGCGAAATACTTTTTCAAACTCGTGTAATTACAGCACTCGACTTCGGCTCGTGCTGCAAACTCACACTCGTTGAAAAAACGTTGTTCCCCCACGTGGAGTAATGTACTAATTTAGCGGGAGGAAAAGTGAACTTTAAAAATTACCTTTCCTCCCGCTCTTCAAGAATCGGCCACTTTCCATTCCCGTTGCAGCCGTGGAAGTCGGGCCTTTTTAGCCTAGTCGGGAAAAAGTTTAAATTCACTATTTTCTTTATTGTTCCTTTTTTTTTTTTACAAATTTCTCTTATCGAATAGAGAACACTGTCGCACAGTTTTGCTCCGAGGTTTCGTTTTGTCCCGGCGACTCGTGCATAAATGTTTGTTGTAATTTTTAAATTTATTCAACGATAAATTAACACAATGCATACAAAGGATTCTTCTCTGTTAAAGGCTTGACTCTTCACTATCGCAGCAAAAGACGGGGTTTCGTTTACTACACTATGGGACAGATTCGAGAAGTGGCTCGACACTTTTATCACAAAGAGCTACAGATCGAGCTCGTCAGAGAAGAAATCCTCTTCGACACTGTCCACGTCACGTTTCAATTGACCTTCGACAATCGAGCTTTCACACTCGCTTCTCTTGCCATGACCAGGGAAGAAAAGCATCTGCCTATAGGCGCTGCTGTACTTTTCGAGATATTTCCATTCTGCATCGTATTCGGGTATGTTTGGTTTGTGTTCACATTATTTTCTTCCCCGTTAAACTTGTCGCTTTAATTGAGTACTTGTTTTCTTTTTTGTTAATTCAGTGCGG
Organism: Amblyteles armatorius; assembly: GCA_933228735.2. Lineage (NCBI taxonomy): Eukaryota > Metazoa > Arthropoda > Insecta > Hymenoptera > Ichneumonidae > Amblyteles > Amblyteles armatorius. The sequence goes on along the minus strand of OW121695.1, from coordinate 9,741,355 downwards.
ACATGATCGTTAAAAGTATCGGCAACTCCCTGATGGTGATTCTTCCCGATCTCGTTGGAAAGAAAATAACTCACTGGTTCGATCTCGTTCGGCCTCTCATCGCTTTTAAATTTCAATCGGTCAGTCGCCGATTGTTCTGGATCGTACACTGGAAAAAAAAGTAGATAACAAGAATTTTTTAACTTTCCGAATATGTTAAATTACGAAAATAACAACGATTCGTATTTATACATGATAGAAATATGTTAACATTTACTGTTCAGTTTCATCCCTGTACAAAATATCTAAATGCTATACAGTAATATCAATTTTTTTCGAGTGTATCGAACTCTATCGTAAGTGTACTCTTCCACGTTGGTATTGTTTTTTGTTGTTGTCTCTAAAATTTAATTTTTTGTTGTTGTTTGTTTAGATATTGAACAGAACAAATAATATATTCGAATTGGTGTCCGTTGAACCGGTGCTTACCGATCGCCCAGTAGATCGCACAGCGAATGCAATAATGCTCAGCGACGATAGCATAAATACATCGGATGAGAAAACCCTGAGATTGAAAGGTCGGTTAACAGTTGATTTTTGCCCGTCTGACATATCGTCGGCACAAAAGAAGTAAGACTATACGAGTTGCGCTGATTTTCAGCCGACTGTTCGTTTGTGTTAATTTAAGAAAAAAAAAATGGTAACCCTCGACAGGCCAAATGATCTACATGGACAATTGGAGAATGTTAATGTATCTCGGGACTCCGGTAATGCCTGACCTGAATGCCCTTATTGCTACCGGCCTCTACATAAACGACTTGTCGATGCACGATTTCAGCAGGTAAATAAATATATATAAAATTCCTCTTGCCTTTATTATCGCTATGCAATAACGTAATTAGCTACATGCACTGTGAAAAATTATATGCCGCATATATCGAGAAATATATATATGGGATGTATAAAATATATTGTTCGCCCATAAAAATAGTATTTAATTTCGCAAATGTATCTCTTGATATATACACCGATTTATATGTTCAATATATTTATTAATTCGATTATTATTTCCGTGTTTTTCGTTCTATAATGAAATCGTTGATTTTTTTAGGGACCTCATGTTGGCCGGTACCCAACAATCGGTCGAGCTCAAGCTGGCCCTTGACCAAGAGCAATTGAAAAGCAAGAAGCTCGAGGAATCGATGAGAAAGCTGGACGAGGAGATGAAGAGAACTGACGAATTGCTCTATCAGATGATACCAAAACAGGTGGCCGACCGTTTGAGAAATGGCGAGAGTCCGATAGATACCTGCGAGGTGGGTTACCGCGTAATTCTACATGGTGTCCACTCAAAAAAGGGGTCGGGGGCGGGAACGGGCGGGGAAAATGATAAATTTTTCCTTGACTTTCTCGGAGCAAACGAAATGTTTGTCCCCGGACGAAAATGTTTAACTAGTAATAATGCCAACGTGAGTAATCGATTGACAAATTAACAAAACATTGCCGACCTTTCACCGATGATTTTTCTGGTTCCCTGATATTGTCAGGCCATCCAGACCATTTTCCCTGATCGGTTGCCACCGTGTTGTACCGTATGTGAGTCTACATTTCAACACTCTCAACTATAATATCGAAATTTTTGCAGATGTTCGACAGCGTGTCGATACTCTTCTCCGACGTGGTAACCTTTACGGAAATATGCAGCAGGATAACGCCGATGGAAGTCGTCTCGATGCTGAACGCTATGTACTCGCTCTTCGACACTTTGACCGAGAGAAATCATGTTTACAAAGTAAAAGACATACGAGGACTACGGTAGACGTTGAAAATGTGATGCTCAAGATAATCTTATGGACTCGTTTTGTTTGTTTGTTTTTCTTCTTCTCTGTTTCGTCGTCGTTGCCCCCTCTTTCTCTCCCCCTGTGACAAGGTCGAGACGATAGGCGACGCTTACATGGTCGTTTCCGGGGCCCCGGCCAAGGAGAACGACCACGCCGATAGGGTCTGCGACATGGCGCTGGACATGGTCGAAGCGATAACGGATCTCAAAGATCGTTCAACAGGTACACCATTCGTCGTTGTCGAGCGAATATCTTGTGAGAAATCGTTTTTTTTAGAGCAACTCCGATTCCGCAGGTGATCATCTACAGATAAGAGTCGGAGTTCACAGTGGTGCCGTCGTGGCCGGTATAGTCGGATTGAAAATGCCGCGATACTGTCTATTCGGGGATTCCGTTAACACCGCCTCCCGCATGGAAGCCACGAGCGAAGCTATGCAAATACACATATCCGAGTCAACGAAGGAGTTGTTATCGCCGTCTTTCAGGGTGAAGGAAAGGGGTGAGATACAGGTGAAGGGAAAAGGTACTGTAGCCAGAAGAGCTCGGGTCAGAGCCCCGATGTTTTTTTTTTTTCTTTTTTTTTTCGGTATACCGAAAAAATGTTGAAATTGGTACTCGACTGTATTTGTCAAGAATACAGTCGGAGAATTAACCATCCGTTAATCGATCTGCAGGTTCCATGAAGACTTACTGGTTAGAGAAGAGACACACAAAGTCTTTCGTTACTCGAGGCATAACGATCAGCGAGCCCCAATGGATGAATAGAACCGCCGAGAAACGCTGCACGAGTACCGCTCCGACCTGTCTGTCCTCGCCCAAGTCAGAGAGGCACACTTTTCGCACCGACGCCGCCTCGTCAAAGCATCCGGGATCGAGAATATCATCGCCGCCGCAGGGATCCTGCTGTTCTCACGAGGAACGCAAAATGTACTCGCCTATCACACTGCAGGACGTTGCCAAACGTTCAGTGGTAAACTCTCCGACGAAAAATGCCGATTCGAGAGGTCAGATTGGCTCGAGTAATTAATTGGACTTGGACTTGACGGAGAAAATAAGTTTTATTCTATTTCTTTGTTTTATTTCTTATTTATTTATTTTTTGTTTTTTATTTTTTATTTACACAGAGACGCGATCGAATTCGGTCGGCGCAATGTCGGGAGCGTTTATGAGGAATCCTCCAGACGTTTTTGGTTCACTGCTGAGTGATACCGAGCAGCACTTTCGACTTCACAGAGACAGCACGTCCTCGCGTGAACGGGAGGCGGCTGGTATGCACGTGAGATCGGAGGTTCACAAGGTAATGCTAGGAGCGACAAGCACGATCTCGACAGCAACACCAACCACCACTACAACGAGTAATTCCTCGGAAGGATCTCGAGACGGTGCGACACCTTCGATGGAGATGAGTACATCGGCCCGATCGAGAATAGTTTCTAGAGATGGGAGTACCGAGTGTTCTCGGCCGGGCGACAGCAACGATTCCATCAGTAATTCCCAATTGCTGCTGCGACAAGATCAGTGCTGTCCGGGTTTTGCGATGCCAAAAACTGGCAAGGCACGAAATCAGGGTAACGCGTGCAGTATATGTTGAACGAGTATATGGGAGACCAATCCGTTTCTACGTATTAAATTCTAAGAACAATCTTATTCGGTACACGACCGCGTTTCTCCCAACCGCATAATTCCGAACGACCGCGTAAGTTCAATTCGGCCCCTTCTCAACGTCCGTTACCTACTTGGTGGGGAAACAAACGACTCCTTCCCTTTTGCTACCTGCGAATTAAATCGTCGCTGCTTCAATTCCGACAATTTTTCTGCATGGCAAGCGACGGTGGGCAGGTACTTGGACAGGTAGTGGGGTATTCAACTTACGCGGTCGTGCTTGATTGGATTGGCGGCTCTCGAGGATCGGAGAAACGCGGTTGTGTACTGTACAATATTTAAGTACGGTGTGTGTCGTCAGATACTTGCAGAGACTCAGACAGAAAGTCACACAGGCTTTTACGCAGAGTGCGATTACCCGATGCGAACGGAGGGCGCGATTAAAAAAAAAAAAAGCGCTGGCACTATATCGAATTCTAGAAAGAAACCCGTATACTTTAACGTCGGGAATACGCCCTTTTATCTTTTAGCAGTCGTACGGATGGCGTCAAACTATTTTTTTTCTTCTTAAGTTTCAAAAAAATCCTCTCGTTCTGCTGATAGATTGGGAAGTATAATTTTTCTTTTTCTCTCCACGATATACGTAAATATCCTAACAAACAAAAGGGCGTATAATTTTTAACATGTAAAACGATGTGGGTTGCGCCCTTCTGTTCCTTAAAAGTTTATATATGGATCATACCTCGCCGTATTCGTTGTCGTCCGCATCGACACACATGGCATTTTATTTGCGATCCGACCGCTTATATCGAAACGATCCAATTGTTGATTCCCCACACCATATTATCGTATATATCCATTATCATATATCCTCTCATATGCGTGTTTGCTTCGTACAAGAGGGTTTACGTATTATCCTACTGTTAAGGTTAACCAATTATTATTATTATATTTAAAAACAAAGATAGAAAACAAAAAAAAAACGTTTATAGTATTTTGTGACAAAGTATGCCTTGTATCGTGTGACAATAACTGGAAGAATAACTATTATTAACAACCTCGCAATATCAGCATAATATGTAAATGAAACAACGAATATTATCCATTTATGGTTTCATACAAACAGAACAGAATCTATGTAATGGTATTGTAACACTGTAAATTTTTCATAAGTGTTAAACGTTTCGCCGAATATATGTCAACATTGTTAAGTGTTAAAAGCAAAAGGATAATATTAACATTGGAAATATATAAAAAATTATATTCTCGTCGAATTTATACACCTTCTTTATTTATATGAAATAATTGTGTAGCGACACTGATCGTTGGAAAAATAAAATAAATGAAAAAAATAAAAATGAGTTGCCGACACAGGATAGTGAGGAAGAAATTGCGAGAAGGCGGGGGGGAAGTGCGGTGAGATAGGGGTCAAGAGATGGTCGCTGTTGTCAGGCTTAACATTGGATTATGTACTCTGAACGATGAGCCTTTTATACAGAGAAACCAGACACAATGGTGGTCATAGGTGGCTCAGCAACTGAACATTTTTCAAGATAAGGCTCCCTTACCATTGTCCCATCCGTACGCACTCTCTCAACCCCCTACGCACGCCCGCACACACATAGGTAGGTATACACTCGCGCGCGCGCGCGCGCGCGCGCTGTACACCCGTCGGACGTTGGACGTTGGACGTTGGACGTTGGACGTTGGACGCTAGACGATGAAAATAAAAGTGGTGAGTTTCCATTTCGAAACTAGAGTGACCGTCGCGCACCCTCTGATGCCTTTATGGAATACGTGACAATTCATTGTACGTGACGCAAAGAAACTTCGTGATGCATACGTAACTCGTCGTATAAACTTTAGGGGTTTGGTCCCCTAATTTTTTGTCGCTCCCTCGGAAAATGCCGAGGTTCTGTATCTGTATAAGCCTTCGTTCTTCTCGAGTAATGTAAAAAGAAAAATCGTTGAGTATCGATTAAAAAATTAGGAAATTAAAAAGCTGTCGATGACTCTTGTTTGCATACTGTAGTTATTACAATAATTATTTCTCCTGGAGTAATAAATAACGAAGAAGGCTGCGTGGGTTGTCGAGACGACAACGCCGGCGACGGCGACGGAAGATGCTGTTGTGGTATAATTGAATCAAAATAATGTAGAGGTATCGTGTTGTACGCTTCCCGGCCAATCATAATTCAGGTGAAGCTATCCTCTCGGCAGCGAGGCGGGAGCTGCGCAACGGTGTATATAAGGGTGTCATCTCTGGATCCGGAGCACTCGTTTCCACTTCCAAAGCCACACACGAGAAGCACGCTTCGGATCCCGCCGCGCAATCCTTGCCGAACTCTAAAATTCCGGAGAACAACAAAAAATCAACCCGGTAAAATCGTCATGGTGAGTTTCTAATATACTTGATATCGTAAATCGGTCTACTTTTTTGTTAAAAAACACTTGATTATTATTAATTGATCGAAAGTGAAAATCGAGACGAAAGTGCCGCCGAATTTATCGCGGGAGTGAAAAACAATTTTTTATTAATCGTATTTGATCATTTATCATGTAAAAAATAAAACAACAAAAAATATTACAGTGAAACGTTTGTTTTCTGAATCTCTTGCGTTTCGGTGTGACATGACGTATACGCGAACCTACGAACCCGTTAATAAGTCGTATGTGGAACATTATAAACTTTCTACGTCAAGTTCGTCGGCACCTTATCGATTGTACATCATTTATTATTTCCATTTTCTTTTTCTTTCGTAAAATTACCCTTGAAACGTCTTTGTGGGAAGCTGGTGCACGAGGGACTTGTGCACGATTACGAGCCCTGCTCGAGAGGGTCGAGAGGAAGTGGTGAGAGGAGAATGCTATTGTACGAACAGTAACGCGCGGTAGCACTATCAAGCAGACTTAATTACTGGTTTCGTAATACCGGTATTAATTATACTCGGTTTTCAACAAGATCCTTACCGGCGTCGCATGAAACACGAGACGGTGGGGTCGGAGGCGGGTGCGATCGCTCTTATCACCCACCCCTTCTTTAGTTGTCATCGCGTCCGACGATTGGCCATCAAAGGGTCGAATGCAGTTATACATGTATATAGATATTTTTTTTTATAAACGCTGGATCATTGAACAGTCGGGATAGTCGACGAAAATGGACGTGGGAAGCTCGATCCTAATTATATTCTCATCGGCGGTCTATCATAGGGCATTGTCGATTATGGCAAGGGAAGATGATTAATAATGTCACTGCGTAAGCCGACTGCACACACAGCACTCGTATGGTAGCGATCTCTCTCTCTCTCTCTCCCTCTCTCGTGGCTCATGGATCCACTGCTGTATGTACTGTACCGTTCGAATATCGTTGTTACTGTTTTATGTTTTACCGCGTTTTTTTTGTTCGTTTCTTGTTTACACCTTCATCACTTTACTCGAGTTTCATCTATTTTCTTATTTTATTTTACTTTTAACTGCAAAGACCAAACGGTGTATAATGCATAATAAATATCTCTCCCTCGCTCCAACTTGTTAATCGCTTTTTCGATTAATTTAGCAATCGAACCATCGTTCGAGGGAACATAACGGAAATGTTATTTTCAGATCGGCCACGCAGTATTTTACGGTATAGCGTTAATCTGCAACAGCATACTCGTTTCGGGAACGATATTTTCGGCTCTGAAGGTCGATCCATCGTCGATGAATATTTACAGGCCCGAACCGAGGGGCAATGACTTCGAGTACCGTATAGTTAAGCGGGGCTCGCAGGATCCTCAGGAGAATCCCGACTCGAAGGAGAGACGCAGCCAGATGGGATCATCCTTCATAAGATTCGGACGCAGCCGTTTCGAGGGTAATCTCGAGAACAGCGATTACGCGAGCGGCAGCGAGCTCGATTCGATGTCGGGCCCGGCTTCCTCGTCGGCGACAGCGTCGAGAATAGCGCGCGGAAGATCGGATGTTATCATCAGATTTGGACGTACCGACCCGAAAAACTTTCCACTGTCGCGAGGCGACTCCAAGTTTTTCCGTTACGGAAGCCAGCCTTTAGAAGTGAACGAGCTCGATCAACTGGCCGTCGTGTGCTCGGACGCCGACGGTGATCGACTCGGTCTCTATCTACCCGAGTTGCGCCGACTGTGCAACTCCCTCGGATTCAGTATCGATCAGAGTTTCGACAATCGACGCAACAACAAAATCATCGAGTTTCTCGAGGACACCTCGCAAGGGGAATCCGTTAAACACCAATGAACACCGATCGTCGATGATAAAGTCCTGTACCGTTCTGTCGCGCGCACCTATCTTATTCTCCGCTGGATAGGACCAACTTTCATTTTATTATAATCTATCTTTGTCCTCGTCACGATCTTTCCAATTCCACTTCTTCGCTCATCCCCATACCTCTGTACCTTTAATCCTCAATAATTCCGCGTGACTCGATTACAGCTGTTCGATCCAAAGCTAATCCATGTTACCACCGTGTATCCAACTGATGGAATATATCTCAGTTGAGCGTATTGCGTTTAGACGTTCAACGCCAACTCCTGTCGGGCACGAAGCGAACATTTTTTTTTTTTTTTTTTTTTTTCTTCGCTGTCTTCGGTTAATCAGGGACGAGAAAAGAGTTTAAACGAGTGGTAAATACAAAAAACTAACTGGTCAATCGACAGTTGGCGAAGAAAAGACGAATCGACAACGCAGCACGCTCGAGTAATTCAAAGAATATTTAGAATAACGATATTATTGTACATTAACCGAGAGTATCGAATGTTTAATAATAGAAAAAAGTTGAATCATAAAGAAACTAAAGGGTGTTAATTTGTCAAGTGTCTATTACGTACGGTGGCCAACAGAATAAAGAGACAAATTAGCTAGATGTCATGTTCTTTTTATTCATTGATACGTAAATTCATTAGATAAAATTAATATAACAACTGCTCCTCCTCCACTGTATCGTTAGTGCGCTCATTTTTACTGTCACATGTTTCGCACGTAGATACTTCGCTGTGTTATCGCGCGGTCGACCGAAGAGGTTTACACAGCAAAAGAAGCTTCATATACATTTTACAAAAAGTTCCTTTCCACAGCTCAACGATTTTGTTTTTTTCTTTTTTTTTTCATGAGCTAACTGAAGGAATTGTAAAATTAACAAGAAAAAAATTAATATTCGACGTTTATCGACAAGAAATATTTGTTAAATGTACGAGTCTCGTTTTCGCATTCTCGGCTCTCACAAAGATAATCAGTGTCACCAAACTTAACGTTCTTTGCCAGTGCGTATAGCGCGACACTCCTGGATAGCGGTTCGCGAATTAGCGGACGAAAAAAAGCGTTCCCGTTTCGCAGGATAAGGAGCAACGAGGGACGCGGCGGGTATATTTTATGCCACCAACGTCTAACTTTTGGCTCTCCATGCACGTGCGGACGGACGGGAGGGGGGCGCAAGCGTGAGTGAAAAAAGTGTAACATGCAATGAAGAAAAACGACTGTTATACGTCGTCAGCATTTAAGATTAAATATTACTGGGGCTAACATAACCTCTGACAGCATTGGTATATAATTATTTTCTATATTTTGTTCATATTTTCATTCTCTTATATTCTTTTTTACTTTTTTTCGTTACTTCAGTTTAATTTCCGGTTGTAAAGTAGTTTAATTCTAAGTATAATGAATTGTTATTGTCATTATTTGATTTTCTGCTGCGACATTTTGTTTGTCAGTCGCCGTTAAATGTTTTTCATCACTCGGTATGGAAATGGCCAATTTTCCGCCCGCTTCGCTTAGAAACGCGCTTTTCGCTCTCGTAGAGTAATGTACTATTACGCACGGTGTCCTTAGGGGACTTGTCCCCGGACGTGAATACAACAACACTATTATATTATATTCTAAATATTCAATTCACGTGGTTTATTTGCTTCGCTTATTTGGCTGTCTTTAATTTATAGGTAAGGAAACACCGGTAGGTCATAACGTGCGCGAGTTCTTATAAGCGTGCAGAGGGCACGTATCTGTTCCGCGGGTCCAGCATGTCCCCCGCCCCTTTTCACGGCAAATCGCTGCGAGTGTCTCCGTTACTGCAGACCTTACCGATCGCTCGTCGAATTCGAGATATGTACTAGTATAGAATAAACGACTACGCTTGTATCTGGAGCATTTCTCTCGATACACCCTGCGCTTTATTAGTGCTTAATCCAGTTCCGCTCCCGATCCCCGACTCGCCCTCTCCCCCGCCCCCCTCCGTGTGGCCGACAGCGGTACTTGTAAGGATTCGTTTAGCTATGTGAGTAGTGCAGAATTTTCCTCAGTTCGGCTCGACAGCCACGGCGCGAAGGGAGGATTATTCGGCATTCGTTGAAGTATGGTGGCCGACTCGTACGAATCACGTAAGTAACGTGCGAAAAATTGCTATTGCTTCATGCATTTTTTTTTAATTGGCCAATAACCTTCTTTTCGGTCATACGCCGAGATACATATATATATTGGTGGTGATTCGACTACTGTGTTCACGAACGTTCAAAAGCATTTTCAATATTATATATAAATAAATAAAGTTTTTCCGTTCGATGGTTGTTCATTTCGATCGACCGTGGTATGTTCGCGGCGACCAAAGTTTTCTAGATACGAACTAAATGTTTGTTCCAGTTTGTACGAAAGTGTAACGATGTCATTGGCTACCCCATTCGATAGACGATTAAGTTTAACGAGCTACTTCAGTCATTCCCGTGGTTGGTTTGCTCGTGTATTATTTCATAAATCGTTTCTGCGTCGATCTGGTCCACAAACTACCAGATAGCCGGGCGCGAACGAGCGAAATGTCAGTGAGGAATCTTAACGTCTCGCGCGGGGCGATGAAGAGTTATAAAAGACAAAATCCTATTACCCATTCGGCGTGCTCGCGAAGTAGCTTGGAGAGTAAATGTGTCTGTGCGTGCGTGCGTGCGTGCGTGCGTGCGATTTTCTTCGACTTCGATGAGAAGCATGATATCTGTTCACTTTTAGGAAGGGCAGCTAATGAACCTCACTGGAAGACGCCTTGGCACTCCTTCGGGATAAACAACTATTGGGGATTGGGTCGACGATCCGATACGTTGGCAAGACGTTGACAACCATTAGAAACTTACCGTTACCGAGCGCGGAGCGAGGCGATTGATAGCGGTCCGGCTTCGCTGACGGACTTAATTTTTTTATATAGTATTATCGTTATAAATATATAAATAAATATTTATATATATTTACATACATATATATATATATACACACACACACACACACACACACACACACACACATATATATATATGGGATAAATCAACGATGAACCAATCCGAGTCGCAGCAGGATTTGTTGAGCAATGAGGCCCGTGCGCCGTCGGTTCAGTCCTTGACACCCCCGGCCGACTATACGCTTGGCCCAGTTGAGAAGCACTTCCTTCTCAGCGCGGAACGAGGTGATTGTGCCACTGTCAAAAGGTAATCCAACTTGGATACTTTGTAGCTATGAATGTACATATCGATTGTTCAATGCCAGAGGGGCGTATGAGAGTGGCACTTGTACATACTTGGTACGCCCTTTTTACTTTAGACCATCTATGTGTACACGCGCGCGCTTGTACGTGTGTGCGTGTGCGTGTGTGTACGCGTAGGGGAGCCCAAAGCATAGCGAGATAGCTAAAAAGTACAGGCCGTTAGTGTATGTCCGGCGTGACGAATTGACTGTTTAGTCATTTCGAGCAACTGAAAAAAAATAATCGTTTGGAACAAAATTGCATACCTCTCAAACTCACAGTGGTCGTGAGAACTGAAAATTTTAATACGACACGATATAAGAAGTGGTTGAAATAAAACGTTCCATTTTGCCTCCCCTATATATATATCGGGTCATCTTTGACGTCATTGCGGAAGATATGTATTCTGTGTTGGCAGGCTCCTCGAGGAGCACAAGGGCCATCCGGAGATCTTGGATATAAATTGTGTCGATCCTCTAAACAGATCGGCGCTCATCGCTGCCATCGAGAATGAGAATATCGAGCTCATTAAACTCCTTCTGGATCTTGAAATTCAAGTTAAGGTGAGAGAAAGAGACTGAATATATACACATACATATAGATATTGTAACGACCGAGCAAATGAATAACGCGCGTATTTAGTTTGGGGGCGGATATTATTAATACAATCGCATTTAAATATCACGAGCACGAGCTGTCACACTTCTGTTCGTTCAGACGTGTCAGTCCAGACTATTTCACATGACGATCGATCTTGTATCGATCGTCCGTTCGTCCGTCTATTGTCAATCCTAACTAATGTCGTGTGTCTCAACGAATAGTCAGCTACATATTCGTTACAATATATATATATATACATAATATTATAGAGACTGTATATGTATCTCATTAAAGAAAGCTTATTTTCGCTCTCGCTGTCTTCGCCCTTTATTCGTCCATAATTATCGTTCATTCATAGCCCCGTGTGCATACTCGTGTTGCATTTAATTTGCGTAGGATGCACTTCTGCACGCCATCAAAGAGGAGTACGTCGAAGCAGTTGAAATTCTTCTCGAGTGGGAGGAGAGGACACATCAACCCGGGCAACCTTACGTGAGTACTTTTCGGTGAAAATTTCGATTTCGTCGAATACCCTAACAGACTTGGTCACCGGCCTAACTACATTCGAAATCACCATGGCGGTTTTTTTTTGCAGATAGTTGTAGATCGTAAGTTCTCTGTATAAAATGTTGACGATTTACAATTATCTACAAAAAAATACGCGATTTTGAACTTGTTTGTAGGTAGTTGTCGATTTTCATGAAAGGTTCTAATTTGTCCACATGTTGTCAATCCCGTTATGTTATAGTTTTTTTGTAGAAAATAGTAGTTTTAGGACAAAAAACTATAATTGATTACAAAGATCTACTACCTATCCAGAACTACAGAATGCTGACAATCGACAACTATCTACAACAACGAAAATTGAAATGTTCATATTGATTTCTCATAAAAGTTTAAAATTTTAATTATTGTATCGCTTTCTCATAACGTTCCTTTATTCGTCAAGCTTCTTCTATGAGGAAGTATTGTCTATATTTTAGGCTTCCTCATAGAAGAAAGCCAAATAAAGAATTCATTGACGATTCACTTCAGACCGCCTTTGCTGCGTTCAAATTTTGCTAAGAATTATAATAACTTAAATGGTTGGTGGTGGCGTAGCGTTAAGGTTCCAGGATAGCATCCGAAAGGTCAGGAGTTCGTATCCAGCTTTTAGGTCGATAGTTCTTTCTTTTTCCGAAATTCGTAACATAGTGATATATCCTAAATTGATATAAGTCAAACAAATTTTTTCCAATACTTCCAAACCTCTTTTCGATACGTGCTAACAACCATTTAAAACGTTTATCGTGCAGCGATGGTTTCCATAGTGATTCCGACCAGATACTTCATGGCACTACAGAGAACCACGGTGGAAACATGGTGATTTTCGCAGTGGTGGGGTCTGCTGGGGTATTCAAACATTCTCAAAATAATCTTATTAATTAAGATTAAATTAACTTTTTTTTTTTTTTGCAGAGTTGGGAAGCCGTCGACAGATCATCATCGAACTTCACACCGGACATAACACCACTCATACTCGCGGCACACAAGAACAATTACGAGATTCTCAAGATTCTCTTGGATCGCGGAGCTACCCTCCCGACGCCTCACGACGCTAGGTAGATTCAACCCCTTTGTCATCGTTTATTATTATTTTTTTTTTCATTTTCATCTTTCTTTTCCCCTTTTGTTTCCTAATAGAGGAAACTACGTTTTCGTTAAAAAGAAAAAAAAATCGAAATTTTAGTGTCAGTGTACTTAAAGATTGTCGGAAACGTCGAGAGATTTGATTTTTAGCTGGCGTCCGAATGTGTGCGAGTGCGTGTTTGCATAGGTGCATAGAATTGCATAGTTCAAAACGACTATAATTCGGAAACGGTTTGAAATGGCAGGCGAAAAAAAACCCGGATAAAAACCCGCCCGTACATTGCCGGGGTTTTATTTTCGCTGCGTTGGTGGTTTTTTTTTCCGGGATCCGTTTGAAATTTGGTATACTGCTAGAGTGGTCTCTAGAAAAAAGTTGAACTTTTCAATTTTCAAGTTTTATGAGGAAGCGATATGAAGATTTCAATTTTCAACTTTTTTATTTTTATTTAATCATATAATTCAATAAACTTAAGATGCGGTTGCGACGAGTGCGTCACGTCGAGCGAACAGGACTCCCTTCGTCATTCACAGGCGAGAATAAACGCTTATCGGGCACTGACCTCGTCATCGCTGATCGCACTCTCATCGAGGGATCCTCTTCTGACGGCTTTCGAGCTGTCCTGGGAGCTGAGAAGACTCAGCAGAATGGAACAGGAATTTCGTTTCGAGTACAACGTAAATTTACGCAACTAACAGTATTTTTGATTATTTTTATTTATTTCTTTTTCCTCTTCTATATCCCTCATGGAAAAAGGTAGGTGAAAGATATGTGTAAAAATATATATCGAATATACCCCATATATTTTCAACGAAAAATTCGATATGCAGAATATATGTATGGATATACGTTCAAATATATATTGGTGAAAGAAATTGGTGGTATCCAGAAAAATATAATCTGAATACTGGTTAAAAGTAAACCCAAATACATTTCAGATTCATTTTCAGATATATGTACCGGTATATTTTCCGTATTGATGGAAATATATTTCATATACAAATTGAATACTTATTGTATGTAAAGAGAATAAAAGTTAGATATTTCCTTATATTTTCGTACGGATAAGGCAGATCGGGATATAGTGGACCACTCTAAAAGTCAGGGAGGCTTCAAAATGTAACGAAATATTGAAAACGTACATTTTGGGCTTCGATAATGATTGCCTACTTTTCCGACATTCATTTGGCTAATGTATAAGATGGAGTATTTTTCTGATTGGCTGTAGCATAATTATGAACCGGACGCTTTTCGAAGAGCACCTTCAATTTAACATCACTTGCAGTTTGAAAATATATATATATTTATTTTTTATTTAGGGAAGTGGGGTCGTAGAAAAAAATTCAGAAGTTTTCGCTAAAATTTCCGGTTTCAATGACAAACAAACATATTCAATACGGAAGTGACGTAAAAAAAAGAAATTCTGTTACGTTTCGGAACCTGTCCACTTTACTCGGCCCTCCCCTATTTGTACATGAATATATTTTTAAGTATAGCTAACATAAATATTCAGTATGTTTTAAGATATACCTCGGATATATTGCTAATGAATTTGAATGCATACCTTGGATATACCCTGTATATTGTAACATGTATACAACGACGAAAAATTGGATGTTGGATTTGATGGAATTGAGATATATTGCGATATATTGCTGTCTACATATATTGCGATATATTGCTATCTACATATATTGCGATATGTTGAAAAAATATATTTTCACACGTACCTTTATCCATGGTGGTATATTTTTCTTTACAGTCTAATCTATGCATTCAGTAATTGTTGTCTCGCGTTATTTCCATTGTTTACGTTTGTTTATATTGTTGTTGGGTTTCGAGTATGTTGTTCCTGTTACAGATTTGCGTTATGGGCTTTCCTCAGGCTTAGTGTGGATTTAGATTTAGAGTCCAAGACTTTTTGTATCGCTTGCGTATATTTGGTACATGGTGCTCTTAGAGGGGCTTAGTCCTACATACCGCCATTTCTTTCTGTAGATCTTATTTTCGTTAATCGTATTGATAGGAAATGCGAGAATTGACCCAATTGTTCGCCACATCGCTTCTGGATCATGCCCGAACGTCCCACGAACTCGAAGTGATGCTAAATTATAATCCGACCGGTGACAATTGGGAGCCCGGCGAGAGACAGACCCTCGACAGACTGAAACTCGCTATAAAATACAAGCAGAAGCAGGTGGCTATATCGAGAGGCGTGAGAGAGCGTGGCAAATTTTTCCGACCTTGCATCTACTATTACTTTTTCTTTTTGCTTATAGTTTGTCGCTCATCCGAACGTCCAACAGCTGCTCGCTGCTATTTGGTACGATGGACTTCCCGGCTTTCGGAGACTCAGCATGGCGGGACAATTGATAGAAGTAGGAAAATTGGGTGCCATGTTTCCGGTTTATAGTTCAATCTACATGATGTCACCGACATCGAAAATGGGACTTTTCATGAAGAAACCTTTCGTTAAATTCATCTGTCACTCGTCGTCCTACGCCTTCTTTCTCAGTGAGCGGCTTTTCACTTAGCGAATCAATTGACAATACAAGATATGGTAATAAAGCCGAAGATCGTAAAAAGTAACTCGAATAAACGACGATTTAGTGCTGCTGGGAATGGCTTCGCAACGTATCGAATACCTTGTGATCGAGCTATTTGGTAACGCGTGGATGAGAGAGATACTCGCTGGCTGGAAGAGAAGAGAGCGAGGTTGCATCCCTGGATTCGTAGAGTCCGGAGTCATTCTCTATATCATAAGTGAGTAATTGGAAAGAAATTTTTTTAAATTACATTTCGTCTCCAAAACCGATAATCGCTGTATTGGATCAACTCAGGCTTAGTCGTTGGAGAGATCAGATCTTTGTGGGCCGACGGATTGCTCGAGTACATATCGGATTTATGGAACATAGTGGACTTCATACAAAACACTTTTTACGTAATATGGGTGTCTATGAGACTCACCGCGTGGTACGTCGTTCAAGTGAGTATAACCTATACAATAATGTTCCTTTTTGTTGCTATTTGTACGGTTATTTTCTTCCTCTTCTTCTTCTTCTTCTTCTTTTTTATGACAGAGGGAATATTGGAATGGTGAGGATCCCTGGTATCCTAGAGATCAGTGGGACGCTTTCGATCCTATGCTCTTATCCGAAGGGGCTTTCGCTGCGGGAATGATATTCAGGTCATTAGTTATACAGTTTGTTTGTCGCGTTCTAAACTTTTCACCATATATATATATATACACATATGTATTTCAGTTTCCTCAAACTGGTTCACATATTTAGCGTCAATCCCCATCTCGGTCCTCTGCAGATATCTCTAGGAAGAATGATCATAGACATAATAAAGTTCTTCTTTATTTACACTCTCGTACTATTTGCGTTTGGTTGCGGTGAGTGAATAGACGCTTGTTAAATTAATATTCCACTCGTGGAGCGTATTTGATAATGATATTTCGATCGATTGTACGCATCAGGAATGAATCAACTGATGTGGTATTACGCCGATCTCGAGAAAATGAAGTGCTATCATATGCCAAGCGGTTTGCCGGACTTTGACAATCAAGAGAAGGCATGCTCCATATGGCGAAGATTTGCCAAGTGAATAATTTCGTTGAATTGTTGGAATACTGTTAATGAAAAAGAGATGAACAACGATTATTGACGAAATTCTTCGATTCTGTTCAGCCTCTTCGAAACTTCCCAGTCATTATTCTGGGCGAGTTTTGGTATGGTCGACCTCATGTCCTTCGATCTGACGGGAATAAAGAGCTTCACGAGATTCTGGGCCCTCCTCATGTTTGGCTCTTACTCGGTTATAAACATAATCGTTCTTCTCAACATGCTGATCGCTATGATGTCGAACTCGTATCAAATTATTTCGGTAAGGAAAAAGTCGGGTAAAAAAAAGATGTTGCACCTCTGAGGCGAGATCAGATTAACCGGCAGAATTGATATTCCCGACAGGAAAGGGCCGATACAGAGTGGAAATTTGCACGGAGCCATCTCTGGATGAGTTACTTCGAGGACGGTGATACGGTTCCACCACCTTTCAACATGATTCCGACGGCAAAGACTTTCAACAAAATAATAAAATGCGGCAACACCGGCAGGCCGACCAAGTCGTTGATCGTGAGTCTTTAATTTTAAGACCATTATAAAGTTCGGAGTTGAAAAGAGATTGACACTTTACAGAGATATCACATAGAATATTGTCGCATCTTAAAAATTTTCCTCATCCATACATATACATACATATACATACATATGCATACATATACATACATAGACATACATATACATACATGTACATACATGTACATACATGTACATACATGTACATACATGTACATACATATACATACATATACTTACACATACATACATGTCCTTCTCCTGTTTCGCTAAAGATTTCGCGCAAACTAATGCCCGTTTAAGTGAGTATTAATTTTCCTTTTGTTCGTTGCCGCATCTCAATCTATGAATAATTTTATCTTTTTAGAAAAAGTCGCGCGAGAAGGCGATGGAAAGACACGACACTGTCATGCGTCTCTTGATAAGACGATACGTTACCGCGGAGCAGAGAAAGCGCGATGATTTCGGCATCACCGAGGACGACGTTATGGAGATTCGTCAGGATATCTCGACACTGCGTTACGAGTTGATTGATATACTCAGACAGAATGGCATGAGAACACCGGACGTCGACAAGCAGGACGCTGCTCGTGGGTCTTTAAAGCTTATGAAATCCTATATACCTACCCAAATATATATATCAAAAATAAATAATTAAAGTTAATTCTGAAAATGAATAAATGGTAATGAATTTTAAATAATTGCAGTATCCGGAAAGAAGGGCAGAGTTATGGAACGCCGTTTGCAGAAGGACTTCCAGATCGGAATAGTCGAAGGTATCGTCGCGGCGGCGATTCAGAACGAGAAGGAGCCCAAGGATGTCTTCAGTCAGATCGCTCGAGCGATCGGCAAGCGTGGAAGCGGTAGCGGAAGCAAGAAGAAGGATTGGAACGCCGTGGTCAGACAAAATACTCTCGCACGTGATCCCATTGGGAGCAGGAGCGAGGCTAACATTCGCCAGACGAGACGTAGTCTTCGAAGACATCAGATGAACCAAGCAAACTCCGATCTCGCTTCGCTCGATCCAAATCGGCTCATCGATTACAATCCCAATTTGTCAGTTGTATCGCCAACAACGAGAATCGCTTACGCGAAATTTATAATGGGCAGGGCCAAACCTGGAGAGGGTGGAATAGCCGAGGGAGAAGAAGGTGAGTGTACAAGAGTCTCCTCCTTTATTTATTAAGTCTCTATTGTACATTAAATTATCGGTAAACCAGGCAATTCCGAAGGAGGTGAGGCAGGCGGCAAAAGTGAAAATACATCGCAACGTTCGAGCATGAAAGTCGTTATATCCGAGGCTCATCAACGTCAAGGAGTTTCTTCGGGTGGAGGAAACATATCCCTCAGCGATTCAATAAAGAAGGGACTATTGAAATCAATGAGCGCCGGCGGTAGTCAGGAGAAGGGAGGCCTCGATGCCAAGGCATCAGCTAACAGGGCTCCTTCGCCGATACCTGAGGATCCCCGCGAGGACGAGACCAATAAATCTTCAAAGGGGCCCCCCTCACCAGCGTTAAAAACTACGACCGATTCCGACGCGATAAACGACGCGATTAACGACGCGATTACCAACGGCGGCAACGAGGACGGAAAGGACTTTGGTGACAAGGAGGCCGCCAAAGACCAAGTTAAACACATTACCCAAGACCAACAAGAAGTAAGTAACGGTAGGTGTGAGAGTGAGGAGGATAAGGAACATAGGGCCGATGGTGAGAGGGTGAACAAGCCAGACGAAGAGAAGAAGAAAAACGATTCTCGAGCCCCGAAGCCTGCTCCACCGAGGCAGGAAGAGGCCGCCACTACGACCAAACTCAGAGGAAAATCCAAGGCCACCGGACAAATGATGGGCGGATGGATTTGAAGAGGAATTTCTTTCAACCTTTCAAAATAAATTTAACGTCTCCCTTCCATTTTCATTATCTTTTTCGTTTTTACAAAATTATCTTAAACAACAATTAAGGTTACTTGTAATATTACTAAAATTGAGCTTGTGTAATTTACACACAGCCGCCGCACACGAGGCGCAAAAAAGATCTGCGATAAAATAATAGAGAAATTATTAGTCCCTCGATAATCGCGTAAAGGAATCAATTCTTTTCGAAACATTATTTTTTTTCACATCGCTCACCTTCCACCCGATTCCCTTGGACTATCCTTGTCCTTCGACTTTAAATGCCTTTCAATTTTCTTTTTCCTCGTATTCATCGATACTTTGTCGTTCTGCGAACAAGCAATAAATTTAACGAGCATTCGTCTTTTTATTAAAAATTTTACATTCTATAATCGTACCTCGACGAGTTGTCCGATTCTATACGAGCTCATGATCTTGTTAGCGTCGGAAGAATGACCGAAGTCGTCGAAGCCCGATGTCCCGTCTTTTCCCGCGTATTCCATCAAGAGTTCACCTCCCCCGGGATGCTGAAACGGCCATGTTTTTTCAACATGTTAAAACTTTTGTTTTTCGTAACTTCTGTAGGTAACTGATATTAGCACCATATCCAAATAATCCGTCACGTCGTAAACCGCATGCCTGATTACGATCCAGGCTCTTGCGTTCGATCGGCCGTTGTGCCTCGCGACATCTTCGAGGGTAAACCGCAACACCGGCATAATATCGTAGTACCAAGCTATCCGAGCACCGAAGCACAATATATTGCGCCCGCGCTTCGCGACAAGAGTCGTTATTAATATCGAAGATCGCGCAAACACGCAAAACTTATAGATAGTATACAATGAAAAAATTTAAGATTGCGTTCCACTGTGACGCCTCGGTATCGAACGGTCACCCCCGCACCTTACAAGGCAACCGAACAATCGTTATCGCCTCACGTAACGAGATCAGCATCATATTTTCGGAACGTGCGTCTCGACCCGCGGGTTATCGGTGATCAGTTATCAGTTATCAGCCGTTTGTCATCGGAGATCGAGGGAACGATGCTTAATCTCTCGATCTAGATTATCGATAGGGGATGCAATTGTTTAATCGTGTAGTAGTAGGCTATCAATTTCGTCAAATACATTTCCGTCAAAAAGTAACTGTGCGGGAGAAACACCATGTATCTTAAACTAGATATAGGTATGCACATATATCTTAAACACCATGTATCTTAAACTAGATATAGGTATGCACATATATATGTATATGCTTATAGAAGATTCTGTAAGGCTGCTTTCGATCGAATAATCGAAAAGTTAATAATAATATTAATAATAATAATAGATAGAATCCGCAAACACTTATTTTTTCTTCTATTCCTTCTATGGTTAAGCACACTGAAGCAAGCGACGGGTGATCAAAGTATTCCGTTTTTTTTTTTTTAACGTCATCTAGGGGAATCGTCATTTCCGATTAAAAAATTAGATTTTAAAGGCCCAAAAATCCCTCTTCAAAAAATGCATGGCTAAAATAACTCGCATTTTCGATATATATATTGTTGCGGTTAAGAAATTTTCCCGGATTAGCTGCTCTAATATGGGCCACGTGTATGGCATATGGGAGTGAATTCCGTAACTATACTGAATTCTTATAACTAATTTGTGGCCGGCTTAAATAGCTCAACCGGTTAATATTGATTAGTAGGCTAAAGTAGCTTAGCCGTAATTTGTGATTATGATTCAAACCAATTTTTTTCAATATTACTACTAAAACTTGTTTTGGATACTGACCACCGTGAAAATAAATTTGTGCGACAGGTGGGTTATTCCGTCGTCACCACCGTCGAAACCACCATTTAAAATGAATATCGTGGAATGGTGGGTTGCGTAGTGGTTCCGACAAAATATTTAGTAAACTTTTTGCACAAAACCACCGTGGTAAAAACCACCGTGAAAACACGGTGATTTTTGCAGAGGTCGGATATGCTAGGGTACCCGAGATCATTGCTGGAGCGGGTGGGCGGCGTCAGAGGGCGTAACGGCGGTGGAGTGGTAGACCGGACGATGAGCCTTGGAGATCTATGAAAAACGATAAGATTATCAGAGTCGCGAGCGACGTTCGTTTTTATTAAACTGAGAAATACATGACTGAATTATTTCGAAACCTTGCCCGATCCTACATTAATACGCTAGAGCCCCTTCCATTTTCATTTTCGAAAATCAATTGTCTGTGGAAGGGGCAAGGCAGTGAAAATTTGCCGCACGTTTACGTAGTCATCTTCAACAGCTTCTATAGGATTTCTTAATTACACTAGTTCAGCCAGAGAGACAGTTTCGACAATAGATGTTCCATGAAAATAAAATAGAAAATCGAGTGTACTCGAGCCCAAGCCACAGCGAGATAGAGAAGAAAAAAAAAAGAAAGTACCGTGGAGCGTGTATCGTACATTAAAACACTAAACCCCGATACAATGAATATGGGGAGTGCGACCCTCGTGCAGCTAACGTGGTTCAAGGTAGCGATGCATCAACCTAATTCCACCCACCGGCTGCGGATTGACCTTTTCGCTCGCTCGATACAGCAACCAGCAAACAGCCGTCGGTCGCTCAGAGAGATGCCAGACGAACCGCGACAACAAATTAGCGAACAACGCCAAAACGTGCATCCATAAGGGCCGCTACTCGCCTACCTAACGTGCCTTTCGTTGTCGCTCCATCTAAATTCAACTACCCGTAGGGTCGAGTATACTGCCTTTTCTATTTCTTTTTTTCAGCTGTATAGTCGATAAGTTGCCGATGGAACGCATGAAATGAGAAGAGGTTAGAAAAATTATTTTTTAACCGTATTATATTGTTGTTGTTGTTATATGATCGATTATCCCCTGTCGAGTCCGTCATAAATCGTTATAAACATTTACGTATTGTGACGCGATAACAATGCGCAGGTACTTGTACAAGTCAACTTAACAGTATCACAAGAACATCTTATGTTTGTTTTTTTATTCTCATTCGTTTTTCTCTTTCTTTTCATTTTTCATTTTCCTAGGGAACATGCCGCAATTTATTGGAATTGATTTTGTTATGTAATGTCGGACTCGTATTTAATATAATTATTCAATAGCGAGCGTTGCCCTCGAGAAATACAATTCGTCCCCACTGATTATGATTGTCGAGTCGTCTGGGAAATTCCCCTCTCTCCTGACCGTACACACACACACACACACGCACACACACACACACACACACACACACGCGCGCGCGCGCGCGCGCGCAAACAAACGTCTCATGTTGCCAGTGTAACTATTTGATGAGATGAATAAACAAGTTTTTTTTTCTTTTTCTCTTAGCCACATATATATTTACAACAGTCGTTTATTATGTACCCGGCGTTAAGGATGTTTGGGCCAAAACGCGTTTCTGTTCGATAGCTATAAAACATTGTTACTTTGCAGGCTGAATTACTTTGCAGATGCACACTGAATAGTTTGCAATTTTTTCAGATTTTTCGACCATGTAGTTTTTTATAGCGATGCTACATAACAAATCGTGTAAACGATTCGGATATCGGTCGGTAACGATTTTCTCCGCCGATTTCTATTAGATTCGAATAAAAAATCTACTACGGTGAAGAGACAGACTTGCTATGGTATCAGACAGATTGCGTCAAAATTTCAAGAAGATTCACCGTTTTGTTTCTGAGATATATTCAATAAACGAACGAATCTATTTCTGTCTACCCGCTTCCTTTTTCGGGGTTTTCCACTCACACACTGACTAACGCGATCACCGAATGGGAGACCCTCTCCCATTCCTCTCCCGCGATTTTGGCTCAAACATCCTTAACCTCGATAGTCGATATTACAATATTATTCGATATTATCCCAGTTACTACGGTGTTTTTTTCTCTATCGAATACTATATCTGACCGGACGACGGACAATCGAACGTATGACAGTTTCCCCGTCCGGAGGATCTGTTTCCCTGACGACTCGTCGTAAATACTCCGCTCACTGCCTCTAAATATTATTGTTTAGTAGAAAAAAAGATGACCCTACGAACGTCTGTAATTATATTTTGAAATATACAAGATAAAACGATACGGTATGAGAGGGGAGGGGATCGAATTATCGATATCATTGTCATGAGTCGGTTATTTCTCCGACTCGCAACGAGACATTCAAACGTACGATCGATGAACCGATGGCGCCTTGTTATTTTACAGTAATAGCAATTAATAGATGGTCTAACATTCACACGAATCTCTCGCTAGACAAATTTTTTCTTAATGATTTATTTATTTTGTAAAGATGTGGGGGTTGCCTGTATGCGTGTGTTGTGAGTGTTTATCTTTGTCGTACATTGTATATTATTCATTAATAATATTGAAAAACGCTTTCTGTATACATCTATTGAATGTTTCAACAACGCTGGCCCGTGCTCGTGCCAATCTTGCCATCGTAACGCTTTGCCCTTTGATGTTGACGAATGCACGATCCTAATTTTCCAATTTCAGTCATACAGTCATATTAGCCGAATCTAGATACATACACATTAATATGCACGCAATCCAGTCGTGTCGCTCGACGACCGCCGATGCGGTACGGTTTACATTGCTTTATCGGCTAATAATATCCCATTGATCAGATGCGCATCGCGAGTATACCGAGAAACACGTCT
Source organism: Amblyteles armatorius (assembly GCA_933228735.2). Lineage (NCBI taxonomy): Eukaryota > Metazoa > Arthropoda > Insecta > Hymenoptera > Ichneumonidae > Amblyteles > Amblyteles armatorius. The sequence goes on along the minus strand of OW121695.1, from coordinate 9,717,508 downwards.
GGCTGGATGCGCGTACATCGGATAAGGATCCGGCGTGCTGATAGTATTCGCTCGCTAAACTCGCTATTTTTGCGATCGAGATAATCACGTGATCGAACGTGCCATATCGATTCTCGTTCGCGATTTCGTTCACTCGCCGTAACCGTCTTTACAACTTACATAGATTATCCTACTAAGTATCTTGTTATCGAATTTAGGCTATTTATTTTCCTCGTCTCGATTGATCCGATTATCTACCCGGGTACAAGGTTGCAGTTTTAGAGTATTACATCGCTGTTTGGATCAAGACTGCAGCATCGCAGTCGATTTACCGATATTCTTTTGTTGCTCGACAGTTTGGATCTCTGCATAGCCCAAATGGATGGACACTCGAATCTATTTTTTTTTTTAATCGTCTCGTTGCCCATGTTAAGAGATAGAGATGGCGAGAGAGAGAGAGAGAGAGAGAGAGAGAGAGAGAGAGAGAGAGAGAGAGAGAGAGAGAGAGAGAGAGAGAGAGAGAGAGAGAGAGAGAGAGAGAGAGAGAGAGAGAGAGAGAGGGAGAGAGAGAGAGAGAGATCCTCAAGGCCGAACTCGTTACTTCGAGCCTACAATCGTCAATCTAATTATACTTATCCGTTAACAGTACGAAAAGTGTTTCTCATGGGCGGGAGGGGAGAGACTGTGTCGTGGTACATACGTTCCATTATTATACGCTTCGATAAATTGCCGATTTTCATATTTATTGGCTCATTCACTCGGCGAGGTGGACGAGGGGGGGGGGGGGGGGGCTCCTCTTAGCACCATACAGCAGGCCAAGATTATCTGGGTTAACTTTAATATATCAGTCCCGATGGATTCTCCCGGTAAGAGATTTTAGTACAAAGAGATAGTAATTGATAGTTGTTAGTACGCATATTTGTTATCATAATTGACATTTTGCGGCGCACTATCCGGCGTGTAGTAATAGACGTAATAATAACGATAATTGTTCGCTCCCGTCGAGCCGACTGTCCTCGCAACGGGTGTAATTTTTTTACGATTATGATTAGTGTCACTAACGAACGTTGCGTTGCTGTTTCGATCGCCGATCTCGTGGAACGTTATAGATACTCGACGATGTCGCACTTTATCGAGATGTTCGGACAGCTCGCCACACTAGCCCCGTAACCGCCCCTCGTACCGCTCTTATGTCTCTCGGTAAGAAGCTTCTGAAATATTGGCAATATCTCGAGATCCAGCAGTTCACCATCCGACACGGCGCTGTACATTTTTGAAAGATTCGCCGTTGAGCCACTGGCTCCCGTGGCGCTTCCCGGCATTCCGGTCGCGCCTGGGACGATGGCTACACCGCCGGCTCTGTGGCTCACGGCGGATCCGTTATTGGCCCCGCCTCGGGGATTGGTGCTGCCGAATTTACTGTTGTGTATCGTCGCAACGTTCGGCGTACTTTGCACATACTCGAGGCGCGCCTGCTGTCGGAGCTTCGACTCGATGTGCCTGCACTCGCGGATCTTGCGAGCCTGGGCTCTATGACGACATTCCCCCGACGATATCGAGCCCTGGTGACCCGTAGAGCCTCTCGATCTCGTCGACTTCTCTCTCGAACGCTCCGAGACCGAGCGCTGAATTATCGTCGCCATGGAGTCCTCGTATTTTTCTGACGATTCAGAAACAAATATTTAAAAAGTAGTAAATACAAGGTAAATACTGCATGCGAATACCCGTGCATGGAGTACAGCCGTAGCGAACACAGCGACCGTGAAAAGCGACTTGAGAAGCGACCCTAAAAGCGACGGTCGTTTTGTGCCAAAAATTAACCACACTGATGACCGCCGAAACGGCTACTCTAGCGACATTCTTTTGACCCATTTTAGCAGTGAAGTTTGTTTGATTGGCGACCGAACAAACGACCGTAAAAGCAACCGTCCGGATATGAGATTTTTTACGACCGGGAGGGCCTTTGCTGGACGATTGCTTTTACGATCGTTTGTTCGGTCGCCAATCAAACAGACGACTTCATTGTCGAAACGCGGCAACAAAATTAGTCGCCAGAGCGGTCGCTTTGGCGGTCATTAGTGTCGTTAATTTTTTGCGCAAAACAACGATCCCTTTTAGGGTCACCGCTTCGGTCGCTCGATATGCCAGGGAGAATGGGATTGGAGATATGACGAACCAGTATCGGAGTAACTGGCGTTGACCATCGTCGGAACGCTCGGCGAACTGGCATTTTTTCCACTCTCGTACTGAGTCGGATTCTTCTGCGGGGCTTCGACGGACCCGTTGGATATAAAATGGCCGTGGACCCGTCCACCCCCGTGTTTCTCGCATCTGTATCCCGTCCCGGTGAACGGTCGTCTGTGGCCGCACTCACCGATAACGTAAGCCCGTTCGAACGTACCGAGAGACTCCTCGATCGCTTCCGCTCTCGAAACATTCTCCGTAGAGATATAGCTTATCGTATTTGCCGGAACACTCGTCCTTCGTTTTTCAAAGAGCTCGTGATGGGAGTGCGTCAACCCATTGTTCTTCACCGAAGATCTCCGTTTCGAGGATATCGGATGGGGTCCGCCCAGACTCACGGATCCTGTTGGAAGAAATGGAGACAGAAATGGAGTTGGGTGTACTCGCGTTGGTTTAGTTACTTATCGTCTAGTCGGTAAACAAAAAAAATATTTGTAGATTTATCAGGCATCTCTTTCCATAAAGATTCGCATGAAATAAAATGACAATTGTCTCAGGACGTATTGAAAAGTACTTGTACTCATAAATAAAACGAATGTGTGTAATGAAATATGATGTATTATATTGTATGTTCGCTAATAACTGTGCTGTTAATTTGAAGATAGATATTAAACTAACAAAAATTAACAACTTTCACAATTATTTTGTTTAATTAAATATTTTCTTTTTTCCTTTTCAACGAACACTATTTATAACTTTAAAAAAAAAGGTAAATTTAACGAAACAATGATTGTCGACGTTTGTGGAGGGGAAATGTTTGTCGAATGTTCGAATCATCGTTTATCGTGTACACTACGAAAAACTGACCGGTGTGGCGATGTTTCGGAACGAATTGCGACGGCGGCGGAAGTATCGCCTGTTCGAGATAGCTTTGTTCCTCGAGCTGACCGAAGGAGACGTTCTTGATGGGCGGCGGGGTGGGCAATCGGGCTCTCCTGTTCGCCGGAGAATCCTCTTTCGTCCTCTGACTCTTGGCCTCCCGCGGTATCTCGGTCTCCTCGAGAACGATCGATTCTTCCGACTCCTCGACGGTTTCCGGCATGAAATCGACGTTTGTTTTTCCGCCGTCCGATCGCCGATCCGGGCTCGGTTCGAGAAGGGGCTCACTCTCCCGTCCTGCATCGCTCGATCGCGATTTCCTTCGATCGCGCGTGATGTTGCTCGACTGGAGCGGCGAGAACTCGTTTTCCGATACCGCCGCTGACGGCGGACCTTTCGCTGTTTCCGGTACCAGAGGGACTCGCTCACTGTCGATCGCGATCGTTGGGGTCTTACCGACGGACGACTTCCTCCTTAATTCATACCAAATTCAACGTTAATTCAACGATTTATACTGGTCATTACATTTTTTATTTCTTCAAAATCACCATTGGAACATCGAAAGAACTATCGAAATAGGGAGAGCTAATGGGGATTCATCACATTTTAAGTACGATCGGTATATCATTTTTTGTTCATCTTGAACTCAATTGCTATCGCGGCTTTTTGCCCATCTAATCGGATTCCACGAGCAAGACAGTCCATTTAGATTTCGAATGTACCCACTTTGAGGCTTGCTGCTGGTCGCCGACGACACCAACGTTGACGTATTCACCCTCGGGTTGCGAAGCGGTCGTCGAATTGAGGCTGCACATGGACATCGAGACGTCCGTCGTCTCGGTCGTCATTGACGGACCTAAAACATCAACATTTATTTATTTAACAAAGAGGAACGATCACGAGCGGCAAAGTTTTTCATACGCAAGTGCAATTTTTCAGCTTCTGTTTATAGTATCTTCAGCTAGACAAAAACCCGTGTTTTCGAGTTCGATGAATCATTAATAGTCTATAATAATGCACTATAAAAAACGTGATGAAAAAAAAAAAAAATGTACAGCTGTGTGAGAATAGCATGAATAAGAAAATAAAAAATAAAAATAAAATCTGAATGCGTCAAAGCTTGTGTTTTTTTTCTTTTTCTTTTTTTCTTTCTATTTACTATTTTATCAAACCGTCGTCGATCGTGTCATGCCAATTTTAGGCTACGCGAGGTTTTATATATATGGCAGTTACGAGATTACGAGGCGGCACTTTAGTGTAAATGAACCAAATCAGTTGAGTAATAGTATACGACGTTTTCCATCACGTCGAGTACTAAAGAAAAATCGTTTGATGCAATTTTATTATCATGCATCAACTCTCCTGGTGTAATATATATATTCCCTTACACACTGACCTTTGCGATTGTGTGTACCATGCCGCTGGACAGTGGGCTCTAACACACAGAGTGTGGGATGAGAGAGAGTGAAGGACCAAACGCCTCACCGACTTTTAGCATTACCCCTCGCATGACGAAATTGTCATTTCGTCGAGCGATTGGGCACTTTTATTTGACAATATATAGAATCTTATGGTGAAAATTTGTTTTATTAAATTACCTTCTCTCTTGACGAAAGTCTCGGTTCGAGGAACCGTTAGCCTGTTCATGGCTGCTTGAGTCTCGGTGAACACTTCGTCGCCGAGTCTTCTCAGGAACATCTAATTAGAAGAAAAAAAATGATGTATCGAGACATTGTTAGTCGGATGTTTAATTAATTTTTAATGATAAATTGTTATGGTTAATAATTACGATTAAACTGGGCTCACTTGAATTTCGGATTCCCGTTCCAGGAGTTGCTTTTTGAATTTCTGATTCGCACTGGCAGCATCTTTGAGACGTTCCTCGAGTTCACTGACCGTCGAATCTCTGCGGGTCTTTGACATCGGCCTTAAAGTTGCCCGCGTCTTCTTGTCTATAGCACCCTGAGGATTTCTTCGCAACTCGATTAGCTGTAAAGGTGCAACGAGTTAGAGGACTGCCCTGTATCGATTACAACTGTCGGCAGGGAAACAATGAATTTCAAACCTTTGGCACGAAGACGAGGCACAAGGTGGCTGTGCTGCAAAAAATAATAAATATCGACAGCATGATGAACATAGTGTCTTGCTTATCGGCAAGTACAAAGCTGATTGGAACTCCCATGATGCACATTATTACGACATTGTACACACTCATGCCAACATATTTGCTGTCATTCAGTGCCGGAATGCTGACGTGTCTCGTTTCCCAGGCAAGGAAAGCACCGAAGATCTATTGTCGAGAACAAATACAAGATATTAATCTTGAAACTAACAAAAATTTATCTATATGACAATGATTCTGATGCTCACCATCAAAAGACCCTTGTAAGCGTAAATGCAACCGAGGTACACGTTCATTCTATTGCTTTGGCAGTACTCATTTTCCGGTATCATCATGATGTCTTCGCTAGAGGGATGAGGCTACTCCGGGAGGGATACGTTATCGATTAACGAGTTTTAACCTTTTGCGTGATTTAAAAAAAATCTAACTGTGCAACCTTAAAGTCGAAATGAAAATTAATAAATAATTATAAATAATAATAATAATAAACAATAATAAATTAATATTCGCAATGAGGGTGTCCACTCGATTAATATACGTTACACAATAAGGCAGAGAGATTGAGGAAGCATCGACTCACGTAAGGTTCCATTTGCTTTGTTTCTCTGTAAAACGGATCAGCTATCTGCCATGTGGTCATGATCGCTAAATCAATTACCAGCAGTACACCGACCACCATGAACAGCTGATAGTCCTTGATAACCTGTGGGTACGGAGGTAATTTTGTTGCTTTGTAAGTACCGTCCGATTAAACGGGTTTCCGATCAACTCTGTTTCTACAACTCACTTTTTTATTTAATTTCACATCGGTAAATATCGAGTGAACTCTCCACGTTTTTGAGAACATTGCGCCGAATGCAAGTGAAAAACCAGCCATCAGCAGCCACGCGCGTGCGGTACATATATAGGGGAAGGCAGTTACGCTTGACAATTGCGAGTCTAGACCGAGGACGATGACGCTGCTGAAGGTTAGCATACATCCGACGATAATGAGGTTGTTTAAATGCGGCGACGACATTTTTATGTACCTGACAAATCGATTATTATACAGAACACGATACAATAATTAAAAGGAACAACTGTGTCTCGAAGAAACAGGCAAGCCACATGAAAAGCAGTAAGTATATTCATAATATTTATACGTGACATACAACTTTTTGCCGGATATATCTATTGTGTTTATCGCTGTATTTTATACTTCCGACATATACTTCATTTCCATGGGGTTGCGTTTCAGATGGAGGCAAAAAGAGTAAAACGCTCGTAACCGAGATACCTCTGATTTCTGTATCTGACGTTGATGGCAAGAAATACAGCGGCTATGACTATACCGACGCTGGCCGTTGACACAAGGATCGAGTATATAGTGATGTTTACCGTCGAGTGTTGAATCACATGAACTGTTCGGTCCTTGGGGGGCGATCGGCCGCGCCATACCAGTGGCTGACCTCTGCTAAGGTCCAGCGTACCCGTTACACCGTCGTACTCGCCCACTTTGACCTCGCTGCCGCCTGAAATCGATTAACGGCTTGTGTCACGCGCTCGAACTATCCGTCGCTTTAATCTCTTATTTCTACACAACAACGATTAAGTAATCGCCTTCTGTTTCTGTTCTTTTTTTTCTCTCTAGTGAACAAATTTTGCTTTTGTAAAATTTAAAAATTTTACAAAAAAAATCAAATGTCTACAAGAAACTTCAACTTTTTAAAAATTATTTAAAAAAAATATAAACATCCTTTGAATGTCCCGAAAACATCGAAACATCGAAAAACGTTAAATTTTTATCGTTCGTTTTTTATCGTTATCAGAAGAAATTAATATTTCTGTGGTATCAAAAATCTCTCGACCGCAAAAATGTCAGTATATCAGATGGATACAGAAAACGTCGACACCAACACTCCGAATGTAGGCACATGACCAAACATATGACCCTGAATGGGCTGTACACCAATATATTCCTCCCTTGTAGCATAATATACTATTTTATTTTCTCACTCACTTTGAAACTGCTTCAGGAGAATATAGGCCTTTCTCTCGTTGTCATAGAAACGTACGGGCCCCTGTAAAATTTAATAGTTGCCAGCTTTATTTAAGGTTTTTTTTTTTTTTTGTCTCGACTCAAAGTCGGTGAACCAGAGTACAGAAAAAAAAACGAGTAGAGACGACGCGACTCACGGTAACGCCCTCGAAGCTCGTGTTTCTCAGGGCCTCGAGAAACAGCCTCTCCCAGAGAGGATCTCTATACTTGAAATCAGCGACCGTCTGGTTTCTCCGAAAGTGACGAATCCTTCTCGCAACGTGCTGTATCGCGAGTGCGACCGCCCATACACCGTCGTACGTGTATCCGTGAAATCTCGAGTATTCGCCGCTCCTCATCGAGTCATACTCGACTCGATACTCGTCTGGCGTCTGGGGATAACCGTTTACGGATAAGAACAGGGGAGAACGGGGCAACGATGAGCGGCGTGTAATGCCGAACATCTTTATTTATTTGTTCATTTTTTTTTTTTTTCAATTTACCGAGGCATCAACAACGATAATTAGTAGCGACCATTTGGAATAAAACAGTAAGAATAGTGTGCAGTTGCAAAAGAAAAAAGTTGCATAGAAATATGGCCACTTTTGAGCATAGTCGGGAAAAGAATAGCGTATGCCACTCGGGAGAAAATTGCGTATTTTCACCTCGTGTGAATTTTCAGATTCGCACGCTTCGCTCGCGCATCAAACTTGACACTCGGTGAAAAGACGCACTTTCCTCCCTCGTGTTATAATACACTCTGGAGGCTTGGCAGAGCTACCGAGCTACACTCGATGGACGCTCTCGCCGGAAGTTCCCCATCAGGATATTTTAATTCGCAACCCAGCGGCGTTTTACGCAAACTATGTGTGCGCAATGGAAAAGCGACCGTTGAGTGCTTTTCTATCGAATCGCAAAGAGCTCGAGTCGACCTGCGCTCGGACAGTCGGAATTGGCATCGAGGAGAAGTATTACAGAACGAGGGCTCAACTCACGATTCCGGAAACGGTGATCTGCTGTTCGGTGGACAGGGGAAGTAGGTCAGTCAAAATGGCGGCGTGAAGAGCCTCGGCGAGCTCGGAGGGGGCGCAACCACCCCCCGGTCGCAGCCACCACTCCTCGGCGTAAGTGCCCATTATCACCCACTGGTACTTTCTCCCGAACATACCGAATCTGGATGATGAGTGTTGACCATTAGAAGCGAAAAGACACGATAAAACGGTAAGAGCCAGTCAACGCCCGCAAAAGAGAAAGAAAAAACAATTTTAACGGACAAAGAATGTTCGGGACGAGTTCGAGGAGGACTCACTTGTAGGCCTCGCAGAATATCCGTCTAGCCCAGGCCTCGTTGAAATTTCCTAGAATTATCCTTACGTCCTTCTCCTTGAGCTTCTCCAGGGCCGAGGTTACTTCTGTAGCGAAGCTCTGCGTCTCAACGACCTCCATCTTGTTGTCATCGAGATCAGCAACCAGTCTGTTATGTGCCTGCAAGAGTAACACAAAGTTAGAAGTTTCAACGTGGAAATAAATTATATTTCAACCATAGCGAAAAACATATCAAACTTTTAAGAATCGGATATCCGTTAAACATTTCACTTTTATATTTTCCTTCGAATAAATATTTATTCGTGTTTTATTTATTTTTTTAACCATGCACAATAATAGTGCCGATAGAAATGGAAAAATGCATTTGGGCCATGCGTGCACTGTAGAACATGTAAATTATTTTATTATTAAATTATATTATATAAAATTATATTATTATTAAAACAATAATTTGGGTAACATTTTTTTGGATCACAATACTTTCTCTCTCATTACCGATTGAAAAAGCCTAGAATAATGTATAATAAGATTCTAAACACTCCTTGTCTATTTCCGGCGTCGATATAACGCGGGGACGCGTCACTTTGGGTTCCCGTCATTTCTACCGAGACAGTATTTTTTTTTTTTTTTTTTTCATATTTTCTCCACGCTGCCACGAAAACGTCGAGAGAGCTTGACGAAAGTGCGAGTCGCTCGGGGGCGGTACGTGGCTCTAATGGGAATGCAGCGTACAATGTATTTCAGTGGGAACGTCACCCCAACACGATCAGAACCGGCTCTGTGTAGCGTGAATTTGTTTGGTACAAAGCCCGACCGAGGAAATAACTTTGCACCCGTCGGTGCCATCATCCGGGGTCGCCTATAGACCACACGATTGACGAAACAAACGAAATATATTTATTTTCCTTATATCCGTATGTGAGTCGTTATCGCGTGCTCAGCGCCGTTTAGATTTTAACGATCCGAGGCGGTGAGAGAGAGAGAGAGAGAGAGAGAGAGAGAGAGAGAGAGAGAGAGGGAGGGTTGTCTTCCTTTTCGCCAGGAAATCGTATTTCCGTCGATAACTCTCCGAGAATTCCCAGTGGATATCTAACAGATGGATCTATCTAACTGAGTGGGGGCAAAACGGAACAACTGGACCTTTTTTTCGGAACATGAAAGAGGCTTAATTAATTAGTTGGATCAAACTCGCGTCAACGCATTCGGCTTATACGAGGTGAATCGCTTTGCTGTGCTCGTCGAGAATAATTATGGAAGGCGAATGTGGAAAGAGAGTGGGGTGGGTCTCGTCCAAGCGGAATAATGTATGTATGAGCCTTCGAAGATGTAATCGGGTTTAATTAAAGTCTGTGACCTAGAAACGGTTATATTAATCCGGAGGTTGTATGGTCTCGTTCGCTCCGGAGGAGTGAGATGGTGTATATGTATGGACGGAGTGGGTATACCTATGTGTCGCGGTGTCGCGGTGTCGCGATGTCGCGATGTCGCGATGTCGAGTGCTAAAACGATCAAGAGGGGGACGGGGGGGGGGGGGGGGGGGTAAGGAGAATAAATTTAAGCGCGCAAGATTTTGCCTCGTTCCATTCGCCATCCAAAGTACGAGCGGTACGAGTGGCTCCAGCAGCAGAAGAGCAAAGTACGAAACGACGTCGACGAACTCGTAAAATTCAACTATATCCTAGCGAGGATAAGGCGTATTCCGTTCCGAAAAGGGGAGAAAGAAAAAAAAAATGTATATAAAAAAATCCCTCTCGGCGATCGAGCGACGAAAGAAGCAGATACAATCTCAAAGCCCCCTTCTCCCTTTCTGCCCGCACGTTCGCTCAATAATTGCGAATATCCCGCGTACAAATCGATAATTATTACGGTGACAAGGCACTATCGCTTGTGGAACTCGAGGGTAAGCTACTCCTTTTTGTGGCTTGGTTAAGGATGTTTGGGCGATAATCGCGGGAGGGGAACGGGAGTGGGGCTCCGCTGACCGCGTTGTTCAGTGTGCGAGAGAGAAATGCAGACAAAGCAACCGGCTAAACAGACATAGAGTTTTTCATTTCTTGAATTTATCTCATAAACAAAATCGCGATTCTTCTTGAAATTTCAAACACAATCTTTCTTATTATCAGTATCCTCTTCGCTGTGGTACTTTTTTTTATTCGAATCTAACAGAAATCGACTTTAATCGGCATTACTAAAAAAAACTACATGGTCAAAAAAATCCGAAAAAATTGCAAACGATTCAGTGCGCTTGTGCCTGCACCCTGCACAGTAGCAATGTTTTATAGCGATCGAACAGAACCGCGTTTTGTCCCAGACATCCTTAAGCTGTTTTTCGAACATTAGCCTTAACACTGTGTGTACCGAGTCCTTGATGCGATTAAGTAAACTTATTTCGGCGTATGTACCTAGGTAGTGGGATCTCTGACATGTCGCTTCATGCGGAAAAAATTAAGCTGTACGAAGTAATAATCATACTCGACAAACAGTGCTCCCTCCTTAGGCTCGATCCAAAACACGAAATATCCCCGCCAAGGTAACGCGCCAGAAATTGCATGGTATCTTTATTTTCTATGGGAGCAGTGGCGGAATTAAGAATTTCAATCCTTCGTATGCCCAGCAAAGTTCTCGATCCATCGTCAGGTTAAATCAACGGAGAAGAGCTATTCGAATGTAACGTGTTAGCAATATCGATACTTACAAGAGCGTATCTTGGTTCGTTCTGGTACATGGTACCGACTCTCGTCCAGTTGAAGTGATTCAGAAGAGCCACCCTCGGGGCATTGAAAGCATTCTCCGATGGCACAACCCGGAAGAAATTCGGGAAGCTGTCGCTCGTAAACATTGGATGTGTGTCCGCATAACTCAGCTGCAAGCAGGACAAACAATTTTTATCACTCCCCGAACTGTACTTGTAAAAAAGGCTATCGTCTAGTTAAACAGTGTGAGGGAACTTAAAATTGCGAGGGAAAATATTGCCAGTGGCATCAAAAGGACTAATTTCTTTTTCAGGACACGAAAAACGATGTTTGACTTTTTTTGTTAACTTTGAGAAGAAGGCCCGTAACTGCTTTTAAGGACACTTTAGACTTTTCGGTCCGGTTGAAAATTTGGAATGCCATAGTTTATGTTTTGCTTGCGGTATGAGCCTGAAAGTGGAGAACCATCGACATAGCGATAATTTCGAGGTAAAGAACGAAGGGTGTTGATATTCGATAGCTATATAATTATGGGGTGAGGCACGATTTTCTAACGTCGAAAATCGCCCACGCGAAACCAACTTGAAATTTGTTATTTCGTTCGATTGATTCCTACCGATTAATTGTTGAGTTTGATAAACATTTGCTATTGCCGTTTCACAATATTTGATCGTTTCGAAGAATGTATGTAAGCACTTCGACTCGAGCAAATTTTCAGCCAATGGGATACAACTTTATGAATAAAAAAAAAAGAAGTTCACGAAATGCCCATTCAATATCATCCATCAAATGTCCATACAGAATTGCATTAAAAACTCACTACTATAATGCAAAATTAAGTACATTATACGAAAGAAATTACTACATTTTTTAATTGTTCATATCAATCTGAATATGCAATTTGTGAAATAACTTGAAAAATATAATATACAGGATTTTTCTCGCTGCGACGGATAGAACCGCAGACGTTAACATTTAAAGACCAGGGCACACTTGCTTTTCGAGAAAAAAAAGTCATCGGCATAATTTATAAAACGAAAATATTTTGGGTAAATAAAAAAATTCGTGTCCCTCCTTTTCGTATACAATTAACGAAAAAAGTTTCATATTCGATTCGAAGAGATAATCGGTTAAATAACAGCCAAATTGCTGATATACGAACGAGTACAGAGTAATATAAAAATAATACATTCTCGAATATATTTTCGAATGTACCTACTTCATTTCCACGGGGGAAAGATTCACACAGTGCCCGTCTACTACGCAACCTTCGAATCATCTACGAATACCGTAAAAGAGATAACATGCTATACGAGTCCATTAGTGCCATCGCTGTGGCTCAAGTTTCCACTACTTCGTCATGTGTACTCGAGAGTGCTCGAAGTTTCAAACTCGTAGAGAATCGATGAGCTTGCAACTAACGAACACTAACGAGGATTCTATATGTAATTTACGAGTATCTGTGTTGTATCTTGTAGTAAAGTGTTCAGGGTGAAGTGTATTTGTGCGTCCTATGGATGATACTCGACGGTGTTAAGATCCTTGAGGGTATGCGATGTGATTATGGAATTAATGACACTGGACTATCGAGTGCTGCTTGAACAATTACAATAGAAGAGGAGAGGTTTACATTTATAATTATCCTTTTGATTGAGCCTGCAACGCGATCTTGCATTGACTCAAGCATGTCGGCACGACGATAATAGTGGTCTGAAACTTTACTAATTGAGTTGTAAAATTGGCTAATTGCAATTGTTGCGGATATATATATGTTGTGTGTGTACAGAGAGAGAGAGAGAGAGAGAGAGAGAGAGAGAGAGAGACTGAAGATGTCCTTCTCGGTCCATTCTCTCCAGTTCGTCCTCCTCTAGAGATACAAAGTTAAAGCCATCCTAGCCGACCGCAACCGCGTGATTAAATCACGGTTGACTCGATGGTTTTGCGGGTGGCATCGTTTATTCATGTATCTCTGTTGGCAGGTTAAGCGCGCATACCCAGGGGACGCCGCTTCAACGCTCTATGGATTTTGCGAGACCAGCGTGTGTAGCTAACAGGAACGCGCATTCTGAATCAGCACTTCCGCGGGACGCCCGACCCAGGGATTCAAGACTCGTACCGAACTACCCCTGCGCCTATGCCCGGGGCCTATTCCCAAAGAAGCACGATCACTTTTTCTTTCTTCGTAGAAGAAGCTTTGTTTTGGTATTTCAAAAAATCGAGATTTTAATGAAAATGTATTCAGAATATTCCAAAACGTCGAAAAATGACATTTAGAAAAAATATCCGGACCTATGCGTGGGTGTATCAGACACGAAAAATTTAAACCGTTGTAACTCAAGAATGCCTCGACTGAAATGCCACACACAGTGTGTATGGTTAATAGTCGATATTTCTGCAATAATTCATTTAAACAACGTGCAGTTTTTTTTTGTAAAAAATATCTATCCGCGCTCTAGCCCTCACCATTTTTTTTTTTTTTTAGCTATCTGGCTAAAAACGCGTACAAAGGTGGAATATGATCACCCGATGAAATGTCGCTCTGAAAAGTCGTGGGAATCGATCAAATCATTTACATGGTATGACACTTTTTTTTAATTCAATGAAAAATTAGTACTTCACTGCAGACGCAATTTTCCTCATTAAATGTCTATTAGTGAACAAAATACAGAATGGAATACAGAGTAGAATACGGTCCCGGCGCGACGGTTAACGAAAAAAGTTTTTTATGACACGTGCACGAAAAGTCCCGTGCCCTTTCGTGCCTGTTAAGTCTGGCTAAAGTGGCATTTTCTAGCAGAGGATGCGTAAAAAATGCTGTACATACGATTTTACACGCTAGTTTCTTTTTCGCACACTTTTTCACACTCTAGCTACTTTTGCGCACACTTTTTTAACACTGTAGTTACTGTCGCGTATACTTATCTGGCACTGTAGCTATTTTCCTGGACGGACTTTACAGGCACGAAAAGCGGGAATTTCGTGCACTTGTCACAAAAAGTAGTATGCGATACTTGTACGAAAAAGCGGTCTCCCGACGGCGGTTGGGAAGTCGGAACCCCTCGCCTTCTTTCCAGCTACAAACGTCACTCGGCTTCGCCTCGTGCTGTTGTAGCTCTCGATCCGGCTCGTGCAGCCAACTTGACAACCTTCGTCGAAAGATCGCTTTTCCGTACTAGTATCGCAAAGTACTATATCGGCAATTTTTATAGCCAATATTGCAAAAGGTAATAATTTTGTGTATTTTCAAGCAGCTATTTCTCTGCTTCCTGATGTCATAGCGGAAAAACCTCGGTGCCGATCATCCGCAACCACGTTCCGCATCGTGGTCGACGGCAAGAAATACACAGACGATGGATACGACTGGGTTGAAAAAGCTAGATAAATATCATTTGGATTTCTTGAATAAAAATCGAAAGGGCAAAAATAAAAATTCAGAAGCACATAATTCCACCTATTCTTTCGCGCCGAGCACAGATCCGAAAAAGTGAAGCGCGACGTTCGTGTATTTTTTCGACTGGTCGTTTTGCATAAAAGTGAAACACGACGTTGACGACGAAAAAAGTTGAAAATTTAAATTTTCATGTCGCCTTCTCATGGTGTTTATGAGCGACGCTTCCTTTGTGAGGAATAAAAAAAACACAGAAAATGCTTTCTCATAAAAAAAGCTTCGCGAATTAAGGAACAATATGAGAACGCGGTATGAAAATTTCAACTTTTATGAGAAAACGATTTGAAAAATTCAATTACCAACTTTTCAACACTTTAACAGTCTCTGTCCGCGCTTCAGGTCATGCGAGCGCATAAATATTAAAAAAAAAAAAATTCCGTCAAACCTTGGAAAATATCCCTGTCAGTATCCGATTCCGCGAAAGAACGAAACTCTCCTCTCCTACCGGAATTACATACACTTTAATCTATCAGAGTCTATTTTATCGCACGGTGAAAATACACATTGAACAAACAAGATGGATAATGTCTCGATGATGAATAAACACTACCGTCCTCGCTCCTTTTGATGTACCCCACTTAACTTGTTTAATTGTGGTATATGTAACGCTACCCAGTACTGCCGGCGATGATAGTTGCTCAAGAATATTTTAACTCTTCTTTTTTCTTTTTTTTTTTTTTTCTGCGGCCATACCAGTGGCCTAAAGGCCATAGGTCATTCTTTTTAAAAAGTCGTAAAATCGAGAGTTTCCAGAAAATATCGTAGCCCACATTTTTATTAAAATAGATACGATAAAATGGGAGTAACTGACCTGGGTAAGGCGCCAATGCTTGGACGCTTTGGCTATTGGATCCGTGACCTGTGTGCACGCAGCCCCGAAGAGCATCACTTTGTGCGGTCCGCTGTGCATCATGTCGAAGAAGGCCTTGACTCCAACGGCTGCGTTGCACTGAAAGCATACGTGATTACATTCCATCGATGTTACATGAAGCTCGAGCATTGGGTAATCATTGGAGATACTTGAATTTTTCAAAATAGTTGTGAAACTATTAAAGAATGTAATTTTTGTTAACCCGTCAATTATATCATTGGAGTAACTACGATGCCATTTTTTCTCCCCTGTTTGTCGACACGCGTGACGGTCATGTGGAATAAAAATGTAGGACCAATACCTCGCGCTCGTTTTAAATATTTAATTGTCAAGTCGCACGGTTGCCAATAGGAGTTATAATAGCAGGTCAGCGAAGGAGAGGACATTTGTAGACGAGTGAGCATTGGCAGAATGAACTTTGGCACGAGATACGAGCTCCGATCTCGCGACCTTACCCTTCGTTCATATATACAGAGTATGTGTAGTAGCAGTGGTGGTAGTAGTAGTAGTAGTAGTAGTAGTAGTAGTAGTAGTAGTAGTAGTAGTAGTAGTACTTGGAACGCTTTGACATTGTATGGAGAGCATGTGCATGTGCATGTAAATTTATGGGGGCGTACACCTGCCGCGAATTATTGCGGTCTCGGGCGAAGAGTTGTGTCGCCCGGAGCACCGAGTCAATACCCGCGCCGCGAGGATAGTGATAATTCCAGTGTTAACCAGTCCCCAATTAACAGTGAGCCCGACTAATATGGCTGTACGCATAGTCTATTGACAAAATTGTACATGTAGCTTCTAAAGATTTTTGAACAAACGCCGAATCTGTTAAATGTATTTTCAGAAAACGAACAGCTTCAAATTGGCGAACGGGGTTGCCTTCGGCAACATGGGACAATGCCCTAGGTCCCAATCTAATTTTAAAAAATGTTAATTTCCGAACAAATTGGAATAGTAAATCTCCCGTTTCGAGCGATTTCTCTCGTGCAGTCTGCAGTCTGCAGTCTGCAATCGCGACGTGTACCGACACGTTCACACCCCGTCACTTTTATCCCTGACTCTACTCTTTAAACTAACTGCTCCGCGTTAGTTTAAAGGCGTTAATAATGTTTGTGAATAGTCGTGGAGAAACGCCGATGGATAAATGTTAATTCCGTCTCTGCCCCGCTATCGGGGCCGAATGACACTCGCAGCCGACGCGTAACTGCGATGATACGCGGACCAATATACAAGAAGAGCAGGCTCGTCACCCAAGGCGAATTCGAAGAGCCTTTGCACAATCGAGGCCGGAGGCACGACCCACTGGAAGAAACAAGCCCCAAGTGTTCCATAGAGGATCACCGTTTCGAGGATCGCAGGAGAGGGTAGCTAGAAAATAAAAAAGGAGGGATATTGCATGCACTTGTTGCTTTACTCGCAGGTGGCATCAGAAGTCGCCTCGCGTGCACTCTCAGGTTTCTATCTATATTGCAAGCTGCATTTTGCAAGCTGACTTCTTTCCGATGATTCGCATGAGATTACAGTTTAGTTTCTTGAGAGCTGTTTATGTTTCCTGTCTCGGGAGCATATGGCCTCCGTCGTTCTTCAAAGTTGAGCCTCGAGCGCGCAGATTTTTGTGGTACGCGAGCAGGAGTTAGCAGCGTTAATGTGGCCGCAAATATCGACGTCAGGTAAATTCTATAGAGTTCCGGCTCGTAATAAATTGGGCCGACAGCCGGCGAAATATGAACGCCTGACAACCCTTTAGAGATGCTTGATGCTTCACTCATCGCGATCATAAACTTTTCACGTTCAGCGAAAGTCGATGCTCTTAATTCGATTGTTGGCGAGGGGACTGATCGTCACGTGCCCGTTCGTACCGTAAAGATAAAGGGACCGCCGAAGCCGTCAATGTCGGATAAGGTGCTCTCATTCATTCGTAAAAACAACGCGTGCTATCAGGCGTTCCAAAGGTCTCATTCTGCGCGTTTGGCATCGGCGTTTCGGCAATGCAAGCTCTTCCGGGGGCGGGTGAAGCGTCTCATTGAGAATAATAAAGCCGCGAATCTGCTGTCCCGCTTCGAAGATGCCAATAATTTGCGGCTCGTTTGGGCTGATATCGAAAGGCTGGGCTTAACAAGATCGGTTGGTCATGCGCTGCCGCTAGATCAAGACTTGCATGGGCTTAATAATTATTACGTCTCGGCGGCGCGAAGTTCGCCACTGCCAGGAATTTTCGAGTTGTCGAAGATCTTCGAAGAAGTCGCTGATGGCAAGGTGTGTGCAGATCGTCGGGTTTGTTTTGCATTGGTTATGGCGGAGCTTGTAAAAAAAGGCAATTGGGCGTATTACTATCAGGTCTGCGGGCCGGATAGCTTGCCCATTCAGTTCTTCAAGCTGTTTGGTTCTGCTATTTGCCGATTACTGTGCACCTGTTTAATTTTTCCTTGCGAAGCGGTGAGTACCCGTCGATCTGGAAGCGTTCCTATGTAATGCCGCTTCGCAAGGTCCCCTCTCCTGTTGCCCGTTCCGATTATTGGCCTGTTTGTTTATATTGTATTCTGTTAGTAAAAGTGTGCGTTATCTAGCAGCGTCGGCGGTGTTTAAGGTGGCTCTGTCTTCGCAACTGTCGCTTGTTTTTCATGGGGGTTTCATTTTACAAGTCCTTGCGTCTGGGAGTGTGTAGCTTTTTTAGAAACTGGCTGCGTTTCAGGTAAATCTCAACAACTCGGCGTCATGTGTACCGTACTGACTCGCTTTCCGTTGCTTCTTTTAGAACCACCGCGTTTCAAAGGTCGTTGTCGTGGGTTTGAAGTTCTGGAATTCGCTATCATGGGCGATGACTGGTGCGTCTGTGCTAGAGCTTGTTCACGGCGTTTGCTGTCGGTATTTGACGGCGGAGGGGGAGCGTGACGGGATTGAGCTACTATAGCTTTTAGTCATCGCATATTTATTATTACGTGCACTCCGTTGATGTGTAGTCCCGGTCGAATGTTGAAGGTGTTACCGATGTGACATATGCTTTATATGAGTGTGTAACTGTAATCTCATGCGAATCATGATTGTTGCTAAATGCGTCATACGATTATCGCTTATTGTTTAATGCGCTTTTGGGATTGCCTCTTTGTTTGAATAATTTGTATCTCATCTTCGCTCTCAAGGGACGCTGTGCTAGAGCTTCATTTTTAATTAATAATAATGATAATAATAATAATAATAATAATAATAATAATAATAATAATAATAATAATAATAATAATAATAATAATAATAATAATAATAATAATAATAATAATAATAATAATAATAATAATAATAATTATTATTATTATCATTATTATTAGTATTACAATAATAATAATCATCATCATCATCATCATAAACGAGGTTCATAAATAATAGTTAAATGTTATTGCCTAACGAAATCGTATTGTATTAAAATATCTTCTCGCCCATACCGCTATATTCACGGGAAGATATAATACACGGAATACGAGGACAAGCGGAGTTACATGTTTTCAACGTCTGCGAGTCGACCACGCACGCGAGACACCCGTTACAACGTTAATAATCGCGTGTTACTCGGACATAAATAAAATGGCGTGTGGCCTGGGGTCTGGAAATCGTGACGCTACGCCACCCTTTCCCTCTTTCACTTATCCTATACGTTTCACGTATTTCTATATGTAGTTGCTGTTGTCAGTGCGTATCCGTCACTACGCGCGGCGAAAGCGCTCAACGATGGGTGGTCAAGGAAAACTAGAAACACTCGGCGGTGAACACGAGCCAATTAACGTTCGGTATAAAGTGTCGCGTGAGGACCGACGGGAGCTAGCAATCCGAGTGAGCAAGGGAACGAGTTTCCTTCAATGCGAGTACTATACACCAAACGTAATAATAGAGAGACTTTTTTTTTTTTTTTTTTTTTTTTTTACTATCGTCACTCTTGTCATATTTCGCTGGGTGTACATTTTTCTGTCGCGTGAGACGACCGACCAATTATACTAATGACATTAGGAGTGTCCATGTCAGGTACATGTGAGAGAGAATGAACGAAAGAAGTGATTTATTGTACGAAGGCACCAAGGTTCCTTTAGGCACATACAGAAAAATAGAAATAATAATGGACTTAAACAAAAATTGACAAAACTAAAAATTATTATTATTATTATATATAATAAAGTTGGGGAGGTCATCCATGGGTTCCTAACGAACGCTCGATTTCGAGAATCTAGTGTTTTACCATCTGTCATCTGTCAAAATGTCACCTCGACAGTTCTTAACCCTGTTAAATAATCTGCGTATCATTGACGTGCCAGGAAAGGTTAGAATATTCTGATTGGCATTTGAAACTTTATTTTGAATATAAAATATCCGCGGGATGTTGTCTATTGATGTGTGAGGATGAATCGAACCTCTTGGGATTCGTGTCTATAGGTAGTCATATGTTTTTCGTAGTCAGTGGTTTTTCAATTAGTTCCTGTGACAGTTTTGACAGTCTGTTCTAAGACGTCTGAACGAATAGACGTGCGGCTATTCTGTTAAAATATTCTGATTAGCATTTGAATCTTTGTTTTAGATATAGCGGGTCATATTCGAAATGTATCCATATGTACACTCATATGTGTACTCGGTGTTTGTATATTGCATTCTGCTCCCTGTTCAGGATTTAGTTTTGACACAAATCTGTTCTGTTGCGTGATCATGATACGTCACTTCCGGTTTTTAAATCTTGGTTTTTGACCGGCGGTGACGTCACACCGGAAGTGCGTCATTTCCAGTTTGACAATCTAATTTTTCCATCGGAAATCTCTTTTTTCAAGCGCATCGATGACACATTTTCAATCTAACTTCGTCGGGGTCGATGTCTGTATGTAGTCAAATGTTTTTCGTAGTCAGTTGTTTTTCGACCAATCCCTGAGACAGTTGTGACAGTTCTGACTGAATTTAAAAAAACCCAACTCCCAATTAGCACGGAAATAATAAAATCCGAAAATCCTTCATCAATCTCATATGTTATATTCTCGAGATTTCCGTCGTTCATAACACGAAAGAATGAAATTTGAAAACCGTAAATCACTCTAATTTGCTACATTCTCGAGATTTCGGCGTTCATAACATATAAGAATGAAATTCGAAAACCAAAAATCACTCCAATTTTCCATTCCTAGAATTGAATGTTTTCAATTCTTGTTTTCCTAGAAGCCACATGAATGTTTTCAATTTTTGTTTTCCTAGAAGCCCCATGAACACTTTTCAATTTTCCGTTTTTCACATTTTTTTTGTATTTTGTACTGTAATTTTGATTCAACCCAGTGGACGGTGATTATCAACGGAGCACAAGCAAAAAAGTTGTCGTTAAACGTAACGAGGATTGGAATTATTGGCGGGCGTGGACTAACAACCGTTCACTGATAGTTCGAGAGGAGAACTAACTGAAGGGAAAACGTCACGTTCGGTTTGAAAATCTCATTTTTCTACTTCCAGTTTGAATACATAATATTTCGTTAATTCGCATTTTCATTATGAGGGGAATTAGAAAAATTATACACAGCGTATCTCCACGCGGATGTACACGGACATCCCTGAGTTAATTGAAAATTTATTCTCTGTATTCAAGTTGGTTTTAGAGAACTCCGCAACAACGGGATGACAGGGATTGCCTACATGTATGAAGCACATACAGATAAGCTATCAGCGAGAGAATCGATAAGGAGATGTCAATCAGAAAGATAAAGACGCGAGTCTATAAATCTAAAATGTGATTACGAGGATTGAGAAAAAACGTTACTCAATTCAAATGATTAATCTGCCTCGTTACTATTAGAAGCGATTTATTTTTTATACATTCACATCGATACTTAACCCTTTATAAGTCGCACGGCCCGAAACCGTACCGAAACGGGACTAACGGACGCGGAGTGGGGGTCACGTGTTGCCACAGCAGCGCCTGAGAGTTGGGATAGAGGTGTGACTTATAAAGGGTTAAATCCTGGTGGAAATTTTCAAGCATTTGGCCCTGGCGAGTGCTTGACTTTCAATGCTTATAAAAAAAATTCAAATGTACTTTCTGCTACAGTTAACCCCGATCTCTCCGCTTGGTGAATAAATCGCTTACTTTGCAATAAACTATCTACTTATCTACTCAAAACGATACCTAATCCGTAGTTTCTTTTTTTTCTTCAATGCGGCATTCTCGTTATCGTATCATTGAAAATACGCAGCAGTGTTAGGGCTCGCTGGGGGTCTCGACGAACGGGAGAAGCGGGACGCTGGGGCGCCCCTTGTGCCACGACCTCGTCAAAATAAAGAAGAGAGGGACAGACGATGAAGGGAAAACATTGCTGGTAACAGCACTCTCGTGTCCAGCGAAGCGTCAGCCCGGAGGGGAGGACGAAGAAGAACAACCAGAGTCTCTCCGGAGCAGATTTTGTAAAAGAACGAGAAAAGTGAGATCGTCTGAATAGAAACAAAGAGAAAGTTATTTTGAGGGTGCGGAAAGAAAAATATTTCGCCGACGGGTAAAACTAATTGCAGACGAAACGTCGAGCTCTTCTAGGACGGTGAGAGCTCAAAGTGCCCGGTATAAATAAAGAAAGAAAGAGAGAAAGGAAGAAAGAAAGAGAGAGAGAGAGAGAGAGAGAGAGATTGATTGATGTTATTTATTAATGCCTCTGTAACACTTTGAGGCAAAATACCATTAGAGCAACGAAGGAGCTTAAACTAATCACTAAAAAACAGAATAGAATGTAATGAGAAATAACTGAAATAAAACTGTGTGAAATAAAGATATAATACAGCAAAGAAAAAAGTATAAAATAAAATATGATTGCGGTATGAAAACTTAACGCAGGTTGATACTTACAACTAAAATAAAAATAAGTTGGGTGTTTACAAAGGATCGACTTAGAGAAAATTATAGTCCTAGAGCATTACAAGTGCTAACCGGTGGATAAGGTAAAAAGAATAAAAACAGCAGAAAGAGCGAAGGCTCTACACAATGCTAGCCACCTCCTGAGCGAGAAGGTAGGCGAAGAGCTTACTTTTAAACACCGAGAGAGTCGGTCCCTCCGCACACTAACTACATCTATGTAGTTTGACGGAGGTAATTGTTGTATTTCTGTAATTAATGTAGACAACATAAAACATAGGCACTAAGACATGTTTTATGCAATCCCTCTATGCTTCTCCAGGCTTAATCGATACCATTATTATTATGGCCATATCATCCGTAGTGTCCGGGTGATGTGGGAGATAGCAAATATTTATTTATAGAGCTGCAATTGAATCACGCATCGAAAGTATCGAAAGTTCAGAGTGAATTACTTCAGTTCAATGTTTCTAGTATTGGTTACGACCAAAATTGAAAGGTTTTTTTTACTATAAACCTTCAATTTTCATCGTTTAGCAAATCATGGATATGTCACCCGGACTACAATACATGCATAAAAAAATGATCGAATTTCTCCACCAAGGAAATTGTCGGTTTTGGTTTTTAATGTGAAAAATCAAATGTCCGACATAACTGCCGGTCCAGTCGAGACTGGAGGTCTAATATATGAATGTAGATTTGTACATTGGACCGCAACGATTTGAAAGCCAACGCGCAAAGAGCTTTAATAAATCTTTGGACGGAATCCATGAGAACGAGGCTCGCGCCATTGTTGCCACGCACGCACGCACGCACGCACACTTACTCGTTGATCTGGATCGGGTCCGCAATAGGAATTTATATCGAGTTATTACGATACCAATTTCCAAGTGTGCTCCACCACAGGAAAACAACCCTCTCGGGGATGTCACAGTCACGCACCCTATTTGTCTCCCTTTCCCTCTCTAACTCTCTTGGACGGCATATAGATTTTGATATCCAGTCGTCCATCCTCTTTGCCTCGCTCTAACAGCCGCCGATTCCTAAGTATTGCAAACGGATTTATCAAGAGTACAAACAATGCTGTATCAAAGAAAAGCCGAATTATTCGGGAGTGAATTATTCGTCAGTTTTTTTCTTTCTAAAAACGGACTCGGTATCAAACGCAGTTTTCGCTCCTGACGAATCTTCGCTGCAAGAACTTCGTTCTCAATTGGGAGGGGAGAGGCTCCATCTCTCAACCGCCCTCGGGAATTCTCAAAAATG
This sequence comes from Amblyteles armatorius, assembly GCA_933228735.2. Taxonomy (NCBI): domain Eukaryota; kingdom Metazoa; phylum Arthropoda; class Insecta; order Hymenoptera; family Ichneumonidae; genus Amblyteles; species Amblyteles armatorius. Next base: position 9,693,879 of record OW121695.1, on the reverse strand, counting down.
CTACATATACCATTCCGCCCGACGGCGTCCTTTTCTGCCCCCCCCCCCCCCCTCGCATACCCATCGAGAAACTTAGAGGCAATTCGGTAAAACGTTATTCGTAAACTTTGCCAATAAATAAATCTCTATCTCTCTTTGAAAGAGTCACACGCGAATGGCCAGTCGAAGAGAAGCGGAAAAGAAAAGAACGAAACACGACACGAGACATGTTCCACTTTTGTAAAATGAACATGATAAACTTTAACGTTCTGTAGTTTCTTCCAGACTTGTATGTAACAAATATAGCGTGTAATTGCGATGGTTGATTGTATCTGCGGGTGTTGTGGTATTCGTCGGATATATACGTATGTAGTATTCAGAGAGCGAAAAGAAAATTATCTCGGTTACTCAGCCGTCATTCGACTGTCGAAAAAAGGATAAAGATCTCTGTCGGGTTCGCCGTTTACTGGGAAAACAGTAACAAATTTAATTGTCAATACCGAGGTCGCTCTTCCGGTGTTTCTCCGCTCGTTCTGTTTCGTTTATAAACCGGGCTGTACGAGGAAACGAGGGGGGCGTGCTCGAGCTCTTGAAGGAAATATCGGAGCAGCAGCTGAATAACCGAGACGGAAAGGAGTTGGACGGACTTTGTTTGCGTTATCAAATCCGCCGCAACTACCTTCCCGACCAGGGCAAGCGCATTTAACAGTGCTTCGGCCTTGTGCTATTTATCTTATCTATCGGGCGATGACTGCTGTAACAAACCGTCTACGCGTTTCGATTTATTACTTCCGCTACCGATATTATTGTACATTGTATGAGGTATTCCATCCGTTTTCGAAAGGTCAAAAACGCGACCCTGTCCAAAAAATTGTAATTCCGCATATGTACCCCTTGATGAAGGTACGTGTTTCACCTTTCTCATCTCCTTATAATGACTCGGCCAAGTACGCTGTTTTGTGTATTTTTCCCCCGTAGAACACACATACACGCACGCACGCATGCTAAAAATCGCCTGTCTGGACGTTTTAGACTATTTTAAGTATTGCGATATTAAAGACTCGATTTTGGCAGGCAATAATGGCAATTACTTATCATCCAAAGCTTGATGATTGGGACAAGCGCGCATGCCAATATTGGCAATATCGGTGCCGAGCTTCGCCCAACCATTAGCAACATCCGATCACCCTACATGGGATGCGAGAGGTTTCACTATACGATTAATATTTACGATCATTCGCTTAGTCACTGTTATGTATTCGCGGACGTGTTGACAAGAGCGAGATGACGATTCATCACGCGAACTGATAATTGAAAGTAAAGTTTTCCGCGATGCCGTGTATATCGGGTACTCCCTCCCCGGGATGGACTGGATTGTATAGAGCCATATTTATCCGGAGAATTAAATGAAACTATATATTTAACGCGGCCTCCAGCGGTTTCGTTTCTCACCTACTCGGGGAGATATTCGCACAGCGCTAACACTTCAAAATTCGCCGCCTCCGTCATCCTCTAGACATTTGTGACTGCACGAACCCGGCTTATTAAACCTCGAGCTTTATCTCGACCTTATTCGCGTGTAAAGCAACGAGCTTTGACACAGGGAAAGAGAGTAAGGTGTTGCACTGACAAAACGGAAAGAAATTGAAGGAATGCAGCTAAATTACGAGAAGAAAATATAAAATTTACGACAAAAACACACAAAATGTCACGTATTATTCTCGTATCGCAAGAATAATTTAACGAAATCGGAGCAAAGTCGGACTTTCCCTGACCAATTTTAAAAAATGTCACCAACCAGAGTGTACCTGTTAGATTTTCATACGCTTGACCGATCATCATGACCAAGAAAATCGCTATAATAGACAAAACATCCCATTGTCCCATTGTGCCTATCCCATTGTACCCCCATCCCATTATACCTCGGTATACCGTTCTGCCCCGCTCTCCCCGATGCAAACTTTGGTCCATGCAATAAATCTATAGTGTTCGACAGTACACAATATCAAGTTACATGAATTGGGGGGGTATACAAATAATTCGTCGAGAGAGGATCCGCCTACAGCGAGTGAATCGTCACTTACGATAAATCCCGCTCTAGATGGAATGTTATTTATGCGTACACCCCTCCAAAACGATTCGAACCGATGAATTCAAGAGTTTCAATAGAAGCGTGTTATTATGAGGAGGACGGGCAGAGCGCTCTCGGCGCACCTATACCCCAAGATAGTATCAATGAAAATCGTGAAAAGAAAATTACATCGGATCGGCAAGGGTTGAAGACGATCGATCGGAAATAATCAGGAACAGAGGCAATAATAATAATGACGCGGGCGAGAGCTCGATGGCTCGCGGGGAGCCAGAAGGAGCCAGAAGCGCAGTAAATTATACATAACATCCGCCTACATACATAGTACGGCCGGGAAAGAAACGTACCTGAAAACGGAGCGAGATTCTCGATGCGACGTGAAGCACGATACGAGACCCGCGGCCGGTTGCACCCGTTCGTTAACGATAGGTTATACTTGGAATGGGAATAAAGAGAGAGAGAGAGAGAGAGAGAGAGAGAGAGAGAGAGAGAGAGAGAGAGAGAGAGAGAGAGAGAGAGAGAGAGAGAGAGAGAGAGAGAGAGAGAGAGAGAGAGAGAGAGAGAGAGAGAGAGAGAGAGAGAGAGAGAGAGAGAGCAAGAGCGAGAGCGACAGCTCACCTTGACTCGGTCGCCATGCGGTATCGATCGCTCGAGTAAACTGGCTAATGCAATCCTTGAGCTCCACCTTTCTATCTCATTTAATCGTCTATAGCTCGGCTTTCCCTCACACGGATAGTCTGAGGAAGGAATCGACAGAGTGGGTATCGTTCCGCGTGAGATGCGTTATTATTGCGTTAACTGTTTTCTGTCCTGGCAGTCACTCATTCAGCTGTGACCTTACAGCTTTGAGATTAAGGACCTCCTCAATACTATGGGAACTACCGTCCCGGTTGACTTGGAAACTTTTTTTTTTTTTTTTTTTTTTTGTTCAAGAGGAAATGGAAGGTAAGGTCGTTTAACCGGTATCAGTTGATTTTCGCATCGTTAAAAACAAATTAATTACAAGATTTTTATTTGCCAACTGGCTCGATTGAGATGCTCTCTAAAAGATATTCATGTGATTTCTGACGATTAATAAAGAAAATATGACTGACCTCGGTATCGTTCCACCACATGTGTAGCCTATAATTTCTCAAGACTATAGGGCTCTCGTTGATGTGATCGACGGCAAGCTTAACCGACGGCATTACACCGCGTCCCAGATGACTCTCGGGCACATGACGACCGTAAGGAAAAAATCCAGCGATGTAAACGTCGTGTCTCTTAACACCACCGAGATTAATCGGCTTTTGTCCGGCGCACGTGAAAATGGCATCGAGACACAGCATGGCGACGACAAGGTGGGCGCAGAAGCTACGCCACCCCCCGCGCGACCATCCGGCACGATCCCGTTTATTTAGACCGGCTGCCATTTTACGCCGACTACGGGAGATCGCTCGATGTCACCGATCAATCCAATCTCACCGAAACATCAAAAAATTTTGGCAGATGACCGTTGAAAACTTTTTCTTCTTTATCGTCGTACTTCTCGTCGTTTTTGTCCCCGGACATCGCGACTTTGTCCTCTTCTCGTTGATTCCCGTGGGCGCCGTTGGTAACATCGTCGTCATCTTTCGCGTTTTACTCGTCGTTCACGCAACACACTCGGAAACCCCGTCTCTGTACAATTTCATCGATAATCGTAGTCGCTGTATCGGTGAAACTTGTAGCGATCCCTTGGTCGACAAGCTAAACGGACTCGACTTGTCATTTCTCACCCGTACAGAACACGAGTAAGAGAGCACGAGTGTCGACCAGAATTTTTCCCCTTTCACCGATTTTCCAATCTAATTACTGTGGCTCGTCGCTTCTGCTCGATTTACCTGGCTCGGCGTTCTCTCCATTCTTCCCAGCCGCAACGACACTTTCCCATTTATGCCACTCGACGTCAACACCTGAAACAACGAAATACACATATATATATATGTATATATACAGATATTTAATTATAATAATCAATCGTGTATAATCATATATGATTATACTTAATGGGTTTGAAATTAGTTTATGTCCATTGTGCTTCGAACCGGCCGGCAAGAGGCAAGAGGCAACGGCTGGCAATTTTATCACGATTTTTTCGGTATCGAGCGATCTCGAGACGCTCCATGTGTACCTAGCAAAATATCGCTAATAGATTGTCCAGATACTCTGCCGGAGAAGAGTCATAACGCTTTAAAGCTTTTGCGCTACAATCTATGAGGGGGATGGAATCCTCGGCTTGCCGGCCGCCTGTATCCCGGTCGCGGCCCCGACGCAACGCTGCCCTCAAACTTCGCTCCGACTAAACAATCTGTCATTGCCATTCCAGTTAATTGAAAAATAATCAATTACCGAGAACACGTAGCGAAAACGATTCTATTTTTTCTAGGCTTTTAAATCGATACTACCTACACCGAAATTAACCCCTCGAGCCTGCAATTGCTAAGCGTTTGCCGTTAAAGAAAAAAAAAATGTACACCGAAAAAAAGGTTTGGTAATATCAAACTAAGCTGCGGTTGCGGGTGGCGAAAGAAATACTTGGTAGATTGAACAAAATTTTTGTTAAATCCAAGTAACTATTTGTCGAAGCAACTAAATATTCGGTCAAACGACTAAGTATTCGTTCGATCAACTAAATATTTATTTCAATCGACCAAATATTTATTTCGCCACCCGCAACCGCAGCTTAGTTTGATATTACCAAACCTTTTTTTCGGTGTATAACTGTATACAGTTGTGGCTAGTTGTCTCGGTGCATTGTAAAGACGAGCAAATAAAAAATTTACAGGTAACAACAGCCTCGAAGTGTCCAGTGTATTATTTGCAAATAATAGGAGAGAAAACGCACTTGGTATCGGCAGTGGGAGATATTGCGCACATTTTGCATATGCGTTAGCGCACTACGACGCTGTGACTCAGACCGACATATCGTCGTCGGCGGTTACATATACAGGTAGAAGGAGTAATTGCGGTGCGCCTCCTGTTAAGCCCCATCGTGATATTGTGTTGCCGCTATGGATTCGATGCATTCGATATACATATATGAATGTAAGGATTCTCTCCTACAGCTTAGAGCACGTCCAATACCGCAAACTTTACATCGCGATGGGCTTTGTTACATAGGTGTAATAACCCAACTGTACGCATGTGGGTACAGTACCTGACCAATCACTCACGGAGTTTTAGTTCAAATAATATAACGAGTCTCACAATTTATTACTGCCCGATGAACGGCATTATAGGAGTAATAATTATATAGGCTTATTAATGGCACAGCAAACAAGTACATAATCAAGCTGATTTATTCACCAAACATTATTCAATGTTCGATTTTGTTATTGTTTTATTGTCTTCAAAATTTCGAGTCCTCGTTCATCCGAACAATTAAATAAATGCATTACTCGACGTATGAATTATGTAATTTTTCCAAAACTATACACGATCGTGTACATTAATATACGAAGGAATTAACGGAATTTACATTTTAATAATATTGGCGCTCTTGCTCGACGACAGCTTGTGTGTCCCATGCGATTCTCCGTCGCGTACACATGCCGGACAACGGTCGATTCGTTATCGTACATGTACGTATGTAAATCCGATATCGGTTTATTTCCGGAAAATTTCATTCGGTAAGCCGTGAGAGAGAAAGTGGCCTGCGATGGAGTCTCGTTTAAATATTTTCTCCCATCCACCTCGAGAATCGATGCGTCCACTTGCCTCAAACATTGTTTCCGGTTATCCATTTCGATGTTGAGCCTGCCCGTTTTTTTCGCCGCTCCCTCACGTTTATACAGCGGTAGGCGATGTAGAGCGACCGACTGCGATAGGTATAGCATAACTCTCTCTCCTGCACCTTCGAGTGAACAATAGCTCAATCATAGGACAATGCACAATCACACTTTGGCTCTGTGCTGGGAGTGTCGAGTTGGAGCGGCAAACTTGGGTCAACTTGACAACTCGCGATGTTCAAACAGGATTCCAGTATCGACAGAGCTAGTTTCTCATCGTTCGACTCGGGAAGTTAGACGAGTCTTGACAAAGCGATAGTTGTGCCGAGAGATTCGCGATGCCGATTCCGATACGCTCGCGGCGCCAATTATATACGGGCCGCCTCCGAGAACTATACCATATCGCGAGTCCACAACTACCCGGTAGAATAAGTTAATCGGCGGTAATTTGTATTCTGGTTGAGGAACATATTCAGCGGAGAGAACAACAGATACGTAACGCGCCCTTGAAATAGCTACCTGATGCTGTTTCGTGCCCTTAGGCAGTAAAGCCGCTAAACCAGCGAGCTCGCCTAGTCGAAAATTAGTCGCCAGACGCAGGGTGGCTTGACCTAAACGGCACACAGCGACGCAGTCGATGTCTGTATTTCTCGCCCTGGGTTATCGATTTTCTCTTTTGTACTTCAAACACAACGCGACGATGTTCGCGGCAGACCATGTTCCTAGAACAAGGTATGAAGAAGGTGGATGACATTGACGCTACACCGGCGCGCCGGCTCGTGGCCGGCGGTAACTCATGCCCCCTGCCATCCTCTCCAATCATGTTACTGTGCCAAGGCCCGAGCCTTGGCGTGGTCGGTACACAGCCATCGGTTTCAATACCGGATCAGATGTTATTACGTTTCACCTCCTCCTCCTCCTCCTCCTCCACCTCCCCCTCCTCCTTTTGTCGCTCTTCTCAAAGCGTCTTAACCTTTTGCACGACCGTTACAATTAACAGTTTCTGGGATTGGTTGGTGTCTCTTGGCGTGACACTCGTCGGATGTACACTTCAGGATGAGATGCCGCATCTCATCCTGGAGTATACATTCGACTGTACTATCCACCTAGCCAAACTTACGCAAATTCCATCGAGAGGCGCAGTTGTCGAAAAACTTTATTAACTAATCTAAGCTATCAGAATATCCGTTGCTGGGTTACAGGCCCATTCATTTTATATTCCATTATTCATTTTTTTCATAATTCGTCCTGATGCGTGTCTAAGTGGAACATCCAACGATACGAAAACTTCTATTTTGTTAATAAAAAAATCAATTCTAGGCAAACTCTGCAGTGCGACGCATGGTTTCCCTCTCATCGAATCCAATACGAGGCACCCCATAGCGTCATTGGTGTGTGTGTGTGTGAAAAATGTTCGACAGTTTGCGGCAGGAAGTACGAGCTTTGTTACCGTTTGTTAATACTTTCGTGACTCAATTTTGCTTCCTTATAAAGGAAGATATTTTTTAGTGAAAAAAAAAAAAAATCGAGATTTAAATTCAGCGTACTAGAAATCGTCGAGAAATGTGATTTTCAGCTCGCGTCCGGATGTGCGTGGGTCAAACAGGACGTTGACGTTCGAAAAAATTGCAAATTGAAATTTCCGTATGGCTTCCTCATAAGACTTACATATTTTTACTTTCATATGGCATCCTCATAAAAGTTGCAAATTTAAATTTTCACGTGGCTTTTTCATAATGTGACTTTATTAGCGTAAATTCCTCTATGAGGAAGCCAGCAATGCAGAATATACTTTCTCATGGAAGAAGCTTTGCGAACAATGAAGGAACATTATGAGAACCCATGTGAAAATTCCGATTTTAAACTTTTGTGAGGGAGCAATATGAAAATTTCAATGTTCAACTTTTGTTGTTGTTGTTTTTCAGTCTTATTTGTTTTACCATATTCATCTCTCGTTGTGAGGTATAATTATTTCTTGTCCTTGTTTTAAATAGTATATTTTTCACTTAAAGCCTAGCAAGAGCGAATAAATCAATGTTCGTATAATCTTTTCATCACCTTCAATTTCTCAGACGAGTACTTTTGTCTTTTCGCGGTTTTGACCTCATCTACTGACCTTCTCACCTATAAATCCGGGGAGTAGAAATAAGCGTATCCAGGGAGAACAAGGGAGAAGCCTGAAAATATGTTCTCAGCCGAAAGATAGTCTGGACAGGAACCAAACATCCTTATTCTTCGTCCAAAAACTCGGTGAACGCGCGTCGCGGCTCACTTTTCCGCAACGTTCTATTTTTCTTTCGCTCTATCCTAAGCCGGTCGATATATTTCATGCACCCTACCAACCTGTATCTATATCTGTCAGATCCCGAGGACGATGCCGAGACTTAATTTTAGCAGCGAAGAAATGAGACTTGCTTTTTTTAATTTGCTAAAACTTTATCGGTTAATAAGTGAAAAAATATGTCTTATCTTGAAAAATTGAAGATGACTCCCCTACGATTCGACTTCGAGACTCTAACAATACAAACTTAAAAATAACCAACTTACGACGTTATAATATAACTTCTAAGAGGATAACTCTTTTCTCGCGTCTGCTAATTTACCGGGAAAAGGCAATTTTCTTTTGCCGAATTCTATTTTGTCGATTCTAAAAACGGCATTAAGGAACTAGTCGTCACACAAAACGATAACTTAGTTCGAAACCGCTTAAATAGTTTAACAACCTGCGTAAGATCGTGGTCAGAAGAGTTTTGAATGAACATCGAGAACACGCTTTTTTACGGGTGAATTTCAAGTCGCAAGCTACAATTGGTAGGAAAAATTTAGAGAAGATCTTTAGGTCTTATACAAATCTAGTACAAGGCTGATAATTTCCATTTCAATTGTGAGGCGTTGCCAATTATTGAAATGTGATGGTATGAAACGATTTCATATCACCTTGAGAATGAAACAAAAAGAAACAAAAAAAGGCAGACATTTGATAGTGGGCATATATCGTGAATTAAATTTCATAGGGTGGAGGAGCAAAAGCGGCAAGTATAATTCGAGAATCTCGGGATGCAGAAAGAGTAATGGCCGCCTGTGTGGCCGACTGGAGTCAAAATGGGATATTTCTCGAACGGAGGAAGAAAAAAACCGTAATTTGAGTCACGGCGGCGGTGCAGGCTGTGGCGCTACACACATTGAAGCCAAGGCGAAATCGCATTGTTCATTGTTCCACAATGAACAATGCTGTCATTGTGGCGATGTGATTAAACCTCGAATAAATTTTCTATCTTGTCCCCCTCGGGAATCTTTACATTCCGAGGTCGGCAATTTCATGGCAGGCACTGGGATGTGGTACTGAGAGGCCAAGAATTTTTTTTTTAATTTTTTAAAAAAATTTTCTGACGAGGTTACCCCGGGAGACATGGAAGTATGTATCACTGTCGAGTTCATTGTGGGAACGTGATTGGCAGAAAACAAACGAAATATTTTGTATCGACCTTCGGTAAATTAAAAGTATTTTTTTTTTCACTGTAAAGAAAACGATACAATTTGGGCAACCAAAAGTAGTATCCTCCCGATCCTGTTTGGTTCACGACATTGAATTATAAAAATATGCTCTGCTATCGCCACATACGGTACAAAGATAGTTTTCGTCATCGATGAAAAAAATTAAAGAAAGGGAAAAAACGAAGCGATCACAGCCAAGAGCCAGTGAAAGCGATAGGTAACGGAAAACGGAACGGAACGATGAGAAGCTGAATGTTACGGAGCCAGGGTAATGCCCCCAGCCACCGTGTAAGTTCTCTCAGAGCTCATTTTTCGCGCCCGATGCTCGAAGCCTCGGGTCTGTGTGTGGCAGAGATAAGGGCAGGGTCATCTTATTTCTTCGTACTTTCAATTAACCCTGGACTCGTCATACCTATTTTTAAAGCGCCTAAGCTCGTCGCACATTGCCCCATGGGAGATGTTCGTAACTCCATAATTTTTGCTTCATAGAGGAAGATTTTTTTTTTTTTAACGAGTATTTTCAAGCTACTTAACAGTTAAATCCGAACACCGGACTCTGCCAAAGGGGAATACGCGGTGGAAAAAAGAATTCTATTGCCTCTAAGAGTTGCTAAATTTACAACAAAACGAGTCATGAAAAATCTCAGCGCGAAGCGCCCGCGGTCAAAATTTCTTATTATGTACCCATTAATGTGTTGCGACAAATTACGACAATTGTTCTCGCGCCAGTGACTAATAACATTTACAGTAGAAATTCCATACGATTGAAGTAGGCCATCGACTGGTAAACACGCTCGTCCCTCCCCGGGGATATCGAGCGAGCGGGAAAAGAGACGGAAGGCGACGAGAAGATGCGGAAGTTTAGTGAAAAAAAGAAGAGAGAGGGAGAGAGGGAGAGGGGGGGGGGCGGGGGCAGGGGGAGGGGAGGTCGAAACACGATCCCGGGCGGCGGCCAAGTTGGTAACCCACTACATCGCTGGCACACGACGCTCACGCGCGTCGACTTGTCGTTTTCCCAACGCCCGAGCCCACGACAATCGATATGTACCTTCGCAGAGCACAACGTCAACGGAAATCGGGAGGGGAAACGCGTGAACGACGACTGAAAGAAGAGTGCTCCGTCGCGTTACGTGCGCAATAACTGTATCGTCTTTGTACACGGATTTATTTATTTTTTCGTCGGGTTACTCGACCGTGGTGCTGAACAACCGTCACTCCTGCCTGCGAGCACGGCACGCACGTCGCACGAGCGTCTTGCCTTCTGCCTCGGCCCCCCTCCCGTGTGCCGACCCTTTTTCGTCTTTCCCGCGGAGGGCGCGAACCGATGTTGAATCGATCAAGACGACTTTCCTCGCGGGCCAACAGGGGACTGTTTTTCTCGCCGAGATTGTTATGCAGCATCCGATAACGCGTGCTATCTTCCATCCGATTTATCGCCGTTTCCACGTGCCGATTAATCGCCGAACGGTCAAAGATCGCGAGGCCGCAAGAATTACCCGAAGAAACGGTGGAAAAAAAGTACGTCGAGTTTTCTTTTTTCACATCAATCGATATGCCACATAGCCTGGGATATATATAGAATTTGATACAACACACAGCGGACGGGGAATGCGTAGCTCGGTGTAGCGACATTGCCACTCGACACTCGGTCATTTATGCCACCAAGGTAATCCCTCGCACAACTATTTCACGAATAAGATCGTTGACAATCTATTTCCTACGGTACGGTGTGTCGAATAAAATGAGAACATTTATTCCGTCGGAAACGAGCGTCGAGTACGAACGATCGTTGTTTTAATTTTCAATAAACTTAAAAATTATTTGCCCGAAAAATAAAAATAAATCTGTCAATTTTTTCCACCGAAGCGAAACTCGATCGACTTCACGGATTAAGAATAGCTGTTCGTATTTGACTCACTTTATGTATCGCCGATTGTTCTCTCTCCCTCTCGGTCGACGAAGCTCTCTCGTTAGTTATCGACACATTGAATTATATTATCGTACCACATTTGTTTTACTCGTCGACGCGACGTCTATAGCAGCAAGATGAAACGATCCCGCGAGAGCCACTGGAGACTGCTCACTCGGTCACTCACGTCCCTCTCGCACGCACCGAAATCTCGATTTAAACATCTGATGATAAAAGTTTCTTTAAAATAAAAAGTCAGCATTCATCTTTTGTAATTCAAATAAATAAATTTAAAGAAACCGATAAATTTTTTGTCCGCACGTGTCGTAAACGGCTCCGGGGGATCGTGTGCGAAGGAATAAAATGTGAGCGAGTAGTGACCGGGCCGTCGGATGGGCAACTAAACGACGAAGGACAAACAACACAATGGTTCTCGCGCACTTTTAAAGCACGCACTCGCCAATTAAGTATTGTCGAAACAAGGTATCTCCGAATGTCAATATGCTACTTTTAAATCGGTCAGTTTTTCGAGCGACGGAACGACTTAATTCCAAGCTATCCGCAGGAGCTCCGGTACTTTCGCCGGCTGTTATTTTCTCGCCTCGCCTCGTCGCGTAGCACACGCGACACACTCGGTCAACGAGCGAGACCCGCGCGCGCGCACACACACACACAGCACCCACGCGCCCTCACACACCCTTTTCACGCGCGCACACACACACACACATACATACACATACACACACATGCACGCGCGCACGCGCGCGCACACATCCACCCCCACACACACACGCACGCACACACACACGCACACACACACACACACACACGGCGGATAGGCTACGGAGAGGGGAAGGGAGAGAACAAGCCCCTGGGTGTAGCAACAACAGAGCGGAGAGCGCGTCAGTCGCGACGATACGTCGCTCTCACCGTACGCGACGCGAATGAGGGTTGGTCCTGCGCAGCAGCGGAACCCGGCGGTAGGTGGAAGCACCTCGGTGGACCGAGGGGAATAACGGCTTTGAGCGCGCACACGCAAGGACCGGCGACGGGGGATGACGCAAGGCCAAGAGAGCGCCCAGCGTTAAAGCCGAAGGAACGAACAACCCTCTAAAAGCTCTCAGTTTGCTCTCCTCTCGGCGAGACTCGAGCAAAAGCAACTCCCATGCCTCCCGTACCATTCCAACCGTCACGCGCCCTCCTGGAATTCCCTCGCTCTCCCTCCTGGCGTGACTCCCATGCCTCTACCGACACTCTCGATTTATCTCTCTCTGTTTCGCCGACCACAAGCTTTGCTCTCTTTCGCCTACCAAAGAGGAATGAATATATATGTATAGGTAACCTACTACACAAGCAGTACCTACTAGTCTGCCGGGAGTGGCTCTCTTGCTTTCGCCACGACCCACCCGGGCCAAGAGAACCAGCGGTCTCTCGCACTTTCCTACTGTTTCCCTCATTTCCGCGTACTTTCAACTTTGGACTCCGGTTCTCGAGTTATCTCAGTCTCGTCTCGTATCGTCTCTCTTCGCTGTGACGTAACTACTCGCTAGTCTCCGTCCCACGGGCCGTCGTTTCCAGCTTGAGCGGCACAACAAGCGAGCCTGGTGGAGGTTGCATGCTTCCTTTCAAACATCCTGCGCCGCGGAGAGTAGGAGGGACGTCGGAGATGAGGGTTAGTAGGCGATACAAACGCTCGCTCTCGTTCCACGCTCCCCAGCTACCTTCTCCTTCTATCTACCAGTCGTCAAGTACAACCGTACTACCAGCATACAATTACGCGATATACGCTATTTCCCCGACGGGCAAAGAACTCGGTTATGCCTCTCATAAAAACGACAAAAGGGACTCAATAAAGCGTCGCTATTCGATGTGTTTTGTCCGATCGTACGTCGCGGGTAGATATCATCTCGAATTTTTCATCGTTTATATGTATATATCTTTTCTTCGACACTATCCCAGCGCGCAGACAATGTTGACATTTCACAAATCACACCATCTGACATTGTTGAAATTATTTATGATTTTTTCAAAATATACATATTTTTTTAAATTAAAAGAATTTTGTGAACGGACGTTATTCAATGTAACTTTTTCTTTCTGGATACGAATCCAGAATCTGGACTAGCTAAAACGAATCGATATTTTGTTTTCCACACTGATAAAGAAATACGGTTGAATCAACTAAGATTCGAGCAGGGACATTCAACTAAATATAAATAGATGGTACACCTAAAAAATTGGTTAGTTCAACAATTTTTTTCGATGATTTCACCTAAATATTTTTGAGTCATTAAAATATTTTAGTACAGTTGAATCTTAGTTGATTCAACTGTACTTGTTTATCGGTGCAGTGTGTTTCGAGTTCATCGTGTGGAAACTTCCGACTCTAGTTTCTTACGGCATCAAATTCTTCGATATTTTGAAATATTTGTTTCATCCGGCCAAATTATTACTTTTTACACGGTAATTTTCCCAGGCACGTTTGCGGAGAGGAGAGTCCTCCACTTTTATCCGTAAAGAGGCGGCGTGTGTACTTCAGAAACGTTAAATAATAACGAGAGAAGCAAGACCCATGGTTTCGTGCGAGTATATAAGGTCACCCTCTTGTGCAGAGTCTCTCCGCAACGACCGACAGATCTCGCCTCTTAAGCTTTGTTTTATTTCTTCTCGCAGGTACTCCCTCTCTATCTGCCCCGCTCGTCGACCCCGGGCTTTCATGTATCATTCAGAGGAGGGACACGGGTACCGTCGCGGATTGTGCAGTGGAGAGACGTTTGTCACTGATAATATACGGCAACGGAAAAACTCAATGATGACGGTCTGCTCTGCCGACAACGCCGCACGGAAATTCAACGTTCAAATGTCTACCCGTTACCAAAATACTAATTTACGATACCGGTGCGAGAAAATTTTTTCTGACAAGTGTGAGTTTGCAGGCCGAGCCGAAGGCGTGTGTGTTGCAATCAAACGAGTTAAGAAAACGTTTTTCGCACGAATATCGTTCAAAATTTTATTTCCCACAGAGTGATATTTAAAAATGTAAATATATTCGTGGATGGAGCTCCTCGATGAAATTCCTCTTCTTTTTTTCAGCACCGCATCTAAAAGTTTAATGGCCGTTGAAACCTCGGGTTGCTACCAACGTTCGCGTAGTTAGGCTCGTTGCGTGTCAGCCATCGAATATTTACCGACAGTTGAAAGTAACCGGTGACACCGGTGACACCGGTGTGGTCCTTTCGAGGACACGAGTAATCGCACGACAACCGTACTATATTCTGCACGATCCGCCGGTGAGTAGTAGCGGGAGTGTACACGAGGGTAAACCTCGGGCTACATCTGACCTCGTCGGCTCTTGGCAAGAGTGTTGTTGAGACCGTCGTTACAAGTGTTGCGTAAAAGTGAAGCCACGTGACTTGGCGACTTCGAACAATAAACTCTTTGTACTTTTTTTTCAAAACATACAAACCCGCCGAACGTTCATATCGAGGAGACGTTTGGCTCGATACTAAAGTTAAACGGGAACGTTTATTTATTCTTTCGTCATTTCTTTTTCGTTGTTTCCTTTATCTCCCGTTCTCTCACTCTGAAATATTTATTCCGAATTGAATGGAATTTCTCTCACTCACACTCACACACGACCTGCCTCGCACCTTGTGCGCCTTTCCCCTCCGAATCTCGCGCTCGACCCTCCTTAAAGAGTACTAATAATCCCCGGCTTGATCCTGTCAAGTTCACTCGCTTCTATTTTACACTGGAGACTCCTTTGTCAATTCTTCTTAGGAAGGACACGTCGGAGGGGAAATGGGGGTGTTAGGGGAGGTAGGAGGGTGAGGATATTCCGAGACATAGATTCACCCGCCCTCCTGCCTAAATTACTCTCCCTTTCGAATCCGTCGTGTGGCTCATTGTACCCGGAGGCCGCCAGGTTAATTGTATGCAAATTAGAGTAGCCTTATTTGCCGTTAAAGGGCACACGGTCGGTCGTACCCTGCTCACCTCTGCAGAGTAACTCGCTTCTTCGCGATTTACGGTTTGACCGTATACTCGTGTGACTCCAAGTCGGCGAAACAGCATGTTTTTGTAAACTTGTCAACTGTAGTAAAACACCGTATTTAATTGTCAAGCATGAAAACGTTTCAGCGACTCGCCGTTCCTGAAACGGCTCTTTCTCTTGCCGATGTGCCAAAATTATACTATGGACAAAAACATATATATATATATATATACACATATATAGGTGATAGGTCGTTATTATTATGATACGTGGCTCGTATGTAATTGGAGAGTGTAGTCTGCTCGAGTTTTTCCCGACCCAGCCGAAGCCGAAGCCCGCGGCACCGATCACTCGACCCATCTTGACTCTCAGTCGTGCTGAACTCGAGAATGCGGGCGGACGGGAGAAACAAGGTAAAGCAGAGGCGACAGAAAAAGGACCTCGAAGAGCTACATCGAAATGTACTGGAGGCAAAAAGAAAAAAGGTACTTGACGCTCTGTGGTTTTACTAATATTCATTTAGCGTTTGAGTATCGATTGATACGTTGGTGCTTGTGCTGTGTAGCAATACGCCAAGCGGATCGGTATCACATAACCTCATTTTTACCGCACCGAGTATATAACTTGGCACGAAACGTGTCGATATAATTTTCAGCATCGCAAGACTTTGCGGTACACAAAGTGGAAAACGGCATTTGCAAAGATCCTGCCAAACTTCGCTGATCAGAGACAGCAGAACGTAATTTTTTGTTTTTTGAAATTAATTTTTCTCATCGTTCGGCGATCGGTATTACATGGATCGCGCAGAGACGTTAACGTTGTGTGAAACACCCTTCTCCCCACCGAATCCGGGCTCGGTCGGTATCAGAAACTGTAATCAAATTTTTTCACGGGTTTCGACAGTGACGGGCAAAAGAAAAGTGTCATCGGAAGTGGATATCACGCCAGTCATATCCGGTGAGACTTTTTTTTTTACTGTCAACACCCGCCCGGTTTAGAAAAGTTGACTAAAGTTTTTAATACCGACCGCGGTATTTCACATGCTCTTGACGCAGAAAGCGACAATCTTCATTGCACGAAACTGAGAGACACTATGTTTCAGGAGGACATTACTCATGAGAGGAATGGCAGAAAGGCGAATCCGAGGACGATGTGCAGTAGACTGTTGCCTGAACCGGTGAAAATTTGCAATTAATTTTACGAGTTTGTTGCATTTATTTAAAAGTTGGATTCATAGCAATTTTTAATGTACCTATTTCGTACAGATCGTGGGTATGTACAAAAACGGAGCCAAGGGCAGAGAAGCGCGCAGAGGTGAGGGTAGCGTGTGAAAATTATATTTGTAGCTTCTAATTGACCGACATCGAATTAGGTTAATCCACAAATTTTCTTCTCTACCGGCAGCCGATGAATACATGAGTGGAACGCTAAACGCCCGTCTCGAGGGTAACGTCTTGAAGCTCCTGAACGGCGATGAAACAAATCCCAGGTGAGTTTTTCGGCATGTATGTGTTTTTATCGGCAATCGACAGTCAGCTGATTTTTTAAATTTATTACTTTGGCGGATTTTTCCTTTACAATTGTATGTCATGAATCCTAAATATTACAGCTCCTGAATAGCGAATTATACAAATTAAAAAACTTAAAAACCCTTAAGTTTACCAATTACCAACGTTAATAACACTTAACACGAGACTTGCATGCGACTTTTTCATATGATAAAAATAATAAAAAATCAAACAATAAAACGAAATATTTTATAGCTCTTCCGGAAATTCAGAAGTGAAGCGTACGAAGAAAAAGAAACGAGCTTGCTCAAAAAAAACCGTCGAATCAGACAGTCCCATTCCCAGCAAAATGAATGGGTAAGCTCGGAACTATGGGATATTCTTGACACTGCGGAGAAAAAAAAAAAAAAACCTTCCTATAAGTATAAAAAATGTGAGTTTCCAAACACTTGCCACAACCCATTGTTCGGTTGCTTTCCGACTTCTTTCAGCGACAAATGGATGCATCAGGGTACACTAATAAACGTCGCTGGCCAGGAGGAGATGGTGAAAGCAAGGAATCAACCGCATCTGCAAAAGAAAAACACATGCAAGAAAAGATTGTTCGAGCCAGATGACGAAAATGCCTGTGACGAGCATAGTTTTCGATGTACCGATCGTTCGAAAATAATGGACATCGTATGGTGGGTGTTCCATGTTCTTTCGAGTAATGTACAGTGTGAACCGTCCGTACATCTTTAAATTGATGTCCTTTTGAAGCTTTCCACCAACCCGACGAATCGACGTCTGTAATTCAGAATCTGATAATAAAGATGAAAAATACTCAATTCTGATTGAGGATGAAGCCAGGGACAAATCCAAAGGAAAATTTACTTTGGAAAAATCTACACAGACATTTCGGGATTGGTCACTGTACGTTAGTTACGAGAGCCTCTGCACCGAGGTTTACTCAGAAATTGTTGAGGGCAACGCCCAATGCATAGGCCAAGGTTTACCGACAGACAATCAGTTTCCATTACTCTTCGATTGAATGTTTGATCAAACGTTAAAATGTTTTCTTTTCCCAGATCCAATGATCAAGATTAGGAAGACTCTTGACGAATTAGATATCCCCTCAAATCGCTGGATGGAAATAAATGTAAGAGAGAGGAGTCAGCATTGCCGACTTGCAGCTGCAAATAAGCCACAAAGTTCGACATCGGACAATCCCTATGTCTCAAGTTTCATGGGAACCGAGAATGGCACCAGCGACTTGGAATTGGACCAGGAATCTATGGATAGTTGGATGATAAAAGTTGGCTCGTGGCATTCGAGCAATTTTCTGAGAGTCTCGAGTGACAACAACGATACTCCTATTCAAGATCCAATGGAGAGTGAAGAGAGCAGAGTCAAAAAGGTAAAAGATGTTGATGCCCGGAGGAAACCGAAGAAAGATGACCCACAATGCATCGAAAAGAAGAATCGCGTGTGTGATGGAAATTCTTTGACCGATGGTGTCGCACAAACTATCAATTCGGTTTCATTGTTTCTCAAGAGCCTTCGAGTTAGCAATCCAATGAATTGCCGAAAGAGTAGAAACACTTTTGCGGCGGAATTTGCTGCAGCGGCCGAATTGTGCGGAGTCAAAAAAAAATCGGATAAGTATCTCGACGAGGCTAACGATTCCAGTACCGACGCAAATATCGAAAATTGCGTGCGAAAAAAAACAAAACACATTCCCACGATTCCGCGACGGTTCAACGGCCGCTCGAGCCTCGTGAAGAGAATCAACCACAATCCCCAGGATACTCGACGACGAGACAAAAGAAGAGTATACGCGTGTGCGGACAGTAAATTCAAAGAATACCCAAGACACGGTACCGACTCGTCTTCGAGCACGATCGCGAGAGTTGACGATTCCGACTTGGTCGAAACACCGAGCATCGCGAGCCGCCTCTTCGGTGCAGAGTCGGAAAATTTAACAAAATTCAACTTTACGAGAATAAAGTCAAAACGCCCGGAGAAAAATATCGAGAGAGATGTGTCCTGCTGCGGAACGACGGATGTAGAAAGTTTCGACGATACATCGCGCCCCGAACTGCTCCCTGTCGGCGAGTATGTGGAAAAAGACCAAACTAGGAAGGCTCGCACGCGCGTCGCTGAATCGCAAGTAATAGGACAGAAGAGGGTAACCTTTGACGTCGACGACCGGCCTTCTCATTTCCAAACGCCGAAGCCGAGCAAACGAAGTCCCGATCTGCCCTCAGCACCGGGCAACTACGAGTCTCTCACCCCTTACCATGGCGATCTCCGATCGGAATACTCCAGGAATTTTTCAAGACAAGAGGACGATGTTAAAATCGCACCGCACGGACTACACACTAGACTCGCAGCCAGTGTCTCGGAAATCGATCGACAGTCGCTAAATCGAAACTTCGAGGGATACAATCAACCGACCTTCCATGACGAAAATCTGTCCTTGGACCGGTTGATCAACGAGTCTGAGTACGCTCGCCCAGACCCGCCCGAGCAACAAATCCGGAAGCCGGTAGTGCTCTTCAAGCCTATCCGATACATTGGCAATGATCGGCAGAATTACCAGTCTTGCTACAAGCCCCTCGACAACACTTTTACAACTGTCAGCGATGCTGTTAGAAATCTAAGTGTTCACAGCCACACGGAAGACTCTAGGGATCCTACCCAACAACAGCAGTCTGCTCCGGTTCACCAGAACCGCTATCTTGAACACCGACATCAACGATATCCTGAGCAAGCATTGACTCGGACGATCCGTAAAAATCCAGTAATCTCAATTAAGCAGAATGCCATTCAACGAGAAATCTTTGAAAGCCAACCAGCAAAGTTTCTTGCTTTGCAACAAGACGATGGAGAACGTCAGAGAATTCCTACGTGCGCATACGTCGATCGTCCCCGAGTTGTCGTGGCGCCCGATCCTGTGGGTCGTCAGCAGGATTCTTCGGGAGTAGTAGTTTTCGATGATACAAATAACGGCGAATCGACATGTATCAAGTGTCTCGACGCCAAAAATCCAAAGCAGCAGCAGCAGCAGCTGCACCATCACTGCTACCACCGTCGGGTTAATCCAGCTTGTACACATAGATCCACCATCCTCGACTGCCCAAGTAATTTCTATGTGAAGATGCTGTCTCCCTCGATCGCTCCTCAAACCACCAATGGAGGTACTGGAACTGTTCTCGGAATGGGGCGGCAGAGCCAGTGTCACATTCCCTGTGCCGAGCATCAGCCACAGCTTTCTCTGGTCGCTTGTCCATCGCTCTGCTTGCAGCAGCAGAGGTTCAATGATCTTGCCCCATCGGCAGCTTCGATTCTGAGACCGACGAGCGACGATGTTCCCAGAAACGGCTGCGACACGCTACTCGCTTCCTTGCAACTCAAATACATTCCACGATACAATAGTAGCACAGGTTTCAACGAAGACTTTCTTGTAAACTCAAGGGTACAGCAAGCCAACGGAAAGATTGGCACTTTCATTCCGGACAATTGCTCGGCTTTTGGAATGGGACAGCAGAATCGGCATGACATTTCTCGCGGAGCAGCACAGCTTTCTGTCGTTGGGGCTGGTTCTTCTCCGTTCTTCCAGCAGCATGCATCGCATGCAAGCATTGCTGTGGCTACGGCTCCAAGAAATATCCGAAGCATAGTGGATTGCGAACAAGTGGCCTCCACTCAGCTCAAATACAAGCCTCAATATAGCGTCGCTAATTTCAACGGAAGCTTCAACGAGCACGAGACTCTTCCCAACAGAGTCCAGCTGGCTGATGGGACGATTGGAATATTCGTTCCTGAAAGTCGCTCAGTCGGTAACAAAGTTTTTTTCAACGACGATCGAAGAACCTTCAATCCGATCAGAACCGACAAGACGGGCTACGGTCAGAATCTGTATGTTTCGGGAAGTCACCAGATATGCTCGTCGTCGGTATGTCGATGCAATCCGGTACGGCACTTTCGCCATTGAATTTTTTTATAAGCTTTTACGGTAACAAAAAATAAGAAGTTCACTTGCCAACAAAATTTACTGTTCGCGAATGAGATTGAAACTACGACTGCAAAACGCTCGAGATGCATATACGTTATCGTTTCATTCTCGAATGAAATTTAAAACATTAGAAGTGAAGTTTTGATAATACTCTTTTTTTTTTTTTTTTTCAAGCGAAGTTTTCTCTAGTTATCGATTTTTTTCTCTTTTTTCTTTTTTTTCCTCGCGTATGTTCGAACGTGTGTGTATTATATTACGTCCCTAATTCACCAGGTTTATTACAACACGAATGAAGTGTACCCCGATCGTGTGATTTGTGCTAATCGCAAAACCGATACATTCGCGGCTCTGTGAATATCACGAGAACGGAGATATGTTCTCGTGATATTCGTGATATGACAGCTGAATTCAATAGTCTACGTACAAATAATAGTTTGCGTCTCGTTCATAAATTCGCCTAAAAAAAAAAGATGGATCCCTTGAGCTCAACGAAATGTAAGACTTTTCGTTTATTAAATAATAAGCAATTTGTAGTCAAATAACTTTCTTTAATTCTCTCAACAAACTACACGTCTTCACGTTTCGGTTGCTGACGAAGAACGGTCCAAGTCTCGTCTATCGGTTCTTTTTTATTTGTTGTATCGAAGAATTTTATTTTTATTTTTTAATATAATTCAACTACAAAACGTTTAGTTACCTTTGTTATTGTGCTACAGTCAGCAGCCATCACTGGATCAATGTTCAAAATACGATTTATTTGTTATGATACATTTTTATGTCTTGCTGAAAATATCTTGTATCTCGTACGATATATAGAATGAAGAGTATATGTTTTTATAGTATTTCAGATGTAGTATTCACAGTGTTCTATCAATATGTGCGTGCGTTTGTGTGTGTGTGTGTGTGTGTGTGTGTGTGTGACAATAAGATAAAAATTGAAAATTGAATTAGTATAAAAAATCGATGAGACCTAAACCGCCAGAAATCCGGTCAATCGAGCTAAATGACAGAGAAGTGAGTGCGGAGTAGTAAGTAGATTTAGCGAAAGATCGGAGTGTGCAATCTGACAGGCGCAGGGGAAGCCCTGGCGCCTGGTTGTTAAGTATTTCATTATTGTAATTCTTATCGACGCGCGCGTGTGTCTATTAGTATTTGTGGCACACGGACGATGTCGGGCGGTACAAAAAAAATTATGTGATAAATTCATCAACGACCTTCCTCCTAGTCTCTGATACGATTACCGCAGTCGGTAAAAAAAAAAATGTAATACATTTTTTCCAACGGTGCTGACCATTCACGGTCAAGAGCAGTTGCTTAAATGAAGCTGAATCAATGAATTTTAGTTCGAAAACGTTCAGTGAGCGTGAGAACAAATTAATGTCATGTCAAATAGATGTTATTACCGACGGAGCCTCAGCCATCTGGGACGGAAGAGGCGTTAAAAACATAGCATAAAATATTTCATCGTTTCGGAGACAAATTTTATAGTTGTCCGACGCTGTGGCATAATCGGGATAGTCGTCGGGGTGATCAGGGCTGCGTTGCGGAAAATCCCTTCAAGGCTCCATCGTACTCGCCGGTCTCTGTTCGCTCGCGATAATTAGCCGGAAACAGATAACGAGGCAATCTCTTGTGCGCACAACCGGTAGGGATGTGGACGAGTCGCTCCGCCCTCGTTCCTTGTCGACAAACTCGACCGGGACTTGCCAACGCGGGAGAGAAATATCTCCGTCTCGAAACCGTCATTCAAATAGCAAGCTTCTCTCGCCTCGGCAGTCTCGAATTTTGGTAAAAGTTATTTTTTATTGACTTTTTTCATTTAACCGCACAGTCATACCTTTTTTTTTTAAATTGTCGTCACGCCATCGTTTTTCGCGATCGTTCATCTCCGTAATCCTACTCCGTTGATCAATAAAAAATCATCAAATGACGTGACATAAGCCGATCGAGGTTGATAAACGAGGAGAGGATATACGCAAGCATACTGCGATCTGGGTTATGTGCATCGGGAGTAAAAAAAAAAATACAATAAATAAAATGTTGCATATCGAAAATCAGGCGATGAGGTGCTTGGCATTCTTCGTACTGGTTATCGTCGGTGGTTGCGCCGCGGGGACGTGGGAGAATGGACGTGAGTACAGAGTCTTTGTTTTTCCTTCTTGGTAGTTTTTGATTACTTATCTTTACAGACACATTCTTGTTGGGTGATACCTTTTTTTTTATGAAGGTCAAATTACTTTTAGCCCGTTGTCCCTCACCCTCGTTCCCGAACGGTCGGGTTAGAGCGAGGTCGAAAGGCAAAATCGTCCGATTTACGTGTTACGAGGGTTACACACTGGTGGGTAACAAGTATTCGACCTGTATCAGGGGCAAATGGGACACACCGATTCCGGTCTGTGTCAGTGAGTAGACCTATATACTTCCCATCCATCGTTACATTTTGCAACGCTCAATCGTTTTGTAATACGTGCCAATGATTTAAAAAATAAAAAATAAATAGTAATAATAAGAACAACAACAATAATAAAACAAACAGAACCCCGAAGTCTTGAGCCGTATGCGTTGCATTTAAAATCCTGTGCCTCGGCAGATTCCCAGTGCCCAACTCCGGCGCAGCCAGAGCATTCACTAATCGCGACTAAGTACAACGGTGCGGTGTCGATGTACTTCTGCGAGCCGGGATACATACTGGTGGGCGCGTCTGAGATATATTGCAACGGAAGAAAATGGAACGCCACAGTGCCTTATTGCAGAGGTAAACCGGCCACCCAATGTTCCCCGTCGATAAACGACGTTGAAATTTTCGTTGAATCTCGCACATGGGAAAGTATAGGTGTAAAGACAATGGAATATTTTTTAAAGATTCAACCGCGGCCGCCCCGACCATGTGCGACTTTGAAAAGTCGGATCTATGCTGGTGGGAACAAGACCCCACGCATGACTTCGACTGGCTGAGGCACAACCACGACACACCAAGTTCGCACATCGGCACGGGGCCCTCTCATGATCATACGCTTGGCCCTGGATACGACGGTGCGTGTTAAATTTTTATTTTTTCATATCTACGGCAACCCTTCTAGTTAATCGGATTTCCTCCTATACCAGGATATTATCTGTACATCGAGGCATCCGGTCGTCTCGTGAACGACACAGCGAGAATCGTTTCGCCGCTCTACAACGCGTCTTTCACAGAGACGGGATGCTTCTCCTTCTGGTAAGAATAACAACGGAGAAGAAAAAGATTCGCCGACTTGATCGATACGAGAATACAATGCCGTTCAATAATCGTTCTTGCCGACTCAGGTACCACATGTACGGGGCTACGATAGGGGCTTTGAAAGTTTACTTCAAGCCCGAAAGGGCCGTTCCGCAGCTCATGTACGAGAAGGAGGGAAATCAGGGAAATCAGTGGCTCCATGGCTATTTTTATTTGCCATCGACTAACGACACGGGCTTCCAAGTAGGTATCTTCAATGGAAGAGTACAAATAATATAAAAACAATATTAGTAAGAAACCGTTGCTTTGGCTTAGTGGTTAGCATTCTCGCCTCTAAAACTAGAGCATCGACAGGTCGCAGGTTCGATTCCCGGTGCCGTCGTTTCGTCGAGGAACAAAAATATGACCTCCAAACATATACTTGAGGCACACGCGTACTCGTACGCGTGTGCCACAATTATATATAGCTGCAGTCCATGTTTACGTTATCGCCGAAACTCGACGTACCTCTAGTGCCGTAAAGCGAATCTGAGACTGACTGTATCGGCATAGGTTTTCTGCGGTTTCCCTATGCCTTTAGACGTAAGATTAAGGCGAATGAGATACAGGGGCGAAGACGGCTGCGGCCGCAAAAATGGGAGGAGCGGCTCGGTGCGTAAGGACGAACAGCAGCAATGGAAAAAAAAAAAAAAAAAAAAAACTGATGACTAGTAATTACGCATTAACCGAGCCGACCCGTTATGAGGCAGTACCTTTGCGTAGCCGGGGGGGGGGGGGGGGGGGCAATAGAGATAAATAAGGTAAAAATAATATTGGTAACACGAACACACCTTGTAGATAATAATCGAAGGTGTCAGGGGTGCCAGTTATGTAAGCGACATGGCCGTCGATGACGTCGCGATTCTTGTGGGGGACGCGTGCTCGTTCGTGGCGACTACCGTTCGACCGGAAGTAATCAACACCAACGACGGTAATTACCGTGATATGTTGACGCCATGTGAAAGTTACGTGAGCGCGCCACGAGAGCGACAGAGATACCATTATCATGCCGCGTTCGAGTTCAGTGGAATGCGAGAAACACGACGAGAGAGTCTTTCACATGACGTTAACAGTAATCGAACAATCGAACGAGGATCAATGCTTTATCGATTAAGAATAAAAAATAGCCAAGCCGATCGAATTAACCGAGAAACAACGATACAGATCAGATCGAGATGGTAAACGCTCTTCAGAGCTGTCGCGGCCGATGCGGAAGTGGACCGCCGAGCCGAGACGCGGCGATGACCGTCCTACCGTCCGACTCCCCGGACGCCTGTCATTGCAATCTCGATTGCGCTCAGACGTCAATCTGCTGTCCTGATTTCGCCGAATACTGTATACTCGGTAATTAACGCCTCTTGATTAAACTTCTCAAATCGATGACAATGCAGATAGGGGAAACACTCCTCCCGTGTACCCGCATTATTGTCTTTCGATAAATATACATGCACGTATTTTTCGACAGGTGTCACGGACGCGATTACGTCGATTGTCGACGAATCGATTAAATCGGCGAGCATACCGAATAAACCGATACCCATAAATCCCAAGGATGACATCGACCCTTACGCGAAAGTGACGCAAGTCAACACCGCCATTACCGCGACGACAGCGACGACGTTGACGGGCGAGATGGCGACAGTGTCGGTAAGTCTCGGAACGAGATGGAAGATGGTTCCAACGACTACCACACGAGCGACCTCGATCGTCGCGCCAATCGAGTTCCAAACGACGACGAGGAACTTCACGTCCGACCACGCCGAAACGCCATTCCCCACGACTACAATGACCTGGCAGGATTCTCGCGTGTCCGCTCGAACCGGTGATTATGCGATCGCGCCTGGCATCGAGCAAATTATTATTTCACAATTATAATTTACGAACAACAATAAATGTCTTTGATCAATTTTCTTTTATGGTTACAGAGGCTCACGTGCGCATCGAACAAGCGACGCTCGGCCAATTAGATTCATCGATGTCCTTCGGTACGAGTGGCATCGCCGCGATAGTCGTCGTAATAGCGTCGGTTATCGTTCTAACAACCATCGTCGCATACGTGCTTCTGCGAAGGCGAAAATCGTACAAGGGAAGAGCCGGTGGCGGCGGATCAGCGCTCTCGGAGGACAGCGACGTCAGATACCTCACGTCTGACGAAATTCTCGACTTCAATCTCGCACGACCGAGCGAATACGATCAAATTTGAGAGGCCAATAAGGCGCCCCCCCCCCCCCCCCCCGCATATCACCGTAGTACATGTAACATACTGTAGTGATAATTAGCTCTCGCGGCGGTCAACGAACGAGCATACCGATGAGAATACGATTCTCGATCGTGACCAACAAAAATATGCATACATACATGCAAGCGTAGCAGCAAGATCAGCGAGGAAGAATCGCAGAACTCCGTCGGAATCATTGTACCTTATTTCAGTCTTCAAGAATAAATATAGTTTACAACGTTGCCTCGCCATTGCTCTTTTATTGCTTCGTTCTCTCGTATCTCTCGATTTTCTTTTTAATGAGTCATATTCTCACGCAATTTACCTTTACAATTGGCCTGATCGATCGAAGGCAAGCTGTTTTTTTGTTTTTTTGTTTGTGCGCTTAAATCAAGTATATACTTAACGATATCGGGATAGCAGTAGACAGAATATATAATTGATAGAGTTAGAATACCGCCGAAATTGTGTGTGTGTGTGTGTGTGTGTGTGTTTTTCAGTATCTTACGACTTATTATTGTTATCGTTAATGGCACGAATTGGTATCGTGAGCCTCTTACTTTGTTTATCGGAAACGGCGTGTCCAAGTGGGTTATACGTTAGACACGGGAGACTGTCCGGGATGTAAGAATAAATACGTTATTACAGAGAGTTCGATTCGATGCCATAAGGATCACCGTGCGATGATACTTGAACGCTTTTCGATTTAAAATATGTATTATCCGTGTACAGTGAAAAGCTCTAACAGTCCGGGCGCTACGGAATCGAGCCTGAAACGGGCTTGTCTTCGAATTGCTCGTTATCGAGCCGAGGACCGACGATGGGTATTTACTACAGTACGGCATTGTGCACCGTCGTATCTCTCGCTAATGAAACCGAATCGGTCCTGATTTATTAGCCACTGAATTGGACGTATGGATTTTGTGTTAAACGATTGTAGCCTTAAAATTAAGGAAAGCTAATTACACGCTGCAATTCCGTCTGTACAGTTGAAATTTTAACGTCATCGCATATTATCGAGAGTATGAAAATATGAAAAAGAAAATAAAAAAAAAGACTACCGAAAATCAATAATTGGGCGTGGGTTTGTTAACCGTACCCCAGAAGAGCATCAGTCTCGAAGGCTCGTGTCGAATGAAAAACAAAAAGGGTCGATTCGCCAGCAATCTCTTGGCGCCCCCGTTCCTCTGCAGTGTCACCGTCGTGGCGGCCGCTCCCACGGTACCGGTCTCCGTCACTTCTATCTCGACCTTGTGGAGAACGTCCGACGCAAAGAGACCGGGATTCTCGAGATTCGGACTGTTTCTCAGGGCGTCGAGACCAAATTTGGGGAACCGCTCTCGTGATTCTACAAACCTAACGAACTCGTCGGCGATCGGACGACTCTGTCGCTTCTGCCTTGGGAGTGCATTCTCGAATCTGTACTTGTCCTCCCCAAGCGCGATGACACTGAGCTTGATTCCGTCGCTCGTCGAATTTGCCGGAAGATCGTACATTTCTGCCTCCCTCTGTAACAACGTGCCCTTCCCAATGGCCGACCGTTGAGGCCGAATTTTCTTCGACGAACTCGTCTCCTCGGCATCCTCCCCGTCGACCGACCTCCTTGGACGAGGACGTCTGTGAATTTTCTCGAGGATAACCCCATTGCTCCATTGCTCGACGCTGTAACCACCCCGTTCGTCCTCGTATCTGACGTAATTTTTTTTCGAGGGATCGACACTCCCGGTCGATCTCGATCCTGGATTGTGAGGACTGGGGTCGTCGCCGCCAATTCTATCGGTGATTGAGGCTTTTCCGACATTGTTGTAACCCGGCGATAAAAGTCCGAGATTCGAGGTCGATCGGTCGAAGAGCGAAGACAACCCCAACAACTCGAGGGCTCGATTCAGATTGAGTGTGCTCGAGAGTTTCATGCGAGGCATCGCGAGGATGCAGGACTGATTGACCATCTTGCTGATAATGTCCTCGACTCTCGCGGGTGTCAAACGGTTCTCAACGTCGCTCAGGGCGTCGAGGGTGTTGGCTGTTGGCAGCATGATGTACATTGTCGCCTGGTACTTGAAAGCGGATTCGCTGCTCGATGCGAGCTAAATTCGGAAAGAAAAGAAGAAAAACAAATATTTACAAATTTTTTTTTCACAGCCATATTTTTCGGTACGCCGAATAATCTCATTTTTCTGAAACTCACGTCGTAACCTTTGTAAGGCAAGCCAATTATTTTCACTCCGAGCTGCTTGTCCTCATAAAATGGAAAATCACCGGCGCTGTACATCATGTCGACCATGACAGTTTGACTCGGTGTTACCGCGAATGGTTTCCTGTTAACATTGTATTATTTATACTTGTCGTCATAAACTTTCAAACACCGGATATGCAGAAAAAATAATGTGAATTATCGATACAGTTATTGTAATTGGACGGGGCAATAAAACTCATAAAAAGGTTTTGCATCTCCAGAAAAAAATGTATCATCATATCGACTGCTAACATACAAAAGGGCGTATGTTACTTTTGCTTTATATTCTTTTCATATAGTTACTTTTATTTATAATAATTTTTTTTTTTTTTTCTATCGTAAGCAATTGTTGCGCTGGTGGTAACGGCTATGTCTCAGTTTTGTACCTTGTGGCACGGTGTTCTTAGGGGGCTTAAGTCTCAGAACACGGAATAAACGAATCTGTCTATCTATTATTATTCAGACCTTCCGCTCCTCCTAAGACTCCGTGGGTCTGTTTAACCGGACCTATCTGCACCTTCTGCTCGAGGCCTCACCTCTTTATAATAACAGCCTCTTTTTAATATTTGTTCATAATTATCAACTCTCGGACGTACTATTTTTCGATATGCTCTTCAAAGAAGCCCTTAGGTTTGTCTCGCACCCGAAATGCCGAGAGTGCGGTACACTCCTCCGATCATACTTTCCGACTAATAAACTTTATAAATATTAATTCGACATTGTGTTCTCATTCATTACATCCGCGACCCAAAAGATCATCGGCCACATATGCTTAATTCTTGCTGCAACTATTCTGTATTCCAAGTATTCTATTTTCGTTGGTTTCCCTTCGTTCCGTATTATTTTTATTTATCCCCAAAATATTCTTGTTGTTTTCATGTTATTCTTATTTACTTCTGGGTTGTATCCAGTTTTCTACGCTGTCTGCATGTATAATATTTTGTATAATGGCGCGACTATGGCATTACACGCGAGTCTAGAGCAAGTCAAAACTTTGGACATTGGTCGTATTGCAGTCTGCTCGACGGTTACCTCAGTTCCGTTAGGTCAGATCACGCAATAAATGTATCTATCCTTGTTAATTTCTATTTTTCATCGTAGTTTTTTACCTTTGTTAATTTGTAATATTTTGCTGCGCCTTTCTGTGTACTCCTCGTTCTATCTTTTTGGAGCACAGTGATCTTAGGTGGCTTGTCACAGGACACGGATGAACAACACTATCTATCTAACTATCTTATGATTCATGTATAACTATGAATGAATTTTATTTTTATTATATAGGGAGATGTGATATTTGGAAATACGGCGTACCTCTTTGTAGCTGCGGTTAAAAAATGTTGATTCCACTCGCCGCTGAAGTAAAGCGCTGAAGCTATGATAAGCCTCGTGTCAGGATCGACCTGTTGGCTGAGGATATTTGAGATCTTACCCCGTGTCCTAGCCTTGACCCAGTCGTTGACGCTTTTCGTCGCTTCGTTACCGTGACCTATGAAGTCGAGATTGATCACCTCGTTCTTGTAAACGTACTGGCTAATTGCCTTGAACTCCGAACGAATCGGGTAGCCACTCTGTTGTTTACAGTAATAATTACATAATAATAAACGCGACGATTAATTAGGCCGACTTTCGATCTATTATCAGATTAATCCTTGATCTCTGATCTAAGTACCTGTACGAATATCCCGTTGGCCATCGTCACCTGGGGACCAAGGGAGTTGCTCTTCGCATCGACCGAGTCCAGAAGCAGTCCGAACATCTGGTGAACAATTTCGGAATGCGCCGATATATCGACGCCAGCCTCGAGACCGAGTATCCTCGCTACTTGATCGAAGGTAACGCCGGCAGAACCAAGCAGAACCATCGCCAGTGTGCCGACCAGACTCAACGGTGAAAATATAACGTTCGGCCTGGCACTCGGGTCTGTAGTGCCCTGCGTTCGATGGATCGCCCGATCCATGTCCAGAGTGAATTTGTTTACCCCTCTCGCTATGAGATTGTTCACCTATGTCCATCAACACGAAGTTAATTAATTAATTGACAATTAATTAGTTATCAATTACATCAAATAAATAAGTTAAAAATTAGTTTAATAAAAATACATTTTTTAATCATTTCTCGTTTCGCGAATTTATCGAAGGCGCATGCTTTTCGACCGAATGTGGCTATCAATTAACTCACGTGATTACTCCAGTAGAGGACCTCGGCGTCACCGACTTCGCTTACATGAGGAAAACTGGCTTGCGAGGACGCGGACGCCGTCGAGCTGGCCACGCTCGAGCTTCCCTTGATCGCCCGAACGTAGTTTACATCGGTGTTATCGTTTATCGGGGAAGCGCCGTTCACCCTGGTCGGCGGAGTCGAAAACGGCGGGTTTGCTGGCGCGGCGTTCGCTTTCGATTTTTTTATCATCTCGAACTGATCGGGGAATATTATCTGACTGCTCGCGCAGACCAGCCAGCTGGTCAATAAAAATCCGAGTTCCCTCATCTCTGAAACGCAAATGAAATTGGAAAATTTTAATTTTAAAAAGAACATTAACCCTATTATTAGTATTGGTATAACTTTTTTTCCCATCGTTTGGAATACGCTGCACCAATGAAACTGAAACTTTTAACCCGTATACGCTATGTTAAAGGGCTTTTTCCGCGAATAAATAATTAAATAAACACGTTTCTAAGTTTACCAATTACCAAATAATTCCACGATGATATAACGGCGGGTATTTTATATGATATAAAAGGTGAAATTTAAACCTGTCTTATCTAGACCTTTTGTAGCTACATTGGGGGAGTGCCGCAGGGCTCCCATCTGGGTCCCCTTCTTTTAAACTTATTCGTTAACAACATGGTGGGGGTAATTCGTCACTCGAACGTCTAAGCGCTGCGCGAGCAAACTTTCTCCGAAGCACTGGAAGGGTGGACCCCTTTTTTACACTTCGCTGCTTATCATCTGGGTAATGCGATGAACTACCGGGATCACGATTACACTCCTATTATGAATGCGCTCAATCGCCATCCCCTTAATTATCGCAGGAAGTTTGCTGACGCGGTTTTCCTACATAACATTGCCAATCGCGCTTCTGATGCGCCGGTGCGATGCAACTAGAGAGGCCGAGACTTTTGTGGTTCCCTGCTATTGGGTGAATTATGCGTATAATAGTTGGCTGCCAAGAATCGCGGGAATAGGGAACGAAAATCCAATTCTCAAGAAACTTTTCGACACATCCACCTCACAATTTGGGAAATCGTTGACCGTGATTCTTCGGATGCTCCAAATAATATGAGTCCCTCACAAGTCTTAGCCACTTTACACATAATTCCGCAGCTTACACTAGTCGTCAGATATTAAAATTACCAGCCGGGCTTTCTATACTCCGTTATCAATAACCTTCTTGAATAGTGATAATGAATGAATATTGTTGCTCGGTAAACAGTTTTAAGGAATGTATACGTTTTTAAGTTTAGATACACAGTTTCCAAATGTTTCTTTTGCACAGTGGATTTTACTGTCCTGTAAATGGGTTCTGCCCGTGAATAAATAAATGAATAAATACATAAATAAATAAATAAATAAATAAGCAAATAACGTTGCTGATACATATTATACGATGTCCGTTATGATGATTTGAAACCTCCATCTCCTCCGCTCCCCCCCCCCCCCCCCCCCCCTCCCGGAACGAACGTAGCTCCGTCGGTAACAAAAACAGTAATTCATGTCTTTTTAATTGCAGACCATCTATGAATAAATACAAATTCTCAAGTGAAGATGATATCGATTCAGCTTCATATGAGAATACGCTTTTTGTAGTCGATCGTCAACGATTTAAAAATAAAAATATTACAGTTTTCATTATCGACCGCGGTATTTCAGTTGGGAACAAATCGTCTCACCTACGTTCTCCGACACTTAATATTTTGGTCAAAGGCACATTAGGTTATCATAAGCATCGGATAGACGTGAAAAATTAATTCGCTTTAATCCGATATATCTAGGCCCGAAGAAAATACGAAAAACGATTTTTTACCCATCGCGGTAATTCACATGCCCTAAATAGAGTACTTTGGCAATATATAAAGTGAACTCTGATACAGACGACACCACAACAACTGAACATGAAGAACTTAGACGGTGAAAGTGAGCTCTCAACATATTACCACCAGTGATTTTCTTTACCAAAATCGACGTCATGGGAAAAAATGTCACTTCAGGTTTAAAAAATCCCATTTTTCGACTGGAATTTTCCTTCGGAAAATTACATTTTCATACCGGATGTGACGTATTTCCGGCATGACGCCCTTTCGTTCGGAAAATGAGAGTTTCGAAGCAGAAGTAATGGAACAGGATGCCCTACCGTCGAATTGTTTGGTGCAGAACTCACTGGTGGTAAGATGTTGCATGCTCACTTTCATGGTACGGACTTTTCGTGCTGAGCTGTCATAATGTCGACTTTTTCGGTATTCATTTGTTACTTTTTCCAATTCCGCAAGATTGTCAGTAGCTCCAGTATTGACGATGCGATCAGACCTCGAAGACAATAAGAAGAAAAAAAAACACGATGTACGAAACACGAGCGATATCATGGACTACTACTTTCAATAATGCCTCACTTGAAAAAGCGCTTTACTAGGCCGCAGTGGCAACGGTAGCGGAAATGAAATATACGTACATTCGTAATGACTCGCGATCGAAACTATAACAATGCGATACGCGATTGCTGGGCTGGTCAACGATTGCATTGTCTCCGATGAGTATGCGTATTATAATTATCGATGCGCTTAGTATGCGTCCGAGAAACATTCTATTGACGCAAGTGGAAATTCCGATAAAACATTGAGAATACGGAATATATATATATATATATACCGTACAACTATCCTCGTGCGGAAAGCAGATTTGTGAAATTCTCTTCACTAAAAAGAAATTCATAAAAACAAAAGATGACGTGGCAAAGCAGCATATTTTTAACGTTTCGTTGCTTCGGTAATTGACTGTTCACGAGAAATATCGATCGCGACGTGAAAATCACTGAACCGTCTAACTTTTTAATTTTCTGTAAGCTCCGAGTTCAGAGCTAAAGAATTATGAAAATATGCGGTGCGGAACATTTTTGTTAACTCTTTCATTGTTCTACGATTTGTATTATAAGATTAACTCTTTATTAAGTTTTTATTTACTTCGCCCTGTAACGGATTGAAAAAAATTGTTCTACAACAACGTCAAGTATTATTCCTCACGTACACCTTGATTCGTTGGTAATTCCATGGGGAAGTAAAGACATTCGCCGTTTGAAAATAACGAAAAAAAAATTTCACTTCTTTTCGCACCACGGATCGGGAAAATACAAGGTCATGCCAGATGTATTTTTATTCCCGCTGATAAGGAATGCGCATACATACATATTTTATTTGCAGCTTAATACTTAACACGAAAACCCTTGTCGACACGCCACCGTCGACGGTTGTTTTTCGCGATTGCCATCTCGAAAGCATTGTGGAGCCCGTCAATGCGCGTCGATGCTGCTAGTTCGAGTAAATGTGCGGCGGTATACATCGTTGGAAAATCAGTCGCATCCAATCCCCGTGACTTTGGCGTCGATAATTACGATTCTGCCCTTCCTCCCAGCGTGCATCGATCTCTACTTGACCCCAATAAGCGTCGAACCTTGAACTCTTTCTATTCTCCAATCGTTGTTATTGTTGTTGTTTTTTGTTTTTTCTTTCTTTAACACTCCAATAAGGCACATTCTCTTTCGGTGTAGAGAGCAAGCGGTCGTGACAGGTCCAACTCCACTTCGCGTGCATATTCTTCGGGTCTAAACGTTCCGAATGGTAATGTTGGTAATATTTAATGGCAGAATCGTCGAAACGAAAAATAGTCGGGTGAGCGGAATATGTACCAGAGCGTGGCAAGGCCGCTTGCCCCAAACTTCACGTCCCATCTCGAGAGTGGGGAGACGACGCGTCGTCGTCAACCGCCGCGCTGCTGTACTGTCCTGTTACTTACTGCTAATAATGGCAAGCGACATTGTTCACTCGATTCTCCTGACTTGCTCACCTGCTTATTGTACTCGCTAATTTGCGCGACAATTTTTTCTGCGTTGAAAACCGTTACTCCCTCTGGTGTTACTCGAACCGACCAATTAACTGTTTGGCGAGACGGACGAGTCGAGTGATGCGATTAGTCGGTGTCGCAACGAATAGCGTCCGAGACAATGATAATAAAAATAATAATACTTTTGACAGCGTTGTGAAAGAAAGCGTGAATTATATCTACGACGTCCGAGACATTGGGAACTCGCGAGATTTGTAACTTTAATACAGTAAATCGGTGTTTATAAACATTTTTTTTTTTAATTCCCGTTCGATCCGCGGTTCTTCGAGAGAGTATTCCGATCCTCGAGAGCCTTGCGTAAACGGGCTGAAGAGCAAACTGAGTGCCACGACACGACTGGCTCGCGTATTGACTTGCACTCGTATTTACCGCGCTTCGCTCCCCCACCAATCTAACCGGTGTAGTATTCGCTCTACCGCATATATTAAATATGTGCGCGTATACGTGTGTGTGTATATATATATATTGTTTCTTTCCAATGGACATGGCGATTTGTAGTAAGAGTAGCTCGTAACGTTTACCTCGGTCATCGATGTAGTATAACATTAGCGTTGCATATTGGCGGTCCTGCGATTTTTTAGACCAACAATGCTCCTCGGTTAAGAGCTCTCGATGTCGCCGATAAATGGTACAGGCGAGATGCGTCAGTAATGCCGAAAGCTGCGGGTTCCTCAGTACCGCGAACACACCGGGGATATTTTTACACATGTACGCTTGATCATTTTTACTCCGAATATGTAAAAAAAAAAAAAAAAACTTTATGGGATAACTTTTACGTCCCGCTCTCCGTGAGCTCTGTAAATACTGTCCTTTTATTGTATACCACGAATACCATTAATTGACTATTCGAAATTGGAGAATGATAAGGGTCGGGGGGGAGGGGGGTGGGGGCGTTGGCACGCGGTAATGTTCCGTGTGAAACCGCGAGGAGAATTATTGCTACTATCATGGCTGAAAAGGCGCGGGTTCGGACATACGTCACATCGTATCCCATAATCTAACGAGAGGGAATGTATACATGGAGTTGGGAACTTCCCAGACAATCGGGTTTCCCGCCGATTCATATATATGTATACAATCTCTGACTCTTCCTCAACGCGTCCCACGCCTTCGGTCGTATTGCAACAGTATATATTTACGGTATATTGTAACTATACGCCGTAAACTCTATGCGTCTGCCGGCTGCACTGTATTGTGCTCGGCCTTGACCACTCACTCATTGACGCGTATACTCTTTTCCTCCGTCTTTTTAACGGATATGTTAGGTTAGAGAGCGAGATACTCTCACCAGCATACCGTCGCGTCATTCGTCCTCGGCAGTGTTACCTACACAGCGATAGCGTATTTACTACGATTATCGCAAGTTTCGCACATCACCTCCGTACTGCCCGAGGATACTAATTGTTCGTGATGACAAATAAACTGTTAATTTGCCGAACTTTGAATCAACCGAACTCTGATGTTCAGTGATCGAGCAACTTTTTGTTAAGGACGCGTGCGGGGAGGGATTTATCCGAAACGGAACCTTGTAACAAAATCCTCTCGTATTTACGTCCCGCGAAAAAATTAGTAAAGATTATCTGTTTTGCACCGCTCTCATCTAACCGTATGTATTGGGGGTTCCGTTGTTCCATGACTCCGCGAGCAGATAATGACGAGTGAGTAAAATCTCGAAGAATCATCAATCATCTCTGTCGTTGATCTCTTATTCTGCAACGAAAAAAAAAATACAACAATTCGAATCCGTCTCCCAAGGTCTCGCGACTGAACGATTGTCGTATCTCCCCTATTATTTAGTTACGTGACGTTAACACGCTGCGTCTGAGTAATCAATCATGCAATCATTGTGTAAGCAGCTCGTCAAATTGACTCTCCGAAAGACTAATCTCTAGACGCCACACCTGTTCGACATATGCAAAGACTCTTCGTTCGATAAATCACTAAACGGTTACTATACGAACGAGATCGAGCGCGGTGGCAACTGCTTTGTACCGGTGTGGCAATTGAACCCATTACAACATGGTCAATCCGCCACGATGGGCTGACAAAGACCACCGGCGAAATATGGTATGAGGCTCCTTCAATTGGAGATTATATTCCTGAAGAGTCGATGAAAATTTATCGGGGCACCTCCTGCTCGGCTGCTTTATCAACTGCTATTACCACGATCGATTGATTATTCAATTAATGGTAAACGTTCGTGTGCCACAGCACTCGCTCGCCGTCAAATTAATATTTCGGCCAAAACTTATTTCCGCAAAAAATTAACTGTGTCGGAGAAACACCATACACCAGAATCGTATAAAACATAGATGCGACGTAAGACTTCTTCAGTGAAAACTTAGCTTTTATCGAATAATTTACGCGAGCGTTTGAGTGAACGTAAGCCATAATCACTTCTTTATTCCTATATTCCTTTTGTGGCTAAGCGCATTGAAACCTGTGACGGGTAATCGAACTATCACGCACATGCGTGCGACATAAAAAAATATACCGGTTTGTGGTTGGCGCGCGTCGTTGTGAGCGCATCATCACTCCGTATCTGGCTCGATTGGGCTGGCTGAAAATGTTTGCTCGCCTCGTTTGTCTTTGCGGTGCGTGCGAGTCGGCGGCCGGCGTACCTGCTCAGAAGAATTTTGCTCCGGGATTCTGTGTGCTCCATTACAATTTCTATTATTTCCTGTTATATTCTCTATATACATTCTCTCTATTATATTTCATCATATTCATTATATTTTCTGTTATTTTGTTTTCCACCGATGTTATTATTGCTGTGTGTGCTACTGTGTCTTGTATCTTGATGCACGGTGTTTTTAGGGGGCTCAGAACTCAGAACCCGAAATAAACGAATCTATCTATCCAATACCAATCAATTTCATTCGATGAGAAAAGTGTCCTCGAATTTCAGTTTGAAAAGCACAAGAGAGCCTGTGAAGCGATCAATTTTCCCTACATATTCGTTGCCAAACCTCAAGATCCGCGGCCGTCAACAATTATAAGCGTCATTAATACGGTGCAAATACACCAAAGACCTCGATAACGCAGGATAATCTTGCGTCCTCCCTTGGTTTAATGAGTGGTTTTGTTTCTTTAATTCCGAGTCATTATTTAGTTTTATGTTTATCACGTGTTTTTTTGTTTTTTTTGCATTACCTCTTGAATGTGGCTTCATGTATTTTGTTGTCGGTTCCGAAGGGACGTAGACCTAGAGCCTTAGGTTCAATAAATAATAATCATTATCGGGTATGTGTACTACCGCCCGTCGTCACAGCTGACAAAGAACATTTTTATATTCATGACACAGGACAGTCGACCGGATCGCGTGTGGAATATTTCAATACAGTTGAATGATGAAGATGAAAAACGCATGCAACTATACTGTCCAGCTGATATTCGAAACGCGATATATATCGCCGGTGCAGTAGAACTATATATCGCCACACACCGGAAGGTTAGACTAAAAAAAAGATGCGGGCTGTGTACAGTTGATACCCGACTGACACACAACTTCTTCTGGTAACTGCTTTCTATATCGATCCTTCGGCTGGGCGACTCTGCAGCGGGACACGTCCGCTACACGCACCACGTCATATTTTTTTAAGAGAGATTCGTCGAGAGATATGTTCCCTGGACAATGTAACGCTAATGATTAAAGTCGAGTGGTTCCTTTATTATTGAAATACATGGTGTCGTCGCGATCACGGACGAGAACGAATTATTTCGAGCAAAATATTTTTGTGCCTCTTAACCGATTCGTTCTTGTGGCTATCAATGTCCTCGATGAACATGGAATGCTCTTCGAGTATGATCGATCTTGCCGCGGGAAGTTGAACGATGTTCGAGAGAGCCTGTGATGGAAGTCGAGGAGGGTATGTACAAAAATGTTTTACACTCTCATGTAAACGTAAACGTGAAAAGTGATTGATTTCACTTTTTGTTTTTAGTTGTACTATTAATATTTGAACTGCGAGATAATCGAGCGATAAGAGCGTACTTGCATCGAGTTTATTTGAAGCTCCGGATCGTTTGCAGCGCTTGCGAGTTCGACGAGTTTATCGATTATGTCTAGAGCGAGAGCCCGCAACTTCCCTGGCGTTGTCGTCGTTGCGAAGATAACGATGGCGGCGGCTTTCTTGTGCACGGAGCGTATCTGATATTTACATGAATTCTGAATAACTTTTTCTGTTCGATATTTCATTTTTTATTTTACTGAATTTGCCTGCGCGAGGTATTTATACTGGGGAGTATAATAATTTCTTCATGATCCACAAGATATCGAGCTCGATAGATTTTTGGTTGGCCATTGGTTCTTGAGAGATAACGGATAGGCAAGAGAGCGCTCCCGCGACAATTGCTTCGTCGCCGCTGCTCAACAGCGATACAAGCTTCTCTATAGTCTTTACTTCTACAGCTCGTACCTTGAAGCTTCCGTTGAGCAAAGACTCGAGACATTCCAGATGCACGGCCTTATGATAATAAATTATGTTTCCAAAAGAGCCGTCACTCGATGCGTCGAATCCCCCCCAACGTACCAATATTGTATTATTCTTCTCGGTTCCGAGAAAATCGACGAGCATCTCGAGAAAACCCCGTGCGCATAAATTCTCAGCATCTGTGAATTTAACGATCGATTCGCGGGTGTTAAGGCGATATGAAAAGTCTTGGGCACGGTTGGTAAAAAAAAACTGTATTTCCAAATGAAACTGAGTCATCCGTCAATAAACCCTAAGTAAAACTGTTGGATGAATATAAAAAAATTGTTATTACAGTATTCAGTACCAACTGAGTCTGTTTCACATCATGATATCCATCAAACTAATGATATATTCTGAATGAAGTGATAAGTAAATGTGACCAACCGATGGGGTGTAGAGCGAGACTTTGAATAACTCGGACCATTTCAATGCGCACGGTAGCGAGAGGATCGCGCAATCCTTTCGACAGATTGCAGAGAATTTTGGAGTAATGAAAGATTGCCTCACGTCCGACAGCTTGACGGCTCATCGTGCCGTATATAATAGCAACTCTCTCTCTCAGATAGGAATCCTCGAATAGCAATAAATCCGCCAAACTGATGGTAAATAGAGAAACACACTCGATTGTGCTCGATCGGTATAAAAGATCGTCGTTCACCTCTCGGTAATTCGGAGCTTGATCATTCGAGCGATTTCTTCGGGATTCACCGAGATATCGGCGATACTCGTTACCGCTTGTCTCACGATGTTGCCATCTTGACTATGTAATTCTCGCTTCTGCAGGATAATCGTACCACGTCAGTGTTAACATTACGGATATTATTATTGTCGGTCTGTATTCGCTATGTGCGTGACTTACGCAGAGCTTCCGATTGAGCGTGTATTGCCGTGTACATGCATTCTATCAGCGCCGTCTACCGGCCAGTTCCGACCCAACTTGCACACCCAGCTCTTTGCATGTATACGCAATACACACTCGTCCGGTGAGCTTGTGTAGGTCGTGCACACAGCGAATAACATATAACCAATTTCGGCAGAGCTAATCGGCCGTAAGCCTGTCGCGCATGCGTTACATCCACGTGAGGCGCGAAGCATCGAGGCTCGGCCGAATTTAATCTCGGTGTCGCAGACTCCGTGCCACTTTTTTCACAAGACGACCTATCGAACATCGCTGCAAGACGAACGAGCAAGATAAACAGCATCAAACCCGATTTCGTAGATCAATCGACGAGTTACCTCGATCGACCATGCGACTCAAAACTCTGCCCGGTATTTCGATCCTGTCGCATCTCGAGCAGATTTTTAACTGCGCCGTCTTATGGTGCATGCTGTCGGGACGATCGACAAAAAAAATATTGATAAGTCGATCGATAATCAACTAAATTTCTGATCACAACCGACACAACTTGACTGGACGAGGAATCGACAAAAACAAATGAAATTACTCATCCATCACCTGCGGTACCACTACCCGGATAGAAAAATGACGGCTCGGAGACGGAACGGTGGCGGCACCAATGGTAAGATACCCGTTTGACGGCACGTTTTTCTATCTGGGTACAATCGTACGTTTATTCACAAAAACAAAAAATATATATATATATATTCACGCCTCCCACGATCACTTCGATCGATGAACGACAGATTACGTATTTTCACAATGACAAAGAGATTAATCAGATTAATTAGTAAGGTACGTAAGAGAAAGAGGCATCTTTGACGAATGCAGCAGGGTTCTCTTGTTTATTTTTTTTTCTCGCCAGTTTATCACTAATTACAACCGACTCCGGTGATAATCGAAAGAATATCGGTATTACAATATAAAACAGAGTTAACGAATACATTACATCTAGTTAATCCTTAGTAATTGGCTGATTCCCCGTTTAGCCCTTGACGCCTCCCTTGGTGTGCCTCTGAAACATATAATATATGACAATGCAACGAGAAGAAGGACAAGCAACGAATGACACAAAATGGTCACAGTATCCGTAGTTAATTTACCGCCAGAGGTTCCTTCTCCTTTCGTCCGACGATTTTGCAATTGGCATGCGCGTCGATTCCCATGCGCAGTTGGCAAACGCAATCCTGTTCGAGTTGGTTACTGACGATACCATCGGCGAGCCTTCTAGAGGTCACCTGGATGAACTGCTTCTTTTGATTCGGTTTAGCCTCGAGGAAGTGGTTCGCGCTGAAGGCTGCACCGCCCGACTATTGAAATAATAATAATAATCTATTTAGAAAGTTGTGGCTTCGTTTGTATGTATGTCCTATCCACTGGGGGGAAGAGCTGATCATTCTATCCACAATTTATACACAACAACGTCATACCGAAATTAAGTCACTTGAGGTAAAAAAAAAAAAAAAATAGATTTTCAAACCGGAAGTGACGTATTTCTGGTAAGGCTCCAGAAATTTGAATTTCATGATCCATAGCGAGGGCCCAAAGCGCCCGAGCCACAATAACCTGCTAGTAATTAAAATTGAAGAGAAACGATATGTCGAATGTAACAATGGGATAATAACTAACCGAGACGGCGAAACCAGCGCACACGTCGTTGCTCGTAAGAACGAGGTTATTCTTTATGTCTGAGCTTCCTTCGAGAGGCTTCTTCTTGCTGTCGGCGAATGTGTACGCGCTCTCAGCATCGTAGCCAACGATGTTTTTCTGTGGCTTACCCGATACGAGAATGTCGTTGAGGAAAGACAAGTGGTGATATGTTAGACCGATATCACGGTAGACCTTTAGACCCATCAAAAGTCTCAATTGTTGGAGCTACGGATTTTCGATTGACGAAAGACAAATATCAATGAAGTTTACAGAAAACAAATACCAAAATAGAAAATAATAATCCATAATATTTACTGAGAGTGGAAGTGGGCTCTTCTCGCAGGGCGAAGCGATAACGCCGACGACTATCTTGGCAGCGCCGATTCTGAAAGGATAGTGGATAGCCTCCTCGTAGGCGTCAGTCAGACGGAACGTTCCAAGTTCTACGTCGAGTCTCTGCTTCAGGAATTTCGCGCGTTTCGCTAAATCTCCCTCTTTGGCTTCCTGTTTGATTGATGCAAACAGTTCAGTCAGTGTTATAGTACATTAGACGAAAGGAAGAAAAAAATAATTATAATGCGTGCACTTTTATACGAATATAATTTTGGTTTTTTGTTTTAATAAACAGCTAAAGAGGACTCTGATGGGCGTCGAAACGTTTTAATAAAGGCGAGTCTCATCTTGAACAAGATCTCATAAGACATGAAAAAAAAAAAATATACGGTTGTTACAAGACCGCAGCAAAATAAGAGTACCACAATTCAATCCAATCACTACAAAGAAACTCGCTCACCTGGAAACTAATAAGCGGAGCTGTCTTGGCGAAATCCATGTTCGAAACATCGCCGTCGATGTTGATATTGCCACCGGTCGTGTAATGCTGAGGCCACTTCATATGTTCCCCGAAACCGATGAGTCCAATGTGAACGTCCCTGTAAAAATAAAAAATCTAAACGAATTATTAAGCGTTCCAGGAGAAAAGTAACTCACTTTTGACGAATAATTAAGAGAGAGAGAGAGAGAGAGAGAGAGGGAAAAATCGTTACTCACGTTACACCTTGATGCTTGAGTTCGTTCTTGAGCTCGGCGATGAGAGGTTGAATGAGTTCCTTGAAGACCTTCTCGTTCTGAATGTCCTGCTCGATAACGAAGACGATGTCGGCTTCCTTCTGCGGTACCTTGACGCTGAAGCTATCGCCGATGGCAATGTTTCCGCCTCTCACGTTGCAGTTTCCTGGATAACGATTTAATAAAAATAAGCTTTAAATCCATCCCTACCCATCGAGGGCAGTATTCGCTTTGAGGCTTCACAAATACTTCGGTTAATTGAAGTATATATCGAAGTATTCAAGTATTCAAGTACCTCACCTGGTACTCGGTGTCGTATCTCAAATACTCGAAGTATTTGCCAATCTCCGGCTGGTTTACTCACCACAAGCGTTAGGGATGGAAACGAAGACACGCTCCTTCAGACAAGCGACCCAGTATGCACTTGCGATTAGACAAGCGGCCTGGGGAGTGGCGGCTCCTGTAGCGTGGTCGCAGGCTTGACGATACAGCGATGGATCGACGTAGTTGAAGCAAGAGCTGCGGCAGAAGTAAGGCAGATAATTAATCAATGAACGAACTTCAGCCGACCGCCGACCGCCGAGCCGGCGAACTGCCGGGATACCTTGAACCCCAGATAATGGCTCGGCTCACCTCATCGACGAACTTCCGGAAAAGTATTCGGTGCAAGTGGGGTTTCGCTGATGAGTCTTGTGATTAACGGCAGGTGCAGCTGCGCATCCGGAGTTCAATCTGTAAGAGTTACCGAACTCGGCCTCGTTTTCTGTTATCTGTTCGGGGATAATAATCATCGGCTCGTTAATCAAGCTACCGTCTCGATCTCTCGACATCGATTTTTTTTTTTTTTTTTTTTTTTTTTTTTTTCTTGGTAGCCGATAGTACACTCACGTGTCCCGAGGGAAGAGTGAAGTCATCGTAGGGCTCGTTGTTGCCGTCTCCTAGGATGCCGCGCAACTTTCCGAGATAGAACCCAGAAACGTGAACGGTACAGACCATCGGTGATTTTGGTGTGCACATGAGATGAACGCCAAAGTCCGATTTAACATTTACGATCGGAGGAGTCAGGAAAGCGTGGAGATTCTTCGTACTGACTGGATATTCGGCGGACTTACCGTTCGCGAGGATCTGTTAGAAGAGGAATCATTCGTCAGTTGAACGAAAAACAAAAAAA
This sequence comes from Amblyteles armatorius, assembly GCA_933228735.2. Classification (NCBI taxonomy): domain Eukaryota; kingdom Metazoa; phylum Arthropoda; class Insecta; order Hymenoptera; family Ichneumonidae; genus Amblyteles; species Amblyteles armatorius. The sequence goes on along the minus strand of OW121695.1, from coordinate 9,650,076 downwards.
AATACCAATCGATACTTACGTTTCCGTTCGACTTAATCATTATACTTTCGGAAGGAGCCGTGAGGGTCACGCTGGTCAGTTTTCCATTCGCCAGATTGGCTACCACTGAGAAATTTCCGTCGCGCATGTCTTGGGCGAGGATGTAATCGCAGGTACCCGCCATGGTCAGGTGACGTCCGTCGAATGTGAAGAAGTGTCCGCCCTCGAGGAAAATGCCGGTCTTGCTGAAAGGTGGTATCAAGTCACCCGGGTGAAGAGTAGGCCTGCGAGAGAACAATAATATATTTATTTTTAGTGTTGAAACGTCGGTAAGGGGAACTGTGCCGGGAGATTCGGACCTACCTGTAAGCGTAATAAATGTCCGCGGGACTTGGAAGCTCGTGGTTGCGCACGAGATTGAAGATCGACAGTCGGAGGGACGAGATTCCGGGTAGGTGTTTGATGGCACTGATGTCGACAGGGATACTGACGACGGAGAGACCGAAGAGCTTCTCGAAAGTTGTTTGATCCTGGAGGAGTTCAATCAACGAATGAATAGCTTCGATCGCGAGACCGTAGATCTTCTTGATCTCCGTTGATTCGTCAACCTGCAAAAACAGCCGGAAATTGTCAAGTGAAAGATTACAAAACATTATTGAGATTTGTGTAAAATAAACGATTTAGATTACCACCTTTTCGTGCTTAACGTGTTTCAGAACGTAGTTGTAAATAACGGTGAAGAATTCCTTGAGTTCTTTGGTCGGGAGAAGCGTCGCCAGCTGGACGCAGGCTTCTTCGAAGGGAATCCATATACCGTCGGGAATTTGATAGTTCGTGAGCTCGCCGTATTTGTCCTTGATGAATTCGTAGATCGGCAGTGCCTTGACCTGCTGTATGGTCAAAACGACGAAGTCCCTAACGTCTTTCTCGATCGCCGAAACTCCCTTGGTTATTATTTTTGCGATGTCCTGAGTGAGGTCAGCGGCCACGCTCAACAGTTGTTTTATCTCCTTCTGATGCTCGTTTATTATATTTAGAATGGCTTTGAGGTAGATGGTGCCGAGTTTTGCAGCAGCATCGAATATCTCGATACCCGCCTTGAAGATCTTGTCGAATGACTCCTTCAGATGGGGGTAAGTCACCTTGGCCGCTTCGGCGAGCTTCTCCACGATCTCGTGGAACTGCTTGCTGAGCTCCGAAATTTGACCGACCAGTTGCTTGAGGGTCTCGGTCACCGCCGCTACTAGTCCACCGAATACCTTGTGGCTAATTTAACAGAGTTAGGTTAGTGTTAGTACAATAATTTCATAACATTTGTTATCGAAGACTGAAGGCATAATCAACTCACAGGGTAGCCTGAATGTCCTTGATCGTCTCATCGGCGTGAAGCTCGTTTTTTAATTTCGTCAGTTCTCCGTTATAGTACTCGACGAGCGGTTTCAGATTAGGCTGCGCCTTTTTGAGATGTTGAACAAGATCTTTCAATTCGACGACGGCTTCCTCGCCGACGCCTTGGCCAACTTGCTTAAGCTGTTTGGCCAGTTCGATGCCTCGTGTGCGATAAAAGTCCTGGAAAAAAAAAATCGCTTATAAACATCGAGAACGATTTGAGCTTAGGCTCCCTGGAGAGCTCGTGATCGGGACTATCACAAGAACTAACGATGACGGCAACGATGTTGTCCTTGTTGTAACCAAAGTCCGGCTTCAAGAACTTGTTCTCGTCGAGGTGTATCAGAACGTTGAAGAGATTCTTCTTTTCATTGTTTTTGAAGAGATCAGCATGGATTTCCGCTAATTGCCCGATCACGATGCGTCCGTTGACGGTGAGTTTGTTTTTTGGATTATCTGCAAATAAACCACACCAATCATTGCAACAAATCGTCGACCTCGGCGACAAATAAATTGTTTTAAAAAAATTCAATTTACTCTTCTCGTTGTGCTGGTACTTAAACGAATTCAAGTTGTTCGACTCGAAGTTGACTACTACTGTCGGATTGTCGAGAATTGTGTATTCGGTGTCGATCTTTTGCAAATTTTTCGTCAGCGTTAGACTCGTGTCGGACTTGACGAGATCCTTGTTCGGTGCCTGCACGAGTATGTGAGCCTCTTTGGCGTTCAGGGAGAACAGAGCACCGAGACTCTTAGGTTTTTGATGCTGATCGGTGTACGATAAGAACGAACCGAATCCAATCTCTTCTCCCGAGACGGCCAAATGTTGCTTCAGCCCGACCTTGAGCTGCTGTCCACGGCTGTTGACCTCGAAGCCTCCCGTTATGTTGTATCCCTTGGGTATATGGTCACGAATCAGTTTTCCGATAAGGACGATCTTCTGGGTCTTCTTCGCAAAAACGTCGATGTCAAGATTAGCGTCCAACAAGTGTTCACCACCATAATGAAGCCTGCCCTTTAACACCATTTCCTGTAATAATAGATAGGTAAGTAATTGATAATAGTAATAATAACAATTCGTCATTGGTAATGGTGATTATACGTATAAATGTAAGAACCTTGGGTTGAGACGGATATGTAAACTTGGCTTCACCGTTAACGGTAGCAGTATTCTTCTCGATGTTAATGTCACCGATGACGACGAAGCACGTCTTGTCGTTCGGCTTGTTCTTTCTGTCAAGATACACGGACACATCGATCTTCAAAGATTCGGCGTGACGACTCTTCGGGATCTCGAAGGACGATATGAGGGCAAGCTCGCGACTCGGCAGACTGATGATGATCGCTAACGAATGTAATATACTATTTCAGTAAATTGTAAACTTTCGAATAGTGCATTATTTTGATGGAATTTTCCACATTACCAGAGTCCTTGGCATGAACGTAAATCTGGGAGGAGTACTGGCTTTTGTCCTTGGAGGTGTGGACGTACAAGTTGGCTTTATGATCCAATATTGGCTCCTTAAGAAGATACTTTGTTGTGGTTTTGAGGCCAAATTCGACCGGGACGTTGAATTTTTTGAGATCAACCTCGACGGTGAGTTGATGATTCACGTACGATTGACCTGAAAAATCAACGATACGTCGTACAATTGTTATACATGAGTGAGTAAAAAAAGAAATATATATATTATCAATAGTGTTATCGCAGACTCACTGTCTCCGTCGAATGCAGACTGGAGTTTGAAGTGAGCGCAATCCTTGCTCTGCTCGCAGTAGCTGTTGAAAATATGAATTTCCTTATTCGAGAGCTTGAGCTCACCAACTACGGCCGACGGTCCGAAATTGGTGTTTAGCAGAATAGCAACGCCGACCTCGCCGTCTACTTCGCGGGTCAACTGTTTTCGGGAGTAAGTAAACTTGGAACTCCTCGTGTTTTCGCCAATCTTAAGACTTCCGTTGCCCTCGACGATTACCTTGCCAGCCTCATCGCGCTGACTATAGTTCGTGCTGTAATCAGGATCGCGGTATTTTTTATACGTCAAAGAAATACCACTAGAGAGCAAAGTCGAGTGTCGATCAACGAGAGCCTCATCCATGCAGAAATATCAAATTATCGAGAGGGCACAACTACCTTCCCGTCACGATGTTCTTGCCGTCGCTCGTCACCGTGAGAATTATCCTCTTACCGGTCTTCGCAGCGGGTTTCGTCGCAATCTCTGCGTGTATCTTACGGTGTTTTATCTTGTCGCTGTCGAAATTGAACTCGATGAGGAAGCTGTCGATATTGTCGATCTTCACTCGGGCGTCGGCGGCCACGAAACCTTTCGGAGAGTCAATCTTCCATTCACCTAAAATTTTTCGCGAAATATTAATGAATTTGCGTCCTATATAATATCCGGTAGATGTATAGGAAATAATATTAACAGCTCACCCGTGTAGAAGTTATCGCCAATGTAGTTGAATTTGCCGAGTAGCTCAGTCTTGCCGGCCGGACACGTCATCACGATGTTGATGCTCTTGGCCATCGGGGTCAATTGGAATTCGCTGTTTATCGTGTACTTGGTTTCGTCCGCTAACAGAACGAGATCGTACTCGTGCTTGTCCTCTTGCTCCTTCTTCCGCGAAACTTTGAGCTCGACGTTGCGGAACTTGTCGACGGGAGTCGTGGCTTTGGCGTTGAGACTTATACTGTTGAGGTTCTCACTGTACGACAAGTCCGAAGCGATACTCGCTTCCTTGTCGCCATAATTGACGTTCAAAGTTCCGCTTGATTTTTTCATTTCCCCAGTGGGATCGGACTTGTACGTTGTGCCGATCGTCAATGAAGGATTCTTCAGTATCGTCAACGTTAACTTGCCGGTTCCTTCGCTCTTGTGCTCGTGGTCCGGAATTCCCGTGTGACTTAGATGCACGTCGGCCTTAAGATTATTGTCGTCGTTGAAAGTTAAACTGCCGGACGACATGTACTCGAATAGGCCGTTCTCCTTGTGGGGTACCAGCACGCTCTGTTTCGACCAGCATTTCAACGAGCGAAGCTTTTCGCTCGGGAACTTGAACTCGAAGGAGCACTCGCTCACCGCTGGCTTGTCCACCAAGTTCCCTCGCGCGAACTTGCCCTGGCCCTGCAAATAATAATAGTAATAGTAATATCAATATCAATATCAATAGCAATAGCAATAGCAATAGCAATAGCAATAGCAATAGCAATAGCAATAGCAATAGAAATAGCAATAGCAATAGCAACAGCAATAGCAATAGCAATAGCAATAGCATACCTTGAGACCAAGATCGTTCCCCAGTGTGGATTTAATTTTCCAGTCACCGTCATCACCGTTGCAGTTGCCGGATAATGCGAAGAGGAAAGGTTTCGGCAGATGAGAACCGGCGAGACCGATTATTAACTCGCTCTTTCTCTTGTCGGTATTCGAGACTCGCTCGTGATTCGCCGAGACATCGAGCTTGATGTTTTTACCGTCGAAAGATTCGGCCATGAGGCTGTGCTTACCGATGTACTCGTACTCGGTTCCCTCAACCCAGGCAAGTTCGGTTTCGTACATAAGCTTGGCGGTTATACCGCCCTTCGTAATAGAATCAGCGATTCCATAAATGCCGGCGAGACGATTTCTCTTGCCGTCGCGTATCAGCTGATGAAGGACTCTCAGGACAATATAGTGATCATTTGGTAGGGTGATCTCGGCCATTCCCTCCAGCTGGGAGCGGCTCTTGTCGGTATTTTTCAGCGTGCCCTTGACATCGATTTGAGTCTTGTACGTAAGTATCTCGATGACGTTCTTGGAGTCTATCGACTCTTTGGTCACGTCGGAAATCGTCGAGAGCTTGATGGACCTGCTCGGGTCGTTTTCGGCGTCGTAGAGTATCTCGACGTTGGCGACATGTTCGCTGCCGCTGACACTTACTTCACCGGTTCCCTTGATCTTCCGGTGAAGGCTCGGCAAATCGACGTTGACGTTCGCGTTGCCCTTGCCGTTCTGGTAGTTGAACTGGCCACCAACGATTATTACGTTCTTCAGGTTGAGGTTAAGATTGCCATGGGGATGCGCCCCGCGTTGGAGCTTGAGCAGGAAGTCAAGGTACTTGGTAGAATCGACGGTGACGACCGCGTGACTGGAGGCCTTCTGGGGACTGGCCTCGACGCCTCCGGCGACCTTGACCTTCTTGCCGTTAAACTTCAGGCCACCGTCCAGCTGGACGTTAACGGCGTTACCGGTGACGTCGTAGGTGACGTCGGCGTTGGCCTCGTACTTGCCACCGGGCAGCTCGACTAATCCCTCGAACTTGTTCTTGTGCTCGGCAAGTTTCGTCCTCTTTGCCTTCAGGGCGATTTTGCTCTCGAGGATGCGGGCCTCGAAACCCAACTCAAAGTCCCGGGCGTGCTCGCCCTCGACTTTAATCTCGAGCTCCGTGCCGATCTTGAATTTTCCGTACATGAGGTCGTACTCTATGTCAAAGTTGGTCGGCGATACTTCCAACTCAAAGTCGCTGCTCAACTCCTGAGCGGGCCAGGTCAACATGGACTTGACGCTGAGCGCCGTTGGGTACTTGTATGCCGGCGCGAATGACGCCGGTTTCTCAGATTTTTCGTACTTGAATGTGTCGCTGAGCGTCAGACGATTGATCTTCGAGTCGAGATCGGGACCGTAAATGAAGACGAACTTGTGATCGACGAGCTGGCTGGTCGCGTCGTAGTGCCACAGAATTTTGAAGCCGATGTTCGGGTCTTTGGAGGGGACGACGGCGAGATCGACACTGAGTTTACGATCCGGTGTTTTCTTGGCGTCCATCTTCACCACGATGTTCTCCTCGCCATGGGCGACCTTCGCGTCGACGACGAGGCCGTCGGGTTTCGAGATAACGAAGCCGTCGAGGCTCGCTAGCGGACGGCCCGAGGCTACGAGAACGACCTTGTTGAAGTTATACGCCTTACCACCGTCCTTGTCCGTAACCTCCACGTCACCCTGGACCTTGTACAACTGGCCGTCGCGATGGGACGATTTCGTGGCTGTTTTGGAGCTCGCGAGCTTCTCAATGTGCTCCGGTACGTTGTACTCGAGGATGGGCTTGTACTTGTTACCGTTGCTGACGACGACCCCGGCGCGAAGGAAGTACGTGTCGACGTCGTTGATCGCCGTGACGACGAGGCTCTGTTCCTCGGGTGTGTTCTTCAGGAGAATCTCTGCCGAAACCTTCTTGTACGGCGAGTCGAAGGAAGCCTTGATGAACTTGTTCGGCTCGAGTGCACCGTCGAGCCTCAGTGACAGGCGTCTGTCGTTTTTGCTCTTCGGCGTCTCAAAGGTGACCTCCAGCGACCGGGCGTTCGGATTCTTCGTCTCGTAGAAAGCTCTAAAGTGATAATTGGTAACGTCGTCGTTCTCGATGCTTAGGGCGAAGTTGACCGGGCCGCTGAGCGGGAATATCGGCTTCTTCTGTACGGACTCGATACTGTCGTAGGGATAGGAGACGCGACCGCAAATTGTGAGCCCGAGAATGACGGATAGCTGCTCGAAGCAATCGGAGTGCTGCTTGCCCTTGGCGAATTTCGGGGCGACGTACTTATCGCCCTTTTTGCCGGATGTGCTTACCAGCTGGACATCGCTGGAGACGCTCAGGATCTCTTGCTTCCGCTTCGGAATTCCGAAGGTCACGTCGATACCAGCTCCGTCGAGAATTTTTATGGACAGGTCGGAGCCGGTCGATGTGTGGAGAGTGCTGACAAGACGGAGGCCGGACTCGACGCCGAGTCCCTCGACGATCAAGCTACCAACGACGCTGACGGCGGCGCTTGGCTCCAAGGCGATCCTCACGAACGCGTTGGTGGGGTCCTTTATCATACCGGGCAGGTCGATCTTACCGCTGGCCTTGAGCTTTACGACGCTCGTGCCGGTGATACCGAGGGACATTGGGACACCCAGTCCGGTCGGGTAAACGATGTCGGCCTGAAGGAACCGCAGATTACTCTCGACCCGGTGATCGAAGTCCTTCGCCTCGTTGATCCCCCTGTCGAGAATGTCGAAGATTACGTCGATTAATTTATCGGGGTCTGCGTCGTGGAGGCCGTTCGAGCTGCCACGGTAGTCGAGATAGGCAAGCTCTACGCCGAACATCTTCAATGAGAGATCCACGTCGAGGTCGTCGTCGAGCTCCTCGCCGCCGAGGAAATGAACTTTTTTCGCGAACTTGTCGAGATTATCCTGTCTGACGTCGCGACGACCGCGGGTCGTCAAGCGCAGACGCTCCTTTATCTTCTCGTACATACCGGACAGACTCGTTTTATCGTCCATCGCCAGCTTGACGATTTCCTCACTTCTGAGCTCGCCCTTCGGGCCGAAGTAGTGTTCGATGAGCCTATCGAGATTCTCGACTCGCGCGTCAATCTCGAGAAAGTTGAAGGCGTGACCGAATATCTCGGTCGTCAGATTGAGACTCGCCGAACGGGGGACGAAGCTCTTCTGGCTGTATATTACGTTGCTGTCGGCGGTCGAGCCCAGACCGAACGCCCCGACGTTGTAGGACAATTCGTTGTTGAACGAGAACTTTCGCATGTCCTCGGGAAACTTTGTACGTGGCTTAATATGCTCCAACTGCCTCTTGGCCTCCTGCTTCGTAGGATCCGTGCTCGCCCGAAGATTCCGCAGATGCGTAGTGATGAAGGAGCCAACCTGGTTTATCGTCTCCTCGTCGAGCACCTCTTTGACCTTGTTGGCGACGTGGGGACAGGCGCATCGGACCATCGCGAGGTAACTCTTTATCCTTATTTCGCTGTCCTCCTCTCGATCGGCGAACACGTCTAACAGGGGCTTCATCCACTTCATCGAGCATGTCGAAGGCAGAGCCTCGATCGCGGCGACGCGAACTCGATTCTGCACCTTCTTGTCGTTCGCGATCGCGGCTATATTATCCATCGTGTTCTCGTCGTGGTAGCCGGCGTTGCCCAGAGCCTTCAGAGCCGCTATCGCGATGTTCTCTTTTTCTCTCGTGTCGAATTTGCCGTTTCCGGCTTTGGCGATTATCTTGGCCAGAGCGGCTTTCACCTCGGGAACATCGTTGCACTCGTGCTGCCCGCAGTATTTTCCGATGACGTGACCGACACCGAGATAACCGATCCTCGGTAGATCGGGCTGGTCCAGAAGGCTTGTCACCGCTTCGACGGTCGGGAGATTAACATGCCCAACGAGAGCCAGACTCGCGTAATAGGCGAGGACCTCGAGACCTTCTACTTGACCGCTCTTTATCAATTCGACGGCGACCTCGGCAGCCTCACCGCTTCCACTGCGGAAGAGAGCGTCGAGGAGAATCTTCTTGTCGGTCTTTTTGTCGAAACCCGCTCCGGACTTGACCTGGTGGTATACGGTGAGTATGTCGTTTTTGCTAGACAATCCGACGACCCTGACGAGATCAGCGAACTTGACAGCGGCGTGTTCCTTGACCGTGCCTTCCGGGCATTCCTCCTTGACCGCCTTCAGAGCTTTGACGATAGCGCCGACCGAGGAATCGACTACAGGATGGGGAGGCTCGAATATCAGTGATTTAGGCCGGCTCACCGGAGCGTTGGGATGCTCCATCTTCTCGCCTTTGAAGGTCAGCGTTGTTTCCACGATGCTCTTTGCGCCAGCATCGCCGTTGCTGAAGGGCTTTAAGACGTAGGTCTCGGTGGAAACAGCCTTGTTGAGGACACCGCGCTTGAAACGCTGCTCGACCTTCTGCTGCGAGGCTAGGAGAGGCGATGATTGCATCTCGGCGCTCGGATCGAATGCGCTTGTTACCAATCCATGCCTGATATTCTCACGGTGGGAACACTCGGCAAGATTTCTGTATTTGTGCACGATCAGTGAGTCACCCTCGTTATAGAAATTGAACTCCGTCTTACAGCTACCAAAGACATCTGTCTGTAAAAAGTTAAAGAGCCATTTTTAACGAATGCTCGATAAATTCACCCGTCTTGGCAAACTGCTCTACTCCGAGACTCACCTCGCGATCAGTCGTCGCACCGCTGTTCTGCATAATCGCCGATTGGAACATTGATATGACGGCCCGCTTTAAGTTCAGGGAAGCTTGGGAGTCCCCGACCTCGGCGCACAGCCCCGTATCCACGCGACCGGCATGATAGTTGAACTGAAGAGCATGCTTTTCCAGATCGTCGAGAGCCGCAGGCTTCAGAAAATATAATAATCATTTACTCCATTATTGCTGTTATAATGCCGTTGTAAGACCGGAGGAAAAAGAATATTGTCTTTCCCTCCGTCTGCCGATTCTCCAGGGAAAGATAATGTTCTTTTTAATCGGTACAGTTTTTGTTAGCGGCGACGGCATTTTATATGACCTTAACGCGACGTGAAACACCCTCCCGGTCACCGGTCCGGTGCTCGGTCGGTAACAAACCGCCTTCCGTACGTAATTCGAGACCGTTCATATTTTTTTATAAAAGCCAATTAGGTTTGAGTAGACGCTAATGATGATGATGATGATGATGATAATAATAACAATAATAATAATAATAATAATAATACTATTTATTGGATGCATAGATGGAAGGAAGTACAAAACCATGGTAAAAATTAAGATCTGAAAATAATTAGTTTTTATTGGCTAGCACCAATCTCAGAGTCCAGAGTTCTTCGCAGCCCAGGTGGTACAAAAAAATTTACTTTCGAATACCGTCCAGACGGACGTATGTAACCCATTTAGATCACTTTCTGATAACTAATTTTTTTGTGCTAAATGGGAGGTACAAAAAATTAAATTAAATTGTCGTGTTTTCGACTTTTTCTGTAATATGCTATTTTTGTTCATGTTTAATATGTTTGTACTGTAACGCTGATAGACGCAGTGAAATTCTATTGTTTGTCAGAGTGTCGCGGGCTCTCGAAAAAAAAAAGTAATAACATTTACTGTTATTTTTACCGAACGAGCACGGGACGGGCGGGAGCCAGCGTGCGATACCTTAACATTATTATTGAACAATGGCGGAAAACAAGACTCACAGCTCCGTTGACCAGGACGTTCTTCAGTCTCAGTTGGTGAGCACAATTCGCCTGTACGGTCATCTCGACAATCGCGTTGATCTTCAGCTTCGATTCACCCTGCGCATCGCTGACCGACGTTACCGACGTTCCCTCCAAGTCATACGTGTACGTGTGGCCCTCCGCGTACGACCTCGTCGGGTTCACTATTTTTTTTTTTTTTTTTTTTGTAACAAACAATTCAATGATGAATAAAAATTGTTAACTTTTACTCGTTAATTGTATGAATATAGTGAACAAAGCGTTGGACTTACTCGGGTCGCAGCCGACGATGCATTTGGCTGGAAATTTTCAAACATAAATTTAATATCAATCTGAACTGCATGCATGTTTTTGTTGACTCGAGCACGCTTATGCATCGGTTCTCTATGTTAGTGTCTTTAAGGATCTCTGTGTCCCGTGTTTGAGTTGCGTGAGGGCCCCGATCGAGCACACTCTGCGATTGAAGCAAAAGCGGACGAATGTATTTGTACTAATCTTTCGCGAAAAATAGAAAAAGGCTTCGCTGCCAAATGGAGGTTACACGTCCGTTTTGCCTCGTTCTACATTACGCCGTGCAGCACGTCGTTATACAGTAGACAATAGATGATCTGAAAAGTCATGTCGTCGAGATGATCAAATCCAAGTCGATTTGTGGAAGACAGCTTCTTTATCGGCCATTGCGGAATCAAAGGCACTCATTTTTATGTCACTTCTCGTGATGAAATACGAGTAAGGGTCGGGCCGGAGGGTGCGGGGCGAGAGAGAATAAAATATACACATATTTGTTGAGAAGAGCGAGGGAACGAGCGGTGAGATTCTCCTCTCGCCGGAACGCGAGTACTGATAAAAGCCCATGCGCATAATCGTCGACTTTTTTGACCCACGACCGTCCCGTATCTATTTTGCTTACCAAGTAATTGAACGAGTGATACAAACTCGAATCGTTCTCAGTAATTTTTTTTTCCCCTCAAATTTTCATCCTCCGTTCGATAAATTTATTCCGGCGCGACACGAAACAGGCTAGTTATGGCCACAGATGCAAATCTCATACAATTCGATTCGAAAAATCGATGGAAAAATTAAACTTTCCGCGCAATGTCCTCGGAATTATTTTATGCTTCGCCGATTCCATCACTGGAATAAGAGACACGAGCAGTCTGCATACAGCACGGCGATAAGTAACCACGACCCTTGAACCTCGTGACACGGAGATCGTTTAGGAATAACACTCGTCGGTGCAGGCACTCGGACATGCTACCGAGAATGTGATGAACTTGGTCGTATCGAGTTGACCTTATCCTTCAAATATAATGTTTTCAGTATAAACAGAAGCGTTAAACAACATTTAACGCTTCGCAAATCTGCACACTGGATGTTCACCTTTGACCTTGCTGAGAGTCCGCTACGATCTGACGACACATGTCTATCAGTTACTCTCATTATCGCGTTGCGAAACTCGTTGGATCGTGTATAGAAAACAGGAACAAAAAAAAAAACACGATTCAGAGTACTTTGAGAATAAAAGACACGACGTTGGCAAATTTTGTGAGAACCTTGTCCGAGTCAATGGCGCAGATCGCGGTATTATCGATTATCGAAATACCCCTCGGAAACCATTACGCGTCCATTGACCATTGTCTCGGTACGTGGAATCTCGTCGAGACGAGGTTCGCCATTGTTACAAACGTACAAACAATTGTCGTCGCTCCCTCTCTTTCTCTCCCGACTATTTTACCTACCTCTCGGGTTGAAAAAATACAATCGTCTTGTCGAGCGAATTGATTGACATATCTGTATCGAAAAGCCAACGGGAGGTTGCACCAATTTTACATCGGTTAGAGTAAGTAGGAACGACAGGTCAATTTACCAAATGTCCGGTCCGATACAGGGGAGCGGTAATCATTTCAATGATACGGGCCTCGTTACAAACTCCTCCCTATTTCTCTCTCTCTCTCTCTCTCTATTTCTCTCTCTCTCTCTCTCTCGCTCTCTCTTCTCTCTGGTCATTCTCCCGCGGATATGGTTGATGGAACACACATACACGCAGTGTAAAAAAGAAAAAAATTGAAATAACCCACGGATAACTCCATTCGCTCCCTCAACCATTTAAAAGTTTCACGACACGCACCTCGGACTATCAACCAATTACGGACAATGTTAGGTTCAATGAAGATTACCAAAGTTATTTTGATAAAAAAATGAAAGAATAAAATATTTTGTTGTTGTTTAATAACGATTAATTTAATCTGACGGTCGGACGGTATTGTGGGACTTACTTGCAGAGGCAGGTGCCAGAAGAAAGACGAGACACAGACCGATGCCCAGCGACATAGGTCGGGGTGTACGTCCCATTGTGTCTTTCGTTAAAATTGTCTCTCACTCGCGGATATAATTGGGTACCAGCGGGTACGAGAACACAACAGCGTAGCGCTTTTCCTCGCCCGCGCTTTTATGCTCTCGCCGTGAGTGGCATCTCGCGCCCCTCTCCGTGTCTCCCCAGCGCTGCAAACCGGCTCGTGACGCGTCATATCCTCTCCCGTCCCGTTCTTCTTCTTCGTCTTCTTCGTCTTCATCTCAATTTTGCCGGGGCCCGCATGTGTAGAGGGCGCTCGACCTGGGCGCTGGAAAAACCGTGCTGGCAAACGTTACGTATTTCAAGTTATCATTTTATTTTATTCTTTTCGGCTTTCGTTCAGGTCCATCGTTCTGTACCTTACAATAGAGGAAGATCCAAACTGGAAGTGCAGCCAATGTTTATGCGATAGCGGAAGAGGCTTGTGGCCGGCGCCTTCTATACTATAGTATATCGGACCTTCGTTGGTTCGAATTAGAATAGATCATTACGTATTTACGTATATATTTTTTTCTTCTTACTTCACCGTGTATCCATTCGGTTTTTTAATATATTGGTTATGATTTTATATTATTTATTTAGCTTTCGTTATTATGTTATAAATATTTATGCCTTCATCAGGTCTGTACGCAGTTTCTGTTAAACGCATTGATTAGATTTGGATTGTATTATTTAAATAGTTAGGATTATACGTTTTTATTTTTATACAGACGATGAATCATGTCCATGAATGCTGCCGTCTCCCAGGCTGCCCTCCGTGGAGCGAACCGAGAATACCTCCCCCGTCCCGTTAAAGAATCGTCCCGCTGACCGTCGTCCACTCGCCGATGGGACGGCCCGTTGCCACCTACCCCGCCTTCGCGACCAACACTATCGGCTGTACCAATACCGATACACATGTGCCGCTGTATCTTGCCTTTTCTTTCTTGCTCTCGCCAGCCATCGTCGGTAGCGAGCGCTGATAAGGAAAAATTTCGACCTCCCTCTCGTTCCCCCGTCCGCGCTGTTGACGGATTTTTTTCTTTCATTCACCTATGCCCTCAGACCATGGCCTACTCTCATCTTCGTGGTACCTAACGGAAATCTTAAAAAGATGTTGAACTTTTCAATTTTTGTTATTTTAAATCCATTATCGATTTTTCCTACACCATCCCATTTTGTATTCTTTGATTAGCTCCGGAGTTCATTACCACCCTGGTTATTCGATTAAGTAATCGTAAGTAAATAATTATTCGTGTGTTCCTCGTAAACGAGCGATCCATTGACTTGCCCCTCGTCGGCCTCGTTGTAAATTTGCACGCATCTCGCCGGCGACAATGTATCCTCTTGGTAATATATCTCTTTATATATGTATATATTAGTACGATATGCATATTGATACGAGTATCGCAAGTTACATGTATTGCCGCGATCTAGGCTCCAGACATGTTAAATTGGAAAATTAGGCCTGGCTGGGTGTCGCCGACGGTACCGCTTCCCTCCCCGTCGTAGCTGACGGTTCCCCGGTGACGTCGTCTATCATTACGGAAAATTATGACGTTAAACCGCCGAGGCGCATGACTAATATTCCGTTCTGAACCTGATTGTACAAAACAAACCGACAGCGAAATGCATTCTCTCCGCTTATCGCGGAAAAATATTATTTACGGGCTCCGAGCTTATTTTGTTGCTCTACCAAGATAGATACTCGACAATATCTCCGTATGGATAGTGCACTTCGGCATGCCCCGGCGATGGCGAGTCGGCGAAGAAGAGAACACGATGGAGGAATGATGAACCGATGGAGGGAACAATATTCAGCATAAGCAGCTAGTTGGCCGGATATGATCGCTGAACATAGCCCAAGACCGCCTTCAGAAATCGTATCCGGCTAATTAGCTTTTCTCACTGACATTCCCACCAGTGCGGCACTCTCGCTCGTTCTATGTGTATCGAAAGTAAATTTCTTAACGGGCACCAGCGGACTATCTCCCATCGTTATCGTTTCTCGCTCGCAAACAAAAACCAACGATTCCGATATTGAAAATAAATAACAGATCGCGTTGATCAAATATTCAAATTCCACGCGAGGCTTTTTCGAGATGGAGAGTGTAGAGTCCAGTCGGTGGAACAAGATACAGGCGGTAACACATCCAAAGTACGGGAGCAAGCGTTGCGAAATGAATTTCCCCAGAGCCTGTACGTCGGAGTGGAGGAGCTTTCATAGACGATCTCGAATTTACGGTTTTATACACAACTCAGCTTTAGCTCCTCAAAAATCTCGGCTTTACGTTCCTCAGAGCTGCAATACTCGTTTAATTCTCAAATTACTCTTTCCGTTCATTATTTCTTATTGGGGTGGAGTTGGGCTATATAGTTCCCACAGTTGGTTGTCTCTTCCTTCCCCTCCGGTTGTCACGGGCTCCGAGAGCCGCAGCAGCCCCCTCCCTCCCTGATGCGTGTTATCTCCGCCGTGTTATGTCCCGTGGTTCGCCTCCCATTGCGACTCGATTACCGAGGCGAAACCACGTTCCGCGAGATACTATCTTCCGGACACCATTTTCCCAAATGCGAATCACTTTTCTCCGATCGTTGCGTTTCGATCTTGATCCCTTTCTGAATTTGGAAAAAAAACCATCCGGCTTCTTTGCGATAAATTAGAATCTGAAAATTGGATGGTGATCGACCGAAGTATTCTGTGACCCATTTATTGTAATTCTTCAAACTTTATTACTCGGTAATTGTCATAGAATGTTTCCATCGGAGCCGGAAGACCCGATGACCTTTCGAACCCCTTGTCCCGTCTCGCATTTTGCTTCGGCATAATACAGCGGCGGTACAGCGGAACGTCATTGTACAATCGATGATTAAATTTTTATTGACATTGAGCCGCCAATTAGATTACATTAATATTCAATCGTTTTTCTCTCCGATGGGCACTTGCTATTTAGGAATAGGCGAAACGTACCGTCGATAATCCTAAAAAGTGCACCATTTATTCTTAAAAGAAGATTCTTATAAAGCTGTGTCGACATGTAAAAATTCACTTTTAACCGGAAGTTGTTAGCGTCCGTGAAATAAATTTATGTATTGCAGATTTTGTTGTCGAGCGCGTACGGGCTGGACGGGAGACCGGTGAGGGGGGAGGGGGGGGGGGGGGAGGTAGGCTCACACCGCCTTAACGGTCCTTGAACTCCGCATCCATTGAGAGCCAAGTCAGTAAAGAATTTTCGTTGAAATACTTTTTAGAGAGTTGCCGGCTGTGATATTTCTTTTTTCTATTGATATCATCTGTAGGAATACTTTTTTTCCGTGAGATTCCAAACCGCTTGCCGAAAACAATTATCCTCATTCCCAACGCGATTAATAATAGTTCCTCGCGAAAAACAGCTTCCACGAGAAATAATAACCTTCGATTATTTCGATATATCTCGTGACATGAACGTATTTTTTCGATATGGAAGGAGGACCCTTCATACGATGATGCGAGTGACCGCGGCAATGCGCCTCAATGAACCAGTTAAAATGCAGCTCCATCGTACATACGACACGGAGGTACTATATAACCGCAAGCACTCGTTCGGTGTGCATACTACTTCGATGATACAGAACCGAGAGAGAGAGAGAGAGAGAGAGAGAGTAAATGATAAACGCAGCCTCTCATAGATGAGCCAACATCGAGAGTGACAAGAGGGGCAACGGAGATGTTTGATTAAGTTTGGACTCGTAACTCGATTGTTTGTCAGCAGGTCAACGGTCATCGCTTATCTTCTGTTAAACCGACAGAGCAACAGCACAAGAGCCGGGCTACTCAGAGGAGGACTAGCGATGGATTTTTGTTCCCAGCTTGTGATCCATCTGCTGAAACAATTACCATAGCAGCGACGAAACGACGCGACGTAAATACGTGCGAGGGACGTCTCGAAATTTGGTTATGAATTTGTTTATTATTATTGATCAATGGGATCAATACCCTGTTACATATCGCACCTTAGAACAACAGTGTAACAACTTATATGACAATGCCATAAGAGATGTTACACTGTTGTTCCAGGGGTGCGATATACCTATAAATAGTCTTTAGAATGTAACACAACACACAATGGGAATACATATTAAAATCAACAAATCGACATAAAAATGTATTGATTGCGAAATTCCCAGGCTTGTTAACTGGGCGTACATTTCTATGATACGTCGATGGTACATTAAAACGGCACTACTGGTTATTGTTATATCAAGTAGGAAAAAAGGCAAAAAAAACGTGTAAATCAAATTCACAACACGGAGAAAAATTACACAACGACAATTCAACACGAAGTGGCTACACCGTGAAAGTGAGCATGCAACATCTTACCGCCAGTCGGCTCTTAACCAAGAAAATCCTCGAAAATCTGACAAGAATTGATGTCATAGGGAAAAACGTCACGGCCGATTCGAAAATTTCAAGTTTCGACCGGAAGTGGCGTCGTACCGAACATACGTCACTTAATTCATTTTCGAAATAAGTTTTGGCTGCAATGAATTCGACGGAAATGAAACCCACGGAGTGCCCACTTTCACGATGTGTAAGCTTCTCATGTTCAGTTGTCATGGTTTGGACGTTTTCGATGTTCATTTCATATACATACTGTCGATGAATTCGTGAAGAAATTCGTGAAGAAAAATGAAGGCGCAATAATTTCCGCCAGGTTAATTCATATATTTATCTTGAGTAACGGTGATTTTTGGCTTAACGTCCATCGCGTGAGATTCTCGAACGAGACATTCGTTCCCAAACTCCTCTGCTCGTTTCCTCGCGAACAATCCTAATCGGTTTTGACTTCTTGGCATAAGGTCGCATGACCGAAGGTTTACGTAACGCGATTAGCGATAGTCCCGATTACTCTCTATCTTTATTCTCGATCCCGGCGTCTGCGATTCGTGGATGCCCACGAGATCGAATGTGGCTTGCTTATTAGCCATGCATGTATATGTATGTGTATATATATACAAATGTATATATAAAAAGATTTCGCCGTCAATTTTCATGGTTTTCAATGGTTGATATTTCCGCTCCCTGGTCTTCCTGCGGCAAGCAACAATGCACAATGTTTCGCGCTAACGTTCGGATTAACATTCGCTAACGTTCGGATAAATGAGGGTTCGGATGATCGAGGTTCTACTGTCCACATTAATAGGTGGGGAAAAAAATGGCCACGGTTTTTTGTTGGTTGGATACAATGTGACATTGACAATAGAGACAAACACAATGACGATGCCGTGCATGAGTCAGTCTACGCACAGTCCCCAGACACACGCACACCTGTCTAAGCATTAAAGAGGAGTACAAGAATGTTTACACCGCGATGCGAACAGATAATCTGTCTCAGTGATTCAGGGGAGTCGGTGCGATCCGCGATTAACGAAGCCGAGATCGAAGACGTAGATTTTAACTTTCCCCCGGTCGACTTTACTTATCACGATGCAAGCCCCGGCAGAGAGACGATCGACAAACCGAAGGAAGAGGTTAACGAGACACCGCCGAGTATCGGTCGAGACGTTGCCAGCCGTTTGAGTGACCTCCTTGGAAAATATTGCGAAAAAAGAGAAACAACGAGGCAGGCTGATCGCAAAAAAAAAAAAAAACATAGAAAAACTCGAGGAACCTCCGCCGAGTCAGAATTTCACTATGACGATGAAAAATCGGTGGACAGCTCGCCGGCCCTCGAGGCTGCGCGTAATTGCCGCGGAACCGAAAATAGACGGAAGGAAAGCGAACGGTCGAATTTGGTCGGAGAGATGAGAGAAAAGTCTCCAACGAGAGCGGAGAAACAGTACCAGACAAATATGCAGCCAGGCGAGGGCTTAAAATTGGTGAGCGTTAGCATGGACAAAAGCCTGAAGAAGTTCAACTTTCAGTTGGCTCTCCTCGACACCTTGCGCGAATTAGATGTATCCTGCAAATTGGATTCGCTCCCCATAGAGAACAGTATCATGTGGATGAGGAATGGCAAGGACGAAATTTTTGCAAGAATAAAGAGCTTGCCGGAGAAGGAAATTGTGGTAGTTTGGAATTTTGATGAAGCCGTGAGGAGGGTCGAACATGGAAGCTTTGCCTCCTCGGTTGAGAGCATAGCGACTCTTATACCTGACACAAAAATAATCCTGGTACTCTATGGGATGGAAGGGTATTTTCGGTATGTGTCAAATTCAATGAAACGGAGATTCAAGAATGACAGAGGTACGCTCTTTGACAATTTGCCAAAAATATCTAAAGGAGATCTTGAAATTTGTCTGGCTGAGGTGCAATTGTTGGTCAATTGCGACAGCATGCTAGTCGATACTTTTCACGATTTTGATACACTCGTACGTCGCTTGACAAAGGCGATAGCCGAAAGGCCCTTTAAATTGAATAAAAGACAGAGGCTCGACGATAGGATGGATTGGTACGCGATGGGAGATAACAGAGATACCGTGAGAGTGGACAAGAATGGCAATGGGTTAAAGAGACTTTGGCAACATCAACTGCGACAATTCAATTTGGCCAGTCTAGAGGCGTCCGAGGCAATCTCCTTGGTATACTCTAGTCCCTTTAAATTAATGCAAGTAAGAGACCTTTTCGTACAGATTTCATTGCCAAATTGAATCGTGAAGAATGGTGCCCTCACAGTTTCTACTACTACTCGGGCCAGGAGCTTCAATAAAATTTTATAAACGCACCGTTGTTAATGGTACCCTGTATTATATTGTTTACATTATTTATAATTTTTGCAAACTGAATAATTTACTTTTTCAGGCTTATGGAAATTGCACTCCAACGGAAGGAGAACAATTACTCAGCGAGATTTCGGTAATCAGTCTTCTTCTTGTTGTTAAGCTATGTAACGCAGTATTTTTTTGTCACGACTATTAAAATTATAACAGGTCCGAAGAGCGGCGGGTGCCCTGAGCACAATTCGGAAAGTCGGACCGGACATGAGTAAAAAAATTTTCATCACTTTCACATCCAAGGACGGGGATACTCTGGTTAACGATCGATAGCCAGAAAGGGCCGCGAAATTCTCCCCGCCGACATCAATGATGCATGTTCGTAGCTTTCGATCGAATAACGTGAAGAAACGTTTTTATTCGAGTTTTTGTGGAGCCTCGCTGTACAACGAACCGTCACATACACGGGGAAGATAGAGCCCATCAGTGTTAGTCGAGCTGTACAAAAAAGCTAATCCGATCGAACAAGCATCTGAGTTGTACCCGATAAGGAATGTTGACGAGTATTTTATTGGTTTCGTATGTATAATGAATTTCTGACAACAATCTTACTCTGAGCATAAATAAAAAAATATTGCGACACAACGATCCATGCGGTAGAAGAGAAGAGAGCCTCTTTCCGTGATCGTTCGATTTCAAAGTCAGTCTTGGTGGATCCTTGGGGCAGATCGAATGAGCTCGATGCGGAAAATTTGCGAAGCGAACATTTTTCGTTCACTCGTCGAGCTCAGGGTGAGTATGGGTGAGTTCATCTGTGCCCAGGGATCGAGCGAGGCGCGTCCGAAGCGATGATTCGCCTGCATGATGATTCTTCGTCGGCGAGGTCAAATCGATTTCTGGTATGGCCAACAACTTCCGTTCGATGATGTTGGTCTTTATAGCGTCCTCGATCTCGAGGTCGTCGCTTATCGTTTCCTTGAACGCGGACACTATCGGCGGACTCTTGTTCGTCATTGCCCGTTCGTTTTTCTCGGCGGAACTGTTGCCGGTCATCGACATTCCGTAGTTCCTCTTGGTGAGTATTATCTTCGTGTACTTTATCGCCGGTGTATTGGGCCGCGAAACTGACTGAATCTGTAGTCCACCGTTCCGACTCGTGCCGATAGTTTTCGGGGAGTTTTGCGATCGGGACTGCAGGATCATCTGGGCGACGCCCTGGTGACTCTGTACTTTGGCCTTGTCCTGCTTGTTGCTTATCAGTACGACCTTCGTCGTCGAGTTCAGTCTCTTGACTCTGTTCTCGGCAGGCTCGATGGAGATTGGCAAGCGATTCTGTCCCAGGCTCGTCGTTTTCTCCATTATACCCAAGTTATCGCCGTCCTTGGCGAATATTATCGGTATATCCAGGATGTTCGACAAATCGTCGTCGATGTCGTTAGCCACGCTTGTCCTTGGCGTCGTCGCGCACTGAAACTTTGCGCGCTGGGCCTTATGGAGACTATTGCTATTGATCGTTATTTTCGGGACCGTCTTTGCCGCCAGGTTCCTCGGAGCCATCGTAGCTTTGCAGGATAGCGGCAGTATCGTCACGGGGGCTTTGCTCATTATCGGTAGTAACATCGGCGAGGACGTCGCTCTGTTACCTCGACAGTTTTCTGTCGGCGCGACGACGCTCCCAAAGGACGTGTCCGTGGGATACTTTTTCGCGCAGGACATCGCGGAATTGGTTTGGACGCGATCGCTTCTGGCACCGATTCCCGCGCCGTTGTCCGTCACTATAAAATATACAGATACACCTTTTTCTGAAAAACTCTTTTACACTCGACAATTCGATCCTCCAAAAAGTTACAACGCACACGAGCCACCTGAAAAATGTAGAGCTCGTTAAAAACAACCCGTAGACAAATCCGAATATGGTCTACGATCAACGAAAACGACGAGGCGACAACTGACTCGAAACAAACAAACTCAACTCTCGTTCTGGGCATGGGTGAGATGCCCTCTCGGCGTAATGGACGCCCTCAGACAGGATGGAGGAGAGGAATTGAAAAAAAAAAAAAAAAAAAAAAAATCCGAACTTTCGAACAAACAAAAAAAAAAACAAAAAAGCAAACGTAATGTTTATTAAACACAAAAGTTTAAAGCTAAGTGACGGCGTGTTTACAAATTATCTATAGCGTATTTTTTCAACCGACATAGAACTGTTGGAAAATTACACGAGTCTGTAAACAAGATTCTGGTCCTTTCTCCATGTGAAGTTGTAATTTCAGCCCGCTTGTTTTTTCAATCTTGTCAAATATTTGTATGCACGTATATATCGATAAATCGAAGTGAATTATTTATATGCAGTTTTTACATGACAACTGTACAGGTCTATCTCGAATGAGTCAAGCCTTTTTTCTTACGCTCTATTCAAAGTGTTGACGAAATTATTATAGGCGCTGGGAACGATGTTTACGGTAATTCCTTAATTTCTACCTGGCTAGACAATAGCATTCTACCTTTTGAGGCTGCTGGTGTCGTAATCGTACTGACAGCCAAACTGTTGTTGATGCTCGTTGTCGGGAGAACGCTACTCGAAGACACGGTGATTCCGCGAACCGCGTTCGTGTTACCTACGAGACCAAGCGGACATTTCCCACACTGTAGCAAGGCCGTTAGGGCTCCCGTCGTCATAGACTGGTATCCTGCGGGCCTGCTCTGCGACGCTGATTATGAATGGATGAAAAAAAAAATCAATAGATTTCAATAATTTACGAAGATAATTTTTTGTTTTGTTTTCATTTAAATACGATTACTGGTTACCTGAAACAGCAGACGCGTCGCCGGCACCGACACCGACTTGACTCTCCGTTACAGTCGAGATATTAACGGATTTAATCTCGGTTCCCTTGTCCAGGACATTAATGCCACCGCTATTCTTGTTGTAATTGCTCGCCGACAAGAGTTTGGGGAATCCTTTGCCCACCGTCGACGCGACAGTCTTGATTTTTGTCATCGCCGGCTGCGCGGCGTTGGACGGTGCGATCTTCGACATTTTTGGTAAACTAACCGGCGAGCGTGAATTCGCGCACATTTTGAGGCCACTCGTCACGGTTTGAGTGGCGGCCGCGTGTCCCAGTCTTATCGGCCCGATTGGCGCGAGACTCGCGAGCGATCCGATGTT
Organism: Amblyteles armatorius; assembly: GCA_933228735.2. Classification (NCBI taxonomy): domain Eukaryota; kingdom Metazoa; phylum Arthropoda; class Insecta; order Hymenoptera; family Ichneumonidae; genus Amblyteles; species Amblyteles armatorius. The sequence goes on along the minus strand of OW121695.1, from coordinate 9,627,497 downwards.
GAGGGTGATTCCCCCGTTGATCGAACCGGCTGTTTGCTGTAGTAACAGAGATAAATCATCTATACGAAAAAAAAGAAAAAATTGTGGCAACGAATTGGGATCGACGAGTTTCGAGGCATGTGAAATACCGCGGTCGATAACAAATCGCCTTCCCTATTTTATCCGAGACTGAAAACATTTTGGACAAAAGCAAATTAGGTTTATATGCGACTATCTATTGCCTATGAAAACCTGAATTGCTTTTGTATAAAATATTAACGGTATTGAAGATAATAGGGAAGGTGATTTGTTTGGGGGGTCTCTCGAACGTACCGGGGCCTTCGACGCAACGACGTGATCGGCAAGGTTGTTTTTCTGGCTGCTCGTCGTCCTAGGTCTTTTCTTCTGCATGGACGCGTGATTTGGATTGAAGGCGGCCATGGCAACGGTGGTTCCACCGATAATACCGCCTCCACTGCCTGCACCGCCTCCACCGCCGCCGCTGCAACTGCCGCCGCCAACTGTAACAAGAGTCGATCGTGTAGCGAGGACGGGAACAGGCCGCAAGGATGGTAAAATCGGAACCGAGCTGTCAAACGTCGACCACGAGACCGGTGTACCTGAACAACGGGATTTTTTCACATTCGGCGAATTCGTCTCGCTGTCGACAGAACTGCTGGTCGAGTTCTTTCTTTTCCGCACTTCCTTCTTTATCGGTCTGACAATGTTGTCGTAGCTCGAGGCAGGACGCAGCGGAAGCGGATGAGGCTGCAGCAAAATACTCGCGACGAAATCTCCAATCTCGTCCAGAATACATCTGTCGACCATGCTCTGAGTTATACCCTCGGATACTTTTTTTCTCGTCGAGACTCTCAAGTGATCGTCGGCGGTTCCCACGACGACGAGGCTCGTCTCGACCAACATCTTCTCCCTGATATCCTCTAGATCCTCCGGTCTAACGAGGGTGGCGTTTTGTCCAATGACGAACATGACGGGACATCTCGTGTCCATCAGCGTATCGTCGGGTGTTCCTCGCTTTCCCTCGACCGTTGTCAGTGGAAATCCGAGACATATCACCGCTGTAACGTGCTCCATCTGGGCCACCTGTAAATTAATTGTCGCTCCTTACCACCATCGTCGAATGATACACACGAAAGTTATCCTATACTTGTTCAGAGTTCAGAAAAAGTATTCCGCACGAGTATCGTGCCAAATTATATTTCACAAGATGTGAAAATGAGGGTTCTGCGCACGCGAGGCGTGCGTAAAACAGCAATTTTCGCACCGAGTGTAATAAAGTGCTTAACGTAATATCCCAAAAAGTATAATTTTTTCTCTTCCATTTACGAACCTGACAAGCAAGAGCCGCTCCACTGTTGAAGCCAATGATTATAATCGGCCTGCCGGGACAGTCCCCTCTGACATCTTGTATCTTGGCCCTCGTAGCCTGGACGAGTTGATCGATGCAAGTCGTCATGGTCATTCGACCGGCCGTTAATCCGAGATGCATGTGAACATTGACGACCATACCAAGGCTTCCCAGTTGGGAGATCCATTTATGCTGTCGGGAAGAGACGCTTGTCCCTATTCCAGACGGAGCTACTATCAATATCGGATTGCCCGGTAATTTTTTCTGAAAATTTACGACAGAGAACAGATTTCATCGAAACAGGTCGATCCCGAGAGATTCGCCGGATAAATAACGAACGGCGTATTATTTTACCGGCCTGTTAGAGTTCAGACAAGTGGCGAGAGGATCCCAGGACCTTTTTAAAAGTGAACCCAGAGTCTCCCAGGTAATCGGTCCAGCTCTGGCGTTTATGTTCGGCTGTACCGACATCATTCGGTCGATCAGTTGAGGAATCTTAACTCTCAGCGTTTGCAGTATGTCGAGATAAATCGCTAGATACTCTCGAGGCAGGTGATCGAACAAAAGACTGTGCAGCCACTGTGTCAATTTCCAGTCCCAGCCCGTCGAGGCCAGGGTTTCGCGGAACCTCCTAGCAGCCGTGTCCACCGAAGATCGGCGGTATATAGGCTCGTTCCAGCACTTTGATTTCGCCAATCTTGCGAGACGCTCCGAGGCGAGTATTCGCGAGACTTTCGTGAACACACGGTGATGAACCGGCAGCCACAGTATTTTGTCGATTTTCTCCTCCCAATCATCTGCGTTCTCGTTCGGTCGGGCGAAATTCGCGAGCCTCTCAAATTCGTCCATGAGATGACGAGTTCTTGTCAGATCGTAAGGAGTCGCGCGAGCCTCTGGCTCGATTGTCTCCACGTCCACATCGGCCTCGGCCTTCTGCTTTTCGCTGAAACAATGTCGACAGCTATTTATTTTGTAGCTGGACACTGCAAAAGAGTTAGTCCTCGGATATAATTCAGAGTAAGCGAACGTTGGATTTGTCATAATTTCATATTTGTGTGTTCATGTACTTATATATGTATCTTTTCTTGAGCATCATTTTATTGTTCTGACAGTTACTTTGAAATACAGCAATCAATGACCTCAATGTAAAGAAGTGCACGAAAATGTAAAAAAAAAAAACTGTTAAATAAACAAATCGGATGGAGTAAATTTATTCGCCGAATTGGGGAAAAGTCTTTTGCAATAAAAAATTATTTGACACAGTTAATGAAAAAAAATTAAAACACAATTTTTGTACACTGCACCATTCAATTGTTTTTTGCTAAATTCCTATAATGAGTCTTCAAGTTTCCAAAGTCAAGATGCAACATTTTGGGAAATTTTATATGTTGTCGATCGTTTGGATACATTTTTGTAGAGACATCTCTGTGGCATAAAAATAAGGATCACTGCGGCCACTTCCAAAAGAGTCCTTCCTTTGCGCTTACCAACTGGACTCGGATGGTTTGCTGAAAAATATTTTCTTCACTGGCTTAACATAAATGTTGTCCGGTTTCCAATTCCAAGCCCTTGCGTAAGGATGGTCCTTGACAACGGCATTTGACTCCACTTGGGAATATCCAGCCAACGCGTGCAGGTAAGCGCTCAGTCTGTTTACGTTGTCTTCGCAAGCCTCTGGCATGCTCGGACTCGCCGGCAGCGACGACGCGACATTCGATGACGCCACGCACGTCATCCCTGACGTTAACATTTTCGTTGAGTCGTCACAATCCGATTTTCGGTGAAACTTCGCATTCGCAATGCGAAAATCAACGTTTGTCCAGCAGGCTGTTAAAGAATAAAAAATTGAATAAAAACGTGACGACGACACCGTCGGTAGAAAAGTTTTGTCTCGATACTACCTTAGCCGTGGACAAGAACAATCGACGTCATAACCTCTTCACTAATTTTCATTACGTAATAACACGGATTATCTAATAAAACGAATGTTCACATTACTGGTATTGGCACTTGGCAAGCGAAAGAACTGGTATTTGTCGATAATCTTTTTAACAGTTGCCTCGAGATTCGAACGAATCGTCGTTTTCGCAATCCAGACGTGTTTGATGCAAACGAACTGTTGAGAATTTATTTAGACGACCCCCGAGTTAGGACTATTGACTTTTGCAATAATGTGGTACAGTGAACACATAGCGAGAGAACAACGCTCGTTCATACTCACTCACCCACAAAATAAACGCTCAATTGTTGGTCGCGAAGAAGGCTGAATATTGCTGAATATCACTTCACGTGTGATATGAAGGGTCAATCATGCTTCTGATTCGTGAAAGAGTCCTTGTCGTCATATTAAATGACGGTCAGTAAAGCCGGCCTGTACAGTCGCAAATGACGGTTAATTGACCTCCCTCGCATCCCTAATCGAACGTATACATTTCGAGGAGGGACGAAAAATTATATATTCAAACAGGAAATGACATTTTTCCCTATGGCGTCAATTGCGGTAAAAAATCAAGGTTCCTACGGTCTCTGATTCGCATTCATTATAGATTTTGGTTACCGACCGAGTCGTTTCACATGTCCTTAAGAGCATGTGAAAGACTATGGAGTGCGAGAGAGAAAGCATCAGTGGCGCTCACGGTGGAGCGCGAGAGACACACTCGGAACGGTGTTTCACATGCTCTTAAGCGGAATCTGCGTTACTTTCCCATTTTTACAAAAGTTACGCTACTGCGCCTTGGAATCTACACTTATCATACCAGACTACAGCCCTATCCACCGTCGGTGTATTTATACCGACGGTAAATGTAGCTGTAATCTGGTATAATATTAATATAATAATTGGTATATCATTAATATTATACTATTGTTCATTCTATCTGTTAATTATTCGGTGACAAAACTCAGGCATTTCTAAGCGTCTTAAAGCGTTTTTAAACTCCGCCATTGTTTTTACGTGGCACATTTGCCAACTTCCATTATAGAAAAAATTCTGAAAATGTTTCTTCGAAAAACAAAATTTTGGTGAAAAAATGGTAAGGGTAAACGGAAAATATTGGGTTCGGAGTGAAATAACTCTGATATCGGTGATCAGCAGGAAAAAATACATCGAACATAGCCTTGGAACAAGAGAAATCGATGAAACAACAATTTTTCAATGTTTGAGCCACTTTTGGAAAAACGTCGATTTTCGTGATTTTCAAACGTCGATATCTCAGCTCCCAGTGGAGCTGGGGAAAATCCGAGGTGCCCATCGTGTTCTACGGGAAAAAATACATAAGACAAGGCCTTGTCCGAAGGTTTCCAGGCGTTTTATTTTGCCGTTTGAGGACGTTGAAAAACGCAAAAAATTCACTCGGTGGCCTTAGAATTTTTTGATGATTTTTTTTTCTTTCTTAAATATGAACTGCCATGTATTTCGACGTATTTTTCTTCGAATTCTTAAAAAAATGTAATCGAGGTTTATTAGAATATCAGCGTTACCTTTATGAAAAACTTAAAGGAACGCCAAGTTTGAGTGTAAGTTAGGAGAAATACGATATTTCACGTGAGCTTTTCATTTTTACGCAAAAGTAACGTCTACGTTGCTGTAGACAGGACGATATTGTCACTATAAGACCTGAGCATTCGACTCAGTGACCTGACGTAGTCTGAACTTGAGTTGTCGAGTGGTCAGTTGTTGGGGTGTTCAGTTCGTGATGTGTCCACACTCTCTTCGGTGTAGAGTTGACTTGGTGTACAGCCTATTCATGGTCATATGTTTCAGTGCCTGCATTCACAGTGTACAGTCTTCGTGTCGAGTTTTTCTGTGTCCACCTGATATACTGCCCACAGAACGAGGGACAGTTCTGAGGCCCGTTCAGAAACTCACTTTGGATAACATAGACGACTTTGGATAACGAGATACAGTGCTACGCTGGTGCAAATGTCAGAGAGAGAAGCTAGTTACGCGGGGAATGATTTCTGAACGCAGCTCTGCGCTGGTGTGAATGTCAGACAGAGAAGCTAGTCAACCAGGTATGATTTCTGAACGCGGCCCTGCCGTTTTCCGATTCGATGCCCTCCAGAACGCTCGGCTGGGATCGACAAGTCACTCGGCGCTGGGCAGTCGAGGGTGAACGTGGGTGGACGAACACGAAGACTATAATAATAATAATAATCGTTGATATTTTCGAAAAGCAAAAAGTGCATGGGTTTCGTTTATTGTTACTGGGAGTTCAACCAAATTGTTTGAAGAAGAAGTATGGGTTTCGTTCGGTCAGTTCATTCACAGCTCCGTGTGTAACAGTGTGTCAGAGCAGTTTGCCTACACGGTCAATGATTACCGACCTCGAATTAGTTGAACGAAACCGCGATTTTCAATGTCACGCTTCCGTGACGAGAATCGTGATGACAAATAAGTTTTATCATCTCGAAGATCTGAAAAATGTCGAAGGTTATACACGTACAACTATAGGAGAACTGTTTATAGTACTGTAGTGTAGTGTCGTGACGAATCATTGACCATATAGCCAGATTTGCAGAGTTTCAGCTTCCTTATCCGCTGCTTATCTCGTTAAGGTCACCGGAAATCGTTGGGCCAAGGTGCGACGAGACAATTTCTATGTAACTCACGTTCTCGCCGAATTTACCGGACTTTATAGCTCGTTAGTTTCCTTTGTGCACACCTGCCGTTTCCTGATAAGTCCCCGAAACATTAATCGCCCCTGTGTTCATTATCCCTCTATCACCATCGACGCTCGCAGTGCACGATGCTTCGCGCGCGTCAACAGTCGAGGCGACGTATCGTTTGAAAAAAAAAAAAAAACACCCTGTTTTTCGAGTACAAAAAAAGAAGGAAAAAAATTGATTAAACACTATAAATAAATAAACAATGGTATTTTGATTCAGCCATTATTTGCAATGCTGAACAACCGAGCTGGCACCATGGATCAATTGTTCAATGACCTCATGAAGGAGTGCAGATTCACCGCGCCTGGAGCGCAATTCTCATTTTCCATTAGAAATCGCCTGGAGAAGTACAAGAAGAATGTTCGCAGGGAGATTGTGAGTCGCATAAAGGATGACTGCGCGCCACTGTTTTTTGCCTGCAAGAGGGGAAATGTAGAGATCGTTGAATACCTTGTGGCAACATGCGACGCCGATATAGAGCAGCGAGGACTGTACGAAGTGCCCGATGACAGATCCGTTCATTGCGTGACGCCTCTGTGGTGCGCGGCTGTTTCAGGCAAGCTTCCTGTCGTCAAGTGTCTAATACGTCACGGGGCGGAAGTAAATGCAGTGTCGGACTCTGGATCCACCCCTGTGAGGTCAGCTTGCTTCATGACGCACCTTGGTAAGAATCCGACGATCATAATAAAAAAGAAAAAAGTACACTTTCACTTGTGTTTGGATTTTTATTGATTGACATGTAAATTTTAAAAACCACGAATTGCTGTAATTCGTTACAATACATTATATATGTTATCGTAAAACTTTTTAAAAAGGATATTCTACTATTATTGTTACATATTTTATTTGAGCCCCTAGCTCAAATTATATGAATAAAGAAAATTTTTAAAACATATATATACATATACTTAAATTGGCATTACGCAATAGAGTGTCCCAAATTCTTCAGCTCGTCCAGAAACATCTATATCCAGGGACACCGGGCAAAGTTACAGAAGAAGCAGTTTCAAAGAAACCCATTGAAACTTACAATGTCAAACGGAGCTATTGACTCATGAAACCCACTACCAAATGTTATACTCAACTCGGAATCGATAAATCAATTTAAGAACATGTTCGTGTGAAGACATAGTGCAAATTTATTTATCCAGAAGTTGTAAAGTTACTTTCTGTAAATTGAAATAACATAGTAATAATAATAATAATAATGTGTATATTGATGGCTTAATGCCATAATGACATATTGGTTGCGTATGAGCATAGCCTGTATGGCATTCTGACATTAGATCATTGATAAATATATAAAGATATATGTAATAAAATGTTGACACTTGAAAATTTAAAAAGTGGAAAAATAAAATTTGTATAACACATACTGTGAAAAAACTGCAAAATTGCAAATTTAATCAAAATTTTATTCTTCTTTACTTACCATGTTATCTGAATTTCTTATGTAAAAGGGCATTGTCCGTAAATAAATAAATAAATACAATGCAACTAAGGAATATACTATCTCACAATAATAATAATAATTTATTGGATGTTCGTGGGCATGCAAATAATGCATATTTTTAGTTATTGTATACATCGGTGAAAGTTCTCAATGATTGACACCAATATAAATATTTCCCACTTACGAAATCGTCTATTTTACCATTTAACAATTGAAGAAAAATTAACCAAATTAAACATAACATTTTTTTTTCTCAAGCTTCGCGAAATTATCGCCCGTGTAAATTTGAAAGATAATAATAACAACGATTATTGGACCACAGATGAGGGTCTAGGTCATGCCCGACCGCATGCCTATTCACGAATGTTGCAATACAACGTTAGTCGCAATACATTTGTTCACGCAATAATTTGCCCTTTACCGTGGACCAATCAATACATACAAGCATTCTTGAATTTTTTTTCTTCAGATATCGTGGTATACCTGCTGCAAAACGGGGCGGACATTCTTCGTGCCAATTACAACGGAGGAACATGCCTGATTAATGCCGTACAGAGCATCGAGCTTTGCACGCTGCTACTGAGACACGGGGCCGACGTCAATGCCAGGGACATACAGAACAAAACAGCACTTCATTATGCCATTCAGGAGCACAGATTTGAGACTGCGAAACTTCTTCTCAATCACAACGCCGATCCTCACCTGAGGTCTCCTCACAATGACGACGCCCTGCAAACGGCCTGCCTCAAGGGAGCTATTCCTATATTCGATTATCTAGGTAGGAGTTGTAAAAAAAAAAAAAAAAAAACCCAAACAAAATGCACAATCATTATTGACCGGACACGTATTTTTAATTTCAGTGGAGAATGTGTCCTATTCGCAAGAGAGGTTGGCCAACGCGAACGAATTGATGGGCTCGACGTTCTTCGACGAGCACAACGACACCCAGACGACTCTGAAATATTGGCGCAAGGCCACGGCCATAAGAAATTCCAATATGATCGACGGAGTCCCGCTACCAAAGAAGCCGGTGATGACGAAACGCGAGAGTTTTCGTAACGCCGTGGAATTCACGACCCTCGAGGAGTTGAACGCAATGGCGCTCGATCTAGACGTCATCAGGATACAGAGTCTTCTAATATGCGAGAGAATTCTGGGCGAGCATCACAAAGACACGCTGTTCAGACTCATGTACAGAGGGGCATCCTACGCGGATGCTCTTCGGTGAGCATCATCAGCGTACTCCGAGTAGTAATTTAGCTATCGGCTCCAACTAATTCTGACGCGTTTGACTTTCAGCTATCAGCATTGTATAGATTTGTGGAGGCGAGCTCTGGAGATTCGCGTGGCTAAAGATTCGGTGAGTTGTCGATGACAAATCGATTCTTGTGTCGAGCAACAAAAGTCACGACGATTAAATATACTTGTGTGACTTTAAATGTCCCGCAGATACTCTACACGGACACGTGCTTCACGGCCCAGGCTCTTGTGCGGATAATGGTGGATTTAAACGAGGAAACTCTCGAGGTCGTGGATCGCAACGGCGACAGGGAAGCGCCTCGGTTCTCCGACGTTGTAGCGATATTCAAATTACTGACGAGTCATCTCGGTGGCGCTCGAAAATTACTCGAGGTAGTAATTAATAATTATATTCATGTTTCCGCCACTTGCTCGTAAGTAACATAACAAAGACAAAAAACGTGTTTCAGAAGCGTCCGGTGCACAAACGTCAGGCGGACAGTTACGACAGAATATTGAAGTGCGTAACGCACCTGATATACCTGCTGATGAAAACCGCGCGGACGAGCGAGGCGCAAACCGAAGCCCGATGTCTGATTCATGATTTGGTAAAGCAGAATCCGAGATCCGCGTCGACGGAGGATTCCCTTCTGCATCTGTGCGTCTCGAGCCTGAATACAATAAATTCCAGTTACTTCACTGCCGAAGATGTCCAGGTGCGTAGAACTTGGGACTTGACCGAGACGAGTAGCCTTCACCTGACAAAGTCGCTCACACGTTTCAGACTATTTTTCCCCACGTCGAAGTCGTAAAGATTCTCCTCGAGTGCGGAGCTTTTGTCAATGCACGAAACGAATCGCACTCGACGCCTCTCCATGTCGCGAGCAACGCTTACAACTTTTTGAACCCGGTAAGAGCCAAACACGTCCGTCCGCCGAGTGGAAAATTCAAAAACGCCGTTTGTTTTAATCTTGCAGCTTATTCAATTACTGCTGGACCACGGAGCTCACTTGGACACACCGAACAAAGCGGGCGACACACCGGCTCATCTGATATCCTTGAACCCGCACAATAACGTCAACCTCGTGAAGTACATCACCCTCCAGTGTCACGCTGCGCAGGCCATAGTCAAGTACGAAATTCAGTGCACCGAGCTACCCGCGACTCTCCACGAATTCATAGAGTTTCATAGAGATTAAGAGGAAGATCGATTGTCTCTCGAGAGGGTTCATTTGGCTTATGGTACGTTCGATGGACATGCAGGTGGTTACAACTTCCGGTGTCACAGGTTGAATGACTAAACGCAGGTCTGAAGAGATTTTACAGCTGCGGGAGCGAACGTTGGACAATTACGCGCAACAATTAAGCAATTCTTTAGAAACTATCGTGTAACGAGAGGAAATGTCCGCGCGGTGATCAGCTCGGTTGTGATACTATTATTACTACTCGATTATATTGTTTGTGAATTGTTTTTCTGAGAAACGTGAGCCTTCACAATCGGGAGGGTATTATAGATACAATGCACTTAATCACTCTCTCTTATCACCTCGATGTAAAAATATATTTATACCTGACAAATACGCAACAGAAGTATCAAATTTACTTGTTTATCTAATTTATGCACAAAAATACTCGTGCGCCCATCCGCCCACACACACACGCACACACACACACACCTACTCACCCACCCACCCACCCACCTCAATATCCTCAATATCCTCAATATACTGTCGAAAATTATGTCGCAACGATCAATTCGCGTTGATGGTAAATACATATGTTCCATATACGAGATTCCTTCAGAGAAAGCAAAAGAAATTGAGCAGTTTCGCTAGCCTATGTTTGACTACTTTATACGAAACGAAAAAATATAATTATGAACAGCGCTAGATAGCCAGCTTTTATCGCGAGTCCCTCGCTCCTGCTGACCCTCGTGTAAGAGTCGACGATGTGAATCTTCCAGCCCATGTTCGCGTGCGTAAAGGAATTGTAGTAAACGGTGTCGGGCCAGCTGGAATTTGGTGTGACTTCTAAAATTCCGGGATCGCCCGATTCACAGACATGCACGAGTGTTCGGTTAAATTTTTTGAACGTCTGAAAATCATCGTCCAGCCTTCTGTCCCGTCCATTGTGCTTGCCCAGACAGAGCGGACCAACTAAAATAAATAAAAAATAACGCGTGAATCGTGCTCTTGGTATAAACAATGTCTTAAGAAAGTAACGTAAATTATAATTGTAATGTAATTGTGATTTCAGTAAATCACACGGTCCTCGCGTATCAACTCGGTGTCAAGAAAGGCACTTTTGATCAGAAAAATAATATAAAAATGTATAAACAATCATTTTTAAAGGGGTGTGGGCGAAACGTTTTCGTGCCACCCTAAAAAAAGGAGTACGTCAAAGGGTCATCGAAGCCGAAGCTAGAGGAGTGTTACTTTCTCAAGACACAAATTACAATAGTACATTACTCCACGAGGTCGAAAAAGTGTTTCGCGCGAGGGATGTACGAAATTGTTCATCACAAGGTGCGAAAATGGCGGTTTTACGCACGGGAAGCGGGCGGAAAAGTGGCCATTTCCGTACCGAGTAATGAAAAATAATTTCCGGTTCGTCTCGATTTTTTGTGCGAGAGCTCAATCGATTAAATATCGCACGTACCAGCGGTAGGTCGCGGTCGACCTCTTCTCGTGAACTCCACGCCAGCGAGAACTCTGACTTTGCTCTGAGCGATGTCGCTGAGTCTGTCGTAACCTCCGTGGGGCTCGTTGGTTATTATGAAAGGATGATAAAGATCCGGGCTATGTGGATTGTTTCCTCCATGAACCCTGAAATTGTAGGTCAATCCTCTGCGGAGATACAACTCCGGTACCAATTGTCCATTAATGTACCAAGCGAGGCCCATGGTGGTGAGACCTGAAATCAAAAGAAAGTTTGCAACCGGGTAAATGAGAAATGACGCCGCGGCAACATCTTATGGAATCATTACCTGTTATTCCTTGATATCCTCTTTTTCCGCCGGACGGTCCAATCGTTGCATCGAAGGTTCTTATACTCCTGTCGAATATATCGGACTTTTCCCATGTTTCTCTCAACTTTTTATTGTTCTCTGTAAAATCCATGCACGTGTTCTCTGGCTCGTTGCGATTCAGGTCCAATTTAAGATTGCTCTTCGGATAGAAGTCGTGAAAATTGGGCTCCTTGTTTTCATCCAGTCTGCCCAAAGCCCAGACCACGTACACCGGTCTGTCTGTTGGATACTCCTTGTCCCCAGAGTCGGCTACAGCGGTAGAAAGAATTTGTAGGAACGCCTAATTGTCGAATATAATTTTCTGAAACCAGTGAAAACTTACACGAGATAAGCGTACGTCTGTACGTTATGATATTTATACCGTCTTCTCTGCCGGCTGTGAAGAGCTGATTGCTGTCCAATCCACCGACGAGTTCGTCCTTGCAGACTCCCTTGTACTGCCCGAGGGTCTTGCCGCACTGTACGGGGACAACATATACGATCTCGATATTCCAATGAATTAAACGATTTTATTATCACACTCACAGGCGCTTTAGCTGTAATGTTGTAATCAGTTGCATAGCCTCGAGCGCCGTCCATGTACGCAATTGCGACATCGGCACCTTCCATTTGACTTGTTTCCTCGGAACCGGACAATCCAAAGGCCATGTACTCGTCCTCTCCTATTGACAAAATCCAATAAAACCGGTAGTTCATTAACGCGATGAATAATAAATAAATAATAAATAAATAATAAATAAATAATAAATAAATAATAAATAAATAATAAATAAATAATAAATAAATAATAAATAAATAATAAATAAATAATAAATAAATAATAAATAAATAATAAATAAATAATAAATAAATAATAAATAAATAATAAATAAATAATAAATAAATAATAAATAAATAATAAATAAATAATAAATAAATAATGAATAAATAATAATTAAATAATAAATAAGTAATAAATAAACAATATCTCACCGACTTGCCCGGCTAATTGGATTGTAATCTGAGGGCCGAAGATCTCCCATGCAACTTGATATCTCTTGTGCAGTTGAACGCAGTTCGGCAATGTCGGTTGATGCTTCAATACCTGATACATACAAACCATGATACATTTTCTCTGAAGATATCGAAAAAGAAAAAAAAAATACCTTGACCAATGAGGGCGGCACATTCAATCCATCGGGAATAATGCCAGATCCATAATTACTCTTCGTCGCCACATCAAATATACTCAGCCAGTCTATGTTGAAAACGGTCATTTCTCCCGGTAACTGTATCACAACATCCTCGCCTCTGTACTGGCGAAGTGGATCCATACTGCTCAACGAGGAACGAATAAACAGTCAATTGGCCGTTAGTAGAGTATCCCGAATATATAAACGAGCAGAAATTTCGTCAATCGAGTTCGAAGTTATCGTAGGAATCTGTTTCCGCACTCGCAGGATTCGCCGTAAATTACGAGAAATCGAAGGATTCAAAAATTTGTTTCCATTGATTATACTTTTTGTACGTACACGGTGACTGTACGTTCGAAAGAAAGTCCCATTGAAAGTTGACACGATTTTCGCCATTTCACATATAAACAACTATTTATATTTCCTCAAACGTCTGCGATCTCAAAATTGTCCATTCGTTATAGATTTTGTTACCGATAGTACTATTTCGCACACTCTTAAGCTACGATAAAAATATGTTGTTTACATTGTATATACTCACTAGCCATACTCATCGGGTACTTTGCTCCCTTTGCTTGACGGCTGCGGCCCCGGACCTACCCAGAAGAACGTATCCTTGCCTTCTCCATCGTACTCGAAATTCGGAATGCTTATAGTCTTTGCATCCAGAATAACAATCGAGTCCGAGGTTACGCCGTGCGAGCGCTTGGTCAGTCCGCTTATTCTTTGCGGCGCCGGTGGATCGAATTCTTCGGGAATATACACGTCTCCGAATGTGTTCTAAAAAAAAAAAAAAAAAAAAAATCTATCATGAAATACAACACCGTAGAAATATTTCGACAATTCTATTAAATCAACGACCAATAACTCGCCTGGCTCGAAAGATCGTAAACTGCGAACCATTTGATCTCTGTTATTTTTTTATTATCCGGCAGGGTCAACGTGAAATCCTTGTTGAAGTAACGATCGAGAACATTCGTTCTGAAATTTAAGATTACATGGATTATTGTGAATCGCGCGAGGTGCGTGATCGTGCGCATGCGCACCAACCGAATGCGTTTTCGGAAACATTCCCGTTACTTACTTTCCCCACTCATCCGGAATAATGAAGCCCTGGGGACCCGGACGATTCGTCGCTCCGGCCCAAAAGAACGTGTCTGCTCCGTTCCCGTCGTAACTGAAAGACGTAAGAAGCAGCGTGTACTCGTCGACCGCGTAAACGTCACCCGACACCTGATGATGATACGCGTTCAACTTGCCGAGATATTTGCCCTTGTATTCCTCGTCATCATCCTGACCCTGTACTAAATTGACGATAAGAAAGAACGGCTTATTAAATTTAATACAACGATTTTAATTGCGGCTTCTAGGTAGCGACGGGTAACGACCGAGAACAGCAACACGGAGACTTCGTATCTTCAATAGCATAATCACTGCATAGCTATTATTTTCATACAGTTACGTACGTTTATAATTTCAAAAATAAAAGAGGTCGTAAATCCATACTACGTAATCGCGACACTTCCCATAATCATTACCCCCGATAATTCGGTAGATATCAACTGCGATCTCGAATCGAGAATCAGTGTCAACCTGTTGAGATTTCAGCGCCATTGTATAAGGCGTTCCAATGGAAATACATGATAGAACTTTTATTTACCAGAGAGAGCGCAGAGAATAATTAGAACTGCCAGCAGGACGTTCCTAGTCCATTCCATTCGGAGCGCGATACCGTGTCGCGCATTGGTAATTTGTTTCAGCATGGTATTTCACTGGCGATCGTCATCTGTTCGTAGAGGACGGCAACGCGAGCACGACCGAGCACCTGTTAAGTGCTGGATTCTAAACTGTTGCTGGATCGAACGAAGGTACGAACGACGAACCCCGTGAGCCTACGAACACCTTACTGCTTTCGACGGGTTTCGGCGAAATGTCTGAACATTCGTTCACGCACGGCCGCGTTGTAGAAAGCGATAACTTTTTACGATTTATCACAAACGGAAGGTATCCTCGGCCCTGGGCGTCCCGTAGGCAAGTCCGCGAGTTTCGAGCCGCGTTCACCTCCACCCGAGGGAGAAAGTGCCGTACCGAACTATAGTTCTCGGCGGGACGGCGATACACATATTAACTTAAATTTATCGCCGACACGTTGCAGATATTTGTTTTAAGGTAAGGTGAAAGCCCCTTCTCCCCGACCAAACCAGACCGAGTCTGTATAAAAAAAACGGTAATTTATTTTTTTTCACGGCTACTAACCATTTCCAGTTAAAAGCATATTCTCAGAATTTTCTTTTCACTGTCCCAGGTCAGCATCATTGATATCTTTTTTCGTTGAATCGTCGAAAATTAATTACAGTTTTCATTATACCGACCAGGGTGTTTCACATGGGCGTCGGGAAATTACGGATCTAGAGTACATGGAAAAAATGTACCCCGTTTCTCGCGACACTATTGCAATGAGAGTGACGTCTTTACTCCCGTTATCCCCGTTTCGATTACCGTCTGCCTAATTCAACGATATACTTAAAAAATCCAAAGGATAACGTGACTTTGAATCCAGCGCCGCCGCAGGTACCGGGAGAACAACTGTCGTGTTGGAACTATACAAATGACGACACGACGATCGGCAGTCACCTACGAACCGCAGCACTGTGAAATTACCATACAGACGCCAATATGGCTTCGAAGGAGCACAATCTGTCCACTCTCTACGCCGAATTGAATAAATTGGAACGCAACGGGGAATACGAGAGAGCGTTGAAAACTGCAAACAGAAGTGAGATTTTTGTTTTTTTTTCAACACGTGAAAACTATAACTGATTGACAGGGCAGTTGTCGAAACAACGAATCTCACTACCGAGCTTAACCAACATTTTTTGTTACCGCAATTTTGTTCGCGAGACACACATGTCCGCTTGTTCGATATAGATGTCAACAATCGCAAGAATTATTATTACTGACGACGTGTCGATGTTTTTTTTTCATCAACAGTTCTGGGAATTTGTCAAGACGAGGAGACTGCGATTCACTGCAAAGTTATCTGTTTAATGCAACTGTCCAAGTTCAGTGACGCTTTGCAATTCATAGTCAAGAATTCCAAGTTAACAAGGTAAATAAAATAAAAAGAACATTTCAACGTCAACAATTCTCCTCTAATTGAACTACTTGTTGTTTGCAGCAATTTGGAGTTTGAAAAGGCTTACTGCCTGTATCGTCTCAATCAAGTACCAGAGGCTCTGAAAATTGTTGACGGCGTTCAGAATCCTTCGCTCAAGATCAAAGAACTGAAGGCCCAGATATTGTATCGTTTGGAGAAGTACGAAGAGTGTTTTGCCGTATATAGAGAAATTATTAAAAATTCTAATGACGATTACGAAGATGAAAGAGAGACGAATCTTGCTGCCGTACTGGTTAACATGGCCATCGATGGCTCGGTAGGTATAACGATAATAACAAATGCATGAGTTCTCCCACTATTTGTCCGTGGCTAATTTGTCCGCCGATAATTTTTATGTTACAGAAAACGGATGTTCCGTCTCTGAGAGAGGACACTTACGAATTAACTTACAACGCTGCTTGCCGGATGGTGGCTGAGGGTAGCCGGGGCGACCGTGCCGTTCTCGTCGAGGCAGAGAAGAAGCTACGTTCTGCCGAGAAGATGTGCAAAGACGCCCTGGAGGAAGACGGTGTGACCGAGGAAGAGATTGAGGATGAACTTGGTATAATTCGAGTTCAATTGGGATACTGCCTGCAGCTGCAGGGTCGAGAGAAAGATGCCCATGTACTTTACACCAATGCTTTGAAGGCGAAACCCGACGACATTGCACTCGTCGCGGTTGCGAGCAACAATCTTGTCACTCTCAACAAGGATCAGAACGTTTTTGATAGTAAAAAGAGAATGAAGAGCGCGACCCACGAGGGCTTGGAGCACAAGCTGACGTCGAGACAGAGAAGAAGCATCGCTTACAATCAGTGCCTGCTCGCGATGTACACCAATCAGGTAAAACATCGCCTTTATACGACGGCACATTTACGATATAACTGCCAATTTGTAACTCTACCGGAATACAAGCCTCCGCGCGAAATCTACCGTAATGCAAACTCTATCGAATTTAAAAAACTCTCACAGCTCAAAAAGCAGCTTCGTAACTCTATGGAATTACAGTTCTACGCTGTACAAGAGATTTGTATGTTTAACTATTGTTTCATATACCCAATGGGCCTTCATTTTTTTCGTCTCAATATGATTTTTTTGTCGCTCAACCGTATTTTAAACTGAAAAGAATGTAAAATTATAAACGAACAAAGTCTTTGTCGACTGTTTGTGGACACGTAATGTTTGGTAAATCCGTGAATTTAACAAAAATACCTTGCCAGACGACGGAGTTATAAGCTGTTGTCTAAACTGGTAGAGTTGTTCCCTGACAGAATCGTGTGCGACTTTCAAAATTAGGTGAAGGCGTAACCTGATAGATTTATGTCCGGTAGAGATATAAACAATGCTCACACGTATTTGTAGTACTTACAATGAAAGATGGCTTTAATTTATTCCGCCGCAGAGTGAGCATTGCCAGCAACTATGCAAAAAATTGGCGAAAGACCATCCCGATCTAGCGGCGGACGCGAACTTCGTCAAGGCGGTCCAACTGAGTAAAGAGGGCAAAGCGAGCGAGGCGGCTGATCTTTTGTCCCAGTACGCCATAGGAGAGAACCAGCTCTGCATAAAATTAGCATCCGTTCAATTGCTCCTCAGTCAGAACGAGAGGAAGAAGGCGATCGTCCTATTGGAAAACCTCACGGAGAAGGAGAAATCGTTGCCGGGGATAGTTAGCGCACTTGTGACGCTCCACATGGCCGAGAACGATCGGGACAAAGCCTCGGCGGTCCTGAAAGACGCCGTTAATTACTACAAGAAGAACAGCAAGGAGAGCACGGGAAACTTAGGAACGCTCTGGAGACAGGCGGCGGATTTCCATCTTCGTGGTGGCGAGGTGACCGTCGCCGCAGCGAGTTTGGAAGCGCTCCTCGAGGCTTCGCCGTCGGACAAGAAAACCCTGGCGCAGCTGGTCATAGCTTACGCTCAATTCTCACCCGCGAAGGCCCAAGCCCTGTCGAAACAACTGCCACCTCTGCACGATCTCGCCGAGACTACCGACGTCGACAGCCTAGAGAGCAGCAACTGGGTCATTGGAACAAAGGTCGTAAAGCGCAAGATCGAGCCTTCACCCGGGTGAGTCGAGTTCCACAGCTGTTCACAATTTTTTAACGAAAAGACACCAAAACATTGAGAATACATATTTATTTCCGTCGTTCTTCAGCAAACCCGGTACGGACCCGATGCAGAAGAAACGTAAGAAACGAAAGCGCAAGGCTAAGCTGCCGAAGAATTACGATCCCAACGTAATTCCGGACCCTGAGCGGTGGTTGCCGAGGCACGAGAGAAGCGGCTTCAGGAAAAAGAGGGACAGAAGGAACAGAGACACTGCAATGAAGGGGACGCAGGGAACCGCTGCCGGCGTCAGCGACTTATAGTCAGTAGAATAATCCTCGTAGATTTTACTCGCCGACCTGGCAATCTTCTTCACTGCTATGTTTTATATCGCACTTTGTTCGTTGCAGCGATATCACCAAGATGCCCGCAAACGCCAAGCCCTCTCCAAACCCCAGGCACAGTCCGGCTGTGGAAGCCGCCGGGCCGCGGCAACAGCAGCGCAAGGTTCAGCAGAAAAAAAAGAAGAAGGGTGGCAAGTGGTAACAAATTTGTAAAAGGTATTTGTTACTCACCATTTTTTTTCCCGCTTCTCATAAAGAACATATCCGATATACACGTGGGATACGATTGTCTTTTGCTGAGAGCGATTCTCGAGAAATAAAAGGCCAATGGAAAATGCAATACATAAAATATGTTTATTAGTTCTTGCAGAATGTTTCTCTCTTCAATTAACACAATTGACCGTAACGCTAGATATAGGTAACATGTTTTTTTTTTTTGTTGCATAATGACTAGGTGATATTGGCAATACATCAGTTTCAATTTTATTATCCAATGGTAACAATTGTATACAAAAATACAATCTGTGTTATCCAGTCCCCCCCCCCCCCCCCCCCCATTCTTTAAATTATTTACTCGTCTCGATTGTGCGGTCAGATCATAACAATATCTTCGAAACGTATTACAACACACGATGAATAAATTTTTCTCTGCGCGCAGATAGTTGCAGCAAATAGTCGCGGAACAGCACCAAATCGTAATTTTATTTTTCTTTTTTCAATATTTCATTCGGTACATGAAATTATTGTCTCGTTTTTTGAAGAAATTTCCTTGGTACGATTGTTTTTTCTGTGTAAAGCAGTAAACGAAGGCAGTCGGTACAATAGAATAAGAAACTTAATCGTAACGACATAAACATCTACCGAAAATACCGAAAAATGTTTGATCCTTCAAACTCTGTAGACTGGAAAACGCGCGGCATGCCAAGGTGCTCTAGCCTCCTCGATAATAAAATATTAATCGTTATAGAAAAGGAGGTGAGAGATGCATTTTTCAGGCGCCGCGCGTGCACGAAGAAATTTTCTTACGTTATATCAACCGGAAACTGCACAACCCCAATGAAAAGTAAAATAAACACTGAACGGCTATTCGGTAATCCATTGATCGGGGGGGGATTGCATAGAAAAATATGCGTTCACGAAGCGATATGCCCGGCGCCTGTAGACCAGTTTTGTACAGTTGTTCGATTACTCGAGGCACAGATAAATATTTCGTAACGCAGCAACAACATTCCTCTAATGCCAAACGCATCCAGTACTGACTGAATTATGAAAAAAAAAAATCCCTCGCGATCCCGGAACTTTCCCAGCTGTAACAGTCACATAACTTGGGCTAGAATCGATTATGACGATCAGATGAGTAAGGCACGTTTTTTCTTTCTTCTTCGTAACATGTCGTAAAATCTATTATAGAACACACTATTTCTCGGCTATTATTCCCTCCCAGACGTCCTCGCGTTGTTTGTTGGCCAGTCTTCTTTTCTCTGGAGAAAAAAAAAAACCGAAAAAGGGATTCTCGTCAATGATGTTGAAATATATTTTAAAAAATCATTCAATATTTTACAACTATTGTGAGTATTTTTTTGGTTGAATTGTTACTTTTGTTTTAGATCCTTTCCATATTCTTTTGCTTTTAAATAATTTTTGAGCCACAAGTTACGCCTATTTCATGATTTTGTACCTTGTGGCACGGTGTTCTTAGGGAGTTTAGGCCACAGGACACGCAATAAACGAAACAATGTATATATTATTATTCAGACCTTTCGCTTCTCGTAAGACAGCTTTTTCTTGCTCTCGCTCTTGTCTGGCAGTCGCCAGTTTGACTCCGAGGGCCCCCGTGACCAAGCGCCTCGCTAGAGCCGCACAAGTCTCCGGTCGGCTTTTGTATGGCTGCAAAAACTCTGCACTCTTTCTGGCTTTCGTTTTGCTTAATGCAGTTGCCGCACTGAGCGGTCTCGTTTTCACGAAGGGATGATCCGACGCTAACACCTCACTAGCTGCAATGAAATAAAATTACAGTTACCACGCTAATCTTGCCACATTCTACTTATGGGCTTGAATACACCGTGGATATGTATAATTCGTAGTTCGCGAATTAACTGATGTATGTCTTTGGGTCATTAGCCGAAATACATGCTCTCTATTTAATTACTACATTTGAGTAATGTGAAATACCGCGGTCTGTAATAAAAACTGCAATTAATTTTTTTCAACACCGAAGCTCCATTGATGTCGCTTTCATGCGGATGTTGTTATCAGTGAAAAAAAAGATCATTACAGTTTTTATTACCAACCGAGGCAGCGTTAGGCATGGAGTTAGGAGTTTTCATACCGCCTTACGGAATCTCGCGACCCTCGACCTAGGGGTGCACGAAGGATGTAAAATACGTCAATGAGTGAGAAAGACTCACCGACTAAGGGACTGCTAAAAACTCCGAGGCAATGTGTGTCGTCCACCCATTTGAGTTCGAAACCGCCGTTCTTCCACGGACTGAAAACCGCAGCGAGATCGCTGGTCTTGAAGTCGCATGGAAAATTATATATTTCCACTACGTGACCGAATTCTTCGTTCGACACATCGACCGTTCGACTGAAGGCTTTGTAGTCGTTCCGTGGTGGTTCTATGGTCACCTCGCCAACCGCGGCCGTAAGCTGTTTGAGAAATTCAAATGGGAAAACAGACTCGTTATACCATCAACAAAACAGCGTACATAAAAAAAAGAAAAACGAAAGTACGTGACGTTATCGAAAAATATATCTGATACACATAATCTATTTTGACCGAACAATAATAATAATAATAATAATAATAATATATTATTAATATTATTAATATAATAGTAATAATTATAGCAATATAATTTATATCTGTAGACATATATCTTAAAATATACAGCAATTCAAATGATTACACATTAATAATAGAAATCCGACGAATTTCATATATATTTCGAATATACTTTATTAGTATGTACGATAGAACGAAGAGAAAACACAGTAAAAGCTCACCTCCTCGATCAACGTCGGATCGAGACATTCTCCATCGTCGTCGAAAAGACTGTCCCAGTCACACTCATCCCGATTCAGTTTCACCGATGGCGCGGGCGGCGAAGCCGGTTTGCTCTTTATCCTCGCTACCTTCTTCACCTTCTTCTCCGGTGAATTTACAGGAATCGCTTCCTTTTCCGCGTTCACACTTTTTACTTCGAACCTCTGCTCCTTTCTGTCTGATATTATGAGGACGTTTGACACGATAGACGAAGCCACAGTTCCAAAGTTTTTCTTGTTTACTTCCTCGCCGCGATACAGCGGTTCTCGCCTCTCACGTTTGTTCTTCCAAGAATCCGATGACGACGAACACTCCGAATTGATTTCCACGTAACTGTGAATTTTCGTCTCGCTCGACGCTGATTCGTCACTGTGCTCGCGAAAGATTGAGCTGTCCGCGGTGAGAATGTCATTCCGCCTCGTAACGGGAATAATTGTTTCGTCCGAGTACGGTGACGAAGACCTCGACACGTCGTCCAATGAGACACGGCTAGTTTCCGAAGGATCCATTGAATGCTCCGTTCGTATTCGATTATCTTGGTCAAGTTCCACCGCAGGACCGAACCGCCGATGCCCAGCCGCAGTAGAGTCTCCTCTTGAGGACTGTTCCGAACTCTCGTCGTTCTTACTGCAACATTCCGCGGAGCATGTGGAGTCGGAACGTGCGGTCGAGTCTTCCGTGTTCCAAGATCGACCGGAAGGCTGGCCGTTAACATTATTCGGCGACGATGCTTTTCTAGACGAGTCCAGGTTTTGAGCAATATCATCGGATTCTGTACTCCTACGATGCTTCGGAACGTAAACAGCACGATCCGGTCTTCGATTCCTGTTGCCTCTGAGTAAATACAAAGTGTCCCCGTGTTGGAGTATTTAACGGAGACAAAAAAAAATAAATTAAAACTAAATAGAAATATGTAGACCGTAGAAGAAAGTATATACTGACTTTCCGGAAGAGGACGGCTCTACGATGGCGGGAACAACTGAAGCGATCGCTTGACCGTTCCTGCTTGCTCTCCTTGCCGCGGGTGGTCTGTATATCTCAACGGCGTGCGCCGATTTCACTGGAACAGAAAATGCGTTTCTTACCGACTCACAGATTGTCACGATCAACATTTCAAATTTTCCCGGCGAGAGAAAAAAACGTAAATAAACGCACCTTGTTTCGATCGTAAATGTTCCGGTGAGCCCGGCGGCGAACGTCGCTCTTCTCCACCCATTGCCGCACAAGCCGAGTCCAGCCTGAACGAGTTAGTGGACTCGACGGACTCTCTTGATGGGATACCATTCAATTCACGGTCCCTGTTTGAGAAAAAAAAAAAAACGAAAATGAGATTGAACCGCGTTCACGGAACGCTCGCTTATCCGTTGTAAAATGAATAACGGACAACGGTGTGATGTTGGTGCAATGATCTCTATTTTCAAAAATAGCAAATCGGGTTGCGGTACAAAGGATCCCCCTCCCGCCGGCGCACAGAATCGACATGGCGTTTCTCTAAAAATAGTTTCTGCAACGTATTACGAGGCTATACGGATCGCTGAGAGAAGGTTGATTAAGACCATTGAAAATACCGCAGTCGGTAACAAAAACTATAATTGATTCGTTAGAACTATCCTGGGAATTTACGTTCGAAGTCCAATTCTTACACGAATCTAAGTTAATATCCTCATGATGTAAGAACTTTCTGTTGATGCGATGTAACACGCCGTCCTCCCCGACTAACCCGAGCCCGGTCGGGAGCTAAAACTATAATTGGAAAGCAATAATTCGGGGCATCGAAAATTGATCGATCGCAAAAACGACTTTCAAGAGGTTTATCTTATGATACCAAGGTTCGAGGGTACAAGCGCGAGGCTTACGCATAACGTTAGTAGTCACCTTATAAAGTCGGACTGATAGCACACGACGGTTCTTCTCGCGAGATCCTGTCCGATGGAAAACGTTTTCAAATCGTCTCCGAAGCGATCCTGGACCAGTTGATGAATCAGGAATCTTCGATAGTTGTTTACTGGCGGAAATACCAGTACTCTGGACAAATAAAGAAACGTGTCTCGTTCGAATCGCACTTGAAAGTAAAACTGAACTAAAGGCGTTAGGTGAGCGCAACAAGAATGAACGGAGAAGAGGGGAGGGGGAAGAGAGGGCATTGAGTCTTAGACCGTGCTGTTGTGCGTCGTCGGGCCGCACGTAGAGTGTATCCCACTACCGAGGATAGGAATACCTATAGTATTTGTACCCCCGGCAACATGAGCACCGGTTAACTTTTACATAACGCGATTGCTAGACACTCTGCGCTTATTTCACTTTCTCTTTCGACGGGCTTCCTGAAACACAAGATTCTCGGTTTCAACGTCCCTCGCACGAGCTCAAAATTTACCCCATTCCTCATCAGAATTGTCTGAGGCCCCAACACCACTCTTAAGGGCATGCGATACAGACCAAGTCCGTAAAAAAAAAAAACGGTTTCCCTGTTTTCTCCACGCCTGTTAATATTTCAGACAAACGGATACTAGGTTTTTATGTATCTGTATATATTCTACGAAAATCTAATTTGCTTTTTTCCAAAATATTAATAGTCGTGAAGAAAATCGGGAAACAGCCCGGATAGAAAAATGTCGGCACGGAGACGGAACGTTGGCGGTACCAATTGTAAGATACCCGTTTGACAGCACGTTTTTCCATCTGTGAGATTTGTTACCGACCGACTCTGTATCGCATACCCTTAACCTTGCGTTTGAGTTTCTTGTTAATTTCTTGAAGCTTCATTCTCGTATTCTCGATTGCTTCGATCGACTTGCCCCAATGAAGATAAACAGATGTTCCGGTCGTAATAATAATTCTTGTAATAATTGGTAATTTTTCATAGGTTAGTTTTTTTATTTATCAAGGTTGGCATCGTAGGCTCGATCAGTAATCGAGAAATCGTGTTACAATCGGTTAGAGTATAGCGAGGCGGCGTGCTGTAATACGGCGGTATTCAGTTTCAATTTCTATCGTTTCACGGTTCAGTAAGTTTCTCTTTGGTGTCTTTAAAACCGAGAGTGGAAGCAATAAGAATGATTTGTCGAACCGGTGGCTCGGCAAGTGGTCGAGCGTGCTTATCAGCTTAGCCAGTAGTGTAATTATTAACAAGTTGCGCAATAGCGATTCCCGTGTGGAGTAAGCGAGGGTGTGCGTTAAGTGGGCACAGGCCGTTCCCGAGGTTGCACACGAGGGGCGACAGCAACATGTGGCATCGATCGGTTATCGCAAGCCGAAAAAGAAAACAAAGAAATGTGTTACGCTAGATGACGTCTAGACGGGCTTTTACGCTATAAGAACGTGGAGAAAGGGGAGGGGGGGGGGGGAGTAACGGAAGGAGCAAGCGAAATATCATGTAATCGATGCTGCGTATAGTACGTGAACGGCATGCGATTCGCGTGCGTGGGTGACGCACATGAGAAAACACGGTAAGTAATGGTTTCGCTGCCGACCGACACGTCCGGTAAAGGATTTTGACAAATCGTTCGATATTATTCTTCGATCCGTTGTTTCCCCAATTAGTTCTGAGCGTAAAACATGTAAAGGAGTAAAAGCTGCGGGTTTACGTTGCAAACTACTTGTCACAAAAAACTCATCGTGCGCTCTGTTGCCGTTTAATTTAATTCGGACCGCCGATTTAGTATTACAATTTTTGAGCATAAACAAAACGGACGTGCTATTGGCGATATAACCTTTGAAATTTTGTGTTGACTTCTCGACGACCGTGTACTCGGAACAAAAGTGCGAGCGTACCTCTTTTGTCTCGCGTCCTTTGAGAAAAGCGTTATATCATTCTCCACTTGTTCGGCGAAAATGCCGTCCTGCAGACTCATCTATCGTCGAACTCGCGGCTAACTGTGGCACGTTGAAAAACTCGTGTCGAGAATGGACACACTGAGCGAAATTTTCGAACGCGATAATTTTCGGCTCCCCATACTAGCCCATATCAATTATTATGAGCGTACTATTTTCCGCTGAACCACACAACAAGAATACCAACGACAGAACCACGGGAGACGAGCAATCCTCCCACTCTCGTACACGACTACGGCCGTTCGCAGTTCGTCCGCGGCTCGAGCGCTTGCGTGCTGCGCATGCTCACTCGCCCCGCAGCCTGCTGGAAGAGTATGCCTCGATTGGCAACTCACGAGCTTAAACTATATCCAACTAATTCGATAATTAAATGTCCGATTGACAAAAATCGTCGATTAATTCGTTTCCAGTT
The DNA here is from genome assembly GCA_933228735.2 of Amblyteles armatorius. Taxonomy (NCBI): domain Eukaryota; kingdom Metazoa; phylum Arthropoda; class Insecta; order Hymenoptera; family Ichneumonidae; genus Amblyteles; species Amblyteles armatorius. Next base: position 9,601,747 of record OW121695.1, on the reverse strand, counting down.
TTCGTGTGTAATATAATTCTAGTTTTTCGAAAGACTGGCTCGAAAACTTGCGTCAAAAATGGCGTCCTTGTCCGCTCAAGGTCGTTGGCACTACCTCACGTCGCTCAGCCAATGGGATGACATGCTCGTGCCGCGAGCTTAGCTTTACGTAACCTTATGTAATTCGAAACTCAGCGCTGTGCCGTTATGAATATTTGAAACGTTTCAAATGGTGTGTTGCCGATGGCTGAAGGAAGAGCTTCAACCTAACAGGTTTCATGATTAACGATAGAGACGATTGGAGTAGATTCTTGTATGAAAACTTGATAATTTTGCGCAATGTATCGAACAAAACGATGGCAACAGACGAAAGATGCGGCGCTCTCGTACTCGAATGGACGCGGATGCGCGGGATGTCTATTGTATCGTAGGAGGATTAAACAGCCGCACTCTTGCAGTTTACGGACGATCGTTTATCTACGAAAGTGAAAGGTGAATTACGTTTTTTCACCAAGACTCGCCTCCTCTCCCAACTATGCCAGATCGAATCTAGTAATTTGCGGGGCCGGATTGTCAAACATGTAAAGAAAGTATGAAAAAGAGACGACGGAGAAGTATACTGTACAAAACATATTTATTCAATAATTTATAGTGACACACAACGTACAAGCCTTAACATTCTCGTATGCTGCTATTTTGCGAACTGATTTTCCTCCGTAATTAATTGATCATCAATTTTTCTCTAATTATTATGTACAATCACACTCTTTGCTTTAACGTTAGATGGACCAAATTCGTTTTTATATTATCCATTATTGTTTTTTTTTTCTTTTTGTTACTTTAATATCTCTAAAAGCGACAGACTCGTGTCCACAAAGCGTACCGGAAATTCCAACTACGTCGAAATGATTGCCTACTTTTCGAAAATATAGTATCTACTGGAAAACGTTGTAATTTCGCTACTGGAAATTTTACGGTGTTACACTTTGCGGTCGCGAGTTGCAACATGTGCAGCGCATAAACATGCAAAGTTCAGAAAGGCCTAGAACCGCCAACGTTCGTAATTGGCGACTCGATCAAAAGCGGGCCTCTATTTTTCATTATTCATGTGAAAAATATTCTGTCCACGATCGACGAGGGTGACGGCGACAGTATGCGAAAAAAAAAAAAATGGAGAGTGAGTCTATGACTTACTCTCCACCCGCTGACGAAGACGGGAGTTAATCGTCCATTTTACAAGTTTTACGAAGAAGTATACTCGTCACCCAGTTCCCGTGAGTAAATGCAATCGTTGTTTTGTATTTTTTTTCGTCACCCTCCGTCAGATCGGGAATCCACCAGGCTCGTCTCAATGTTTCCCTGCACCAGCCATAATTACGTTTAACAATAAATTCATAGTTAGACATTAACTTACTGCAAAACTTAAAACTTACGAGGTACCAATTTAAGTTGGGGCATGGGAAAAAAAAATTATCGATGTTAAATTTTCCGCGAATCGGCCGTTTGACAAATTGCACCCACCGTGACGAAGTCAATCGCAACTAGAAACGGGAACCAATTGTACGGTATGCATAGCAGTTTTTTTTTTTTTCAAACACTTTGCTCGTGAATACCTTGTGCGTATTTCACAATTCATTTGTTTCTGGTTTCTGCTCCATTCGAGATACGCTAGATACCTTTAAGATTTTAAACCGACTACTCTAACAAATGTATGCCAAAGGTGAGATGACAGGAGAGAACAAAAGAATATGTACCATGATACACATGTGCGACGAACACTTTAATTTTGACAAATTCTGGGAAATTTTTTTTTTGGGCATCTGTCACTCTTGTGCTTTTCCACGTAGAAAGAAAGCAAATGAGGGATTATCCTTAGATATCTATGCGTGGTCTATATTGTAATCTCAGAGGGGGATCCCGAAACCTCCATCTCGTCACGTAGACAAATTTCAATGTGTGGTCCTTACCTAGTAGTTCGTCGTTGCAGAGAATATCGATCTGCAATAATAATATATATATAACGTATAACGCAGAAATGTATGATCATTTTGTAAGGCATTCGATACGCACATCGCGATATTTTTCCATTCCATTGAGAACCTTTTTGGCAATAAACTTTTTCAGGTGAGTTATCGTTGCTTGAGCTGAACATCGTATGAATCTTCGCTTTAATGTTTTTAAACTTGCATTTATACACTCCAGACAAACGTTCACCTGTTGTCACGGTAAAAAGATCCATTTGTAATGACGATAAAGATGCCGTAGTTATTATTTTATTTTATTTGTACTTTATTCAGATTAATAACAGTCTTACCTGTTCGTCCGCTCTGTGATAATCAGACTCGGCGTGAGCATCCCCGGAGGTCTTTTCCTCTTCGATCTCACCGGCATTGGGTAAAACATCCTTAGGACAGGGCAATCCTCTAGCCCTATAGAATTCTCTTTCTCGTTTTATTTCATCTGCAACGTTAAGTATCATGAATTATAAATACAAACAAATATAAATTAAGATAAATAGTTGTCTTGTATTTTATAGAAAAAAAAGAAAAAGCAGTACTCACTCTCCTGAAGGTCGGGAACTAATTTGTAAACAATATCTTGCATTGTTCTGTCGAAGCTGATATATTGTAGCGGATGCGATTGGTGTATAACTATTTGGCATGTCGGACAGGTATGTTTCTCCTCGAGATGTTTGACCAGGCAACTTTTGCAGAAGGTGTGAAGGCACTCGGTGACGGTAGTTGCGTCTATCAGGTAGCCTCGACATATTTTACATGTTATGTGGCTGTTCAATGTTTTCAGCTTGATCCTTCTCTCCATGGCACCAGTGAGCACCATTTATTAGCTTGGTTTTATTACCTGCGATCGTGCGCATAGACATTAAGAAACGTAAAGACACACGACAGTTTTAACAGTGAATAGTATTTTACGAATGAGATTGTACTGTGCAGTTTGGCATTGACAGTCCTCGTGGATGGATCGCGCTTTTTTAATCTCGTATATGGATCGACGGAAATTCACCGTATCAGAATAAAAGGGCACAATTTCGTCGCTCGAGTCGAGAACGCTGTAAATTTCTGTATTTAAATATTCCCCAATAATTAATCGATTCGTTCGTGTCCTCATAAAGTGAAACAGCAAAACCTAACCTCGAATGGTGTAGCGAATAAGCGTCAAAACTCGCTGGACGCACTACATTTGATACAGTCAAAGTGGACTCTTCGTCGACGACATTATCCTCGTCACATCGTCCGGCACTGTTGCGGATTAATTGAAGAATCTAAATGTTCGGCAATTAAAATGTGTTTAATAAAAACAACTTATTGTAAATGTGGCTGATGACAACAAAATGAATTGACTGTGGCGCGGCCAACGGCCAAGTTATGCACTTGACCGCATGCCACGCGGTTATCATCACACGAAGTGGGGTCGCTGATAGATCGATAATATTCGCAGGATGCGCGCCTCAGGCATAATCCTGTTAGTGCGTATTTGGACACGCAACGCGATGCAGGAAATAGGTACCCGCGCGTGAGTTTATCGTCACTTGTGCTGTTGAAGAGGGTAAATGGTCTTTTAAAAATGGTCACCGCATACTTCTCTCATTTGATTGCTTTTTTCTAGTGCTAAAAACCGGAACAACAATCAACTGGTGCGGTGGATCCTCAATTCTCTTGTCGACTCCATCGATTCAATGAACGAGTGAGTAAAAAAAAAAAATGTTTCCACAGACTCGTGATTTATTAGAGTATCCAACTTTGCTTTAATACAATCATTGTACACGGACTATAACGTACAACTTACTCCGTAATTTTTTTGACGTATATGCTTATTTACCGGCTACAACATACAGCAATGGAGGGTGTACCGTTTCACGACATACAACAAATTAGTATCGCGGTATTATAATCGATAAAACTCTCGTTATATACAACTCTTTATTCTTACTAACATTAAACATCGCGAGTTACTAGCCACGTCTAAAAGAAAAGAAAATCGTTTTATACAACTCGCACACAGCTGTTTGCAGTGTTTGCTACGAAATTTTAAAGACGGACGCGAATACCATTTGTCCGTTCGCCCCTAGCTTTGTCTCTGACAAATCCCTAGCACTGTGGGTATGTAAAAAAGTAGTCGATACAAAGTTCGAATGAATAGTTTTTTTTTTCTTTTTTTTTTTTTTTTTTTTTTTACAAAGAATAAATATTAATCTAGAATATTGGTAATTAAATATCTTAGATCTGCTCGACTCTCATCTATACAATTATTTATTTAATTTTTTTATTTTAGTTATTCGTCTCGTTTACGCGAGCGAATACGGCCGTAAAAGACTTACATGCCCAGTGACCCGGGAATACTTGGTCAATTATATACATTACAATTTATTTATTTTTTTCTGCTCCCCATAGGGATTCTTTTTTTTACACACTCGTGTGCGGTGGAAATAATATCGTAGGTTATTTTAATCTATCGTACAAAGAGATACAATGAAACGCGTAAATTGACTAGTTGCATACTCAAACAGCATGCGATCGCACGTGCGGCGTCAGAGTACACGGACGTGTGTTGACAAAAAATATTCTTCAAAAAAAAATAGTCAATCATTCCAGGTCGCAAACATACGTAGTTTCGTAGAACTTTCGAAGTCTTTGTTTTTCATTGCTCCGGTCGTTTTATAAAAACAATGCCAGGGCACTCGCTAATGGCACAACGTTCGATAATTCCGCGACTCAAATTATCGTCACTTTATGGTTATCCGATCGGTTAATCCACTGTCCGAATTCTGAGATTTTCATAAATCTCTCGTTTTCTTAAATTCTACTGAATACGGTCTACTGGGTTCAATACTGTTTCTTACTGCATAGTGTATATATATATATATATATATATATATATAGTATATTTGGCGTGTTCGTCCTATCAGTCGTATTGGCATATTCACACGCGTCGTCGAACATACACACACCAAGCCACGTCTGATCCGGTGACTCCATTCGATTGTTCCAAACAATTCGGATAAACTGAAATTTGAATTTTCAGTTAGTCTCTCGCCGCATCTAAATTTGCTGCAACACCTCTCCTCGTGCTCATTGAATTTCACAACAGATAAGGAAATTTTTCATCATCGTCGTCATCCTCTGCTTCGCTGGACTCTTGACTTGATGGAGGGGTGTCCAGCTGTGGAAGTCCCAGATCCAAATATTCCTGCAACGACAAATCGATGAGTCTCGTAACGATGCTCAATTTGCAGGCAGGGAAGTTTCGTTGGAAAGATTTTTCATCCTTATTATTATCCTTACCTCATTCGCTGTTATCGTTAGTATCCTGTCCAGATCCTTGACCAACTCACCGAACTCGGGCCTCTCGTCGGGCAGATAGCTCCAGCAGTCTCGCATGAGCATGTATCTGGACAGAGGATGAAATAAAAAGAATGAGTAAAGCACGGTTGGTCAACAGAATTGACTCTATTCCAATGGTTTGCCATCGCTCGATTGAAGCACCTTACATTTCGATCGAACAACATGGTGGCTTTTCCATTCTGTGTCCCGCCCTGAGGAGCTGAAACAACTTCTCGACCGAGGGCACGGACGGATAGGGTGTACCTCCGAGAGTCATGATTTCCCACAACAGAATACCGTACGACCATCTGAAATTTTTATGCGAAACATGCAACAAACAATCGTTCCGTACAATAATAACAACAACAGGAATAATAATAATAATAATAATAATGATAAACTGACACGTCGGACTGAGTGGTGTAGACTCGATCGAAAAGAGCTTCGGGTGCCATCCACTTTACCGGCAATCTGCCATCGGTAATTTTCCTGTAGTAATCGTGATAAGCGATGTCTCGGGCTAGACCAAAGTCGGCGATCTTGAGAACATACTCGTCGCTCACCAGCACGTTTCTCGCGGCCAGATCTCTGTGAATGCATCGCCGGCTCGCCAGATACTCCATTCCTCGGGCTACCTGATAAGCGAACGACACCAGGTCTTTCTGCGTGAGGGTCTTGTTGGGTTTTTCTTCCTGGCCGATGGTGGGTTCGTATCCCGACGACGGTCGGTGATTGCGCAGAAAATCACGAAGATTTCCGTGCGGTGCAAACTCCACGACGACGTACAGCGGCCCACCCTGAGTACATGCACCCAGTAGATTAATTATGTTCACGTGTTTCCCGATCGTCTTCATCATTTCCATCTCGGACACGAGATCCATCATCTCGGAATCTGTGTGACCCTCTGAAAATAAAGGAATTAATAAGACAACAATAAATAAATAAACTAAAAAATGAATCAAATACAAAGAAGTCGGGGGTGGTACCTTTGAGCATTTTTACGGCCACCACGCACGGGATACCGGGCTTGCCGGTATTCGTCTGAGCCCTGACGACTTTTCCGAAAGCGCCTTCCCCAAGAGTATTTCCAAGAGCCAAGTGTTCCCGGGACAATTCCCACGCGCTATCCAGCGGAAGTTCATACTCGGATATGCTACCCCCACCGTTGCTGTCCTCTGTCGTTACCGTCGATTTTTGCTTTTCTATTTTCACCACCGGCATGAGCAAAGGTTCCTGGACGTTCTGGGCATTAACGAGATTTTGCTTCTCTATTATGACCTTCTTTGTCCATTGTGTCACGACCGCGGCTCGGGCGGTCTCGATCGCCAGGAGTTTCTTCATTTTTTCGCGTTTCAAACGCTGGAATATGTAAATGACGACGACGACACCGACACCGAAGAACACGCAGAGGAGGGCAGCCAGAATATCCAGCATAAAGATCTGGGAGTGGGCTGTTATCGGAACTCGTGGCGGTTCGATGCCTGAATTCAATGAAAATTCTCGTTTGCAGAAAAACATTGAAACATTTTGGTTTTTAAAAAAAGTATATTAGGTTTATAGGCCAGGGGAGCAAAGTGGATTTAGAATTAGACTTTTTTTATTACTCGTCACGGAATTGATAAAAATGGTTGAAAAAATGTACTCACTCTCGACAACCGCCAGATAAGCGCTGCTGAAAGTCTCGCCCAGGGTGTTCTGAGCGATACAAGTGTACCAACCCTCGTCCTTTTCCGTTACATTGTAGAGCGTGAGAACTTCCGGATTTTCAGCGACCCCGGCCTGCAGAGGAGAGACAGAAGCTTTAATCTTCGCGTATACCTCTAAATAGCTCTTGTTAGACGATATTATTAGACTTGGCATCGGACGAAAGGATTTCGGGTTTACAGATTTTACAGTAAGAGTAGTGCGGAAAAAGAAATAAACAAAAAATGAAGTAAAAAAATAAAATAAACATGCACGTTAGCGATGAACATTGAGTACACCCGAAACACGGAGAAGAGACGGTCGCAACGAAGGACATGTGTTACATTGGAAATATAGGAAAGAACGTGCATGCTTTGCAGATGAAGAACTGCATGCCCACCTCAACCTCGACCCTCAAACTTTGGCTCGTCTTGTTGACGGTCTCAAAGGACTTGTGACGTCCGTGGTACCACTCGAGATGACGATGGGCGTCCGAGAGTACCTCGCAGATCATACTAGCGTTGCTCCCGATAAGAACCGTCGTGTTGGCCGGCGCCCTTGTCAGGATTGGTCGATGCTGAACACTCTCTAAATTAAAATATACCCCAACCACCGATATTACCAGACTTTTTTTCAACAACAAGGAAAAAGTTTAGCGTATGTAACAGTGATCCGGTAGAAGGATCTAAGGGAAACGTTATCGACACTGAACAGAGAAAAATTACGAGTCAGTAGAACCAATAGTTAGTCGGCACCCACATTAACAATAAAACGTACCTACATGTGGGAAATAACGAAAAAATATATTTATGAAATATATTTTTAAATGTTTTTTTTTACAAATCGACAGCAGAATTTAATACATTCCAAATATATGTATATATATATATGTTTATCCGATCATATATTTTTAATTTAAAAAATCGTTGTCTCACCTAGAATTCCTAACTCGTCATTTTTGTTCTTTAGCAAATCTTTACATTATCGAATATATTCCTATCACTACTTGATAACGTTGAGACATTTAGAGTAAATTAACAACGAGTGTACCATAGAAGCACAGCGGTAAGCTACCACCAGATGAAACAGGACTCCTAGCGAGGAATGAAATTGCGATGAAACTTGTTGTTACCGATGGTGAAGATAGATCATACTAGATCATAGAAGATATATAACAATTGAGACAACGGGTGTACGAAGTATCGTCGGAAGCTCGAGGGGTCACCACCACTACCAACACCACCACCACCACCACAACCACCACCATCGCCGCCGCCGCCGCCACCACCACCTGACGTGATGATTCTGATGAGTGTGCGTGTTTGTCTCTCTACCTGGAGCAAAGTTCCGTTTGGCGAACCTTCCTCATTGTCCGGATAGTCGGCCACCCTGACCCACTGAATGTATGGCTCTAGATCGGAAACTATCGGGCAACTGAATGTGACCGTGCTGTCGACCACCGCGGTCACGTTCCTCGGAAAGCCCACGTTGATGTAGGGTTTGTGCGGGAAACGTTCTGAACCATCGATTCATTTTTTGTTTTCATCAAATTTTGACACACCTATTCGCGCTAAGTTGCTTCTTACATCCAAATGACGTATGAACAAGCTGAATAGACGGATGGTTAAGAAAAATTATCCTACGTGCAGAGGTGGTTGACTCACCGATAACGTCGACCTTGAAGGTGTGATTGATGCAGGCCAGGTAGTTGCAAACGATACACGTGTAGTTTCCGCCATCCTTGACGACGAGGTCCTCGACCCTGAGGGTCCACTTTGTTATCATAATCGGACCGACGGCCCGCTTCGGCTCCTCGTTGTTCTTCAGCCAAGTTATGTTGGGCCGAGGATTTCCGATACTCGGGCAACGGAGCCGAAGCATGTTTCCCGCCGGTTTGACGATCGAGCTGTGCATCTCATCGGTCTTGTTGAACATCGGTGGACTCGCTGGCGCGGTCTTGTTGTGATCACCGGCGTTTCCGTTCTCGGCTTTCTCACTCTCTAGATCCGGATCGAGATGAAGCGAGCGCATCTCCGGAAGATCTGGAAGAACGATGTTGAAAAATGTAAAAAATTATAAAAGTGTTGCTAATTTAGCGTAGAAAAGTTGTTGCTCACTTGGCAAACCTGCTTCGAGCTCGTTAGTTTCTTCGTCTGGTCTGAGGGCGCCGAGCATACTGCCCAATTCTCCGCTCTCATTGCCGTACCCATCGTTTTGCACGTCTTCGACGTAAATCGTAACGTTTCTCCACTCTACCGAGTGCTCGGTGTTCAAGCTGCACGCGTAGTTTCCACTGTCACCGGGTTGGATGTATTTCAATTTCAGGGTCTGCTTGGTGACGCGTATTCTCGGCGATATCTGGTGAATGAGGTTGCCCTCTTTGTACCAGTGAGTCTCGGTATCGAAGTCGGACGGACAGCGCAGCGTGAGCTTCTCACCGACCGAGACAGTTACGTCTCGGTTGAAGGAATCTGAAAGATCAATATAAACGCTATTGTATCCACCGAACATATTATGTCAATTATACTTGGACTAGTGGTGTTGAATGTAGATAAATGTTTATCGTGTTAAATTTCCCTAGCCAGTCAAGGAATACGTTCTCCAATCTTTTGCAGTCATAGCTACGCGTACTACAGAGTTATTATTGCATATTTCAACAAATGTATTTTCCGTCAAAATGTTCAAACATTTTCGCAGTAACCGAAAGGCCGATCACGTGAGTTGGCGCAGTAAACAAAATAAAAAAAGCACACGAACCGGGTCTGTGCCGATAGAAGACACATAAAATTACCGTATATTACCGTGTGGGTGGCCGAGCTTGCAGAAACAGTATGTATTACTTGGATACGTTAGGTTGGGACGTTCCATCGCGCCGTCTAATGACTAACAATTTTCTAATCACCTCAGTCGCGCATTCGGGATCGTTCGTATCTCTTCGTATCGTCTTCCCGACGCGACACGGACCATTACCCTATAATTTGCATTGGTCTCGCCTCCTCCTCACAACCGCTATCACTATATTCCAAAATGATATAAATCTCTCTCTCTCGTACCAATTCTCATAATTGGTAAGGACACACAAAGCCCAACGAGTTCCAGAGTGATTTCCTGCTGCAGGCACGAGCCTCGTGCAATCTTATACTTAACTAGTAAATAATCTAATGAGACGATCTCTTCGCGACATCGAAAATTCATTGTGTCGAATCTAATTCCCTCTGGCAATTTTGGCGAGCACTCGCCAGCGTGGCCCTTTTCGCTCATTCATGATGGGGGCAGAGGTGTGCGCGCGTTGGTGTGATCGACGCTGCCCCATAGTCTGTTGGATGCCGGCCAGAACTTTATCGCGACGCTGCCTCGGCCTCTTTCGCTATTTCTCATCCCTCCTCCGTGTGGCAGAGTCACGTAGCCAGGCGTCGGGCGTTTTTCGTCTCGTTCTTAGTCGCCGTGGCTTTCCTTCCTCTCCCCAGAATGCTGCAGGCACACCGCTAATTATAGATCTCTTCTAGATGCCGTGTCTCGCGACTGCCGCGGACCAGGATCACACGAACCATCGGCGAACGACGAGTTCGGCGTGCTCTTGACAATCCAGCGGTGTCCCCCAACAATTTTATCCAGGCTCTGTGTCGCACGGATCTGTACGGTCGACAAGTCGGCCCCCGTGCGCAACTAAAGTCGACAGTCATCATCTCACGAGGATCTCTTCCTCTTACTCCCTCAGAACTGGAACCTCTCTTATTTTCTCCTTTAATTTTCACCTCAATTCCGAACTTGAGCACCGATTCAAGTTCGATATTACACCAATGAATTAGGTTTGATCTTGTTGAAGGATTCTAAATTCAACCGCAAGACTCTGTATGGGTCCTTTGCTCACGTTCTGTCCCTCCGACTATGTTCGAGTGAGAGCCCGTATGTGCTATTTGTTTAACTTGCGGATTGTATACGCATGACGAGTCATTATTTTCTGTACCTCCCTCTTTCTCGACCTTCGTATCTTTCCGCGCATTTGGATTGCGCAATTTTCGCACTACAGGGAGAACTGGCACAGGACAGGGGCTTGTTAACGGGTGTTTATTATGGAATCGAGGCTTCGGATCGAGCTTTCCGCTACGCGTTCAAACATCCTGCTATCCCAATACTCACGGGCTTTTCAGAGACAGTTTGTCTCTCATTGTCGAAGCTCTTGCCTCGAGAGCGAAATCGATCCAAGTTTATTTGACCCGGGACCCTCGCCACTGTATCGCGCCCGCCAGTTTCGTTTCCTTTTATTTTTTGCACCATTGGGGCACCCTCCACCCTCCACCGCCCCTCTCCTAGTAGCTTCTGCGTCTCTCTGTGATCTCTCGGTGGGCGTCTGGTATCCACGTGCTGGCTCTACGTTGTGGAAGCTCCCGCTTTCGAAGCTTTTTTTCTCCTTTTTTTTTTTCATCCTCCTCCATATCCATTCACTTCTTTCCGCTTCTGGTTCGGATACGGAGGTATCTCGGGCGTCTGGTCGACATTTCACATTTGTCTACTTCAAGGCATTGGGGTCTCGGTACGATATCCCGAAATCTCTGGATCCGATTTAAATTTAACTCGACGTCGATAATCCGGCGAATTCACGATTCATCCGAGAGATTAAGGGGGTCGGAGGAAGGAGATATTAACAGCCGTGATTCGAGGGAGTGGACGACGTCACGGCGGGCCATCTGGTTGAATGCGCGGGCGCCAGGAATAGCCTCTGCGGATTCGAGAGTCCGGCAGGGACCGTTCGACTCCCGTGCGTAATAGAAAGAGACTCAGTCTTGACCGAGAAAAGAGAAGAAAAAAAAAAGAATAAATGCGAGCGAGACGATAGCGTATCTTCGCATTAATCGATCTCAGAAATTTCAAGACTTTCGAGATGGAATCGATGCGAATCGATAATTGGAAAAATTTGACTTTCTGGAGAAATCCTTGTGGAAAACGGACTGTTACATTCTACGTTTGAGATGAGATTTTTGAATATGTATGCCTTGCCATAAAATAGACAAATGTGGTAGATTTTATTCCTAAGAGCCGTTTTGCCCCGCTCTAACTTACACAATATATTTTTTGGGACGGCACGATGTATGTGCGCCCGGAGCGTTAGCCATTAGCAGTTTTGAGTTTACATAGAGTTTAGAGTGAGAGCCGAGCTACGTGCGGACGTCGTCGCCTGACAACATTACTGTTACCGGCATTATTCGTGTTTGTTTCTTCAAGTCAGGGTTGATCGGACGCCCCACGGGAGCGGGTCGCGAGCGACCGAACGACGGGTAGGTAGGGTAGGCGGGGAAAAAGGAACCTCGCCACTCTCACTCTACACTTTTTTTTCCACGTGGGTTGGCTCAGCTTCATGGTAAACGCCTTTTCCAATATCCATGAATCATCGCAAATTCCGGAAAGTCATCTCCGAAAACGTTACCCATAATAATGACGGCCATCATCCGTTTCGAGGAAATTCGTAAAATACATATTTATCGTACATCCGTTTTAGATGAAAACCCGCGATAAAGTATGCTTCCAGGGATCGAACGAGCATTCCTTTTCGTCCCTACAGGTATATGAAACGGGAGTATTTATACCACGCAGAGGCAGCGATGTAAAAGCGCGTATCGAAAATGCGAGCGTACGTGTTCTATATATAGGCCACGCAGCTTACTTCCCGGGGCACGCGCCAGTCGTAAATTAATTCGGAACTTTTTTTTTTCTTCTTTTTCGTGTGCGGCACGCTTTACGGCGACTACTTAGTGCAGCACAGCCCCCCCCCCCCCCCCCCCCCCCCCCCCCCCGATGCTAGCGCACTCGCTTCTCTCCTCGCGGGCTTGATCCACTGTTTTCACGCTGCGGGCACGTCGCGGTAGTTCTGCGGCTCTTGCCACGCACGACAATCTCTTTCCCTATGCCTAACCTTTGTCGCGGGGTATCGGCCAGCCACATGAAATACCGTTAACCGTGAAAGAGGAAATGCGGCTTGGATGGATCCGAGTTGTTTCGAGAAAATCTTTTTTCTTGCACCTGCAAAAATGATTTATTTTGCGGGTGTCGCAGAAACATTTACTTGCAAAGGAACCGGTAACATAAATTTTGTCTCTCTCGTCTGTCGAGTTCGGAAGCACAATGGGAGACAGCATCTGTGAGCGGCGTTATCGCAGCGGGTTTCACAATTGTCGTACCAGTCGATTCTACGCTATTTACGTTTGTGTGTGCACGGCGCAGAGTACGCGCTCGCTAATAACAGACTGAGAGACCAAACGGGATATAGCGGAGAGCTAACCGCGAGAAGCATTCAATAATCGCGGCCAATTGGACAATTGAGCCCAATCATAATGCTACTTACGTGTACCGAGCGCTAGGATTATATATAATATATTTCATTCCGGTCTATCAATAATGTAATACGCGCATAGTATATCCCATTATTATTTATTTTTTTCTTCTTTCTCACAAACGTTGCCCCGTAACGCGGAGACGAATAGTAACGCGACATAGCCAAAAACATACAGACGACTCGCACATGCTCGACGGCCCCGTAGAATTCGACGAATTTCTCCTAGCCCACATAGCCAATACCGACACTCTCCGTCTTCCATCTCCCCGCTCGCCAAGAGAGGCGGATGACAGGGCATAGTCGAAGCAACCTTCGTTCTGCGGATACACTTTCCCTTTCGCTTATGCTGGCTGTCGACGAGGCGTTGCCGGGTGTGTTGGGCTTTTTGGGTACGCGCCTAATACGTCCGCCGCGCTGGATGTTGCCCGCGGATCTGCGGACCAGATGTCAGACTCCACGACAATCGTGCGTCTCTTCCCCACCTACGAGCCCCTTCTCTTTTCAAACAACGAAACCTTCGTGGCGCGACGCTTTTTTTTCTTCTCTTCCTTTTTTTTCTTCTTCGACTTGTCGCTACTACACGCTCCTCTAATGCACCATAGCGATAGTCTTCGATAATTTTTTGATTTTTTGTTTGTTTTTTTTTTTGTTTTTTGTAACCGCCACTCGACTCTGCGCGAGATCGTGGATAACGCATCGCGACTATGTTAATCGCAGGGACAATTTACTCTGGTTGGCTCTCGTGAGCATCGAGATGCCGTTTGCCCGGTCTTCTTCGAGATACGAATATTCTACTCTATACTCGGAACATTATTGTTACATGTACTTGTAAAAAATTCACTTTGACTTACCGAGTCGAACGAATCGTCCTTGAGTCGTTGCGAGGATCATCGAGAGAACGGCCAAATGTCGGAGGACCGTGCGAGCCCGCTCAGTCGTTGTCACCATTTTTGTGCCGTCTCGACCAGTTGACTGACTCTCGACCGCAGCTTTTATCAATGCGTACGAGACATTGGTGTAGTTCTGTGAACACAACAACAAAAAAGGTAAGATTTTTGGCGAATCGGTGAATGCCTCGATGCCTCTACCCGCATTCGAGGATCTCTGGCACGAAGCCATTTACGAAAATGCAATTTCTCCGTGGTAACCACAAGCGGGGCAAACTGCCCATGTGGGCTTCTGTATAACGCTTTTTCTACAAGGCCCAAACTACCTTCGTAATTACGCAATTTTTTGATCATGTCTCTCGCGCACGTGTGCTCATTTTCCTCCGTACACTTGCACGTACATTGTGGCATTATAACGTTCGGGCTTTCTCGCAGAGACCCGTAACGTGGGTACATTACCAGCGAGACGTGTACCACGATTTTTATCTATGAAGATAGGCACATCTGAGGATAACTTGTTCGCGTTTCGTAATTCGTAGATTAACGTTACTGCAATTACGATGAGGGAGTCGGTAATCGCTTGACTCGTCGAAGGGTTTACAGTCGAGAACACGTGTTTTTTTTTTTTCTTTCGTAGAGTAGATAAGAGAAAACCCGAATTTGTCTTAAGACTGTGCTATGGCATCGCACAAGACGAGGTATATATTTGCAAGAATATACATTTTTCCGATGCGGGTGAGCAATACGTTGCGCATCATCTTAAGCGTTACTCGACTTTTCGCCGGAGATACAGAGAGAGGAAAAAGCATCAGATCCACATTAGATCCATTAGAATTCCCGACTGCAGGATACGGAATGCATTATGCAATCTGCCGAGCGGACGTACGTGAATCGGAACTGCAGGGGTTAATACTCGAGCGCGTATCTGCATACTCTCCGCTCCCCGTGCCTGGTACCCACGTATAGGAAGAGAGTAACGCGTGCTCGCCCCCACGGTGTTTCCGGTTCGATACACAATTACGCCTCGTACCATTCCACCGCGCGCATTACTCGCGAATTAATTGCGCAGAGGAATTAGCGGCAAGCTGCAGTGTGTTAGCCACATTAAAACAAACGGGAGGGGAGCTCGGCGCAGCGTGACGAACTAACGTCTTCAATTAAATCGGGACGAATGCACTGAGGCCAACGGATTCATCCGAGATATCTGACTATTTTTCACAACTTTAACGAGACTCGCTCGTACCGCCTGTTGTTATTCATTTTATTTGCCCGGTAATCGGCTCTGCATGGAAAAAAAAAAAGAAACGACAACAGTTTCGACAATAATTCGCTCGCACAAAAACATATGTACCTATTTTTAACAAAATTTTTTTCATAAAAAAGAATACGTTTATTGAAACGATAAAACATTTCCATACGAAACAAACTACAAATGTTGCAAGATGATATATAATTGTATAAATCTCACATGGGATTGTAAGAATTATAATGGAGCCGAAAGAACATGTGTTTTTGGCAAACGAGCGAATTATTCTTGACACCGTGGAGTTTTTTTTTTTTTTTAAGTGTGTTTAGGAGGATTCAGTCGCCCCGGAATTAAGAAAAAAAAATGGTTTTCGGTCATTGCCAATGTCTGGTTTGACTCTAGGCCGAAACTGCTGTAGCAGTTATTCCCTTCTCACTCGAGTCGGACGCTGTATACAGTGGGATCTCGCACAAGTTATACTATTGTGCTCATTTATTTATTGTTTTTTCACCAAGATTTATTAATGTTTTATTACTGTTGGAACGGAAAGTCCGAGATTTAAATGTATGGAGAATGAAATTAATGAGAGAGAGAGAGAGAGAGAGAGCGTTAGCGATAAACGAAAATTTTAGCCGAGCCGGCCACAGGAGAAAAAAGAGAGTGGGAGAATCCCGAAAGGCTTTCACAAGTGCTGTTCGCTCGTGACTTACGACCCCTTTGTTCGGTGCCCACTGCAGCGGGCGATGCTGCAACACGGTGCGCCGGCTAGCGAATTCCTGCTTACAGTGTAACATGCATGTACGTTATCCGTTTCTATGTGGGTAGGCACTTCGAGACCAGACACGTTTTAATACATGCCCGTTTCCACACCACTGTCACGGATACTCGTCGATTCATTTTTATTCATTTATTTTTTCGTCGACACATTTTAAGGCCGATCTGTGACAAGTGTAGGCGAGAAAGAAAAACGGCGGACGAAACGAAGCGACGACCAGTTCCGGCTCAAAAACTTCTTCGTCGGTCGTCCTTCTTTCTCTCTCTCCTTTCCCCCGATCTCCGATGATCGCCCGCCAAGCGGAGAGCCAACTTATTTTAATGCGACCGCAAACACTTTTTATATGCTGAAACATTTCGAGAATAGCCCGCTCTTTCGGTTCCTTGGTTAGGACAAAAGAAAGAAAATAAAAAAGTTTTCCTAGGTCCATAGATCGGAGCTATAACGCTTATTTTTTCAACGCCGATTGAATTTTGTCGATTTCGTTTCGAACTAACGGAAACGCGCCTTGTCGTTGTTCCGTAGACCACCCACGTTCCGTTTGCATCACGAATGGGTCCTTCGATCCTTGGGCGGGCAGCGACGAGGGTGAGTTTATTTCCGATGGCAACGGTCCCTCGGAGCGAGGACGGATATGGCTGTTTTGGTGGTAAGCCGATTACCCAGCGGGGTTGACACCCTTCCAGCATCTATTGTGCTCGGGCAACGAGTCTACGATCGGTGCTGCACGATACAACCCTATCTCGTACATCTCGAGTTGAAAACACCCACACCGAAAAAGTATAGGCGGCAGGTATCGTGAATATATCCGCGTTATATAAAATATATTTTTGACAAAATTTTTTGATTTTTTGGAATATACATCTGGAAATGGATATCCTCCAATATCGTGTCTCGATAAACAGATGACGTTTTTTCGCTATATGTATATTTGTGTGCATGGAAATATACGTAGGTATAACGTGCGTGGCCCGACCGCATATTTGCCACGTGACTAATATAGTGCTTCCATAGAACACATGGAACCTCGTGACTCCTCAAAGTCTCCTTTGTCGGTGAGTTCGTACGCTCCCTTCGGACACTCTCGAGTTCTCTCTCTGTACCACTTTTAAGATTTATCTGACGTCACCGTCACGTTGCAGCATGAAAGACAAGTATATATCGAGAGAGAGAGAGAGAGAGAGAGAGAGAGAGAGAGAGAGAGAGAGAGAGAGAGAGAGAGAGAGAGAGAGAGAGAGAGAGAGAGAGAGAGAGAGAAAGCGAGACTAAAACTAAAACTCTTTCACACTCGTCCCATACAATAACTTTTTAAACTCGATTAATTGAAAAATTTTCAATGGCAATTATAATAAAACAAAATTGATAATCACTTTGATATTCGATATAACAATGTTGTAGTAAAGGAGGATTTGAATGAGGTAATTAATTCACATCGTGACAAGCTTATCTCGATTGGGTATACCTTCAAGCATTGGTTCGACCTGTGGTCACAGCTCAATTATCATGATTATCTCTCGTTAACCGCACGGCTGTCTCGTCTTTAACATCGATCACTTGCTTTCCAATTGAAATGATGACGGCGCGGCATTTTTTTTGTTTCTCACTTACAATACGTCTTGCCCACATTCTGAGAAGGGCTCGACCCATATCGATGGCCTGATTCCATAAGGGCACATCGGCCGTGTAAAAACATAGCCCGTTTGCCCTTTCGGCATTAGGCCGCCGATATGTGAGAGTCTGTCTGGTCGATGAAATAAAGGATGCCGACGATTCAAAGTGCCTGGTGGATGCATGGTTTTCGTTAAGATTGTTTGCACATGGAAAATAGAGACACCGAAGGAAAAGGGATGTTGGGTCCGGAAGCCATGTGGGTTTCTCGAATTTCTCTCGTTAGACGCACGACTCTTCGATTTGGTTGTTTGTAAAAAAAAAAAAAAAAAAAAATATTTCGATGAACCGACTTAACAAATATATCGTATAATCATCGATGATAATATGATGAGATATTTTTTCTCGGCGTGTCGAAGAAACCGTCGAGATTTGAGGTACGGAGGAGTGTGTACGTATACGTGCGTAAAGAACACGTGCGTTGCACCAGAGGATCTGTAAGCTCGCCGCTGCTGGTAAGCACAGGGGCTCTAAGATCGTCGCTGCTACTGACGATCTTGAGATTGTTATGGCTCGCGCCAAAGCCAGATGGCCGATTCTCCGGTGTCCCGGGACTATTGCACAGCCGCGGAGGAAGATGAGCAGCGATGCTTGCGAGCGAATGAACCCTCGGCGGACTCGGATTGAAATATAAAAAAAAAAAAAAAAAAAAAACGAAATTAATTCTTCTCCGGGGGTAAGTTTCTGCGCTGGTACCGTTGCACGGTTAGCGCGACGGTCGTCCTTTCTAGTCGGAAGACTCACGATAGCGTGCCGCTCGGGGCTGGTCGATTACGTTTTCGGAAGTTCGAACGATTCCGCCGTGAAACGCAACGACACACTCGAGGCGGTGGCGTGGTCTCGCTTGTTCGCCATGTTGGGTCAGTCGAGCCATGCGTTAACGGAGCGCGAATACTGTTGGAGAGACTCGTCCCGTGTGACGAGCATAGCCAAGCACTTTCGGAAAACGTGCGTAGCCTCATCGCTCAAACTGGGCGGAGAGGCCTGGGTGCACACAGTCACCTGCTCCGAGGACCGCCTCGCCGACGCAACGAGTCCGTCGATCGAACGAGAATGGAATATTTATCGCCACACCTATAGCCTCCGATGGATTTCGAATCGACGATCCGACTGTCGCTTGCCGGGGGAGGCCGGGGCAAAATGGACTAGCTTAAAAACAACAAAGGCTCGCAACAATCGTTTAAATTTTTTAACGGTACTATTTCCACGAGGTGTATCATTTTTCTCCGCCCTTCTCTACAGGCGACGATTTTTTTAAATACATTTTTACGTACGAGTGCGTAAAAGTTTATTCAGCATCGGCGAGTGTTAACGAGTCACTGCTACTTGCGTCGCTCGCCCGGTGGTTCTCCTGCTTTTCACTTGTCCTCCGCACGCGCAGAGAGCGAGAGTGAGCGAGACAACTGTCGGGTTTGGTACGTCGGCGTCTGATCGGCGTAATGGACCGTTTCCTGAGCAGACGCGGGTACAGACGTCGGCTGACTCGGCGAGTGCTCCGCCTCGTATCGCTGCAAGTTAGGTACAGTTACCGAACTGTACCAGCCCATGCATCGGCCTCTTTTTTATTCGTATTCATATTTTTTCTCACCAACGGTGAAACTTGGTAATCGCACTGAAAACGACTCATATTGTAGAATTACGAAAATTTTTAGTCGCAAGCCCCTCTCCGAGCACGGGAAGGGATTCCGAGATGAGATTCGTCGCCTCCCGTTGTAACGAAGGCGCCTGACCCGCTCCCCCCTTGAAATTTCATAGGATCCAGGAACGGAGCTCTGGACCGATCACCGGAGACAAAATTATCGAATTACTCTTGCGCCGACGACTATTGCGGTGCGTTGGCTTCTTCGGAATGGCTTCCGAAGATTGAAGAAAAAAAAACGAGAAGAAACAAAAAAAAAGTCGCTTCCCCGGTGCCGGCTATCTGCAACACGATCTAGCTTTGTGGGAATTTAAAAAAAATGTCACGTGTTCGTCGACGAAAAAGACCCTTCGGTCCTCGCTGCGCGGGCTCGGAAGGGGGCGTCGAGAATCTTCATTATTTCACGCTGGTAGCCCAAGGCCCCGTAGACCAGCGCATCGACGGAAGTTGTCACCGTGGATTTTCGTTTTGACGCCGGAAGTGCGGCATCGGGCACGTATTCGACGCAACGTCTCGCTTTCGTAATTCACGTGCGTCGGTTTTTCTTCCCAAATCCGTTCGGTATTTCGAGCGACGCCTTTTAGCCGAGCCTAGGTGAACGGTAGAGCCAAAAGAAATATTAATTTTTTTCCTAACGTTTTTTTAAAAATTTATTTTGGCTCCTTGGCTCTAAACAGTAAGCACAGTGTGTACTTGCATCAAGTGACACTTTGCATTCACACTGTTCGCTGGTGAGTACGAAAACGCTTTGGTCTGTAATGGTGGTGGTAGGGACGAAAGCGTGGGCAAACGTGGGCGTTTATGCAAACGGCTCGATAGAACTCTCCGAGATCTCAAAGTCGAATGGAGGGGAGAGAGATGGAAAGAGACGGAGGGCTTTAACCACAAACCTTTGAGAATCGCACATTTCCCACTGCGTTTAATCATCAAATAATCGCTGATTAGCATGCTAATTTTTTTTTTCACCCGTCTGCGCGACAAGTTTCTCTACTTGCGACACGCTGCATCTTGCGGTGTACCAACTGCCTGGTAAAAAAATTGTTTGCGCAGTCGACAAACATTCACTGTGATGTGAATGATGGAATTGAACACCGAGCGATTCGGGGCTACCCCTTTGACACGATAACCGAATTAATCATCTTCAAAATCGGTGACAATGGCCACGTGACTGCATCCAATTATCGAAAGGGAGAACAGAGAGCGTTGAGTGCTCACTCCGTTCGCTCTCAAGATTCTTAACGAATTGACAATGTGAGGCGACGGCAGTGGGCCGAAAGGGAAACATGGAGAGCGAGTATTGGCGAGAATGAACCCACATGTAGCGGGTATACAAGAGTTATTCAACTATATTAGGTATATTAATTCTCTCGTACATAAAATAGGTACGAAATCTTAAATATCCCCCGAACAATGAAACTATTCACTCGCACCGTCAACTGAAAATAAATCTGTCCTCCCCTTTCGCGTCGACTCGAGAACATAAGCCCTCGAGAATGAACGGCAACTGGTGTTTGCGCCATTGACGAATGAGAATCGTTTACGACTACGGATTTTAGTTTTTAAACCCTCTTGATAGAGATATTATGCCTGACCGCTTGATTCAGAATAAAACTCTTTGTTTGAAAAGAATTAAAAAAATTAAACGTTAATACCGCAAAGCGTTAAAAAAAATTATAAAAATGTATGAAGCCTGCTTTATGTAACCACGATTATGCAAACGTCCAGGGAGATTTCGTCGAAATTTATATGGTTTTTTTCAACAAGCATTACTGTAGGAACACCGGAGTTACACCGTGAAACCAATACATAGATATTTTATATTTTTATTCGTAAAAAAAAATTAATACAAAATCAACGAAACATCTTTTCGCCATAAACGGTTCATTGATTTTTTTTTTAGTAATTTTTTTGTTTCTCGTTGCAATCTACTCCACTACCCAATAATGGATACGCTGCCATTTCGAAGCGGCATGAGGCACGATGAAGTTAATTTACATAATGGATAATCCTCAGTTTGTCCCGGGCGCCGATATAAATACATGCGACGGGTGCAGCTGGGAATCGGTGAGTGTGTTGTGCGATGCCAATCGGGATTACGCAGAATATGCGCAAGGAGGAAGATTTACTCGATCGTGAGATTAGCATTAAAGCTTTATTTGTGGCATTATTGCCGAGCCACCCATCAACGTCTTTGCCAACAGTCGCGACTCGTGGCAATTGAACTTTCCGAGGATGGCTTCCTCGATGCGGCGGTCAGAGTCGATTCACGCGGCGATATAAAATTAGCGGACGAGACTCCCGACTTTGTTTACTGATTGACGTGTGTGTGTGTGTGTGTGTGTGTGTGTATATATATATGTATATAATCACCATGCACAATCTCGGCAGAGTTTTGCGCAAGTTAGATAGATCTTGAGGTATAATCGGAGAGCGTTTGTAATTTCACGGACAGGAGAGCTATCTAGATCCGATGCATTAATGTACGAAGGCCCTCGCGCGTCCTTCTCCTTCCGCGCGTTCGGCGGCATAAAGACGAGGCTTCTCTGTAAGCCAACTTCACTGGAAGCACTTGAGAATGGTGTTACCACTGCTGGGGCCCCGATCGGTGTGTACTGTACATACTCGCTGCTGATTCGATGCAGCATCGCGTCTCCATCGGGTTCTCCAACCCGAGACCTCGAGAATTTACTCCCGAGAGGATAGCACCGCTCCGATGTCTATATTTTTCTCTCTCCGACTCTCCCGAGGCAAGAAGCCGTCGATTTGTTCTTGGAACCTCTTCAATTCCGGCTCTCTCCTTTTGTTTTCTGCTCATCGGACGAAGCCCCCGCCCTGTGGCTTGCACAAACCCCGCGCTCTCAACTCTACTTAATTGGCGCAATGAGCGCAATCAAGTCCAAGTTGATTGACGTGAGTCTCACTTTTCTTTTTATTTTTCTTTTTTTGGTTTCCTCCACTTTGAAGACACTCGTGTTGTACGGTTTTTCTGCGTCCCGATATGTCTCGAGGTGTACCGTCGGAAAAATTATGGAAGTTGAGAGTCCTTCCCAAAGAAATACTCGAAAGACACGCACGGAGAGAATAAAATGGCACAAAATTTCACTCGCCGGTATGCTAAAAATTCTCAAACATTCCGGGGTATTTGCATTTTGATGTACGATTTGGGTCGCAGCATCGTATTATGTTTGAGAGATTGTTCGCTGAAAATGATGTTCGCGTACTCGCGGTCGAGCCGTACGAAGAACGATACGAATTGTGTTGTCTCGAAGTCCGATGGACCAACCGCACATCGCATACCCCCGTAGATGGCACGGTGTCCCTTGCTCGACTCGTAGCGCGTAACGTATTTGTATAGATGCAGCCGAGGACTCGAGATCCCGCGCGTTTCACAGCGCGTCATTACGCAATCAAGCTGTTGCGCCTTCGCGTACACTCCTCGGTTCTATTGCCCCCCTTGTAATCGGCGTAATATCCGCGAGTACGCACGTCCGTAAACGTGCGGCTTCGACAACAGAAAAACAATAAAATAATAATCATCGTAGAACAAATGAAATATTCTCTCGGTGTTTGTTTCTTCGACTGCCGATCATTAACCGGAAACGTTCGATCCCCCGTACGTGCCGCGTAGAGGCCATTTGCGGTCGAACGGTGGAATTTCTGGAGCATTTCGCGTAAGACGGTAGGGACTGCCCGCTGAGAAATTCGATTTTCCAGCGATTCTGCGGTTCGCCACGGTATGTTAATTGTGCTCCTCGCAACAACCATCGTACGCGACGTGTGAGCGATGTAAATATAGCGTCAAGTCCGAAACTGACTCCCTGTCTCTCGCGCGCAACAGAGTTGTATTTTTTCTGTAAGTAATAGGTGATCTCTAGCTCGGGGGGGCGAACCCGACGAGGCCCACCTGGCCCGAGAACGACGCCGGAATCCTCGCGCCGTCTCCGTACACCTCTGTCGCACTGTGTTCGCACTCTTCGGTTTGGTAAGACGAGAAAAAAAGGAGCCGCTTCTTCTTCTTCTTCTTCTTCGTCTTCTTCTTCTTCTTCTTCTTTTTCTTCGTCTTCTTCTTCTTCTTTTTCATTCTCCTTTTTTTCTTGGACTATGCCGCTGGGTCAAGCTCCGTGATAAAAAAAAAGCGTGTATCCAAAACCCGCTGAGCAAATAGCCTGTTACCTCATTCATGCTTATGGTACAAAAGCGACCTGCGGGAACACGAGAATGAGGAGAGAGCTGATCTTTGAGCGGGCTTTCCTCGTTCGCTCCTTCGCGGGTCCTTCATTCATCTCGCATCATCTGTCTCGTTAGCGGGTCCTCTTCACGCGGTGTAAAGTCTCGTTTTTCTTTCAATTACCTGTTTCTATGCCTGCGGGTATATGGGTAGCCGAGGAAGTTGCGAGAAGGGGAGAAGAGTGAGGGGGGGGGGGGGGAGGGGTTCGAGAAAAATACGAGAAAGAGAAAAGGAGAAAACAATCGGGAGAGCCGAGGGACCCGGTTGAAATTTTAAAGAAAACAATGACCAAGAGGCTTCGAATGGGTCTCGGAATTCGGGACGCGTCATTCAACGCGAAGATGCTTAGTTTTTTTCATCGACACCGGTCTAATATGACGCTAGTGAAATTCGTTGTTTTTATTAGTATTAGTCGAGGCTATCTAGGAATGTTTGGCAAAAGAAAAAACATTCATTCGATGGGCTCTCGTTAAATAAATTATTCACATTAATAATTTTATAATTTTTACTAATTTTTTTAATATCAATAAAATTGGACAAAATGTTACGGATATAATTTAAGGGGAATCGTACGAATGTACCCGGAGGACATAAACATTATTCTCGTACTATTATATATTATCAGGTTGGAATGCGCCCGTCAAGTTCAATCACTCTTGCGCGCACGCGCAGTGAGCGCGTGATAGACGCGAGGATCTTGAACTTGGCGCGCCCACACTCTCGTAGGGTACGTACTACGAGGCGATAAACTCGAGTACCGCGAAACATGGCTTATAAGAAGCGCTGCTGTTACAGTATAATATCTTGGTGTTACGTACTCGTACATGGGTTTTGCGCGCTCACGTCGCACGCTCGCCAACTCGGTACCGGAGTTGCTCGCAACGATCGTCGATTATTACGCCCAACGAACTGGAGTAATTAGCACGAGAAAAGGCCCATCGAGATTTATCGCGAGGAATTAGCGGGCTTTGATGTGCATTGTGGTGGTGCTTACGAGCGCGTGCCCATGCGCCGTGCCGGAGCTCATAACTGCGACTGGAAGATTGCATCCCCGTGCTACGACTGACATTATAACTATATATTACACTATCCACTACCGACGTTCAGCCAATATTCATCCCCCACGAAAATGAAATACAATATGTTGTGTTATTTACATATGAAACCTATAAACTACTGTATATTTTAATGTAACGCATACCGCTTTTCCATGTGGGGTTTCCGTAAGAATCGATTAATTAAAAAAGAAAATTACACAAGTAGGATAATCGGTGTGCAGTCCGCGTGCAATGCGATCGTAATTCGGATTAGCGCGATAAAGAATGACTGTGCAGTTTGTCGGGACTGGTTACACGTGTAAACCGGGCCACTCGAGGCTTTGACGCAGTTTAGTTAACCAGAGGCTCACAGATAGCAGCGTGCTACTGGTGTTACTGGTATATTCGTCTTTGGGTTTTATAAAAGGGATCCGGCGTTCTTAGCGACTGAATCTCCGGATCTCGGTAGCTCGAGCCTCTCGCTGCCCCGGCGTAGGCATAAGTGAAGACAGATGACCGCCGGTTCTCGGTAAAGCGTATTAGCCTGTCTTGATTTACTCACGATTTACGCACTTCCATACTCGTTCCTCTCACTCGTTAGTCAGTTTCCTCGACTGGGCGACAATAACTGACTAGCTGCGACACCCCATCGTTGTTCGCATGTTCGCCGGTCAAGATCGGCGGCGAGAGACACACACGAACGAACGATCGAGATCGCCTCGAATTCTATTCTTTCATATTTATTTATGCCTTCATACATCTTGAGCGAAACACATGAAACTTGGTCGTAAAGATTTATGTCAAAGACGCCTGAGAGCCGTTACCGAAGTCGACCCTCCGACATACTGTATCATAAAAACGTGTGTCCCCAAATTCATATGTTTAATTTATCGATAATATGAAAACACCGAATTCGATGTATTCGGAAAATATTTAATTTCCATAAGGGTTCGGACTATCGTCTTCGGAGTCGATCGATCGGATTGGATTAATAATCACATCGTCTTAATTTCCACTTTGTATTTTTATTGTATTATCGATCACCGTGATAGATAATACCACCGGCAAGATGTGCCCCATCTATCCACATTACGTACATACGAATACCCGAGAGGCATCTTGTACGAGAAAGCGGAGAGGGAGAGGGGCGGGATATCCCGATTCGACGTAAACCTGATTATTGAGTTGACGCGATTATTAATTACTCGCGGGATATTGAAAGTCCACCCTGAGAAATGTATCGCTCGGGAGTTTAATATCGACAGTAACGATAGATTTATAATAAACCGCTGCCGAAGCCCCGTCACTACGCGATGTTTATATACAGGAACCCGTGCAAAAGTCTTGTATCTCGTGCGTTAATCTCCTCCCGAGATGAGTTTCCTTCGCGTTTGAGCCCGATTGGTTCATCTATCTCTCGCGAATATCACATAACTTTGTCCTGTCCCACTCGCGTGTCCTCCCTTGCTGCTTTCTTCGTCCGGGTCTGTTACAACTTTCGCGCCTACCCGGCCCCGGGCAATAAATAACCCGACGTACCACCGACAATTACTACTTGGCGAGCGTTGGAGCCCGAGATACGTATTCATCCTCCCACCGTCGCGTGCCGTTTACACCGAGACATACGTTTCGAGGATTTTAGTTACGACCCATTATAACTTTCCAAGTATACCCGGACCCGCGGATATTTGAGTCATGCGCATATATGTATAAAATATATACCTACATCGAATAAAAAGACACGTTTGAAAATGGAATGAATTCCGCGCGACGCTGCGCCAGCGGAATAGAAGGTTTCCCTTGCACTCTCATAATCTAATTCGTTCCTATAAATCCGCTCGAATCGTCGTCATCATGAATCTCGCTCGTGCCCCTTATGTTCACAGCCGGCGCGATCCACCCCGAACACGCCCAGGCAATCGACCAGGTGATTTAAGGAACCGGGAGCCGGCCGATACTCGGAGCCGACCAGCGGCAATCCAAAAGATCCTTAATGGATTTCCTCCTCGTGCCATCGATCTTTAACGCTGGGGATTCTCTCCGCCGCAGCGTGTCCTCCCTATCTCTCCGATATCGTTCTCTCGCGACTTTGTCAATTATTTTTCTCCATCCGATCGGAATTGTCGAGAAATAATCTCGCGTGACTCTGTCCAGGGACGAGGACGGGCCACGCGATCGTTTCTCAGGATCGCGATCTCGTTCCTCGTCCCCTCGGTCGTATCTCGGCTACCATTCACGAGGAACGAGATCGCACCGACAACGTCACTCGAGATAGACGAAAGTGAAATCGGTAAGCTGCGCGAATACATCTTGATCGATTCGTTGATCCTCCATGGACATTGCGCGCGCGCACACACACGCACACACGCACACGCGCACGCACACGCGCACGCATATATTTTTCTTAATGCGGGGACAAAGCGACGTAGCGAGCGAATCGATTATCGAGCGCGGGAGCTCCGATACAGCTGAGAGCTTCGCCCGGTCGCCCCGGTGGACACGTGAGACAAATTACCGAAACGTTGGGAGGGAGTGCACGACGGAAAGTCAAGTCCGAGTTTGCGCGTATATGTACCGATACGTATATTGCCGCCATTATTCTATTCAGACCAGAAGCAGCGAGAGGCCACCCGACAATCTCGTCTTGTAAAGCGAAACCACTCCGGCGGCACTGCTATATTTCGTTGTCAAATAAATCGCAGTCTGCTACTTGTACGCGAGAGACGCTGCCACTTCTGGATGCGTGTCTTCGTCGCCGGCGTATCCCCTTGTGCGTCTCGATTCAACGAATAATCCACTCACAGAGGAGGAGATGAGCGAGAAGAGAGTATACGATAACAGAGGATTAATACGAGATGAATACCTCATGGAATGACCGTGAAAAGGAATACGCCGAGAAGCATAGGAGAACAAACATCACTCTACAAAGCGCAGCATTGTCGTCTCTTCTCCCCACTCGTGTCTCCCCATAACAGCAGCACCAGAAGAAGAACAACTATTCTGGGCATAAGAGTCCTCATTCGATAAGATTTTTTAATCAATCTTCCGTCATGCGATTGATAAAAAATTAATTTAAATGAAGTAACAATTAGAAAATCGTATCGCATTAATTTGCCACATTCATGAATGAAGAACGAAAAACGAAAAAGTAAAGAGTCGAAGATGGGCCGTGTTGACACACGTAGCGTATAACGGCAGCGCGAGGAAAGGCTTCTTATCGTCGGCGTGATTGCAGGAGTTGTAAACACGTTACGGGCACGCGTGTAATAATCTCGGCGGAGGCGGAGACATCGGACATGATGGCTCGCGAAAAGCCGTGTTTGTTAATCGACTCGTAAATACAGGAAATTATTGTTGTATTTCATTCGCTGTTATGTCGCGTCTGACAGCGTCTCCGTCCATCGAATAGTCCGCTCTAATGGATCGGCTTTTATACCGGTTTTGTTCTTTCTCGTAAACGTCGCGCAGTCTTATGATTTCCCGCGTAATCCGTGTGTCACTTGTCTGTAAACGCACTCGTGCGTTCGCTCGTTATCAGCTGTGCAACTGTGATGTACCACTACCTTACGTTTGTACGGCGACGTGCTCGCGCAGTTGGCGGATTGACGACAACAAAAATCAACTTTTCTGATTCGAGCTTTTTGCCTCCCGGTCGATCGATGATCTCATCGTCAACCGAGTAATACAGACGACACGCCGTCTCGGGCGCTCCACCAACCGGGAGCAGAAGCGTACTTTCAGATGACTTTGGAATGACAATATCATTGAGAGACTCGTACAAACTCGACTCCGTATCGGAGAGTTACCGGCACTTTATTGGTTGATCCATTCGGATCCTCCATGGCTTTCACACGGGGAGATACTCGAGGTCGCTCATGAAAAGCGAAGGATCGATCGTATCGTAAAACAGATAGAAGTCTTTCTCTTCCCCTCTGTGTATCTCTACGGAGTTTAATACTCGTCGTCGAAGATGTCGTATTGCCAATTAAAAGGGCACCGTTCTAACGAAGCCACTCTCCACCTTCTCCCCCCCCCCCCCCCCCCCCCCCCGCCTTGTGTTGACGCGCATTCTTCGTAAGTGAAATGGCCATTAATTAATAAATATTGCGGCGCAACGGACAGCCTCGAATTCCTATCTACTGCACACCAAAGGAATCGCAGCTTGCATTAGCGACTGTGATGCCGATTTATTACCGTCTACGATTTACAGGGAGCAAGTTATCGAGAGACGTCACTTACCGAGTACTCCGGAACGATCCAGGAATAAAAATTGGAAAATCTATAATGTTGGTTTCTCCGAATGATCGTGATACTCCGAAACGTTCTTTCGAGATTCGTGGATTTCGTGGTCGACTGCTGCGGACCTCCCTCCTCCCCACGGTCGATGATAACCGACGAGCTCTTTTTCTCCGTCTCTTGATGTCTTGATTTTTAATTTTTCTTTCTTTTCCTCAAAGAACGATTACTATTTTCTACGAACAAGAATTTTTGTTTTATTATCCTCCGGTCCTCTTCTCACCTGGCGGACCAAGGGCACGATAACGTACACAATAAGTCCGACCGAATTCTTCCGGCACAGGTCACGCGGTCGTCGTGTATTCCAATCGAGGCCACAAGGTAGATCGAGTCACCGGCACTGCAGAAAGCACTCACTCAATTATCTCAAAGAAAAATCGCGCCATCCACCGGAGGCGCTCGATAAATTATCGATGAAAACCAAAAGGGGCAAACTCGAATCGCAGATCCATTCAGTCCGATCGGATGGGATTCGCGCACCGATTCTCCAAGTAACTCCAACAGCATGACCCTCTTAAACGCACAACCCTCGAAAGACACTTTACATTATAGTTTCATCGAGATCTTTGGATCGATGTAAAAAAAAGAGAGAAAAAAAATCTGCCGACAGAGACGAACATTTGTCTTTCCGCTTCGTCGTTGTTATTGTCGTTGCGGCGCACAGAGGACGTACGAACGATCGTCGCGAGCGTCAGGACGGAGCCAAGACGGAGAAGCTCAATCTCGGGAGAGAAGCTTCGTTATGTGCGAGCCGAGGAGCGACACTGACCGACGTTATCCAAGGATGCTCTCAGGAAGCTCGGGGCCAAGTGCCAGACCGATGCTTGAAATAACCGCTCGCCCACATCCCCTCCGCCGGCGCGTTCGCCGCTCAGCCGCTGCCGCGCTGCCCAAGATCGCCGCTCGACTCGACTCTCGACACCCGGCAAAACTTTATCCCCACGCCCTCGGCCGGTATCGTCCCTCGCCCCTCTCGATGCGTTTTACACACCGTCGCGTAGACGCACACGTGCGCGTCGCTCCGCGCGCGACACTCGGCGCGCTGGAGGATGCGAAGTGCACCTCCGCCGCTCTTTATGCTCGGAACAAATCTCGCCGAATTATAAACCTATTTCTCATATACACGTACAATCTTATTTCCGCTCGTTTGGTTCCCTTAATATTTCTCACATTTTAGCTCACCGACTTCCTTCCTTCCGGAATTACTGCCTCCTCGAAGCGTGCCGCCGACTCGACTCCCGAGCATTGCTTCGTATCGTTTCTCACGTTGCGCGCACTCTATTTTCCGAGCTTTTACAACCCGAGGCATGACTGTACGAGACGAACTCGGCAAGTTTTGTACACGGTAAACCCTCGTGTCAGGATGTTGATGCCTCGTATACGAGTGTCAGGTAGCGGGACTTTCGGAATCTGTCCCTTGGTTTCCTTTGCCGCCCAATTCTTCTGGGGCTGGAGTGTCGTTAAGGAACATGTTTGTCACATGTGTCGCTGCCGCTTCGAGCATCCACGAGCCTCTCACTCGTCGACCACTGACCAGAATCAAAACGGAAAGTAACACTACTTCTTCTCTCACTCTTCAATTTAGAAATACCGATTGAATTTTTTGTTTTCTTTTCCGGTCATTTTACTTTTTATTTTTTAACGCTAGTAGTTCAGTGGAGCGATCGCGCAGCCAACACCGGTAGTTTGCGTACGAGAGGAGGAACGGAGAACAGCCGCGTTGTGAGCCGACGAAAAGTTACGAGGCCATTGTGTGGTACCTATGGACGACGGTGTGTCTAAATATAAAAGTTTATGGGATACTCGTAAACTCTAGCCCGCCGCCGGCCGAATGTATTAAAGTTCTCCCTCGACGCTCCGCTCTACCTCCCTGTTGTACGTACAGCCACTCGGCTTGTTGCAGCATCTATCGTTGACGCGACCTCATCTCCACTGTAATTATGTATTTACAGCTGTACCAACCTGCAACATTCCTCCGCATTGTATCTCAATGCTACTCGGCATCGACTGAGATGAGCTCTGTCGTTCCTAAATATCCACCCTGAAAGATAATCTATTTTAGGGAAACCCATCGAATAAATTGTTTATTTAATCCAAATAAATTTGTTTGCGGTAGAACCCATGAGAAAAAAAAATGTTTTTTCTGGTTGTACTATATTCCTTGTATACTTTTTCCCGAAATGGCAATTTTAACCTTCCTTCATCTTTGGGCTACTCGAGGACCGTTGAGAAAAACAAATATATACATGTATATGTGACCGGATGTTGGTGGTCAACATCCTTCGCGAGCATTCGTGAAGGGGAAAAAAAATGGACCGCGACGTTGTTCGAACCAGCGGAAAGTGGAGACTTTAACGCCATGGAATATTGTTTTACCGGTTGCGATTTTGTTACGAGTTACAGCTGTTCGAGGTATTCCATTGAGATGAGAATAGGTACCACCAGGCTCCGCGAATTTGGTACTTTACGTCGCGTACAGGTTATTGTGAATATTTCTAGCCCAACGTGACAAACGACTGTCAACTTCCTTTCCCCGTCGTGATTCCTCCGTTCACAGAAGATTTTTCTGGTAAGTCATTGACGGCGACGCGATGCTTCCCCTCCGTCGGCGGGAAGTCGGAATAATAACTCCGTCATCCCCGAGTTCCTTGGAGCCGAGGAAAGGCGGACCCCTCTCTCCGCTGGTTTATTCACACCGAAGCTCGTAATTCACCCGTCAGAACCATCCGAGAAACCTCGTCTACCGGCAGTGGCAATGGCGTATGTCAGTAATGTTGGGACAGATTATTTTTTTGCCAACAGCCAAGAGTCTCGGGTTGTCCCCGATCCAGACATCACACGTCATTGGTAGGCGGGTTCGCTCGTAGTTGCAGCGTGGCATACCCGCGCTGCGCATCTAGGGGTCACGGGTGGAGAAAGATCCGAATAGCAGAACATCGTGAGAGAGGTCGAGGAAAGAATACCGTTGTCTATTAACCGAGAAGTCCGTCGACCACCTGCGGCCCTGCAATCTGCCGGTATGCACAAGTACATCAATTTAAACATTATATTCTGTGTATTTTGTTTTCGGTGGCGCGTCTATTATCGCTCCGCTGTGTGCCGTGCCGTCCCGTTCTCGGAAAGGAAACTCGAATCTTACGGACTCTACGTGATAATAAAGTTTACGTCGATCGGACAAGAGAGGAAAAAAAACGAAAAAGAGGATTTAATTTTCCGCCCGTTCCATGTCTCTCGTTTTCTTTCCGTACGTGTTTCATCCATCTACCCTCTTTCCGCATAAGTTACACTGCTTATTTACGGCTTTTAAGTTTTATTCCACCGACGCGTGACAAATCCTTCCGTTGACCATGATGGAATGTATGACAATAGGGACTGCTAGTCCCTGGCGTTAAGTTGAAATCTTAAACCGGTTGCACGCTATTTATAGAGTCGCCCTTAATTGTCTCGTATTATTATCGAGTTAGTCGATCGAGCTTCGTTGGATGCAAGAGACAGAATGGCATTTATCACGTCTCGCCGAACCGGGATCACCTTCGAAACCCGAAAAAAAAGCTCCATCGACTTATCGGATTTCGATGTTGGACGGCCCGGTTGAAAAATCCAACGTTCGTCGACCGTTCGTCGGGCTCATGCTTGTCGCGTCCCTGTTCCTTCCAACAGCACGAGCAGCGATTTATCCGTAAAAATTCAATGATATCGTTAGCCGATTGGCTCTGTAGAGCCGGGGTCATGAGAGGGATGCGACGAGACCGCGGAACAATTTCACATCAGGCTCATTCACACAGCCGGGATGAGCGAGAGGGGGGTGCGGAGGAACCCGACGATGATCCGTGATTTCATGGCTCGGTAATCCAGCTCGAGCCGAGCTAATGGCGTCATAATCGTGTATATAACGCGCATCACGGATACTCTAGCCGCTCACGATAATCAAATGCAATCACACCGCCGAATGGGGTGTCCGATCCATCAAGCTGTTGAGCAAATCTCACTTCGACAACCCGGTCCTTTTAGGACCGATCATCACGCGATCGACTCATGCGATCGACATTTTTCCTGCACGTGTGGAAACTTTAGAGCGACAATCTTTCGTCCCAAATTCGCCATCCGACTTTGTCACAGCATCGACCGCTTCGTCGCGCAACAGTTGGTCTCCCTCCCTCGAGTGACGGGACGGCCACGTTCGAATCTCGAATGGGTATTAGTTTTCAACAAGTTCCGGACCGCTTCTCGCAATCGGCCTCGAAAAATCGGTCACACCCGGCTCTCTCTCGGGCTCCCACGGGACACGGAACCGTGACAATTTTCCGTAAGGCGTCGACAGCTCCGTAGGCGTCAAAGCAAACTTTAGTAATGTATATCGGTACAGTGGGGACTTGTCACGTTGCAACTGTCCATCACCGGTCGGGAATATATATTTTCTAGTTTATTCCACGAGTGCTACACGCGAGTCCCCGCAGCAATATAAAATAGATAGATGGACAGATAGATAGATAGTTAGTGCTGGAGCTGTGCACACGTTCTTGTACAGCGAGGCTACAGTCGACGTTCTTATAGAAGCGACTGATCGCTAATAATCACACGCGACATCGCGCCTATATGGTCCTCCATCGAGTGAAATAAAATCACGTCACATAGCAAGAGACGTATATCTACCTATACGCTGAAGTACGTGGGCATCGAGTAGGCAATGGCTGAGTCTATCGTTGATAGCCTATCGCAAATAGTTGCTTTCATAGGCGACAATGCAATGCTATAATATATATTTTTTTTAATCATTTTGTTGGTGGGTAAGCAACGACTAAAATCACACCTGTCAATGATTTCGTCGGCGTAACGTTGCTAACGTTCAATGCTGTCGAGAGACAGAACGTATCTACATCGTACGAGAACGCGTCCGATCGAAGTTCGTGGCTCGTGCTGGCGAGGCTCGAGGCATGTATATATGTGTGAGCTTCTCTATAGTCTAGCTGGTGGGAACGAGTCGGGGAA
Organism: Amblyteles armatorius; assembly: GCA_933228735.2. NCBI lineage: Eukaryota > Metazoa > Arthropoda > Insecta > Hymenoptera > Ichneumonidae > Amblyteles > Amblyteles armatorius. Next base: position 9,567,650 of record OW121695.1, on the reverse strand, counting down.
GAAAAGAAAGAGCGGCGTCGAAGCGTCACATCTTCGTGCGTGGCTTCCGGTCAGCGCTTCCTTCCATCCTTAATGATGATTCTCGAAGCGTCTGCGCTCCGCGCACACTTATACGAGGCAACGAGCATAGTGAAGAGAGAGAAAGAAAGAGAGAGAGAGAGAGAGAGAGGCTCCGTCGCCATCTTGGTAAACAAAAAAAAACCGGTGTTAAAACCGCGACGTACATGGAGCATGGGAATGCCCCGTTTAAAGATTTTTCGGCTCGTCATTTTCCCACTGCTCATATCTTATTTTCTCTCCGCTCCATCTGGACCCCGTAGTGGAGCAATAACAGAGAAAAGACATCGTGTTTCCGAAAATCCTCCATCTCGAAGAGATTTTTTTTTTTTCTCTCGTAGAAGATCTTCGGCCGTTTAACAAATATTCTTTCGTCCAAAGTCCAACGTCCATAATCCTTCCATCTTGTTAATTGTATATATATAATATATATTTTTTGTTTGTTAAGGAATCGTATTAGCCTCTAAAAACTGGAAAATAACTTATTTTTTACTTAATCGAAACAATTGAAAAACCAACGAAGCAAAAAATTGTTTGTTACTTGTATAAACCATGTTTACGATCCATTTTAGTCACCCGGACAAAATTGAAGTCTCGTTATCGAAATCGACGTCTCAACTCAATGAGGACTCACCTCAACATTGTTCTCCCCGCCCTATAATTGCCTCGCGGCGGAAACTTTTATACTTGTCACATCCATCCGCGAATTCCCCCCAACGAATTAATTGCAATAATACAATCGCTGTACTCGAGTGAAACGAAAAATATGATTAAAAAAAAAGTAACGGTGAGAGAAGCTAGAGTCACGACAGAGCTTTCTCACCGAGTTTTCTTTGCAGTCAGTGGAGTATTATTTTGACAGGGGTCTTCGTTCGTCTCGTTCCGTCGAATGAATACTGCTGCTGCCCGGGCGACTGCGCGTTCGTCCTCGCCACGGTACCTGGAATCGCTGTTTAGTCTGTTCCTTTTAGCCCCGTACAAGCGAGCCTTAGCCTCGAACTCCCTTCCCCCCTCGGTATTCTTCAAAGGGAAATATTTCAATGCAAAAGAGTTAATAATAACCGCTCGTATGGGAGGTTGACTCCGACTTTGGGACAACAGAGCACGGTATATAAATTAACAAACACATAAATATTTCAATAACATTTATATCGAGCTCTCTCATTCATTTCGTATATCATTAGCTTCGTGGTCGCTTTTTTACATGGATTGCAAAAAAGTTAACGAATCGATTCTTTTCTTTTTTGTTTATTTATTAATTTTGATGGAAATTATATTTGAATATGAATACAGTAATAATTGTAAAGTACGAAGTACGAAGATTGCTCCCTCGACATGCGCAGGTGAGTGCGAAACGCGGTAGATCACGGATGGAAGGTCCGCGAAGGGGTTGTTGACGGTAACGGCCCGCACGAGCAATTACGCCGTCACGGACGAGTCCCCGTGCGCCGACGCACCTGCGCATCGCGCGCCCGGGCGGGTAATAGAAAACTGTAGCGATACGCGCGTGTCTCGCGTTGCATCTTCGGTAACGCTATTATCCTCGGTAAAACCTTCGTACGTGGCACTGGCATCTACACAGTCGACTGCGTACGATCGCAGGCCCGCTTCTTATAGCGTCCCGATGCGCTCTACGTATGTATACCGCGCGTGGGCGTCTCCATACCGCGCGCGGGATTTCTTCAAAGTTCAAAGGCTCGGTACCGCTCGTCACCGGAAGAAATACATATCTCTAGGGGTTTAGTACCCAGAACGTTTCAACTCCGACTGCTCATCGTAACGTTTCCGAAACTTTGTGGGCAACTCATTATTATTTTTGCTGTCGTTATTATTATCAATATTACAACTGATCTTGGCCTATACGACGATACAAGTACGATTTCAAGGGAAACTTATTTCAAACTTGACATCTCCCCTCGTAGTATCAATGAACAACTTTGGGGAAGAGTAAAATAGAACCCGAGAACGCAGGTACGGCAGGAAGATGTTTCACAGGAGAGCATTTTTTTTTCTCCCCGTCGAAAAAAGTATTTTTGAGCCAAGTGTCTCGAAAGCCGTATCTTTCTGAAACTCGTATAACAAAGAGACGTGTCCGCTGGCAATTTTTTCTCGCGGCAGCTTGAGAACCGGGCCTATTCGCTACGTTGATCGAGCAGAAATCGTATATTCTTAACGAGTGAATGGTCTCGTTTCCGTGGACCATGGGATACCCGACGCTACTAGGTGAACGCGCTACGAATTTTGTATAGAAGGCAGATGTTTCACCGGCGAAAGGAGCAATGAAACTCAAATTCAATGAGAGATCAGGAGGGGGCTTGGGTAGCCGGTAGACTGACTATAATAGTATCCAATTGTGGTTAAAAAAAAAAAAAAAAAATTGAGTCCTGCAAAGAGGTGAAACGAGGGTGAAAGTGATGAGACTTTACATCTCGACTCCTTGAATTTCGAAAATACCTCCACATTCTAGCATACAATCAATGCTCCATATACATAATTTTTCATAGATACACCGCTGGTACAGAAAAAAAAAATACATTCCAACGTTTCTTTGCACTACTTGATGGTTATTTCGATGGTTCTCCGTCCAATTAATATGAATGGCTGGTATATTTAACTGATGATTGATGCACAAGAAAGCGCGGGGAACGTGCACGGTTTTTCCGATTGAAATACAGCGGTAGGAACGAGCCAGACGCTGTGGGACCCCACGAAAAATCGTTCGAGATGGTTAAGCGAGGGAGAAAAAAAAGATCCTTTTTTTTCCCTCTTCTTCGTCCTCCGCCAGGGTGGCAGTCCCACTTTGAATTCCGGATAAGCGGCCTCGCACCAACGGATGTACCCTCGCCTCTTTCCTCCTTCCTCTTACCTTGTTCCTCTCCGATGGTCATTTTTTTTTTTTTTTTTTTTCGGTCCTCGGATAAACGGCTCGCACGGGCCTACCAACCGATAATTGACAATTCCCTCGTCGTCCCAAGAGTTGTTTCGAATTTTAACGGAACCACGGGTCCGAGACTCATTTTAGTGACTTGCACGCAATTTTCATAGTCAAGTTGGTTGCAGATCTTTTAAGAAAAAAAAGGAAAACGTTCGCACCTTCCTGGTATTCGACCGTCCTTCGCAAATGATCAAAGTTACAAAAACGTGCCTGCGCGTTACATTGTGCACTGTCGAATTTAGATGCACGAAACGTATCGTCCGAGGAAAAGTGATCGTCCGTCCGAGCGGATACAGCGAGCTTCATCTTCTTCTCCTCTTCGTGACTTTCGTTGGCCGAATCGAACGCCGCTTAATCAATTATTCGCAACATCCGCCTCATTCGTAGACCTCGTGTGTGTGTGTGTGTGTGTGTGTGTTTTCGCGTTCTCCTCCACCTCTTCGTTCTGCAGGCTCGCCGCCGAAGGAAGAAAAATAAATAATCGCACTGTTACCGGGGTGATAACGAAATGAGGAACGACGAAAGTATTTGTAAGACACATGGTACATTGGATGGACGCGGTGTGTAGTCGAACATAGTTCCTCATCGAGACACGTCGACAATGATCGCAGCGCTCTGCGCCTCGGTGATAAAAGGATATCGAGTCGCAACGATGCTCATACAAATGGGTAATCGCGATAGTTATTGCAGGAAGCTCAAACGGACACGTACTCGTTCCTCTTCCTTCCCCCACTCAGCTACGTCGATACGGTCCTCTCTTCCTCGAGCGACCGTCCCGCCACGCCAGTCGCATACGGCCACTCGAGTGAGATGACGATAGTTTACGTTTGTCAGGAACTTTCTTCAGGGAAAATTAATTAAAGTGGCCACCATGGACCGGTACTCGAGGAAGTGTCGTTCTCGGATACAGCTTCTTTCCGTCGGGCCACCCACCGTTAAGACATCGTCTTCACCTCCGGGTCCTCGTTCAATCTTATGTCTTCCACAACTCATCGTTTATTAATTGCCTGATTATCGTAAGCGACAAGGTCATCATATTCCGCAATCGTGCTGAGACTTGTAACGATACATCTTGTACATTGCAGTGTGTCCAAAGTGAAAATAAGCGACTAATTTCGCCTACAGATTCACACAGGAAATGCCCGTCAGTTTTTCTTTGTTCATTTTTTCTTTCTATCTCTTTAAGAATTATAAATTCTTCTTGCACGTCATTCAATACTCTCGGCCGACATAGTTTTTCGTCGTCAATGATTGGAAACCTCCCCAAAATTTGATTATGCAGAGAAACACGCGTGTGCGTGACGCGCGTTTCGATCGTAATCGTTGTCCGTCGTAGTATCGATAGTGGACGCGAATGCAGAAAAAAGTTGTCAACGAGCACACGCGACGGCTCCCTCCCCGCTCAACATTCGTTCCGCGCTTGACGAGGGTCTACGAATACTATCGCATCGAGACCCGAAGCGGACAAGCTCCGGGCACATTTTATCGGGAGACGGGCCGAAGGATACGAGCACGAGCATAAATAATTACAAGGAAGGAAGGAAGGAACGTACACTTGCCAGCACGAAGAGAGACAGATTGCATGTTTGCGCTGGAAGATACAGAGGAGTTCTCAGAGGAATATCGCAAAAGACGCATGCGCGGTGTTGCGCACACTACATTGCAACCATCGTGCGTAAACTGATTTACTCTAGGCAATACAATTACCGGGAACGAGCCCGGGGTGTAACGATATTACGACTCGAAAGGATGATTATGTTGAGGAAGCGCGAGACTTTTTAATGAACAGCTATTATATTATTTAATGAATGTGCTGGACAGAAGAACGCTCGTGTCTCTCTCTCTCTCTCCACGCTGGGTAAGGGGAACGCGCACGAAATGGTCTAATAAGTACCTTGGCATTCCGACTTCCATCTGCTAATACATCGCAAGAGATTCCTCCGTTTCATGCCACTCCACCGAATACGCTTAATATCGTAATGAAGGGAGCTGTTATTCAATCCTGAATAATCGTTTTAATTAAAATGTAAAAAAAACAAAAAAAAAAAACAAAGATGAGACAAGCCCGTGCGAGGACTGCATCGTGGGACTGCGAGCAATGCTGGGCGTCTGCGTTCTCGAATTCCGATTTGTATGCGGGAGGGATGCGGGAGCCACAGCGGTAGCTGGAATTTCGTGTTCATGCACGGTATCCGATCGTTGCCAATGAGCATAACGGTTTCTTTCGCAATCTTTTGTGCCGATAGAAAATAAGGGAGCTCGAATGTGGAAGTGCCGGAGGATGAGGGAGCTTAGCTGATTCGAAGATAATCCGGAATTTTTCTCGCTCCGAACGAGCAAACCCCGCCGTGGAATCCAAGGCCCGTTCGAAGCAACGACGGGGCATCGCAGTCCGGTAGTTGGGCTTGACATGCGCCCTCTTGCTCCCTGTCGTTCCTTCTTTGAATTATTTATACAGACTCTGCGAGTATAGCAAGACCATGTGAGCCAACACTTTCGCATCCACGCCCCACAAGTATGTAGCGGGGTTCGGGCGTTCGCTGATGCCATACCGAAGCCGTACGACTCGGCTCCGTAATGCGTATTTTATTCCTTCCAGATGCACCGATAGCTGGTGGCGATCCGCTAGTTTAACAGCGTAACGGTGAGCTCCCGAGGTCACTCAGGTTCTCCACTCGGAGAGTCAGGCTTGTTGGGGGCGCTCTGCCGACGATCTGGTAGAGTCGAAGGTGCACAATGGAACGGCACGATAAATAATAATGATTTATTACCGCACCAGGAGACACCGGTCTCCATTAATGCCTGGTCCATTTACCCTATAGCAACTCTATTCCAGCAGTGCATCGATTCACCGAATATCCGATCGAACGGATCCTCGAGCGGCCCGAGCTCTTTCGGGCTATGTGTTTTCGGCCCGAGTAGCGAAAGACTGGGTACGCTCTCTTCCCTTCGGTACGTAAACTGGAACGGCTTAACAGGTGATGCAGTTCACGACGGTAGTCTTCGAATATCCTTTCGACAAAACGCCGGACCATATGATACGAGCGTTTCCAAGGTCTTCAGCGTGAAGGGGATGCTTCCATCTCTCCTTGGTCGGTCTCCGTTCCTTCTTTCCACCGGCCGTACATCCGGCTCGAGTTGTTACCTATCGCAACGGTGTTCACAACGAGGAGGGGGACGAGGAGAGAAACAACGATCACAATCATTTCCATAAACGCGCGACTCCCTTTCTTCTATGCCTCGACGGATTGTGTGCACAAATCGTTTTTGCCGCTTTCAACGATCAAGCTCAGATAGATGGCCGGAAATTGCTAGCTTCAACGCAGCAACGAGTATCGCCTCGATCGATCCCTCGAACCGTAATGTCAATATATCGGAGCCGTCGCGGCGGATGGTGGAAGATAAAACATCCGAGGTTATACTCGATGTGTTTTACCCGATGGTCGCGAAAAATTACACCCGGCAAACTGCCGTCTCACTAATAGAAGAAAAAAAAAAAAAAAAAAAAAGAAAGATAACTCCATGTCGTAAGCGTAAATGTGTATTTAGTCATTAACCATTTCCTAAAACGTTCCAAAGTGCACGAGGTCCGCCGATGCTGCTGCCTTTCAAAACGTTCTCGCGTATTGCTGCAGTTCATAAATTATTACACGCTTTCGATGGGTATATTACATCTCGCGACAAGTCCTCCTCAGTCTCCCCCGTGGCCCAACTCCCGGATGCGGTGAGAGCTCGATGCCGGACAACGACCGGAGAATTGCCGGAGGGCAACAAAGCTTCCTACGTGTCTTTACTATTGAGGAACGATTCTCGCACGTGCGTGCGCGTAAACGGCTCGGTCATCTTGCACCAATGTGTATGATGTACCATAGAGATGGACCAGGGAGTCTTCCATCGTCTGAACCACCGGTACTGGAAACATATCGTGAGAGGATATTTCCCTCCGCTTTCCTCTCACTCTCATTCGGATGGTATGGATATCTTTCCATCGATGAGCAATAATCTTCGGGTAATCCCTTCGGCATATAACCCCGCTCGTTTTTTCCTATGCCTCCCTAGCAGTTTTTCCACATTCTTGTCAGAGTCATCGTACTCCTCGACGCTTTTTATTTTCCATCGTCGGTGTAATGGGGCATGCCTCGGTCATGCTGTCGGCAGGCACCTGTAAATTGCGCCTCATGCTCAATTACAGGTGCCTATAACGAACTTTCGCTGCCACGAAGAATCAACGCGCCGCGTTTCTTCTGCCTAACGCCGATGAATTGCGACAATTGTTAGAACGTTGTCGTATGACGCTGATAAAACCGAGTCAATAGCCTGATCGAAATTACCAAGGGCTAACGGTAAATTTTTTTTCTCACCGTCCCGCTTTGGTACCGTTGAACCACGACCGGGGTGGTGCTCGAACTTTGAGATGAGCTGGTCGCTTGTTCGATCGTGACTCGAATGATCGAAACATCGATTGGCCACGTAGCCGGATACTGGTATACTTGTTGTGCTCTATGATCCGCGTACTGTGCAACACTAGCCGTGCTGTCGGATGAACCTTGGGGTAGTTGGTGGTGAATTTTGCACAAGCTCTACCGCGGGCTGAAACACGGGGGGCAACAATCTTGAATAAGATACCGAGTACCGAGGCTGAGGAAGATGATTGCGCGGAAATTTGCACGAAACACGCGAGCCCCCCGGTGGAGTAGAAAATGTTGGTGATTTTTCATGAAAGCGTGTTTCCGACTTTCGTATATCATGAGAATAGCCTGCGGATCTTTGCGAGTACTCCGAAAATAAATATTTATCATTTAAAAAAAATTATTTTTAATAATCATAATATTTATTAAGTCTGAACGTTTTCGTTGATATTATTATCATTAAGGAATCATATTAACTATCGCGTCTGCGGAGCCCGACGATTTGTTGGTTCGAACGTGGACCGGTAGTGGTCAATGAAAACGTCGTCGTATACACCAATAGTGCAGAGAGATCGGACGCGATCGTACGTATACAGTAGTAGGTACCTATAGATGATGCGGAGCGGTACATTGATGACACAAATGGTCTCGCATATGAGGAGAGTTATTGCGTCGTCGGTTAGGAAGACTCAGCGGCACTGCTGATGACCGCATTACCGTGATTGCCAGTTAGTGTAACGACCGCGCACTCACTCGCCACTCTCGATCCGTCCTCCGACATACACAAGCCCGCAGAGGTATTGGCCACGATGTGTGTATTATTGCCATGTGTATATATTTTATGTGATTCGATGGCGGCTTTTAGTGCGGGAGGTCGGCGACCCGGGTAAACGCAGGTCTCGTTTCTAGAATTCACAATCGAATCAACCGCGTCTAACGCTGTTGAACTCTTGCCCGAGATATGGGCTTTAGCCTGTCACTCATAATAATCACAATATTTCTATTCGTATAATTTCTCCATCAAATCCGTCGCGATAATGCGCCAAGCTTTCTTCAAAGTTTTTGCAGACAGTCAATTCGTGAGACACCGATTCTTCGAGCTTCCGCGACAATCCATTCTACGCCAGTATCCGGTGGTCAATTACACTCGAAAAATTATTTATCACAGGAGTATGCAGCCAATTCATGTTTATTTCATTCAAATTCATATTTTTACTCGACGCATATTACTCGAAAGGAGACCACCAGAGAATACAAATTGGATGATGGCCCACTCGTGATAAAAATAAACTCATCACAGGGCCTTTTAAATTATGATGCGGGCACGAAGCTACCGCGCGATATTGCATTGGAACAAATTTTCAGCAGTGGGGCTATCGAGTAGCTCCCACACGCACATTGTCGCCCGTCATCGCGTACGAATTTTTTTTTCTTCATCTCTGCATGTTCCCATTTCTTTCGTAATGGAAAAATATAGTAATTTTTTTTTTTTTTTTATAATCGTTCGATAATACTCGTAGAGTTATTAGCAATGCGAGGACTGTACCATTGCGGTCCGCGCTATGGAAAGTGATCAATGAATTGATCTTGATTAAAATGGCCTTCGGCACTATTTCATTAAATGACTCTCGCTACGTATGGGCTTGTCCGCTCGGTTTCTACATCTATAACCACCACGATTCTTCATCTCCGTACCTCCGGCGTTTTCCATATATTCTACGAATGCAATAAATAGTAAAAGTTTATTCGCGGCAGGACGTACCCCGTGGACGCATTATATTTAAACGTATATTTATCGTGTAAAACACAGCGACGCACGTGGTGTTATTATGTTTTGCTCACGGTCGGCCAGATGCCCCGCGACCTTTGCGTTAAAACTACTTTTCCTCTCGTATTGCGGAGCGGGTCGTATTTCTGGAGCACACGTTACCATCTTCCGTACAGGCGTAACAGTCGAACGAGCGGAACATTTTTGAAAATGCCATATATAAACCAAAGGGCATAATATATTCTTGACACAATGACGATCGGGGAGACTCTATATTCGATGAAAATTAATTTGCTCAATTGCCTTCGCCTCGATATTAATTGGATGACAAACGGAAACTGGTTTAGCGTGCGGTTCGCTGTCCGGTTGGGTAGATGGCTAAAGCCGATCGACGAAGGAAACACAGCCGACGGTGCACTGGCCACATCGTAGCGCCATTAATATATCGTAACGTACCTGCGAATACACACATACTCGACATCCACTTGTAACGATACCGATCATTACCGCTATCATCCTCGTTCTGCCAATTATTTTAATCATACCGATTCACTCGTTCCATTCGATAATCAATTTATCGCCGCAGAGCGATATATCTAAATTAAACGAGAGGATTTAATGAACCTAGTGATTATTTTTAATCGTTTTTTTTTTCTTTAATTATTTTTCATGGGAATCGCGCTATCATTCGTCTGACTCTATGATCCCATAGTAAATAATTGCATAGCATTTCTCCGAGCAACCAAGTACAAAGTATCCGTAACTAACGAAATGGCGGATAATCTCTTTGACCGTGTTTGTTCATAACTATCGCCGTCGAGTCGAATGTCGACTTCCGGGAAGGCGAGCCGCGCGGTGTCGTACGACACAGGGCAGGAAAAGAAAAATTCTATTCTGGCTCTTGTTTTTTTCCTCACCAGTGAGTCGTTCTAGATTACCGCGGTGATTGAAAGACACCCGGCACCCCCGTCACGATATGCCTCGTATGCCGCGCGGTTCTTCTTCCCCTTGGCGCTCTGCCTCCCGCCCCGTTTTTTTCCCTTGCCTTTTTTTCGTATGTTTCATCCGAGTCTTCTCTTTTTCTCCCGGCCCCGTGACACATTGAGCGGGAGGTGGATACTTTCCATAGATACCTACCCACTGCGTCACAGAGATGAGGTCTCGAGAGCGATCGTTCCGAACCCAAGTTTCGATAAGCCCGTTCCTACCGGGATTATAACGCGCGCACCCTCTCTTCAATCCTTTCCTCATCTCAGACCGGGAATCTCTATTAGCTCACACGTATGCACGCGAGTAAGCTTCACCAGCGATAGGCGGAAGGGTGCACGTTACCGCACGATAGTTCCCGAAATAAAACGGTGTACTAATAATTCAAAGCACCCGGTAGTGCGTCAGAATTATCCCGGAACTTATTACTTGGGATTTTTTTAAATACAATATACATCCTAAATCTATGTATATATTCAAATTTTGTTAACTTCTATTGGTATTTCTTCCACTGAACACAAATCCGTCAACCGTTTTTACCTAAACTACACAGGGAGACATTGGAAACTGTCAAAAACAATAAAGTCGCCAGTCTCGACGTCGTTTTTGCTGTCAATAAGTAAATCTTTCGAATTTTTGAAATTTTTGGCATAATCGGTCCCTTTAGCTCGATGCAACCTTCGCTAAATATTATCAAAACATTAGTAACAAAGTTTTGAGATTTACTATCCCGCAGTACCTACGTTTACACCAATGAAATGGACACTGGTGGGTCACCGCGATAGACGCGCGCGCGATAGACGCACCTTAGTCTCTCGATGTCCCTAGGTTTTCGTAAAAAAAAGTATATTTAATATATTTTAGCATACACTTTTTTTCCATGACGGCTAACATGCTTATTCGAGGTGTCCGACGCAGAAATACTGCTCAATGAGCGTCAACCTGACGCCGATGAAAAAAAAAAAAAACTCTTTACTCATCGTTCGATCTTCGTCTCGAATTCCTCTTCCTCTCGGTTCATTCTGTCTAGCGCCGGCGGAACGTAAATATCATCGATAACGTACCGGAGCCACGGTTTGTTGGAAGACCTTGCTATCGGGACGTGTTTTCGGAGCAAATATTTGGTGGGCCAGAAATTCGACTGAAGATAATGTAGCCTTCGTAGATCGACAAGTATTAGATTATAACAAAAAAAAAAAAAAAGAGAGAAGAAAATAAAAATTGCGAGACTACAAATATTTTCACAGATGAGCCGAATGCCGCATTCTCGGTCTTTAGCGCTCACGCGAGAGGTAAAGAGAGTAAATCGCTTTATCGTGTTATCTGACGGCTGATTGGGCCTGGCCTTTGCGCCTTTCGCCCGCCGTAACTCTCCCTCCCCGCCAGTGTTAAATATTCGACGCTTCGAAGACCAAGATCGATTTTCTCTCCGGGATACTTGACTTTCATCTCCTCCGGTAGCCGTGATCGTCTAGTGGTCAGGACTCTACGTTGTGGGCGTAGTAACCCAGGTTCGAATCCTGGTCACGGCAATATCCGAATATTCCGATGGAGGAAATTTTTTTTGAATCTGTACTTGTGATATTATTTTTTTAAAAAAGGCATTAATATTTTTTTATATTGAAAATTAAAATGAAATTTTTTTTTATAAGATGGTAATAAAATAAAATTAGCTTGGCGAATAATCTTCGCGGAGGTGAGGACGAGAGGCCGAGCGAGGTTTCGGCGGAGGTGCTTGAATTTATTAGCTCGCGTGTTGCGGATATGCAACTAGTGCTATACAGTCCCGTGTTGCAGCGGGCGATTTTGTGCTGCTTACGTATAGTCATCGAGCTTTGTGTGAGTGTGTTGGATTGCTTGTTAAGCCGGCCCTGGCTTACGAGCTTGGCTGCAAACCCTCGCCGGCGCAGATACCTTTATCATCGACGATAAATTTCGGCCTCGCGGATAGAGATCCCCGTCGTAATTGGCAATATTTCACACCGACACATTGCTCCGCGCGGTGCGAAAATAAGAAAATAATCATTTTCTCTACCTCCCGAGAACATCGGCCATGCTGCACTGTCGCCGATCAGCGCGAACAATTAGCTTCGCGTAAGAATTTGCCTTTGGTAGTAAATGCTTACAGTCAAAGTAACAAATGCATCACCGTTTATTTTTCACCGACCGAGTCCGCTTGACATCGCCTCAAATAAAATAAAAGCCTCTCGAGTCGGCAATCAGTCGACAATCCCCGCGATTGCGAATCGAGAACAGCGGTTGACATGCTTTAATGCTCTCTAATGCACGGGCATCGTGTACACGCAATCGTAATTCTGCTCGTACACTATATATCATCGTTGTTGGACGACAGAGCTTCCACTGACCGGAGCTAATGTCACTACTGTCCGTGTTCATTGTTAGCCCACATCTCAATCCTTTTTTCCCCCGTTAACACATTTATTATCGTGCGAAAAAAAAGTTATCCTTTATTGTCCGTTCAATGATGATCCATGGATCAATTTTCCCAATGATCGATGCAAAAAGATGCGGGGAGTCAAATAATTCCTATCAAGTTACCGGCTTCCTCGTCGGGCAATCTCTCGAAGAATATATTATTATACTCGTAATCGATGCCCCTCGCGAGACGATACTCCATTCGTTCCCTGACGTCGTCGCTGTTTTCCGTGCGAATTGTTAACTCGGCGCTGTGTGGAACGAGTCGGACCACGAAATTATTCCGCCAGAATCTTCGCCAGCGTCTACCGTGCAGTCTGATCAACATGACAATTTACCGTCAAGTTAAATTTGCGTTCCACCAAGCATGTCACAATATTTCACGGTTTTCATTGATCGGTCGGATATGTTGTCCCCAGAAAGAAAAAAAATTATTTTACGCTTTCCCCGCAAATAAATGTTTATTTGAATTTAATGAACAATTATATGCGGAACAACCGCAAAGTAAACAATTTTTTTGGGTGTGATAGTGACGAGGCTTGATCTACGGGTACCTGCTGATGTACCTTCCCAGAGTGATCAACCAGCCCCAATAGGCGACCAGTGTCAGGGAACAGGTCGGTAGCATCGCCACGATCATCCATGGTATGTCCTGAAAGCCGCTCTCGACGATCATCTTGAGGGCAAGGGCGCACACGTAGCAGGAAAATAATGCGAGAGGAGTGGTCACTACGAGGTACAGGATGTCCAGTAGCATCTGTGGGGGAAATAAAAAAAATCTACTTTAGAATAATTGATAAGAGAATAGTTGGTTCTTGAAGAGCGCCTCGAGGAAAACTAGCCTGACGGGTGGCAATTACGGTGTTGAACCATATAACGACGCTCCGGAAGACACCGTATCGAGGCACCCTCTTTGTGGCGTACCTATGTCCGCACAATTCGCATCTCGTGTGTCCCGATTCGGTGAGCCAACGTTCGAGGCATTCGGCATGGACGAGTCCCACCGTGCCTCTACACCTGGCAAAGATTATCGGACCAAAGGCAGGAATTAAAATATTATAAATATAGGGGCGAGATGGGCTAGCGAAAAATCAGGCTGACTCGGGGCGTAATGGGCCACCCTGAATAAGATAACTAGAAGGCAGATCATTGGAGCATGAGCACTACTGACGGGTAAAAGTTGGAAAACTCAAGATGTATGGATAGTAAAGGGCCTTTGAAATCCATTAGCCGGATAAGATATTTTAGACAGCTAGGCCGGCATATCTCTACAGCCCTAGTACAGTCAGGGGTTAAAAAAAAGTGAACAATTTGAGCGTAGCCCGTCTCGCCCCAGACCATTTTTTTTTCTTCGCCCTCGCTATAAAACTGTGAAAATATCATTGTCGGATGACAAACAATAAATTATGCTTTCGGCAGCGTTGTAGCCGCATTATTTGATTGGGGGGTCCATCTCGCCCCGGTCTCCCCAACTTCGTAATAAAGTACATGGCCACTGGACAGTCATGAGCTTTCATGATCTAAACTTGACACCTATATTATATATTTACAATATAAATAAATTTTTTTAAATCGTATTCAAGATCGCGAGTGCAGGCATGTACGATTTAATAAAAAGTTCTCATCCAGAGTGGAAACGATCAGCTTTCGATGAAACGCTACATTTGCACGTTCTTGCTGTTAACCGTGAAGACAGTTGCTCAAATTTTTTATTACCGACCGAGCACGGGTTTCGCAAGGAAGTCTTTCACAGAGGATTAATATTCGAGATTAGAACTCGGAGGAGCTTTCGGATATCGCCGGCTATTACCGTTGGAATATTGTTGTTGGGGATTATCGAAAAAAGTGGAAACGTTGAGACCCGATAATGATAACGCTTACTTGCACGCCGATATCAAGGGTCCGAGATAGGCGTAGGACGATACAGTCGATATTTGACTGTCTATATTCCGGGCACCACGATTGGGCCACTCCCACATTGGACGAACGCCTGGGACCACTGGAAAACCACCCATGTGGCATATCCTGCATATGTCGCCCGTTGTTGAAGCGCAAGAGCCACCTTATTAAAATTTCGCGAAAGAATCGTCGGGTCAATCGATAATTGATCATCGATCGGGTTAGCAAAAAGAAAACTAAATTATTGAACTAGATCTGAAATATTTAACTGGTACCGTCGGCCTGACATTTTGTCGAACTCTCTCTCGGTATTGGCTCGACGAACGAACACCCGGACAGCACTCCGTCGGCAACGACCCAGGACGATTCTTGGATTGTCGTTTCATCTTTCTCGATCGAATTTGGACTCCCTGTCGGCGAAATAATATTTTCTTCGGGTTCTTTGATCAATGAGGTGACCCTTGCCACTGATCTCTCCTTTGCCGTTCCCGCATCCTTCACTTCAAAATAAATGAAAAAAAAACTCCGTTCATTTCGTTCTTAAAAGCGTATGAGATGCCGTTACATTCTCCTTTCGATTCTCGAAATATTGAAAATGTCGAGTCTAACCTATGTTCTCCCCTGCAGGAGAACTGACGTCTCTCGAAAGATGCTGCTGCTCCTCCTCCTTTTCCTCCTCTTCCTCCTCCTCCTCCTCCTCCTCCTCGTTGGACATCAATGCTGGATCGCTTAGTCCATGACTCTTAATTTTTTTTTTAGCAAAGGCCCGAACGAGACTCCTCTTTATTTGACTAATAATTTGTCTCGTCGCGTAATTTTTTTTTTTTTTTTTTTTGCGGCTTTGGAGGGGGTCGCCGCTGAAAAAGCTGAAAGTCATTCGATTCGATCTTCGCGGGATTCGCGCGATTAAAAACTCGACTAATCCGGAAAAGTTTAATGAATTTTTTTTTTCGTGAGACACGAGAATCGCACAATTTCCCCTAGCGACGACGTCGCCGCATCTCAGCAGCAGAAAGCTCCGAGTCGTCCGGATGTTCCGCCACACATTTTTTGGTTTCTTTTTTTTGTTTTTATCAATCCGCTAACGCGTGCCCGAGGAAACGTCGCGTCATCGTCATCTTCGTCGGCATCGCTGTGCGTTGACTCGCGGAGCGACCTCTCGGCAATTTGGCACGATGGCTCCCCCGGTGATTATCCCGTGGGTGGAGTTTTCCTACGCAATTCTCGGAGAAACGTCCGAGCGTAAAGAGATACGCCAGCTCTCTCGGCCGCTTAAGCGAGTCCCTTATAATATTTCCGCAGTCCCGAGCGAGAACGCGTATATTTCGGTGAACGGGTTTCCGGTACGGTTTTCCTCCTCGGCTCTCGCGTATCCGCGTCCACCGAATTCATTCATAGTTATAGCCACTCCCGAAAACGGGCGTTTGCGCGTTGAAATACTGGTAACGCATGGGTGTGTGGACGGCACTTGCCAATTTATTATTAGCGAGAATTCGGTACGACGAGTGCATGACGAATGCCGGTATATCAGGGAGGAAAAGTCTAAGTACACGCTGGAAGCATTCGTCATCGTTTAACCGTGTCCGAGTACTCGGCGCGTCGCCTTATCCCTCGGTTCTCGGTCTGTACTTGGCCAGATATTGGCTCGGGGATTGGATCCTTGTGACTTTTACCGTCGGTATCGGTATGCCAAAACCTCAGCCCAAATCCCATCCCCCTTACGCTACACTCTCGTCGAACGAGGCTAAAATTTGAATTTCTAATCGAAATCGAATCGAGGATCCATTGTATCCGTGACGGACGGTCGTCACGTATATGTAGCGTGACCAGAAGCGCAGCGGAGACGCAGGTGCCAAGTCGACTCTTCTTGTTTCTCCCTCGCCGACTCTCCGCACGCTCTCGTAGCTATTTCTGCCAGGTGGTGGCTCGCTGACCGCCTCGACATTTTCCCACTCCCCACTCGACGTTTTTAGTTCAAGATTAATTAAACGCGCCTGGAAATAGTTAAGGGGAACGGCGAGGTGAGCGAGACGAGGCCGAAACCCGAGAGGGGAGAATAACTTCTCGCTTGACTCGTCCACACCGTCAACGACTCGCCGAGTGTGCATTAATGCAGATACCGTTGGCACAAGGCGAATAGACAACCTACACGCTTTCACCAATCTCCACGCGCGGACCTTCCTAGCGAGAGTAAAGAGAGCAAGCGATTCCTCCTCCCTTCTGCTATCCATCCCTCCGTCTCCGTTAAACTCAAAAAGCTCGCCACGGAGTCAGAACCTTCATTCATGATTTCGGACTCTAAACTCATTCACCAGCGCTTAAACTCTGGCAAATTGAGTTTCCGCGAAGGTTCATTCATTACCCGTGACACAGTTGAATTACCGGTAAATAAGCCGACTACCAATTATTATAAATTATTTCGCGGTTTATGTCATTCGGTAATTTGTTTCCGTCATATACAACATGTATTTTCGGCGAAACGTCGAATACGTGACATTAAGTTCAGTTCATCGCTGTATGGATGAAAACTCTGTATACCTAGTGTTTAAAATTTTTCATAAAACAGTAGGGTAGATCCTCCCGAAGCGTGCGAAATCCAAACATAAAGGAGAGCGCAGCCTTCTCTCCCCCATTCCATCTCGGCCATGCCTCTTTTATTTTAAATTTTCTTTTTTCTCGCGATCGCTCTCCCTTGATTTATTGTACCACTCGGCACCTGTCACCCTCTTGCGGCTTCCTACCGAGGGCTTGGCTAATCTCTGTACAGTGGTGCTTTTCTGGTGTAGCTCTTTCTCCTCAGCATTCTGGCCTTCGCACACAACATTTACCCGTGTTTACGCGATATAGTCCTGGGGTTCGAGCATGAAGCGTCCCAAAATACTTTGCCGTATACGCGCGCGCGAGTCTTCATCTCCTGCATCTTTTTTTTCTCTTTTTATCACTCCCGTCCCCGACGTGCATAACGACGAAAGTATAACGCTTTCGTCGTGAAATGCTGAGCGAGGTGAAAGTGCGTTTGGCAAGTTGCACCAACTGGAACTGGTGGATACAACGAAAGTGTCACCGGCTGCTCGTAACGCGGTGTCCTCCCTTTTTCATCATTTTTTTTTTTTACTATCCCCCAAATTATCCGTGCTGCATCCGTGATACGTGAATTATACAATAAAATAAAAACATTTTTCAATACATTTTATACCATACATGTGTACGGAAGATATTTATAAAATATATCGGGGAAAAATACCGGGAGTGAAACGATCGATGTTCGAAAAGGTATAGTTGGATGCATCGTTTCCCCAAGTGCAGTCTACCCATTCCATCGGGGTTTCGCGTGCGACACAATCCTATTTTTGCAAGAGTACCAGACTGTTGGACGTCTCAGCGACGTCGGGGGGCTATTTGCGAATCGCTAACCGCGGGACGAGGGTCTGTGTGCGCTATATGCGCAGGGCGTTGCAACGATGGAGGGACAGAGGGGAAGGAACGCTCTCGGTGCATTTTTAGCTCGCATCTGTTGTCTCCCAGTGGAAGATGAGTAACCAACAAGACGGATCTTTAAAGCGAATTGTGGCTGGAGATATTCACTCCGGAAAATATTAATCCCATCGCTCGATGATTAACGTTCAAGCAACGGCGTGCGAGACCTTTTCTCGTTGTCGGCAGATCATTGGAAGCAACGTGGCATTGCGCACGCGCGCGCGCGCGCACGTGTCGAGTGCGCATCTCGGTTGCTGCAGCGGTTTACAGGAGAAACAGAAGCGCAGCCTCCGTTTGCCTCTCGGTATGCAGTGAAAACTGCAGAAGCACCGCGCGCGCGGCCAGACGATGACACGGCACGATCCAACGCTTTTAGACTCTACTGTATAGTGTTAATATATATATATACACATATGTGTGTGTGTGCATAGTGTGTATTACTATATATATATATATAGTGTGTAGTACTATAGTCGCGCCTTACTGCACGCGGCTCATTTTCGTCAATTTTACGTAGCAGAGCCAGCGACCCCAAAAATATTCACAACACTTATAAGCAAGCTATTTATTCTCACGAGTCTCCGTCAGGCGGGTTATATCGGAGGACGAGATATTCGTCATATTAATAACTATACCGTGAGGATAGGCTGTAGGTAGTGTTCTTGAAATGTTATTTGTGTCAATCGATGTTTCACATTTTGCGCATTATTGGAAACTCATTTTTCGACTGAAAATTACGTCATACCGGAAATAGGTCAGTTCCGGTTTGAAAATCTCAAAGCGAAACCCGCAGGCACTGGCGGGTCGATTGAGTCTTTAAATGTTTAGCAATATTAATAAACAAAATTGAGGTAAAGCTGATCGATCGGAATATTAAATACGTGGAAAGACTCAATTTGTAACTCAAACAGGTATATTTTATTTAATCTATCGATTTACTCGTCATATGAATTTTTTGTTTTTCAGTGGAATAATGGGAGCCAATGCTGAACGATGGTCGTCATTGCGTCAAAACGCCGATGGAGGCTGTGCTCGAGAAACCTTAGCAGGAATCGTGACAAATCGACACGAGACGCAACGGGCAAGATCGTCCAATGAGAGCCCCATCAGCGAGACTCGATTTGTATAACGATCATCAAGCTCAACCGTTCTTGCGGACTGCTCTCGTAATATTATTTCAGTAGTATGCGTGCGCTATTGCGCAAACTCGTCCGCTTGGCAAATCTCCGCGTTTCCTTATAATCAGAGACTTGCCGAACGGCGATGATCGAGGTCGGTTCGACACTGTTCGACTGTTTTTTCCATGGGGCAACATTTTTCAGTATTTAGCGTTAATGTGGTTATATCAGCTATTTGCTTCAGGGACTCTATCAAATGCGAGGGGACAATTTTGTAAGCTAAACTATCGGCATTAGCTCTCAAGAATTTATCTGAATGTTTTAGCTGAATAAATAGATAGATTCGTTTACTTCGTTTTAGGACTGGTAAGCGGTGTCAAATATCGAACAATGCAATTTCACTTATTATTTGTGTACAAGGTAGTGATCGATGTAATCGCGTTGCTTACAACTCGAACTGTACAAGAGCATGTACCTATTCTATAGCGGGCGGACAAGAATTACAAGTGTTAGGCCAGACCGCATAGCGTCATTGAGTTTTGTGTTGAACGAAGCTACGACACGATCAGTTCATCAAGTTGGCACGTATTCGTAGAAGGATCACGTTTACGTACTTCCGTTTCTATTTCAACGAGACGACGTAGTTCGAATATCGATTATCGTGTGCTAACGACAAAAAAAAATGTTGCAAGAAAAGAGTCATCGAAATTTACGAACAGACGGAAATCGATTCCGGGTACGTGTATACCGATACTATTGCCTTCCCGATCATCGAGTCCTCCAATTTTCGCCCGGGCACGTGTATATGTACAGGAGACACGGTGGCGTCTTGTACTAAGCGTCTTGAGGCTGAACACTTGTAGAAAGAGTTACCGAGAAAAAACCATCGTACAGACATTTATACACAACCGATATGTCGATTTACGGATGATATACGATTAGTTTTTCCGGGGTAACAATTAATGAGAAAGGGTTGAGGGTTTCACGCTAATATTAAAACCTCTAATAATAGCGTGTTAGTAATCGATCCGACAAAATTAAGATCGCAACGAATAGTCTCACTATTATCGACTTTTTATTTGCATAACAATACCGGAGAGTCAAAGACGTTCTGCTCGAGAGTCTATAATTATTCCGGACGACTGCTCATTAAACGAGATTTCCCCGAGGAAGATCAACTACCTCGGAGAGGCAACTGGCACAAAACTATGAGGGAGTATTGCGCTAAACGAGAATAGCTTCGAGAAAATAAAGGAAACGCTTGGAGTCGGTGGTGCAGAGAAATTTATATATGTACGCCTCGGAGGTGACTGACGAATGCCACTAATGAGACCGGAGATAACTATCGTAGTCGGCGCTGCACCAAGTGTCAGGCATCATGGGTCCGGAGAGGGAAAAAAAAGGTGAATCCCGCTCGCCACTAACGACCCGAGTTCAACGCCGAGAAGACGATAGTCGTAGGTAAATACCGCTTACCATGCTCGGGACATGCACAACGGTAAGAGGAACTACCCTCGTGCCAACATTACGCAGAGGACACAAACGCGTCGAAGGCAATTAGAACAATTGCAGATTTGCGGTTTATAAATAAATAAATTATAAATGCACAATGGTGACGTAGAAGTGAGATACAGAGGGACATCGGGTCGATTCGAGTACTGAAAAAACGTTGCGTTATTGTTTTCATGTTGAAAACAATTACTTTAATTTTTACCCGTATTCAAAGGTAATGCAATGTCTGATTATAGCGTGATGAGATACAACTAAGAATATTCGCGTAGTGCGCTTCATGTCCAAGATTATTTGGTAGACATGAGGAGCAATGAAATCCTAGTAAAACGGATGTTGCGCCTCGAGATTTCAAAGACGAACACTTTTGTTTTTTCTCACGAATACTCGAGGTAGAAACCACGTGTCGTCTGAAGGACTTGGAACCGGTCATGTCGCGACGAGGAGTCGTTTCGTCTCTCTACTCCAATGCTACGGTGCCACCACGTCGCAGTAGAAGGCATTGCAGGGCTGAGATCCTGAACGCATATTACGCTACAGCTCCATTAATATTAGGCTACCATACTTACTAGCTTAGTTTGTTGGTTCGGCATTCGCGGTACAAAAACATACGGTCTAATCCCAGGTCATCATCTGTAAGGTCTTCAGCTTTTATCGTACATTGCCGACCGGAAGAAAATCTTTCGTTTCCATTTCTCTGTTTTTTCTCTTCGAAAAACCGTTTATCATCGAGCCTTCCCGAGATCTTGAGTTTCAACTGGTCATTAAAATCTGGGCCAAACTCGTAACCGCGGAGCGTTTCCAAGTTCCGCTGGTTATAAATAGTCGTATATTGTACCAAACCGAACTCGAATTTTTCAGGTGAGTATTAAGAATGATAGAATGCTATATGAACTCGATAGATGGATTCGTCGCAACTCACTGTAAAGCATCCGTTCTACGTACGGCCGGAATGGCGAGAAGCGGTAGAACAAAAGAGGGCAGAGAATAGTTCGTTCTCCCTTGGTTTTTTTTTTTTTTTTTTTTTTTTTCATTTCGTAGCTCTCGCGGAAATACCTAGAGTCTCAATGCCGCTGCAGAAAGCTACAGAGTCGTAAAAGAATTTGCTTCCAGTGCGCAGTCTACGAACGCAACGATGGCTTACGCACCGATCGCAAATTAACCGGCGACTCAAACCTAATTAAATCGTTACATCTAATCGAGACGTCTAGTAGACCGCAGGCCAAAAAAAAACTAATTCCCGTCCGCGCGTTTCCCCGGAGTTGCAACTGGCTGATTGTCAGAGGCTAATTACGATCTCTGGTATGCAACGAGAAGCTCCTTTAATTGTTCGCCTTTTACTTCAAGCTCTATTTTCCACGAGGACGATGAAAAAGTTCTCTCGCGGTGCGACGGACGGTTGGTCATCGTAACAGTACTGCCGTCTTTCCGCGCATAATATTTTTCTATTCTGAAAATATATTTTCAGAGTGGAAAATTCAGACCTCCAGAGTAGAACTGTTTATTGCTTTCCTTACTCGTCGCTACTTTGCAGTCGAAATAATAACACGGGCAAGAGTTAATCCCACACAGCAGAAAAGCAGGAAGTAGATGGATCGTTGCTCGGGTTCTTGCAACATCTCCATTCGTAATATAAACGTAACCTATTGATATATAACGCTCTAGATTCTTCCGAGTTTGTTTATATTTCGCGAACCCGACTGTACGGCTTTCATCTCACGAATTCTCTTTCGTGATCCCGACTTCCCACAGGCTTCTGGAAAATATCCGTATGACATGCTTATTTTTGTCCATAATGTGTATCCATCTAGCAATCAATATAGCCGTGTGTGTGTGTGTGTGTGTGTGTGAAATGAACCCCAAAAATGTCGACGCCATGACAACCAAGCACGAAAAGATAGGGTATAATCTTCACCAAAAAGTGACTAGATTATAGAAAACCATGAAGATTCCGCTTGTACACGTTAGATAGCGCCTCCAGTCTACTTTAAGACTGCCGAGTTTAATTGGCGAGAACTTCTCCCGACCAAGCTATCCAGCTTGAACGGCTATAACGTTATGCACGGCTCCTATCTTGTTAAAATGGTAGAGTATTATTTACGACAAATTTGTTTCAGCCAAAACTAATTGTTCGCCACAAAGTAACTGCCCCCCCAACACCCCATGTATCCGAATCTTGTATACTATAGACAACGCTTTAAGGGCGCTTTGAACCGAATTAAATTTTTATTCAATAGTTTTAGCAACCGTGGGAATGTTCTTTTTTTTTAGATGCGCTTTGTTTTTATGCCCACTAACCGTTGTCTCTGATGCGCGAAGTATCCGGAGTTAGCTCTTTACTTTATGGCATTTTTTACGGTTTTTAAATTTTTTGTACCCTTTGTTCCTAAATTCAGCAGCTTTTGTAATTTTTCGACCAGAAGCGACGTCATATATGGGAAACGTCACGACGTCATCGGAGGTAATGTCACATCCGGTGGAAAAATGAGATTTTCGAACCGGAAGTAACGTTAGAGAGAACATTTTTTGTTTGCTTCTGAAATGTATGTTGAAAGCAGATTCATTGCCGAAAACGTATGACTCAACGAACTACGATGTTTTCCTATGATTATAAGAAAAAATCATTGAAAAATAGTTGTTTTAAAAAGCATAACTTTCCCTCGGATGTTCGTCAGAATTAAAAAAATCGTAAAACATTATTTAAAATTCTATCCTCCGGCCAATAATTTATATATACAGACAATCTCAAGTGTTCGGAGTCCAGAGTATCTTCGTCCGCGCGAGGCCAGATGGCCGCTGAGGACTCGCTCGGCGCGAGCGGGCGCCGGTAGAGGACTCCCGTCGTGCTTTGTCGATAGATAGATCAAAGTCCTGACGAGCGCCCGGAAGGGCGAGTACATATCTTCGAGTGTTAGTTACCATGGCCAAGGCAAGTGATCACAGACCGGGGTACGAGAGCGAGAGAACAGGGACGAGAGGAAGGTGTTCAGGAGAGGCAAACATCGACACGTGATTCGCAAACATTTCGTTTAAAACGGCGATACGTAAGTATCGTCGCTGCACCGCGAGCGAGAGAGTGCGCCAACTAGGAATAATGCATGACGTCGACGAACAGGCAGCGCGTACGCGATGCTGGAATAGAAATCGCTTCGCCAATCTGGCGCCTGGGCATCGTCGAGATGTCAGATGTGTTCTGTAATCGCGATGAATACCAATGGGGCAAATAGGCTGCTTCTCGAATCGAACTCGGCGTTTATGCAGCACCGCTTCTGGCGATCGCCCCGGCACCTCTGCCAATGCTGCCGCTCTTTGTCTTCCAGGTTCATTAAACTCGTTCGCGCGCTCGCTCGGCTCGCTTCCGATATCCAACTTATCCGAGCGGACAATCGTTTCCTTGGGAGACCGAGTACGGATGTATTATCGAGAG
The DNA here is from genome assembly GCA_933228735.2 of Amblyteles armatorius. Taxonomy (NCBI): domain Eukaryota; kingdom Metazoa; phylum Arthropoda; class Insecta; order Hymenoptera; family Ichneumonidae; genus Amblyteles; species Amblyteles armatorius. Next base: position 9,543,628 of record OW121695.1, on the reverse strand, counting down.
ACGCGGTAGCGTTTGTACATAATCCATTACTTTTAATGCATGCTTTTCATGATAATAATTGATTTTTGGTTCTAAATGAAGGTGTACGTGCGAGCGGGCAGTTGTATGGCCGGGTGGCATCAATTTCTTTATTTCATCGGTCGAAAGGCCGAAATTACTTCAACGTTTTCGGCCCTTGCGCGCGCATACATTATACATACATACATACATACAATATATAACTAAAGCTCGTCGTACAAAATGCATCGTGCCGGACTGTCGGTTAATAGTCCCCTAATATCGAGGTCGTCGAATAACCCTCACGAGATAGCTCCTAACTTTTGATACACGTTAACCGCGACGAAGGACGACGAGCAACAAGCGCAGCGCGAAACGTTTCACGTTTATACGGCTGACTCGCTCTTTCTCTCTCTCTCTCTCTCTCTCCCTCTCTCTCTCTATCTCTGCACCTTTGTTTCTATCTATCGCTCGCTTTCATTCACGCTCCTCGTCATGTCCTCTACACCTCTCAACTTGGTTTATTCTTACAGACAACATCCTGGAACCGCCTTTTCGTGGGTCCTCGTGTGTAACTGGTGCTTTATTATTATCTATTGTAAATCGTACAGTCGTAACGCAATCGCCGAACGCGAACAGTCAGTGGCGTCCTCGCGCACCACACGCAAATTCGCGTTAAACCGCAAACGCAACGGGACGGTGAGTCGTCACCGGCAGTACCGACTGTGATGTGCTCGTTCACCGAAGAAAGTCGTCGAGCTTGCTCCGATATTGTCCAATGCACTAGTTTTGTCAACAACGACGGCCCTGGGAATTCCAGCGAGAGCGTATTCGCGCCATTTATTTACTCCATGGGCGAATCCATCGCGACCCTCCCTCCATTATTTCCACACTGATTCTGCTGCCGAGGCAACGTCGATCGTCGAATCTCCTCGCAGTTTCAATCGTTTCTCGAGCCGCTTACCGGCTCGTGGCAGTAGGGTGGTAATAATACATGCGAAAAAAATCGCGGGTTTGTTTTTTAATTAATATTAATTGGCCGCTATGGCCGGCCCTGCCGCCGACGAGGAGGAGGAACATTTCTTCTTCAGGACGATGTCCTTGATGTTGAGATTAACCTTTTCCTTTCGCGGGGGCGGCACCGACTGCTGGCAGAAACGTTTGAAGGCCTCCAGTTCGCGCTCCGCGTCGTCCATCTCACCGTCCTCGAGGTCTATATCTTTTGGCGTGAATACGCTCTCTGGAAAAGAGACGCTCTGAATACTACAGATTGCGGGTATATCGGCTAGTCACATAGCAATAAAATCATAATTCAAGTCACGTAGAATTTTATAGAAAATCAAGAATGCTTCCGTTTGTTCTCGATCGACATTCTACAACAAAAGTGTACAGATGAAGAAAAAAAAATCGAAGACAGCATAAATTCACGTTGTGCGCGAACATAAAAAAAATAATTAAAACAAACAAAAAAAATTTTGATTCTGGCAGAATTTAAGAAAAAAGAGTAGATACAGAGAGAACAGCCCAGTCGGTAATCGGGAGATAACAATGTCCATTCCATCGGGTAAAGAGAGAAGCGCAGCCTTTGAAAAATATAATTTGATCGTTTATTCAAAATGTTCTCCATCGATTAAAAAATATAGTTGTTTCCTATCTATAAATTAAAACAGTAAGCGTCTAAAAAAAAAAAAACGCCTTGGTATCACAATCATATCTGTTAATCACTTGGTTCGACAGGAGTTGAGCGTGACTACGAGATCCGTACAGTTGGCGGTAAATTTGAATAAAAAAATTGCCAAACCGAGCCGCTTTTGCCTCCCTCGCCTTTCGTTCGTTATTCTTTTCCGGAAAGACCCACGCTAATACTAAACATTTTCTATAGTTCTGAGGTAGTTTCTCGACGGGATGACGCGCTTACGGTAATCCAAGTACGTTTCAAATTGAACGACAAGAGACAATATTAAGGTAGTACTAGCGAACAGCCTGAGCCCACGTGAGTTCAGAGAGGATTGAAAGAGGACTCGCGAACACTTCTCGATGAGATAAAAATCTTTAAAAAATCAACCATATGGAAGGTACTGAAAACATTAATTTAGCATAATAATAATTTAAAAATGTTATTAACAAATGAACGAAAATAAAAAATTTCCAACAAATCACGGGGCAACCTAACTTTTTTTTATGAAAGTGGTTTGTTAATTTTTCAGAATACGTATGAATTTTTTCAGAATTGTGAGTAATTTTCTAAAATCGCGTTTTTAATTAATAAAAAAACGTAAGTTTCAAAAATTACACATAATTCTGAAAAAATTCATACGTGTTCAAAAAGATCAACAAATTGTTTTTATGTGAACAAAAAGTTAAGATGCCGGGGAATTTGTTGAACAATTTTTTTTTATATTCATTTGTTAACAACATTTTGGAATTATTATTATGCATAATGAATATTTTCAGCACCGTCCATTTGCTTGATTTTTTCAGATTTTTATCCCATCGAGAAGTGTTCTCGACGGGATAATTCTCTCTCAATTCTCTCTAAACTCACGTGGGCTCAGGCTATCCGCTAGTACTACCTTAAATGTAAAAAAGAAGAATACGGCGATCGGGGGCACAAACGAGTTGAGCGATGAAACTCGGTAACCCTGCATAGATCGGCCAGTATTACGTCCACTTTACGGAGAATGTCGAATGGAAGCCGTCGATAAATTGGAAGGATCGAGATACGTATCGAGGATCGAGATCGGCAATAAAAACCATCGTGTACCGACGGACGATCGCGGAAGCGATACTCGAGACAAGACGAATGAGATCTCTAAGTGGACCAACGATTAGAGAAAACAAAATAATCGGGCTAGATAAGCTAATATCACAATGACCAGAGAAATTAAAAAGAGGAAAAAAAAGAAAAGAAAAAGAAACGAAAAAAATAAACGAACGAGATGAAAGAGGCTAGCCGGTACATTTAAGTATTGGTTTTATTATTATTTTTGTTTCTCACCAACGAGGTTCCAGTCATCGCCGCAGTGCCTGGCGCCGGTGCCGCGTTTTTTCTTCTTCTTGCTCTTGCCGCTAGCGGGTGCGTGCATAGTCGCACTTATCGCCTCTCTTACGGCGGATTTGGCCTGGTGGACCTCTTCCATTCTCACGACGTTGGACGCCGTCGAAGTTATCACCGCGGCGACTTCGGGAGTTCTCACCTTCGTCAGCGTGACGCTCGTGCCCTTGAGATTGATTCCGCTGTCCGGAATCGGCTGGCCGTTTGTCACCTTGCTAATGTGGATGTTGGCGAGTCCGGAGAGTCCGGTGCAGTCGGGAGTTAGTCTGCTGCGCAGCTCCGCGAAGCTCGATGAAATTATACCATTCGTGTTTCCATGGTTGAGCGAGTTGCTTGGCGTTAGCGTTGCTCGGCCTGTTGCCGTCGACGCCGCGACCGAAGCCTTAAGCGGATCGCCTCTGACGATGAAGTCCGGCTTCGGCGAGGGCGTCAAGCCCGCGTTGATCGCCTGCTGCAGGGCCGGACTCCTGATCGTGACCATTCCGTTCTCCGAGACCTTTATTATCGCGGCCTGGGGTGTCGGGTCGATCTTCGGCGGAGGACCGAAGGCCGGATTCCTTATGGTGACCATGTTCGAGCCAGGATTATGGAGTATTCTCGCGGGCTCGTCGCCGTTCTCCTTGCCTGAATCGTTGCCCCCGCGACTCGACCCGTTCCCCGCGCTCGAACCATTTCCGGAGCCAGAAGGGTTCTTACCCTTCTTCTTCTTCTTCTTTTTCTTTTTGCCCGATGTTGCATTCTCGCCTAACTGAGAGTCTTTCGCTGTATCTGGGAAAAATACAATGTGACCCGTGAGCAAAATTAAACTGTAACATGCCAGGCATGCATTGTCGTACACTAAGCACATTTAAGCTTCCGTTGCTCGTGGTAATGACCATATTTGATAAAATTGCTTTTTTCTTATATCGCTAATTTGTTCGCGAGTCAGCGAGACTCTGTAAATACGCGAAGGAAGCTTGATATTTAATTTTCAAACAACTTATGATACCCGAAACATAGCATGTAACGAAATCATTGAAACTCTCACCCTTATCACCGGTGTTCTTTGGAAGAAGATCTTGTTTGAGCTTTCCGGTGTCCACGACGATGACGTTGCCACCGGACTGAGAACCGGCGTAACTCGACTGAACCCCGCTCATCGGGGCTGCGATTATCGTAGTCTGCTTCGAGACGGTCACTGTCTTCTGTATGGGGGCGGACTTGATGGGCAATGGCTTTGCCGGTGCGTCCACCTTAGTTATCGTAATACCAGGCGGTAATTTGAGATTCTCTATATTGATTTTCGAGCTTAACGTTACGTCCTTTAATTGACTGCTGAAGGTCGATCCGTTGCGTTCGGCCGTATCATTCGATACATGACAATTCGCCTGCTGCTGTTTACCACAAGCTGGTTGACCACTCTTCGCTCGGTTCTTCTGATTTTCGCCCTTTATAGATGATTGTTGCTTATTGCTGCTTAATTCGGCATTTTTCTTCTTCGAAGGGTTTCCCAGATTGCTCTTATCTTGCAACTGCTGCCCCTTCGTCTTTTTTCCACTCGACTCGCTGATATTTTGACTCTGCTGCACCTTCTGACTTCCTTGACTTTGTTGTGACGAATTGGTGGTGTTTGACTTTTTCCCAGAAATTTGCTGTTGCTGTTGCCGCAGCGGATTCTTACTCTTCGCTGAATTGTTAGTTTGCTGTACCAAGACCAGCTTGGAGGTTGCGCCGTTCTTCTGATCCTTCTTCGACTTTGCACTCTTCGTTTCACCGACGATCTGCTGTTGCTGAGCTTTCTTATCTTCCGTTTTCTTAGCCTTCGACTTCTCATTGCTTGTCAGCTGTTGCTGCTGCTCCTGCTGCTGATGCTGATGCTGATGCTGCTGTTGCTTCCCAAGTTTGGCATCGTTCGGTTTCTGACACGGTTGAGACTTGGCGCTCACTGGGTGCTGCTGTTGTCCCTTCACTGTCTGTTGCTGCGTTTGATTCCCGTTATTCTGATTATTATTGCCGCTTGTCTTCTTTCCTTTCTTTTTCTTGCCGCTCGAAGCCTGTCCTTGATTTTGTTCCGATTTTACCGAGCCTAATTCCTTCGTCTGTCCGTTCACCAGTGTGAACAGTACCTTGTCATCCGCAGGCGTTTGACCCTTCAGAGTAATCGTCACCGTCGGTTCGGCGCTGTTCGATTCCATTACCCTCTTGATCGTTACAATCTGTGGCTGATTCTCCGGCTGCGGCGGTATCCGCTGTTCCGGCTCTTTCACCTTCTCGTCCTCCAAGCTCTTCATCTGGCGCCTCAATCTCTTACGCTCCTTTTTCGTCAGCTTTACGTCCGTCATGTCCGGCGGGCCGAGATCCCGGGATGCGGTTTGTTGAGCTTTGCCATTCTTTGACACTGCGGCTTTATTGTTTTTACCTCCTTCGGGCTTCGAAATAGGTTTGGAGGCCACGCTTTCCCTGACCACGAAATCGAAGACGTTGAGATTTATCGGTGTGACCGAAATCATCGCGGTCTTCGTTTTGCCCGTGCTCGAGACACCCAAACTATCGGGCGTCTCCTGCTGTTTGTCCTTCTTTTTAGTATTGCTATTGCAGGCCTGTTTCAACGCACCGAGAACGGGAACCCGGGACGCCGTTGCCGGCAGTATTGAGACTTCTGGCAAGTTGCGCTGTGGCAGTAACCTCTGGGAAACGGGCTTCTGGGGATCGACGACCGTTATCGTCACTTCGGGTGTTTTCTTCTGGAGCTGAACGAGTTTTTGTCTCTCAGCTTCCTCTTTCGCTTTCATGAGCAATTCTTCGAGCTGTAGCGTAGACAAACAAAAGATTTAAAATAATAACTGGGCATAAACAAATTTTCATGCGACGAAACGAAAATATCTCACCTTCCGTTGCTTCTGTCTTGCTTTTTTCTCAGTCTTCTTATTGTCTTTTTTTGTACCTTGGTTTCCTTCGATAAATTCGAGCAGAGCCTCGAGATCGCGCTCGTCCTGTTGCTCCGGTTGAATGATCGAGGCAACCGGGATCGGCGTGTTCGAGCGGAGGACCGCGGGACGCGTCGGGCAAATGGGTGGTTTTGTGTCGGCGCACGCGGCGGACGGTATCGAAGACTCCGCGGGACTCTTCGGTGGGCTGCACGAAGTTTTACACTTCTTTGCCTTCTTTTTTGTCAACAACTGTCGCAGACGTTCGCGCATCTCGTTGTAATTTCTACTGACCGGTGCGACCGATGGCTGTTTATTGAAATTTCGTTATTTTATTAGGTATTCACAGGAGTAGATTATAATTTTTAAACCATACAAATTACTCACAACTCCGGGACCAAAAACCTCGCAGTAGCAACAATCGCAGTGTCGATTAGTATCCCGTGGCGTTGAACTACTAGTCGAAGATGAGTCCTCGTGACTGCTTCCCGAGTCAGAGCAATATCCGTCGCCAGGACTAACTAAAAATTCAAAGTCCGAGAGGTTTAACAAGATATTTACTGAAATTAATTTTTTTATACAAAGAAAAAAACTCACGTTCGTTGCACAATACTCTCTTGATATGTTCGACCTCAGCCCGCTTGAAACAAGCATGAGACGCGTGATTATTATGCGTCCGAGCCCGGCGACTAGGTCCTGTGTTCTTTGTCAAATCCGGCGTTGTCCCGTGAAAATGGGTATGCGTGGAACCTATACCATGAAAATATAAATAAACATCGATGGCGAGAAGTTTTTCATGTCGAAATCATTAAACAACTAAACACCGAAAGAGGCCAGACGGGAAAATCGTCCGAGAAAAAATTTGCTGCTACGACCACTTACACTTACCCTGATGCGGCGCAGTGGAATTATGATTATGCGTTGCTAATGTTGTCGTGGATAGTATAGACGGTGGCGGAGGCGGCAGAGGCGTCGACGTCGATGTCGATGTCGACGTCGATGTCGGTGTCGATGTCGACGTCGATGTCGGTGTCGGTGTCGGTGTCGGTGTCGGTGTCGGTGTCGGTGTCGTTGTCGTTGTCGGTGTCGGTGTCGGTGTCGGTGTCGGTGTCGGTGTCGGTGTCGGTGTCGGTGTCGGTGTCGGTGTCGGTGTCGGTGTCGGTGTCGGTGTCGGTGTCGTCGTCGTCGTCGTCGTCGTCGCCGTCGTCGTTGTCGTTGAGGTTAACGATGCCGTTGTTACGCCGACTTGCACGACCGCTGGCAATATCGTCGCCGCGGGCTCCTGATCAGTCGTTTGAGTCGTGGAATGCCGTGTCTGCTTCTGAGCCGACTGACAAAAACGACTGTTCGTTGATCCACCTGGGCACTTATTCGTCTGACTTAGCTTCACCGGCGAACAGGACGTCGACGACGGGGATTCCGGTCGCTCGATCGTTGTCGCCTCTTTCGTGGGAGCTACAGCGCGCAAATTGAAAGTGGCAACGAATTTTATGAGCATCGACGCTCGGACGAAATGAGATACATTGCAATCGGCGATAACTGACCAGCAGCCAAGCAGGGACACGCTTTGCTGACTCCGCAGAGCCATCGGAGATTGAGAACGCAGAGACAGGGCGAATCCGACCACCAAGTCCTCCCAGTCTCGTCGATCTCTCTCATGTGCTCATAAATACATTGACACATCTGCCTCTCTGGCTGACGATCCAAACTCTCCGACAGATCGCTCGCGATCTCCTGAACGATATCAGTCTTGTGCCGCAACGCCATGTCGAGCTCGTGAAGAGGATTCAACGTGTTACCGCTGCTTGCTCTCTTTTTCAGGAAGCTCTCGCGCGCCTCAAGATAATCCTGCCGAGTTATCGACTCCCCGACTACGAATAGTTGTACAAAACATCAGGTATTAGACATTTTTACGAGACTCGTTATTATTATCCATTTGGGAAAAAATAAATCAACCAACCACCGGGAGTTGGAGTCAGACTCGGTGAAGAATCCGGAACATTGGTTTCCGTACTCGCGTTCACGCTTAGACCGTTGCTCAATCGAGGCGGAATCTGCTTGTTCGACATCCACGACGTGTTTTCACAGCAATTGTTCCCTTTCTCAGCATCGTCGATGATGTTTACCCCGACGGGCTTTTCGGATTTATCCAAACCGGACACCACGTTGCTCGATTCCAGAGCGTCGTCGGCAGGCCGTCCTCGTTCGGCCGTCTGCTTGTCACTAATGAAATAAAATCAGTGTAAAACGAGAAAGCTCGGCCGAATCGGTGAAAACTCACAACACTCGCAACTTACTTCCATTTGACGATGAGACGTTCCGTTTCCGGCCATAATTCAGCGACGCGCATCATCTCCTCGACAAAGGCAACGTATCTCTCGAATAACGCCTGATAACTGTGACGTTTTTTCGACTTGGTTAACTGTTAACGGTATAAATCGTACGATTAATTCATATGACGGGACCGAAAATGTGCTCGACGTAAGAAAATCCGATTAAACTACTCACTTGCGTGGTAAAAGAACCGGTCACGTTCCGCATCGAAGGTTCGGACATCCAGATATGATTTTCGTAGAGAGCCTTGTTAAAAAATTCCCACGTCAGATTGAATTTCAACAGATGTCTCTCTTCCACGGGTTTCACGAGGTCGGTAACTTGCTTAGCTGTTGACACGAAGGCGTCATAGCCGTCGAGAATTCCTGCAAGCACGATGTACGTATTTTTATCGCTTTCCCGAAAGATAATAAACAAACGACTTGTTTGTAGACTGCCTTTAATTGATGCCTTCGCTGCAACTCTATTAAGATCACCCAAGCATTAATGGAGAGCAATCAGGTTATTGATAATCGCTTGTGATCCCGAATTTCGTAACGCACGGCGAAAAATGGTTTGGTTGCTCTAACAAAAAGCGCATCGCTGACAGACCGTTGTGTGATAGTAAAAAAATTTGTTGCACCAACAAAGAATTTGCTGACGCAAGATAGTTTGTTGTCACTGTGTCGAGTAGATAACAGTTGCACCAAAATTAAAAAAAAAAAAAAAAAAGTTCCCTGTGCTTTTGCATTGTTTTCTTTGGATAGCAACAAATTTGCTTACGCGTGAGGAAGATTTCTGCGACATTGGATAGGCTGTGGTCATCGAGAGTCTCTTTTATGCGATTCTTCAACTCCACCACAAACTCTTGAGCCTGGACTATCAGCATGAGAAGTAACTGTTGTGAATTTCTCTTACACATTCTGAAATAAAAAAATTTGCAATTTTCTCCGTTATAAATATTACCGAACATGGAAAAGGCAAAATCCATTTTGAAAAATCATTTAAACTCTATCGATTAATATTTATTAATCATAAATATCAATGCTCTATCGATGCACCTTTCCACCATCGTCACGTCAACTTTCAATCTTTGCGATAGATCGGACTCACTGAATAACGTTTTCGCGCAGTTGGCTCAGTCTGCAAGGGTCGCACCGATACTGTACGGAGCTCGAGAGAGCGGTGGCTTCCATCGCCGAGTCAAACACAGAGCGTATATGGTCTCTCAGCTCTGTCCACAGTCTGTGCCATCTGATCTCCCGTTTCAATTCATCGTCTATCATTACCCTGCTCGACAGAAATAACAAATTACCGCAATGAGCTCTCCGAAATAGTCAACTTTTAATTTTCTATGCGACCAACCTTTTGAGTTTACATAGTTTACGCATGTCGCACGGACAAAAACTATCTGGATTTTGGGAACTTTCACTGGGGCACTCGGCAGAATTGTCAGTTTCTCGAGGACTGGCTTCCGTAGATGTCAAACGTTGTTCTATCCTCAGGGCAGTGTCCACAGAGCTGATGTCCTCCAAAGGATTATCCTACGAAAGTGTACAAAAACAATGCATTTTCGTCGTGATACTTTGCGGCAGTTCGCGGAGAGAAGAAAAAAGACGAAAAATAATGCAGATGACGACAGCCGAGTTTATTACCAGACGCGTATCAGGAGTGGAAGGAGAGCTCGAGAAGGAGACATCCTCCACGGGATCCGACGGACTCTCGGTATCTTGGCCTTCACTGACAATCCTTGAATCGTCCTGTGAATCGTCACTACTGCCGGATCTCGACTTGTCGTCGCTATAATATCCCTTCGCCAGGACGTCTCCCATCGCCGCTCCGTAGGCTTCGATTCTCCTCTCGCGCTGGTTCTCCGTGTCGTCGCTACTGCTCATCCTACCGTTGCGAGCAAAAATTACAGGAACGCGAAAACCTCGTCGCGACAGAATATATCAACGCGATAAACCGACAATCCAAAGAACAATCAGCCGAACAATCGATACGCGTTGAGCACGGGCTGTTCAGCATGCCGCGTAAACACCCATAAAACCGACGTACATCGTCGCATCGGAGAGATCCGAAATCACCGACGAGGGCAGCGCTGCTGGCAATTCATAGAGTCAAGGTCCCTAGGGGACTCGACGCTACCGAGCGAGTATCTCGATACGCAATAATCCCCTCGGTGACGGTCATTTTTAGAATACATTATTTCACCCGCCGAATTACGCATTGCCCAATGTTTTTTATCAAAGCTGATTTTATGTTTTCTCCCAGGTAGCACAAAAAAATTAGTTATCAGAAAGTGATCTAAATGGGTTATATCTGTCCGTCCGGACGGTAACTATAAGCTATCCTACGTCCAAATGTTAACTTTTTGGATGGGAGGTAACTTTCGGGCACCTGTACGTTACCCTAAACCCTAAACGATGGCGGTGTGAATAATTAGAATGGCGCAAAGTCGGACGCGAACTCGGGATACTTTGATCGGTCACAGGCATTAGTACAAAACGTTTATACAAGTCAAGTGTTTGCGGCTTGTGTTTATTCGCACGTTTGATTAATTCTTCTTCTTCTTTTCAATTTGGCAGCATCCACAACGACGAATACTGCCTGGCCACAGTGAGAAATCCGCGCCGGCCAATACGACGTTTGAATTATTATTATTAATATAAAAGTTAAATTCGGTGCAAACCAGCCTTATAGCGCCATCTGTAGTATAGAAGACGTGGCTACATGGTGTTTCTCAAACCTAGTTACTTTTTGACGGTAATGCGCTTTGGCTGAAACGAATTTGGCGCAAATGGATACCCTACCTCAGAGTTCCGCATAAGAGACAATACCTTTGACCGTACGATAACGTGATACGTTTACCGGGTGATCGACTTAACACTTGCAACTCCCGACTGTAGAAATCCCCCTTAAAAACACTCAGCATTGCTGACAGAGTTGCGCAGCATAGCTTATTTCGATAATAGTCCTTCCAACTTACGCCGTCTATACAAGAATCATAGAGAAAAATGAATGAACTTTGTCATCGTAATAAATAAGAATTTTATTGATTATATACATTAATTGTCTAATATCCTTTCTTAATGTATGTATATGTATGGTCATTCATACTTTAACCCTCGGCCGGCCAAATGACCAAGCGGGGTCGTTGAGCGGATTCCTCACAAATATTTCGTTTTCGAAGGCCGAGGGTCAACTGAAATCCCGCAATTTTTTTTTTTTTTCTTTTTCTTTATTTTTTATAGCGGGGCTTAGCGCTACGTCTTCTCTTTTTTCACATCGTTATTGGCCTTCTTGAGCTTTGAAAGAACCTCTTCCTTAGCGTCCGCTAGTACGGTAAGGGAATCCTTTACAGCGTGATAGATAATGTTCTTTATCTGCAGCTTATCTTCGCGATTAATGTGTGACTCGGACAACGCCCGGAATTCCTGTGTCATGTGAAAGCAGTGAGATACATTTTCCGGCGACACAAAATCCTCTGCCACTTTGATACAATTGTGAAGATTCCGCACTTGATGAGGTGCTCCTGCTGGTACGAATACAGCGTCACCCAGGCATTGCACTATAGCGTAACTGCGCAAATGAAAAACAAAGAAAAAAAAACACACTCGTTAGACGTGGTATGTGGGTATCGTGGCATGCCCGATTGAAAAGAAAAAATTGTCGAGATCAAGACTCACCCCTCGACGCCGTACTCTCGGTAGAGTCGTTCCCGCAATGAGCCATCGAGATAACAGCTCTGATCATGAATGGGATCATGGTGAGGCTCGAGGCGGGCCCCGCGCTCGAGCGCAACAGTGTTCAAGAGGTCACGTATCTTGTCGGCGTCGCGGGCCGCGTAGATATGCCAGAGGGCACCTGGTGCTTCGCCCCGCTCCCTTACTCTCCGACGCGTTAGTATATCACAGCCTGCTTCGTCTATCGCCCTTAACGCTTCTGAAATTAAATGTGTTGATATTTACTGTGTCCGATCGATCGAACAGATACAAAATTTACACGACAATTGAAATACCTTTTACGTGTTCGTCGTTGTCGCCGTCCTGGGGAATGCCCACGTAAACCATTACGTTGACGGCATCGGAAATGTCCAGATGGAGATTCGTCGTTCCTTTTTTCGGATAGAGAGCCGAGCCGTAAGCGGTATACATCTTCGGTCCAAGATCGGGCCTGACGCACCGCTCAGGTAGTCGGCTCGCAAGATTTAACCTGCCATTTCTATGTGTATATTCCGACAAGGGAAGGCTCTTCATCAGGTCGGCGAATCGGGATGGGAGTAGCTCCGAAAAATCATCTCCCGGTGGCCAATCCTTAAGTTTGAGGAGCATCGGATTTCCCCGATCGTCCTTCAGGCGTTTCGAGAAGTGTTCGAAGCCTTCCCAGAACTTGCGCATCGGTTGATTCGGCACTAGATTGCCAGTCATGCAGTTGATGAAGTCGTTTTTGTCGTTGCCGAAGTCACGTGCGAACGAGCTGGGATGCCAGAGCTCCATGTCGAGCGACTTAGAGACGTCCGACACGATCACCGGCTGTCCCCTTTTCCACTGGTCTTGGAATATTCTGTAATTGTTCGGGTTGTTCGGATCGTTGAGCCTGAGGAGCTTGCCGTCGCAGAGCCACGAGTGCGGCACGTCCGGATATATACTCATGCTCTCCGTCAGAGTCATTATTCTTATAGGCAAAGGCTCACGACCCCTCTGCGCCCACTTGTAACGGCGCACAAAGTGTTTCAACTCCCTCGGTTTCTCGTCGTTCTCCATACTTCCCTCCCGCTCTTTTTTTACACTATGCTCTATCACGCTCGATATTACCTCGTCGAGGGTGTCCATCTTCGATTTTTTACCGAGCCTAGCACTGTTATTCTGCGTCGAGTTGCCGGTCGTCACGTTCGCGTTACCGGGCCCGCCGGTGTTGCTCGTCGGCGAATTCGATCGGGACCCCGTTCCGTTGGGCTTGTGTGATGGCCTTATCAACAACTCTCTCAGAGTCGAAAAGTTTCCTTCCCGATCCTCGTCAGAGTCCGAACTCGAGTTGCTCTCGTTTTTCTCCTGATTCTGAAGAGCTACGTCCGCGAGCCAATTGAGCGGAGAATTCTTGTCCTCGCCATTCGTCTTGCTCTCCGGCGAGCCGTTCGACTCGCTGTTGCCTCTTTTCTCGTGCTCCTTGCCTTCCTGCGTCGCGTTGCTCTTCACTACCATCATGGAATCGCCTTTTATAAGGCTTCGCAGGCTGTCGTTGGCGGGCGCGGACTTTGCGAGGGAACACTCGCAGTGCTGGGGTATACCCCACTCGGCGCGACTCTCGTGAAGACGATCGCCGATTCGTACCAGTGTGTCCCCGGGAATAATTTGCGTCAGCATGAGCCTCTCGAGTTCGTGAGCTTGTCGATTCTTACACACGATCCATGAAAAATCGTCGCGATCCTTTGCGCACTCGCCCCAAACCTTGATAGTGCCATTTTTCCGTCCCTGTGAAGAACAAAAAAAATTCGCCGATTGTTAATCGAACCGTCGTCCAATACGTCATCCAATTCGTTAATGCCGCATCATATCAGTGTTAAAAAGCTCGATATTTTTGATACTATCACGTATTTCTTTCAAACCATAAATTTACATCATTTTCTTTTCTTTTTTTGTTAATTAGAAATGAAGTCGTTCGGATTAGACGAAATCTTAATTTTTTGCCTTACCTGGTAGCAGTCGATGCATACAACGAAGCCACATTTGCCACAGGCCCAGTGGATGTTGAACAGCGTCGTCTCACACACGTCGCACAGCTCCCGGACTCCCTTGATCACTCGTTTCCACGCTACCGTAGCCTCCACGATACCAGATCTCGCTGTAAGTGCCAAGATCGAATTACAATTTTTTTCACGAGAAATGTCTCTCTTTGATTACGAATGAATGAACGATATGAATATATATAAATAAATGAATAATAATTATATAGATATAACACTTTGTACAACACGATACTAACCTTCCGCTATATGTTCCGCAAGAGCGTCCATCTCCTGATTCAGAAGATCGCAGAACTGATCGCCGACTTGGCGCAAGAGTATGTGAGCCATTTCCAAGTCCATATCGGCCTTATCCGCGCCGCTCTCTTTCTCGTTCTTTTCTGTTTTTTCTCCAACTCTCTGTATCTGGTGTTCCTTTCCGGGAAGCCATAGCGACAGATCGGACTGCATCATCAGATCACACTATTGATTAATTTCATCTTTACATTTAATAGCCGAGTTACGAACGAACGAACGGTTGGATTTATAAATCAAATATACGTTTAGTTTTATCGAGAAAAAAGCACGCACCTCCTTTACGTCTCTGTGTGGATCGCTGAATCCCGCTACGGTGACTAAGCCGTTTTTCGTATAACGCAGTCGGCGAAACTGATAGAATCGGCAGAATGTGTTGCGCGGCAAAATCGCTGTTCCCATGCACTCGCGGCATTTGGCCAGCCTGGATATCGCCACGCAGGAGTCGTCTTGCAGCCAGCTCGCACCGGATTTCTTCAACTGAGCTACCGTGGGTTTAGCGACGCTACCCTCGCCGCCACCCTGACCCGTGTTACTGCCTGCCGCGCCGCTGCTTCCGACACCGTGACTACTCGCACCGCTGGCGCTCGCGTTCGTATTCTCGTCTCTGCGCTCTTTTTTTTGGCGCGGCTGTTGATCCTCGTCTCCCGCCTCGTTGCCCTTGGACGTTTTTGGTCTCCGACCTCGTTTCCTCGGCTCCTTGCCATTACCTGTGTTTTTTTTTTTTAAAAGAAAGATAACGTTTGTACCGGCAAAAGCTTAAAGTCACAATTATCCAAAAAAATTATTTCGACATGTTTTCAGTGTTAAAAAGCTCATAAATAACATCACCGTTATTCAACTATATCGTTTTTTTCATCACGTTGAATCGACGTTCTTCCCTGATCTATGCGATAACATCGTTTCAAAGAAACAAAGTAACACATCAAAGTTACCGTATCATATTGTTTTTTCATTGTGCGGAGTTAACTTATTTTCCAGAGAATCACTAAAAAATCTTTTACACAAGAGCGTCGCGGAATATAAAATCATTTGGGACTAACTATAAAACTGTATATGCACTAACCATTTCCGGATGAATTGTTGGAATTGGCACTGATGTTTCGCGCCCTCGAACTCGATTGTGTAGAAGAGGTTAACTGTTCGCTGGCGTCGCTCGCCGAACCTGCTTCGCTCTCATTACTGGAATCACTGGCGGGTGCTCCCGCTACAACGCCGACTTGTTTTTCCTCCTTTCTTCTCCTTTGGTCCTCCGCAGCTGTTTGCTGCCTCCGCGCTGCTCCCTTCTTTCGTTTTACCTACCACAGGGTATAGATTATTAAGTAGTCAGGAAGTTCATGCTCTTGTAGCTACTACTGTCTAGCGCTGCTATACTATCAATCGTTTATCCTCATTCGGGCTAGAATAAAGACAAAAAAAAAATGTAAGAAAAAAAAAATATGACAAAAATTAACTCCTCGAATTTCGACGGCTAGATTAGCCGTCGAAATTCGAGGAGCTCTGTATGATCGAATAATTTAATAGCCGAAGGTCCTTCCGATAGGCGGGAGAACGACTCGCCACCGAACAAAGCAACAACTCGTACGTGCTATTGAGGTTAGGTGACGCAACGAGACGCTTTCTTTGTCGTTTATTAAAACGTGTACCGTACCACTTTCTCCATACTATCTAACGCGGAAGTGTCCATATACTGGCATCGAGCTAACTGTCGATGTTGAAATATTAATGGAATTAACAATTATAAGCTAAGGCAACTTCGAAACGCGCTCGATTCACACTCGACCACGCACACGGTCACTAGTCGCGCCGTACTCGATTCGTCCTCTGGACTGGCATGCCGTAATGGCGTCTCCCGAGATCGCTCGGTAGGCGGGACTTTCGAATACTGCGACAAAAGACTACATCGGGATTTCGACGAAAGCCTCCGTAAGACACTCGGGTGTCGTGCGTAATTGATTAAACGTGCGATTCAACTGTGCGGCTCGGGTAGCTTCATATTACTTTTTTTTCATTACGTGCAATTTTTCGTGCACACTTTTACTCGCCACAGATAAATTATGTATAAAAAAAAAAAAAAAACGAGTGCACAATCTTTCCCTCTAAGAGAAAAAAAATAAAAATAATGCCATTCATTCAATCAGATAGTATAGATACCTTAGGTGGCTTTCGTTTCGGGGGCGACTTTCGATCAGGATCGCTGCTCGACGAGTCCTCCTGGACGCCGCTGCTCTTTACATTATTCGCGTGGCCGTTTATCGTGTCCTTTCCCGCGACGGACTTTCGTCCGGTCTTATTCGCAGCCTTGCCCTTGTTTATACTATTTACAGCCATACTCCCGATATTGTGTATCGAATTAACGGCGCTGGGTAGACTATTGCCGGTGACGGTGGTCGTCGTCGACGTGGTCGTAACGTTCGCGGACACCGTTGTCGTCGCCGTTGAGCCCGTAACCGGCGGCGTGGCGTCGCTCTCCTTGCTGTTGAGAGGCTGCGAGGGTGTCTGAGATATCTTGAGTGGCAGCATAACGCACGAGCCGCTGCCAACAACACCAGTGGTGTCCTCCGTGCCATCCTCACCGGAGTGTCTCTGGAGCCAGGCTTTCTTGAGCTTGTGAACGGGATAGTTGGTCGTGCTCGGTGGCCTCGGTGCCGGACTGTTGGATTTCTCACTGTCGGTGGTAATCGTATTGACTTTCGACGAGGTACCGGGCGCGCAGGATGCTGGGCTCGGGGCGGCAACAGGTTGAACGGGGCTCGGTACCGCGCTTGACGATGGGTTCGTCGTCGAGTTGAGCGAGCTTACGCTTCCGTTGCTCGCTGGCCTGATCGAGCCGTCGCCGCTGTCCGTCCTCGGGACAGGGCTGAGCGAGGTTAACGCCCGGGACTCCTCGGCTCTGTTGTTGTTGTTGTTGGTTGTGGTGGTGATGTTGTTGTTGTTGTTGTTGTTGTTGTTGTTGTTCGGCTGCGTGAGGATGACCGCCGCGTTGACGACGGTTGAGATCGAGGTGGCAGCGGAGGCGATTAGCGGACTCGGTTCGCTGACTCTCGAGAGAACGGACGGCCCGACGCACTGCAGCGAGAGCGGTTGAGAATCCTCGGTCCTGCGTTTCTTGGCAATCTCGAGGGACACTACCTGACCCGAGTGATCGACAGGCGTCGGGGCTTTTCTCTTGGGCGAGCTCGATCTCTCGACCCCGAGATCGAGCGGCTGGGTCTGGAAAGTCGTGTTCATCGGTACCTGTATCTGTTGCACGGGTTGATGGGGACTGATGTGGTGATGCGACGGATGAGCGACGAGCGGCCTGGAGAGCGGCGCCGCAGCGGCTATCGGCGGAGAACCGTGCAGCGGTGACTGCGGTAGCTTCGAGGTGGGCAACGAACCGGCGTAGCTTCTCGAGTCATACACGGATCTGCTTGTGTGAGCTGGAGGCGGCGGAAGAGGCGGAGGTTGAGCCCCTTGGTGATGGTGAGGCACTTGCTGGTAAGGAGAGCTGCCACCTGCCTTAGAGGTCAGCGGCAATGGCGCCGACACGACCGGGTCCGATGCACGACATATCGGCGTTCCCGTCATTATGCCGGAATTAGGCTTGCCGTATATGTGGGGCGGCGCTGGACTACTGACTTTCGGCTTCGAACCAGGCTGGGGCGCTGTGTTGTAATGCGTGCTCGGCGATGCCGTCGGTGGATGCGGATAAGAGTATGGGGATTTAGCCGTGGCGTAAGGCAGACTCGTCTCGGGCCTGCTCAGGTAGCGTGGCTCAGGTGGCGAGGGATGTGGCGCCTGATGCGGATGTGGTTGACCATGGGGTGACTGACGATTGTGTGGATGCGAGGGATGGCCATGGGGACTCGGTGGAAGTTGCGCTGGACCGGAACTTCCTCTAGCATGATGCCCAACCTGCGGGCTCATCACTTTCGCGGCCTGCAGGCTGTCCAGGTGATGGAGATGGGGGCTTTGTGTTGGACTTCTGTACTCGTACGTCACCGTTTTGTGTTGTTGCTGTTGCTGTTGTTGTTGTTGCTGCTGCTGCTGCTGCTGCTGCTGCTGCTGCTGCTGCTGCTGCTGCTGCTGCTGCTGCTGTTGCTGTTGCTGCTGTTGCTGTTGCTGCTGAGTCGGCAATGGCTGCGCGACTGACTGAACGCTCAGATAGGACATCATTTTCGGGCTGGATGAGTGCGGGACGGACGGTACCTTCGGCTGAATGTCTCTGCCGTCGTTCTTAACGATGACCGAACTCTTGTGATCGGGCAACAGGGGCGGTGGGTTCGGCAGCATCTCCCTGCCATGATGATCGCGCTCCATACCGCCGCTGAGGCCCTTTCCCACTATAGACTTGTGCTGCATGTCATTTTTCACCTTGATGTCGTGCATGTAGGAGTTTTGGGGCTGATACGTCGAGTAGCTGAAGAGACTGACGTTTGGCTCGGCCTTCGGCAGAGCACTGTGCGGAGGTCCCACCACTTGGGACGCCGGTGATGGTTTTTCATGGTGTCCCGTCACTGGCAACGACGATTTCGACGTTCTCGAGTGCGCGGGAGGTGGTTGATACTCGACCTTGCCGGATATGCCGGATGGTCGCAAGACCTGAGGAGCGACGATAAAAAACAATACATAAATTAAAGTTCACGGTCTCGGAAAACGGGAACACGCAGACTATTCCGTTTATAATTTCATAATTTCATATCGTTAGAATGAGATTGAGTCGACATATTTCGCGAACGGCACGATATACGTTTATACTTTATTTACCTGTTGAGCGGTGGATGGTGGGGCCGCTGCATAATAAGCCGCTCTCGCCGCGTGATCGCGGGCCTCCGCTTGTCTGTGCAGCCTCTCGGTTACAGCTAGATGTTCGCGTTCTCTTTCACGCTGCTCGCGTTCCCTTATCTGAGCTTCACGTTCGCGATCTCGCGCCTCCCTTTCCTCACGCTCGCGCTGCTGTTGTTGCTGTTGCTGTTGCTGCTGTTGCTGTTGTTGTTGCTGCTGTTGCTGCTGCTGCTGCTGCTGGACCACCGTAACCGAATGTGCCGCAGCGCCTCCCGACCCAGACGGATGATGATGAGACGCCCCATGGGCCGTTAAGCCCGTGTGAGTCGGCGGTGGTCCATGACTCCGGCTACCCGGAGGCGGCAGAGGGATGAAACTGTTCCATGCCATCGAGGCCGACTGCATATTTCTCTGTGGGACATAAGACACCTACTTCAATCAATACTGCCGATATGAAATGGCGTCGGTTCGTCACTAGGAACCGAACAACATTTTCTTACTAATTTCAGAGAATATATATCATATAAAATAGATATCTGCATAACGATAAAGTACAAGGAGACACTAGGCATTCTCATGGACATCTCATATAGCCACTTATGAATCCTCCAATGACACTGACGGATACTCATATTGTCTAAGTGAGCTATCCGAGAGATTTTTAAACCGGAAGTGACGTATTTCAGGTAAATCCACGGGAATATAAATTTCCGGTTTGAAAATTCCGTAGTCGATAGCGAGGGCGCGAGTCACATAGTGCTTGTAGTATAGTCAAGACAGAATTGAAAGTAAAAGTTTACAGGGGCAATGACAAATGGTTAATCTTTGTCGAGTCACTGCCCTCGATCGGTGAAAGTCGCAATACGAGATGGTCACGTCTTCTTGTTACTCGACTCGCCTTATTTTCCCTGAAATTTCTAGGATTCCCAGCTTTTCCCTGGGTAATAAAAGATAGAGAGAGAGCGATCGATGCAAAGAAGCAAAGGACCGCATGATGAATTTGTCAGCGTTGCTGTACGAGGCAATTGGCCAACACACATGTATAGACCGCTGAAAAGTACATGGGCGCTGCCAACGCGACTTATCATTTATAACTATGTGGGATACGGTCTACATACGGTATCGGTGCCCCTCGGTAAACGACTTGCGGTAGCCGGTTAAGAGGTTCACGTAGCTCACTTACCGGACCGTCGAGAGCGCGAATCTAATTATAGCCCATCGCGTACAAGGAGTATCGCTATGCTAATCGCACATCGCGAAGATGTGAATGTCGGACCCGACCAGAATTCGCACCGTCGTCGCATGTGCGACTCTCTCTCCGAAATGATGTTCTATCGTAAATTATATCTAATCGGCGCGACTCGACTACCAGCGTGTACACACGCATACGCTACGTGACGAATATTAATGTCGGAGGCAAACGGAGATCACGTGCGTACGCTAATGATAAGAGGACAGCGGCAACGATAAGAAAACGGCGGAGAGTTGCTCCGAGACTGGAATTTTTCAGAAGAGATATTCGAATTGCCAATAATCGAAGCTTTGTCAGCGAGAAAACCGCCCATCTGCCATAACAGTGGATCCCAGAAGAGCAAGTTTTCCAAGTCGGTTTATGTATGTGGCCGATCGGCCCACCGAGGCAAGAGGATCAACCCAGCACAAATCGTTTCTTATTTCTTTTTGCCGTAGAAAACGCTGACTCGGAAATTTTATTCGGCGAATTCTTTGCTCAGCGGAAGTTGATAGACTGCGATATACAGAGAACTTGTGGCGATACGCTTTTTTCGCCAGTCTTATCGGAAGATACCGAAAGCTGTGTACACCGTAACGGCAACACTGTGCACTCGTGACCGCATAGAGACTGGAGAAAGAGCAGGAATCGAGCATCGGTTTACGTACGACGACGTGGTCGGAGTGTAAACTCTCTATTACGTACGAGAAGACGAGCGAGTGGGTTTGGGGTAGGCGGGTCTCAGTTTCAGATTCCGCGAAGTAAACGGAGATCGTTATACGACGCGCTCCCGTGCCCCTGAGCTCCCGAGAGCTCGGTTTCATCATTACCCACGCTCACTCGGGTATACACGATTGCACGGGATCAAAAAGCTCCCCTCTGTCCGCGCCCGCGCCCGAGAGAATCCAGAAGAGGCTTGGGGGGGGGGGGGGGGGGGGGGGGGGAGGCAGATAGGCTTGTTATTCCATCCGACTCTCGGTTATTCCCGTTTGACTTCGATTCGTTTTTTTTTTCTTCCTCCTCTTCCGATTATGTACCTCGTCTACTTTGAGTTTACTCGGCGGCTAATTAACTGGACGCCCGGGAATTCTCGGAAACAGACATACATGAGTACAGAATCGCGACAATCACTCGGGCTGACAAGCCAGTTTTTCCATGTGGAAATTTCGTCTCGAATGATGGACAATGGACGGATAAACTGCGAACGAGACTGACGAGACGAGAAGTGAGTCTTGCGTATAAAGGCGGTATAGAGTCATATGTCTACGAATTAGCCACTCACAAAAGCCAGTCCCGATTAATCGAGGGATACGACGAGATTACAAATGTTTAACGCGAAATGAAATCTCCTCCTTCATCGAGCCGGGTCTTGGTCGGTAGCGAGTACTGTAATGTACAGTTTTTCACAGATACCGATGACTTTCGGTTAAAAGTCAATTCTTACATGACGCTGAAATCAATTGGACTCCATGTATCGTACATGCTGACGGAAGTCGTCAGCATAGTCAAAGAAATTAATTGCAGTTTTTGTTACCGAGTAAGCGTGTTCAACATCGCCTCAAGAGGACGGGATGGAAGGACAGATGACTTGGCCCGTAGTTATCGAAAGAAATTAAGCACCGATTAATCGAAAGGTCGATAAAGTTTTCCCATTCTCGTGTGTGAACCGAAAGTTTCGCTACCTCCGTTCGAAGCACACGGCCGAGTTGTTCGCGAGAGCAAGTTTTGGTGGCAGTAAAGCGCGCTACCGTACCGCTATCGCTTTTTGTCGGTTGGAAAGTGTGTCGTGGTGCAGACACTTCGGGTATACACGAGATACGTACACAACGTATAATATACTATAGTGTACGCAAGCGCTCGTCTCTCAGGTTTCTCGGAGTTCGCCAAACTTTTCGCACACCCGTCGAGAGTTTGGGTAAACTTTTCGACAAGTATTCCAAGAGATTACGGGGAAATATTCGTTCGAATGTCCGAAGAGTTTCGACAAATCTCGTTCGACTTCGAACTCGTTCTCGAGCGTCATGTGTATTAATAGATACATGTGGGAGACAGCGGGGACAACATGGACTATCTTTACCGAAAATAAAAAAAAATTTCATGTAAAATGGAGGACAAGGGTTCGTTTTACACCGCTCTTTCCTACAACTGAATTTGTTCACTGATAGCGCATCGAGAGGAACGTCGTAAATAATATCTCCATTTAATTGCGCCACTTTGACCATTTCCGTACCAACCTCTCGCATCCGACTTTTTTTATTCTTCTCTTCTCGTTCTGGAGAAGACACGAAGGCACGAAATCCCCATCTCGCACAGCGATCCGAGCGAACGTTGGCACGTTACGTTGCCGATGTTATCGAATCGAGGGTTGACCGTCGGTTTGACTGGCCAGCCAACTCTGTATTCCCGTTATCTTACGGGCTTTCGAATGCGCCTCTCCTCGACGACGTGCATAATCAATGAGATAAAGACAGGCTGTTTTCATAATAACAGCAGCCAAAACGACTGCTGTTCTGCCAGAAGAAATGGGTGTTAAAAATGTAGACATATTTTTTGTCGTTGTTTTTACTGGACAGCGTCTAGGGTGTGCACGCACGATTGGCGGTGGCGGCCTGTGATCTCTGCTTGTCAAGTTGTGCGTTTGACTGGACGTATTCAAAAATATTTTGGTAAAAAGGGGAGAGACGAGGAGCGACCGGACGGGCAGGTTCTCGAAGCGCTAGAGGCGCGGTCGACACGGACGGCTCGATACCCAGCCGAGTTTCACGGACAAAGGGCAGGTGCTGGAATGCATCGATCGGGTACGTCCTTCTCCCTTGCCGACGTTCGCCTGCCGCTTCCGTCCTTCGTTCCGTAAAATTTTCATCCATTCTCGTTCGGTAATTTTCTGACCCCCTTATGGCTGACCCGTTATGAAGAGAAACCTCCCCGTCGAATAAAGTTTCTCAGCGGCCATCGAATTCGTTTAGCCAGTAAGCCAAACTCACCTTTTGCTGGGCCAGCCTCAACGACTCCTCGAAGTGTTGGTGAACGGCTTCCTGGGCAACCCTTTGTTTCTCGAGACGGTCTCGTTCCATTCTAGCCTCGAATTCCCGTTCTCTCTTCTCTTGCTCCCGCACTTCCGCCTCTCGCCGTTCCCTGCAACGTTACAAGTTATACAAAAAAAAACATTAGTACACCGTAATGCACAATTATTTATTATACAGTTCCGTAAGATATAAAGGAATGCTGTTATTCGATGTAGCAACCCCAAGACCCCGCTCGTGCGTACAAGATAAAAACTGGCAACGATAATTTTCGCATACGTGCGCGGTCGCATTTTGCAAATACCATATAACGGGTGTGTCACACGTTCGTACTACGATAAACGCGCATGCACGTATCTCGTGACAATAGCCACGACGTGCCTGTTTTGCAGATTCTACGTTACATGAATCGTGTATTTTCGCACAGACATCAGAGATGTGTGTATGCATTTATTTTTATAAATTTTTTTCATCACGCTTATCTGTATAATGATTACCACATGTATACAATATACATATACGTCTATCGATTTAACGAGAAAGAATGTCAAGTGCTTGTACCATTTTAACTTTTTTTTAAATTAGAGATTGACATATATATTTAGTATCTGACATGCAATGCCATTAGAATGAACTTGGAGAAAAATGTATGTACTCGTGTGAATACTCATACAAATATGGCCGTTCACTTATTTTTATCTGACGCTCCATTAGGAGAGTGCATCCTTCTCTCGCGTGCGATACGAGCAATAAATTCCATTTGTATAGGCCACCTCGGTTACCGCTGCGGTCTCGCTCGACCGAGGAGTGGCGATACATCCAGCTGGGCAATTCCGAGAAGCATTGATAATACGTGCCCACGTGCGTGTTTTCCCGACAAGCTTTGCGTAAATATGAATAACAAGGATAAGTCCTCCTACGTACGACTTCCCCTCTCTCGATTTCTTTCCTCCGACCTTTCTCTCATTTTCAGTGCGTGCGCACACTGTGAGACCGGCTACTCCGTGTGCGCGCGCATCGTAACTTTTTAATGACCCGAAACCAGTTGAGCGTTAATAACACCGAGTTTACACAAATTATTTTAACTGTTAGGATACCCCCCCCCCCCCTCGCACCGCAATTTTAGAATTCCCGCTGCGCATTTCATAACGCGTTTCCCGCTGGCTTGGTGGAACGCCAGCAGGTGAACGCGTACGAATCGATGAGAGCGCCAATCGGAATAAAAATCGTGCGACGCGTACTTAAATCGCTTGATTACAATCAATAACTATGGCACGACTATTAACTTTAAGTGACTATAGAATTATTATCAATTAAAATAATGATATATTTTGCGGTCAACCAATAACGCAACTAATGTCGAGTTTATTCCTATGGGAGTCACCCCTGCAGGATTGATCGCGCCGCGACAGCGAGAGAACCTAAAAAAATTCGTTCCGGCCCTCGGAATCACTTACGAGAGTAAAGAGAAACTGAAGAAGCGAGAAACATCGAGTTCTCTCGAGACGCGATCGCCGGATGAACACCAAAAATGGTCTTACGCGCGCGCTGCTCCGCCTATCCTCCCTCTTTCCCTCGAACACCGAGCCAGGTACTCGTCGGGTCTCTTCTATTTACCGAGAAAATAAACCACCTGTGCTCCCCCTGCCGAGTCGAAACTCTCTCGTCTACATCGTTACTCCTATTCATCCCGCTTCCACGGCCCTCTCGTCGTGCTACCTTGCGCTCGTAGACAACCGTGGAAGTGGTGAACTTTTTTTTCACAGTTCACAAATTCGTCAATGATATTAAACCCACAAAATTTGTAACAGACGTTTTGGGTCTTCCATTTTGTTTTTAACTTTACCTTATCCAAAAACTTTACCGTTAAAATTGGTAACTGTTATAAATTTACCGGCAATTTCACAAAACTGACGAATCATGTTCTTGAAATTCTGCATGCTCGCCCGAAATATCAAGTCTATCGGAAATATTCGGGATTAAGAACCGAAATTATTTAGTTTTCTTCCGTACTCCGTGTAACAAGAACCGAAAAGTCCTGCTCCCAGTGGAATTTTTTTTCAGGAAATCCAAGAGTGACCACGTGGCCCGTAACGTGGCCTTTTGGCTTACGTAATCTACGCCGTGTTGAAATTTCTACACTGACTATCGGTACAAGCACGCGGTACCCCGTTGAATAATTTGCCCACACTCGTTGATGTTGAACGCGCACTGAGCGAACGTGAAAACCGACATATTCAATAGTAGGGAAACAAAAATGAGCTTCATCGAAATATCGAGAATATAAAATTTTACTCGACTACTCACTATGAAACTGGCACTCCAACATGGCCGTCAATAGGTGTCTTCTTGTTTTTCAGCTTTCCGAATAAAATCTCACCGAATACAGTTGGCGTCGAGCAGCCTCCGCCGGGACGAATTATATAATTCCAATCAACGGTGGAATCACGACCCTCTCGTTAACAATCTATCAGTTTTCATTTCGCAGCCCATGATACCCCGTAGCGATAGGTGATTCGCGACTGAGAGTGTGAGAGTTCGATACGAGTTATACCACGAAAATCGCGTGATCCGATCGCATGAGCGGCAACGTGGCTAAAGAGACGAAAAACCAGGGACACGTCGGGCCGACTCGTACTGAATTTTCCAACGGCTAAGCCACGCTGTCCGTGCGTGCACGCGCTGTGGCGCCACTTGAGCACGCTCGCTCGAGCCGGTTGGCCTTCGACCGTCCAATGAAGCTGCACGTCGAATAGACGTCTGCGCATGCGCCATGCGATGAGGAACTTGCACGCTTAGTAGAGGGAACCTGTTTCGAAAACAGCCGCGACACGCCAGCCAGATATGTCCTGATTTATCGACCGATTCTCTCTTTTTTTTTCTTGTACGATTATTATTTCCCTCATGTTTTCGTACTTGTAAAACTTTATTTAAATAAATTTTTTTAAACACATGTCTCAAGCGATCATCAGTTACGCTCGTATTACGTACAAACAACTGCATTCCTACGCTTTCTGCACTCAAAGCAGATTTCCACTGTTTATAATAATTCCAGGATTGCGTAATTTATCCGGAGTAAATCGGCGTCGAGCGCGAAGTAACGCTGCTGGAGGGAAGGGGCCATTCTCCTTCGTCGCCGTAATCGGCGAAAGCTCGTTCGTCGTTGTTTCGACGTCGAATGGACGTATAGAAACCACAAGATTTAGAGGGAATCGTTGATAACTTCCTACTTCGTTTAGGAATTCCATCGGGACTGAATATTACTGTAAATATGCGTAATAGTAGGCGTGCACGGACAAACACAAAAGAGTGAATATTTTATCGTGAAGACCAAATGAGCCCACGTGTAAAAAAACGGATACGTGGCATGTATAGAAAAATATATACGTGACATACGAAATGTATCTTGTTGAAAGAAACGTATATTTCGGATATATTTTTAAATTTGTATCAATGATATATCAATCTATTATCGATGTATTAATTCGGCGAATGTAACATATTTGGAATATATTTTCCGCATATATCTGATGTCTCCGCGGGAATTGCAACTATTCGCTTGATCAATGGTTTGACAAGTGTTAGTGTCTTTACTCCGATGTATACAGTACTGTGTGGCTATAGCCTCGGTCCTACAGCCGTCGTATCGTGACTATATAGATTTTACAACATCGATACGTGACCGCGGTAGTAAAATTCGCTTAGGCGGCGTTACAATCCAAGTCGGCTCGCTACGGTTTCACACAGATATACGCTCATAGCAGTGTTCAAACATGGCGTACGTGTGCACCCTTCGGCTGCGAGACCGCCGGACTCCACTACGTATGCGGTACGCGGCGAAGCACAGGTAAAAACTCCGACGCCATCGGACAATGTAAACAAACTCGGTAATTCTCGACGATAATGATACCCGCAGTCGTAAAGATAGACAGAGGAAAGATTGCCACGAGTGACGTAACTATAACTCGAAGGTCGAAGTATCGTTGAGCGCATTATCAACCCTGAGAAATGTAATTACGTTACTCACTAACAGTGCGACTACAAAATCGTAAAAATGAAACGAAAATAAAAAATCTTCCAGTAAATCACGCTTGTCCCCGCTGTCATCTACACTGTTTCGTTGTATGGTTTAACGTACAGGTAGAGGAGAAAAATTTATTGCCTCGTGTCCCGGCAGTTAAAAGGATCGGATGAATACAAAGTAATAGCCCGAGAGCCTTCCTTCTCTCCCTCGTTCCAACCGCGCACGAAGAACGACCTCGCTCGTATAGCTCGCACAGGGTTTCGAACGCTCCGCTATTCAAGAATAGAGGGGAGAAAGACCGAGGTCGACGGAGAGGGTCGCGCACTGCCCGGCTGGGATGGGGGACAATCGATAATTCAGCGCGACTAGACGAGTCGTGAAAGGTCGAACTCCTGTGTGCGCGGGTGCCAAGAGCCGAGAACAAATCGAAAGAGAAACAAAAAATAAGAGTCCTCCGGGTCGCGGGGGAGAATGGGTTACCCCGAGTGATGTATCGTTGATGGATGAGCTAGTTGGAACTCAGGCGGTTCCCGATCTATATCCTAGAGACGCCTGAATGGAACCGGGGTTCCCACAATGGCCTTCGATTTCTCGCTCCCCGCCCACCCCGTCTCGACCTTTCGTCTCAAAGAAATTCAAACATAATCGCTCCTCACTCGTAAACTAAGAATCGTAAGCTTATATTATTATTTTTTTTCACTTCGGGATTGCTGCCATGTGTCGCTGACCCGGAATATCGTTTATCGGGTCATACACGCACACATTGCGATAGACGAACATTTGTTTCTTCCCGACGGTTCCACGATGTTCGTTGTGGAATATAAACATAGTGGAACGATTTTCCGACTCGTGTATCCTCTTCCGAGTGGGCCGACGACATTCACAGCCGGTTGGTCGACCGTTCTAGACTTCCGGATAGAGGAGAGCGAGACGACTACAAACAGGGACAGACACGATATTACCAAGCCCGCGGCCGGTCGAGAAAATTCTTACGTGAGCTCAGGTTGGAAGACACTTACGATATCAATTGGCTAGAGTAGCAAGCCCTCGCGAATGCGCCATGCACAAACACGTACACATGTCACAACGATTTTCAATTGTACTGTAAATATAAAAATTGAGGCTGGGCGTTTTCACGTTTTGGTACTTTGTATTTTAGTTTTAATTGTTTAAAAATTTTTTCTCAATTTTATTCTATGTATCACACCAAACGTTCCTCTATTTCCGTAAACACGCAGTTGGCGTAATTCCAAAGCGTTGGGCGAAAACGGAGCGGTCGCGAAGTTGCTTCCTTTCTTTGGGTCTAATCGAACTGTCTCTTAACAGTAATGTGAAATTTTTTTTTTTGTCAATGGCTCTATCTTTGATTTAAAGAAAAAAATTGTTTTCCGTTTACTAAGAGATGTTTGTTGAATGTACACACCCATTTTGTTGTGCTCAACGGTGCTCGAACGATGTATTTACCGATAAATGATAAAGGACAATGGCATTGTGGAAGTATCGAAAAATAAGTGAGATATGTGTAGCGGTGAGGATTTAGTATTACGGATAGACAGCCGTGTGCCGGTAACGATTCCGAGGCGTGTGCGTAGAGCAGCCCGGTCGTCACAGAGTCTCGTTTCCTATCGTGGCTTTCTGTGCCTCGGACGCGTGACGCATGCTAACGAAGCTGGCGAAGCCGAGGCTCGGTGTTGATTGCGCAAGTGTTGACACTTTAACGAACGATAAGTCGTAGTCTAATAGTCGAGGAGTACGGAGACGGGGGAGGGGGGCGAAGGAAAAAAGCTAGAACGAGTGGGAGAGAGAAAGATCGGTATCTATTGACCGAGATCGTGGCCCCGGTAGCCTCGCCAATAGCTAGTAGCCAATTGTATCGCACATTCTCGCCGACTTCGCGAGCGAGAAACGTGTCGACCATGCCACACGTAAGACTGTTCATTAGAGGCATTCCCGCGTTGTACAGCCGGTCACCGTCAACAAAATCAAAGCATGCACTGCGATTGCCGAGCCGGGAACTAGTTATGCGCTCAAGGATACTTGCGGTTATGATTCAGCCCTTCGAAGGAGTTGATACTCGATGAGGTGTACGTGTAAAATTATAAATACAGCGCGATAAACCCCTTGATATATCGAGAAAAAATCCGCGTCACGAAGCGTATGCCCGAAGGACACTGTTACCGTTTCAATGTGTCCCTTGAATTATTTCTTTACATCGGGAATAAACGTGTCGATACGATGAAGTTTCTCAGTTTACCGATTAATTTGCTATATTATCGTAGTTTCCGACGAACCAAAGACCGCGCGCGACTGTCCACCACACGTTCGAAAATACATCGCGACTTACTCGGCTGTGAGTGTGGCTCCGGAGTCCGTGAGGGATTCCGGTTGCTGGCCATCGTGAGGGTATATGTGATACCGATGCCTGTGCGTATGGGTGTAGGTACGCTGCGCGACGGTCGGCGGACTCGCCGTTCCCTGCGAGGGCGAATCGGCTGGCATCAAGTTGTAAGGCTGATAGAGCAGCTGCGGCTGGTGGGCCGCGGCAGCGGTAGCCTGACTCGCGACACCGACACCGGTGATGTTCGCTACACCTCCGCCGCTGATGTTGCTTCCAGCGGCGGAGCCGCTAGCGCCTCCGGCCCCGTCGTTTCCCGTCAGCAGCGGTTGGGTCTGGCCCTGGGAATGGGGATGCGGGTTACCCTGCGTGGCAGTCTGCGGACTCGCCGGAAGAACCGCCATTGTCGCCGCGCCTCCTAGCACCGGTGGCATCCTTGAGTCGAGTTCCTCGAGGCAGCCTCTCCAAATGATCTTTTCATAGTTCCTCTTATTCTTATTATTTTTATTGTTGTTATGATTATTATTATTGTTATTATTGTTTATAAATTCATAAATCCAACGCTTTAGCCGGGTCGGCGAAGACTCGGCGCATAATTCTTCGACGACACAGAAGTTGGTCAGCAGCTGGGATTTAAAAAAATTGTGATCGTCGATGCCCAAATCGAGCGTATGTAATTCTTCGGATTAAATGTCTATGTTACATAAAGTCTCCTTTGTCGACGGGAAGACGGGTTTACGGGGTTCGCCCGAGTAAACCGCTCGGTAGTTGCAATTCCGATGGCGAATGCAGATATCCTCGAGGGCGCACGAGTAGGGACGACGACTCGGCAGAGCCACGGCCGAGAATAGCCGAACGTGCACGAAGCGCCACGAATCGCGCGCGCGGTTAGCTGGCAAGCTTCGCCGATCGAGCAACAATGGTGATCCTTCTCTCTTTCGCGCACTCGCTTGTCCCGTGGCCGACGCACACACTTTCTTCTCGTGGTTCGGCTCTCTTTTTCTCTCTCGCTATCTCCTTGTCGCCTCTCCTGCGCTCCTCTCTCTGGTACTCTCTCGAGCACCGTCGTCGCTCTCTGCTATCTTACTCCTAAAAGGCCAACGACCTCAGGAGGCCTCCGCTCGATTTCGTTGTCTTTCAGATATCTCGGATCTTCGACATCCTTCCTGACGGCATTAACGATTATTTCGAACAGCTCGCCGCAGGGCCAGTGACTTTTGCACGGGTCAGTGAAATCTCTCTTGTTGTTGTTCTTCTTTTTTTTTTTTTTTTTTTCGAGCTACGGACCAAATCAGTGAAAAGTTTGATCGGTCCCTCGAGAGCAGCCAACATTCACGAGCACCCGTATCACCGGATCATCGCTCACTTGCCCGGTTACCTGCTCACTCTGTCACTCCCCCTCTGTCCCGCTTTGCCGTGCGCGGTAACAGCTTCTTTTTCTTCCGCCGGAGTAACGGACTTTGAATCGTTGGCAGGACTGCGCAAAGCGAGGAGGCTGTCGCTCGGTGAGACAATGGGACGAACAATGGAGGGAGAGAGAAGAGCGGAAGAGCAGTCTCCTAACCCTCCTTGTTTCTTCTTTTCTTTCTTTCTTTCTTTTTTCTTCACCCACGAAATGGCTCTCATTCACCGTCGAGCGGCCGAGCTCAGTTCAAATTGAGTTCTCTTTATCTTCCTCACTTGGCGCTACGCGAGAGAAGCCACGGTAAGCAAGGGCGACGCGACGATCGATCGTTGGCTTTGCCCGTTCGCCTACCCGCTTGCTTACACGACTCGCTCGACTCGATTTGCCAATGTAATCTCGAGCTCATTTATTGATCCACAATCGTAGAAAAACAAGCACTTGGAAACTTCTCAGCCCACGACACACTTCATTCACAGTAACGCACTATATGTGTATACATATGTTGCATCGATGTGAAAAAAATAAACTCTCCACAGTACAGCTACGAAGATAATCCTCCATCTTTCAGTACGCTTGTATCCTTGGTTAATCCTCGGTTGCGTTAAATAACGGGAGCGAGGTCACAGGTAACTACGGGCGAGCGAGCGAGCGAGAGATAGAGAGAGCGAGACACACACACACGCACACACACACAATGTAGCCTCACGAGCACACGGGGACCGGTCTCGACTCTTTGAGAGAGAACACACACACGCACACGCACACACACACACACACGCGCGCGCGCGCGCCCACCCACACACACGAAGAGAGACGTACAGATAGCTGTACTATGCACGTGCCGATTTGTCGATTACGTGTATACAAAAAAAGGAAAAAATAAGCACAAACCCGATTCGTTCCGAACGGGGCACTCCACTTTAGCGTGCTATAATACACTTTTATGTAGAATGGTATGGTATAATATTATCTCTTCGCCGTAAGCGCATATACGGAGCGGCCAATCGTGCCGCTCGCGCGAGACAAAAGACCTTGGGGGTGTTGGCCGCACATTCGAGAATCCGCTGGCGAGCACTCAGCGATGATTTCTTCGTAGTGTTAATATTCACTCCGCGCTCTCGATATCCCTCTCACTCTCTCTCTCTCTCTGTCTCGACGAATATAACGTTAAATTCACACCGATTCCTCGACACTTTGCACTCTGTATCACAGGAATTTTATCATTAAAAAACACGAGATCGTTACGAAAATCCTTGCTCGTAGCTCGTTGTAAATTATTCCTTTGTTCGATCTTGTTTTTTTTTTTTTTGTAATAATAATTTTAAAAAATAAATAGGTCGTGTTCAAAGAGAGTCAGGGATGGAAACGGCGCTTTCACGTTGTAGTAGCGCGTTACCAAGCCGCGTCGAAGGCCGCTACTCTACTGCCGCAGCGAGGAGAACTCGACCCCCTCCACGCGTGCATTCGAGACTTGCTCCGCTCGCTCCCCGTCCCGTGCCGCTCGGCCCCTGCCGTTCGCCTCTCGAGGGCTCTCGCGCGCTCTCTTTGTCGATGATGGCTGTTCTCTCCTCTCCCTCTCCTTTGCCACACCGACACGGGGGACAGGGACAGCGGGTAGCAGCCAGCGTAGCCGCCGCTACCGCGGACCCCTTGCCTCTTCCGTTGGCGTGTCCTGGCGAGAGGAGAGCCTCGCAGAACCAGCGCATCGCTGCCGGAGAGAGAGACAGAGAGAGAGAGACAGAGAGAGAGAGAGAGAGAGAGAGAGAGACCCGTAAACCGCAGGCATCGGCGTCGTAGTCGTCGTGTACGCGCCATGACCGGCTTCTATACTCTTCGCTTCCCTGATCAACCTCCGTC
Source organism: Amblyteles armatorius (assembly GCA_933228735.2). Taxonomy (NCBI): domain Eukaryota; kingdom Metazoa; phylum Arthropoda; class Insecta; order Hymenoptera; family Ichneumonidae; genus Amblyteles; species Amblyteles armatorius. The sequence goes on along the minus strand of OW121695.1, from coordinate 9,510,675 downwards.
GCCCTCTTTCTATACTCCATCTCTCTGACTCTCCTTTCCCCTCCCCGCCCCAGCCCCCCTTCGTTCCCTCTCGCAGACTCGATCTCCGGATCTGCCCTCGCTACGGCTATTTCTCCGCTGGCTCACGACGCTCTCTCTCGCACTCCTTCGTTTCAACCGCCACGCTCCCTCTTACGTGCGAGAAACTCTTTCTCTCGCTATCTTGGCCGCCGCCGAACTCGTCTCCCTCCGCTCCCCGCCACCCTCTCCGCAGCCCACGCCGCTCCGCGCGTTTTACTCTCTGCTTCTCCTTCCCCCTTGGACTCCGTGACCGTACGCGACCGACAGACCTCGGCCAACTCAAACACGACTCGTGCAACTGCAAAAAAATACTCGGCGTCGTTCACGCACCTCTCTCGGTCTGTCTCTCGCCGTATCACCAGGTTCTCAACTATTCCCCGCTCCTCTCTCGGTCCGCCGGACTACAGCGAGGTCCACTCGCGTGTATAGACTCCGCTCGAATGCACGGTCATCATGACTTACAAGTATGTTACCGCAGGGATTATAGAGTGCACGACGGAAGAACTCGAGAGATATACCCGGCGAAAGCCGGCTCTCCACGACGGTACGTACAGGCTGTGGACTCGCGCACCTCTACGGATACACACGATACAAGTAGTTAAGTCATGACTACAGTACTGTATATCCGCGTTAAACTGGAGCGTATGTAACATATACTCGCTACGCTCGCTGGCATGTTCATGAGCGTATGTCCGAGAATAAGCGAATAAGAGAATAAACAAACAAAAAAAAGGCACTGCGCCTCTCCCTACTGGGTTATACATACGTGGTAAATGCGTGCGCATAAATGAACTCGTATCGTTCCGCAATGCACTTGCTTGAAAGTGAGCATCTATTATTGTTATTATTAATATATCCATCATAGAAGCTCAGCCTCGACGGGCATTCCTTACCGTCGCGGATCGAAGAAAGTATCGGAGAATTCTTACGCGCCTGTATAATTGCATAACAGCGCGGATGTGTACGTTTGGGTTATTAATGGGATGACTAATAGATGCGCTCGCGCGGCCCGGAAGGTTAGTCACTCCTTCGACGGTTTTAACTGCGAGTCCGCAACCTCCGAGAACTCGTGAACAAGAGTTACCGCAATATTTCTCCCTCTCAGTCTCCCCGTCTATTGATTCAAGGCGATAATCCTTCCAACCATGGTCAATTGACCGATCATTTACCATATTTACAGGCGAAGAATCGTGAGACATGCCGGTCGCCAGCGAGAGAAACGGAAACGCGATCGTTCGTTTTCGAGAAATTTCACGAACGAGCGGTGCGGCTGCCACTCGTTTCCAAGGCCATGATCGAGAGGGAACGGTGGCACTGGTAATGTACACAAAACGGATACGACTCCAGGCTGCAGTATTCTTCTTCATATTTTTATTTCTCTCTCCCATCTTACTCATTCTCTTGCTCGATCTTTCCTATGCTATTTATGTTATTGCTCGGCATATGATTATGCTAATTGCACATATACCATACACATTTGACGCGCCGAGCCATTGCCCCGATAAAATGTTTACGCCGCATAGTTATATATCTACAAAAACACCTTTTAGACCATAAACCAAAATTCCGATCTAATCGGTGGGAGAAAAAACAAACAAACAAAAAATGTAAATAAAAGATTGTGCGTTTGGTAATGCCCAAGTTCTACTTGGCATGCGCTCTAGACATCACTTTGACTTTGGGGTCAAACGGGTAACGGCCTTGAACGAGACCCAAAAAGCACGTGGCACGTCTCACTCTTTGTGGCGTTGTGCGTGTGTGCGTGCGTGCGTGCGTGCGTGCGTGCGTGCGTGCGCGCGTGCGTGCGTGCGTGCGCACTCTCCCGCATTTCAGCATCCATACATACATAATTTGTGTACAAACTATACGTGTAATACGTATAATACGTGTTTAAGCGAGCGTTGAGAAATCCATGAAGCGTCGGATACAGCGCCACGCGGTACTCCACCTTGCGTCGCTCGCGTGGAGTCGAACGAACGGCATGAGAGTCGTATTTGCACGGTTCCGTATCGATTGACATAGAGCTTGGTGTATATCCGCGATACACCTCCTTCGTGTATAAATCGGAACGAGTCGGGCGCTCGAACCACCAAGCGTGCAATCCTCGGGAGGGAGGTAATTCGAAAAGGAGCAACGGTGCTGCACGTCGCTCGAGGTTCAGCACGAACGGCGGTGGGGGCGTTCAAGTGAGGCGGAGAGGCCCGATGGACGGTTAAATCACGAGTTAAATGGTCGTTGGGATATCAACGGGGTTACTATTTTCGGAGCAAATTTATATATACGCTTATGCTCGCGGAATTTGTCTCGTATTGAAAATTTATTTATACCGATGTTTAAAAGCCCGAAGGGCGATCGGTGAGGGCAAAGAATGCGGGGCACGTGGGTGGAGGTCATACTTCGAGGTGCAAAGACACAGGAGATTTCCTTTCGTCGAATTTGGCACGGAACCCTGGCGCGCGGCGTGTTGTGTCTCTGCCAATAGCGGCAGAGGCAACGATGGCCGTACAGTCGTTCCGAGAAGCTCACTCGGAGCACGCTCGATACTCGATCTCGGGATGTTGTGGACAGCCTCGAGGGCGAAGAGAGCGAAAGAAAAAGTACCGAGTGCGAGGCCCGGAGAGCCCTCCGTCTTTCGACTTTCGACTCCGAAACCCGAGAGCCGCACCGACGGGGGCGCTTGGCGTGTGAATAGACCAACGTATGGACCGACCTCGGTCTCATAACATTCTTGGTTATGAATCGAGTTTTCGACTATTCACATAATCTTTGGTGATAATTGTTTCAAGAAGTTTGAACGTACCGTGTACCGAGACGAAATGAATTGTACGTTGTGGCACAAGAATAAAGTTCTACTACCATATTCCACTATATTACGATACACCGATAATGACAATTGCTGTTGCGTAATAATCGGAGTCAGCGCCTCGGCAGCGATTTTTCACTCGAACCGTCACTCAAGCGGAGAAGCGTAACCGTTTAATTGCGACTCAAAGCCGTTCCTTGACGGTTCCGGGAGTGCGACAAGTAATCTAATAATTGGTTGTACGATGATTCGAGCAAAAAAAAAAAACTCTATCGGTGAAAGTAGGGGGCATGAGTGAGTGACTAGCGTCTCGGGGTCCACTGAGAATTATGCATAATCTCTTGTATCAGCATAGTCGAAATAGTAGTGTACATAGTGCATGGTGCAGTGGCACCGTGGGGACTGTAAAGTCCGTGGGAATGCAGTGCACCGGTATGCGTGAGCTGAGCGATTCATCACAGATGCGCACACAACCGCACACAACGGCAGACTGACTCAACTTCGTCTCGTAGCCCCGCTATTATAACCCACTCGCCAGTCTCCCTTCCCCCACTCTCTCCCTACCGCTCATCGACGTGCCGGCGGTTTGGGTAGACGTACAGCGTGCGGGGCTCGGTGGAGCGTCGGTGGAGGCATGAGGTCACGTGGCAATGGCGGCCATCTTGCGAATAACGATCCAAGCATCTGCTCGCTCGTCGTCGCGGTGCGGCGCGATGCTGCACCATGCTGCCAGCGAGGAGAGCTTGTAAGCGAGCGACGAATCGAGTTCTATAACGTATACCTCCTATATGGGCGCTGACCTCGCTCCCCCGGTCGACGCGATCGAATCTTTTTAAACTTGCGACGAGTGGGCGTAGTACGAATAATACATAGAGAGTGGCGGGGTGCAAAGGGAAAGAAGTTGATAGTGATACAACGACGCCAAGCCACGACCAGTTCCAAATGATCTTGCCAACGTTTAATATAACGCCCACGCAATGGAACGTAATGATCGTTTACCTCACGCGCGCGTAGACGCTGCACGTAGAGAGTAACAGATACTCTTCGCACAAGACACGCGAATAAATGGCTACGAATGAAATATAACAATCGATCTTCATAGAATTAAAACACAATCACGATACGTGATCGAGAAAAATGATGGCTGACACACGGAAGAAATTGTTTATCGAACGACTAATTATCGCACTCGTTAAATACAGTGTCTGCGCGCTATTATATTGCGGAAATAATTATATCAGCGTGCGACAGCCATTTACCATCGAGTACAAAGGAATTTCATTAAATGCCAAGTCTAGCGACGACATGTTGTATATGCGATACAACCAAAAAAGCATACGAGTCAATACTACGCAGCCGAGTAAGGGTAACGCGTTTAGTCGTCGAGCAAAATATCGTAAAAGAGGGTATAGAAAGAGCGAACAAACGGGGAGACAGAATGAGATCTCCGCCTGGGTCTCAACCGAAATAGAAAAGAAACAATGAACGTGCGCCGACTGCGGCGCTCGGCTGAAGCAGCGTAACGGCCTGGTGTGAGTCGAATGGAATAAACAAGTGTAGCGCGAGCACCGAGCGGGCGAGTCTCGACGCAGCAGCTCGTTAAGGCATGACCTTTAGCGGCAGGGAACGTGGGAGGTTATAATACACTTAGCGCACGGTTTCGTTTATCGTTGATGTTGATGTCGTCGTCGTCGTCGTCGTTGGTACTGCTCGGGCCATATACTATGTGTACACAATCTTCTTGTGTGTGTACGCTGCAGGATGAATGCAGGTCGGCAAAGCGACTGCGTGCAGCGGACGGCACATACAGCGCGCGCGCGCGCGCGCGGGCGCGTGTGTGTGTGTGTGTACCGTGTGCACATCGTGCATAGCCGAGAGGACAGAAGACAACGTCGGACGGGAGGGGGGGGAGAGCGAGTTGGCAACTGGAATACCCTACGCTACGGTATCGCTTCTCTGTCTGGCGACGACTCGCAACTCGAGCAATTTCGAGACCAAGAGCGAGAGGGAGAAGGGGAACGGAGAGGGCACGATAGTATAATGGCGGCTGCGACGATGAGGGTGCGTCGTCGTCGGTTCTTGTCCGTCGGTGGAAGAGAGAGAGGTCCGAGACAGAGAGCCGAGCGCACCGGGAGGTCAAAGGCCTCCGGCTCGTTCGCTTCGTCCATGCAGCGCGCCAATGTGCATGAGTAACCACCGGCTGAGCCACTGCTGCACACTACCATCGGCCGCCTTCGCCTCGACGTCCTTCTGGCTTCTCACCCCCCTTCCTCCTTGCCCCCCCGCCCCCGGCCATTCTCTCCGTGCCATTCGTCGTCGATACATAATGTATTCCGCATGCAGAACGGCATTGCCGAGTCCGGGGACCGACGCACGGTCTCTGCCACGGTAGAGCGACCGAGAGGGAGGATACCCACACGTGCGTGCCCGCAGCGCTTGCACGTGTTCGTCGGTCTCGCTCTCGGGGCTTGGGGGCACTCTCGAGTGAAACTGCACGGTAGTACTCTCGGGCTGTAATGGTATATCCATCCGCATCGCTCGACACTGTTTGTCGCGTGTGTTGCTCGTACGGTAGTGTTGGGCTTCGGTGCACACAGGGTCGGCGGCGGGATGCGTTCGCCTGCCAGTTACCGGAGTGAGCCAGCGCGGGGCTGTGCGGTCGCAGTTTGTGCGCGTGTTGAACCATGCAGGAGCGGAGGGACGGAGAGAGAGAGGGAGAGAGCGCCGCCTCGGTAGCGAGCTTCGACCGTGCCTGTAGTAAATCGCCAGACGTAAATAGGCGGCCCGAAACGTATTACGTACACGCGCTTAGGTACAGCGTATTATGTACAGTAATATGCAGCGGGGATATGTGCGACAGCGATGTTTCGTTTCATATATATATATATATATGTATATATCTCGGCAGATTCTGCGCCCGGTTGATATGCATGGAGGGACATTCGAGCTCGTGGCTCTCGTATTAACGGGGAGAATACGGTGCGGGGAGATACATCGTTGAATCTTCTCGAGGATGCTCCAGATGCGTCCAGGTGTCCGAATGGCATTCTCTTTTTGTTACAGATGTACCGTACGTGATATTCGATTCGACTCGATGTTTCTGCGATAGTAATGGTGGGGAGATTCAACTCGATTTAGCGCTGCCCCGATGGATTTAAATTTCGACCAGGGTAAATGAATCGTGGGGTGGGGCGGAGAAGTGGCAGAATCATATTTGCCTCGTCTATTCGAGCGGGTCGTGTTAATCGATCGGTGAACCGAGACGGGTCGTCGATATCCGGTAGTTTCATTGCGATGAGCGTGCTCGAGGCGCCATTTTGGAAACGACCCGTAACATGGCGTATTTATATTAACAGGTACGAAGAGCGAGCGTGTGTTTCGTTCGCATAAAAATATCGATCGGGACTCGACCGGTCGAAAGGTGCCGGGTGTGTGTGTGTGCGTGTGTGCGTGCGTGTGCGTGTGTGTACTACCGTGTGTACTACCGTCGACCCAGTTTTTGTTCGCATATCGTACATCAACACTCGTGCATGTGTAACCACTCGAGTATACGGGCGTCCCCGCATCTGGTCACCGGGTGTATATTTTTGTGCATACGTTCTTAGTTTTTCCGTAAAATTTTTTTAGATTGCATGTGCGTTCGCCCAAACGCACGGTGACCACTTTATTCCGGGAAGAAAAATTCCCTGGCTTTCCCTGTATGTAATGTATTTTGTTAGCGTATCAATTGATATGCATTATTTTGTTTTTTCCTTTTATCCGACCGGTCTCTCCGTAAACCCATCAGTAGCGGGCTATAACGAAAAGGCCGTGCGCGAATTCGTTGACAATGAAGGAGAGAACGACGATAAGAGCTGAAATATTATTGCCGTCGTGTGCAGGTCCAACATCGTATACGTGTACATAATCACGTGAGAGGAGGCGGTGCGCAGCGCCGTCGAGTTACGAACGATCTCTCTCGAGCGGCGAGCGTGCAAGCGGGACATTCCGAAGTGTGTACGCGCGATAAGCACAGCGCTTCCAGCGTCAGCGGAGTTGCAGGCGATAAGCCGCTGGCGTACAGACACGACGCGGGTGCCGAGCGTGAGCCGAGAACAACAGACGCGCAGACGAGTGGTATGATAAATAATACGTACATCTATACCGCCCGAGTAAGAACGTTGCGACCAGTATAACGGGTATATGCAACCGAGGTCGAAATTGCCGCGGTTTTTTGCATGCACGATAACGATAAAAAGAAAAAAAAAGAAGCAACAAATTTTGTAAGCTTTATTTTAGCGTGAGGTACGGGAGAATGAGGAATGCAGGCTTCTACCAGAGTTTAAATAACGCCAACAGAGCCATGCTCTCGTGACTATGTGCAAGGTCAGCTGTGCCAGCTCGAACGAAGTTGAATATACAATGGCCTACACCCCTGGAACCCGGAAAGGGAATGGGGCCGAAGAAAACGAAATCGAGAGGGATAAGCGGACCAAGAGTTCGGGTGGTTGGTCGAACGAGAGTGGAACCGGGCCATCGTACCGCCATGCCGGAGAGAGAAATAGAATTCGAGCTTGGCATGGTGAGCGGATCCCGGAGACGGGGGTGGCTCGAGGACTCACTCGCTTTCCTCTCTCCCTCCCCGCTTACACACGCCAATTCCTCCGGTACGATAGTTTTTTTTTTTTTGTATCCACCGACTGATCGCTACGTGCGTCCATACAGAAAAACCACACGGACAGGACGACCGCTGTTTTCGAGGCGTCCGTGCACTCGACTTGTACCTGCTACTCAATCCCCAGCCTCGGCAGATGTTGCGGGAGCTCAGCCCCCCAAACGACGACCGGTCCTTTCGTTCGGCCTCTCTCTCATTCCGACGGCCCTCGCACGAAAATTCTTGCCCATTCTCGTGGTACACTGTACACTGGCTGTCTCCTCTCTCGCTGTACGTGCAGTCACGAATATCGATACACGATAGGAGCAAATAAAAGAGTTGGCTCTTTTGTTACGCGCAGCATCGATGGCGCTGATGGCGCAAACGGTTGTCATTCGAGGCTGGCCGAATCCGTGTTTCAACGATGCACCGTTGCAAGTCGAACGGTTAATCAAGAATATACCAATCAGACACGAAGAGCATGCTGCGCGGCTCGGTAAAAAATGTTCCCACCATCTCCAGAGGCCGTGGACGCAAAGCTTTTTCACTGCCGATACTCCCGTCGTTCGGATGGTTTATTTACACGTATCATCGATTCTCGCTCGGTACGAAGTACACGGTCCGTGTAGGCTCGAGGTATACGCTGTTGTATCCCATATAGCTACGCAGGGGGAAACGAGCGAGTCTTGCAGAACGCGTTTAGCCGATGTTAAAAAACGCTTCGACGTCGAGAGCAACAGGGAGTCGGGAAGGTGCGAGCGGTCTCGCGGCAATATACTATAGTATGGTACTCGAACGTTATACCGCATGGCAGCGTGAGAGCGAGCGAGAACGCCACGAGTACGGGAAAAATAAAGAATGAGGCCAACCGACCGAGCGGGCAGCAGGCTCGGGATGTGGTAGTCTGGAGAGACGGAGAAGGCGCGCGGAGAGACGCTGACGGGGTTGCGCAAGCGAGTACGAATCTGCACAGACCGGCAGCGTGTACACCAGCGACTTCGAGATTCAGGTTCTCCCGTTGAGTCTGTGTATTGGCACGAATGGCAAACGCGTATAAAACCCGGCACAGTCTGTACCGCCGACAGAAACGTTTATTTTTCTGGGAAATTTCTCTCTCTCCGCTCTTTTCTAACCTCGCTTAAATCACCGGTATTATTATTTCTCAGTCAGTCAGTCAGTCGCTCTACCACTTTATTTTTCCTTTACTTTCTCATTTCGGTCGTCGCCGAAGTTAAACCCGGGCGCCGTCGTGTCTCGCTCTCTTTATCTCCGAGTCAGAAAAAAACGTCGCGACAGTGACTTATCGAATCTTTTACCGGAGAGGCAGTTTCATGTAACCTCGAAGAGTCAATGAAATATTTCGCCTTTATATTTACCCTAGGCTCTCGCGTACGAAGCCCGCGCGTCCCCCTGTGAACTTATCGTTTCGTTACTATGTATTTTCGCCACGGACGATAGGCGGGATGAGGGCGCAAAAAAAAAAAAAAAAAAACGAGGCGCATTCGTCCGTTTGCCTTCGTAAATCCTGCAAGAGTCTAACGACAGTTTTACTTGGCGTAAACGTCGTGTAAACGAGTTGAAAAAAAAATCTTTTCGACTGATATGTACTGGAGGGATGTTTTTTATAAACAAAAATGTAAAAAACCGGGTTTTTACCAACTCGCGTCACTCATGCTGACACGCCTACGGGAAGAAAGACGCGCGGGCCTTTGGGTTCTCGAGCTGGTTCCTCGGCATCCGGAGAGAACTCCGCGCCCGAGCGATCGATGAAACGTGCCGGGAATAGCGAGAGAGAATCGATGATTCGGGCATCTCTCCCGTGGCACTGACACTCCGTGAACCGATATACATGGAGAGAAGCGAATTCGAATCGATCGACGAAACCGCGAATATATTTCCTGTCGGACAAGAGGAGACGACGAGGAAGCGAGAGAGGGGCGAAGCAGGAAGCCGGTTCTCCGCCTCCGGTAGCGGACGTTACGTTATGTCCCACACCTATTACAAAGAGGCTCGAATCTTTTCGTCGATTAAATTCAAGCCGACGAAGAGAATTTCGCAAACAAATCGGAGAGTTCGTTCTATACGCGAGATAATACTACGCTCGTCTTACGTACAGCAATACTTCGCATACTGATAAGTAGTTTGAAAAGTAAAAATAAAAAATGACGTATATGACCCAGATGAACGGCGACTCGGGATGGTTTGTGCTCCCTAGCCATTGGCATCGCATCGGGACGCTTGCCTGCCTTGGCTGCCCTCCTAGCCACGTCCGCTTTCAACGCGAGAACCCGAGATCGAGTTCTTGTATAAACGAATCACATGCTACGGAGCAGGTATGCTATCTCGAAGAAAATCGTTCCGGACTGACCCTCGGGAGCTGACTCACGGGAACTTGAGCAGCACCGACCGGCCCCGAGCAACAGCACCGGCAGCAGCAGGCTCGCAGCGAAATCCGGCAAAACTAGGGTTCCCGACTCGATATCTTCTCTCCAGGCTGTTAGGCGGGTTTCTTGCGCCTCCGGCCTGACTCGAGGGGGCAGCTCGATCCTCGCCGCTCCGAGGGAGATAGAGAGACTGAATACCCGGAGCCTCCGGATTCCGTTCGCTCGGGAATCGGAGGGACGTAGGAAACACGTTCGCGGTAAAGGTCAGGTTCACGGAACGTTCTGTACGATTATCTCTTGCCCTCATAATCGCGCATGGATGATCGAGGCCCGCGTTCTTAATCGTTACTCGCCATTTGGGTTTCGCTACGCCTCAAGAATTTTCGTACATTTATCCGACCAAACGATCGAATCGTACATCTTTCCGGCATTTTCTCCCGTTCTCTCTGTGCATCCTTATCCCTGTCTCCTCCTCTCCGTCTCATCCCGGTCAGTCTGCCGGGTACCTGGACTCGCCAGGACGAAGATAAAGGACACGGAGAATAACTCCCGCTGTATATCGGCAGGGTGGATAAAGAAGGCGCGGGGTGAGAGGGGGGCGAGAGGGAAGGGAGAAGCCGGTCGTGGTTGTTGAATAAACCGGTTCGACAGGTTCAGCTTCCATTTACCTGACCATGTAGCGCCTCTCCCGTAGCCCCTAACCTTCTCTCTCTCTCTATCTCTATCTCTCTCTGTCTGTGGTTATGTATTATGTATAAGTAGTATTTCAAACTCTCCCCGTCTCCGATCCTTTCGCTCGATTCCTCTCCCCCCCCCCCTCCCCCCTCTCCCTCCTTCCCTCTCTTTTTCTCTCACACACACACACACCTCTTTGTACAATGCAACGTGAAACGCATAACTACGCGTCACGTATCCGGCCCTGAGGCGCGCGGACGCACGCAGCCTTCTCTCCCGTTCCCCGGCAAAACGCGGGACGGTAAGACTGGTTCGAGCACTATTCATCGACGAAGACGAACAAGAGAATTGAATACAAAAAAAAAAAGAAAAGGCAAACCAATAAAAAAATTAACGATTTAAAAAAAATGGAACGAGTCGATGGACGCTGCGGTGTAGAGCAGGTACAGTACTATGTCCGCGCATCGCTCAAAGGGATGATGAAAGTGCGCACGTCGGACCGCGAGACTACCGCGGATTAAACTACACGCCTGCTGTAACCTCCGAGAACTGGTAAATAAGATCCTTTTCTATCGTTCACGGTAATCTTTTCGTGTCTCGCAATTTTTTTTAGTTTTTTTTTCTTAGAAGTTGTCTCGATCGAGACTTTGCGAGTTGGCAAAGTCACTGATATAACTTAACGGTAATTTCGCAACATCAGTCGATTGGCACGTGCCGACGCGAGATTCGTCGCTGGCTTCTTACGATTTTTATGTTGGACGATTTTGATCGTGACCTTGACTTTATCGACGAAACGATTATCGCCAATATTTTGAGACGAAGAATAAAGCAAGGGGTATATTCTCCGTCGTCCTACATTTCCACGGGCTCATTGTCAGTCGATGGAAGAGAGTGCAATATAGCGAGAAGGAGCCCGATAACTCTCTTCCGAGAAACGACGCGAGCGCGAGCTTCTCGGAGGTATCGTGCCTTCTCGAAACCCGAAGAGCAGGCCGAGTGGTTTTGCTCGCTCGCGCATTCTGAAGAAACGCGATACGACGCTACCTCGCACCGTTCCACGATACACGTGGACAGCGTCGAGTCGAGCGCTGAGTAAAGAAAAAAAAAAAAAAAAATTTGCCGAGACAGAGAGGTACTCTAAAATTCGAAACGGCTAAGAGTCGATTAACTCCGCCGCATAATGGGCGTTGTTTGCTTATAAATAGACTCGATAATCGATGACGAGGCTGGTGGAGAACGATTCGAGACTCGTGTACCAGCACGGCACTGTAGTCTCCCAACGGCCGCAATGCGATTCCGCCAATTGGTATTCAAGCCGAAGCGAGCCGAGGCATTCCACGCGAGCTGCACAAAGCGTTGGTGGGCGAGGGGAATAAATATCTGGATTAAGATCTACAGCATTGGAAAAGCATTGAATTTCGAGTGAGCGCGCTTGTGTGTTGGACGGCGAGATTCAGAGTCGCCGATGACGGCGACGCGAGTGGACGGGAGAGAACGGTAGAGGCGCTTCGCGGGTTCTCCGCCATGCTCGCATACGGGATCGTGCCTCGTTCGCGAGCGACGAGTCGTGCGCTCTCCAAGCTCTTCCCGCGGTGCACGAGAACGAGCTTCGCAGTGGAAGATTCTCGTAGAATAGCGGGTCGATAGCCGCAATGTGAGGAGTGCAGATAGAGCCACGGGCTAGTCAGCCAGGTGGTGTAGCGGTATACACGCCGAAGCGGCGTGGGTCAATGCCTACCGGCTACACCACGCCGAGTTCGAATGGCTTCCGCCGCGATATCGACATTTCCAACTGTCTTTTGTGCATACACAATTGTTGCCAGTGCACGGCGACAAATTCATCTTTCCGAGAGGAGCTTGGGACAACGAAAGAAGTGGCGCGACCTACGTGACCACGATTGTTACGTTAGTATGTGAATGCACGGAAACGAACATTCGCTCGCTGGGCGAGCGAATCGTTCGAACGCGCAGACCCATTCCATTTGGCTCGACCACGGAGACACCCAACACTGTTACTCTCTCCGCCCGTACCGGCGAGAATTATTACGTGCAAGGTAAAACGAAACGGTCCATAAACCACGCGAGCAATTCGCCTTCTCCCTGCGTCTCCTCCTCCTCCTCCTCGTGCCTCATCCTTCTTTCGTACTCCCAGCGGCGTCTCGCACGGGAATCGCATAAAGCATGCAACAAAATTCTCTCGGGCCACGGAGTAACAGAACCCGTAGGAACATTGGCGTGGGAACAATCTCGTTACGCATATCTTCGACTCATTTTCAATTATTAATTCGGTAAAATTGTATTTTAATTGTTTCTCGATTATCGATCGCTATGAACGCCATATAGTTTGCAAATTATTATTTATATTATATTATGTTGTGTTATGTTATTGTTATTGCAGCCTGTGGATACAGAAAATACGCATTCTGGCTTTTTGTCACCCGATATTAAGAGATGCTCGTTCTCGGATATTCGGCTGTCGACGCCTCTGGGCCGCAGTTGGACCGGAGCTAAAGCGGCGCAGCGTATCTAAGCGCGCGCGTAAGCGAAAAATAAAGCAACGCCGGTTAACGTTTGATCCGCCAGGAATGTCGATAAGCGGCCGAGCACTCGCCCGCCGAAGAGATCGAGCGAGAGCACGGGAGAGAGAGTATGTATGGCGCTGGATCTATTTTTACACTAATTTACGAGCGAGCCAAGGCGCACTCGGATATAAATATAATGAGCGGATATATTTGCGACGGACGAGTTTCGCGTGCATCCCGTCCACCTGGCGTGGCTTGTCAAAGCTCTCGAGCTCGACGCTGTTTAACTACGAGACAGAGAGAGCGTAAGAGAGTGCGCGGTCAGTCGGCATATAAAAAAGAAGAAGACAAGTATATCTCTTGGCGCACGCAATCCTCGGTGCGTCGTACTCGGCTGAATGCACACTCGCTACGTACAACTCATGGCTTCTACGAATCGAGCAACTTTTTAGAGAACAATTTATGCTCGAGCGTGAAAGACGTTAATCGGATTCGATTCAAGTATCGAAGTTCCGTATTCCATTTGACGGTAGATCTCCGGTTGAAAAAATAAAAAAATTTCATGTTTCACTCTCGAAAGTGATTCATAAATAGGAGTTGACGCACTCTCCTTGTCGAGTAAAAAACACACGCACATACACACACGTACAGCGACAAGAGTAATTACGAACCGGCAGCAATGACTCATTGCTGGGTTGAAGACCTTTATGATCCGCGCTAATGGCTACGTGCGCTAGAGCACTACCCGGCTCTCCCTCGGCTGCCGCGAGAGTTTCTCGGCCCGGGTCACGGAGCTTGTGAGAGTGAGGACTCGTGTATACGGTCCGGGACAGACACACTGAAATTCTCGAGGCACGCTTTATTGCCCTCGTGGAAACGCGATACATGCAACAAGAGGAAAAGGGAATCGAGCGCATGCGCACACGTACATACCCGCAATACCGGCTCTCGGTATAACACTGTAGTTATGCGATATATCATGCGCTCGTTTCTCGAGCCTCGACCTAGACAACCTTCGACTTGCCCGAGACTCTCCGTACGTACTTCCTAGACTCTGATTACTTTGAATACAATTAATAAATCATTGGAATTTACTGTAATTTCGGCTGAATGACACTGTCAACAAAGTTCGTAGGCACGTATGGAGCTCTGTGTGTGTGTGTGTGTGTGTGTATGTATGGAATGAAAATGATTGTTCCAGAGAGTCGCTTCGAGAAAACTTGTCCCACGCACCTGCCCCGCCGCTCGACACCTGTTAACTCGGAATGCCATCTCACCGGTTTTTCCATAATTCGTTTTGATCGGGTTGTCGAGATCGGTGAAAAAAAAAAAAAGACACGTCATATATGTCGACCGAAGCGCTCATTTGATATCGCTCTATCGATATACTTGGAAATTATTATAATAGAGTCCGGTCTATGCAATCGATACCTACGTGTAAAACAAGTATACATAGTGATATTCGGACGGTTCGAGCACCCTTATCGGAAATAATCGATATACCGCGACTCTCTCGTATACAACAACAACATAGTTCGTGTCTGTGAATAAAAAATAAAATTGGACTGACCGAAGCATCCTCTCGTGTCGATCCCTCTCGAGAAGTTCCTCGGGGCCCGATTGAGCCGGTGCGAGGAGTCCGTGAGGCAGAGGCGGGTATCTCGGTGGTCTCCAGAGGATTTCCGTCGCGACGGATGGATGGTGATGTCCGATAGGTGTTCCGGAGGCCGGGCCGCCCTGGTAGCCGAGGGTCGTCGTGGATGCGGTTCCCGTCGACGTCGAGGACGGTGGCACCTGGGCCGGATGAGCCTGGGGATGGGCCATGAGTAAAGAGGTGTGCTGGACGCTCTGCACGTGCCAGACACGGGCAGGTGTGGCCGGGACCGCCGCGGCGACCGCGGCAGCCGAATAATTGGCCGAAGAGGACGAAGACGAGGACGAGCAGGAAGAAGAGGAAGAGGCCGGTGCGCTCGAGGGTGCGACAGCGGTCGTGAGCTCCTCGGCGCTCAGCGCCGAGCTCCGGCTGCCGCTTCTCTCGTCTCCCGAGCCCGCACTCCTCAGGGAGCTTACCCCGCTGTCGGAGCCGCTGTCCCCGTAAGTCGTCGTCGTCGTCGTCGGGGCTGAGACCGTTCCCGAGTTCCGCGAAGACCCAGTGCAGGCTGCGTTAACGAGGCCCCCGATACCGAGAACGAGACCCCCGGTACCGGTGCTCCCGCCGCCGAGTGGACCGCCTCCCGACAAGAGAATCCCGCTGCCAGATCCACCGGATATCCCGAGGACGTTTCCTCCCGCGCCGATAGATGCAGAACCAGGCAATAACCCACCAACGGCTCCGGCCTCCACCTCCATGAGGTGGCCGGCCTCATCGCCACAGCGCGTTTGTATTATCGGATGCGAGTCTCGCCGATTGTTTCCCGACGAGGAGACGCTCACATCGCCGAGGTGGCTTGGATTCGTCACGTGGTGAATGTGCTGCTGGAGATGGTGGGGGCTCCCGGTAGCCGAGAGACGCTGAAGATGGTGATGGTGATGCGGATGCTGGATCACCGGACTGCCGCTCGAGGAGTAACGCTGCTGCTGGCTGTGGTGATAATGGAACTTTTGATGCTGCTGATGCGGTTGCTGCTGGTATCGATGCTGCTGATGCTGAGCCGTCACCGCCGTTGCCAGCTGGGACGGAGCTGGCTTGTTCAGCCTCTCGGACAGTATAACCGGGCTCTCGTTGTGCCGGTTGCGTTCCTGCTCTTCGTGAAGCAGGCTCTGCCTCCCCGGCCCACCGCTCAGCGGACTCAATCTCTCCAGCACGGAGCCGTCCTGACTGCTCGACTCTATAAACTCGACGACCGACTCGACACTGGCCGCTCGCTGGGCTTCGACGCCGCCCCCGATTATCACGCTCGGGATCCTCGAGACCGCGTCGTTCGCACCTTCCTCGCTCACTTTGCGGGCAGTCTCGATGGCGGGCGCTGGATTCCTCTTCTCAGCCCCACTGCCGTACGTGTAAGATTGTACAGATATGGCGATCCTCGAGACTTCCTCCTCGACCGTCCCGTCGACGTCCTTTTCAAACGGTGACCTTTTTTTCCGCTCAGTCTCGCCGTCCCCGGAGTCCTCGCTTCGCGCTTCGCCGTCGTTTCGAGCAGCTATCTGGACCCTACAATTGTGCCCTTTTCTCCTGTCCTTGGCCGGGAGTCTCAACGTTCGCGGAGCACCGACGACGATCTCGTGTCCAATTTTTTCATTATTCTCATCGACGCTCGGGGATTCGATTCTACCGACTCCATTCACGAGTGGGCTCGCCTGGCGAACGGGACGATTCGTCGATCTCTCTGAGGTTCGCGGCTGATCATCGGGTTCGGACGATCGGTATTTGTCCGGAGGCGGCGGTGGTTCTGGCTCTCGATCTCTTTCCCTCGACTCGCTCTCCTCCTCCTCCTCCTCCTCGAGGGCCCTCGATTCCTCCGATCTTCTCGGCAATCTACTCGCGAACCTCTCCTCCGCTTCCTCTTTATTCTCTCGTTCTGTTTTTGCTGTTGCCGCTGCTACCGGTGTCGCTTCCGGTCCAGCGGTTTCCTCGCTAATGACTACGCGGCACTTGCGGTCCGATCTCAAACGTCTCGTCGTACTCGTCGTCTTTAGCCTCTTTATGAGGGGATCCGGACGCTCCTCATTGCCGTGGCGGGTCGAAGCTCGCTCGACCTCTTCGTCGAGCTGTCCCTCCCGGGTCGCCTCCTCGTCCTCGGGCTCCGACCGACTCTCCAAGCGCTCGGAATCCTTTACCACCGATTTTCCTCGACTCAGACGATCGTTATCGACATCGCCATCGCCATCGACATCGACATCATCGTCCTCCTCTTCCTCCTCCTCCTCCTCCTCCGCCTCCTCCGCCTCCTCCTCCCGGTCGTCCTCGTTGCTCCGCTCACGATTTCTTCCCTCGTTAACGGGCCTCGTCGATCTTCGGTTGCTGTTCCTCGCTACTGGTCGCCGCGAATTTGCTTCGACGCCGGTAGTGCTCTTCGGGCCAGCCGCGCCGGCTCGACGGCGAAGCTTCGAGAGACCGCTGCTTCCCGATGCGTTATTCGCCTCCTCCAGCACCGGCCTCGGCGCTCTGTTGCCCGGTCTCCCCGTCGGTGGACCCTTGTTTTCGCGGTCCTCCTGCCTCGACGACAACGAGCCCTCCTCCCCGCTAACCGGGGTGCTTGCCTTGTTATTGTCACGGAGAGTCTCCTCGTTCACGCGTACTCGACGGTTGTTTCTCGCGCCTGCTTTCTCTGAAACACAAAACAACGCATTCTTCTTTATTGTACTTTGTATGTAATGATCATTGTTTTTCAATAATAGTGTCGTATCATAGTCGGACAATTCAGAGGAACGAGAGAGCGGTTTGTACCATCCTCCCGCTGATTTTTTTTTTTTTTTTTCGCCGCCAGTGCCAACAGAAATTATGATCGGTGTATGTACGGAATACACGCGAGAAGCTCCAAGTGTCGTACGGGCTATGAAACGGAGAAGCAAAGCGGAGAAGGAGAGGGATTTATCGCTTAGGATTTACTGTTATTACCGCGCCACGGTAGGGAGAACCGGTTTCACTCGGGGGAACTCGAGGGCGAACCGGGCAACGGGGCGAGCAACCTCGTTGCCAGGGCCACGCCGGGCTCCTGGAGCAGCCTGGAGTCTCCCTCGCTCTCCCGTATACTGCAGTGAAACTCGACGACGACGACGACGACGACGACGCGTGGCAATCACGTGGTAAACGAATCGATGATGCACGTCTCGAAGAAAAATCTTTCTCGAACGTCAAAACTACTGTGGCTCCTGAAAGACTTGGCTCGCAATGCTTTCCAGTGCCCGAGACTGCGACGAGGGAAGGATGGAGTTAGCCGCGTTGTTTCTCCACTCAGGATGGAACACAGATTTTTGGTTTTTCTTTTCTGAACCGTAGAGCTCCTGTATGATCATCGTCGGAGTGGAAGCTTCATTGACCCGTCCCCGGAAGTCTCGGAAAACACAACGGGATCGATTAATTTCATCTAAATTTCGGGTATGAAATGAACACGATGGTTTGGACATTTAAAAAAAATTATGATTTTGTGAAAAAATTTGAACGGTGCTGTGTGGTTCAATATTATTTATCGCGGTGAGCACCGTCGAAACATAAATGCGTATCTTTGCGCAAGCACACACACACACACACGCGCGCACGCACGCACGCACGCGAGGACGGCTTTGTCACTCGTAAAAATGGGCGTAATTATCGCGTTTGGTATCTCCCGTCTCGCAAGAACATCGGCAGCAGCGGAGCGCGTCACATCCGGTCACTGACCATTCAATAGTCACTGGCCTCGTCCGCGGAGACGTCGTCGTTGGGGGGGGGGGAGTAATAAATAATTCAACCCAGCAGATCCCGGCCCTTGCCAACAGAAACGATCGCTCTACGGCCAGACATCTCTCTCAAGGCTCGTCGTTATTCCTGCCTCGTCTTCGTCGTCTATTTCTATTGAATTTCGCTGTTCAAAAAACGCCTGGATTTGTTCTGCTTTAACACGGTGGCCATTAAAAACGGTTGAAAAATTTCCTCGAATTTTGTCCGATATATTGATTTTCAGGACTGTCGGATCGCCAGATTAAAAAACGTGTCTATGTCGTCCTGTATTACTCTGTCTGTATCGCGGATGAGAAGGACGATGCACAGGATACGGCGAATGAGACGAAGGATGCAACGAACGAGATGAGAGGAGCGGAGAACAGAAAAAGTAAAAAGGCACCGGGATCGGCACTCCTTCGATCGAGGTAATGATGACCGTCGACGGGAGACCCCGACCGTTCGTATTACACACTGGCAGCCAAGTCCCGTCGTCACTCGACTCGCCTTGCTCCGGGCAGCCCCGCGGGCTTTTCAAGCCTCAAAGATTGCGGGGTTAAGTGGCGGAAGAGCAGCCGGGAGAAAGGAGTGAGTCATCGGATGTAGTATTATGCTCTACCTATTTCAGTTCTCCTCTCGAAGGTGGGTCGAGGGAGTCTCCCGAGCGAGGCAGAGACACTGTATCGATATCTCGAGTAAGATACTGTTAAGAGCTGAGCCGGCGAGCTTGGCCAAGTCACGACTTTCTCATTGCTCAGGACTCATCGAGGGGCCCCAATACTAGGAGTCTCAATCGCAAAACAATTCAAGGTATAGAGTTACTTTATTACTTCTAATTGTATAGAAATAAAATCACAAAATTGATCAGAGAATTTCAAAATTGGCAAGGAAAAAAGATGAGGTGACCGAATAATTGACAAATGAAAAAAAAATAGTTATTTAGAAAGTCTCGATTTTATGCACGAAAAATCGTATTTTTGGTATTTAAATGAAAAATATTGGGTTTGGAGCAAAATGAACGTCACGTTCGTGATCAAGGGGCCGCAATCTTTCGATAAAGTGACCATTCGGGGTTTGAATTTTCAGGGGATATGCGGTTCGGACATTACTCTTTTCGGGGGATAACCGGTCGTGGGCTATGCCATCCTATCCTGGGTGTATCGTTTTAGCTAACTACAGTTGTTTATCGCGGTTGCGTTACTACCAAGATACAACGCAGAACGGACTCCTATCTATGTACGATAGTATTGTATTGGCGACGTATATTTTTCGTGCACCTTGAGTACACTCGGAGATATATCGTAACGTCTCTCTAGCTTTTGAATGCATGTGGGTACAGTGGATACGTATGCTCGAAGCCACTTGAGCGGAAAACGTGGTAAAACAACTACCCACACAGCAGTCGCTACTTCGCGCCCACCGTACAACCTGTTATTTTTTTCCATTCACCAACTCTCCTCGTTCACATAGCTTCGCGAACCAAAGTCGTATTACCCAATAATCGGTCGGTTCGACAATATCGACTCTACGGCACCATAGGGTCAAAAATTGAACCGAAAATGTGCCCCCATTAATATTCATAACTCGTCATTGAGGCACACCAGGGTCAAGACCGATATAAACATGCAGCGTGTATGTATGGGTGAGAGAGGACTAAGACGTACTCCTTATACTTTGAAGAGTCATCTCGATAGAGAATTTGCCATGAAATAATCAGTCCTCGAAGGACGGGACTAACTTCTCCTAGCAGACAGTCGCATATGAATAGGAAAGAGCGTGTTGCATTTCGGGTGGGGAAATAGTGGTTTGACCGACGAGTTCCCCCTTTTGTACCCTTTTCTCATATTTTACTTTGCTCGCGCGACGCCGCTGAAACTCTTCAACATCGCCTTCGCTCGATCCCTCTGCTAACTTTTTCCCCTTTCGTCCAACTATCGATCCACCGAGCTCGCTATTTTTCTTTTTACCCTTTTTACCCTCTCATACAGGTTCCGGCTGAACAACAGCATCATCGGGCAAGAGACGTTGCGAGGTGGTCGAGGAGGAGAGTTGCCCAACTGGACGAACTTTCGTGTCTGTCTCCCGAGCTCCGAAACTACCGACTCTTTCCCAGACGGAGTTCCAAGGCCGGTCGCAAACTCCGAGTCCCCGTGGGGATGAGGGGCGGCGGCAGGCCAGAGCAGCGCTTTCCCAAGTTGAGCTGTTCATGCGGCTCAACTTGGAATGTGGATATAATCGATGGAAGCAAAATTGGATGTGCCGGTTCAATTTTCATATTTTTCAACAGTCCTCATAATGCATATATTTCCGCGATACAAGGATATCATTTTGTTTACTTCAATTGTTTAACATTTTTTAAATTTCATTTGAGGTTGACGAGGGGATAGCACGAACGAAATAAAACAACGTAGATATTAGGAATAATGCAGCGAGAGGAGCCTGATATGAGAATCCATTTTTTTAAAACACTAACTTGCAGAGTTGCGGCCAAGGAAGAAGAAGATGAAAAAGTTAAGAGATGGGATGGAGAAAGAAAAAAAAAAAGGAAAAAGAACTGTTGGACCGATCGAGTTCCCTCGCGGTAATAGTACACACCGTACAACCCCTTCACTTCCCCCTTGGCGATCCGCCGCTTTCTCCTCTCTTTCGCCGATCTGTTCCCCTGACCCGGTGTCGCTCTCTCGGTTCTCGACTCTCGAGTCTACTCCGACACTAGGATCGTAACTATAGCGCTGTGCCTCTCGAGTGGCACACGAGACGAAGAAGGGGGCAAAAAATCCGCCGATCCCGGCTATGTAGACGAGAAAGAAGAAGAGTAAAAAAAGAAACACGTAACGCCCGCGCGCGCTCACGCGCTCGACGAGAAATATATGGGAGGCGAGACCGAAAGGAGCGAACCAGTAGAACCGGTTTTACCGACCGAAGCTGACTAGTTTCATTAAATCCCGACCACGGAGACTTTATTTATTTTTTTCAACTCTTCGCCTATTCGTTCTCTTCGTTCATCGGTGTACACACCATTAAAATTTCACCATGGGAAAATAACCATTTTTCGTATTATTGAGAAAAGTGTAGCCCCTGATGCAAAGCCTCCGGGTTGATTTATCTCTCTAATAAGAAGCAATAACGAGAGCGATGCTTTACGTCGGAGAGCATCGTACTATGTATCGTTCGAGCATTAATATTCTTCCACCTTCTTTATTTATTTATTTATTTATTTATTCAAAGTAGCATCGACTCGATATCCCGCGTTTGAAAATAATTTGCTAGCTATCTCGATTATTCATAGCATGGTCAATAGAGCGAGTTCTGTAGTTTTCTGTTCATCGGTATTCCTTTCGAATTCCTTTTCCGGACGTAAAACAGGAAAACAATTTGAAATTTGGAATTGAGATATACATAACATTATTTCGGCGCACTTTATAGTCAAATTTTGAGATTTAGAATAATATCGAAGTTGGCACGTAAATCAATGATAAATGGACCGGGTAATATTGGTCACTTTTGTTTGATATACAGTAGCGAGTACTGATACATTCGAAAGAGCAGAGGAATAGCCGAAGTGGAAGCTCTCCTGGGTGATGGCTAGTCGGATAGGTAGAAATCGATATTCACGGAGTTGAGGGGCAGAGCGAGAGTAGCGAAAGGAACTTTGAAACTAATTTCAAACTGTGCTAGCTGATGCTCGGTCGGAAGAGTTAACTCTGGCAATCGAATTATATTAACTCGTGCTCGGATACGAGGGAAGGAAGTTTGCGAACGGGCGAGTACGAGAGACAGATATCTGGGGTGGCAAGGAGAAGGGGTCATATGGTGTAAGCGACCCTGAAACTCGATTCAACGGAAATTGCAGAGAGTTGCGGTGGCACCCATCGAACAGGGCCTGGCAAAGGCTATAATGGAGAAACCCGGCGAAAATTACGAGGGCGCCTCGCTAAACGGTAAAAGAGACTTTGAGTCGATATCGCAGTTTCGATGTGCAGCGAGGGGAGCACAATGGATAGAGTAACGATGTCAACGCAGCTTACGTTTTTTCCCGAAAAAAAGGGAAGCGTTTTTCGGCAAAACAAGTGCAGAGTCGTGGAAAAGTTAGGTCGAGTTTCAAATTTATTTATCTTTTACACGACATTTGTGTATTCTGGTTAAAAAAAAGTTCAGGAGAAAGGAAAAATATCTGTGGCAATATTGTAATAAAACATTTGATTTTTCAAATTGTTTCCTTCCACGTTGTATGCCGTTCGAGATAATTTCGAGGGCGTAGATCCTATCACTTAATTCGAGAGTTACGTCCTCTTGTAACTCAGTGCTCCCGATACGTGATCGAGAACTCACTGAGCGTAACAGAGCTGGAGGGAAAAGGTAATAAAAAAATATATAATAAATAAAAATAAAGAGGGAACCGGTTTCCTCGAGAGATAGAGTCGGAGTCGGCCGGGGTGCGCTGGCGTGTCTAATCACGCCAGTCCTAACGTTACACGTTCCGGCAGTGCGTATACGAGAGACGGAGATGCGAGGATGAGTGAAGACTCGGAGTGTTGGCAGCATGAGACCCGCCATACATACATCGTGTGCGCACCTTCCTCTCTACCTGTTAGTAAAGTAAATGCGCAATGAAAAAGATTTTTCAAAAAGAGAGGATCAAAGGTTCGACTGTGATTGATGAACGTACAATTTCCTGGAGCAACATTGTACGAGTATTTTTTTTTTCGTCTCGCGATGCATTCACCCGAACGACATTATTCATGAAATTTTCTTTTTTTATATTTACAAATTTATCAATTTGTTTGATAGACAAATTTCGATCGGTAATCTTTCGTAGCCGCGGTTCATTAACCGATATAATTTACCGCGCTGTTTAACACCGGTTGATTATGGACTCGCATAACTGAAACGTAATACGCGAAAATCTCATCAACCGAAGATGGAAAAAATGACCGACCCGCTAGGCAGGGTGAAAGCTCGTAGCGATTAAAGTACCCGAGGGAAGAGACGTTTAAAATTCCACGTGCGTTTTGTCTATCGAGCGACAGCCGAAAGGGGGAGGAGAGAGGGGAGGTTAAGAGGAACGTGCAGCGGAGAGAAGGAAAGGGAGCTTGGATCGGCGTGCGGATGAATTACGAAAAAGGATCGATGCGAGTAGGCCATCACGACGTGGCCCCTGAGGCGTGACGCCCGACGACAACACGGAGGCAGGGAAGAACACGGCGACGCTGACCGCAAAACTAAGAGCAACCACGACGACGAACGCCCCCGGCTTTAAAACTTTAAGAGGCTTATCGGGATAGGGACCGGTTGATCCGGTGTACATATATATTATATATACAGCAATCTTGACGTGTATTCTTTCTCTCTTCCTCTTTGCGACAACCATCTCGCCTTAATGCTCTCCGTCGGCCGCATTAGTCGCGATCGATCCCCTGTCGTTAAAATAGATTTAAAAAATGTATATACCCTCGACTCATCCCCTTTATGACTCGTCTGCATATACTAGTTTTCTGTTCGATGCTTTTTTTTGTGCGCAACAATGTTGATTAAATCAAAAAATTAAAAAATGTTATCGATAACAAAATTTTTATGATTTTTGTATCTTTTACTACTCGATTTATTGAGTAATAAATCGAATCCGGAATACGCTGTTATTTTTATTAAATTTTTAGTACACACGCAAGGTATAAATCGTGTTCGACAATTTATTTCGAATGTGCATTCTCCCCGCGGTAATATCGTTAACCATCGATCGCTAGTCTGTTGGCCTTGTGTACAAACACATTTACCTTTCTCCCCGTCGAGGAGAAGGAGGAGGAGGAGGACGCGAGGGTGAGGAATGTTATCGAGTTCCGAATAAGGATTCAGGGCGGTCCGTTGGTCGTAAATCGAAGATAACGACTGCCACGCAGTATGCGCCTTGAATAACGCCGTTAAACGCTGGAGTTACAACTCCGGAGTTACACCTCCGACTCGAGAGCCACTCGCTGTCTGCCCTTTTATCCCTTTAATATCACGGCGAAGCTTCCCTGAACAACGGACGTGACATTTTATCGATGTACTCGCGCACGGTGTTTCCGGTTTCTCAATTTTCTATGCTCGGTTCTAAATTATGTACAAGCCGAAGAAGTTAAATGTACAAGCCTTTTTCTCAATGCGTACAGTCACTGTGGTTACTGAAAGACGCACGCATAACCCTCGTATATCCGGAGCCTACGTCTCTGCGTGGTATACATCGCCATATACGCTGT
Source organism: Amblyteles armatorius (assembly GCA_933228735.2). NCBI lineage: Eukaryota > Metazoa > Arthropoda > Insecta > Hymenoptera > Ichneumonidae > Amblyteles > Amblyteles armatorius. The sequence continues at coordinate 9,486,000 of OW121695.1, read as the reverse complement.
ACCGGAGATCCACCGGAGATACCCGTTCCGTATATTTTCCGCTAGTCAGGTATACGAGAGGCCAACTCGTGCCAAGTCCCTCGCTCTCCGTGGCTCTTCCTCTTCGATCCTCGACGATTCTATACCGAGAACCGGTCTAGCGCGATGAGCCTTCTCGCCGGGCCCGATGGTCGAACGGAAAGAGGGAAGAGCGAGAGAATGAAGAGGACCGGTTGGTGTGCCTGCACGGCAAGGCAACTCTCGTCAATCGCGAACACGTTTTCGGCGAAGCCCTCCCTCCCCCGAGATCCGATCGCAGACCCGACGAGAGAAACGACCGCATCGAGATTCCAACGACTACACCGCACCGTTCGCGACGGTGTACCCGGCTTGTGTTGTTCGACTAACTCCCATCCTTCATTAATCAAACTCGTTCGCGGAACGAATTTATCTCTATTGGCAAAAAATAACTTGCTCAAGGTTAGGCCAGTTTGGCGAATGACACACACAGAGAGAGAGAGAGATTAAATTTCGTCGAGGAACGTTTTACGATCGTAGACTCGCTGGAGGTGAGGAAAAACACGACAATGGTATATATGGCTTGATTTGTGCTGCGTAAACATTCGCAAGGTTTCTTTTTTCTTTTATTGTTTATTCTTCCACAGGTATAGGTGGTTGGACGGGTGCCCGGTGCTCTCTTCGTGGAATGCAATTATCCCCATTGCTGTAGCAAGGAGTTGCCTCTGCTCGAACCGCCGTCGCCGCCGCATTGCGTAAGGCCGATCGTTATCGCTAACCACGAATTACGTCGTTATACCCGGCGACGGCGGCGGTCCTTGTATACTCAGGCACATTATCTGCAGCCGACTCCTTCCTCTCTGTAGTCCTTTGTGTATGCGTGTATATATATATATATATGTATATATATATATACGTATACCTGTCTCCGCTACAGAAGGTTACCTCCAAAAGCGGAGCTTTCGGGCAAATTCTAATCGAACGACGAATTAATCATTTCAATTCAGAAACATGGGAAAATAATGCGAACTATCGTGTAGCCTTGAATTCCCGATTGCGTTTGCGTAGTCATTTGCTGATGTTATATTGTTACGTTAACGTGAGACACGTATCTGCATTAACACGAGTTACATAGTTATGTTAACGTTACATAATTAGGAAGGCCAATAACAGATTCGGAACGGACCAGAACTGGTCATTATGTATGCTCACGAGCGAGATCCGAGGGGAACTCTGTAAATATATTTGGGTCGACATATTTCAAGGCCGCTCGGGGCATTACCAGAGAAGGAGAAAGTTAAAGAAAGATAAAATTCAACACTTTCCCTCTTACCGACTCTATATGTATATCTTGCTCGAAGAATTCTTCTCGAATAATGCGCGATAAAAACATCATTGTTTTTGAGCGATTACTAGGACCGTCGCACTTGAAAGCGAGATACGAAGCCGTTTTAAGATTACGGGTCGTATATGTTCACAATTGTTTTATTTATTTACCATACCGCCACTATTCAACCGATACGCACAAACTTAAAAATGCGGTATCGGAAAACAAACAGCAAAAGCGAAGCTTAGTCGTCGGTCTGGCGTCCGACGACTAAATGCCTTCCGTTGCGAATTTCTCGTCGACGATTTATCAATGGTTTATACACATATTATACAGCTTATCGCATATTATAAATAATAATGAAGATTTTATTGTGTCTATGGAAGATAACTCTTTATCGCGACTGGAGACTTATTTCCCCGAGATCTACAAGCCGAGCGTTCGGAGTTCTTCGGACTTTGCCCCCCCCGCCCGCTCAACGCTATTATATATATAACAAACAAAAATCGAGTTTAGATATACCTCTCGATCAACTCTCCTTATCGATTTAATCGACGAAAGAATCAGTATATATACCGACCGATCGATAAAAAAAAAACCTATCTCCCGATACCACTATCGCAACGGCGATTGGTGGTTTAATCCGGGCTGACATTAAAAATAATGTAAGTCAATGAAAACTGGCATTATTTCCAGCTGACTGTGCGTATTGGGTCGTCGGGGTTTACGGATAAGCAGATAAATTATTCAGATCGAGCTTAGCGTGGATCGTAAATAAAATACCACAACTGCTGTTGCCGTGCTGTGCGAATATTTCCTCTGTGTTACTGGGTCATTCGAAACGTTTTCTTTTTTCTTTCTTTTTTCGCTAGCCAACGCAAGAGATAAACTATTATCTCGTGACGATGTGTAACGAACGCGCTGACGAAACTCGATAATATAATACGATAACGAGACTGTGGGCATTGTCGCTGCTTCTCGAGTCTCGCTGACGCACATGAATTCCCGCGATAAATTTTATCAATAGAAGCCGTCACGGCCGTGCACTCGCACAGGCGTGACCACACTCTCGGTACCGGAAAAACTCGTTTTCCGAGCTACGTTCAGCTTACGTGTCTCGTGGCGAAACAAGCCGCTCGTGAGATCCGTCACTTTTCGAAATGAGATCGGCTACCCACGGTATGGATAAGGAATAAGGGCTTGCTGTCTCTCAAGTAGAGTGTCAGACCACTTGAAGGAAAAAATAAAATGTTTATTTTTGTTTATCGGTAAAAAAATCGTCTAAGCTCGAATGGAGATTCCACAGCGAGCTTTTAATTTGTCCGGAGCTGGGTTATTTGTCGGAGTCCCTTTCGACTTTCTGTCCGCTGCGGGGAACGAGTAGGACCGGTTTGACCGTGCGAACTGGTATCTCCGGTCCCGCCTCAGACAACAACCCTCCCAAGAGACTTTTTTTTTCCTTAGACACTCGTTACTGTATAAATAAAGAGATATTTGGAAAAGTGGTTTCCGGTCGAAGAAGTGATATTGGACAACCATCGTTGATCTCCTCGCTGCGGAGCCGAACAAAGCCTGGTCGGTCCGCTCGGATTCCTCGATAATATTAATATTGGCCCACTGTTGGTAACAAGCGTATACAAATCTTCGACGATTCCGCCGAGCCGACAGGTTTCCTCGACGCAGCAGCTGCCGCCGCTGTCTCGAAAGTTGGGCAGGGAAGTTGAGAGCTTCGAAACTTTCACGGTGGAAGCGAAACCGCCGAGAGTGTGTATATATATATAGCCCCCGCTTCTGCCCTCGGGCGACGTCAGCGCCACGGCGAGAGCCGCCGCGTCGCGTGAGCGCGGCCGAGAGAACCGCAAATTCGTTCGATCGACGCGACGCGAGATTGGCGGTCGACCACAGCGGTGAATGCCGCTTACCAGAAGCGGCGATCGGAAGCGAGAGCGGAGGAGAAAGAGCCACGAGGAAGGATGGAATATAAAAGTTTGCGGAGAGGAGCTCCGGGAACGACGCGGAGAGCCGTGGCCCGAGGAGAATGTATCCTTCTCGTCCCTCCAGCGGCGATCGCCGGTACTACAGCTCGATAACCAAACTCCCTCGGGGTCAAAGTCCAAGACAACGGAGGTGGGAACGAAGATCGATCTAAACATTTTTTCTCCACAGAATAAAACGAACAATTTCTATAATTTTTTTCATTTTTTCGAGCGGAAAAACAGTTTTATCCCAACTGGCGATATATGTTGCTCTCTCGAGCTCTCCGTCGTTTCCATTTGCAGAATATATATCGTCGTGTGTATGGAGGGGGGAAATGATGAGTTTACGCGGAAACGGAACTGACGGGCGAGAAGAGAGTGTCCTGAGCGCGCTTTCCGCACGCCCCTTTCGATAAACAACGCGCAGACTGAATGAGTTTTCTCTTTCTCCCTATCTGTCCCGAGTTCCGTGATTTAACCCCTCGGTTCAGACCCGGCTCGCTCTGTCTTTATCATTTCGTCCACGGCCCCATCGTTGACGAAGCACGTCCCGTTAACTCGGGCGATGCATCTCGGGAGCCGAGAGAGAGAGAGAGAGAGAGAGAGAGAGAGAGAGAGAGAGAAAAGTAATCTCCCTGCGTGAATCTCCGAGGGGTGACTCTCGACATGGTTCTAGACGATGTTATCGACCGTAACGTTGCTCGTTGCTCCCTCTCCTCGCTATCTCCACTGGCTTATCGCGCTCGATGTCGAGTCATCGGATTTATCTATTCGCAGGTTAACTGTTTTAATAACAAGATAGACGGTTATGGAAAATATAGTTGTATACACGATGACATGACAGACGCCGTTGTTTTTCAGAGTGAAGAAAAATAAAAGGCATTGATACGGAAGGAGAGGCGAAATTCGGAGACAGAGAGTAGTCGCTCGGTGGACGAGAGACAGGGAGAAACTCTCGTTCCCGCAGGCGCAAACTTGCGAGCGAGTTTGCGAACGATAATTATACGAGTTCCGAAACTCCGGGAGCGAGTCGGGTTCGAGCGTATTCCCTGCCGCTACGAACCCGGGGAACATTGGAACGTCGAAACGAGCGAGTTGGGTGGTTGAACCAGCGTTGAAACGAACACACGGAAACTCTCGCTCGGCGCGGAACTTTCGCACGGAGTTATACCCACTGTACGGAGACCGACGTCGCATGGCGTCTAACTGCACGGGGCGGAGCGCGAGCGACGGAGAGACAGACCGTCGCTCCCTCGTGTCTACACAAACTATCGAAATACCAGCAAGAAAATAGAAACGGGAAGCCAGTTACGCGTGGCGTACTCGCTCGAGAGTCCTCCCCCCGTAAGCCGTGCAAAATAGCGTACATTGTAATTTGCGCGAGTCGAGATGCAGCACCGTTCTCGAGATTGCTTTGTCGGACGTACCACGCCGGAGAGTCAGTCATACGCGAGTTATATGTGGAAAACCACGAGAGCTACGACACCCAGTCACCGCTCTCTCTCTCTGTCGAGCAATGGCGGTGACAAAAGGCAAAAAGACGAATTTCAATTTTCAACGAAACCGACTGGCGTTGAAGACAAAAAAATCTACCATCGGATCCCAAACTGCCGTCTACTTTCACGGACGTTCAAACGAATCTTTTGTCGGTCTTTGGAACTAACATTTTTATTGCATCTATTATTGTTATTATTATTCTTGCCCTTCGAAATAAGGAATATCTCCGTTATCGTTGCACGTTGTGTACGTTACACTTGAAAATTTGAATCCTCGTCCCTCGCTTATATAGAAACGTAACGCGTACTCTACTCCCGCGATGGTATACTGTACTGGTCTATACCGAACGGATATTTTCGGTTATGTGTCACCCGACACGGGCTGGCTGTCGCGGAGCGTTCACAGTCGCGCACACAGCGGCTCGGGCTTTAACGGAGACTTTAAGACGCGCACGGGGGTCTCTGGAGGAGCAGAAGCGGAGGAGGATCCAAGGCAGTGAGTAACCGGGGGAACCGCGGAGAGTGGAATTATGCCGAAAAGAGACGAGCACGAGGATGACTTCAAAGGCTAGCGATCCTCGCTCGGCGACGCGCTGCTCCGTTCCTCTCTCCGCTTCTTTATTTTATCATTCGCCATGCGCGCTGTCCTTGAGGCGTGAATTATGCGACTTTCCGCCACTCCCCTTTCTCAAACTCGAGTCGAGTGTCGGGCAGCGGTAACAGATTCTTGTCTCCGGAGGCGCCCGAAGTAGTTATCGGTTCGCGCAATCGAACAATTCGTAGATTAATTCAATCCTCACTTTTGTTGAGTACACGGCGAAGGAAGGTTCGTACACTTGACAAACGAAAAACGAGGGACTCAAAAAAAACAAAGGTCGAACCACCGCGAGAAAATGGTGCGTCGAGGGAAGCGAAATAGTCCAGGGTGAAGAACACGGAGAAAAAAAAATTGGCAATAGCGCAGTGTGCAAAAACGGAAGATCGAACTCGAGACAATGTGTGGCATCTCAACAAAACACAGTAAAAAAAAAAAAGGGCCAATGCCGGTGGGAGCGGGAGGTCCGACATATCGGGGCTGACGCTCGTTCTTTCCGAGCCACGTAACTCTTTACCGAGTTAGCTTCGGCCTCCTTCTTGTACTTGCCCTGCCCATTTTATTTCCGTCTCTCCCTCGTGTCTCCTTCGCGATTCTTTGTACGCGCGTCTATCGACCAGCGAGAGACCCCGTAATATAGAAGAGGGCGAATACAGAGACTCGCCGAGCGATTCTCTCTCGCTTTCTCGCTCGATCCTTTTGTTCGTCGGAGGAGAGCGAGAACCGGTTCACCGTCGGTTCCTCGAACCGAGCATTTATTCCGGCTCGCTCTCTCGCGGCCCCGCGCGTGCGAATTTCTCTCTTTTCGCCCCCTTACTTTCTCGCTCGACCGTTCTCTCTCGCTCGTGCTTCTCGGGACGACTGTTGGCTCTGGCAGGAGGCCTGGGTCCGCTGCCTCGACGCCTCCTCCGCTTCCATCCGCCATTACTTCATGCCTTTTTTTATTTTTTTTCCCTACCTCGCCAACGCAGCTTTTCGCTCCCCGTACCCGTTCCTTATTTTGTTGCTGTTCCTTCTCTTCTCTCTTCGCTTTCGTTCTGTTCTCGTTTCTGTACTCCGGTTCCCCCTCACTTCCAGCGCTCGAGGGCATTGCCGGAATACGCGGTGCGCTCGCCTTTGCCTGCATACCTACGATCTCGCTCCATCTCTCGGTGTTTTTTTTTTCTTTTTTTTTTTGCTTCCTTTCACCCCCTTTACGCCGTTTGTTCTCTCGTTTATTTGCCGAGTCCGCGTTTCTTCGCTCGATCTCGTTTAGCTCGTTCCACGATGCTAATGCGCTCCTCATCTCTCTGACGACGACGACGACGACGACCGTTGCGGATCGCCGGGAGCTAAACTCGGAGGGATGTCGGAGTGAATAATCCGGGTTTCAAATCGAGAGGACGAGGCCGGGTTCATGAATGAAACAGATTTTTGTATGTATAACGCAGGTGTATACTATACTCGAAATAATTAATATCGTTACAGCATTTGTCCCATCGCGAAGCTCCGGCGTAATTGTCGATCGATTCGATTGCAAAAAAAAAACCAAAATAATAATCTTAAAACACTGTGCCTTCATAATTTATTGTTCGGATTACGGAAGCGCGGTGTCCGCAATCGAACTAACAGAGCATCACGCCCGGCGCGTCGAAGGATCCAGTGTGGTCGATAGAGAGATATATATTTCCAATATATATCTAGCGATATATATTGGAAAATGGAACGCTGGCTATGATAAGCTTCCATAGGCCTCTGGGATTCGTCGAGTCGCGAGAATTTATCTCTCGGCACGTATCCGTGCCAGCGCAAGTTCACCGTTCTCGAGGTCTCTCGCTCTGTCGCCTTCATTCGTAATATTTAATAACAGTGGTTTTTTATATATATATGTATATAAATGAAACTAACCTTTTTCGAGCTGCTGGGACACCGGACTGTGGGCACCCGAGGAAGGTTGTAGCTGAGAATTGTTTCCTGGACGTCCTCGTGGTCGGCGTCCAGGTCGTGGCTGCAAATAACAAAAAAAACGAGTTCAGTTTGACCAGAAAATATTTATTGTTATTCCTCAATGTATCCTGCAACTAGTGAGGATAAATGAGTTGGAAGTTTTAGAGAAGAAAAAAAACGATTCCAACCGCGACCTATGTATGTGTCACACACATACATGTTCCAGATAACGTACGACAAACGCAAGGCGTTGCTGACTCAGTGAGGATAAGAGAAAATAAAAAAGTAAGCCTCGCTCGACTGCATGGTGTTGGGGCAATACATAATTTGAAAAAAAAAAAAAAAAATACTTTACTTGAAAACATGACTCATCTGAATTGCAAATTTTCCCAAGCCATCAAAAATATCGAGTTCACATTAGCAGTGTGCATAGTTTTTATCGAAAAATAAACCGATTATTACTCCGGATTTTATATAGATAGAAAAGGCCTCAATGAATTAAATGCACGAGCAGTTGACCGACTCGTCACCGAGCCTTCCAGGATTTTTTATTCAATCAAATAGTGTGTATGTATATAAACGTGTGTGCATATATATTATAGAGATATATATATATGCACCTATATATATTCAAAGTTATCGAACGGCTCAACGGACATTCAGTCTACGGTATGCGTTCTCTAAAAATATCTCGGCATCAATTATTCCTGCGGCACAGCCGTCCGTGCGACTGTTGAATAATTTCTTGCCATCTTTGTCCCTGCTAGTGGAAGATTCATATCGTGGATGTTGAGGCGGTCGATTGAGAGAATGAAAGAATTAAAGGGAAATCGAGAAAACCGACAGAAACGATTTCGTTGTGAAATAAAATTCCCGAAAGGCATTGATTCACTTCTCGCTCTCTCCTTTACTGTGTAAAAATAATTAAAAAAAAATAAATTTTGTTAGTATTTGGGCACGTCCGTGCGTAAACACGCCAGTCGTATATCCGACGATTTCGCCGAGCGGCCGACAGCGGCGTAACAACGTAGCCACCGCGCGGCAGATATAGCCCCGCGATCGATCGTACCGGGTTATCCTGACTGCGTATGCCGGCACGGGAATTCATTTTCCCTTCCGTTTCTCCCCACTTCCACGGAGGCCCTTTCCCCCGATCGCCCAACAATACGCCCTGGAATGGGATGACGGCGGCTCTGTTCTCCGTTCACTGCTCCCCCTCCCCCGCTACGCCCCTACCATGTATCCCTCTCGAGTCCTCGTGTCCTTTCAATCCTTTCGCGTAGCTTCTCGAATAATGGATTTCGGAGCTATACGCTCTTCACATATTTTTTTCCCTTCCTCGTTCGATTCGAAACTCGGCTCGCGATGGTCAATGATAATTGTTTTTTCATTCCCCCCGTTTGATTGATTCGTTTTTTTTTTTTAACCTCAATTTATTTCTGTACCGGCGAGTACGTGGATTAATCGATTGCAAGACGGTATCAACGCCGTGGGAAGGTTACCGGAGTTATCGTAACACAGAGGGGGCAGCTGCCTGGCTGCGCCCCGAGTGATTGATTAAGCGATTGCGGCCCTAGAGAGTGGGACGCTCGAACGTGCGCTATTACAATGACTTACTCTGACGAGAGACGGTTACCACTGTCGACGAGGAATCTTCTCTGTTTCGCTCTCCCGTTCGCACCAGTCGCTCGACGGTTGTCGAGCGGGAGGAGGCGAGGGGACAATTTAACACTCGCCGATTATCAGCGGAGGGTCAACAAGGGTCAGCCCGGGGGCTTTCACTGACTCGGCGTAATCACCATCACACTTGTGCTCGGATAAGCACCGGCAATATCCGGCTGGCACCACACTCCCGCTATTATCCGCGCTATCGTACCGTACACGCGTATCTCCTTGATATTTATATCGGACTCTGCGAACGAGCGTTTCCCTTTGATATTCTAATTGTTATTTTTTATTATTATTATTACCGTCGTTATTTTTATTGATATAGATGAAAATATTTGTAGTTTTTCTTATGGTAGTGTTTTATCGGAAAGCCGGCACAGTTTTTCGCTATCGACGATGTGCTCTACCGTGGAACCAATAAAAAATGGCCGTGGAAGGTAGCGTAATTCGTTCCGCCGAAGTGCCAAGCCCGCCTATCGACAATGAAATCGAGAAACGCTTCGAGCACGATCGACAAGGGACCACCACTTGTATCGTAGAATCTTTTTTTTTTTTTTTTTTTGTCTATCGCGCTGCACTCGCGGGGACGAGAAACGTAACAGTGTCAAACGCGCGCGCGCACATATATCCGCTCTATTTATCCATTTATTTGTCTCACGGAACACACCGACGTCCGCAGGGGTCCCTCGAGATTTGAATTCTCGACGTGACGACCAAGAATTATTCTCCTCTCCCTTTTGTTTGTCGGCCCACCCCCGTTTTTTTTCCCTGTGAAATGCCTTTGGCAACGGCCCGTATACCCGTGGGGATCGAGTTTGTGGATAGAGTCTGGTACAGTGTCGGACGCGAACTGCGATACGCGCGGGCCGCAGTGCTGCCGTCTACTGGTGGACCAGAAGGCTTCGCCGCTCGCCGTTCCCTTGCCCTCCCGCCCTCCCGCCCCGCGTCGCCTCGCGCGCCGTTGTCGGGACGCTGGGGCGTCATCCCTCCACGTCCGCTACCGTCGCCTCCGCCGGGAGCGCTCGAGACTCGCAACGGTCGGCGTCCTCCCGCGCGCCGCCGTTTCGTCGGTTCGCTCCTCCGCTCGGCAACACGAACCCGCGCGAACGTTGATAGAGGCTACACACCTCAGCACGAATCGGCTCGTCGGTGTTCGACACGGCAGTTTTCCCGTGCCGCGCTGCACGGCTACGCGTTTCGCCTTGCCTCATCCTTTTTATATGTACATTATTACCATAAAAGAGCGGTAAAGACGGAGAGACGTTGCGAGAGATAAACGCAACGCTCTACTATCCCGACTCGACGGAAGTAAGGCGAGATTCTCGGCGGTCTCGGATTATCAAGTTTTATAGGCGTGGCCAGACGACTGTAAGTACGTTAGGTCGCAGGAGAGCGAATTGCCACTGGCAGTTTCGGCTCTCGCTGGTTCTGCGACGGTTGTCGCGCTCTACGCCTACCGTACGAACGAGTCTGGAATCTAAATAGTGCCAAGTACACATGCTAACGAGCAGCAGCACGGCACGATGGACGTTTCAATTACGGGGGCGCCGACTGTCCTGACCGGTTGATATAACCGTCGGTCGGTTAGTTTCGCAAGGCCTCCGGAACGTACCGTAACGAAGGATTATCACGGATCGAAGAAAATGTACTTGTATCGCGGAGGCTTGAGAATTAATGGGAATGGGCCAGCGCTCACCGGTAGTCGATATCCCCGGCAAGCCGTTACATATTCGATTAACCGTGATGCTAGATTTTTTTATAGGTTACGTACATATTGTACGTTATTGGGCAGAAATCCAGAATGGTGATGGTTATGCACCGGTAGGCTTCCGTGCCGTTAAGTCGTCGATACGTACTTGTGGAATATCGTGGCGCCTGGCCAATCCGATAGCTCGCGAGTTCTCGATGTCGTGTCGGTGGATTCGACGTAACCTCGGTGAATTTTGCGCTCGTGGAATCGATGACCGACTCGATCGGTATCTCCGATCTGAATAATCTGTATGAATAATGAAAAAGACAGTTCGTTTTGCCCCGCTTACCCCATAAAAGCCTCGTACATTATCGTAGAGCACAGAATAGCCGACGCGGCGGCACGCGCGCGGTATAATAGTCCGGAAAAGCAGCAGCAGTCGAAGAGCTCGTATAGCTTTACGTCCGCGCAGTAGGCAAATGCCAGCAGATATAAACGCAAAGCTCGAAAGTGGAGACGGGCGCAATGGTAATACCACGGGGTGGCGGTTGCGGAAATCCATTGTCGATCGTCGAGCCGTGAACCAAACGGCTACCTTTATTTACGCTTTGCCAGATACGGCCATGCGGAATTTATTGGTAATCGATAATCTCTACCGAGACTCTGTGTGGGTGGAACGCTGAATACCTATCGTACATTCGCTAAAGCTTCGTATACAAAGTACATGTATATAATGTACATACGCTCATCGATAACGGTGGTAGAGAGATTCGTGTATCCCCTCGACAATTATATCGTAGAGAATATTTATCTTATCCGGTACATTTGCGGTAGACAGGTGGAGATAGGCCACTCGTCGTTTTCGACGAGTTCGAGCAACCGTGAACTTGCTTCTCCCAAGTCAAACTCTCGTCGGAGGGGGGGAGGGGGGGGGGGGGGGGGTGAGATAGAAGATAGGTGAAACCCCTGCACAAACAGGTGGGATGAGTTGAGTCGTCTCATCTGCTCGCATCACTCGAGCATGGAACGAGGCCCTCGGTTCGGTAATACACACGGGCACCCTTGCGCCTGTAAACACACACACACACACAGAGACACACACAGACAGAACATTGTGTATACGTTCGGATGGAACGAGAGGAAGAATGAAAAGGAGAAAGAGAAAGGGAGCCGGTGCGTACACCGACAACCTATTGTGTAATATTGTATAACGCATATCTATAGATGGTCATAAAACAGACTATTCCTGCGATTCTCAGGAGCCCGTCAACACTGTCACCTCAGAACGCGCATAGCGACTGGGAAAGAGAGGGAGAGAAGGGTTACTGGCACTCCGATATTACTTTCTCTGGGTGCTGCGAACGATGGAGAGACGACACCGTTCGAATGAAGTTCGAACCCCTCCGATAAGTTATGTTTTTTTTTGCACTGTATCGAAAATGTAAGGACCGATGTAAAAACCGAACTTTTCGGAACTATTTTATTAACCGATGATTTAATGCATTAATATACCCGTTTCTGCATTTTTTAATCTCTAGACTTTTGTATATTAATTTAGCAAAAAAAAACAAAAAAAAATCAACAGCGCGGTATTCACACAATGTGATATTTATTCGCCGTGCGAGGGAATTTTGAAGGGATCGTACCGTCCGGGGATCGTACAGTAAATATAGAATAGTCCCGACGACTCCTGGCGGGGGTCTGCGCCACTTTCCATGTACACCGTGCATAAAGCACCGCTACATTCCTTGTTATGTATAAACACACTCACACAGAGACGGTTCGCCAGCGAAGCAGCGAATTCCGGAACGTGTAGCGAGGGAGTAGCGAAGGAGCCACGACGTGGAACAGAGAGAAGGAGAGGGCGAAGCGAATTAACGAACGGAAAAGGATCGACGAGCTGCCGTGTGCGGAGAGCTATTAGTTCGCGGATGTAAACACGAACCGAGCACGAGACAACGGGGAAGGGTTGGCGGCACTGGCCAGGGGAGTTGGAAGAGAGGGAGAGGATTCGACGAAAGCTGGAACGGGAAGGCACGAGAGAGCGAGAGAAGGATCGAGGCTGGAGGTTTGAGAAAGGCGGCAGATTCGCGTTAGCCCGGCCAAAGGGGATGCGTGACTCTCCCTCTCGTCCTTTTCCACCCCTTGGCTCGCCTCACCGCCGGCGAATCAATACAGCTACGGACCGGCGCGGCGCCGTACCCTACCCTTGTCCCGTCGGTCTTACTTACACACACACACGCACGCGCGAGCGGCGGACGCGCGCGCCCATACACCCACGTCGAACTCCCTTTTATCGTGGAATGTAGAGTCACGGAGGGGTGTTTTGCGACCCCGGCAAACCCGGCGTTGCAACTCTGTCGTTCGATTCACCGCTGTCGGCGCGTTCTCCTTTCCTCTTTCCCTCTTTTTCGTTCAACCCCTAGACACGACTTTACCCCATGAGGGGGAGAGGCGACCCCCACCCTCCGAAGCTGCTTCCTCGAATCTCACTGTCTCTCCGAACTCTTTTATTTTTCTCTGCCTCCTCCTCCTCCTCCTCCGTTCTCTATATTTTGCAGCGTGCGCATCACTACATTTTCTCTCACTCTCCCCGCAAAGTTTCCTTTCACTTTCTCCTCTCTGTATGTTGTTCTCGATTCCCTGCGTCCCTTACTTATTTTCCGTGTATTTTTGTTCTTCGTTCTCTGTTTTCTCTCGTAACACACGTGCACGCTATGATCCAGGGGGAGTTTCGCTGGTAAATGAGCTTTCATTGTGAGCCCCGCAAACAATTGAATGTGACGACGACTATGATAATTACATCGGATGGTTCGCGTTACTCTTCTTCTCTTTGCATCAATAAAATGCCGAAACTCAAATCCGTTATTTTTTTTATCTTCATATCCGGGTAGAAAAGTTATACGGAGCTTTGTTATCCAATCTCTCCCGAATCAAAAATTTCGTCCTTCCGTTATAAAAATATCGCCTATATTTGATTATTTTACGGACGCATAACCCACCCGAAATCGTCAGTCTTCCGGACGACGAGCAACAGCCAAAAAATAAAGGGGCCACCGTTCTATCCGCGGGCTATCTCTCTTTACCCTCTTCGCGTCCCTCGTCACCAATCCCGCGGATGAACTTGAGAGAGTCTGGAGTTGCTGGCGAGGATCCAAGACCTCCCGTCGAGTCGAGTTGCCCGATATTCGCGATCAGCAGAGCATCTCCCACAGTGAATTACACTGTACGCTTTCTCGCAGCGCGAACATGTGATACTCTATACGCCCAGACAAATAAAAATGTACTCAACGGGTGCCCCGCAAGAAAAAATATGTTTAAATAAGTAAATAAAAATAATAATTAAATATCTATTTGCGAGGAACTGGTCAAATAAATTATTTTTCTTGGGTGTCCCTGTGTTATAGAGTACACGAACAAAACGGTGCGGTAACGAGTGAAATACTATTTCGAGAGTTGGGCGAAAGTTGGATCTGTTCTTTGACTATAGCCGGCGATAGTACGGCTTGTTCCAGTTATCCACTTCTCGTTGTTTTTGCTGTACTCTACGACGCTCGTCGGGGGCGCGTCCCTGTTGAAAAGTTTTCGAATCGAAAGACACATCGTGGCCGCGTTCGTGGCGGCCAAGTATCGCGGCACGTCGCGGGAGCGACGAAGGAACGAAAAATGGAAGAACGTTCCATGCCTGTTCGGGGCTGAAGTTTCTTGGGAAGTATATCATTCGGTCCATACCTCTCGACGTGACACCAGCGGTGTACGGACTCGACAAAGATAATATATATTCGAAATATACTAAATTCGGCGTTTTCATATCGACACAATTACTTGCGCGTAATGTAGCTTACGAGAGAACCCGCGAATGCCACCGGAAACACGTCAACGGCATCGATTTACGGAATTTAAAGCGGAAGGACGCATCGGATATGTCGCTACGTTGGGCGATTCGAAACTGATTGTCGGATAACATTTTTTTAACTTAAAAAAAAAGATACATATATATATATATATATATCTATGATAATGTACTCACAACAACGATCGCGTGGGTCATCAGGCCGGTCGACGATCTTGATCTCCTTGGGGTCATTCCGACGACTTCGCCTCTCATGATGCTTTCCACGACTGAACGATAGGTATAACACAACAAAAAAAAAAAATAATCAATAGAGATTCACAGACGAGTCGCACGATGAATGAATAACAAAAACAAAAACCAAAAAGTATCTGACCTCCGTCACCGATAAGACGCATTTGCACGAGGCCAGGGTCCTCGTTGTGATCCTCCAGCACTGTGTCATCGGTCACCGTCAAGTCCTGCGAAACAAAAGCGATGATAAAAATTCATTAATGCCTTCCCGTTACGCCGATTGCAGTTATCAATGCATTATAAACTTCGAGTAAATATTAATTTCGTCACCTTAGTTGCCTCGTTGTAACCGACTATGACAGCCGTGTACCACTGGGTCGTGCCTTCGGCGCGATAAACCTCGACTCTGAAACCCACGAGGACACTCGGCGTCGTCAGGAGTATTTTTTGACCATCCTGCATCTCCGCCCAACGCCTCACGGCATTTTCCCATGGCATCGAGCCCGACGTCAACTCCCAATCCTGTTTTCAACAAACAATTACCCGTCAGTCGAATAATCGCCAAGAAAAAAAAAAAATTCTAATCCTATGATTCGGCACATTTTTTTTTTTTTTTTTTAAATATCGAGTCGCAGAGCGAGCGTAAGGGCTTTGAAGGAGGACGAATCATCAAGGACGAATTGCGACCTCGAGTCACGATCCTGATAGACCCATTCGAGAATAGAGAAGGCAAACCCCCGCGCTTCTCCGACTCCTATCGAGAACTTGATCGATCAAACTCTACCGACAACAAAGTTCGTTTATCGTCAGCCGTCTACATCCATACACGTAGAGTGCATTAGGGCAGAAAAACATTCGCAGCGCTCAATCTTGATAAGAAAAGTTCGGAATTCATCGACTATTGGAAAGTTTGCCGGGAGGCTTCCCATCGTAGATGATAAATCCCATCTTCGGGTTTATTATCAATGAACAAAGGAATTAACCCCAGATAGTGGGTGAATGCCGGTCATGTGAGAAAGAATCTTAACATCACAGCTGTAAAGCGAAGCTTTGATGAGAGATCTTTGATAGGTTGAATAGGTCATTCAATCTGTAACTAGCGGGTTATGAATTAAGATAAATAAATGGAAAATTTCTGTTCGTACGAGGAATACCGCGGGTAAAGCCTCTCGGTGCATGCACGCACGTGAGCGAAACAGGGCCCTGCCAAGGACCGTTATAGATTAAACGAGGGGGGATATGTTGGCGCCTCTGTGTTTCGCATTCGTTCCTGGCGAATTTCCAGCGGGAGGTAAGCAAAGGGGAGAATGAGTCGAGGGCGACCGCGAGGAAGACACCGTGTACCGGTGCCGGCTCATTGGAACGACCGTTTGGTGTCGTCGGCCGAAAGAGCGGGCAGGGCGCACACGCATCTGACTCTCCGTGCCAAAAAAAAAGAAGGAAGAGGATGCGTCTGCATATAGGGGGATTCCGGATGATACAGGAGCAGTTTTTTCAAACCGAACGCCAATCACCGGGTCTGAATTATTTCTCAAAGTGCTTTACCGAACGTTAAATTTTCATTACGAAAGATATATTTTTCGTTTGTTTTTCTACGTTGAACTGGTTCTCGTGATTGGGAATATCGAATGCCAATGTCTTTCGTGGAATGTCGCTTGACGCTGCTGCACGCGGATTCCATCGTTCTCCGCCCGGGCGAGACGATCCCCACTCCTCTCTCGAAAAGTTTCCACGGGGCATATAAAACGCGCAAAGAGTTGGCTCGGCGTCTCGAACGGGTGTGTTTGACGGTGTTCGTGACCACCTATTCGTTCGTCCGTATAAAGTTTTAACGGCAAAAGTTCCGGCAGTTTAATTACTTGGAAAGAATTCGGGAGGTTGAGGCGGAGGAGCCCGAAGAGAGAACACGAAAGTTTGGTCACGCGAGAAAGCCCCCTCAACGGGCGAGGGAGTCGAGCGAAGGACGCGTTCCCTTTCGGCATACTGTACGAACATGACACGAGAATACACACGATTTTCCAACTTCTTGTTTCTACTTTTTTCCTTGACCTTTGTTGCGAAAGACGCTCACCGAACGATTGTATACGGTTTTGGTAAAGTTTATGGAACGCAGCATCGCTCGATTTTCCGTCGATAGTAATCGCTTGCAGAATTAATGATTTTAGTCGCGTACCTAACATTATAACATTGAATACTTAACATCGCTCGAAGAACTTACGGCAAAAGGCTTCAGTTTCGAGTAGTCGACGAACTCGAGTTTCCGATCCTGCATGAACTCGACGGGCATCGCGTCCTCGTGCAGCTCGGCACGTGCGACCATCGGGTAGTAAGACTGGAAAAGGGAAACAAAAAAAAAATTGTATTTAAATTCATGTTTTTAATTACATCTGGAATCCTACGAAAAATATATAATTTACATGTTGCCATGCCGGCGATTGGCACACTCGTTGCGAACGAGGCTACGGTGTACCGGCAGATAGTCGCCGCTTCGAATTCAAACCGCGGCGTTTCCTGTTACGAGCCCGCATCGCGCATCGCGTTTGATGCCTCGTAGCTCGTAACGAGTCAGCCAACCAGCCAGACGACTCGCGCCCGCTCGCACGCTCGCACGCTCGCCAACTAGACTGGTAATTAATCGTGGCATGGTGGTAAGATAACCGGTTATCCGAGGTATACACGCAGAAAAAATAAAGAAAAAAAAACAGAGTTTGCCTGCCTCACTACCGCCGTGGTAGCGCAGACCCTCATTCCCCGTGACCCACGAGATCTACGATCGATAGGCACACACTGTGCACGGATACTCGACGCGATTCTTCCGACGGTACACACACGATATTCTCCCGTCAGCGCATACTCGGGCGTCAGTCCGCACGGGAGATACGAGTTTCATTAACAAAGCTGCCAGCGAGAAAGCGCCTCCGCTAATTAAAATTGTTGTTTTTTTTTTTTTTTGCTTTTTCTTTTTCCGTTGCTACGAAACACACGATGCAATCTCGAACATTATAACAACCGTGCTACGCAAGCTGTACGGGTGGAATAACAATCGTGGCGAGTATATACACTGATTGAAAAAATAGTTAACCGAAGTTGATCAAAATTTTTTTCCAATACTCGCCTCGACATATCGTTCTGCTACGAGAATATAATTTAGTGAAATTAACTCGAAAATGTTGAATTGAACTTTATTAGCGCGAGGCGTCAAGTTCAATTTTTTTTTTAGTTTTTCGATGAATCTCATTTATTGTTGCCGATCGTGAAAAGCTTTTTGTACCGTTTCATACCTCTGGGATTTTGAAAGGAAACCGCGTGTCAGGGTGCTTTACCCGTACAATTATTCTCGCACAATGTATGCCATACGATGTAACAAATAGAGGCATGAGAAGCTATAATCCAGAGTACACAGCGTCGAGAAGTTAAGCTACAACCGAGTGCTCTCGTGTGCGCGGTCAGTCGTTGGCGCTTATGCCAATGGCCGGGATTACAAAGTGGATGTAACGGTAACGGGAATCGTGCCGATGTATACGAGCGAGAGAAAGAGAGCGAGGGGGAGGCAGAGGATAGGGCAAGAGCATACATAGCTCGAGCCAAATGGCGTTTTAGCAGCAGCTTCGGCCGATAGTACTCTCACTCCGCGTGCACTTCTCCTCTCGATTTATCGTCAAGTTATTTTCACCCACCGACACCCGATTGTTCGAGCATTAACTTTTTTATCATAATTTTCTTTTATGTGTCGATATGAAGTAAAAAAAATTACGCTTAAGGGTTAAGTTCGGGATATTGTACTCACAATTGCTGGCCAAGCGACCGTGTTGGCAGTGGTTGCGGCACCCCTGAGCATTTTCCCGTTGAGTCTGTGATGATTGTGATTGTTGTTGGCGTTGTTGTAGTGCTCAATGGCGATGAGACTGTTGTAACGAGGATCGACTCTCTCGGACCAGCAGAGGCCCTTCTCCACGAGGAAAAACGAGAAAACAGCATCCCTGTGCGGGGATAACCACTCCCGTCTCTGCCACTCTACGTCGTCGTATTCTACGAGCACCTGCAAAACACGAAAATAAAATCAAATTAATTATCATTTACCTACAATCAAGTGAAACATTTTGAAAAATATCGTTGCCAACGAGGTACGGGAAATTAACTCCCGAGCCGCAAGACCGAAATAGTATTCGCCAGCAAACATTTGTCAATCAGCACGCGTGCGCGTGTATCGGGGAAATTGCATTCGGTAAATAAATTTAAATCCAATAAACCCAAACCATTGCCACGACCTAGCCCGAAATAATATGATCACGCGTCCGTGTCCGTTCTCCCTCCTGCAGGCGCGGATGAGGAACGCACTCGGGTTCTCATAAATTATTCATTTTGCGTTTGGAAGTTCACACGCGGATGTGTGCCAAGTCACGCGCGCGCCTCGCGTTCTCTCGCCTCGGTGCCTCTCCGCACTAAACGCTGCCCGCGGTGCTGCGTCGAGCTTCCGCCAATACAATTGTACTGCATTTATGTGCACCATTTCCCGCCTGACTCTCCTTCCTGTATCGTTATATTTTCATTTCGCCGGAGGAACCGAGCATTATTTTTCGTCTCACTCCAATTGACTTGACGGGGATTACGCATTCCCGAGTAGAAATTTTCACGCGTTACACCGGTCCCTGATAAGGTACTGAGAAGGCCTGACAAGGCCTTATCGGGACCCTATCAGGGCCCGATTTAACGCTCAAAAATTTCTACTCGGGCTTGTCACGCTCAACGGGCTTCATCGACTTCATCGGCGAAAAAACATGTGTTCTTTACATTTGTCAGTATTTACACAGAATTAGATGTAAAAGGCCCCGAAAAGCAAGGAAACTTGCAGTGGAACGCATCTTATGAAAAATTCAGGTCAAATTGTAAGTTTTATTTTCTCAATATTTTTTTTTTTTTTTTATGTTCGGAAGCGAGCGGGAGACGTCTACGTTGGTGCGAACGAGCGTTTACATCGAGACGTTTATGAATGCAAGCACCATAAGACCCATCATTGTGATCGTAATACATTATTCATGACAGAGCCGACGAGCCCTCGATTACGAGCACGAACGAGACTGTACCTTATTATTTATTAGATTTATAAACACGCAGCCTCGTTAAGCTCGCGTGCTTAAGGCGAAGCAGGCACGAGCTATTGTTCCAAATACAGCGTGGGAAGATAAAGCCGAGTGGCCACTTTCGATCATCTCGGTATACGTACGATAAAATTTATACCCAAAGAATATTGAATATAGAGAAAGTTCATCGAATGTATGTTCCGACCGTGACGTTACATATTTCGGGTGCTTATCAATCGGACGGTATACTTTTTACAGTAGCTGATACAATTTATATTGGACAGTAAACGTCCGCTCGTTTGCGGAAGAAAGTAAATAAGATTTGTATAAAACCCAGCGCTAAATCAGTCGAGAAGATCGATATGGTTGAATAAGTATAAATAAAAGGAAATATAGAAAAAATGACGCGGCCGCCTATCGAGATAATTCGAGCCGGACTGCGATCCGCTTGACGCTCGTATCGGAGTCCACTGAGAAACAACTTCAGCCGGAAAATATATATTCTCTTCGACATGGAGAATCTGGACACAGCTAATTTAATTAAGAACGGCGACGGCACGAGTATCGAGAAAATAATTGTCACATCGGTTGTGTACGGTTCTAGCCTACATCGGCTACGGATCGGGCGCGCGGAAGCAATGGGGAGCAACGACCCGCAGTGGCAAACCGAGCGTACGCGAATAGCTACCGGCTCGTCGTTGTCAGGCGTCGACGAAGCTCGAGAGGTTCCGAGCGAGATGGAGGATAACTCTGCGAGGGCGAGAGCTGCCAGCACGCTACTCGTGCCGTGCAGCGCGATCCTCGCCCAACTCCGCAACTCTCGTATCGTCTCGCTCTATTTTTCTCGTTGAGCCGTTAATCCTCGACCGTCGGTGTCACCGGTGGAATTTGAGTTTACTTCCGAGTATCGGCTCGTCGGTTGACTCTCAATAATTCGTGTACATTCATTGATGATAGAAATAATTGAAGAATTAACGAGAAAAAGCTTGCGTGGACTTTTGTCACCAATAAATTTATGTTAAATCCACAAACATTTTCCACCGTGTATCAAAAATTGTACCTGTCGTTATTTTCTACCATCCGTTCAAACTACAGGATACATCGAGTAAAATTAGGTATCGATATCATTTGGCAGAGAATAAATTTCAAATCCTGGCAGGAACGAAGACGGGACGGATTTTCAGTGCGCGAATCGCTCGTTACGCGGCGGTACTGATCGGGGTTGAAACATCCATGATGGCCGCGCGCCCCAAGCCACGCCTCGATACGCTTGCATGGGTGGGAGTCGACCGTCTCCGTGGCAACCGCCGGCCATCATGGATCTCGACCTGCCTCAAATCTCCCTCCCGCAACCTCGCCTTTCCGCTCGCGGCTCTCTCCCTTCCCACCATGATTCCCGAGCGCCGCCACTCAGGGCCGCAATTGCATCGAGAAAGCGAGTGGCAACTCGTGCACGACGATTTCCAGGCCAACACACGTTCCTCGAACGTAACGATGCGCGAGGCTCCATCTATCACGATTTTTTTTTTTTTTTTTTTTTTTAATGAAAATAAAGTCAACGGTCATAGGATCGCACGGACGAAAACGTTAATTTCAAAAAGTTTTATTTCCCGTTCGTCGACTGTTTGTCGATTTTCCTACGGGCACCGAGTCCGCGTCTCGGCTGATGATGAAACGTGCACGGCTGTAGCGAGCCAAAGGCTGACGTACATTGAAAACTCGGTAGAACTCTTTCCGCCGAGCAGGACTATTCACATACAGTTTAATAATGAAAGCAACAGTGTGTGCCTCCGCTCGGCCTGTTTCCGTTTCTCGTATTCGCAATATTCACAGTTATATCGTCCATGTGACTCGATGCCCCAGTTACACCAATATTATCGAATGTGTCACGGAGAATCGATGATACACGACTCGGTGTCTCTTCGGCGGAGGATTGTCCAGATACCGCTGTATTTGTAGGTCGCGTTGCATAATTGCGAAAAGCATATCGGAAATTCTTTGGGGGGGGGGATTACGTCACAGACTTTACAGCAAGAGGGCAAAATGCGAACGAGTCTTGGATTCGTGCGTACCTCACGTGGACTCTGTATCCCACACTGTCTTTATCTCTTTCCGTTCGATGACGAAAATAGATATTAAGGAAGGTGCCGGCATTCAACTGGCTTCGAGCGTGCTCGCTCGGAGCCCTCCACGCTCGCCCACGGAAATATATACACGCCCACGCACCCACACAAGCGTGCTTTCTTTTGCAAAGTGAACGGGGAGAACTTTCACCCGATTCACTGCATCTTCATATCCGGAGAGATCCTATTGGACAGTAGATATGTGAGATTAAAAACTCAAAGAAGTTATGTAATAGCTGAGTAAAACAAATTTAGTTGTAACGAACGAATTATCGGAGAAGATTGAAAAGTCATCGAAAGCTTTCGATAATTATCAATTGTCGCACGGCGAAAACACGGGATTGAATATTAATATCTCAAACCGGATATTAATCGTCGTTCAACGGAATTTAATAAATTGCAGCGACGTAATGCACGTATAAACCTTCCCGAAGCTTATGAAATTGCGTCATTAAATTTTCTCGGCGAACAAAGTGCAAAATGGCTATGTAAGCAGGATCAGCTCCCTAGGTAATCGTAAATAGACTTGTAGAGGTCGTACCCATGATAATATGAATATTTCTACAGCTATCGCGCACAAGCGTGTTTATACTCGGTGGCGTTGCTGGCTCAGCGCGCGAGAGTGTAGGACATTCTCTCCGCGCGGTTCTTCGCCCACACGCCGTTTCCCATCTCGGCTTAACCCCCGCGAGTTACGCGCACGCGTATGGTCTGTACTCCAACACCTATAGTACAGTGGAAATGTCTCGAACCTTGCAGAAGGGCGTGTAAAATGCTGGTCGCCTCAAATTCTTGGTATAGAATTTAAGGCGAAGTATCGGACGGCATCCCGATGTCGTCGCATTTCCGACACTCGGAAAGAGGCCTCGTGGTGTCTAGCGTTACTGTTGCCATGTGTCGAGAGGTCGGAGAGACGCGACGGTATAACGGCTATCGTGGCTGCCCCCTTCTGCACGCGCTCGTCACTCCCACGCGCGTGTGTGCGGCTACGTGCGTGTTCGTTCGTACGGCAGCAACACCGGAAGTTGGAGGCCACCGCCTGACCTTGCCTCGCTCGGTCGCTCGGTCACATCTCTCGGCTCTCCTAGAATCGGTCCTAACTCGCTCTTTCGTTTGCGAACCATTCATCTCACGAGGTGTACGCCCATTCAACTACCATTGTTATACAGTTTTCCATGTATGGGTCGATAACAAACAAACAAAAAAACATCCTTTTTATCGACCGCCCCGGTGATATTCGATGTTAAAAAGCTACATGCAACGTCGCACGAACGAAACGATCCTCGACCTCGAACGAGTCTTATCGAAACTCTCGGGCTTCTTACGGAGATACGTTAGGAAAGAATGAAGCGTGATCGGCGTCGAGTGTCTCGTACAGACTTTGTCAGACTAATTATCGAAGAGAGGGCGGAGAGCAACAGCTCGAAAGGTGAAGCGACAATACAATTGTCGTCCCTGCACCATTATAATCTTTTTTTTCTATTCTATCGCAAAAATGTATCTCACCGTGTGACCGCTGTGTACATTTACGTGTTTAGTAACGTTATGTATTTTTGAACGGTAACATGTTCGCAGGTTACCTGTCACGAGAACATTGACAAAGGCTCGCTCGTTAATTGATTCAACGACAAGCGGACGAATACTACATCGTACTCGTCTTCTGGCTCGAAACTCTATACCGTTCGAGCGATCGTGTTCAAGGGTCATGTCCGCGTGGACTGCAGTCGTGTAAACCCGCCCGATCGCCGTCGCTGCAATCGAGCCTGCTCACCCTCCTCCCGTCACGTCGGATATATGGACCCCTTTAAACAAACTCAAACCGTAATATGGGCCATTCAAGCCGACAGAACCATATCCCGTCATTGTTTTCACGCATCCCCACGTGGATACAAAGTATTTGTGAAATACAGCGAACAAATATTTTGCATATCGATAATATTATGTCCAATGAAATTGTTACCCAGCCGTTAAATTTCCCGTCTCGATTTACTGGGGTACTGTTGTAGATTCGTCGAGATGAACTTTCCTCTATTTGACAGTACGCGGAATCGTTCGCTGAGGCATAACCAAGTTTCACGGAGCGGGAGTTATTTTGCGAGTAAATAATTAAGAGGTTGCACGGTTAGCGATGGCAGTGTGAAAAAGCGAGCTTGACAGTCCCGCTACTTGACTCACCGCTGGGCTACAGATCGATACCACAGCACACGACCGCGTACTAATTTATGCGCACAGCTGGCGGACTAAACGCGTTCTTATTCAACGGAGATAGGCTTTGACGAGGATCTTTAGTGAACAGTAGATTCGATGATACCCACAAATCGGACAAACCCTAATTTTATGTACAAGTATACCGAGTTTAATTGGTCCCAGTTATATTAGCCTCTGTCGAGCCTCGTGAAAAGTTCTTCGTGAACGGTTTCGAGCCTCACCCTTGAGTAAGATGCAAAGTAATCGGGCCGATAACAGGCCATTACAATACCCGTCGAAATAATTTCTGTACATTCCACGACACGGATCTTTCTTAATAGATAAAGGAAAGAAATAAAGTCGGTGAGGACAGGAACCGAACGACCTGCCGCTATACTGGAATTACCGTATCACGGGTACCACTGTCGGGAGGGGCTGAGAATAACTCGTAGAGAGAGAATAACCTTTGGTAACTTATCGTCGCCAGAGAGGGGAGATAAGATTGTTGCGACCTTAGGAAACCCGAGTGAAAGAAAATATATGAGGTAACGGAGACGGACACAGGAGCCGCGAGCCCGAATTTTCGGAATTGCGATATATATTTTATGGGGGATAGTCGAGACCCTCGCCCGCGCCTCTTATCCGTTTCATTCTCTCCCTCGGATCTGGGCGTTGCCCGAGCGCGCGATAAACTTGGAGGACGTGCGAATACGCGGGCGCGCGAGATCGCCGTTGCTACCCTCCCGTCGAGGGTTCAGGACCGGGATTACAGTACAGTCGTGGAAAGCAGAAAGATTTTTCTTCGCTCGGCAGTCGCCTCTCCGGCTCTCGTTCAAGGTGCCTTTGCCGCGTCAACGCACGCTGCTGGCTTTTGGCTATACGCCCTCCGAAGCGAACTCACCTCTCGCCTCGCATGCGTACCACGTGAATTTAGTTTTGCTCGAAGCCCTCTCCCGTATTTATCCAATCTCTCATACTCGGCTCGCACGCCACTCTGTAATCCTTCTTGTGCTTTCGCATTCGAAACCCGAATGATTTTACGGTTCGAATAACACACATCGTGGACGTTTCGATAAATTACACAAGTCCGGTCAATTTTTATGATGGAAAGTTAAAAATCGATCGAAGTTAAGAATGTAAAAAAAAATGAAGGTCGCAATAAGCGTTTTAAACAACACAAACATCTTCCTCCCAGTCGAGCGAGAACTGCGCATATATCTTTGTTATTCCCTCCAGCACTCGATAAGTACGGTGTATGCGATTCGATGCAATAGAAATCCACGGAGACGAACCGTGCTGCATTGTTGTAACAGTGCTGTCACGCGATACTGAAATATCCTCTTTAAAACGACCTTTCACGCGTCTCAGCGGGCCGGTTGCTAGGCCGGGAGATTACAAACTCGGAGAGCTCGGATTCGGAACGGAAGCTATGGACGAAGAAAATTATAAGCTTTAAGAGTAAATTTACGCGTTTACCCGAGTATACGGGGCACTGGAAAACTTTTCGTCGTATCGGTGTCCGTGGCGAAACTTGGCAAGGCGTTACACCGGTGATAGACCGCCGGGCGTTAACGCCATACCGAAAGTTCCCCTTTAAACCGGGTTTACGGTGTGGTATGAGAAGATCTGGGGTAGCTGGCGGGTAAGCCGCAAAAACGTCAGGTTGGGTCTCGATAGCTTGAATATAATGTCGACGCGGAGGAGAGGGGAGCTCGAGTTCACGCGAGGACGGAATCGAACGGGCACGGAGAGAGGGTGCAGTCCCATAGTCGGAGACAGGTTGCACGACAGGAAACACGATGACGAGGGGACGAGGTAGAAACTGCCAGCCCGAGGCAAACATCCGACCGCCGAAACATCCCCTTTAAAAGCCGAAGCACCGGAACACTCCCGATAGCCGTGCTACATAGAGTTATGTAGCGCGTATATAGGTGGTTTGTCCAGCGTTAAAAGTTCACACGAGGTTGACTCGTCGGGCTTGGCTCAACGGCGACACCGCGCGGCGCAGCGGCCGCATTCAACGATATTGAGGCCGACGAAAAACGTCGCATTCTGAGATCCTCCGTACGAGGATGTTTCTCAACAAAAAATGCTCACTTCAGCTTTGGGGTGTCAGTTGGTGGACACCGAGATTAAACGACACGATATGTAACCCGTCACCGATATTTTACCACACATACGCTATGAATGCCGAAGCCTCGAGAATATAGCATATCGGCGTGATTGATGATTCTCGAATTCCCGTGTGGCACATGGGGTTTGGGTTTTTCGGAATGCACTCCCATATGCTATGAATGCCGAAATCCCGAGAATATAGCGTATGGAAGTGAAATTTTGAGTTTGCTTAAGAATGTATATTTAGTTTAGTAAATGTTTTTCGTTTTCTTCTTTTTTAATGAACGGTCACGTATTTCGACGTATCTTTTCCCGCTGAATACGAATCCGCTGGACTTTTTAGGTCTAAAGTGAGACATTGAAAGTCTCGACTTTATGCACGAAAAATCGCATTTTTGGGATTAAAAATATTGGGTTTGGAGAAAAATGAACGTCATATTCGTGATCAACGGGCCGCAATATTTCAATAAAATGTCGTTTCGGGGTTTAAATTTTCGGGAGATATGCGTTTCGGGCGTTGCTCTTTTCGGGGGATAACCGTTCGGGGGCTATGCCACCCTACCATATATATATGTATCGTCTAGTATAGCAGAGTGCACGATGGTCAATGAACGAGGCATAAAGCGCGGAGGACACTGCGGTCACGGAAGCAAAAAGTTCCGGACTCGCTGATTGCTCGACCCTTGTTACCCTACTGTGTGGACAAACACGGTTTTACGAGCACGAGCTCGCAGACACGCACCTTCGATCGACTGACTGTCAACAATTTAGCGTGTTATCGCGGCCGCTGACAGTCTCGTTACGGTCTCACTGTCGCATAATTCTGACCCTGCTCTTCGGCCTCAGCTGACGGCATAAATTCCAACACGCTGCAGCAAAAAATTGTTTAATAAATACTTCCGAGTTTTCAACGTGCTAAAGACAGATTGTAACACGAATTTATTCGGATATCCAAGTTGGGCTGGGAAATTGTTTCGAACGTCGCAGTTTTAGATCGATTAAGACGATGTGAAAGTGACTCCATTCATCTCGAAGGATGGAGACTCAAGGATAGACTCAATGGAGTAGACAGTTTTCGTCATCGACTGAGCCCAAGTCGGGCGGTGGGGCAGGTTCCCATTGCCTTTAAGGTGAGTTGAAACACGTACGACGTGACGTACGAGTGCCAGTGAGATAGATGCATTTTTCGAATCAATGCCATCTAAAAAACTGTTTATATTTGGAATAAAAGTGAAATATCATCGGACGCGGTATCGAATTTTACATAAGCTAATACTTTGCTTTTTTCGCAAAATGTCTACCATCTCCGAATGCCATCCCTTACAGTTTGTGTTACCGACTGAATCTGTTTTATCTCGCCTCAATGCACCAGCTTAATGGTCGGCAACTATGTGAGCTCGACCTCAAAGCCTCCCCAACGCTGCTGCCGTTAGCCTTCATTCACATTGAGCGAAACTTCCTCCCGAGAGCCACGTTGCAAAGTATAATTACACAATCCTGCATTATCCACATACACTTCTCGGGTGAGCCAAGGGCAATACCGTCAGCCCTTCTCACAGTTGGGATACTCGCTCTATTTTCATCCAAGACTTCAGAAAAGAATGGTGAGACAACGAGTAGCAGCACGCAACGCAGGAGAGCGTATTTTCTGTGTACATCGTACAGTTCATTTCGCCTCCCCACTCCGTTGACTGTGAACATTTTACTTTGAATTGTTCGGCTAAGTTGTTCGCGGAAAAAAAAAAAAATAATTTTAAAGCATAGTCGAACACGCGAGACTGCTTGCGATGGTAGCGACCGGGAATAGACCTAAGAAATAACTCGTTCTCTTCCTCCAAACGCTGCCTCGTGGCTTCGCATAGTGCCGAGACTATTAAAGGGTGACCTCGATACCTCTTTCTCTTCTCTCGGCGCCAGCGGAAGAAAAAAAATAAAAATAATAATGATTCGAAGCCGCGAGATCCCGAAGAGCGAAAGCGGAGGCTGTGGAAATGGGCGCGGAACGGAGAGGGACGGCAATGGAAGAAAGAGAGTTGCCATGGTGACCATCAAAGGCGCCGATCAGATACGGGGGATGGGCTTCCCCCTTTATCGTCGACTTTGTTACAGTGACTCCCGCAGGAGCGTGATGCGGAAAATACGTCCGAGCGCGAGAACCACCGCAGCTAGTCCGCCACCGCTGACAATCGACCTTTCCGTCGTCTCACCGTCTCTCCTCTCCTCTCCTCTTCTCGACCCTCCGCGCCTTTATCAAAACTCTCCGACACGAGAAGCGAAAACTATTTCTGAAATTGAAAAGACCCCTCGGGGTCGCTGAACATTCCGAGGAATCCAGTGGGCAACGTGACGTGAAAAATCGTTCGGACCATAAACAAAAAAAAAAAAAATTATTCAAATTTGTGGTGGGGTGACTTCTTGAATTACTGTACAACTGGAAGTGCAGTCGTATAGGTTTGGGTGGATAATAGTAATACCTCAATCGAATCATTATCAAACCTAATCCGAAAAAAGCAATAACAATAATGCGAAGAGCTGCGACGGATTTGTAAAATTATGCCCGACCATGGCCCTGTACGTGCGTTTCGCTGATATCCGTACCCTAGACGATCCTGAATTACGAAACGGAAAAAGATCGTGGCGAGCTGCTCCGGCGAAGATCGAAGAGGGAAGAGAGGTGGTTCGGTGGAGAGGAGGAGGAGGGTCGGTATAGGCCTCGAGACTCGTCGCCAGAGGCGGATAGGTAGGGGGATTTATTGATCCCTGGAATAGCCCTTTTGCCCCATATACCGGACTGCTGCTCTCCGCGCTATCGCGTCCTCCGGCACGCTTACGCTCCGCGATATCTCTCTTTCTCCACTTTCATCTTGTTCCCGATTCACGCCGGGACTGTTCTCGACTTGCTCGCTCTCCACCTACACCCACGCGCACGCGCACACACGCGTGACACCACCTTCGGTCTCGTCTCTTTTTTCGTCCAGGGCTCTTCCACCTTAATACGTATCTTTTCTCGTTTTCTTTGCATTCGTGTGTGCGGCCGAGCCGAGGTCGCGCTACGAATTCACGAGAGACTCGCCCTATTCCCCGGTTCTTTCTCATTTTCGTCGAGTCGATCTCTCCCCACACGCCGCTGAGAAAGAGGGACTCTTCTCGTCTCTCCTTCTCGAGTCGAGCTTTCGCCATCTTCCACACGAACAATTATCTCTCCCGGGGAGCTCCTCGAGCCCCTCTATCTGTAACAGTATTTTCTCGTCTATTTCCGTACTTTCCTATATTTATCTCTCGCTCCAGGCCCGCTTGACACTTTTTTTTCTCCACTTTTTCTAAAATTGTACCGTCACACGTGTTTCAAAACTCTCGTGCGCCTAGATTGGATCTGCCCCCGTGGCAAAGAAATCTCGAATAGGAAACCTGGTCAGGGGCTGGGCAGTACCAAGTTAGGGAGACTCGCTTGATTGAGATGGTGCAACCGGCAATGTCCCTCACTCGTGTTCGGCTTGCCTCTTTCTAGTTTTGATAACACAATTTTCTGTCGGTCATCTATCTACTCGGCACAACGCTATCGTGTATTGCAGTACTTGTGCCGCATGTAACGGTTGAATTTACAGAGGACCGTTACTGTAACTGGAAACCGGGCCAACTCGAGGAATTCGTGTTTCCGCGGGGCGTGCCCCGCGGACGAGAAGGAATGAGTGCAAAAAAAAAAAAAAAAAAAGAAAAAAAAAGAGATGAAAGGCCGACCGCACGAAATAACGCGTGGAGCTACCGGGCGAGAGAGAATACCTGCACGATTTCGCCACGATCGAGTCGCTTCGTCATCGTTCTGTTCCCCGGTCGTTCGTTCCATCCGTTTCCCCCTTTGCATCGCCCGCGCCTGAGCGTAAAATATAGAAGCTGCTCCGGGTCTCTTTCGCTTATTTATTTTCTCTCTGCTACTCCCTTTCGTCGTGCTGTTGGTCTATGGCGGTAGCAGGGAGAGGAGGGAGGGGAAGGGAGGGCGCAAAACCCGCCTCGAATGAGAAACACAAGTCGTCAGCTCGCAGGTTGAGTACTCTCTTTCGTTTCGCTCTGTGAAGAAGAAATGGGTATGTCTTTTCGGAAAAAAAAAAAGGAAACGAACAAAACATACGTGGCACCGGAGAAAAAGAGCCGACGAGTACGATGCCGACGGAAATTTCACCGCATCTCATTAATCTCTCTCCCCATTAATTTATATGCGTATACTTTCCAGCTCTTCCGGTGTTGGAGGAAAATAATGCGTTGCCATTTTTTTTAAG
The DNA here is from genome assembly GCA_933228735.2 of Amblyteles armatorius. NCBI lineage: Eukaryota > Metazoa > Arthropoda > Insecta > Hymenoptera > Ichneumonidae > Amblyteles > Amblyteles armatorius. The sequence goes on along the minus strand of OW121695.1, from coordinate 9,455,458 downwards.
GCTCGACTTTTAAAAAATGTGTGTGTTTTTTTTTAAGTATACCGTTATCCTTACAGGGTTGTTTAGACAAACGGACGCTATCGCTTTTATCGATAAAGTTAACGGTATCTTTCGTTACAGAATACGGATTATTGTAATAATAATAATAATTATTATTGTTGTTATTTTTTTAATACAACCCCGGTACTTGTCTGTCATCGGAGCCGCACGACGACTGCGACGGATTCGACGCATTCGCGGAGGGACCGAATATGCGAGGCACGTCGCAACGGATTTTCTCGGGGGGTCCTCGAGGCTCCGGGTGCACGCACCGACTCGCAGCCAAGTGTGTATGTGTGTGGTGCGCCGCCGCGACAGCCGCAGCGTCGCAGAGCGTCTCGACGGCACGCTCCGTGCACACGTCAGGGCCAATGACCCCCATGCATTGCCCAAGCACTGCACACACAGACACGCACACCCATACCGTCTACTGTTCGCTATGCTGCTCCGTGTGCTCTGTGTCACACAGTGCGGAATTCGACGTCATGTCGGCAGCGACACGAAACAAAAGATTGAAATTAAAACATTTTGTGTTCGTTTGTATCTATTACTTTACAATACTGGATGGAAGTTATCGCGGAGAACAATAAAATTGTACGAAGCGTTCGTTCTACGCTGTACACCCGACGCACATTAGAGTTGTGAATGGCGAATGGTGTGCCGTGTGGTATCAGCGATGAAGATTCTTAACTCGACATTCCTACCATCCGTTGCATTCCCATTTCAATTTTTTGTTTGTTTTCATATATCATCGCCTGGAGAAGCCATGGCGACCGGGCGAAGCGAGTGAAAGAGACGGAGGTAAAACGAGAGGGTAAGAGGGAGGAGGAAGAAGACACAAGGTCGACTAACTGTACCTCGTATACCGGTAAGTAGACGTTAAGGCGATGTGAGATACCGCGGTCGGTAATAAAAACTGCGATTAATTTTTTTTTTACCATACCGATCACTAACGTTCGGAAGCACATTCTTACACGAACCGGCACTGATATCCGTTTCGCGTAAGAATTTCCTTTTAAACGGAAATGGTCCGAACCTGTGAAAAAAGTTAATTACGTTTCTGTTATCGACGGGGACCGAGTTGGGCGGGGGGATGTCTCATCGCCTTGAGAACGTTGGCTTCGTCCAAGTTTAACGCTCGGAAAATGTTTGAAAGATTTTCTCCGATCGACACAAGTAATCGTTTTTTAACGTCGATTGCAATTTCAATGATCCTTCCATTCCCGAACCTGTCGACGCTCGAATTCCTTCGATGTGCCGCAGCGCGAGGGCGAACGTCGGCTCGTAAATTGAGAGAACGAAAAAAATCGGCGCCCGTCGGCGTCGGCGACCTTGACGATCGTAAACCTCGCTGAGGACGACGCGGAGATCATCCCGAGAGCCCGCTCGCTCGTTCGCGATAGCGACCCGGTGGCGTTGCGTGCGTGACGTAATAGCAGAGGCGGCGCTTCCACCACACGAGAGAGAAACAGAGAGATCAACATCTCTCGCGATGACGTCAACGAGATCACTGTTACAAGGACGCGAAACGCTCCTCGATGCTTGCGCTCTTCGGTGCGGGGACGAAGGAACTCGCGATAAAGAACATATCGCATTGGCGAGTTGAATAGTCGATGAGGTGATTCAAAGTGTACGGCTTAGTGAAGAAAATTCCTACATCATCCGATACCCCCGAATTCCATTACATCATTAGAAAATTAACGCGAAACGTAAACTATGAATTAGCTCAATAGGATTTGTGTCGGATTTGTATATTTTCTCATTCAAGTATTTGCTCAATTAAAAGTATTCTATGTGGTTCGACGGCGTCGGGGGGAAAGAGTCGAGTCGGAAAAAATAGAAAAGTCAAGAAACCGATGAGGAAGAAGTGGCGAGACGACGGAATGAACCGTTGACGAGTGAGAGTTGCTTCGCGTTGCGAGATTCAGCCGCTGCTTTTCTCGTCGAATGGTAGGGGAAGAGAGCCAAATACGAGTGCAGTCGTCCCAGCTGGCTACATAGCTATATAACACTTCGCAGCTCCTCTAGTCATCCAGGTTGTTCAATCTCCTATGTCGAGATGGACTCATACACTTGGATTCTGGGTTAGCCGGCTTCCGGGCTTCGGAATGTATGACGACACTGCTACTTTAATATCCTCGTATTCGTTCGTCTCTCTAATTCGGTCGCAGCATCCCGCTCATCTATGACGCGTTTCCATGTACGCAGAAATAAATGTCCACGACCAAACAAATCTGCTCATTGTCCGCTTCCGGCATTCTCGATTACGTGCCCGGCAAGGACAAAGTTATCTCGTTAATGTATCCCGTTATTAACATTAAATTGTTCATAACATTTAACATTTCATTAAACGGCTGGCCCTCGCTCCAGTACGGTGACCGATGATTATTCCCTCGATCAAGCCAAATACACAAAAATCCTTCCGCCTACGGACTTCCAGGTGCGCACACGTCACGCGTTATTTCAATACCGGCAACTACGAGTGGACTGCATCAGAAGGGCATGAATAATACGCGTGCGGAAAACGTGATCTGGGACACGTGAGATCACAAAGCTTTTGCGGAAGCTACATCGCTACTCACCGTGTACTGACAATATGAAATTTATAAAATAGAATCACTCAATAATTAATCGTTCGTTGCCGCGTATGCAAAAAAAAGTTTAAAAAATAATTTTCGACGGAGTCAGTTCGGAGATATAAATATGCAAATGCCCGAGTGCCGTCCGTTCGAGGAGAGTTCGAGAAGATACAATGTTTTTAAGATAAAATATTACTGCAACGTCGGGATCGAGCAATGAGACGAATTGCGAAAAGCGACGAGCCAGCTGACTGAGGAGACACGATACACGAGATTCGTAAAATACAATTACTTGACAATTCGGAACTCGTGGTCGAGATGCAAAAAATAATACTATTTTTCGATTTAGTCGGTTCGCAGATATAAATATGAAAATGCACGAGTACCGTCCATCCGAGGAGAGTTACAGGAGGCATAATTTTTTATTTTTTTTATATAGAAACTAACGAACCATCGAAATAGATGCAGAAGAGGTGTCACGTCGCGACGAGTGACAAGAGAAAAATTAGAGAAATGTATAAATATGATAAAATAATAACTAAAGAGAGGATGAAGAAGTGCACGGTGTTTTCTGGTCGTGGAATCTGGGTGAGTGACCTGGGACCTGACGGCTGACAGCCAGCTCCGCCGGGAACCTGTTTTCTCGTCGTCCGGCTCCTCTTTCTCTCTCTCTATCCGTGTGTTTCGTGCGGGTTGCTTGCCGAGCAACGCGAGAAGCGACTGACCGAGCGCGGAGTCTGAAAGCGTGCTAGGCGAACGACCAGGAACGTTTCACGGCGGCGGCATTGTCTCCCGTTCTCCTCGTGGGCATTCGTATCGTCGAGACTCGACGCTGTACCGCTGCGTCCACAGACACAGCGACCGAACGAGCATTGAAAGGGAGCCGGTGCCGCCACGGGAGAGCTGTCTCCTTCTCTCGCTCTCCCGCTAGAGAGAGGCTCGTCGTTCGTGCGCACGGCGAGGCAACGAGACTCTCCATTCGAGACCAAGACAGGTAGATAGCCCGAGAGTAACGAAACTATGTTCGTTTCTATGTATTACGAGAGTACGGTCGAGGTGTCGTTTCTAAATGCATTCTTAGACCATATTAAATCACAATTGCCAAAATACCGTATCGGTCAAAATGGTCGCAGATTTTTTCATAATTATAATAATAACAATGGTGACAGTGACAATGACTGATAATGATAATTCCGGATTTTCAGCAAGTCATCTAAACTCGCGAAAGCTGGAGTGTAAAGTTTATGGAAGGACGCTTTCAACGGTGCGGTATATTCGACTGACTAGCCAGAGCGTTCTATCCGAAGGAACGAACGCCTTGGCTGTTATGCAAGCAATTCCGCTTTCTACGTATGTACTGTAACGTACGTACAAGAGGTGCAGACGTACCTACCGCAACACTTTGAAATCTGGGTCGGAGACACGAGAGAGCTCGACTCATTGTTTACTACGGAACTCTCTTGCACCAATTCGACGTTATAACGTTACAGCTTCGGAACAACTCCGAGAGAGTCTTTCGAAAGAGAAGAAGTAACAAACACATACGTTGTACATGTTTTTTTTTTTACCGATCGCACTTCAATTCTTCGGTCGATCGATTGTCTCTCGACGACCCTGAATTTTTCGCTGCTTCTCTCGTTCGTTTGTCGTCATCCGAGCTGCGCGCTCGGTTTTCGAAACAATACGGCGATATGTCGAAATAATTGTGAACGGGAAGATGTGGCTGTGGTAGACAACAACGCATTGCTCGTGAATGTACTATCGATAGAATGGGTTTATGCTCGTCGGGTATAACAAACTTCCGGAAATGAGTTCGGTAACAAAAATTGTAATCCATTTTTATCAGAGTTGCCAAACTGTTCCGGGCAAAAGAAATTGCCTACACTTTCTGTTAGCGACCAAGTCTGATTTACATCGCCTTAAAGTTTTAACGAAACCGGGGAGAGTGATTGGAAGAAGGCATGACCCAAGGGGATCACCCACGCTCCGGAGCTTGTACGCACAGGCGAAATGAATGGAGAGACGGAGGATTGCATATTCTATAGCCGCGGTCGGGTGACAACCCGGCATGAACTTGCCGCTCGGTACTCTCGAAAGGAATGAAAGGAATGAAAAGATCCGCGATCCGACAATGACGGAGGAAGATAGAAAAAAAAGAATGGAAGTGCATGTATGTGTGTATATATTGTTTTCTTTCTCCTCCCCTTTTATTTTCTTCCCTTTATGGCCGAGTCGCCTGTCAGTCTGCCCCGGTCATTGTTGGGGTCTCTCATGATGAATAATTTGGGTCAGTAATTTCACCATAAAAATAAAACGAACGAGACCGAACACTTTTTCCCCCGGGCGGTCTAACGTCGCTGGTAAACTTGGAAGGTTCGCGAATTTGGCCCGCTCTATAGCAACCCGCGCGCTATAACTTAACAAGCAAATTCCAAAAACAGATGCTGTAAACTATTCAAAGTGAGACCACAGTCCGCTCTCCGATAGTTTCTCACTCTCGCGGGGGCGTTGCACCTGAGTCTCGATAACGATAAATTCGGTGCGATAATAATACCACGATACGACCCGGTGTACGGTCTATTTTATCTGTGCTATGCTATCCGAAGCATTGTATGGGTCTTCGGTGAGAGAAGAACTCACTCGAGTTAAAGGTAATCTCCCCGTAAGATGGGAGATTTTTCGTATCTCGACTCGTGAGAATGTACAGTTACGAACACACATTCTACCTGTTCGTTCTCCGCTTGTTTGGGGTTGGAAGCAACGAATTAAGTAGGGCTCTCGAGGGAGTCGACACGGGTCAACGACCGCAACGACCTCGTTTGGGCGCAAGCGTTAGCGGCAGCTCGAGGCCCGTGGACCACGAGGTAGCTCGCCAGAGTTCGTCCCTCGAATTCAGTCTATGGATTGATAAAATTAACCGGTAACACTGCACTCGATGGTACTTCGTCGGTATTCGATTATTATCGGAACAACAACAAAACAACAAAAACCGGAAATACCCAGACATTTTTCTTATTTTACGGGTTAATTCGTAAAGAAATTTATGTGATTTACATAAATATTTATTTAAGGAGAACTTGTGAAATAAATTATTTTCCTGAGTGTGTTGTTACGATATTTCGAAAGACGGGCTTGTTAACGATTTTCGTTATTGCCGCACTTACCGCAACTCATTCGTGAAAATACCTCTCTGGATTATTTTCGTTAATATGCGGGTATGCGCGATGTTAATGTACGAAATATTTTCGGCTCTTCTACCTACGTTCGAAATTTCTTACGACCGTTCGTGGTACATGTGAAATTATGAGCAATCATCAGTCGCAGCGTACGATACTTCGCGGCATGCAGTGCAAACATATACTTTTTGTTTGTTTGTTTGAAGATGTGTCGAAAAAAAACATCGAAAGCAAGGCAAAGATCATAAAACAGTACCGCGAAAGTGGCCGGACGAAGCGGCAGTACCACGAATTTTTTTTACTTATATTTTTTACCAAGCGAAATAATTAGACGCACTTTGGCGTACTTTGTTTGAATTTTAAAGACAGCGTGGAGAGTGTTACTATCTTGTGTCATATGGAAGCGGAGATCCACGAATTTGTGTAAACTACGAGTAAGTTTTCTCAGTACAAACTCGCGCGAACACGTCGAAGCCCGTTGGAACTGGCCCAGTCCCGCTTCCAGGGATCATGTGCGCCCGATGGTGGCGAGTGCACGGGACCGGAGAAGGTCCGTGACATTCAACAAGTGGATAAACTTTTACGTTCTCTCGTAATAAGTACGTGTCCATGTAATACGTGCATGTGTGGACAAGTGCAGCACGAGTTATGGCACATTGTAGATAACTAAGCGTTCGTGACTGCAATATAGTTTCAACGCCAATTTGGTTCTTACACGGCTAGACCTGCATTTTTATTTCGGCAAAACCACGTACATTACCAAAGTTTTGTATGGAATCGAGCATCATAAATCTCGAAGATGGCGTTTTTGTGTCACATTATGCACGAAAAAAAGTTTTACGTCGTTTAAAAAAAAAAAAAAAAAAAAAAAAACGAATAAAAGGAATTCAATATTGCGAGTGCCACAGAGAAACTATTGCTCGTCTACGTCACGCGTATGTATTCAGTAAGTAATATGGCGAATACGAGTTACCAGCGGAGACGCGGACGGCACCAAGTGCCGTGTATGAAGCACAAAGCGAGGACTGGCCTATATTGCATAATGTAGCTGTGCACTCTAGCACTCTGATATCCGCCCGCTTTATAACGCTCCACACACACACACACACACACACACACACACACGCGCGCGCGCGCACACATACAGCCGACATATTCTACGTGCCTTCTCACGAGAGCCAGAAAAAAATTCATGTAGCCTACATCGGTAATACATCATTTTTTTACTTCGCTTATATATAGCCGCGGTGATGCTGCGAAGCTGTTTGCGCGAGTGTAAAGTAGAACGACTTTGAGCGCACGCGGTTATCGATTTGACCATCGACCCGTCAATATTTCGTGTCTGCATGAACGGCCGCTCCCACCGGATCTCTGAGATTTTTACAGTAACGACGATCTCTGGAGCTCGCGCAATTCACGAATATACAATTAACGAGAGCCCGACTGACAAAGTCGGCTCGCATGCGGGAGCATCGAATCATCGCCGAGTTATTCCGAGTTTGCCGATTCGGTGTTTTCGTTGCGAGGTTACCGACAAACGCCCACGACGATCCGCAACATGCACGCGCGCGCCGAGTATCGATAATTCGCCGGTCAACGTGTATTATATTCGTGTGTGAAAAAAAAAAAAATATCGATTCACCGGTCAGAGTTCACACGATTGTCCGATGAATTGCTTCGCGTCGATTCATTGACCGCGAGCCTGGCCCTCGGCGCAGTTTGCACGCAAGCACTTATTCTCGAATGCAAACTGAGCGTACAAAACGAGTATTCCCACTGCTACCAAGAAAGTAACCTATAACTGTACTAGAGAAACATTGCCTTCAAAAGTGACGGCTCTCCTCGTCTCTCCGCGCGTTCTCGGGATATTTTCTCGCTTAACTTTTCCGATAAATTCTTCGGGAAACGGCGATCCTAACGGCTCTATCGTTAAGACACGGAATTCTTCACGGTAAAACTCGCAGTAATTTCTCATTTTACGCTAAAGCGGACGTAAATATACCGGGGTTTTGCTGTACGACTATTCAAGGACATTTCAAGGACAATCGCATCCGGAGTGTTATCAAAAAATATAAGGCATTGCTAAAATTGAGAACTAACCTGTAAATCCTGGCAGCCGTTATCCCTGTGACTCGCGGCACGTATAACACCAGCACGCCAACCCCACTCACTGATTTTATTAACCTTAAGCTTGGCGAAACCACTCACTGAAAGGAACCTCTTTCCCACGATCTCCTCACGAAACTTGTACGCCATAATATACACAACGCCGTGATAGCCGCGAGGTTGCCTTGGATTTCGAAATCCCAAAATTATGATAATACCAACGAAACAACAACGGTTACTACTACCTCGTAATATCACTACCTACAAGTCGTACTATCCCATAGGTCACTCCAACACCTGACACTTGCGCGCCCCCCCCCCTCCCCCCCACACACTACGGTAGATCTCCGTGTATCGCGCACTCTGCAGGAGCAAAGGAGATACGGCTATCGGTGAAAACAAGCTGGTGGGTCACACGTCTTTATATATATATATATATATATATATATATATATATATGTGTGTGTGTGTGTTTATGTATGTATATAATAATTCACGATAAATATCTATATCGATTTAGATTTCACCATTGCCGCACCAGACTAATCGAATGACATTTGTAACTCTCGCGAGTATCGTCTCGCATGCAATGTTGGAGGTGCTCGAAAAACGAGATCTGAGCACCTCGAAATCAGCCATGATGCGTCTCTTCTTTTTATTTTTTTTTCACCCGACCCACGGGACCTCTTAGGCGCTCTCTCTCCGTCAACTCCTTAATTATTCGGTCTAGCCAGGATCACGTGACTGACCCCCCTTGATTTTCTCGACTGGCGATTTGCTTCGTGTTTTTGACTATCCTTTTTTTACTTAAATCTCTCGAACGCGTATGACAGACGAGCTGAGATTGTCTCTGGACGAAAAGGACTCGATATCTTTTCTCTACACTCTCAGCTTCAGTTTTCTTCGAGTGTGAATTACCATTGGTATTTTTCGAATTTCGCTGAAAATGCCACGTGACTGAACTTTTCACAGTTTGTTGTATTGACGATCGCACCGATTCTTTTTTTTGCAACAAAATTTCAAAATTAAACTGTTTGTCTCGTACTCGAAACGTCTGTGGCATAAGGTGACATAAACATCGTTAATAAACAGGGGAATGAAAGAGATCGATCGAACGTGTAAGTAACGAGATACGCGAGCCGTTGTAGGAGAACTGATTTTCTTTTTTTTTTATTCCTTCCGTTGAACTACGAGCGTAAACTGAGCACAGTCTTCCCGTTGTTTTTGTTTCGTTTCGCCTGCCGCTTTGACTATTCTCGATAAATTTTTGTTGTGTATTAACGTCGATTTGTCCTAGTTGTACTCGTCGGATCAGAATAACGATGACGAGGACAATAACAAGGCTTGTCCGGATAAGATACCGAAAACTTTTAGAGAGCGTGTGAACGTGAGAGTAACACACACATGACCGGCCAGCGATATCGCGTAGCGCGCACTGCGGGCGTACGGCAGGGAGGCACGACTCCGTCCCGCGGCCCGTGGCTCGACCTCCCGCTCGTTTCTACCGTTTCCTCCACCTCCAACGCCGCCACCTTCTTCTCTCCGTGGACCCCTTGCCGCGCGCACGATAACCCCGTCGAGGTGTAACCGAGGTGGGGAGCGCTGGCTGCAGCGACGGGTAAGCGAGTGCGAGGCATGGATGCGCGAGACGCACGAAATTCAACGGCGTACATAGCCGATGCAGCAAACTTTTTGTGCGATCAATCGTTGCCAATCGAAACGCACTAATTCGATCGAATAAAGTTACAATCGTAGGGCGACTTTTTGAACTTGGATTAAAGAGGTTTCCTTGCATAACTTGTCAGAATTGTTATTTTGGTTTCAACTTTGACTGGGGAAGCAGGGCCATCGTCCACAATTAAACTCTGACAGATCCGGAATTTAAAACCAGCGGTGGACAATATTTTTCGCGAGTCGTACAATACAATTTTCTACGCTGATATTGAAATCGTAAATGATTGGCAACAGAAATAATTTATTCGTCAGCGCATCTGTACGCTTGCGGAGTCCGAGAACGATACAGTTGTCGCAATTGGAAATCGAAGTAACCTGCGGCGCGGAAGTCCGAGATCCACGATTGCCCGTAGCGCCACAGCGCCCTCGTTGGGTTCGGCCCTGAGGTCACGTGACGAAAACACCGCGTGACGTCAGAGGCGCAGCAGTAGCCAGCTGCCAGTCCAACATGGCTGACCTGTGAGAGCAGCGGTGCTACGTTCGGGCCTCCGCTTAATTCGCTAGTTTTAGCCGATCGCGAGCACGTAGTTTTGTGTGTCGAGCTGCCAATATGATATCTTCGATCGTCTCCCGTCTGGTCATGTGAGTATTGACGATATACTTATTCAAGATGCCTTAACGATAACCCGAAACCAATGTCAGCTGCCCAGGCCATCGAACGCTTGCCACAATGATACTGTAGAAATATATTTGCCAATTTTGCGTAACATCACGATTTCTCGTCCGTTAATTTAATCGTGAACAACCGAGCCAGATACTCGACGCTCGGTACTTCACATAGTGCCAATAGTCGACATCAAAGTCATATACGACACGTCAATCAGGACAAAGATGAGTCCGGGATGCAATGGTGTCGTGTAGTTGCGTAGGCCGTTGAATATGTCCAAATAGCGACAAATCGGGCAAAATCGACCCGAGCAGTCCTGTACAGCATAAAACCGAAACTCTTTTACCCGTAACTTGGACCAGCCGATAAATAATTATTTATATTTCGTCGTTCGATAAAAATTGCGCAGAGCTCGGATCAGAGCTGCATAAAAAAAAAAAAAAAAGTTTTCCGAAGACAGTGAATGTTCGCGATGGGTTCCTTGACCCCGTGTGTATTTCGAAAAATATCGTCAGAAGGAGAACTGGAGGATAAGTCGATTGTCGAGTCCGTACATGGTGGTACTCGGCGACGCGTCGTCAAATGGCTCGACGTTGAAAATCTATCGATCCTCATTTCAGCATTCGGTGTAACGTACATAGCGCAAAGCTTCGACACCGCTGAAGTAGTTTTGCCTGCGGAGTCCGGTGAGCTTCCTATTGAATTATTTACTGACTGCTCCCGGGATTGTATCCCTGTTCCCGGGAACTTCGTCGATTTATTCTGCCGGACAAGCGGTACGAGTGTCGTAACATCGTCATTGACGGTTGGCGAGAGTCCTCACTCTCGCTCTTTGTTGTTTCTCGCTCGATCGGAGCTCTCGACGCGCACGAGACTACGACACGGACCGGTGACGGTAGGAGGACGTCGGGCATTCAGTTCCCGGTAATAGGAAACAAAGCGAGGCACTCTTCGCGCACTATCTCGCGACTAGCGGGCAAATGCGCATTATCGGAAAAATACGTCCTTGGAACTGATTTTCCCCGCTGCTGATCGATACTTGACAGTGGCGGTGCTCGCGGCGACTGAGACTACTCTGTTTATTGTCAGTTAATTTTTTTTGTTAAAAAAACTTCGTTCGAGCGTTAAAATAGTTTGAATTTTTTTATAAAAATAAATAAATAAAATTTCAAGTCCTATAGGTAGAACGAGTGAGCGAAAGAAAATTTTTCTAGTCGTGTGACAAACACATAGAGGTGCACGCAACCACATTTTTGTATTTATTTTTTATTTTTCTTGTCCATGCAACATTCGAATTTTCCACTAGCGAACAAAGGCGCGACTCGAGCATGCGATTACGCGTGCTCGTCGAGCGAACGAGTGAAAGTGCATCGCGGATCGGGAGCCTCGTCCTCGAAGCATCGCGCTTGCTCGACTGTCGCGTACTGCCTTTTACAATCTTGTATTTTTTTAATTTTTCTCTTTTTTTCCTAGTAAGACGAGAGTCGATATAAGACGTTGGAAGAGAAAATGTTCTGCGGACGACTCGGGACGGAGTCCGGCGATGGTCAATCTACGTTGCGAAATGCCATCGCACCGTAATAAGCGCGCACAGTAACGAATCGAATATAGATTAGATTGAAATAGGGAGTTTTCATAAAAATCTGACACTACCTTTCGACAGTTATTCGGTTCGAATCAGTTTGAAGTAGAAATGCACTCCCGATTGATTTTTACCGATAAAACGGAACATTTTTCTCTCGTCGACAGTATCGCTGTTTGAAATAATTTTTTAAATAAAAAAAAACAAAAAAATGATGAATCTTTGTTATTATCGCATCGACAACATGGTAATCAGCGACGCAACACAGACAACCTTCTATTTCCCTCCGAACGTACGTTAAACAGTCCTTACATGCTATTTGTATAGTAGGATAAAAATTGAATCGAGGTCTAGCCCGAGTAGAGAATGAGCGAGGTCCGTTCGGTATCTAAAAATAAAACTCGAACGAAGCGTGTTGGTTCGGGATCGTGTAGTACGTTTGAGAAGAACAGCCTCTCGAAGGAGCACGCACATACACACACACACATAGTCGCGGCATTTGGTGCTCTAGGCATTTCGAAAGCATCGTCCGAAAATGGTGAAGGGAGCACTGCTGCTCTTTCGACCCGTCGGTGCTTGCTTCACGCTGCCGCTACGAGCGACTCGAGGTTTTTTGTTGTTGTTTTCCTCGGCGGCAGCAGGGACTCTCGCTCTTTCTGTAGCGCGGCGAAGCAGCGGCAACGGCGAGGCAGTAACGGACACGTCGAACAGCGCGTTCGAATCAGCTGATCGCGCTTCCCCGTCATGTCTGCGCCTAAAACGATCAGCGCAGAGCATCGCCCTAATCAGGGATCTCGAACCATAGTTTTACGCCAGCATAAAGTATTCACTCTCGTGCTGCACTGTGAAAAAAAAAAAAAAAAAAAAAAAGTCCATAGGGCGTTCACGATAATTCCCAGAGAGCGGTCCGTGCGTCTCGCGGTTTCTCTCTGTTTCTCTCTCGCTCGCTCTCTCATTCGTGTGGCCACATGTCGTCGCTCCGAGCAGCTGATTGGCGGTGGAGTTTCGGTCCAACAGCGTCACAAAGACGAGGTTCGGGTTGCTGCACTCCTCGAGGCATGTGCGCAATCCAAACGACGTCGCTCTCGTCTCGTCTCTCAAGCGTTGCCACGGAGTTTCTTCTCTCAATTTTTTTCCTCCCACTTTTTTGTCATCCGTTTTCTTCCCGTTGAGCGATACACAGCGAAAGAACGAGACTCGTTCGCTCAGTCCCTCGTCAACCAATGCGCGCATGCGCGGTACAGCTGACTCTGCCGATTTGCACCGTGCGACACGACCATGGACAGGCTTCGTGATTCACTGCGCCGGCTCTTCCACTTTGAGTCGTTAGTTAGGATATATAAACACACGCAAGTGGAACTACAAAGGCGGACGACGGGGAAAAATTGGAACGAGACCGTGGCGAAACGTACTCGAACGAGTTGTCCCCAGAAGGAATAGACGTTGACCTAGGAAATCTCTCCTTCGTAGTTTGACTGCAAAAAATTATTAAAATGTCACAGTATCTCTGTTGGATTTTAGCTAACGGAATGGAACTTGTTCCATTCCGTGTGTTCTCTCGCAAAAGTCGGAATCCTTTTTTTTCAAACCTGTATCCGTTTTTCTCCCCATTCGCACGTTACGGTCCCTACGTTACCTACCGAGCTACAAATCTCCCGTTGCAGCATGGAGAACAGCCAGAGAGTCGCACTGGGAAAATCCGCTCTTCGTACTGCGTCAAGCAGCATCCGAAGGACCGAACTACGGGGCTGCGTCCCCGAGGATTCCGTCGAAACCTGCTCGCGTAGCGTCTAATCTGAAAGAGGTCTGCCGTGAGATCGATCACCCGAGAGACTTGGTCGATCAATTGCATCGGGCAGTGTCGATTTTCAGCATAAATTCCACACCTTCGATGTCCCTCGGGCCACCGATTCGTATTTTCGTCACAGGGGGAAGAAAAAAAAAAAAAAAAAAAAATGGTCCGAATCAACCGTATCGCTGACCGCGTGGGAGGTCTTCCCCTCTCTTCATCTTCCCACCTCGTATTTACGTTTTCTCGAAACTTTTATAGCTCCCGGATTTCCCAACGCCTCACCAGCGTCAAGGAGGAGGAGGAGGAGGAGGGGGAGTTGCCCGCACGCTCCCCACACGCTGCCTCGAAGGGTAGAATTTCATCTCGTCCGTTCCCCCGCTCTAAAAAAGCCTGGAATTCGTTAGTTTTTCATCGGGCGCCCTCCTTCGCTCCTCATTTACCACTTGCATATCGCACAACTGCACCCCTGCGACAGGCGCGCTCACCAATGATAATCGGTCGTTGCACAGACGGATGAAAGAAGATTTCTCGATACTTTTTGCTTTTTCGAAACATGATACTCACTCATGATAAAAAAAACGCGAGTTGTCGCGGTCGTCGTCTGATACGCGAAACAACGACGACGTCGACGAACGAGGCATATGACGTTGATACTCGCCACTCGAGCATTTCGGGTTTAAATATAAATCGCGGTGCACGAGTGGGCAAACCTCTAGTCTTGGCGCCGCGACGCCCTGCTGAAGAGCGGTGGAGCAACCGCTCCTCCCATCTGACAACCCGCTTGTCCACGCATCCGAGTCGACGACCATAATTGCAACGGGAAGAACAAAGAAAATTATAAAAAATCAACGAGCAAAGACGGCCGATCGAGGACTTCGGCCGGGGAAGCCCCTTCGAGGTATATCGATAACAATAAAAACGATCGATCCCCAATGGAGGGCATCGCGGGACGTTTTTTAAAAATAGCCCGGTGAATAGTTGCAACGGTACGGTGTTGCAATTATCGACGAGCATCGTTCGAGTTCAGTGAGGCAATTTTAGTTATCTTTTTTTTTCGGCAAAGAAAATACGAGTCATCGGGTGTTAGCACCGCTCGCCGGAAGAAGTGGACGAAATGTCGGCACCCGTGAAGCAAGAGATTCGGATAACCGTGTTCCTCAACGACGGGGTCGTCGTTATTCACATTTGAGAAGGAGCGCGAAAGGAGTGTATCGAAGACTCTGTGAGAAAACTGCTCGCGCGATCGAACAAAGAAGCGAAAGCTGCCGGCTACCGCGCGGCCCGATTAATCGGCTGTGTGAATCGCGAACGTTGTTAATACGCGCGAGAAGGGTCGTTGCACTTGTGGCTCCGACGCAGTTGGCACGATAGGGGAGCTACCCGACCTCTCGAGCATCGACTGTTTTGCGGTAAAAATAAATACAACAAAAACCTGAGAAGAATAAAGTGCGAGAGCCGAACAAAAAAAACGAAAACAAATAACCGGGAAAAGTGGTGTATTTTTTTGAGAGAATCGACGAGGGGGTTGAGACAAAAAGGAGCAGCGGCATAATCTACGCAACGAGCATCGAGTCATATCTCGTCTGTACTTAACTTGGTGGACATCGGGAGTTACTCTTGGACCGACGACCGGGCGAACAACGTTTTTAACGGTGCCGATTCGATCTTTCACCCTGTCAACTTGTGAAAAAGATTCACCAGCACTGCGGCACTGATAAGACATCGACGATTTTTGTTGGAAATTCTGTGCGAATCGTTGGCGACGACGATACTCAGGATGACCTGTTTTACGCCTCCGAACCGCAGAAACGCGCCCATCGTCGTACCGATCACCGCACGATATTCTCGAAACTTTCACGCGCCGGTATTCAAGAGAATCACCGTTGTCAACACAGCCTCGGTAGTCTTTCTACCGAGTCCATTGAACATTAACACCGACACAACTGTACCCTCGCTGTATATCAAGAAGACATAAAGAAAACGTTGAAAAACAAAAAAATCCAAAGACCGTGTTGTTTGTTCGTAGAAAACCTCCCAATCTTGCGATGAATAGCAATTATCGGGCCCTGTTTCATGACTCGTCAATTTACCGAAAAATTATATTAATTTCTATTATCAGTAAATCTCATACTGCCCGCCGATAAAATTGCAGATTTTTCAGTTGCGTATGCGCTCGGGCGAATACGCGAATAGCTGGACGAGGTAATCGGGGTCGAAACTGGAGAAGCGCGACCAATCGACGGAGGAGAGAACCTGACGGACGTCCTCGTCGTGTGAGGCGAGAGTAATTCGAGCCACGCTGAGAACGAAGGCGTCGAGGAATTCAGGCTACGCACGCGAATGCGAGAAGAACGACGAACGAGATCGGCAATGATCTTGACCGCACGTGGTCGCGTCTTTTCTTCCCGACGCGCGCCGCTCGTCGTTAATGAATAACACCGTCGGTGAGGAAGAGAGGGCGGAGAAGGTGGCAGAAAAAAAAAAAAAAAAGAAGAAAAAAAGATACCGAGAGCGAACGCGGTCGATGCCGTTAATAAACATGAGGAGCACGCGCTACGCGTGACAATCGCAATGCGCGCGCACACGTTTTACCGATAAACACATTGATATTCGCCGCGGCGTTCGGCCCAATGAGGAAGAGAAGAAAAAACGTTTCTCAGGGTTCAAAGATCCCGGCACGATAGTCGATGACTCGCTGGCTCCATACTTCCGGTGTTGTCGGAATACAGCAGTTACGGTAGATAGTCTAAAATCAAGGAAACAAAAGAAGAAAAAAAGAACCGAAACATCGGGGCTACTCGGGGGGATCGAAGAAGTAATTGAATAACGCGAGCAGCCGCAGCGGAGAGGCGAGCCAGGCAGGCCTGCCAGGCACACACACCCTTCTTCGATTGTCCCAAGTGAACTTTCCGGTCAGCGCGTGTCCCGGCTCGACGCCCGCGACGCACAAAGAACGTTGATACATCGGTATTACATAAGATTCGTCGGGGAGCTCGACATTGAGCATAATCATCGAGTTACTCGTTACACTCGTTCGTCGGTAGCGCTCGTTTGGCTCGAACCTCGTATGAACGGTACATATAGGTAATCGTCGGTAGTTTCGACGAGTTTAATCGAGGAATTCTCGCGACTCCGGTCTCGCGTTGTCGTTCCGTACGTATGCAACGGTCGGACCGTAGCCAGTCAGTCAGTCAGTCAGTCAGTCATGTCCGGTACGTCGGGGACATCGGTTCAAATTCCGCGTCGTCATTATCTCACCTCAAAATTTGCTCTCCGTTCCCATTTTTGCCATCGCAAAACATAATTTAAAAAAGTAAAAACAAGAAAAAATATATATATTTTTTAAAAATATATATTTCGACTCCGAGGTTAATAAACCACGAACGAATTTTCATCGGGTTTTCCGTCCGGTGTGAACGTGGCTTTACGACGAAGCGCGAAAATAGAGTCTCGGGGCTTGGTGCCTCGCACGCTCCCCGAGACCCCGTTCTCTCGTCGTGTATCCTCGGAATACCAAGTTGGTTATCCGCTCGCCCGCTCGTTCGCTTCTGCGAGCAACGCGACTCGACCGATCCGAGATCCCGAGCTGCGGCTAGTTGTCCGTTGGACGGACTCGCGACGAAACGGCTCGAGAGTCTTTGGACCTCGGGAGAAGCATCGATGGAGAAAGATCGGAACCGTACCGGACACACGTGAACCACGTTAAACGAATCTGCGACAACGATACGCATAGTCGAAAAAAAAGAAAGAAAAAAATATCAATGTTTTTTTTTTCCATCGTGGCTTCTGAAATGTAAAAAAAAATGTCTACGGAACCCGTCCAATATCGACAGACTTGAATCACTTGTCGATTGGATGTTTCAGTCGACCGGGGAAAATACCGTGCGAGAGGCTCGATAGACGTCGGCGATAAATAGAAAAATCTATCCCGAGCCCGAGGGACGATGTCCGAATCGGCGATCGTTCGAGTCAGCGAGCGCGAGGACATCGGTCGCGAGTACTCCAGCGACGTTAACACGGATCTGGAGGAGCTGACGATGTCGGTAGCGCGTAGAATGAGCGTTTCGCAAGTTATCGCGAGAAAGTCGCTGGCCTGGGCGAGAGAATCCATCGAGAAGTTACCGATGAGGCTGACACTGGGAAACATGGGATTTCTCACAGTAGCCCTTGCCGTAACGATGCCGAGGGCGTTCACTTACATACTCGTGTATCCGATTTTCAGATTGGTCTTTGGCACCCTCTATCCGGCCTACGCGTCGTACAAGGCGGTTCGGACGAAGAACGTCAAAGAATACGTGAGTGTTACGCAAACGACATTTTTCAAAACTCTTGAATCGTCGAATAAATTATCTTAAAATTTTTATCTTCGCTACTTTGTTTTTAATGTAATTTTGAATCCTTTTTTTTTTCTGTATACACAGGTAAAATGGATGATGTACTGGATCGTGTTCGCGCTATTCACGTGCGCAGAGACATTCACCGACGTCTTCTTCAGTTTTTGGTAAGCGTGCGTGATGTATCTCAATGAATAAGAGAAGGGAGGCAAAGTGGACTACCACAAAGATTTCGAAAAATTATTATACGACATACGATCGGTGACCTCCTGAATCGGGCTTTTGCCCCTGCATCCCCCCCCCCCCCCCCGTCCCAACAGACAGGAGAATTGCTTCGGTGGATTCGTACTGCAGCCTCTTTGAATTCCGCTGGCTCGTTGCTCGACGAGACGTCTGAAGGCGGTGAGGCTCTGGCACTGCAACGGGAAGTCAGCGCCAGACTCTCGAGCCCTGTTAATAATCCTCTGCTCCGGAGTAAAACCCGAATGTCTAATTTCGTACGCGATGGATATTTGCCACCGCGCACGTGTGCCACAAGAGAATTCTCTCCTCTCTGTTTTAAGAAACAAAATTTCGTTGCAGGTTCCCGTTTTACTACGAGATCAAGATAATCATCGTGCTCTGGCTACTGAGTCCCGCGACGAAAGGTTCGAGCACTCTCTACCGGCGTTTCGTTCATCCCGCTCTGATCCGACGTGAGGCGGAGATCGACGACGCACTCGCCCAGGCCACGGAGCGGGGATACACGGCCGTCTTGCATCTCGGTACTCGAGGTGTAAACTATGCGACAATGGTACTAATGCAGACAGCCATCAAGGTGAGAACACATCGGCAACTTCGACCGCTTCGACACCTCTGTCTGTATCTTTCCAATTTACGTAGCTTTTTCCTCGTCACCGGTCTGCTAGTTTGCTCATTAAAAACGAAAAAAATAAATAAACAACAACAACAACAACAAAAGCAATCCAAAAATACCACGTACATACTGCAACTCTGCACGATAGACTGCTTATCGATCATACATCTGACTCGCACCGAACTTACGCATTACGCCCGGCACTAATTCATTAATTTATTTTAATTTTTTTCTTTTGTTTTCATTCCATTCCGAATCCTTGACCGTCCCGTCCGCTCGTCGTGATGCCTTCCTCATCGCGCACCTCTTCCAACCCGTGCTTGGCGAAACCGCGGAAACTCCCTGGGAACGACATCATCGCCATGGGAAAACACCGTGATCCTCGTTCTCCTCGTCGGCGATCATTGCAACACCTCCAATAACCGAATAATCTCGACATCGTACACGGGACCACGAGCGCACGCTTCTAACTGTCTTTTAACGAACACCGATCGTGATTGTGACGTCCCGATTTGTCGTGTAATTGTTTTGGGGTGCATTGGGGCTCGATGTGTCGCACTTTACGCCAAGAAAGAATTTTCCGGTCGTCGTTCCACCAACCACCCAGAGTACCCTTCCCGCCAGCCAATCAGACTC
Source organism: Amblyteles armatorius (assembly GCA_933228735.2). NCBI lineage: Eukaryota > Metazoa > Arthropoda > Insecta > Hymenoptera > Ichneumonidae > Amblyteles > Amblyteles armatorius. Next base: position 9,436,017 of record OW121695.1, on the reverse strand, counting down.
GGCGATTTCTAGCTTAGCCAACCCCAGATCGGCGCCGACGAAGGAGGTATCGAGGGTGGACAGCCCGGACGGTTCCGGAACTCGGGGGAGCTCGAGGCGTCGAACTAGGAGCGACAACAGCCACTTGGACGGGACACCGGAACGCGATCTCCGCTCGGTGTCGCCGGTCTCGAGGATGATCGTCGAACAATCCACCGACGACGATAACACGTCCAACGAAGAGGAGTTGAATTACCCGTGCGAGAAAGAGAGCGTCCCGATGTACGAAGAAGAATTTCCGGAGTTCAAAGCACCGATCGGGAAGCCGAGGAAGAACGAAAAGAAGGAACGGCTCAGATCGAAAGGACGCAAAGCCACGCTGAGAAGCTTCGAACCGGAATTCAGCGACGAAACAGACATGATGTAGTGACCGTTCCTACTCGCTTCTCCGCATCATCGACGTTATCTGCGTATCGAGCCTTCCGCTCGTCAGAGGACTTTCCCAGTTCGATAGCCATACACGTAAATCCCAGCGAGTCCTTCGAAACCCCTATCAGAGATAATGAATTCTATAACGAGTGGAAGGAAACCAGATGATGAACGACAAAATTTTTTTCGCGATATACGCACAATTAACAAAAAAACAAAAAAAGTTCAACACAGTCTAATCACGCCATTGATCGGCAAAGTTTCTCGAGAAATTTTTCTGTTACCGACTCATCATGCGAGATAGTCTTATGATACTTACCGTGCGTCGAATATCGATTTTGTGCCCGAGTGGAAAAAGAAAAAAAAACCTAAAGAACATTTCAAAATTTATTCGAATGACACGCGTCAGTCAGGGAGAGGGAATCGATTTACGATTAAAGACTGGAGAGGACTCGCACACTTCCTTCGCGTACAGAGACTGATATATCCGGTACTGTGCGGCGAAGAAAAAATGAAATGAAATTATTATATCGATCAACACTGTAATGACAATGATTACGCTTTTTTTTAATACTGTATTTGTCTAAGATTAAGGATGCAGCATTCGATGTAGTCTATTAGAGTGATCTGAAAATTCGGTCAGATCGATCTGTGACGGGGAAAAGGAAATTGAATAGTCATGCAATCACATCGATACATCGTGTCTTTAAAATTGCCAATAAAGCGTCAATTCAACGTGCCACAAAGTGCCTTTTCAGCACCATGCGTCAAGTGATAACGAATAGTGCGATTATGCCCGCCGCTGCTATATTATTTATAATACGTATTAATGTTAGAATTACTCTCTCTCGTGTGTCTCACGAACCGAGTTACCAATATTTACGTGTCTGTGTTAGATCCCATTAATTTATACAACCGCCACGGCCCCTCGTCCCCACTGCGATTATTATTTTTAATTGTAGCTGGTAAGAATGTTTTTATATCCTCCGCCCCACCAAGTCCCAAAGATCCTCGGAGTAACGAGCTCTTAGTTTCCAAATAAATGCGATATTTAACTTCATGAGTACGATCCTCTATCTTTCATCTTTGTACATCACTCATCCATAGCTGAGGTCACAATCACCGAAGTTCGGGCGAGCCGAGTAAAAAAAAAAAACCTCCGCTCGCCCAAAAAGTTCGTCTCTCACCTGCTCCCACGATTCTATTATTTAAATCACACATGCTCGACAGCTGTCCATTAATTACTTGACGCCTGGCTGCTACAACAAATGGATGACTAATTAGGCGAGCGCATTAAGCCGAGAGAAACGCTTATCTACCGGACCAATTCCTCTGGATAATACTAGTGCCACGACGGCTTTAATCGCTAGCATTTAATCTCTTGATCGATTACACGGTACGAAAACGCCGATTAAAATTTAATTGCACCTATCGATCGACAAACTAAAATAATCAAAAAAAAAAAAAACAACTCAGCATAGCGAAGTTGAAAGAAAGTACAAAGATCCCTTCGCACTGGTGATGGCAGATAACACATTAACATGTTTTTTGTTGGTAAGATCGCACTTTATTTTATTTTCACTTATATTTTATCTCGGCTCCTATTTATTTGTTACTTTAATTTTCCATAATCCACGTTACCGTCCGGTTGTAATTACCGATTTTCGATTCTGTGTGAATTTCTTTGGGTTTGTAGGGCGGCGGCGGTTTGGTTCAGCAACTCAAGAAGAGCTACAGCCTCAGCGATCTGACGGGTGAGAAGGAAGATGAGAACAGAAATACAGCCAGCATGCACGACGAGACAGACATGGAAGGTTGTTTTTTTATTTTTTAATAAACAAAATAAAAATAAATTTTTTAAAATAATTTTTGGCACATGTTATTTGCAGTAGAACCTCGTCGAAGAGAGCATCCCGGAAGAAGAGGATACAGCCCCCGCAGAACGCAGTCGAGCAGCAATCGCGTTGAAATGTACTTCTCTGAAGTGGATGTCGATGTCAGACAACCGAGGTCCAGAGATCCTATAGCTAGCTTAAAGTACGTACAACTAATAAAGTCCATACAAAGCAAGTTTGCGTGATTGTGTCTCGAAGAACCTTCGAAGAGGTCACAGTTCTGAATAAGGGACAAATAGGGATGTAGGACTTCTCGAAGACATCCTCACTCTTTTCCTCAATCAATCTCATTACGATCGTAAATTTTTACGACACTTGCAGTAATATCAGATCATCGGACGACATATCCAGTGGGTACAGCAGCGGCGAGGCTCTCCAGACTCACCGAGTCACCTCCCAAGGCGAATCGCTCCTGAGGACGTCCAGTGTTGGTGCGAGGACGCGAGCGAGACCACGTTCGTCCACCACGAAAAAAGTCCCAGAGGTTTGTCGATGCGTATTACGATGATGAATCTTTCGATCACAACATTTTGCAAATTTTAATTACGATTTTTCTTATTTTTTATTTATTGCATCGAATCGTTCAGTCTATCGCCGCGGTAATCGTGTATCATTTAATTCGGGTGTTTTACTTTGCTATCGAGCGATCGACATTATTAATTCCCATGACCTTTTGGAATTCGAAGGAAGAAGAAGACGACTGCGCGACCGAGCTTCCTTCCTTGGACAGGATACAGATTCCATCGTCACTGTCTCTCCTCACTGCTCGGCAGGCCCTCGAACTCATGCTGGTCCTATCCCAAATTGATCCTACCAAAAATACAACGACCCCCGAGAAAATAGATACCAGTACGAAAAACGTCGAATTTACCGAGTCCACGACGAACGACGCTGAGGAAGTTACGCCTGAACTGGACGGGTCTGTGGCTCGAGAAATACCCGGACAAATTTCGGGTACGAACATCGATTCAACGACCCAAGTCCTCGAAGATATCCTTGAAGTGCCAAGAGCAGATATCGTCGAAGAGACCGGAAATCGGGCACAAGCAGAGCGAAAATCCCTGCCGCAGGATGAAGAGAAGAACACCGTCGACAGAATAACCGACGAGATATGCCAGGACAAGCTCGATCAGCTCAAGGTACTTCTCAGCGATGCTCGGAAAGCTGTGACTAACATTGTGTCGTCGCATGAGAAACTGTACAGCACGAACGAAATTGAACCGGAAGCCAACAAATCGGAAGTTGACGCGATCGATCGTGACGAGGGACGAGTCGACTCCGAGACCGGAAGTCATGATTCTTCTCTCAGGCTGTGGACAACACCGAGCGTCTCGAGAAGCAACTCGGACAGCGACTGTCGTGCAGGAAGATACAACAAAAAACCAGCACCCAGAGCCCCGGTGTCGAAGAGCCAGGAGGATCTCGACGAGGAGAGCGCCTCGCAGAGCGCGTTGAAAGCGACTCTCGTAATAAAAACTGGGACGTTGAAGACCTTCACTAATGTCAGTCGAACGAAGAACGTCTTCGTCTCGCACCCACCGGACTCATCGAAGTCGCGGAAGAAGAAATCCCGAAGGAAGGAGGGTTTCACGAAGCTCCTGACGATACCGAAGACATTTTTCAATAATGCCTTCCACAAGGAGCAGAGAGACGCTCCCGGCAGCGATCGAGACTCGGAGGCCAGTGCGTCCAGATCGCGATCGGTGAGCGTCGGTTCGGTCGGCGATCAGAACGTCAATCCTCTAATCGCGAAGAACCAACCAACCGACGCATCACCCGAAACCGGCGTAGATCTTCCGACCGGTAGCGAAGTTATCGCTAGCGTTGCGACGGATTCAACCGTCGCGGAGCACGAAAAAACGCAAGCGGAATCCGTCGAAGATAAAGGAGAGACAAGACCTGGTCTGAAAATCAGACAAATGTCCCATTCGCCAACACGACGACCGTTGCAGGATGGCCAATAACATTTTCCCTTCCTCACCTTCTTCTCTCTCTCCATGAATCATCCTGCTCCCCCTGTTTTCGTGTCGTCCTCTTCGAACTAGGAACTTGTGCGACGGGGATGTCGCAACGTCCTACGAATACTGTATGAAACACGATAGTCTTCATTTGCTGAATGAAAAACTAACATGCCTATACGGATTATCTAATACGATCTTGCGCCGAAGTTTGTTATTTTTGTTTTTGTTTTTTGCAGTCTTGTGGAATATTAACGAACATGTTACGTAGTGTTAGCGAGTGCATTGCGTGGATTGCAGAGAGCATATTGACTTTTTGATACCTCGAGCGCCGTGTGTTCGATACGATTATTTCTCGTTGACGCTTGCCTCTCGAAGTTTTGCCTTCACTCTTGCAGCACAGCGAGGTTTCGTTTGCGACTTTTAACGATGAACCAATTTATTTTCCAGATAACGAGCTTCGCGACTCTACCCCGTAGCAAAAAGCCCACCAAGAAGAAAGTACCATGAGACTCGACGGCTGCGGATCGCATTAAAGAGGAGGATCAAGTTTTTCCGACGAGTTGAGCAGATGTTTTTCATTAAAAAGAAGAGAAAAAAAGAACTAAAAGTTCAACTAATCGGCGGTGCGATTTTTGTCGCGGGTGTGCGAAGATATGGGTCGTCAGCAGCAAGGAAAATTAATTCATCGCGCCAAACCCCCGCAATAAACTTTTCGAATCATCCTGTGTCGCTTTTATCGCCATGAATAATCTCGATCGTAATGACCCCTCTACGAAAACCAATCGCTATGTCACGGGAAGCCCATGGGATTCATATTTTACTCGAGGCAATGTGCAACTGCGCGATCATTGAAGAAAAACTGTATTTCGAAACTCTCCGAGTCCGTTAATTTTTGGGGAAAAAGACGAGAACGACTAACTACCCCCGATAATTAAACAATGCAGTTCGCTGTTGTCATCGTTTTTCCGAAAAATTAAAGATACGAGAGATTCTTGCGTCGCGAAACTAGCTCTCTCCCGCACTCAAAGCTGCTGCACATCGCCTTGATCGAGGCATCCGCACACCTTATCCTTAGAAATTTTTTAATGCGCCAGCACCGATACTCCGTTATTCATCATCGATGCAGAGCGGGCGAACGAATGACAATTGTGATAAATCGTGTACCGAGCGACGCTGCGAGGTGCCGGACCGCTCGGGACGGAATCGGAGTCGAAGGCCAGATGAAATCTAGTCAAACGGAAAACGCGCGTAGCTCGAGAAGCTGCATCGGTAAACAGTGCCACTGGGATTTATCGCAGTCCTGCGTAGATAAATGTCGTCATGTTTTTGTAACAAAGAAATATTAAAATAATTCGAATCAACACGCCCGCCTTTCGCCCGAACCTCTGAAAAGCCGCATACCGTGCATCACCGTTCGATCTTTACGAGCTTAAATAAACCCTAGGCGCTCATTGGATTTGGAATAAGTTGCTGAATTGCTCGCACGCGCTTGGGTTGTTCGGTCAACTTCGTATTACGTTATAGACGGGAAGATGCCAAAAAAAGAATTACAGAAAAATCTTCGTAACGAGTGAATTGTACGCACAAGTACGTTGGCTAATTAGAATAAATGAATCTATTCACCGATGTTGATGAATTATTACAGATGTATATTTTAATGGTAGCGCCCTCGCCGAATCGCTGCCATTTAGATAACTCAGATATAAACGTGTTTTATTATTAAAAAATGAAAGTTTTAAACGCATGCTCATGATAGTATTACTGGACTAATCCCGTTTTGTTAATTATACATCTCACTGTGAGTGTTGATTTTTTCCGAGACACGCGATTCGCCGATTGTGTTTCCTTGGCAAAAAAAAAGAATAATATTTAAGATTGTAAAATCGTCTAAGCGAGCTAACTCTAATCGTCGTTCTTATAGCCATCGTTATATTACATTGTATTAGCCAGTACTACTTTTGTACACGGGTTTCAGAAATATGTGCGAGTGTGAAACGTGCTTGATACCCGACGGACGTATGAAGCCGAGCAAAACTGATGGTAATTTTTGCTCAAGCTTGCAACAAACTTGTATCATTTAGACGGGCGACATTTAAGTCCTTCGATCTTGCCCATCGAACCCCCAACCCCCCCGAAGTTTTACCCCATTGGCCCTGGCGTGGCTGATTCCCTAAACTCATTAAGATTTTTGCGGTGCTAAAAAGAACTATTCTCGCTTGTTTCGTATTTTCTGTAATGCACCGATGAAGTGAGTGGTTCGTTCCGAGGATCGGAATATCGGCTGAGTGGTCGAAGATTGTTGTTATAATGATAATGCTTCGAATTTAGCAAATATAAACATAGTGAATATTAAATGTTCGATTCGGTGAATTTTCTTTTGCCCGTCTTCCTCGCGTTCGGATGCAATTTAATTCCACGGATTCAGAGTTCCACCAGCGTTTCACATATTAAATCAAACTCTCGAAAATATCGCAGATATTGTCATTTTATTTATACCGTGATTGGTTGCCACCTGAGTCTGAAGCTGGTTGAAGCAATAAAAGGAATGCCTCAAAAACATGATGAAAATAAAAAAAATGTATCGATTAATTACTAAGACGTTCATACATATTTCATTCACGCTACATTACGACCGTTCGGTCAGTTTGTTACTAAATATATACCAAAGATCGAGAGAGAGGAAAACATGTCATTGTGCATAAAAGGGTCTTGCGACGTGGGTCGGTAACGTCATTTTTTATGAAGGATTTTGGGATCAATTTCCCAAGGGGCTACTTGGATTTCGTTCCCATGGGTTCTAGGAAGCCCAGAAGTGGGAAGTGGGATCACTTTTTTCACGGAAGATAAGAGAAACGAGGGAACCTAGGAAGCTTCGAAATTACTGCAGTCAGCATCCAAGATGGCGAAGGAATGAGCTTAACCGTAAGTCAGCTTTGCCCAAAGAAGGCTCAGCTGGGGGGGGGCACAAGCATCCAAATAAACAAACGGATATAGTTCACCATATGCTATGAAAACCGGGGGGGGGGGGGGGGGGGCAGTTTGAGGGGGGAGTCGCTTGTCCGCAAAAGAGGCTGAGCTGGAAGGACATGGAAGCGGGACAAACATCCAAACCAACAAACAAATCCAGCTTTCCAAAATATATATTAGATCTATTAAGAAGAACGGGTTGCACATTGTGTTTTCAGCCCGACGAAGCAATGTTACGCATCTGCCTGACCGCAGCAACAACCCGAGCGTTGCAGCCTGTGCTGCCAGTTTGATAATCCTCGGGTGATAATCGCAGTAACAATTTCATATGCTGTAGATTCTCCGAGAGTGAGAGAGCCAGTTCTTCCAGTACGTTTCCCAGGTAATCTGAAAATAGTTGTCGATAAAGGCACCGGTCCATCTTCAGAAAATATTCACGGAGAAGCTAATCGACTCACCGATGTCAGTGGCAAGTTGCTTGCAAGCAGCGGCGTTAAGTTCACAGATGCCCAGGGTCTGGTCCTGCAACATCTGGCAGGTTCCTTTTGCAATGATCCCCAGAAGTATATCGGTGAATCCGGATTCCGTGGACCCTTGAGTGTACTGGAGGTCCGCGGCGCGCAGCGCGTGAGTCAAACTGGGATTGTCCCTCAGCAGGAATGGCTCAAGGTGCTGAGGCAAAGTCATCAAGTACTGTCCCACTTGGGTAATATACTCTTGAGGCGCAAAACTATAGTCCGGCAGGTCGGAGCTCAAATTCGACGATCTACCACTTTCCATCGACCAGGCTGGTGCTTTCTGAACGAGCATCAGTTGGGTGAAAATTGGTGCAAAGATCACCTCGTACGTCGTGTGATGCAAATCCGAACAGAGTTTGTGAATAGCTTTCACGATTGTATCCAGAACGGTTTTATCTTCTGTGAAGCAAACAACGCGAGACCATTTTTAATACTGGCGACATCTCCGTAATTTGAACACGATCAAGATACTTTACCCTGCTGAAGTGACACTATCAGAGTCTCGAATTCGGCACGCCCAGCGGCATTAAGAAGCAAAGTCTTATACTGCTTAAACACTCCACCGTTCGGACTCTGCAGCTTATTGTTCGTCTCAACGATGCTGACGACCAAAGTTTTTTCAAATTGTTCTATGTGAACGAGCAATTCTCCTAAACAGAACGACAAAAAAATACATATGTAAAAAGGTTTGCCAAAATATCGTCAACTCCATCGCGTAGACTGTACCTATGGTCTGCATCAGAGTCAGACACATCTGAAACAAATTCCAGTCTTCGTGTTTCGCCTTACGTCGCTCTAACTGTCGCACAGCGACTCTGTACTTGTCGAGATACTGACTGAAGTATGTCTGTGCGAAGGTATTAATATTATTGTTAGCTCGACGATTCTCGTACAATATAGTCTACCAGTGTACTAAGTAGATAGAAATTGTCGTACGTTGAGTGCTTTCAAGAGGCCGGGATATCCGCATCCGTCAGTGAAGAGTTTGCACCTTTTGTTGGCCTCGTTCGCATAATCGATAACACGAGATATGCTGAGCGAGAGGGAGTTTATCGTGTCGCTCAGATCATCGTGAATGCAGTCCAGAGAGTTCAGCTGTTGGATCAGCTGGGCGCTCTCGTACGTATTGTACTTTGTAACGTACGGAACGTAAGGCGCGTAAATAGCCTGCGCGAGAGATTCCAATTTGGCAACAGGAAATTTTCCGTTTGACGAAACTTCGATGGCGTTGTTCAAGTTCACGGCGAAATGTCGTGTGGTTTGCTTCAGTTCTAAAAGGAGCGATAATTGCATGGCGTTCGAGTGCTGCTTTAGCGCCGAGCTTATGCAGTCGCTGCAACTCGGATCCAAGCTGCGCAGTAGATCAGCGTAAACGTCCATTATAATCGACGTCGTCGTGTTCGGGAATACCTGGTTGCACCACTTGGCCTTGCAGACACAATGAAAACGGATAATATTAAACATCGACATGATTAAGTTCTTTTGGGAAATAGATTTCTTTTTGCGTAAAAAAATGCTGGATACCTGATCGTTCCATTCGGAGAGTAACTTATCGTAAAACGTGTGTAGCCAGTAAGTTATAGTTTCATCCTGCGCGACTTCCGTGATACGTCTCCACTCTTGGCACAAAGATACCTTCAAGCAATTGTGATAGTATTTCAACAACTGCGGCAGTCTGTCCATTTGATTGAAGATGTTGACGTAAATTTTGGATTGCTCTGAAACACACGGATGCTATATTGTCGGGACAGCGCGAATTTTGTTACCATAACTAATTTACCTATACTTAAATATCTGAACAACAAATTATCAGTTAGTCACATTGCTTGAGAGCTACAAAATCATCTTTCTCTGTACAACTGCGAGCAAAATGTAATCGGATACCCAAATTCTTGGCCGTGAATGCTTGAACGAGTCTGGGACTGGCCATAGCTTCCAGACGATTCTTCAGTCCTTCCAGTTGCATCTTTTTATCCTCGTAATCTACAGCAGTGACCAACATTGACAGTGACTTTTGCATGCTGAACAGCTTGCCGGCAATGTTTTCAATGTCGCCGGACTCAAAAATCTGTAAGAAATAAAATTGCAGGTGGGCAAGGAGGTAATGTCAGCAGAGGAGAAAAACAAATATTTGGTTACCTCCTCAACTTCGTTTGCCAGTACGCTCCAATTGTCGGCCTCGTGAAGACTCTGCTTAGCAACTTGCAAATTGGTCTTTATCCTGTCCAGCCTCTCTAGGGTGGTCATCGACAGAGCTGTGTCCTTTTCGACCTAACAATAAAATGGATTTTTCTACATAACAACCATCGGTGTCCTAAGAAATTTTTACGAATCTCTTCCGCGATACCTGTGCGATCTCCTCCTTGACCGTAACCATTTTTTCTCTGAGAGACAGCGCTTCCTGCTGGAGCAGTTGCGTGTCTCTGAGGATCCTCGGCAGGCCAGAGATGACCGACTGACTCGTCTCCTCTAGCGCTCCATTTACTTGCTGTACGTACAACTGTAGTTTCATAACGAGCGACGAGACGAAAGCCTGCTAAGAAAGAAAACACATTCAATTTCATACGAAGAATTTATATCTGTTTGCTATATTCAAAGCTTTTGTAAATGGAATTTTTTTTCGACACCGAAAAATAAAATTATTTTCCTAGCTTTTTATCCCCTTCGATTGTTTACACAGCTTGTAGCTTCGATAAATTAAAACTTTGTTGTATAGTTAGAAATTGAATTATTTTGTGAGCCAAAGTTCAAAACCATTGTGAGCCTCAGAGGGAATAATTACATTATTGTTCTGGTGTTATTTTATTACCTTTACTTCAACAATCGCCTCGATTATCGGGGGAAAAAAAAATGTTTAAATAATAAAAATATTGAATTTTCGAAAAGACGTACGGGGAAGGAGAGGCGCGGGTACCAACCGCGTTGCAAAAAAGTATTATCTTTTTTAAAAAGGCGCATGGTGTCATTGACCGCCGTTCCAATGGGAGCGCCGTCAGTTTAGTGGTTGACTGTACAAATGTGCGGCTTAAATTCAAAAAGTGCCTGTGGGAAAAGATCGACGAGTGCGAAAGATTCGCGTCGCAATTAATTAACAACGACTCACGTCTTTGTCGTCCTGTGCCTCGGTGGACTTGAATGTGCTGTTGATCCAGTCTTTGACGTCAAAGCTGCTGTCGGAAAACGCGGATACATCCTGGAAACGTCATTTTAAGGTTAGAAGACTCCGCACTACACTCGTACGGTTTTCTCGTCCAAACTCGATTATTTCTCTAAAGTTAACTCGCACTCTCTCGATTCCACAGTGACGAGAGACTCCGATAACGTGTCAAGCCTGTCCCCGGAGACGACAATCGTTTTTTTTTTTTCGTTAGCACAGTGCATATCATGTTTTTTTTTATGAGGCTTAAGAAAAAAAAAACCATTTTTTCACAAGTTTGTCGGTAGTTGAGAGTGAAAGCGAGCGGCCATCGTTTTTCGTTGAAAAGCCCTCGACGAACTATTATTGTTGTGTTTTTTTTCGCGGGAGGCTTACCATAGCGGAGCTTTGTACGAATAATAACGGCGCTGTTCCGAGTAAACGCGCAGTCTTGTCCTGTGCCTGTTGTGTGTGAGTTTTACTTTAATGTGCGCTGCCGACGGAGGAGCAGGAGGAGGAAGCAGTGACGTGCGCGTCGATAAGGTCAGAAACTACACGAATCCGTGGAATCATTTCCGACGGTCTCATCCGTATAGTATCGCGATAATATTATTTTCCATCCCTCACAGAGGCGTACACGACAGAATGTCACCGAAAATCCGAGTACGCCCATGGCCGAGCCTCGTTATCAGCGAACAAATTCAGTGCCTGCAGTCTTGTGGGTGCGTTTATTGTTATTTTTTTTTCGGAACATGCAGCCGCATTCCATCGGTCCGATTACATCCATCGCTACGTTATCAAGGCCAAGACACTCTTGAATGAATTCGTTGATAGCATTCGTGACACGTTCGCGCGAACCAGCAGTCAATGAATGTTACGAAGCAATTAGGAAACGTAGTGGAATCGCGATTCGAAGCACATTCGCTCGTGAAACGAGTTCAGAGTGCCTCGGTCATTGCGTGTGTATTTACCTACGATTATGCATGCAAATGCTATGCGGGAAACAAAAATATCCACTGTTTTGTTGCCATTCATCTCCTGGAGGCATGACAAATTATGGTGATAGAAAATTGTGTAACGAAATCAGTCTAATATCGCAGTGGGACGGGCGAGGGTGGTGGACAGGAACTACGCGATTGGCTGCCCACTTTCACGATTGAAATTCAAATTCGCTCCCCTTTGTTCATATTTGTAACTGCATATTCCCCAAGATGAGTAACTACGATTTTAGAGTATCGATTTCTGTGTTCAATTTTACATGGATCGCTTTGCATGCAGTGTAATCAAATGAATATTCGTATTTTCCAAAAAAAAAAAACATATTCGCATTCATCTGCTGTAAATCGTGCCTGACGAGGGAAAGTGTCTCGGAAATAGTGAGAAAGATAAAAACAGCACTGTGGCCCGTAGAACAGCATTTTATCGGGCACTTCCGGGCAGGCGTTACGCCCCCCCCCCCCCCCCCCATCCCCTCCTTTGAGTGCTCCTCCCTTGCGTTTGCGCATCGTGAAGTTTGCGCAACAGTTGGGAATTTGGAATTTCGGCCCGAATTTATTTTACGCACTAGGTGTTGGTTCGTTACCGGGGCTTGCGGCGTCTCATGTCGACGCGCGTCGTCGGGTCGTTCACAGGCGTACTCAGCGCCGAGGGGTTATGGCAATGGTTCAAAAATAAGAAAAGCTCCGATGGCGCGGCCACCGGTCACTCGAACAAGGCCGAAGATGCCTCGTCGCTGGCCCCCCCTTATAATTTCCGAATTTCGTCTAGGTCTCGCGGCGACGAAGTCCAGGGCTCTCGTCATTGGACCAATTTCGATCAGAGTACTACCACGGGACGCTTGCACTACGCTCGTGCGCCCGAGCATCGCACGGGTCAAGTATTCGAGTCGAAGCTCGCGCATCATCGCTCGCTAATTTTTTTACCACAGGGAGACAGTATATAGCACAATACGGCACAGTATATAGCGGCGTGATAAAGGGAGAACCGAAGAAAAAAGAGGAACGGGATAGCTCGAGTTATAGTTGGCCAGAGAGGAGTCGATGGGCGGGTACGGTTTTAATTTCGCTATATTCGACGATCGAACGTGCTAATTAGCCGGTAAATTGAAGCTGGCCAGTTATCGTCGAGGGCTTCGTGCATTTCGATCGAGCGAGTAGGAGTCGAGAGATAGGTGCGACCGAGAGACGCAACATTAAAAAAAAAAAAAACGGCGGATCGTCGGAGTGGGGGTATAGATTATGCAGGGAGGAGACCACAGATTATTATTTTTTTTCCTTCGGCTCTCTATAATTCTCTCTCGGTTTTTCCGTTCGTCAAATGTCGTCGACGGCTGTTGCCAAGGTAAATTTCGTGCCTGCATCATCCCGGGTTCGTCGGCGTCGATGCAGGTTCATCGGTGCCTGGCTGAATTTAACCGAATTCGCGTCATGGCTCGAGCCACTCGACGACGATCGTCACAAAGCTTACTGCTCTCTTTGCGGCAAGGTATTCTCGGTCGCGCACGGTGGTCTTCACGACGTGAGGGCACACTGGCGAGGCAAGCGACACATCGGCTTCGAGGCGGCCATTGCGAGTGACGATTGTCATCGTCGGGATCCCATTGACGGCGGGAACCGGGCGGTCGGCGACGATCTCGCAGAGGAATGGGACCGGCGATTCCTCGCGTCGGGCGAAAAACTGCTCAACGAAAAAATTACTATGGAAGTGTCGCGCGATTATCGTTCATCTCTAAAGTATCATCGGGACGTCGGGAAAACGCCCGCCGAAAGGCGCATCCGACTCGTGTCGCAGCAGGTAAAATCTCCCTCAGTAATTCGATTCCCTCGTTTTAATTTTTTTCATTTTTTACGTTCTTGCTGCGCGGTAGTAGGTTATCGACTCGGTGGTGCGTCATAGCTCCCCTGCAATGCCCCCCCCCCCCTCCCCCCCTGCTGCTAATTATCTTCTAACATGTCTCATTCACCAACCCTCCCTCGCTGAATATTATGTAAATGCAGAGTCTGTTGTTCAAGGAACGAATAATGAACACTCATCGCCTGTTTCTGGACCAGAACTCTTTTTATAGATCGTAACTTGAGGCTGTGACAGAGGGACATATTGGTCCAGCCGTTGAGTCGTTGTATAGTCCAAGTACTAACATTCACTTCCCATAGCTACATAACGCTTATTCTCCTGTTCGCACTTGCATTTGTAGATACATTCTGCACAAATCACCCTAACGCCTGCGCGTTACATCGACGATAACAAGCTTAAATCCGTGTAAATAGTAACGCTTCGTGTAGGTAATGGACTATAAAATAGTGTTACAAATGTTGATTTCGGATTTTTTTTGTAAGCATGTTGATCTTATCTTCTCAAGAAAATCAATCATATGCAGAAGTATATATATATATATTAGCCACGTATACTTTTTTCCATGAGGATTACGAAGCCTGTATATATAGATAATTAATAATTATCGATAGGCAGTTCCCGAGCTTGTTTCGAATTCTATTTCCCGTTCCCCCATCCGTCGTGTATTGTCTTTTCTTCCAGCTCGTCGCAACTTTCCCGAAGAAGCTTCGACGGTCGTATTAATGGCTCTACGCCTGAGAACCTAATACCCAACATTAGCGGTAAGGGACGATCTCTCGCGCCGTTCCTCACACCGCTAACGGATAAATTTAATCAGGATCCTTCAATCTTTATTGCGATTATAAATATCTCCGACTCTTACAGCAGAGAGTCCGGTTTTTAATTTCCTTTTTTTTTTAAAATACTTTTCTTGATAATAAATGTTTCGTCCTCGACGTTTGTAATTCGCTTTCTTGTTCATTCTGCGCCAGCCGCAATGCTACCGCCACTCGGAGCGGCGTGCAGAGGCTCGGGATCGGCTCAAACGTGAAAGAAATAACAAACCCTCTCCGTGTGACGGGCGGAGAGGGAAGTTGGGCGGGGAGGGGGCACTCTCGAGCGGTCGTGACGAGTGAATAAGCCGATGAAAAATCCTCCCGTTTCGCCTCTTTCTTGCTTCGAGCCTTGGGCGCTTTCCGCGTCTCGACTAGCAGCCCCTCCCCTTCGCTCGAGCGCTTCTCTTTATCCCGCGACTACCCGCCACCGCGATCATGGCCGATCTATCGTCTCGAGCGTTTCCGAACAGGTCCTTGACCCTCTCCAACGGAACGCCGTGCGGCCGAGCGCACGGTTCGGATCTCGACGAAACGCGAAAGGCCTCGACGAACCACAGCAGCAGCGGCACTTGGCGAGCCAGCTATACGTTAGGCCCTGAGTCAGAGAGGAGCAACGAGGAGGCTGACCGACCGTCAATAGTTTGATTAGACCGGATTAAATAAATGTCCGCCGCTCGTCGATTATTCACCGCTCTCCGATCATCGAGGAATAAATCCGGCGATGTTCGGAGTGACGCACGGGAGCGGCTCCTGACCGTCTCAAATAGTGAGCGGGTCGGCAATCACTGACGCAAAGAATTCCGGCGTGGGTAGAACGAAAAGTCGGCCATCGGTCGGTAAATTCTCTTCGCGAAAAATGTTTATTTATCACAAAATAAATGACGAAAGATAATTAAAAAAATAAAAAGCAAAGCCTCGTTGAGAGCAAGAAAAATCGAACGAGGCCTCCAGGCATTATATTGATTTTACAAATTTCTTTGGGGAAGCAAGCGAGCAAGCGCGCGCTTGTGTGCGTGCGCGCACACGAGCGAACGAGGAAGAAATTGAGAAACGTATACGAGGGGCACCGATGGCGAGTCGAGAGAGAAATGTCGTACCGGCGAGGGCGCGGATGGTGGAGGAAGGAAAGAGAGGCCGAAAAAAAGAGCGAGAAAAACTATTGTTCGTGCGTGTGTAAAATATTGCATATACGTCCGTAGATTCGTCTTGAAACGAATCTGTACGGACTTTCCCGAAGCTTGCATGTGTGCGCGCGCGCGCGCTCCGAGATCTATTCGAGGAGTGGGGATGTCCTCCCCTACCGTCTCTCCCCACCGTTGTCCGTGATATCTCCCCGCTAAGCCGACGGCCGAACGTTCCCCCTCCCCTTTGATATTTACGTCTCTCCTTGTCTCGCACATTCTGCATCGATATTTTCACATTTCCCTCTCGCTCTCTTGCGCGCCCATCTGTCTACCGGCGTCCTCGTCCCTCGCCCGACAATTATTATCCCTCTCCGCGTTCTCTCTCTCTTCTCCGTCGCGTCGCTCCATCCTCGTCGAGCCCGCTTCGCTCGGCTCCGTTCTTTACGTCAAACCACTTAGGGCCGTGCGGAGCAGGCTCGCCAGTCAGTCGATCTTTCCTATAACCACACACAGCACACATTCCGGCGTTTTCCACCTGATCGGGTCGCGGGCGGTCCAACAACGCTACGGCCATCTTGTCACGCTTGTTCCGGCCGCCGCCACCGTTCCCTCTCGTTTCCACAATTTCCGTTAGTACGCGAGAGCGCGCGCCCGCGCACCCTACCGACCGACGACAACAACGCGAGCGTAATAACCACGATCTCGCTGTGCGACGCGCGATATGTTTTGACACACACGCGTAAACGATTATATGTCTTGTATACTCGGTATACCGAATAGTACTGACTAGGTGCCACTGTGTTACCCGCCACGGGACGAGAAGCGAGGAGGACTTTCCACGCCGGCAACGCTCCGGCCGTCCACGTTTTCGCCTTGTTGTGTAGTACACAACGGGCTTCAGAAGCGAACGTGCGTGCGCGGTGTTTTGCTGCCGCTCGCTTGCCTTCCATCCCTCTCTCCCACTGTCCGTCCGGCTGGTCGTACGGATGAAAACACGCGTGGTACACACACCGCGTTAAAGAAAGGAGGAAGAGTAAATACTATATATATATATATATATACAAAAAGTCAATCAGGTGGTTATCGCGAAGAAAGGAGAGACTGCTCATCACATCCATGTGATTGCGGTGTCGCGTGTGTAGAGTGTGTGCGTGTGTGTGTGTGAGTGTGTGTATGTGTGTGATAACTCCAGTGCGTCAATCCCATCGATGAGGAAAACTCGCATGTGTACGATAATTCAACTGTCGGGGTAGAAGTGAATAAAAGTTTTGAATAACAAAGTTCGTCGAGTCGAAAACTACGACGAATTATATATCCATTGAGTCACACACGATATCGCATGAAAAATAAAACGGTACGGAGGCGCCGGTCGTTTATTCGAAAATCTCGTGTCACTCGACGAAAACTTTGTTCCCAATGGCGCAGTAAATGAAGAAACAGTGAGTAACATTCAAACGTTATTGTAATGCTTTTTTTTAAATATCTTGTCGATACATTTGTCCATTCAGCAATGTTGTCAAAATTCGGTACTCTCGTCATAGCTTTGAGACATCATCATCACGTGCGATTCACACTTGTTTGAACACGATTTTCCTCCTCTTCTCCCCCAAACTTTTTGGACAGAGATCACAGCGTATAACTTGCGTCGCACGGTAATGCCGATGCCGACGTTCAGTTGGCGTTGGTCGCAAGGCCCTCGGCACTGTCAGCGCGCGGGAATCGTTTAATTATTATTATTATTACTATTATTTTTTAACTCTTCGTAGAATGAACCGCGTTCTACGAACCTCTTGCGCGACCAGTTTATTCGACGAGTTCCGTTGAATTTTGTGCGAGACAAATAAACTTTGAGACAAGTTTGTGTATCGGGACAGAGGAGAATCCGTGGTGAGACGCGGTGACGCGCTTCTCGAGAGCGGAGCAATGTTACGAGCAACAGCAGCCGCCTGTCAAGCGACCTCGCGCCTCCATTGACGCGCGTGCGTGAGCGCCGCGCTCTCGCGGCTCTCTCGGCGCGTACGGACCCGTCGACGCCCGTGTGAATGAGAGTGCGAATGATCTCGTGTGTGAGTGGCGGTAAACGCGCGCGCTTGTGTATCGTCGTGACAGTTCCCGTACACGCATTGCCCTCAAGTGCGTCAGCGACTGCGCGGAAGGGAGACACCGGCGTGTAAAGCCTGTGAGTTGAAGCGAACGAGATTGTATAATACCGCGAGCTAATCATTAAACTTAATTAACATTTTCGCGGTTTACATCTGCCGTATATTGCTGAAATATCGAACATCCGCCAAGGTCTCTCCTCCGAAACAAGAAGTATGAGACTTGTAATTCGCTCGATTGTAAATTTGGTTTCATTTCGAATTCTTAAAGCTAATTATCAGACTCAGTCCAATTTTTTTTACATACCATTCAAACGTATCAATGACGGAATTTCATTCCCTCTTCGGTGGTACAATGGTTCACCGATTTTCCGCTCGATATACGTGGAATCGTTGTGCTTTGCTGGTTAACTGGATATACCGAGAATGCAGTTGTGGGAATTCACGGTGAATCATTTTTAAATTTGAAAACGCGTCAGCGGTTTTTTTTTTCTCTTCATCCGCTTCGACGTCTGCCGCGTGGAGTACAAGACGGGGGTGGGGGCGATTAATAGAATCGCCGATTTATAATGACGATAAAAATATCGTGAGATCTTTATTCAACATCCGTAATTTTAACCCGGAGACTCGCGGCTGGAAATTTGAAAATTGAAATATCATAACAGGGCGATAAATTTTGGACCGGAAAAGAGAAGAGGACTTACGGATGAGTGTGTAACATTGCGGGATAAAGTGCATGTTACACCGGTACGATGTGGTACGCCGGGCCACGCGAAGGTCGGCGCTCTCGTCGAGACTCTCACGCGTTGAGTAACCTCTCGTCGGCCGGTTGCTACTGCTGTCTCTCGTGCACCAGAGAGAGGCCAAAGTCGTGGCCGCTGTCGACGCGAGCTCTTCGCATCGAGTGAACCGATCGGCACGCACGTTTGAAGCGCCCCGCCGCGAATTCTCTCTCTCTGTCGTCGAGCTGTCAGTCCGCTATACCGATATATCTGCATATCCCCAGCGGGCACGTGTATATAATATGTACACAGTGGAATCTCTCTCATGTCACTTAAGAGCATGTGAAGCCCCCTTGCCCCCCATCTGGTGCCCAGTTGGGATTAAAAACTGTAATCGACTTTTTTCATGGATGCTACTAGCATCCACGGTCAAAAGAAAAGTATCATCGACAGCTGACATGTAATCGGTCTTCGATTACACTTTTCCGTTGATCTCGGATAGCAACCGTCCGTGAAGTTTATTAGTTGTTATTGCCGACCCCGGTATTGCACCTGCTCTTAAGAGCATACGAAATTACCCCGTAGACGCATCTACGTAAGCTCGCAACTGTGAATTATCGAGCGTCTATCTCGGTCAGTCGTAGACACGAGAGTTTATTAATTATATAGAGAAAACTCGGTACTCGTACCGGTACCGGAGAATCGTATGCAAGGAAATCGATCGATTCGACAGGGGTATTTTTCATATGTTGCGAATAAGCGAGAGACACGTACAGGAAAAAAATGGAAACGGAACGATAGATACGTGTAGGCCGATCGATCTACCGTGTTCACTTCGAAGCGAAATACGTTTCTGCTCTCGGACGTACCGCCCAGAGTTTTCCGCAGTCCCAAACCATTTTTTTTTTTGTTTTCCCACAATTTTTACGGTAGTTGCAACTGGGAAGCGTGACAATACTAATCAGGTGATTAGTTTTCAACGTACGCTTCCTGCATTTCTTATCAATTTATCCTTATCGGGCCTTTAACTAATTACTGACTACTCATTCGCCCGAACAAAACCGTTTATGCTTACAAAATACGTACGACGAATATAAATTTATGTTCTTGTTCTTCTTTTTTGTCGCAATCTTTCTGATTCAAAGTTTATCCCAAGCAGTGTGCAGGTGTCGTGTTTTTGCCTTTGGTATAGTTATGGCTAAAAATAAAAAATAAGAAAACCAAACGTCATTCTATTCGGTAAGGTCAAATGCGTCGAACGACGTAGGATCTTTTTGAAATTCGAAAGAAATTTGAATTTTTACCGGCAGGCTGAACATTTTTTTTCTAAACTTTTCACCAAAAAAATCGTGCATGAACTATTGTGAAAAGAGGTCAACGATAAAAAGAAATCCAATAACATTCGATAGCGAGAAAAACGCGTTTAACCGATTATCTATATTTTCATTTCTTCTTATTTGTTATCTCTCGAATTGAACGCTTATCTCGAGTAGTGCGAAGGCCTTGTATTTTTTGTTTTCATTGGTACAGTGTCGCTCGTCGTATCGCGCAACGAATTCCCAGTAGGACGACAATTAGCATTATCCTTGTTTGCATCATCCTCTCGCCGATAAATGCTGTCGCACATACGTACGTCCACGTTCTTTAGTTCGCAGTGCGCTTTGTGTTGGTAAATGCGTCGAGTGACCAAAACTGTATGAACAAGCCCGTACTCGCAGCCGAGCATCGTTTGTTCGAGAAATCAGCTTCCCATGAGTGAGACAAAGATAAAGATAGAGAATGCGCCTGTAATTACGGAAAAGTGCCGGAACGTTTTAGTCCGGCACTTCTTTTCCCGCAGCCTGCACACTCGATGGCGCACACCCTTTTTTCCCCTCCGCTGCTCTTCGACGCTGCGTTTTACCCTTTTTTTCATTCAGACACTTCTCTTCTCTCTTCTCTCCGGAGAACCCGTTGCTAAATTGGTACTACCGAAAATAGTCCTCCGACAGCTAAATTCCCCTTAACCGAATGTAATTATTGACTGTCCGCATTAGGAAATCAAATCGAGGCATAAAGGTTAGACGTGTCGATATATTATGATTATTATTATTATTCAGTAATCTTGAAGGAGAGACGAAGGTGAGGATGTTGGAATTAAATTAATCGATCAGATTTCCAGGAAATGAGATTAAATGAGAAAACGTACCCTCCGATGACTCTCAGTATCGATCGATTACGAAAGGCGATGAACAGCGAGACGAGCCGACCAGTCGGTCGAAGCTGAAAATATCGTCTGTCGTGTCTCGGATTTACGAAGCTTCTTTTTTTTCTTCATTCCTCCATCTCACTCAGTTTTACGGTGGAATCGTTCGACTAATTGTTTCTGCACCGCGGCTATGCGTCTACTCTCTTACTATCTTCTCGGCGAATGTACCGGGTAAAAAGTAAAAATTCCTGGGTAGCAACGGCACTGGCTCGCAGACGCCGGAGGCCCAGGTCTTTCCTCCCAGCTACGATTAATCAACGATCCCGTCGAGCAGACCAGTGCAGTTTGAAATTCTGCGAGCGTGTACGAGTGATTCACGAAAAAGTCTCGGATACGAGTGGGAAACACCGCGAACGGACTGGAGGGGAAGGCAAAATCATCGAAGGAAAATGTATCGTCAAAAGTTATCCTCGAGTGAAATCGCACATTATCAACATGTACACACTAAGTGTACACATATTCTTCATTTACCATATACACGATAAAGGTTGTTTGGCGAAATTTCAAAACCATTTTTTTGTACCATTACGTGCCGATGATGAACGAAAAAACAAAAAATTGATACAAGAGGTAGGCATTTTTTGCATAAAAATGGAAGGTTAAAAAAATTCTGGATCACGTATCTCCGTGTATTTTTTTGCGTTGAATACAAATCCGATAGCATTTTTGGCCCAAAGTCAAGCGGGCCGTTGATATTTTGCCAAAAAAAAAAAACTTTTTTTTTTCGTTTCCGGAGCGACCAGAGTTCCTCGCGGGTAGCTTCCGGCTTAAGCCTCGCGCAACAGCCAATCATCGGACGAATGGAACGCGACGGGTACTACCCGATAAATTTTCATAAACCTTGCTATACATATTTTTTAATTTTTCGGCAATTTTATTTCTAAAAATAATAGAACAATTTAAGTTCCGGCCTCTCGTTTCCAATTTTTACCCTTCCCCTTTATCGTCCGCACTCCTTTCCACGTCCCACTTCCGGGAAGACACTCGGGGGCACTCCAGCGACGCCAACAGAACCTTGTAAAACGTAAAGAAAAATTCTCGTGCCACTATACACGAAGGCGGTAGACGACCAGCGGTGGCGGATCGTGTACTCCTGCAAGGCTATCGATCCCCCAAGCTTCGAGAAAGCTTTTTTCCGATTTGGGGGCCGCCCCCCTGCCCCTCCTGCCCCGCCGACGCGGGACTCTCCTTCCGTTCCGTACACACCGTTCTTCGACACACGTTATAAAAACCGAGCATCGACCCACGCTCTAATAATTAGAGGGGACGGGAGAGGGGCCCGCCCGAAAAGAAAAACAGCGCTCGACCAGCTTTTTTTAGTGCCTCTGTGACGTTCAACGGGTCCTCGAATTGTTTGTTAAATGTTCGGACCTTCCTCAGCGTGTACAACAACAACAACAACAACAACAACAATAATAATAGTAAGTTGATAAGTATAAACGGAATCGTTTATTGTAATTGATATAATTACTTTGCGCGGTTCTTTTTTATTCTTATGCGGAGCTATACTAAGAGTAGAGAGTACACGCCGTACACTCTCCTTTGTGATGCCGCGACCTATAGCGTCATACTTACCATCTCGCGCTCTCCCTTGCTCTTTTTTTCTCTCCATCGATCTAGGGACGCACGAGAGTATGATAAAAGGGGGTCGGATGGGTGGATGGGCCTCTGTCTCAGTGCGGTACGTGCACCGATCGTGCGACAGTACACGGGGGAAGGGGATGACCGAGGGAGAAGGAAAAGAAGCGAAACTGGCTTCGACGAGAATACGGGGCCACTTTCCGTCTCGCCGTCCTACCCCCCCCCCCCCCCCCCTCCCTCCCCTTCCTGCCGGTCCCCACTCTCCTCCGTCCATCTCTCGTGCCTTCTCACTGCCGCCGGGCCTGACGTCACGGACCGGCACACACTTTTAAACGAATAATGCAAATTGATTTTGCGATTCACCGAGGTAACACGAAGAGAACGCCCCGGTGGGCTGTGGGACGAAGCTCCTCGTGCACCCTCCTTTACTCGCTCGCTTCTTACTCGTTCCCCAAAACAATTTTTTTTTTTAATCTGTGTATTTTTCCATCCCCCGCGCATCCTTCCTTAGTCGAGTCTCCGTTGCACGCTCGTTGTCTTTTTGTACCCCCAATATAGCAAGGGGCATTTGAAAAAAAAAATTTTACTGGTATCAAAGATCAGGGCGCCCCATTTTATTCAGCGTGCCCGAAAAAAAAACATTATTTGTTGGGTGCCCCGAAATAAATTATTTATTTAAATTAAATAATTATAAATTTTTTTTCTGGTTGCACCGATTATCGATGCTCGTAGAGGTATGAAAGGGAATATATGAATGTCTGACTACCCCTTTCCCTTTTTTCTTCCCTCGCGTCTCGTCGACATTTGTTTCATACGCTTGGGAAAAAATTGGCCGCAAAGTCTGAACCGAGGGGTTGAGCAGGACGCGGAAGGATCGAGGAAGTCAACGCCATGCGAGAATATTGCTTTGGCACGAATCTACTTTGCCTTCCTCAAAATGTTCGGAACGGAGATCGGGTAGGAAGGAAAGCGGTGGAATTGCGTCGTTTACTCTCGCGCTCATCGACCAGCAGTCGCGAAGACACGAGAGTTGTAAAAATAGAGAAATAGAGACGGAAGTTGCACATAAGCAACCCCCACATGTAGTTACAGTTAATATACGGCAAAGCATCAGCGCCACCGTATATTATGCGAGAGATACAACAGCCCCTCCTCGGTAGGATATTGCGTACTTTGCCGTTCGCAAATTCGCGTGTCGTTCGCAATGCGCTTTTACACGACTTTTCTTCACGTTGTTACGGCAACTTCCGAGCTTTCATCGTCACAGCGCAAGCGGACTCGATCTCTCGATACGAATACGTGCAGGAGTTATCGACTTATAATAATTGTGACTGACCTATCGCAAAGTAACTTTACGTGCTATCGTAGACAATTATTATAAAAGTTAATCGTGAAACTGTACACCTGGGTCGTTCGCGTCCACGTTACACAAATAATTACAAATAAAAATTGTCTCATTATCAGAAATACAAATCACTCGGATGAATTTCGCCAACAAATTAAGATCTTTTTTTTCAACTTGAAATACACCGACGCTTACAATGAAAATTGACAGTTTGAGCGATCGTCAGTTTTTCAATTTACTGAAACAAACGCCCGACAGACGGAATTCGTGCAGTACGAAATTCACGACACTACGAGGAGAGACACGAGGCACCGAGTCCCGCTCGAAAAGATAAACAGTGGAAACCTTCGTGTGGCGAGTCACATCGGTCTTGCCTTGAACGAAAAAGACGGATAGGGAACGGGGCGTTTGCGTTCGATCGAAAACTTCCCTTTTCTCTCAGTCACTCTCGGCATTTCTTCTCTGCGCTCGGAGCTCTCTCGTGCTCCGTTTCACGAAAACTTTGTATCGTGCTGTACTCCTCTCGGATGGGATCTTCGTCGTCGTGCAGGCACGTCGTAGTGTTGGTAGCACAGTAAAAAAAAATGAATAAAAAAAGATATAAAAAAGCACGAAATGAGAAACGGCTGGGGTGCGGGGGGGGAGGGGAGGGGGGGGGGGCGGGGGAGAGAGATAAGTAGTAGGGATGATTGTCAAAACAGGGCTCGCAAGACGCCGCGAAAAATATGTGTTTGTATTTATGGGGGGGCTATTTCCGCTCTCGCCCTTCGCGCTGACACCCCGCGCCGGCCTCGCGCTCCCCCCTCTCCACCTCGCGATGATTTCTCCTCCCGTGCCGGCAGCGACAAGCGTGTTTCCTTCTTTAGTTTTTTCGCCTCTCTCCCCTCCCGCGCGCCCCTTTCGTTCTTACCAGCCGCTCGGTTGAGACCTGCGCCGACTACCTCCCTCCGACCCTCTTTACGACGTTCCCAAGCGCGCGCCCCCGCTCTTTTATCTCCGTCCCGTCGGTCGGTATTTTTTGTCTCTTGTCCCCGAAGCGCGCCTGGTCCGTCCCTTTCACTCGCTCTCTAACGCGCGCGGCACCGGCAGAGCGACTGGTCTCTCCGTGTGTGTGCGTGGACGTCGCTCGAAACGAGTGCGAAACAACGAGGGATCCCGGTACACGATTTTTCTCTCTCCTCTCTCCCGCGTTCTTTCCCCCCCCCCCCCCCCTCGTCGGATCAGCGTGCAGAAGAGCTACGGAGCGAGGGGTCGGGGGCAAGGGGTGAGAGGGTGAGAATGATATCAAATTTCCCCCTCTCCGGGCATGACTCGCCTCGGCCTACAGCCCCTCCATTCCGTCCTTTCTTCCTCCTCCGCACACACACACGTTTCTTCCGGGCGTTTCCCCCTCTCGATTACCCTTCGCCTCCCCCACTTCCACGCTCGAGACTCTTCCACTGTGCGACGCGACGCAACTAACTCTCTTCTTCCCCTCCCGTCCACCCGCCGACGGCGGCACCGAACTCGGAGCCAAACGTTGTTACCTTCTCTCCCGCGTTCGCGTCTTCTCCCCCCTCCCTCCGACCGCCCGCTCGCCGAACATCCTCCCCCCCCCCTCCTCCGCCGCAGCGACGCGCGGTCCGCCCGAGCGAGAGCCTCCTCCGGAGGCCCCACTTTAATGTTACATTAATAAAAAGCAACAATCAATATCTTCCCGGTAAATTTTTTTTTTCAAATCTATAACAGAATTCCCGAGGAAAGCGGAGGGCCGGGGCGGCGCGCCGGTCGGCGACTCGGCCCGACGAGCCGACGAGAAACTAACCAACGACGCTTAGGCAGCACCAGTAGCACGAGCGGAGAGCCGCAAGAGCTCTCGCGGGCCAAACCTCGGGCTGTCCGTTCGCTAGTGTTGCAGACGCCTCCACACGGCGTCTCTGCCGCTGCCTTTCGCTCGTGTTATCGTTCTCCCGCGCGTTCGTGGAATACATCTCGTTTCGACTGCTACTCGTAGGCTAACCGTTCGGTCTTACGTGCTTTGTTCTCCCACTCTTCGACTATAAACTCGGCGATAAATCCTACCGGCACAAAAACATTTGTGTTTTTGTTTGCTTTTTTTTCTTTCTTTTTTCAATGTTACTCGCGTCGATGTTTCGGGGGCGATAAAGAGACTCGTGTTGTTCGATAGTCAAATTGTGTATTTATTCGTCGTTTCGCAGTCACTGCGTTGATGCAAGAGTCACCGAAGACACGTTCGAGTCGTTTCGTGGTGCATCGGCGATGTACACGTGATTCGTTGGTTAAACTTTTTTTTTCGAGGATTTTGTGTACCTGAGGTGACCGAGCGTCGATATCGATGCAGTCTCGTCTACCACCAAACTTCGGTCGATCGTTTCGCTCGCACGTGTTGTGAAAACTTTGCGCGAGCGAATTTACGTTCGGTCGGGTATACTCGTAGTTCTTTAGACGGGAGTCGTCTCGTGACGGTTCGCAAGTGGGCTTGTTCTCTGTGCGCGAGTGACGTTCTTCCGGTGACGACTGGAAAGTGTGCACGAGTAAGAGGATTCCTCACGGTGCGGAGATACGCACAGATTACTAGAGCAAAGGTAACAGCGTTCTATTTTTGGGTCTCTCGAGAAGCGTGACAACGATAATTATAACTCCCTGTAAAACACTTTTTATAATCTCACAATTTTCATGACCGTTTAACCGTAAACATCCGTCAATCCGAAACTCGTTGCCATGGAAAGACGTTAGGCGCTTCTTGGTATCGCGATACGATTAAAAAAGCATGGATAGTGGTAAAAACAAAATAGAAAAACTTCCATATTCGGCATTGCCAAGGAAAAATATCGGATTCGAACTCGTGGCCGAGTGCGTAGGTCAGGTTAGCTACCTGTACGAATGAGCGTTTTCCATCGGTAACGTATACACTCCGGCGAGGAGAGTAAAGCGGCGGCCGAGGCCGCAGCGGGAAAGAGTGTGGCAACAGCGACGTGCCCCGCGCGCGACGTCCACGCATCACGTAGCCGTACGTGAGCCACGCGGGGCGCGTAGTGACGCGTAGCGTGTCGAGGGCGTCGCGCGGGCGGCCGACTCGGCTCGGGTTCTTGAATGAAATGGATCGTAGTAGTGTGGCCACGATTCTGTGGATACCGGGCTGGGTATTGCCACCGCCGCCGGCCGTAATCGGTGGGGAAGAACGCCCGTTGCGGCAGTCGCCACTTCGGTGGCAAACCGTTCGCCACCGAGTAGGGACGCTCGGCGCTGCCGACTGTGAGTCAATCCGGTATGTCGCCTTCAGCATCCTCGTCGCGGGGAGGGGAACCGGAGCGGACGAAGGCGCGACGACCGAGCGAGAGTAGGAACCCCCGTGCGAACTTTACACACGTGGATCTTTAACCTACGATACGCGTACACGCGTTGCGTTACGTTTCAATGTAACTTCCCGCCCAACGACGTCACGCGGGACGTGACGCTCTCGTCGCCGGAGCGCGGGGCTCTCGCGCTGCCGTGCACTTCGAACGCGTTCCGCCAATTGGCTCGACCTTTTCAAGAATCATTATATATATATATAATTTTTTTTTATAGTCATTACAAATGATCGGTATAAAAAGATCGAGATGAATTACTGGAACTAGTTCTGGCAAAGATTGCTACCGACGCTCGAACGTTTCAGAGTTGCTCGATGACATCCATGGGATTGATCGAAGCGATAAATGAGGCCGCTACAGTGCTGAAATATGAAAGCGGATGTCGCGCGATTTCTATTCGATAACCGGTGTGGAATAGAATAGTTCGTTCTGTATCCCAAACAGGTGGTTACATCGAATCGCAAAAGATTAAGCGTAGCGAAATCACGAACCAACGAGAAGATACAAATATTGACGGAAAAGAAAGAAAATAAGTAAATGTTAATATTTTTTTGATGACAATATCACAAATTCCAGAAGGGCGTGCATGCGTCGCTTGTACACCTTTCGTACGCCGTTTGTACATCGGACCATCGATATACAGAGTGACGAATACAGTACGTAAAATATGTATTAAAAGTGAATCGAGATTGTGTATATTCGTGAAAGTGCCGTTTCGATCGACAATAAGAACATCGAACGAAGTCGATCGGGGGCGGGGTTCCCTTCTCGGATCTTCAGCGACTTTCTCTTTAAAACCGTAACGGAAAGGGGGAAGCTGCATCGAATCTCGCGCCGGAGAGAAAATCAGATCATTTTATGCTCTAATCGTATTTCCCTTGATTCTACGTCTCGAATCTGTGCATACACAGTTATACAATGGTAAAAGGTTGCAAGGCGCTCGGCCGATTATTCACCGGAATAGCAAACCTCTCGCAGGAATTATCCCCAGTCGAGCGGACACGATATTCCGGAGCTCTCGATTCCCGACTCATTACTCCTCGGCGTACCTCTCGCGGCTCATTCGAATCTCCCTCTGCCGGAAGTTCTCGCGCTCTTACGAGCGAAACGTCGTTGGGCTCGAACGCGCTCGGCCTCACAATCTTGTATCTGTACTTTTAGCTATATATATACACATATACTATATCGACGGCTAGGAATAAAAAGCGGACGGATTAAACCCTTTTATTTTTAACTGTCGATAAATACATCAAGGCCTAAAACCAGAAAATAAATTTCCAACTTAGGTTGCACCTTGAATTGAAATTCAAGACTGTAATAAACTCCGTCCTGAAAGTAGAGTGTTACAAGTAAACGAGTAGAATTTATATCTGTGCGATCTCTGAGAGGAACGGTGAGCTATTCAGCTGAATCCATCTGCGAGCGTTTTCTGTTACTACATGCATAAAAAATTCTGTTAATTAATTCTGTAGATAATCTGTTGATTATACATACAAAAAACTTGTTCGGTAAATTGTACCTTCGGAAGTACCTCCGCTTATAGAGCTCGATTCGCAGGACCCAACATTTCAGGAATCTTCATTACCGACAATAACGTATTACGATCAAGCTAAAATGAAAATTGCACGAATAAATGTACTTGCCGTTTTTACCACAATTTTGTGGAAGGCTGAGAGAAAAGTTCTGTGTAGTCGGGCCACATGCACACTGCCGTCACCACTGCTGTACTGCACACGTACGCGGAGGGCATCTCGGCTAACCCCGCGAGTGCGATTCCCGCGGTGCCATAGACCCTGCTGCGAGGCAAGGCCTGCCGCGATCTCGTCGGATAGAGGAAGGCAGGAAAGGCCGAGAGAGAGAGAGGGAGAGAGAAAGAGGATTAAATTCTTCGCGTTTCTCTGGTCAAGGACCGAAGTTCCTCGACTACGGCGTCGCTGGGAGAGAGCCGAGCCGAAGGAATCTCCTTGTGGTCTCGGAGGTTCTTCGTCCCCGGGTGTGCATACCTATGCGAGAGCCCACGAATAATGCAAGACTAAGGAGGGAGTGCGAAAAAAGACAACGGGGATGCGCGGAGGGTATACGCAAAAACAAATATAATGTTTTATTGAATGTAAGTCGACGCTTAAAGATGGTTCTCTTTTTTTTTCTTTTTTTTTTTTTAACGGTGCTTGTCTTTTTTCTTCTTCATTTTTTGCCATGTTCCCACGTTCGGTTCACATGGCGCATCCATTCACACAGAGGCAAGCTCGTCGGAGGGTATATGTAGCAAAACCCGATGTTAATTATGCTCGGGTACATACGTAGAAAAGACGAGCGAGCGGATCGGCCGAGGTCTAGGTGCATGCTCGAACTTTACGCGAACAAAAAAGTCAGCGGAGAGGAGCTACTTGTCGCAGGGTGGAGGTGAAGGGTATCACTGTGCGGTTTCTTTGCGGAACGATGCGTGGAGGGGGAAGGTGCATAGTTTATCCCGCTTTCCACGTCGCGGGGGTGGAGAAGGCGGAACGGCAGAGAAGGACGTAGCCGCATAGTACACACTATAGATGTATATTTTTTTAATTTTTTGAAATATATATATATATATATATATATATATATTTATAAAAGGTATAAGGTTGACGCCGTTGGCAAGAGCGAAGCCGGCGGCGGGTCGAGGTGGAGAGAACAGAGCCATAGAGAAAGAGGAGAAAACGGTGGCTGGGGGGAGCGGGGAAGTGGAGAAAGAAAGGTGGAGAGTCGGAGGAGAAGAGATTTTACAAAAAAAAAAAAAAAGCAAAAAAAAAAACAAGAGAGAAAAAAAGCACGGCGGCCCCTTTCGTCGCTGCGTCGCGCGAGGCTCGACCGAGGCGAGCGAGCGAGCAGCGACCTCGGCGATGATACGACAAAAAATCAGATGCACGGCCATTGGCTGTTCTCAATTCGAATTATTGGCTTCCCCGGTCGTCGTTCGTCAGATCCTCCCCCGACCGAACAATCGCCATCTCCCTCGCTCCCTATGAAAAATTCTTCCTTCGTATATTTATATATATATAAAATATATACGTATGTATACATACATGTATACATGTATATATAGTCATTTATCTCTCTTTGGTACACGGACCCCGTGAGTCTGCGAGCTCACTCCCTCTTCCCTGCCGCCGCTCCTCTCCGCCGTTGGCGGCTCTCCCGGCCACCTCTAGTCGATGCTCTCGGTGCGCGCTCCTCTGTCGCTCCTCCGCGCCTTTCAACCCCGGATAGCCGCGTCCCGTTCCCTCTGTCTCCTCATTCTACTCGCTATACCTCCTTGCTTCTCCTCCACCGCCGCCGCCGCTTCCTCGTCCTCTCGTCTGATCAAGTCTCCCCCCCCCCCCGCTACACCCTCCCCTCCCCTTCTTCCCTCCAAGACCGCCGAGAAAGACCGAAAAAAAACTTTGAAAAAAATAAAATAAAGTGAAGAAGAAAAAAAAAAAACGGAAAAATACAAAACGAGAAGAAAAAAGAAATCCAATTTCGTT
The DNA here is from genome assembly GCA_933228735.2 of Amblyteles armatorius. Classification (NCBI taxonomy): domain Eukaryota; kingdom Metazoa; phylum Arthropoda; class Insecta; order Hymenoptera; family Ichneumonidae; genus Amblyteles; species Amblyteles armatorius. Next base: position 9,405,495 of record OW121695.1, on the reverse strand, counting down.
GCCATGGCAACCTGCGCGGTGTGCGTCGACTTTGATAAAGATAACCTCGTCCCTCCGTACCGAGGCTGACAAACGTCGTGGGAGAGAATGGGGGCAATGGGGATCGTCCACCGGAGAGTATCTAATACTTTTTGTTAAATATAAACTCAAAGATTTTCGGGTGAAGCGAGCGGCCTATCAACGGTCGTTGATACTCGAGCTCAAAATTAAGTTCGTACCTAATATCAAGCTCGATGCTCAATTAATTCGTTGCAATGTTAGTTACAGGCTGAGGCAAGCCCAATTTCGATACGATTCGTGGATCAGGTCCGACAACGGTGACTCCCGTCGTCCAATGACGATCGCTACCTCGTTCTTCTCTGTATCTCGTCTCGCCCGTTCCCACTTTCCGACTCTTTTTTCTGTGCGCAAGAGAAGGGGGAAAAGAGCGATGCCCGTGAACACCGAGGAGCCCGCAAAACGAAACGACGCGTCGCGTCGGGTGTCCTTTCGTTCGTCCGTAGACTACGTGGGCGCCCTCGATGTCTCTGCGCTTCTGTGTGCATTTCAGGGCGACGCTGTCCACGTGTATATTCTCCGTCATCCGTCGCCCCCCCCCCCCCCCCCCCCTCCCTCCCTCCCCGGCTTCCCCGCACATTTTCGTTGGCGAATAGACGAAGCACTCGCGTATCGACAATACGTGCGTAACGAAGAGAGATTGGCTCGATGGAAAATAAAAGAAACAAAAATGAAAAAAAAAAAAGAAACGTAAAAAGCAGAGAAACTGCAGCAAACGAACGCGCCGACATAAAGTCGTAGAGCGATGAGAGATCACGGCGAGGAGGGTCGATGTGTGGGTGCCCCGTCCCGGTAGTACCGAAGGCCCAGCATTACCGCTTCCCGATGCCAAAGCGGGCGTCTCTCGTGGAGAAAGAGAGAAAGGGGAAGAGGGGGATATAATTTTTATTATTTCGAAAAAGTTTTTTAATAAAAAAGTTGCCTGGCGTACAATGCTGCATGCTCGGCGACTGCTACACCCGAAAGGATATAACGCTGTGTGTGTGTTGCCCGCTGCATATACACGGACACACTCGGGGGGCCGCTCGCGCTACGCGGGCGAAATATATCGTGTATATATGCACGAGAGCGCGGCCCTCCGGAGAAGAAGGGTAGCCCCCGCCGCGCCGGTCGCGGGGGCTTTCTATTCGGACGCCGAGACTCGCATTAAAAGTTTCGTTCGGAGAGCGAGGGCAGGGCATGGTCGTAGATGCGGGATGGCGGGAAGGGAGGGGATGGCGGGAGGGGGCAGAAGGGAGCGGTGAGAAGACCGAGCGATATTTCATAACTTTTGTATTTCGAAAAAATGTACAATGGCCCGTCGGGCCGCTCGGCCGCGGCGGGCCATTGCTTCCTGCGGGGGCTCTCTGCCGAGTCGTGCAACGGTGGAGGTGCGAGTACAACACGAACGAGACCCGCGGAGTGCGCAAGAGTACCGGTACCTAATACCGGCCGGTAGACTCCGCTCGTTCGACTCGCTCTCGCGTACGAGTGTGCCGGTGTACGTGTATACCCCGATACACGCAGCGCCTTTTTTTTTTACACGTACAACACGAGAACGAAATATGTATTTACTTCTTGTTGTTACGAGTTGTACGGCTCTCGCTGCCTCGAATAATTTTTTCTTTTTTTTTTTTTTTTTTACTCTTATTTCGCTTTTTCGTCGTTCCCTCTACATCTTTGCCGTCCATCGATGATTTATTCTCCCGCTCGAGCGCGCGGTCCGTATCTCTCACCGAGCACACTGTCGCGGATTACGCCGGCTTCGCGCCGATCGCTTTGTAACGTGTATTCGAAACGTTGTCGCGCGTCGACGGGACCGCCTCCTTCGTCCTTCTCGGGCTCGAATTTTGCAAAAGCGAGTGGACCGACTGCGCTTCTGCGATTTCTTCTCTTGGACGATTTCGCTCTCGCCTGTACGGATTCTTCTTCGAGCGATCGAGACGAATTCCTCCGGCTGAGGAGAAGCTTTTTTATCGGTCCCGTCGATGACGCACACTTTTTATCCCCTTCACTCTCCATTCTGTCTTCCCGTTTTCGGTCCGTCCAGAGTTCGTTTATTTTGATTTTCATTTTTCGATTCCTCATTCTCTCTGCTCTGCGAGGGCTGTGCGAGGTTGGCTCTCGGTTGCAGGGGAAGGGGGAGGGGGCTCTCGAAGAGAATCTTGGACGAATCCGCTCATACTCCGCTGTCTTCGTCGCTCTTTCATTCTTGTTTCTGTTCTTTTTTTTTTTTTACCGCTTGGATTCTTTGGGTTTCTTCTCGTCTTATTTTACAACGTTTTCGATTCGAGCCCGTTTCGATTCTGCGGAGTGAGCACGACGTTGTGATAGAATCCTCTGTGTACGGAAGATGATGGGAAGCATGGGGTTGTATCTTTACCTGCTGCAGTCACTTTCGGTTTGAAAATCGAATTTTTCGCCCGGAATTGGCCTCATATCGGAAATAAATAATTTCCGGTTGAAAAATGAGATTTTCGAAGTGACGTGTTTTCGGAAATCTAAATTTCCGGTTTTTGAATCACATAGTCCACAGCGAGGGCGCGAAGCGCCCGAGCCTCAACAACCTGCTAGTGCATGCTATACTATATCAATAAACTTCGTGTACTTTTATAGCAATTTTCATACATATATTTTTAACGATTTACGGTCGAAGCGCACTCCGACGATTACCGATACACCGACGATGACTGGTGCATCCACCTTGTACACCAGTGTGCCGAGCGTTCCACAGAGATTTCACGCCAGAGGGAATCCGTAAAAAGGGAGGAATGCGACGAGGGCTAACGCGCCCTTCCCCGCATGCGCGTCGCCTCTTTTGCTGTTTTGCTCTTGCCTCTGCATCTACGTCTTGACGCGTCTCGGCGCACGGTGCCATTGCCGACTCGCTACACATACACACACACGGGCAAAATTTTCCCGCTGGCTAAGAAGCGGACTGCAGCTATTCGCGTGTCGATACTGTTCTGCCGATGGTCAAACCATTACGTACTGTTTTTTCATCCGACACAGCGTACCTTCGTCGTCTAACTGTATAAGAGGACGATCGAGAGCTCCCGGTGACCTCGGTGGTAGAGATTGAGGCATCTAACGATTTCCACGAATCATTCTCCCGGAGGACGCGGGGCATAAATGCAGCGAAGGCAGCGGTACACGTTTTGCCTACCTCGTTGTGCCCCATGATGTATCCGAAGCGCGCGGTGTTGTATACTCCACACACACTATATAGACCATATACACATGCCCGCTGGTGTAGCATCGGAGACTCGCGGACAGACGAGCTCTCGCAGCGTTTGCTTCCTTGCTCGGTGTTTCTCACAGCCGGGCTGGATCGCGTTGTTGTTGCGCGGGTTCTGCACTCGGATTAAAGTTGGCTCTCACTTACCGGTATCATCGTTGAAGTAGTATTGCGCGCGTATACGCGGTCGTTCACGCCAGGATACGGGTCGAGTTCACAAGTGCTCGGTAACTCCGGGTGCTCTGTACACCCGCTGCAGGCCGTACTGTAAGGTACGCGCTACGCTCCATGGTAGTTACTTCAACAGGGGCAACGAGGGTACCCTGAACAAAAAAAAAAAAAAAACTAACGGTAAAGGAATAAATTAACGAGAGTAGGATAAAGATGAAGAATTATGCGCGCCATGGCGAGTTATCTAACAACAGCGAGCATACATATATATATACATATATATATACAACAACCGTAAGAAATAATTGTAAATTTAACGAAGAACTCGGCTCGTCGAAATCGTCGCAAAAAATCCCGTTGATTTACGAAATTTTTACAATGCCCTTTACAAAATTCTTTTTAATTATTTACACACGTTGGTATCCAATAGGAGAAGTTCAATGTTGGATGATCCAATAGGAGGAGTTAGAGGAAACTATAATCCCGAAAGCAGGAGGAGAGGGGAAGAACGCGCGGCGGCCGATGCGGGCCAGGGGCGCATCGACGAGGCTACCCCTCGCGGGGGTAAAAGATTGTTAGAGCCGCGGTTGCCGTTGGTCGCTCCGCCGGCTTTTGCCGTCCGCTACGCGGAGAGTAGTCGACGGTTACGATGGTGGTCGTGCGACGGTACTAGAATCGACGCGCCGGCCGGAGAGGGATGGTCGTGCGGTCGTTCGTCGTTCCCTCCTTCCTCTCGAGGCTGCTCCCCGCTAACTCTCCTCTGTCTCTTTTGAGTCGGTGAACTTTGCCAACTTGGAAAGCATCTCGCAGCGAGTGCGAGCGTGTTAGCCCGCTCGCTCGCTCGCTCGCTCGGTACGTCGACGACGCTCCACGGCTGTGTCTCGTCGTTTCTCCTCCACTTCGTCAGCTAGCTAACCCCCCTCCCCCCGGCCGCTCTGTACCCCTGCTCACTTCCGCTCACCCGCGCGCTACCCCTGCATTATGGAAATTTTGAACCAATTCGAAAATCAATACCGTCCGACGATGGTGGTCCCCGTCAGCCCCCTTCCCCCCCCCCCCCCCCTGTTCTTGCTTCCTTGTCCTCACCTTCATTATTCATCTTTCTCTCTTACTATTGTACATACACTCTATACATATATATATATGTATATACACACAACGTCGATTTCATATTCTATGTTATCGAACGAAAATATATTTCGAAGCGACGGTATTTATAAAGGAGATTTGAATTACTTCGGGGGGATCTGCATGCAAAGTGGAGTCTTCTTTGTGACCGTTTGAAGAAGCAGGCGAACGCGTAAAATTTCGATCGGGAATTGCCGGAAATTGAGGGAAATTGGCCAATCGTATGATCGTGGTACGCGCGACGATTCGTCGAGGTATTAGGTCAGGCTGTGTGAGCTACGAGCCTGACCGTACGGGGAACAAGAACGCTCGGCCGGGAGGCCTGGTACGAGGAAAGAAAGAAAGAGATCCCGTGCCGCATGCCCGGACTACGTTCCCATGGTCTCTTGTAGGCCGAGAGCTCGGCAACAACTCGGAGAGCGGCGTCGAGGAGAATCTGTAGAAAACATGTATCGTCGTACACATGTAGAGGGCTCGGACAAAGAGTGGGAGAGAGAGATACGGGTGGCGAGAGCAAAGACTTTCCGAAGCCGCGGGTGCGCGCACGGGGAGCTTTTTTTGTTTTACAAACTGGTTCAATTTTTTTTAACTAAATATGCGGGTTAAACAGCTTACAGAGCGAGGAGGAGGAGGAAAACCGGTTTTGTCTACTACGCAACGCCATGAAGCCTAGCTGAAAGGGGGGGAGGGAGCGCGAAAAGCATCGGAGGGGAAATCGCGCGCTCGTTCTCGTCTCTTCTGATCTCGCATCGGGATGCGCGCAGGTACGTGCCGGCACTGTCTCCGTGCCCCTCGCATCAAATACTCTGTAAATGTTTTTTTCGACGCTGCAACCGAACAACTCGCCGAGAGGTATTTTTCTATTGCGTGGCCCTAAAAATTGTTTCTGTTTTTTTTTTCTCGTATATCTGGCGTCGCGATGTCCATGAAAAAAATGTTAATGAGGGAAAAACCGCAAGTTTTACTTGGAATACAGGCGGAACCGGAAGAACGATTTTTTCGTATTGATAACCAACCGGAAGTGACGTCATTCCCGGTAAACCTTTATCGGCAGACGAGAATGCGCGCGTTCGTAGAATGCGTGTAGGTGCATTGCCACTACATCGACTGTCGCGCGTGGCTCTGAGAATGTTGGACGCCGATCGTGAGTGTGAACGCGCGTTTGTAAGCCGAGCGAAGAGACTGGCGTTCTGCCTGGCTCACGTGGCTCTCTCGCTCGGTTCATCTTTCTCGCTCTCGCTATCTCTCGGTTGATTCTCTTCGACCCTCTCTCCCCCTCCGAGATAACGGCGTCTCGTCTCGGGCCAACAAGTGGCCCTTGTCCTCGCTTCCTAATCATCGTACAGTCGAGCGCGAACTGCATACCGCATCGTGCCAGTAAAATTTGCAAATTTCATTCATTACACGCACACAACAGCACTTTTTCGCCAATTCGGCTTTTTCGATCAACGGTCAAAATAAACAACATTTTTTTTTTTTATTCGCCGACAACGATTCTATACCTTGTACCGCTTCGAGCTCAATTATAATTTTATCGAAAACTTACCCTGTGAAAAAAAATTATTGGAAAATTACTGAACGGTATCGGGAGCTTTTTTACATAAACTGTTTGTGAAATTTCAAACACATGTGCTTTGCAATTTTACAGTAAAATTTCTATTTTTTATGTACATTTTTGGAAAATTCAGCCGAACGATTTGTAATTTTAGTATCCGGTATTTTTATTTCGCAAACGAAAGTACATTGATGTTCAATCAATGTAAGTAACGTCAGCAAATTTCGAGTTCCAGTACATTCAATTTACAATTTATTTTTACAGTGTAATTAGAACTTCATTATTGAATACCCTCGTATGCATAAACTCCGTGCCGATAGAGTGGGTCCATTTTATTCGGACCGCCACATTCGTCGGATCTACGGTCGTTTCTATCAATTAACGGAATTATTATCGTATTACGATAGACTTTTCGAATTATTAGCGGTGATATGTACCGACCAACGATTATTATTGTATAGAATATATATACATTTACAGCTTATAGTACTATATATAATAGTTATATATGAGATAGATGGCGACGAATCATTTCGATAATTCAATTACCGTTCCATTACGTTAATAATCAAATATCGATAAGAGTGTGAGTTAAAACGATCCTCTCACTCGTCAACCCAGTATCCTTCTATGCATTATTCACTCTCTTCATTAACGATCGTTGAACAGATCAATGGGCGCGAGACAGAAACTCTTCTCTCCCGTTCCGTTATTTTTTCAAGCATTCAGCACGGTCGCGTAGGTAAGGTGGTATACGGCGGGGAAACGCGAATTCTCGTTACGAGTTTGCCTTGCATCGAATTAAGTACGCGCGTGGTGGTCACAGCGGGGTCACTCGGGAACCTCGGCAAAAGCGGAGGGGACCGGTGGCTCCGAGAAGGGGTTTCTCGAGTGAGGGGAGTCAAAAGTTAGAAGGAGGTGGCCGCGACGATGGCGACGGAGGAGAAAAAGGGAGGAGGGAGGAAGAGGAAGACGCTCCGCGCCGTGGCGTTGTTGTAGCCGCCGACGACGCTGTCACTAACGAGAAGGGGGAAAGAAAAAAAAAAATACAGAGTGCGAAGCCGTCGTACCATTGTAGGTCGCCGCGATTTGTAACGTAATTTCTTTATACTTTTTCTTCCCTCAACGGATGATGCCCCTCTATCGACGGATAGTAATTCTCCGATCGATTGAAAAATCGTCAACGATGTAGTCACGAGAGAGCAGCATCTTCGGTTGTGTATGGGTTATCGCCTGGCGCTGGCCTACTGTGAATCGAGAGAATTAGAGTTCGTGGCGTTCCGATGACGAGGGAAGAAGTGGATACTATTCAATGTGGAAATTTTGTCGACAGCACGGATAGATTCGAATGATACAGCAAAGACGAGATCGTAAAATGTGTTTACGTTGATATATTTTTTTCTACAATTGCTCAATTTTCTTGGACGATGATGAGGGGGGAAAACACTGTATTATTATTATTATCTCTTTTTTTTTTAGGCCAGATAAAAACGTTATCGGAATTGTATGGCTTCGATGAGAATTTGTTTCGTTCGGCTGGTTGACTCGGCGTTTTCTTTAATTTAGTTTCGTAGCCGGGCGAAAATCGATTCTACCGCAGTGTAGAGTTACTGCGGTAAAAGTGTCACTTCGACCGCGACTTGACTGATACATTTCGCTGTCTCTTCGATACACCGGCGAGCCCGAATCGTTCCGAGTATTGTAATTGCCAGACACAATTTTTCGTTTTATCACGTGTTAAGCCAAACGTTTTTATCGATGTTGGGTTCGTGATCGCGTCTAATAATATCCGAATCGTCCGATTTAGTAGACTATCCTCCGAGAGGTTGCGTTTTCTCACCGTCGTTCCATCGTCTCGCAATCCATTAATCTATAATGCACAGAAACCTCGTTGCCGAAGTGAGAAATTTCTCTCGCTGCAAACCGTGGCACAATAGAGTCATGCTAACGATAGAAAGTACACCCGTTCCAGCCTTACCGCAAAATTATTCGATAATCTCGGCTCAAAGCGATACGACGTTTCGTCGGAAAGTCTTCGCGCGCTTTTACACGGTAACCCGTGAATACGTAAAGACTAATTATTCGTTGAAGAGCTTCCGATCGTTCGTTGAGAAAACCTTTGTCTCTGTAACAGTTTGTGTGACACACTATCGCCCAGCTGAATCGACCTTGGGGCCTCGATCGAGGCTCACGGTATTCTCGTCGCTCGGTGAAGAGTCGCAGCAGTGGCGAAAATCTCTCCGCGTTATTGTCACACTAACGGAGAGAAAGAGCCGCGAAGTCGTCGATTCCGTTCGAGAGAGGAGGCTGCCGTTGCTCGTTTAGATTAATGAAATTCTGGAATTTTTTTCTCCCCACGTTTCTTCGATTGGAATTCATGGAAATAAACAGTTAGACATCGCCGCCGAGTCCCGTATAATAATTTAGTAAATATGAAGCGACATTACAAACTCCGCGGACATATTGCGAGAGTCGAGGCCTTCTCCGGGCCCCCGGCTCAATCTCCCTTTTTTAAATGAAGATTTCCGACTTGAACTAATTTCATCGTGTGGGAGTTGAAAACCCGAGCAGATATATTCGAAAGCATTGTGTGAGAACTGTGGACAATCCGAGAAGAAGCTGAGGCACGATGTGCCGGCATGTCACCCCACACACACACACACATGCACCACGCGCGCGCCCACACACACACACACAAAATATATGGGAGTTGTCGATGAAGGGATTTTAATTAAAGGACGGAGGGGGTTCCCCGGTTGCTTCTCTCCCCTCGTTCCTTTTCTCTCTATATTTAGAAGAGACAAAAAAAAAAAAATCGTGCGTCATCCCATTCGCTCAATCTACGGAAATTGTACTCGTTAATTGTCGATTATCGTAGACACGTAGCGTCGACAATATTTTTTTCTAATTAAAAAAAGTGTACCCTCTGGGTGATTGTTTGAAGAAAAAAAAAAATCTCGGAAGCAAAGCTTCCTCTATGCAGACGCAAAAAAGGAAAAGCAAAAAAATCCTTTAACGCCGGGCCTTGTTCTGTCTTTCAGGAAAACGAGTTACCCGTGAGGCCGAGGCACTTGGACCGTCGGGCAATAGCCGGGGAAGAGGAGGCGGAGGAGGAGGAGGAGAAGCGAAGCCAGAACGTGGTAAATTCGTTCTGGCCGAGCGAGGACCTCGAGGAGCTCGTCGAGGCCGAGGACGTTCGAGAGATCGACGAGTTCGAGGACTCGGACAAATTCGAGTTCGAGAATCAGCTCGACAACTGCTCTCGACAGCGGTTCGACTACGACACTGACGAGTATCTCGGTAGGTTCGGGAAATCAAAAAAAAAATATTCTAATCCAATCGTACTTAAGTTGAAAATCAAGTCGATACTTGTTCGTACTCAAGCTCGAACTTGAGTTTGAACTTACGACGGTCAATTCGGCCTTGGGACACTGGAGATCGATGTGACGACCTTGGCGTAATATACGTCAAAGAAAGACGTGGAAGAGACATTACTTTAGATCGATCGAAAAGCGGTGCATGTCGCGAGGTTCGAGTCGGAGTCTGTCGGGACCGCTATTTGTACAGCCTTCCGTCCTGGAATGTTAGCGAAGGTGCGAGAAGAGTCTACGCGCCGAGCGGCTGCGACGCAAAGCCGTGGGGAGTGACGGTAGGGAAACCGGCGAGCAACGTTTCCGGGAGGGTATCACACGCCGCGCCGCCGCGGCGCTACGTCCGCGATGCGACCAACTTTCTTAATTACGACCAACTTCCTTCATAATTCTCGCGGCCTCGTTTCGCAGCTATCGCGCTGGCTCTCGCTCTCTCCCTCCTCTTGTGTGCGTTCAAACAACAATATAACACAACAACAACAACAATCCCGATGGTACAGCGGTGTAACTCCCGGGTCGACGCAGAAGCTTGCAATATCTTGATTAGAAAGACCGGGTATTGCGACACCTCGCCCGATTATTAAGACTGCAACAGCAATCTCTTCCCTCGTGTATTCCGTCGAGTCAAATATAACTACAAAAATTTTAATTCGGTGCTCGAGTAACCTCCCGAGCTCGATATTTATCCAGAGTTGTTTGGGTATACTTAATGAGAAAATCATCTCCGACTTTGCAGGTACAGGGGGCGAGGAGACGGAGGGGTCGGATCGGGAGGAAGGAACCGAGAGGGTCAAGTTCGCCGTCAAGAACGAGGATCGTCGCGAGATAACGGACGAGGTGGTCGTGCTCAAAGGCCCGCGTATGCTACGAGAGCAGCGCAAAGTTTCGGGAACGGCAGCGACGGGCGCTCACACACCGACAATGTCGAACATGTTTCCCCAACAGTACTGTCTAAGATGGAAGTATCACCACAGCAACCTGCAGACGATGTTCTCGCAGCTGCTCGAGCGTCAGGCCTACTGCGACGTGACGCTCGCCTGTGAGGGCCAAACACTTCGGGCGCACAAGGTATTTTTTTTTTTTTTTTTTATGTACACTCAAACTCGCTGCGGATACGTCGAGGCTCGGTCGGTAACAAAAACTGCAATCCACTTTTTACGCGCAAAATTATCCAAGGCCGACTAATAATTTGAACCCCTGAACCAAATGGATTACAGTTTTTGTTACCTACCGAGTCTATTTCGCATCGCCTTGAGATAAATATTAGATGAATTTACGCCGTGAAAAATAGTGCGCAAAAACTGGTATTTCGCGAACAGGAGCACCAGTGAAACTCCGAGAAACAGAGAGGCGGATATAGCATCGCCAGTGTCTGTGTCCTCGAAGCATGCACGTTACCATAAGCTATAGTACGTTCCCAGAGAGTATTCCACGCGGTGTGTTCTTCTCACCGACGGGAGAGAACACATTGACTCTGAGCTTTTCTCTCTCGTTCCCCTCACAATTTTTATCACTCTTTTTGCACGCTCGCTGTGCTCGTGCTCTTTCCCTTCGACCCTCATAGTTCTCCCTCCTTGTTTTTGTTTCTACCCTTTTTTCAGTCCGTGCTCTCGCCCACGGACAAAGGAACGAGTCAGGAGTTGCCGGAAAATACGTTTCGTACTGCTTTCGCCCGAGCCAAGGTGGATCTCATACGAGCCTTCCCGGAGACCTCGGGACACGCAGAGTTGAGAGCCTGGCGAATGAGATTGCCACTTTCGAGCTTCGGTATGCACACATCTTCGTTCGAAGAAAATTTCATAAGTTCGATATAATCGAGGCGTGGCTCTTATACGGTTTTTCACAGCGGGCTCGCCAAAATCGTGGCGGTCCTCCGCCACGATTTTTCGGTACGCTCGAGCTACAAATAAAAAGAAAGACCGCTGCCGCTCCACGCCGTTGATTCGTTTTTTAAATCTCGAGGTGTGCACACGGGGCGGTATCGCGTAGCCGAGAACGCCAAAGAGGCTCGCGAGAATTACCGTTCCGCTTGGCGGTAGTGTTGGTATGCTCGCTCTCTGGTATCTCGACCGATGCAGATGGGAGAATTCATCAGGCATGTTTTATACGTGCCCGCGATATGCACCGGCGATAGTTGTGCGCCCGCGAGAATTTGTCCTGATCCCTATTGGCCTACTGGGTACAGCGACGGCCAAAGCTCGACGTGCGTGCGTGTCCCTTCTATTTTAACTTCTCCGTACTCTCTTCTACCCTTCGTTATCTTCTTTTTTTTTTCTTCTTCTCCTCTAATGCTCATCTCGGGTAATTAATTTTTATAAGACGTTGTCTGAATACACTATCCTTTAGGGTGTGTACCGCATCGATTCCGAAGCTAAATACCATTCAAAATTCGTCATCTCGTTCGTCGACCCATCCCCGCATCTCCCACTCGCCGAGCGCAAAGTCTTATTGCCACGCCACCGCGCCAGTCTACCCTGTACCCATTATTTTCATTCGCGAAGCTTCCAGACTCCCCCGGACGCGAAAACATAAAACTTGACAAACGACGAATTTTCTGTTCTTTGTTTCTTCGGGTCAGAAGATACACCGAGTGAGAGTGAAAACCGCCGCGCGGCTTCTCTTGTCTGCCTCTCGTTATCTCTTTTGAACAGGAGTTTATCGATGATTCCCATCTCTCTCTCACTCTTCGCGATCTCATCTCACGCACACTCTCGCACACCGAGCAACACGGAACGCATTATTCCTCTCTTCATCTCTCGTTCTCCCATACGGCTGGAAAACGAGCGTTGCGGCGGCGTCGTCGTCGGGGATTCGGCGTCGACGGCAGCGTAAAAGAGGCACTCCATCAAAGTAGAGTACATTTGGCATGCTATATTTTTTTTTTTTTACTTTGGTAGGGCTCCAAATTGTAAAATCAATACTTATACCTAAATTCGGAATGCCCGCCGGACCAACGGAAACCCCTTTTATATTTTGCTCTTTCTTCGTATTCGTTACCGTGCCGTAACTGTGGACTTTTACTCGTGCGAGTCCATTCGTTTCCGCCACCTCTCGTTCCGCTCCTCTCAACTTGTATTTTTTTTTTTTTTTTTTACACGCTGTACATCGGTATACCCGCGACGCGGGTACTGGAATGTTTACCGTGGAACAGAATACACGTAGACCGCTCTTACGAGCACGTGAAATACCGCGGTCGGTACTACAAACTGTAATTGATATTTTTTTATGGCCCCGAACGTTTACGATCAAGAGCAAATTTTTACACGATGCTGAATTGATATCCGTTTCATGGAAGAATTCACTTTTAATCACGGATAGTATGCACTAATAAAAAAAAATTAATTACAGTTTTTGTTACCGGCTGAGCTCAGGTTGGATGAAATAATCGTCTGCCTTGCGAACACGTACATATAGCGAAAAAAGGAGAAATTAAAAAAAGAACGACACCGGGGAGTGAACGAGCTAAATTTCGTCGAATCAGGGAGAAGAGGGTGCGGCGATGGCATCTCGAGTACGACGGGGGGGGGGGGGGGGGGGGGGGGGGGAAGCGAGCGGGTAAAAACCGAAAAACGAATGGGGAGGCCGCGAAGCATGAAGTGAAAAATGCTCGACGCAGCACCCATCGAGGCACAAACAAAGGAAGTCATTTACGAGCATCGAGTTCCGTAGCTTTGGGGAAGATATTCGGCGGCGTCGTCGAATGGGGACCGGGGTTTCCTAGTCGTCGCACTCACGTAGCATCTACACGCTGGCCAGTACTCTAACTGGACAGATGTTTCCTCGTCCTAATGACACCTGCGGCCAGGTGCTCGATCCACCTACTATGGTTTGACTGCAATTTTTTTTTGCAATTTCGAATTTGAAACGGAGATGACAAGATATGAGACAAGTGAAAAAAAATTCCTGTACATATTGTACGAATAATTATAAAAAAAAGCATTTGTTAAAAATTTTTAATTCAACGCCTGGGAGTGACAGGCTCGAACGACTCTTCTGAATACTCTCACCTTTCTTCCCTTTGTGCCTTTTATCTATTTTTCTCTTTCACTCTCGTCAAGCGCGACGACAAGCCGCTTTCTGGGTCGAGAGTGTACTCGTCGAACGAGTAGTGGCGGAGGGCGATCAAAACGGCGATAGAGAAAAAAAAATGCAAATTATCGATTGAACTATGCAACGCTGCTTTCACGATGACTAATGTCTTATTAATCCCGCGTCCCCCCACCCCCCCTCTCTATCTTTCTCCCTCACTTCCCCTCCTTCATTTATTTTCTTTGTCGACGCTAGTGTATTCGATAACGCGGACCTGATTATTCTCTTCCCTGCTGGCTCGTCAAGTTCTCTACCAGAGCCCGAGACCAGTGTACAAAACAACCCTTCTCCATCAACGCCCATTGTTTACAATTTTTTTTTCTTCCGCATACTTTATTATATGTAACAGCAACTCGTACTTCTGTGCGAAACGAAATAGATGAAAAGAATGTATACGAGATCTGTCGATGAGAGTTTGCAGTCGGTCGAAAAAGTTCTTCGAAGACATTCGCCCGAGCAGAAAAAACGTTCATAGAACTCACTCGGGAAACCCTTCCATCGTAATTCTCTCTCTACTTCCCTCTGCGTGTAATAATATATTTCTTCGTCCGTACATATCCGATAAGCCCGTCATTAAGTCCATCGGCGTAGCGTATAGAACAATTCCGCACTGGCTTGCCATGGTCAATAACGAACGAACCAACCGAAGGAACTATGCGAAAGGAAGACCGTTCTGTTTATCATGCACGCACCTCTGCCTATAGCACTCCTGCAAACATATATATATATAGTATGCAGTGCACGCTGCAGACGAATGCAGTAATCCGTAGCTGTGAAATTATCCACGTTTCGCTAACTCTATGCAGATGGCGAGTCAGACGTAAGAGAGTGAAGGGAAGGAAAAAAAAATTGAATAAGAGCATATAAAATACCGGGGTCGGTAATAAAAACTGTAATGAATTTTTTTCAACGATGCTGATCTTGGCTGGTGAAAAATACATTCTCACATGAAGCCGGGCTAATATCCGTGTCGTGTTAGAGCTTGCTTTTGACCGAAAATGGTTGGTACCTCTGGAAAAAAATCAATTACAATTTTTTTTACCGACCGCTCCCGAGCAGGTCGTGAGCGACAGAGTATCAATCGCCTTGAACAGGTGTAAAAAAAACATCTGGATTGTTTTAAGAGTCGCTGGAATCGTGTCGAAAACACGTGTGCGAGTGGATTCGATTTGCGTTGATATTGGCGGACGCGGAACTCGGCGAGAGGAGGAGGAGGAGGAGGAGGAAGGAGAGATTGGGAGTGATAGTACGAGTTCGAACGGAAACGGGTCGATAACAAATGCACGTGTTAATTGGAGTTTATCACTTTCGCGAACCGGTGTTTCGTGTATGTTTGAGCTCGGCCGGCAGACCGCGGAGGGAAAGGGTGTCGGGTTGTCCCGAACTTGGTTCGCGCCCTACTCCATATCCACCCACCGCATCATAGTACCGAGCTCCTTCTGTACTGTCGCCGACAGAACCCAGCACCGTTTCGATCGATGCTACTTTTTTTCGGTTCAATCCCGAGGCGACTCATTTCGTAATTAAAAAAGTGTATGATCGATAATTATATTCGAGACTCTGCAGTTGCGCAACCGCGATTTTGACTGCTGACTCTACACTTTTTTTTCGTTTCCGGCAATCCCCTACCTTCCGCCTCGGCGCGAGAACGAGGACAAGCGACGTGGCGAGCAGTGACGGAAATTTGAAAATGTTGGTACCTTTTTTTTTTTAACAGCGGCCTTCACGCGACGCCGCTTTCCAAGAATTTTTAAGTCGCGCGGCATTCACACGAGAACGGTGTTGCCGTGCACTGCGACACTAGCTTGTTTGTTCGTTAGCGTTAGGTCTTAAAGAGAAACTCTGCGAAGCGGGCTGGCGTTATTTGAATGAACATATATGTGTAGTGGAGGAGAGCGGAATGAGATTTAAAAAAAATTATTTAGGGTGGCCCATTACGCCCTGCGTTAGCCTGATTTTTCGCTTGCCCATCTCGCCCCAGTCCCCGAACCTATACGCAAAGTAATCGACAAATTATTAAACTACTTATTTTAAATAATTATTTTTTGGTAGATTTAATCATTTTTTTCTGTGTTTGCGATGTAAATCAGCAACGCTCGGGGTGCGCGGTTCCTCCTGCTTTTTTCTCTATCCCGCCGTACTAATCGAAAAATAATCATTCGCAATCTCGATCAATTATCGGCACGAACTCGCGAGGTACGCGAGTAACGTTTTTCCGCTTTCTCAATCGACGCTATCCGGCATCTCTCGGCAAGATTTCCTCGATCTTTTTTTGAAAGCACAGGAACCGAAACCGTACCGACCCCGTTTCCGTATCAGCCGCAGTCTGTACGCCTTATCGGCTCGTCGGGATACTCAGGCCGATCAATAAATTCTCGATTGCCGGTCACCCCGTACCGCTCGTCACTCCGTCCCTCCGACCTTAGAGCCGTTGCCTCGTCGATACATTCTTTCTTTTTTTTCTTTTTTTGCGGGTAGAAAGCAAAGTGTTCTTTTTTCGTTCCTCGGCTTTCCGCGCGGTGTGACTTTTTTTTATTTCTTTTTCACAATTTTTTTTCACTCGATCGCAAGACTTTCGGAACCGGCGGAGCCTCGAACGCCCGAGCGCTTTTTCACCGCCGCAGCTGGTGCCGGTTTCGCAGTGGAGATTTTTTGCAACTCGTGTCCACGCGTAAACGTTAAATCAAAGGGGAAAAGAACAAAGCCCGCTGGAGAGAAAAAAAAATACCAAAAGCGTTTATTCATTATTTCAGCTGAGTAAGGGGAATGGGGGGGGGGGGGGGGGGGGGGCACCGGGCGTGACAGAAGAGGAGTTGAAAAAAAAAGGAAAATGAGGGTCCGTTAATTAATTCCGCGCCCGAGCGATCATACGCGAGTAGGGATCTCTCGCTCGATCAATCCTCCGCCTCGATCGTCTTCGCAAGAGCCCGAAGGACGGAGAGATCATCCTCCGCCGCGATCCTGGTCAACGTTCTCGGGGCTTCCTTTATCAAATTCTAGATAAACCGTTATCGAACAATTCATCGGTGTACTTGGGCAATTTTTTTTACCTGTATATATATATATATATATATATATATATATACATATATTTTTTTTTGTGGCGGACCAACCGTCCGCGAATCGATAGCGCTCAACGCTCCTCTCCACCGCGATCTTCACTCGGAGGAACAGACACGGAGCGAAAATTAAACTCCGTTCGAGGCGCCGCTCTCTTGCTTTTCATTTTACTTTTATTTATTTATTTCTTTTATTGCCATCTTCCACTCTCGTCGGTCGGGAGAAAAACTAATTTCGTGTGCCCACATACACGCTATAAGTATCGCGGGCCTATACGTGTATACCGCGCACAACCGGTGCCCGAACAAAGAATATTACGGTTCGACGATTTTCAGTACGATCGCACGGATACGTCTTGCAACGAGTTTTTTTTTGTTTTTTTTTTCATCCGTATTTTTCTCCCTCCCTCTTTCATCTTCCTTCTCCTCTTACTTCCCACCCATCGGCTTCCTTTCTCGAAGAAGGATCGCAGTTATACGAGAGATATATAGGGTTTATTACCGGGATGGCGAAGGAGGAGCGGGGTACTGCGAACGGACGAGGGGGAGAGACGAGGCGTCGGGACGAGCGAGGGGCCGCGGGGGTTGAGGGGGGAAGATGGAAAAATTGTGCTCCGACTTGCCCAGGGCTCGGAATGTCTCGATATGAAGCGAGGAGTATAATTTCAATTTTTTTCTTCCTCCTCCTCTCTTCGTACCTCCCCCCCCCCCCCCCCCCCCCCCTCACTCCCTCCCCCGACCAGACTAGTTCGCTCTCATTCTCCCTCGCAGGCCCACCTTTTCCTTTATCGCCGTATTTCACCATAAAAGAGGCGGGTATAATAAAGCGTTATATAGCACTAAAAAGTTACGCGCCTCCTTCGCCATCCACGCGCGCACACGCTTTTTTTACCTCTTCGCTTCCATCCTTTTTCTCTCTCCGTCTTTCTTACTTTACTGCCTTATTTGCGGAGACGTTAAATTCGAGAAAATCAATACCCAACTTCGCCTTCGACATTAAACATTCAGACTATTGACTTTCTGAAGGCTGACGAAGTTTGGGCGGGGTCTCTCACTCTCTCTCGTTCTCTGCGAGCCACCTTTTCTGTTTTCTCTTCACCACGACTTGTCGACTCACTTCCGTCTACTTCGATCAGACAATTTTTTTTTTTTTTTTTTTTTTAATTCACCAATATTGGTCAGCGGAGAGCCAGGGAGAAGTTGGTTACTTTTCGCAGCATCTTTGATCGATTGGTTGCGGGAGACGGTCAACAGATTTTGAAAAAAAAAAAAAAATTCAAATCGCCACAAAGATGACGAGTAATCGTAAAGTTAATACTTAAAATTTTTTTGTCACAGGTCGTACTGTCTGCGTGCAGCACCTACTTCGACACTATACTCTCGCAGTACGAGGAGAAAGACCCCATCGTTATAATGCGAGACGTTAAATTCTCGGACATCAAAGTACTCGTGGAGTTCATGTACAAGGGGGAGATCAACATCGACCACGTGAGTAAAACCATGCGAATTTTCACCAAAAAGCAGCGTCATTTTTTTTCCAGAGCAAACTATACTCAAAAACTATTTTTCGTAGTACTTTTTTCTAAGCACTTGGCATTAGACGCTACCGCGTCTCTTGATATGTCGCGTATACGTTTTTCCATGTGGGTCAGGCAACAGTCAATCACTGGTCGAGTAGAAAGATAATAATAACATTCAATTATTTTAATTAAAAAAAATATGTAGGTGTTCTCGCTGTTGCAAAGTACTATCCCTCGGGGTCGAAAGAGTGGCTAGAAATAAAAGAACGAAACTTGGCAGGCCTAAATATAATAACAGCTTAAAGCCCTTCAAAGTTCTTACGGATCAGTTTCTGCTCGAGGATTGTTATTTCCGTATTTCCACACCGCTACCACGCTTTTCCACCGCACCACCGCCCTATCGATGTGGATAAATTATTCAGTTCGAACGGTCAGGCTCGAAGCGGTCAGGTCTGACGTCAGAGCGCAGACACCCGCATAGGCTTGGACAGACAGCGAAGCGTGCAATATTCAATGCGTGCGCGCGACTCGACGTATCGGCCGATTAGAAATCGTTTTCGTTTCATATGTACAAGTGTCCCAATAGTTTCGCCGGTTTCAGAGTAAAGTGCATTACGAAAAAAAAATATACATATATATGTATATATGGACGAACATGCCAAGGAAACCGAGGGAACAGTCAGGAATTATATAATGCTCATTGTAACGAGGAAAAGGTCAGCGAATTAAAAAAATTCTTAGGGAAATGAGGGTAGAGTCGCGGACTTTTTTCTTGTTTTTAGTGCCACCATGAATAATTTTCGCAAGGCCGTTATGTTGTTTCTAGAAGGCATAATAAAGCAGATCGCGAAGCGTTCCTGAAAAATATTTTTCATTCCCACCGCTCCGCTGACCCACATGGAATTTTTTTTTCATTTTCTCGAGCTACGACAGACGATAGAAAGTCTCTCAACCACGCTGCTATAGAAAGTTCCAATGGTTTATTCCGCGCTCCGAGTCTGGAGTGGGGCTTCGATATTGTTGCGATAATATTACAGAAGAATTTAATTGGATACATTTTTTATGCCGTGCCTGTTAATGAACCCAGAATAATTGCTTTTTCCAGACAAGATTGTCGTCGCTACTGAAGACCGCCGAGGATCTGCACATCAAGGGTCTAGCCGAGGTGAGCTGGCGCAGTGATTCCGGCCAGAACGATCTGAGCAACAGTGGTCACAGTCCGGGAGCGGCGGCTCCCGGTGTCGAGACAGTTCTGCGGGAAGGAGATGTCGATGAGCCTCCACCCCCGAAACAACGACGCAGGGGTCGCCCACCTCTCGACGATCCACCCTCGGCGCACGATGTATTCACCCCCAAAGTCACTTGTTTCACTGGAAACGTACGCACATTCCCCGTAAGGTCTTGAACACCGAATTTATCGATCGATCATGAGAATCATGTGAAACTAATGATTCCCCTCTTTTTTTTCATTTTCTCTAGGAGGAAATGATGAGCGAGGGCGACCACGAAAGTTGTGATGACGAAATGATGGCAGAGAATAACGAAGCCCCACTGCCTGTGGTATGTACGAGAGGATATATCAGCAGGATGTTTAAAGAAACGCTGTATTTTGTCATACCCATTGGTTGTCGAGATTTTTGTAGCTATTTACTAGAAAATAGCTTTCGCACAAGTAATATATTGTTATTATTTATTATTAACGTAAACTTTAATGCATATATATATATATATATATATACGAGCCATTTTATAGTTACAACAATTGCGATGAGCAAGGCTATGACAAACGAAAGTGTTTTTTTTTAACTGTCCTATTATACTCACATCGTTGCGACGCGACGTTGGGATTTATTATTTATCGATTAATTAATGATACACGCGTTTCTGAACAGCTGTCCTACTTATCCAAGGACGACAGCGCTTCCGATCAAGAAAAGAAAGGTCAGAATCGGAGTTCGTATTTGTGGTGCCTCGATAGAGAGACCATTTTAACGTTGGACGATAAAATTAACTGACAAGTCGACTTTGAATTTTCAACAGCACCGACCACACCGTCAAACTCGAACGCCACGAATCCAGCGATCCCCGAACAATTCAGAGATGTCGTAAAGATGAACGACTATCTGACGACGGGAAGGCGCCAAGAATTCTGGGAGGAGCCGTTCACACGGCGCGTCATGGACGCCATAAAGAGCAAAGAACTTGAGATGAAGTCTGCGGCTGAGATTCTCGGGGTCTCCTACGGGACCCTCTATGGCCGATACCGTGACAGCTATGGTTGCCTTAAACATCCGTACAGGTAGCGTATACGAAAAAGAATTGCCAGTGATAATAAAAAATTAAAATAAAAAAACTGAGAACTCTTAAAAAAATCAGGCTCATGGCCCGACGAATCGATAAAAATAGTTGACCTAGTAGTTGGAAAGACGAATAATCTGATTTGTCGTTCTTTTTTTTCCAGAGTGAGGGACTTCTGGTCTGAGCCCGGACCTGCGGAAGTGCTCGCCAAGCTCAGAAGAAAGGAGATAACGCTGTTTCGCGCGGCCGAGTTCCTGAACGTGACGGTACACACGCTGGCGACTTATCTGTCGACACTCCAGGGTCCCGACAGAATTTCGCTCGCGGGCGAGCTGAGCGGCGCGACGAGCGCTATGGACGGAAATAACGACATGGAGAACAACGAGACCGTCAACGAGATACTACAGAAGTTGAACGCGAATGCGGCAACGGCGGCGACGCCAACGACGTCGGCGACGATAAAGCGGGAAGGCGGCGGTTACATCGAGCTGCCAGCGATGGTCCCAAAAGCCGCCGCTTCCGTCCTTGAGAACAACCCCGACATTACGATCGTCAAGACCGAGAGTGTTCTCCAGCAGCAGCAACGGAAGCGCGAGTACGCGAAGGTTACGAACACGGAGAACAACAACGCGAAGCTGATGAGCGGCGGCGCGGTGAGCGAGATCACCCAGCAGCAGCTGAAGCTCTCCGAAACACTGTCACTGAACAACGACAACAGTAAACCCTAACTATTCAGGCCTTATCTAATCCCGCTGACGAATCCTCGACGAACGGTAAGAGCGAGCAGCCAGCGCGCCGCGAGCCTGCGATCGGAACTCGGTCCACGCAGGTTTTACTCAAATTTGTTTACTCGCTTTCTCACAAACTTTCATCTGAAGTGAAGAGACACACGGCGATGAGAGGTACGTGTACATATTGAGAGGGAGAGAGATTGGGAAAAATGAGCGGAGGTGAATATGCATCGTCGCACATTACACGCAACGATGTTTACTGTAACAGTGCAGAGGGAAGAGAAGAAAACCGTAGGCCAGCTGAGATTAGCTTTACAGTGTTCCCCGAAGGGAAGAGAGTGCGGAGAGAGCGTTCACGCCGAAAATTCTGGGCCCCGACCGAACCGCACACGCTCTCGCGTTCCCGAGGAAGTCGGATGAACCCGCGTCGACTCCAGGCGATATACTATATTTTACCAGTTAGAGTAACGCCCTGGTTCGGCCCGTCGGCAAACAGCGACTATCCGGTGAACGACAGTCTTCTTTTAAAAAAAAAGAAAAAGAAAATCAGCATTTAGCGAAAGAGCGTACATTCACTCCGTTATTGATTCAGGATTCGTTCGCTTGGTCCACGGCGGTAGTGCCTACTTGGCCTTCGAATACAAAAAAAAAAGTATAATAAAGTTCAATCCAAGTTCCTTTTCGATATAATCGATGCTAGGGAGAGAAGGGACGACTGGAGCGAGAAGTGGCGAGAATATCGCAAGTGAAACCTTGAAACTATTTTCTGCCGCATGTGTCTGGTATAATGCGTTACGGTAGGCGTAAAGTGCGACAATATCTACACTATAAATCGGTCATCTGTCGGATTAATAATGTGACGAGCGTGATTAAATAATCACGGTCGAGAAGTTTTCTCCTTGCTGATCAGTGTTGTGGAAATTCGTTGAAGCGGTTCGGTCACCGTCTGCGAACACTCGCCTTTAAGAGTTATCTGACGTAGAAAGCATCGGTACTCCAACTGCCCGTTTACTCCTATTCAAGTTATACACAGATACACACACGAACACATACACACATCCACAGCCCTTCCCAACCCAGTATCATCTCTATATTGCAATGAACAACTATTTACGTTCATTTGAAGAAAAAAAAGTCTACAGTGCACTTGATACGATCCATTTTGGCATACATATGTCGAACGTCTGAAAACTGTACTCTACGTATAATGTGACTGATGGATAAATCGCGTTATCGACGCGTTTAATAAGGAGCGGCTATAGGGAGTTTTGCCTTTCTGATAAAAGTACAAAAGTTGATTATCACACGGCAATTTCTGAGGCCGCGTTTGAAAAATATCGCGAGGATCGAATGACCCCGTTTATAGCGATGGCGTGACCCGGCATCGATGTACAGACTCGTAGAGAAAGCTTTAGTTTGAACTAACTCAATGTATAACCGTGAGTTAATATTTTTATTATTAAATGTCCTCCGAATAGAACTTTCATTATTTGGTATTGCAGTTGATCAATTGTGTACATTCACCGATTTTCAAATCCACCCACCAATCCATGATACAAAGCGTCTTGCAATTTTTGTGCATGCAGCACAGACTGTCTCAGAAAGCGCAAAATTTACTATAGTCACCCCTAGAGCGAGGACTCAATGCCTATATCTGCGTGCGTATACAACAGCTGTAAGCAAAATTTACATTGTTTTCTCTCCTTTTTTTTATAACGGTGTAGAGAAGTAGATAATCTGCATTGTAAATGTTTTTAGAAATGTCGACAAATTATACATACTACGCGAGCTTTTTCGTTTTTTATAGTGACTTTAAGTGGCTTTTATTTAAAGACTTAAAAAAAATATAACGTATCAATAATTTGAACAAAGGAAAATAAGGAGAATAACGTCCATTGTAAATATCGGTGCAATAGCGAGACCTAAAATTAATATTATTTGCGTCACAAGGCGTTCAATCACTATTTTAACGAGAAAAAAATAATAATTGAAAGAATGCCTGCTTTGATCTCGTGCCAGTGCGCGTTAATTGGTGAAATATTATTGCAAGCTTGTCAAACATACGTTATTTATCGACGTGTAAATTCGGGTCCTCGAAAATGCCTTGTTAGTGTGTTACGCTACCAACTTTCCGTCTAGTTTTATTCAGTTGGAGAAGCTTTTGAGGGTGTTATTATCTGTCGAGCTAGGACTTAGTAACGAAACAAATTGAGTCGACGATGACGATTAAGAAGAAATAAATACACTGGAACCGTCCCGTTGTCAAGTGCTCGGAGATGAAGCTACTTGTCTCTTATCGACAAATCATTGTCACGCTACCATGCTCGGGGTAGCGAAATAGTCGACGAGGATTGACAAGCAAATGGTTCCAGTACAATCAGGCCGTACTGTATATCTGTACTCCGCGAGACAATGACTGGAAATGAGTATTCCTCTTTGCTGAAGGTATAGAAGTAAGATTTAAGAATATAGAGAAAAAAATAATAGAGGTATTCCCATTGATATTTTTGATGATACAAGACTTAGTTGCATTCGAACATTCACTACGAGGGTACTTGTAAAGAAATCGTAGTAAACGTACGCGCGTGCGTGTGAGTGCGTGCGTGTGAGTGCGTGTGTGTGTGTGTGTATACAATACATTGACCACGAATGATTTGAAGCACAGACAATTTTTATAACGAAGCAAAAAAAAAAAAAATGAAAACGCGAACGAAAGTGGTATTGTGATATGACTGTGTGTAGACACAGATAAAAAAAGTGTAATATCGTAAGAATTTGATATGCTTATCGCGTTTGTATCCGTGGACTTTATTTTACACGCGAGGCCGTCGCGTGAAGCAAGATTGAAACAATAACGAAAAAAAGAAAGATAAAAACAAACCGACAATTAAGAACAACGGTTCAGAACCAAAGTTCGAGAGTGTAATTCCAAAGATTGATATTCGACGATAAATGTATTCTTTCGCGCGGGCATCCAGAGTCAAACCCATGGAGGGTCCCGTTTTTTCTGGCTATTGGAAGTTAGGGAAAAAACGAAAAAAGTCGCCAATTTCGCATTTTTTATTTGTTACATTGTGTTTCAAGCTGAAGCGTGAATTTATTATTTCGAGCGTAAAATTCGGTGAGAGGGGTATACATTTTCGATTACTTTACGAGTGCCCTAAACGACAAGCCAATCATTTAGTGTAAGCGTCATCGAACGATCGTATTGCCACGTAGTTTAGGACATTTTTGTTAATATTATTGTTTCAACAGTCGCAAGTACGAATCTATTCATCGTCACCGAACCTGCCCCCCGTTAATTTAACTTCCGTCGAGTAGATTGCGTCTCATTGAAAAAAAAAACAAACACATACAAAAACAACAACCTTGTATTAAGTTAATGGTTAATGATTATCGATATCGACCCGCCTCCCCCATGCTCGATCGAATAAAATAAGACTAAGACATACCAAATGAGAAATGTAAGAACAAGTTTTGTTAGATTTAGTACTATCAGCATATCAAGAGAGCAAACAAGAAAAAAAAACAAAAAAAAACAAAAGGATAACTAAATAAATGCGCTGAAGCACTCTGTATTGCCTGTACGACACGTTCCGCGGACTGAGGCATGAGCGGGACGCACAAGACCACTTTTACTCTAGCAAGAGTATACGACTAGAAGTATTAAAAAAAGAAAAACACAAAAACAAAAAATATATAACGTTAATAATCGCATACAGACGGTCCAAAATGAGTGGCCATATTTTTGAGAGACCATTGCCGAATTTGCATTCCATCGCATCGCTCGGTGTGTGTGTGTGAAAGATTGGTTGTTTCCAATATATATATTTTTTTTAATTTCATTAATTCATTAATAATTGCGTGACCGTTGGTTTGGCTCCTCATTTGAAGCGGCAAACCCTTCCGGCACCGCCAGACACGACGAATTATTTGTACAAATTTTTTTCATTCATTAAAATTTAACGTAGAAAACGAAAAATAATCTAATTAATACACGTATTCATTTAAAAAAAATAATGTCCGGCAATTATTTATGGTGGATGAAAGCGAAGGATGATGGTACTAATTAGGATATAAATGCACAGTCGAATAAGACGATGAACCTTTTCGCCCGTAATACCCGTATATTTAGGCCCCATTTAGTCCACGATGAAAAAAAAAAAACAATAACAAAAACTGTTGGCCATTCATTTGAACCTGTATTCGTATAATCCACGCGCATCGGGGGTTCCACGTTTATTGTTATTATAACCGAGTCCGACTGAGGATGCGTATAACCGCGCATCGACATTGTACTACTACTACAACTACTACGAGAAGAAGACAGGACAAGACTAGCCTATCAGGGCGAAAAAACCAAGATGCCACTTATTGCGGCTATCGCACCATGAGACTAAAAAAAATCGATATCATAATTATGTGTCGTTTGATATAAACGAGTAATGAGTATAGTATAATGTATCATCGTTTTATACACAACTTAATTATAAAGAAAGAAAAAAAAAAAAAGAAAAATGAAAAAAAAAACTACCGTACACTATGTACATTCCTAGTATACACTCTCTCACTCTCATACACATTGCATTGCGAGCGCATTAAGGAAGCGAAGGAACGAGGAGGAAGGAGAAAAAAACGCATGGACCTATTGTCATTATTACCATATAAATATATTTATAATAATTACATAGATTATTTGGAACCGAACCACCGCGAGAGATACGTCGTCATGCCCGAGATCATTAAAATTCTGTATCCGAATAAACTCGATTGATTCATTGACGCGTGCATTCCCGATCCGGTGAACCGACGAGTTTTTCCATCCAGCAATGAAACTCAAATTTCACCAAAGTGTCTGTCTCATGTAGAATGTAAGTTGAAATTACGCGACGCTCTCAAGCGCGTCCTCTTCGATGACTGTCTAAAGACCCGAGCATGAGAATGGATATTAATCAAATGGAAATACCAATCGATTCTATGTGCGCGCATAGTGATGCGAGCTTATGACATTTCCCTCTCGTTGTTTGTCGTCACACGAGAATCATACACATACACATCTATAAACACACGCCTTCGAGACTCCATACCGATCATCATTCACTTAGTCCGATATTACCAGATCTGAGAACGCGACAGTGGTCAAATAAAAAAAAAACGAAGAAGCGAAGTGAAATCAAAGCATGGCGTAAATACATAAAAAATATCTCACCGCTGTCGTGCTCTCGAAAGCTGCGATAAATATCGAAATTCTTAGCCAAAGTTAGATTTTTGCGTTTTATCGTTAGTTACTTGACTCTTCGACACAGACACGAGATATGTTTGACATAATTATCATTATAAGTAATGTTATTATTCATTTAAAAAAATTATCGTTTCAACTGAAGTATAATCGTGGTAATTTATAGTCTAGAAGAACAATATATTTAGCGTATAGAGATTTAAAAAGTATACATAATAAAGTATATATATATTGATAAAATATTATTGAGATCGCAATTAGAGATTTGGAAGTGCATACAATGCTAGGGGAAAAAAGTAACGAAATGTGGACTCGATTGTGAGAGGGCAAGGAGCGGTCGGAGAATGAGGCACGGAGGGACGGAGAGAGAGAGGGAATAACGAGGGAGACAGGCGAATCGCAGTGCGTAGACTTAGATTCGCCTAAGGAATTTTTCCAGAGCAGTCGAAGGCTGCTCTCTCGCAGAAGAAGAATATTCATTGATTGAACAAAAAAAAAAAATAATAAAACAGATCAGTAAGTGTAAATGTTTGTAAACAAATTATGAAACATTATTTGTTCAGTGCCTACATATTTACACAGTAATAATAAAGATGAGGATTAGTGAAATTGTCGGTTGATCGATTGTTTTTCCGTTCGCGGCTTCCTTAAACCTCGCCGACGTCACCTTTGCTTCGTTCCATTTCCCTGCCCTGCTAGATATTCAAATTAGGCGCCCCGATTTTCTCGAGACGTTCTATTGGAGCTACTTTGAGCATTAAATCGAGAACGTCCCAATCGGCGATCGCAGTCCTTCCCTCCCCGCTACACCGATTGCCCTTTCCTCTGTGGCGGGTCACCAGTTGGTCTTCTACGAAATATTCCGGGAATTAGCGGCTTCGTGCACCAGTTGTGTTCGAAGGGCCGTCAAGTGTCGATTGTGCTTTACCATACGTATATTTTCCGGTGCACTGGTTTATCTCGACTGATCAGTACATCTAATTTTTTGTATTTTAAATAAAATCCGTCTACTATCTCTTAACTCGAATCGTAAATCGCAATGATGAAGGTGCTGACCACTCAACAACTTCAGATGCCGGTGCTGGCAAACGCTTTTTTCCCGTTTAATCCGAGTCTCGAGGACGAGATGAAGCGGCTCTTTGTCAACTTCACAGTCACACCGGTTGCGTTCTCGAGGCCAAACGGTGAGTTATTATTTTTTTACAATATATTCTCGGTTCGATAGGAATCCGAAAGAATACCGAGACTCGCGAACGAAAAATGTGCAAAACTTGCTGTACCTCGTCGCATGTACTTTTCGCACAAACTTCGTCACTGCAGATTACGAGCTAACGCTAATAAGCAACACGATTATTGGAATAGCCCGACTGACAATGAAGCCGAAGGCATTTTCTCATAATTTTTTTTTCAACACAATTCGCGATCCCATGAAATTTGCAGGTCAGTGGATAAAATCTTGCCAAACAGCGTAGCTTGATCTTGCGATGCGCCAGAGTCCTTCGATCCTCTGTTTAGGATCGAACAGTGTCATTATCCTTTGTTCTTTGTTCGCACGAGTTAAAAGAATCCGGGGATAGGATTTCATTTGCCACTTGATTTCATACCAAAATCGAATAGCGTCTAGTATAAATACCCGTGGGGGTCCGAGGAAACCGTGAACAGTAAGAGCGTTTCGTGCCCTATCGCGTCGGTTAGACGCGGCCCAGGGGGGAGAGGGGAGGGGGGGTCTCGAGCTGTGCCCGTCTGTTTGTAAACAAATGAGCGCACCACGGTCAAGCCGCAACTATAAAGTCGCAGCTTGGTGTATCCGAGAGATCTCGAACGGAAAATGTCGATATTAACGATTTACAACTCGGGACAGCGTGCAATGTAATATATGGAAGCCTGAGAAACTGAAATTTCGTTGTATCGCGAGATCAGGATTGTATGACCGAACGAATATGAATATCCTTCGACGAGTACAATGTTCCGCGGCAAAAGTTCAATGGTTTTTGCGGCTTTTACCTCTCTCTCTCTCTTTCCCTCTTTGACGAGTTAACGTACGTATGTATTCATGAGGTGTGGTAAAATAATAGTTTGTTGCAAGTTCGATCGGTTATTAAGACTGTCGACTCAAGCAACGTCCAGAGCCATTTTCATCTCGGCATTTTTTCCAGCCGAAGATGTTATGGAAGAGTTTCGTCACAACGGTCGGGATTACGAGTACTGCCCGGAACTCGAGACGGGGGTCGTGCCGCCGCCCAATCCTCGCCGCAAGAAGAACAAAAAGCCTCTAGCGACTGAGTGCGTGTTCTGCAAGAACAACGGCGAGGAGGCGTGCTACTATCGTCGTCATCTGCTCAAAGATGCGGATGGTCGCGTTGTCTGCCCAGTTCTACGGTACACACTGAATACATCGAATGCCTTGCTCGATCACATTTTATTATCATCATTATACACTAAATGTACAATAAGGAATACAAAAAAATCTATTACACGAAGAAAGTACTTCGTTGATCGGGTACTTGTTTCAGCGATATTAATTTGAAGTTCTGTCGGGGACAATTAGTACATTACTCCACGAGGGCGAATAACGTTTTTCTAACGAGGGTGGATTTGCAGCACGCGCCGAAGGCGAGTGCTGTAAACACACGAGTTAGAAAAAGTGTTTCGCCCGAGAGATTTACGAAATTTTTCATCTCAAGGCGCGAAAATGGCGGTTTTACGCACGCGAAGTGGGCGAAAAAAGGGCCACTTCCGCACCGAGTGATGAAAATGAATTTTCTCCACCATTCTAAGTGGCCGATGACAATTGAACTACGGGCTAATTCGGATTTGTCTCTTGCAGTGCTTACACCTGCCCGATATGTGGCGCCTGTGGCGACAATGCTCACACGATAAAGTACTGCCCGGCGAACAAAAATCCCGAAGCCATCGCCACCGTCAATTTTCTCAAAGGAATGAGAAATTCGTCGGGCAAGAGGCGCTCCAAGTAACGGAGGAATGGGAATGCAGGGGACGCCGAGCCGTCGTCGAGTTACGGATACGTCGTCAAAGATAGCTCAAACACGTTTTAAACGATTCCAAAGACTGAACACCACTGATGTGTAAAATACGTAAGTGTTATTATAACATGTGAATGTCGTCGGGACCTTTCATCGTCACGATATCAAGCGCTCTGTGCGAACACGCGACACGATCGTGCGTAAATAAAGCGCTAAGGTCCTCGCGAGAATATAGAAACGAGAGTCCGTTCGCAACCGAATGCAACGGGACCGAACTAGCTCCACGACCTTCTCGTTCGGCCAAAATATTTTGTCGATTCGAAAAATAAAATTCCACGTTTCCTCTGCGGAGTCGGAAGGCACCCATGGCCTCCCTTCCTATTACGCAAGAAACTTGCGAGAATTTTATTATTACCGAGTTACCGAAATTTTTTGTCCTGAAGGCGTGAGGATTGTCCACATTATATTTTCGTTGCTAATTTAAGAGAGTTGTTGACCTTTCGTTGCATTCCATTCACAGCACATAAAAAATAACTAGAGTTTTTGGCACTATCGTACGTATCTCCCGACCGCGTCTCGAATTGTTCTTGACAATCAAACGAAGCAAAAAAAATGTATGATCGTTACACACCCTCCGAAATCCTTGATTCATGATTTTTTTTTTTTTCGCAAAATTTTTAAAGATTTTATTCTTGAGAGCACGAGCCGATTTTCGTGTCGTACTACGATGGTACAGTGGGAGAGAAAGAGCTGACAAATTTTCCCGGTGAGCCCCTCAATGCCATTGAATCATGATTGATCCATACGCGTTTAACAAGCGGACCAAATCTCGAGTCTCGTAAGGTTGATCAGGCAACTGCGATTTCTTCATTGAAGAAAAAAAAATATATAGAGAGCTTGCACTTATTCAGTGGATGCGATATCTCACGAATCATCGAACGAATAATTCGTTAAAGATTTAAACAATCGTGACTCAGCGTTACCATTACGTTGACGTAATCGTGCCGACGACAATGTAAATTACAATCAGCAAATAACACACAATTATTAACAGAAAGAAAATCAATAGAAAAAAATCGCCGTAAAGCAAAATCAGGGGTCCAAAAATCGTCGACGAAAAATCCTCCGAGCATTCAGCTCCACATCACAGTATTGTTTTATTAATTTATTTATATTTATTCGTTCGCGCCTTCGTCACTAGACGAGTGTCTCGGAGAATTTACCATTGACAAAATTTCGACGCTTGGAAAACAAACTCACCAGAGTAGTACCATAAATCTACGGATTTTGTACATGATGAGCTATACATGAAAAAAAGTAAAAAGGGGTGTTTGTTTACGAGTTCGCTACTCGCAACCTTCCAAAGGTTGATGAGACAAAGACACTCTGTGTCGGCCTCTCGAGTTACCAACATTCATCGTCGCCGAGCTGTGCCCGCGCGATGTTCGTAACGATAAGTTTGGCTCTCTTTCTCCCACGACATATTATTTCTTCTCTTCGAGCGTCGAGCTTCGACAGGCTTATTACTTTATCGACACAAAGATCAAACTCTTAGTACGTACATTGATATAGATAACGAATAAGGAAGCCAAAGGTGCTAAAGCCTATATATATATATATATACATATATATGATGAATGGACGAAATCTTTCATGCCACAAAATCAAGTGACAAATCAAAGTACAAATTGTCAAAGTACAATTGAAGACGAGTGATATTTAAAGTAGATTCTTCTCGACGCTGGCTCAGAGTATCTAGAGATTAATGTGTAACGAAAAAAAAGAAAAAGACACTGTCTTGCTTTGTACGGGATTGATATATCTTGTTAATGTTACAAAGACAATACTGGCGTGACTATTGGCTACTTCGGCGTGTTTATTAAGTACTACAAAAAAATTGCGTTTATGATTTAAACTAAACGCTTCACACCATATATACATTATATATATATGTTACATAGTAATCATTATTAATGCGTTGATAATACCATGTGATTATTAATTTGACATGTTCCTTGAAAGATTGTTCCTGTAAGCTTTATAGATTAATATTGGGTCGAGTGTATCAGAGTTTTGCGTGGCCGTCGCCAGTCGGTAGGGCTCGACCGACCTGATTTTAGAGTTAAATCGTCGTTATCGATAAGATGTTCCTGAAGCATATAGATCATATATGTCGCCATTGGACGGCGGGGCTGAATCTGAAAATGAGGCTAAAGCAGGTAGACAGAAACAAAAAAATCATAAACGCTCCGTACACGTAAATTCTGTGTCGAATATTCAAATTATAAAGCATCTACACGCGTTCGTGTCCAATACTGTTGCATAATTTTTTTTTTACTAAATTGTCCAAAAATTAAATATCTGATTTGCAACCTTTTTCATATTTTTCTGACCGATGCGTAATCGCAATCTTCAGGCAACGGTGGACAATGGAGATAAAAATGTTGCGTCCGGTCGTGGTAACTTCTTAAGAAGTGCACACTTTTTCTTTTTCGTTAATAATTGAGAATCAAACTCGGTCTATTGTTTTCCGAGCTCATCGTGGACCGGTGTCTGTATGCTTTGAAGAACGGTGACCGACTTGAGCGATGGTCAGGCACAGTGAGAAATACCGGAGCCCCCACCGTCCCTCATGAATTATAATTGTATTTTTCTAAGATAATGATGGTAATCATTATATTATGTATCCATAACTATTTAACCAAACGTATGTCCTATGTAATAACCCAATTATGAGAAATTTTATGTTAATAATACAGCATTTTTCAAAAGAAGCTTGCCGTGTGTCTGAAAACCCTATTGCCTTGTGCAAACAGACCCGTTTTTTTCTACGGGTTAGCCTCGGCTGTAAGGGATTTCCGTGGAAATACCGTTAAATAAAAAATATGTGCATCTTCGTGGTAAACATGATGCTTATCGGGAGATAAAAATGCAACCACGCGCTCGATTGATATATCCTCGTGATACATCTTTCCTGAAATGTTAAAAATTCGCGTGACCACGAGAGCCAACTGGGAGGCTATGCTGCCGGGATTAGCAACAGATGTGACGCTGTGAAACGCGGAGATATCGTAGTGTTCGTTCAGCCAGCGACCGGTATCATTCCTGGTGGCGAGTTTCACGTAGTTCATGACATTGGTCTCCATTTTTCCAAATCGTTGCGCTCGACACTACCTTATTAGCGGGTGATTAGTTTATAAATGCGAAGAAAGGGATGACTGTCGCGGTTCACACTGATTCGATGTTCCGATCTTGAGTAATCACGTGCGAAGCCGATCGTTGGCGTACTTCAGGCCAAATACCTTTTTGGCTATTGAAAGTTTCCCTTTGTGGCTGGTCGTCTGTATGATAAGGGCCCACTTTGTCGTTCATTGGTTTTCGAAATTTTGGGTTTTTTTTTTTTTTTTTTACAAAACCCCGCTTGCATAATTCTTTATCGGCAAAGTAGGGGCTTTTCGTGCGGACGGCCACATGTGATTCTTCGTGTGGCTTGGAATAAATCGAGAAAGAAGCAATAAAAAAGAAAAAAATGTTGATAAGTGTGATAGAAAAGGCACGTCGGACTCTTCGGTGTTGCCACCATCGAGCGACCAGGAAGAGAGAAAGAGTACAATACAAAAGAGCAATTATCCGGGGCATGCTGTGAACCATTGTTCGTTAGCTTGTGACAAAGGCTCTGTCCGGTAACTACCAGCGACTCATCCCCGATAATCGCATCCTGACTACATAAACTTTGTCGCGAGCAGAAGCTAGTTGAATTTAAAACGTGACAGAGGTGCGAATAGTTTTGATCCCCGGTGCTCCACGGAACCACGACACCATGCATCGAATCTTGGTTTTGTCCATTATCACTGCGATTGCAGCCGGGGTCGCACCGAATATTCCTCCGAAGGGTCTGAAATCGAGTTTCCTGGGCTCACCGCAGATCTTCCACCTGCTGAAGAAAAAGTTTAAATATCCACAGGTTGAGAAAATTCCGACCTCTACACCGTTGTCGAATTGCATATGTGTACCTTATTATCAATGCGACATCAATAACACGATAATCACCGACGGTTCAGGAAGCATCGACCCCCGGTGAGTAGCGTTTGTTTTATCTCGATACAATCTCTATTCACAATTTCTTAATTATCTTTCGTTTATCCAGTACGACGGTGATCGTCAGGCGTGTAAGATGCCCCGGAGACCTGGAAGTCTGCTGTAAACCTCCACAACCTTCGATGCAACCTATCGTTAACCCGCCGTTTACGACGCAGCTTCCGACGTTCGCAACGCAGCCTCCGGTGGAACCGCCAACGGAGCCCCCGACGCAACCCCCGACCGAACCTGCGACCGCACCTCCGACGGACCCTCCAACGGATCCCCCGACCGAGCCTCCGACCGAGCCTCCGACGGAGCCTCCGACGGAACCTCCGACGGAACCTCCGACGGAACCTCCGACGGAACCTCCGACGGAACCTCCGACGGAACCTCCGACGGAACCTCCGACGGAACCTCCGACGGAACCTCCGACGGAACCTCCCACGGAACCTCCGACGGAACCTCCGACGGAACCTCCGACAGAACCGCCGACGGAACCTCCGACCAAACCTCCGATTAACGCTTCGACATTTCCCCCATTAAACTGCATATGCGTACCAGCAGCACAATGCGACGCCAACGGATACATCGTCGTCGGCGGGGAAGGAACCATCAATCCCCGTTTGACATTAAATCCTTGCCCGATAGCCGGCCAAGTTTGCTGCAGTCTGAGAACGAACAATCCAGTAACGACCTTGCCGGTCGACACTCTTCCGACGCTCCCCTCGCTGCCTCCAGGTCAACCGCTCACCTGTGTCTGCGTGCATACCAGCCAGTGCGATCGCAACGGCTATATAATAATCTCCGGCGCCGGCAACATCAGTCCGAGATACCCAGTAAGTCGTCAGGCACAAGTGGCCGGTACGTGTGTCTCCGCGAGCGAGATCTGCTGCAAGATACCACCCAACGGTCTTGACTCCACGATCTCATTTCCAATCGGCAACAATCCTGCGGGAAATATAAGAAATGCCGACACACCCCAGGCATGCCTCTGCGTGAAGAGCTGGCAATGCGGTCAAGGCAACGTCGTCTATTTAGATGGAGTTGGAGTAATCGACCCGAGGTTCGGCGCCTGTCCTTGCGCCGACGAGGTTTGCTGTCTTCTCCGAGGAATGACCGGAAATCTCCAGCCGCCACTCATCAACAATGGAGGTCCCAACGTCATAATCACCGATCCAAATCCCCAGAGGTCTTCCGCAATATGCGGATTTCGAAGGACTACATGCTTGACCAGTGAGTAAAAAATTGGCTCGTGATCGCGAGGCCGGAAAATTATTTCACTCTGGGCGTGCTAGTCAATAACGTTAATTTTCGTATATCGCTTTTGTAGATCAAACGTGCGCTACGAAGCCCGGCGAAACGTCCTTCGCCGAGTTTCCATGGATGGTTGCCCTCCTCATTCGAAAACCCGACGGTACAACGCTCTTTCTGTGCGGCGCTTCGATGATCAACACTCAAAGCATCCTCACAGCGGCACACTGTGTTTTGAAGTACGAAACAACTTCCGCTCGTACATGCTTTTATGCAATTATCGACAATACGATTATTTTTAATTTTTTATTTCATACGAATTGAATACTACTTTCCTCTCCAGCCGAGAGTCCGGAGCGTTGATCGCACGGTTCGGCGAATGGAACACGGCGGATAACAATGAACCAGCCCAATTTCAAGAAGCCATGGTCCTGTCGGTTATCACTCATCCGCAGTACTACAGCGGTGGATTGTACAACGACGTGGCGGTGCTGATTCTGGCGAGTCCGGTCACTTACGCCATCAACGTCATGCCGATATGCTTGCCGCAGCAGGGCATGCTGTTCTCCGGTGGTCTTCGGTGCTGGGCTACCGGATGGGGTCGCAGTGCTTTTGGTAATGATGCTCGGCTTTCACTCACGGGCGAGATTACGTTGCGTTTATTTATTATTTATTTTTTTAGAGGGCCAATATCAGACGATAATGAGGCAGGTCGATCTGCCGATAATCGATCGGACTGACTGCCAGAAACAATTACGAGCCACCAGGTTGGGTCAATACTTCCAGCTCCACGGAAGTTTCATCTGCGCCGGGGGTGAAGTTAACAAAGACACTTGTCGAGGGGATGGCGGTGGCCCCCTTGTTTGTCCAACGTCATCGGGACAATACGTTCAGGTATGATATAAATTGTTCGTCGCCATACCTCGGACTTATCGATCTTCATATATTTCGATTGCAGGCGGGTATAGTTGCCTGGGGCATCGGTTGCGGAGAGTCCAACACTCCCGCGGTTTATGCCAACGTAGCATCGTTCCGTCAGTGGATTGATCAGCAACTTGCGAATTACGGAATTTTGTGATACTATCGTACACGGTGAACGTCAAGAACCGCTCGAAGTCACTGATCGTCAACTGAAATCAATGTGATCCGATTAACTATGAACACATTTATACTACTATTGTATATCTTTTTTATTTTCCGCCTCTCGTCTGTCACACGCGACCACGTACTTTTAAATTTCTTTAGCAAGTCCGGATCTCGCGCCTCTGCTCGTGTGACGCGAATTTGCGGTATGTTCGGCAAGTCCCTATGCTGTGTCCCCATCTGTGCCGGGATTTCTTGCCTCACATTCCCGTTTCTCGTTTCCGCCGCTTGCTGTTGTTGCGTTTGGTTCTCGTTCTCGGCTGCTGCATCTCCGTGAATTTGCGCTCCGCTCGGCAAGTCCCTATGCTGTGTCCCCATCTGTGCCGGGATTTCTTGCCTCGCGTTCGCAGTTCGCCTTCCTCTCACCGATGTCCTGTTCTGGTTCGGCGACTGCTGCTGCCCTCTGCAGGTGTTCTCGTCTACTGTACCGCCAGTTGGTGTTGTCTCCCCTCGCTGTTGTATCATCGGGGCTTCTCCTCTCGGGGTTGGTGACACGCTTTGCCGTTGTTGCTGCATCGTGGCGCCTCGTTCGGTTCGCGTTCGCTCTCTCACCTGCCCTCGTCCGGCACGTAGCTCCCTCTGCGGTTCATTACCCTCCTCTGTTGCCGTTCTCCCGCGTCTTTCGGCTTGTTGTCTTGCCGTTTGACCTTGCCTCTCCTCCTCCTCTTGTCCCACTCGCGCTGTCACTCTTCCGTATTAAATCTCAGGAGATTTATTCCGTTATTGTGCGGCTAGGCTTTTCGTAGATCTACCTGGGAAATGGGGTGCTATCGCTTGCAGCTTCTGATCTTTAGTTCTTCCTTCTGCTCTCGCGAATTCCACTTGTAACCGGTGAAACTCATCTGCCGTCCAGATAGCTCCGCGGGGGGGCCCTTCTCTCGGTCGCTGATCTTTCATCTGCAGAATTTTCTTTTTTACCGCTGCGATCGATCTCCCTGGTAGCATCTCACTTAAAACTTGGTGGTCCCCTGCTGTAATCGGTCCATTTCGACCTTCCAAATAGCCCGTAATTACGTCAATTTCGTTTTGTTTCCATGTAGCCATGACACAATGTCCCTTCTTCCAAATTCTCCAACCGTTCTTCTGTCTTCCCGAAACTCCACTGTTTGTACTATTTTTCACTAATTATGTTTACACCAAGCACTCTGCTTTTTGTCTTAATTGACTTTTTAAAGCGTCCTTACGCACTTGTGTCCGATCTATAGGATTTTTCTCGTTCCCACTTCGCTACGCAAATTTTACTTTCGTACGAGCGCGAACGTTCGACATCCTATCTCCTCTGATAGCCGTGATCGTCTAGTGGTTAGGACCCTACGTTGTGGCCGTAGTAACCCAGGTTCGAATCCTGGTCACGGCAATGTCATCGAAAGATGACATTGTCACGGCAGAGGTTTATTTTTTTTTTCATCCCCGAAATCGTTTATTCGTTAGCAGTCAATTATCTTATCTTCGAAAAGCGTGAAAAGGTTTGTTTTTAACGTGCCCGGCCGCGCGATAACGCGGTTCCGAACGTAACGCGTGTAATGCTGACTACAGCTGGAGCAGCACTACAGCAAGTCGAGTGCCTCTCACGAGTCCGCCGAACCGCGAGACGCCCACCTACGTACATTGTTTCACAGTGCCGCGATAATCGTCAGAAAAAATTAGGAATTTTTTTTTTTTTAACTTGATTCATTTGACGGATTTCTCTTTTACAATCCAAAGATAATATATAATAAATCCTAAATATGAGAGCTCCAGACTAACAAGTTATAACATTTTAAAAAGTTAAAAACACTTAAGTTGACGATTTCCAAAAATTTTAAGCACTCAAGTTTACGTGTTACAGTTTACAACATTTCACGCGAGACTTGCGTGTGAGGCATAACTTCTTTTATTTCTTTATTTAATTCAATGTTTATTATATTTCTTATTGTAACCCTCTCTCTTACTCATATCGCATAACTGCTGTTTGTCGATTTTTTTTTAAGTTTCGCAAGACGACCCAGTAACGTGCAGTGCTGCGAATTCATTGCCCAGTCTCGCTATTCGTGAGATTGCGAAGTTTTTAGCGGTCTTTGTTTAACTTTGCTCCTCGTAAAATAGGCGCGATCTTCAGACCCGGTTATTTTGAAATAAAATAAGAATATAAATGGATCCTGTGTCAGGAAGCATACATCGGTTATCGAGGCTTCGAGTAAACCATCGCCGGAGGGTCAGCTCGAAAAGAGTTTCTTTCGAGTTTCGAAAGAAAACCGTTGTCCGGCACTTTCGTCCTCTTCGTCATGTCCCTACGGCTTTAAGGCCCCTTAGCCAGTCTGCCACTTTCCAGGAATGCATCGAGCTCCCCTGATCGAGACGCACCTGGCGGTCGAAAGGGAACCTCCGGTCTTCGTCGTGAATCGTGAGCGCCGGTGGAGGTGGCCGGCCAACAACGAGGAAGAGGTTCGCGCAGTGAGGGGGGCGCCGGTAGCGCGGGGAGGGGTGGGACTTTTCAGCTAGCACGGTTCAGCTCGGCGAGTGGCGGAGGGGGCACGGCGCACTGACTGCCACCGCGAAGCGTTCCTCAGAGTGCCGCCACTGGCTCGAGTAGTTCCGTGTGTTTGTACGAGCGGTGCGGGCGGACGTGGAGCGAAACGCACCAAGCGACTAAACAAAAATCTCACCGTGGCACTTCGGAAAACAAAAAGAATCTTCGCAAGTGAGCGTTCGAACTTGGCGAATTCGTGTTTCCGATTTCGTTGCTATAAAAACAACGAAAGAATAATTAGATTTTTTTCTATTCGAGCGCGTCGGGACGCCGGCAACGATAAGCGCGATGCATCGCTGGCTCCTGTGACTCGTGCCGAAGAGTTTCGGGTGCGCGCGAGTGCGCGAGATTTTTTTTTTTTATTCAGAATTGTTCACACTCTGGAATAAGTAAATCAGTGTCACGATCGGCATAACTCGAAGAATTGTGTTCGGTGTTGTTTCATTGTTGGCTGTTTGGGTTTTCTTTATATCGTCATCATCGGTACGAGTCTCTACGCTGGATAAATATGCGGGTTCCCGACGTTCTCGCAGGTGAGTTTTTATATTATAAGCGAGGTTACTATAGGATGTTGTGCGGAGTAGGCTGTACAGTTTCTCGTGTCTGTTACTCCGCTCGCTGTGCAGACGCCCGCGCGCCGTATCGGTCGATCGTTCGATCCTCCGCCTCCGGAATAGGTTTTCTTTTTCGTGGATTTGCTGTTACGACGAAATTTAACTTGACCCAATAACGTCGCAAAGATGCGATCGTCATCGCTAACCGAAATATCGAAGCCACGGGCACTGAATAAACGTGAAGGGTCTTTCGGGCCGGAAATATGCGAGTTGGGAGCAACTATGGAGGTTACAATTAGCGAAAATCGTAACCGTAATTTTTCGAATATGGCAGCATGAAAAACGAATTTGGTTTTCATTCTTTTCTTTTTTTAACGACGTAACTTTTGATTAGTCGTTGATAAAATAAATTTCGAGAGAAGTAAAGTACAGACGAAAGCGGTAAATATTGGGATAATGAAAAAAGTTAGCAGGTGTTTGGCATCTAGCGGAGGAACGAAGAGCTCGTGAGCCCCTAGTTTGTGCGATGCGTGACAGGTGAAGCCTGACCACGTTGCAGGGACCTCGTATACACACCGACCGACTCTAGTATGCTATAGTGTACTATGTGCGCGCAACTTCTAGCGCAGTATGCGCACACCTGAGACTCTAGTGTATACGCTACGGTCTATACATTCACTTTTAGAGCTCGGACATTTTTCCTAGTGAAGAATTTCGTGCCCGAATGACATTACGTGGACGGAAAGAATTTTAGGGTCTTAAGGGAGGGTACGATTAGTCACTGCACATTGACTCGTCTATGCAGCCGTATATTATAGTTGACTACGGTACGAACAACTGTACTCGCCATTAACCTCCCATTACAGCTTTGCCAACACTCACCCGGTTACCGGTGCATCAGAAATTTGTCCTCAAATTAGTTATCTCGAACGGAACGAATTCGATGTAAAAAAAAATTGTAAATTTAATGTACAATTGTGATGAAAAATTAAGATACTGTTTCATTTAAACTTAAAGTAAATTATGATAGTTAAAGTATTTTTATAGGAGAAATAAAGTAAGTTATTGAACAAATGAGTATTTCCAATATTTTTAATACATCGAACATTAATTTTTCGTCACAATTGTACATGAAATTTAATATACCGGTCCATTATGAACTTTGTCAACGTACGCGCGGTTACCGGTGCGTTTAGCGATTTGTTCGCAAATCAGTTGCATCGAAGGAAACGAAGATGAAGTGAAAATTTAGAATTTTATTAAACGACCGCACATCCCCGCCTCGGGCTACGCGATCCGGAAATTTCCGTGGAATATAATACGCCGAGGTACCGTAATTATGCGTGTTACGATACTCCGGCCGATGAGCGTTTCTCTTCCTCAATTTTCTTGCTCTCTTCGGCTGTTTATACAACCCGTACGCCTCTTGACTTTCTTGCACGAGATAACGCCTCTCAATTTCCCTCTAACGTGTACTCTCACTCTCGGGGGGAAACTCATCGCCTGCGCATCCCGAGGAGGGCGCTGCACTCGACAATTTCCCAAGACGGTAACGGTGCGACTATAAAAATTTCACAATCGGCACGACACTGGTCACTCGCACCAAATTATTTACGTCTTCCTGCATTCCTTCGTAGATCGTTCGTTAAGACCGGTACGGCTCGTGGGTTCTCAACCGTATAGACATTACAAAGTTATTTGTACGAAGCTTAGTTCTATCTACGATCTAATGGCTTATGGTATTTATCTTTAGAAAGGTTTGGTATAAATTGACGCACTGGCGACTTGTATTTTTTTTCGGAATTTTAAAAATTGACCATTTTCAGCATAGGGAATCCTGGGTTAAATTTTGCGAAACGGCACTTTTTTTTCAAAAAATTTCGAGATATCGGCATAAAACCTTCGCCATTGTTTTCAAGTGGCATATTCACCAACCTTTTCCTCAGAAATGGCGATCGCTAAGAACGATACATTTTATAATTTTTTCACAAAGCTCAGTACAATCTAAGATCTAACGACTCTCCAATCCTTATTTTTAGAAAGGTTTGTTATAGGTTGTCGAGCTTGTTGTTTTTTCTTTCTCAGAAATGGCGATCGCCAAGGCCGATATTATTTTCGATCATTTCGATTCTCTTTTCTTGCATTTTTTTTTCGTACTCGTATTTTTAAGATTCTCGACCGCCGATATAGTGCAGAAGCTGCGGACTGATACATTTTTCAAATCCAGCTTATAATTCATCGCGCAAGGCGCTATAGTACATATATGGGATTTCTCACGTATCTGCATACTGCACGAGTGTAAGTTCGCCACAGCTGAAATTCTTGGCAGCAGGAGCCTCGCGTGTCCCGGTCTAGGCCGCAGGAGCATAATCTATGTATAGACCCTCCTGGATGGGCTAGCCGCTAAGTGCGATTCCACGGTGAGATTACGTACCGGTCGATATTGCGAGGACGTGCGAGTAAGACCTCTCGCAGCGTGAGACACGCGTCCCACGAAAGGACGATATGATTTTTAAAATCATTATTATTTATTATTTTTAATCTCAACGATCGATCGATACCTTACCGTGAAGTCGACCCTAATTTTTTCCACCTGAGGTAGTACTTGCGGCCAGTGTTCTATTTCCCCGAAAATTTGAGTTTGTATAAAAATGTATATTTAGTTTGGTAAATGTTTTTGTCTTTTTTAAAAATGAAAACGTATCGAAGCGATTATAATTTTTTTGTTTAATCTCACTGATCGAAATACATCTCTCGGGGTGAAATCGACTCTAACTTTTTCCACTTTATTATTTAATCCCTCGGGAATCCCGTCGTCGCTGGAGCACGGTGGAAATGGCACCGAACGCAACGTACAACTTCCCTCCGATTGGAGAATTAAATTGCAAGCGATTGAAAGGACAGATCGGATTTACCTTATCGGAAAAAATAGTTAAAGGCGGGTTCGGTAAAAGGGCAAACGAGAATCACTCGGCATAGAGTTTAATGGTTTCTTTTTCTAAATGACAAAAAAAATTAATAAAAAAATATCGATTATCCCGAAGCGATTAATTGCAATCGCCAATCTCGTGAACTTCGCTCATGCAAAATGAACTCGTTGATTTTAACTCCTGCCATCCACCAGCGAATAATTACAGCGTCCCTTTCATCGGAAAAGTAGCTTCGCTTCTAGATAATAATAATAATTCATTCGTTTTCGGGCACTTCAACATATTTTCAGTTCCTGACTATGAAATACGGAAATTTGACAATTTGAGTTGCGACCGATTGAAAGAACGCTTTGAATTTATCTTATCGAAAAAAATCGTCAAAAGCGGCTTCGGGCAAAGGGTAAAAAGTTCAGCCGGCAAAAACTTCAATGGTTATTTTTTTCATAAAAAAAAATTACAAGGATATTAATTATCCCGAAGCGATTAATCACGGTTCTCGACCGCCCGGATTTCGCTCATGCAAAATCAGCTCTTCGATTTTAACGCCTGCCCTCTATCGACGAACAATCGCCGCGTTCCTTTCGCCGGAAAAGAACCTATGTAGAAAAAATAATTTGTACGAACCGCCGCATTCTTGGCTTCTCGTGCTAAAGTGCGCGAGAAACCAAGGGTTTCTTTACTCCCAAGTACGAAACACGGAAATTTTTTCACGCTCGAAGTAGTAAAACAAAATTAGTTTTATTACTTCGAGCGTGACAAAATTTGCACGCAGGCGATATTCGGGATCGTAACAGGTGGAAGCTACATGGCTAAAATGTACGAAGTGCATTTTATGCAGTACGAGAGTCCCCTCGTTCCTTCTCCCCATCTCTTTCCATCCTTCACGCTCAGCCGCGTGAGTTAAACGACGCGAATACAACTTCATCGTACAATACACACAAACGTGCTGCCACGCTGAAGCTGTGGCTGTACGCACACGAGTGTTTCAACCAACACCATAAAAATCCTAGCGATACTTACACCTGTGTCTAAGTGCAAAAGAAAAAAAAAAGGCAGACGCTCGTTTCCCATGAGATACGCGTAGTCGCTTCCTTCGTACGCACGGAACGCTGCCCGGCTTACTTACCTTGTATTAAAACGACCCTGCAAATGCAGATAGACGGAAAAATATAGTTCTATACGAGCCGCATGAGTTACCGAAGAAGTTGCATGAAAGCGTGAGACGTGCGATTTATTAAGACACTAAAAAACAATAGGTCGGTTTTTTAACAATTTCTGTTGAACGAATAATTGTGGAAGATTGTTGGACAAAAAAGTTTGTCAAGTGAACAAATCTTTTTTACCGTGCATAAGGTACGATTTTTACTGTCCGCATGGAACGATGCCCAGCTTAATTACCTTGTATCATGGAACGATTCTCCAAATGCACAAAAAAGTAAAGAACTATATTTTCCAATGTATCGGAAAATCTAGTTCTATACGAGCTGCACGTGTTACGGAAGAAGTTCCGTGAGAGCATAATAAGTGCAATTTATTAATCTTCGTACTTCGTCGATAACAGCGAAACGGGAGTTTGAAATCGGGTTTTCCGAACAACACCATAAAAATTCTAGCGATACCTACATCTATCTGTGCCTACGTGAAAAAGAAAAAAAATTATAATGGCAGACGTTCGTTTCCCGTGAAGTACGTGTACCCGCTTCCTCAGCACGCACGGAACGCTGCCCGGCTTACCTACCTTGTACTAAAACGACCCCGCAAATGCAAATAGATATATGGGAAAAAAAAATTGTTCTATACGAGCTGCACGAGTTACCGAAGGAATTGCACGAAAGCGTATTGCGTGCAAATTATTAATCTTTCGTACTTCCTCGCCAGTAGCGAAAAGGAACTTTGAAATTAAACGCCAGCGCCAGCGAAAGATGACACGATTCTAGTTAGCACACTCTTAGTCAGTTTCCTTCGCGGCGTGTACACTGCGGTTATACAGAGGCGCCTGCACCTTAAACATAGCGAATACAACTTCGCTGTATAATACACACAACCGTAATAATTAGAAATTAAAGTACTTGCATAGTAAAATCGAAGAAAATTATTTCTAAAGTTTTCAATGTACATTAATTTTTCGTATAAATTAATGTTTAAATAATGTAAGTAACGTAAGCAAATTTCAAGTTCCAGTACCTTAAATTTGCAATTAATTTTTACAGCGTGCGCCCGAAACGGTGCCAAGCCCACTTACCCCGTGTTAAAACGTCTCAGCAAATGCAAATAGATAAATGGAATAATATAGTTCTATACGAGTGGCACGAATTACCGAAGCAATTGCGCGAAAGCGTGACGCGTCCAATTTATTAACCTTTCGTACTTCCTCGACAGTAGCGAAATGGGATTTTGAAATTAAAACGCCAGTGCCAGCGAAAGATGATACGATTCTAGTTAGTTTACTTACTCAGTTTCATCCACTGTGTGCACACTGCGGGAATACAGGCGCGTCTGCACCTTGCCGACGACAAGTGCTTCCTTATCTTTTAGCGAAGTACCAACCTATATAACGTACTGTAGTAACTGTGCTGTCTCACGTACTTTACTTATGGAGTCTGCCCCTCTCCTACGCTTCTCTACCCTTCTCAAATTCATGTGTGTATATATATATAAATATAGATATATATTCGTTACGAGGCATAAATAATTTTTCGTTGCCTTCGATATTCGTGGCCTTTAAGTTATCTTATTTGCACGTCGAAGCATTTAGAGAAAAAAAAACCTTTTGTATTATATTCTACAAAAATGTTTATTATACTTACAACAACAAAAAAGTTATTAATTTTACAAAAATGTTGGATAATTTCACAAACCTTTTGTACTCTACATTATACACATCTATGAATAGTCTGCATAATGCTGAACAACCATCGTCCAGTAGAAAAGAGAAAATGAATAGGTGGACATTAAATATTCATGGTCTTCAGGCTATTTTATTTGCACGTCGAAGTTTTAAGACAAAAAAATAATATTTTTTTTAATTAAAAAAAAAAACATAACTGAAAGAGATAAATTATTGTTTACCTCGAGG
Source organism: Amblyteles armatorius (assembly GCA_933228735.2). Classification (NCBI taxonomy): domain Eukaryota; kingdom Metazoa; phylum Arthropoda; class Insecta; order Hymenoptera; family Ichneumonidae; genus Amblyteles; species Amblyteles armatorius. The sequence goes on along the minus strand of OW121695.1, from coordinate 9,360,533 downwards.
TCGACACTATACCGTACTGTTGTATCGCTAGCGCTATAACGCCCATTGTGTACCCGTGTTTCAGAGTACAAACGAATAGTTCATACTTCGTACCGTCCGTTTTTGCATTCTACCACGGTCAAAGCAGCGAACCGGCCAGAACGCTTTTGACAAACGCCGAACGCTCGCCGCAAAGAGTCCGGCGGGTTCGCGAATGCGAGAAGCAGAGCCAAAGGCAGGTATGAAGCGGCGAAGCGTTGGCCGGGAGGGGCTATGAAAAGGGAAATTTATCCACTCCTTATTCGCCTCGCTAATATATACCGGCTTTTCGCTCTGCAACGGATTCCATCTCCGCAAACGATATGCATGTATATACGGTGCTGCATAAAATTTTATGCCACTCTTCACCCTGGGTGCTTGTATATTTACGCAACGCGGGCTTTTCTGCATATTCCCGAGCGAGAGGCTAAAAACGATGAATATCCACGAACAAAGTAACGCGTCAATCAATCGCATTTTTTTTTTTTCGAGATCGCTCACCCTATTCGATACTTTCAATTTAGCGATATCTTTTTTTTTTTGCTGCAAGTTTGTCTCTGCCAGAAAACCTATGAATATCCGCGAAGAAGGTAACGCGTCGATTAGTTTATTTTTATCTTTTCCCAAATTGCTCAACGTATTCGATAATTCAAATTTAGCAATGACCTTTATTGCTACGAGTTCGTCCCGTCCGGGACGGAAAAATGCGGACGGCAACGAAATTGTATGCGAAGCAAAGTTTTCTTTAGCAACGCACAATTAACGTTTACGCCTCGGCACTTTCTTGGTTTGAAATTCTCGAGTACGCTCGTTTCACTTGGTTATGCTAATCGGATATTGCATACAGCGCCGCGGAATGTTCTCTGCGAAGCTCGGTAAGACGGGATTGTCTTTTTTAATTTACTTTTTTCTTCCTGTTTTTTTTTCATCTCTGAATTTTTTTTTTCATTACTTAAAGAAATAGTACGAAAGACGGAGTTCAGACGGGCTTGGAGTGCCCGGACACTCGAAAAGAGCGTCTGCGAACTATCGAGTGTACAGGCAGCGCACAAAGGGCCCCCTTTGAGAGTGCTGCTGGCCACTCTCAGTCCCGTTAATGTCTCCTTTAGAAATACATATAGATACATATGTATATATATATAACGGAGGGCTGCAACGTGCTCGAGGAAGCGCGTTACCTACTCTCTCGCGGCGAGCCCGAAAGGATACGTGAGCATGGCGAAATAACCAGGGAACATCTTTTTGTTTCGTCACGCAGCGAGCGTCTGCCGAATGTCAACGACGAGCCAGGCGCACGACGGGGAAAAAACACTTGTAGAAGAACGGCCCTGTAGGGTAGATTCTTTAAGTTTCTTCAGAAATTTACGGAGAAAGAGTCCAATGTTCTCTGTGAGAAAATCCCCGGCGCTACGGGCCATGTGTTGAGTCCGGTCGGAAAGTACGCCAGTTTCCTCTCTCACCGATTGTCCTGCCTAGATGTGAAAATTAAAAAATTATCCAGACTACAATTTTTTGCCTCGCCACGCTGCGAGCGTCTGCCGAATGTCGACGACCGGACATGCCGCAGGGAGGGCAAAAACACTTGTCGCAGAACGGCCGTTTAGGGTAGATTCTTTGTGTTCCTTCAGAAATTTACCGTGACAGAACTCAACACTCGCTGCGGGAAGACCCCTGGCGCCGCCATGTGTTTCACTCGGAACAGACTCCGCCATTTTTCTCTCCCACGAATTCTCCTGCCTCGAGGCGAAAATTGACAAATTATCCGGACTCAATTTTAGGCACTTAATGACAAATAAATTGTACGCAGTGAATCATCACGACACGTTGAACAGCCTAGCGAGTCGTCTATATAGGCGGATAAAAAAAAAACCCGAATAATTTCGTCGTTGTCGCGTCCAGACGGGCGTTAACGATACCAGTGTTGAATTACGCGTTATAGAGAGAGAGCTCGAAGCTACTCGGTCGAGCATTCAGACGCAGCCGGGCAATACACGTCGGTGGAGTGTAATATTTCGCGTCGAGTTTGAATCGCGATCGAGTGCACTCGTCGTCGATCGAGCCGGGCTCGCGCGGACACTCGTACATAACCTATAAGGACCGTGCGGGACACCGGAGGTGCGCGAGTGTTGTGTGGAATTGTCCTCGAGTTATAAACGCATCGACGGCTTCGCCGGTGTCGCGTAAACGAGGAGACGGGTGTGAACGAACGAGAGACGTACACGTACAGTCGATTGAAGAAGGATCCGCACGTACGTACAATCGATTACCGCGTATCTCCAATCCGCATACTTCCAGATAACCCCCGACGATCCCCGAGGTATCGACAACTTTTGTCTTATTTCTAAAAATATTTTCGGCCGTTTTACCGAAGTCGTGGTAATCGGTGAAAAGCGCTTGGTTGGTACACGCGGCAATAACAAGATTCGTATAAACGGTACCAGAATTGTAATGAATTTTCCTACTCAATAATGACGACATACACGCACACCATAAGGAACGCTGTGTACATTTTGTTGCAGTCTTCTTATACACAATCTAAAGTAACTGAATTTTCGTTCGACCAAAACTCTCTGGTCTCCTTAACGAATACGCTGTCGAGTAACGTTTGCAGTTGCCGTCAAGAACCGTCCGGTGGAGGTTGGGTTGGTTATGCAAACCGACGTACAGTTATAACCACAGTATTTACCCGTATACACAGACGCTGACGGAAACTAACGATGTTTAAGGACAGCGAAGAACAATAGAAATCCGGCCGGGTGGGGGGGGGGGGGGGGGGGGGGCAGGGAGCGTCTCTCGCGAAATGCAGCTCTACTGCAAAGGAGCTCGGTCTATTATCACAACTTCGAGTTCGCGGGAGCGAAAGACGGTGAATCAGTGGAGCCAACTGCTGTTCGGAAAGTTTCGCAGTGAGCTGATCGGAGGTCGATTGTCAGTTCGGAAAGTTTTCTCGATAGGTTGTTTCGCACTGACCTTTCAGCGAGAGGATATTTTACTGGACAGACTGCTGTTCGGCTATCGAACATTTAGCTATCGACAGTCTCACTTTTAAAACGGAAGTGACGTCACGTCGAAAAATTTGAACAATTTCGCTGTGACGTCACTTCCGGTTTAAATATCTCACTTTTAAGCCGGACCTGACGCCACGCAGAAAAATTTAAAAAAACGTCATTGTGACGTCACTTCCGGTTTGTTAATCCCGTCTTTTTTCATTACCGCAAGTGACGTCACAAAGTGAGGATTATTTTTTTGGTGCGAATAATAATCCTCGAAGCAAAATAGCCGATTTTGTTCGATGCTATTTCGAAGCTTGCCAATTATGACTGCCGATATGTGAGAAGGTTGACAAAGGTGCTACGTTGAATCCGCATATTCCAGAAATTCGACGATCATTGGATTAACGCGTTATACGCGGATCGGCTCTAATTGCCCGAGTACCGAGGCGAGGCGTCGCGGTTCATTGGTGGCGTATCGCACGGTCGTAACAGCATTGGAACACGGATATATGGAAATTCCAACTAACGCGAGGCAGATCTGCACCCGGAGTGGTGTGTCTGCAGGCAACGCAAGGCTAATCACGTCTGCACTCGCGCGTTCGTTAACTCCGAATTAATTGACGCGGATTAGACCAGGAGGTGAGATATAAATAAAATATACAACAAAAAAAGTAGAGAGTGTTTCAATTATCCGGTGAGCGCACTCCGCCCGGGACAGACGAGAACTCGCGCGTGATGAACCGATAAAATATACTCCATACGCTTTCGGCTCTGCTGATTGAATTTCCGAGAGACGGTATACATATATGCATGTATATGTACTAAAAAGGATCGGAACGAACGAATACGTGGAAGCGCTCTTCGCGTGAAACAAAAAAGAATGTCCGAGTTCCGATTTACTCGGCTGCATTTTTTTTTTCCATTAAACCTTTCGCCCCTGCGATTTATTGTCTATTCTTGGAAATTAAGGTTCGAACTTAAATCTGTGCCTGCTCGAGTTGGAACTGAATTTATTTGCTGGAGTTCGAACAACGTTTTAAATTTCATTTGTATCGGTAAAAATGTGCGTTTTCACGACCTGATAAGAACAATATTTTTAAATCCCAGCTTTGTCACGGCCTGTTGAAGGAGATAAAAGAAAAAAAAAACTGGATAAACACTGCAGCAGAGGGCAGGCTGACTCAGGCGCCGAGGTGCACGAGAGGTCTCGAAGCATCTCGTTAGAGGCTCGCTTATCTCGGTGCATGCACGCTGCCTCTCCTATTTACATGTTAAAAAGTGCTTTATACTCGTTCAAACGGGCTGCATAAGCCACTCGAAAATTCCAACTGTGGCGTTATAAGCCGGGTCTTTGAAAAGTTTCGGTGCCCTCGGGTTTAATCGAGCCTATACGCACGTTATCGTCCTATCTCGGAGAAAATTCTTTTGCCCACCAAATACGAGACCACCCTTGCGCCAAGTAAACGAACGAATAGAAGTCGTTTAATATTTTATATTTAATATTTATAATTTTTTATTAAAAGATTTAAAACATTTTTCGAAGAAAAGAAAATTTATTTTCGTTAATTTACATTAGATTATTGAATTTATTATTGCCATAGTTTGTTTTGATTTTTCATAATTGCAGTCGTTATTATTAATATTTTGGAGGTGTTGTGCCGTTGTTCGAACAACTGTCTCGTGCAGCACTTTATGCCATATCTAACACGAACGTGTCTTCCACCTCGCGATCACAATGCGGACGGTCAACGTTCTGCTTGTTATAAATAGGTCGAGTTACGTGAATGGAAGCGGAGAAGTACCGATCGATTCCGAGCGAAACATCGCTGCGAGTACGTTTCATCTACATTACAATTTTCCTTCGCTCGTCGCCGACCCAGCCGCGCTCCTATTGTCGCGGTAAACGTTTCAAACACCGCGAACTATCTGCTCTTCAACCGTGAATGGAACTCCAACAATTTATTACACAGTTACGATAACTGCAATTATTATAAATTGCAACGATACAAAAAATATATAATCGCACTCTCGTGTTCTATTCGCGTGTCGCGATATGTTGTCCCCGTTAGCAGGACGCAAAGAATTTTTATCCTCTTTCGAATAATTTCTATATCAAAAATATTCTGTAGCATATACATAGAAGTTTAACTTTTTTTTTTTGCTTTCTCGTACAGAGGAAGCAAATTTGTTATCGTGAAATTCCGTGGGAAAATGACATTTAGACAAAAATTAAAATGAATGTCCGAAACTACGTAATTCCTTTTATTAAATTTATTATCATTTGTTAATTTAATTTAATATTGCCGACGGGTCGTAGAACCGTGGCCCGAACTGTCGAGCGGTAACTCTGTGGCGAATCCCTGGATCAACTATTTATTACACAGTTACAAATTGCAATAACATTTTTTGTGTCATCGCAGCCCCTTTCTATTTACGTTCCACGATAGCTTGTCCCCGTTAGCAGGACGCAAGTAATTTTTCATTCTCCATTGTTCAAGAAATGCCTCTCGGTTTGAATAAATTCTACAGCAAAGTATCGGCAAATTCAACACTTTTTTAGCTTCCTCGTACAGTAGAGCTTCGTCATCGTGAATTTACGTGGAAAAATCACATTTAGAAGAAAAAACAAAGAAAAGAAAACGTCCGAAGCTACGTCATTTCCCATTTTAATTTAATTTATTAACGCCGTTGGGTCGTAGAACCGTCGCTCGAACTGTCGAGCCGTAGCTCCGTGGCGGAAGCCCTAGATGAACTTTTAACATTGTCCGCGTAACTTCGGCCTCCACCCTCGAAGCTTTATTCTCCTGTGTATTTCCGTATATCGGCGCTCGACCGTCTCGGCAGCGTACGGTGATGGATAGTCGATAGTGCAGTCGCACTCGTACGCGCAACTTTTCATCCAGCACTGCCGGGCTTCTTTCTCTCAAAGCCGAATGATAATTGATTTATTAACCGAACGAATGCCGATACGTCGAGCGCGCAGAATTTTTAAAAAATGTCCATCTTTATTAGGGAAAATAAGAGGTAAAAATTTCGTTTGTTCTCAAACATAAAAAGATAAAAAGACCCTCCAAAGGTAATAAGAAAAAAAAACAAAAATATCCTTTAACAGATCCAAAGATTATTTTCAAGGATGAAAAGGTGTAAAAAAAAAGATCAGCATTTCTGAAATGTTTCATAATTTTCCGTTACAAAGTCCGTTACAGCATTATTTTCCGTGACGTGCTCGATAGTATATCGAGAAAAGAAAATTAGCACGAAAATTAGCACGACTGCACGAGTTCTCTCGATGAATGTACGACGACAGCATACGAGACGGGCGATTCGAGTGAAAAGCCAGACGACAATGACGAGGGCGGTAGCGTAGGATTCTTTCTATAAATTATTCAAATGCATCCGCTCTGTCGTTTTCTCTTTCAATGGCACATACGCCACCGCTGTATTTTATGCAGCAATGAACCGGAATAGCTTATATCTCGAAATCATAATTAACCCGTACCAGCCGCACAAATGTGAAACCGGTTTGTGGGTAATTTTTTTTTTTTTTCATTATTATAAGAGAAGCGTAAAACGTATAAATATCAGCACGTGTGCTTATTATCGCCCGGCTATTCACGACGACCGGTCGCGTGATTCGTGCTGTGCGGAGCATAATTTCAAGTGCAGTATCGCTGCCGTTGCCTCTCTCGGCCCGGTCACTGATCCAGGCCTTTCCTTCATTCCGTCCTCGTTCCGTCCTTTCTTCGTCGGCGATCGCCTCACGAAAACGCCGTTGCCGGTCGCACAGCGGCAGGACGGTTCTAGCTGAATTAATATTACCGCAGTTATTATGCCGTTACGAAAATCATTCCCGTCCAGCCGGACGAGAGATCCGTGCGACGTTTTAATCGGGACGGTCGGATTACCGTAATGTCAAGCTTGGCGTGTCGAACGAACTACGGCTCGTGGCCTCAAATAAAACTCGTGGCTCTTACCGTTAAATTTTTATTTTTTTGCTCACTCGTTGAGGCAACTTCTTTTTTCGAAAAAATGTGTATAAAGTTGTGCGGATAGTTAAATTTATTTCTGTTATTTAAAGTCACATTAGAAAACTTGAAATATGAATTCTATGAGTAAAATTGCTTCAGTGCCTAGTTAGATGACTTTACCATTTTCTCCAGATTGCGAAAAAAGGTTTCCCTACGTTTCTCCACTCGGGCACGTCGGGCGATGTCCTTATAAATATTTTTCCGTCCGAGAAAAGAATTTAGATCATTTTTTTTTCATTTGCACAGAAGTACGACGACGCGTTTCATTTGTTCCCGGCTTTGTTTCATACCCTAATGGACGAGAAAGTTGAGTACGTATGACCTAGAAGTAAGTTTAGCGTACTCCGCAAAGTGTGCAAAGAAGTACCCGCAATATCTTTTCACTTCCAGTCAACTCCACACATACTCGCACCGGTCGTAAAATCGTCCGGTCGGTCACTCGCCTTTCCAAACGCTCTTTATCTTTATTTTTATATGTATTCACAGTATTCGATTTATTATTATTATCATAGTTTTTCTTCTTCAAATTAATGATTCGGAAGTTATTCTAATCGCTATCTCCGATTTCACGCTTACGCAAGTTCCGGTCGAGCAACGTCGCGGCTTTCATATTTTTCTTTATTTTTTCATTTCCATCCTTCACTGCCAAAGCTGCGAATAATAGTTAATAATAAAATCGTTGGGAATCTCCTTGACGCGGTCTCTCGCGCCAATGTTGTTATGTAAAATGTATACGTCCATCTGCATATTCATGCGTATGGGCATCGGATAGTGCGCACGGTAGATTTTGTAAGGCATTTTTATGCAGCGGAGATAAAATGTGCGTGCATACATAAAATGTGTGCAATAAATAAAAAAAATTTAAAAATGATAATAATAATAATAATAATAATAATGATAATAATAATAAATACTTGGACGACGTAATCGCCAACGCGAGTATCCGTCGATACGCCCGGCGAGCACACCGCTGGTATTATAGCATTTTGCAGTAGTTGTATAGCTTCCACACGCTTCCAGCCTATCCATTCTCCGGGCTCGCCGAGCGGCATGGCTGAGCCGCTGATGACTCACGTGCAACGTATCTCTCGTCGCGTTCCGCAAAACTCGTACCGACTCCGGAGACTACCTATGGATAAAATCCTCACGTATATACAGTACAAGCGTGAAATCCAGCATCGTTATTATTCATATCGATATACCCATACCGATTCTCGTTCAGACTGCGTCACCGAATGGTTATTTGGGGCGGAGGCTAGTCATCGAGAGTCTCGGATAGATCCGTTCAGTGCGTCACGTGCGGACGCTTTTTTTCCGGCAACTTAACAAAAAAACATAAAAAAGTTCCTCGGTGGAAAAAAATTATGATCGCTTAATGATTTTTTTCAAATTAAACACATTCATTATTTAAACTTAATGAATGAATAAGAAAAAAATGATAAATGTATTATTTAAAAATGAGCAATGAATTATTAAAAAGTAATAAATGAATCATTCAAAATCGTAGTAGTAGTAAAAGCGCATTTATTGACGATATCGTGCAGTTTATCCATTAGCTAATACATTACTCCATGTAGTAATTACGACGTTCACATAACATTGCCAATGGCAGGTGATTTGTAGTATAGTATTTATTCCACATCCTTAACAATAATAATCATACTTTATCGTATGTCTGCACAGGTGATTTGTATTTGTGTGCTATCTGTTTTTGCGATTGCGCGCATAATGGCTCAATGTGTTTTAGTTGGTTGACAGCGGGTTAGTGGTCGTTTAGTGAGTTGTTTCGATCAATAAACTGTAAAAAAAATTCGTATGAAATTTAAGGTACCGGACTGGAAGTTTTTATGCAAAAATGGCATATTAAATGTCATCTACAATTGTGCTGAAAAATTAATGTTCAGTGTATTAGAAACATTGGAAATACTTTATTTTTAATAATTTCGTTTAATTTTAATAAAAAAGTATATTAATTTTTCATCACAATTGTACTTAAAATTTAATGTACCAGCTTTTGCACAAAAACTTCCATTGCGGCACATTAGTGTACAATGTTTTTTTACAGTGTATCAACAATGGGTGAATTGTCCATTACAAATTGTCTCATTACAAATAAATAAATCAATTATTCAAAATAAATAATCAATTTCTTTTAATCCAATTCCTACCGAAGGGCAATTCACCGAGCTTCCATAAAAATATTCTATATCTAGAGATCGAAACCGCGAATCTCGAACAATTTCCGACCTCGTAATTTCTCCATCTCCGGATAGCCGAGGCGAGCGTTTCCGCGGACAATCGCAGTTGGGTCGCGCATGCGCGGTAGTCGGGCCGCGCGCCATCTTCCCCGCAAAATGCACCACGATGCTTCACGGTACACGACGATAACTATACCTATTTATCGTCTATGTAAATACCAGACTTTAGCTTTGATGACCCGGTGTAAAAATAATAAAAAAAGATCGCTTACCCACCATTGAAACTCCTCGTGGCAGCATAAAAGTTCCGCCTAACGGAAGTTGCCGCCAGTCCGATGCCTCACCGACGAGCGCATTCGCGCGGGTGAATCTCTCGAGGAGCACGATCATCCTAGCTGGAAAATATGCAGTTAGGCGTTCGGCTGGAGCGCTCGCTGGAGGGAGTGCACACTCGGGTTGAGAGTCATTATCGCGAAATTGCATTGCGGTACTCGATCAGTTCGAATGATCCATAGCGAGCGGGAGGAAGAGGGACGAACGGAACTAATAGCCCAGATGAAGAGAGCGAAAGAAACCGCTAGAACGGACCATTGTACATACCGCGATATACACACATGCATATATGTATGCATCGCTCAAACTATCATTAATGCTCCTTAATATAATAATATTTTAATAATTGTACGGTAGCTTGTTCGATAGCATTTTTCGAGGCACAAATTCGTCGAGCGTGAAGCAGATTGTTATTAGAATAATATTAGAGACGGCGTTTTTTAATGCCAATAATTGAGGCGAATTTTTGTGAGCGATACCGTTGCAAGATTCGAGCGTAATGCTTTAGTGAAGAGGATCGCGAAAGCGGGAACGATTTGCGCCGCTGACGGGATAGTTTCTTTAATTATAATTCGTCTGACGGTTAAATCTTGATCGTGAAAACGGCCTGAATGAATTTACATTGCGGACACTCCTTGGCATTCGGAATAATTGCCAAGGCGATGAAAACAATGATGGGAATAATTGAAAGAAAAAAATACAATGCTGACGGCGGGATTAACGAGTTCCATTCACCGATCCTTACGCTGTGATTAACGTCTGACATTCTCGGATCGAGTTCAGTACCGACGAGGTCGAAACGGGGTTTCCATTCTATGACGGAAAATTTAGTTTCCAGATTTTTTTTATTAATTCTATGATTTTTATTTGATTTTTTCTCACGAATGAAAACAAAATAAAAGGTTTTTTTTACAATCGAGTAATTCAGTTTAGGAGACAGAGATATTGCGTCGTAATTATTGTTATTTATAATTTGGAAGAATTTGAACATTTTGTCTCCAGACTGTTGTGAAGATGCTACGATTTTTATTTAATTTTTTTCTCGCGAACAAAAACCATAAAAAGAGATTTCTCTACAATTGAGGAACTTTGGAATCTTGATAAAGAGACTATCTCGATCACTTTCTGTAACTCAGTCTGGGGGGTAGAGCTATTCCGTCGTAATTATTGTTATTTATTATTTGGATGACTCCGAACATCATGATATGCCTCACGAGAGACACTAAACGTCATGTCTTGCCTCTGCGGCAGTGTATTCTCGTGCACGAGACGAAACGTCGTTCCTTTCAGTTATGGCCTTAGGGAAGCGGGATCGCGTGGGAACTATAGTTTTCATGGTGAAACACACTGCGTGACTTTTGTATGTGTTTTTTTTTGTTTCCTTTTTTTTCAACGTTTTGTTCTCGTTTCTTCGCTCGTTCTGCATCATTATAGTAATTCCATCGTCGTTGATTTTCGAGATGTTAAAATTAAATTTTCATCGAAAATACGTAAGCATTTAGGTTCGGAATTCCTAAACGCCATAATTTTTCAACCTTCCGTGCTGTCATTTTGGCATCGAATTCATATTTTGATTATTTTTTGAAATTTCATGTCTTTAAAAAAATTACGAAAGTAATAAACTGACGTATGTAATTTTTTTAATCATCAATACTTAAAATGATATAAAAAAAGAAGAAAAACCCTGGCTGAAAGACGTCGATCGATGGCCAATTTCCAGTATACACTTTTAAAAAAATCGTATGGAATTGAATGTACTGAACTGGAAGTTCTTATGCAAAAACTGCAATATTAAATTTCATGTACAATCGTGATAAAAAATTAATGTTCAGTGTATTAAAATATCGGCAATACTTTATTTTTAATCATTATCCTTAACTTTACTATAAAAGTACTTTAATTTTTCATCCCAATTGTACATGGGATGGAAAACTAGCCGGAAAGCTGCCCGAGCTAACGAACAAGCCAGCGAATACCGCTAGCGATACATGTATGCAGTGTGTTCGAAACGCAAGAGGCAGCAACCCCAGAGGCGTGGGAACTAGCCGCGTTTCACCTTCGCCACACCGAGATTATATATTATATTTCCAAGCTCCTCTAGCTTCCCAACATTCTATCGCACAGCTTCGACGCACAGTCAGAACTGCGGAACTACCTGCCGCGAGAATGCTTGCACGCTCGAGAACTTTGCCCATTTTTTATTTCCATCTTTTTTTTCTGAATCTCACTGCGCCAAATCTGATCGGAGATTCCGGAAGAAAAATCTTCGATCGGCGCAGGCTTCGTCGGTAAAAAAAAATTGATATAAAAAACGCAAAAATTGAGAAAAAAAATTGAAACAACGAAAAGCTATCGACAGAATGAAGAACGCCAAGTTAATTCGACGTTCGAGAGTCCCTCGACCTGCATGTCCAACAGCACTCGCGATAAATCACGCACACGCCTGGGAACTCTCGCTCTCGCTCACGTAGTCATCTCGCTCGCGTAGGAAATCCCGCGTGCGCGGCCTTTGCACCAACTCTTATTTTTATTTTTTCCTTTTTTTCATATAAAATCGTCGACCGCGTGCCACCGATGCAGTTACGCAACGCATCAGCATTACTGTAAGCGGCACAGTGTACATATATATGTGTGCGTATTACACTCCGTTGCATACGCCAAGGATACAGCTTTCTATCGCACGGTCAGATAAACGGAGATTGAGGTAACGCGATGAGATAGAAATAAATCGCGTGCGATTAACACAGCGTCATCAACCTTCGGGCTCTCCGGACCGCATCATCGTAACGCTTATAAATACAGTCAAGGCAGGCCGTTTCGCATTCGCGAGGAATCGTTCATCCGGAAAACTTTACCGGAATGTGAAAAACTTCCACCAATGCCTAGGGCAGGATTCACTCCGGCTCGTGCTCATCCCTCGTCTCCGCGGCGCTCTTTCTCGTACGTATTGTATGCAGAGAACGCAGATATTCACTGGCGTAATCTGTGCTCCGGATCTTATGTTCACTTCCTGCTGCAACAAAGAGACTTCGATGCCTGGCAAGGCGTGTCGAAGACTATACCAGTAGTACATACCTTCGGGCCGATCCAACGACTCCGAAAGACTCGACGGTTGAGTCACGTACCGGCTGCGTGTACCTCCTGTCTGTGTTTCTATCCACCCCGTATAAAACTGCAGTAAACTATTTCGGAGTCAAGGAACTCGTCGAATACAGCAGATTCAAATATCTTTGTACCACGGTCGATAAGGTAGAAAAAAAAACGGTGGAAAAGAATACAATTTCTTCTTCCTAGTTCGAAGTGGAAGAAGTGCGGCGAACACTTATTCCAAGTCCCGTAAAGGCAATGAGGAATCGTTTCTTTCATTGCCTCTGTTTCGGTGCAGTCGAGAAAAGAAGGCTGCACAGCGGAGGATAATTTCTTCCTGCTCCAAGGCATCGGCAACTATGGACCGGACTCGGAGATGAAAATGGTTGCTCGACTGTGCAGGCCAGATTCGATCGAGTTATTCCGAGTCCGGTAAAGGAGGAGCATTCTTCTCGTTCCTGTATCGGTGCTGTGTAGCCTCTGGGCCAGAAACTATAGGCACGCTGATAGCCGGCCACCGGTCTTACGCCAGCTTCCACGACATGATAGCCAGTTGTTTCCATTTCTGTAGCACTTTGCGGCCATGCTGATGATACACCTTGGGCTGGTGAGTAACTGTGCGAATTGCCGTGTCCAGTTCCACGCTGGAACCGATTACTCGTTAGCCGCGAGCTCCCTATCGTCTATACAGGTTGTCGGAAAATTAGGCAAAAATAAATGTACGATCGCATTCGGAGTGCAAAAACGAACAATCATTCCCTATGAAACATTTTTCTACGATGAACCGTTTGGTAGATACGAACGGATCAAGATTTCAGCGAATGAGACCGCGGCTCCACTCGTGGCGCCACCTACCGCTTGGCTTCCATTGGCTGAAAACTTCAACGGCCCGTAACTCGAAATCCACGTATCGTACGAAGTTTTGTAAAAGGAGAAGTTTGTTCAGTTTTGAAGGTAGAACAATGTCCAACACTTTTTTTTCCCACTATCTTCACGAACCTCATCTACTTCGAGTCAGTAAAGAGACGGACACAGTATCAGAAGCTAAAAAAGTTTGCTTCTGCAGGAGTCTCTTCGCGGCAAAAAAAAATATGCGAAAATCGTCGAATTCGAGGTCACCTCGCTCTCGGTACTTGTGCAGCTGTAGATGCAGCGTACTTTAGCGGAGACGAGGAGGATTATCTACCGTGTTGTGGGCGGACAAGCGCCTCGTGCCGCAACAGGGGGACCCGCGCATCGTTGCTTCTATGAGCCCAAGAATAACGCCGGAGAAACTCGGCGATGCCACAACAGCCTTCCAGCGAAGCCAGCCACGAGTGCGCCGAAGAAAACTGGTTCGGGGACTGCACACTACACACGTATTACACTCCAGGCTCTTCAGCATGCCGCCCCAGGGATCATGGAACTTGCGTGTCCCTCGTCGCACTCGTCTTCCCTCCTCTCCTCAGCGACACTCCTGCACCTCTTCACGATTCTTCACGTATATCTATACAAATCTTTATTATTCAGCCACGATAAGCATCTATACGTATTGTACCATAAGTTTTTACTCCATGGGGAATAGTAAATGACAAACGCCTACACGCTACATCTTACAATCCTACGAGGGTCGTAAAAAAAAAGATTCCAGGTTATTCGAGAATTGAATCGTTTCATTTGCATTAAATATTAAACATTAATTTCCGAATTAAATGTGTTGTTTGATAAAATTAAATAATTTATCGAAATTGTCGATATTCCGATCTACGTGTTTAAAAATCACCCAGCCGATTCGTCCTTGTGTCTTTAAGCCAGCCATGTAAAAGGATCTGATTTGAGGATTTCCATAGGATCTTGCGAAAAAAAGGAAAATAGACGATGCGTAAGCCCCCAACAATTCCCCACTGTATTCGCCTGTGCTTTTAGTAGCCAGAGGCAGAGCCTGGAGACTTCGACGCCTCGAGAGATGAATAAGCGAGGTTTCTGCGGCGTGGCTCGTTGGCTACCTCGGCCCATCCTGGAACGGGCGAATCGCTCTCGCGAGACACGTCATTTGCTTACAGCTCGCGCGTCTCCGTGAACGACTGAATAATAGCCCGGGATGGACGTCACTTCCGGTGCCGGTTCTCTTCGGCCGATGATAATACTCGGCGAGTCTGTTATGTGTGAGTAATTCCACCTGCGCATCTTGGAGGCACCGGACAGTATCAAGGATGAGACGCTATGCATACACCACATCGTTACGGCTCACAGCTCGCAGTCCCGAAGAAGATTTCGTACGCCTGACACGTACAACCCAGCAAAGCCTCTTGTCCATCTTTGACTCGATACGTGTGCGGTAGTCTCACGTGTCAGGATGACGGAAAATCTTGGTTCGGCTTCCCGCTACACGCTTCACTCACTCTCGTTATGAATTTCAATGTCCGATGGTCGCTATATATACAGTGCGTATAACGGGGTGTTCACAAAATAACCACAAAAAATGCACATTCGTATTCAGGGTTCGATTCAGAGCAAACTTCTGCTTTGGATAATTTTTCTATAGTTCATAATTTCGGAGATACGGAGGTATCAAGCGTACCCGCTTTTCGAGCGATCCCATTGGCCGGCAGCTTCACCCGCCTCTAACTCGAAAACCATGCATCGTAGAGAGTTCCGCGAAAGGACAAACTTGTTCGGTTCTCACCGAAGATTAAGATTATCCTAATTGTTCACCTAAATTGTTTGATATCGTGCGCAAGCACAGTCGGCCACGTCGGCCTTTCCGTCGATTGTCGCCGAGGAACAAAAAAGTTTCCCATCGTTTTTCGTACCAGACTTCATTCCGCTTTGCACCTACTTCTGTATCGGGTAGTTTTCCTTGCCCCACATACAACCTGTAAAAAATCAACCTTTACACCTTAGCCGGACGGCTGTGTCTTCGAGGTGTCGTCTTTCACCTAGCGGCATCAAATTACAATAAACAACACCCACTTCTTGTATCTACACTTTTTTTTGGTCACGTTCGAAGATAGCTTTGACACTGTCGGTGGACTGTGCACTGTCGCGTGTGCGTGTGTCGTTGCGCGCTACGATATGGAATAAGGCATTTTTATCTGGGCCACAGCACGCGACTCTCCGTCCGACTCTCTCGTCTTCTCGTCCCATCCACTCTACACACGTACGAAGGGACAAACAAGACGTATTAGGAGCTACCGCGTAACTACTCAGCTTCCCGACACTCGCGTGCACACCGGCGACGCGTGTCGTTTACACACCGAGATTATGCATCTTACATACATCAGAGTACACAGTCCGTGTGCCGCAACATCGATATCGGAAGTCCGCAGCGTTATCGCTCGCAACAGTTGGCCCCGTCGGGCTTGCCGCAATAAAAAGGCAGCGGCAACAGCAGGTTACCACAGAGAAAGAGGAAACAAGGTCAGGAGAGAGCGAGTCACAATCTCCGACTCGGGCTCATTGATCCGTCTAATCTAATCTGGTGTTCGGCATTCGGTGGACCCAAATCTCGATTCCGTCGATCGTAAACAAGAAATAAGATTAATCCACCTGCCCAAAATATGAGCGGAAATATTTAATTTAAAAAAATTCAACATTTTATTACATTTTTATTCTTTTTGGCTCCGATAATGCTGAAAAAAGACCGTCGAATCGTAATCAAGAAATAAGATGAATGCACCTACTCAAAATATGAATAAAAATGTTTGGAAAAAAAAATCCAACATTTTTATTCCTCTTGAAACTTGGTGGCTGAATGTTTTTTTTATTTTGTGAAATCGAGCGTAGTTAAATTTTAATTTTTCTTTTGCAGTTCTGGCGACCCTCGTTATCGCGTCCCACGAGGCCCTCAACAATGCCAGTCACTCGAGCGTCGAGGATGATCCCCGTGAAGCTTACTTCAACGGTTCGGCGAGCCTGAGGCTGTCGTCGACGGTCTCGGTTCACCGGCACAGCGGTTTGAGCTTTCGAACTTGCGACGAGGGTAGACTCTTCACTCAAAAGTTCAACGGCGACAGTGTGAGTCTCGACGTTAACAGCGAGGGATTGCTTCTCGTCGCTTTAATCGACCAGCAGAGATACGAGGCGAAGTTGAACGCGAGACTGTTGAACAACGCCTGGCACACCGTTAATCTTCTCTTCAGGCTTGGAAACTTAACGTTAAACGCCGCCGGCCACACACAGGTATTTATCGTATCCAACCCCCAGCTACCTCGGTAATTGTTGTAATTAAATCAAATGAAATTGAATTAAAATTGTAGTAAATGTGCATTTATCGGCAACGTCATGTAGTTTCTTCGATATCTGATACATCTCTTTATGTAGTAGTTACAAACATTGCCAATGCGCCATCGACCCCAGTCCTCCAGCCCAATTTAAATTAATTTAATTTAATTTAATTTAATTTAATTTAATTTATTAAACATTTTATTTGCAGGTGGTTGCAAACGCTACGTACAACTCGGCAATCCTGATGCTGCCGGACAACAACGTGAACAGTTCATTGACGGTCGGCGAGGGTTTCAAGGGTTGCATCCTTCAGGGTCCTGGAATATTGTTCAACTCGACGATAAACAACGGCGCTATTTTCGGTCGCTGCCCGTCTGAAAACAGAGGATGTAAGACTGCATCTTCGCTTCCACCTCACCGTTCGATTTCTACACGCGATTTAATCGGTGACGCGTCTTTGTCAATTTTTTTAAATCTTTCTCATCCTTATCGCAAACCCGTAGAGAGCGGAAAAAAGCGTTAAAGCGTTTACTATCAATTGTCGCGTTATCAGTTCCGCGTTCGAGCCACGCGATGAATCGCCTCGAGCATTGAAAAAAAAAAAAAAAAAAACGAAAAGTAAACACACGATATCGACAAAACGTGTTTCACGGTGGTTCGAATTATCTCGATGAATCATTCCACGCGTGCCTCGCGTTACTACCGTCGATAGAGGTAAACACATACCGTGTGTTCCTTAATTCATCCGTTTCTGTCGCTGGCGACATTCGAGATGCATTCCAAATTTTCTTTACCCGCTTTCCTGTGTTCCTTGATCCACATGTTTCTTCCACCAGTTGTATTTGAGATGATTCCATAGAAAAATAATAAAAATGTCTCTCTAACGCGACTTCCGGTTTTAAAGTCTCACTTTTGAACCGGAAGTGACATCGCGCAGAAAAAAATGACAATATTTCGTTGCGACGTCACTTTCAGCTTGAAAATGTCATTTTTCGACCACGAGTGATGTTACAAAAGGACGTGTGTGAAACGTCTCGGATATGTTGGGAATTCATCTCGAATGTAGCCAGCGACGGAACCGGATTAATTATATCTTCAGCTGTGGAAAAATATTATTTTCGCGTGAGTTTCGAGACGTTTGTCTGTTTTTGTTTTTGGCACCAAAAAAATGTTGGCCCGCTCAGGATTCGTCGATGAAAATTATCGTGTCGCTTATAATCTCGTCGCTTGTCGTCGTCAATGTTATCGTTCCGTCTATGCCACAGCTATTTTTTTATTCGCTCGAAAAAATGAATCCCACGATTGCAATTCTGTCTGTCAAAGTTCGTCCAGCTTTTCGTACACCCGATCGACTAAAAATGACAATAATTGTTGTCCAACGGCGAGTGTCTCAAAAATGCTGAAAAACCTAAGTTCGAACTCTCCGTGCGTCCTATAATAGTACTTTTCAAAACGCATTTTTCGATCGTTCCATGAACTTACATATTTACACATCCTCAATGAATAATGAACAGTAATTAACGAGCTAATTATAGCGAGCACAATTTGAGTTTGTTGTTGTTTTTTCTTTTTAATTCACGTTTTTCAGTAACAGTAAAGAGCGTGTGAGTAGATTTAAGAAGATTATTCATAGTTACCGTATATCGCGCCAGATGAAGTATAATGCCAAAGAGTTTAGAGCCTCACAGTCCCTCCGCTCCCGAGTAGTTTGCATGCATTGTCTGAATCTTTCGCAGGTGGTCCGAACAGTGTCGGCGGACAGAGTGCGTCGACCGACACAGCCATGGATTTCTGCCATCACGAACCATGCATGATGCACGGCAAATGCGTTTCGCGACAGGACCGTTACGAGTGCCACTGTTACGCCCGATATTCCGGCAACAACTGCCAGATCGACAACGGTACAACTTCATTGATTGCCGGATCGCATACTCCATATCGATCGAGACTTATTTATTTAAAAAATATCGAAGGGATTTTTCGCGTCTTTTTCTTAATATACACATTTTTCGGTATTCAGACCGATGAACTCATGCGCACGGATAATTGAACTCCTTTTTTCGCCACGTAGTGCACAGTAATAAACGGCTGCGGTAGATCGCAATGAGAGGATAGCAGTAATTATTGCACATGGAATTAGCGATAAATGACTTTTTACACTGCCCCGACCAACGCATGATCGACTAACAGACCGCAGCGAATTCAATCGTCTTTAAGGACGTATAACGCATACATTCCTAACCGAAAGTTTAATTCGATCATAATTTCAGTACTTCGCGACATGCCAAAAATCTAAAAAAAATTAATGTTTTTGGCACCTTTAATACAGTTGATTTTTTGCAAATTTTTATACCATTTGGAAATATTGAAATTCTCACTGAATCTCACTTTTGGCTGGGAATGTACCTGTGAAACATCCTGAAGCACTTTGCACGGTGCCTGGGGTGAAAGCACCGACGAGAGATAAATTGATACACTAATTTGATACGATTTCTATAAAAAAAAAAAAATAACGATGATAATGTGAAAAAGTCTGCGGTATTTCTATCGTTGACTATCAACTCTTTCGCTTCGGCAATTATCCTGCCGGCGTGAAATAACAATTTCTGTTGGTCTTATTTTTGTGTAGCATTGCGCTGTTTATATATATATATATATTTTAATAGTAACACACTTGTTTTTTTTTTCGTATCGCTTTAGTCCAAGGTTTTTACTAACTCTTACCTCACAAAAAATGTATTCCTGCGATATTAACGTCCCATCGTCTTTTTTTATTTATTTTTTACTACCCGCTGTTTTTGCATCGCTTCAGTTAACATTTTAACTAACTCCTACCACGCAAAAAAAAAAAAAATGCTGTGTGGTATTAACGTTTCATTGTCTTTTCTACGACCAAAATATAGGTCCACCGTGTTCGAACAATCCCTGCAAGAACGGCGGAACGTGCACCGAGGATCAGAAAGGCGATTACACCTGTACGTGCCAGCACGGCTACACCGGCACTCTCTGCGAGTCTCAGCTCGGCGATCGCATATGCGAGAACAATCCATGCAAGAACAAGGGCTCGTGTGTAGCATTGACCGACAGCAACTATCGATGCGAATGCGCCCCCGGATGGTCCGGCAAAAATTGCGAAAATAACGTAAACGAGTGCGCATCAAGCCCGTGTCTCAATGGCGGCGCTTGCATCGATGGAATAAACAATTACACGTGCAGATGCGAGAGAACTGGGCAAGTACTTATTTTACGCACGATCAAATATAATTATAATATTATAATATATTATATTATATTATTATTATTATTGTTTCCGTGAAAATCCCGATAAACAGGATAAACTGATTGATCGTAATCTTCGATATTTTCTTGTTCCAGGTACGACGGAGCGAATTGCGAAATAAATATCGACGAGTGCGTTGACAACCCTTGCCTGAACAAGGGTAAATGCTTCGACACTTACGGCACGTACGTGTGCAATTGTCCGGACGGTTTCGAGGGACAGAACTGTGAGTTCAATCTCAACGAGTGCCTCTCGTCGCCGTGCAAGAACGGTGCTACCTGCGTCGACGAGGTGGGCAGCTATTACTGCAAGTGCGCCTCTGGTTTCGCCGGAAAGCACTGCGAGCGCAAGGGTCAGTGCGAAAATGCGGCTTGTCCCTCGAACAGCATCTGCCTCGAGGCTCCCTCGGGACTGCAGTGCGTCTGTAAGCCAGGGTTTATGGGCAATCCACCGAACTGCTCGGTCAACTACTGCGTCAGTAATCCGTGCACTAACGGCGGTACCTGCACCAGCGATAAGGACGGCTACAACTGTACCTGCCCACCCGACTGGAAAGGTACACTACCAACGCAAAAAAAATTCCCGAAAAAAGGTTTTCTTTAATGGCTCAGGGATTATATTTAATCTCTTTTTCACAATGATCACGAATTTAGTATGTATTTTATTCATAGATCAAAATTTATTACGGAGAATCGCGCCTAATATTGAGTAAAAATTTTTCATGAAATTAAAAAAAATTCAAAATTACATAAAACTTAAAGGGGTCGCTCGATTCCCCCCAAATTAAATAGTGATCATCGGACATGAACAGTGTACAACTTTTTGCCCCGGTTGCTAAAAAATTGCAAGTGCGAGAGCGCTCATAGACATTCTTCAAGAAATTAAAAATCGCGTACAAAAAAAACAATTGAAGATTTTTTAATACAATTTTGGAGAAACATTGACTATTCAACCACACCTGCTGTGTGTGAAATTTTAGCTTGATCGTTTGAATTTTTCGCGTCCAAGTCACATACACGTACATCGATACGTTCTTTCTAAATGAGATTTTTCGATGTAACAGAACATTCTAAACACGGTTTCTTAAAAATTTCGAAATATTTTTTTTTTTAATATTGAAAAAAATTAACTTGGCTCCTTCATTTTTTTTTTCATCGTTCACGAAAATGATATTTCTTTAGAGAACATCATTCAAATGTCATATTTCGTAAACTTCACTAACTTTGCTATTTTGCTGTTGTCGTCGATGTTTGTTTTGTTGGGCTTTTTTCGATCATTTAATCATTACTCGTCGTGCATTTTTGTTGTAATGCGTGTGTTAAATGTTGCGCGTTGCTTTTTCACTTGTTCGCCGCACGACGCTCGCAGGACCGACTTGCCACATTTCCGCCGCCGATTGGTGCCCGACGTGTTACAATGGTGGATCTTGCGTGGAAAATGCATACGGAATGATGTGCCACTGTCCGAGATTCTGGACCGGACGTCAGTGCAGTGACCCGGTCACGTGTTACGATAAGCCTTGCAAGCAAGGTTCGACTTGTCACGACTTTGTAAGTTCCTGAGCTTTTGTGTGTGTTCCGCATGAGGCGACCGCTCGATCGTGTGATCGTCGATACGATCGGCGTTTCCCGCAATTTTTTGTTCGCTTATTCTCATTGTCGCTTTCGTCGTCGTTCGCCATACTTTCAGCCCGGCGGTTACTACTGCAACTGCGAGCCCGGATGGACCGGACCGGAGTGCTCCATCGACATCGACGAGTGTTCGAGCGATCCCTGTCGCAACGGTGGAATCTGCATCGACCATTTGAACAGCTACTACTGCCATTGTCGTCCTGGTTACACCGGTAAAGCAACGAACCTGGAGGAATTTTCTCGTTCCCTCTCGCCTCGCTTTTCGTGTCGTGCTAACGATTTCGTAACACTTCAACATCGTCATTATAGTTATCGTTAACGCTTCACGTACGGGATCTTTATTCAACGACGACCTAGAATTTGCCAAGACGCGAGCTTCGAAAGATACGAATAACAAGTTAATGTAAAAAAAAAAATTTGTAAAAACTGCACAGACGTAGCTTGAAGTGCGGTTTTTTTATAACGTAGAAGAAAATTTATCAAGAACAACCGTATCTTTTTTGTGCTTGAAAGAAGGCTTGGTCGTTTTCTCTCGGCGAAGAGTCCTGCATACGTGAAGGGTTAATTTTTATTGTAAGGCTCGAGAGTCATCAAAGTCCGAAGCAATTATATTTTTGTAAAATAATATTTTTATCGTCAATATATAGTATGCCATTGTTATTCGAAACTTATATTTACACATTAGGTCGCAGAGCTTGCGCGGTCAGGCTCGACGCGAGGCTCCCGTACGCGAAGGGTTAATCAGCAGCAATTTATTTCCTACAGGAAAAAATTGTCAGATAAATATCGACGAGTGTCTGTCGCAACCCTGTCAAAACGGCGGCACCTGCATCGACGGTACGAACGACTACACGTGCAACTGCACCCCGGACTACATGGGCTACAATTGCGAACGGGAATACGACGCGTGTGCCGTTAAGCCCTGCCAGAACAATGGATCGTGTTCTCTGACGTCGCGTTCGAGGCGCGAGTTCGTTTGCGAGTGTCCCCGAGGTTTCGAGGGAAAAGTCTGCGACATTGACGTGGACGATTGCATAGGAGTCGTTTGTCCGGAGGGCAGAGTTTGCGTCGACGGCATAGGCGGCTCGGAATGCAAATGCAAGGACGGCTACATGGAGCCGAATTGCACGCTCATCATCGATCATTGCCTGGTGGAATCGTGCAACAATGGGACTTGCCAGGACTTCGGGGAGGACGGATTTCGTTGCACGTGCAACGAGGGCTTCCAAGGTATTTCCCGCTTACACCATTTTACGAGCTCCACAAACAAACAAAAAATTAAATTTTTATATCGCTTCTTTGCAAAAGTTTAAAATTGAAATTTTCATGAGGCTTTCTCGCAATCCTTTATTCACAAAATTTCTATTCACATAATCTTGTGTATTTCTTATCATATGTTCGAAATACACAAGATGTTCTGTTCGATCGATCCTGGACAAATTAAATAGGGATCATAGTTCGATAATATTCTTTGTGTACAACTTTTTAGCCCGATACCTCAAAAACTATAAGAGCTAACGTGCGCAGAGAGTTTTCTTAGCAAAAAAAAAAAAGTAATTTTTTCGATCTCTCACCCGTTTTGCTTTCTCTATTGCAGGAACAGTCTGCAACAGCGACATAAACGAGTGCGAGGTTCTCGGGAATGCCTCGTGCAACAATGGAATATGCATCAACACAGTGGGAAGTTACAATTGTTTCTGCCGTCCGGGATTTTCGGGCGATCATTGCGACATCGACATTGACGAGTGTCTGTGCGGTCCGTGTAAAAACAACGCTACGTGCATCGACAAGATCAATACGTTCGAGTGCGTTTGTCCACCGGGTTACCAGGGCAAAACCTGCGACACCGACATAAACGAGTGCGACAACAATCCTTGTTTGAACAATGCCGAATGCATCGATCAAATTGCCGCCTACGCTTGCGTGTGCGTTCCCGGATTTACCGGACGAAATTGCGAGACCAACATCGACGATTGCAATCCTCAGCCGTGTCTCAATCACGGCAAATGCATAGACGGTATAAACAATTACACTTGCGACTGCAACGACACGGGCTTCGAAGGTTTTCACTGCGAGAACAATATCGACGATTGCGAGTCGAATCTGTGCGTGAACGAGGCGATTTGCGTCGACGACGTTAAGACCTACAAGTGCCACTGTTATCCCGGCTATACGGGACAAAATTGCGAAATCGATATAGACGAGTGCGACAGCTCACCTTGCCAGTACAACGGCACCTGCCTCGAAAGATCCAACAGGGAATTGTACAAGAGCGACGCCCGGACTCTACCGGCTATCTTCACACAGAACTTCAGCTACGCCAATGCCAGCGGGTGGGCTTACGTTTTTTTTTTCTAGTGCATACCGGAATATGGGGATTTTTTTTATCTGGCTTTGCTTCAATATGAATGCATTGAGGTAGCTACTGCACGGATCACTGCTCAAACGAGCGCTACATTTTCTCGATCGTTTATCCAAAATATTGTGCATTTATTAAGGTGATGTGGTGTAACCCCACGCCCAGTTGGTACCAAAAACTGTACTGAATGCCGTTTTGAGAATGACCCTGAAAATATCCGCGTGACGTCAAATTTTATCTTCGAAAAGTCTTCGTCAAAGCACTGCTGATGAAAAAAATTGTTTACACGTAGAATTTTATTCTCTAAGTGAACTTTCTGGAGCGAAGTTTGTGCTAAGCGAAACACAGCCGTTATAACTCCATGAAATTTTGTCTTAGGTAGATATCTTAAGGATGATCGTGAAGTTGCAGAACGCCGAGGAAAAAAAAATTGCCTTTCCCTGAGTCTGCCGATTCCTCGACGAAAGACAATTTTTGTTTTCCTCGGCGGACTGCGGTCTCAAAAGGGCGTTCAATACAGTTTTTGTTACCGGCAGTGGTATTTAACATCACTTTAACAGTAACGGAAATCTAGCTGTTGATCTTGCACGACGATCGTGATTAACATTTCTCTCGGTCGAGGACATGTGCAATAATGCAAGTCGACCGCCTTTACTGTCAATCAATGGATAGAATTTTGGACATACAATTGTAAAAACATTAGGGGTCATTTGACTCGTGTGCCACGCAGTAGCTACCTTAATTTAACGACGCGATTAATGCTTTCTCTGAATTTTTCAGATACGAGTGCCTGTGCGTCCAAGGCCTGACCGGCAAGAATTGCGAGATAAATATAAACGAGTGTGAGAGCAGTCCTTGCCGGTCCGGTTCGTGCCTGGACAGAATCGGTGGTTACACTTGCGAGTGCGACGAGGGTTTCGAGGGCGATCACTGCCAGCACGACATCGACGAGTGCAAGAGATACACCCCGTGCGAGCATGGAACATGCACTGACGGCAGAGCCGATTACTTCTGTACGTGCGAGTCCGATTACGGCGGAAAAAATTGCTCCGTCGCGCTTATCGGCTGTCAGGGTACCGCCTGCAAAAATGGGGGCACTTGCTGGCCGTATCTCGTCAACGAGACCGAGCACATGTTCAATTGCACCTGTCCGAATGGTTTCCATGGCGAAATGTGCGATAATGTGAGTTACGATCTGTTTTTTTTTCTTTTTTTCTTCAACCATAGAAGTAGAAAGGGTGTGTCATTGAATGCAGTTCTGCTCTGTTCGGCTAAATTCCGAAATATTCGAGACGTATCCACATGTATACGCAGCTAAAATAGGCGTTCTTATACTCCAGTCTGCTCTCGGTTCAGTGTTTAGTTTTTGTATATGTGCTCTGATAAGCGTTCTTTTCTTATCAAAACGGACGGAATGTATCCCGCGGAAAGAATCGGACGCGCCGTTGGCAATTTTTAAAAACCGACTTTAAAAAGCAGCGCACACTCACAAATAGAATAATTCACAGCTAGGCAGATCCGCATTCAGGAACGCACCTGAAGCATCCTGTCTGAAATTTCCATAACTAAAAAAACGGCACGTTTAACTCGTTTCTTGATTATTTGCACGTTTACATTATAAGATCTTGAGAAAATATGAGGTGGGTGAGCGTAAACGTTTCGCATAGCTCAGAAACGATATTTAATAAATAACAATGATTATCATTTATTTACAATTCCAGGTGACTACGATGTCCCTGAGTGGCAGCTCCTACGTGATGGTCAATACGACGAGGGACGAGGGCTACGACATTCAATTTCGCTTCAGGACTACCCTGCCCAACGGTCTTCTGGCAATGGGCACGGGAACGACTTTTTACATACTCGAACTCGTTAACGGAAAGCTCAATCTTCATTCGAGTATTCTGAACAAGTGGGAGGGAGTTTTTATTGGAAGCGGATTGAACGATTCGACGTGGCAGAAAGTCTTCGTGGCTATCAACGCGACGCATCTCGTATTATCCGCCAATGAGGAACAGACTATTTATCCGATAAACATTAACGAGGGATCCAGCGCTACGCCGGCTTCTTTTCCGACCACCTACGTCGGTGGGACGATTAGCTATCTGAGAAAGTTGACGCACGGACCTCCCTTCTTCGTCGGATGTACCGAGGATGTCGTTATCAATGGACGATGGGTAAAAAATTATTTTCTAGGAGGTCGCTTCCCACTAGTTGCTCGTTAATAATCCGTAATTCTTTATGTATCACGGCTCTTTCTTGAAAGATACTCCGCGAATTCACCGTCTGGATATTCGATAGTATTTTCCGTTCAAAAGTGATAGCCGTTTGTTCGAAAAGGAATTACTATCGAATATCTAGACGGTGAATTCGTAGAGCATATTTCAAGAGAGAGGATGAGCAGTAGTAAATCAAAATAAAGCAAAAATGACCGATTATTATTTTTTTTTTAACTGAACCAATATGTACATTTTCGAAAATGAGCACAAACCAGGTTAAGGACATTGCAGTAATACAAAAACCATCCACTATAATAAAAATGTTAACTTTGCCTCGTCCAGATCTACTCCGGAATGAACTCGACATCGGTGCTGATGGAGCACGTGGAGCCCGGCTGTCCCCGGGAAGCTCAATGTTCTCCGAATCCCTGCAAGAACGACGGTCACTGCACCGACCGCTGGCGCGATTTCTCCTGCAAGTGCGAGCGGCCCTATCTCGGTCACACCTGCCAGTACAACATGACCGCAGCGACATTCGGTTACGAGAACATAACGAACGGCTACGTGACCGTAAAAGTTTCCGACGCGGCTCGTCGCTCCGTTCGTTCGATCGTCGACATCTCCATGTTTATTCGAACGCGAGAGCAACGCGGCGATATCTTCTATCTTGGCTCCGAATCCGATCCCCAATCGGAGTCGAAGTCTCAAGAGAAGACTTACATAGCCGCGCAGCTCGAGGGCGGCGAGTTGCTCGTCAGAATTCAATTTAACGGCACCGAGGCTTACACCGTCGGTGGGGTAAAATTGAACGACGGAAACAATCATCTCATCCAAGTTATTAGAAACATTACTCTCGTACAAGTTAAGATAAACGGCACCGAGTACTTCAGAAAGACTATCAGCGCTTCCGGCCAGCTCAACGTCACGGTCCTCTATCTTGGCGGCTTACCGCAAGCCTCCCGCTACATCCGCCAGGTCGACAGCCGGCAGGAGGCCCAGACGGTCCCGCAAGTTAATTTCAAGGGGATCATTCAGGATGTCCAAATATCGAATGGTCAAAACACGATGTTCGTGGAGTTTTATCCACTCAAAGCAATGGACATTCCTCCGCCTGTCCAATTCGGCAACGTGACATTCGACAAGGAAAAAGTCATCGAAGGCGTCGTCTCGGACAACGTCTGCGACAGCAGCCCGTGCTTCCACAACGGAACTTGTCACGTTACATGGAACGATTTTTGGTGCCAGTGCCCGCGAGGCTACACGGGCAAGACCTGCCAGGAAATGGAATTTTGTCAATTGCAAGATTGTCCGAGCGGGTCGAAGTGCCAGAATCTCGACGATGGCTACGAATGCATCGCCAACGCGACTTTCGACGGTGTTCGAACTTCTTTCACCTACGTTTACAATCAGCTCGAAGCGAGGAATGTGACCACCGTGACGACGGACACGATAGAGATAACTTACAGATCCAAAAGCGGTGGAACTTTGATGCACATGGCGCCCCGAAGCGGCGATCAACATTTTACGATTTCGGTTTACGAGGACGCCGTTTCCGTAGCGTGGAAATTGGATGCTCGGAATCAGGACAATATTTCGTTCAAGAAGGAAACTCCAGACGGCAAGTGGACGTCGATCGTTATAAGATTGGGCAACAATTTGATTAGCTGCGGGTACAAAAATCCAACGGAGGAGACCGTGCCGTACACCAGCGAGAAATTCAATTTTTCCACTTGGTCCGAGATGCTCGAGAGCGGTTCGGTTACCCTGGGAGGGTTGGCCGACGTTCAGTGGGACAAGAACAGCTATGTCACGGTGGAGAGCGCGAGACAGGATAATCGGGAGGGAATTGACGGTAATTCGGTCGATTTTGCCGATCGGAGGCTGACGACTGCTATGCCTCCACACGGAATGATGTCAGGTAAATAACGTTAATTAAGTAATTATTATATGTTCAAACTCAGAGAACCAGGTCTGGAACGTAAACTGATTTATACACTGTTAAAAAAATTATAGATTCAATGTATTGGACGGAGAAGTTTTTATTGGCTAAACTGGCAAATTAAATTTATTGTACAATTATTATGATTTAAAATATGAATATCTTTTCACAGTGAAATTAAAGAAAGTTATTAGAATCAAATGACTTCTATAGTAAAAATTAGTGTAAATTATTAGAAGTAAACTATTTTTAAAGTCTTTGATTTACTGTAAAATAATTTTTCAGCGCAATTGTACCCGAAATTTAGTAATCCGAGTTTGCGTATGAAACCTTCCACACCCGGTACATTAAATTTCATACAATTTTTTTCTTTTACAGTGTATTTAATCTCGTTTTTTTTTTGTTTAAATAGGTGAAGCCTTCAAAGGCTGTCTGGGCGAAGTTCGCATAGGCAGCATGCTTCTCCACTACTTTACCTTCAACGAGGTCTATCGAAATGCAAACTTCACGCCCGTGGAGTTCATGTCGCTTCAGCCGCACAACGAAACCAGCGCGAGCAGCATAGGCTGTCGATTGTGTTTCGAGAGTGACTGCAAGAACTCCGGACACTGCCACGATGTCCTCACCAGCTACGTCTGCGATTGTCCGGCCGGATACGCCGAAGACGATTGTTCGGTTGACATCGACGAATGCGCCGATAACAAATGTCAGAATGGGGCCAGTTGCATCGACGGAATTGCAAACTATACTTGCGTTTGCAACAAGGGATGGCAGGGGTGGTTGTAAGTAGCGAAATAACGATAAAATATTGGCGATGAAAAGCGAATACGAATAAAAAAAAAATTTAATTGTTTCAGGTGCGAGAAGGACATCAACGAGTGCGTAAGCGTGAGTCCCTGCCAGCACGACGGCGTTTGCGTAAATTTACCGGGGTCGTTCCGCTGCGAATGCCCGGATCAGTTCACCGGAGATCTGTGCGAAAACTTCAGGCTGATTACATGCGAGAATCATCCGTGCAGAAACGGATCGACCTGCAGCGACGTAATTAACGCGAGGACCGGGGACAATTTTACGTGCACCTGCATGCAGGGCTACGAGGGAAATCTCTGCGACGTTCCTTACTGCATAGCGCAGAAGTGTCAGAACGGCGGCAGATGCGACTTTCTCTATCAGGTAAATTATTCGTCACGACTTCTATACAAATCAATTGAAATTTTCATACCGCTTCCTCACACAAGTAGAAAATTGATTTTTTCATATCGCTTTCTCATAATGTTTTGTATTTTTGGCCTCCTCACAGAGGAAGCTTCGCGAATAAAGGAACAATATGAGAAAGCGACATGAAAATTACAATTTTCAACTTTTATTACTACAGACATCGGGACATTTTTTCTAAGTGGGATTTTTCGATGTTTTGGAACATTTTGAAAACGTTTTCATTAAAATCTCGAAAAACATTTTTTTCGCAAAAAAAAGCTTCCTTTATGAGGAGATCAAATTATTGAAAAAAATTGTTTACAAAAAAAAATCATCGTATCGTAATTTTCAGGCTCCGCAATGCACTTGTCCCCTGGGCTTTGCGGGACTCTACTGCGAGACGAACATCGACGACTGCGCCCCGGATCTCGAGGGTAACGTTCCCTGCAAGAACGAGGGAAAATGTTACGACGGTATCAACAGTTTCACGTGCGATTGCGCTGGCACCGGATATACCGGACAAGACTGTTCGATCGACGTTAACGAGTGTCTCAAACGAACGACCGACTGCGGACGAGGTGTTTGCCGAAATCTTCCTGGAACTTACAGATGCGCCTGCGAAGAAGGCTTCTGCGGATTCAACTGCAGATTGGAAAACCCGTGCGTCAAAGAGGTAACAATACCAATACATAAAAGGATCCAATTTCAGAAACGGTCGCAAAACTGAGAAACAAAGGTTTTCAATATTTGAAAACTCGTCTGTGGTACATGTTACGAAGATACGCAGTATCTGATCGCCTTTATTTTTAGGACTACTGTGCAAACGGTGGCACTTGCATCTGCGTCGAAGATACCGGATACGCTTGTCAGTGTACGCCCGAATATCGGGGTCAAAATTGCACGGACGTAAGTATCGTTTTCACAGACTTTGCATCAATCTCTTCGTATCCAATAAATATATTTTTAACGTTGAACTATTTCCTTACTAGTCGGAACACTTTATGGGAAGTCAAGTGTTGGACATCGCGGTGATAGTTGGCCCGATCGTGGGAATTCTGTGCCTAATCGCGGCCGGCTCTATGATAGCGCTGTTCATGATGGCACGAAAGAAGCGTGCGACACGAGGAACTTACAGCCCGAGCGCTCAGGAGTTCAGCAATCCGAGGGTCGAGATGGACAACGTAATGAAACCACCGCCGGAGGAGAGATTAATCTGAAGAGGCATCGGCAGCGGCGGGACATCGTCCTCGACCGCTCGAACGCTTATCCTAGTCCGCTGTGTAAAAGAATTTACACTTCGTTGCATCTTGACCGAAATCTTTGGGACCTTTGGATAGAATCAATGAATTCTCGATCGGTATCCTCAACGTATGCAGAACGACCGAAAGAGGTTTCCCACAATTTTCTAGTCCGCGCAGAATTATCGGCTCCGAATTCGTTTCGGGACGACGAAACGCCGTTCAGCGACACACACATACACACACACACTCACACGCGCGCGTATGTGCATCTGAAATCGAACAAATCGAAGAGCTATGTTCGGATGAACTTTACGAAGAACTCGTCGAGAATGTTTCGATTGCAAAAAAAAAAGAAAAATGATACTTAGACATGATTTTTTAACTAGATTGTATGACCACGCTGAGTATCGCGATGAAAAAGCTTGCAAAGTGTACTTAAAAAAAAGCTCATCAAGTGTCCTTACTAAGATTATAAAATATAATAAAAAGACCTAGATACTAAAACGAAGCTCTACGAGCTTGAAGGGCCCGTCCATTTACAAGTGCCTAGTTTACTCTATCTCAAGATTGTTACATTGTATAGAACACGCGACGAAACAACTTTTAAAAAAAACGACATTCCGAGAAATATGTAATTGTAATAATGTAATTAATGATATTGAGATAATCGGGTTATATCATAAATTATACTCGAAGCATAATGTGACGTCGCTATCTCGCGAGGCAATAACGAGTTTTGTTATCTTTTTTTCTTCTTTTTATTATAAATAATCGACGATACTTTAAGAGAGATAGAGATAACGTAAATTTAATCGTGCTACGAAGAAGCTATGAGTGTTTACTCGAGGATAATGTCGAGGAGGTGGAATCGAAGAGGAAAGGGGCGGATTTTGTTATATTCGATATAATCGTGCAGATGACAGCGATTGATTAAAAAATAAAATATTTAGTCGTGGCGTCACGCGCTTGTTAATTTTGTAAATATTTTAGGGTGTAAGTTACGAGGATTATTTCGACGGTTCTATCGATAGGATTTTATATGAATGTGGGTGACATTGAACCTGTTATTTGGTATATAATATTTACTATTGTGACCAAAGTAATTAAACGGGGGACGATACCTCGTCCCCCTCTCCCCTCCAATTGTATTGATAATTGTACGAAAATTGTAATTTATATAAAGATAAACATCGATAAGGGTGACAGAACCGATTAATGTGCACTGAAAATAGATTTTTGTTCGATGATATATTCGTTTTTAAACGAAGGCGAGGCGAGGGATAATTTTATCTTTAAAAAAATTGGAAAAAATTGAAAAAACGGTACCAATTTTTTTTTAAGCGAGTCTGTCACCTACAGGGCGCTATCGAAAAGTGTAAAGATTCGAAGAGATAAAAATATCGTCGGCCCCCGCGTCGGAGCCTAAAAGATCTATTTAATTTTGCAAGACTGAAGTATGGATCTCGTGTTGGTGAAAAATGCGAGACGATAAATGATTAGACCAATGGAGCTCGTCGGGTGTGTTCAAAGCCTATCGATTATGCATTTCTGAGATTGCTAAATTAAGACAGTTTTTAAGTATAATTGTTTAGTCGTAGCGACGGTGTTTAGCCGAGTTATTAAATGTACAAAAGAGCAAAAAAAAAAATAAACATCCGAATACTTACGAAAATGATGAAAAAAATGTAACCTCCGCAATCATCAAGAAACGTTTCATTATGGAATAAAATATTTCTTCATTTCATTTTCGAAGTGAACGTTCGATTAAAAATGTAATTGTCCTAGCCAGCGATTGGATTTTACACACCATCGTAAAACACAATCGAATAAATTTAAGTAAAAGCTGGATAAGAATTCGTATGTACATTGGGAAAAACTATAAAATTATTAATTCTTCTATCAGGACGACGGGTGTGTTTTTTTGCAGCTAAATCCCGCAGGTTCACGTCTATCGAGAACGCTTCATTACATCCATCCTAGTTTTTTTCCGTTGATTTTAGTCAGTTTGTCCCGCGACAATTTATCGAAAAACAGGAGTCCTGCCGCACGTTCGATACTCTCGGGCGGTACCTGTTAACAGTTAGTATTTCCCGTGACAATTGATCGTTCGATTACATATGGAATATAATATACAATGTATGGAATGTATAGCATTGCACAATGTATAGCACGGTACATAGCATGCGGAAATCTATTCCATGTCGAGTGGAATTTCAGAAATTCGAAATCTATTCTATATACAATAAAAACCGACGTTCCGAAATTAAGAAACAAACCCACAAGTTTCCAAAATATGTAAAAAAAACAATTAAGTACCTGAAAATTTGTCAGAGGCGTGTTATCGTCTATGGGCGCGTTCGGCATCACAAAGGCTTCCATCTCCAGTTTGGAGTCCTGAGTTTCACCCACTACAACTTTGTAGAAGTGAGTCGGAACCGCGACGTGATTAGCCCCTATAACTTCGTAGCGGACATACTTTTTGCCATCGGATTCTTTCCTGGTAACAGAACAAATAAGTGAATTAATTAATTTTTGCAACGCATGCATGAGAAGTGCCACTTTTCGTGCTTGTAAGGCTTGGCACTGCACGTGCGCACGTCAGTCCGATTTTACTTCTCGCACGCTAATTTTAATTCTTGCACACCAATTTTACTTTTCGCACTCGTGCGAGAAACTTCGGTGCATGCGTACTATAAATCGTACGACAAATTCGATGCAACTGTCACGATATTTTAATAATTACTTTGGCAAATACAGCGGTCCGGTGCAGACGTAAACGTTGCCGTAGACTTTGGTCAATTTTCTGACGTAATCTTCCAGTCTGTTCCACGAGTGTCTATTGAATCCGACGCCGACCTGAGGCGCCATATTCGACAAGTAAAAAGTTTGTTCTATGATGCTCTGAGAAATTTTGTGATTTCCGGCTGCGGCCAAGTGTCCCCGATCGTATCCGCTTCCCTTGTAGTCCGAGTTTTCCGATCTGCTTGGAACTTCAAACGTAATTTTTCAAGAGCTCTTTTCTTTTCATTCGTTCATTTTTGTCGACAACCTCGTCGGATTTTCGCGATCGCCACGCTGACCTGAAAAACGGATGAATACTTTCGTCGGGCTTGAATTGGCACTGCGATCTGTTCACGTTTTCCTGATACTTCAGTCTGTCTTTCGTGAGATGCTCGAAAACCCAGTGCGCGACTCTGTTGCGTCTGTCGTAGGAGAGCACGAAATCGTCGAACGATCTCACGTTGTCGAGCCCGGGGAATCCGAACTTCATGATCTATGCAAGTAGAAATTATCGTTGTTTACCGTACCAAAAAAGTCGATGATCGCTTCTCTTAAAGGGAGGCTAAATACGTATAAGTGCGTAAGAGATACAGAGTTAAGATTTCGAATACATTTTTCTCCGAAACTATTCTATAAAATGAAAAATACAGCGAAATATCAACATAACCTGCAAATATTTTAGAGCCATATTTCTCCGAAACGATTCTATAATATCAAAATCGAATTGCTGGGCTCACCGCGTAATTGATCAACGCGGCGAGGCCCGTGATCTGTTTTCCATTTTGTAGAATCGATTCGGAGCAAAATGCATTAATTATTCTAGCGCTGTCTCTCTTGCACTTATGCGTGTTTAGCTTCCCCGTAAGATCGCCGAGTATGCCGAATTGCTGTGTGAAAATTTCGTCGAACTCACTTCGGAAACTCTCGAGGATGCGGTCGAAAGTTTTGAACCCATTTCCGGCTTCTGATCAGCGGGAACGAACGGAGATGCAGCGGAGACTGTGCCAAAAATTGGCAGGCAAGGCAACCTTCGTAAGGTTAGATTCGGCGATGTGCATTCTCGATTGTCTTCTTCCGCTTTCAAGTGTTGTATGCGTTCGAAATTTTTACCGGCGTACCATCCTCCGAAACCCACTGTCGTCAGCGCCGATATTTTCACGGCAAATCCTATTGCCTGCTTCATCTTTTGATACACGGTATAATAATCGATCGCGACCCGGTCGATGCAGTTACGCGAATACAGCGGAGGGGAGGGGGGGAGGTTTGACTTGGGCTCGAGGACGTCCCTTAAAAAATACCAAAGTGTCTTCGGACACCTTCTCTCTTCTTTATTTGCTGTCGTCTTATTCCCGATGAGACTTGAACCGTATTTGTCTCTTTGAAGATATTTTAACGAGTTTACGTTTGTTGTTAGAAATATATATACAGTTCTTTAAATTCTTCATCGTCAAATTCAGTAAATAAATCCCGAAGTAAAACTTTCCCGGAAACTCAAGGAGCAACTTTCAATTCGCCAAGTTAGCAGCCAATCACGTTCGGAGGCCGCGTCACGAAGAACCAATCAACGATAGAGACTCGACCCTACGAAGTGGCGGCCGTAACGTCGACGCGAATCTTCCACGCCATTACCATTGTGCAGACGAAAATGCTCTTTCAGTTTTCACAGTTTTCACAGTTGCCTAGCGTGTGTTCGAGTGTCGCGAATCGTCGAGCTCGCAACCGGCAGACTTCGGGAGCTTTATAGTTGCAAAGTAATTGTCATGGCATCCGAGAGATACAGCTTTTCTTTGACAACATTCAGGTAAATAACGCTTGCCAATTGTCCTTATTCTTGTTCGAGCTTGACTAGTAAAATAAAACCTTCGCCTGGAGTACATCGAGTGCATCTCGCCAGCGAAAAATCAATCTTAGCCTCGTAAT
This sequence comes from Amblyteles armatorius, assembly GCA_933228735.2. Taxonomy (NCBI): domain Eukaryota; kingdom Metazoa; phylum Arthropoda; class Insecta; order Hymenoptera; family Ichneumonidae; genus Amblyteles; species Amblyteles armatorius. The sequence continues at coordinate 9,325,103 of OW121695.1, read as the reverse complement.
TCGTCGCGTCTAACCTCGCTCCTTTTACCGTGCATTTCGATAAAATGACAATCATCCTTAGTTTTACCGTAACATTATTGGGATTCATCGTTTCTAACAATATACCAGATTACGTCGGTTTTGGTACGATAATCAGATTTCGTAAAGTTTTCGTATTCGACTGCAATTTTAACGAGAAACAATCATGGTATTATTATAATGATTACAACATTTGCCGCACACAAAAAATTGCTCAATTTATGTAAAATCATCTCATGGTTGAGATTATAGCTTTTGTTTGTTGCATTCAAGTTTGATTTAATTTGTAATAATAATAATATTAAATTTTTCATAAATTTCCATTAATTTTATCTTAATTTTCATTTGCATGATTTTCTTAATCATCATCGTGAATCTCGATTGTTTTTTAATGAATATTTTTTTTTAGCCCTTCGGGCAAGCTTGTACAGATCGAGTATGCCCTGGCAGCGGTGGCGGCCGGTGCCCCTAGCGTGGGCATCAAAGCGTCCAATGGCGTTGTTCTCGCCACGGAGAACAAGCACAAATCTATTCTGTACGACGAGCACAGCGTGAACAAGGTGGAGATGATAAGCAAGCACATCGGAATGGTTTACAGCGGCATGGGACCCGATTATCGGCTGTTGGTAAAGCAAGCTCGCAAAATGGCCCAGCAGTATCTTCTCGTCTATCAGGAACCCATTCCTACCGCTCAGCTCGTTCAGAGAGTCGCCATGCTCATGCAGGAGTACACTCAGTCCGGGTAAATATACATCGCGAATTTTACTCCAAAATAAGTAATTTTCATATATTTTTTCGTTTCCTCAAGGTGAGAAAAAAAACGGTCTTTGCATTAAACGATTTGGAAAGACCGTTTTTTTGTTTTGTTGGTCATGGGAATTACTCAATCCATTACTTTGAGTTTACCTGGCGAATTTCAGCATAGAATATTAGTTTCCTCCTCTTGAGATCGAGATTGAAGTCAGTTGAATTTCGGCATCTATGAAAATATAGCATTACAGTTTTCATTACCGACAGCGGTAATTCGCGCGCAATTATGGGCACTGAAAAATACAAGCATTCTTGTGTTTTTCAATTAAGCGGTGTTCGTCCGTTCGGTACGATTGATTGCAAAAACCAGACAGTTTTGTTTTGTTGATCATCCGATTAACGCAATGTATAATTTTGAGTTTGCCTGGCGAACTCCAGCATCGAATATTCATTTCCTGATCTTAGGATTTTGCTCCAGTTGAGTTCGAAATAAGTTGAGTTTCGGCATGGATGAAAAAACAGCAATACAGTTTTCGTTACCGACCGCGATAATACGCATGCAATTAGGAGCACTGAAAAATAACATTTTTATTTTATTTTCTATTAAGGGGTGTTCGTCCGTTCGGTGTGTCGCTGCTGATCTGCGGTTGGGACAACGGCAAGCCTTACCTATTCCAGTGCGATCCGTCCGGCGCTTATTTCGCATGGAAGGCAACCGCAATGGGCAAGAACTTCGTGAACGGAAAGACCTTCTTGGAGAAGAGGTACAGCGAAGATCTCGAGCTGGACGACGCTGTGCACACCGCTATTCTCACGCTGAAAGAGGGCTTCGAGGGTCAAATGACGGCGGACAACATCGAAGTCGGTATATGCGACGCTAATGGCTTCAGACGGCTCGATCCGTCGAACGTCAAGGACTACTTGGCCAATATCCCTTAATAATAGTAAGGATACGATTCTTCTTTTTTATACGGCACTTTTCTTTTTAATTCGTGCCTCATTTACGCGGACGGATACGATGATCGATGGAAAGTGTGGGCGGTCTGAATAAAGTGTTCTAACATCATAGTTCCATGCTCGAAAGTTTTTTTGAATTCCGTACATACGATCTCATTTTTTCAACTCTCTCACGGCAATGTTCTTCGAGCTGTAAACCCTTTACGTTTCTCTAATGGAAATAGAGTCTCCCATGCCTGTGAATATTTCCTTCAGCTCTAAGAGGGCTTCGACGATTTCACGTGCAAAAACGTTTCATATTCTTAATCGGCAAAAAAAAAAAAATCGTAAAACAAATCTTGTAAAAGAAATCTCCACATCTGAATATAAAAAATTATACGATGTTTTCCTTTCTTTTGTTGATAGAACATATCAAAGAAATAATGAAAAAAAAGGTAATATATTCGAGCCTACAAATTTCTTTTACAATATCGGGACACCGTTACGATCGATCGATCTAATGGGATTTTTGATACGGTATTTTTTTAGACCGATAAAAATGAATAAGACCCGATTTCGCTTCCTCGTAGAGGAAGCTTTGTTTCTTCTTTTTTTGTTGCCAAAATCATCGAACCCTCCCGCCCCTTAAAATACCCAAACATTTGGGCATATCCTGCTAATTAATCTGTCTGTCTGCACTTTTATTATCGTACTGCGACCAATTCTCATTCTCCTTTTCCTCTCTCTCTCTCTCTCTCTCTCTCTCTCTCTCGCAGACCCTCGTTCACTCTTGTGTTGCAAACACTCGGTATCGAACAATAGCGCGATTTTAATATGAAGCGCTCGATGCCAGTAGACGCGAACGAGAGTCCGCGGAAGCCTGAGCTGCTAACAACGGTTTTCATTTAGTGCCACTCTTTATCTTCCCCTCACTCACTCGTGAGAGAAAAGGGCTCGTCTGCTTTATATACATACAGCTACTGGCAGTACTGGTGCCTACTGCAACTGCTGCACCAGCAGATCGAGGCGAGTAGATAGAAACGGGAGCTCGTTGAATCCAACCAAGTAGTAGACGAGGATTCGCTGCCTCGCTGGTTCACCTCGCCTCACCTCACCGGCCGGTTGCGCAGTTTGCAATTTTAATACCCGGAATTACGAGGCCTCCGGAGCCACGGCAATCCTTCCGGATCCAACCGACCCGCCAAACCATTCTCTCTCCGTGCTTCTTCTTTCTTTCTCTCTTTCTCTATCCTCAAAATTGCGGTAGTCGCGAACTATCACTGTACGAATAATCTTGGACGCATATACGTCACGAATACCGTTGTCCGATCGCTCGAGTGACACGCTGTTTTGATATACAGGGAGGCAAAACGGGCAAGCGGGCAAAACCGGGCACCTCGAATAAAAAATAAAAATTAGGGGCAAAATGGGCGCCAAGCCTAAAAATGATCATTTTGTCTTAATTGTTTATTCATTATATGCAATGATGGGCCACGTTACCTATTTACACGGTAACAATACAAATCTTGTTTGTATACAAAAAGAAGGTCGTCGAAAAAATTAAAAAAATTAGGAAGCCACGTCCAAATGCAAATTACATTGCACCTTTTTTATGAACGTTCGAAAAACCCCTCTATGAGATAGTCAGTTGACCTAAGTTGGCTTCCTCATAGGCGGAACTTTCCCGAGCGACCATAAATTTCTTAAAAATCGAAATGTACCGAGTTTTCGCCAATTTTACGAGAACCGTTGTCCGAAGCTGGGGTCTGTTGGGGAATTGTTAATGCTTCGAATAAAACGGGGAAATGCGAGGAAAATTTGTCAGACAATATTCATAAATCCGAATACTGAAATTGTTGGACCGCGAAATTGAAACTCGACGCTAGCTGATTCTCAACAATATATTTTAACCGATAGTCTCCTTCACTCTTGTGAGTTTCTTCGAGACTCGCATATTTGTCTCTTCGTGAGAAAAAAAAAAAATACTGCATTTGCAAATATACCATTATTATTTTCGATTTGAACATTGCACAGAGGTGGGGAGCTGCTGCATCGAGCCGGTGAGGTATGCAGAAAAGGTATGCGCACCGCCATCAGGTTTGCCGGATGAAGGTAATCCAACGAAAAGCCAGAAGAGGCTTAGCCTGGATGTTACTTATTAAAAGCTCTGAAAATCTATCGAGTATTACCGAGCGAGAGATATATTGTTAAAGAGGGGGAGGGGGGGGGGGGCGAATAAAGCGAATGTGAAAGGGAAGAATAAATAGAGAATGAAGCGGAGAGTAGCGAAGGGGATGAAACGAAAACGTATATTAGATTGACTACATGTATATTTTGCACAATATCACCTAAACTCTATTATTCTCTTTACTCAACGCACTTTCGAAATTCGTATGGTATGGTATTTTCATCCGGATAATTAATTTTGCGGGCTCGCGGAAAAAAAAAATTAAAACTTTTTTTATGTACTTGCGTCGCGATTGCAAAAAAAAAATCTGGAAATACAAATATAACTAAAATACAAATGCAAGGAACGAAGAATTTTTGTGCGTCAATTACGATGCGTGTTAATGAAGTACGTGCGAGAATTCGAAAAGAGTATCACAGGTGTGCAAAAAAATTCAAAGAAAAATTGTGAAAAAAAATGCAGCCTTTGACGATCCGTAGACTCTCGCGGGGATGTTAAAATAAATCCTCGAACATGTGCGATCTGGGTGGTTCAACCAACCGAGGCAAAAATCTTTTTTTTTTACATGCACCGTGCGGATTCGTAACGATCGTTTGTCGAGCTTTGAAAAAAAAATCCCATGCTGTCTGCTCTCCGCGTGTATTTCGCGATATGCGAAAAAAAAATTCACTCACGGAAAACCCAATTTTCAATATTTAATCTCGCTCTTCTTGCCCCCCGGATATGGAATTAATTATCTTTCAGCAATTTCGCATACATTAATTTAGTGAACGCCTGTTCGATATTTCATTGATTCTTAATTAACATAGTTAATACAATTCCGTAATAATCGGGCTTAGCGGAGCAAAGAATTTCTATCGTCGTGGTCGTTTCGGGTAATTCTGAGCACGAGTGCCGGAGGTGCGCGCACAGTCCCGGTGGCGATCTGATCAATGCGTGCAGCGTGGAGCGGTGTAAAAAGGAACACCCGGGCCATAACGGACCAGTGTCCTCTGTTTCGCACAGGGTCTTCTATGAGTCTCGTCAAGAATTCCTCACAGCGGTCTATTTTGCCCCCTTAACCTCGACACACATCTATATCTATACAACTTCCACCGAGCTCGGACCAACGTGCGAAAAACGTGTCTAATTACGTCTGGTCTCGTTACTCTCTTTCATTCTTGCATTCCTCGCTCCTCCGTCCTGCTTCTTCCTCATGGTCGTTCCTTTTTTTTTTTAATTTTTATCTCTACTCGCGTGGCGCTCGACTCGCGTCGCTCAGGCCGTCGGCCGAGCACGGCAAAAGTGAACCAGCGCAACCAGCGGGGGAAGGGGGGAGCAGTTGCCACTTGCACTCTTTTCCCCGACTACGCTGGTGGACGACGACTCGAGTGAAATTACACTCGAGCTAATTGCGCGTTAGGTATGCGTATCGCGGAACGTAAGTCCGCCCGGGGGGGCCCTCGCGAAGAGGACCGAAGAGAACGACCAAGAAAGTCTCGTGGAAAGACGGAAAGCGGAAAAGTAAAATGAGAGGAAAAACAAAAACTAAGGGCAAGAGGTGCGAGGATTAAATAAAAGTTCGCTGGCTAGCTGCTGACCTCTTGTGTGTGTATACCGGTGGACCCGGGTGGTACAAACGATTACACTCGTTGCTTGTTTCGTCTCGTCGTAATTTTTCATTTTTTTTTTTTTTTTTTTTTCTTAAGGGAAAATCCGTATTTATCGGAAGTAAGTGACGGGGAAAAGAGTATATGCGAGAATATGTATTTTGGATTTATTTATATTGTACTTTTCATCGATAATGGTAAATAATTGATATACGTTACGATGAGATACAGAATGTGTGCATATGTGATAAATTTCGGATTTCCGAATTCCATTCCATATGCTATGAATACCGAATTTTCGAAAATATAGCATACCAGCGATTACCCATATAAACATACGCCACGATACAGATGCAGTTGGAGCAATATTTGCGACGTGCGCAGCACATATCGCAAATATTGCTCCAACTCCGTTCGTTTCGTGGCACTTGTCTATCAGGGTAAGTCGGCTCGCGCGTTCGCATGGATTACATGGTTCACAGCATCATTCCATATGGAAATGGAATTTCGAAATGCATTCTATAATACCATGAAAAACAAAATTCTGAAATTATGGCATATGGAATGGAATTTCGGAACTTCGAAATCCATTTCATATGCTATGAAAACCTGGGTGAAAAACAAACAAACCCATAGTTTTCCAAAATATATATAAGACATATTGATATAAAATATATTCATTTCATATTATTATCTATTAGAATTATTTTATATTAAAATCATATATTTTTTCCGTCCGGTCCGTTAAGAACGGGAAGAGGATCTTCCTGTACGTCGAAGATGACAGTGTTCTTCATTTGCATACTCCGAAGACGGAGTATGTAAATGAAGAAGAATGTCTCCGACGAGCAGGAAGTAAGCGTTGCTCGCAAGAACGTGCAGGGACCGTTTTTCCAGCCGGTCTGCCGACGAAAAAAAGCTTGAAAGTCGCAAACAGCCATAATCGAGCTCAATTCAGATCGGTCGAATCTCGGTAGATAATTTAAGGTCGACCGAACCATCTCACGTAGCGTACGATTAATCACGGATCATCAACTAGCCGAGCAGAGTTTCAAGAAAGTGAAAATTGATGACAATTTTTTTTTTTTATGCAAAAGGGATAAAACTTGGGCAGAACGATTTTTTTTCCATACATTTTTTTCCCCATGCCCGTCGAGCGCGCGTTGTCGAAGACGCGGATTGAGTTTTTTTGTTGTACCCTGGAATCTCCCCAGATTCTTCCACTTTGATTAATGGAGACAGTGGCTAACGATCACTCTGGATTGGACGCCCTTCCTCCGTTCTTCCGACTCGCGACACGAGAATACCTTCATTATTTTCTCATAGATTTTTTTTTCTTTTTATTATCCTCCATCCGGCCTCCCGAGAGCGCTGTGGATGTCGCGAGCGGGAATATAGGACAATCTTCCGAGCGCAAGTATTCTCGTTTACCCGGATCGGGGAAAACACGGACAATGTCGTTCTCGGAGTTTCTTGCCGCGTTCAACGTTTTGCCTTTGAAAAAAAAAAAAAAAAAAATCTCAAGAACATAGAGCAGAACAGAGATACATACAAAAAGAGCGAAGACATAGAAGCGAAGAATAGGCAGGACGGTGACCGAGAGCCTCTCGAAACGATAAAGTCCTCCTACCGCCTACCTTCTCCTTTTAATCATCTCCTCAGCTGGTCCAGCGATGTAGAAGGAAAAACCTGCGACGTCACCGAACGACCGTATCTCACTCTTCTTTCGTGATCTGCGAGCGTCCGGGCGCGGCGCATCAACGCCGAGGAAGAAACGCAATCTGGTCCGTGTCGAGCGACGACGACGACGACGACGACGAAGTTCTTGCTGACGCGTCGTCTCGTTTAGATCAGCTCAAGCCTTTCATTCTATCCCACTCCGAGGAGGAGCCCGGGCAGCCCATCGTTGATGTGCGCTGTGTAAGGACGATGGGTAGGTCCTTGCTCGCGGGATTTTCTTCCGTCCAAAAGCCCGCTCAGACTTTCGCGTTCGCTTGATAAAAAAAAAAAAAAAAAAACAGCTAAGGGGGATGAAAGTCGAGAGGACGAGAACAGCCCCGAAGAGAGTGCGAGGGGGAGGCGGGCGAGTGGCTACGGTGAATTCGTGCGGTCGTTGTACGACGCTCGGTGGTTTACCTTCGGGATGTAGCGACAGGATTATTGGCTCTGATACGGTGTTGCAGTACGCAGTTTCGCTAAAGCTTTATTCCGCTTTAGCGTGAATCCGCGGTCTGTTACTCGAATGGTATTCCAAATACTTTGCACTTCGATAGTATTCTAAGTGCTTCGTGCTTCAATAGTAGTCCAAGCACTTTACACTCCAATAGTACTCCGAGTACTTTGCACTTCAATAGCACTCCAAATGTTTTGTACTTGAACAGTAATCGAAGTGCTTTCTACTTCAATGGTACTCCAAGTGCTTCGTACTTTGGAAATTTTTTAAGTAATTCGTACATCGATACGTACTTAAAATTTGTTGTACTTCGATACGTACTTTAAATATTTTGTATGTCTATACGTACTTTAAACGCTCGATGTATTTTCCCAGCCCTGCTGTTCTCTATGTAATCTCAAAATTACCGTAGTTGTGAAGTAGTGCGCCGAGTATACGAGCTCCGAGACGGATAATGATAAATCGATCTGGCTACCGGATAAGAGGGATGCTCGCCCGATTAGCGACAGTTTCGCGGGTCTCGGGAGCCTAATCACGCGACTCACAGCGTTCGCACCGTGGAGAATTGAGAACGACGAAGGCGCGCCGCAATTCTCCCGATCTCCCCCGCCGCTCAATGTCGCATTATTTCTCCATCTCCTTCTCTTCGTGGGATCGCTCTGTTAGTTCCCCGGTCGTTTTCCGCCTTTCCTCGCTATATCCGTCGCTTCCTGATTTAATTCGAAGGATAGTCCGCGCCCGCCCCCGCACCGCCGTTCAGCGAATCATCGCGTGCTTCGTTACGATCGCGTATTAGCGAGCAGGATATCGACGATATCCCGCGGGAGAGTCGACTCGTCGACATAAATCTCTCGTCGGGTTCGAACGACGCGGACGAATTTGTATCATCGGCTAACTCCTTCGGGGAATCGACGACGATGCTAAAACCACCCACCAAAAACAACCCCGTAGCGGTGATTTACACGTAACCAAATTATCGATTTGCGCAAAAATAAGATGACGCGTAAAAACTAACGATCCAGAAATAAAAATTTATGTGTATGCCAAAATTTCAGAGTTTTGGTTTTTATAGCATATAAAATGGATTTCGTAATTGCGTTCCATATGCAATGGATTTCCACATGCTATGCGATCCACGCGAGCGCGAGCCAACATAACCGCTAGAGGATATGTAATTGTAATATGAATTATATAGAATTGTACAAAATTTAGATAGCTGTTGCAGTGTGTGCTTGGCGGTTGGGAACGGTCTAAATTTCGGTGCAATTGGGACAACTACCTGCTGCGCGCCGTCGATAATCTCGCCACCTCAACGAAGAGCAGTCAAACGAGAGCTTAGCTCGCGAGAAACTCGTGTGTAACACCCAAAGGATTGTAAAGGCGTTAGCGCCCGAGATTCCCCGAAGCTCGGCTCGCTCGGGCTAAAGCGGAACGTTAAAACGGTTCGTTAGTTCCGAGTATGTATAATCTCGTGTGAATCAGCGCAGAGTTCTGCCGAGCTTTTCTACCGTGCGTTCTCCGTCTCTCCTGTTGCTTCTCCGGCTCCGGCGTTGACCGGGTCGGACACGGCGGAAAAAACCACCTGCAAGACCGGCAAAGAATCGTTGGACAGCGCTCGAGCGGTCAAAGCCCACGCGCTCAAAGCTCTCTAACGACTCACACGTTAGGGTAGCGAGACCGTCGCTCGGCTTGGCTCGCGCGAGCCAAGCTCCGATGAACACCCGGCGTTCGCGACTTCAATCGGGACCTTCTCTTCTTCTAACTCGTTTGAAACTAGAATTTTCCGTCGCCTCCTTTCCCCTTTCTTTCGGACGGTTCTCTTTGTCCAAAGGTCGATTCACACTGCCTAGCCCAGAGACGGATATATCAGCAACGATATCAATATTTTATAATAAAAATTTTACCGAAATACTCTTATGTAAATACAAATTATTGATTTATTATATCGTCATTTAATTAGATTTTTTTATGTTGCAAGAAGACTGGGTCACGCTGCGATATTTTTTGTCCCGATTAATATTGGGGGCGTTTTTTTGGGTACGATATTTTCTACTTGCCACATTCATTTTTTACCGAGTGACTAAATTCCTCAGTGACTGAATGACTGAATTCCTCGGTGACTTCGTGACTGAGTGACTAAATGCGTGAGTAACTGAGTGACTCAATGCCTGAATGACTGAGTGACTAAATGCCTGGGCGATTTTGTGACCGAGCGACTGATACTAATATAATATACTAAATTTTCCTTCAGTTCCGTTTGAAAGGGCTTAACAAGTGCGACACAGTCGTTGTCATCCCATATAAAATAGTGTGAGTCGAGCCTAAAGCGCCGTATCTTTCCATCGCTTATAACCCTTTCGACGTCCACGCTCCTCGTTCCCTCGCATAGACCTTAACCCCTCGTCGTGCTTTTTTCCTCTGAGCCGAGCTATCGCTGCCTCTTCCCTCCGTAGCGGGACACAAACCCCGTTTTTCCTTTTACGCGATGGGTACAGCGGCACAAAGAGCGACGTAAAACCGCACACTCTCGGCTTGCATGAGGCCCATAAACACATCCCGCGGTCGATCCGATGCTCGACGATATAACGGCGGACGAAAATAGATCTCTCACGTGTTCTCCGACCGTTTCCAAGCTTCCCATCTCGTTGGAACGACAGCGTTTGTCGAGTTTTCACCGTTCGACTGTCGCACACCTGACCGCTTTCCACTCGAAGGCTATGAAGCCGATTTTTTAAAAATTATTTCTACATGGTCCATCAACGGGTGTATTAATAGGCTGTGAGAACGAATCGTCTAATTCGATCTGACGAGCTACAATTTGACGCACGAATCTACCAACGCTGAACAATGTTTGGTATCGAATTTGCCAAAAATCGATCGATAACTTTGATTTGCATTAAACGTTGACTTTAGGGAATCAATATTTTGGAAATTATAAATTTTCCATTGGTACGAACTCAAATATTTTTGAAACTACAAAAAATTATGGTTTATCCCTTGCTCGAACTATGTAGATGGTTCGGTATGAACGGGTTACCGAAATATCGACGAACAAGGGTGAAACTTTTATTTGAGCATAGCATTAATTCGTTTCAAGTAATTGAAATTTACGGCTTCCTTCGTGGCCTTTGAAACTTTGCACAATGCTTTATCATTTTTGTTTTCAAATCATTAACATTTACATAGCTTCCTCCATGACCTTTCTCACAGAGGGCTGTGAATGATGTCAAAATGAAGAACGGGGAAGAAATTTCCGGATTTTTACACGTTGCCTAAACGCGACGAATAAGGTCGAGAACGCGCCGAGTGAAACTTACAACACCCAAAGTCTCCGACTTCCTCCTCGGTACCTTCGATCCATCGTTCGAGACAGCACGCGGAGAGAACTTACAATGCACTCTCCTGGCTCTCCGGCCGGTATAACGTCGGACGTTGTTCCGGCGAAGACGAAGGACTCTCTTCACGGCGCCATCGAGTTACGGCTCTTCAGGCCCGATAACGTGTTGCCGGTATTAGCTCCGGAGGCGCTCGCGAGTCGCCGGAGCTGCGACAACGATGAGGAGAGCCAGGAGCATAACTTCGTCCGAGGATACAATGAGAGCGACACGGATCGTGGAATGTAATTAAGCCAAAGTCGCGCGCCCCACGGAAGATGGCTACTGTCAAATTAAACCGGAGCGTCTCCGCGGGCGACCGTTTACCGCTCTCTGCGCCGGTGTGTCGTCCGTCATACTGATTTATTTGGGCCCAACGGAGCCTCCCGGCCGGACGCTTGTCACGAGCGCGCGGTCGTGTTCTCCAGACTCGGTGACGAATGGCGAGAAAGACAGTAGGGAAACGTTAAAAAGTGTGAGACATTTTTGCTTCACGAATTTACCTCGAAAGTAAATTTATTCCATTCACTTATTTATTTGTTTATTAAAATTGAGATAACTGGTGTCAGTGGACCAAAATGGGCCGTGGAAATATTGAGCGTGCCACGCGTCATGGAAAACTTCCTAAATCGGGGCGAATTGAAAATGTGCATTCCCGTGACGATGGTGGGGTTTGGAGCTGCTCCATTTTACCCCTTATCGCAATTTTTCTCGGTTACACGGAATTGTTTATGAAAACTTAATTTATTCGTCGGTAAACAGTCAAATTATCGCTCTGGACTCATCGAGTGGCGAGAAAGAAAGTTGGGAAAAGTTAAAAAGGGTGAGGGATTTTTGTTTCAGGAATTTACGTCGAAAATCAATTTATTTTATTTAATTAATTAATTAATTAATTAATAGAAATAAAAATTACCCCATCCAGACTCATCCGAGTGGCGCTTAAATTTTTCACCCAGCCGCCCCGTTTTGCCCCGCGCTCCATCGCTCGCCACTTCAGCCCTGTGGATGATGAAATTAAGACGTCGATAATCATTCGTATCACTCCTTTCCATTTTACGGCCAAAAAGATCGTCACATTTACGAGAAATCATTATCTCCTTAATGGATGAGAGAAGCTTTCGGTCGGTATGGAAAATATCAAATTATCCATAATAGCGTGAAGCGCCGTGAGGCGGAGGTTTCTCGCGATGCTTTTTATCCATTTTACGACTCGATAATTTAAACGTACTGAAAACGCAAAGCTTTCATTTTATCACATATATACATTTTTTTAAAATCCATTGTAGATGTAATCCTGCTCTGCTCGCTGTGCGAAACACCGCGAGCCGCTCGGTCGATCGTTCCATTTAATTTCAGTGCTGCATTAAAATCTCGTCCTAGAATTCGAGCACCCGCAGCAGCGCGGCGAAACGAGAACGCGAAACCTTACCATCCGCACTTTAATATAATACCTGATAGCGTTGCACACACTCGCTCTTCTCGGGTCGCAGGTTTTTTAATCGTCGGCGTTTCGTAATCGGTACTTCGGTACGCTCAATTTTTTTTTTTCACTATTTTCCCCATCTTTTTCCACCCATTCTCCAACCCTTCTAGGGCTCATCCCTATCTGCAACATGGACTATTTTTCTTTCTATTTTAATGGCACGTTCGGGCTTAAGCTTTACTCGGGGACATTTTCTTCTTTTCTTTTTACTAGGCTTTTTCACTTTGACTCGACCGAAAGGGGGTGGATGCGAATGAGGAGATTCGAAGCCGTCAGAATACGCGCTCCAAGAGGGAATACATTAACGTTTCGTTCCTTTATATCCACGTACTCCATTCCTCCCCCTCCCCCGCTTTCAATCCTCTCAATACAAAGAGGAGAACAATGGACGACGCGCTTGAGCTTAGCCCGCTTGTAACCCCCGTTGTAGTTTGCGTTACACATGCCGGGGCGAATATCACACACCCGTTGTTAGGTACTCCCTATAGTCTCCTTTCATGCCCCATTTTACTCATTGGTTTTTTTTTTTTGTAATTATTTTCGGTCGTTCTCAAAATCGTTCGGATAACGGTATCGAAAGAGGATTTACAATATGCGTGGTTCCGGTGTGTGCTTACGTCAGTGATGCGATGGAGAGCTTGCTCGGGCAGATTGCAATCTCGTCGATGAGCCACAGTTCGGAGTGAAATAATTATCAGATCTGATGGTAATGAATGGTACATTCGTTTAGTGAACGAACCGATTAACGATTTCCATTGATGTCGCAGTCGATGGAAGAGATTATTGTGGAATAACGGTTATTGAACTGTTATAGTTGTCGACGGTAAGCGCTCAGTGCGCTCAAGACACAATAATGTGACCAAGATATGAAAAAGTATGCGAAAATTCGGGTAATTTTGTGTAATAAAGTTGGAAGCACACGGAAGTGGAATTCGAAAAATCATAAATCACTCCCATGTGCGATATTTTCGAGATTTCGGTGTTCATAGCATACAAGAGTAAAATTCGAAAATCATAAATCAATCCGATATGCTATATTCTCGAGATTTCGGCGTTCAAAGCTCGTAGACGCATCGATTAGATTATATTCTGAATAATTAAAAATGCAACATGCATTTTTTTCAGTATTAAAGAACCCGTACGACAAATTTTACCCAAGAGTTTAGTTGTCTGGTACGGGTTCTTTTTCCCGCGGATACGGCAATTTTTCCACACCCTCCGCAAATCACAAGATCAATTCGCATATCCGAACTTATTTTCTTCCCAAGTTCTCCATACTTTAATGAACCCTCGCACTTCGCTTAAAATCCAAGAAACTTCATCCCTCCATTATTCCTCAAACGGCGTTTGAAACTCATGGATGCATCGAACCTCCCCCACGGAACAGTGGGGCAAAAGGGACGGGAGGATGGACGGGTCGAGGATCGGGAAAATACGAGTACGGTAATTTCGCTGAGAAAATTTTTCCGAAAGCCGAGTTTCGTTCGTTGTTCTCTCGGTTTGCTCGTTGTTCGCGGGCCCATTGGGTTGGTACCGCAGAGGGCTTGCATGCATGCAGCGGGCGGCTCGGTGAGATTCGGGCATTTAGAGGGTCGGTAGAGCTTGAATAACGGCAGTTTCGGGGGAGGGGGGGGGGGGCGCGGCGGGGTGGAAAGGTTCGAGTCTAGACACTCGCGGACCTCACGGCAAAGGGGGTGTTTTTTGGTGCGGAGGGGTGGAAACGCCCGAAAGAGAGTTGGATTCGAGTAGGCACGTACACACGAGCGAGTCGAAAGAGCGATATCTACGAGACCGGCTCGGAGTCCGAAAGGACCCAACCTGGTAAACCTCTTCGTGGGACTTACGCCCTTCTTATTATCAGACTTCCTGCAGAGAAATATCGCGTGACTAAAATCGTAAGGGCGCATGTCGCACTGTCGAGCACAAAAAAATAGGCCCTTACGATCTCAGTGAGCCGATATATGTATACGAACTTTTGTCCGCCCGGTCCGTACCAGTTCGAGCGAGTACGAGGTAGTCGGACGAGGCTGGAGTGGACGAGGAGGACGATAACGAGCCGCTGCGGAACCGGGAGCGTGGTCCCGAGCCAGGACTATTGCCAAAGTTTTGAGATATACGAATACTTGTTTTTGCAAAATTTTGTACCGCTGGTGGGAATGGACGGGGGGGGGGGGTTCAAATGCGCAGGGCGAAGACCGCCTCTCCGCGGCGTTTACTCTTCCCGCAGCCTCTTCTCGCACCCGGCTTCGAATCGCTTGTTAGACGAGCGAGAGGGAGAGAAAGATGGTTAAGGTTTCGGGGTGCTTGGTAAGGGAGAGTGGGGCAAAATGGACACGCGCTATAAAATATAACAACAATTTCAATATGTCGATTTTGAGTTTTTTTTTTTATAGATATTTTATAGGAGAATTAAATTCAAGTTTCGTTAGAACTTCAAGTTTTTATGGTAACGAAGTAAGTTTCGTTATTTTATCGAGGTAAAAGAATCATTATCTAACGGGTGGTACATGAGAATAAAAAAAGCTTGTAAGATATTTTTAACTCCAGTCAGAAGAACGGTTTAACACTCAAAATAGGAATGAGCGGGGCAAAATGGGACAGTGCGGCAAAGCGCACATTTTCCAATAATCTTTGAACGTTCAATTTTGTCCATTGATACATCCGGATTTTCTGTCCCATTTTGCTCAGCTCTTCACTACCCCATTGTTATCAATACCAGTCCGTAAAACGGAGTTTTAAATTCGCATTTGTGTCAACACGCCCCGGTCCGTCTTACCCCGTCGGCTCGTATTCGCCACTTTTACCCTGTACGAAAAATGCTGCGAACAGAACTCTCGGCCGAATCTTTCTTTCACAGTCCCTCTTTGGCAATTCGTGAAATTCGCTTGTTTAGATGATTGGGTTTCAGCGAAGTAATCCCGAGTAACCGAGTTTCAATCGTACTGTGCAGCGTCCTCGTCCGAAACGAGTTCCCTCTGACGCAGCTTTGATAAACGCCCCCGTGAGCGCGAAGCAGTGCCAGCGAGCGTGTTAGCTCTCCGTCCCCGGCTCCTGGCCGCCGTCTTCCGCATAGGTATCGGCCAGGTAAATGCGCGCGAGTGTACATTTATTTTCGTACGACTCGAAACGATGTCCGAGGCGAGGAAGTGCGTAGCTTTGATCGTCACTCGTTCCCAAACCCTCGTTCGCATTTACCTTTCGTTATATTTTTCAACGTATGTAAATAATCATATATATAAACATATGTACATTTATATACAAGACTTCCCACTTTGGAGAGATTAATTGTGAAACATGAACCTTAAGCCTGAAGAAAAAAAAATGTGCATCTCACAAAAAAAAAAATGCATTTCCAACGTTATTTCGTTACAAGTTTTACTATAAATTTTATTTTGATTACACAAAAAATAAAGTAAAATATAACTTTTCAAATGGTATTTCTACAAATTAATTTTTTAGAATTTTTTTGTTTATGAAATCGGTTGGTAAATATGCCACTTGAAAACAATGGCGAAGGTTTTAATTCGATATCTTGAAATTTTTCATGCAAAATATGGCGTGAAAGAGCCCGTGCAAAGCGGGACGCTAAAAGAAAATCGTAAGACAATTACATGGGAAATTATATTCCGCAAAGACGTTTCAACGCTTCACCTGAGGCGTTTAAAATGATAGAAATTTCGCTTTACGATCTAGCCACGTCGACTGGTTTTAGCACGTCTCTTTAGTGCGTTAAGGGGAAAAACGTGACCGCACCATAATACTAATACCATATTGTTAACGCAGCAGCAGCAGCAGCAGCAGGAACCAGCACCGTACTGAGAATGAGAATGATCAAATCCGGTGAGAGTCTGGATCGGCGACGGGGAGCAGGGAATTTTGTAACCGGGTGCTCTTTACGACGTACCGAGAGTCACTCGAGAGAGTAGTTAAGGGACGGCAGCGTCGAGCCGTATAACCCTCGCCGAGGCTGCTTGCACGTCATCGAGGCCCGCAGTAAACTCGAGTTAAACGATAAACCGACGGAACTAATCGTCTCTAGTCGCGTGTCTAAGCTCGTGCAAGCTCCGACACCTGACTCCCTAACCGGATATACTTCGCTGAAATTGTATATCGGTATATACACTATATATTTGTTTTATGTTTTGAAACGCATAAACGCTGCCAGTGGTCATTACTTTGCACTACAGTGTTGCATCGAACTGCATATTTTGCGCAGTATTTCGAGGCGATTGGATCACCTCGTGAATTAAAAAAGGAAAATAAAAAAGGGGTAAAATGGACCATCCCGTCATTGTAGTGAAAATGCATAAATTAGACTTCTAAAAAATCAACGACTCGCTTCCTGTATTTTTATTGATTTCTCGATAAAATAACAATTCTCGAAATATGGAAAATGAATTGGGGCGAAATGGACTGTTTCGGGCTACGGCGTTTCTGAGGGTAGGCCATGGTCGTCGAGACTCAAAATTGACATTTCCGAACTTTCGTTGTATTTTGGATGTAGTTAATTTTTCCCCACGTGTCCATCTTGCCCCACTCTCCCATATAAACCATTTATATCCAAAATCCGCCCTTTCGACTTTGATCCACCGATAGATAAATTTTCTCCATTTCCTTGATTAGCTCTCATTTCTGTCCCCGCGATATTCGCAAGAAAGTCTCCGAAGGGCGTATCGGCAACTCGCAAGCTCACGGAGTCGCGGATGCATCCTCGCGAAGAGTCTCCCATTCTCCTACCGAAAACCAATGACGGAGGAGAAACGGCGAGGGTGTTGTGTCATATCTAACTTCAGAGGCTTGCTCTCCCTGTGACGCGCGACGCCAGTAGGGCGCACCCATTAGTACGAAGCGTGCAATGAGTAGACACTGGAGCGCGAGACCGCAGTCTCGCCTTCGAGACAATGGGTGCCACGCGGCCTCTCCTCTATGCAACCCTCTCGACTCACCTTCTCTCACCATTCTCACTCCGTCAAACAATGAGTTGTAACCGTCCCGAGGGAACTCCTTGGGCTTCTCGCGGTCCACGCACGCATGGATGAAGTCAGATACACCGTATGGCTCCAGCATCTTCTCGTCGCTGCTGCCTCTTTCGACCCCTGCTGCAAAGTCTCGCCTCTCCGTTATATTCTCATCTTATTCGTCATATCGCACATCCACTTCGCTCTCTTGGGTTTGGAATTTAATGGAGTTGCTTATTTCGTAGCCTGGGGCATAAGAAAAATCGACATGCGCGAGAAAATACTATAGAATGCTCGATAGCGAAAATTATGCGAACCAGACAAAAGAGATAACTGTGAAGAGATAAGCGAGATAAAAATTGTTTGAAAAAACAAAACACTATCTAAAAATCAGCATCTATCTGCGAGGGTAAAATGATGTTGCATCTCATGCTTTCTGCTGATTGGACATTTTTCACATGGCGATTTTTTGTTCATCGTTTCAATTGTGCATTATTTTTCTTTTTTTAACGTATATTGGATATCTTCGTGAATTTTCTTTGACCGTCGTCTCTGTTTAAAAAACCTGTCGACTGCCGCTGAGTGCAAACAGTCAATCGCGGATCGGGACGAAAGTTCAAAGATGGCATAAATTTAAAAAAAAATGTGTGTCATCTTTAAACTCTCGTCCCGATCCGCGACCAAGCGAAACTTTGTGAATGGACCGCCGAACCAATCAATGAACAAATGGGCCAAGCTCGGCGAAAAAATCCTGCGTGGTGTATCGCGATGCTTCCAACTGCTTGGAACCTCGGAGGGTACGAATCGCCGATCTGACTGAGTCAATGACCCGATCTAATCCTTCCGGGTCGTTTAATTAATGCCCGATTGATTCGTCGGGCCCCTTTTTCGACATTTTATTCCTCTCGCCAGAGTAGAAACCTTTTCCTGCAGCTCGAGGCCAAGTAGAGATATCTAATACGAAGAAACAATTTGGCTTCCAGCACCGCGCCGAGAGCCTCTTTCGTCCTCACCGCTGCCTGGCGACTTTTTCTCACTCGGAGAGTCGACGGTTCTCGTAATTGCTTCGAGTTCCGGCGAACGAGAAACAGAGACGGAGCGCGGGGGAGAGAGGAAGGGCGATGCTCGGCGAAAGGGAATGTTAGAGGGTTCTCCCATTTGTTCGGTTGAGAACTGGCGCGAGCCTGAGAGGGTGTCGCCCGGAAACTGCCCTGTAGAGCAAAGCACGCGGTCACCGCCGCGGTCCTGAACGAAATTAATCTGGCTTTCCCCTGCAGTGACATAATTCTCGCCCCTTTTTTTTTGTGTTTCTCTCTGTTTCACTCGAGAGACGCGTCGCGTCATCGGGAGACTTGCGAGGGAGCGGAAGTGAACGCTTTGGCGCGAAGCTGAAGACCCAGAAAAGGTCGGGATGTCGCGAATTGCTTCTGGCGGGAAGATCGAAGGCTCTCTTGGACGTACGATTAATCTTGCGGTGTGTCGGCGACTAAGAGACCGGAAAAAAATATCCGGAGGTTCTACCGTCGGATCGATACGCGATCGATGTAGGGGTGAGTTGGCCAAAACGGAAGAGCGCTCCCTCCTATGCTGGGATTTTTGTAACCAATTTTTATGGCCAGTTGCGGCCCATTTTTGTGGACGATTTCCGTCGCCAATTTTCGTAGGCGATTTTTATAGTCAATTTTATAGGCAACTGTAACAGGTTATTGTTGGTCGGGCATTTCGCGCCCTCGCTATGGATTATGGAATTTAATAACCGGAGCTTTACCGGTTAGAGGAGAAATACGGTCACTTCCGGTTTGAAAAATTTATTTTTTAATCGGAAGGACTTGGTTTGGAAATCTCACTTTTCGATCGCTAGTGACATATTCCTAGTGTGACGTCAGTTCCGAATAAATGAATATACGAATAATTTTGCAAAGTCGCGAATTTTTTCGTAAAATTATTGATTTTTTTTTTTCTTTTTAGAGAATATAATGGAATCGAACCAATCGTTGGCGTCGCTGTCGATGAGGCGATATTGTGGAAGTCAGTTCCCATAGCGCAACGTTATAATACGCTATGAAAAATATCGTTTGGGTAATTACTTTGGTCGAGTAATTACCGCGAATAACTTACGAGGGGGCTTGGCAAGCTTGAAACGCCGCTTTTATAACCACGGCCGGTTCGCTACTGCCGTTGCTACTGCGACGCTCCTCTCCCTCTCGCTCTCGCCTTTCGAATATCACTTTTTTTTCACCGGGACTAATTAGCATCGCTGTAGAGGTATACGGGCTCGTACTTCAAGAGCTTAAATTTTTATTTTTCATTCTCGCATGAGATAGAAGAACTGGAGCGATCCAATATTAATAATGCACCGTTGTGCTTTGTATGCTGGAAGGTGAAATTTAAATTTTTTAAAACTAATGATATTGACTCGTCCGAGCAGTGGGTTGGAAAATGGTTCTCGCGTACGTTGAACGACGTGTAGCTCGGGTGAGTTTCATTTTTGTCCATTGACCAGCAGGCGGGAATAATTATCCGTAATCTTGACATGAAATTTTTCGAAAATTTTATTGGACGACTCGAAGAGACAAGGGTAAAATGGGAGCGCTCTAAAGTGTTGACGTGGAGCAAGATGGGGTAGCACAAATTACTGGGAAATTTTTGTTAAATGGGAACCGGATGTAACAAGCATATCAGACACAATGGGATGCCTTTTGAATAGGGTTGGATTTAAAAAAATATCTTTCTCGTGGTGACGTTGAGGTTGAGCGATACCCCATTTTGCCCCCGACGGTGATTTTTTTCGAGTGATGTAAAATTCGTCACAATTACACCATACATTTTATTTATTTTCTTCGTTGGTAAGCAGTCAATTCATAACTCCGGACTCGACCAGATTGTCTTTATTTTCTTCACCGTTTTACCCGTTTTAACTTAAAAAAAAAAAAAAAAAAAAATGCACGTCGATGTACGCAACCATCCAAGCATGCGTCTTACAACAGGATGCACTTCAGCCGTCGATATATTGGATTTGCTTGCTTTGTCGGCCGTTACGGAGCGGTACGGAGAGGCGCCAGCGTAAAGTTCGCTAACCACATGGGCAACCCAGTTTTTCTATCCAGGCGCCTAATAGGCTACATCTGACTACCTGCCCAGCTGTGAAAACTATTCAACCACCTACGTAGTGCATTGGCCTATATATATTGTCTATACTTAGCTGCCGATTCAAGTTATCGTGCTATCATTGCAAATATGATTATCCGCTCTCGATAGGTTGACAGTGGGGCAAAATGGAACATCTCTGCAAAGTGGACAGTATTTACAAATGTTTTGTGTGAAATCCAAAAAAAGTTTCATTAAAATGAAGGGCACTGGTCCATTTTGCCCCGCGTATTCATTTTGCCCCACTCTTCTCTTTATATAACTGACGATCCCGAAGTTAGTTTGCTAAAATTATAACTAAGATTACCCGCGTTACCGTAACGTCAGAATATCGGTTTTCTGTATCGAAACGTCTTCAGCAGCTGTGCCGACATTTCACATTGTAATACGCTGCGATACGTTTCTTGTAATAAACAAAAATCGAAGCTTTAGAATCGAAATACAGGGGGGGGGGGGGGGGGGGAATTTCGGTATGACACAACGTGCAAATATTTCAGAGTTCAACGAAACGTTGCACGGTCGCGTATCTATTTTTATGCAAAATATCTAGCAACTAGCATGCACACAATATTTCGTTTGAATTATTTGACATTTTTATGTACCACAGCCAACGGCGCTGCGATACGTGGCAATCGTACAATTTCACGTTTTACGAGATACGTACAAACACACACGTGAAGGCGGTTGCGGAGTGCACACAGCAGGCTGTCGCGTACACGACGGAAAATTGCTGATAGCTTTCGCGTAAAACAGAACGTGTGTTCGTGGTACCAAAAAAAAAGCAATAAAAATAACATTGTACACAAGCCAACTGTACTTTCGAAGGCCGTCGAAAAAAATCAACGAAAGTCAATTCGTAAGTTTGTTTGCAGTTTATTCGGATTTTCGACCGCCTGCCCAGATAGGATTGGCGCCGCTGGCTGTTACGCTCCAGCCGCGCCAAACCTGCTCGGATAACAAGCTCCCCTTTTTAATCCCAATTTCGTTTGCATTTACTTCTTAATGAAAACATGAAAACATTATTCAAATGAAAACCGGCTGTGAACTTTGTTTCCCTTCTTTTCTCCTTTGAGGGATTTTTTTTTTAAATTACTTTTTACTCTTTTCGTTATATGATTATTTTTAACGGTTGTGTCACATTTACATACATTACGTTCGCTTTACATTATTTTTTATCGCCTTCTTGTTTTGATTTATTTCCTCTTTCGGGTTTTTCGATAACCGAAACACAAAGTGTAAGTTTCAATTGGTTTTAACATAGAACTACTTACTAACATCTCATCACTTCACCAGCCGAATCTACTTCAAAAGTCTACGTGTCCTTGTCTGTAACGTTGCCCACGGCAACGTTTCTCACCCCTCCTCGATGTTGTACAGCGTGTACTTCTGCCTTGAATATTATCCGAACTTCCGCCGTATCGTGATGCGCGTATCATTAATTGGCAATTATCCCTATAGGATTTCCGCGAAGCGGGTAAAATCCAGCGGGTAACCGACACACTCGCGACAGCGCGGGACTTTTGTATAGCTGTACTTCCGTACGACAGTGTACGAGAAAAGACTGTTGAGAGGAACTTGATTAGCAATTAGCGAGCTACGTGATTTCCCGCTACACGCGCGCTTTGTGGAAAGGGGGCGAACGTGCGTTTCAGGACCCGTATTTACGTGTATCAATACAAACTCACCTATAAAGGACGTGCGTTTGCAAACGTTTCTGTCACATCGCAATTACACCGATTGTGGCGCACGTTATTATTAATGTTATTATTATTATTATTATTATTACTGTGTTCACACGCGATAGGAGGATCGTCCATCAATTAATTCGTCTGTTGCTATCCAATATATAATTAAAGAGTTTTTTTTTCAAAAACGCGATGCTTTCGTGTGTACCTCATGATTAAGCAATTATGTTGCTATTGCTATTGCTATTGCTAAAGAACTATATTAGACTAAAGTTCTCTTAGAGCCAACGACGAATAGACTAAAAAACATTCGCGGGCTGCCAAAGAAAAAAATCGTTATTTCGATTCTACTTTCAATTCTTACAATTCCAAATGATATTGAAACAACGACGGTAAGACTGTCAAGGTGACATGCTATCGTTTCCATCACGTATGTAATTATAGGAATTAAAAGTAGAATTGGAATAATTTTACTTGAGTCAATGATATTTTTTTCCCAGTGTATAAAATGTTTGAAACTTAAGAAGCAATGCGAAAAGATTCAGAGAAAAGGGACGAATAAATATGAAATGACTACAAAAATCGACGGAAGCGATTTCCGAGCAGGAAAAAATGACTCCCTTCTTCCAAACTTTGTTTTGTCTTCGCTTTTCTTTCATATCCGCAAAGTTTATGGCGTACCTCGCGAGATACGATAACGATAGTTCGGCGAGTTGAGGTGCCGAGTTTCTCACATCGCTGGGCTAAGACGCTCGCTTGTCTTCGAGAGAAACAGCGATGGAACAGCATTTCCTGTGTGCCTCTCGCTCGATCGCTCGATTTCTCTCCCTCTCCTTGTCTCACTTTACGATAGCCGTAAATGATAACGACAATGGGACCCTGGAAACTCTGGGTGGCGCTACCGGGCGAAGGGAAGTTTACGAGGCAAAGTTTACGTTCCACACGCGAGTTCTCACCGCTCTCTCGGTCCACCTTTGCCTCGATGAAAGCGCTTATTGCGAGACTCGAACAACGAGCAAAGATCGCGTGGCTGCTCTTCCGCTTCGGGACTCTGCGAACTCGTTTCGATAATTAATATTGATCAATAGTAATGCGATCGAAGCAGGTAAACTTTCAAAGTGAAGTTCCAAGTCAAACCTTCATCTCCGAAGCTTTCTCCTTTCGACGTTAATTGCTGCGGGCTGAATTATATAGAAAACAAACACGAATAAGAAAATGTTTGCTGGTTCATCAAATCTTGGAATATTGGCCACGGCATAAATTGTGTGAACGACGAACGTGTTGGGCAAATTGCAAAACAATAAAAGACGTTAGCGTATGCTGCGACGAGAAAGAGCATCAGTTGCCCCAATCAACTGCATCTTCGAATACGCTCCCGGCTATGAACTCGGTTCGGTCGACAAATTAGATTAATGCTCCAACAAATCAGTTGGATCAACCGATTGATAAATTGGACTAACAAATTGATTAGTTAATCGATGGACGCAGCAAATAATTAAGTTGGACCAAAAAATTAATTGGTTGACTCAATGTGAATGAATTGGTTGACCAAACAAATAAATTAGTTGACCAAACAAATAAATTAGTTGACCAAACAAATAAATTAGTTGAGCAAACAAATAAATCAGGTGATCAAACAAATAAATTAGTTGGCCAAACCAATGAATTTTTTCACCTAACAAATTAATTGATTGGCTCAACGAATTAATTGGTTGACCCAACAGGTGCATCAGTTGGCCCAACAAATGAACCGCTCAGCAACTAACCACCAACTGACTGCTCAGCTCAGCCCACTAAACAGTCGAGAGCGTATTTGACCATGTGGCTCGTTGACGCGCCGAATAACTTCGCTCCGTACGGTCAAGCTCAGCTGTGTCGTACGTTTATAGTTTTCACCGTCCATATTCTCCACTTTTATTGTTCCGACGATCCCCCGCGTTTTCTCTCTCTCATTACGACCATTCCGCTTCGGTTCGCTCGTTCTCTCTCTCCCGTTTTCATCCCATGGGATTCAGACGGTAGGTTATTCCCGTTATGACGAACGGCCAGTGACGGCTTCTCCTGTGACCTGTTTGTGAAGTTTATCGCCGCCCCTTTCGTGTTCGACGTCGCTCGATGGCGAAAAAAAAAAAATATATATATATACATCTATACACGAGCAAACCCTACACACCGCGGAATAGCGTGTGCGCTAGATTGAGAGGTTTTGAGTTCCACTCGTAGTTTCTCTCGGTACGCTACCCGAGAGTCTCCCAGTCAAGGGTCCACTGCTGCCACTGCTGTTCCGGCTCCTGTCACGAGGGTACTTCGCGCACTCTCCTATATTCGTTCGTGATTTATCAGGGTCCGAATAGTCGCTTCGCGGTTTCACGGCTGTCGGATATCGCGTATATATACTGATATACGTATTCCTGTCGTAGGTGAAAGTTTAATAGATGAAAAATCGCGCGGTACGGATTTCCCGCGACTATCCGAAAGTCGAAAAAAAAAGTCGCCCTCTCGAGAACGAAATTTCCATTGTGCAACGAGTGGATGCGCGAAACGCGGAAGGTACCCAAAAAAATCCGCACTTCCGCTCACCGATCACCGTCGTTGGGTAGGAAGATGAAAACAAAAAAAGACAAAGTTCCACTCGTACAATCATGTTTACCCGGTACGAAAGTTCGCTTACCGAATTCTCATATGATTGAAAAGTTTCTGCCATCTTCGCCGCGTCCCTGTGGGTATGGTCGTCGGTCTGCCCGGCATTTTCCACTCGCGCTCTTCCGTGCGTTTTTCCCCTCCATCTTCCGGGCTGCCTCGCCCGTCCCACCGCAGCTCGACTTCACTTATCCGCCTGCGAAACTTCGAAGGGACAACAACTTTCGCGCTTATACATAGTTTTCAAAACCGCCACGGAACGGTCTCGTCTTCTTCGTATATAGTTGGAGCGAGACTCCGGGAATAAACCGCGCAACCGAGGTTTCGAGCGGAAGCCGGGTCTCAGGTGCACCGTGCAGTTTAGTTACGCTCCGAATGTACATATGCATGTATATACGATATTTATATATATATGTGGAAGCGATGCACGGTAACCGAGATGCATACCTATTATATCATAGCTTGCGTTATATATATATATATATATACGTGTGCGAAAGTGCTCGGGAGCCCGAAGGAAAGCCAGTTATTGTTTGAATCGAGAGACCGGCAGGAGTTATGGGAGTGAGTGAGTCGAAAGCGTGGTAAGTACTTTCCGGTGAAACGGTAGGTTGCCGTTTACAAGCGCACCGACACTCTCCTTCGCCTATCATCCCCCCGAGCTATAACGTCGAGTTGGGTAAATCCTTGATACAATGGCTCCCCTTAATCCGGCTCGCAATAATCCAGCTGCGAACTTGCCTCCGCGGCTTTGTGCGGCTGTGGTAGTCCCGGATAGCTGGCGGCTCTCGGGTAGAGACAGAGAGACTACGAACCATCTCGGCCACGACAACACGAGTTGGAGAACGAGTGACTTTGGACGGAACGAGACGGATCGACGAACAGATATGTATAGCGGCTCCGAGCCGCTATACACATCCGTACAGGGTGGATCCGAGCGGGGCAAAACGGATCCAGGGGGGCGATACGGACTATTTTTAGCCATTTTTCGGGTGCCACGGAAAAGAGAGTCTCATCTCAAATGTAGGGACGTGGTTCCGTTTAGTCCCGGGTGTCCGTTTCGCGTCGTTCTTCCCTGTATTGCCTTCGGGTTGTCTGCCCGTTTGAATTTCGACGAATTCGCTGCGAACGACTACCAAGATGTGACACAAATGTGTTACAGCCACTTTGTATGATGTTCGGGCGGTCCGATCGGTACCGACAGTTTCCGCTCGTCTCTACTTCTGCCGTCGCGACGATCGTTCGCGTTCCACTTAATTCGCGTGTGCTTCCAGATCTCACGCATTTCTTGCTGCCAATAAGCTACATGACATGTGTTCCCAATCTAACGCGACACCGCAAGGGGAGGGAGTTTCCATGTCCCAATGTTAGAAATTTCTGTGATATTTCCAGAAACCGGCACATGCGAGTCGACCTTGTTCGACTCTGGCTCACGTCCACGTTCAATCCTACCCCCTCGCCAACCGAACCATCGATTCCGTTCCAGACTCTCTCGTCGCGGCGTCGCGCACGTAGCCAAAATTCCAACAAGGAGAAATCCCGACGATTGTGGCCAAAATTTGGTGTCCCAATTTCGACAGAAATGTTGCGAACAAACACCATCGAGAATCTTGTGAAAAAACATTGATGCTTGTGACTTGTACCCTCGTAGAAATTTCTAAAGTTTACATGGGGGCCTGATAAAGCCTTGTCAGGCTCTTAGCAGACCTTGTCAGGACCCGACGTAACGCTCTAAAATTTCGACCAGGATATCGTCATATATCGAATACGTGCGTGATAAAAAAATCCAAACACAATAAAAACCAAAACTACAACTGACCATGCGTGGAACTGACAATGTGTAGAACTGCCCACGTGCAGAATTGAACATGTGTAAGACCACGTGTAGAACTGATAGTGTGTAGAACATACCGTGTGTAGAATTGAACGTGTGTGAATCTGAAGATGTGTAGTCCAAGCACGTGTAGAATTGAAAGTGTGTTGACTGCAAATAATTGTACCTATTGATAACACTGATAATCTACGAAGCATTGTCTTATTGTCAAACCTCAGTAAATAAAATATTGGACACGTTTAGACCTCATTGGGTTTCGAATGTGAAGGGACGGCTTCAAATTTCGTCAAATTTCTGCTTCATCGCGAAAGCGTCGTTGCTCTTACGCCACATTAGCATAGCCCTTGCTAAGCTGAAACGACAGCACGCACTGACGCCCGCTTTCCCTTGTCCCTCTCGTTTGCTGTAGCCACTCGAGGACACTCGCCCGTTATTTCTCGTGGAAATAACGCTGAGCTTGACAACGACGAGTACGATGTGGGTGTGATCTCTTCCTTTCCCCCGGAAAGCCAGGAAGATAGGCGAGAGCGCGTGTGTATGTGTGTGCATGGGGGAGAGCGCTAGGGACGGAAGTAGAAGCCTCGGTTGCAAACGCGTTTAAGCGTATACTCAAGTACCCGAATTTCATTTTCACCCCCAGAAACCACGACGGCAACAACTACGACGTAATCGTCTAGGGGTTGAATTCATCCCTCTTTACCCGCCATCTTTTATCTCTGAAAAATCGCAAGATTTTTCGTGTAGACCGGCGAACGTGACACGTGGAAAGTTTTAATGTTTGAGACCTCGGACCCCTGCGACGTTGGAACGACGAAAATCAATGAAGATTTCAAAAGTAGAAAAATACATCAGGTGAAAAATATAGCGCTCGAGACACACGTATATAATAATTGGCCGTCGTAAAAGAAGATTTATTGACAATGCTATATTTTTTTTTTATTTTACATTTATTATTCTATACTAAATTTTATACCGAAGGATAATCACATACATTGACAGAAGGTCATCGATCTGAGACCTTCAGTGCTAAAAATGATTTTTCGCGTTGAAGAAGATGTATATTTATTTTTTGTATTATGGATACAAAAAGTCTTCCGGGTTGGCAAGGCCTCGTATAAATATGCAGCGTTGTATATATGTATAGATGGAAAGTACAAGAAAGCCGCACGTGCACTGTGGAGTTCACCCCGCCCTTTGGCAACAATTTGCCCGGTCGAAGCCTCGAGCCAAAAATTATTTGGCACCGGGATTATTTGTAATCGATGCACTCGTGTACGTACCGTAACTGTGTGTATCACTGCATACCGCACAAGACGAGGATCCTCTTCATCCGCATTGCAACGACTATACCGGGTGGGTTGCTGTGGACACTGCAAGAAAAAAATCGCATTCATACTTATTGTGTTATATTTATATTCGGTGCAAGCTCGGAATATGGACTCGATCCTTTAACGACCTTTGTAGCATATTTGCTGCATTGGCAAAAGACTTATTCTCTTCCGTATTTTCATCTTTCGTAAAAAAAACATACTGGAACAAATTTACTAACAACGACGCATCAAAAATAAAATTTCAAATTAAAATAAAAAAAATTAAAAATTAAAAAACCGTTTTTTTAAATGTTTTGACCAAGATAAGTAATTCGTAGTTGAAAATCATTAATTTTTTTTGTGGGGACCTGCCATTGTGTAGAACCGTCCATGTGTAGATTACAATGTGTAGAATACAAAAGAACTGTCAACGTGTGAAACTGCCCACATGTAGAACTGACCATGTGTAAAACTGACGATGTGTGTAAAACCTTTACAAGCAAAATTCCACGGTTATCGATGATTTTATTTCGAGTGAAGTAATTCGATCTTCAGCCGGCACGAACGCGTCCATCTTCATTTAGCTGCTGGTCTCGACAATGGAGGCTATCTCTCCGAGCTCTCGCTCGCTCACCTCTCCATGACCTCTTCGTGTGCCGTCCCTTTTGAAGTTCCTTTTGATGTGGAGCTATCCGATAAATGGTCGGCAAAGTTTACGTTCAGAGAAGAGCTGTTTTTGTTCGCCTCTTACAGAAGCTATCGGACGAGCTTTGATATACCCAACGCGGTATCGAGATTATAGGCTACCGGTTTATCGGATACGCCTAAGAATACATTTTCTCCCGTGGCGGGTCTACCTTTCTTACCCGGTTCTATAACCCGCTCCCCCACTCTCGAGAGAGTCTTCTGTAATATACTTCGCCACCATCTACGCCTCAACCATAAAGTACCGGTCCTCCGTATAAACAGTGCATTATGCATCTCAGTGGCAGAGAGAACGCTTTAGAGCAAGGGAGTTCGTTAATCATCACGGAGAGGGAGGATTTCATTGGGGGGGGTGGTCGCAGCTGTTTCGAACGACTAGTACAGGGTTGGGCTCGCGATGTCGAAACTCGTAGCTCTCTACCCCGTGTGTCAGCGCGCTAATGGCGTCGATGAATTTCATATTTAAATGTTGAACCCGAGCGAGGCTTACACTCCGCCTTGCACCGGAAACCGGAGGTGAGGAGGAGGTGCAAGTCTTATCAGCAGGAGTTAACGCGGAGTCCGTGGTAGGCCAGACATTAATAAAGTTTAGTGAAATTCGAGGGAGAGGGTTGAGTGCGTCTACAAACCACGTTTAGAACACAGGGTCGAATCAGGGTAAAAGTGGGAAATATGGCCCGGTCTACATACACTGAGAAAAAAATACAGTTGTTTCTACTATAGGGAATAATCGCCTGAGGGAACGTATATACATGTAGTTTCTGATGAAAGATATGCAATTGGTTGAAATATAAATATCGCTTGGCTCAAAGCATGTGGAAGTCCACTCCATATGGTATGGGAATTTCGGAATTTTGAAACCCATGTGCCATGAAAACAGAATTTTCGAAAATATAGCATATGGGATGGAATTCGGACAACAAACATCAACAGTTTTCCAAATATATATTTAAGAAGATTTGTTATTATCAATTTTATTATCAATTATTGAAATGCAAAAAATGCACATACAACCTCCTTCATAAATTGACTCGCATCGCGATCTGAATAAAAAGGAGACAATAAATAAACGGAAATAAGTTAAAAGTTTCAGGTTTGAAGTCGTTGTCGTATACATTGCACTCGAAGCATATTTGCCCGTTTTACCATAAAGTTTATTAGTCCGTTATGAACGGTGACAGAAGTCAGTTGGTCCGCGTCGTGTTTGCAGCGGCGGCAGCAGCGGTGTGCGGCACCGACAACATAGAAAAGAGAAATTGTAGTTTTCAATTAAAACGTACGTGTAAGCCGGCGGCGTCGGCTTTACGGCCTGCCGGTGTGTCTCAGAGGACGGAAAGAGACGAGAGGCGCGTGGCGCCGGGCGTTCGCCGTCGCCTCGGGCGTCTGAAAGTTTAATGGAATTTGCATTTCCTCGGAATTTAAAGCTCACCCAAGCGGCGTTCGCGTCTCCTTCGTCTCGATCGTGGGGGATGCAATTCTCTTGCACTCCGCGGCGGTACTCGCGGCCAGTTCCCGATGCGGGTTTCACCAGGCCTCCCGCCCGCTACTTTCAACGCGGAAAAGTAAATCAAGCTTTACCGCGCGCGACCCTCTCGCACGAGCGCCGGGGCCGCTCGTGTCTCTGGTGAATCGCAAAGGCCGAAACTAAACTTCTCCCGCGTCCTTCGGTATTGTAGCCAACGCCCGAGAGCATAACGGATAAGTTGCGGCTTAAACCGAACGGGATTTTCGGTGAGAAATTCAGCCCCGCACAGTTGAGGAATTTTATCTACGTTCATTGGACTTTCGAAAACTTTTGTCGTTCTCCTCCGTTGTTGTTGGTACCGCGGCGAACGAGGTCGGTGGGATTTTCGTCTGTTTATTATTTTCCCGGGCGTCTCTCGCCGTAACGATTATTTAGAACCAGCATGCGCTGTATTTCGATCATACTTTGAAGAATCGAAGTTGGTATAAAGATATGCGGTTTTGCAATGGGTCGGATTGAAATTGTCTAAATGGGAATTATCATGTGTAGAATTGATCATTGGTAGAATTGACAATGGGTAGAATTGATCATCTGTAGAATTGATCATGTGTAGAATTGATCATGTATAGAACTGACATAGAACGTCAGTTCTACTATGTAGGTTCACAATCATCCCAGTAGGTGGGCCTTTGGTAGATGGACATAATCATACTTATTTTCAGAAGAGGGGAAAGTAATTTGTAGATTATTACCGAATCCTGTGCTTGTAGTTCGCCCGAGTTCGTTTAGCGCCAGCATGCAATAACGAATACCCATAATGAGGCCGTTGCGATCCCTCACATTATTATTCTTACTATAAGTTTCGTGCAAAATTTAAACCTCCCGGTATAAAGGATGAAGTACGAGGACCCGGATCTAGTTACAGCGTGGGATAGGATACAGAGGATTTTGGTGTTACGAAGAGGCAAAACGAGCAAGTACGGCGCGGGGGCCGAAGAAAAGGTGGAAAAAGGCGAATCTCGTATGCGAGTCTCGATTCGCTCGTCCATATTCACAGGCGGTCCTTCCCAGGAAGAGCATACGTCGTTGTGACCGCATGTGCCGAGGTCCCCTACGTGGTCCAAGCCACTTCCGAGAAGATCGCAATAACGCGCTATTCAGAACGGTAAACTTCGGGTTCGATTTCCTTTCAGACTTGCAATAAACAATCGTCCATCTGACTGTAAGCAAGAACAAACCGTTCGATCGATGAATTGCACTCCACGATCGTTTTCACCGTAAAGACATTCCTGTGTTCGTTATCCTGAGCTACATTATTGCAACAATGCAATGTGGCTCGAATCCTCTCTGTCGAGTCACTGGGCCTCGTTAACGATCCGTCGTCCCTAAATGTATTGACTGTGATGCAGCACAGCCTGACCCGCTATGTGTACCAAACAAAGGGGGAGACATCAAACAGATCTCCCACCCCCGTCCATGATTATTAACGTACACTTCGGGTTCGATTCCGTTTCGGATTTACACCAAACAACCTTCACCCTAACCGCACACTGAAAAAAGAAATCGCTTGCGGGCGGACGAGGCCAAAGAAAAAAATGTATTTAAATTCTACTCTTAATTCTGACAATTCCCTATAATCTTGAAACGACGACGGCAAGACTGTCATGTCGACATGTCATCGTTTCAATCCCGAATGGAATTGTGAGAAATAAAAGTAGAATTGAAATAATAATTTTTTACTTCGGCAGCCTGCAGGCAAATTTTACTTGGGTCGTTGATCTTTGTTTTTCAGTGCAGACGATAACAAACCAACCGTTTGATAAACTGCATTTCACGATCGTTTTCACCGTGAAAACATTGGTGTGTTCCTTATATCGAGCTGCATTATTGCGACAATGCAGTGCCTCGAATCTCTCTGCCGAGTCACCGGTCCTCGTTAAGGAACCGCCGTTCCTAAATAGATTGACTGTGATGGAGCCTGACCCGTCGTGTGTACAAAAAAAAATGGGAGATACCAAACGGACTCCCCGATTTTCGCACGATCCCCCCCCGCACCGATTATTAACGCGTCATTAATCGCATTCCCGAATGGCTCTCGAGGGGTGAAGCCCGCTCTCTGGAAATTCAAATAGAATAACTTCCACTCCTTCGTTTTCTCTCGCGAGGGTTAAGCGGAAGGATCAAAAGGGAAGAAGTAGTTGCGCCTATGCAGAGCGGCAATTGCGCCCCGGCGCTATCTTTCCGGACGAGGGAATCGGCGGCGAATGCGCCCCCCTCCGGACGACCGGTAACAAGAGACAAGGATATCCAGAATCGATCTTCGGGGAGGGTTAAGCACCCAACGTGCCGGAAAGAACCGGGAGCGTGTATAGGAGCTGGTTTCGCCCGAGAGTCAACTCTCGCCGAGTCCGATGCGAAATCTGATGTAGTCGGGGCTTTCCCCGCTGCCGATCTCACTCTCCTATCCGCGTAAATGAGTCTATTTAGCCTAACGAGCACTTAATCGATGATTTACCGGCTGTCGGTTCAATCATGCGAAGAGATACCGCGCCCTTCTCCGCCGCTTCCATTCCGCCTCCTCCTCCGCCTCCCTCAGCTCCATCCACTGGCTTCTTCTTCTTGCGGAATTTCTTTGGCTCGCCCTTTCTCAAGTTTCGTCCCACCCGCTTGTAATATCCATGGCTCCAAGGCGGGCCGGGAAAATGTGCAAATCCTTCGACGTCATTCGGCTGACTCTCATCCGCGAATATCTTGCCCCCCCCCCCCCCCCTCACCCGCCCCGCCGCGCAAACCCTCCGCCACTCTTCCGACGTTTGATTCAATTAGTTCGCTTCTGTCTCACTGGTCTTGCTCTTTTCTCGCTTATTCTCACTTTTGGCGATCTTGCTCGCGCCTCCTCGCACCCCCTCGTCACCGGCGAGCCACCGTCGGACCACCCTCCGTCGGATTGCTGCTCATTTATCCACCAGCCGGGAGCAGAACCGCACCCGCGAAAGTACGGCGCGGGTTCGGGGCGAAAAAAAGGAACGTAAGAAAGGCGACTTGAATTTACTGTTAAAATTATGGAAACGACTCTCCTATTGCCGTTTCACTCTGGTTGTTACTCTTCCATATAGCCGCACTTCCTTTTTACGTTCTTCACCCTCTCTTCGCCCAGCATTTCATTATCCATATTCATCTATAGCGCTCTTGAATAATGCGGTTCTCCTCGCTTGTAGAGGCAGCGATGGTTTCGTTGGATTGTTATTATTATTTTTTTTTATCGGACACATCTCGATTACTAGCAGCGTAATCACGATTCGTAACTTTCTTGCAACATTCGTTTTTGGTTTGATGTTTTCGTGGGATCGATTGAGGTGAAAATACCGAAAGAAATTGACAGAAATTTGCCATTTCGCAGAACGATTATAATCCTCGCGGAGTATAATCGCCATGGAAAAATAAATTCTCAAAGTCCACAATGCAAGTCTGCTCATCCGGATGTGTAGGAATGATTCCTCATGACGCGCAACTCTTCAACCATAGCGATTTACGTCTGCGACGCGTCATTTCCGGTGTCTCACGACAGTTCGCGAACTCGTAAAAGGGGTCTCCGGTGCCGTAAAAAAAATTTCACCGATCTTCCTCCGGTGCCATAGACGAGTGCATAAATCCTGCGGCCCGTCGGCAGGGAGCGAGGGCTGCAAAGTTTTGTCGATGCAACGTGCCTCGAAGTAGCGAAAGGAGGATGACGACGAGCTTTATGGGGAAATTTTCTCGCGTATCGCTCTCGTTCGGGTCATTCGTCGCACCTTCGCCGCGTAATACACCCACCTTACACTCGCTTCCCTCCCTTTCCCCGCTTCTTTTCCAATTTCGTTTCTCCAGCCTCGTCGCTGTTGTTGCCCGGGAGAGGGTGATGTGATGAGGTTTCGCGTATCTTTACCACCCCTTTTTCAATTTTTTTTTCTATTGTTTCTATTACACTCTTCGTATCCCACGGCGTCGCATACTCGCACATTGTTTGCTCCTCTTGCAAGCGAGTCGGGCCGATTAGGCACGCAAAATAAGAAGAACCATTTTTCTTCTCTCAGCCGAACAAAGCCGGTGAAGAGTTTCCCGTGAAAGAGAATCCTGCCTGTGATATTCTCGCTATAGATCTACTATGCGCGTCTACCAAAAGTCCGCTTTACGGGACGATCGAAGGTGTTATATATGTAAATTTCGAAAACAAATTTTGAGGATGGTACTTGTTTGCTTAAGAACATGTGAAACACATAAACGGTAATCAACTTTTATCACGGATATCGCCATCTACTCAGTCTGTGAGTTACGTTTGTACAGGCCGAAGTCTGCGTAGACTTCATCTGCAGCAAGTGTCAGATTTGTCCACTTACTTTCGAAATCTACAATCGTCCCGTTACGGTGACTTTCGGCAGATGCGCACGATTATCTCCACACGTGTTGTCGACGAAGGTGTTTCCGATAAAGGATTTAATTTAGTTTTCTCCCTTTTGTCCCGAGTGTAAATTACGCTACAGTTGGTTTTAACTCCGAGCTTGCCGAGTCCTCGCGAAGTTCGAGGACTCGACAGAATACGTTACGCAAGTTGTTCGTGATAGAACGGGGGAAGATGTTCGCCTTTTGTTTAACTCTTGAGGTGAAGACTACAGGTAGACACAGGCGAGCGACTGGAGGGCGGTTTCAACCCGTACAGTCATCGGTAGTTTCACCGACGACTAATAAATTCCTCTTGGCATAACTCGCTCTCCTTTCGTCCAATGTTGATCAACGTGCCAATCAGTGCGCCGTGCCGATCACCGGTTCAGTGACGATTACTGCAACGTTCATTTGGCGCACAGACGAGATGTATACATGTACAGTGGGAAATTGGCGCTACGTCGACGAGCATCGTCTTAACATAGTTTCGACCCTCTCGGCTTCTTCTCTTCGATAAGTCCCGACGGGGCCAAAGTTTGGCGCCCGCGACGTTCGGGTACTTTCACTACCCTAACATCTTCTACATGTGCCCTCCCGCAGCCTTCCCCACTCGACACCGTCGGGTGTCGAGTGTTACCGGAGACGGAATTTCAAATTTTCCAGAGTTACCCGTCCCGTCGAAAGGTCGATTATCGACATTGACGTGTGCGCCAAACTACGGACAGGTATATTGACGTGGTTCCGATATTTGCGACTGCCTCGCTGACAGAGAGATTGGAACAGGACTCGTCGTAGAGGATGGGAAATATACCCGGTTTTTGTTCCGGAAATTATTCGAAAACAAGCTGGTCACTGTTGGGACGTCGATTCTCGGACTAGGCCGGATGTGGACTCGGTCGGTAACAAAAACTGTAATCTATTTCGCGTTTCTCTCGTTTGGACCGCGCTTGTCGGAATCGTCCCTACGAATGGCAAGGGGTCGAATTTTAGGACGTTAGTTTAAACTCAAGATCGCTCTCAGGATCCAAGTTTGACCCGAACTTTAGTGCTCAAGTTGGATCTTAAGTTCGAATTGATTGAGATAGATATTAAGTACGCAATGAAGTTCGAGCAAAACTTCAATCTTAAGTTTGATCTCAAGAGCGATCTGAAGCTCAGACTAAGGTCTTAAAATTCGACCCTAAGACCTCTAGGTGGAGCTGCCTGTTCGCTTGCTCCGATCATCTCGACATTACGTTTTATGTATCAGGTATTAGCGGTGGTCGTATATCTCGAGACAACTTGTGGGGAGAAGCTACCGCAATCTCGCGATCGAAACAGCTCTAAACCCTATTTTGCTTCCGGGTTTCCGCGAAGATCGGGGTTCAAGGAGGCAAGCGATGGGAGAAACAACGGCGTAGCTCGTGGAGTGTCTGTTGGGGATCGGAACATCATCGTATGCTATGTCGATTGAAAGCTGCCGTTCTAAGCTGCTGGTCCACACTGCTAAGCCTATTTCGCGGATTAGAACTGCGAGTGGCTCATCCGACTGACACGGTAATGCAGTCTCGCCGCCCATTCCACTGTTGGATATACAGATAGATTGTCTTTAATGTTACATTCTTCTACAATTTTGTCATAATTTTTTTTCCACATTTAAGCAAAAGTACTTGAAAGGTTTAATGTATAAGGTCGAAATTAAATACCGGCAGTACATTTTTATATGTAGAATACACGCAGCAAACTTGATTGCGATTCGCAGTATCTTTGGAAGATTATTGCATTTTCGGATAGGGTGGACAGACGGACGGATAGTGTCTTTTTTCAATCCAGCATACACGGAACATGTTTCTGGACTACAATCTGATAAATTTTTTTATATTACTTTAAATGCTCTTTAAAAAGAAACTCCTTACGTTTCTAATACTGGGCCCAATAACGCCTTTGTAATTGGGCCCAGTCCGTCATTAAATAAGTAAATAAATAAATAAATAAATAAATGACAATACTTTCTCTTACATGCTTCGTATGTGATGAAAATTGATGGGACCTTTAGCCGGGTTTATGTTTACGTGAGTGACGACTGCGTGTGTCCTGTCGAGCGACGGCGTGATACTGTTTGGATAGGTAAACTGGAGTGCGATGTAGTGACGGGATATTAATACATATCATATTAAATCGGCCCGGGTATTCGAGTTCATGGCTAGTGACGTGTGGGATATGGTTTATACCGGCGTCGGCCAATCTAGGTGATATCAATTTCGTGCTGGACATATACCGTAGTCCATTCTCCCTAACTCTCCCTCTCTCTCCACTGGGTTAGTATATACAGCCGGGTTATTATGGATTAGCCGGCCATTGTGCGTGGCAGTCAGTGGCAGAGATAACTCGGGAGCTGGATGTCCACGCGCTCGCGTATCCAGCTTCCACACACTGCGTTGATCGCTCTTCGCCGAGTAGCCAATATGTTTGGGAGCTTTCCCGAACGAGCCTGCAGCTGTAGGAATGGCTCCGAGCTGACCAGCAAAACGGTTCAATTGATAACATGATATTACAAACAAAAGGAACAAAAAAAAAAACACACACAAACAAAAATCGGATCAAACTCCCTGCAGCGACGGGCCGAAATTCTTTTGTTGATTATTTTCGTTATTGCAAAAATGCTTTATCTGCGGTATCTCCAGTGAACTAGGGTAAACGGAATTTATCACTAAAGGGGAAAAAATAAAATGTCGATATTGGAAATTTACTTCAACGATAAAATTGCAGGAATTTCACGATACTTTTACGGTGTGCGGGACACCCCGAAAATAAAATCTGGTATACTATCCACAATGGTACTAAAACAGTTGCCCCATTATTGCAAAATGTTTTACCCGCGGGGTTTCCAGTGAACTAGGGTATATACGGAATTCATCACTAAAGGGGGAAAAAACTAAAAATTTTATAATGGAAATTTACTGCGATGATGAAATCGAGTAATTTTCCGAAACTTTCACCTTGTGCCAGACAAACAGCGTAAAAAAATCTAATCTACTATCGACAATGGTACCAAAACAATTGCCTCATTGCGAAATGCTTCACCTGTGGGCTTTCGAGTGAACTAATTTATCACTAAAGGGGGAAGAAACCAAAATTTCAAGAATGGAATTTGCTTCAATGACGAAATTGGATAATTTCTCGAAACTTTCAGTGTGTATCGGACACCGTGTAAAAAAATTCGGTCTAACATTGACTCGCGGAAGACCCGCGATATGCATCCGCAGGGTCCGTTCGGACAATGATAGCGAAACAGTTGACCCAATTGACCGCGCGGTATCACCGACGATTTTGCAGTAGTATTGTTCAGACCAGTCTGGTAATAGGTAAAGCATATCATTGTTTAGAACAGCTCGAAAATTCGTACTACAATGTGCGGTACGTGTTAGTGCAGTACAGTGCGCCATAGCAAACATGTCCAGCAAGCGCAATCGGTGTTTGTAGACAATAACGCTTGCGGGCTTCCATTTTCATTGCGTTTGCCGTCGCTGCTGTTGAGATTCACTAGTCCCTGTTCATCGATATCCAGCGCACGTTTCGCATAGAGAATTTCGGTACGGTGCAACGACGGAACAGAAGATAGAGTGCGGATTAAAGATACACATTGGGGCATTCCGGATAAAAAGCACCGACTGAAGGTAAAGTGGAACGGGGCAAATCGGGACAAAACGAATTTAACGTTTACTAAAAAAAATAAAAATCTGTTAGTATTATTCGTCGAATTATTAAATATCGATCTGATTGCAGGTTTACTCAAAAAGCAGTAAAAAAACATTATCAAAGAGTGAGACATCTTAAAGGGGTTTCGATTAGTCATATTCATGTAACGCCCATACTTGGTTTTAGTTCCGCAAAATTGCGTGGATTGAACAAGCTTGATTTTCAGCTACATAGGGATTATAAGCACCTACACCTATAATCTTCATTGTTGACGTTGCATTTAATAAAAATAATGCGTTGTATTTTTTTACACCTGAAATTGAATATCCTGGGGTCGGAGCCGATAATCCTCAAGTCCTACCAACACGGCTGGTATCTTTAACTCCAACTCTAACTTAGCGTTGGTCAGTATATCTATACATACAACTTTAGCGTTACTAACTCTGCTAGTGGTATTTCGAAACTCCGAACCAGGCGATCGCCTCGCGAGAAGATACAACGATTGGCTATGTTATCCCGAATTCCCCCTATTGCAAGTTTGTCAAAACCAGCGAAACACGCCGCAAGCTTCGCGTTTTTTATTTTCAACATACATCGACATTTTCACAATTTTACACCGAGCTTTTGTAGTTTGTCGTTAAATCAAATCGAACTTTTTAACGTTGTAAGCCGTTCGATTTCATACACCGAATAATGATCTACATTATTTAGGGCCGGAAGCTTGGTGAATTGAAATCCCATCGACCTCCTCTCTTCTTCGTTCACGGTGCCTGTTTTCATTCGACAACAACAATATATATTTTTACCGCACGGGATCAACCATCGAACGAGGAAATAATTGGTTCTATTAATTCTAATTCAATTACACAGCCCGTGGGCGTAACGAGCTGTGTCGAGAGCGTTTTGAGCCGCTGAATAATTCAATAGAACGACGAGAGAGAGCCACACGAAAGGCAATACAGGGCGCTTGTATGGAGTTGCTTGTTTGCGGTTTTGCAAGCAAATCGAACTCACTGAGTCTCCGTCACTAAAACCGTTTCGTTATTCAAACCCTCCGGTCGGAAGATCTTTATGAATTTACCAAATTATGCAAAAAAAAATTACTTCGGAGGACGGGAATGGTGGGGTGGGGAGGGGAGGGGGGGGGGGGAGGGGTGACGATTTCAAGAAGAAAACGTGTTTTTATTTTGATTCATCGCTAAAAAAAATATTGCACAAGAAATCCTATGCATATTTTTTAAAAAAACATACATGGAAAATAATAATTAAAGAATAATAAAGAAAATGTAAATCAATATTATTTTAAAAAATGGAACACCTACAGTTTGTCGTCGTCGGACCAGCGAGGCCCGTGGAAATACGATTTATATTTCAGATGTTTTCCTCGGTAAAAAAAAAATTACGATTGTTTCTCGATGGTTCTTATTCGCCAACGACATATTTTTATTCCCCTTTCCGACTCTCGTATTTCACCGTTTTTCTTTCATTGTTCTTCGCTTTTATTCCCTCCCCCCTATTCGTCGGGCGATTAAGCCTGGCCCGACTATCGAATTAATCGGGCATGGGCCAAACGTCAGGCACAGAGAACGAGTGCCACAGACGCGAACTTCGGGCTAGTTCTTTTCAATGGACACGAGGGTTGGAGGACGACGACTCGCGACTCTGGTTGGAGTAAAAAAAGTGCCCACGCGATATATACATATATATAAATATATATATATATATAAATCCATGTAGCGGGCACACATATTGTACAGACTCGAAAAGGGGTCGGAGAAAAATTGTTGAGGCATCTCGAGAGAAGAAATCCGCCCTCGGGGCTACCGAAGTGGAATAAGAAGTAATGACAAGTTTCGCGGTTCAACGTACGTGCAAGATCGACGAGCTGATGTCGCTCCTATGTCCAGTGCAGAGTTAGTAGACGATGAAAAAAATCAGTTTTGCGCGACTTAACAAACATTTTGGGTCCGCAAAACCAGATAATGTTTTTTCGTGCAAATTTTACCATTTTTTTTATTTACGTGTTGATCGGCGTGGGCCATATTCACCACTGCTACCCTGTTACATGTTTACGTTTCGAGTAGATTTTGCAATGGAAACTTATGCGAAGCGAATACTATTCGCAAGGGCTGCCTTAATCGGCCTGGGCCATATTCGCCTGTTGCCCTGTCGCATGTTTGCATTTTCGAGTTGATTTTGCAATCGATTTTCATCCGCGAGAAATTAAATTCGCAAGAGGACCTA
This sequence comes from Amblyteles armatorius, assembly GCA_933228735.2. Taxonomy (NCBI): domain Eukaryota; kingdom Metazoa; phylum Arthropoda; class Insecta; order Hymenoptera; family Ichneumonidae; genus Amblyteles; species Amblyteles armatorius. The sequence continues at coordinate 9,284,507 of OW121695.1, read as the reverse complement.
TGAATAGTTTAGCAACCGAGCCATGCACAATGTATCACTGTCGGTGGGGCTTCGAGTGGCTTCATTAAATAAGAGCGAGGTCCGTTTCTGGATCGGCTGCGAGCGCGGCATCGCAACTGGGAACGCTTCGATGCATGCGAATTCTCTCGGGTTTTACTCCTCTGCAAAATTTTCGGCTCCCGTACACCCATGTTCGCCACTTTATCTCCCGCGAAAACTTCTTCCTCGATACGCCGAGGCACGGTCGCTCGGACACCGGAAGTATTAGCGCGGAGGCGCGGCTTGTAGCTCGGAAGAGATCCGAGAAGCAACAGCCTCTCGCCTACTATAAATACGTAATGTCGCCGTCGCTCCAAGAGCTCGACGAGATTTGTACGCGAAAACTTGAAATATTTGGTGGAAACTCAACAGCAGGTGCCGCATTGCTCACTGGACGATGTTTGCACGCTGGATTATTGCAGTATCTTACTGATGAGAGCGTTTCTAATTGAGTGTACTCCGGTGCGGTCTTGGCGCTTGCGAAATTGTCCGCGCACGGCCGTCGACCGATTTATTATAATTCTCGGCCGTTAAAAATATATCTTGGCTTTTTACCCGCAGCGAAAGAGTAATGGAACGTATCAAATATAGTTTTCAATCGGCTCGTATCATTATTAATAATTTATCGCCCACCTCGCGATCCAGAAAATTACAACTTTTGGCACTGACATGTTGGTCGAAAGTACTTTTTCAAAAATATCTTCCGCAATGGGCATTGAAAAAAAAATTGAAAATAAATGTTACAAATAGTAAATGATTGATATTTGTTTTACCAGGATTCCATAAAATGCTTTTTTGCGGATCCCGTTTTTTTGTAATAGGTTTAAAATAAACGATGCTAATAATATGATAAATAGGTCTCGAATTTCAAGATTTTATTGTTATCGAAATAGAGACGTAGTAATACAAAAAATAACAATAGTTGAATTAAGCGGGAAATTTTGCGTCAAGGGGAAGAAACGAGAAAAGAATGAAATGGATTTTAATGCAGCGGAGAAGTCTGCGATAGCAGGTGCTTACTGTTTCCGGCAGAACTGGCCTTTTGCCCCCTCGCGAAGTTGCAAAAACCGGAGAGATGCGGAGAACCGCACCCCTGTGTACAGCGATCGTGTAGTTACACGTCCGCTTGGTACAAGCGTGTATGAGTATTATATCTAGGAGAGACCACCTCGTGCGCGGGTTCTCGTCGACGGCTTAGCTTTTCGCTAGATTAATTTTACTGCCTCGTATTTCGCGAGCAGACCCTCGATCGTCGGTCCACGCCCTTTTCTCCACCTGCCGTTTCCGGTGCGTGGAAAATATTCTCTCTCTCGAGCTCTCCCGACCGAGTCGTTGAACGCCGGTCAACCGGGAAACACGGCGCTTATGAAAATCCCACAGAATTTACGCAGAATTATAAACTTCTCAATCTATTTTCCTCAATTATTATAATTGGAGAACATCGGCGTTTAGCGTTGGAAAGGATGAAAGTAGATTAAAACAAAAAAAATCTACCCTCCCCGAAATTAAATAGGGGAAAAGTGGTGAATACGGCCCACCCTGATTATCACATAAATCAATGACCGGACCGGAGCATATTTGTAACTTTTACTCTATATTAAATTCGGGATTTTGGCTGTTGAAGTGATAAACGTACGAACTGCTCGATTAACCATTCCAAGAAATATATTTTTTTTAATAAAAAAAAAAACATACTCCAAGTATCGCGTGTGTATTTTTCAATATATATCACGTTCAGTTTTTTCCAGCGGTGCGTACGGTCTTTCGTTAAAAATTCTGAAAAATATTGCGGAATGAGAAGGTTCTTGAAAAATATAAGCTGAAATTCCGTGAGCGAGAAGCTGTGTACAGTAACGCGCGCGGTACATGATAAAAGATAAAAAAGAAAAAAGAACTCGACAGGATTTTGCGAGGCGGTGTCTGCGCATCGCGGCGGCGGCAGCGAGTGTGATACAGCGGGAGAGAAAACAAAAAACAAGTAAGGATAGCTTGAAAATGAAAAAAAAATAAAATAAAGAAAACAAAACTCACAAAAAAATGCAGCTTCTCCGCAAAATTCGTAGCGTGGTGAATTGAATCAACGATGAGATTATTTTTTATTTTTTCATCTGCGTCGCTCTCTCGCGAAGGTACGCGGGTTGGGATGGAAGAGGAGAGAGCGAGCGAGCCTTTTCCGTCACGTCGGAAAAGAGGCGCGTGGAACGCGATGTTCTTCCGCAAGGCCGGGCTCTCGAGGAACGCGAATTACACGGTTGTCGGGTGCAGCAACGGCCACGTAGTACACTGGCTGCAGCTATGATAGGTGTGTGGGAGGAGGCCGAAAGAAGGGTATAACAGAAGACGTGAATTCGTTCCGGAAGTGGCGGCCAAGTACAGAAACAAGAAGTGGGCGGTTGGCGAAGTTGGCGAACTGATGGGTGAATGAAAAAAAAAAAATTCCATCTCCTCCGAAGTCGCGATATTAATATTGAACAGAAAAATAAATTCAGTTAAATTCTTACCTCAAACCAATACATTCGGGGTAGCTACTGCGCTGGATCAAGCGGCTGAAGAGTATAAAAGATTTTATGCAACAAAGTGTTATTTTCCACTTGTTTTTCTTTTTCTAAAAAAATTCCATAGTTAACAAGGAATAGATGAAAAAAATAATGATAAAAACTGTTATTATTATTATCGGGACGCGAACTATTATTATTAGATTGTGAAATGAATTCGAAGAGAATTACAATGTAGACGAAAAATGTGTTTCAAATTTCCAAACATTTTTCTCCGTGCGTTTGCCGACATCGATTCGCGTATGCGAGTCCCGTTTATTGGTACGACTTTCGAGAAAACGAAAGGGTTGAAAAAAAAATCGAGGGAAGGAAAGAGAGCGAGGAAGGAAAAAAAAGATTGGAAAGGTCTCGTTGGAATTCGTGGCTTAATGGTCGAAGAAATGGAGCGTGTGTTTGGACCGTATAGGTTTAAGGGAGAAAGCGATCGCGCGAAAGTTCGTGCTCCAACCTCCCCGGTTGGAGGAAAGCAGCCCGCCGAGATAATTGAACGCGACCTCCCCATCGCTCCACCTTTCAACCGTCTTTGCTCCGTTTCGACTTTCCTCTTTTTTTCCATTCTCTCAGTGCCGTTCGCCCTCGCCCTGCTCTTCGACTTGTTCGTCGTCGCCAATTGCTTACACGACCACCAAACCACGAATTGTGATTGAATTGGCTCGGCACGACGAACAACCAGCCAGAAGCCAATACCGCGTTCCTGACTGCACGATTTGACTTATTTAACCAGCCTGCACGGCTTTTCGTCGCAGGACCTGTTCCTAAGCTTCTACGAAATGCCTTCGCCGATAATAACAATTGCAATCCATTTACCATTTTTCTTAGGGTCGTAAACATTTTTTTTCGAGATACAATTACTTGCAGTTTTTATTATCGACCGAGCTCGGATCCGGCGGGGTTTTTATGGTGTCATCCTATTTCCTCTGGACACCAAAGTTTCAGCACCCTTCACAGAAATAGCGTTGCAGTTTTTATTACAGAACCGCAGTATTTCTCAGGTCCTGAAGACGACCTGCAACAGAGTCGGTCGGTAACAAAAACTGTATTCGATGTTCATCAAGGGTATCGAATATTTTTTTACCAAGTGGATATTTTTATCGTATTCATCTGACAGTTGACAACAACACTCTTGGAAGAACAATGAATTACAGGTTTTCGTTACCGACCGAGCCTGGATAAGCGGAAGCTCATGAAACCAATGTAATCAGTGTTCATCAAGGGTATCTAAAATTTGTTGACCAGATGCATATTCTTAGCGTCTTCACCTAACAGTTGAGCGGAAGCTAAGAATTTCTGTTTTCGCAGAACAATTTTGCACTGTTAGAAGAACAATGAATTACAGGTTTTCGTTACCGAAAACCTGTAAGCGCTAGGGCAGCAGATTGCGGGATCCCCGTACACGGCTCCGACGCAATCCACTGTAGCAACGACGTATCACGGCCCCTATACATTACTGCGGGTTCAATCAAAATTTTAGAGAGTAAGAAGGAGGCAGAATAAGACGAAGAAGAAGAAGCAGAAGAAGAAGAAGGATCACCCTGGTTCGTGCTCGGAGTGTTTGAAGTAATCGGATAGCTTGTCCACCTACCGGAAGATCCGGGCTTGGGTTTAGCACGGTGACTGGATACGTGCTTCTATCTCGAGTGCATAGAATGTACCCAAGAGAGAAGGAGAAAAAGGATGAGGGCAGAAATGAAAAAAAAAAAAAATGAACAAGAGTACATAAGTGAGAGAGAGCTCGGTGAATGCTGAATGAAAGAGTCGAAAAAGAAATAAATAGGAAAATCCGTAAGGTGCGCATGTCTCAGCAGTTCAACGGCCCCTCCGGAACGTCTCCTGGGACTACATCTCGAGATTAAAGATTTCGTGCTGGTAAAAACGCCTTGAAGTCCAGAAAACCAAAGTCGTCTCAAGTCAAAGCTCCGCTTGGATTGTAGCCGATGGCCCATTGGAAAGTTGACGACTCAATTGGTATTCAAATAATCATATAGAGTGAGGAAGTTTGGCAGAGCTCAAGCCGTGTCCTTTGCAGGAAAATTGGTCAGGCACTGGACAACACCCAGTGAGGAAAACTAATTTCCGCCTCCATTGAGGCCAGCTTTGAGCGTAACGTTGCGCTAGATCGGCGCCAGCGAGGAACCGGCCAGGAAACCTGGACAGAGATGGCGCCACCGTTCGAATCTCACTGAACGCATGCAGTGTAAAAAAAAATTCATATGAAATTGGATACACCGGTACCTGAAGTTTTTATGTATAAACTGGTATATAAAATTTCACGTACAATTGCGATGATCAATTAACGTACAGCATATTTAGATTTTAGAAATACTTTACTTTTAATGATTTAATTTAATTTCACGGTTTTTACAGTGAAATTAAATTGAGTACGGTTCGAGTGCCGATATAATCGTTTTCGCGTAATTTGTGCAAAAAAAAAAAAAAAATTTATTCGTCATCCTCGAAAAAGTTATATTCCGTGAACTCGTCTGTCGTCTGAACAACACAGTGTGTACTTATATCTTTCCGTTCTCGTTTTCTTGCTCGGTGTCTTTTGTATGTACTGCAGAGTCTCTCTCGTATTGGTATGTAACGACTCGTGTGCACAACGGGGCTCAGTAGCTTTATATACCAACCGTGATGCACCAGGCACCTCGAGCGAGCACCGTGTTTCACGTAGATGCATGTTTATTGCTGCATTAGTCGAGAGGACGCGCCGGATAAGCCATCCGACAGGATTTTCCTGGTTTACACGAGGATTTCAGGCCACCCGGTGAAATATCCTGCTCTTCGAGCTGCTTCTCCTGCTGTACAGACTCCGCCTGTGCACTATCGGTATAGATACCCCGGATCTCCCTCCTCTCTCTCCCTTGAGATTCTCGGATGGGAAGAACGCAGCGCAAGCAAGATACTGCCTGCAGTGACTTCCCTTCTTCATTCCCTCTCGCTCCCTCTCTCTTTCGTAATCTCGTGCTAAAATTTATTTTCGAGATTTCAGAACCACAAAAAAAAAGCTAACAAATCGACGAGACTTTGGGCGATCTCTCAGAATTTCGACGATAGTTTCAATAATCGGGGGTTTAACGTCTTTCACACTATCGACGATGAGTCAACGTTCGAGCGGTTTCGACGATTTCAGACAAAGGTTGTGATTAATTATTTTTTATCGGTAAAAAAATCGCTTGCAAAAATCAGACACAGAATCCCTTGAAAAAAAAAAAAACACATCGATACCCTTTCTCTATCTGTTATCGCGGCGTCGTCTATCGTGTGCACGCCAGGAGGGTGGACGGTCGTCCACCTTCCACCGCATATACCATAGCGGCACCGCGAGAGACCGGGGGTATATTAATCCGTAATGGCAAAACGATTAGTCAGGGTTGGCCTGCGGGCCCCCCCGACTCTCGCCATGGCCGCTGACAGTCGCACGCGCGACCTGGCCGTGATTAATAATCATCGCCGTACAACGTCGGGCGAGAGAGCCCTGCATGCTCACCGTCACGGTCCACCCTTCAACCCCTGTCTCTCGATCCACACCTCCTCGTCGACCATCCTGACCGTCGTGACCATATCACCACGAGCGCCATCGGAATCGTCGCCCTACCGGCTCGTCTTCCGGTTCCGGTCACCGCTTGGATTTCCGCGATCTCCGCCCTATTAAACCCTTCCGCCCCAAGTTCCCTTCCGCTCGCTTGCACGTAAAAATGTCGCTCAATCATAAAAATTCCATAAATAGATAAATAATTTTCCCTCCCGTAACTACGAAGCTTCGCTTTCATGAACATTTCATTCTCGAAACGTTCACGTGAACATGTCCAGAAGATTTTCACTGATAAAAAATTACATAGTAAAAGCAACAATAGGGGATAAATAACCATTTTCTATTCACGGCTCCGAGCGACTTCCGGTCAAAAGAAAATTCCAGCCCGAAGCGTTTGTCAATGTCAGCTTCATTCGACGGTAATCTTCTCTTGACCCTAAATACTCAGCAACAAAAAAAAAACAAGAATTTAATTACAGTTTTTATTGCCAAAACCGCGATGTTCCACGTGCTCTCTTAACGTTCCTGAATAATTAGCCAGAAGCGGGGCTCCCTATAGCGATGAGGGCTCGGGCCCGCAGGTGAGCGGAAGTGGTTGCGAGCATGTCCCGCGCCGGTGTAACTAGCAGTACGTGTGAAAAGGTGCAACAGCGCCGCTTCCGCTGGGATAGAAACAGATTGCGTGTAGCCGTACATGAGGGACCAATGGGCAAAGGGGTAGATGACGTGGGCGATCCTGTGGGAAGCTGCGTATATGCCGTGGTCCTCTCTCCACACAAGCCCGGCCGCGTTCCGCTGATGGTACCGATGCTCCTGCTCGCAGCACTACGGCTGCTGGTGCTGCTGCTTGAAATCACTAGCGGCAACAGCAGTAGCGGCAACGGTAGCAGACCTGACCAAAACGTGCGAGGACAGCCCGGTCGACGGTGGGCAGAGAAACGCGAGCGCGCGCGCGCGCACACCGGGGATGAATTATTCGGTGTCTCGTGCACTCTGCGCCCGCCCGGACACTGACGCGAGCACTGACGCCAACACGAGACCGTGTTGTCTCTCCTCCCTCGTCGCCGTTTCGTCTCTTATCTCACTCGGTCCCGTTATTTCTCTGTCTTTCGGGTAGACTTTCACTGCATCACCCCCCATATGTCCGTCTCTCGACCCTCTGCCGCTGACAATGTCATCCATAATGTTCGTCCGACTCGCGCCGAGCCGCTTCGCGTCACACAAAATTTCGAGGTGAATGACGCCGGGGCTGCTACACGCGTAACCACCCTGTGGCTTTTACGCGGCCTCGAGCCGCACCAGTAACGGCGGCGTGAATTACATTTTTATACTGTAATGCGGGAGCTTTTCCAGGAATCGAATTTTACTCGCGGCAAGAGACGTGGTAAAACAAATTTCAGCAACATTTCCCACCCACAAAAATTCAAAAATATGATGTATTGAGTATTGAGTATTGAGTATTGAGTATTGAGTATTGAGTATTGAGTATTGAGTGTTGAGTATTGAGTATTGAGTATTGAGTATTGAGTATTGAGTATTGAGTATTGAGTATCGAGTATCGAGTATTGAGTATTCAGAATTGTGTATTGAGTATTGAGTATTGGAGCGCACTCATTGTGCTTGTATAAACAAAAACATATCCAGGACATCGAGCGTTTTAACAAGAATACCAAGAGTAGGACACATTTAAGTTTTGTTTTTTTAGTTGTTTCGAAACGTAAAATACGTTTGCAGAAAAATTACATGGTTCCCCTCTTTTGCAATGCATGTACCTCGTTGTGCAGCTCGATGTTGAATAGAGAACTCTCGATTCAACCGGTGCAACGGCATAACGAAGTAGAGACGAACGGGACAGAAGTCGAGTACGCGTACTTCAATTGAACAACGGTGGCAACAGGTGCATCGTCGAGGCTGCTTGTCTCTACTGTGCACGCGCCGAAAGGAATCACTAAAACGGCCCTACAGTATCGCGAAAAAAAAAATCGTCGACGTTGCCAGCCGACGATACAGAAAAAAATTCGATAATAACACCAAAATAAAGGGTTAAATCTCGCTTTTTTCTATTTAATTCGTCGAGACGAAAATTGAGTGGATTTCTAGGTGCAACGACGAATTTTTTAACTCGAAACTTGGTATGGTTTATGCTCCGCAGCCGTTAAAACTACCCCCGGTTTGTTGCCGAATTAAACCAGCAACATTCAAGCACCGGTTGAGAGAATCGATGTAGCAAAACAAGTCTCGAGACTAATTATATTATTGAAAATCCATCAATGACTGACAGAGGGCTACGTTTGCCTCAGGTGCTAATTATCGGAGAAAGGGTAGCGATGCTCTAGTCTCTGGAACAAGGCAGGGTGGTGGGTCGGTCTGTTGCACTGCACCGAGGCGGTGGGTAGCGCAAACCGGGAGAGATCGCTCGTTCTATAAATAATGCGCGGAGCAGGGGGACTCCGAGCGCTCGAATAAGTATCGAGCATCCAGCGAGAGGATCAAAATGGAAATTGCGCCGCTCGATATCGTCGCCGATGCTCGCCGGAGAAAATCGAGTAGAACGAGACCATGGAAGAAAATGAACGGGCATCGAAAATATAAGGGAACAGAGAGGAAATGTAGGCAAAACCCATAAGAGAATACCTTCACGAGTATCGAATACAATCTCACTACGTTATTCGGATTCTATCGAACCCGAGCGGATAAAGCTTCACTTCAGTAAAAAAAAAAAAAAAAACAAAAAAGGTTCAAATCCAACGAACACTTCTTCTCTACAAAGATCCACAATTTTTCTTTTCTCATCAACTTCATTTTTTTGGATCACTGAAATTGCAAAATTAATTCAACAAAATGAAAAATTGGACAATTAATTTTTTTCTGATTGTAAAATTAAACAAAAGAAAAAATGATAGATATTTGTGGGCAATAAGTGTTAGCGAAGTGTCCGAACCTTTTTTTTTACCGTCCGGTAGAAATTTTAGTCCGTCGAATCGAGGCGTTTTCCGGGTCCGGTCAAGGCCCGGCGTGACGCTCAAAAATGTTCTGCCAGTAGGCGGAACGTGCGAAAAGTTGCCGGGGGCAAAATAGCGATAGCGTCGACTAATGGAAACGATAGATTACAATTTTGGGCTCTCGGCAGGATACTGGAGACTGGAAGTGCTCGCGGGCCCGCGAGCGTTGGCGTTATTCGTGGTCGATACCGGCGAGGAGGTAACGCCGCGCAGCGGGGGAGTCGGGGCTGGAGAAGAGCGGAGCCGCAAATACCGCATAGATCAAACACGCTTATTCTTACGTTACCCCTGGCGAAAAGCTCGCACCCGTTGTGACGGCGCGCGCGAGCTTCGCATACTATACGGTGGATACCGGCGCGAGATTCGACTACCACGAGGACCCCCCGCAGCCCCCCTCTCCACGTTGGACCCATTGTGGCTGGACCCCGACCAAGCTAATTTACGAGCCAATTAATTGCCCGCGAGTCTCGACAGCCGGGGTGTGCGCGCTCGGTGGTCGGGACTCTAGCTGAGTCGGTAACCCATTGCTCCACGTGTGTGTACACTCTGGATGCTCGTGAACGCAATGGTGCTCACAGAAGCTCGCGTACCGGGGCCCGGGAACTCTTGGGAATTTCGAACCGGAGGGTCGAGAACATGGGTTCGAGTAAGGGATGCACGGGGCGGGAGGATCGCTAGAGGAGAAGTGTGAAAGCGGAGGGTCGGCACTCGTGTAGAGAGATCAGAACCCGTGACAATAATTCACCACATTAATGAACGAGCCTTTACTCGTAAGTCGCAATTAAATCGAGTAATATATATTTTGTTAACAATATTTTACGTTAAATGCCCCAATTTCATCTAAATGATGAAATTGGTGCATCGGTACTCGATACTGGATACTCGGTACCGAGCACCAGTACCGAGTGCGGATGTGGAGTATGGCACCCGGCCCCCCATACTCCACAGCCCCCCCCCCCCCCCCGCATCATGCACCCTGTACCGTGCTTGGTATCTGCAGGGTCGAAGATACCAAGCAAAACATCGGGCAGGACATCGAGCAGGACTTCGGGCAGAACATCGGGCAGGAAATCGGGCAGGACATCGGGCAAGACATCCAGCAAGACGCAAGGAAATTCAGGCATTCATTAACAGCAGTCAACCTACGTATATTCGTTAGTACTTAAATATACCCTTCGATATTTTTTTGTTATTCTCTCAAGATGGATTTTCTTTTCAACGTAGGAAATCTCTCAAAGTTCGAAAGAAAGAAAATGAAAAGAAGAGTCCTCGACGTTTAGCTCCGGGCGATTCGAGTTTTCAACGATGACGCGGAACGACGAGAACGTCATGGTGCACGGTTATCGAACGAGTCGCGTTGCGACGACGCCGTGTGCCAGCGACATAAGCTCGCCGTTCCTCGTCGGAAATACATAATATATAGTATAGGTAAGGAAGACGGAATATTTAAAACGTGAGATTTTCTAGCAGCTCCCGGTCTCGTCTCGCCTCAGACCGCCGCACTTCACTCTCGCTGCAGCCCCGGAGATAGGGCTCTTCCCCCGATTCAACCTTCCCCAACGCTTGCCGCGATTTTTTTTTCTTCTCCTCCGCAACGTCGACGACGCTTCCCTAGATCTTATTTTTTTTTTCTTCTTTTTGTATAATCGCGAGAAAATCCTTACACTTTCGTGCACTCGAGACTCTAACCACCGGCGGATGCCGGCAGGCATCGTTCTGCTCTTTCCACTTACTAAATTCTTGTATTGTAGAAAATCTCCCCAAGACGCGGTTTGTATTCATCTCGCTCCCCACTGTTTCTCGTTTCTACGCTGACATGTGTATTATACAGTTCATATATACCGTCTCGTCATCTCCCGCCGCTCGACGATAATTTACATTCTTATTCACACCGCGGCGAGACTTCTTGCGCACATCCGTTCGCACAATGCTTTGAAATTCATCGCAGGACGGCGGGAGATGATAATTGGAATCGGAGTGAATTTATCGCAAATTTACGAGTGAAAGGTTTTCGGTCACGTAATTAGTACATTAGTAGTTTTCACGAAATTATGAGGAAATGCAAAATATAGAGACACCGTCCGTGTGTCAGCATTATCCGAGATTAACCGGATACGGTTGATCGCGGGAGTGACCGGAAGCCCGGCTATTGTCGGATGTCGCCGTTGTATACGAGACGAAAACAAAACAGGGAAGATAACGATCCGCGCTGGCGAAACAGAGACGAGGGGAAAAATTGATGCCGTTAATGCGATAATTTACATTTTCGTTCACACCGAAGCAACACTTGATCCGCGCATCCGTCGGCAAAATGCTTCGAAATTTATCGCACGGAGGTAATTGACGTCGAAGAAAATTTCTCGGAAATGTACGAAAAAATAAAATGACTTGGGTCACATGTTCTGCACATTCCTAATTTTCACGAAATTTTGAGACAACGTAAAATGTAACGATACTGTCGGGACGCGAGTGACCGAAAGCCCGGCTATTGTCGGATTTCGCAGTCGTATACGGAACGACGGGAGAAAAAAAAAGAAGATAATGATCCCCGTTGGCAAAATAGAGACGAAGGGGAGAAATTGATACCGTTAATACGCGTACACGCGTTCGCTGATGCGTCCCGCACGTGGGCTAATACGCTTGCAGACTATATTTATAGCGAGCCGAACGAACAAGCGGAGTCATCGCCGGCGTGGAGATAAGCCCTCGAACGCATCGTCGACCGACGACGAGCTCCCGATCCCCGGCCTTTTCCCGTTCGTTCGGCAGGGCGGGGAGCTCGGACCGATATTGCCTCGCGACCGATTCTCCACCGGTTCGTTCACTGTGCGAACGTTATTGCGCGGAAGCTCGATAGCACTTTCGTTCACTCTCTATATATACGATCCGCGAAACGACGGAACACAAAGTGCTCGTGGTCGAACGAGCGATACGTTAATCGCGGCTCGATTCGGTGCTCAATGCGAGTCTATGTACGAGAAGAATGAAAATGATCGAATTACTCGCACTCGTCGGGCGGGGGTGGAACGAAAAAAAAAATGCGAGATCAGAAACAAAGCGAACGATAGAAGGAATACAGGAGTTTTTTTTTTCTAAATAAAAATCAGAGTAAGCCGACTTGCATTTGAAACATGGAGGAGATACTTCGAACATTTTGAAAAAAAATGATTTCACATTTTAATCCCTTCTCGACTGATCCTTACTGCTGCAAATAGGTGATTGGTTTCGATGTTTCTTTTTTATTATACAATATTCATCCAAATAGGGGTGAGCGGGGCAAAACGGACAATTATTACCATGGAGTAAATGGATCCATATTGCTCAACCTCGCCCCCCCCCCCCCCCTTTTTCCAACTTTTCCGGATCGAAGATTTGCCCATAAGCTTAGTAATCGTCCAAACTTCCAAGTACCGTCTTCATTGCGACGCCGACGATAAATATGCATCATGGGGGAAGGGGGGAGGGGGTGTGGTTGAAATCGCCGAGGGTATACAGAGTCGGAATAGGTGAACGCGGCGAACGGGGCGTCGTTAGCCAGCGGACGTTTCTCGCGGAATCTAACACGCGGCGCCGTTGGGGAAGATAGAGAGGAAAAGAGACGCGGGCATTGTCTGGCCATTAGCGGGCATATCTACCGGCGGTAGAGTGGAGTCGCGTGTATACACTCACGATTTTGCGGGGAATTCCGAGCGCAGCTCGGTAGCCGCCGAACCAGCCCCGTTCGGCTTCGTTTCTGTTACAGCTTCCGCATCGCTCTCCGTGAGGGCCAACATTTTTTGCTCGTTTACCCCGCCCGAGCGACGAAGAAATATAGACAGCTGGAAGCTAAACACGACGAAGGAGGAACGAGTAAAAAAACAACGTTGATCCGCGGGCTAACGATTTCTCGAAAATATATACGGGGAATGTATCTTCGCTCACGATTACTTTAGTTTCCCCGGGTCGGGTGGGCATCCGTGTAAAAAAAAAATCCGCTCTACGATGGACTCGGGGTGTTTCCCAGGCGAACCCTCACGGAGGCAGAGTTGTTGCGTCAATGTTGAAGGGTCGAATGAGCTTTCGATATCAGCTCGTGTACACAGTAGAACAAGTTTTGTCGAGCGGAGCGGTCTAAAACCCAATACTGGCAAAATGGCAAAAATTGTAAAATTGCAAAATTGCAAAATTGGAAATTTATAAAAGTAGTCCATTTTGCCCCACTCTCTTCTACATATCGCATTCTCCTCCACAATAACGTAGATCAAGGATGTTAAGTGAGAGAAGAAAAGTTTCAATCGGCCAAGCCAGCCGATGTACGAGAATTTCTCGACTCGCACCGAACCCGGGTGCAGTTTCGACCAAATGCAATGCCACTGCGAGAGCTCGAGTGCGCACGCGCGCCGCCCCTTTTTCCCCGATGCTGCGTCGTCCACACGAGCATCGCATCCCGCTCGCGGCAACCGGTGGCACTACCGGTATTTATATAGAGACTCGCGGGACAACTTATTAATCGTACACCGGCTCCCTCGCGTCTCTCAGCCACCCTCTCGATCGTGCGCGCGCGCGCGCGCGAACCACCGCAGCGTCATATGAAACCCCCTTTTCCCTCGTCGCCGACGTCGCCCTTTCGGAGCGTCGCTCCGGCTCCACGCTGTCCTCTCCGGCTTGCAATGGAAGCGTCGAGTCCTCTCTTCGATGCTCTCTTTTTCCTCCCCCGTTTATGTCTTTTTTATTTCCATCTCCGCTCTTTATCAAACACGTTAAAAAAAAGGTTTGTACATTTGAGAGGCATCGACCGCGAATATCCTAAAAAATTTCATCATAGGTACGTTTATGCCATTATGTATGGAAAAATGCGGATAACCAAGAAATCCACCATTTTAGATGAAGCCTTTCTTGTCCAGGGAAACATTGGTAAAGGTGGTCCGTTTTGCCCCTCGTGTTCCGTTTTGCCCCGCTAGCTCTTAGGTCTTTTGTCTTGTTCATTTCCTTTAGTTATCCGGTTCTGTTTCACTGGTTTATCGTGCTGGATGTCCAAAGATAATTAGCGGCGGATTGTATGACGGGTAATTATTAACCACGTACAGTGGTTGCTTTTAGGATTCCTGTGGTAAAGCTTTCGAGATACTGTAGAAGCGGCAAATATCGCCCACTCCAAATAAACGATGCATGGACCGTGCCATATTCACCACTTTTGCTCTATTCGAAGTTCACCGCTTTTTTTTATGTGCACAAAAAGTCTACTTCCCACTGTCAGCCGGTTTGTGGTAAATATGGCCCACTCTGAATCGATGATGCATGGACAATGATATTCACCACTTTTACCCGATTCAAAGTTCATCCCTTTTTTATCTACACAAAAAGTGAACTTCCCACCAACAGCCATCGTAGGACAATTCATAGGTGGTTCGATGATAGATTTGAATAGAGAAGCCGCGCAAATATTATATCTGTGAAAACCTACCAGCATTTATTTGACTGATAATGATTTATTTTTTAATTTGCTACACGAATTTCCGTACATTGATCTGGGAGTAAAATAAATTACAGATGTACAGAAAAAAAAATTCTTTCCCCATTGAATGTTTTGTTTTTTAAAATTTCCTACGCGAATTTTGGTGCACTCATCGGAGAGTAAATATAAATTACAGCTATACGCAGTGAAGCAAATTACGGATGTACAGAAAAAAAAAATACATCCATCGAATATTTTAGTTTTTTATATGGTTCGTTAAATCCATTCACCCGAAAGGAATATTCCATGCGAAAAAACCCCCGTTGTATATCGTCGGCATTGAATAAAAATCAAAAACAAAACATGGCTGCTTCGGTGCCCGGCGCCGAGTATCGGAACGCGTCCTCGGAGCTTTTTTTCGCAATTCGCATCCTTCCACAAAATAATTCGTTGCGCTCGCCTCCCCACCCCGCGGCAAGTTCCAGTGTTGGCGCCGTACGCGCCCGCCGAGCGCGGCGTGACGTATCGAGAGCTATAGCGTCGGTCGCCGCAGAGGGGCCTTCGCGCGAGGGGCTGCGAGCAGGGTGTAAGGGGGGCCACCGCCGGCGTACGGGCTTCCCCGCAAGAAAGCCGCGCGCGCCTCGCTCAGTTACAGACCGAACGCCGCACGACACAGGCGAATCGAATCAGCATCCCCCCGCTGTCTCGCTCTCTCTTACTCGCAAGTCGATAACGCGTCGCGCTCGCCTCGATTCACGGGCGAGCACACGACCCGAGCCACACACACACACACACATGCATCGCCGGTCGGCAGGACGCGATACCGAAGACACACAATAAATACAACAAAGAGAAGCGTTTGCAGGCCGTGGAGTCTCCCGTGTAAACGGTAGCTCGAAAACTCGGGAGAGCGATTCACCGGTTCCGATAGATCTTGCACGAGCGATCGCCTATCGCGATAGCGAATAGATTCGCCGCTACACCGGCTCTTCAACGTGCGCGAATAGGTTATGTTCGTCGACCGAGAAATAAAAGAACGAGAACTCGAGGACGAAACGTCGTAAAGCCTCCCGTCGGGTTCCTTCGCACGCGATCAACGGTGAATAATTAAATGCAACGAGAGTGTGAAGTTTCACGGACTGCGAATAAATTGCGCTGAGGCGCGAGTGACGAGGCGGCGCTAACGGCGAGCGGGAAAAGACCGTTGCCAAGGTCAGTTTCGCAGTGCGCGACGAGATATAAACAAACCCAGTGTAAATACCTTTGCGACGGTGAACGAAACGTTGTGTGCAAACCCGGTGGAGAGGAGGATTCGAAACTGAAGACTCGCTGCGCTCTCGCTGGAAGGAGACTTTCGTTTATTTACTAACTGCGAGAGAATCTCTCCCGGCTAACGTGCGCTCTTCGCGTACACTGCGCTCTTCGCGTGGCGCTCCCGCGGCCGTTCCGCGAACTGAAACTCTCGGCCGAGTGTAACGAGGAAACTTCAACTTCGCGAGGCTTCTCGACAGCGGACGATGAAAACTAACTGCGACGGTCGTTATGTACCAATAAAATTGTAGATAATTCGTTTGCGTTTTCAGTGCTGTGCGCGATTCAGAGGTGGTTTTTTTTTCTTTCGTCGAGGCGAAATAATAACGTTTCTCGCGGCGGCGTCGGGCGGAAGGTTCGGTCTCGTTGGCTCGTTCGGCGTGAGGCGATACGGCAGCGCGATCGTGACGATCACGAATAACGCCCAATACTATTTGCAGTTATAGTTTTCGAACGAAAGATTGGGAAAAGTAATTTGATTTAAAAAAATTGGTGTCTCAATCGTCGGAAGAGAGTTGCATGGCTACCGGCGACTTTGAAAGCCACCTGTGAGACTCCGAAGCCTCACCGAGGTTTCTCCGACTCTCGTGGTGCTTCCTGCCGGTTCGCTCGCCGACACACCGATGCGTAACGCGATGAGGATGTAACGCGAAGACGATAAACGATATATCGACGATAGAGCAACTCTGTGTGCCTCGTGCTCGAAGAGATAATTGGGAGACGGAGAGTTTGAGTGAAAACAAAAGGTTTACGGCGTTTGGCTTTGGGCAGGAGAGAATAAAAATAGAACATCGCGGCACGAGAGAATCGTGCGGAAAGAATTGGTGCACAGGGATAGATATCTTCTTTGCTCGAGTCGCTCGGATCGTAATCAAGGTAAGATTAGTTGTAATAATTGTATCCAAGCTGTTTTTTCCGCATTCTCGCAACGAGTCTCGTAAGTCGTTTGTATAAATTTAATTTTTGCGAACTTTTTTTTTTTTTTTTTCTTTGAAATATCGCCCCGTGCTCGAAGAGATTATTGCAAGACAGAGTTTTAAAACAAAAGTTTCACGGCGATTATCTTGCTCAGGGGAAAATAAAAAAGAACTTCGAGGCACGTTTAGATTTAATTTTTGCGAATGTTTTCGTTTTTTCGTTAGGTGTCTGTGTTTTATTTATTTGACCCTGTGTTTGAACCGATTATTACAAGATAGAGAGTTTGAGTGTGAACAAAAGGTTTACGGCGATTATCTTGGGCAGAAGAAAATGCAAAAAGAACATCGAGACACGTTTAAATTAAATTTTTGTGAATATCTGTGTTTATTTTAATACGACCTCGCGCTTGAAGAGATTATTGCAAGATAGAGAGTTCGAGAGAAAACAAAAGCTGCACGGCAATTATCTCGGGCAGGGAAACATGAAAATAGAACAAAGGGGCACGAGCGAATCGTGCGGAAAGAATTGGTGCACAAGGAAAGATATCTTCTTTGCTAAAGCCGCTCGGATCGTAATCAAGGTGAGATTAATTATATCCAAACATTTTTTTTCGCCGCAGTCTCGTAAGTCGTTTGTTTAAATTTAAGTTTTGCCAATATCTTCGTTTTCTTCCCTCGTTGGAATATCAAAAACATCCGGCGAGGAGACTTTCAACGACGGAGAGCAGAGATTATTAAACGATGTTTTTTTTCCGAGCCGGCGCTCCCTCGGCAAAGTTCGAAGTTATCTGGCTAGTGGTAATCCGATTTTGAGGATTAAAATTTATAAGAGAGTTAAAAAAAGCATATCTTTTTTTAACGCTTTCCGTTAACCACTTTGATTGCCGCGCGACGTTTTCCACATTGATAAACGGTTATTTCATTTTAACATATCTTCTTTAGTTGTTATAAGACGTTGCTTATCGAAAAATCTGTGACAAGTTTTTTCGTCAAGAATTTTGTTGTCACGTATTTTTAAAGATAGGAAGAAGATTTTTTTTCGAAAGTTTCATAATAGTTTATTCTTTTTGCCCAACGGAAAAGAGACTCGGGCGTCAAAGGGCAAAGACGAAGATTTAATGCAGTAAGGGAAAGTCAGTGAAAGGTCAGAAAACATTTTTTGCTGTTTTAGTTTCCAAGCTTGTGAATTAATATTTTACGATCAACATATTGGCGAAGTCGACTTGTCTGCGAGCATGTCCGGGATTATCGTGCGTTTGCTAAAAGCTCAGCTGGGGACGTGTACGAGGGTTATAGAGCCAACGTGTGTAACGCGTGGGGCCGCGATGTATTAACGTACTGACCCCGACGGATAAGCATCGACGACGATTTGTAACAGGGCCATGCGCTGTTCGCGTCTCGACCTCAATGTGTTTAGCAGTTTGCCCGCTTAGCGCGCTGCTGAATTGCATTAGAATTATTATGTCTCCGTATTTTTTTCTCTCTACTCACCCCGCAGGAATTGTGCAATTTCGTTAAACCCTCGAGTAACGGACGCGTATGTGAAAGATTTGAAATTAAAAATTATTGCACCATTTCATAAAATCCAAATGCCTAATTGATTTGACAATTTCGCAACGCCTTTTGCATTAAATTGCAACCGATCGCAACTCAACCATGTCGGGCCACAACATGTATTTTTTTTTTTAATCGTGAAAGAAGTTTCTGCATTGAAATATGCGAAAAATGTGACTGTTGAAAAATTCAGTTTATCAATTATTACACTCAAATAAAGGAAAAAAAAATCAAGGTACTTCTGGTCGAAAAACTCTCTAGGATTGTAGGATGTAATTGTATCTGTCAATAGTTTTTTTAAATTTTTACATGAACCGTTATTAACATTTTTGAAAATCGCTATTTCGCACAACGTAGCAGATATTATGCCATGCTGGCATCGCGAGACTTTCCGGGTCAATGAAAAAGTGACTCGCCAATCAGTCAGCTCGTAAACCGCAGAGATAATAACATCGATTACAAAGAGACCTTGGCATTGCCATTCCTAATTGCGGATGAAAATGGCCAATTTACAATTTTTCACACTCAAATTTAATAATAATAATAATAGTAATAATTTTTGATCGAAAAATAACTGTTTCACTAGGAATTGTAATGCACCAATCCTAGATGCGAATTAAAATATTCAATTTACAAATGTGTACAAACAAATTAAAAAAAACAATAATAATAATTGAGGAGCATTTTTGTGATTAAAAAATAGCTGTTTCGCGAGGAATGGCAATGCACCATTCCTAGATGCGAATGAAAGTATTCAATTTACAAATTTGGCCGCCCAAATTAAACAAAAATAATAACAATAATAATACTTGCCGAGCAATAATTTTGAGAACAGATGTTTCGCAAAGCTGCAAATACGCTACGCCGGCGCAGAAAACGTTCCGGGGTCAATGAACAAATGACTCTCGAATCAGCAAGCTCGTAAACCGCAGAGATAATAACATTGATTGCGAAGAGACCTTGGCATTACCATTCCCAGAGACGTGAATGAAAATATCGCGAGCGGCGGTAGTCGGGGTCACTCGCGGTCGCGAATCGGTACGTGCATGAGACCGTCGGAGTTTAACGTTCCATACGGCGTGCTGTAACTCTCGTTACGGCGGACTGGATAGAAAGTAAAGTGTGCGAACGAGGCGACGCTAGGTTACAGAGCAATGGACCGTCGCGAGTGAGGGAACAGCCGCGTGGAAACTTCATCGGATGATGTACAGCCCGTGGTTGGTAGTAGCGGAGGAGAAAGGAAGTTTGGACGGACGCCGACGAGCGAAGTACTGAACATGTACACGTAATACTGCTGAATGGGACGCAACAAAAGTACAGCGCGGAGGCATGTAATTTCCCAGGAGCGTCGAGGCGAACGCGGGTTTCCTGCTAACTAGAGGGACTAGGAGGACAACGAGGAGGACTATCGTACGAACAAACAGACAGCAGCCACGAAGCGGCGATATAGGCTACGAGAGTGCACAGTGCACATCCCGGGGAGTTCGCTCCTGGTGGCTCATCGGGAGAAAATTATTGCGAGAGAAGCAAAGATAGACAACACGGTAGGGTGGTCGTCCCTTAATTGAAATGTTTTGGATTTTCTTGGGTGTAGCGCGTATTATCGTGATATCAAATAAAAATGCGACGTGCGAAGGGGCCGCGATATTAACGCGAGTTTAGAGGTCGCGACCGGCTATTTAAAAAATTTTAAACTTCGGAACATCTGAATTCAAAGTCAAAATGGAATATTTTAGATTTTCGATCTTTAGAGCTCGCTACCGAGGTTTAAAAAACAAAGTTTTCGACAAATATAGCTAATAATTTTTTTAAAGTTGTGGAAAGTGAAAATCCGCCGCGGAAAAATAACCGAATTTTTTATCTGAAAAGATACGTTTGTTGTAGCAAAAGGGAGTCGACAAATTTCTGCAGTGCATATTAAAAAATAGTAAAATATTTCTATAGACGAACGGACGAAAGATTTCATTTACCTAATTCAATTCAATCGTGCGTATCATCTTTTCCATCCTTTCTGTAAGAAGTTTCGTTAAAAATGGTTTTTTGACCTAAAAAAAATGAAAACAGAGCTTCCTCCATTAGTCAGCGAAAGAGTCCGATTTGTCCCGTCCGCTCCTGTACGGGAGATGAATCGAATGTTTGATTAATTGGTCCGTCTCTATTATCACTGGCTCGACGATAACCAACTAAACGTCGAAAATATAAAATCGACGATGAAAATTAAATACCTGAGTGAAACGGAGACAAAGGCCTGACGGCGATCG
Organism: Amblyteles armatorius; assembly: GCA_933228735.2. Classification (NCBI taxonomy): domain Eukaryota; kingdom Metazoa; phylum Arthropoda; class Insecta; order Hymenoptera; family Ichneumonidae; genus Amblyteles; species Amblyteles armatorius. The sequence goes on along the minus strand of OW121695.1, from coordinate 9,263,902 downwards.
TGCGCGCCGGGTTGTTCGCAGAGAGCTCTTTGGCACGAAAAGGATTGGCCCGCGGTGGTACGAGAAGATTAATTAAAAGTGTGACAACTCGTCTGTGAATCGAGACTCGTCGGTGAGTCGGATTTTGGTTGCTGTGGGCGCCGGTATCGTCGATGTTACGAGGACAGAGATCGATTGGCCCGAGCAGCGCGAACGTCCACGGCTCTATTCAGGAGCAAGCCCTCGTTGCCGTTAAACGCGAAATTCGCGAGACGAGAGACGAATCGACGAAACGTTGAAAATCGACGAATGGAACAGCCGAGCAAGCACGCGGCATCGCGGATCCCCCGAGTATCCGCACGCTCGTTCGGAGTCGCCCATTTCCGTCTGCATTAGAGGCTCCACGACATTGACAGTCTCCCGGAGAGTCAAGAATGGGCGGGCCAGAAGAAGCCCGTGTGATGCTCTTTCGCCGGTCGCATCAAGACTGCTCGACGGATTTAGACGACATCTGGTCCGGTCCGTTTTCTGCCGGACGAGATAACCGACGGATCTCTCTCGGACTTCGCGAGATTCGCAAATATCCTTGGTCGCGTCGCTCGGTCTTGCTGCTCGTCTCACGGTTTTCCCATCGTTCACGTCTACTTCTTCATCGTCTTCGTCGTCGTTTTCTTCTTCCACCTCTTCATTGGCTCTTTGTCCGTCTTTAACAATATAAACGCGTCTCCGCTTGACGCTGGACCACCGCGTCTCCGCTTGACACTGGACCACCACGTCTACTTTCTTTACGTTATTTCGTCCGTCGCCCGTCGGCTCAGGGTTTTCCTGTAGGTTCCGTGAAAGGAAAAAATACGTCTGGGAATTGCGGCTTATGATCAGCATTCCGATAGGAATTTTTTTTTGAGATTCCCCGAAATGGGTGGCGTTGTAAGGAGAACTGTACGTCAAATGTCTGGAATCCGAATCAGGATCCAGTTTGGAATCCAACTTAGGATGCAGTCTGGACTTTAACTTAAGATTCAGTCTATAATCAAACTTAAGATGCCGTCAGGAATCCAACTTAGGATCTAGGCTGGAATCCACCTTAGGAAGCAGCGTGGATTTCCATTTAGGATGGAATTTGGATTGCGACTTAAGATCCAGTCTCGAATCCAACTTACCATCCAACCTGGAATCCAACGTACGATCCAGTCTGGGGTCCAACTTAGGATCCACTCTGGAATTCAATTAGCGACCGTCATATTTCACCTCAATAATCTGATCGGATATGCGACTAGAACTCGAGCAGGGCCTAGGAGGTTTTGTCAGCATCCAGCCGGGTGCGTCCCAAAAGGTCTGCACAGGCGTTCGACGAGCTCCAAATTTTACTCAAACACCCGACTCTCCGCTTGTCCCATGTTAAATCGATGAAAAATTCGGATCTCTCCGTCGGCGAGGAGGTTGGAAGGACGGAGAAACTGGATACAACGACATAGCTCTAGCAACTCCTCAACTCCTCAAGAGTCTGGGTCATGTAGCGACGTCGAGGACTTTGTCGACGACCCGGTTGGGGATTCTCGCGACAGTAAACTTCTCCCGCAGGTTCTCCAGGGCAATCATCCTCACGGATATGCTGCCTCGCTCAGACTTCTCAGTTTGCATCTCTCTACCCATCTTGCTCCTTGCTGTTTATCTTTTTCCCTCTTTAGTCTCCCGTCCTCAACGTTTCTTCTTCACGGTCCTTACGCACGTTGAACGAGAGGATGATGAAAAATTTGCCCCACGGGTAACGCGATGAAAGGGTCCGATCTCTCACAACGATCAACTGTTAGCCACTGTTTGTGGATTCTACATTGTACAACTGCGCAAGTGTATGTTCATTAAGCTCGGGGTGGATCAATAGCGTACATTTTGGAGCGTTTCATCGTGCCTTGAAAACTTTTCGTGCCGGCCCGTTTTCGTGACCCTATCAGGGTTTGACCTATCGCTCGAAAATTTCTACAAGGAATTGTATCCATTTCACCCGATAACGAGTGTAGTTTTTTCGTTTTACTCTTACCCCTCTGGCAGTATTCATCTGTTCCATTATTGATAGGATGTTCCCTTTCTGTAGATACTATACGGGGAGTATAATAAATGTTTCTTCTTCACAAGTTCGTGTGTTCCGCGATCGGTCATATTCGCTCTTGCCTAGTTCTTTTCTACCTCGCTCGATCATGTCGCATACCTTTCTCGCACTCCGCGGCAAACATCTATCTTTCCATTTCGTCATCACTCCCTATTTCGGTTCTTTCCTCCCGGCTACTCACCGGCTTTCCGATAAAGTACATACGTTCTTCTCGCTCGAATTCCCTCGTAGCGTTTTTAATCCACTTTGGTTGCTCTGCGCTTATCCTGCGCGAGCATCTCTCGCTCATCCTTTTCTCCTGGTCTATCCCACCCGCGTTCATGTTGCACGGCTGATTTTTTAATTTAAATTCTTTCAGTAAACGACTCGCCCTCTCTCTCTCTCTCTCTCTCTCTCTCTCTCTCTCTCTCTCTCTCTCTCTCTCTCTGTTTCATCCGTAGCTGAAGCCCCAACGTTTGCACCTGGCGCAGAGCCGATGTGCACCACGTATTCCCGGTATGAGCCACGGTCATGTTATATAGACCCGATCCACCTTCGTGTCGTTCACCACCTGAAAAATTTATCGGACGTTTTTCGCTTCCCTTGTTTTTTTATTATTTTGTTCACCGTTCGCCCTACCCCCACCCCCTCCTGCCCACTGCCGCGAGCGTGCCTTTCCCACACCAGCCTCACACGCGTGAGTAAATACCTAACATTCAGAACTCGCAAAATGGTTTATCCCAGCATCCCGCAGAGTGTACCCCATATCACAGATGGATGATTTTTTCCGTTTAGTTTGAAGTTCAAAGACATTGCTGGATAACTTTTTTTTTTTTTTTAACGTACGGCCATGGCCATTGCCATTGCCATTGCCTAATATCTCTCCAGACTTATACGGAGCTAGAGAGGGAATTCGAGTGGTGAGTAGAGGACGGGGATAAACATAAGGAAGTCATCCTGGTCGTAGGATATCGAGGATATCTCGGAGGATCGCCAGAGAGACCCAAACAGAGAAATAAACAGACATATATAGATAGATTTCCCGCGGGTGGTCTCGTTTTCCATGATTTTGTGCTGCTAAACCGCCAGAGAGAGAGAGAGATGAAGAGAAGGAAGTAACGTTGCGGCGGAAGCGGAGCGAAGGAACGAGGGAGGACGATCTCAATATCCTCGGGGGAACGTCGAGGGTGTATCCCGGGATCCGATGTCGGAAAGATCTACCCACGGGGAGAGCGTGAGAAACGGCCGGAACGAATTCGCACGGTGAGAACCCCGGATAGCTGAGGCTTGCAACTGTAAATGGAAACGCGAAAGCTTGCAAACATCCCTCCGAAGATCCTTGCTCTCCCCCCTCCCCCCGTCCTCTTCACCTCGACCATCGCCTATATATATATATACGCTCGTTGACTAGCTGGATACTTCCTTTCACTGTTCCACGAGGGAAATAGGTGGAAAGTTTGCGGTCGCCGAAAATTATTTCAGTACCACGTAAGACGATGTTTGTTTTTCGCGCTGAACAGGAATCCGACATCAGTTTTCGCCTCGATGTCTAGTAAATATGACCGTATCGCTTGAGAGATATTACCATAGTCCATAGTAGCAGGGAACTAGGGCGCCACCTACGGTACGAAGTACCGGATTTATAAGAATTTTTCGTAGATATTATGGTGAAAATTCTTGGGTAATCTGAGATTTTCCGTTCGATGATAAAAGTTCGGATAGCGTTTCGTGAATGGTCAACTCAATCTGTGTTATCGGTTAATTGGGCAATTGCGAACTCTCGATTCATAGCTTTCAGAGCGTCGCCATATTTGTCGCTGTTCAATCATGCTAATGCGCCCCGAGCGCAGACAGAGACAACTAAATGCACATCTAATTATACCATTATTGAAACTCGTAATGTACGAGTGAATTTTAAGCGACGAATGAATTTCTCCAGCTGCTATCCTCTACGTTTGCAACATAAATATGACTGTCGATCCGCGTGTACCATCGACGCAAGGTAAATTTGTGTATGTTAATGTGTTAGATTGATCGAGCCCGGGTCGCTATCGGTAACTCGCAGCGGGTACTCAACAGCGAAGCGTCGGAACACACACGCTCCGTTCGATACCCGGATAACGACCGCCTGTGCGTTTTAATACGAAGCTACGCGCGCGGTCGCGTGTGTGCCCAATGTTGCATCAGTCCACACGAAATAGGGAATTTGATTCGCCGGTCCGCGGATTAAGGCGTTATTCCATTGTAACCGACATCAAAACTGGGTACATTTCGGGAATTAGCTTTGGTAAAAAGACAAAGGCGAGAATGTTATTTTTTTCGATATAGATCTACATAATACCTTAAAGAGCGAGATGACAAAATTTTATTTAAAAATATAATTTATTATCCCCGTTATGAAAGTTATCGTCCATGTGGCTCATCCGAAGAAATTACAATATGCCCACTAAGTACACTGTACCGGTAACGGCGAACCAAGCTTTTTTCCCTGCAAAGAAAATTTTGGATTTAATTTTTTATTGTGAAAAAAATAAAAACATTTTTTAATTTTTTTTTTTCGTGGTGTCCCCTAGCGAGGCTGCTTTACCCGTACTTCTGCACTTGCAACTACTCGTTTATTCAGTACATTTTGTTAAAGTAATTTTCATAATTTCTTTGAATCCTAAATTGAGTGGTAAAGAACCTTGTATTTCCACTGATTTGCTTTACTATCAGGGGACATACACTGTCAGCGTCATTCCACGGTCGGATGTTGTGCAAAAGGTACCCCCCGGTACGGTTTTAGCATACTATATGCGGAATGACAGAATCTAGGCACGGCGCACAGGCTATAGTGCCGTCTTGTCGCAGCTTTGCATGCTATGGCACTTATGCAGGCGCCACTGCATAGAACATAAATAGTATTGAGCTTGTTGCAGCTTTTCTACCTTCGCGGCTAGGGACGATTTTATTCAAGACGCTCGAGTCGTACACGTTTTTCAGCGATTCTCTTCGTAGTCGCTCAAAAATTCACCAGACACTTGCCGACTCGTCGACAGCGACTCGAGGTCGTTGGAGAAAATCACGGGTGGAGAAATTATTTTGCCATTTTTAAAAATGTGACTTCATAGATGAGATTGGGCGAATAACTGATTCCTTGGTGCTGGAGCGCTCACCGTGTGTGCACCTTTAGTCACACTTTTTCGTTACTGACTGCATATGAGATACACTCCAGATTAAAAATATTCCCTGTCACGTCACTTCCGGTTTCAAAATCGAATTTTTACACCGAACCTGACGTCGTCCAATTAACCAACCAATCAATTGCTTGACCCAACCAATCAATAGATTGGCCCAACCAATGAATAGATTGGCCCAACCAATCAATTGATTGGCCCAACAAAACCAATCGCCTGGAGTCAATTACCACAAGACCCCAAACTACCCAGTCGTTTGGGGTCGCTGATGATTGTGCTCCGTGTAAGGTTTACCCTCAGGTGATCGACACTCGCCCAGGCTCCCTCACTGCTGCTCGACAATCCCGTGGGAGAGTTCGAGAAATCAAAAATGGAAAAAATCGTCCGATAATCATAAAGGGTATAGATAAAAAGGACGCAAAGTAAAATAAAGAAAGACCGAGGAATTGGTAATGAGAAAGAAGCAAAAAGAAGAAAAAAAAACGGTAGTCGGTTCTCTTCGGCTGCGTAGCTTTCTCATTATCGCGATTGTTTCGCGGTGTTCACCGGCCTACAATGGACGACACACTTTTCGTTTGCGTAGTTGTTCAAGGCAGCTATATATGGACGATAGTCATGAGCTTTTTGCGAGAGTTCTCTCTTCCCCGTTCCGCCCTTCGTGTCCATTGTAACGGCTGGCACTCGCAGAAAAAAAAAAAAAAAAAGAAACGATGCTACAAAGCTGAAACACAAGAGTACACGTCCGTCTGTTCGGGAACTTGTTCGTCGGTCGTTGTAGCGCACGCTGCACTGCGTACTCTCGATACTCAAACTTTTCTAGCGCTGTCACCCGAAACTTTAGATCTTTCGCAATCACGGACCAACTCAAAGCACCGAATCTGGTGCACATTTTTTTTCGACCATAAATTCTTCCTTACTCGCTGATTATACATTTTTATACAACAAACTCCTGGTTTTTTATATACGACGCTCTGGCTAGGGGCTGGAATCCGCGCGTACTTTGACAAATTTCCACACGAAAAGATGTTCGTATTAAAAGCGTTTTCAGTGCCGTAAAATGGATTCCATTACCACGCGTTAAGCGGCGGAACTTTCTTGACAGATTTCAATTCGAAAATCTCGTACCCATTTTTTTTGTACCCCAAATTCTTCGTTACTCGCTGAATACACTTTTTTACATAAGAAACTAGCGGTTTCCCATAATTAATTTTTTTTTAATCTATCAGTTTCCTGTTAACTATTTTTTTTATTAGTAATTTCTTATAAACAATTTCTTTCGACTAGTGATTTCCTATACAATTTTTTTTTTAACTAGCAGTTTTCCATACACTATTTTTCTTAAACTGGCAGTTTCCTATGTATGACACTCTGGCTATATTATTGGCTAGACTCCAGGCGTGCTTTGACAAATTTCCACACGTGAAGATGTTCGTGTTCGAACCGTTTTCAGTGCCGCGAAGTTTACCCCATTGCCACGCGAAAATCGGCAGAGATTCCATGATAGATTTCACTTCGCGTGGCTCAGGAATCGCGCCTACGACCTTCCTCGCACTTATTTCTTCTTTCACCTCGTCGCGCCCTCTTTTCATTTCTATCTCCAACCGCACCCCTTCCGTTCACACAGTGACGTAGAAATTTCGTCATACTGCGGGAGTTTCTCTCTCCGCGCTGTTGAAGATAAAACCGAACTCGCGAAATTAATATTCTCTCGGGCGTCGGACGCGCTTCCGTCGGAACTAAAATTGTATAGGGAGGAGTCGCGAAATAAAAAAATAAACGATAAACTCGAGAACGGTAGGCGGGGTCGACGTATCGTCGGGATGTTTTTATCACAAAATAACGATAGGAAAAAAAAGATACGAAAAAAGTAACAAAAAACAGAGTTTATTTCATCAAACATTCTGTTTGCGAAAACGAAATTTATGTTTCGCTGTGTGCCACGGCATTCGCGGTTCTTTCGACCATATTATGCATACTGTATTTTTTATAATAAAAAAATACGAACCGTCCGATCACTTACCCGTATCAATGTGTAAAAAAAAAAAAACAAACAATAGAGGGTTCAAAAACCAATTCCAGACATTTATATTGTAATTTCGAGCGATCGTTACCATCCAATACAGATACGAATATATACCGAAACAAAAATTGATGTTACCGAATATTATTTGGATACCACGTGTGCCGATGACAATAATTATTGCCATGTGGGAATATAATTATTGCAATCGATAATATGCGTTTTTACCGGAGACAGAGTTTAATCTGTATAGACCGAAGTCTTCATAGATATGAAGACTTCGGTCTATACAGATTAAACTCTGAAGTCTACAATCCATCGTACATATCTCGTCCCAAAGTCGAATGAACTCAAATAGACAAGTCTCAGGATCGGGAGTGACGTTCGAGATCCGCATTGTGCATCCACAGTCCTCCCACCCGGTGAACTTTCGATACACACCCATAGTGGGTCTACCGCAAGCCAGCGGTAGACCGAGATTTTTACACGTGTCGCTGAAACTTAATTTATAAATATAAATATAAATGTAAATATACACGGAAAAGCGCGTCAGTTGCACGGAAAGGCCTCGAAGAATCCGCGGGCAAAATAGTGGATATACAAAAAGGTGGGTGGTAGAAATCGAGTGAGGATTTAGCCCGAGAACGTGAGTTTGCCGCGAGGGGTTGGTTCGTTGTTGCGGGTTTTCAATAGAAAATGAAGCGAAGCGTGTACCATCGGGGATGAGCAACCGCTGCCGCTGTAGGTGTAAAAAAACGAAGGGAAGAACGCCGCGCGGAGCCTCGGAAGGGGCTGCCCGGAGGGAGGATAATGCGGCGGACGGGCCGAGGAGGCGAAGAGAGGAGGAAGGAAAAATAAATGAAGAGGAAGGAGGACGGTGAGAATCCGTACAACGGGGATCTCCAGGATATAAGGGATGAGGCCCTCGGCGGTCTCGAGAACGTTTCGTGACACAATGGGGTCGGTTTACCGCATTTACCTCGCCTCTTTATTTTCTCGCCTATACCGCCCTCCCCAATCCTCGTGCACTCGCAGCCTTCCTCCGATTCTCCTCCTTACTTTCCTTCTCAATCTTTCGCTCGCTCGCTGCCTGGCCATTTTGCCCCGCGCCTCCTCTCCAACGACGGTTCCGCGACGCTCATCCTCTCAACGAAGCGTCGAGCAGCTTCGCGGCCATTCTTCGCCGAGCCATACGAGTGGGGCTCAATCTTCGCTCTTCTCTCATAGTCCCGCATTTACGAGTGCGCCTCGACGCGAGTTGCGCGAACTGAAAGAGCGACCGAAGGTAAATGCCTGTGGTCGACGCCGATTTGGTCGGTGGTTTGGCTGGGGTGGAGCGCGGACTGTCGACGCCTATCGCGGTTGCGTTAGAGACATTAAGATGGTTCTTTTTTTAGTGCAAAAAATGCGCCAGAGTTAGAACTGAAGATTCGTGCCGGGGAGGTTCGAATAAGTATTCGGTTGGTCGAACAAAATATCTTCGACGACTCAAAAATATTTTGGTCAAATAATTGTGAAAACTTCAATCTTTTAGCTGTACCGACAAAACAGTTATTTGAACGTCGCTGAATCTTTAGTTGATTCGATCAGACTTTTTTTTATCGGTGTGGCCGGCGACCGTGAAGACCTCAATAAGTCCATTAAAACTCGAATCTGTAGAATATCTTCTTTTTTTTTTACATCGTTAACGAGTTTCCGAACACGCCGCTCCATCCTCCTCGAACCCGTCGAAAACGTTGACGACCGAAAGATAACTGTTATAAATTCGTTGATAAAATTGAATTTTCGCTGAAAGAGGGACCGACCGGTCGCTAACTACGCCGAGGTTTCGGTCGATGCGCAAAGTTCTCCAACATGTGACGGGAAAAGCATAGTAAAGCCTCATGAGGACGGGGAGAACTTCTATTTCTGATGCCGGAACCGTTAACGCCATCGTCCACCGGGAGCTCGAACGTGTCGCGGCTCAAAGCCGAACGGCCCGGCCTCGTCGCGTTTCTCTCCTCTCAGGGAATACGATATATATATATATATATATATGTATTCCGCGCTTGGTTTACACGAGACCGCGTTACGACATAATTGAATCATCGGAAACATTGGCCCGGGCTACGTTGGCTTTCGCCGTTTTACGACGCTCCGAGAGACGGCGATACATCGTTGCAAAATCATTGTGTCTAACGACGAATTATTGCGAGCCGGTTAACTGCAAGCAGGAATGGAATATGCAGCGTGGTAACCGGTGAACGGTGCGGGACACTTTGCCATCGGACACGCCTCGTTCTCCGTCGGGGAAAGGGAAGAGAAATTCCGTTCCCACGCGATACACGTTTTTTTTTTTGCTCCGACCGGCGCTTTCGATCATGTCCAAATATCGCGAACTCTCGGGCATTAAACTTCTTTAGTATCCGCGCGATAAGAGCCAATGGAAAGTCTCGCGCTCGAATGGGTAGTTAAGTATCAGTGAGCACGTTGCAACTGTCTTTGCACTGAATGCGAAGGTGCATAAGGGCGTCTTAAATAGTGGCACGTGGATGGAATTACCGCATAAATATGCCCACGTCGGTTGTCGAGGCATTTCTGTACTATCGATCGAGGAGCAAAGATTTGCGGAGTTCATTGAAGTGGAGTTGGCTAATCGATCGCCTATTCGCTATTCAGCAAACCGATAAAAAAGGAAAAGAACACTTATAGATAAAAATTATGAGAATTAGATTCGCACGGTGTTCCTTCATTTTTATCGTCGTTGACGAAGTCTCTCTGTGGAAAAGTTAGTTGACCAAAGTTGGCGGTTCTGACAGGAAGCTTTGCGAACGACGATGAAGAAATTTGCGAGCGATGTACGATTTTTATATGCATGATATTCTTCGTTGAATCCGTAGCGAGCTCAACATCGGAGCTTTCGTCTCGGACAAAAGTGGAAAATGTCGGCGGCTATAAAAATGTCGACCAGCATGTTCTACTCTTGGAGGTAAATTCCACTCCATATCCGTCATGTGTTTTCATATCCGGAAACACGCTTTATTAAAACCTGGCAATGAAATATTTGTAGGATCTTTTCTCACGAACATCGCGCGGGGTGGTCCGTCATATTAACTTTTTTCGCATACTTGGTAATATGGATTACGGAGTCCCGATTAATAACGAACCTTCAGACACTGAGAATTGAATTAAATTCCAAACTAAAGTTCCTCCAGAACTAAAGTTCCTTCAGAAGTTTTTATGGAAATGACATCAATTTCACTATCTTGACACATCGGTCCATATTCACCAACTTTACCCTAATCATACTGAAAAAAAATTACATAAAAAGATAAGAATACAGAATTTTTAGTAGAAAAGATAATTCCCACGGGGAATGTCTGCATTTTATAGTTTTTATCTCGCTTCTGGGGATCTGAGTAGACATCTGACTAGACATGTGACTGGATATAGGACTGGATGTCCGACTGGAAATCCGACTAGATATCTAGCCCGACTTGCAAGTAGGGAGTCCAGTAAGAATCCAGCTGGATCCCTACCCAAATTTCTGCACGGGTAGGAAATCCAACCCTTTCTCTCAGTGTATTTTTCCGGGAAAGAAATTTCCCTTCCTGATCTTCCTAAGCCGGTCGAGGTGCAACGTCAAAATTGTTACAGCGACGAGTCAACGCAGTTGCAGGTGCAGAAACGGTGATAAAGAGTGACGAAAATTAATTCTCGTGACGTGTGTCGGCGTTGCTTGAGCGCGTAACTCGGTAAATTAGATGCCAACCTCGAGTCGGGATAGGCGACGAAAGCGGGAAAAACGAAGTGTACGCCGAAGAAGGGCGTCGTGGGAGTGCGCAGAGAAAAATAGGAGAAAAAAAAATGGAATCTGCAGTTACGAGACTCGAGCGAACGCGAGCGGTCCCAGGTTTGTTCGACGGTGTGGGTCCGGACTCGCTGAGCGTGCGTCACGTGCACCACTCTCGTAAGATCTCGCGGTAGAATCATGCAAGCGAATTTCTCGAGTGCTCGACTCCAGCCGAGGAGAGTAGCGCGTAAACCCCTCTAAATGTAGGTTACTCCGCACGTGGGGCGACCTTTACCGGTGACGAAAAAAGTTGTTTTTTTTTCTCTCCGACAAACGTTACACGTGTCGTCGTCGAACAGATTTTATTGAATTATTCCCGCGGAGTTTTTTCCGCGCAAATTCTGTCCAATGGAAATTGAGATAATTTCATAAGTAAAAGTGCGCATCTGGCAAATATATGGGAGAGAAAATATATAGAGATAGACTGTAAAAATTAATTGTAAATTTAATGTACCGGACTGAAAGTTTTTTCGAAATTAAATATACCAGTTTTTGTATAAAAACTTCCAGCCCGGAACATTAAACTTCGTACGATTTTTTTGACAGTGTGCGTGAAAACGACAAATTTAATACGCTTGTATTATATTTTGAGGATACATATAATTTTCGACGAGATATAATAGTACGATGTACCGATTTCTGTAAGGCCAGCGTTGCTATAGTTTCTATAATTGGCGAATGTAGGCTAAACACGATCGACGCTCCGGCGCAAGCCGATCGACCAGTTTCGAGCTGATACTGTGGGCGAACTGGATTGAACTCACGTTCGGTCACGGCTGCCTGGCTTCGGCGAATGGGTTAGCGAGCTGCTCCCGTCTCTAGCCGATAATACGATATGCGCGGTATAACCGATAAGTGCGCGACTCGCCCCGACGGGCCGACCGGGAGCGATTAAACCGGAAGGCTTAATGGACCTTTTTTTTTCTTCTTTCTCTCGATGCTCCTCTACCGCCGCTTCTCTATCGTTTTATCTTTGAAATTGATTTTAACGGTGGTAGACACCTTTCGCCGTCTACCGAAGCTTCGGGGAGGTTTACGAAGATGTTATTACGTGGCCATAACGCTTTGGTGCGTCGTATACGTAGAGTGCTTATCCACAGTCTCGGCGTATTAACGATATAGCATTGGTAGTTTCACGATGCGATCGATACGAAGCTGACGTACAACACATTTCGCCAACGCGTTTCTACTTTGTTTTTCATCTTTTTGCCTCCTCATAGAGGATCCTGTTTTCGTGCAAAAAAAAAATATCGCGATTTTAATATCAGCGTACTAGAAATGGTCGAAAACATCGAGAAATGCGATTTAAATTTTGTGGGATTTTGAATTTCGAATTAAAAAAAAAAAACTTTTACGTCTGACACGCGTTTCTGAATCAAATATCATGCGAAGAGTAAAATGAGTTACATTTTTGTAATCAGCGGTGAATAATAGATTAAAACATTGCCTTAAAACGACGAAATACGCAAATTTCAGTTTTGCGATTTCCTATAATAAATACCGGTTTTAATTTTTCCTATACTTAGTTTTCTCATAATGGACCTTTAATTATGTTTTGTGCAAATGGTATTTTAATTACAGCTTCCTCTATGAGGAAGCCAAAATCGAACAACGAAATTTATCATTGACGTAGTAATTGTGCAGATCACTTTGCACGTTTTTTTTTTTCTCTCCGTTGTCAATAATGTTATTCGGGAAAACTAATTTGTCGATCAATTTTTTTAATGGTGTACCTTCCGTTTTCCGCTTCGAAAAAAGGCGTCGCATATCAAAAAAGTTTGCGTATCGAAATTGCATGAATCGGAAAGGTTCGTTATCGGGGGTTCTTTACATTCGAGCATTCGCCGCTCTATGCACGCCGTTCTGTGTATTATTTCGTTGTTACAGGCCACGTTTTCCACCATTTTTTTTTTCATTCGTTAAAAAGCGATCGGAAACCATGATGGTGGTTAATGCCTTCAGGCGTGGAATTTCGATTTTATTGACTGTAACGTTTTACCTGCCGAGAATGAACGCGCGAATCGCGGCGTAAAGATTAGTTTCGATTAAATCGATTTGCGGAGGGGAGAGCGAGTGAATAAAGGGGCGGTTGGGCAGAATTAAAATTGCCGGCCGCGTCGAAGCCGAGCTTTGTGTTCGCGAAACAATTCGAACCAACAAAATTGGAAAATTCCACCTATCCGGACAGAATAACGGTTAAAAGGACAACGGAAAAAAAAATCGTGAAAGTTACAAATCCGTACGTCGCTTTCCCGGCATTTTTTTCCCCGCACGAGTCATCCGTAAGAAATCGTTTGAAAACGATTTCTCTCATAATCTCGATTTTTTTTAACATCTTTTTTCAGGAAAACAACATTGTATCTTAGGGGCAGAAACACGACGGGTGGTCCGAGGTTTTGAAATTAAAAAAAGGGGGAGCGACAACGAAATGTATAAATAAATAATTAAATAAACGACGAAGTGAAAATTAAAATTCATTTGGCTATTGATGCGGGCAGTTGCAGTCGAGCGCCAAACCGCGCGGCCCAGTCGGAAACGAGTTTCATTAATTCTTATGGTTGCCTAATTGGATTGCACTCGAATTGATTGGCTCAATTACAGAGTCAAATCCGTGAGGTATTTCTGCTGGCGGAAACGTTCATATTTACCCATTGGAAGCGACGGAGAGAAGGAGGTAGAGCGTTTTTCTGCATTTTTTTTTTTTCGCATTATGTATGCGAAAAAAAACTTGTGGAAGATACAAGGATGAGGCCGAGAGCCACGTTAAAGAGAGAATATATCGCGCGGCTTAAGCCAGAAAAGCGTATTTTATATGCTCGTACACAGAAAATACGTTTTTCCGATTTCAGTCACGCTGTATGGAGACGGATTTGCGAGAGTGTCGGATGCAAAGTGGTGAAAAAAGAGGAGGAAGGGGAATTCACGATTTTGTGGATTAGAGGGCGAACGGAGAATCCGCCGAATCGAGAGGTCGAAAGTCAAGCGGCTTATGCGACGTACGTAGACTTTTGCATTCATACCTTACCTTCGCACTTGGAGGGGCGATTTTAAATCCTGCACGCCGATTTACCATTCTTTTCCTCGACGATCTCTGCGCGGAGGTTGTTTCTTTAATATTTCTTGCTTTATCGGATAATGGTAATTATTCCGTGCGATAATTTGTGTGACTTATGTGGCGGGTTAATCAGCTATTGTTTTTATCGGTAACATTGACCCTGCCGAAGGATCGATAAAAAAAAACGTCGCTTTCGTTGCGATAAATTTAGGATTAATTCAACGGTACTTAGCAGCATTGGCTCGGAACAATTATTTGTTATTATGGTAATGGCAGTTATGTATGGTAATGGGCAATAAAATATACACTTTTTTACTACCGATCGAAGATCGAATTATTTTGCAAATCACATATATATATTTTTACTTTGGTACTAGAGATCGGCACAGGTAATTTTATTTTAGCAGAATTTTTTGAAAAATTCTGTTTCCGATTTTCCGCGTACGACAATGAAACGCGATATTGGTTGACTATTTCAAAAAGTAATTCCAGAAAAAGTCAGCCATCCGATCGCGTCGAGAAACATTATTTAAAAAAAATAAAGGTACCGAACTAAATAAACTCGAGTGCAAAAGTTCGCGAGAACAAACCGCGAAGACGGGTGACATAAATAATATAATAATGAAAAAAGTAAGCTGTCCCGATCGCGTCGAGAAACATTATAAAAAAAAATAAAAGTACCGAACTAAGTAAACTCGAGTGCAAAAGTTCGCGAGAACAAACCGCGAAGACGGGGGACAACGGGGCGAAATCGAATGTGAGCTAATTTTGCTGCAACACGCCAATCTCGCGGAAGCTGCGGAGAGCCCCTCACTCTGCAACTATAAATTTTCATCGAGTTTTGTTTGGTTACTCCCTTCGCAAAGGGAATCGGGCTTTTAGGCTGTTAGGAACGTGCATGCGGTCTGGTGCTAAATAGTTTCTCGACTCCAATTCCCGTTAAACCTCCGCTCTTCCTCCCCGTCTCTCGGCTTCTCTCTTCGCTATCACTATGCGAGCTTTGCCCGACGAGCTTCCATGCGAGCTT
Source organism: Amblyteles armatorius (assembly GCA_933228735.2). Classification (NCBI taxonomy): domain Eukaryota; kingdom Metazoa; phylum Arthropoda; class Insecta; order Hymenoptera; family Ichneumonidae; genus Amblyteles; species Amblyteles armatorius. The sequence continues at coordinate 9,248,727 of OW121695.1, read as the reverse complement.
TGTATTCCTTCAATTTCCTTCTCTCTCCCTCTCCGCCCCCCCATGCATCTCCCCCGCGCTCTTTGGTTGTTCAGTAGCACCGTACTACGTGTTGTTTGCTCGAGCCGAATACGAAAGCTCAAATGCCAGGCCGCAAACCGACGCGTCGTTTGTGAGTCTGATTTAACATCAATATATCCGATTGAGGTGTCGCTTCTAGAGTGGGGCAAAATGGTATCGAGTCCTCCGTGTGACACGAGCCTTTTTCCTCTGTTCGACGAAAAATTGGCAAAAAAAGAATTGCACAAAATTGCAATCCGCGTCCTCCACTTCAGGTAAGAATTCCAACCGTCCCGTGAAAAATGGTTGCGAATGTCCATTTGTGTGCAAATAGTCCGTTCGCCCCCCGTTACGAGCGAGGGAGGAAAAATCTCCCGATCCTCCATTTCAAACGCGACTTCGGGTTCGGTGAAAAAACGCTCGAAACATCCAGGTGGGATTCTGCCATAACTGGAGAAACGGCACATCGCTCGCTCCCCAATGCCCACTTTAATTTCTAATTTTTATAATCAAATTCTTCGCATCGACTTTTGCTCGATCCTGCAACGAGACATCCTAGGATCCACAAACTTTTTGCATATATTTTCGTGACTTACGTTCCGGCACTTCTTTGCTGAGCGACGCACGTATTTTATCGCGACACGCTATTCCTTTTATTCCCCCCTCCTGCGACGCGTCCTTTTTTCGTCCAGCTTCCCTTTTACTTTCCCAGACGCCGAAGATCTGATTTCAAGAGATGTGTCTCATACGCGAAGCATGACGGAAGCTTTGAAATATGTCCAGGAAGGCGGAGGAGCGGAGGACCGCGGGGACAGCGAAAGCTCGGGGTGAAGCGAGCTTTGGAAGGTTACCAAGGAGGTCGGCGGGGCGCTCTCCGCTTCTCCGTCTGCGTCGGGGAGCGAAACGACCAGCGCCGGCGGCGCCTCGGCCGCTAACCCCATTTAATAATGACCGTTCAAGCACATTTCCCGAAGAAACAAGGGGAAGCGAGAAGGACGAAGGAAAAGCGCGCATAAAAAAAAAAAAAAAAAGAAAATCCATACACGAATCTCGCAGATCTCCCAACGTTTCTCGGGCGTTGCCGAACGGAACGGTAAAAATAAAAGGTTCGCTAAACTTTTCCAAGAGACCGTAAGGGAGAAAGAGAGAAAGTGAATCCTGAACAACAAAAAAAAGTTACGAGAGTCGGCGAGGTCGCAAGGTAGTTTATACGAGTGCCGGAGGGTTGTTACCGCAGGCTCGTCCGTGTACCTTATGCTTGACTGGTGCCACTCGAAGTATCGTCGGGCTTCGCTCCCGCACTATCTGCGACTACCACACGTACACAAATATTGCGTGTATATGTATATATCTCAACGGTATGGCCGACTATAAATAGGTGAGAGTACGAAGCAATCGAGAATTGGAAATCGTGGAACGGCACGTCGGCAGCCCGATGGAACGGTACGCTTCCCAACAATTTTCAATTGTATTTAGTCACGTTTCGTTGTTTGCACATTTTTTATTCGTGCACTGGCACTTGTTTCGAATTCCTGCAGTAATAGGGAACTTTTCAATTTTAATTTACAGGTTGATTGCCAAAACCGCCATTGCCATTGCCATTTCCATTGCCATTGCCATTGCCATTGCCTTTGCCATTGCCATTGCCATTGCCATTTCCACTGCCATTGCCATTGCCATTGCTGCGTACAATATGGTTTGCTCATTATATCCGCCGGGGACACATTAGTGTCTTATACAAATGAGAAGAGCATGGTAGAGGCGGGGGTTTTATGGCGAAATTTATATGCAGTGGGTTAAGAGCGTCGCAGCGCGTGCAAAGCTTCCCTCCCATCTAATTCCCGTTGGTACTCGTTACTCTATGCGGAATGAGAAATTCTCCATTGGATCAAGTCCCGAGATTGCCGAGATTGGGCGAGTTTCCCGACTGCACATAGCGACGGAAGGAGATTTGCACAGAGAGTTGCGACGACAGGAACGACAACTGTGGCAACAACGTCTACGACCAAAATTCAGCGGCAGTGGCAGGAACGGAGCGGACAATGTGCGGGCGTATTCGGCCACTTTGTAGTTTACCCCGTTATTCCGAGCACCACGAAATAGCGTGCCGAGACCATGCGCCATGTCGTAATACGTTGTATGCCAACGCAGCAGAAAGCTTCGTGTAACTATATCGTGCAGCCTTTAAACATCCCTACGTATATCCACTTCCTACGTCGACGTCCAAGAACCAGAAGAGCTTATATGAGCTCACTTTAACATTATATGAGCGGCTAAGTTTTTCGGTTATCGGGTATCGAGAGACACGCAGTGTCTCAACGCCAAATTAACATGGAGCTTCAGCGAGAACGGGACATGTGGCATTTTTTAGGAATGCAAAAAAACAGAAAAAGAAATTTAAACAAAAAAAAATCAGTAAGCAAAACTTTTCATGCAATTTGATGCATACTTTCATCACACATACATGTGAGCTTCTCAAAACGCTTATGCATGTTATTTCCATATATACTCCGATACGATTTTTGAGCATTGAAAAAAAGATCAATGACTGAAGTAAAATTCGCTTGCGGGCTGGTGAGGAAAAATTCGTATTTCAATTTGACTTTCAACTGTTACAAGTCCATACTGGATTATCACCTTGACTGTCTTGCCAGGCTACGAGCCTGACATTGTCTTTCCCCGAGTTATCGGCACACGCCGGCATCGCAGACGGGTCGACCAGCTCGGAAAAATCATTTCATTTTTTCAAAGCAAACAACTGTAAAAGAAATAATTTGAAATATCTTTGAACATGAAGTGTATATCGAACGCCTTTGAACAATATGCTATGCTAATTATATCAATTCCTTCCGAACGAACGCCTCAGGTGTTCTCGCTATTCGGCTTCTTGCAACAAACTTCCTGTTCCGTTATGCACACACCCAAGCGTTAATTGAGAACCCTTGAAGCATCTAATTTGCACAATGCGTCGTCTCAGCGCGAGTGGAATTACAGTCTGAACGGCACGGATGTATATTCGTCGCTGTGTGTCTTTCCGTCTTCCGTAGTTAGATTAAGTATTTCATACAGTCGTGTAATCCAATATACTTGTCAAAGTCTTGACACAGACATTTCATTGTCACTTAGTAACATAAAAGAACTCTCGGTTTAAAAATAATTAAATAATGTCCAAATGAAACAGTTTTGCCTCTTTACGTTATAAAAAATGGATTTGTTGATCGATCGAACTTTCATGAGTTCCCTGCAGGATGAGCTCCGTACATTTTTTTATTGAAAAAAAATGCAGTGTGAAAATTTGCAATTTTCGTGATTAAAAAAAAAAAATTACTATCAGCAACGGAAAAAACAGGAAAACCTTATCGTACCTTCCGTAACAGTTATCGAAGCGTCGTTACACGCTTCGTCGCGCAAGCAACGAGAGTTTGCGCTCCTCGCTGAGTGCAACGAGGCAGAACGTTCGTTGTGAAGGGAGAACATAAAAAAAAAGAAATGCAAGACAAATCAATTTTTAACTATGCAAACTATATACGCAGGATGTACGTAAAAGTTTCCGTCTGACGAGCTCGATGACTTTGTTGTTTAATGGGAAAGAGTCTGCCGGCAGTGCGGATGATAGGGTGAGGTGGCAAAGCTTCGCGATCGCTGCAGACAAGAATGGCGGCTTCCGCTCGTGTATACTTCCGTGTATCGGAGTTGCAGAGAATCGGACCGAAATCGAGTCTGTTCGATAACAATGGATTCGGATGACAATGCGGATTTTCATCATTTCCATTCTTTCTCATCGATATTTTTTTTTCCCCTCCCCAGTTCGTTTACTTTTCACGCTCCCGCGACTCTTCACACTCTTCGCTTCCCATCCGACGATGTAGCGCGATTTGATTGAACAAAAAAAGACGAGCAAAGGAGAGAGTATAAAATAACGAATTCTCTGGAGTTCCTGATTACAATGAGAAGACCCAATTATGGGAACGGCCGTGAGACACTTGAAAAATTATCTGTGTCTCTATCGATTTATAGTTTATCGGATGACTCGCGAAATGACGCGACGGCGAAAAAAAAAAACGCAAAGGAGCTTGACAATGGATCTCATTAATTTCGTCTTTTTTTCTCGTTCATTTTTTTTTCGTCAACCTATCGATACTTTTCCCTTACGCCGAGGAATCTGGACTATGGATTGCCGATGAGGACTGAAAGGTTAATCCGCTACGACCCGATCCGGCATCCGGATCGTAATTAATGCCCGAGTACCAATTAATTGATACCGCGCAAACAAAGTCCGTCGTCGAGCTTCGCGAGTTTGCGATCACCGGGAGAGAGCTGGTAGAGGAGAAACAGCGTCGCACTGAAACGGAACACAATGGCTTTGGTCGCGCATTACCGAACAAACTAGCTCGCTGCCGCGAGTCGACTTTAAATCTCTCTTTTCTCGCAGCCTCAAATTTTCCAATTATCTATTAATGTTTCACGCTCCGGGCGGCAATTTGTTTGATCAACATTTTCATTTAAAAAACAAAGTTTAAGGAATATTATTATACATTTGCTGTTGAAATCAAAAGTCGGTCCGCCATCAAATTCCACGCAGAGCAATGAAAGGCATTCACCAGAAAATTATCAACAGCAACACCAACGGCTCTTGTTGAAACCGCCTTTGCGTTCATCGTCTTCGCGTTTGTTTTCCCTGGGTTATTTCTTGTTCTGGACTGGACAATAGAATGTATTGAGACCGAGATAACATGGAACGGCAAACGATATCTTTCGCGTCGGGGTTGCAGGGAACAACTATGTTCGTTGCCCGAGGCCCGATATTTTTTTTTCTTTTTTTTCGGTTCCTGTTAGCCGCTGATGCAGGCTCCGCTGCAATTGTGGATTATCTCGTTCACCGGTGGGTTTAGCGGTGGAAACGAGCTAACCGGATTCAAGCGAGAAACGTACACGTGCACAGTTAGGCGCGAAGAGACCGGGCGATTATGTGCGGTGGAAACGTTGAAACCGGAAATGAAGTCGCGACTAGTCGTAGGCAGTAAAGGTACTTTGGTACTCGAAACTACGTACACGAACAGGGTTATACAGTGCCGGATAGCTTAGTCGCGAAACAGGCGTGTCACGAGCTTATATCCCGTTGCGCAGACAGATAGTCGGAATTGCGGATGAGTCGCATAAAAGCTAATGAACACACGTTCAGCCTCTCGTTGGAGACATTTCGAGAGAAGTTCGTCGTAGACATTTCTTTTTCTTAATTTTATCAAAGGCTCTCCTAATGTTCGGTGGAAATCGTTTCGGTTCGAAGTTGACAACTGAAGGGCGAAAATGAGCTGCTCCTAAGATTGATGTTTGTTCATTAAACCTCATAGGCCAAAGTTCCGTTAAATCCGATCCAATTAAAACCATGGAAAATTCAGTCAAGGTAACATTCGCTCCGGACTCCGCCTCGATCAGCTGAACGCAAATTCCTTTCAGCTCAGACATTTTTGTATCTAAACAAAATTATCAAAAATAAATAAAAATATTCAACCGATAATATTTGGAGAAATGGACATTGTCGATTTCTTCTCGGGTCGATTATTTAGGAGCAAGCTCCAATATTTTTTCGTAGTCAGAATTTTTATATCCCTTGGTCATCAAGGCGCTGAGGAATCTGTATCGTCAGCAGGGTGAGCGCGGGGCAGAACGGACCAGTGTCAGGTAGTCTGTTTTGCCCCGCTCTCCACTAAAATTTTTTTAGAGTTCCATCGAAGTCTTCCAAGTCCCCAAAAGGGTTTCAACCATCCGAAAATTCTCGTCTCAAAAGGCGATGGTTCATCTTGCCCCTCTCTCACCCCTCACATGACACGCCTTTAGATCCTACATCTCTGCCATATTGGAGCAGAAAGCTGCGGCAAAGTGTCTACGTCTCTCGCATAGCGTTTCTTCCCCAGACTGAAGTATATGACGATGGCATACCAGCGAACTCTCTGAACGTAGACCTTCTCTACTCGTAGTCGCGACTCTCCCGATTCCCGTGTATTTGTGCGTGATAAAGTCGCACAATGGGGAAGCAAACACAACCGAGAAAATAATATACACGGGCGAATATGAACGCTCACGGTGCGGTCCGCGGCTCTCGGTTATGGATCTACACCTCGTAGACTGCGACGCGCGCGCACACACACACACGCACACCCACACACACACACGCACGCACGTGCACACACGCACACACACAGCCAGACACATCCTATATTGTGGGAAGACCGTATAGTCGCAATTGAAGCGTGGGTTGAGTCAGCATCGGCGTAGAAGTAGAGAAAGCGAATGGGGGAAGAGGTTGGGAAAAAAAGAAGAAAACTGTGAGAGAAAAAGGCAAACGCGAAAGGTAGATTGTGAAGAGTATACGAGAGCAGGACAGATCGAGTGTTGCGGTCCATTAACGAGTGCCGTTTTTCATACATTCTTCTCCTCGCTCTTCGTATACCTCGTTTCTCCTTTCCTTTCTGTATTCTTTCATTCTTCACTCGTTTTTCATTTTTTTTTCCTCGCTTTTCTACCTCGGCCCGCTTTCCCGCTACGCCCGTTCCTTCGCACGCGGGAAGCAGCGGAAGGCTGCTAGCTCCGGAGCCGCCACAATGGATCGTTCATTACCGATACCGCGAACGGTGAAGCCGCGCGTGCTGATGATGGCCCTCGCTCCTCGCGGTTATACGCCCGAGGCGTTGACGTCGTCGTTGAGGGTAAAGAGTTTTGGACGAAAGAGCGAAGTGAGGGGGAAACCGAATGAAATATTAAACAAGGGAAAGGCGGCGATGAGATGGAAAAAGGTGAAGAAAAATATGTGCTAAGAAATATCGAGGATAGTTGGACTGGTGTAAGAAAATCTATTTTACCGTTCGTCGGTAAAACGGACTCGATTTTTCTTACACTAGCCGACAGTTGTTTGTGTTCCGTCCAACGATTTGTTTTCACAATTGATTTTTCAAAATTAATTTTTTCACCACCTTTAATACGCTTGATTTTTTCAGATTTTTATACCATCCAGAAGTGTTTGCAATGACCTCTTATTTCTCTGAAACTTATGCAAAGTGAACACTTTTCGCAAGGACTACCTTAATCGCATGTGAAATAACACTCTCGCGGTGTCGTGTGTTCACGCTTTCGTGGCGAAGTCACGTGACCTCCTCTTAAAGGAAACTATTCTTGTGGGCCGTTTGAACTTGCCGTAATCGACTGGCGGTTTCGTTATGTTACAGTGACGTCAGCCCTGGCGAAGCCCGGAAGTGACGCAACGAACAGGAATACGCCGCGACCACCAATGGCGGCCGCGAGCTTTCCGCCAAACTTTTCCAACGTCGGCGTCATAGAGAACTGGTGAGTGATCGACACAGTTATATAATTTTCGCAGCATCTAACCTTCGTTGACACACCAGTGGAGAAAACAGACACGGGGCCATATGGACCGCAAATACTAAAAATAAAAATGGCATTTTTATAATCGTAGACACTTTTTCCAATTTACAATTTTCATCTTCGATTAGCATATTATGATTTTTTTATCATACAACGACTTCAATCATCATCGAAGTTCGAGTGACATTTCATTATCTTCGATCGAACGGATGACCCACCGATTTCACTCAAAAATTGAATTTTTATTATCGTGGTCCATTTTGCCCCGCGCCATTCTACGTATCTGTACATAGTATATTAACTACACGTAAATGTATATATAGATACATAGCGTATATATATGGGTGCGAATTCGTTCCTCACCCTCCCAGCTCAATCAAATTCATTTGCCTCGATTACGAGGTGTTTCCCTCACGCTCCGTAGCCCCGCTCGTTTTATTTTCTCAGTCAACTTTTACCATTATTTATTTTTTTTCTTTACGTTTTATTTCTACAAACCATTCTAATTGATTTGTAACTATTATTTAACGAGGGGGTAAAACTAATTCACGCAAGCTCCGTACATACGCACCGATCCCCTCCCCCCCCCCCCCCCCCAATCGACCCACAACCAACTCGCACGCGAGCCAATTACAGAAAAAATCGAACGAACTATCGTTCGACCATCAATTGATCTTTTTTTTTTATGTCACGGCCATTATCGATTGGTCTTCGGGGGAGACCCATACGTGCGTGATATGCGTGCGAACGGGTTGATACGATCTACGCGTCCCCATTCGTACCCTAGCAAGTCAAGCGACCGTCATCAACGACCGTCAAAAGGCCCAAAAAACGACGGTTGTTCTTCGACATTTTTCGTCCAGAATAACGACCAAAAAAAAACTAATTGTGAGGTTGAGCGTGGGTTGTTTTTGCGGTCATTGATAAAAAAACGACTCATACTTAAGCCAACAATTGGTACTTATTTCGGTCGTTATTCCGGTCGAAAAATGTCACAAAACGACCGGTCGTTTTTTGGGTCTTTCGATGGTCGCTTGAGTTGCTAGGGTAGACCCTTACTAAAGTTTTTTAAAATAATAATTCATTTCCGGTGTAAATTTATCATCAAACTATTGACAAACTTGAGCGGAAACGTTAGCTCGTCAAAGTTCGACGGAGCAATTGAGAACGGGGCAAAACGAACCGACGTCGCGAAAGATCGGCAAAGATGGTCCGTTTTGCCCCGGAGTTCCACTTTGCCCTGCTCTGACCCTACTCACGTATGACATCGACTGCTGAGAATAAAAAGACGTAAACGGTACGCTTTAGCGCACAGTTGAGCCCTTTTGATTCTTAATTATCGACATTATTCTTATCGGTTGTGATAATCAATGCGTATCGGTATTAGCATTGTAACATCCGACAGCGGGTTAATTGGCTGTAGAAATGACTCACCGCGACGTAGTAATTTTTTGTTAAATTAACACAGCTAGTCAACGAGTTGAAGCGATTATCGTCGGAACAACCTGGAAGCCGTGTCATGCACGAGAGCTCCAGGCTTGCGCCGTGAAATTACAATTTGTCCCGTAACGCGTCGCCGTATCGACACTTTTTTTACTCGTCTTATTTCGCCGGTCGAGCGGGAAATCGAAATCCATTTCGCCAGTTAAAGGCTCCGAGAATCTGATACGAAAGATAGTGTCAATATTGGAGTCGTTAATCGGATTATATTGTCCAGCCCACTTCTGTCAACTGTTCTCAACTGTTCGTATTCACTTATTAACCCTAACTCCAGTTAATTGCAGTTGGTTCCAAAACTACTGCCATACATATGCAATGTACAGTTGGATATTTTTATATAAAGCAATTCCGGACCATGGGGCAAAACGCAATTTTCCAATAACCTTTGGATGGTGGCAGTAGTGTTAAGTGGGGCAAACTGGGGTTGAAAACCCGGATCTATCGTTGGGTCAAAATGGGTCATTAAAAAATAATAGAAAAATTGAGTTTCACCCAACTGTGCCATTTTGCCCCGCTCTCCCCTATGTTAACCATGCCTTCTTCTCAGTGCAGGCATAGCTTCGAGCAGATAGTTACACGTTTTCAGAGTCCCGTTCCACAATTTCGAAAAGATTCATAAGTCACGAGAGTATAACTCAACAGAGTCTTCCCTGTAACTCATTCGACATCTGTCCCGAACAGACAAAAAAAAAAATATTCAAGTAAAATTCTAAGTATCGTCTCCGACAAGCTCGCCCCTCATCGAAAGAAGATTAATGTACAGACACGCAAAGAATACGATTGATCGCACGATACGCCGTATAGATCGGTGCACTGGAAGAAAAAGCTCGTAATAAATGTTCCTCGGAGCAGCGTCATTATTTCCGATATTTCCGCGAAATCGAGGAGATAAATCTGGTCCTCGAGCTCGTTATCGGAGACACTGGGGGTAGACGAAAGAGCCTCGACAGTTTCGAGATATTCCGAAGTGAAACGGAAGTGAAATGCTCCTCGATAGTTGGCAGGTCCGCTTCGAACTCTGGGCGCAGTGTGCGAGAGCCAACGTCAGCTGCAGCCCGAGGAGCGCCAGCCCTGGAAGAGGGCAAGAGTTACCCGATAGAGGAAGGGTGTCCGGGGCTCGTTTCCGCTCGCGACTCGCGACTTTTTTCCCGAGGTACGCCCCCCTCCTCGGCCCCCCACCCCCCTCCCCGTTTTACTGGCATTCAGTCGTACGAACAATAAAAATGGCATAAACAATGTAGCGCCGGGCGCGGAGAGAGGGAGAGGCGGCTTTTGTTGCAGGGCTGAGAAGCCGAGAGACACGGCTGGCTGGAAAAAGCGGACGAAGAACGCCGCGACAAACGTCGAGAGGGAGGGAAACGGTGCAGCTCGGACGAGAGCCGATGCCGACTCCAGCGTCGAAAAAGGCAAGATCTATGTGTGCGTATCTGCGAACCGAGGGCGAAGGGAATAAGAGGGAAAGCACAGTGGTTGAGGAACGGGCGACTAGATTGCCGCATGAAAAGTAGGACTCTCATACTCGCAGTTTTGATTAAAGTTCTTTTGGGGAGGTTGGCTTGCGAACCAGCACCGCTGCCGCTGGGAAGGGAAAAGGAATTAAAAGAAGAAAAAGGGAGGGAGCGGGCGGGTTGAGCAGTCGCACGACACGGAACGCAGAAGCTCGCGATGTCGAGGGTTTTCTACGGTTCTCCAGACTGCGATGTATCCCTGTTCGGTAGGCTTGCGGTACCTCGAGACTCGACTCTGAGAGCTTCTTTTCTCCCTCTGCGTTCGTCATTCGCACCCCCGTCCCGAACTCACATTTGTGACACTTATTTTCACCCCTTTTGTGCGCTAATGGCTTTCTTAAACTCGACTGGTCGCGTATGACGTTTCGCGTCGGGCTGCAGCTCGATGCACACTTTCGCTAAGTCTTGAAGCGATCTTTGGATGGGGCGGAGATTCAAATCGGCGAATCGATTCCTCACACTGCCTGACGGCGACTCGCGAAATGCAATGGTCTGCCAGCTATGGTCGATGTTGAGGCAGTCCTTTCGTTATGTCTAACGTCACTTAAGTTCGAGAGACGATTGAGAGAGATTACAAACACTTCTCGATGGAATAAAAATCTGAGAAAAATCGAGCATATGGAAGGTGCTGGAAAGACTGTTTTTGCGTGATAATAATTCCAAAATGTTATTAACAAATTAGTGTATAAATAAAAATTGTGCAACAAATTAGCCGGCAACCTAATTTTTCAATTTTGCTGCGAACACGATTTGTCAGTTTTCCGAACGAGATGAACTGAAAAAAGGGCCTGATGAAAAGCTCGCCGATTGCTGCGCGTGAACATTAGCGATAAGACTGTCGCTGCTCGCACGTAGCGAGTGCAGCGGTCTGAACGTTGCCGTGAGAAAGCGGACGGCTGCACTTAGAGTGCTGACGGTATCGCGATTAAGAATTAATGCAGTATTAATAAAGTATGATTATGAGTGAAATATCGGATGCTGGCGTGTTAAAGAATGTCTTTCGAATTGAGTGACGTTAAATAATTATGGTACCGATGCGCACTGTCGATAAACCTTTCGCAGCGATCTTTGGATTGGATAAAAGTATTAATCGGCGAGTCGATTCCGCACACTTTCTGACGACTACCCGCCTAAATTAGGCGACGAAAAGCCATATGGCGGATGATTTGAAGGTAGTAAGAAAAGAACTCGGAAGAAATTTAAAAAAAAATATATCAGTGCTCTTATATTTTTATACGAAAGCTCGGTGGCATTCAGGCTTGAAAGCAAACCTTTCATGTTCCGTTCCTGGAAACGCAGTCTCCAAAAAACTGAATGTCTCAACCCTAACAGCGATGAGACGGAACTTCGTATTAAAACTTACATTTACCTTCCGGAGTGTGCCTTTCTGCTGCACTTTTCTGTGATCGTACTTGTTCTCCGGTTGCCCATCCGCGCACTTCGGCCCTTTCGCCGCTGATGACACGCTAGCAAACGCGGCCCACTGTTCTCTCCCTGCAACCCTTATTTCCATCCGCCCTTTCCCATTCTCCCGCGCGCGTACCCCTCGCCTCGTCCTCGTTCCGGGAGGTCTTTGTATCGGCGAGCGAGAAAGCAGGAGGGCAAATAAATGAAAGAGAGCCCCGACGGCTCTTCTTCTCACGACCCTTCACGCCTCGGCGAATTTGGAGCCCCACAGCCAGTCCCTGATTAACTCTCCCGGATTCAGTGAAAGAGCAGCGTCGCGAGGCTTCCACCCACCATATATCCGCTGCTTGTTCTTCTTCTTCCACCGGCTTCGTCAGCCCCGTCGTCGTTCTCCTCGTCTTCCGCTTTGTTCGCGAATCGGCGAGCTTCTGCGAGACGGGAACGAGCTTTGTTCCCATCGTGTGTATAGGCACGAGCTTTTCCCTCACGCTCGGCCCGTTACACGCGAACCTCTCTCTCGCGCTGATTTTTAACCCTCGAAAGAATCGAACGAGAAACCCGCGAATCGCGCGCTTTGTCATTCGTCGAGCTGCATCATTCTTCCGGTCTTCCGGCGTCGCGGAGACGGATAACAATCTTGGCCCAGCGGGTTTTCTTGAAAGTAGCTGCAGCGTTTGACGATTCGCATCCGAGCAAGTAGGACGGTGAAAATGCATTGGGTTGCCGAGGGAAATATGAGAGAAAGGGGGGAAAGGGAGGAACTCATTTCCAGACGTCGGTGAGCCGAATTTTCATGGTGCTAAGTTTGACACATCAAATGCCAAGAAGGAACATTTTTTTACCAATTTCTCGCGTCGCATAAGAAAAAAAAGGTCTTGAATGGCGGACATCGATTCATTTATTTCCAGCTCTCCGATGCTTCCGCCGTTGCTTTTTAATTAGGCGCGAGTTTTTTCTGACTCAAAGTATGCGAATTTGGGAAACGAACGGAATCTTATAATTCGGTAGATTAACCATTATGATTGTGGGCAGTGTATGTTGGATAGGGTAGAAGTGGTGAATATGGCCCGTTCCATAAATCATTGATTTACGCGCGAATCGACGTAGGCAATATGATCCGCTTTTACCCAAAATACATTTTCCTCATTGCCGCATCAGAATGTTGCAATAAAAAGTTTAAAAAAAGCAACATCAATGCAAATATTTTATGAAGAATTTCTTGCGAATATTATTTTTCTCTGACCGATTTCAGACATTATTTCGAAATTATATTTCGTGTATAATGCACAGCCATGCAGAGCTTTATTACCCACGAAGATGAAGTGTGGATATCGCCCGAGAATCCACGCATTCCGCGGTACTATATTGGAAAAGCCGTATGCTGCGGTTTCCGTACTCAGTAGGGTAGAGCCGAGCAAAACGGAGCCCAGGGGGCAAAACGAACCTGCGTCCTCCACTTGAAACTGAACTCTTTTCGACTCCTGCGAAAATCTGATAAAAATAGTCCGTTTTGCCCCGCTTCCCCCCGTATACATATTCAGTTCCACGACCTTAATCAACCCGCACCGGTGGTTTTGTAACTTTATCTCCAGCCATTTTCCTCGCAGATCTGAATACCCATCATCCAATAATCTGTTGTAGTATTTAATATTATCCTGAACATTTTTCCGACGGAGGACGGAGAAAAAAGAAGTGGAATACCGCACATTCGAGACTGAGAATCCTCGGGCGCATTCTAGGCCGGAGCAGGGAAAAATGGACCAGTCTCCTACATGAGAGATAAAAATTTATTTTCATTTCTCGGTGCGGAAATGGCCACTTTTCCGCCCACTTCGCGTCCGTAAAACCGCCATTTTCGCACCTTGTGATTAAAAATTTCGTTCATCTCTCGTGCGAAACACTTTTTCTAACTCGTGTAATTACAGCACTCGTTAGAAAAACGTTTTTCGCCCTCGTGGAGTACTAATGTACTAATTTGTTCCTCGTAAGAATTGGTAATAATGGTCCGTTTTACACAGTGGTTTCATTTTGCCCCGCGCTCCTCCATATTATCGGACAGTGTATCGTCCAATTACTGACTTCGGGTATTGGACGAGATAGCAGGCTTCGGCTCGCTCTTGCGGTTTCCGGAATCTCTCGCTCTGTATGACCCCTTAACGTCCATATGCATTACAGGTCCATGTAACCCAGCTCCATATTGCCCCGGATATATTAACGCAGCAATTAGCTTGCGTTTACGGTTTCCCACAAGCGCGCATAAACCTTCCCTCTCCGTCTCTCGCTCTCAATCTCGCAGTGCAGCTCGCGCCAACTAAAGCGTCATTGAGTATCCCACATCGGAGGTTTTGTCCGTGAGGGTTTTTTTCATTTTTATTTTTTTCGAGAAGTACCGGCAGCAGAGGCAGAAGCAGGAGCATCGCGATCGTTAGGTGCGAGAGCGGTGTCCATAGTAAAAAATATTTATAGGGGCTATCGGGGTAAAATCAACACGCGGGGCAAAATGGACTTGTTCCGAAATGTAACAAACCTTGCTCGCTCGCCACTCTGCCCTCGATCTATACATATCTAGGCACAAAGAATCCTCGCTAATCGAAATCGATTCCAGGATAATTTGAAATAGCTGTTTTAAATGGGACTCAATATCTCCGAATACACTCGCTTTATTTAATTAAATCCAATGGGAAACGACCATTTTCACCTCCATTATTTATCATATTTTAAGAATTCATATGTTATTCAGAAAATAACAAAAATAGAGAATTTATAAGTGGTTAATTTTTCAGAATGCAAATTTATCGATTTTCACTACAATTTCACGAAATTCCATTTTGCCCCATATTTTTTTTCGATTTTGCTCCGACGCGACAAGTGAGTGTGACAGTTTTACTTTGTGTCATAAAGTGAATTAACGAATGTCGTGTCAATTGATAAAACTTACTGAATCGATTGGCTGGTCCATTTTTAATTATTTTTTTGAATTCTGAGGATTTTGCAATTTGCGAGAACTTCGCACGTCATACTAATAACGAATAATTATTATATAGTTTATCATCGCGTATATATATAATTTCATTACAAATGACGCAACTCACATATCCGTTGATAAAAAAAATCATGGCCGTATGTCACCTGGCATTAGCCTACTATGCATATCCGTGTATTGAATACATAAACCGTATAGAATTCGATATCGGTTGCTCGCTCGTCCACGAAGCGGAAGCGACCTCCACACAGCACTCGATGTATCCGAGATTTTTTTAATTTTAATTTTTTTTTTTTACTCTACTTCACTCATCTATTTCGCACCCCAGTCCATTTCTGTATCGTTTATAATCGAACCGATCGATGAATCATAGAATTTTGCTAAGCGACCGGATAAATCCGCTCTTCCCGCCGACCTCGCACTATTCCATTAATTTATCATTTTTTTCATTTCCACGACCGCCTACGAGCGATTACTAAGATATTGTTTATTT
This sequence comes from Amblyteles armatorius, assembly GCA_933228735.2. Classification (NCBI taxonomy): domain Eukaryota; kingdom Metazoa; phylum Arthropoda; class Insecta; order Hymenoptera; family Ichneumonidae; genus Amblyteles; species Amblyteles armatorius. The sequence goes on along the minus strand of OW121695.1, from coordinate 9,233,417 downwards.
CATCCCACTTAAAGCGATGTGTTACGTTTTTTCATTAATGGCGCGCTTGTAAAATGTCACGCTAAAAAAATAATTGACCGAAAATCTATTACTAGGATATCTTTTATTTTATCCCTCTTAAAGCTAAGCCATATGTTAAATTCTTTAATCAATGGCCCATTTCTAAAATGTCGATCTAAAAAAATTGTGCCGAAAACTTTTGAGAAGAAATTTGAATTTTTCTAACTCGGCGTTCGCCGCTTGGAACACGCATATTCTCCATGTGCGCAGATACAACGAAACTGGTCAGCGTTGTATAGGTACAAAATGCCTACCGGTATAAATCAATATAACGCGCCCGATGTGCAACCTCGCGAATATCGAATCGCGCTGCTACCGTTGATTAATGACGTTAGGCCGATCCCGATGCGTCCTATATTTACACTACCACGTATGTGTACGCCGTATATGGGTGTATATTAGCGGAGAATGTCGCCCCTGCCCGAATATCCATCCATGGCCACGGACAAACTCGCATACAGACGCGCACACACAAATGCCTGTTCACCGCATCGGTGTGTTCAACAGAAGCGATGAAAATGCATTCGACGCTTTCGAAATTCATATTTCTCTCCGATGTAATATAACTTTACCAATTGCGACGAGTTAAATACAGTGTAGAATGTTCAAAACGGAAGGTCGAAAGTATTGTACAATATTTGATTCGTGATTGACGCTTCATATTACTACAATTATCATACAAATATTTACATATGTATATCAATTTTACGACAAATAATGTTTCCCAACGAATGTAAAAAACAAAACTCTAGAAGGAAGCGATTTAATTTGCGACTCAGTCAAAATATGATAAAAGCTGAACGAATGTATGAATTTTATTACATAATATATAACAAGGTTAGTTTCATATTTATTGGTGAAATCAACGGCGATGGAATTGATGTTAATTTCAGTACACTACAGTAATTATCCACAAAAAACGACCACAAGATTGAATAACTTAAACCGTCTTTCCTCTCTATGTTTTATTACCTAGAAAATAAATAAAAAATTACTTTCAAATTTATTAGCGAAATGAACGGTAATCGAATTAATGGTAATGTCTGCCGTCAGTGCGCGCCGAGTGAGTTCTGTTTCCCACTTGGATCTCCTGTACCGTGTTGTGTGTGTATTTACGCATGAAGCATCGTGTACACACACGCGAAGTTGATACGTTTGAGAAAGCCCGCGTCGCGAACATACGGCCACGCGCGTGTATATTCGAAGCGGGCGTCGCGCGGGTGGTTGCCGCAATTAGCTCAACCCCCCGAATAACAAATTGACATTATGCCAGCCGCATGTAGCCGATATCGAACCCAACGCTTACCCGCTCGTTCATTCACTCGCGGTCGCGAGCTTATGTGCTTGTGCTCTCTCCGGGTACCCTCTTTCTGCTTGTCTTCGCTTCTCTACTGGCTACGGGTGCACCTTTGAGCACTTTGAGCATTAAAGTCAATAATATGTACATCGCACGTATCACATACCCAAAACCGTGTCTAATAGACGTTTTGGACTTGTTCCCGAGTTTGAGTAATACATTTTCACGGATAATAAACCCGCACGTGCAAAACGCGAATAGAACGGTTCGTTTGATCGTCGTAAAAAATCCCAATATCGCAACACAGAGTGAGCACTCGAGGGATTACTTTTTATTCTTTTTATTTTACTCGACGTTCGGAGAAGCGCCGATTCGTTTGATGGATTATTCAACATATATTTTCCGAGGGATAACACACATATCGACGAAACATAAATAAACTTGAAAAATCATAAATTCAAAAGGCATAAGCGTACTGTCAATTGTCAAATGGAATTAACAGGGAATGTAGATCATGCATTTCGATATGGGAAGGGTGGGGCAAAACGGAACACCGGTGGATAGCACGCAAAATAGCACTTTCCATGCATGCGTTACATGAAGTTCATTACAGTTTTTGATACCGATCGGGCAGTGACGGAAGTATTTCACTTAGTCTTAATCCCACTCAATCCTAAAATTATTAAAAAATGTTTTCCCATACCATTTTAATCAGTACACGCAGTTGTGATCACTACCTTTTCATCCCACGAAAAATTCTACATACGGTCTGTTTTCCCCGGTGTTCCGTTTTACCTCGCTCTCCACTATAATCGGATGAACGATACAATTTTCGATCCTTCCCGATTTCGCGGTCGGCCAGTTATCGGCATACGCCACGCATGTGGGGGTAAAAAGTGACGAGTGTACGACAATTGATATTGTCCATCAAAATTTTACGGGTATTAAATCGTAACGGAGGCTCGATAATAGAACGCGTAAAAGAGAATGAATAATCACACGCGCCGCATGTACATATCGCTGTAATGTAAAATTGGGTTCATTTTAATCCGAGCCCGTCACACCGCGGTATGACGGCAGAGCTGCATTTTCGGGACCGGTTCTGTCAAAAATGTTACAACTTATGAAGAAATAATTTTTGACGAATAATGACGAGAAAAAAAAAAAAATAATGCGCTGTTGTTGGTCAAAAAATTTTTGTTGCATGTGCAAACATTTTTGACGGTGCGAGGCACTAAAAATAAGTGCGACGACCAATCCCATCGAAAGTATCGAGTATTTTGTCTCGCGGTTTTTAATTAGCTGCAGAAATAAATTTTTAGGATCGTCGCTTAAGTGACTAGCAAGAAATCTTAACCGGGTAATTTGGCTTCTGTCGGGGGTTTGTAAATGGTGCTGCTTCTGTACAGAGCACGAAAAACGGCCAGAATGCATTAGCCACAGGTCGGAGCTTCCTTCCTGGCTGCATGCGCCGCGGTGGCTTCTGCCCCGGAATCTCGAATAAGTGAGGGTTTGCGGACGAAATCCGGGCGCACCGCGAGCGCGATTAAGGACGTCGTTGCTGAAAGAAGACACCGGCAGAAGAGGTATAGAAAGTGTTGCAGAGGAGGTGGAAGACGCGCGTTCTAACCACGGCCGGTAAAGTAGCGAATTTCAAATTACCAGTGCTATCGCCTCAAACAACCACCACCTGCAGCCCCGACACACTGACAACCCTTTACGCGCGCGTATCCAACCCTTTCGCTTCATTGTATCGAACGCCCTCTCGCTGTCTGCATTATCCGCGGGGGGAGGATGCGAGGAACGAAACAGCGGCGCAGCAGTCGGCCGATTCCCGGTCTCAGTTTTCAAGCCATACCGATGGGTGGCCCGATAGTGCTTCTCTTTGTACATCTACTTAAGGAGGTTAGAGCGCTTCACACGGGTCGAATGAGTGCAACATTTTTTAAGTCCTGTACACACTCTTTCAGGCATCTATTGATTATAGTGGTGAGTTATTTGTCTTACAGCAGATCTCCTTGACTTCGAAAAACGTGAATTGCATTGGATTTGCTACAATATTAACTGGTTAAAAAAATCGGAGAGAATATGTAACTTTTCGGAAATTAGTACAAAGCAATTAATATTCGTGCAAATCGATTGCGATTAATGTTTTTCTAGGTGAGGGATACAAATAATCATCCGCTATAATCAATAGACGTCTGAACGAGTCCGAGATTGCAACACTCGCCCTCGGCTCGTGCCGCAAACTCGGACTCGTCAGAAACAGTTTTTTCGCACTAGTATCGTAATGTACTATTTCTATTAAAAATTATGCGAACGGCAGGATAGAACAACAAAAACATATATATCACTTGCCCGAGGCCAGCTGATAACATCCTAACGACGACGGTCCGAAAGAATTCGTTTATTTTACAATCGCCCTTCGCCGGAAACATTAAAAAGACCTTCCAATCCTTACCTTCTTATTATAACCATTATACGATTCTAGCACAGTCAGAGCTACGAGTTTTCCGAATATATTTCCTCGACTCCGCTCAAATGGACTCAATGAAATATCCCCCTGCATCGAGTAGAATTCCGCCGCGTTTATGATCCATCGTGGACGTTCGTTACCATTACGTTATCGCGATAGTTCTTGGCCACTTGCCAGCCTCGCTCGCTACCGCTGACCGACTCTGCGGCCAATCTTTCTCCTCCCTTTTTTCTCTCCTCTCTCTATTTTATTTCCCCTTTCAGTATTCTCATCTCGAGGAATGTTTTCGTGGCACGAAACTTTATAAATAGGCCTTCGAGTATAGTAATAAGCGATCCGCAGCGCCCTTCTCTTTCCATACATTTTCTTGGCAATGCCCGTCTCAGTTCCTCGCGTCGTGTCGTCGCGGCCGCGGAGCCTCCGTTCCTCTTTTTCCTCTGGCAAGAGTCTGCGGACTCTCTCCATACACGCCGCACGATAATCGACGAAACCAGACGCCCGGCGCTCTCGTTATCGCCTCGGTAAATCGCGGCTGTTCTTGCGCTCTCGCAACCGTCCGCCGAGCGAGCAGCGAGAGATCGCTCGCAGCCAGCGCGCAAGAAAACCGACACGCATGACTCGGCCCCGCGATTCCGATCGCTTTCCTTCGGTCATTTCAATTCGGTGCGATAAACTCCCGACGACGATCGACGATACTTCGACCGTTTCGCCGACGATTCGCTACACCGATCTTTTGTTCGACTGCCCGCTTTATCAATCCGGAGAGCGCCATTGTGCCGATTGTTGCGTTACGCTCCGAATTCTCGGCTCGGACTCTCCTTTTTGTCGGTCCTGGGCTGTGTTTCTCTGTAAATCAGGCTGCCGGCTTGACTTTCAAACTGTGCAACGGCTACCGCGCACTTTCTAGCCGTCTCAGCCCTGCGGGAAGGCGCAGTCTGTCGAATCGATCGGGATTGGCTTAGACGCTATTTCGAGCGGAACCGAACGAATCGTTGGTACGGTTTTTTTTTCATCTATTTTTTTGTCGGGCTGATAGATGGATAGGGAAATCGATATGTCGACAGACGCTCGGATGGACGGATGGAACGATGGAAAGACCGACGGACGGACGGAGAGATTCGTTTATTTTGGAAAAGTCCGAGGGTCTGCGAAAGGGAAAGTCGCTCGAAGGGACTGAAAATTGTAGGGAGACGAATGGCTTTTTTGCCACTTAATATTGCATATATCTTTTTTATCCCTTTTCCACCCTTTCTACTTGTCCAAGAGTTCCGTCGATCTATTTTTAAATTCTGCCACCTTTAACTGTCCAAGGACCAAAGTCGAATACAGATATATATACATATATGTATATTGGTCGTCACAGCTGTCGATACAATGTTCCGGTACCGACGTCCGAGATAGTACAGAGCGAAGAGGGAAGGGTGAAGGGTCACAGCTACGTTAATTCTAGTCTACGAAAGTGAAAGTCGCACGAAGGGCTTGAAAATTGTAGCGAAACACGTGTCTTTTTTTGCCATTTAATATTGGACATTTATTTTTTAAATCACTTTTCCACTCTTCTTTCTTACGCTGTAAAAAAAAAATTATAATCCAAATGAACTGGAACTTGACATTTGCACATCCCTTACATTAATCGAACATCAATCTACTTTGTATCCAACATAAAAATCCCCAATATTAAAATCACAAATCTCTTGCCTGAAAACAAAACAAAAAAAAATTCTCTACAATTACAACGCACACATGTGTCCGAAATTTCAGAAACCCTTGATTAATTCTCAAACAAATTATTTACCAAACTCTCCCCGACACTTTCGATCGCTTTCAGAATTCTGCCATTTTCGTCTTGCTACGACCAAACCCAAACACAGCCAACAAATACGTACACGTATATATTCCTCGTCAACGATTGACCCGAGCTGTCGATACGGTCTTCCGGTACCGACGTTCGAGATGGTACAGTGCGGGGGTGTTTGGAAGGTAGCGGTGCTTGGAAGGAAAGTACCGAGACAGATAAGGGTAACGAAGATCGACCGCACTTTTGTCGTTGGTGCGGGTACGTGCGCGCCGTCCCTGTACATCGGCACTCTCGCCCTCTTACTTCCGCCCGCCTCGACCCTTTCGGGAGTTCTCTCCTCGTCCATCCTTTCGCGTCCCGCCGCGTTTCTCCTTTCCTCCCTGTACAATTTATCTTTCTCCTCCCGATGCTCTCTCGCTCTATCTCACCCGCGCTCCCATCTCACTTTTCCCTTTCTGTGGGAGTTTCTCGGGATCGATACACCGCGAACGCGACGTTACTAGCGAGCTCCCGGCACACGGAGTCGGTTGCGATGGCGGTGGCGCGCGGCATGGCACGACAGCCGGAGGGATTCGGGCTATAACGATCTGGCCGTGATATCGCCACCAGTACCTGCCGAATCGACACAAGCTTCGCTACTCCGACCCCCCCCCCCCCCCCCCTAACCGCCCTTTCCTCATCCGCCATCCGCCACAGTCTCGTACGAAGCACCTCCGTATCCTTGTATAATGTGCCTGCGAATGCATATATGCATATTAGGTGGATTATACGCAACACGCAGATGGGAATACACGAGTCTTGTAGGGGCTCACTTAATAGCCTAAGGTTGACTCCGATGGTAGGCATTCCGTGTTAGGTACTCGAGAGGATGTGTACCCAGTCGCGTGAAATTGAGAGAGATTTTCAACGATTTGGGGCAAGATGGAGCGGGTTGTTGAGAAAGGCCTGAGTTTCCTTTTTACTAGCCTCTGAAGCATGTGTGTGTATGTAGATGGATTCGTTTACTTCGTGTTTTGGGACCTAAGTTCTCTTCGTGTTTTGGGATCTAAGACCTTTGTTAATCCAACCACTTCTTTCGCATTGCAAATTTTACCGTCTGAATCTTGACAGTCAGTACATCAACAAAATGAATAAAACGAACAAAATGAATAAATGCAGATTGGTTCAATCTTAACAAGGTACAAATAACATTCACTCAACTTAAGTGATTGATTGACGAGCTGATCTGAGTGGTCCGAATTCCCCACCTTTGACCAATGTTATTTTCCCGATGAGTGACAGATATCGAGACGGTGAGAAAAATTACGTGACAACCGAGAAAGCAATTTCAGTTAGGAAAAAAAAAAGTTTCAGCTTCGCCGTAGAGCGCCGGTTAGCGTTCGTATACGCGAGGCAACCACGATCGGTTGTGTCATATACACGATAAACCCGCTACAAACGCGATTTCAAACAACGATAGTTATCCGGGAGGGTTTGTACACGGCACAACGGTCTCCGCCCGAATCTGGTACATGGTCCACGGTTATAGGTTGTATACGGTGCATAGAATACCGAGAATTGTATCTATGCTCGCGCCGTGGAGCGGAAAGGGTTGGAGAGAAGGCATGACGACCGATTCCGGGCTTGTCCCCGACGGCATGCGCCGCTGTTATTGGCTTTCAAAGGAACATCCGGTGGCTCTTGGGATGCTCTCGAGATATACTCTCGATATCTCTAGTACGTATACTGCAGTATATATATAAATTCATATATATATGTGTGTTAACGATCTATATAAAATTGTACAACCGTTACTTATGTTAAAAAACGCGAAAATCGACCCTTCGAGACAGAACAGTAAAATTAAAGAAATTTGCCATATTTCTTCTGTAACTTTCTTCGCGATTCTCGTATTTTTCGATACATTTCTCAAAAACTGCCAACACGTGCAGAAAAAAATTAAATTTTGATTATAGTTTAAAAATTCACTACCGAATAAAGAATAACAACTTTTACGGTTTCGGACCTTTTTTCGCCGCCAAGTTCTTGATAGTGTAGCATTAAAAAAAAAATGAATTGCAGAATTTTTTGGATAATAAATGTTTGTCGTACGTACCAACGATTTTGCTACGTGTCTACGATTTTCAACTCAACCGGATTGAAAATGTTGTTCTCTCGCTCGCTGTTGGAAATCCTCCTAGAAGTTATCCCTCGATCCTTCAATTAACTTCCCACCTCGTAATTTTCCCCGATGTTTCTTTCTCCTCGTCGCATCTTCGGATTTCTCAGCGAATGAAAGAAGTCACGAGAACGACACGGCGACCCGGGACGTTGTCCCGCGGAGATATCGTCGCTTCGATGCCGGGACGAGAAACTCGGTCGACGAAGAAAACCTGCCTCGGCCAGACGGAAAGCAAATGGGGCAAAATGGACTCTCTCTTCGGAATTACACTTTTTTGTCTCCCGAGTAAAAATCGGTAAAACAAAGTCGTCCGTTTCGCCCCGTGCTCCGTCTCTACTTCCCGGTTGCTTCCCTGCAAGCCCCGAGGGGAGACCGAGGCAAAATGGCACAGCGGGCTAAAACGAGACAGTGAGAACAAACTCAATTTTCCAGTAATTTTTGGATGCCCCATTTTGTCCCAACGATACATCCGGATCTTCAAACCCGTTTTGCCCCACATACCATAAAAATCGCCACCATTCAAAGGTTGTTGGAAAATTGCGTTTTGTCTCATTATCCCGTTTTGCCCCGCAGTGCCATTTTGCCCCGCTCTTCCCTGTACGGACATACGCCCTATGCATCGAGCTCCGCGTCCTATTATTGGCTATCAAGAAAGCCGCCTGGCCGGTACGTCCCGGTGTACGCGATACTGTACCACACAATATCGGGCCGTTATCCACCTATCTTCGTATCCGCCAGCAACAGCGGTACGGAGCAACAAAACCGGAGGAATCGGTGAAGCTGGAGCACGGAAGCGTGGCCCCTGGATAGAGTTTGTCGGTTCACGAATGAATCTCTCGCTCGATCTGACTTGGCCCGATAAACCGTGTTCCTTCGTCCCTGACGTCCAAAGCCACTCCGGCGATCGCTTGCTATCCTCTCCTTTTTTTTGGGTCTCTTTTTTTTCTCCCTACATTTCTTGAGTTTTAGGTCGAACGATCGACGCGAACCGGCAGAGACGGCAGTCGCAGCAGAGAAAGCTGTAACGGCTTATCTAAACTCCGAAGGTTTTTGCACGTGTCTTATAGCCACCTCGACTCCACGCGCGCCACTCGGCAATCGCGTGGGAGACCGCAAGAAAGTTGTTAATTTTTCAACTCTGCAAGGAGGTAGATTTTCAGTTGATAAATTCAAAGTTACGAGCAGGCACGCGGTATAAAAGTCGGTGGATTCGACAAAACATTTCTTGTCCACCAAGTTCCACCGTTTTATTTACAGTGTAAAAAAAAATGTTTGAAAATTAATGAACGGTACTGAAAGGTTTTTTTAAAAACTGTTTCTGAAACTTCAAACACATGTGCGTTGCAATTCCATAGAATTTTTATTTATTTTTTATTACATTTTTTGTAAATTCCACAGACACGATTTGTAATCTTGATATCTGGTATTTTTATTTTCCAAAAATGTATACCAATGTTCAATTAATGTAAGTAATGCAAGCAAATCTCAAGTTCCGGTACATTAAATTTACAATTAATTTTTACAGTGTTAACTCAACTTTTTTTTTTGTCAAATTCAGTTTTCCTTTCTTGATAATTTAACAATTTTATGTCGTTGTTAATCTTACAATTTTGTTTGTTGAGAGCACGATTTAGAGATGACAAAAAATTGTTTTGAAGCCATTGTTACAGAGAAGAACTGTGTTTTAGCCCTTTGGACTCTTCTTTCTCGTTACATTAGCGCGCCTGCTTGCAATTTAAAGCTTGTCTTTAAAATAAAATCGCTTTGTTGTTCTTTGTTTCTTTTCTTCCCACAACGTTTGCCGACAAACGGAGAATCTCGTAAACGGGACATCAGTTAACCGCTAAACGTTCGGCAAACACAAACCGAAGCGGTAATAGCGGAGAAGACGAGACAACGAGAGGCAAGATCGCGCGAGAATGAAATAAATGAAGGAAGAGGCGAACGAAGTGAGAATACCTCGTGCAACGGACGTGCGCGAGGTAATTCGTTGTTCGCCGACCTCGCACTCTCTCGTCCTCCTCGCGCTCCGTTAATGAGATCCTCGAGCTAATTGCAATCGCGAAATAACCGCACAGTAGTTCTTCATCTTTCATTCGGTTATCCAACAGCTGGCGCTCTCGTCGATGCTTCCGTTAACGCGAAATTGAATGAAAACAGTGCTGCTCCGAGAATCGAGCCGGGCTCGTTAAATTACAAGGGTGCACGGAGAGAATTTTGTAGGAACGGCTACAATCAAAATATGGCAAAGTTTCCCATACAACATGGTAAATTGAGAATATTCGACCAATCTGTCTTTTTTTGACATACCGTATATGGTTAAAGATTTATTCGAGTCTACAATACAGTATGGAAAATATCGCCACACTGTTAGGAATCGGCTACACTGAGAGAAGGATCCAGTAAAAACTACCGATCGTCTAAGAAAAATTACCTTAGCACACAGTAGTAGGGCGCAAGCTCGCCACCTGTGGCAGAAAGTCTCAGACTATCCAAGAATTTTTACCATAATATCTAAGAAAAATGCTTATAAATTCAGTACTTCCTACCGTAGGCAGCGCCCTACTACCGTTTATTGAGTAGTTGTGATTGCAACAATCGCCTCGACTCGTCCAGTCAACTCACACCCGACATAAAAAGTTTTAATACACTAGTATCGTAAATTACTATTATATTATCGTAATTTATGAACAGCGACCACAGATCAACCGCAGTCGTTTAATGACGATAGCAACGACAGTACTTTTATTCTAGAGTTCGGAATCAGAGTGCTGTTTCTTTGGTGTAAACGCCAAAGTTGTATGAAGCTCTGCTGAGGTTGCTACCGTTTATTGGGTAGTTGTACCAGTACTAAAGTGCCACACTCGACGGGAGAGTTATGCAGACGGTAAGTGGTAAGCGGCAAATCGTAAACGTTGTGCCCTGGCGAGATCGAAATCTTCGTCGGACACGCATTCCGTTGTCACGCAGACCGTACGGCCTGGTACCGGCCGTACGGAACGGCCAGCCCGGCGCTCGCTCGCCTCCCTTCGGACGAGCGCGGCTGACACAAGCCTGCCTCTACTACTGCCGCGCTACGACGTCTACTTCTCTCTCTCCCCCCACTTAATTTTTTTTCTGTTCATTTTTTCACAGACTTTTCAGCACGCTCTCGAGCTTCTCTTCCTTTATCTGACCCTCTGAATAACGAACCATTAATTTTTCAACTTCCCGTCGACGACGTTGCCGTTTGAGCTTCGGAGAGGAGTAAATACAAAAAGGAGGGAAGATAAATGCGATACTTGCCTTTTGGAGCACAATTATTTTTTCTGCTCTCAGTCAATGGCGATCGATAGTCTTACCAGGGTGATATAATATGTTAATATGTCTACTTATTTCTAGTGTTCTCGGTCAGGAAGCGAAAGCTCCGGCCGGTGAACATTTTCTTTATTGCTCCAGTCTTTCTATATTTGAATGTAGACTTTTTTTTAGAAAGGTCACGGGTAAAAAATATACGTCAATTTTGACCGTCTCATACAATTTCAAGCCTTGCATATAATTTTAATCCTTACAAACCATTTTTATCCTTACATACAATTTCGATCCTTATATACAAGTTTTTAATCCTTCAAAATAACTGTGAGAGAACGCATAACAAAATAATTTTAAAAAATACAAAAACAATCATCGTGGGATATGAAAACCAGATAAAATGTACGTTGTAGAATGTCGCAGCACAAAGTTATGAGACTAAAGTAGTCCGAGCTGAAATCAGCCAGAGGGTGAGAGATGGGAGGAGACTCGACACACTCGATGGCTCACGGTACGCTTACAGCAAACATTTTCTACCCACCACCCCCTCCCTCCCGCGAAGGTGAAAACGAGTGTGGGAGAAGAGGTGCTACGAGAATTCTCCACGGGTACGTGCTCTCGAGCTACCTGTGGAACCTATTACCGTCGGAGATCCCAGTAGTAGCGGCGGCACAAGCACAGCCACAACCGCCACAAGTGCCCGTGGGGGGGGGGGGGGGGGGGGGGGGGGGGGGGGGATGCCGGCAAGAAAGGAATAAGAGGAAAAATAGAGAGAGGAAAAAAAAAGAAAAAAAGCGACCAGTTAAGGGAATCGTTATATAACTATAGATATATTCGCGGTGTCATTGCACAAGCTAGCCAGAAGCAGCGGGAAGGTAGTTTAAATTTTCGACACGTACAGGCGTAAAAACTTCACGTTTACTTGTTCCAGCCTCCCGACTCATCTCTCGTTTGTTCTTATTTTTTTTACGCCTTACACCTTTACTATCTCCACGCGGATTCGTACGACCCGCGATCAGCCGCTCGGTAATGAACGCAACCGGGTAAACTTTAATCCGCTTATGAAGTTACATGATCCGATAGTAGGAAAGCAATTGCTGGGTCGAAGAAAGGCGAGCTTTTTTTTAACAATCTATCTCTATGCTTTTCTATCCGTTTTCTGCTCATTTCCTTATTTCTTCCGAAATCGGTGCGAATCGAGAAATTCAGAGAGTCGCTAAATCGGTATTCCAGTTACTTTGCATTCAGCTCGCCCGAGGGGAAAGCGATCAGGTAGGTCGGACGTAAGCCAACGGGTTAGCTCGCATTCGGTGTGTGAACGGCTGGATTTATGTTGCCGAAAATTTATCGGTTCAATTTCCGTGTGATATTTAAAGTCTCGGTGGGGAGTTGGGAAAGGGTTGATAGCGCCGGCGGTGAGTTGACCGCTTCGACCCACCTCCGCAGAAAGCTTGCCTGCCAAGAGACTGCGAAATTGTTCAGCAACGACACGCAAAAAACAGGCTTGGGGAGAAATCGGGGCAAAACGGATCGGTGTTTGACGATCCTTCGTTAGACATGAAATAGACTGATCGGACAAGAAGGACACGGGTCCGTTTTGCCCCTGGATGCCGATTTACCCGATACGATGCGATACCGCGCGATCGTCAGATTGTCCACTTTTTATCAATTTTTTTGTCCGCTGAATTCGGTAAAAATTTTGAGTTTCGCAAGCTCGCACACATCCGTGGGCGATATCGATTTCCGTGCAAGCGCCGTAAAGGGGGAGGGGGGTAAAATGGAACCCTGGGGCAAAATGGTCCTTCATTTCAAATTACTCTTTTTTCTTATTCGCATAGTTGGGCAGTTGTCGATACGTCGAAAAATTGTCGAAAAATATTCGTGATATGTGCTGCGATCGACTTGTCGGCACCGTTAGTTGAATGGACAGTACAAAACTCCAAAACTCGTTATTTTACCTTTCGGCTATGTCGTTGGCCTTCCTCTATGTAATGATGACGAGGCGAACACCCATGGCCGAAACGTTATATAAAGAGGTTTCGAGTTCAATAATAATATTAGTCCGTTTTGTCTCGGTATCCCGTTTTGCCCCGCTCTGCGTCCACAGCGAATTCGCAAATGCCCGAAAGCGACGAGCTGGGTGCAGGCGACGCAGAGGTAAAGAATGAGTCGTAAAAAGAGTCATCGGCTGGCCCGGCGAACGCGGGGGCGCCAGTACACCGCACCGGTGTGTCACACCGTATGTATATAGCACACCCCACGCGCTCCCGGAAACGTCCGCACCCCAGTGGCCATCGGACACGAATTTTTCAACACGAGGATTCAATTTAACGATTTTATCGACCTACCGTTGAAAAGTCTTCCGTGATTCTTTTTTTCGCCGATTCGAGCGCTGCTCGCTCTTGTCGCCCTGTCGTCGGCAACTCGGTCTTAGTCGATAGCTTCAAACTCGAAAATATGCTCTTCTTTACAATATTTAATTTCGTTATTTATTATTCCTTGGATAAATATTTGGATGCCGTTCAAAATCTAAGTCGCCCTCTTCAGAAAATTCCCAACATTATTATTTTTTAAATAATAATTTTTTTTTTTTACATTTCTTGTAGAGTACTTGATTTCTTTGAATCAATGCTTGTTTATTCCGTACGATTCTCATTTTCGTGTGTTATGAGTGCCTCGAATTACTGCGTGTGTTTATTCTGCATTATTCTGATTTTGTGTGTGTTATCCGCGCCTCTCGAAACTCGTGCGTCAGCCTTCGATAAACAATTTGACGCCGTTCAGTCTAAGTTGCCCACTTTGGGAAAAATTTTCAACATCATTATTTATGAAATTATAACAATTAATTATTTTTTCCAATAACAATTTTATATTTTTTTTACATTTCCCCAGACTCGAATCCCTCGAATGAATGCGTGTTTATTCTGCATTATTCTGATTTTGTGTGTTATCCGTGCCCGTCGAAACGCGTGCCTCTGCCGTCACTTATCTGGAAAAGCATCAAGCTGTGTACCCGGCGCATCAACCGAGAGCCCGAGAAAATTGGTAGAGTGCACCCGCGATGCGCCGTATTAGAAACATTTCAGCAACGGGCGAGCCTCGCCGACGAGGAGATTCACGATGTTTGCTCGTTCGGTATAGAGCGCGTTGCTGCTGCTGTTGCTGCCGCAAAAGTAAAGCACGGTGAACGGCGAACATGTTGGGGGCCGCTCGTCTGACTCCACCTCGCCGTTTCCCCTTTCCCCCCCTTCCGCACCCTTGCCGCGGCTTGGCAAGGCGGGCGGGTGTAACGTCGAGTTGCGAAACACGATGTTAACTTAATGCGGTGGATATTTGTTGCGGCTTCGCCTGTCCGCGTAGAAACGGGTGGGGCCGGAAGAGAATATACATATATAAATGTATACATGTATACATAAAGGTATAGGTGGAGAGAATTCACACGGGGTGCAAGGAAACAAACTGTAGAACTGTACGTTTGTGCTAAACGTGCAAATACGCACGGCATAGACGAAAGTAATTCGCGTCAGTGGATAAGGGCGGGTCATGCGAATAAAGCAAATTAAAACGGAATGCGGAAGCAAAAGTACCAAAATAGCGTTACTCAAAATTTACAAGACTAATCGGCCAACGAAGATGAAAACCGAGAGAAGGAAACCATTTTTTTTGAAGTTTATTTACGGCGTCTCAGAAACACCTTACGGTTTTTTAAAATGGTGTATTGTTGTTCTCATTATTATTATTATTGACATTGTTGATTAAACTAAGTAAATTCATATTTTTGCGTCGAAGAAGCTGTTTGCTCGATTGGCGAAAGTTTGGATGGTTGAAGTTATAACAAAACATCTAATCCACGTGGCGTTCAAGCCGAACAGCGACTGAAACGAAGGTTTGGAAATCAGGTAATGGAAAAAATCATTAAAAAAAAAAATTAATTGACAAAAAAATATACACAAAATTCCCATCGGGCGAAGTTTCGCCATCGTCCGTCCATCGACGAGTCTCGTGGGCGTCCGGTTATCTCCGCGGAGCAGCAGAGTCCAGAGACACCTGCGCGCCCACGATGCCTGCGCGCGTCACTCACTTTGTGTTCCCGTCTCTGAATAATGTATCCGGCGTGTACGAGAGCGGGTAAAATGCTAACCGAGCTTGTGCGTCTTCGTGCGCGGACTTCTTCCTCTATCTCTTCCTTCATTGTCGCTATCGGGCCGCCGGTTTTGCTCGTTCGTGCGCGGCGACGCAGCGGACGAGAGCGAGCGTGGGCGGTTTGCACTCGTCCCGTTTTTTCTCGCGAAGCACCGCGCATACGAATCTCGTTATATAGCCTAACGCGGCAGAAAGCTCGGGGGGAGGAGGGGGTCGAGGGCGGGACGGAGCGAGAGGTGGGCGAAGAGAAATAAGGCAGAGAAAACGTTCTCGCACCGTCGCGCTCGAAGCCATCGCGAGGTGAGCGCGCTCTCACCCTCACGCGGCCGACCTCACTCTCTTCCCGCTATTCTCGCACCCCCGTCGCATTTTCACCAACTTTGTCTCTTTCACTTTCACGGGAGGGCATAAGTTCCGAAGTTCCGGAGATTACGACAATATACTCTGTGAGAAGAGCGTTTCCGGTTCGTTCGCGAGAGCCGCGCCGAATGCGCTCCAACCCTTCGACGGCCGAGAATCTTTCCCGTTGGACAAAAAATGTATAGCGATTTGTCCAACGGGCTCTCGACACGAAATATATGTGAAATGGCAGGTTTGGAATACTCAGTTTTTATTTACTCAGTAATGAAAACGGTCTTCGGGATGCATCACTGTTACGTTAATTTTTTCGGTGGATACGCAAGTTTAAGATTTTTTTTTTTTTTTTACAACGAAGATAGAGAACGTCTTTACTTAACAAAAAAAAAAATGCTTTTAAGATCGCTCTCAAGAGCGAACTTAAGATCGAAGTTCGGCCCGAACTTCATTGCGTGCTTAAGTTTGATCTCAAGTTCGGAGTTAAGTTTGATCTCAAGTTCGGACTTAAGTTTGAACTTAAATTCGGACTTAAGTTTAATCTTAATTTCAGACTAAAGTTTGACCTCAATTTCAGACTTAAGTTGAATCTGAAGTTCGGACTTAAGTTCGATCTCAAGTTCAAACTAATGTCTTAAAATTCGACCCTAAGAGTCTTGCATGATTTGCACGACTGTGGTGTTCTACCTGCGTTAGATAACATTACATTACGTCACATGTGCCATTTACATTTTTACATCGTCAAAGTATGAAAACAACGATCTTAAATCATCCAAAGTGTGCATTTAAAAAATACATATCTCACGTGACCCCAAATTACTCCACAGGACCCGTATCGGGCTTCATCGTCGTGCACAGCACTTTCCACTCCTTTATCATCACGGATCATTTTACGGTTTTTCGAATTTAATATTTTTACGCTCATAACGGTCGTAATCCGACGAATGCTCGTTTTCTTCACACTTTCGAAGAGCGTTCCTTCCTCTTTCCTCCGCAAATTATCTATTGTCCAACCAGGTTCAGCCGCCCCGAAGGTCTTTTCTTCTTCGACACATAAAACTCTTGTTTTTTTTTTCGCCGCTCCCCTTACCAATCTCCCACGCGTTCTCTAACGGAATCGATCAGCGAATCGGGAACTGCTCCCTCGTCGCCCGCGACGGTGGGCTACGTAGCCGCGCTGCGAGGCCGCGCCGTCCTCCCTTTCGTTTCCTCTTCCGGCCACGACGGCGACCGATAAAGCGCGTGTCGCGTTCGACTTCCGGCAACGGCTTACATCTGGCCCTTGGGAGCTAACGCGCTTTCCGTCCCCCTCTCCTCTCCGCACCTGATACACCGTCACGAGTCTCTCGCTTCCTCGTCTCTCATAAATCGAATTAACGTAATAAAATTGTCGGACCAGTGCCCCGACTCTATAAAGCGACAGCGGAACGCAATCCGGAGGAACGTTTATCCGAAGTGGATAAAATGTATTACAGATAACACGCGAGCGAGAGACGTGGACCCGACCGACAACGAAATTGTGGGCTCCCACCTAAAGCGCGGTTAAATACTCGTGGAGGAAAAAAAATGTTGGTCCGTATATCGTATGTCGTATGTATAATCGTACATATAATAAATATGTATAATAATATACAATATAATAATATACAATATAATAATATACAATATAATAATATACAATATAATAATATACAATATAATAATATACAATATAATAATATACATTAAATTAAATGTACCGGTAAAAACCTTCAGTCCGGTGCATTAAATTTACTATTCGTCTCTTCCTCTTCGGCTTCTACTTTTTCGCTCTTCCCGTTCCTTCTCCTTTGCCCTCTCCTTTCCTTCGATCTCGACATCCCTCTCACTATCTGCTTTCCCTCTTCGCCCTTCTTTCCCTCACCCTCCCCTCCTTAACTCCCCCCCCCCCCGCCTGGCCCTTCGAGGGGTGGCTTGAGTTACACGAACGAGACTATGCGCTTCCTGCTTTTTGTTCGTGCCGATCGAGGTGGAAATCTTTTTCCCCGTCGAGAACGCTCGACGAGAGCGAAGGACGAGGAAGAACTAAAAGGGACACAGCGAGCGAGCAAGAGTGAATGAGAAATCGTATAGAAACTTTTCTTCTCGGTGCCGCCGCAGCGCCGCTGCACTTGGCCGGATCTGAAGGAGAGTCCGCGGGCATCCCGAGCGTGCTACGACTCGGCGAGACGACCCGCGGATTCCACGCGTCTTGTCCGTTTACCCGACGGCGAATTAAATCCCTCGCTAGGCGCCGCCCGATGGAGTCTTGGTTTTCTTTTTTTTTCACTGCAACTGACGATTAGTTTAAAGATTTTCCATTTTTTTAAAGACATTCGTTTCGTATCTTGATAAAAATGTTAAGTGCGGATGCTCTTTCGTGTCCACTTTTTTTTTTTTTTTTTTTGTTACTGCAGAGTTAAGCCGAACTCTACGAATCTTGCTCGGAGTACCCGATTTTTTTTCATTCAAGGATTTAATTTATATTTCGTTTTATTGATAAAATGATGAATAGGAAATGCATTTATAATTTATTGAATAAATGGTTCATTTATTGAATACATTTTTTTGTTTATTATCGTTAATATTATTGTTTATTTACAGAAAGAAAGTTTACACTTTTTATATCTGCTTCTACATAAATGTTCCCATATGAAAACGTATAAATCGATTCTATTCTCGAAATCGAGTCGAATCGATTTTATTAAATGAATAATATCTGAATCATTTTTATTAAAAACGAATCAACTAGAACGCGAAAAATGTTTTGTTTACCAGTGCACATCGATTCGCCGACTTTTGGTGAATCGTGTACGTATTTTGACGATTACCGTCGTCACCCCAATTTCGGCTCGTTTGGCTCGTTCGCGGTAAATCAAAACGCGACATTGTCGACGAGCGGGCGCGCCCAGACAAGCGTGCCGAACAACAGTACGAGAATCAGGAACGGCAGTAATTTCGGGAGACTCTCTAGGTGGTTCCGTGGATACAACGGGGGCGCGCCGGCCAAGAAGGGACCGGATCGAGAATGGAGTGCGGGCGAAAGGGAGGGGGCGGATAAAGGGGAGCATTAATTATTACTCACGTTTCTTAGTCCGAGATTCTCGAGCCTCGGCTCTCGCGCCGTTATGCGACGAGGGCGCGCGCAAGAACTCGCCCGCTACAGGCTCGTTTTGCCGAATAAGGTCGGAACAATTTCGCGACCTCGCATTTCGGGCGTCACGCGACTGCATGGAGCTAATTCGCAACAATATTAAATTTATTTCGACGTCGTTTATTAATTACTGTACCGCGAACAAATTGCTTCTGAAAATTTTCAATTATGTCGTCACTACGGCCAGCGAAATATTTTTCAATCAAGGCTCATGAAAATGTTTGTTTGGCTTTAATGGGGCAAAACGGAATCCCGGGGCAAAATGGACTGTCTCGCTGTCCGGAATCGCTTGGCTGGTCCGATTTGCCCCGTTTTTAAATTGTACGCTGAAGTGCCCAATTAATCCGGCATATTCATTTCGTATCTCGATAAACATGTTAAGTATGTCGTGCAATTCGATGAATTTGCCTGAGTTGTTCGGTAATTCCATGAATTTCCGTGGATTTCTTGGCTGGTCCATTTTGCCCCGCTCCTCGACATTTACTCGGAAGGTCGGATATTGGAGCGGAATATCTGATATCAGTCTGATCGATCATTCGACGATCGACAGTGTCATATTTCCGGTAGACTCGCCGTCACGGCCTGTCCCTCGGGGGCGAAGAGACATCCGCGAACGTCTAATTTACTCGAGAATTTAAACATCCCCGAGAGGGTTTATCTCTCCGCGAAAGACACGACGGAGAGTATGCGGGACTCGTTCCTAAATTGCCGCTGTAATTGCACCGTCGTAGATCGTTATGCACCTTTTTTTTTTTTTGCTTTCCATTAGCTCGTTCGCTCGGCTGCTATCACTACTGCTCGTATCAGAAGCTATACCTAATCTTCTTCTTCTTCGGCTCGAACGGTACAATGGCGGAACGATAAGGCTGCAGGGAGGGAGAGAGAGACGAAAGGCCTACACGAGTAGGTAGAAGTTACGTCCGGTGTGGTAGGAACCGAGCAGAACGGGCGAAATTATACCCGGAGTAGCAGCCAGTAGTCCAAGGGTGGCGGGCGGGCATGCAGACAAGAGGAGAATGAAGGGAAGGCGAAGTGGCTGACGCTAGAGGCGCCCTGGCTTTTCTCCAAATTGTCAGACAGATTTCGTGCATCCACGGCGTGTTTCCGTGTTACGTTCATGCGAAAAAATTATACTCGCGTAGACGAGTGCCCCGCGGCGGAGAGCGGATGGTAAAGGTGCAGAAAATCGTTAAACAAATTTCGCCGGATCCGACCGCAGCCGGCGCGGCTAACGTTCAATTCGTACTAATATTAACCACCTCTTCTTTTGTCAGGTGTCGGTGTGAAATTTTTTTGTTCACGGATATCCGTAGTCTCTACCCGAAAAAAGTTTTTTTTAAATATTAAATAATAAAAATCATTGACTCCTCAATGGCCAAGTATCTTTCGCCGTTGGACATAATATATATAGTAATTTTTATCATCAGCTCAACACTTTTTTTATGTATAATGTGTGAAAAATCTAATTTTCATGAAAATTTACCATTTCAATAAATTGTTATATTTTTTTTGTAATCCATTTTGCCCCCTACGCGCATTGTGCCCGGAGCTCCCATTTTGCCCCAGTCCATCCGAAATTCCGATAAATTTACTGATAACGCTTGTCTCGTTGTGTGCTCTTGCAGGCGAATAAAATAATGTTCCAGGGTGTTAAATAAAAACCCCCAGTGTGCGCTTCCAGTAATTAACGAATCGGATTTCTGACGAAATCGGAAAACGTCAGAGCACACGAGGGCCGAACTCATTGTTCTTTGATTCCGCTCGGGGAGAGGCCTCGTGGCGAGAGGTCAAATTTCTCGGCTAAGCGGAAAGAGAGATCTGCGTGTACGATTGGCGTCCGCAGTTGCCTTCGGCTTCGGACGGTCCTTCAAATGCTGATTGAATTATAGCCGAGACCCCCGATCTCGTCTGGCCTCGGCAAAAGGCGCTCTTTCCCATCCTATAAGTGCCGCAGTTTAACTGTTGCTCGATCTCGTCCTTCGATCTTTTTTCTTCCTCTTTCGTCCCGTCTCACAAATCTGTCGATAGGCAGTGTAAAAAAAAAACACTGAAAGTTTTAAGGCTTAACGCCTCACCGAGGCGCTCGAATTGGCATCAATTTTAACGAATTTTTTCCTACCCGTTTCCTTTAACAGCATTCGTCGTACAACCTTTATACAATGTGTTCAAAATGCAATCCTTAAGTCAAGAATTTTTCGGAATTGAAATTTATTCACATTGTCACTGAAATTGCACGGGGGGCCATTTTGCCCCATATTATTATCATTTTATCCGAACGCCCCAAATAATTGTCGCGGCTTTATTGTGTCTCAAAAAGATTCAAAATATGTTGTGTTAATCGATCGAACTGTCCGAACAGCTCAACTGGTCCATTTTGCCCCCTCCCACCCGTTCCAATTTCCGGATCTCTGTCTCCGACTCCCAGGAACAAACGTAATCCTTCTTGTTTTTGTTTTCTTCAAATTTACCAAGTTTGAGATAACAAAGACAGTGCGCGCCATACGCGCAAGATAGACCGGTCGGATCGTCTAGGTAAGTCGAAGTTGGAAATGGTAATCGCTTTCGAGTGTCTCGCTATGCAGCCAGTCTAGCCCACACGTCCCTTTGTGTCGCGAGAGCTCGGTGGGTCAGCGTCGTCTACGTCCGGTTTGCGGAACACTAGACACACTGTGTGTGCCTCTGCTCTCGTCGCGGTACCCGAGAGGCGTGAGTCGCGTTCGCTTCGCCACGAGAGAGTCTCTTCTCCTTCGCGTTCTCTCTCCACTGTGGGTCGCCGCTGCACACACAGTCGCTGCACACGCCCGGAGAGCGGCGGGAGAGAGAGAGAGTAGTTCGCCCCGCGTTCCCCGATCGATCTACGCGTCGAGCCGGTTTCTCGTCCGGGCGTCCCGCACTTCGAAACGACGATTCCTCCTCGTATTATACTGCAACGCCGGTGTGTACGGGGCATCGTCCGCGAATAGTCCTATAAACCCGGTCATAGTCGGTAACGTCCTCACTCTTGTTTTTCCACTCTTGGGCGAACGTTCTTTATATCCGGTAGTAAAAATCTTGGGCTCCTTCGATCTATCACGGTTGAGCAGTCTCAAAAGAAAAAAACTTGTACTTTCCGTCAGAGAGGTGAGAAAGAATAGGAGAGAAATTGCGGGAAGGAGGGAGAGACTATGGAACATGGGATGATTGTACGAGGCGGAGGAAATCCTCGCTGGGTTGCACCCATCGTCATCAAGACTCGACGATTGCAGCGTACGCTACGTTTGAAGTAAAAGGCAGACGAGAGACGCCGGGAGAGGGAGAGAATGCCGTTTAATCTTGTACTCGGTTGTGAATCATCTCCGAATCTCTTGATGCATTCTTTTTTAATTTTGGTTTTAATCTAAAAATGTTGGCGAATGGGAGCCCGAGGAAAGATTATCGACGAGAATGTCATTGCGAAGAAAAAACAATGGGTCTAAAAAATGAAAGCATTTTTTTTTAAACCTTAACATTTTTCACATATATATTTGTTACGGAAAGTTGTAGTGCGGAGAAAAATATAATTTATTGCCCCATAGTCGAAGAATCATATCATCAACCCTTTGACTTCGAAACTATTTTTCATACTTTCGATCGCGTCAATAACGATTATTTCCTCGAATCGCCAACGCCCTAGCCACTTTAAATTCCATCTTCCAACTCCCATCATTTTTTTGTTACTTTCGCGAGTAAAAAGGAAAAAAAATAATCCTTTCATCGCCTTCCGGCCGGCAGTTAAGAATTTCAATTAATCACCGATGCAACATTATATCTCACGATATCCAACATCCTTCCGATCCCTAAGCCCCCGATCGCGTGATAGAACGAACAAATCCCCGCTATTATATCTAATACAGAGCCGGCAATACATTTCCGTAAAGGACATTGACTCTCCCTCTCCGCGCCGTTGTTGCAGGCGATGGGGTTGAGAACCTCTGCAAGGACCAAACCTCGCTCGCTCTCGGTGGGCAGAAGCCCCGAAGGGTACGAGACGTTGCGACCGGCTGCCGCAGCGTGGCAGAGCGTCGCCACCGTCGCTGCTCTTCTCACTCTCGATCTATCCCCTCCCCCGCCCCGCCTGCGGCTCTCACTGTCGCCTCGGCAGAGCAACCGATCGTTTCGCACTCCTCGTCCAATGCACATCCCTCTCCCTCTTTCTCGGCTATACCCAGCACTTTGTTTCCCGTTCGGCGAAAACCAAGCGCGGTCTATCTGTCTCGCTTTCCCCTCCCTCGTTCACCTCCATCTTTCTTCGTCGCCCCTCGCGGGGCGCGCTCTCGATCTCCCCTCCACGATGAATGGAGAGACACTGCTCGGCCGGCTCTCCGTGGTGGGGAACACAGGCGGCCGTCGGTCTCCCCCCTCGTCCCCCTCGCGCCGCCCCTCCTCGCGCGCCTTTCGTCCGTAGGGCGGCCGAGAGTGAGCGCGCAACGGCAACACACGTAAACCGGCACAGCTGCCATCCCCAACACACACACACAGAGAGAGCGCGCGAGTCGAGCTGTAGCAAACACCGTGCGTCCCAACGAGCAGCAGCATCGAAACCAGCGGCAGTACACTGACGCGCATCGACGCTGTGTCTCGACGTTTCTTACCTCGTGCATTGACAAAAACGTAAAACGCTCCGAGCGTTACTCTTGCGTTGACCGGCCTTCGATCGAGAGTACCCGAGAGAGTCGATTGTGCAATCCGGTAGAAAAAGAAAAGAGATACAATAATCGTGAATTTTTCTTCGCACCCGAGTACGAACCGGCCGATTTCGCGAGCGTCCTGCGATCGAGAGACGAGACGTGACAATCGTCGAATACTCGCAGTATCGAATACAAGCGTAGCAGGATTATCGAGAGTGAAAATAAAATTGCAGTCAAACTCGAGTCATCGAGTTCACCGAGAAGTGTTTACTTTATTTTTTTTGTTCTCGCGTCTGTCTCACCGTTTCCCGGAAGACCGAAGTGGCTCTTCGTTTCGCGAAGAAGAGACGCGGGGCGAAAGTGTGCGATTTTCTTTTCTTCTCATCGAGACAACTGGCGAAGGACGTCCGCGGGATTAACGGAGAAAAAGTTCTGCGAGAGATACACACATAATTACAATTGTTTCTCGGACAACAGCGCAGTTTTTCTTTGTTTCAATAGCACGCGCGCGTTTCGTATCGCACCGATTCGCCATTCGTCGGTCGCGCGCGCACGCGCACTCGCCGCTCTCTCTCAACCCCGTCTGCTCCGCCGCGTTGCCCCCGACGACGTGTTCTCTTCTCTCCCTCTCGGGCTCGTTTCTCGCCCGTTCGGCATCGTTCCGACTTTGCGCGCGCGGTCTCCTCTCTACCCGACTCTCCGGCGCACCACCGGTCTGTTCTTTCCTCTCTCCATTTTTGGGTTGTTGTTGTTTTTCTTACCCGCTCGAACGAATCCTTCCGGACGAGCGAAAATTTGTGTTTTCGACGATCGTCGACCGAGGATAACACGCAACTTCGTCCGGAGACGCGAAACAGTGGCAAGGGAGAGAGTCTAGTCGTCGCGTCTAGCGAAACGCCGTGACAACGCGCTCATCACGGTGTAACCTTGAACCTGGCCTGTGCGCGGAGAGAAGCAAGATCGCTCGACAGGATCACAGCGCCAGTCGCTCGCTTCAACGGGCAATAGAGCTTTGGTACCTTGTGCGTCGATCTACGCTTTTCGATATTAAACTGTGAGTTTCGCACTGGGAATTACGGCGCAACGGATTCGTTGCGGTCCTCCGAACTGTGAGGCGAACGAATTTTTTTTTTTTTTTGTTCGAGGTTGTAAAATAAAGTGTGAGAAAAAATTTCTATTGTCGGTGATTAATTTGTTTGGAATCCATCGTGCGTGTGTGTGAGAGAGAAGAGGAGAAACACGCCGACTCGGGACACTGGAATTATTAACGTGTCCGAGGATGTTTCCGTACACAACTTTTCCGGCTGTTGGGTAAGCTTTTCGATTATTTGTTGAAATTTATTACGATTATGTTTGGGATTTATCGTTGTTTCCATATAGTGGGTCATATTTTTTACATCACGACGAAGTTTGCTGGTTGTGTAATCGATTTTTGAGGTGAAATAGATTGATTAACACTAAAGATAAACGAGCATCGATGACGGGACTCTGGCCGCGTTGGATGACAATGAGACGATAAATTGTTGTTTTACGATGAAGTTTTACGAATGGTCGCAGCTGGTAATAAGTAAAGCGATTCACAATTGTCGCTAGTGACGAAAATGAATTTATCGTTATGATGGATTTATCGTTATGAATCTGATTAAAGAAAAAACCCTTACATCGAAATAAAATCTGTTATCGCGAGCACCTACGAATTTACCAAGAAACTTTCGATACATTTTTATCCCTAAAGGAAAATTGTAGTTACAAGAACGCCTCGTTATTTTTTTTTTCATTTTTAGAAGCGGCAAAAATGTATTAATTTTGATGGTAAAATTTCGTTATAAATCATTTATTTGGTCGACTGGAAAAAAAGGCTTTAAAATTATTATGAGCTTTACAGTGTACCGAATTATGTGAAGCTGAGATTTTTATTTACCACAAGCTGACCCAAAACTATCGAAAAACTTGGAGGAATTAACTTTTTTTTTTTATGTTAGCTTTTTAGAGCTCATCAAAAAATGACAGCGTTGCGAAGTCTCGTTGATGAAAGAGCAATAGGCAGCAATCAGCTGCGACGATTTACATACGTACAGCAAGGTCCTTTTTTCCTCTCGGCGAAAGTAATACGAAATCGACGCTGTCCGTACAGTCTCTCTCGACGGGCTTGACAGTTTCAAGCGAGCCAATGGAGCTCACGCGGAGACCTCGGGAGCTCTTTGTTGTGTCCCGGCGGGCCCGGCTAGAGTGATTAACCGAAGTGAAAATCAACGCTCGTTCGCTCTCGTTGTCCGGTTGACACGGGCCAGGCCGAAGTTGCGTCACGCGTGTTCACCTTTTCGCTGAAAGTTTGCCTTGCCGATTGATTTCCTCGAACGGCCTTTGTTCCGTTCGAAGTCACTTTTTGTTTTTCTTTGTTTACTTGCTTTAGTTTTATCTCCACATTGTTCGCTGTCGTACCATTCGTCAATCAATGCTGTCCATGTTCGTCAAAATCGCAAATAATCAAAGTCATAATCTAGATTATCATTCTATTTAATTAGATAATTTTTTTCAATATCCGAGTTCATCTGTTTTTTTCAAATAACTTCACTAAGAGCTCTGTTTTCAAAGCGGTGAAAGTAAAAAAATAAATAACTGAACTCTAAAAATTGATTCCGAAAACCATTCGAAATAAATTTATTTAGAAATTAATTTTTTTTTTGGAAAATTAGTGATTTAAAAAAAAATGTTTTCAAGGCTGTACACTTGCAATTTTCATTGTATTTTGCATTTTTATTATGAAGGGATGCTAAATGCGAATACGACATCAGTTTTGACCCCGAATCGATCCGGATATCAATAGCGCCGGAATTTTTGAAATTATTTATTTATGTTCCTTTATTTTCTCGGAGCAATTAAAATTCCTCATGCGTAGCTTTCAGCCTCGCGCGACCGTCGATCAGCGAACCAGTAAATCTCTAAGCAATAACGATTTTGATCACATCGATAAATTTCGGACGAGAAAAAAAAAAGAGTCTCGTCACCGTTTTATCCTTTATCGATGGACTCATCGTAAATTGCATGCTGCATTCACCCAATAAATGGAGTACGTAACTTGCTCGTAAGTTTTCAAACTACCCTACAAAAAAAACCAATGTAGAAAAGGTGCTTATCGAAACGAACCAGGGGTATTTTTTCACCACTCGAATCGATCGGTCGAAAATCTGTTGGACGTTACCGTGAAATAAAGAGTCTCCTCACCGATCTTGAAACTCTCACTCTATTGCTCACTCCGTTGAAAAATAAAAAAATATTTTTTATTTTTTAACCCTCATGCACGCTGCATTTATATAATGGTGTATGTCATAGTCGTAAAATAAAACTATACAATGTATCATTATTTATAATTTGTTTCTCCGATATTTCGCAGAGCCGTTGAACAATTTCCTAGAAATATCATGCGCCGACCGTTTATACATATTAGTCGTAAGCTATGCTGTGGCGCATTAATTGTACAGACCGTAGACATGGTTGCCACGTACCTGGAAAACCTGAAAAGCACAGGGGATTTTTTGGGACCCGCAAAACTCCGGGAAGTCATGGAATTTTTTTTCAAGTCTCGAAAGTTTTTTGAATCTGATGTTTTTCACTTAATTCCGCGCTGCACGACCTCGACATTTGTCGTTTAAGGAGGATCGACTGTTCATTTAGAGTTAAAAATGAGATTGAAAAAAAAAAAAAAATGTTATGTTATTTTTTAATTGTCTTTTCCCTACCCGATCGATAGACCGGAAAAATTTAAGTTTTGCTCTAAAAAATCGGGAAAGGTCAGGGAATTTCAGTTGGATAATTTCGTGGCAACCATGAGTAGAGACACAATGGCGTAAACGTGTGTACAGAGGCGCCCCATAAACGTGATCGAGCGAACGCACCTCGAAGCGTGAAAATCATTGCGCGAAAACCGTGCTCTGCGAGCTTCGGCTACCGAGTTTATTTTTTTTTCTTCGCTCTTTCTCTTTGTGCCGAGAAAACACGAGCCAGAAGGTGGAATCGTCGAGTCGACGTTTTCTCATCATTCCTTAAGCACACAATCACATTGTACTCTCATAGTTCCGCGTCTCGTCGCGTCCCTCTTCGCCTCTTGCTTTTTCGTCCGCGATATATATTCCCTCGCCCGTTCGCGTCTGTCTCTCGACGCGTGTGAACCCAAGTGCCCCTGAAGTCCCGGCGTCTCTTCCCCCACCCTCCTCTCGCCGCACCCCCCTCTCCGCGCCGCTCCGACGTAGTCATGGCAACGGCGAAACAAGCGTTTCGCTCATTCGGTCACGAACATCGTGGCCCCGCTCCACTACCCGTTCCCCGTTGCCGATGCCTTTCGATACATATGCGGTTTTCATGCAGCCGAGAAAAAATTGACCTTGCATCCAAAATATTTTGATGGCCGCGGAGAAAACACACCGAAGAGAAATTGACGATGACTCGAGCGAAATCCTGGATGGAAATTTAAACAAAATTTTTTGGCAGAGCGAATTTTTCTTTTCGGTGCGGGGAAACCAGTTCGTTACCGACTGTGCGAAACCGACTTTGAGTTTTTTGGTCGACTTTTGACAAATTTGATACCAAACGATTTTCGGTGTTGGTCTAGGCGCATGTAAAATTTGAGTAATAAAAAAAGTGCTGTTCGTAATAGAAAAAAATTCAGTTGAATACATCCGAAATACATTGCAATGTATTTCGTAGTAAAAATAATAATATATTGGTTATAAAAGTTGAAACAGAGTATTTTTGCAAAAGTTATATTTTTCGATATGTTTTGAAACAGAAAAGTGATGAGTGGTCGAGAAATGTTAATTTAAAAAAAATTATATACACGGGCAGAACACAATTATCGGCCGTAGCTAACCCGTCCATCAAACAAACAGCAAGTAAAAAGATTGTATTTACCGTTGAAAACTTCGAGGAGGAAAAGACGAAACTTATTTTCGAGCATAATTGCCTTAAAGTCTCTTCCGGGTTGTCATAACGATCGTCCGCGCATTCCTATCGATGCTGTAGGAACTCGTGTAAAGCCGCTACCTAAGTCGTACCGCGAGGCTCGCACAGCCGACTTGTACGGGGAGGAGTCGAGGGCAACGCAGGCACACGGTAAAGTGAAACGCGCGGAATTAAAAGAGCCTCGTTAGAGCGAGATAGAAATTAGAAAGAGCCGCGCATGTAAGAAGGAGAATGAATGGCGAAGGGTGGCGCGCACGGTGGAACGAGGAGACCGTCATTGCGCTACTCGTCGGGACTCTCCGGACTGCTCGGACTGTTGCGTTGAGGCTAGTTTGCTTTATGCGAATTCCAACGTGACGGGCCCGCTCCGTGTACCTACGGCAAATATCCTTAATAAACTCTTTTATTCAACCTCGGAAATTGCCAATGTCGAAACAATATCGTTAACGGTCCCCCCCCCCCCCCCCCCCGTGACACTGAACCGAGTTTTACAGTTAACTCTCCGTTGAGTCTTTAATAACTTTTTTTTATGTTTCATATCTACAACACACTGCAGCTGTCAATTGGCGTTATTGCCATTATTCGCGTAATTAATTAAAAAATTTAATTGCCACCATATAAGAATATATCTGCTGAGTTTGCAGTTTGAGTTAAAAATAAATACCGAACAAAAAATTCAGAGATAAAAATGTTTCATATCTACAATAAACTGCAACTCGTAACTGGCATTATTCACATTATCCGCGTACTTAATTTAAAAAAATGTAATTGTCACCATATAAGAATATATCTGCTAAATTTGTAGTTTGAGTAAAAAATAAATCCGGAAAAAAAATACAGAGATAAAAATGTTTCATATCTACACACTGCAGCTCGCAATTGGCGTTATTGGCATTATCCGCGTACTTAATTAAATGAATTTAATTAACACCATTTAAGAATATTCCGAAGTCATTCGTAATCGTAACGATTGGCTCGGCACTTGAAGTTAAAAACAAATCTCTCTTTCCCTCTGCGTGAAACGACTTCGGTCGAGCTACGTAACAGGAGAAGCCAATGTACAAGCATTCGCGAAACGCACGTACCTCGCTCATGCTCCGGCGCTGCGCGCAGTTCGCGGATAAGAGTCGTCGACGCTAAATCTCCCAGCTGTGTAACCGTTCGACCGGTCGGGAGAGAAGTTTTCTCTCTCGACTGTTGCATCGCTCGCGCGCCGCGTTTTCTTTCACGAATGCGATACACTATGTACATGCTCCAATCTCGTTTGTTTCACACAGTGCGCCACAGTCGCGCCGTTCACGCTCCGCCACGCCGCTCGAGCGTGTTACAAGAATGAGAAAACAAACGACGCTGCTTTTATTTTCTTCTCACAACCTGAGAAGGTTCCTCTCCCGTATCCGTTTTTCCTTGCGAAGCCAATTTTCTTGGCGGATATTCCGCTTTGTAAAAAAAAAAAAATGTTAATTCTAGTATAGTTGTTTGCAGACAATGGTTGGTTGCAAAAAAGTCTACGCACTGTCGTTTCGTTTAATTAATCCGATTAGAATAATGGTGTTTTTTCAAAAAATTGAGTATCTTATTTCAAGATTTTTAATTTTTTTTTTTTTCAAAATTTTTAAGACTCGTTTTCAACATTTTTTACATCGTCGTATTTCCGTAGATCGTCGTTCGCGAGATTCGTTCGTGAATTATTGTCACTAATAATTCAATCAATTTCGATAAAATTCCATTTTCCATTTTCTAGAATCGCCGTTAATGTATAATTCGTTACTTTCCGTAACCTTACGATCGCACAAGGTAAACAATGCATTGCGTACTGAAAGTGCTTACTGAAACGTTTTGGTTGCAGGGAAGGTTAAATCCTTTATTTAAGCTAACAAACATGTTACCGAATGAACTTGGCCACCATTATTCTCATTCTCAATAAACGTTTCGAAGCGCTGTTAAAATTGAGTAATGGGGAAGTTGGAACGCCGTCGCAATTTTCTTCGTTCGGTTCGTCTGTTCGCTTTTTTTTGTTTTTTTTTTCTGCCAATTTCAAAAAGTCTCACTCTCATTCGTCGACGTCAAACGTTCCATCGGTCAGCCACCGTGCTACGGGCTGACGAGGAGGATTCGTGCGTTTGTTTGCCTCCCGGTAAAGCCCGACTCGTCGTAGTTTGAACCGATGGTGTGGGTTCGTAGAGCCGCTGTCGGGCCGGTTACCTCGACGCTCAAAAGGTCACAGCGGGTTCATACGCTACTCTCTTGTAGCCAGCAAATCGAACCGAGCATCCCCACTGTCCATTCGTGCGTTGTTTGTTAATGAAATTCTGTTGGGTCGGAGAAGCGGAAACAGACGCGTTGAAAGTTTCAAGGAAAGCAAAAAAGAAAACAAAAAATGGATCGAAAATAAGCTCGATA
The DNA here is from genome assembly GCA_933228735.2 of Amblyteles armatorius. NCBI lineage: Eukaryota > Metazoa > Arthropoda > Insecta > Hymenoptera > Ichneumonidae > Amblyteles > Amblyteles armatorius. The sequence continues at coordinate 9,202,657 of OW121695.1, read as the reverse complement.
AAAATAAAACCTTCTTTTGTCTCTAAAAATCTGTCATCGATTTGTTCGATTTGTACTTATTGTAATTCCGATAAAAAGATTGCAGTATTTTCGATGCCATCTTCTTTATAAATCATACATAAAATTATAAATAAAATACAATACATAAAATCTATATATTTAATTAAATAATAATAATAATAATAAAAATACATGTATTCGAACAAAATGAATGACTTTTCAGATGTGAATTGTCGGCCGGTTACATTTGTCATTGACGAAAAGAAGCAGTCACGCTGCTCCGCCGCACGTGGTCGTGTCGCAGTGACAGCTCGTCGCATCCCCCCCCCCCCTTCACCCTCCCCCACTCCCGCTCGTCCCCACCCTCGTTTATTTTTTTAATAATCTTTTCTCACTCGCTTCCGAGATGGACCCCCCCCCCCCTTTCTCGCTCCATTTGCATACCCTTCTCCGCGCTGCGTCAGCGTCGAGACTGCCGCGCGCGCCACTCAAACTAGCCGATGTCCCCGGCTCTCGCAGTCACCATTTTTTTTTACATCGCCCCGTACTTTCTCTGTGTCCCGGTAAATTCTCTTCTCTCGATCGTTCTTTACTTCACACGAAATCCCGAAGAAAAAACAATTCATATAACACATGTTCAAAAGAAAATCAACGACACATTCACATTGACAATTATTTTTTACGTCGACAAAAAAAACGTAACTATCATCGTCGTTTTTGAGATATTTCTCATTCAAAGTATCGTCTGTCATATCGGGGCAAAAAAAAAAAAATTATGGAACATATTTGGAACATTCCTGAGTATGATTCAAATGGCCATAACTTAAAAAAATAAATGACAAATAGAATAACAAAAAAAATGTGTGTTGCATAATACTGCTCTGCTTGTTTACAAGTTACATGTTCGCGATATAAAACTAATATATTCTACATTGATGTTTTACATAGTTATATATCCGGATATACATTCGATATATTATGCATTATGTCGCCTATTATTTGTTAAATAAAAATAAAAATAATTGAATTAATCGAATTATAGATTTTCGAACATAATTGATTTCCAAGTGGGTTGCCCGATCGTCAGCTATGAATCTGCAGTACAATCGGTCGCAGTCCTTCGAAACTGATCCGCACTTCGTAGTATATCGGTTGCTTTTTTTCTTCGTCCGTGCGCGAAGGCGTCTGCAAGCCGACCGCACGAGCCGAGCGGCGTATCGATACGTGTCGTGTCTCGGTCTCTCGGTCTTGCGCAACATGGAAATGTGCACGCCTCCGCACCGGGGCCCATTCTCGTTTCGTACCGTCTGGGACACGTGATAATCGTAACTCGAAGTTTCGAAGCCTCGAATCGCAGGATCTCGCCGTGTCCGGGTACAATTTTCGAACAATCTCATCGACATAAACACGCTCTCTTATTTCAAACGCTCTCTCTCTCCCGTGAAGGCTCCCGTGCGCACGTGGCAAGAGCGTTGCAAAACTCGGTCGGAGAATCGATTTTTTTTTTTTTTTTTAATATGGCAATGATGCTTATCGTGACCTATTTATCGTATCCCAATTACTCGAGATTCTTTGCTCATGACGAATTTCCGAGTGCGACCTACGCAATTTATTCACTGCAATAACTATATACACTCAATTATCCTCAAAATATCCATCTTAATTCGCGCGTCATCGCATCGCTTATTCATTCGTGGATCCCGTTATAATTATTTAGAAGGAAGTTAATAATAATTACATTAATAATGAACAAAATAGTAATAATAATAACAGTTATTATAATTACAATATAATGATAATTATTATATATAATTATTACCGCTACTATTGTTAGCAAATGAATTGAAAATTATTATAATCTTCAACAGCTTCGCTGTCCGGAAGATATTTTTCCGAGAGAAAATTCTTTTGTTCTCCATGCGTTCAAACCCGCCGGCCAGCGTGGGTAAAGAAAGATTTTTAAAAAAATGTAATTTTTTTTTTCTCAAATCTTTAGAAATATAACGAGAAAGATGAAACTCGTGCAGAGAAGTGCACATAGGTGTGGTGCGCCGGTGCGGTGCGGTGTGCCCGTGGTCTGTAAACCAAAGCGCCGCCAAGGCCGAGCATTCGTTTACCTCGGGAGTGTAATGTTTTTTTTTTTCTTTCTTTCTTCTCTCGATCCCTCCGGTATAAGCCGGGGATCCTCTTTCTCGTCTCGTTTTCGCTGGCTCGCGAAACGTACGTACGTGTCCCTGGAATCGCGCGGGGGCTTTGCTTCACAAGTATTTTTCATTCTTTTTTTTTTCTCTCTTCGTCGGTTTCTTTCCCAGTGATCTTTCTCGCTCTCGCCGTAGATCGTCGTAACTGCCTTTCCCTATCGCGCTCCCCTTTCGCTCTCCCTTTCTCTGTCCCTCGAGCGAGAGATAGAGACGGGGATAGAGAACGTTGAAGGCGGTCCCGAAGAAATAAAGAATTCGACAGCGAGTTCCCTTTCCTTCGGTACGAGTCTCTACCTTCCCGGGCGTTCTCCAGGGGGACTTGCCCTTCGAGAACTTCTCGGTCCATTGTCGTCATCGAACTTTTGTTATCTCGACGTCTCGTCGTGTGTCGCCTTTATTTCGTACGCTCTGTGCATATGCGGTTCGAACATTAACGCAGCAGCGAAGGTGGAGGCGCGAGCGACCTTCTCGTTTCGGCACTTATTTCAGAGGCATACATACATTTCTTTTATCCGAATATCTTTTATTATTCGGTTTTTAAATCTAATTTCAGTACTTGCGTAGTACCTCCATAGTACCTTCATAGTACCTTCGTAGTACCTTCATAGTACTTTCATAGTACCTTCATAGTACCTTCGTAGCACCGTAATAATACCTTCGTAGTACCTTCATAGTACCTTAATAATACCTTCGTAGTGCCTACATAGTACTTTAATAGTACTATAATACTATTTTCACATTGCTGATTCGTCAGAGTTACCGATCGATCTGTTAGAAATCTCAAGGCGTCGCATCGGATCCTGACCAGACCCTGACCGGGGATCTTGATCAGGTCCCGTATATTAACGCTCCAAAACGTCTATCTTAACAGAGTATTCGACAGCCGCAACTTCCGAGAAGACTTCATAAACCGTCCCTTTTGCGCCAAGCATCTTGGGCCATTACATTTCTGCATCCGACGGCAGACAGACTAAACCTACAGTCCCGAGGCCCTTTAAAGTTGAGTAGTATCTTTCACTTGCCTATCACCGTTGCACATCGAAAAACTTACAAGCGCTTAGCCTACTTACGACTTCGGTGCAAAGTTACCGAAAGGGGGGGGGGGGGGGGGGAAGCAAACAAAAAGAAACTGCCTAACACGAGGCAAGTAAGTAAAAGCGTCGGTGGTGCAAAGATGAAGAAAGTTCTCTGGGAAGAAGAGAGGATCGAGGACGTACGGTGCACGGCGTACTCTGCTCTCCAAGCCTTGAGAGGAATTCCCGATACCTGGCGGCGTGCGCTAGGCCTCGAGAGCGCGCATCCGGTCCGACTGCCGTCTGCTCGCCTTCGGGGCTTCGGGGTGGCGCAGCGAAAGACGGGCGAAAAGCTTCGCGAGCCAGGTGCGAGTAACAGCTGTGCAACGGACTCTCCTGACTTCACTATTTTTTTTTTTTTTTTCCTATCATTCTCGCATCTTGCCTTTGCAACTTTTTCTTTTTTTTTTCTCTTGCAGGCGACTTTTCTACTCTCGTTATTATTTAGTTCCAGCGAGCGCGATGCCGAGACGATATTTCCGATTTATTGATATTTTTTTATTCCCCGGGGGGGGGGGGGAATCGGTAGTTACATTTCGTTCGCCAGTTCGACGACCCGCTTTACTGCTTTGCACTGGGTCGGGAGTTTAATGGAGGAGAAATAATTACAGTTTCCTTTTTTCTTCTTCACTGTTGGCTGAACTGAGAGTACAAAGGGAAAATTAAACGATGGAAAATTAATCGCCGTTGGAAATTATTTTACTGGTGACACGATGTTCTTTTCATTCGAATCGGCTCGACTCGACTGTGCGTCGAAGGTATATTTTTTTGCGTTTAAAAGGGCTTGAAATTTTCAATTAGAGATTCCGACCACTTCGGACCAATTTTTTTTTTTTTGTAATTTTTCAATAATCCCTTCTTTTTTTTGTTTGTTATGTTTCACCGGGGGGAAGGAAATCGGGCCGGTGAGGAAGGGTTCAATCATTAATAGAAATAATTTATGCGTCATCACAAACGAATAATAATTAAATGCGCGCGGCAATCGATTGGCACATTTCCATCTCCGCTTGGCATAAATTCCACACAATCGCAACTCTACCGGAATACAAGTCTCCGCTCGTACGCTGCCATAATTTGGCTCTATCCGATTCAAAAGCAGCTCACCAACTCCACCATTTCGAACGGCAGCGCGTACAGCATTACAGCGTTAAAACTTCACCGGAGTACAATCCTCCGGAGATATCTCCACCCTATCATTCACGTATTCGCTGCTCTTTAAAAAGTTATTTAGTGTTAATATATATATTTTTATCTTTATGTATTTTATTTAATTTTTTTTTTTTTTACCAGAACCTAGTTTTTCATTGAAAATCTCATAAAATGAGGCAAAAAAAACTCTTGATCTATTAGATGTTAAACTGGTCGACCGATTCTCCTCAGAACCAATTAGGTCGTCAAAACTTTTTGCTCCGAGTAGGTAAAAATAAAAAATAAGAACAGGCCCGCCCACAGGATCTTAAAAAAAAATCCAAACCACCTAAAATCTTAGTGACTGAGAAGTTCAAAAGAATCGACCGAACCGTGACGATCATCCCTTCCAGGCGCGTGACAAATTGTGACCCTATGATCGATGGAGCTCTGGCAATCGTCCCGTTCGGCCGGAACGTTATAATCGCCGCATAGAAGATTACGCTATGGAATTTAAAGACACTGCCGCGCGCAAGCGTGTGCGTGCGCCACTCTCCGGATACTAAAATAACTCGAAGCACCACCGATTCGTACATACCCGAAGACACTTACCCTTAACGTCCGTTCGCCCCGAAATAGCCGCGACACAGCGATGTAATCGCCTACCGTGCTTTCACTGGAATCACCTATACGACCAGAAGCAGTCGTACCGCTCGTACCGGTACCTGCAATGTCGGTACGACGAAGCACGTCCCTTTCCTGATGCGTCCGATTCCACCCCCCTCTTTAACTCTCTCCGCGCCGGAGACTGTCGCAAGACCGCGTCCAAAGTCTCCGTACCAGGATCCTCAAGCACCGCCGTTAAATTCCGTGCTTGTGCTTCCAGACTACGATTGCAACCGAGAAATCGGTTTTCTTCGCTGCGTTTCCTCCTCTACTTGTATACGTATGTATGTATATATCGCATACGTACGTGCACATTTATATATACATGTACATGTACACTGCAAAAAAAAATGGTACACTTTATGTACTGGACTTGGAGTTTTTTTTGCAAAAACTGGTACACAAAATTTAATATACAATTGTGATGAAAAATTAATATACTTTTTCATTGAAATTAAAATATAATGTAAAAAATAAAGTACTCTTATAGTACAATCGAAGCGAACCGTTGAAAACAAAGTATTTCCAATGTTTTTAATTTACCGAACATTAATTTTTCATCACGATTGTACATGAAATTTAATATACCAGTTTTTGCTTAAAAACTTCCAGTCCGGTAAATTGAATTTCATTCGAATCTTTTTTTACAGTGTATACTTATATATAAATATACACGTACATATATGTATACATGTGTATACGTATGAACATGTGTGTGATGTATATCTATATATTTTTTGTATAGATAGCGCTAGCGAGTACGAGCGCTAGCGACTAGCGAAAGAGTGAACGTTCGACGTTCAATGTTCGATGTATCTGTAAAGGCAGTTCGGAGTTGAGCGCAAGCTGCAAGATTGACCAATTTCGTCCGACAATTTTACACGAGGGGGCTTTCGTTCGGTAGATCTTTACCTCCTCGGCAACTTTTATGAATTATGTAGGACGAGTTTTTTTTTTTTCCTCGGAAACGGGGCGGTGAATCGGATTTTAAGTTTTTGATGGAAGCAGCGTCTTAAAAAAAATTCTCTATCTTGGTTAAAATATATATAGAATATGGATTCATATAAGAGATAATATACATATATATAGATATATAAACGTATAGTATTATATATATAACACTATATATTTATGTATTTACATGTATATTACAAGTTTCTGTATTGAATATTTGTACTTCCGGAATCACGAATTTGTGAGATTTGTGAATGAAAACGCGGGATACTTGAGACCTTTCATTCTCGTGCATTCATCAGACACTCCGACGTTCCTTCGTTCGCTTTATTTGTGAGAGAAGACCAGACGAGATTGCTCCGAGTTTCCGCGCTTTTATCTTCCGTATTTCTCGCTGCCAGACTACCAGGTACATTTTTCCAGCAATCGCGGACGGGAACGTTCTCTCTCTTTCTGGATGTTTGCACATTTCGAACGAGGTATCTCCCTATTCGCTCGAAAGGCTTTGCCGGCTGCTCGCGACGGCGTCGTTGGATGATTAAATGAATCGAGAAAGATAAAAACATTTAATCTTTAAAATGTCCGGTCGAAACTTTCTCATCTCCCGATAATCCTCCGGCGACAAATGCGCGCGCATTACTTACGCCTGTCTAAAATACAATCCTGATTCGGACAAATTTGTTTTTGCCAAATACCATATTCAATGTTTATTCAAGCCGTCATTCAATTCATCTTCTTTTTCCCATACATTTTACAATTTCTTTTACTTATCAATCTTACAATTTCTTTTACTTATGAATTTTACAATTTCTTTAGTTTGTAAATTTTACAATTTCTTTGGCTTATAAATTTTACGGTTTTGTTTTACTTATAAATTTTACGATTTCTTTTGCTTACAATATTTTTAATTTTTAAGTTGAATAACGAATTCACGGACAGAACGACAAAAAAATTATAAAATTTGCAAGAACAAAATTGTGGGCATTCGTGGACAAATTGTGATTTTTCTTTTGCTATTGAACGTATAAATCTTTCGTTGCTTTCGCCAGACGACTTTGAGTACCATTTCTATTTTCCCGTTGCCTAACGTTCGATGGACAAATGCCCGATACGCGCTTGTGCAACGTTTACCTCAGTTGGAATTATCCACCGACCGAGCATCACACACGGAACGCGAATCGCGTTCCTGTATTCGCACTGCATTCCTTCTTCCTGTTGTGCATTGCGTTTGTGTATGTGCGCGAGCGAACGCTGCAGCGTCTGTGCGAATTCCTTGCTCGGGCACATAACCACTGCTGTACCAACGTTCCCGAACGATCCGCGGTACCATCGAGTATTCCAACGTTTCGAAATGCTATCCATTTGCCTTTCGGTTCGATTAATTGGGATTTAACTGTGTTGTAAATGCAGGAACATTTGCATTTCTCCGACAACAGGAGAAAGTGGATGCAACGTTATCTTCGTCGTAATTCGTTGTTGGCGACGATACGCGGGAGCGGGGAACTGTGCGCAAGTTTTTTTTCCCGAGTGGAATGCTGTGTTCCCGTTAAGGCGTATTCGCAGTTTCGTCCTTCTCGTTTCGGCACTTATTTCTCAAAGTCGAACGCAAAGTTCTTTCATCCGAATATCTTTTGTTATACGGTTTTTAAACTGAAATTGAAAAAATTGTATTAGAAGATCTTCCGCGATATATAGTTCGCTACAGTGTTCTTGTCACGTGAAAAAATACCCGTTTGAAAAAACAACAAAATGTAGGAGTACCATTTAATAAAAATTTAATTTGTAATTTTTTTGTATTATCCACTCTTCAGAAAAGGAAAATATTTTACAAGATTTTATATTCGGTCCTGGCGATTTTTTCACATACCCGGAATACCGTTACGGACGACCAAGCGATGCGATTTTATGACACGTTTTTTATTGACCGATAAAAAAAATCAATAAAACACTTTATTTGCATGAATCGTTTTTTTTTCTCTATAGCGTATCCCTTTAGAATCCAGGACTCGATAATTGTCAATTTTTCTTCTCGTTCCCAAAAATCAAAGTCTTCCAACGATCGATCGAATGATACGAAAATGAAAAGACAAGCCTACGTCAATAATGATTTAACGGCATCGGAAGCGGCTCGAGCATGGACTTTATATAAACGCTTGTCTCCCTTCTCTTCACCGAGAGCGGTCCGGATTCCACATGGAGATTCCATAACGGCTATAAAGAGGTTTAAAAAAAAGGAGACACACACAAGAATGATCTTTCTCGCATGACCGCGCTTCTCTTGCGCGGCGACCGAGAACGAGCACAAACGTGCCATCCCATTCCCGACTTTTCTCGGATAGCTCGCTCGTAACGCTCCGTTCAATGCTCTCTTTTTTTTTCTCTATCATTCCTTTTTCAATTCTTATTCCACCGCGCCTCTCACATTCGACTCAGGCGTTCCTGCGGATTGTCCGGGCATCCGGGAGCGTTCCGAAGAAGAAAAGAAAAAAAAACGTGAAAAAAAAGGAAAGTCCGAAGCCCGCGCTGACGGTGTGGCGCCGGACCGAGAGCCGGCAGTAGTCGTGCCCGTGTCTTTTATCTCTAAAACCTCGCGTCAGTGAGAACGACCGACAAACAAGCTGCGCTCATGCTCGCTTCCCTCCCTGCGGGCTCGACGAACGGGTAATTACGCGAAAAAAAAACCATGCCATTCGGACCACTCCGGCCATTCCGGATTCTCGGTCAAGACCGTTGAGGTAGGATTCGCCCAGCGAAGGACCCGGACTTTATATTCGCTCGTATCTTCGCCCACCGATGCGAGTTCGATGCATGCATTATTCAATAACTTGCAATAAGAGAACGAGAGTAGGAATACGATTTTTTAAAAACATTTTGTAAAGTTCAATTCTATTTTACAATTGTTACGATTCCATACGAAATTTAATCAATGAAAAATAAAGCGTTAGAGGCGAGATGTTATCGCTTCGATATTTAATGGAATCGTCGTCGGGAATAAAGTTGATATAGTCTTGAAAAACGAGTGCACAGTAGAATAAAAATTTGTAGGGAATTTAATAAACCGGACTGGAAGTTTTGACGCCAAAACTGGTGTGTTAAATTTCTTGTACAATTGTGATGATAAATTAATGTTCTGTGTATCAAAAACACTGTAAGTACTTTATTTTTAATAATCCACGGTAATTTCAATGAAAAAGTATACTAATTTTTCATCACAATTTTGTACAGTAAATTTAATGTACCAGTTTTTTTTGCATAAAAACCTCGACCCGGTATATTAAACTTACAATTAGTTTTAACATTGTGTGTTATATTAAAACGGTTTAGGTGCGTAAATGGTGCAGTAACTTTTTGTTTCACGTACTTTACGGTGTGTCGATTCTCAACGCACCGCTGAGCGTGTAAAGCGAACACGCTTTTTACTTGCATCATTTAACCGCGGCTTCGAACGCGTTGATGGATGTTCTGACTTGTTGAACTCTTCCAGAACACACCCAGTTCGCCACCCGGAAAACCCGTCAAGGTGCCTATTTATTGCAGTCCTTACGTGCGTGTTGTCTCTTGAGTAACCGCCACTGTTTTCCAGCGCATTATCTACACCTAACAGAAGAGAAACTCGCCAACCGACGATAAGCAACACCAAAGTTCGAACGTTGCATCGAAGCCGCCCCTCAACTGCGACTCCATGTCGACATCCGTTTTTGGTTACCATTTCATTTTACTTTTTCATTGCTGCCTCGAAAACTCGGGAGCACATTGATTTTTTACCGTCATCGTCCGTCAGCCACGCCGTTGATTTATCTCTTCTTTGTCGCCGACGATGCTATTTCCATTGGACGTCAGTGGCACGGTCGAACGGCGTGGCTCGTCCGCGACACGACCATCCATTTCCAAAGCCGTCGTACCAGCGGAGAGTTCTCTATAGCGTTTTCGGCTGTATACGGTCTATAAACCTTGCAGTTCCACAGTGGCACACGCGTGCGGCCGTCCCCGGTAGGGTACAATCTGCAAATACCATTGGGTACGCAGGAGCCGATGCTTCACTGTGTACCTCGACGACATTGTCGTCCCCGGTACGCGATTGTCCGACGTTCAATGAGGCTCTTTGTCGAGAAACCCGGATGGTCTGTTGGTACCAAACCATGCCAGCCGGGAGCCCCGTCGATGGTCTGTCCCTCTCGGCCGCTACTTCCATCCCTCCTCTTGTAGCCGTGGTGATAACAATGCCGAAGGTGGTCGTCCTCATCTCGAATGCTGGTGGGTCGAGCTTTAGGTTGCCTGGTGGCGCGAAGGACTGCCTCTTGTCTGCTGCTGGGTAGCGATGCTAATAATGAGCATAATGGGCGAGGCCCGACTCGCTATGTTTCGCTGATTAAAAAGTCCGATGGAAGGTTCAGCCGAGAGGAACCAAGCGGAATCGCGAGCAGGTGATGTTGATCGTGCCATTTTTATCGAGGTTTCCTGATGGGTGAACATGCCTGCAAGTGCGGGAGAAAAGGGGGATCAATGGAGATAGGATTGAGTTCTTCTGGCTATGTACTGTCCAGTTCACGTCAAGTTTCCGGTCAGTTTTCCTATATAGGACCTGCCGGGAAGACTCAAGAGGGGTCCAACAAATGTTCAGACGGGTAAAGCGATAGAACCAAAAACCACGATCAACCTATCGTGCTTTCGTGTTCGATAGTTTCCAGTCCTTTCTAGCCGGTGTTTTAGGCAGTCTTCTCCCTTTCGCCTTTGCTTCTTCCCTTGCCACTGCTAGGGCACGTTCAGAAATCATAGCCATGTAACTAGTTTCTCTCTCTCAGACATTCGCGCCAGCCCAGCATTCTCTGTAGAGTTCCATGTTATCCAAAGTAAGTTTCTGAACGGGTCCCTAGTGTTAAACTTCCTGATAGAAATAACAAGGAAACACCTAATTTCTCGACGCATGCATGTTACTATCCGTTATTTGGAATTAACCGATGTAGTTTGAACTCCGGGCAAGCCAGTCTTCCATCACGCGTTTGTAATCAGGGTAGTAGGCTAAGCGAAAGAGTCGTTGGTCTCCCCAACGGTGATTGCCGTCTCTAAGGTAATCAACCTCTGAAACTCATTCGATGGAAGGAGATACCGGGAAGTTGATGGTAGCTGCTGATCTAGCCTTTGGCCTTTTCTCAACTGGTGAAAGGTGACCCAATTCCGTGTACCATTTGAGATAGACGAAGCTGGTCACTTGAGCCTCCTTATGTTCCACGAAAATGTCCACTTTGGGCTTCACAATGGTTATCCACGGAATAGCGCTTTTGGTATCGATAATCGCGTCGCCTGTTGTCCTCTTTGCTTCTTTGCGGATCAACAAATTTTGGGTGGGGTTTCTTGTTCGCAAGACATTAACTATCGATAATCGCGTCGCCCGTTGACGTCTCGTATTCGCGTTCCCCAACCGCATCCGACACTCTCCCAGTCCGCAAAATTCTCCCATGCTTTTTTGCCGATCAACAAATTTTCAAGAGCGCTTCTTGTTCCCAAGACTGCAATTATGTTCTCTTTCGAATTCGTAAGCCAGACACGGACAGCGCGCAATTTAGACCTGGCTGATATAACGACCTAACTTCCTGAACGTGTGGGGGGTTTCCCTCGTTCGCCAGGTGCGTGCACGGTATACACATAACGTCCACTGTCATCGATGGTTAGCCGTTGCGGGCTCTAATTATTGCCTGGCTGACCCACGGCGGTTCTGGTGTGGTAACGCGAGTCCACCAACCCCCGGCAGTGGTGTCCCTGCGTCCTGCGGAAACGGTCTCGTGCGCAGTGAGGGAGGTTCGAGACAGGGGCGAAGCTGAACAGTGGCAGAGGGTGAGGCAGCCAAGACCCGGAGTGGTACCAGCAGCTGCCATTTCAATCGCTTCGCCTCGGAATGGCCCCGTCTGCACAATCTACACACGCCGAATATGTCGTGCGCAGGCCGGGAGGTATGGAGTGTGTACCCGAGAGGAGATACGAACGAGCATCAACAAGGACGGGATGCATCGGTGCCGAACAGCAGCAAGGTGGTTGGACGGCAGCGGGCTGGGGAGGAAGGGTGGACGAGAGTAGGTCGCAGTCGCAACAGCAGGGAGGAATGATGATCCTCCCACTCGGGAACTGATGAGGAATGAAGGGACGCACGGTGACGAGAGATGAGACGGTGTGGTCCTTTGATCCTTGGGAGATGGGAGGTGCAAAACACGTTTTGTAGCTTTTTGAGGCGGTTTTTTTTTTGTAGGGAGTGCTGTTTTGGGAGGTGACTTTTGGCGCGCGTTTGCATCGCTACCAGGTATTACTATAACAAATTGGAAGAGAATGAAAATGAAGCTCTACCGGAATGCGGAGATACCGGGAATGACAATTTATTTCTATTCTGGTGTTTTTTTTTTATGCTGTGATAGAAATGATTTCCGCTTGTCATGTGATGGAGTTATTATCGGGTGGAATTCCGATGCGGTGGAATTATTCGGGTGGAGATGTTTTCTGGCGCGGTTGTAATTTGGCATTGTTACATCCGGTCGAGATGCAAACGTGCCATTTATGGGATAGAATAAATTTAAAAAATCTGTTCGATCTTTCTCTCCGAAATATTTTACCCATATGTATAAAATCGTGAGAGAAATAATAAAAACATCATGTTTAGCGGCGTAATAAAAAAAATCACGTTCAAACCGTAGTTTCGAGAAATTTGAGAAAAACTGAAATTCTCGCCCACTGCGGAGTCTGTCCATTTTCCACCGTGCAGTTTCGTTAAATTTTCGAACGGCTGTTTCGACTCCTGTGGCACTAATTGGCGAGCTCGGAGCTCGCGATCGGGGCCAGGACAGTCATTCGATTTTTCGCCAATTGCTCTTCATATTTAACGAAGAAAAATCGTCTCGAAGAATCGCGTGAGAGCCCTCCGCGCGAATGAAATATTTCCTTCTGCTCGGTTAAAGTACGTACTCTCGTGAGAGGCGGACGTAGAGAGCAAAGGGGGATAGCAATGAGAACGGACAGTGAGTAACTATCCGAGCCGGGATGAACGAGCTAACCGTTTCCCAGACGCTAGGAAACAAGGAACTCACTGTGCTGCCGCCGCTGCTGCTGCTGCTAAAGCGGAAAGCCACTACTCGACTCGACAGTTCACCGAGCATGTGCACTCTCGATGACCGTACACGCTGTCTTATTCGCAGTCGCGGACTCTCCCGAATAACTCACTTCCGAGTCGCTAAAAAGAACGCTAAAAAAAAATAAAAAAAAGAGAGATCGTCATGCGGAAAACCGGTCGAACGGGAAAACCGGCAATGTGGGAACTACGAAAACTGGTTGAGAGTGCTCAGAATTGAAAAATCTTGTTTACTTCTCTTTGTCACCGTTTTTGTTTTAAGGTATTTTTTTAAGGGGCATTTTTTTAGGCAGGTTGTTGAAAATTGTTCGAACATTTTTAGAGTGGCTTTACAGTTAAAAGTTTCGCTCTTTCTTATTCGCAGTCGCGGACTCTCCCGAATAACTTACTTCCGAGTCGCTAAAAAGAACGCTGCAAAAAAACTAAAAAAGAAAGATCGTCATGCGGAAAACCCGTCGAACGGGAAAAGCGGCAAGGTGGGAACCACAAAAACTGGTGCAGAGTGCACAGAATTTTGACATTTTTATTACTTTTTATAACTTATCACCATTTTTTTTCTAGTTTTTTTTTTTAGCGGGCACTTTTTTCCGTTAAGGTCTTGGAAAATGTTTGAAGTGGCTTTAACTGTAAGATCAGTGGCGAAGAAAATTTGACCGAATAAATAATTCGAGCAACCGCGGACACGCGCGGCCCGCCGGGATCGCATTAGTTCCAGCTCGGATGCTGCGATGACGGATATTACGAGTGGCAGCATCCACGATCGAGGAACTTCGACGAGACCATTTTCAACTCCATCCACACGTGTCGTCGCCTACTCTCGTTAATTGCTCCGAATTAAAGCGATTCGCCAGAAGCCTCTCCGAGCCCGCGCGAGCGCAAACTACATCGCCAGGCGCGCGAGCAATTCTCTTAAAAAAAAAAAAAAAAACTCGCATCCACCGGTCGACAATATATTTCACAAGTGCGAAAGAAATATCGCTCCCGCGAGCACCTATCATTGCGCGCATATCAATTACGTTGATTACTATTTTCCGGGAGGAAAGAAGTGAAGAAGATAAAAGTGAAAAAAACAAAAAGATTCACAACCATTCGGAATAATTACAGACCCTCGAGATATTTTTATTCTATTGATCGAAAACACTCTCAATTTATTTGACGTTATGTGAGATATTGTTTTTTAGGGGGGTCAATTTATTGAAAAAAAAACATTCTCTTTTTTCTTTGCTTTTTTGAATGGGTTATCGCAAATTATCTTCGAGGCTTCCGGTGTTCTCGTCCTCGCCGATTTGGTCGGTCACGTTGCCATCGGCGTCGAGCATTGGCTCGTTTCTCATCAGTCTGTAACGATTGTCCAGGTGGATCGCTGGCTTCCAATCGACCCCCTTCACCAGCTGAAACGTAAAAACAAAAAAATCATTAAATCAGTGAAAAAAATCCAATTCGTAAAGTGATAATTAAAAAAAGAAATAATTCATAAATATACGTATAAGTTATTTCTTAATGAATTAATAACACATATGAAACCACCACTGATTGCTGTCGAAAAAAGATCCTGCGTATGCAAAGCTTCAATGATCTCGAAAAATTGCATTTGCCCGTAAATCCTTCACGGGGAGAGAAATATATAATATTTGTTTTTATTATGACTTCAACGCGGGTACATATTCCACACACCGACGATATAATTTACGACAGAAGAATGAGAGAATGTACCGGCGCACTTGGAAATCTCTCGTTCGCGCTAGACTTCTTTTCCTGACATGAATTATTTATAGAGATTATATTTCGCGCTAGGGTCGCGCATGCGACCGGGACGTGAGAAAAATCGTGAAACTGCGACTTGCTGCACATACGCGCACTTCATACGTGTGCGCGCGCACGCGCACACATACAAACGAGCATGCAGTCGTACATAGGTCGGTAAAGTACCATTTATATATCGCAACGAATACGCAATGTACGTACGACATATACGAGCGTATACATTTTTGCGATAGATATACGATAAGAGTAAAATCGGGGCAAAATG
This sequence comes from Amblyteles armatorius, assembly GCA_933228735.2. Classification (NCBI taxonomy): domain Eukaryota; kingdom Metazoa; phylum Arthropoda; class Insecta; order Hymenoptera; family Ichneumonidae; genus Amblyteles; species Amblyteles armatorius. Next base: position 9,187,495 of record OW121695.1, on the reverse strand, counting down.
GACCACGATAAATTTTTTTTTATTTAAAGCTTCTAGGTGACCGTTTTCATTCTCGGCAGTAAAAAGAAAAAATTACGGAAACATCGATCACGTTTTTAAATAAATTTTGTATCAAAAATGTCGATAAAAAAAGAATCTTCAGTCCCCTCGTTTGGGAATTTTTTTTTTTTATGGTCCATTTTGCCCCGCTCTTTCTCAGCCCCCGAAACGGCGAAATCCGCTCCGATGCTTTCCTCGCTGACGTAGGCCGCGAAAACGCCGGATTTCATCGATTCGTTTTTCTCGTCGCTCCGATTTTGTGTACGAGGACCGGGAATCGAGAATGAGGATAAGCGCGCTATTGTCATAATCCCCCCCCCCCCCCCCCCTCTTCCTCCTCCGAAATGTTTATATAGACGAATATTTTACTGCAGTGTATTTGACGGTTTTTCACCGAGAGCACATGACGTATATTTTATGCAGATTGCATGGCATTCGTGGAAATAAAGATGAAAAATATTTTCTGATATATTGTTTTCACGCATACGCAAGAACGTACGAGATGCAAAGGGATAATACCACGCGCACTGTGTACCTTTGCGTCGCGGCGCCGCGAGTTCGAATATTAAAACCGCACGGATCTCACGTCTCCGCAATCTCGGTAGTAGCTTCCCGGCCAGTAAGACTGTTTCACTTTACATTCGAGAAACCTGTGACACACGATTTTTAATCTTTTCGAAAATATTTGTCAGATTTCTCGAAGAATTCGGTATGTATAAATGATTCATTGAATCGATAAAGTTCATCTAGGAATGTCTGTTATTTCATCAACTTCGAATTGGCAGCAAAATGAAACATTTAATATACAGCTATATTTTTAATACACAAAAGCGCAAATGAAAATAAAATATATATATACTCGTAATTTTCCTCGAAGAATTCGGTCGTACATGGATGATCCGTTGAATCAACAAAGTTTATCTGGGAATTTCTGTAATTTCATACATTCCGAATTGGCAGTGAATTGAAATTCCCCGATTGGCGATCGAATAGATTGGAGGGTTTATCGAAGCCGCGGTATACACTGTTACGGTTTGGGATATTGAGGCAATAATGGAAGAGAAGTGAAATTTCTGGCCGATATTATACCCGATGGATGAATACCGCGGGATAATTTCACCATCGGTTCGCAATCGGGGAATCCCCGATTGCTCGTTTCTCTATCTACCTCCGGAAATGGAGTCGTCTCCGATCGAATGCCCGCGCGCGCTCGTATTTCCGGGTCTTTGAGGCTTGGGTTTCTCAACGCTCGATACCTCGGGAGTCAGGCGTTAAGCCAAGATCTTGGCTCGGGTGTCCTCGTATTACATCTTCGACGGTGGAGGATTTCAAAGATTCAGAGTCAAAGCTACAGAGTCAAAGCTACCTTGCGCTTTTTTTTCCCGTCGACCGCTTTGTCAGCTATAGTTACTACAATTTAAAAAATTGCAAAATAGTAACTTTCAATAATATTGTAGTACGGCGATACTGACAATAATATTATTTATCTATCGCCATTATACAATATTATAGTATCACATTTTTCGATATATGTCACACGCTCTCTTCGCCGCTCGAAGGTTTCCAGAAATCACTACGAAACTACGCAAAAAGCAGCAAAGAAAAATAGAAGAAGGGTTAACAAAAATATTCGATGTAAGATTCCTCCCCTTGAAATAACATCTCCATTTCGATCGAGAGCTTTCGTGCCGAAACCCGCATCACCGTCATCGATGCCTGCGCATTTCTTAGCCCCCCTCCTATGCATAATTCATCGTGAGATCCATCGCGTGCAGAGGCGGAGAGGCAAATTGTTAATGCGAGATGGAGAATGAGAGGTGGTTTGTAAATTTTTCAACGACTCGCGGATTGCCGGATGTGACCTCGGAGTCGCAGGATCCTCGGAGTTGTTCGAGGAGCTTCGGGAACACCGAGAGGAAGATCCTTGTGGCGTAAAATACAGGACAGGTTGAGCGCGAGTGCAAGCAACGTTGAATAGGGATGACAGACAGCCACGGAGAGCACAACTCCATTGGGTAAGGTCGATGGGATAGTTTCGCGTCGTCTCGTGTAGCGTCGTGGTCGTCGTAGGCAAAACCTCCCCCCTGTCGTCGGACTCGGTCCTCAGGATCGGCCCCGACGTTGGCAGCCAACGTTGTTCTTCGTAAGCTGCTTACAACAATCCCCCTAACTCCACTCTCTGTTCGTGTCTTCCGGGCTCTTCTCCCACCCAACATTTTCTCTCTCTTTATCATTGGCTCTGGCTTGCTCTCCGAATCTCTCTCGTTTGTGTTCTTCCTATCGGCCGTTCGAACACTAACAACATCTGGTGTGCGCGGTTGCGCCTTCTGCGTATCCGCTACCTCCACCTCGACATCGAATCGATCCTTGTTGGGTTGGTTCTTTTGCCGTTATTCGCCCCCGACTTCCTGGTCGAAATGGGCAGATATAAATCTCCACGAGATCCGATCTGTACCAAATTGGAAAGCGACGAGAAAACAAGTCTCTGCCCGAAATCCACATTGATGCAACTCTAACGGATGACGACTCTGTGAGATTGAAATGCAGCTCGCGAGTCTACCAGGTGGCAATTCTGCCAATTCCAAGAGGAGCTTATAACTGTACGGTCGGTTATCGTTTTACGGGGGAGACTTGTGGTCGATCTGTGGTAGATTTGCAAGAGATTGTGAGTCTGCAAGATCGGAAGTCTACTAGGTTGTAAGTCCGCCAGATCGAAAGTCTGCCAGACTGCAAGTCGACTAGACTACCAAATTATAAGGTTACCACATTGGCAGGTTGCCGAATTCCAAGTCTACCGGGTTGTAAATCTACCAGATTAAAAGTCTGCCAGATTGCAAGTCGACAAGATTTCAAGATTAACACATTATAAGGTGACCAGATTGCCAGTCTATCCAGATTCCAAGTTTGCTAGCTTGCAAGTCTACCAGATTCTAAGTTTGCTAGATTGCAAGTGTACCAGATTCCAAGTTCACCAGATTGCATGTCTACCGAATCGTCTGTGTACCAAATTATATGTCTACCAAATTGTATGGCAACCAAATTGTAGATCTACCAGATCGTATGTACCAAATTGCAAGTCTACCAGCAGTTGCAACCGTGTGGTAAAAGCCATTCATCGCCGGAAAGTTGTATTCTGACAAAGTTGTAATCTGGTAGACTCGTGATACGTTGCAGTTGTAACATGGTAGAAATTCTCGGAGGCCGCTTTGCTCGTAGAGATGTATCGCGGTAGAGCTATAAGCTGCTGTACGAACTATTAAAGTCGTTACCTGGCAGAGCTGTGAGCGGCCTTTGAATCGGGTAGCGGTGCAATTTGGCAGAGTTATATCCGACAGAGGTATGATTCAACCGATATGTAAATGTACCTCGAAATACACATAAAGATTTCTCCTGTATTCCACGATCAACCTCATTTTCCATCGTCAATGTGGAATTGGCGTTCAACGGCAAGAAATATGAGAACGCAATCGCGACCTTTCACTGGTCAGCATGAAACCTTGCAATAATTCAATGCTATCAATCGATAACCTTCTACTCTATGTAAACACTGTTATTCCGTACCATCGAGCTCATCATTGTTCGGTGAACAGTAAATACCTCCGCGATACGAGACCTTCCTGCATGCACAATATAAGTACGGATATCGGTAACTCGGAACTTCTTTCGCTGTCCAGGCACGCCTAGTTTCTGGGTAATCAGCTTCGACTCTCGACTTAGTGCGACAATGATAGTTTCCGTTATTTCTATAGATTACGGGTCGCGGATTTTTCTCCGGACGGAATCTCCTAGCGGAATTGATTTTCATCGATCACCTCGACAAAAAAAAATGTAAGACACAAGCGCCTCGTCGGACAGCGATAGCTTTCGCCCGACGCTCAAGCGACCATGTAGCTTCGAAAGGCTGAGTCCCAGGGGCGCATCGGAGCTCTTCTTCTTCCTTACAAACCGCAGGTATCTTCTCTCAATCCTCATCTCGCGAATTCCCCGGTTGGTCACCAACGCTCCATGCTTCCAGCAAGACCAAAGCTCAGAGTCGATAAAGTAGACCCTCTTATTAGTTATCGAGTCAGCTTTGGGGAGGGAACTCAAGAGACATAAAATATGTTTGTTTCATCTCACGATTTCATTCATGTAGCAAAAGATCGTCGTATTTTACGAGTGAATACGATTCCTTTAAGATCATAATCTAACGTCACCGTTTGCGAGGACTTCCAGTCGCTCACGGACCAAAAGACATCCCAGATAAGCGGTAAGAAAAATGTTTTTAAGTAAAATGAAAGTAGGTGCAAGGATTCGAGACAGAGCGAGAGTGAAAAATTTGCGAAAAAAATATTGTGAATGACGAGGGGCGGAAAAAAAGCGACGGAAGGCGAGGAAAACGAGAAAGCGAGTCAGAATACCATGAGGGACGAGGTAAGCCGGCAAGATCAAACGGTCGCGCGGCTTTCCCAACGAGCTTGAGATTAGCCCCCTTCTACCGTCCAGGTCTTACTCCCACCTCCTTCGCCTCCTCCTCCTCGGTAGTCGTCCTAGTCGTAGTGGTGTTTTCAATTTTCTCGACTTTACCTCGTATCTAACTCTCGCCACCCCTCGTCGTTTTCCACTCTCTCGTCCACGCTCTTATTTTTTTTTTTTTTTTGCTCCCTCTTCCCCGCTACCTTTTACTCATTCCTCTCCTTTATTTTCGCAAAAAGTCAAACGGTCACGGCGTCGAGATATGAAATAAAAATGAGAAGGGACGCATCCCACCGTGCTTCTGTACGGACCGGGGACTTTCAATTTTTCTGTACTCTCGTTCGATGTTTTGTTACTCTCCTTTTTTTGTTCATTTCTCTTTACCAATTTCCGTCTGTCGATCTCCGTCGCGAAGGACTACGGAAGATTGTCTCTGGGTTTCTGCTTGCTCGATTTTTCATATTTAAAAATATTCGCGGTGTAGACTCAACGTACTTCACCTGTTCGCTCAAATACGAATTCCCAACACTGTCAGTTGCTATCGATTATACGAATTTAATCGGTAAATCAATAATAATTGCAATTACAATGATAATACACTGAGAAAAATTAACAGTAAGGTTTTATGAATCATTGATACATTCGAAACACTTTGATGCTAGTCGGCGCTTATTTATTAATACCATTATTATTATAACACAGTAGGGGTTTCGAAAAATGAGAATACGCATTGCAAATTTTACTATCGATATAGCAATAGCTGGTGCATAAATATTTGTCGTATAAAGACCAAATCTTCCTATCTTTTTTCTCACTTTAATAATAATACTAATATAAATCAATCAGAATCAAATTTGATCTGTCGTGCGCTAGATAAATTAAAACTGCGTCCCGACGAATTAATCAGAAATTCACCGCCCCTTCAATTCCGCGATTTTCGAGTTTCGCGAACAAATTTCAGCTCTCCCGTGTCCCAGGGGACTTTTCGATTCTCCGCGAATGTGTCGGGCATGTGTTCCGTTACCTGCGGTCGGTAATTAAACTTTTGACTATTTCATGCACGTGCGAAAAGCATGCGTCGGAAAATTTTCGATTTTCCGTCGGCCTGTTGCGGCCGCCCCGGAAAATTCATCGGGGAAAACATGCGGAGAGGGAGTTTGAAGCTATGACTCGGTTTCTAGCTGATGGTGCTTCTGGTAATGCTTGCGGCGCCCACCGACGTTGCTACACGAGCGTTCAAATCGAATTATGTTATTACAGTGAAGCCTCACAACTCGCGGGCGTGTGACGTTCGCGCGAAGCCCCGCAAAGCTCCGCCACCGACCCTTTATGCATTATCTCTCGCTTGTTTTATCCTCTCTTCGTCATCGTCGCGCATATATTCCAAAGCCCGACCCGTACGTGCGGGTCTTCTCTGACACCGTCCACGTATATCTCTTTCTCGCTGCTCATCAGCCCTCTCTGATTCCCCTCATCCCTTTGCGCTAACACCACCCTCGGGCGACCCCTCTCCGGCCCGTTCACTTATTTTACAAAGGTTTCCGAGCTTGCCCGCTCCCTCCAGGGATTGCCTTACATCCACGACGAAGGTCGTTTATTTATTTATTTTTTATTACAAGTCACATTTTATTTTAAAGAAAGGAGACTTTTTTCTTACGACCAACATTTTATATTGAAACATTTTTTTTTTCTTAATTAAAAATGCAATATCTGATCTAATATTTCTTATTATTTTTATAAAGACTCTATAGAGTCTTCTACGCTTCTTTTGTAAATTGCAAGTAACACAATATTTTTTTTTAAGTTGACTTTATTACAAGTTAGACTTTATATTGAAAAGTCCTTTTTTCTTTGGATTAAAAATCAATTTTTTTTTTATCAGTGTTAAAAAAATATATATATTTCGGATAACGAATTTCGATGTGCGTTTGTGCGCTGAAGGCGACTGCGACATCGGTTTTTGCTACCGTTTCACGCGGGACATTGTTAATCGCGAGTAATCGCAGTTTTTATAAAGTCCCATCTGAACGATGGAACAATGCTGGAAACAGGTATCAGACCATCGTATCCGTTCGTATAAATGTCTTATTTTCGAACGCCTCGGGCGGGTTAATCACGTGGAAATGCCGGTGGCTTTGTCACGCGATCCAGCAAGAGCGCACAACTAATCCTACCTGCGTAGGTGGAGACAGAGAAACTATGGGCGACGGAAGGACGGATTGCTTTCGACGTATGTAGAAAATAAAAGCACTGTTCGCGTAAACTCTATGAAAACACAAGAAAAACAAAGTCAAGTATTCGAAAAAACAGTAACAACATCAACTACAATAATAATAATAATAATAATAATAATAATAATAATAATAATAATAATAATAATAATAATAATAATAATGTCAGTTTTGGGAACATAATTAAAACATTGTTTGTACATCAACGAAAAAAAATGTACGAACGTCTGGTAAAAAAAAAAACTTTCTTCAGAACGCATCACTGTTCGTAAAATAAAAAAAAAACGTTAGATTGACAATGTTGAAAATATTTTTGAACTGGGTATTTCACCAGCGTAGCAAACATGCTACGCTGCCCGTCAAAGGATTTCTATCTCGCAAATCACCGCAGATCAATGAGATTAAAAAAACAGAAAGGAAAAAAAAATCGCATAATAATGCAGTAAAAATAGAACGAGAGAATATGTAAATTATAATAATATCGATCTCTCTCGAAGTAGGAGGGGGGGGGGGAGGAAGGGGGGGAAGAGTGGTTCTCCGAACAATGCAGCGGAGTGGGCTGCGCGTAGGCCGGAAATACGTGGACAAGGATCGGCGTAAGGGAGGAACGAGGGGGGAGAGAGGAAGACGACGGAAAGAGAAGAAAAAAATTTGAAAGAGACATGGCCCCGAGATACGTACTCGCGCTCTCTTCGAGCTCCGCCGTAGTCGTCGTCTGGCTGTCCCAAGTATTGATCCAGGGGGGATGATTTTTAAGACAAGCTTCTCACCGTCTACCACAGATGGCACCACCGGGCGACGCTAAAGCGGACACCCTTGCATATCCGCGCAATCATCAGGGGCGTACATTACGCGATAGCATTTATCGAGATGCACTTACACAACGTTTATCAAATTTTCAAAACATTTTGGGGTTCATTTTTAACTCGATTAAATTACCGTCAATTATTGGCTCGTTACCCGCAAATGGACTTCATCGATCGTTCCCGCCGCCGTTGAACTTGGGCTTTTGTCACGATATTCATTTTATTCATTTTTCACAACCCAATTCTGCGACTTTTATTAAGAATTGAAAAAGAAAAAACATCGGAGATTTTTCTATAGATTTATTCATAATATTTTCGCTAAAAAAAGGTTACGTTTTTTTTTTTTTTTGCAGAGTTAGTTCTTATTTTTATTTGTGGAGGATAAAACATTTTTTGGATTGAAAAAATTATTTTTAAGATTCAACGTTCTTGCTTGTGATGTTTTTAAAAAATGATCTTCGATATTTTTTAATACGGCTACCAGATTAGGCACTTTGGTCATTAAGGGGTTAAAATGAACCAGGGCACAGTTATCCGAAGTCACGATCCTGCGTGAGAGAGCGCAATCTGACGGATAGATAATGCACGGAGTCTGAAATTCCGTCTGCAGTTTCCTCTCTGCATTGCCGGGCGTATATCTGTACGGGAGCTTCGGTGTGGCCCGACCATTGGACACACTTCGAGGATTGCCAGACTGTACCTTCCGGGCTGGCGAGTCTGAAGAGGCTTCCCGTGTCGAGTTAGCTCGTTTTCTCGTTCGCGTGTCCCTTATCGCACAATCGCCGTCACCTACCTGCGACGACACTTTGATTCACCTAACTGTACTCCGTCAAAACCTTTTTTTCTCTCTACCGTTTTTCTTTTTATGAATCATCGATTTCCCCTGTGAATTGGATACACAATTTTCGCTAATCAGTTAAGCCCTGCGCGTCCTTCAGCTGTAACGAGAATTATTTCCGACAAATTGATCCCTGCTAATGGTGGGACGTCTTTAATGAAGACGAATCGTCGTTTAAAGGGGGTCGAGCCATTGTCGCTGGGGTAAATTAAACCGCAATGTATATGCATTTGTGATACAACGAAGGACAGGAATAATGGACGGAAATTTGCGGACTCGTTTTGACTTTTTTATCGATGTAAATTAAAAAAAAAAACATTCGTAATACTCGACGTCGATGACTTTTTTTAGAATGGGACGGAATCATTATATGTTATGGCAAAACTGCCTGAGGACAATTTTTAGAAAACAAATAAATAGAGCGAAATGTAAAAAAAAAAAAATACCGTATTTTTTGGGTTTCGAGCTCAAATTTGAATGTATTGATGCTCTGAATATATTATGCACTGAAAACAGTTTGCTCTAATGTGAAATCGCATTTTTGATGAGGCGCGCGATATGAACATTTTATTTTTTTTAAAATAAATGTCCCAACACAACCTGAAAATGTTCTGGAAATTGACCTTAAAAGTCCTTAAATTTCGTACGGACTTTTTACTGGACGCCATGCTCTACGAGAAAGCTAAAAAATCCAGAAGATGTGAGTAAGATAATCCAACGAAGAAACCAACGGTGTTTATCCTATGAAAACCGTCGAATTAATAAATCGATGAGAGAGCTTCCCTCGTGCAGAATGGGTTAAATCGAGATGTGGTTTTTGACGAGACTAAATAACCATGCCAGCGCATACATTTCTCTCGTGCAGAGTTCGCCCTAAATCGGGAGCTATAACGATCACGCGACTATACGTTACATCGGGGTTATTGACCAGAAAGGAAGGAACGGAGAGACGAAGGGACCGCCCGAAGGGGATTCGGGCTATGCGAAGGAAGAACAGTGCGAGGGACCGAGAGTCAGTGAGCGAAGGGGATGTTCGGCTCGGTCGAAGTCGACCCATAGTTTTCGAGGAGCCGAGGGGGTTGGACGGTACTCGAAGCTCGTAGCTCCCGTGCGCCCGAGAGCATGTGGAGTATCGCGGTCGGTAACAAAAACTGTAATTAATTTAGTTTCATTAAGGGTGCCCATTTCCCATCGGAAAAAAATGCCAACGCGAAGTGGACATCAATAGTTCAACCACGAATGTCGTTGTAATTAATAGAAAACGAATTAAAAAATTATAATGTACTTTTGTGTACAAAGCTTCCGTGAAATATGATTTTTGGGAAAAAAAGTGGACATTACCAAGTAACTGTTTCAACGCGAAGCGGACATGAATATTTCGACGATAAATATAATAATTAATAGAAATAGGAATAAAAAATATACACTCATGTCTAAAAACAAATCTCCCTTATTTTTGTCTCTATGAGGAAGCAAAAAAGTAAATTGCGAAAATCGAGATTTTCCCATAAATTCCCCATGTACTGTACTTCGGTAAGTTTCGTCGAAAGATGATTTTTGGAAAAAGATGGGCTGTACCGAGTAACTATCAGCTTTTCCGGCTCATAAATTTTTCTCGGGTGTCTTAATGCCAGAAGTAGTTGGTTAATAATTCGTCGACTCTCGGATCTTCCAATAATAACGTCAAGGCTTAGTACGAAACCTCGTCTTTGACATTAGGATATTCGACTTTGAGCGCTATTCGATTTAGTCTCGCGAGTTCTCCGACACCCTATATAATGTATAGAAAGCGAGGTAGAAGAGATCCCTCAGGGCCTCGAGAGAGTGCCTGGGGAAAGGGAGGAGTTTCAGAGGGGTTGAGAGAAAACCGAGAAACTTTGAGGAAGAAAAGCGAAAGGTCTGAGCCAGGCTGGCGGTAGCAGCGTCAGTGGTAGCGGTGGGATGAGATCAGACGCGTCCGCAGGTGGTTCTCAAACTCGCGACGGACCGGTAAATTTTATCTCCTCCATTTCCTTTTTTTTTAAATTTTGTTTTCGTTTTCATTTCTTCTTCCTCTGTCTCGCTTCCCGACGCCGACGATAAATTCAATTGACTCTGTAATTTGATAAACAAATTGCCGATAGCAGACAGAAAGGGGGTTTCTGCGAGGCGGCGGATTACTATCGAATTAGGCGGGAACCGTCGCCGAAGTAGACGGTATTTTGCAGACTGTTGCACACGTGGTAGAGATGTAAATGTGCCAACAACGGAACCTCTGCTATAAAGCAAAAAAAAAATACTTTATGTACTCGTAAACTATGCCCGGTTAAAACATGTAGTAAAATTAATGTAAAATTTTACAAAGTTCTTATCCATAAACCGGGGCATCTGATTTTAAATACAAACTTGAATTAAGATCGATCGGCATAATTAATAAGTCTACCCTTGTGGGATTTACTTCCGGTAGCACGAGATACAGACTCGAACTTTTAAATGGCCCGCATTCATCGCTCTTACTCTACGCGTATCGGCTGCTAGCTGGAATTTAACACTCGATTAAATTAATTAATTGATCGATAATTCATTTAGTCGCGCTCCGTCAATTTTTTTTTCTTCCTCTCTCCACTTCATCGTGTATCAACGGAGACGTGTGTAATTTTTTTTTGTAATTCTCGGAAATAATTCGCGTGCTTTTATCGCCGTCGCCCGCCGATTGGATTTAATCGCAAATGAGGCAGCCACGGGTGGTCGATAATGACGCGTATATAGGCAATCCAGTACCTTCGCTACTCGCGGCAGTCTCGATAACCGAGACGGTGCATTAATATTTCGCTCTCTTATCGATCGTGTTCAACATTAATTTATCATTAATGGAACACGCCGGGCCCAATTAGCGACGTTTACGAGCGCTCAGTACCGAGGTAGAGAAAGAATAAAAAGGAAAAAATTCGCTCTCTTGTAAGGCTTTGGGTTTTCTTCCTCTTTTTCGTGCCGCGGCATTGCTCGCTCCCTGATTTCTATTCTTCTCCCCGCTTTTCTGTTTCTCAGGCTTCTTTGAGGCCGCTTAGAAACTTGGTCCACATTTTTATTAGTATTGTTCTCTTTTCTATTGAAAATTATGTCCGTTCACCAACTTTCATGAAATGCAAGCCCGGCGATCCGTAATTCATGCCCAAAATATAAAAACTACATTTAAGAGAAGTTTCTCGTCCACGAAAGACCAACAAAAAATGTTTGCAATATTATTTAATTGACGAGAAATTTTATTTAAATCTTTTGTTTAATTGACGATAAAAACATTGTGGATGTTTGTGGACAAACCATTTTTTTAAATGTAAAAACCACGTTGTTTAATGGCCGAAACATCTTTTACCGTTTTCCCACGTGGAAATAAAGTATATTAAAAAATATATATTTTTTCATTAATTAAATTCAATATAGAATACAGATACTTGATTTATTTGAATTTCATACGATATACACGTGAAATAGATTCAAATATATCAGCGGGAAAAACATGTACATTGCGTGTATTCCAAAATTAAGTCGGCATATGTAAATTTTCGTCCATTTTTTTTCAACTTTTTTTTGTGTACTTTTTGCGATAATTAAAATATACTTTATTTCCACGTCTTTTGCTCGCTCAGCGATCCTCACCTAGTCCTTTATCCTTAATCGACACCCAAAGCCCACGTTTACCCGGATAGAGCACGTAGTCTACACACAAGTAACGTGGACAGTTTTTTTAAATTTAACACGCTTGACTGTTGATCTTTATAATTTTGTTTTTATGTCAACGAGGCACCGGCTGACACAGCCTTGTAGTTGGACGAGAATTGTAGAAATATTAGTTACTTAATTATTCGGCGCATTATGATTGTTTATTAATCGTGAATCTGTAAATTCGTGGAACGATCGTCCTGTGCGCTGTTAAGGGGGTCGAGCGATTCGTGCAAAAAACGATTGGAACGAAAAAATAAAATCCTCAAATCCCATTCATCGTCTGCACCTCGATGGGATTAAAAAGAACCGCCGGGAGAAATCGTCTGAAAAATATTGTCGACAATTTGACGATCTACAAGTAGTTTTTGTTGAATTGATAGAAACAAAATTCTTTACTTCTTCTAAATTTTTCGCGAAATAAAAAAATTAAAATTTCATTACTCGTTGAAAAGCGAATCCACGTATATCCTTGGAAAGTCCGTTGCGGTTATGAAGATCGTGAAGTGTTTTTTCTTTTTTCTAAATGTCAATTTAATTTAAAAAATAAAAAAAAGGAATCGCCGGTAGATTTTCAGTCAAGGATGACATGGCTCGGCTCCCTCTTATCGGATTCACACGCACCGATATACCGATGAATTATTAGCATTGAATATTAGTGGGTGTATAGCGCAGGCTGCAACAGCGTATGACAAGTAGAAAGCGATCGCTGTAAAATCGGAGCTGAAATAACGACTAGATAATAGATCTTAGATACGCAGACTAGCTCTCTCTTGGCATTCGCGTCGGTGTTTAGCTGAGTAGATTCGTTCGATCTTGAAATTTGTACTGGGCGTGTAGTTGATCGATATAACACACACATACAAAGACACTGACATGCACACACTGCAAAAAATCAATGACCTGCGAGCTGCCAAAGAAAAAAATGGTTATTTCCACTCTACTTTCGATTCTTACAATTCCATACGGGAGTGAAACAATAGCATGTCACCTTGGCAGTCTTGCCGGCACATTTACGTCTCTACCGCTCACAGCTGTACCAGAAAATTTACTCTGCCCGATATTAACTCTACAAAAAAGACAGCTCTAACAACTCTACCAGAAAACATCTCTACAAAAAAATTAAAAAAAAAAAAAATGTACCAGAATCAAAATGAAAATCTACCGGAACATAAGGCTACCGTCTAGTCTTGTATTCCGGTAGAGTTTTATTTCAATTTCGATAGTTTTAGTTCAAGTCCGGTAGAGTTTTATTTGGATTCTCATAGAGTTTTTTTACTTTCTGGTAGAGATTTTGGTAGAGTTGTGAGTGGTGGAGATGTAAATGTGCCGTTTCGCCTTCGTTGTTGCAATATCATAATGAATTGTAAGAATTGAAAGTAGAGTTGAAATTTAAAAAATTTCTTTGGGAGCCCGCAAGGGTATTTTTTGTTTTCAGTGCACATGCATATAAAAAATAATAAAAGACATTCTATTACTAACGACACATATATTGTGAAAGCACCGTAGATATAGAGCAGATTAATGGTCAGAGAGTAGAAGTTCGGTTGTTTTACTCACCAAGTGATTCTGGCAAATAAAAAAAAAAACATCACAATGAAAAAATGAGAATTTAACCAAGTGACATTGATTTTCCAGGAAGCGGGACGATAGATCGTTGAGAACCGTTAACGCGGTCAGATCTATGTTTATCGAAACATCGAAGGGTCAGCCGAGTTGTAATAACCGTGCGAATACGCGTCGACCATCGGTGAATAAAGAAATACGGGAGTACACGTGATACACGAAGCAACGAAAGAAGAAACACAAAATAAATTTACACTCAGTACGAAACGAAAAAAAATATAAAAGTGTTCCGATCTATGGGAATTAGAGAATTAGAATTAGGACTCGATTATTGTCGCCTTATTTTTTTTTATCTCTCGGATTCTCACTTTCTCGGAAAATAAATTCCTCGAACGATTTATCCAAATGTTTATCATTTTTATTTTCCTTTTTTTAATTTTTTTTTTTTTTTCGTCCTTTTCATTCTCTTAATTTACGGCAGTGCTTTTCATCAAACTTCACTCGCTCTACTTCCTTTACCTACACGCTACATCCGTTATCTCGCTCCGCGGCTCCTTTCCGTGCCGCTGTTCGTCGCGTGCCACTCTCCGGTGCACTTGAACGTCAGTTTTTCCAGAGATGCATCCTCGAGTCTCGGGGGCGAGCCCACTAAGCTAGCCTCTGATTCTCGGGGCCGTTGCAGCAGCACGTCGTCGCGACCCATCAGAGCAAACCTCTCCAGTCTTATCTCTTGATGCACTTTTTTTCTCTTTTTTTTTCTCTCGGTATTTCAACTTTAGCGAACCAGTAACCCTTTTTCGCTCAACTCTCGTCCCGTTTGCACACTGTTTTTCCCCTTCTCGAGGTACGAGAGAAAAACATGAGATAATCGAAATGGTAACGCGATATTTCAATTTAGTTAAAAATTGTACCAAGTTTTTTTTAATCATTGTATTTCAACTACACGGAACCGATAGCGCCCGAGAGACAGAATCCGAGATAATCGAGATAGTAACGCGATATTTTCATTTGATTTACAATTGTTCCAAGTTTTTATTTTTATTTTCATTCTCTGTATTTCAAATTCACCGAACCAGTAGCCCTTTTTCGCCCGACTCTTGACCCGTTTGCACACTGTTTTCGCCTTCTCGAGGTACGAGAGACAGAAAATAACAGAAAATCGAGATAGTAACGCGATATTTTCATTCTATTTAAAATTGATCCAAGTTTTTGTTTTTTGCTGTGTATTTTAAATACATGGAACTGGTAACCCTTTTTTGCTCAACTCTGCTCTCGTTTGCACACTGTTTTTCCCCATCTCGAGATACGAGACACAGAGTACGAGATAATCGAGATAGTAACACGATATTTTAATTTAATAAAAAATGGTTCCGAGCTAAAAAAAAATTCGCTGTATTTCAACTGCACCAAACCAGTAGCCCTTTTTCGCTCAACTCTCGTTCCGCTTGCACACTTTTTTCCCCAATCTCGAGATACGAGACACAGGAGAATACGAGTTAATCGAGATAGTTTTTTTTTATTTATGTTTTTGTTCTCTGTATTTCAACTACACCGAACCATTAGCCCTTTTTGCTAAACTCTCGTCCCGTGTGCACACTGCTTTTTTCCCATCTCGGGATTCGAGAAACAGAGAATACGAGATAATCGACCTAGTAACGCGATATTTTAATTTTTTGTGCTCATGAAATTGTTCCGAGCAGAGAACGTCGAATTGGAACGCGAACCGAAGGTGGAAACTAATATTTTTGATAAATGACGAATATTTTGAATTTACATGAGAGGCGCGATATGCCGAGAGAAGGGAAAGTGGATACGGTTATGAAAAAAAAATTATAACAATATTACAAAAAAAAAAGAAAAATTAGTGACGTAAATATAAATGAGCGAAAGGAATTTCTCGTAACCGCGAGCGCGATCGAACGCAGAATTGTAACGGGAATTTTAGATTGTGAGCTCTGAGAGATATCGTCAGCCGTGCCAACGCCGAGTGGGTTTCGTGAATCCAGTTCAGTCCAGGTAAACACACCACGATATACACTCGCAGAATTGGTGGAAAATAAATGAAATGAAGTAATGTGACGATTTGGAGTATTTGTCATTGGGAACGGGCTTAACCAGCTGTAAACTTAATTGTATATTCTACACCACTTCTCTATTCGTAATACGTAGGCATTAACGATGAGTATTTATTTGTGGATCGAAATAAAGGGAGACTCCGTACGTGATAATTCGAATTAACGAACTAGAAAATATTTACCTTTGTCGTTTTTCTTTAGCACATTTTATTCGTTCTACCGTTCAAGTCCGTTTATTCTTCATTCTTGCATTTCTTTTTCCTATCTCCATTTCTTCAATAAACGTTTTTGTTTTGCTTCCTCATAGAGGAAGCTTTGTCTAAATACTGTGTTATCTTTTTGTCATTGTTGAGCTTCCAATCATTGAATATATAAGAATCCCTCCATTTTTTTTCTGTTTCACGTAATAAGTACTCGGCATATTTTTTCTCTCTCTTAAACTGTATTTAACACTTCAGCCATCAGCGTAGCATATTTTACACTTTGATGAAAACAGCAATGGAAAAAAGTGTTTAATTTTGATCGAAAAAATTCGGAATAAAAAAAAATTGACAAACATCAATGCATCCTAGAGAAAGTTTTTCGACCAGATTTTCACTAAATTTTTTGTTTACTTTAGCGTTTACACTTGTAAACTGGTTTTTTTTAAAGTTACATTTTTCACGTATTTTCGTACAGAAAAGTGTCGAGTAGTTGGGAAAAATTATGTTTTTTTAAACGAAAAAGAATGTTCGGTTGTTAAAGAATTGATCGTTCCGATATTGAGCATTAATCCCCTCATTATTTTCTTACTCACTAATACCGATATAAATCCTCTCGCGATATTATTATTATTATTATTATTATCATCATTATAATATTTAGCCCTAATTGAGTTTCATCTCCAATTATACCCGGTTATAATATCTCTTCCATTCACTCGTTCTTTTGTCGTGTCGTAATTACACGTCTCTTATAATAATGTTGGATAAAATTAATGATGAATTGAACGAAGGTATAACAAACGAGTTTCGTATGTGGGTGTGTGCGTACGCTGTAATGATTTCCGGCTTACGTACCGTACATGTATATGCGTGTTCTCTCGGGACACATAGAATTTGGACTAGTTTCGACGAATTACTCGACAAGTCTACATTGTGTGAATTTATACGAGGCTTTTCTTTACCCTCCATTAGTTAGAAACTTTCGAATCATTAAATAAAAATCTTTGACAATTATATGTATATATATATATATATATACATATATAAATATATATATATGTATATATAAAATTGTGAAATTATGATATGATTTTATTCCATTTAAATAAAATATATTGCGAGGATTATCTTCGTCCGTGGGACATTGTAATTAATGTAATAAGCTTTCGCAAGTTTTTCATTCCGTGTAGCATAATTTTCTCTCGTAACAACTTTTGACAAAGTTCCTTTCAATTGGAGCGCCGATTAATCAAGAGCGATTTAATCGCGATTTAATCGCTCGGAGTGCGCAGCATGCGAAGCTATGTAAAACCCAGTATGGAACTCGAGCACTGTAACGGTAAATTCGCGTATACACGTGACGGCTGTAGTGGCCCTCGTTGAATTAATCTAGCGTAGATATCCAAGTACGATTCTTTAGGATTTAATCGCAACTAATCAATCTAACCGGGTACGTTGTTTCTGTAACCGTTTCATAATATGGTTCGTGAATTTTATTGGCCACGATTACGATATCGCAATCGTTGATACCGCCTCGATATTTATTGTTTGGTTGAGATAATTAATTTTTTTAATGAATATTTACCTATATTTTCCATGAGCGTGACTCGAAAATTGTGAAATTTTTATTTATTTGCATTGCGACGATTGCGGGCGAAGAGGATTGACGCGATGAAAAACCCACCGTCCAACCCGCGCTCAGTCGGTAACAAATCTGTCTTTTTCATTTGTATTTATTTATTTTCTCCGAAATTGTCGACATTTCGTACAAAAAAAAATTGTTTCTCGTCACGACGCCTTATAGCGGAGCGGAATGAATTACCACGGTCGGTATTAAAAACTGCAACAAACTTTTATCGAAGTTACCGACCGAGTCCGAAAAGGCCGGAAAGGCGAGAATTTTGCATCGTCTTAACTACTCGATGACGGAACGTACCTATCTTGCTACTTTCGTTACTCCACTGCCCGCGACTCGTTCCAGTTCTTTTTTCCTCGATAGCCTCGAGCTACTTATCCATTTTTTTCCCAATTTTTTTTTTTCGCTCGTCGTGATTGTTCCGTACGAAACGGAGGAAATGCCCGAGCCAAACGGCGAAACAAACTGGCACGAAAAAAAAGAAACACCAACAAAACACGTGTATTGATCCGCGCGAGAAGTAACATTGCATAGTTTTGCATGGAGAGTCTTTAAGGAAATTAATTACAGTTTTCGTTACCGACCGAGTCCGTAGAGGCGGGAAAGGCGAGCATTTCGCTCTTCGCTACTTTCGTTATTCCACTACCCGCGAATCGTTCCAGTTCCTTTTTCCTCGATAGCCTCGAGCTACTTTTCCATTTTTTTTTTAATTTTTTTTTTTTTTTTGGCTTATCGTGACTGCTCCGTGTGAAACAGAGGGAATACCCGAGCCAAACGGCGAAACGACCTGGCACGAAAAAAAAAAAAGAAACACCAACAAAATACGTGTATTGATCCGCGGGAGAAGTAACATTGCATCGTTCTGCATGGAGAGTCAGCGGAGATGGGCTGCTCTCTTTCTCTCGCTCGCTCGCTGGTTTCTCTCCCCGATTATCGATTAGATTCCCCGACGTTGCTGGCGATGCCGGTTGTGTGGTACGACTTCGACGCGCAGTAGTAGTATACCGCGAAAATGGAACGACGGGAAGACCCGCGGGCTTGGTGGAGTTTCGAGTACACCCTTTCTATTCTGTTCTCGCGCTCGCGGCGCGCATTGTCTCGAAACTCCGTGATAGATAATAGACTTCGCTCAAAGTCGCTATCGGAGTTCGCTGGAGGGTGGGAAGTATCTTTGGAACAACCACGTCGCATCGCAGATCCCATCGTGTTCGTTTGCAAAAATTTAATTGCATCGCGCACGCGACGATGTCTTTGATTAGGGGGGAAAAAAAATCTTTGCGTCTGAAAGTTCGACGGTTTCGCGATAGGCGCAATTAGGGTCAGATATCCCAAACACGTGACATTTTGCACCATTGCAGATAGAGAAAAAAAAAATTATTTTAAACGAGGGGCAAATTTGAGTTTTTATTAAATCCTTGTCATTAATTTTTTTTTGTAAAAAATGGGAAATTTTGTCAGTTCGATCTTTTAGACTTTTTAAAGTCGCACCAAAGTGATTGGTTCGCTCGCTAATCGGGGTGGGCCAAATGCACCACTTTTACCCTGCGATGACAATGAAATATTGAAAATATATATATACATTTTTTCTTGTTATTTTGCTTTCTCAAGGAGGAAGCAAAACGAAGGAAAATAAATATCGTATTTTTTAATGCAACGTTACGTGTCAAGGGCAATCGCGAGAGGATTTCTTTAGCAGGTTCTCGAGGGATTCTGGGAGGGCACTTGCAGCTAGGAAGAAACTTACGATTGACACGTTCGATCTAGCGTGGCTCGAGTCACGATCGTGCGGATCAGCCCCATTGCCCATGGGATTAAACAGCTCGGAGATGAGAAAAATAAAATGAAAGAGAGAAACATACAACCGGCGAGGCACTCCGATAGTCGCGATGAGCCAGCGCGGGCACCCGTGGAAACTCCAGATCGACGCGATAAGTCATGCTCCGAACATTCGTAAGATTCTCTCAACTCGGCAAATATCCACGAGATTCCTGATTGGGCAGACATCGCGCGCCGGTTGCGCTGCTTGAATATTTCTATCAGAATATCGATAGGGAACCATTGTGGGAAAGGGTGCGCTAATATCAACTCGAATATTCCGTTAGGCGCGCGCGCGCGCGCCTCGCCTCTTTATTAATATACTTCGAATCGAGATTTTCGAACGTACTCGAGTACCCGGAGTTACTACTTTCCGATATTGCATAGTTGTACATTGAATTTCGTAATATGCAATAAATTGCATCATATGCAATAAGTTGCATATTATACGATAAATTGCAATTTATGCAATAAGTTGCATATTATACAATAAATGGCATATTAACCTTTCGACGCACGGCGTCAAAGAGTTGACCTCTTTCAATCGTCTGAAATGTTTTTGGATACGACAAACCCGCGAAATTGACAATTTGTAATTCAGGGGAAAAGTGATAACTATGAGCCGAGGCGGTAAAATGGACCAGTACCTTGACTGTGATGCGGATTTTTTTTATTCAAAATTTGGTCCGGTTATCATTTTTTATCCGGTTATCAATTTTTTTAATATCATTTTTTTATCCCAGGAAATTGTCGTCCACTTATACCAAAAGAAAAATAAAACATCGACGTCATCCATTGTCTTTCACCGTCCCAACATAATTTATCTTTTGTAATTTAAAAACTCAAATTCGTAGGATGCTTACACTAAATGCGGGTCTTCATAAAAACCCGGCCCTACAGACTTAGCCTATACCACAATCCAGAGTTGGTACTGTATAGATAAAAATTAATTTTGTTCTTACAAAAAAAAAAAGAATGTAGACGGACGGTTCAGAGCTCAGTCCGGCGAGATTTAATAAATTGGTATTTAGATAAGTAAACATTGCAACAATTCCTCACACAGTAACTAATGAATGATTTTTGATCGTAGCACTTGAGAATGAAATTTAAAGAAAAAAAATCAAGGTCACATATATCTATAATGAATTTATAAATATATAGATACGAACGCGATCATCTATCGGTTGGGAGAGGGACTGCGTCATTTATTTGGGAGAGAGAAAAAAGCATCGGCCCTTAAAAGTTTGCCGGTGAGATGGTGTTGGTGGACGCGATAGGAGAACGACAACGATATGGAGTCGACGGGTGACCCTACGACCCACCAGGCAAGACTCAAACGTTTCAATTATCGATTCGCATGAGTGACAAAATTTATAAATAACTACACCTGTAGTCTCGAGATAGTTGAAAAAAAAAATTATACATATATATATAAATATATATGCGTATGTATATAAATTATTTGAGAGTGGAGGGGAAAGCCACGCACTTTATTATGTGAAGGTTTGAGTATTTCGTAATTTAAATATCAACCCGTTGACCAGAGTAAATTTATTAAAAAATTGTTTTATCGGTTTATTATAAATATTTATATGTCCACCAGGTAGTCACAGTCTCAGTATATTTACTACTACTACTACCACTGCTACTACTTCTATAGCTACTATAATCATAAGATGAATTTATTTATTTATTTTTCATTATAATAATAACTTTTTTTTTACTGATTACGTTTCCCGTAAATAGTTGCGCATAACGCGATTTCTAACGGTAATAGTTTTATTCTGTAAAGGTAAAAGACTATCTCGTCGTTCAGTCTGTCTTAATCCCGTCCAATTTTTATTATTGATTATATTATATATGATACGTATAATCGTATAGAGACTATAAAGTTCCTAAGAGTTGTTTCGTTTCTTTTTACTCGTTTATATTAAGAAGTGAGAAAAGAAAGCATCGATTTTTTTAATACACGAAGTAGACTTTTTCTAATTAATTAGACCCAAATTTTTCGTATAGAAGTGAGATCCGTTTTTTTTTTGAGCCACTTTGTTACTGCCAGAGACATAACGTCCGTAATATCTTGTAGATAAAAATATTTCAGATGCCGATGCACGAAAACGTGCGATTGTTTAACGAAAACAAAAAACAAAACAAAATCACGAAGGTTTGTAAAAAGATTAGATAGATTTGTAGGTTCTAAAATAAATTTCTAAAGTAAAACAGCATCAGCTCGCTCCGGAATGTTTTGTAAATGATAAATAATGAAAATAATAAATTTCTCCGCAAAACAGAAAAAAAAAATACCGCAGCAAATGGAAAAATCGGCAAACGGTCATTAAATAGTCTCGACAAATTATCTGTAGTTCCTTCCGCGTCGTCGATCAGTCGCGCGTGATTGAAAGCCGATTCATAAATCACAAATTTAGAATCATGAAATTCATTTTGAAATCTACAAACGACCCTTCAAGTACCGAGAACTTTTTGCCGACCGCAAACGACCAAGCCTTCTTTCAATCAGAAAAACGACACGGATGTTCGTAATAATTATTTTCCGCCTTACAAAAAAAAAGACAACACTTCAAGGTACGTCTGTGAATTTTTCCAGATTTTTTTTAGCACCTCAACTCGTTATTCGGATCGTTCAAGCGTCGCGCCTGGGCAAATTTTAAGTTCTCGTTGAACGAAATAAATTTTTATTAAAACTTGTTAGCTCCTTCGTCAAGAGAACTGCGTCTGTGCGATAGTTTCATAACTAGCGGTCCGTCTGGAATCGAAGAGGACCAGAGAATAGCGAGGTTCTGCACGAGAAGACCAACGGATTGGGTGCGAGGCATGGAAATGCAGGAATTGTGCAAGCAATTTCGAATAATACCGGTTGGTCGATAAATGGCGGTCGGGACACTACACGGTTAGTTCGGTTCTATGTACATAACATATACATAGGCATATATACATATACATATATATATATATATATACATATATACACCGAAACGAAGAGGGTAGATCGGAAGCTTTGATTTCCGGCCGCCGAGGTTGCTAACGCCAGAAATCGGTGTGGAGAGCTGAGTGGGTGAATTTCGAAACTAGGCTGGTTTAACGAACGTGGCCAACGAAACGAACCACAAAGCCGTGAAGCTTGGTTAGGAGGAAAGCGACCCGAGAACATACCGAAAAGCATTTACTCCCACGATCATGCGACATCGTACGAGCCCCGCCGACCGAAGGACTGACCGAGGCTTCTCCGCTGTTCGGGAACTTTTGGCAGTCGGTAAATTACCGTGCGTCGGTAAGGTAGATTTTTCTTATTCGGGCTATATTGGGTGTTAAGCTCCGATTCTCTGCTTTACCGACCGCGGAACGGAGCTTTCGTCATGTACCGCCGTTAGGCTAACTTCCCGGTTTGCGACTGTCGAGCCCGGAGCTTCCGCCTTCGTTTTCTTCCCACCGATCTTTATCGCTCGTGGATGAAGACGGGATTTTTTTTTCTTCGTTATCAAGAAAATCCTAGTCGACCGTCCGTCGATAACTAACTACTATCGCAAGCTCTCGACACAAGAAAATGTTTGTAGTACATTTTTATTTATTTTTCCTCCATACGGTGCAACAGTATAAAGGACAGCAACAGTGTCTTACCCGCTAACAATTCCGATCAAACATTTATTGTCACTCGTTTCCGTGACACCGACGATTAATTGCCTCTCTAACAGACTCTCCAATTAATGCGAGTTGTACGACTAGTGCAAACAGCTTTAACGAGCAACATACATGTGTAGTGGACAGCGGGGCAAAACGGACCGTTCCGTTCAAGTTTTTTGCGGTACATCGAAAAGTTGCATCTCTGATAGTGCCCAATTATTTTGAACATATAATTATAGTTCCGAGTGTAAAAACAAAAAGAAAAAAATAGACCGTTTGGTTTAATTTTTCGCAGCCCATGAGAAAAGGTGGATTTCTAATAATCGCCAATAATTAAACATATATACATAGAGTGTTTTGCCCCGTGGTTCCATTTTACCCCCGCCTCCTCCACACACACACACCGAGCTCCCTCTAGCGACATTCAATGGCCAATAAGAGAAAAGTTCGCGGTTGGATGATAAATTATCGTTCCGAGTGAAAAAAAAAGAAAGTTTTTCTCTTATCCATGCAACCGTGTTGAGAGCAAGGTGGATGGAGAGAATGAGGCAAAGCGGAAGAGCCAGGCTGTTGCACGAGCGGACGCGGCTATCCTTAATCGACGTCGACGAGGGCATTGTTGCCGGGTCGGGAAATGATCGAGAATCTCTTTTCGTGTCTACGCAAGCAGAACAAGATTGGTTGAGGGAATCGTCGGGAGTCTGTAATCGCCTTCCCCTTCCCGTCTTTCGGCCTCTTCATCCGCATCCTCTCCATCTTCAACTCTTCACCGACTTCGAAACGAACAATGGAACGGCGGAGTGAGAGCTACAGAGATTCGTGGCGATAAGTTGGAATGGGGATCGAGGAAGCGAATCTCGGAGAATAAAAAGAAAATAACCCATTGCGAGCAAAGAACGAGAACAAGTGTCTCCATGTGGAGCTCGACGAGCTCGAAGCCTCGTTACGCGCTCCCACTACGTTTTTAGGCCTGCTCTTTTTTAAATCCAAATTTATAAAACTTCGCTTCGCGTGAGAAAAAAATGTTTTCGACGAAATATTATCTCGTTCGATACTTTGATTTTGCGAAAGACAAGATTTTCTTTTTAATAGACGAAAATTAATAATCGTCAATATATTAACATAATTAATGACAATTAATGATGGTCAATATATTGTGATAATCATTGACAATTAATAATTATTAACAATTTTATTATGATATGCGATGTTGGTGCGCGCCACAGTTAGCTTTTAGATGATAAATTCTTTGCCGACCCGTAAATTGCCTATGTGCGTGAAACCGAATAAGTGAACAAATGAATAAAAATAATTTAACGCTAGGCAAAAAGTTCGAGCGAGGCGCGCCTGCGCTCGGCAGTGGAAGTAGTAAGAGTGCGTGTCCGGTCAGACTCGCGTCTCGGGAACGAATCGCGCTGATCGTCGGAAACCTGACTAAATCTATAGACTCTTCGCTCGGGCAACTTTCTCATAAACTGTCAAAAATATTATCCATCGGTTTTCATTTACATAAAAACTTTATCCACAGTAACGTAAATTTTTCGACATTCCTTTTACATTCCATCGCGACACGAAAGACCAATGTTAAAAAAATAATAATAATAATAATACTTATTATTTCGTGTATTTTATGAAAGCATTTTTGTACCACCTCGATGACTGAGAAACAGAAGGGCGCGACCCGCACCCTTCGGTGCGCCGGGCTGCGCCCCTCTGTTTCTCAGCGCTCGACACGTCGAATGGTACATAACTGTGAATGTAGATGGTATTTGGGTGTGACCCGTGCCCCTCCGTGGATTCATACGGGTCTCGTGCGTACGGATAATACACGAGGAGGGAGCGGCGAGAGGGGGGGAGGGGGGGGGGGAGTATGGTGTTTTCCGTTGGCCATCTGTCGAGGGTGGGACCCCCCGCGGATTAATTGGAGACCCGTTGTATTGATCCAATAACGTAGCTTCGGCCGCTGTTGCCGCCGCCGCTCTCCCAGTACGCGGGATAAAGATAAAGAGAGAGAACGAGAGGGCGAGAGAAAAAGATGACGAAGCGCTGGAGAGGGAGAGAGAGTGAGAGAAAAAAAAAGAATTAACCCCGGAGTGCGAGAGAACGCGATACACGTGACGTGATATCGAACACGAAAAAAAATATGTATTAAACACTGAAATAGCGACAGCCATTTTTTTTTTTTTTTTTTTTTCGGCGATGTCCAAAGAGAATAGAAAAGTTGGACAGATACGATATTATACGTGACAATTCGCAAATTGCCCTCGGGACAGAAATGAAATAAATGAAATTGTCTCTCCCGCTCGCGTCGAAGTGAAATCTGCTCGATTCGTTCCTTCGACGTGTATCGAATCGATGAAAAAAAACCATCCGGGCTATTCGGGTTTTTTTCTTTAACGGTTTTTAGTCGTCAGCTTTTTTTTCTTTGTCATAGATAAATTATCGTTTCAACGATAATTGTTTTTTGGTAAAAAAAAAAAAAAATTAGTATTGTTTCTTTTGGTATCCAATTTTCTCCCAGTGTACCGAGCGTCTTTAAACTTTTTTTCCTTACTCGTTGCCAATCGACGCGTTGGAAAATTCCGAAGCGAATCGAAGATTTATCGCTTCGTTTCGTCTCTTTTTTGCTTTGCACCGGCTCGCTCGAGTTACTCGATTCTGTTTTTTTTCTCGTCCTTATCTGTCTCCTTCTTTCGTCCTTTCTACACTCTCCGAGTGTCGAGAGAGCGGCTGCCAGTGGCGAGTCGATCTACGGGGTCGCCCCGACAAACTCCCGTCTGACCTACACAGCGCCCTCGAGCTTTTTCCACTTTGGGACAAACGCATAGTCGAGATGCCGCCGAACTCGGTTTGTCGTCGCTTCGCCGTACAGGCGGTAACAGTTTCGACGCTCACCGTGAAATTGGACAAAGTGGAGGAGTGCGAGCTCGAGCCTAGCAGAAACTACCTATTCCGAGCTTGCGGATCCAATTTCGCGACAATAATCCCGTTCGCGTCCCGGTGGGGAAAAGCCTTCTCGTATTTCTTCGCCGCCTCGCGCGAGCATTCCGGCTTCACGTGACATCCGAAGGTTCTCTATTGATAATAGAAACGCTCTCCACACTTCGAATCCCGCCGACGTCTTTCACAGACAAGCTTTATCCCCTCAACGCAGATAAATTTAATAGATAAAAGCATAAACGCTCTGCCATACGTCAATTTTTTCATTTTTCTAAAGCTACTTCTCGAAGCAGGCGAGTGAAAGAACTTAAGATTTATCGACGCTACTTTGCAATGGTAAACGGTGTTTTATCTCTGATTCTTAGTTAATTTTTTCATAATTTTTTTGAAAATGGATTCCATAATTTCTTCTTCGTTTTTTGTTGCTGATCATATTTTCGCAGCTAACGTCCCGGATTTTCACACCGGATATTCGTCACTTTGGCGAAATGGCTATTTGAAAAGAGGCTTTGGACTCGAATGGTAAATGACGAAACAGTTTTTACAGTGATAATTCAGCAATTAATCATTAATGTAAAAAAAAATATTTAAAGCGATGCAGAATTTTGTGCTGCACTTTTTCATAATTGTTGAGTCTTTTTAGACGAAAATTGGACGAAATTACATTGAAAAAAAAAATGTAGGTCCCTATTGGGCGTATTTGGATAAAAATTCGTCCCTCATTAGTATACCAAAAAAAAAATGTTTAGTTCAAGCACGCGAAGCTTCATGAAATTTGATGTCGCTCGAGCCATACATCCTCAAGTCGGGCAACTCTCAAAGTGCTTCTTTCAGTTTTTAAGTTCGCTTTTTTTCTCCCTCTTTCTCCGCATTTACGTGCGCGAAGAAGCGGGTAAGGCTTTGGAAACGTGACTCGTTATTTCCATACAAAGCGCCGGACGAGACTCGAGAGTTTATTCGCCGAGGTTTTCTTAATTAAAACTAATGTTGCGGGAAATTGAAATGAATAAATGTTCTTCCGACAGAGTTCGGCATCCTTCGTCAGTAGACATGCCTCCGGCTTACAGCCCTGGGATTTAGTAGATTACAAACTTTTTCATCCTTCGCGAAAAAAAAGAGATTCTCGACGAAATTGAATCTCCCTTCAACGAGAAATATTTCCTTCGAACACAGATTTTTGCCCTTCGGAAATGAAATATGTGCAAAAAAAATGTATCAAGACGCGTTTAGATAATTAATAAATTGGGCGTTATAAATTGCGAAATATTTGCAGTGATATATTGCAAAATATATCGGTATGTGAAATGTTCTCGGCGAGAATATATTTCTCGTATGCCACGGATATATTTTTCGATACATTCCACATTGTACTTTGTGCTTTCCATGTGGGTATCGAAAACAAAAAACGCTCCAAATTTACCGTTTCCGGAAAAAAAATATCCCCGTTCTAGATAAACCGCTAAACAGCTACAATCAATTACTCTACATATTTAGTGATTTTCATTTTTTAATCTAACGTGTACAATATCAAACATACATAGCGTTTCTAATCGTGGGTAGTTGACCAATCGGTTTTATCTACGATTAAAGAGTGTAATAGGTGAAAAAAAAAAAATTCAAATAGTAACGTTTGAAGATTATGGTGACATTTTACATCGATATTATTGATGGTAGTACAATTATAAACAAAAAAAAAATAGAGTGGCTAGGATTCATCTACACACCGTAAAAGATATTAACACTCAACGATCTTCCAAATATTATATATATATACATATATATATATGCATAGAAAATAATCACACTACTCTCTACGACATCTAAGGTGTTGCTTTCTACACAACAAATTTATTGACTCTCACGTTCTCGTATGCGGCCCTTTCTCGCTAAACTCAATCGTTGTTTCTCATTTTATTTATATTTTTGTTTCTTTATATAACAACACTTCTCATCGAAATATCAATTCGTTGCTTTCGTCTCTTATCGTCAAATAAATTATCGCACAATCTTCATTTTTCATTTATTTTTTATTAATATTCATTTTTTTAATGAATTAATCCATATTTATCGTATCGTGATTGGACATTTTTTCAGTTTTTCTTTTTCGTGTTTTTTTTTTTTAATTTATCACTTTGCCGTATCGACGGATAAACAAGCTGCTTCGGCACTATTGACGCTTTCTGTTGCTCTCTCGCCGGCCGACGGGGATGAAGCCGGAAGGCTGGAGGGGGAAGGGGGAGGGAGGGGAATTCGCTCTTCCGGAACGTGCTGCCCCCTGACGACGGTGCCCTCTATGACACACACTGACTCTCTCTTCCCACCCCCCCTCCTTCGCTCGACAAGGGTTGCTTCTTCCACCCCCCCCCCCCCCCCCCCCCCCCTCCCGTTGCGATCCTCCGGGCAACCCTCTGAACCACCCTCGCTGAACCAACTCCGCTCTCTCGGATCGTTTCTCTCACAAGCCAGACGCGCCGCGCCCGTTGATCCAAGGCTAATCAATTCTTTCCCTCACACAGAACGCTCCGTATTTCATCTTTATACGCTGCTCTCTCCGTTTCTCTCAATTTCTCATTATTCCTTGACTTCCGATCCTTTTTTTCTCGTTTTTTTTTTCTTCTTTCGTCGCTTGAGGTACGAACCGAACCTTTCGAATTAACCCTTCAATGGCCGAGTCCCTTTATTGGGCAAAAAAATTATTCTTCTGCGCTGAAAAACACTTTTTTGCATCGAAATGTTGACGTGAAACATTGCACTTTTGGAACATTTGGATAAATGAAAACTTTGAAAGAATTTGGATAAATTAAGACTTTTATAAAATTTTGATAAGTTCAGACTTTTGAAATATTTGGATAAATTAGAACTTGAAAAATTTGGATAGGTTCAAACTTAAGAAAAAGTCAGTTGAAAAATGTTGAAACCGAAGTTGCAATTTTTTTTTAATGACATATTTGGTAAAAGCGTTCTTGGGGTTGCGTTACTTTTCGTCACATTTTTTCTGAATTTTTGGAGTGAATCTGCAAAAGATATTTTGAAAAATGGGCTGGCAAGGAAAAATTAAAAAAAACGGTGCAATCAATTTTTTTCCACTGCTTTCCGTTGTTACTTCACTACGCGGATATTTAAATGTTGCTCTCGAATGGAAAGAAACTTTTAACAGATTCATTTTCTATAGAGAGAGTTGAAAATAACGCGCACAACGCTTTCGTTCGAGCGGTCGGTCCGAGCATTGACGTTAAAGAACGAAGTCGCGTGCCACCGATAATTGCGTGAGCTCGCAGTTGTGCGCCCTCGAGATGGCCCCCTTTCGACCTCGCCAGATTGTCGCTCTAGTCCGCGCCTCTAAATGGATACCGGTGTACAGCAAAAAAAAAAAAGAAAAAAATACACATACATACATTTGCATAAATTCCATTATTTCACTCCCACGCAGGCTCGCTTTTTTACATCCGAGATTGTTCACTCCGACATTTAGAATGCGTGACAAAATCCGTAAAACTTTTTCTCTTTCGCGATTAAAAAAATTCAACAATTACTTACTCTTGAAAAAAAAAAAAAAAAATCCGATAAAAATGAACCCCCGCTACTTCTATTCAGAACAAAAATCATAAAACGATTTACTTTCATTAAGTCCAAGCGTATTTTCCGTCATAAAAAAAATTGATCCGGGCCAGAATAACGAAAATCAAAAAAAATATATAACAACTCCCGATAATAAGTTGCCGATCACAAGCATCGAGGATCGTCATTGACGATCTCGAGTCCCGAACTTAATCGTAGAACGTCATCGTCATTCGTCCTAAATCTAGCGGAATAGCTCGGACAAACGGAGTTACCAGGCTGGAAATGGTATTAATCGAGACTCGTGTAAGTATTAATATTCGCGGAGTGCGTCGAAATTAGTTGGGCGGATATTCGAGCGGAAGCGAGGCGGAGAAGAGGGAGACGCGGCGTTGCGAGCGAACCGGCCAGAGAGATATTGAAGTTAACTCTGGTAGAGGGATGTTTGCATGCAACTTCGGGGGTACAATAACGCCGGTGTGCCCGCTCGGTATTCCCAGCGCTAATTCGGTCCACCGACGTACACGGTACGCTAACGGTCGCTCGGTAACAAGGTCGATTCATTATTCACGTAACGACCACGGTTATATTTCAGGGCGGGACGGTTTCGCGGTGGCGTGTCGTGGGGTCTGCCAAACAGCGAGAAACGGAGAAAGGGATAAAGAGTGACGGAAAGAGGTGAAAATATCGTTAGCGCGATTCGACGATGCCAACGAACTGGGCCAGGCTACTTGTCCGTCGTCGCCTCGTCGTTCTCGAAAAACAATCCAAATGAAGGTGAAGCTCTGCAACTGAGATCTGATCACTTTTGAGAGACGTTCGCGATCCTTGCTGGATTATTGTTAATTTTATTCAGTTTTATTGTTTATTTTTTATTCCGACGAGGTCGGAGATTTTACCTGAGATTAGAGGAGTTTAAGTTACGGAGGTTTTGATTTTTATACGGATTGGTTGGGCTACAAAAGGTCACGGAACCTTGACACGAATGTCGCTGAGATCGTGTCGTATCGATTTCGCTACAAACAAACTCAAAAATATTGCTTCTGCGCGTCGCGGCGGATCGACGAAGAGCGGGTGGCGAAAATGTGCTGTTGTCTTTCGCGATTGCATTTTATAGTGCCGTAGGCAATTATTTTTTCAAGGTAAAAATAAGTCTCGTAGCGAAAGATCGACTTGGGTTCGAATGCACTTGTTCCGCGTGCACCGCAAGAAAAATTTGTAAACAGCGTACAAAGCTTTTGTGCATTTAGCATTCTGGTTGGAATTGAAATCGACGCTCGGTAGGTTAACCAACCTTTTTGGGTGTATTTTCTCACAGCGATCTGTTAATGTTACCGAAATTTCGCCAATCCATTTTAATAGACCCGTTCATGCACTTAAAAAATCTTTAATAATTTTGTACATTAATTCAAAATTTGACATTAATTCAATTTTCGAGAATGTTGAAGAATTAACGGAAGCATCGCGAAAGCTCTTGATCGCGACTCCGACCGAGTTTCTCAAGAATCTCGCGAGAGTTCCATCAATTGAATCGAGGATAAAGATAATTTTTTTTTTCCATTAAAAAAAAGCATCTCTCTGGTGAAGTGTCGAAGTAGACAATCGACCAAAAAGTACAATGGGTAAAGTGCGTTCTTAAGAGAGACGGAGAGAGGAGCGGAGGGAGAGAAAGATAAAGTGAACAGAGGATATAGATTAAGAAAAAAAAGAAGAAAAAAAAATCGTGAAAGAGAGGACAATCGAGAGCCGAGTAAGGCGTCCAAGGAGTGCCGCGCCTCTATCGACCGGAAGCTGCTCCCCCATCGACCGGAAAACGTTTCACCTCGCGCGTTGCGGCGCACCAACGTGGCTCGTGCGCCACCCTCCAAGTAGATACTTCCACGAGTGTCAGACACGCGAATATATACGTACATTAAATGCACCCCATCAATTTTCTCATAGCGCTTTTACTCGAATTTTACCGCGGCCTCGTTGTTTTTAATTTCTCCGTTTATTCATTTCTCCATTTATTAATTTTTATCGATCGTAAAATCGATAAAGTAAAAATATCGATCGAAGGATAAATTTTTTTTTTTTTTTCCAAACAATCTTCGTGAAAAAATTTGTTTTCGTCAATTTTCTCAGCTTCGTGCCGTTCGCGTCCCCGTCACTCACGCGATTTAATTTAACGTGGGCGGAACGCGTGTTCGGCGAAGGTCGTGCTTTTCCGAGATTCGCGCGCCGCAAGTAGACGACGGTGGTTTCCCTAACTTCACGTCGATTTCTCTCCCTCTTGTTCTCGCGCTTATGTCCGTGTGCCTCTCTGTCTTCTCGATTCCACGAGCGAAAACGTTGCGCGCCGCCCCTCGCGTTAGCCATTCTCTATCCCGGCCACCCCTCTCGGCAGCGACCCTTACTTCGATCCTCTCCGCCAATCTCTCTTTCCCTTCGCCCGTCGAAAGACCAAGAAATTTTCCCGAATTATTTATCCTTTTACCGCAGCAGCAAAAAATTCAACAATAAAAAAAAAACAAAATCCGTCGATCTTCGTGAGAATACTTGTACAACAATCTTTTCACAATCAACATTTTTCTCCCCCAATTTTCCGACTCCATCGAAACAGAAATCGCACTCAGTGAAACGCGAAACGTTCCCAGCGTACATGAAAAAAAAAAAAAAAAAAAAAATCACCTCACCTACGCGTGCAGATAATTTTTCCGAGAATAAAAAAAAAATGTAATACCGACGCTCTAACAAATTTAAGAAAGTCAAGAAAAATCGTCGATTTAGCCTCGTTCCTCGATTCACAAACAATTCCAGCACAAGCTTTCTTTTTCCCTCCCGAAATTCGACATTTCTCATATTTTCTCTTTTCGACCCTCGATCGACGACGGATAAAAATTGATCGGACGGATCGATCGCCGAACGTCGCGCGGAGTCGTTCCCGTGGAGCGGCTCGGTTCGTGTGCCGGAGGGTGAAAAACACGGGAGAAGGGAAAAGGCCGACGCTTTCCGTGGTGAGAGTCTCGCGAGCGAAAGACAGCGGAGCTCCGCGGCCCTCGTTCGCGCGGAGGGTCAGAGCGTAGTCGATGTCGTCGGCGGTCGGTGACGTGGCGGTAATCTCCATCGAGGACGTGCCACGGCTCGAGGACAATGTCCCATCACACCAGTAACTCTTTAAAGGCGTACTGCTGTGACAGGACAATATCCCTGAGAACGGGCTGTGTGCGGTTTGTCTCCACAGGTGAGACGACAATGGCGGCTTCCTCTTCGTGCTCTTCCCTTCAACCAGTACGATTTCGACGCTCACTTCCGGGTTCCTCTCGAACCTCCATATAAAAAAAAAAAACAATCAAATAAAAAATAAAATAAAATAAAACAAAAATCAACAAAAAATCCGAGGCCTTGAAAAAACTGTCGTTGAGAAAAAAAAAATGGCTCTTTCACCGCGAAAAATGTCTCTTCCTCCCCCCCCCCCCCCTCTCCCCCCCCTGCCCGACGGCCGTGCTTCTTCCGCGTTACAACCCGGACGTCTCAGCTCGGATGGAGTTTATACAGTTTTATGATACGTCGGTTAGGGCCGATTCGGGGGTTGTGTTTCCCAGTCGAGGGAAAATAGAACTTGCGGATGAGGGCTCGAGGTAGCGACTCGGTCGAGCGTCCCGACGGCACTGCGTCGCTCGCTGGCGACGGCGCCTCCGCACCCTGCGCCTCCTCCCCGACGACCCTCCGCCAACCCCCCCTCGGACGTCCTCGACACCCTCCTCGGTTTTCTCTTCGTACACAATCGTCCCCTCTCTATCTCACCCTCTGGCCGAGCCGATGTCCGTCTGCGGCGTTTCCCGCGTCTCTCTCGTCTCGCGAGCCCCTGCGGCTTCGCTGGGTGGGTTCCCCTTTCTCGCTCGCGCCCCTCGCGCCGCTCGCCGATCCCCACCGAAAGGGGATACAAAACCACCCTCGCACCCCCACAGTCGTCGTTGCCAGGACGGCGCTGCCGCTGCCGCGACGAGGAGGACGACGGCGACAAAGATAGCGATCTTTTTTTTCGATTGGCTCGCTGGCACAGTCGTTGGCCACTCAAGGAAGTTCGATCGGTTGATGTATTTTTTTTTTGTTCTTTTTTTTTGTTGGAGAGAGCGGGGTTTGGGGTTTTGAGGACAATTGGTTGTCGAGGGAGGATAAGATTCGGGAGGCAATATTTTTAGGTACTTGGATTGTTGACGGGGAGAGGAATGGACTTTTGTGGGCCTTTTTGGTACTTCGATTTTTGTTCTTTTTTTATGGGGGGGTTTGAGTGGGTTCCGGAAAATCGTTTTTTTTTTTGCTGTTCCGGGAATGTAGAGAGCATTCGGTTTTGACGTGTGAGTGAGGGGAAAATGGTCCAAGACGACGAAATGAGAATTTGAGATTCGTTAATATATTTTAGTGTTTTGTTTTATTTTTTAAGAATTTTGGGAAAATTCTATGTCCTGGCGGGAGCGATTGGTACAGTTATTGGCACCCGCACATGGCAAACAAGTTTATGTGGCGTGTATCGAAACCAGGATAAAAGTGGTGCGAATACAGACCGGTCCGAATATCAAAGATTTACCCTCCTAATAGGTGTGGCCTATATTCACACCTTTTACCCTATATCTTTCATCAATTGAACAGATTCCCGCCGAAAAATTGTATTTTCATTTTTTTTCATTTGCCAAAAGATTTGTTAATTTATCCCAACGGGCGAACGCTCCTTTAACGCAAAAAGAATTAGATATTTACTTTTTTGGCATTAACGAAAAGATTTGTTCATTTATCGTAACAAGCGAAGGTTCCTTTAATCTCCGGGCTTGCTGAATTTCAAAATTCGAGTTCCATCCCGCGTTGAATTTACCCTTTGGTGGTTTAATTTTTTTAAGTGCTTCCCCCCCTCCAGCTCCATCAGTTCGATACGATTTCACGGTGACTGCCAATAATCGGTCGGTGTCCAATGAATGGACCGCCGGCCCGTCGCTGTCAATGCTCCGCTATGTTCGGACCGTTCCGACGGTGGTAGCGCCAGCGTCGCCGGAGTGGGGGGGGATCGCGCGGGGGGAGGGGATCGAGAGCGAACGCGAGCGCCCCCAGCGGCCGTTTCCGCAACCTTCGCACAGCGCCGCCACTAACAGGGGTTTATTGATCCGCAATCTTCTCGCTCTCTCGAACAACCCCCTCTCTCTCTCTCTCTCTCTGCTTCACTCTGGCTCCGTCTCTCTCCGTTCCACCCTCGTTCGAGCTGCGCCCCTGCGCTCGCTTCTTCCTCCTTGCACCCGCGCACTCCCTCGTTCTTCTACACGACCCTCTCTCTCTCCGTCGTTCTCACAGAACAGCTTCCCTTTTTTCCCCTGTCTTTCCTTATATCTCGTTGTCGTGTATGCCTTGCTCGTTCCCTCGCTCGTTTTGCCAGGAGAGGAGAACCCCCTGCCCCTCCGCCGCCATCCCCTCAAGTTTGTGTCGGTACCGAGTCCACATAGCGTTCGAGCTACCCAGCACCGGCCTACGAGGTCGACGAGCAAATTCTTTTGACTTCTATAGATTCTTTTTTTTTTTTTTCTACGCCGGGAATTGGAATTGTCGGAGAAATTATTTTGTCGGAATTATTTTCTTGAAATTGTTTTCTCGAAAAATAAAGGCTTGTTCAGATTTTTTGTATCTTGTTTTTTTTTTGGCAATGAGAAAATCGCCGCGTTCGGTTCAGCCTTGTACCCAGAGTATTTTTTTTAAATATAATTTGAAATGTGTATCTAAAGATTTTGCTACTGCGTTTTGTATTTCATTTATTTATTCAGTTTTACGGGCATAAACCAATTACAGGACGACAAATATTGCCATCCAAAATATACAATGGCACACATCAATTATCATACATGTATATATAAAAATACAAATTACACAGCCTTATTCAAGTTTTCGGAGTCACCGATGCAAAAAAAATCAATGAAAGGACGATTTTGCTGTATTATTTTTATTTCTCTATTTTTGGAAATTCTTGTTCGTGCCAGCGAGCAACAATACAACAGGCGTCGAAACGATCGAAACATAATAGAGAAAATATTTTTGCGATCGCCAAAGTTCTGCGTGACTGTGCCGAAATCCACTTATCTTTAGGAAATTAAGATCGCGTTAACAAGTTTCCCGGTAACGAAGAACTTTATCGGGCCGGGTTTAATGTGCACGGCGCATCGAGTAGGACGATTCGATTATACTGTCCTTTGGCCTTCGTGCACGTTTCGCTCTCGTTTGCTTTTACTTTCGTCCGAGACACTTTTTTTGTATTCCGAGTCTAACAGAAACGAGAACTTCTCGCTTTTACCGTTTTGTTTAATTTTTTATATTTGTATACATATATATATTTTTTTTTTGCGCTGAATACCTTTGAGTTTGAGAGATGCAGCGCACCCACGTTTTACCCCCTCCCAGTTGAATAACCTCGTCTCGGGTTAAGAACCACTCGCTTCCCATCCACTTTCACCCTCTCGTGTTCTTCTTTTTCTTCTGTTCCGTCTTTTTTTTCCCCTCTTTCACTAATGCTATCTCGTTCTTTTACTCTCGCTCGCAGCGTCAGCGAGCTTCGCGCGCAAGAGAATAATTTAAGGCTGCTAATGGCCAAAAACATCTATAGATTTTTTTTCCAATTTCCGACCCGAGGCTTCATATAGAATATCGAGCTGGGAGTAAAATAAGCGGCAGACTCGTGATCGCCGGCAAGTAATGGGCCAGACATTGCCCCGAAACGATTATCGTAAAAAAATTGTCACACAAACGTTTTTAATACACTATTATTATAACACAAACTTTTTTCATGCACAACTTTTATAACTATCTTTCGTAGCCACAATTCTGCGAAAAGATGCGGTTTTTGTTATTCCCAAAAAGCATTTCAAAATAATCGTCGTTTATTTAAAATTTTAAAAAAATGTTCTTCAATCGTAGAAAAATGCGTTACCTTTAAATTCCGAGGATTTCGCAGATCGAAGAATTTCGGTACCGTCGACATTTCCCAGCGGCGATACTTGTTCAGCCTGTAAGCAATGAAATTGCACTTTGACGCCCTCGAAAAAAAAATCTTACGAAAAAAGGAGAAAATTTGAAAAAAAAGAAAAATAAATAAATAAAGATTCTTCAGGGGATCGAAAAAACAGCTCACTGGACGTCGATGGTTGTAACGAAGGTCCTGTGATAGGCCATGAAGATTACCCCGGCCAGCGCGCCGACCTGCAGGGCCAGTAACGGCGTTAACTGCAACATGCGTACGAAAAATCGATATACAATCGTCAACATCAAGACGAAAAAAAATTGTGAAAAGGAAAGAGCGGCAACAATTTCAATGAACTCGATTGCGAAGATTTATTGCGAGCAGCGAGCGGCCCTGATGGATTGCATTCGACGACAAACTCCAAGTTGGCACGCACCTTCTGATTAACGGCGTTTCGAATTAACGAGTATCACAATCTAATTCAAAGCCACCGTGATCGATCAAAAAAACTCTGCAATGTCGACAGTCGGGAACCAAAAGGGCGTAACTCGCCGGTTGAAGAATATGATTTACGCCCTTTTCATTCTTAGCCGAGCGATACGTATATAGGTCGAATACAAGCAGTCGTATCCTCTTAAGGTTTAACATAATTATCTCTTATGCGTTTCAGAGGAGTCTCGATTGAAGTTTCTTATCCACAAACGTCGACAATACTTTTGATGTTAATTTTAGAAAAAAAAAAAAATCATATCCACTTTACAAAAATGTATGTCAATTGTACAAATACTTTTTGTGAAATTAGCAACAAAGTAATTGTTAACGTTTGGGGACCAAAAAAGGTTTGTTAAATGTACAAATCTTTTTTACTGTGCACAGTCACGAATTTTGGTCACCGACTCCGTTAAGATCATTCGAAGGCTCTCGGAAAGAAAAGTCGTCAGGAAAGAATATTATTTAATAAAATCATAAACGTTTAATAAAATGATTTTTTTTAATGATTATTTTAAGAAATGAGCTTAATTTTTTTTAATTACACTTTAAAAAAAAGATAATTGTTCAAAAAGAATACTATTTACAGACGCTAAAATAATAAAGCTTGAATCGAGGTTCTCCTGTACGCACGTCCTACACCACGTTTGACGAACAAATGTAAATGGCTTTCGACACTGCTTAAATTAACATCACGCATCCGCGAAACCACTCCGCTATCCGAGTTGATTAAATGGTAGTTAATTAACTTGAGTGTTGCTTCGAATATAATTACTCGAACCGTTCCCGTAATAATCTTACACTATAAATACGTAGATAATAATGTCGGTACGACCGCAATGTATGTCGCATTAATGCAAGGTAATATTTTCACTCTTTCGATTAACAGGTACCGTTGCTGAGTAACTTGAGTGCATTGCATCATCGCACAAACCGCGAATTTATCATTATAACAAAATGTACAAAAAAATTTTTTTAATTAAAAATTTTAATCTAACAAAAATCTTTAATTATCGAATTTGTATTTTTATTATTGCAGCGCCGGTATGGAGGCGGCGAACGGTGCGATAGAGCACGACTTTCACAACGCCCTGGTGCCGATAAACGGGAGCCACTCGGGGAGTTCAGGGAGGAGCACACCAAACGGCGGTGATCCGGCACCGGGAAAGCTCTTCGTCGGCGGTCTGTCGTGGCAGACGAGCAGCGAGAAGCTCAGGGAATACTTCGGCATGTTCGGTACCGTCACGGATGTCCTCATAATGAAGGATCCGGTCACGCAGGTTCGTGCGCCAGATCGGTTTTTCCAAAACAAACTCCCCTTCCCACCCCTCGACTTTACGTTTTTATACTCGACTTTATTATTTCTACGTTTATTTTTATTTTTATTGCCTTTATATCCTGCGATATAAAACCATAGCGACGTCCATCCCAGTGTCGAGGAAAGGAGGACAATTCCACGCCTCGATCCTTCGCAGTTTTTCCTCGCTTCAGCCCCGGCAAAGGACGGCGGATGGTGTCGTGTCGCGAATCGGTTCAGACTATTCATGCCAGAGGCGCGTTACTCTCTGGGGAATTTCTCTATTCTATTTGGGAACAGTTTGCACGAAAGAATATCTTGCGGTAGAGCGAAATATTTTTTTTCGCGCAAAGTGCTTAAAAAAATGACGATTTTTTTTATTGAGCATTTTTTTTACTCGATTTTTAGTCTGGCTGCGCGTGGAGACCGGAAAATATAATGAA
The DNA here is from genome assembly GCA_933228735.2 of Amblyteles armatorius. Classification (NCBI taxonomy): domain Eukaryota; kingdom Metazoa; phylum Arthropoda; class Insecta; order Hymenoptera; family Ichneumonidae; genus Amblyteles; species Amblyteles armatorius. The sequence continues at coordinate 9,148,793 of OW121695.1, read as the reverse complement.
AATATAATGGGAAATAAATTGTCTGCATACCGTAAAAAGATTTTTAATGATTATTCGTTTATCATATTCAATTTTGAATATCATAAAAATCGACATTGAAAAATCGGCACACTCCTCTTCCTCGCTTCCTCCGTCGAGACATTTTTTTCCATACCAATTATAAGTTACACACGGCTTCCTGATGAGTTTTGAAAGTCGCGGATATTTAGGACAAAGTAGAATAAATCTTTGTTTGCTGTCCTTGTTCCTACTCTTTAAGCATGCAAAAAATAGAATACAAGTCTTAAATTCTCACCGTACCTTCAACTAAGAAAAAAAAAAGTAGGGAGTACAACTGCATGTAGTCATTAACCTCGTATGTGAAAACATCTTCAGTGATTTTAAGGCCAGAGTTTCCCTAAGTGCCATTTGAGACCCAGATTATTTCAAATCTGGATAAGAGCTTTATCCCAAAACCTGATTATTTTAAGCGCTACTGGGATTCACTCCTGGTTCCTAAATACTCTAAGTCTGCTATGGAAGCGGTCTCTTCCCTGGCCTAATTAAATCCCTCCCTGGACCAAAGTCTCCAAAGAGCCTTCCAAAACAAAGTCTTCCCAAAAGCCGTCCCAGGCCCGATGATGACGACTACTATTAAGAGTATTCTCCCACGATTATTTTAAACTCCTCTCGATTGAAGACACTTTTCTCTCGCAACTCTCGCTAAAGATGTTTTCACAAAAAAAAATATATATATATATGTATATATACATACATACAATATACATACATACATATATATATATATATATATATATATATATATATATATACAAAAACCACATCTACCGCTGCCTCATCGCCTCTATCCCTCTGTCTTTGACCGTTGCAGCGTAGCCGCGGTTTCGGCTTCATCACGTTCGCCGAGCCTGGCAGCGTCGACAAAGTCCTCAAGTGTCCGATCCACACGCTGGACGGCAAGAAGATAGACCCGAAGCACGCGACGCCGAAGAATCGTGCAAAACAGGCGAACAGAACCAAGAAGATATTCGTGGGCGGCGTGAGCCAGGACACGAGCAGCGACGAGGTAAAGGCCTACTTCAATCAGTTCGGCAAGGTGGAGGAGACGGTAATGCTGATGGACCAGCAGACCAAGCGGCACCGCGGCTTCGGGTTCGTCACCTTCGAGAACGAGGACGTCGTCGACAGGGTCTGCGAGATTCACTTTCACACGATCAAGAACAAGAAGGTCGAGTGCAAGAAGGCCCAGCCGAAGGAGTCGGTGCAGCAGGGCGCCCTCGCGCTCGGCAAGAGGGTCGTGCTGGGCGCGCTGGGCGTCCGTCTGGCGCCTCAGCCGCCGCTTCAGGTCGCCACCGCGTCGCAGATCGTCGCCGCACAGGCCCAGGCTCACGTTCAGGCCGCGGCGGCCGCCGCAGCCGCGGCTCAGGTACAAAACGCCGTCGCCGGATACGGAAAACTATTCGCCAGCAGCTATCCCGCCCTGTCCGCGTACAGATACGCACCGTATCCGATACCGGCGGCGGTGGCGGCCGCGGCGGCCGCAGCGCCCCAACAGGCGCAAGCGCCACCTAGCGCAGCGACACCTGGCGGACCGCCCGCAGCGCCAGCGCCCGGCAATCCGTATCAGGGATACTCCCTCACGAACGTCGACATGTCCAGCTTCCAGGGCGTCGACTGGGGATCCATGTACGGCATGGGAATGTACGTTTAAGGGGCGATCGTTCTTGGTTTTCGTTTTTTTTTTCGTTCTGTTCTCGAGACCTCAAGAGGAGAGACTGGCCAGAGGGATGAGAGGAAGAGGATGGGTTTTTTTTTTTTTTTGTGAGGGGAAACGAAGATTTTGAGGGAGCTGGAAGGGATGAAGAAGATCGAAGACGAAGAGTTTTTACGAAGATTTAATAGTTAGGAACTTTTCTTTTTTCGATTGTTAGGATCTTTTTCCTTTTCTCGAACGGTCTCTTGTATTTACATGGAAAAAAGAAATCGGCGGACGCGTGAAAAGCTGCGGATGTTATCTTGGACCAATCCGAGGATATTAAGATTATAGATGAATAGTGAAGACGTTCGAGAAAGAGAGAAACACGAGGTAACAAAAAGGAGAGGACACATTTGTATGAGAAGAGAAACTCGTGAGATGCGCGGAGAATTGAATGAGGCGAGAGCGATTATTCGGGGTCGAGTTTGCGTTAAAAACAATGCGATCTCAATCGAAGCCAATGGTGCGTCAACGATTCTCGTACGAGGATTTAACGAGCGGAAAGGGAAGCGAGATACGCGAAAGAGGAAAATAAGGACGGAGCTCAGTTTTGTTATTTTTCGTTTTTTTTTTTTTTTAATTCTTTGCCTAAATTATTTTGTCGTTTGGATTTCGTCGGGGCGATTCTTTTCTTTTTTTCCTTTTTCACGTTACTTCGGTTCGATATTTAATTTATTTTCCATTGGCGGATCGTTCGGGAGCGTGGTTTTTTTTATTGGACACGCGCGAACTTACGGAACATTCAAATTTATTGTAATTATTTATAAATTAGTAAAAAAAACAAAGGCATCACGCTTTCCATCGCTGATATTTAAATTAGGCATTGTATTTAATTATCTTTATCATCACAATTATTATCTTTAATTTAGAAGTTAATTAATTAGTAATTAACAAATCGCGTCAGCTATGACAATTAGTCGCGTTCCCCGGCGCTCTAAGCGCAATTCGGTTCCTAGTTAATTCAATCCGCGAGGTTACTCAGTTTTTTTTTAATTTTTATTTTTTTGCTTTACTTTACATTAGCCGTCTGATATTATTTTCTTCTCGTATTTCGTGGCATCGTCGCTGTGACGGGTGTGTAGACGATGGGAATTCCCCTCCCGGCTGTGAGAGGATTTTTTTTTTTTCGGAAAACCGAACGACAGGGGAAAACAATCCCGAGCACTGATATTATTAATTGTACAAGATATCGAAGGCGTCGAGAGGAGTTCAATTGGTTATCGCGAGAGCACGAATCACGAAACGTTTGGAAAAAAGAAATGAAAAAAAAGTTCTATGGATAAAACACTGTGAGCGGAAAAACGGTGGAAATAAAATAAAAAAACGGAGAAGCAATACTATTCGGCGAAAGCTGACACGAAGCATGTGCACGTGACTCGGTAGCGACTCGCTTCGAGCGAGTCAGGTCTCGGGCTTCGATATATCGACAAATAGAGTTCCCCGGGCGAGACGTGTGTTCTGGTGGCTTTTTTTTCATCATTCGTGTTCGTGAGACCGATCGGGGCGATAAAAAGAAAGGAGACGGAATGAAAAATTAAATTACACAGAATAAAAAAGACACAGGAGGCACGGTGAGGCTGATGAAACAAAGCTTGCAGCTAATAATACTGTTAGAGATAAACGAGGGACGTGCATACCTCGCCTCAAGAGGGTGGTCAATACTTAACGAATAAGTAAAAACAAAAAAAGAAAAAGAAACTTAACGATAAACTCATATTATTATTTTGTTAATTTATTTGTTCTTTTCGAGTAACACGGAAGACAATATTTATCAGCTCTCTATCGCGTGTGGAATTTAGAGAAGCGTTTCTAGAAAAGCAACAAAAAAGAAAAAAGACGCTCGAGGAATAAGAAAATATTGAAAAAAATCGAAAAAAAAGGATTTTTACAAAAAAAAACTCTAAAAAACAAAAAAAAGGAAAGGGCGTTAAATAATTGCAAATAAAGCGATACGCAGTGAGCTGAAAGATGTGGCGGAGATTGTGGCTTCGCGGCGTGTGCTCCGTCGCGATTTCTGTGATTTCTTGACCGACGGAAAAACGCGAATCTACTTAAAAAAAAAACAAACACAAATTACTACTCAATACTTAAGAATACTCGATAGATACTTAAGCGACACCGCGACGACGGACGAGAGGAAGGAGAATGAAAAATTTACGCGAATCAGAGAACGAGATGGAATAATATTGCGAACGATGAATTTTTTTGGAAATTGGACTCAGCGCGAGCGACTGAGGAAACGCGCCGGACAGCGAGATGAGCTCGTTGCTCGTAACTCTTTCGCGTTTGCGTAATTAATAAATTTGAAAAAAAAAAAATTGAACTTTTTTTCTTCGAAAATAAAAATTCTCAATCGCGGAATTGTTCGAGGAACGGTACATCGGAGGAGTGTGAGAAATTTCGAGCAATAAGCGATAACTCAACTATATCTTACGATTAAACGTACGATACGATTACCGTATAAATATACATATATATATATATAATATATTATATATTATATATACATAAAATTTAATCGATAACTGATAATAATTTAATCGACTGTCGCTTCGCGAGTCAAGCGAGCGTGTGAGAATTGATAACGAGACTCGATAAAGGAAAGGAAACGCGATTATCCATTTTCAATGATAAGTAATATCTCTAGTGATAAATAAAATTAAAAAAAAATGAAACGGATAAATACAACGTGCGAGTGATATATACAATATACATGCATTAGGATTAAAACGAAAAAAATAAAATAAAACAATAGTAATAATGATAATGATAAAAAAAAAGAAATCCGTTGATCCGAAAGCGAGACAGGGATTGCATACAAAACATTAACTCATAGACACCGAGAGTGAGAAGCCAAAATACATAAGTTTCCTCTCTCTCTGGCGCGTCGCGAATTTTTTTGCCCAAAAAAAAAATAATGGAAAAATCGATGAGTAGAAAGGATAAAAATTCGCGAAGCCTCGAGTATTATTAATTTATAATAAAACAAAACGTAATTAATTATCATTGTCATACGATACGTACTTACGGTCTCGCCCTATTTGCGAGCATAAAAGATATTCGAAAAAGGTCACGATTGAGAAGTAAATTAAAGTGTCTCCCAAAAGAAAAAAATTCTGGCTTTTTCCGTGACTTTTTTTTTTTAACTCTCGCAAACGTTTCCGAAAATGTTGCCGATATCGAGCACATTTTGCGACAAATGCGAGATTGGTAATTAGGCAAAACAAAAAAAGCGAGAATAAAAGGAAAGCGACGGATTGTCAGTAGTAATAGTGCGTGTGTGGTCAGACGCGTGCAACGCGGTGCAAAAAATAAACAATCAAAAAATAAATGAACAAAAAATTTCGCGTCGAGCTGTTAATTTTTTTATTTTTTCGATTATTTATTTGTCGCACCGTTCGCCTGCCAGGTGTCCACGTGATCCTCCTACACGCAACATCCTGTGCGCATTGAAATTTTCATAAAAATCTAAGAAAAAAAAAAGGGAGCGAAAGAAGGAATAGAGAAAAAAAGTGCGTAGAGATTAAAGAAAAAAAGAAATGATTAATGTGTATGCGTGTGTCTGATTGTGTCGCAGGTGAAGCGTGTGTGCTTGCGAGGTGTGTGGAAAGAAAATACGAGCCGTCGCGTTCGGCTCATTCTCCATTATCGATTCGTATCCAGCGCCATATACATGACCTCGATGACCGATAAAAAAAAAATTTGTTCTAACGGGTTTTCTTAGAAGGATCGAAAAAAAAAAAAAAATCGAGCTCGATCGAGAAATGTCGTTTCGATCGGGCTCGAGAATCGACGACGTTAAGAAAATTGTCATTTCAATTTCCTCGATGAATTTTTTAAAATAATCTTCGAGACACTCGAAAAACTCTCCTCCACTACACATCATTTAGTCATCATCAAATTATTATCATATTTTTCTTTTTTTTTCTTTTTTTTAAACCTCCGATCTCATCCCAACGCAACACAACCCACCTTTTTCTAAGCAATTTGATTCGATATTATTGTTCTTAGTATTATTAATATTATTATTATCATTACTATTATTCTCTCTCTATCTTTAACACCGAAATAATAATAATTTGCGTACTTCGACAAGTAATGCGTAGCTTAGTTTGAACGCTAACAAAAAAAAATCCACTAGTTGAGTATGATTATTATTGTATATAGTATCAATATATATATAGTATAAATGCATATATATGTAGATATATATACATACCTATATATCTATATATATATCGGATATTTATGAATTAGGTGAAGCATGCTGGTTGATAATTTCTTCTCACCATTTTTTGTGTTTTTTTTTTTTTCGTTTTTTCTTCTCACGCCTATTCGACCCTTCCATTAACTTTGATATTCTTGCCTCTTTCGTCTCCCGATCCGCTCTCGTAACCGATGCGACAAAAATTTATTTACATCGAAATCTTGATGCTTCGATAGATCCGTATTTTTTTTTTCTTCCGCCCCTCTTCTTTCTCTTTTACCGACGCGCCCGGACCTCGTTAACTTTGTATTTATTACGAAGCCAACGACGGCGTGACTTAATCAGCCGAGCTTGCGACGACGAAGGGGTCCCTCGTTAATTCATTACAGTCATCGCGAGCTGCGGGATGATTAGAGAACGAGGCGAGCGAGGTACACCGAGAGGGTCGCGCAGAAGTGGGCAGCAGTCGGCTGCGTCACCTCCACCACCCCTTTCATATATATATATACATATATATAGTATGTGTATATATATATGTGTGTACAGGTACATACATATACTTGACTCCTCGCTCGAGCCCCGACGATTTTACGCCCGATAACAAACAACATCTCGCGTGAAAGCATCGAAGATAAAAAAAAAAAAAAGAAAAATTCAGGCGGCGATAAATTAACGAAACTCGAGATGGGCGCGTCAGGGTGACAGGAAGAAGAGAGGAGATTCGTTGGGAATGAAATAACCCAAAATTCAAAGACATACCAAAAGAAAGAAAGCAAAGAATATTTCGCTCCGAAAAACACTGTAAAATTTACTGTAATTTATTAATTTATTTTTTTTTGCGACTTAACGACAGCCAAAATTTGGCGCGTTGAGTTGAGATCGACAAAAAAAGAGAAAGGGGAGAGAAAGATGTGAAGCAAAATTGAAAGAGCATCATCACGATTAATCTATATCTGTGTAAACAATACTCGAGACGTATTACTATTATTACTTCTATTATTATTATCATTATTATTATTATTATCATCATTATTATTATTATCAATATTATCATTAGTATTATTGTGCATCAAGCATCGTAATTATTATTATTATTGTTGTCATGACTGTCATTATTATTGTTAGTGTGACACGAATAATAACACAGACAACGCAGACAGTTGACATAAAAAAAAAAAAAAATTGAAATAAAATTGTATCTGAAACTAATAACTGCAGAAACGCATGAAACATAGCGACGGTTTTGAGGGTGCACGCAAAAAAAAAACACATACACACGAGCATACACATACAATGTACTTACACGCTCATTAATTACCGAAAAAAAAAATGACGGACGCAATTTGTAAAAGACTCGCACGGATAAAATATCCTTTGATATTAATAAGACGGATAACGTGTTTTGTATGGCCCACCCTGTTCTCGCGTGCCTCGACGTTCTTGGCTTACACGCTCATACATTTCCGACCGGGTAAGGTACGGGGTGGCTCAACAGTGACTCCTGGGAAATTTAATTTGCTGTAAAAAAAAAAAAACTCGGTGTTTAAAATTTATAATATCCAACTAATATATCGATCTGTGGCTGACACACTTTTTTGCAACGGTTGGTCGTAGAGGGAATAATGCAAACAAAAATAGACTCGGTCGACACAACTATGGTAATTGAAAATTGATTATTTCGCAATGATCTATTAATTATATGTCATTGAATAATTCGGGTCTGTTTTGCGCCGCTCGCCCATATACGCTACATTACATTGATTATTATTTATTACGAACTATAATATATATGTTTTATATATAATATAGTCGTTGACTATAGAAAATTTGTCGAGGGTAATTTTCTCGGGGATTGTCGCGGCCACCCTGTATAAGCGCGTATGGTAAAACGAAGCGTGCCACGCACGCGACCCTGGAACAGCGTTGCGGGTTAGTCGAGTTACGAGTCGGCACAGCTCTCTGTGTGTCTCTATCTCGGTCGAGGGTTGATCCACCCTTCGCGGCTTGCCGCGCGATCGATCGTCTTTCGAGACCTGTTCGAGCTCCGGATTCGACTATTTTCCATCGGGCAATCGTTCCACAGAGAGATAGACTGGCCCGGGGCAAAATGGGACACCGGTGTAAAACGGACCATTTTTATCAATTTATTTTTCTCGCGGTAAATGAAAAGGTCGTCTTTTTCTCAACCGGGGCAAAACGAACACTCCACAGAGAGATAGACCAGACCGGGGCAAAATGGAACACCGGTTTAAAACGGACCATTTTTACCAATTTTTTTTCTCACGGTACAATTTAAAAAAAATCTCGTATTTTTCTCAACCGGTGCAAAATGGACACTGGTCCATTTTGCCCCGCAGGTCCTTGTTGCCTCCCCTTATCGACCCTCGCCCGAAACGACAATGCTCAGTTTATCCGGGACCACTCCGAGAGTCATAAACCAGTCAGCGACCGCGAATCGCGTAAAACCACTTCCGGTTCTATTCTCCTCCCTTCACCCCAATAAAATCGCGAGTCTTTTTTTCGTTGCTTCGATAGAGTAGAGCAGCAGCATCCCCATGGTTCTGGAGAATTCCACTATTCGTGCTTCCACTACTTCCTTCCACTCTAAACGGGAACCATAGAATCCATCCGATCGGACGGATTCCTATTTATCGTCCGGCTCGCACTTCCGAGAGCCGATGCTCTCTCTATCTCTCTGTCCTTCTATAGCAGAACCCGCGACACCAGGAAACCTTACTATACTCCTTTTTCGGGTATGCTTGCAATTCGCAAAATTGTCGAATTTTCGTGGTGCAAAAAAAACTATAATAATTTATTGCTCAGACCGTTACGAGGTTCGTTCGGCGATTTTTTTCGGGGTAAAAAAAAGTGTTTTATTTTATTTTTTATTGATAAGAAAAAATATGTATTTTGTCCCAAATCGCCGAACCAACCCCTCAATAAAGTTGCCTATTTTTTCGGTGTAGATGAAACATTCGTTGCGTCCTCGAACGAGGGGCGATCGGAAGTTCAACTTTGACGCGCGATTTGTCTCGGAATATCGGAGTTTAATCGAAGTTCCCGACGTTTCGCACTTTCCTTCCCGAGTTCGTTCTTCTTTTATTTTCCATCGAGGATACGATGGTTGCGTTCTGCTTTGCATTTTTAAAAATTATAATATACATATTTTTCGTTCTGCACGACCGTCACCGACATGAACTATAACTTTGGAAAAACGAAACATCGACATTGACCGTAAAAATGACCGAACTTACGGAATAAACGCTGAAGGACCGAGACACATGTACACATCCACACCGATATGAAAAACAGCAACGTAAATAGTTTAGATCGATGCCTAGAAAAAAAAATTGCCAATAAAGTAGTCGTTCAAAACTGGTAGCTAACATCTTTGTGTATCACCCTTCTTATATTTTATATATATGCATATATATATATATAAAATATGTGCGCATATATATATATTTATATATATAGATTTCTTTCACAGAACCTCAATACTTCATTCCCAATTTCGTATCCCAGTAATAATTGATTAAATCCTCATCACCTGTATTGTATAGATAGACTATCTCATGTACTTCATCTAGTTTTAGGATTATGAAAATTAGCAATTTTTTTGTTTTGTTTTTTTCTCAGACAGTAATGTTGTTTTTGTGTTCTAGTTTTTTTTGTAATGTGTGCGACACCAACGGCCTGTTTTAGAGAGAAAAAAATTCATATTCTATTTTCAATCTATTTTTGACGAATTTTCGCCATCAGAAGCCAAGCCGGCGGACTCGTGCCCGAGGCGCTCAAGAAAACCTCAAGGAACTGAGAAAGATTCTACTGCGGTAGCTCGCTAATTGGCTAATTAATATTAAGCTCGTAATTAGCCCGGTTAGCCGCGACGGTCGGGACACTCGTTTAATCGTCGAGTTCTGGTTGGTCGAAATGCTCTGGCGTTAACCACGATGAAGCTTTAAATGTTTGATCGGAAGATGGAACAGGAGACTCGTATCACTGAATGTTCACCCGGTAGAATCTGCAAGACCGAATTCCGATAAATGTATTAATAAATTTTCGACGCAGTTATTATGGAAAATCAATGTTTCCAACTCCTTTGATACAATAGAGTTTTTTTGATTTTTTGTCGGTTCCGGAATTACCGAAATTCTCATTTAACCCTTCATGTACGGAATCCGCGTTTAACGAGGACTTGGAATTTAAAAAGACGCACCCTTCGAACGGTTCGAATAACGAGTTGTTATGCTAAAAAAAAAGTTTCAGTTATAATAATGCATTTCGAAGCGAAGGATTAAAAGCATTTTCATCGTAGGAAACCCGGAGGAATTGATTGACGTAAAATTCTCGTGAAGAAAAGAAAGAAACGACAGAGCACTTTGACTGATTAAGAAAGCAGCGGAGAAAAATGTTTGTCACTGGCGGCCGCGCTGGCTTTGCACTTACGAACCTGTAGATCAACGAATAGAGGCGGACAGAACGGATACGATCGGCGGAATTTCGTAGAGCATGCATTCGTTAGATGATTCATTCTCCGCCTTCCCCTTCGCCTTATTTTTTATGTTTATTTTTTTAATTTTTTTTATTATTTTTCGCCAATCCGGACGAGAAGAGGAACCGCAAATTTTCGAAGACTTCTGCGCCCTTCCTAAGAAAAACCGGAAGTCAACAATTTTCCTAATAATCGTGACAATTTTTTTTTTCCATCCTGCTTTCTCGCTGTTCGCATAGCAAAATTCATCGGACTTTGTGAAAAGTTGCAACACACTATCCTAGTGTCATCATCACTATCCCAGTGTACATATCCACCAGAGGCAGTAGGTACGATGGTAATGGTAGAAAAAAAAGAAGAAAAAAAAAACTGAAAATTGGTAGAGATCTCGTTACTTCTCTTTTTTATACCTAATAGTGTTTGTGTGTAATTAATTGATTAATCGGAACGTTTGATGAGCTCGTATGCCATAGTATACCAGCTTGTAACTATATTGTAGGCTTACAATAGTTTTGAATTCTCTACGGACAGTAAAAAAAACAACAATAGTTTCCCTGCTATACTAACATTTTTTTCGTTTCGTCACTTTTTAACAATCGTTAAGAGTCGTGCGCACCTCGATTAAAGCGCTCAGCCCGTCTTCTTTTTCTCACGTAGCGTTTGGAAACTATTTTTTGAAAAAAAAAATTATAAAATTTTTCGAGTTTCCGACGCGTTTCGAGGTGCGTCAAATTAACTTTCCCATTGTAAAAACTCACACAGGGTCGTCGATACGATCTTCTCTTCGCGTAATTTAACTTCTTCATGCATCACAATGTGATTAACTTTTTTCGATTCTACAATGTCTCAAAAAAAAAAAAAAATTTCGTGATCCATTCGAGACACTAACCCGAGTGCCTTAAATATTCTCAAAAAAAACTCACTTTTCTAATCTAAAATCTTTGAAGGAGAAAAAGAAAACCTCTCTCCCCCAAAATTTCTTCCTTTGATCTCTTCGACCCTGGAACGAACGGTCTATAAAGAAGCATCCCAGTATCGTAATTAATAATAACGATAATAATAATACATAGAGTGTATTGGTAGAGGTGAATTTCTTTATGCGTGGTGAACGAAGGAAAAAAAAAAAAAATCCACGGTCGTGTTGGTCCGCGGGGTCCAAGGATGATGATGATGGCCAGGATGGCGATGTCTCAACGCAGTCAGGTAAGATAACCTCCGTTAAATTCCTTTTTTTTTTTGTAGTTTAATTAATATGTTTAGAAACATAGCTTTCCATAGCGATTTGTAATTTAGAAATAAAAATAAATCAATAAAATTAAAATAAATAAAATTAGTTCGACGTAATATATTTCCATAGAAAATTAGTGACTGGTACGTAGAAATTTTAGATAATTCTTACGATGGCGTTTATACATATTTGTGAGGCGCAAGAATTTACATGGTTGAAGCGTAGTGTTTTGGTCTATCGGAGCTGGAGCCTTCGAAGAGTCATTGTTTTTCTTCTCTTTCGTGATGTAACTTCACGAAGACGATGAGTTTTGTGTGCATTTGCGTTTTGTATTCATAAACCCTTCTGTATTGTTATGATTTTTTGTATACATAAATCTTTACTGCCAAAAAAAACCCTTCGGCTTATCTCGAGTAAAGGTCGATTGATGGTGTAGGCGTAGATGTACAATAGCGATTAATTGTATAATGCATAAACGTAGTTTAATATCGATTTGGACTTTGGGCCGGCGATGGAGAAAGGAAGAAACGAATCGGGAGACCGGAAGAGACGGAAGAAGAAAATACCGCAACGACAGGTTTTTTTTACGTCTTGTCTGTAGAGCAAAGCTATTTCTTCGTCATCTACAACCTTTTGTGCCTACTTTTGTTCTTCCCTTTACAACTCCCTATTTTTTTTCACGTAAAGGCGTAAGCTGAAGGCACCTCAGTGATTTTTTTTTAACACGTCAGTGAAGCATTGGTAAAGGTGTCACGATTTCCACAAAGAGATAAATTTCATAACGCATTGATTTTTTCCACTTTTTAATTTTTTTATATAAAGGGCTTATTATCGGTGTTTTCAGCTTTACGGATCCTCATCCAACACACCGCCATACAAACCCTTCCTCGCGATCGATTTCACAAAAAGAAAAAAATAACAATAATTCACACCCAATGGTGCACATTGCATGAGTAATTTTATTCGTACGAACTAACCAGCATCGACCTTTATCCGATCATCCTGTACAGTTACGAGTTTAAAACAAAAATGATAATAATGTATAAATTCAAAATTTCTCATGTAAATTTTGTATGTTCGTTTTTTTTAAATTCGCTGTACGGGACGATCGGTCGGCCAAAAACGTTGATTCAGGCAGTTGCCAGAGCCGAGGCCTTAGCATGCGAGAGATATTGAATAGAGCGTGTCGAGATCCTTGAATTATAGTTTGTTGTACTTGTCGATTAACCCATCGCCACTTCTGCAATCATTTTCGTCCTTGTATAATTATTGTACCCACAAATCGTCCGATTCACAAAGTTGATTACATAAACACCTCTGACCGACGTTAAAAATTATTATTAATTTTACTCGTTATACGATCGTCGATCTGGCAAGATTGTCAAATCGTCGCTTAATGACAGACTTTTTCTGATCGACGTTATTTTCATTTATTTATTTATTATAAAACCAAGCGGGCAGAACCCATTTTTATTTTAAATTTTGATTAAAAAAAAACAAACAAACTTGTAAAAAGAAAACTCACACAAAGTGTAAAAGAGGAAACGCGTGGCGAATGTAAGTTGCTGAGCGAGAGAAGATAGAGCAAGAGTGAATGAAGGTGAGAGATTTTTAAAAATAGGGATCATAGGGATGAGAGATGCGTAATGGGAAAAGGCTGCGAATGAAAAAATAATTAGAAAAAACGATGAAACAAAATAAATAAAAGAAGTGAGAAAGTTAAATATAATTGATTAGAACATTTTCGAAGCACTTTGGACATGGGACCCACGCGTATCGTAGTGATTTTGTAAAAAAGAAAAAACAAAAAATGAAGCATTACATACCGGCATGAAAATGGGAGAGAAAACACAAGGTGTCGATTAGAAATATGAGGAGAAAATAATAATAACAATAATAAATATAATAATAATAATAATAACGATAATAATAATTAATAATAAATAACGTATGCACCGGTGTCGATTAAGTCGGCGACCGGCATCTTGTTCTTCCAGTAACGATTATCAATAACGGGTGTACGAGTTTGTAACGATAAATGATTTAAAAAATGATAAATGATAAAAAAACAGAAAAAAAAACAAAAAAACATAGTCGCGAGTTGTATTATTAATGATAATTAAACTCTCGGTTAAATTAATGTTTTAAGAGGGACTTAACCGAAATATACTATTGCCGATTATCGCGTCAGCGGTCGATCGAAACTTTTCAAGATTGTCCGCGGCGGTGGCGTCTTGAACTACGAGGTTACACGTTTATACACAGGGTTGAGCGGTCGAGACCTTTCGCGACGTAGACGATTTTATTATCAATTCAGCATCTTCACCTAATCGGCAAATTATACGGGGTCAATTATCGGTTAAAGTGTAAATTATGGAGAAAAAAAAATTATAATAATAAAAATAAAAAATAGGGCGAATAACTGTGCATGTAAATCGGGGATGAGCTAAATTTAATTTACCGATTCTATTAACCTTTTTATCGGTTTTCTATGATTACTTAATTTTTATATATATATATATTTTAAATCAATGCTGATTGGCTTCGACTATTAAAACTATTCTAACGAGTTCATCTCTGGTCAAAATGACGTCTGTAAATATTCCCTGTCGGCGTTAAAACCGAGAACTATAATTTTAAAAAATCGTCAATCGATTACTATTGCACGCGGTGTTGAGAGGGTTGAACCAGAACTACACTCGCGTCGATTCATCGTGCCAATTCATTTTTTTCTTTTATTATTATTATTTTCCATCTATTGATCTCCATGATTTTGTTTTTCATTCGCTCTCGTTCTCGTTCGCATTAACCCACCGTTAATCGCGTCGCAGGCTCCGGTAAAGATAACAAATAAATTAAACAAATTAAAAAATCAAACAATCCTTTCCGTTTATTAATTTAAAAAAATATATTATCGTTGTAAATATAATTAATTTAACCAAAGATTATTCGTTTGTCGCGTGATCGCACGATGTATCGATTATCGTCAGCGGTATCGTGTTCTAGTCCCTAAAAAATTCGCGACATATCGAGAGAGAAAAAAAAATCTCGTAACATTCCAAGCCGCGCTGTTTCGGTCTTTACTCGACGCGAGGCTTTTTTTTCACCCATCCGAATGGCTGCGTGACCCTGACTTGTATATATTATATACCACATACATTAATATATATATATAATATATATATATATATTGATACGACATCTATATATATATTTTTTCAATCTCATCCCAGTGCCCGGCGAGGCGTCTCGGAGCTACCCAATTATTTATTTTTTATCACTATTCACGAGTGAGAGAGAGAGAGACCCTGCCATGCCTTGTGAATTATTTCCACTTTTCATCCCTTGTATTTCTTCTGAGTACCATTATAACGTAGTATAATGAAATATCTCCCTCGACGGACTGTTCCCGGAATATTTTTCCTTCTCTCGATCGAGAAACCTCCCCCCACAAACCCTCGCGTGCCTAGGAGCATAAGAGATAATTTAATATAATTTAATTTAATTTAATTTTTGTCCCTGTAAATATTGTGACATTAGTTTATACCGTATTAGTCGTCTTCTTAAGTATTACGCTTAGGAGCTCTTAGTATGCATATCTTATTATTAGTGGAAACCACGATTGAAATAAAATATGTTTTGGTGGAAAAAAAAACAAAATAAAAACCATAACTGATACAAGACGAAATCCGTTGGAAGTACACCCGTTGGTTTTAGTGTTCAAGCTATTAGAAGTTGCGTGAAATCGGCGAGGCCGAAAATCTCGTTACTCCGATTTTTTAAAACCGATTTAATCATTTCACGAAATGACGATTGGTTAATAATTATCCATAAAATCTTTGATGTCGATGAAATGTTGACAATTACGTTATAACATTTTTTTCATTAATGATTAATAATTATTGACAATCGGCGTCGAGAACGAGATTTCAGCCTCGTCGACGATCCCACTAGCGAGAGTAGCCTGTAGTCGTATTATCTTACTGCGTGATAAACGAGTGACAGAAACAACAAAAAAATTAATTAATAAAAGGAGGTAATTTTAAAAAATATTGATATCACTAGCTTATGTACGTACGATATTGAAAGAACGCGACAAAAATAAAAAAATGATGATGAAAAAGAAAAAAGTAAAAATTTAAAAAAAGCATAATTGCATACACGTAACACACGGAGAAGGAGAGAGACACTCGCATACTTCACTTTAGTTGGTAGTTTCGTTTCGCTTTAGTTACTCTCGTAAGATGTGCCATTTTTTTTTAACGAGGCTCGTAACCACCCACGCTCGCCGAGAGGAAAAAAGCGCCCCCGAGAGCCTCGTCGAGAGGCCCTTTTCTAGTCCTACGATCTCTTCTTGCCACTTCGGCGACTTTTTGCCTTTTTTTTAGTTCGTCGGCGACAATTTTTTTTATTTTTTGCTTCGAAATTTTCGACAGTCCGAAATTCGAGAAGCTCTCTCGGTAGGCGTTGTTGGGACGAGCCGTTAACGCAAATATATATATGTATACACACACGAATCTTATATATTTAACGTTTATATTTATATATCTATATGCATTGTAGTACACTTATTTATTTAAATTATTTCAATGAGAATTAAAATTATTTGGTAAAAAAAACCAAGAAAGAAAAGAGTCTAAAAGAATATATTAGTGCTACAAAATTGCGTAATTGGGTTGATCCGTATTTCGTGTTTTGTTCTTTTTCAACTGTCCGAAAAAGCTTCGACGTAGATCACGATAATTAGACCCGCAAAGCACCCCTTGTGTGGTCAACGAGGATCGAACGACCGATTTTTTTAACGATCTAACATTTTTTAATTTCGAGACCGCCTGTATTTTTTTTTATATAGTTGAGATTGTGCTCAGGCATTTGTCGGAAAAAGATAAATTTGTCGCGATCGAGCCTCGTTGCCCTCGGAGAGATCCTGATTGTTCCGCAATAAAGCTAGCCACCTAGCCGTGCCGAATTAGTAAGATGTGTAGCTCGTAAATTATCGTAAATAATTTAATTAGTAAACGGCAGTGAAACTCACACAAAAAAAATACACACACTCGACACAGTAATAATAAACACAGTAACAAGCGAATATCAAGATATCCACGGTAAGGCGATATTTCTTATAAGAATTAGCAACGGTGCAAGTTTGAGGCAAAAAAAAAAATAACAAAAAAAAAGAGAAAATAAAAATTATTTCTAGAGATAGAGTGAGGGAAGTGAGCGAGAAAATGTATGAAAAAAAATGTCGAAGTAAGAAAAAAAACACACACAGAGACACACGTACATTGCGAGAAAACATTTAGAGAAAAAAAAATGCCGAATGCGACCACACCGTATTTACTGCAGGTAAACTGGTTACTGTACCTGTTGTTGTTGAAAACATATTAAAAAAAATACTCTTATTCCATGCTAATACGCTTGATTATATCTGTTCTTACACCTTACCACCATTAACCCCTTATGCGATGATAATAACATCAAGGGCTTTTTATTATCATCGAATAATGGAACGAGACGATATGCAAAAAGATAAATTAAATAAATTAAAAAATCATGATTTCTAATATACGAGAAAAAAAAGAATCGAGAGCAAAAAATATTGACACCGTCTCGTTTCAACCCAGTAAATCCACGAAATCGTAGTAGAGCTACACACGATATTTTTTATTTTTTAAATAATTATTTTCATATGTATTTTTTTTTCCGTAGAATATTTAGTCGCAAGGGTGGACGCAAATCCTCTCATTTCTCTTATTCTACTTTGGTCTTCGTATATAGTATTTCTTTTTTATTCGTTTATCTCCGAATTATCCTTCGACGCCGATCCGGGGTAAGATTGTTCGACGAGAGGGAGTTTGGTTGGGAATCGGTCGAGAGACGAAGGCGAGAAGAGGGACGACCGAGCGAAGGGTAAAAAGTGCGAGAGGGAAAGGCGAACGGTATCGGCCGGGATGGGATGTAAGTTAGAGAGGGGAAAGATAGCTGAAAGCAGCTAAGTGCCGGGATTTCGAAGTTCGATGGACCGGCGTGGAGAATGGCAATCGGAGGGTTGGGTTGAGAGATCCATTTCAGAGAATCATCCTCTACGATGAATCCTCCCAGATTAATCGTCCTTCCTCCTCTGCATTCCCCACCCCCAGACATACTCGTTATTTACATTAAAAAATAAAATTGTTTAAAGAAAAATTGCAATTTCGAAAATAGTTGGGTTTTTTTTTGTTGACAAAAATTGATACTTAATCATTTTTTAATGCAAAAAGGAAATTACGTTTGATTCTTTCCCGTCGGATTTTGAGTCTCGGATTTTGAGTTTAAAGGAAAGAAAATTGTTTTTCGTTCGAAAAAATAAATCTCGCGGGAATAATTTTTAAGGGTTGAATTTTTTTTTAAATCAATTTTTCGCCCGACCCTCGGAGGAACCGAATGAAATACATCTGCGGTTTAATCGTGTGTAGACGTCCCATCCGACCTCCCGAATAGCATCCCAATTTAGAAGTATTTACATGAGTGCTTTCCGCGTTATAGGTAAACACACGATCTCAGCTAGTTGCGTATGTGTATTTATTAATTGCTGTAGTAGCCATTGTGTTAACTCGTGTTTACGTAAAAAAATATATATCACACATTATTATTATTAATTATCATTACACAAATAGAATTTTATTTTTATTTCATTTTTACACATATTGCCGTATATATATATAAATATAGTGTAAACCACGACATTCCCTACAGGTACTAAAAATCCTTTTCCTCATACAAAAATAAACCTTCTCTTATGGACGGATAATCACGAGATTTTTCATTTAAATTTTTTTTTTTTTAAATGCTTATTAAAATACGATCTAACACAAACGAACGCACGGGCAGGGACCTTTGGACACAAGGCGCGAGAGGAAGATTGAGCCTTCGGCATTGCAACGAATTACAACGAGTGTCGCGTAAGAAAAAAAAAAATACGTATATTGTATGATTTTCTCGGTTCAATAATAATAATAATAAATAATCGCGTTAATTATCAGACGGCGATTTTTTGTGTACAATGATTCGCGAATTGAAAATTGTAAGTTTAGCACGCGTGTTGGCAATAATGATGATAACGGGTCAGGGATCGACGGAGGGGTCGAAGGATCTAAATGCATACAAAAAAAAATATATATATATATCGATAAACTACTCGAATAGAATATTTGACCGTAAAAATTCGTGAGGTAAATAAATAAAATTTGTTGTCTATCGCGCGGCCGATAAGCAAGTCGACGTTGACATATCGATGAACGCGTCTCGACCAAGTAATAAGACGAAAAAAAAAAAAATGAAAAAAAAGACAAATCAAGACTTATTTTGTTACGATGGGCTTACGGGATATCGTGGTCGCGATAACATAGGGAATGCTCTCCGAGGAACGCCGGAGGAGTGCGTGAGATTCAAAGATTTCATTGATATCGAGAACGATCGCGCATGCGCAGTCTCGATGAACGCAAGGAACCAAAGAAAAAAAAAACGACGAGAAGTTGGAAGAATCAAAACGAGATTATAATATTTATAAAACTACGAAAGACATAGAGATTAAAGAAACAAAAAAAAGCAAAACTCTAACGATAATCAAATAAAATAATAGCAATATACATACAAGTATAATAATAATGATAACAACAATAATAAGATACGTACGAAAAAAAAACCAATATAAATATTATATGTATATTATGAAAAATTTATGAAAAATTATTAATAATCGTAAGTGTTAGAGAATTTAGTGACTTAAGTGCTTTTATATGTTTATCCGAGTACAAAGTGTACATATATTGATTATTATAATGACTATATACATGAAAGAAGAGAAGAAAAAAATGAAAAATATCAAACGAGGTATAAACAGTGTTCAGCAGTGTTGAGCGCGAATAATGCATTTCGAGTGTACGCGTAAATCGCATCCTGCGCGTGCGTCTACTAATAATAATAATTAATAATTAATAATAATGTATGGGGTGGATGAGTTCGGTCATGCGAAAGCGTTTATTGCTGGACCACTCGACGGCGAATTTCAACTTCCGGTTGCTATTAACTATATTTATTAATTCGTCGAGTGACTATATATACATATTCGATTAACGACTCGATCCTCGGGTGGGAGGGGGGCCTAAAAAAAAAATCTTTAGTCAGATTTTACAATCCCGCGACGCAAAACGTCTTCGTTAACTCGGTGTACAAACAAACAACACACACACTGTGGTCGCGGTGTCTATATAATTTTTTTTTCGAATATAATCTCGTGCCGGGTCTCTTCGGCGAGAATTATTTTTTCAGAAACGACTGAAGATCACGAAAAAAAAATCGATCTGCGAGATACGCCGATTGACTCTCGCGAGGGAAGAAAAATGATGAAAAAAAAATCAATACTTTCTTTACATACTTGGTATGTGATTAAGAAAGTAGACAAAAAAAATCGAAAAAGCGTATTAGAACAGGCCGAAGCTATCGGCATAATTGTAATATTATTTATCGAAAACGAAAGAATTATTGATAACGATTAACTAATTATTAATAATATTATTAACGTTTATTATTATCATTATTATTATATACATATATATTTTAACCGAAGGTTTATAACTGTGTACGATTTTCATATACTTACTGATAATCTTCGCAACCCTTTCCTCGAATCCCTGTCTTTTTTTTTTTTTTTCGATAGAAATATTTTTATTAATCACCGGAAAGACAAAATCCGAATATCGTCTATCGTCGGCTCAGGGACAACGGAAGTTTGAGCAGCGCTTTGAATGGAGGAGAGCGGGGCAAAACGGACTATGCTTTTTTTGCCAATTATTCACGACACTGGTCCGATTTGCCCCAGGGTTCCGTTTTGCCCCACTCTCCCCTATCTCGATACGCTAAGCCGCTACGCGATACGTTGGGAAACGCTAAAGAACCGTCGATAAGGAGCAAAACGACGAACAGACGAAAAACGCTAAGTTGCTTACCCTCACGGGGTGAAGACCGCTGGTGGGAATATAGGCAGGGGTGAGTATAACGGAGGCGGAGGATCGATATTGGGACCGCCTCGGGCAACTCCTGTTCTCTCGTTTATTTAAAAAAAAATACAGAAAAAAAAAATTGTTTTCGCCTGAAGCCCGACTTGCTGCTCTCTGGAGTCTCAGGAACCCCGCGAGACGAAAAACCACACAAAAAGGCATCTGAAAAGCATATGGTGGAAAGGGGGCAAAACGGAACATGACTACTTATTCTTCGCGGAGGATTAAAACAAAAAGTTTCCTAAAACTGAGGTCACTGGTCCGTCTTTCCCCAGGGTTCCGTTTTGCCCCATCCTCTCCTGGAATGATGTTAAGAGAAACACGTCGAAAAGTTTGAGGTCTCTTCGGTAGGTGGAGATGAAGAATGGGGATAGAAACGCAGGATGGGTGAGTATAACGTAGCTGGATGATCGATGTTGGTTTCTCCTCACTTCATTAAAAAAAAATACTCGTCCAGTCTTGAAAAAAGTGAATATGCGTTAGCCAATAAATCCTCAAAAACCTTGAAAAAAAAAAAATTTCTTTTTTTAACAATCCTGGTTTTTTACGCAAAGCCCTTAAAAACTAAGTCGATTACAGTTTTCGTTGCCGACTGAGCTTCTCGAACCCGAATCTACCAATCCACGACGCGTAAAACCATGTGCAGAAGTGAAAAATCACATGAAAAAGTCTGAAATCTCTTCGGTAGGCAGACAGTCAATAATTGTGTTAAGATAGGGCTAAAATAAGACTCGTCTCGTCCCGAATATAGCAAATTAATCTTTTTCGACTTTTCTTTAAGAAATTTTTTGCTGGTCCATTTTGCCCCACTTTAGTTTTTTTTCTCTTTAGTACGAAAGGTCGTGCTCAGTAACGTCGGAGCAGCGCTGTGGAAGTACACAGCGACGCTTGTACCTCATTCTCAACATACACACCCCATTCTCTCGTTCATCTTTGTCTTTGTTACTCGCTCCTTCTTCATCAACCCCAGCACTACTCCCGACTAATTATCCTTGTTGTTATGCAAGATTTTAACGATCCCTCCCAGCCTTCCGAGCGTTCTTGTTTCTCTATTTCACCCCCTTCGTGAATATACATAAAGATATACGTTTGAATTAACAAATAAGGCACCGGCTCTATCGCGAAAAGACTGTCCGACTCGCAATCGCCTCTGAACATCGGAATAACACTGGAGGAGAGGGGGGAAAAAATGGTAACCCCGCGTCTGTACTTCCCGACAGCTCGCGGACTGCTCGTGAGCCAATTTCCGAAAGGCCAGATTTTTCGTTCTTAACTCGGCAAAAACCAAGCCAAAAACAATGCACGCGACTATACAGTAAAAAATAACATCATAAGATCGGAATGCAAAATTTCGTAAAAATAATTTTTTAAAATAAGTGACAAACTCGTTTGTCACTTATTTAATTTACTGTGCCGCAACAAAGTGATCAAATATCGGTGATTTAACCCCGTATTTGTAAATAAAAATTACAACTACTACGAGCTTTAAAATGTCATAAAATTCCATAACTCATTTTCCCATTTAAAAAAAATTGTACCATTGAAAAAGCTGAATTGAAAACTCGCTGCGAACTTTGTACCGTTCTATATCGTTCCGGTCTAGAATGCCTCGAGCCGCGCTGTTCGTACAATTTTTTTTTTTTATTCTCTCCTTGCAACGTGTTTCTCGAGAGTCCCAGATTGCCCGAATCCCCTTACCGACGCTTAACATTCCGTGGTAGGCAAGAAATAAAATAAAAGATTAAAAAAATGAAAGCAATAGGAGGAAAGCAAGGCGAATTAACGGTAGAGCGTTGCTGTCTGATGCTTTCCGCGGCTTTACCACTGACCCCACGAGGGAGCGTCTGCACGCTAAGGCTAATGGCCCGACTGCTACCCTCTCCCGCATACAAGAACCAGCGACTCGCTGTACCGTGCAGAGAGTTCACGAGAGTTCTGCGTGGCATTTCCTCTCCCAAACAACTCCCAAACGTCGTTAAAGCTCCAACAGCGAACAGCGGATAAAAAAAAGAATGTTTAAATTCGCGGTCATTTCGTTATCAATCTATTGCCAAGGGACGAGCAATGATTGCCCTCGAAAGACAAATTTATCATCTCAATATCGCTGCGGTGCGACTGACAGAATAGGACGCGACGCTTACCTCCCCAATGAGAGAAACGAAATTTTGAGACCGGAGGTGATGATTTCGTGTACGGCGTCACTTCCGGCTGGAAAGTTCGATTTTCAAACCGGAAGTGACGTTTTCCCGTATAAAGTCACTTGCGGTCCAAAACTCTTCTAAGAAATTCGGCTCAATAATCTTACCGGAAAGGGCCTTACTTGCGAGATGAATTCAACCGATTCTAAAACTGCTGATAAAATTCTATTAGCATGTTTCCGAAGGGACAACTCGAAAACATGCTAGCTACACCATTGCTGGAACTACGTTATTCGGATCAGTGGCCCAAGAGGGCTAAGTAGGAAACGAGCGATTAATAATTTCGACGTCGCTGAGGAGCTCCGTCTAAACGAGGTCGAGCGGAGAGAGAGCGCGGATGTGTTATGTTTCAACGTTTTCACCGGACGTCCATGCCTCCGACAGTTAACGCAGGGTAAGTGCGAGATTATCGACCCTTACGCGGCCTTTACATCGCGTGGCTCACCAGCGAAGCTCGGTGAACGCGTTACAGTATACCAAATTCTCCCTTTCCGATACGTATGTGGGTGTAGCGACGATGCTCGCTTCGCGCTCGCTCGCGTGAAAACTTCTATACGTCGAAAAAAAAAAAAAAAAAATTGCATACAGCGGCTATTAACGTGTACGAGCCGGGGAAATGTCACGTCAGAAAAAACGCGAAGGCTCACCCCATCTGTCCTCCCGTGGGAGCGATCTCTCATATTTACGGAGCCGTAGAGGGGCAGGGATGCGCGCATGCGCGCGTGAATAGGCTCGATTCACGACCATTGCTTCGATACACATATACGGGGTTCACACACGCCTCTGCAAATATTTGTTAATGCGTGTATGAGGGAGAGTTGGACAAAACGGACCATTATTACCAATTCTGGGCGTGACGTACCAGTATTTTACCAATGTCTAATGGCGAATGCCGCTGGTCCATTTTGCCCCCTCCCCTTTTCTCCGATGCCGCTGGCTCGTATAACACAATATGGTTGCGAGAGCAACTTTTCGAAACTTTTGCATTATCGTGTAGAGCAACGAAACCCTCGGATACGAGCCGAAGAAGGGAGAAGTTTCGTAGCGTTTGTAGTCGATAAAGTGAACTTTCTTAAAGATGTAGGTCGAATGGTCTGTCATTGAAAATCTTCACTAAAACGATCGGTAAAATAAATTTGCAGATTTAATAAACCTTTTAAATGTAACAAGTTTCTCTGTACTTAATATTTAAAATTATTCGTTACTAATTTCCTATGGATTATCTGATATCGACTTGGAATAGGAAATGGTGTAAAATATAGAAGAGACCACATAAAACTTCGAAAACTCGCAGGGCAATCACACATTTTTATGGTCAATTTTTTCCGTACCGTGATTATCCATAAGACGTTTTTTTTATAGAACTCACTTCACCTTTGCGATAAAACAAAAATATAAAGTCACAGTACCGAAGGTATTTCCGCCCTTCGGAACGAAATTCATGTCAAACCTCTCCGACCAAACAGTCTATCCAGCGAGGAGTGCGAAGTAGTATAAGATCGAGCGCGATAACAGAGAGAAAAACAGTGAAGAAAAAGACAATAGAATGGCCATAAAATGTTATTGATATGCCGGGAATCGTCTCGGGTCAAAGGAAATGGCACTCACTCGGAAAAGCGTTTATGCGATCATTCGCGAGTGAGTTCAAACACCAAACACCACGCAACACGAGATACGATTGTATAGCGGGGGAGGGGGGCAAAATGGAATCCCGGGGCAAAACGGGCCAGGCTCCATTTGCGAGAAGACCTTTTTTACTTCCCACTGAAAATTTATAAGAATAGTCCCTCTTGCCCCGCTCTCCCTTGCACATAGTCCAGCAGCCTGAGAATCTACACATGTGATAGGCCTATGGAACCGGAAACACGGAGCCAAAAATACAAACACATCGACGGCTCAGGATCACAGTTGCGTAAACCACATGAAAAATGGATCCCTTTTCATAGTCGCGGTCCTGGCGAGGAACGGGGCAAAACGGAACACCAGTAATTTCTTCATATGGTCTGCGAAAAAAAATTGACAGGATAGTTCGTTTTGCCCCGCGCTCCCCAATAAGCGGAAGAAGGGGGGTGGGGGAAGTGAGAGATGCAATCCGATAGGATAAAGTTACCCATGCTGGTAGCCCACTCCATGGCTTTGCCAGTAGCGCCACAGGTAACGCTTTTTATCCGCTTCTGCTGGTAATATCATCGGGAAGATGGAACGACGACCGGCATATTTCTACCCCGAACCCCCCTCGGGGGTGCCATTTTCCCTGAGGAGCGTGCGGAGGCGCTATGGCCTTCCTACCATCCCAGGGAAAGCTTTTCTTTCCTCGGCTCCCTTTCCCTCTTTATACATCCCAGCCGGGCTCACACGTACAGAGCCTACTGGCACACCTCGCATTCTTTCCCCGTCTACCGGGATATGCCAGGGTGGCACGTTAGGTTATATCCACAATGGAAAAAAAATGGGCGATTTTTTTTGCTCATCACGGAGCGGGTCTTCGAACAATGGGTAGGTAATGGTCAAGGAAACGGATTTCTTTTCGTAGAGTAGAGTGAATAATTGGTAAATAAAAGTAGTCCATTTTGCCCCGGGCTTCAGTCTCGCCCCGCAATTTTGCATCGAATTAGAAACAAAATTAAAATGGGTCTTTTTACTCTAATCGATCGAATCTCCCTCCTTGAAGGGTTGATCTCCATACCGGAAGTGAGTTCGCGATCGCGACTCGATCTTATAAATTCGAAATACCCGAAGCCTTTCCATTGTGGAGGGAGCTTTAAGGTTCCGCCGCTCGATGTCTGTATTCTCAAAAAAATAAATAGAACAACGTCGGGAAGGAGAGAAAGAGAGCAACCCCATGGAGGGTTGGATGCTTTCCGGTCACGCCATGGTAGACGAAAAATGGTAAGCGCAATACTATTAGAAGAAAGCACAACAGTATATTACTGGCATACCGGTATTTCTCATACACTGCCTACCGCGTAGGGAAGAGTGGGGCAAAATGGCACAACGGGGCAAAACGGGACAATGAGACGGAACGCAATTTTCCAATAACTTTTGTGTGGTGGCGATGGTGGTAGGTGGGGCAAAACGGGTTTGAAAATCCGCATGTATCGTTGGGACAGAATGGGACATTCAAAAATTATCGAAAAATTGAGTTTCGCTCTCACTGTCCCGTTTTACCCCGCTGTGCCATTTTGCTCCGGTCACCCCTACCTTAACACCGAAATAACTTAACTTCTTATCAGAAAAAAAAGATATTAGACACCGTTGAAACGTGAAGCTCTTGAAGTTCACGTTATCACGAAATAAAAAAAAAAAATGAAAAAAAATGTGTACCGTACCGCGCTGAGCGATACAGTCTCGGCTGGATTGATCGATGTGTGTGTGAAATGAAAAATTAACACGTTCTCGCGTGACTAATGGACGTTCCGAGTTTATTGGATGGGTATATTCCTAGTGCTAATACACACGCCCAGAGCATTATATAAATTGATAGCACTTTCGCGACTATAGAATAATACACTCGATAAAGGTCCCTCGGCTTCCCTGTCCTCCACCCACATATCGCCGCTCTCTCGCGTACACGATCGAACTTTTAGCCAACGGAGGGACGAGTAAATTGCTATTCCTCCGAAACGAAATTTATCGTTACACCCACACAAGATGGGATCGCTTGGAGAGCGAAAGGATCAGTCACATTGCCGATTCACGTGAAACTAGTTTCGTTCTGGAATTGAAACACCAAGGCTTACAAATATATATATGTATTATTTGGCACATTTACATCTCTACCACTCACAACTCTACCATATTCCAACTCTCCCAAAATCTTTACCAGAGTGTAAAAAAACTCTACCGGACTTGAAATAAAACTGTACCGGAATACAAGGTTACCAACTATTACAGACAACAGGTAATTTAATCTTCGTAATTTACCTTTGGTAATTTGTAATTACAAGTCGCGGTCACGTTAACTATTACATTCGGTTACATTACCGTTGCTCCGCTGCGACTCAACAGCGAGCTCTGCGATTAGCGTTCGATCCGCCATCGGTTTCTCCCGGACATATTTTTCGTGCGATTAAAACTTTTAAAGTCAACCATGAGTCACCTCCTTCTCACGGTTGTCTTTAAAACCTAGTAGCGCAGCTCTCGTACCGTCACCGACGGCAGTTAGTTGAAATGCGATGGTCCACGTCCCTTTAGGCGCCGTCTGAACTTTCCCAGTCCCCGCTTCGGCGCCTCCCTCCGAGGCCTCCTCCGCGCCACTCGCGGGCTCGAAGAGATAGGAGAAAAATGGGGTAAAGTAAGAAAGTAAGAGCCCAGGGATGCGAGAGTTACATAATTCAGTCGGGCGTATTGAATATTTCCCTCGCAGGTTAAAGTGATAATGGGATCTCGGGGAAAGCCTGCTTACGTTGTTGGGCTACGTCACCGGAATACCGGCTTCGTATAAGGCGGCTAAAAACACGGATGGAAGGTCGTAGCTCCCGAGGTTTTTTTTAAGGTAGACCTTGCGAATAGTGTTCGCTTCGCATAAGTTTCACAGAAATGACAGGGAATTGCAAACACTTGTGAACGGTGTAAAAATGTTCAAAAACATCGAGCATATTAAAGGTGCTGAAAATATTAATTTTCCATAATAATAATTTTCAATCGTTATCAACAAATTGATGAAAAATAAAATTGTTAAACAAATTTCCGAAATCTGGGAAAAAGCAAAACATTAGCGGATGTACAACTTAAGTGCTTTCGTTCTATCCGAAACGTCAACCGGTTTTAAATAGCATTGATTCGAAAAATGTAATCTTTCTCGCACTCACGTGTCACGTGGTACATCTTTCACATGGCCTTAAGGTGAAATGCACGCTCGTGCGCGAAGAAAAAAACAGGTAAGAAAAATTGATGTTTCGTTGAGGTGAAACAAAAAGATCGAACACAAACACGGAATACGACGGAATATAATAGACGAGGCATTAGGCACAGTAGTAATGGTACACCTTTGCCAGACTCATCTCCGAGTGACACGCGCCGGAGGCTACACGATCCCCGTCGTGCCACTCCAGAGGCTCTTCTCTTGCGCAACAACCATTGTAGTCCGTCTCTGGCGGTTGGAATGTTTCTACTGTGCTGAGTAAACGACGAGGGAGGAATCGCACTGTCGCTCGTACGGTCTCGTTCACGTGTAACATTATACACTGTAGGGTGGGAATTGTGAATATGGCGCACCCTCAACAGTAGGGAAACCCATGATACATGGACCGGTCCATATTAACCACTCCTACCTCCACCTGATCAGTCGTTTCGGGTGTCACGCCGTCCGATGATGGAAAGTAATTGGATTTTTGATCACGTGGTACTTTCATCTGTTTCGTATGATTCACTTTTACCAACGTCGAGTAGTTGAAAGCGAGAGCGATTCAAGAAGAAGACACGTGTCCTCCATATGAGAGAGGAATTTGTTTTCTTATGTCTCGCGAGACATTTTTACAAATTGTCCATTTTGCCCCCCCCCCCCCCCCCCTGATAATTCTTTATGCATCTATTTTTTTATGATTTATCTTAACTAATGACGATTTATTGTGCCGCGAGACATTTTTTATAAATTGCCTGTTTCGCCCAGCTCTCCACTGCAAATTATTTATTCATTTATTTGTGAGATTTCTTTTACCGATGTTAATTTATTATAATTACAAGGGAGAGCGGTTCAAGACGAACTCATGTTCTGCATCTGAAATAAGGCTTTGTTTTCGTATCTCCGGCGAGGAATTCATAATAAATAATCTATTTTGCCCCGCATTGTCTCCCCTGTAAACTCCTTATTCATCTATTTTGTACGATTTATTTTTACTAATGTCGATGAATTGTAAGCGAGAGCGGTTCACTCGTGTCCTCCATTTAGGATGGGACTTTGTTTTCGGATCTCCCGCGAGAAATTTGCATAGTCTATTTTGCTCGGCGCACCCCTCCAAATTTACAAATTAAATTAGAACGAAAATTACATCGACTGTTATGTCGCAGAGAACTTTACACTTCTTGATTATTCCGAATATATTAATGACTCTTGACGTATCCCGCGGCGCACTCTCGGCCTTTGACTTCCCTCGAATTCTTTCGTCTATTCTCCTACGCCGACTCGGCGTACAACGCTGACTCTCGCTGGGAACTTTATGAGTTCCCTTATTTTCCATCCAAATGCACATTCGCTG
This sequence comes from Amblyteles armatorius, assembly GCA_933228735.2. Taxonomy (NCBI): domain Eukaryota; kingdom Metazoa; phylum Arthropoda; class Insecta; order Hymenoptera; family Ichneumonidae; genus Amblyteles; species Amblyteles armatorius. The sequence continues at coordinate 9,119,674 of OW121695.1, read as the reverse complement.
TAACTCGTTCCAGACTCCGTTAAACTCTCGCCTCACCCCTCGAGAACCGAATCGCGCAGGATTCATACAGTCGGTCGCTGAACGAGAGGAGAAATGGAGATGAAATGACACAGGGAGAACCGAACATAGTGTACAATCATTTCAGGTGAAATAACCATGGTTTTTTTTTCACAAAGAATTCATATTTGTTGTGAAAAAAAGGAACGTTCGAGGGGGAATTATTCGACGAAAATGGTATTCTTACAAAAAAATTTAACCCTTACCATTTTTCGACAAAAATGGTATTTTTACAAAAAAAATTTTAAGCATTTTTTCCACAGCCATATCACCCGGGCACTACATGGGTGATATCTGAATCTCTTCGTATCCCTACGACTCAACATGGGGCATCTGAGAAATTCCACCCGTTAAATATTTTCGCATGGCGCTCCGAGGAAAATCGTCGGATTGGCCGTATCACCCGACCCGGCATATCACCCCGGATTACCCTACGGTAAACCCACGCAACAGCCAAAGGGGCGCAGCGAGCAAGACTCCGTTTCGAATAGCCTCTCGCGGCGATGGGAATACAGAACGGAAACCGCGTTCGGGACTCGGGGAAAGATATAGAAAATGCAGAAGCTAAGAGATAGAGGAATAGACTAAGGAAAAATAGGAGCGATGGAGAGACGGTGAGGCACTGAGCTTGAATCTTTGATACCCGGAGGCTCGAACAGATGCGAGCTTCTCTCTCCATCCCTTCCGCCGCGCGGCTTTCTTTTCCCTCGTGTATAACGCTGAGGGTGGCGAGACTCTACTGGGTTACAATTCGACTGCGTTACCGACGAGTTACTCCGAGACAACGCACCCTTCTCAGTTTGGGTTCGCCCAGAGCCTATACGCCAATGGTCGTTGCCTACGGAGATAAAAAATTTGCCTGTCCCGTGGGAGTGCCGATGTGCAGAGACCGAAGTACTTCTCGAATCGAGCAGCAGCTATATTTCTTCTCGGTCACGATGCCCCGTGACCTTTTACCGTTGTTATTCGTCGCTTAAAGAAAAAAAATACGAAAATCGAACACTTGGCGAATAAATACCATTTAGGTAGTGTATTTGCAGAACCTCAGAAAAAGGGAGGATGTTGTTATTCTAACACTTGCTGTCGCCGTTTGCTGTCGCCGTTTGCTGTCGCTGTTCGCTGTCGCCGATTGCTGTCGCTGTTCGCTGTCGCCGTTTGCTGTCGCTGCTTGCGCAAAAAAATATTTCTAAATCTCCCGGACACCCTGGATAGCGTTGAAATTTTCTACTCGAATAAGTATTCATTCGGGTACTCAATAAAAAAATTTCTTCGTGATTCAATATTTGGATACGAATCCTCTTTTGTCTGCGGCCGAAAAATCCTCATGATTACGTGACTGCACCCCCGCCTGCCGATATCCAGAAAATCCACAAAACTTTACGACAATCTTCATCTCACTGAGCGGAGACATTCGGATGTGAGACCGTTCGACATTTTCGTCCAGCAGCGTTAGCAAAGTTTCAAAGTACTTTCCACCGGTACGTGCGCGCCGGTCGGAAGGACGATAGTGAGATAGAGATGAGTATAAAAAGTCGGTATCTGTCAGCCCTAACTTCTTGCAGTCTGTACGTATTTGGACCGTGTAGAAGTAACGATGGAATTTATATACGTGGGCTCTCGCAAATGCATACACGTAGGTTTCTCCCCTTACATGCCTCGTACGCTCGAGAGCAAATTTACTGTCACACTTTCGTCGAACGTACTTGCGGGTGTGAGAGGAGAGGAAGCAGACGAAAGTCCCAAGAGTCGGAGAGGTTGAGAGACGAAACGGTGAAAGAAAGAAAAGAACCAAGCCGTAGGTTTATCCGTATTTTTTTTCGAACGTGACGGAAAAGTACAAAAGCGAGATCCTACATAGTTAAGGAATCGGTAAGCGAGGAGACCATGGAGCAGACCGGTCATGCGCAACGCAAATAAAATCGCTATCGAACGTGCGACAGGTCGGTCCCTGCTAGTTACATTATAGTTACGTCAATATAATTTGTACTCTTCTACCGTTCGCGCGAACCGATACCATTACATTGCACGTCACAATAAATTTCGGTCTAGCCTCAACGAGCTTGAACTAATCAAAAGATGGAGGCTTCCGGAGGGTCTTCGTAGCATCGAGATGAGGCGCAAAGAAAAAGTTTTCACAAAAAATCCATGTAATATATTTACGGTTCAACCGGAGTTACGAATTCCCCTATCTCCGCAAACTCTTCCGGCGTCGTATATTCGTTATCGTCTGCGGCGGAATGTTCGAGGGGAACATCGAGATATTCGAAAGCTCCGAGCAGTAAAAGGCGTACGGTATGTGGAACTCGAGCATGCCCGGGTTTCGCGCAGCCGGCGCGTACCGAGCGCATCCAAAATGTTTTATTTAGCGCCCCTACGGCCGAAACTCGTGCACTCAGGCTCTGCATCACGTGGATGTGTGTAAACGGAAATGAAAGTTGTACGACCCGTTTCGGGTGCTCCACCTTCTCGTATACGCTACCCGCATGGCGAATGCAATTTTATAACCACCAGCAGCCCCTCGCGTCGCTCCGACTCCGTGCATCCCGTTCGCTCCGGATTCCTCCAGGGGGGGCAAAACGGACCCGTCTATACCATTTTTAAATTGACGAAAAGGCACTTAATTACCGGAGATAATAACAAAAATAATAATTATTGGCACAATCGAAGCAACATCCGTTCCGGTAGCGGGCGGCGTTTGTTATGCTCTTCCGTGTGACTCGTGAAGGGGTTGAGCGTTGCCCTCGAGTCGCGTTAAATACATGGCCATTGGTGTACGTTATCTAAAGAAAGTCTACGCCGTGCTGGCCGGGACGAAAGCGAGAGAAATCAATGCGAAGAGAGATACGCAAAAGAAGTGAATGAACTTAGTCTGGCCGCTGAAAATAGTATACGTAGCTTATTGCCGTGCGCCCTCCTTCCTCGTACTCCTGATATCGGCCGCGTCGTTTGCTTGAGTGACGTAACACGAGTAGTAAAAAAAAAAAGCACACGATATAGATAATAAAATTAATATTCAACGGAGCTCCAACAGTCCCGGAAATTATGTCTTATGTATAATGCAACGACGATCTCAGGGATGTCGAATTATTTATTGCACATTCGACGACCCTGTGCTGAATTCCGATTTGCTGAGTTACCTCCCAGAGGCGCGGCGGAGAACAACGATTTATTTCCGAGTTACCTCGAAGCCCGAAAACGACGGTATTTCGACAGGCGAACAGGAACGACGAGAAAATCCTGCTGTTTTACACGGGTATAGATGTATCGTGTGTGACACCGTAAGTGGGCGTTCCGACAGTCGATTTTGCTCCTCGGTCTCCTGTTCGCCCGATCGGGACGCGTCCCGTGCAGGTTTCTTCCAGCGGTGGAAACTCAGCGGCATGAGCAGTCACGGCAACGCGACCATCGTTGCGGTATGTCGGCAAACTGGCCATCGACTATCGACGCCCCCGCTGTTCAGTTTCGCCCCTACCACGATGCGGCAACGAATAGATGTACCAGCGTAGCTGAGGAACGCGTTTACCGGAAGAAGTAAACGGACCTTCTACCACCGCAACTCGTTTCGGTTCATCGCCACAATTGTTGTATTGGCAAATGAAAATAAATATTTCCATTTTCCAATAAAATAATTTTCGGTCGCCGTTCGCTGTCGCTAATCAACCGAGCAGACACATTTCAGTCCGTGGGTCCGACCACATCGCGCCTTTTCTACTTGGCATTAGATATTGGTTCTGCACAGTCAGAACCTTTGGAGGAGGTATAAATCGACTCCGGGAACCCCCGCAAGCCGCGCGCTTTCGATACAAAACGAAAGTGTGACGGACGGGGAAAAAAACGGGATAGCTTCGATCACTTCCTGCTACCCCGATACCCAAACGCGCCACCGAGATTTCTTCCCGACCGGAGGCGCATTCTTCGGGCCGTCGCGGGGCGCGATTCAGACGCGAGACATCTCAACCACCCTGACATCCTGCCCTTTTTACTCTGAAAAGATTCGATCCCGTCGAATCAATTTTCGTTCGCGACGACGGCAACCTCGACATGAAGCGCAACGGAATAAATTCGTCAAGTTTGGTCCTCTCAAGTTCTGTGTCATTGACCCCAATCCTCGACCATTACGCGGAGAGTCAACCCGGGAAGAATTGCACTCGAACGTCGATATGCATTTTTTTTTTTTTTTACGGAAAAAAAGCAGAAAAAAGAGGAAAATGAAATTGCGTCGATGAACGTGCGAACGGGGGACGATACGGAATGAGCGATTGCCACGTATAGATATACTGTATATCCCCGGGGTAGGGTTGTCGTTGCGGTTCGGGCTAGGGGAATGCGCATTCCTACAGGGATTTCATACATCAAAAGAAGGACTTCGGATAAAAGGCGACATTGTCTTTTGTGCTAATTGAAATTCGAACGATATTGAAAAGAAGAGTGTACCAATTAATCAGTGACATTGATGAGTCTCTTGTCAAGGGGTTGTCATTTGCGTCCTTCGTAGACGGAACGAATTTTTTTCTTTTTTCGTTACTGGCGCGGAATTTCATAACTCATTGAGGTGAGAGTAAAATAAGTAAAAGATAAAAGTAGGAGTAAAATAAGTAAAAGTTAAAAGGGGGTAAAATAAGTAAAATATTCACGATCTGCCGTAAAAAGTTAAAGTTAAAAGTAGGAGTAAAATAAGTAAAAATTAAAAGTGGGAGTGAAATAAGTAAAAGGTAAAAGTACGAGCAGAATATGTAAAAGATTCGTGATCAACGGGAAAAAAATACATCATGAATAGGGATTGAAGCGTCGAGCGAGAAAATGTTGTTCTAGGAGCCATTTTGGTGCAATCTGCGATTACATTTTCTTTTTTCAAACATCGATATCGCCGCTTGCCGACGGTTCGGGTAAAACCCCCGGGGGGTTTATCGTGTTCGACGGAAACAAACACAGTTTTTGTTCCCCGTTGTTCGTACGGCAAAAGCTTGTGAAGCTCGCTGGCACTGCAGCAGTGGTTCTCATCGGGGGCATTTTCGAGCCACCGCTCTCCCCGTTGATCCGTGTAAGGTCACTCGGGTGCAGAGTTCAACGTCAGTTACAAATTTAAGGTGTACGCTTTTAAAGTTGTTACTTTCCGCGAAACATCTTCAAAATCTCGAATTAAAAGAAAAATTACTGACAAAAAAATATTTTCAAAATTTTTTAAAAAAATTTCACAAATATTGTCAGTACTGACAAAATATTTGGTACATTAAAAAAAAATCTCATTAAATCTTTTCAAAAATATTTCCGTGCTATGTCTTTTGAGGAAGCAAGGAAATAATTTTAAAAAATTCGTCTCTGTGGCGTTAATTTTTTTTAAAAGTAGCGTTCATTCGACGACTGGAAGGGAAGCTCGAGGCCGTTCCTGTGGGGCGCGGGTGCCGATCCGGAGGAGGGAAAAAAAAATAATAGGGGCCAAGAGTGGAGCGACGGAGATCCCAGGATCCCTTTCGCTGCCGGCACGCCCTTTGATCTCCGTTGCTTTCCCTCTCCCCTGACTAAGCTTTTCCTGCTCCCTCCTCTGTGCCTTTTCTCTTCGGGCCAAAGGCTCGTTCTCTGTATTACCCGAGACACGGGGCCCCTTAACACAACCAGCGAATTCGACCCCGCGAGTACCGAGATTCGTTGAATCTCAATTTAACTTTGACGAAGTAGGAGCGAGCCGAGGCGAGCTGCTCGTTTGCAGGCTTTCGAACACGGTCTCGCTAAGCCGGGTCTGTGTCGGCCTGTGGCTCAGCGATCCGCGAAATCGACGTAATCGTCACCAACCAACCCTCCCCCCCCCCCTCTCTCCCCCCACCCGCTGCCCCGGGGCGTTTTCGATGGTTTAATTACTTTGTCGTGTCGCGTTATGCGTTGATGCTCGCCGGTTATCCTTGTGCCCCATTCATGAGGATAAACTCGCCGCACAATATGCCACTTCATGAGTTCATCGGGGCTCGGTATTAATTGTGGGAGGGACGTGTGAGCTGGAGACCATGCGATGTTAACCCTTTAACGGCAGGAGGGATATCCCCTCCTGAGGAAAGTTCACCATGGCAACGCACCGCCCCCCCCCCCCCCCTGACCGGCTCGCACGTGACTCGCGAAGGTCGTCGCGCCGGCACAGAGTTGAGTCGATGGTTTCTTTCTATCGCGGTCGGTAAAGAAAACTGTAATCCTTATCCTTAAGGAATGTGTGGGTCGTCGTTTGAGGCTTCGGGACGCAGACATTGAGGCGATGTGAATCTTGCCGCACGCGACCCGAGCTCAGTCGGTAACGAAAACTGTAATACATTTTTTTTCAATGATGCCAGATTTGTCGAGGTGAAGGCAAGTTACAGGTTTTTCTGCAACTTACGGACGAGCCCGCTGACAATTTGCGTTGGCCCGCGAGTGTTGAGCTTTCACGGATAAAAATGAAATTAATTGCAGTTTTGATTACCGACCGCGGTATTTCGCGTTACCGCTTTTTCATTCGTATCTGTCATGCGTCCGGATCAGTGCCGATCAGTCGTGTTACGAACACGAAGACTTTTGTTTGCAAAGTGAATTCTTGCGATTCGTTTACGGGGGAATTAACATCCGTCAAGTTACGCCGTGACTCCGACACAGCCGATACGAGTCTTTATGAGCCGATAATCGACAACGATTCGAGTAGCTCGCAAACGCGTGTATATTCATTGTATGTTAAAAAAAAAAACTATTTACGGACGTCGATGCGTAGATGTAAAGTGCTCGATGAGAGAATTTAATTTATCCGTTGAATTCTATCGACATTTATTTCGTAAGAAAGTTCAGTTGCTGAACCCACAGCTCGCGGGTGCCACGCTTTATTTCCGCGTTCGGTAGCCTTTACTCCCGTTGAAAATACCTCAACACGCAGTAATACGTGTATTGAAAATTATTTGATCACTAAGCCGTTACGGTAAAAATATTTGCTGCGTAGAAAAAAAATTGCAATAAAAAGAATTCGTCGAGACAGTGATCGGTGATGTAGCAGAGACATAACCGTGAATCGCGAACATTTTTTAAAATAATATCAATATTTTTGTGAAAAAGTCTCCAGCTCACCTCCCAATGTTTTCTGAATTGTCCCGACGTGTAGAGCTTCGTCTTCACGTGTTCCCACATAGAGTGTTTGCACTTTATTCGGCTCTGATTCGACATCGTTGAAACGTTTTTTTTCCTCTTCTTATCGGCTCACGGTTACTCACACAGACACAACGATTCGCAAAATCACGTTATATTTGTTCTCCGTATACAATAAACAATTATTCACAAAGTTCCGATTTTATCGCGATTTCTATTTGCGAATTAGCAATTTTTACGTTGTCCTTACAAGTTTACAGCGATTCGCATCAATGATGAGAAACGAACTTATGAAATTTCCCGATGCACTTCGCTCGGATCGTCGACCGGTCTTGCCTCAACCTTGAAAGTGTCTCCGGAGAACTCTAAGATTTTTTTTCAATCGCGATGTTACTTGTCGTCAAGGGGGTTGCGCGTCTCTCATTTGTCGCTGGTTAATCTCACATGTTCCTACATTCATTCGATATTGTGATTTACTGACAAAAAGGGTTCTTTTTCGTTAGTCATCAACTTTTCTCACGGATTGTGGCATCCACGACGAAAAGAAAAGTCTCATCGGACGCCGAGACTTCCGTTCCCGATAAGACTTTTCTTTCGAGCATACGTACGAGAATCTGTGAGAAAAGTTGATTACAGCTTTTGATACCGACTGAGCCCGAGATGGACGGGGAGAGAGATGTTTCGTATGGTCTTGAGCCGAGATGAAACAGACTCAGTCGGTAACAAAAACTGTAATGAATGGCACTCGGAAATGCTAGACATTTCGCGAAAAAGCAAAGTATTAGCGGATGTTGAATTCAAGACCGCGTTCGAAGATACTTCGCTTTTATCCCAAATGTCAACAATTTTTACATGAGATTGACGCGAAAAAGGCATCTATCTCTCTCGCACTCATATGCCGCGTGGTAAAACTTTCGCATGGCCTTAAAACAACAAGATGTAAGAGAACAACGACAACAAAAATACCGGTTGAGAACCCGGCGGTCGGGAAGGGTGAAAACTTTATCCGCAACGGGAACCACTGTCCCGAGCTCGACGTGTTTCGGCGTTGTTTCCACCTACCGGAAAGAGGGCGGGTCAATCGTCCGGAGACCTCGCCAAGAAAGAAGGTTTCGGCTATCCGGTCCGGTTATTTTTAACGTTACAAAAGAAGAAAAAAAAACCAAAAAAGGGATAAACATTTTTTTTTTTTCAAGGTAAAGAAACAACGACAATTACGCGCGAGAGCCTTAAGGTCCGAAAAAGAAACAGCTTGTCATCGAGAGCCCAACTCCGACGACGAGGAAATTTTAGCGATATACAAATTATAATATTGTTATTATTATCCAATCGAGCCTCGCTGTCGCGCCACAGGCCGTGTGCTCCTTCCAGCTGTGTGCCAGAGATAAGCCGCTATATAAAACCTCAGTTGTCACGCTCCTCTGTTGTGACAGCTCGCGTGCCAACTGATATAGTTGGTCGGTACGTTTCACTGCCCGATATCCCGTGCGTTTTTACGAGACGAGCCACCGCTCGTACCGGGCCAACGAGTATGTCAAGATGTGTTTCGAATACTCGCTGCGTCATCGACCGTACATAAAACTCGAAACGACACTTCCCCCGCATGTCTCGATCCGAATGTGATTGTAACCTAAAAGAAAAAAAACTGAAAAATCTTTCGCGATAAGATTTAGTTTTTTTTTATCGGTGTTTTTTTTTTTTTTTTTTTTTTTTTAACACATATTTTTGGCTTCAGGGAGAGTTCTTCGGCGATCGGTCGACTACCGTGGATTCCTCGAGCGTTAATGAACGGACGTGGAAAGTAGAGGATTTTACAAATTCGAGGAATCGAGAGATGGAGGCGTGCAAAGACGGCGCCGAGCGCTCCAACGCGGAGACCAACAAATCGCCAAGAAAGTCGTGGTCCGAGCTACGAGGCGTCGTCAGGGAATTCAGACGCAAGCTGTCCGGCTTCTCGGACGGCTCGGTGCCGGACGCCGTCACCTTCAGATCGCTGCCCGACGGAAGGTACCGCATCCAACCGGACGAGTTTCAATATTGTCCGTTTATGAAATTTGGCTATTTTTTTTCTCTCTCTCTCCAATGTTGGTGTTTTTTTTTTTTTTTTTTTTTGCTGTTTTGGTCGTTCACACAGTATTGTTGCAGGACGAGGATATATTTTCTTGGAACTCCGAGCAACGGCTGGGAGACGACTCTTCTCTACGTCGATATCGGCCATTTCGATCACGTCAACGGACCCAGGTTGCACTGGCTGCCCGTTATCGAAGCAAACTTCCAGAGGTACGATTGGGTCGCGACTATTCAGATACACCATAGATTCTCCACGGAGAGCACTTAAATTTTTTTTTTAAATTGTGATGACGCGGAGTCGAGTTATATATCTGTCGATTTCGGCAACCCATTCGTGATGATAATAATAATAATAATTGTTATTATTATATATTAGATATTATATATGATTAACTCGGAATCGATAAATCAGTTTAAGAACATGTTAGATGCAGACATGTTCGCGTGAAGACAAAGTGCAAATTTATCCAGATGCAAATTTTTTATATGTCGTTAACTTAGTTTCTGTAAATTGAAATAATAAAATAATAATATCATTATTATATTATTATCGAGCATGACAAGAAAGACACATTACCACAGAGGTTTTTCTCGCGTAAATTTTTGGCTAAAAATGCGGAAAAAAGGCATTCGACAATGCGCCATTGTCGATGGTTTAAACGATAAAAATTCTCATTTCAAGTGTCTCCAGTGCTAATAGACTGTCAAGAGAGGAGCAGTTACTGTGGGAGAGGAAAAGACTGACAACTTGGGGTATTACCAGTTACGAGATTCATCCGGACAGTGGAAAATTGGTGTTTCCAGCAGCGAGTAGTCTCTATCAGTGTGTGGACACGGGTTACGCGGTAATTAAAAAGAAAAAAAAAATTATCGGATGATCTATGTATGATATACGAGGGAAACGAACGAAAAAAGAAGAAAAAACGTTTCACGGAAATATTACAGAGATGTTTGGTGTTTTTTAGCCTGGACCGCTGTTTCCATCCGAATTGAGAATTTCCACACCCGGAGCAAAGCTGAATCCGCAAATATGCCCGTGGTACAATTCGCTGATAGCCCACACGTGCGCCGGTGATTTGTATTTATCGCACAGTATAACCGGCTCCTCGGTGCGTCTTACCCACGCGAGAAAGGGCGGGCGAAATCTTTCCGACGATCCTCTCACAGCCGGTACTCCCTCGTACGTCATGCAAGAGGAATTCACGAGGTTCGAATCATCATTTTTTAATTTAATTTTTTAATCTCTCGACGGATTTATCCTTAGCGTTATTTAAATCGTCATTTAAATACCGCGTTAAATAACGGTGATCGGTATTAAAAAAATGAAATAAATGCAACGATGACGAGCTCGTTCAATTATCTTTCGTCAGGTACACGGGTTACTGGTGGCAGCCTAAGTCGACGGACGGCGTGTACAGGATAGTCTACGAGGAGGTGGACGAGAGCGACGTTAAGATATTCTGCTTTCCATCGTCGACCCTGAATTCCGGTGAGATCGACGAATTTAGATTTCCACGAGCCGGCACATCGAACGCCAAGAGCAATTTGAAGATGGTGCAGTTTCGATTGACCGACACCCATCAGATCGTCAACATAGAGATTCTCGAGCTTCAGTATCCTCTACACATTATGTTTCCGTGGATGGAGTATTTGGTCAGAGTCGGATGGACTCCGAACGCTCAGTAGTGAGTACGAAACATTTTTCACCTTTTCTTTCGACCGGAAGTGTTCGTGAATTTTACTCGTGGAAGGTTTCTCTCCGTCAGGTTCAATTTTACGAATTTTTTTTTTTTAGCGTCTGGGTCCAACTGCTCGACAGAAAACAGCAGAGACTCGAGCTGGTTCTGCTGTCGGTCGACAACTTTTGCGAGCCACCGCCGAACGTTTACAACTCGGAGAATCATTTCACCCCTTCGTCGGCTAGCGTACAGGTGATATATTCGGAGCACAGCACGATCTGGATAAACGTCAACGATCTTCTGTACTTCTTGCCGTCCGACGAGCCAACGGAAGTCAAGTTCATCTGGGGTAGCGAGGAGACGAAATTTATGCACCTGTATCTCATCACGTCGAGTATAGCTGGTACATTTCTTTTTGTATTTACTTATTGCTTCTTCATAGAGGAAACTTTATGTTCATTGAATTTTTTTCCGTAATTTTCATGTACACACATTCGGAATGTTCCGAAACGTCGAGAAATCGAAAACATCGACAAATCCCATTTAGATAAAATGTGTCACTCGGACGCGACAAATTCAAACTACTATAACTCGAGATCGCCTCGACCGATCAAGCTGAAATTTTACACACAGCATGTGTGGTTAATACTCAATGTTTCTTCAAAATTTTACTTGAAAAATATCATTTTGAATTTCTTGAATTTCTCGAAAAATTTGAGCTTTATTTTAAACACAATTTTCTGTATTTTTTTTACCGCAGGCCTAAGCAACGGTGTGGAGGAGCCCCTCGATCGACTGGACAGTGTCTACTTGCAGCCCCGCGTAATTTCGAAGGTCCCCATAACCCAGGGCGACTGGCAGGTACTGCGTAGGAAACTGTGGGTCGACGAGGTTAATTCCATCGTTTATTTCGCGGGATTGCGCGAGGGTCCTCTCGAGCAGCACGCTTACGCGGTATCGCTACGGCGACCCCTCGAAATTCGACTGCTCACGAGACCCGGTTGCAGTTACAACAGCATTTATTTCAACAAAGAGTGCACAATGCTAGTCACCGTGTACAGTTCCATCAAGAGCTCACCGTCGTGCCAGGTATGAATATATTTCGTCGTATTCTTTATTATTCAACTCGTTGATCTAAGATTTAACTGGAACTTGCGTAACGGTACGTCAATTCAATTCGAAGATTTTTTTTAAAAATAGCTTGGTTTACAATTTATATTATTTAAATCACATCAACAAGCTATTGCTTATCGTGATTTTTATTTTATTGCAAATATGTTTGTTATTTATTGTAATCATTATTTCACGTATGATTTCAGGTTTTCAGAATATCGCAGACGGACTGGACCGTGGAAAGTATTTCGCTCACACCCGTAGGTTATCTCCTAGAGCCTACAGTTCCGGAGTCCGAGCTTTTCGCTCCGGACATATACGCGCACAAAATAACATCCGGCGACACGATATACTCGATGGTCTTCAAGCCCCACAATTTTCAAAAATCCGTCAAATATCCGACGATCTTGCAGGTCTACGGAGGTCCGGATGTTCAACTCGTTTCCAATACGTTCAAGGCAAGCGGCAACCTAATCTCGATCTACGTCGACGCGGTCGCTGCGGAGTGACCGCGAAAACAGTTTCATTGCAAGGCGTTCATTTTTTTTAATTTATTTTTTATTCTTTCTGCAGGGAATGAGACACCTTCGCATGCACATGCTCGCCGCTCAAGGGTACTGCGTAGTTCTCATAGATTCCCGTGGCTCAAAGAACCGAGGCCTAATATTCGAAAGTCACTTGAGAAAGAAAATGGGAACTGTCGAGTTGAGCGATCAAGTGGAGGTTCTCAGGCTGTTGGCCGAAAAAACTGGCTACATCGACCTCAACCGGGTAGCCCTTCACGGATGGTCCTACGGTGGTTATCTTAGCCTCATGGGCATAATTCAGTATCCCGAAGTATTCAAGGTAAAATTGCCAACATCGAACCAAGCAGAAAACAATTAGCAATTTCTGCGTTTATTCACATAAAGTTACGACGAGTAGGAATATAAATGTTTTGTAATATATAACGCGGTCCTTGACGAGGAAAAAAAATCGCAAAATGGTGGCTATTTGAAAAGACGACGATTTTGACCTATTTTTATTTCAACTCTGAATCATTTTTTTACATTGTCTTATTTTTTTTAAATATGAGACCTTCAAGGACTTCACGATATACAAAAAAAAAGCTATGCTCGAATTTTATACATTTAATAAATCGTCTGTTGCAGCTCGCTATAGCCGGTGCACCGGTGACCTGCTGGAATCTTTACGACACCGGATACACTGAGCGTTACATGGATCTTCCACAGAACAATTATCACGGTTACGTCAACGGCTCCGTACTGACATACGTAAACAAGTTTCCCGACGACGAGAATCGTTTGTTAATAATACACGGTCTCATCGACGAGAATGTACATTTCTTTCACACGAGCGAATTGATAAACGCACTGATAAAGACTGGCAAGCCGTATCAGCTTCAGGTTTATCCGACCGAGAGGCATAGTTTGAGAAATTTAGATGCAACGAGGCACTACGAGACAACGTTACTGTCCTTTTTACAAAATCACCTATGAGGCTGATTACAGTGAATAAAATATTATCGTTCCTCGTTGATAATATTTCGGCAGTTTGGCTAGCCAATCGGCAGAAACGATCTAAAAAAAAAATATCGGCTGGTCGAATAATTTTTTATTTTTTTTCGCGGATGCAAAAATAACTGCCATTGATTTTGATGTACATAAAAAAATCTTAAGGATATAAATTCTTCCATCGCACGCACGCGCGCGCGCGCGCGCCTCGTTCCCTCTTTCTCTCTTATCATGTATCGAAATTATAACGATCGTTGCATAATAGTTGAGCGATTTTTCAGCCGAGGAACAGACGTTTTTACAAATGTTTCGAAAATTCCGCGGATTCTCTTTTTGTCTATCTCCGATATTTTTTTTATCCAAAGGAATGAAAAAAATTAAATCTCGATGTAATGACCGATCTTAACAGTATTACGTCGCTACCGAGGAGACGGCGATATTCGGAACGTGAAACGCGCCGGTATTTGTCGCACGGATTTTATTAATTCGTTCGTGAAAAAAAGTCTACATGCTTAACACAAATGATTCGAGATAATTGCCGAAAATCTGCGGTTACTGATCGAGAAGATTTAATGAGAAAAAAATAAACCGAAATGAATCCGGGAAATACAACATGGCGAAAAATTCTTCGAGAACTTTTCGACCATTTTTAATCGTCATGTAATGAAAAAAAAAAAATGTGACAATTTGTTTTCCGTAGAAAAAAAACACTCCGAGCCATACATTGATATAGGATAAACAATTTTAAAGTGATAAATCGAAGCTTTGCGCACGCGCGCGCGCGCTCCAGTCACTTAGGACATCAAGGATTCTTACTCGACATAACTTGTTAATTTTTAATCAAAATCGACAATACTCACGATAACAGTCTTGTGCATGTTACGGCAAAAAAAAAAACAGAAAAAACATTAACTACGTCGACGATCGAAACGTTAGGCTAGTTAGTGTGAGAATCTTTTCTTTCTGTTACAATAATTTTTTCTTTTATCGAAATGAAAAAGATCTTTTTTTTCCATTGTACTTACCGAATGTCTGCCTCTTACGCTAGAAAATTTCGTTTCCCTTAGACGTAACGCTAATTTTTAACTCGATCATGTACATACAAGCGAGCGCGAAACGACGACTTTACGTATAATAATTAATAACTATCAATTGCCCTCGTTAAAATATTGCAAACAATATAGCATATGAGTATTAGAAGATCGATATACAAGTATTTGCGACTTTCATGATTGTAAACCACACACTCTCTCGCATCAATTTGGTCATGATTAATTGTCGATAAATAAATTCACTATTTTGTACGTGTACGTTTTATTGCATTTTATTGATCAATCCCGTTTCTTTTTTCCTTTTTTGCTTCCTCATAGAGGAAACTTTGTAAATGTGTCCAGAATCCGGCACCAGCCAGCACAAGTGTTATTTTACGGGACTGCCGAGAATGGCGAAAGTGACGCTTCACAGACAAGTGTACTATGAATACCCGGCGCATGCGAACATCGCTCCGATCTTACTTTACGAACGATACAGCGTGCGTAAATCGCCACGATCAGCAGGCACGAAGTAACACTTCTCCAGCATTAGTTACAAAAATTACTATTATTTCGCAAGGTGTGAAAAAGTTGGTTTTTACTCGCAGCATGCGCAAAACCGCTGTTTTCCCGCCGAGAGAAACAATGTAAGTTTCACGAGGAAGCAATGCCAAACTTTCAATTTACGAACCGTTTTAGTGTGAAATAATACAGAGAAACGATTAATACACACGGGGATTACAGAAAAAAATCAACGGAGGTCATTTTCTCAAAGGCATTTAATAATCTTATCTAACAATTGTTACAAACTACTGTTTCCTAGTGAAGTCGGTCTTGGTTTTTTGATTGAGGAATTTGTACAGCCACCTGATTCGTTTGTTTAAATCCTTCCATTTGTTTGGTTTCTGGGCCGAAAACGCTGTATGACCGAACATTTTTTTCTTTCTCAGAAGAATATGATACTCCTTGCCGCTGACGCCGCGAAGCCAGGCCGGCACATGATAGAGCAGTTTGGACGGATGAAGATTATCGCTGCCGAGTATGTCGATGTAATCGTTCTGTCCGAAAAGAGCCCTCTTCTCCGACCAAACGTTCTTAGGACGGTAGAACGGCATCTCCTTGATCCTGCGGTCGCTCTCGCGCGGCAGAAGACCCCTGAAGTCGGTCGGATCTTCGTAACCGTAACGTCTAACCAGAGGACCTCTGGCTATTTTGTCCGCGTGATAACGATACCGGACCGCGGTTACTTGCGGCGTCCAAATCTCCGCTGCGACGCGAACGACGTTCGTGAGCCAAGCCATGCTAAAAAACATGTATATGTATATATACAAGGCAAATTTCTTTCCGGGACGTAACCTCGCTCTCTCGGTGACAAAGATCGTCTGTTGCTTCGACGATGTCGCATGGCAATTGTATATTCACTGAAACTCGGATGCCTTACCTCGATTGTAAACGGACACGTTACCGGATCATAAATAGTGAAGAATTTTTTTTTATCCACGCAAATTTTGTTGTCCCGTTCGAGAGAAACGACCGGAATCCGGAATCGAGTACGAGTTTGGGCCTCTATTGACGAACGTGAATCCCCCCTCCCTTTTCGACGACTTCCATTCGTAACCGCGTGTCCACTTCGAGTAGCTCAAACCGAATTCCCGAGATGTTTGCAGTACCATCTAACTAAAGACGGAATGCAAAAAAGGCTGTTATAAGAATGTAGAAAGCATTATGCGATTTAAGAAGCGGAACGATATAATGCAATTCGTATTCTCGCCGTAAATGATCGGAAACAAAATTGATTTAATAGAACGGGCCGGAAAATAATAGTATTTTTTTTGCCAAAGTGATTTATTTCCTTCGAGTATTTTTACTATGCTGATTTGCTGATTACCGATTACTGGATAGTCTGATTTTAGAACATAACAACCGCAGGCGTTAATGTGTCGAGGGAAAAATTATTTTCATCGAGCAAGCTGTTATGCTTTCTCTCCACAACGCACGGGTAAGTTAACCAACCAATGCGAGATCGCTGTTTAAAAATGACAAGCCCTCGTTGGTACTGACACATCTTGCGCATTCTGTTAGACCAAATCGTGACCACGAGCTCTCGCAGTTAATATTGAAACCCGCCCTTGGTTTTCGTGCCGCGCTAAGTCACTGACAATGAGCCGGCAGAAACTTTTGCCGCTCGCCGATTGTGTTAATAACAGCCAGAAAAACAGAGCCTGAAATCCGGAGTTTCAAAGAAAGTCTCTTAAGTTTACAGATTGTCTTTTGATTTACGTGGAAAAGTATGATAAAGCTGACGAAAAAAGTCGACCTTACGGGTTACACGTTTATCGTGCCCGCGGTCGCCGTTGGAAACGTCGCACAACTCGCCGTCGATTTGTTGATACACAACGCTGGTATGACCCGAATCGGACAAGTCTTCAGTCCCGATTTCATACCATTCTTGGGTGCCGATCCGTACGACAAAGCTTCACCGGAGCTATGCACGACCGCGGACTTTTATATTCACGAGGACAAACGCATCGTCGCGCTGCAGATACGCTCACCACCGGTCAACAAACTCGATAATTTTTTCGCGAAGCTGCAAGAATTCGTGAAGGAGCGACACATCTCTGAGGTATCGACAAATTAATTTTCGTATTTTTTCGTGTGTACGATACATTTTTGGTGGACTTGAAGGCATTTACTCAATACAATTAATTTGATTTATTGTATTCAATTAATCTAATAAATTTGGTTGTAGCATATTTGATTGATTTAATGTAGTTTCAGGAGTCTTGTTTCAGATTTCCTCCGGCTGTGTTTTTGCAACTTTCAAGATATCGTGGAGCTTATGAATAATTTTTAATTTCTCTGTAACAATGAGTACCGAATATGATTTATTTATCGTTCTGAGAACGTTTGTTCGCATGAGACTCTGCGATGCTCGTAGACTTCTTTAATTCGCTTCCAATATTGAGAATGATCAATTCTATGTTGTCCGAACTTTTGTAGATATTTCTACAATATGAAAAACCAGTTGTGACAATACGATGGATACGTCTAATAAGAGAAAAATGAAAAATCCCTGGTTTGAATTTGTGATATTTAAGAAAGGATTGACTATAATCAATATTATTAATATTATTATTCCAACAAATTTCTCGCCTCCATACAATGTTCTTATTGTCCTAGAAGTTTTTATAGAAGTTGCATTAAAGCGAATTTCCAGAAAGTTCAAAAAACGAGCCAGTTCTAAAACACTCAATCGTACCAATTAAGAAAAAAAAAAAGTATACTTTGTGTTTCATACCTAAGTACGAAAGCGTATTGAAAATAGCTTAAAACAAAATCAACGATTTTCTTAAAACAAAATCTGCACATGAAGCCAAAGATAAAAAAAAAACTTTGTGCAAATTGCAAACCACTGCTTAATATAAAATTTTTGCGAATTGCAAAGTGTTGCAGCTTAATGTAAAATTTCGTCCTGCTTGACCTTCAGAGGACACTGAAAAGACAACAAAATTTTGTTTTTGTTTCAGGTGATAATATTGACGAGTAAATGGCAATTCGTGAGAGTCGACAGTGAATTGAGAAGCGCGGATTTGCGTTACGTCGCATCGCCGAGTATGGAAGCCTCGCACGGAAAGAAATTCGAAGAATTGAAGTGGAGCAAATTGAACGAAACGGTCGATCCGCTGAGCAACGAGAGCCGCCTAGAAATAAGCGGAGGGGGCTTCGCCCTGAGTCTATTCGAATTTTTGTCGAAGAGCGAAATTTGTTGCGCGATATTATTGAAATTTTGTTCGGAGGGAAACAACAGTCCGGACGCGAAGGAACTCGCAGTTTTCGTGAATCAGTGGATCTCCCTGGTGCCCAGCGACAACGAGGGACGCGTCAATTGGAAGGAACCACCTTCGTGGCTTCACATATTCGGTCACGAACCTCCCAGCGAAATATACTAAATATTTCGCAGGTTCTTTTTCCCCATTTCTATACGATAGTAACTTGACGAAGTTCGTCGTTTTTTTTTTTTTGAGACGCGGGCACGCGTTCGATTGTAAAGATTATTCAGTTAATAAACAAATTTTCGATCAGAGTACAGAATAAATTTTTATTACAGTCCACTCGGTGAGAAAGATATGAGTATGCAATTATTTACACATGAGTGTTCAGTCGATAGACAGCAGGATGGAAGTCTCAGTACCCCGAAAAAAAAATTATCTGTTTCTCTCTAAGCGCAACGCGTTAACCCACTTTGGTAGGAAATGAATTGTACAAAATTTTTTCTCTATAAATATTAATAATAAAACTTTGACAACATTGTCGGAAGGTCCGCTCGATCGGAATTTTCTTATGCGAGAAGTTTCGATTTCGCGGAGAAAGCCGCGTACGAGACGAGAGCGGCGAGGAAAGCCGCGAGAAGTTCGGAGTTGATCCAAGGTCCTTGATAGACTCCGGGATTGTTCAGCATTACGACGGCCAGAGGCTTCACGGTCTCCGGATCTTCGCCGTTCCTGTGAGCCTTGCGGATCGCCGCGTAGCTCTCCTCGTCGTACAATTTAACGCTGTAGTCACCCGAGCGGGCCTTCTTCACATCCTCCGTCCACGAGACCTACGGAATTAAAAAAAAAATCAATTACATTAGAATTGGTCCAAGCTTACAGTTAACGAAATTTTAACGACCATAGAGATTTTTTTGTAGTACCAGTTCTGCATTACAAAATTAATCAGCTGAGACTGATTAAAACTAAAGCCTTCCGATCGTACAAAAGAGGTGCTTTCGATTTGGCGTTTTTCTTTAATGTAACATGTTCTTTTTTGGTAAGAATTCATACCAGAAAATGACCGTGCGCATGCGCAGTCACGTTATAATAACGAAAAACGCCGAATCGAAAGCACCTCAAATGGCGTTACAAAGACATTCGAATCTTATCTATGACCGATTATATGTTTTAATACAATATACAATATATATAAGAATGCACGGGTCCCGTTTGTAATGTTAGCAGATTCCTTTAATACTATACAGACTTGCTAGTGTCTACTTTGTATGATTGTTGTTTTAATGAACTTCGACGTTTTTTTTATAGTGAAAAGTCCAGTATCAACATTACTTATGCTCCTTCACAGTTTTCAACTTTATAGTATTACAATAATCTTAAAATGAACAGTTACATTCTATATTTGGATGTAAAAGTGCAGTTCAAGTCCTGAAGCCAATGTGGTACAATGTCTTATAGTATTGGATCCGACAAGGTTTTCAAGGTCAAGAAATTAGCAATTTTCTAAAGTTGCACAAATTTTAAGCCCATCATCGTTACACGATTTTATCGTATATGTTGGAGTCCCAAAAAATGTCTACGAATATTAATTGCGGATTTCTCATTGGTGTGAAGGGGGATTGATTTCTCGCGGTTTACGAAAATTCCTTGCAGTATGGATCGATGAGGTGTACCAAATTTTATATTGCAAAAATATTGATTACCTGGTATTTGTTGTCGGCACTGAGTCTCACAGCGGGCAGAGCTTTGCCCTCGACCTCGGCGTAAAGCGAGATGTCCTTCGCACCGTTGCTGCACTTCAGGGTGAATTGTGTTGTGAACGCCACGTTCATTAGAATAGTAGCGTCTTCGGTGACGTATGCGGTCGCCGAAACTTCGGGTTTTTGGCATGTTTCGGCGAAAGCCGACGAAGCCGCGACGACGGTTACGAACAAAATAGCGAAGTAATTCATTTTTAAATATTTTCGTTAAAAGCTCGAGTTTTATCGTGTCAAGTTTATCTCGAAAAAAGTGTATGAACGGCTGAGAAGCACTGAGGAAACGGTTTCTCACGTCCGACAGTTGCGGCTGACCAAGCGGATGTCGAGGAGAAATTGTGTAGACGAGTTTCGCTGCTTGGTGGCGTTTTGCGGCCACGTCATGAAACGCGAGCCACGCGTGGAATCCGTCGTCGAGAAAAAAAAGACCGAGCAGCGCCGTATCACGTGACTAGAGATGTGGAAATACCAGTAATTTAATATTTCGTAAAATTACCGTATTGTAACGTGATTTTTTTCTCTCAACAGTTTTTTTTGTCAAAATATGATCGCGAAAGTTTCTCGTATATTTACTGTAAAAAGTGGTAAAAAAAAATCATCCATCTAGATGTGAAATTACCGGTTGAAACATTGTAAAGTTTTCCTATACAGGTGGGAAATTACCGGTAACCTTTTTTTTTTACGATTGTCGTAGCATGTGTTGATGAGATATTAAATCACTATACACAGTAAAAAAAGTTTGTACTTTTTACAACAACTTACAACTTACAACACAATTTCTTGTTTGTTAATTTCCTAGTTTTACAAACAAAAGTAGAAACTAAAATATTTCCATCGTAAATACTACGGTACGTTCGTCACAATCTTTAGGGCGGAGGATTCTCTATTATTGATCTAAGGGATCAATAATTAACTGGAAATTGATATCTTACCATCTACCTACGTATCTACCTCACCATCTGAAGGTACTGAAGGCGACTTCTACCTACTTTACTCGTATCCATGACAACTCTCGAAAGGTAAAATGGATATGCGGTCCACTTCTGTTATTCCAATAAAAATTCACGCATAAATACTTAATTTATTTGGAGTAAATTGACAGTATCTCAATAATCCTGTCGTACATTAAACGCTTGGCGTGTTTCGCCCAGACAAAATTAAAGCGATTGAATCCACCGAATGGCACTGCCTCGTTTATAACAACGTTACGAAGTCAGTATTTCTCGATTTTTTTAAAGTTACGGAAAACGTGTTACCTGAAGCGATATTTTTTAGATAGTGGATCATTGACTTTACCGACGCTCCAGCCGGATAATACTTTAATATGTGAGGCAACATAGTCTGCGAGGTTGAACAGAAGATAATTCACTTTTTGTTGTTTTTTCGTACAAGGCAATATATAAATATAATATTACGTGTTATCACTATTGTTAATTACATTTTTTTGCACACTACCATTCAACGGTGTTTCCCCGTATTCGAGGCCATTCGATTGAAGAAAACTTAAACATTTTTTTGTCATTCCATTATCATAAGGCCTTGCAATAATCAAAATGAAAAAAAGGAAAAACCGTACTTGACGTAGTGGTCGCGGAAGTTATTCTTTGCTATGATGGAGCTTTTTTTTGTTTAACGCAAAAACGATTTTTAGTAACCAAACGATTTCTCTTTTGATTATTTATTAACGATTTTTATTATCAATTAACGATAACTGAAGCGCGTGCTGTTGATTAAATAAAGAAAAAAATCTTGAGTAATTTTTTTAGTGTACACGTTATTCCGCAATCGGCTCCATAACCAGTTATCAACGATCGGCGCGAACGAATTGACCGGCAATCGAGTTGACTGAGTTTGAGGGGAATTGTTGACGAGATCAGACGGGTCGTTGACGAGTTACCACGGCGTTCGAAGCGAGAATCCCCACCGCTCGCGTGATTCATCAAAACCTTTTTTCGGATACTACATAAACGACTTTTCTTCTCCAACGTACTCGACCTTTCTCGCCGTGGTTCACGACGAAGCGGTAAGTCCTAACTGATCGAAAAAAATGCGACTAAAGAAAAACAGCGAAAAAACACACGCAGCATCGGTATTAGTTGCCTCATAAGGTAAATGCTCGTGGCAGTGCTGTTATTAGTGGCACGTTTATTACGTTATTGGTAATGGCAATTCTTATCGACGCGCCAGCTGCCCTTTTCGATAAGCGAAATGTTCCTCACGAATACTTCACTCGAATTAATATTTAACTTATATTATTACTATCTCAATAAAAACGCTGTATACTTCTCTTATCGACGAAATTGTGAATCGACGCATGGCATTTTTATTTCCTCAACTACTCCGAGTATTTCGATAAGAGCTCAATTATCCGAGGGTACAGTAGATTTTTGGCGTGCCGTGACCAGACGTAATCTAAATGGCCGAAGACAGGAGTAGGCACAACTTCGCACGTAACTACGTTCCGAAGTAGTTTCGACAATGCGATCTCATTCTGCAAAAATTTTTTTTTTTAAATCAGTACAATCGGTTACATCATTTTGGAATCCATGATAAACGGCGTCGTTGTTATTACCGATGGCACTGACAATGGGTCGGTTTCCCCGGAGAACAAGGCGACCGGTGCTGACACTTTTGAGATGTCGTAAGCCGGCGGTTCCCTCCTTCCGTAGATCCTCAAGTTCTCGGCACCGCCATTATCGTATTTCCGAAGATCACCTAACGACATCGGTTTCGTTCAAGTTTGCGCACTCTTTGCGGGTATTTTTTTTTTTTTTTAGTATGGCGCGCTTCTTGCTTCGTGATTCATCTGCGCCATCTTGTTTTAGGCACATTTACATCTCTACCACTCACAACTCTACCAGAAAACAAGTCTGCCGAATAATAACTATACAAAAAATGATAGCTCTGACACCTCTACCAGAAAACATCTCTACCAAAATCTCTACCACTGAAGAAAATACTCTACCGGACTTTAAATAACACTCTACCGGAATTGAAATAAAACTCTACCGGAATACAAGGCTACTAATACTGCTACTGCTAATACAAGGCTACTAATACTGTCTAGCCTTGTATTCCGGTAAAGATTCATAGTTGACTTCGTGCCGTTTACTACAAATACCATGAATTAAGCACCAGTGAACCAGCATGGAACTGAAGAGCACACATGATTTCCGACAATTTAGAGAATATAGAAAACGGATGTTACCTGTCTTGAAGCATTGACCGTAGTGGTGCAACGTCTTTATCGATCCTCCCGCCGGAACATACAGGATAGCGAAAGACAAAAAACTCTGCAAATAAAGAAAAGTAAAATATTTTTGTTGATCTCGGCAGACTTAAGCGAATCTCGTCGATTACGCAAAAATCCGTCAATGTGGTGCATTAAACTCCGTCAGGAGGATCAAGCGAAGGATCTTCTTGGCTGAGATAGAGAGATTTATGTAAACAATTTTAGATTCTCGCGATTCTGCACTGATTAGTAGGCGGATGATAAAGTGACAATTACTCACGGCGTTGAATCCGGTGGCAGGTTGACCGAACATCATAAAAAACGTTGCAAGACATAGAGGTTGCAGTGGCGATCGATCGCTACAAAGTATTCGAAACAGTCTAGCGTTATTTTTCATCTGCGCGACTAGATCGTAGATTCTTAGATAGTCGGTTGCATTCTGCGTCAGAGAAAAAAAGAATTACATTCTACACGTGAAAAGTACAAGTGAAGTGGTGTTTGTGACAATCGATATGCAGAAGAGACCGGGACCGATAATAAGATTGAAAAAAAAAATTAATTATCAACTCACTCGGATCAAATCCCAGTTTGCATTAAGCAATCGATAGAACGAATTGGATTCATATTTCCAAGCACCGGAAGGCGCGAGGCTTACGACCAAACGCATTTTCTCGTTGTATTCAGGCTTCTCCGCCAATAAGACATAAGATATTGTCGTGCCCATAGAGTGTCCGATGTAAAACAGTTTCTTCTCACCGGAATATTCAAGAGCGTAGTCGATCATGCGTGGAACATCGATCGTACCGAATTCGTGGAAGCTGTATTACATTATTGAAACTTACATATGTGAGTGGCGAAATATGGTCTTAGCCATGTATTTGGCACAAGATTGGAGCGGTCAATTTTTCACCCTTATTGATAGTCGAAAATTGAAGTTCTTGCATAGCTTGCCTTAGCGAAATTTCGACTTCGACAAGTCTTAAGAAATATTTAATAACATACCATACAGTTATCATGCCATAATATATCCATGTTAAAAATATACCTATGATTCCAAAAAATTTTATCGAAGGTCGACAAATTTGTATGAGATCTGCCGTATGTGTTGCCGCGAATGTTTCCGAGCCAAACGTCATATCCACCGTCGGCAAGTAGGAAAGCTGTAATATTTTTTGTATCACGTAACATAGCTGAAGGAAGCGAGAGTTTTGAGGCTATGGCCACAATAAAAACGGCAAAGTAAACTGGGCGAAGTTCGTCAAAAAATTTCGATAAAATGTAATTCACCAAGAAAATTCTGTTTTTAACGATTATTACACCCAGTCTTATTGAAAACAATGAACAAGCTTAAATCGCCGATCGATTTCTTTTACACTACCAAGATCATGGTTGGGTCCCATGAGTACGAAAAAATCCGAAGAGCTAAATAGACCGTGCTGCATGAAGACGATTGGTTTGCCAATCGTCGGTGGTGATTTGGGGCTACCAGGAATTCTGAAGAAAATTATGTTGTAACCATCTTCGGTTGTGATATTGTGCTCCTCCGTCGGATATCCGTGTCGCTCGACGAGGCCTACCTGATTGTAATTGAGGAAATGGGGCTTTAAGGGGCTGCTGGACCTTCCTGTTTTACCGACGGAACGAAATTTTTTGATAATAACAAAATATTGTTTCTTTATAATAACGAAACAATTTTTTCCTATTTAGCAAAAGCTTTTTTTTTAAGTACAAAAAATGTGTGTTGATAATTTTTTAAAAATGTATACACTTAACGTAGTAAATACTTATGCACAAACTTACGGTATCCAAAACAGCGAGCGGATCGCCATGAGCGTCTTCGATACGCCTGACCCTATTTAAGTCAGGGTTGCGCGGAGCTATTAACTCCTTAATAGAGTCGAGAGTTAACCCTTTTGCCTCCCTAGCGATTGAAGTAATTGAAAACACAACAAGGACCTCAACGAATCTCATGATGATCTCGTATTTATCTATCTTGATTGATTGTTCTATCTTGATTATCTGAAAATTCCGCCTTTCAAACAGAATAAATTTCGGTGGTACAAATTAACAACGAAGCGGAAAGATATTAATTTGAGGGATTCTCTTTTTTGTTAAACGAATTTTTGTAAAACTTCTTCAAGCGTCAGTTTCTATCTGGCCGTGCAATCGAACTGAAGAACTCCCGACGAGGCAATACACTTCATCGCTACGTGTATTATAATTCATAATCTACTCCCAACCGTTATCATTTTTTTATGAATTCTGTTTTTCTTGTCGTCCCTGACTCGAGTCTGACTTGCGATTTTATAGGCATCAACTAAACGCACTACAAGTTCTACGTCAAAACAGTATGTGCTTAAGGTAGAATTACAAAAAAACTTGTCGAATCGATTGTTTTAAAAAATGTACAAGCGTGTCGTATTAAATTAACGACACTACTTTATATTCATATCAACTACGAGTTTTTTTTGCTTCCGTCGTAAATAGAATAAAGTTTACGGCTTATGGTACGCGGATCGACGCGACATCCAAGCCTGCAGCGCAATCTCGGTAGCGTTGTCAATAGGCGGATGTTAATTTTTTTTCTTTTGCCTTGTAACTTTCAAAACTCGCCGTTTTGAATTACGTTCATGTAGTAAAACAATGTGAAGTCCGATATTTCGACCCATTCCTTGCTAACCAGCCTCGGCCGGTAACAGAAACTAATCGCTTTTGTTCCAATCGTACCGAAACTTTTTTTTTTACCACCAAAATATTCAGTACCTTTGAAAAAAAGTAATTTTGATTATCTGATGTAATCTGGAAAAGTAGTTTTGGCGATCTGACTATAAGAATTGTTCAATTGTTTACTTTATTCAAATCAACTTGATACCGTGGGGCAAAATGGAGTTGAAAATCCGGATGCATCGTTGGGACGAAATGGGACATCGAAGAATTATTGGAAAGTTAAGTTTTGCACTGTCCCATTTTGCAGCGCTCTCCCCTATAGAATTTTTTCATTTAGGAAGGGTCATCGGACCGATCTACATTGTAAAAATAAATTGTAAATTTAATGTACTGGAATTTGAAATTCAGTTTGATAAGTTGAATAATTTGTTGGAACAGTTGAATAACTTGTATTTTCTATTTTCATTCTCGAAGATCCATGTAGACTATAGCGAGCGATAAATTGTCACTTATTAATATGTATGCCAATACATGATATTATATAACAGAGATAATATTATTACAACAGAGATGAATTCACGTTTGGTCCGTCGAAGCTCATTGAAGTTCAATCCTTCGTGTACAATGTGAAGAGCTCCAGTATCCTGTTGTACACGAGCTCTTTGGCATACCTCGAAACAATGAAATCCATATGGTTGAAGACAGGAGCAGGCACTACCTCGCACGTGGCGAGGTTTGGAAATAGTTTCGACAACCCGATGGCATTCTGCGGTAGAATGGTTTTTTAAGAGTAAAAATCGATTAGTCTATAAATTATCATAAGCCGGTAACAATAATTTTTAGGAATTCGATAACTCGTCGTTTCAATTACCGGTGGAATCGAGAGCGCATCGGTATTTGAGTAAATCAATGCGATTGGTGCTGAAGCCGTCGACATGTCGTAGGCCGGCGGAATCTCAGTTCCGTACACGATCAGGTTCTCCTCACGCCCATGATCATATTTTCGCAGATAACCTATCGTGAGACGGTTCGATTAATGCCAAGTGAGATACCGTGGTCGGTAGCGAAAACTGTGATGGACTTTTTTGCAGAGTTCCGACTAATTCGCGACAAATTATTAATTCGTGTCGAATGAGCAAAGTAATTCTGCATCGGGAACGATTGTGCTTTTGTCCTGATACGAACGGGGCGATTGAAAATAAAGTTGATTGAAAAATTTCCGCTGACTCAGCTAACTTCGCCTTAAGGTGGGGCTAAAGATCAACATAGTCTCAAAATGTTCTGAAACCATTTTTTTTTCTTCCGAAACGCTTTTATAAAACAACGCAATTCGTTGTTAATTGTACTGAATCGTTTCGGGGAAAAGTGGATTCAAAATTTGTACTCTGTCTCTTCCGCACTCTTACGTGTTTACGCCTTCCCTTAAGAACTTCGGTTCGGTTAAAACTCAGTCGGCGAAAAGAATTGGCAAACGATTTTTTTTGTTTCAAGAATCTTCAACATTTTTAATCGAACGTAGATTCGTATAATCTTAATCCATCAGTAACGCGGATGTTAAAGATTTGCTTACCCTCAAAAAGGATTACCGCCTTGCAAACAAACAAAAAAATGATTTCATTTTTTGTTACCGACTGGTTTCGGGTACGACTGAGCCGGTTTGGCATCTCTTTAACATCCCGCAACCCTTGGGTGTGGTGTTATACTGTTAATAGTAAGTGAATCAATGATAGATTTGGGATTGTTTTACACAATTTAGGTAAAGCTCGTTACCTGCTTTGAGACATTGCGCAAAGTGGTACAATGTCTTTCCTGAAACTCCAGCCGGAAAGTACTGGGTGAGGTAGGCGAGTGCACTCTGTGTAGAATGTAGAAAAATTAATTTCTGTTTTTTATCATTTACCAGCAGCGTCAGCACGCCCCCGAATATTTTTTTATGGCGATTTGACACCTTTCTCTCTACTCGACCCGCGGGGTATTTCGCATATGCTCGTAGTTAGGTTCTACATCGTAATTAATGATATAACTCACGATATTCAAAGGTTCTATCCCCGGACCGACCCCCAACTCGAAAAATGTGAGGCATAAAGATTGCATTGGCGAACGGTTGCCGCACATCAGTTGAACCAACATACCGGTGGTTTTCGACTGCGGAAAGAGATCGTATTTGCCTAGGCCGTCCATCAGTACTGTCTGCACGAAAGGAAAGAAATTAAAAAACGATAAGGCGTAATGAAAAAAAAGTAACAGCAGTGAAAAAGCATTACTAGAACAGAATTAATCGATAAAAGAAATCGTTGTTGAATTCATTTCATACATTTTTTTTAAACAATATTTTTAACTCACTTTGATCATAGTACTGAATTGGACAGACAGTTGATATAAAATATTTGATGGGTATTTCCAAAAAGCGGTAGGAGCGAGACTAACGACCAAATTCATTTTGTCGTTGTACTCGGGCCTCTGCGTCAATAATACGTAAGACATTGTCGTTCCCATCGAGTGTCCAATGTAGAATAATTTCTTCTGTCCTGAATGTTCGAGAGCGTAGGAGATCGCCTTCGAAACATCCATTATAGCAATGTCATGCCAGCTGTATTGAAGTACGATATTGAAATGTGAATATTGAAATGTTAATTGAATATTAAGGGGGCTTCCATTGATTTCAGATAGAAAAACGTAATTTTTTTTTCTTTCTCGGTTACAAGAGAAGGGATCGAATATTCCTCACGATTGATTGTTCGCAACGGTGTTCTGATCATGTGAAAATAATCCCAGATTCGAAAATAAAAAACTTGTCGAAGTTTAATTTTCAAAATATAAAAAATATAATAATGTTGGAAATATGAGACCCCTCCTAGATTTTTTTTAATTCGCACCTTTTTTTACGTGATTAGAACACAGTTACGAACAATCAATCGTGAGATATTTCGATAAAACTTTTTATTACCGAGATAAAAAATGAGCACTTTTTAAAAACTTGAAATGGATGGAACCGTTGTTTAAATGGATATAAGACACAGTATTGTGTCTGAGACGTCTTAGATATTTACACGTAGTACTGATTGAATATGGAATAATGAAAAATGTATTGTAATCGTTATCGAAGTTTCTAAACTACGTGACGAAAAAATCATCAGAAAATATCCAACTATGAATTTTCATACATTTCTGCATTTCGAATCTTCGCAATTCATGCACTACCGAATTACCAATAATTGCCCGATATGATTGTTACTGCTTCGTCACAAGATTGAAGCGGCAATTCATATTGCCACGGATAATTGCCAGAAATTGACGCGTTCCTGCATGACTCAATAATTTTTTTATATCACTACTATATTATTATTTTACTCTTGTTATTTTCATATTATTTATGACAATGAAATTTCTTTCGGCCGGAAACAATTATTCAACGATAAAATGATATTTCTAAAAATTATACCTAAAGTTCCAAAATTCTTTATTCGCGGTCGTTAAATTCGTGTGAGATCTGCAATAAGTGTTGCCACGTATGTTTCCCATCCAAACGTCATATCCGGCGTCGGCGAGCATGAATACTGCAATAAATTTACGTGAAATAACTTATGCGGGCTTCAAAACGAGAATATCTAACTCCCGTTACTGAACGACAAGTAAAATCATCGAATGTTTTTTTTTAATTACCGAGGTCAGTTTTGGGACCCATGAGTGCCCAAGAATCAGAAGATGCCATCATTCCATGCTGCAGGAAAACCATGCGTTTCCCTTTGGCCGGTGGTGACGTGGGACTGCCCGGCATCCTGAATATAACGATGTTGTAGCCATCGTCGCTTGTGAAATTGTGCTGTTCGGCTGGATATCCGTGTTGCTCAATGAGGCCCACCTATTATTGTAATGAACATTGCAATGCTTAATATTTGCAAATGTAAATATTATTAGTGCTCCATCGCATAAATATTTTATATACGTATCGATATATGAGGCATGCCCGTTCACATGTGAATAATCTTTGAACTGTCAGCCGGTGTTTGCATTGAAAATAGTATTAAACTTTGGAACTATTTTACATTCGGAACGAAAAGTATACTATGAGCGCACCGAGTATTAATATTTTTATCGTGTAATGTCGAATTATCTTTCAAATTTTTGCATCGCCACAGTCAAAAACGTATACTTTGTTGAATAACAGCTGATCATGAATTTGGCAACATTTAATTGGTTTCACATACGATTTTGCAAAGAAAGTTTCAAATAAAAGATTTTTTTTATGTTATATATTACATATCGTATATGATACACAATCTTTTTAACATGAGACATATTTGTATGTTATCTTGTTTAGTTGCGCGAACTTACAGTGTCAAGAACGGCTGCCGGATCGCCGTAAGCGTCTTCGATCCGCCTGACTCTGTGGATTTCAGGATTAGAAGGTGACACTAAGTCAAGAACTGATTTAATGGAAAATCTCCCTTCGACTTCACTCGTAATCAAGACAAATGAAAACACGATAAGTACAACAGCGTATTTCATTATTGTTGTTATCCCGTATCGAGGGCTTCACAAGACACTTCGTAGCCAGTATCGAAGGAAGTTTTTAAAAATGTTATCAATTTTTTTTAACAAGGAGTCTATCAACTGTTTAGAGAGCTCACTAAAAAAAAAAAAAAAAAATAGATTATCAAATTAACTACGATTATTGGGTATACGAAAGACGTTTTTCATAAAAACGCGCAGACTCTTCTGAATCACACGACAAAATGAACCGACATCGATGCCTCCGAAGGTATTCCTGGCGAGACGTCAGATATCTTTCGTTACGAAATTGCAAATTTCCCCTACCGAAGTTGCAAGTTCATTAAAACATCCTTTGGATCGAGCAATCCACTCCTCTTTTATCGGCTTTGAGGTAATTGCAGTTAACACTTTTATACGCGTCACCTAAACATTCTTAGCTCGACTTTATGATAATAAGTGCTGACTAGTATGAAGAACAAAAAGCAATTTCAGGCACGTGTGTAATACTGCCACATAACACTCGGACGCCAGCTAAAGATCGCATTTCTCGACGTTGTAGACTGTTCGAAGTATTCTGACAAAAAAATCTGGAACTGTTAATTTTTTACGAAGGCTGCCTCGGCGATGAAGCAAAAATAGTACATTCGATTTAATCGGCTTGGAATCCGTTATTAACAGCGGCATTGTTATGACCGTGCACTATCTTTATTGAAACGCATGAATAAACCGAACAATTAAATTATTTGTATTCGTTTGATATATATATTTTTTTTATTCTCAAAGATACATGTCGAGCATAGTTAACGATAAACTAACACTCATTAAGACTCATTCGTTTGCAAACACATAACATTGTTATGACAGAGATGAATTCACGTTTGGCCCGAGAGACCGAGTCGAATTTGGAAGACACAGACTAGAGGTTCTGCCCACACCCGGCCACACGGAAGGTCAGACCGCTCTGCCACTATCTAGTTTCAGTAGCAATGAACTCAGTCCATAATATAGATGTACACAGCCCCGAGTAGCCAAACATGAGACGTAGGTCCAGCGTTTGAAACCCATGGGTAATTGAATCACTAACTATAGAAATTATCGTTCTCTTTTTTTTTGTTCGACACCCCCCCGTGCATAAAGATGTATATAGTCTCGCGTAGCAAAATATGAGACGTAGAGCGTTTGAAACTTATGGGTAATTGAATTAGTAACTATTGATTAAACTATAGAAATAATCTTTGTTTGCTCCACACTAATTTTTCTTTAAGAACAGTTTCTTTCATCAAAAATCCAATAGGTATGCTTGAATATTTTACGCGTCACGGGACAATCGTCAAGCATGCAGTATAATGTAGATTAGACATTAATGTAGGTTATAGTAAAGCGCAAACTGCATGCCTGAAAGTCGGTTCTGACGCAGCCACGAATAAGCAGCGTGTCGCCGGTGAACGCGATGCCCTGTTCCTGGCAAACGTACGTCACACACCCTGTCCGAAAATGTTAACAGATTAATTATTACAAACAACCAAAAAGTTAAAGTTTATCGA
The DNA here is from genome assembly GCA_933228735.2 of Amblyteles armatorius. Lineage (NCBI taxonomy): Eukaryota > Metazoa > Arthropoda > Insecta > Hymenoptera > Ichneumonidae > Amblyteles > Amblyteles armatorius. Next base: position 9,087,654 of record OW121695.1, on the reverse strand, counting down.
TAACAGTACAAGTTATGATATCTCATATCACGAGATCGCTGATCCTTCGCTCGATGGAAGAATCGTGCGCACGCAGTTAGGTCCAACCGGCGCGCCAATCACGGCGCAGCATGCGCGCTCGCTGGCTCCTCGCGCGTGATTGGCTGCGCCGGTCGGAATGCTGCAGCTATAAAAGGAGGCTCTCAAACGGGCAGCGTTCATCTCACGTCGAACCAGCGTCGAAGTCGTATCTCGTGAAAAAATTGATTTCCTCCTGCTTCGTCCTGTCGCAAGGCGAACTGGTCAAGCATGCAGTCAGCGAAGGCACAAAATCCGTCACCAAGTACACGAGCTCGAAATAAACGTCGAGCTAACATTCAAACGGCCCTTTTCAGGGTCAACATATATATCTGGCGTAGGAACAACCATATGTTGCAAATTTATATAACGTAAACATGAACAACCTTGTCGCAAATCGTCGGACGTAAGACGTCTCTTATTTCGCTAACATCGGACGATCCTCTGACATGAATCTCCAAAGTTTTCTCGAAAGTCTCTAATAATCCAAAGAAGGAAGGAAGGATGAATTAATATTTCAAGGAAGGAGGGAAGGAAGGAAGGAAGGAAGGATGAATCGATCGAAAGCCTTACCAGTGTCCAAAACCGATTGCCCACGTCGCCAAATATTGGCCCTTTTTAGGGCCATTATATAACGTAGAAATATGTGAAATTGTCGCGGAGCATCCGACATAGGAACTGCTCTTGTTTCGCAAACGTCGGAGATGAAACTCTAAAGTTTTCTCGAGCGTCTCTAATAATCCAAAGAAGGAAGGAAGGATGAATTAATATTTCAAGGAAGGAAGGATGGATCGATCGAAAGCTTTACCAATGTCGAAAACCGATCGCCCACGTCGCCAAAAATTGGCCCTTTTTAGGGCCATTATATAACGTAGAAATGTGTGAAATTGTCGCGGAGCATCCGACATAGGAACTGCTCTTGTTTCGCAAACGTCGGACCATCGTCGGAGATGAAACTCTAAAGTTTTCTCGAGCGTCTCTAATAATCCAAAGAAGGAAGGAAGGATGAATTAATATTTCAAGGAAGGAAGGAAGGATGGATCGATCAAAATCTTTACTAGTGCCCAAACCGATCGCCCACGTCGCTAAATATTGGCCCTTTTTAGGGCCAAGTAATAACGTAGAAATGTGCAACCTTGTTGCTGTTGGCCCTTTTCAGGGCCAGCAATCTGTCTGACGTTGGAACAACCATTTTGCAAATTTATATAACGTTGAAATGTGCAACTTTGTCGCTAATCATCCGACGGAGGAACGTCTGATGTTGTATTTCGCAAACATCGGACCATCGGAGATGAATCGAAAGTTTTATCGAAAGCCTCCAATAATTTTTCAAATGAAGGAAGGACGGAATAAAGAATATTTCGAGGAGAGATAAATCTGTTCCAAGAAAGATTTAATAGTCATCTCGAAGACCAACGTCGACGAAAATTGGCTCTTTTCAGAGCCGACAAATCTTTCTAACGTACGAATATTCCTTGATTCTTTATTTATCTTCCCAACTATGTTTATCGTTGTTACAAAGTAATGTAAGGCAAAATATTACATGGAAAGATTTTTTCAATCTTAAGTAAGATATCTTGATATTCATTCGTTACGAATGATTGTGATACAATTTATGCGACAGCTATGTTTCGCGAAGTGAGTTCGTCTATAACCTGCAAATCCTCGGAACGGTTGAAAGTCTCTGATCTTTGAACTTTGGAAAAACAAAAGACAGCTCTAATGAATATTAATGCACGTTAGTTCTTCAAATATCGAGGGTCATTGCTCGTGCATTTTTAGTCAGTATCGAAGAAAGTTTTTTTTTTAACAATAAATATAACGTTCAGTTGTGTGAGCTGACTAAAAGAAATTCATCAACTTAACGGTGATTATTGAGGATACGAAAGACGTTTCTATTAATAAAGGAGCTCATACTAATGAAAACTTCACCACGAAGACTCTTCCGAATCACACGAGCAAATGAACCCACATCGATGCCTCCGGAATACGTTTCAGGCGAGACGTCAGATTTGTTCTATTATGAATTTTTTTTTCCCCTACCCAAGATTTAACTGTATAAAAACATCCTTCGGATTCAGAAACGGACTCCGTTTTTTCTCGGCATTGGGATGATTGCAGCCCACACTTTTGTACGCGTCACCTAAATACACTCTCCACTTCATGATGATAAGTTCTGACAAGAATGAAGACAAAAAAGTTATAAAAATAACACAGCTATAATTTTTGCCAAATTTGTATTTATTTTTCTACGCGAATGTATCATTGATATGTCTATAAAAAAAAATTCGTTGTCACGCAATAAGCTGAAGTACTCTTTTGTAAAGAAGTTCCTTGACATCGCGTGCCCATATGAAATCCATGTGATTGAATTTGCCAAAGGGCACAGCTTCGATTGTCTCCACATTACCCAAATATCTTGCAAGTTCGTACATCTCCTGAAATAAAAGAATTACATTTTTTTTAAATTAAAGAATTCGAATTGAAAAATAAAAATGAAACATCATTCTCATAATATAACATAGACGTTTATCGTATGTTTCATATTCATATCGGAAGCAAATACCGCGGCCGTCACGATCGCATCGTTTTTTCCGTATATCAATGCCACAGGCGCCGTGACTTTCCACAACGGATAAAACGGTGGCTCGAGCTGTCGATACCTTGCAAGATTTTTCTCCGTCATGAAGTCGTATCTCGAAAATTCACCTGTAGGCGAATAAATACGATTGGTATATTGTGTTTTTGTTTTATATTCCGATCGACGAGCACGGAAATTCTATCGTACATACTACCTGATCGCATGTTCTGATGAAAGTGGACAATCGTACGCAGCGAAGTGCCCGCCGGAAAATACGAGAATAGGTAGGGTAGGAGAGTCTGCGCACGAAATTCACATCGACGGCGATGGAAGAGACAAAAAAATACTTAAAGAAAGGGAAAAAAATACAATTTTTTTTATTTCTTTAAATGTTTCTCGTAAAGCTCACCGCATTCAATTGCTCCCGATCTTCACCGACGAATCCGAATATCATGTTCAAACATGCGGTATAAGAGACAGCGTCTTCGCTGCACCATTGATCAACTTGTCTTGCGAACAACGACGTTTGAGGCAAGATCTCACAAACTTCGTTGCGATTTAGGGTGTCCTAAAAACAACAAAAGTTTGATTTCACTATAAAAAAAAATATCGTATGAAATTAAACGAACTGGACGTTTTTATGCAAAAACTGGTATATTAAATGTAGCGTACAATTGCAATGAAAAGATAATGTTCAGTGTATTGAAAATATTGGGAATACTTTATTTTTAATAATGCACCTCAGCTTTACTATGAAAGCACTTTAATTTTAATAGTTCACTTTTATTTCAATGAAAAAGTATATTAATTTTTCATCACAACCGTACGTTAAATTTAAAATACCATTTCGCATAAAAACTTTCAGTTCGGTACATTAAATTTATAATTTTTTTACAGTGTTTATTTTTTTCATTATTATTATTTTTTTAAACAGATAACAATCCCTAAACCCCAAAGATTTTTTTGTATCATCATGTTCATTCGATTCGTTGTACCTCGATCGTCAAGCCAACTTGGCTGAAAAAAGTTTGCATCGGATTGAGTCGATGCCGCCACAGTGTGACCGGAGCCAGGCTGACGACCAATTTTATTTTTGCGTTGTACTCGGGCCTCAGCGACAGCATCACGTAAGCGATCGTCGCGCCCATCGAATGTCCAACGTAATGCAGGCATTTCCGGCTGGTATTGGCGAGAACGTAGTCAATCATAGCCGGAAGGTCCTCGGTGCCCATTTCGTGATAACTGATCGATCATTCGAAAATTCAATTGTCGTTGATGAAATATATATATATTTTTTTAAATCACACCAACTACACTGGACGTTGAAATTAGCATTGGAATCTTTCGGTACTAAATATTTTTTTGATTCCGACTTTAGGAAATTATTTTTTACTGCGTTCCCTCGCCCCCCTCGATTCTTGTGTACGGCGGCTGCGGTGGTGGCGGCGAGATCTTCTATTGGAATACATTATTCCAATAAAAAAGCGAGATATCATTGAAATACAAGTTTGCGATTTGTATTGCAATATTCCAAAAAATTCTAGAGAATAAGAAATAATTTTAAAAAACGTTGTCCAGGCTCTCAAAGAATTCCTAAATAGATTCCTAGACGTGTCGATCGTGTATCTCAATGTCCTGCATATCGCGATAATTATCATTGTCATCGTCACCTGAAGTCCCAAAACTTGGGATCCTTTCGCGATATAGCCTGGTGTCTTGTGCCGTAGGTGTTTCCTCTCACGTTGCCCATCCAAACGTCGTATCCGGCATCTGCGAGCATGAAAGCTGAGAGTAAAAATAAGGAAAAATGTTAAAAATAAAATAGTTATTTGAATAAAAAAAAATAGTTCAGATTGCCGGTTTAATGCAATTACAAAGATCATGGGCCGGTCCCCTCAGTACGAATGCGTCCGATGACCACAGTATTCCGTGCTGAAGAAACACGATTCCTCTGTCGTCGGCCCTCGGCGACAGCGGACTTCCGGCGATTCGAAATATTCGCAATTCGTATCCATCGTTCGTGACGACTCTGTGCTCCTCGGCGGGATAGCCGTGTCGCTCGACGAGACCTATCTGCGCATGTGCAAAGACACTCGGTAGATTTGTCGCACACTTTTCACGACTCCGCTTTCTCTACATCGCTAACGAACGAATAATAAACTCACGGTATCAAAGATCACGTGATCTCTGCCGGAAAAGTGCTTGACACTTCTTGGTCCTATGAAAATTTTTCGAAAATCACGCACGAAGGCACTGGTCGACGTTTTGCCGAAGGGAAGCGACAGGAGCGTCGATTGAATGAAAAACAAGAGACAGAACGGTGTAACGAGAACGCTCTTCATTATCGAAACTGTCGCTACTGGAATCTATCGTCTATTGACGGGTAGCAGGATAAAAATAATAATATAAGGAAATAGTAATAAAAAAAAGCACCTGTCGCGCTCCGCCGAACGCGGATATCACGTAATAGCGGCATTTTTATGTATTTGCATTGCCTATGTAACCGCGGTCCAAAGTCGCGAGTAACGGGTACGTTGAGTGCTCAGAAACAGAAGGGTGTAACTCGTATGCTTTAACAGGCGGGGTACGCCCTCTTGTCTTTTAGCAGTCGGTACGTGCATGTATCTGTATATCATCGGCTTGATTCAATAATGGCGTATGACGCATTGAAATCCTATACTTATACGCCCTTCTGGCATGAGACCATCGATACAATATGCGTATATATTTGAAATTCGTTCCTTTTCGGCAATTAAAAAAAAATTCATAACAAATTTGAAAAATTTGTATCTGAATTTTTTTAATATTTTTTTTTAAGTCACAATAAACATGAAATGTTCTCATTGATGCGAAAATTCTGAGAAAATTTATATATACTCTGAAAACTTAACGACTCATTTAACATGAAATAAAAAAGTTTCCCGATTATTGGTTGAATAATTTTGTTTGTCGATTTGTTAATTTTTTGACGCACTAACAACCGCGAGCGAATCGCGACATGTATGAATGAGGCTAACAAAAACTGATGAAACACAATGCAACATTGAATGCGAGTAGTGGCATCGTGAATTTTGATTTCTCAACACCTTCGGTGATTGACCGAACGGTTTGTGCGCGTCCGTAATGTAAAATGTATCGTTGTGAGGGTTTTAAGTACTTGGCATTGAGACGCTGCCACCTGTCTTCATACAAGGCATACGTCCAATGTTTACAATTTCCTGTTTGCCATTTACACGTGCACACGTGAGCAAACATGTCTGCCAAAGATGAATAGTATCTAAACATTTATCGAGCCACGCTCGACTATAAAAAGAACGGACAGCGAATCAAAGGATTCAAACTGTCTATTAACGAACTCGCATCGCGTCTCCGATAGCGATATCGCATATATCGCAAAATTTACTTATTACCTTCGGATCTTAAAAAAGACTGTAGTAGTTCATACGATCATCGGCGCGACTGTCTTTTTAAAACCATCATTTGTTGAGTCTCGCCCGAAATACCGTGGATTACTTGAGTACGTTCGGAACAATATCATCGCTTGATTCTACGTCGTGTACGTAACGAAGCGCGGAATAACGAAAAATTAATAATTGTTGTTAATTATCTTCTCTCCGGGGCGTCGGATTGCTGGGACATTGTATTGTCTGCGAGAATTCCGGTCATCCGACCGATCTATAGATCTTAGATCTCATGCGATCTAAGATCCGATAATTCTGGAGAGCACTGTTCCGACGGGTGTATATTCGATTGGTTGAGTTCGCACACTAAAAGTGTAATCATGTTCCCGTTCGAAACGATTTGTACCATCGGCTTCGTTACTCTGTTCGCTGCATCAATTGCGGAATCTATTAAGGTAAAGCAATGCAATATTCGTTTGACGCGCATCTTAATCATCTATTTTATTATATTAAAAATGAAATTATACATTTTTCGCTCGCAGATCCACGAGCAGATGACTGACGGAGAGATAGCCAAATTTTTTCACACAAGTCGCGATAAAGGTAACGATTTTACGAAAGCTTGCAACTGTTAATTACCACTTTCCAAACGAGTTTTTAGACTTCGAACAGTTACAACGGTAATAAAATGTTTTTTGAAAATATTCATATGTGTTTCTTGAAGCGACACTTCATTGATGTTGAAGAAAAATAATGATTATCGAGATTCTTATCGTTCTTATGAATGAAAAAAGGCAGAACCATTATCTTGCGCCGAAAAGTTTGTCCAACTGGTGTTAATCAATGCCTTTTGTTCGATCAATTTATTTCAGTACCCGAATACGATGTTGTAACAGTTAGGCACAATCTGTACAAGCGATCGAGTTCACATTTGCAAGTAGAATTCAACGCTTTCGGCAAGAAGTTTGACGCTCATCTGGAACCATCGGATGGCGTCTTGGCCGGGCAAAATACGCCGGTGTGGCTCGCATCTACGAAACCAGATGGATCAGTCGAATACAGAAGGATGCGCAAAGATGTAAATTTGTACTCAGCAATATTTCGTAGCGTAAATCATGTATAAAAGAATGTCGTCGTTATATTATTTTTAATTGCCCGATAATTTTACGATTTATTACCAGATTGTGAGAATCGCAGTCGGATCTTTCATCAGCCTATCAGGTCGTTCTTCAGTCGTAGCGATGAGAGCGGACGACGGAAACGTGTCTTTCGTGAGTTTGCGACGCTGTTGTCATCGTAAATATAATGAAATGGCGGACAAGAATGAAAGAACGATCGGTTCAATGGTCGGTAAATTTTTCAGAAAGGGACAATCGATGACCTGACAGTCATACCTTTGCCCGAACGCTTTCGGGAAGCGGCTCGGGCCAAACGCGAGACTCAATCTCCCAAAACGGGTCGAACTCTGTTAGGGACTCACCATCACGTGATTATAAAATCATCATCATCGAGCCACGAAAATGAAAAGTTAACGCGTATGCAAAATCATTCAAACAATATATAGATATCGTCAGAAACGGGGAAACCATAGTTTTTTTTTCATTTTCCAGATATGGAAAGACAGATTCGTGAGACACTATTCTTTAACGAGACCAATCACTCGAAATCGAAGCGCTCGCCGAGGGATATTGTTTATCCATCAATCTTGGTCACTACGGACTTCGAGCCGTCGAACACGACGTAAGTAAAGCTTTCCTGTCTCGATTAGAATATATGTGAATTCGTGATAAAAAAATACGTTCAACGCGAAGGTTGTACATTAAGGTACAAGGAATACATAAATACAGTAAATGCATATTGTTATTATTATTATTATTCAAACCAGAGGGAACGAGCCTCTTTTTTCATTCGGCAGTTGATGTGTGTCTTGTTAACATAAGAATCACTATGGATCGATCTCCGCAGACAAAACGATTCCACCTACTACGATGAGATCGTCTATCAATTGGCATTTTGGAATGCCGTGGATTTGCTGTTTAGAAAGGTCGACAATCCCAAAATAAGACTTCGCATAGTTGGGATAATAATTGGGCTCGTGAGTAGAGACTGCATGCGATTGAAACCACAAAAGCTCGAATTAATTTTCGTTAAATGTTCATTTTATCGTACGCAGGACCGGAGAGCAACCCCGTACGTGAATAGATACAGGAAAGACAAGTGGATCGATATACCCCAAGACTTTCCAGCTATGGACAAGTATTGGTCCGCCATGGCTGGGCGTTCAGATTTTCCGGTGGAATCATATCACATTATCGTGACCATGACAGAGTATACCGAACAATCGTTTTTTCGAAGTAAGGTAAAAGTACCGGTGATCGCATACCTAACGGAGCAGACGGAAAAATCGTACTTGCTTCTACCTTGTAGGCACGCTTCGCCCGGCCACGAGGACGTGTTCGGTCACTGGGACGTTTACCTTACTTTAACTACACCATTCGTTAATTTCTGGACCTATTCGCTCTTGGCCAACTAGATCCAGGTTTGAATGAATGGCGTCCCTCGCGGCTCAACCAACCGTAAAACTTTGGGTTGGATTTCGGGTGTTTTCTGACAATATACTCCAACCCAACCAGTCGATTGGCGCGCCAAACCATCTCTGATTCCAATCTTTTAGCCGTTTGTTTTTCGTTGCTACTTCAAAACCAATCGTAATAGCAACCGTTGTATGTCGTTGGATGGAAAGTTGGTTTATAGCTGGTCTTTCCCAAAACACCACAATTTCTGACTCTGCGTCGAGAGCATCGTCAGCTCTTGACTCAGGGTTAAAAATCAGGTGGTTTTAGGAAAATCCAACAACAACTTTCTATCCAACCCATACAACGCTTGGTATTGCCGTTGGTTTTTTAATATCACCGAAAAATCAATCTCACGAAGGTGGTAATAAGAGTCGGTTTGCTGCACGAATCGACCATTTTGTTTTCCGCTTGGTCGGAACTCGGGGGATGCACGAGCGTTAATTTGCAAGGAACTCGGCCCTAATATATATTTTTTTCTGTCGCAGTAATAATATGATGTATACAGCGAGTGCTGGATCCAACAAGAAGATCCTGGGTAAGAGTGGCAATAGCGATTTATCAATTTTTCAAATGGATATTAAAGTTGAATGTATTGTTTCGCGAAGGATTGGCGTTCACGGGATTGTGCAGCTGGTGGCGGAAACAATTTTTTGTAACCGCAATAATCAGAGACACAGGTGGCTTCAGCGGTGTCATCACGGCCGCGCACGAAGTTGGCCACACGTGAGTGTAGCACGAGATGTATTTGACCGCATCCTGGGCAATGAAAATTGTATCGAAATACTTTTTCGTTTCAGATTGGGTCTCGGCCATGATGATAAAAAGAACGGCGACGAATGCGATGAATCGCATAATTACATTATGAGTCCCGGAAGATTACCAGGACCAAACAACATAAAATGGTCGCCTTGTAGCTTGCGGAGGTTTTCGAATTCCTTGAGGTAAGGCATTAACGCGTATCGTTGGTCCATCGCCGGAAGGACGTCGTTACGAGTCTCTTGTGTCACATTTTAGACACACTGAAATGAAGTGCCTTGACGAACCTGCGGAATTTCACCCCCCGGGTACTCCGGTGCGAAGATTATTACCCGGAGACATCGCGGATACTAACAAGCAGTGCCAGAGTCGTGGCTTCGATTGGGCATGCGACGTGAGTTTGATACGGTTGTCTTTTAGGGTTTCTGTTTTTTCTATAGTTCAATGGATTGTTGTGAATAACAGACGGCTCCTGAAATGTGCGCGAACATGCGATGCTACTACCTAAGTTGGGAGGCATTTTTTAATGGATGGTGGTTCTGCCGGGACGCTGGCCCCGCTGCTGAGGGTACAACGTGCGCCCCTGGTCATGTATGCACACCTACAATTCTGTATCCAATCGCATCGTCTTGATGACTCATTTAATCATTTCTTGCAGATATGTTTGGACGGCGCCTGCCAGTGTATAACTGAAGAATGTACTCTCAATAAAGCATAAATAAATAGTGCCATTGTACAATTCGATCAAATCGGTCAGCTGGTCGTTTCTGAGAAAAAGTGTATTCAAAATTTTTAGTCTGTCTCTCTCGCACTCATACGTGTTTAGTCTTCCCTGAAAGTTGTGTAGTGTCGACTTTTTCGATGTTCATTTTATATTACTATCGCCTCTTCTCCCTGGGACAGTTTATTTAAAAAAAAGCTTCCTCCAATCATTTTCAAACAAAATTTGTCTACAGTGTATTTATCCCGAGTCCGATGGCGCTTTCCGAACGGAATCCGTTTCAGTTTATCGTTACAGACTGAGGACGGGGGTGCAGAATGTTTATTGCAACGAGTGAATAAACCCCACGGTTGAATAATTTGTTTTTGTGTCAATTCGCTATTTTTATTCTCGAAGATACATGTCGACCATAGCTAGCGATATGCCGACACTTATTAAGACCAATCTGTTTGCAAATACATAATATTGTTATAACAGAGATGAATTCACGTTTGGTCCGTCGGAGCTCAGTGAAGTTCAATCCATCGTGTACAATGCAAAGAGCTCAAGTATCCTGTTGTACACGAGGTCTTTGGCAAACCTCGATACAATGAAATCCAGATGGTTGAAGACAGGAGTGGGCACTGCCTCGCACGTGGCGATGTTTGGAAATAGTTTCGACAACGCGATGATATTCTGCGGTACAATTGTTTTTTTTTTTGTTAGTAAAAATCAATTAGTCTATAAATTATCATAAGCTCGTAATAATGATTTTTAGGAATTAGATAACTCGTCGTTTCACTTACCGGTGGAAGCGCGAGCGCATCGGTATTTCCGTATATCAATGCGACTGGTGCTGAAATCATCGACAAGTTGTAGAGCGGCGGAATCTCAGTTCCGTACACGCTCAGGTTCTCCTCACGCCCAAAATCGTATTTTCGCAGATTACCTATCGTGAGATGTTTCGATTAAAGCCAAGTGAGATACCGCGGTCAGTAGCGAAAACTGCAATGGACATTTTTGCAGAGTTCCGACTGATTGAAGATAAAAATTAATTCGTGTCGGATTGTCGATTGTCGATTGTGCTTTTGTCCTGATACGAACGGCGCCATTGAAAGTAAAGATTTAGGATTATTTTACACAATTTGGGTGAAGCTCGTTACCTGATTTGAGACATTGCGCATAGTGGTACAATGTCTTTCCTGAAGTTCCAGCCGGTACGTACGAGGTGAGGTAAGGGAGTGCATTCTGTACAGAATGTAGAAAAACTAATTTCCATTTCTATCATTTGCCAGTAGCGTCAGCACGCCCCGAAATATTTTTTTTTGCCGATATGACGGCTGTCTCTCTACCCGACCCGCGCCCAGTCGGTAACAAAAGTGTAATGAACTTTATTTCACTCGGTGGGAAAACGGCGGTTTTTGCGCAAGCTTCGCGTGCGAAAACCCCCATTTGCAAATCTTGTAAAATAAAATTATGTTCGATACTCGTGCGAAAAACGTTTTCGTCGCTGGTACCGATCGGGACGCTCTTCGTTACGTCCTATATCGTAATTAATTACATAACTCACCATGTCCAACGGTTCCATCGACTGACCGACCCCCAACTCGAGAAATGTGAGGCATAAAGATTGCATTGGCGAATGCTTGCCGCATAACATTTGAACCAACAAACCGGTGGTTTTCGACTGCGGAAAGAGATCGTATTTGCCTAGGCCGTCCATCAGTACTGTCTGCACAAAAGAAAAGGAATTACAAAACGTTGTTAAACCGTTTAATACATTTTTTTAAAATAATATTTTTAACTCACTTTGATCATGGAACTGAATTGAATAGTAAGTTGATAAAGAACATTTGATGGGTGCTTCCAATAAGCAGAAGGAGCAAGACTAATGACCAAACGCATTTTCTCGTTGTACTCGGGCTTCTGCGACAATAATACGTAAGACATTGTCGTCCCCATCGAGTGCCCAATATAGAATAATTTCTTCTGTCCTGTATGTTCGAGAGTGTAAGAGATCGCCTTCGAAACATCCATTAGAGCCATGTCGTGCCAGCTGTATTAAAGCACAATATTGAAATGATAGAATATTAAGGGGGGTTCCATTGATTTCAAACAGAACAAACGCGATCAATTTTTTTTGTCGGTAACAAGAGATGCACTCGAACATTCCTCACGATTGATTGTTCGTAATGGTGTTCTGATCATGTGAAAATAATCTCAGATTCGAAAATAAAAAACTTGTCGAAGTTCAATTTTCAAAATATAAAAAACATAATAGTGTTGGAAATATGAGACCCCTGCTACATTTTTTTTAAATTCGCGCCTGGGTTTTTTTCACGTGATCAGAACACAGTCACGAACAATCAGTCGTGAGATATTTCCATAAAAACTTTTCGTTACCGAGATAAAAAATGAGCACTTTTTAAAAACTTGGAACGGATGGAACCGTTGTTAAAATGGATATGAGACACGATATTGTGTCTAAGACGTCTTAGATATTCACACGTACATGTACTGACTGAATATGCAATTATAAAAAATACATTGTAATCGTTGTCGAAGTTTCCAAACTTCGCGACGATTCATCCGAAAATATCCACCTACACATTTTCATAGATTCCTGCATTTGCGGAATACAATCGTGTGACGAATCTTCGCAATTCATGCACTACCGAATTACCCATAATCGCCCGATATAATTATTACTGCTTCGTCACAAGATTGAAGCGGCAATTTATTTTGCCACGGATAATTCTCAGAAACTGACGCGTTCCTTCATGATTTTAACGTTGTTATTTTCATATTGTTAATGACAATGAAATTTCTCTCAGCCGGAAACAATTATTTAACGATAAAACGATATTTCTAAAAATTATACCTGAAGTTCCAAAATTCTTTATTCGCGGTCGTTAAATTCGTGTGAGATCTGCAATAAGTGTTGCCACGAACGTTTCCCATCCAAACGTCATATCCGGCGTCGGCGAGCGTGAATACTGCGACAAATTTACGAGAAATAACTTGTGCGGGCTTCAAAACGAGAATGTCTAACTCCCGTTACAGAACGACAAGTAAAATCATCGAATGTTTTTTTTTAAATTACCGAGGTCAGTTTTGGGACCCATGAGTGCCCAAGAATCAGAGGATGCCAGCATTCCATGCTGCAGAAAAACTACGCGTTTCCCTTTGGCCGGTGGTGACGTGGGACTGCCAGTCATCCTGAACATAACGATGTTGTAGCCATCGTCGCTTGTGAAATTGTGCTGTTCGGCTGGATATCCGTGTTGCTCAACAAGGCCCGCCTAACATTGTAATGAATATTAGTGCTTAATCGCATAAAGATTTGATCTACGTATCGATATATGAGGCATGCCCGTTCACATGTGAATAATCTTTGAACTGTGAGCCGGTGTTTGCATTGAAAATAGTATTAAGCATTGGAACTATTTTACATTCGGAACGAAAAGTATACCATGAGCGCACCGAGTATTAATATTTTTATCGTGTAATGTCGAATTATCTTTCAAATTTTTGCATCGCCACAGACAAAAACGTATATTTTGTTGAATAACAGCTGATCATGAATTTGGCAACATGTAATTGGTTTTACATACGTTTTTGCAAAGAACGTTTCAAATTAAAGATTTTTTAATTTTATATATTACATATCTTATATGATATATAATATTTTTAATACGAGACATATTTGTATATTATCTTGCTTAGTTGAGCGGCCTTACGGTGTCAAGAACGGCTGATGTATCGCCGTAAGCGTCTTCGATTCGCCTGACTCTGAAGACTTGAGGATCAGGAGGTGACACTAAGTCAATAATTGATTTAAGGGAAAATCCCCCTTCGACATCACTCGTAATCAAACCAAATGAAAACACGACAAGTACAGCAGCGAATTTCATTATTGTCGTTATCCCGTATCGAAGGTTTCACAAAACACTTCGTAGCCAATATCGAAGGAAGTTTTAAAAAATGTAATCAACTTTTTAAAAAGGAATCTAACAACTGTTTGAAGAGCTCCCTAAAATTTTTTTAAACAGACAATCGAGTTACCTACGATTATTGAATATACGAAAGGTGTTTTTCATAAAAACGCGGAGACTCTTCCGGATCACACGACGAAATGAACCGACGTCGATGCTTCGGAAGGTATTCCTCGCGAGACGTCAGATATCTTTCGTTATGAAATTGCAAATTTCCCCTACCGAAGTTGCATCTTCGCATCAAAACATCATTTGGATCGAGCGATCCACTCCTTTTTTTGTCGGCTTTGAGATAATTGCAGTTAGGTACACAAGTCACCTAAACATTCCTAGCTCGACTTTGTGATAATAAGTCCTAACTAGTATGAAGAACGAAGAGCAATTTCAGGCACGTGTATACTGCTGCCACATAACGCACGGACGCCAGCTAAAGATCACATTTCCCGACGTTGTAGACTGTTCCAAGTACTCTGACACAAAAATCTGGAAACTTTAATTTTTTACGAACGTTTCCTCGGCGAAAAAGCAAGAACAGTACATTCGATTAAATCGGCTTTGAATCCGTTATTAACAGCGGCATTGTTATAACCGTGCCCCATCTTTATTACAACGCATGAATAAACCGAACAATTGAATTATTTGTATTTGTTTGATATATATATTTTTATTCTCAAAGATACATGTCGACCATAATCAACGATAAGCTAACACTTATTAAGACTCATCAGTTTGCAAATATATAATATTATTATTACAGAGAGGAATTCACGTTTGTTCCATCGAAATTCATCCCGTAACAATTCGTCGTATGGACCGACGTGCGTTGCCTGAATACCCACGTTGTCGAAGCTTCCCGGCACAAGTGTCGCTGTCATCGTCGAGCAAAAAACCTGTAAACAATACAAACACAATATAAATGATGTATAAAACATTCCGTTCATTACCTTCATTGAATAGCAGCAACCCATTCGTTCTTTGAATCCCTTGGGTCATCACATCGAAAAAAAACTACAGTAACTATAATAACCAAGAGATTCTCGGCCTTAACCTGTTACACGAGACACATCGAGGATCTATACTTATTTAAATACATTTTACAGTTAGAAACAAAAAACATCGTTCGTTTTCGAGGAGAAAAAAAAAACTTGACTATCAGCAGATCCTAGCAACGGTAAAAAAAAATCATTGCCATTTTGCGCGTTCTAAATGATTCATCGTTAGCGTACAATTTTCACGAAGGAGCGTATCTCCGAGTCGTCGCGATGCGTCATAACTGTGACCATCAGATGGCACACGACTGGCAGCGACCCGAAACTTCGTCGCGGTCGACGTCGTACTTAACAATTTCCATACGATTCCCCGACACATTGTAGCTCCGGGGCGATACAGTCTCAGTACCGAGTCTCGTCGTTCAGTCCTCGCTTTGTCGGTAGTGTGCGTCTCTTTACCTCCCCCCCCCCCCCTGCTTTTGTGCACGCTATAAGCGACAGCGAACAAAAAAGAAAAGCCCTATAGTGTTCACTATTTATTTCGGCGTTAATCGACGGCCGTACACGAAGCCGACGAGTGTCGAGTGTTAAACATGTAAACGCGTCGTCGAGGGTCTCCACGACTACAGTACGAATATGCTCACACGCATCGCTTGTAAATAGCACATGGGCGTCAAGAGATATTCTCAGGCCCCTGTCGAACGAACAATACCTCGCACAAACTGCTACATGGAAAAACAATAGTCGCGACCTTCGAAGTGTTGAACCTCGACGTCTCGCCACGGTACGTAGCGCGAACGTGAAATATGGGTGTGATCGAAGGTCTCTAGCGCCAGGGGTGCAAATTTCGGTGTATTAAAAAAAAAAGAAACTTAAGAAAAAAAATATTTGCGAGTTAACACGCCCGTTGCGTACGAGAAAGCCGCAAGGATGAGTCTCAGCATATCGAAGTTCTTCTCGAAGAGGAGCAAAACGTCGTCGGACAGCGTCGGCGAGATTGGCTTGCCGACGAACGTTTCTCACCAGTTCCATGTGAGCAAGAACGAGGAGACCGGCCAGTTGGAGGGTCTGCCGGATCCTTGGATTCGTCTGCTCAACACGCAGATAACAAAATCCGAGCAGGACTCTCATCCGCGCGCGGCTCTCCAGGCGATCAAATATTACAACTACTCGATAAAGAGAAAGCCGCAGGAGGACGTTTTCAAGCCGTTCGTGACGCAGGACCTCATAGAGGAGGAGTCGCAGGAGATTGACGAGATACTGGCGAAGAAGAAGTGCCGGTCGAGGGACAGCGACGGTTCGACTTCGGCCAGCTCCACGGACAGTCAGATCCATAGGCTTCCGGAGCTTCCGCCAAAAATCGGAAAACCGCCGAAACCCGCGCCACGGAAATTCGTCGAGAGAATAGAGAAAACGCTGACGGAGATTCTGGAGGATTTGAACTCGTGCCAGATCGACGAGGAGCGAGCGCCGCAGGAGGAGACCGGAGAGAATCGCGACGAGAGTCCGGTGCTACGGAGAAAGACGGAGTCGGTCGTCGACAAGCTCAGCGACGAGGAGGTCTTCGAGGAACTCAGACGAATATGCCACGGCGGAGATCCGAACAGGAGGTTCGAGAGGACGAAGGAGGTCGGCGCCGGCGCTTCGGGCACCGTCTTCATAGCCACCGACTTGACCGACGACCGGAAGGTCGCCGTTAAGGACATAGACATGTCCAAGCAGCCTAAGAAAGAATTGATTCTTACGGAGATAAAAGTTCTCAAGGAGTTTCGTCATCCTAATCTCGTTAATTTTTTGGACGCTTATCTGGTCGACGAGCATCTCTGGGTGATAATGGAATTGTTGCAGGGAGGTCCGCTTACGGACGTAGTCACCGAGACGGTCATGAAGGAGGCGCAGATCGCTGCCGTTTGCCGGGAGGTATTGAAAGCCGTCAGTTTTCTTCACACCAAGGGAATTATTCACAGGGACATTAAATCGGACAACGTTCTGCTCGGCATGAACGGCGCAGTTAAGGTCACTGACTTTGGATTTTGCGCTAACATCGACGGCGACGAGAAACGCCAGACCATGGTCGGGACGCCGTACTGGATGGCGCCGGAAGTCGTCACGAGAAAGCGTTACGGGAAGAAGGTCGACATATGGTCGCTTGGAATAATGGCGATAGAGATGATCGAGGGCGAACCGCCTTATCTCAAAGAGACACCGCTCAGGGCTTTGTACCTGATCGCAGCCATCGGCAAACCCTCCATACCGAGATGGGAGAGTCTTAGTTCGAATTTTCAAAACTTTCTTGAACGATGCCTGGCCGTCGAGGTCGACGAGAGGGCGACCGCCGAGGAACTACTGGCGCATCCCTTTCTGCAGAATTGCGCCGAATTGACAACTCTCACACCGCTCATAAGGGCCGCACAGAAAATCTTGCACAAAGTTTTTTAGACGATATCGTTTTTTTTTTTAACGAATCAACTTCGATGATAAATGTGTTATTGGGTCTCGGTGTCTGGCGGTCCTCGAAGAGTCCTTCCGAGGTTCTTGAAGAGTCCTCGAAAGGTCCTCAAAGAGTCCTTGAAAAGTCCTTAAAGAGTACTTGAAAAGTCCTTAAAGAGCTCTTGAAAAGTCGTTGAAAAGCTCTTGAAAAGTCCTTAAAGAGCCCTTGAATTTTGCTTGTCCTTGAAATATCTTTGAATTTCATTTTAAACTGATGCCAGACACTATTTGGATGTATACATTTTTTATCATGTGGTATTTTTGCTCGGGTTGCTACGCGAGGCAGTTCGATGAACTTTCGCACTGTGGTGCAGGATTGTTTCTCTTTGTCCTCGTCGACGATCGTCCGGGTAACATTTTGTTGTCGGTAATGCAGCAACAGTATGTCAAAGAAATTCGCATTCGATATAAAATCTAGTGGATGATTCTGTGTCCGTACTTTCGGGTGTATTTTCAAAGTCATAGTTTGACAATGAAATCGGTTATTGTTATACTACATTTCCAGTTTTGGTAATTAGCCAATTAATTCCAGTTGTGGTAACAAAACCAAGACCGGTGTTGAAAAAACTCGTCATCACGTGACCGCAAAAAGATTTAAAAAAATAATAATAAAAAAATCTTTTTATCCATAGTTATTTTGTTGTCAAATATTTGGGTGCAAATGCGGACGCAGATTTACCTACGATAATTACGAAATTGTGTTTGTCGAAGTTTCTGCGAGTTTAGCTATCTGGGCGTAATTCTTGGAAGGACAGAGAACAGTTATTTTGTCGTCGTAAAGGTGATTTTTACTGTTAATATACGAGAAAACGAATTTATAACGAACTCTGTAATCGGCAATCGTTTTACATGTCGATTGCGTAAAGAAACTGTTCGAGAGGCATTATTGAAGTGAAGACGATTTTAACACAAGTGCCAAATTGAGTATAATAAGGAGAGTCGTAAATGTGAAAAGCATCTGTCGAGATCGAAAATTATTGTTTTTTTTTTTACTTGATTAATTTTGTGAAAAAATTAGGATTACGAAACTGCGAGAGAACAATTTTTCAGACTCGAAGGGTCTGTTAGTCTAGTTAACGATCACACGGCACGACCGATTTACCGAAAAAATTATCTACAATGTCTGGGGAATATAGACAGAGTAGTGCGACGGGACTCTCGCGTCATCACAGGATAATTTATTGAATATAAATCGAGTAATTTTTTACTCGAAAGAATCGATAAGAAAATTAAAAAATGAAACCCACATTGAGATTGAAGTGTTCACGTTAGCGTACGAACCAGACGTATTAACGACGGAGTATTATCGTAAAGCGAAGGACCAAACGCGAATGCGCGATTTTTTTTAATTGTAAATTTAAAAAAAATGAAGATCGATAGTTTTGTACGAAAAAAACTTTACAGATTTTTTGAATCCACGAATTTTTTCATCCGTTTCAAAACAATCGTTTTGTGCCTATGAGCGTAATAATTGCTCAACCAAATACATATTCGTATATGATAATTATAATTAAAATATAAAATGTATATAAATTATTTAGTGTATTTAAACAAAATTTGTATTGAAATAATATGAAAATTTTACTGAACAAACAATATTCGTCTTTTGTATGTTACACGTATCGATTTCCATTTGTACGCTCATCACCTCCCACCGATACCTTATTCGTATTTCACTGTGACGTCGAAATGACGTGCTGTGGTTTCAGTCGAGAGAGAGCAGCGAGTGTCCGTAAGCCCACCTTTGGTCAACTTCGCGAATCTTGTTGACACAGATAAAGGTATGTATCTACATATATCCATAAATATATCTAGCCTTTGCAATTTTTCATTTCTCATTGAGGAAGCTGTATTTTCATAAAATTAAAAATAAGATAGTCTAAAACATTGAGAAATGCAGTTCTCAGCTAGCGTCCGGATGTGTGTTCAAACAGCAAATAGATGCTCGTTGCTGAAACTTCTACGAATGAAGGTGCAAATTTATCTCGCACAGTGCTTCTTAACATTTTTTAAAGTCATTCACATAGTCTCCTCTATGAGAAATTCAAAATTGGTTATGAACTTTTTATTTATAAATTTTTTCAAATTTATATTTCAATATATTTAAATAATATTCATCTTTCACAAGTACATCGTGCGCTCCATTCCATTATGGGAGTTCTTTTCCTCTCTTTGAATTAAGTCGACTGTAGAGCCTCTATAATCATATATAATAATACATAAAAGTGAAGCATTCACACAAACATATACAGTCTACGAAGGTAAGGTACACGATTAAAAAAAAAGAAAGTATGAACCTTAATTAATTTGATTACAAAGGCAAATGCAGTTTGTATGAAAATTAACGTTCAATTAATTTAACGATTTGTAAAATTTTCGAGGGAGTCGCAAAAGCATCGTTGACATTAGACGCTGATAAAGCAAGTGCGCGAGCGGATATACGCGAATTCGGAATGTTACTATCTAAATCTCCGGTTGTACTCGAGTCTCTGATATCGCTTCTGCGAGCTCTTATCGCCGTCGCTTTCGTGTTTGCCGATCGATAATAGTTGTGTAAAATGTTGTACTCGTACTCGCTTAACTATTATTCTTATTATTATGATTATTTTTTATCCAACTGCATGCCTGAAAGTCGGTTCTGCCGCAGCCACGAATAAGCAGCGTGTCGCCGGTGAACGCGATGCCCTGTTCCTGGCAAACGTACGTCACATACCCTGTCCGAAAATGTTAACAGATCAATTATTACAAATAACTAAAATGAAAGTTTATCGATAACAGTACAAGTTATGATATCTCATATCACGAGACCGCTGATCCTTCGCTCGATGGAAGAATCGTGCGCACGCAGTTAGGCCCAACCGCCGCGCCAATCACGGCGCAGCATGCGCGCTCGCTGGCTCCTCGCGCGTGATTGGCTGCGCCGGTCGGGATGCTGCAGCTATAAAAGGAGACTCTCAAACGGGCAGCGTTCATCTCACGTCGAACCAGCGTCGAAGTCGGATCCCGTGAAAAAATTGATTTCCTCCTGCTTCGTCCTGTCGCAAGGCGAAGTGGCCAAGCATGCAGTCAGCGAAGGCACAAAATCCGTCACCAAGTACACGAGCTCGAAATAAACGTCGAGCTAACATTCAAACGGCCCTTTTCAGGGCCAACATATATATCTGGCGTAGGAACAACCATATGTTGCAAATTTATATAACGTAGACATGAACAACCTTGTCGCAAATCGTCGGACGTAAGACGTCTCTTATTTCGCTAACATCGGACGATCCTCTGACATGAATCTCCAAAGTTTTCTCGAAAGTCTGTAATAATCCAAATAAGGAAGGAAGGAAGGAAGGATGAATTAATATTTCAAGGAAGGAGGGAAGGAAGGAAGGAAGGAAGGATGAATCGATCGAAAGCCTTACCAGTGTCCAAAACCGATCGCCCACGTCGCCAAATATTGGCCCTTTTTAGGGCCATTATATAACGTAGAAATGTGTGAAATTGTCGCGGAGCATCCGACGTAGGAACTGCTCTTGTTTCGCAAACGTCGGTCCATCGTCGGAGATGAAACTCTAAAGTTTTCTCGAGCGTCTCTAATCATTCAAAGAAGGAAGGAAGGATGAATTAACATTTCAAGGAAGGAAGGAAGGATGGATCAATCGAAAGCTTTACCAGTGTCCAAAACCGATCGCCCACGTCGTCAAATATTGGCCCTTTTTAGGGCCATTACATAACGTAGAAATGTGCGAAATTGTCGCGGAGCATCCGACGTAGGAACTGCTCTTGTTTCGCAAACGTCGGTCCATCGTCGGATATGAATCTCTAAAGATTTCTCGAAAGTCTAATAATTCAAAGAAGGAAGGAAGGAAGGATGAAGTAACATTTCAAGGAAGGAAGGAAGGAAGGAAGGATGGTTCGATCGAAATCCTTACTAGTGTCCAAAACCGATCGCCCACGTCGCTAAATATTGGCCCTTTTTAGGGCCAAGTAATAACGTAGAAATGTGCAACCCTGTCGCTGTTGGCCCTTTTCAGGGCCAGCAATCTGTCTAACGTTGGAACAACCATTTTGCAAATTTGTATAACGTTGAAATGTGCTGACGCTGTACCTTGTCGCTGGTCATCCGACGTAGGAACGTCGGATGTTGTATTCCGCAAACATCGGACCATCTGAGATAAATCTAAAGTTTTCTCGAAAGCCTCCAATAATTATTCAAAGGAAGGAAAAACGGAATAAAGAATATTTCGAGGAGAGATAAATTTGTTCCAAGAAAGATTTACTAGTCATCTCGAAGACCAACGTCGACGAAAATTGGCTCTTTTCAGAGCCGACAAATCTTTCAAACGTACGAATACGGCAAGGACAGCGCGCTCTGGATATAAATGGCGACGATGTGAATAATTTGTCACGTGTACACGGGCGTTCCAGTTAAGTAACTTTCTCTGCTCTGACACAGAGAAAAATATATTTATATAAAATTCATTTGTCGCAAGTACATCATGCGCTTCATTGCATTGCGAAAGCAATGCATCACAAATAACGCAACGATAAACTATTTTTTTTCTCTCTTCGAATTAAGTAGACTGTGGAGCCGCTATAAACTATACAATATTATGCGATACATAAAAAATTGGTTCTAAAAAACAAAATATTATTTGCTCACAGGTCGATGACACTGGTAAATGATTATATCGACGACGACGATTAATGAGACACAGAAATGGTCGATGTTTTAAAAGCTAGTTAAAAAAAAGTAAATAGATACTTTCTGAGACATGGAATATTTTCGGCGACACAATGTAGGTTTTCTTATAATCATAAGTTATAATACAGACAAGCAAAGCATAGACATAAACATATGCAATCTTTGAAGATAAGGTACACGATAAAAAAGAAAAAGCATTAATCTTAATAAAGTCCATTAAACAGACAAATGCAGTTTGTACGAAAAACAACGTCCAATCAATTTAACGATGAACCCCGACGAATGTAAAATTTGCGAGGGGATCACAGAAGCATCGTTGACGTTCGCGCACATGCAAACGCATATGCGCAAATTGGGAATGTTATTATTTAAATCTCCGGTGGTACTCGAGTCTCTTACATCGCATCTGCTTTCTCTTATTGTCGCCGCTTTCGTGTTTGCCGATCGACAATAGTTGTGTAAAATTTTGTACATCACGAATTCGCCACGGATTTCGTTTCAGATCTGTAACAACGATATTTTGGTAATCGACGAGGAGACTAGTCGGGCGAGCGTCGCGGTTACTGACCCTTTCGTAACTATCGACAAATCTTTTGGGACCATTTTTCATGCCACTTAATGTAATAAGAGAGATTCTTGTTCTTAAACTTTAGGTACATCCCCACCAAACGTAACCTTCTAACAGCGATGTAAAATTTACGTCTCACGAAATAACGGGTCATATAAAAGTAAGACGATTTGTGATACACTAACGCGGAATTCTTTCATGTCCAAAAGAGTCACGACAGGCGAGAAAATATAGGTGACAACTTCGCAAAATTGTTTCAACGTTTACGGCACACATAAGTATCACTTTACAGAACGGGTGTATCCGCTCTTGCATTAATTGTAGTTGTTATATATAAATGGATTGTGTCTTTAAGTATGACAATGTTTCATAGCTGGACAGTATTATGATGAAAAATCCATATCATAGTTGACGTCCATACAGCGTAACATCATTATGTATTTATGGGGCCCAGAAATCATGCAACCGTTAAAGTCTGTGTTTGGTGGGATATTCAGTTGTACCGAGACTTGGCATTCGCATATTTATGACTACGTACCCAAGTGAAAAAAAATATATATATAAAGTTTGTAAATAATTTGTACATTCAATTAGTCGTATACAAACTATAAACAAAACATACATATTTTTGTTCAATTCCAAAAATGAAATTATTTCTTTTCACTCGTGACGAAAGCAGCTCTAAAGGAATTTTTTCCCCCAAATACCATTATAAGTGACTCGTTTATTTCAATTATTGTTTAATCGACAAGTACTCGTGCCTTTTGTAACCAGGACACTTCGCCGTCCGCTCCTCTCAGGTCACCCGCGTTTGAACGTTCAAAGCGACCATCTCTACCCTCCGGTCTGCTCGACTTCGCGATTTCCCATGATAATGTAACTAGGATTAGTGAAACTCGCGGGAATGTCTTTTCTCAAATCGTTCTTTTGCCTCGGCATATTTACATAGTTATCTTGGGTCCTTATGATCGACGGTAGGTAATCCCTTGGTTCCTTCGAGTTCTTTACCTCGGTTCTTTTCATCCCGTCGGTAACGCTCTCGCCCATTTCCGCCTCGTTCAGATCTATTAAGCGCAGATTTCGCGGAGCGTTGCAGTAGCCCGTATCGTCGACGTTGGCATTTTCCGCTCTGCCGGAATTTCTTACGGCCTGTCTCTGTCGAGCGAATTCCGCTCGTCGCTCTTGTACGTTTATTGGTTTGAGATAATTGTCGTCCTCGTGATTCAACATCGGCGACAGCTCGACGGCTTCCGACTCGGAGTCCGAGTGAACGTTCGATTTTCCATCGCTCGTTGGAAAATCGAATTTGTTGATGTTCGAAGTTATTCTCGGACTGAAGATACCCGAGTCTTCGCCGAGAATCGACGGGCTCATTGGCATGTAAGAGTCGTCCTGAGGACTTGCCGGCGGGAGACTCGGTGAATTCACGTAGTCGTTCGGCGATACCAGAGCGTCGTGATCGGGTGCCGACATCATCGTCAGGTAATCGTTCTTACCGCTCTCTAGGACCATAGTGTTCATGTCCAAGTAAGGAGCGTTCAAGTCCACGTAATGCTGTGAAACAATTGCATTCTGTTCGTTAGTTCGGCTGTTACGAAGAAATTGTTATGAAAAAAGATCCTTACACGGTATCGCACCCTTAGAACAAAGATGTAACAACTTATACGGTAATCCCATAAAAGATGTAACACTGTGATTCTAGGGGTGCGATATCATCTATGATAATCCATGTGATCTATGGCGATAGAAAAATCTTTTTATTGCGATCTATAGCGATCGACAGATCTTTGCATTGTGGATGACAGAAGAAAAAATCGGGTTTATGTATTCGTACCTCTTTGACACTTTCTTCCAGCAAGTCGCCGATGCTTGAGACTAAATAGGTAAATGTTGGCCGTAACGCAGGTTTTGCTTTCCAGCATTGTAGCATGATGTCGTATCTGGAATTTATTTATTTATTTATAGACGGGAAAAATCCCTTTTACATTAGTATAACATAATAAATCTTTAGCATATTTATAGAAAGAAAAACAAGTAAATATTTCACACTTTGTGTGTTAAGAAAAGTAGATATTTAGAGTAGAAAATAACGGTAAGCCGTCGACTAGAAATTTACTCGAATTTATTACGTAATTACGAGTTTTTCATTTATTATTCGTATCAAAAGTTGATAAGATGATTTTACCTCAGCGACAATTTGTGTCGATCAAAGACGATGAATTTCATTAGTGCTATTTTGTTACTTACACCTCGTCAGTGGCATATTCCGGTTGTTCCATTCTGTATCCCTCGATCAATCTTTGATATTGCTTCTCCGCCTCCATTCCTGGATAGGGAGTTTTCGCCAGAGTAAAGAATTCCCAGAGTACTATGCCGAACGACCATATATCCGATTGCGTGGAAAATACTCGATCCCTTATCGACTCGATAGCCATCCATTTTATCGGCAGTGGTGCGTCGCCTTTCTTTTTGTAATTGTCGTCTTTGTACATCGTCTTGGCGAGACCGAAGTCGCATATCTTCACGATATTGTTCTCGGCCAGAAGAATGTTTCTCGCTGCGAGATCACCGTGAAGAACCTGAAATCGTCAAATTGTCATTCCCAATTAGAGTCACAAAACACATTATCCCGAGTTTCAGCGACATTTTGTCCATATCATTGTCCAAACAATTGTTAGTCAGAATTTTCATCTAAAAGATCCACACCACTCAACATTTTCTGTCGAGAATTTATTTTTATAGAAAATTAAAGAATTGCTCCATTCTTGTTTTTGCAAAAAATTAAATAAAAAATGAACGTAGAAAAACTTTGATTAAAAAAAATCTATTCGAGAAAAAAAGTATTTTGAAAATTCTAACGATTAATTGCTATTACGATTAATTAAAATTGTCGCTGCTTTTCGAACTCCACTGTGAGTAAAATCACAATCGAGCAATCGAACTTACTTTTCGCTGACTGAGATATTCCATTCCGCGAGCGACCTGGAATGCCCACGACAGCAAATCCTGAGTGCATATGGGTTTAAGATTCTGATCCTTGTAGTCGCCCCTGTAGTTCGATCGCCAGCCCGGCTGTGTCGAATTGTTGCTGAGAACGCAACCGTCGGGCGACATACTTATTCCTTGAGAATCCGTGCCGGCCGTGTAAGACACGAGCTCGGCCCCCGAATTGCCGTTGGACGAATTTGCGCTCAGGCTACGGGAGAATGAGAGTGCCGCGTATTTTATTCTGTCGATACGATAAGTGACGAGGGACGTGTGAAACGTGAAGTGATTCGTTGATTACACAACCACATGCACCAGTGCCGTTTTCGTGTTATTAGGTGTTTCAGTACCCGTGCGGAGGATAAGTCAGCCGAAGAACATGAAAATTAAGTCGAGAGAATCACATTAATTAAAATTAATTGGAAATAAACAAGGAGATTTTGGTTATTAACGTTAGAAAGAAAACAATGTGCTAAATGGAATATTATCGATAATAACTATCTGGTGCCGAAAGCAATTTCGAGCATACGAAAGATTTTTTTCAATAAGCTTCAACCCTTCCACCTCATTCGAGATATAAGATATTTTTAGCGCATTTTCTTACTTTGATAGATTGCACGGAATAGGTACAATTGTTGTTCAACTATATCGTATACCGTACACGGTGTAAGTACTATTGTTGTTCAATTGCACCATGTGCCGTAGGAAAAGTAGTACTCATGGCTTAAAACGAGGTAGAAGAGGCGATCGTTTATAGTAAGTGAATTCAGCTATCAGCGAACGGTTCAACAGATAACAAGGAAAAATATATCTAATCTTATCGGATATCCGGTCACCATGCCCATGTAAAATGTAAACACAATTTACGCGCTTGCATAGGGATAGTAAAATTAGCGACGTACCTGTTGTTACTCCCTACGCTCATTGTTCTCGTCAGTTTATCAAGTCCAATTGAAGGATCCAGCTTGCAAGTCGCTGGATCAATTTGGTTGATGAAATCGGCACGATGTCTGAGTAGGTAATTGTGCAAATTACCGAAGCGACAGTACTCGACGATCACCAGCAACTCGCCTGTTAAATCAGTTACACAAATGCTAAGATATATATATATATATATATATATATATATATATATATATATATATATATCTATCTTACCTATATATATAGGCCATGATTTCCCCATTCTAAAGTACGCTATTCATCGTTTAACTTATTTTTTTTAAATTGCATTACTCACGTTTGGTGATGTTCTTGGTGCAAGCACCGAGGAGATTAACGACATTCAAATGTTTGCCGAGATGCACCATTATCTTCAGCTCGCTGGCTAGCGCTCTGATGTAAGTGGATTCCGTGGATCTCCGTACCATTTTAACGGCCACGGTGGAAACGGCCTCGTCGTCGCAAATACCCTGAGCTTCGGCCTTCATGACCACACCGAAGGCACCGAAACCCAATTGCTTCCCAAACTTCAGCCTCTCACGGGGAAATTCCCATTTCTTGTCGTACGGAAGCAACTCGGCTTGATCGTCGACCGTTAAATCAGGATTCAGACACTCCAACGCACCTTCCTCGAAGTGCGTCAGCCCAGCCTCCATCAGTTGCTTGCGCATTACCTTGTGATAGTTAAATTGGCCCAATTACAATGATTCGATAGAGTTGACGGTATGGAAGAATTACAAAGATATATATGAAAGGATTAATATTTATATTATGTTATTTTAATATAATAATGAGATTTTGGAAAAATTTTAACTTTGTGATAAATCGTAAATTTTGCCAGCACAAACAAAAAAGTTTGTATTAGCGTTTTTCGTCTCATTTTTTGGAGAAAAATGTACGGGAAGAATGAATATGTTATGAGGTGTTCATAATTGAATATTGAAAAATTAATATTATGTCATATTGAATATATCAGTATTAATGTTATATAATGTGATTGTGAAGAATTTACTCCCACTTTTTGGAGGAAATGAGCACGAAAAGAATAAATATGTTGGGCACATAGTTGTATAGACAAATACAATTTTATTACCTTCTCGCGATGCATCTTGATAGAGAAGTAGATAACGAGTATGACACAGATTAGCACGAGTACGACTATCGAGATGATCAATACTTTGGACACTTCTTTAACTGTAAAATCAAAACGATATATTTACTAATAGACTATCCATCATGGCGCTCTCGGGTATGAGATTGCCGGGTCAATCCGTACCTTTGATCTCGATTATCTGATAATTTTCATCTTTTCCAAAACGATTCTCAACCTTGCACGTGTATCTTCCGCTATTTTCGTCGAGCAAATATTTTATGTAGAGCTCTTGATTGTCGTGTCGACACTCGTACTGCTCGTTGGTTCTGATTCTCATATCGTCCTGAATAATTTTCAAAATGTTATCTATAAATGTAACTTTTCCATCGAAGCAAGCGCACTGATGTTTTTTTTCTTAACATTCATTTAATTTTTTGCTTTAATTGGATTTTATATTTGATTTATTTTAAGGCCCCGCTCCAAATTTTAGTCAAGTAAATCAAAGCTGCATCAACGACAAATCTTTGAAAAAAATGTTATCAATACTATTATTAAAATGTTATCGATTTCATGTTCGTTGGTTATAAACTCTAAACAGTGGCGACAGAATGGAAATTTACCTTGTACCAAGTGACGTTAGGTTTGGGCATTCCCTGTACGCGACACATGAGAAACACAGTCTTGTGTCCCTCGGTGTTCAGGTCAAGAGCAACCGTAGTTTTGTTCATATTGGTCTCCGAAATGACCGCTGCCATTGGATCTGCAATTTAAGTTGTTAATCAATAATTACACAAAAATAATTAAATTAAATATGTAATATATTTTATAGAAGATATTAGATAATAAATTGGAAAATTGTAAATGTTGTTTCTTTGTAATATTTTCGACTATTTAAAAAATCGACAAGGTATTTATATAAATTTCTTTTTTACCGTGAATCAGGAGCTTGTACCCGCTGGATACGCTATCGCTGTTAACGTTCGTTGCGGTGCACACGTAGTAACTGTCGTTGTCGGATTTTTTGACGTTTTTAATTCGCAATGTCGAACGATGTGTGAAATTCGTCGAGCTCTTTGTCATCGAAATTCTATCTGTAATTTTGAAGTTTATTGTTATTATTTGTAAGGATGCATCACACGTACAAAGGTTTTCGGAATTTTTTTACAATGTCTTAACAACAGTTTGGAATTGTTATTGTGCCAAATCAAAGGTCTTACATTACATTATTAATACCGCTGATTTTTTTTTCAGTTTTTTGGTATACGCTAAGTAGTGAAATTTGATCGAATTAAACTTTTGGTTGGGAATGTATGTGTGACGCATCCTTAAGCTCATTGAAGATGATGATTCCGCGCCGTTTTCGTCACTACGTTGGTATTTATTGAATATCTTACCAGTTTCGACGATTACTTCGTCGGTATTTTTCAACCACTCGACTCTGGTGTAATTGTAGAGGGATGCGGCGCAAGTCATCTCGACATCATCACCCTCCGTCAGCTGATTATTCGTTTCCATTATGCCAAAACCGTCGCTCACGTCTGCGAATATTAAAGATACGAATTAAGAAAATTATCTCTTCTAGTGTCCTAGGCAAGGTCATTTACCACGATACACAAAGAAATTTAACTAAAACGCATCTTCGAGTGTATGTGGGGTGCCTAAAAAGTAGAGTTTAGTAAAAGTAGTAAACTCTATTTTTTAGGCATTTTTTTTTTTTTTAAATTTTTTATTGGTAGGAGGTAAACGCATATGTGTATTAAATAATGAATATCCGATTAATTTTTCGATAAAGCTCTTATTTTATCGTTATGCGCAATAATTTTCTTTTTGTGAAAAAATCATCGTAAACTTATGCTCACCGGAAACGAGGATGATATCGGTAGCCGAATCGCAGCCAAGAGTGTTGCACGCCGTGCAGGTCAAGTGACCGGACATCTCGATTGTCATGGTGACCGCCGAATAGAACATCGAAATTTTTGGGACTACTGAATAATTCTGTTGAACATAGATCGGATTATTATCGATAAGAACCTAAGATGGTTGTTAATCTCCATGGACGGTAAGAGACGTTACCTTGAGATCTACCATTTCCGATCCTTCCAAGGACGGATAATTCGGTGCGTTCAGAAATGTCCAAGAGATGTTGGGCGCCGGGAATGCCGCAATGTTACAGGGAATCTCGACTTTCTCTTTCGGCAAGTAAAAAGGCTTCAGTACTTCGAAGAACGGTATTGGCTTCGCTGTAAATAAAAATCGTTGCTTTACAAAATGGCAAACCAATTCCTCCATTCTCACTGATCCAAAACTTTCTTAATGTCGTGGGAATAAAAAAAAATAGACAGTTTCCTCCTGGTTGTAATTTGAACATCAATTTCGTGCTCCCGAATAAGGAAAAAAATAATTCTAAGGCTATCCGAACTTTTTTTTTATTGTGAGCAGTATTGAAGATCTTATTGTCGTTGACGTAATACCTATAACATCCAATGTGAAGTTGAGAGTCTCGATTCGATCTTCGTTGGTCGCTTGGAGAGAATAGAGTCCCATATCGTCCAAAGTGAGACGATTTATTCTCAAAACCGCCGACGACACTGTAATGTTCACAGCGTATTTCGATCTTTCGGGTTCGGTCCACGTGCCGACTATCTCGTGGCCTCCGGGATTCAGCCTGTTCGTATTTTAAAGCATAGACAAACTCAGGTCTCCGAAAATGTCTCTCAGCCCGCAAACTTTATATTCAATTACATGACTGGCATTGCAATCAACATTTTTTAAAATAACGATAGAGAAATTATTTCATAAAATTGTTAACAATGCTCAAACAATGTTGAGAATTTTGTATACAAATGTTTTTATCTTGAAAGATCTTTTGAAATACAGAATATTTATAATATATATTAATATGATTTATCGTTTACCATTTAAGTTTGGGCTGCGGATGCGCGTCTACATTTACGGCCCACTGTATACGATCCCCGTACTTTTTCAGGTAGTACCGGTCGTAGTCCGGTGACGTTAAGTTTATGTACTTTATATCAGGATCTGGAGAAAAAAAGTATCGTACCGAATTTCTTATTATTTCCAACACATCATTTAAAAAAAAAAAAAATACATGTGACTTTTATCTAATACCGACCATGAACCTTTATGAAAGTTTTGGCTTTTTTCGTTGCCGAAAAAGTCTTGATCGTGCACTCGTAGTTTCCCTCGTCCTCATCGGTGACTCCGTTGATCGTCAGTTCGCAGGTAGTTTTGTGCTTGTTCGCCGCGATCGGTTCTTTGTACAGTAGAGTAGTTATTCTGGCGCTCTGAAACAACACGCAATCACGTTCACTTTTTTTGTCCGATCCGTTCACTTCTTTGTCCGTTCCAATGGATCTTTTTACTCTTGAATAATCTGTGCTCACAGCTGCATACCCGCTGCGGAGTTATCCATTCGTAGACGTACGGAACATCCGCGTCGACGATTGTCGTACAATTCACGTACAGTATCTGACCTCGCGTGACGTGTCTCAGAGTGTCGTCAATGATTTTTGGCTCGTTCAGCATCTGATTCCCTAAATTATAGATCAAAGTGTTTTTGTACGCGAATTATACGATATGCATCCCCAACGAAAATTTTGATTCGGTCAAAATTCGGTGAGTGATAGGAGAAATTAATAGAATTAAATTGTTTTATCATACGTATGACGACCAAGTGAAAATTGATTTCTTGAGTAGTGTCTTCATCTTGTATCAAGCACTGAAAGTAATCGCTGTCCATCACTGTGAGGTTTCTTAGCTCGAATCCGAATCTCGGATCGTAAGAGGCCTTCTCACCCATCTCAATTTCCTGATAAGAGTAATTATCATTATTATTTTATTTACTAGATTCATGAAATTAAAACAATTATTCGCGTTTTCTTGGGGGTAAAATAATCGTTAAAATGAATAAAATTGTGAACTGTACGCACTTCGTCGTTTGCGTTGAGCGTGACTTTGTAATGCGGCGAAGTTGGACGACAGGGCAAAGTTGCGTTTCCACCGGCGACTTCTCGGAAAGATTGGAACACATCGGACTGAACGAAGTAACTCGTGTTCGCTGAAATTAATACGAATCGTATATTGTTAAAAAGCAGAGAGAAAAAATTATCGGAAGCGCTGACTGAGGTCATCGGAGACTCCGAACGGCGGGCCCCTCGATGATGGAACGAAAAAAAAGTCAACAAAGTTACCCACATCTGACGTAAACGTACGTCCAGCTAACTTCGGGCTGGTCGTAGATTCCCGGAGTGACGACAGTGTCATGATCGGCGCAACCATACCAACCGGTGTCACCGTGAACCGTTTCGGATCTTCGAAATACAATCTTTTGCCCGTCACTCAACGATTGTTCTTTCAAACTCGCCGGGGAAGTTTCGATCTGTTTGAAATTTTGTTCAGTTAAGAAATACCGTCCCAGAACATAAAAGGACCGAATCAAAGCATGGTGATTGAAACATTTTTTTTTCTTCTATATTTGAGTTCTCGACTAACCGCATCTGCGACGTCCTTTGGATAGTAAAATCTCATCGTCTTCGCACTCGTGCATGTCAATTCCAGAGAATCGCCTTCGTCGACGTAAATTTCCGGCTTGGCTGGCGACATTATCGGCTTCCATCCTTGACAATCTATAAAAATCGATAAAACAATTTTTTTTTTTTTAGGCAACCTCAAATTGAAACAGAAATTGAATTAGTCGGACCTTGCGACACGGTAAAAAGATTTTGTGCATTTATCAAACTTTATTCGATATTTTCGAGATTTTTACTTGTTTCATTTTTATTCGCTTAGAAAAAAATGACTGTAAGTTGTTTATATGATAGTAGTTTCGGTATTAAGATCTGAAAAAATGTTATTTCCCATTTTCGAATAAACGAGATACCGTATAATAATTTGTGACTGCCACGCGCGCTTTTTTTCTATCATTCGTGCCCAATATACAAACGTTATGATATATACAGTATGTTTCTCCGCAATGCCGAACGTTATAACGAATCTGGGCGGTCAACGGAAGTCCTTTCTTTCCTCTCGCGATAAGGCTACTGGAATTATCAAACTCCGTCGTTCCACGATGCCTACGAACTGCGGAAATGCCCAACCAAGCACACTCAACCATTTCGAGATTTAGCATGGTCGTTCCCTCGATATTCTACAACTTCGCTGCGTGCAGGATGTAAAAAAAAAAAAAACATATGCCTTAAGAGAATTTTACGCCGTAATTACTCTTGCCGACTCTTAAGGTTACAACATTTGTCTTTCTTCAAATAAATTTTACATCACGCGATGTGTGAGAGTTTCCTCGGAACCCCGAGGAAAACCTAACGCGTGCCTTCCACTGAATGGGACTTTGTATTTTTTATGGCCCGCGAAAAAATGTTAAAAAGGGTCCATATTTCCCGGAGTTTAATTTTGCTCCGTTCTCTCTTGCATGTGTAGAAAAAATTCTTGGTTCTGAAATAACAAACGAAGAGCCATTTTTTTTTCGATGTGAGGTCTGCTCTGGAGATACGTGTCACATCAGAGATACGACGCAGACCCGAAAGGGTCTCGTAGCCAACTGAACGATAATCTCCCTACAGAGTGCTCCCAGCGATAAGAGTTCAGTTTCGGTCAAGAAAAATAAAAAAATAATGATTTTTCTCGCAAATTATTATCTGCGATAAGGATATACTTTTTTCAACATTTGTTTACACGAAAGGGTGGAGACGAATTTTTGAATACTCGGAATTCACTTCGAAACGTGTCTGCGTGCTTATCTACTTTTAGATACAGTGTTTTGACAATTGCTGCCAGGAAGCGAATGCCTGGGCGAATCGTGGGCGTGAGATTCAACAACATGGACCAGATGATTTTTTATCAAAGTGTTATCGTTCTCTCACGAAACGGAATTGAGTTAATAAACACTAGTTCAAAAAAAAAAACCCCATATAAAATATTAACCGTAGTAGCGAATCCAGACATCGACGAAATAGTTTGTTTATCCTCATTATCTAATTATCTTGTTTACATTATTAAATCTTATGACGTAATTCTTTTTTAAATTGCAAAAGTTATTTTTTAAATTGTGAAGAATTAAAAAAAAAAAATTACAACTTACAAATATCGTTGACAATTTTGTTGTTGTTGTTTTCAAGGTAAAGCTAAGAAAAGTTGTTCGAGGAATTTGTACAGCGCATGGCTCTCCGTATTGCAACAAGAGTTAACAAAACCTGTTTTCGGTTTAAATTCGAAAAATCGTAAATCGGATACTTAATTACGTATGCGAGTACGTTCCGTCATCGAGCTGCATACGGGAGACGCTGAGTAATGCGCGTAACGCGACTGGCATCAAATGGACCCGTTGAGGCGAGACGAGAACATTGCTGCGTCTTAAGTGTCGGTCAATCGATGATTCTTCTATCACCTATATATATATAACTTCCTATATATATTATTGGCTGGGGTGAATCACTCACTTTAGCTACTATGAAGCATTATCAAAAATTGCACGTTTTACTACATAGATATTAATAGCTGAATAAAAAATATTTAGAATAAAAGTGTCGTTGAAATCTCACTATGTACTATAATTTTTATCATTTTTCCATCAATCTATCATTTTTTTCACGACCTCGATTTTGCGATATTATTTTTCACCGTGCATTTAGAAAACATTCTGCATCGCATGAAGCACGTTTGTGCAGCTACAAAAATTAAAGAAAAAAAAAATCGTGTCAAGGAACAGTACAGCAAGTGTGCAACCGAGGTCTGGATGGCGTAGCGCATAGCGTGTCGTTGCGTCGATCGACTTAACGATACTAGAGCCCGGTACACGCGTTGGACGCATTATTTATAGATACGACCGCTGATCTCTCTCGTTACAACCGTAATTCTTTCCAGACGAGTATTGAATATTAGACGGGAACTCTTATGGGGAGGATGAAGATTCTCGGGTAATCCGCCAACCGCGGTCCCGCGGTGAGGGACCAATCAATTACTCTCAATGGGCTCGGGGGTTCATCGCGTCAAACGATAGGGGAGACAACCCCGAAGAAAATAACAGGGGCGTGAACGAAATTACTATAATTGATATTATTATTATATTAAGGTAAACGTCCCAGTGACCGAACACGTCCCAGTGGCCGCGCAAAGCATGCGTGCAAGAGAGACGCAAATACAATTTTTCACGCATGTGCGGGAACTGGGACTTTGCCCTTAGGTGTGCGGCCACTGGTACTTTTACCTTACTGGCGGTCATGTTGGCTCTGCGCGAGTGTGAGTATTGGTGTGAAAAGGACTCAGAGAGAAGGGTCCGGCAAATATTACACAAAGATCAAGTAAATATTACTGTATCGATTGAGAGATATAAACGTAGCACGAAGTGGTAGGGAACTAGGACGCCATCTATGACAGGAAATACCGAATTTCTTAGATTTTTTGGTAGGTATCATGGTAAAAATTCTTAGAAAATCTGGGACTTTCCGGTACAGGTGGCGCCCTAGTCGCGTAATACCGTCAGCTATGGCAATTTTTCTCAGATGATAGGTAGTTTTTATTTTATTCTTCTCTCAGCGTAACTATCAGTGATTATCCAATCGACATGAACTTTATTATTATGCAGTTTATGATAGTCTTATTATCCTGTATTATGTGATTATTATTGTAATGAGATCAATGATGAATATAAGTTAACTAAGATTGATAAGAAAAACAATGACAATCTCTCTCCGCGCCAAATGACATTGAACCTTTGCACTATAGCTCGATAATAAGCTTTCGGTGAAATGTTTTTACCGTAGTATTTTCGCCGCGCGATTATCGCGGAAACCCGTATCGCGGGTGAAACCCGTGTGGTTTGCGTCCCATGAATCGCGTCACGTTTTTAACGAAATTCTCGGGAGCGAAATGTGTACGAGGCCAGAGTGTACAGAAGCGGCTAGGGATCCGGCGAGGCCGGTAAATGCACTCGGGCTCGCCGGCGCTCGTCAGCGAGCCCGCGTGCCATGTATGAGAACGAGGTTCGACATTCACAGGTGAGATAGAATGCGCTCCCTCCCGCCTCGAGATAGTATGATTCAATGGGCGTTCGTGAGGCACCACGTGACCAGGTGTACGACTCACCGCCGTCTCTCAGGAGAAGCGCGCCGGAGAGTCTTCGATTGAGGCATCCACGAACTGCAGCCTGACAGATAAACTTCTATCGGGAACTTTTATCACGCGTCACCGAGACATTTTTTTTTTAACCGCGGTATTTCAGATTGGATTAAAGTGAAGAAAAAAAAAAACTTCTCTGCACGTCTAAGGTCTGTTAAGGTCAACGGGCTAGATCGCCGAAAGATAAACCTGGAATGCCAACATTGCACGATACTGGTTGACCGTGTTCGGTCGATCAAAATAGTAGATGGATAAAATAGAAAAAAAAAATACCTCGAGAGAGCCCCAGGATGAGAAGTACCGGAAGCCACTTCTTCGGCGACCTCGGCATCTTCCCGTGTGACGCGCACTCTTCGCCTCTCCGCGAAACTTTCTTATAAAACAATTCGACGGTAGAGTTTTTTCTTGTGGTTTTTTTAAATCCAATTTGTAGATTTTTTTGTCGAACGATGGTACGAATATGAGACGGCTGAGTACACAGTCTCGCGCACGCACTAAAAGTCTGCGTTCACATCGACGAGCGGTGTGTTTTTTACTTTTACACGGGCCATGCGAGCCGTGGAGTCGTGCGTTCGGCGCAGAAGTCACACTCTCACTGTCGCGAGTGACTATGCCGGCGAAGAAGGTTTCCGAAGGCGAACCCCACCAGCCGGTCGCTAGTTAGAGGCGGCAGCGGAGGAGGGAATTCGTCGTCATCGTCATTCGGTCGAGCTCACGAATAAGCGCGTGCAGTCATCGCCGTAGGATGCGATCGACGGAGAACGTTCTCCGGAGCGGGAGCGAATATACAGATGCCACTTTCGACACGTGCGATCCAGCCGGAAGTTCGCTCTCGCTCGCCCGACGGGCTCGCCCGGGCTCGGTGATTTGCATGAGAAAGATTTGTCTTTTCGTATCTTCATTCGTGACGATGCTGCACAAGACTTGACGCGAGAGACGAAGATTTTAAGCAAGATCGCGAGGCGAGACGGAATTTAAGCAAGATCGTTGCTGGTCGGAAAATCATTTCGCGGTCGAAACAAAATGGAACGAGTATTTTTGGAACTGGAATCATATACCTGCACCGTTACTTCAGCCGAATGTTGAGATTACAACTTTTTTCTTTTTTTTTCTTTTACAGTATCTAATCTGTGGTAATTTATGTGTGACACAAATTATGCATCGCAAGTAATGTCTATGCAACAAGCGCGACAAGCTTTTTTAATACTCAATAAAATCAGAGACGGCAATTGAAATATGGCGCGCAAGCGATTAACGCGAACGCGAGTGGAGCATATTCTGGTTGCAACAGAGTCCCCAGAAATGCTAAACTGTCGTAAGGAAAATTAAGGCTACAGTCTGAAAGGGGAGATCGAAATTTTGTTTTTTTCCTAATATTTTTCTTTCTAGGTTGAAAACTTGGATGAAAATATTTATTCGTTTATCTATGACACTCGCAGAGTTAATTGTACAGCCATTGCGTGCTTGAGTTTTTGGAATTATCCGGCACTTCGATAAACAAAATTTTTACAGTTGATAAAATCCTTCAACACTTTGAGCATGGTAATTGAGGAACGTCGATTTATGAGTGTTATACTGTAATCGCATCGAAGAATGTAGAATATTGAACACGGTATATCTATACGTTACGTTACACAATTGAAACAAAAATACTTCGATGCTGATTGATCAAATCAACAGGCGCATTTTAGAACTAATTAATCATTATCCGCAAAAATTCTTAAGACTTTGGTCATTTTTTTTGTACGGTAACTTTACAAAAAAATCACGCACGGCGATGCGTTATTCTCGTATGAAAATTAATATATTCTCCATTCAGTGGGTACAGATATGTTTGAAATTTTTGTTTTTTGTGTTACTGTTTTGCTTCAAATTTTCCGACTAAAGTAAATTTTTTCCTTTCCATCGAAAACAGGCAGCACCATTGGATAAAAGAGTTAATAAAAAACAAAATGATCGGCCATTCGCTTTACACCTCTCGGCCTTAAGGCGATGCGAAAGAGACTCAGTCGGTAACGAAAACTGTAATCCATTTTTTTGCAAGGATCTTCAAAATGTTAGACCAAAAATGGAGATCATCGTCTTTTTTTCAGGAATCGATGGCACCCTTGAGAAAAAAAGGATTACACTTTTAGTTACCGACTGAGCGGGGATTGGAGGTTTCACATAGTTTTGAAATTGATATTTCAAACATACACGACCCGTAAAAAATGCACAGTGGAAGCTCGATATGTACAGATATATACGTCATTATTAAATACTAATCGTCCAGTCTTCTTGTTGCGAACATTTTGGGCAATCGTGATTGACGATCTTCGGTGTCTTTTTAAAAAATATTGTCTATAAAAATCGTTTCGACTCGTTTCTAATCACATCGACGTAACGACAGTCTCGTCGGACTTGTCTTCGTCAATTTTCGAATCGTCAACTTTCGTCTCGACGATTTCCACGTCAATGGCAAAAATACTGCTCTCCGGGCAACTCTTTCGGTGATTCGACGCCGCAGATTTTTCGATGACTTCCGAACACCCGGCCTCGTTGACCGATCTCGTACTGTCGCTCTTGTTCAGCGTAAACTTCGTCAAGTCGACGACCGCGGACGATGGTATGATTTCCTTCCTGACGAACCTCTTGTGGACGAGGTTACCACGTTCGGCTCCGCGATTCTCGGTCGATCCCTCCTTCGAGCAACACTGCGATTCCTTGCAACGTTCACCCTGGCAACGGATGAGACACGGACTCTTCTCCGCGTTTGGTTTCATCTGAAAAAAAAAATCACTTAGGTATGTAAGTGATTCGAAAAGACATTTTCGTTTTTCACGAAAAAGGGTTGTAAATTTAATTCACACATTGCTTCTTCATTTTCATAAAGTTATTCTCATTTTTGCTTCCCCGTAGAGAAAAATCCATGTGAATAACTAAAAAAAAAAAAAAATGATTTTAACTCACTTTGTGAAATTCGGGCTGAATCGTCACCTGAGTTATTCCCATTTCCACGAAAAACCCTGTCACCTGTTCGGTAATGCTCGCATAGACCATTGGATCTAAGAATATTATGTGCGCAGTGCATATGACCTTTTCACCCGCGAGATGCCATACGTGAAGATCGTGAACGTTGACGATTCCCGGAAATGCCACCAGCAACTCTTTCTTCAGAGAATCTATGTTTATGTGATTCGGTATTGTTTGTAGAAGAATCAGTCCGGATTCTCTCACTGCGAAGAAAAGATATTCGATTAGATTCAATCGAATGTTTGAAGGATGCGAATTTCCGGTCAGTTCTCTCAGTCATTTTCCAGTGTCCGAATTCTGATAATAAAATTTCTGCAAAATTTGCAATTTTACTCCCGAAAACTATTTTTTCTAGTTAACAAATAGAGGAATGAAAAATATATTTTACCTTGCTCGTTAAAATAATGAAATTAAAAAGAGGTCAGTAAAGCAGATGCCTAACATATGCTCGGTAGGTCGTGGTCGGTAAATGACTCGGACTTTGTTTGAAAATATTAATATACAATAATAATGTAAAAAAAAATAATTAAATACATACTGTAAGGATAGCTCAGAACGAAGAGCGATATAGCCGAAATTATAGCGAAAAGTGGATCGATAAACTTGGCAAGTTGGGCGTCGGTGAAGTAGACAATGATCGAAGCTAGCACTACAAGAAAGCAGCCGAGTACGTCTCGCAGCATTTCTCGGAAACCCTGCCGTCTCGGCAGAGCCAGCGGACTCTG
Organism: Amblyteles armatorius; assembly: GCA_933228735.2. Lineage (NCBI taxonomy): Eukaryota > Metazoa > Arthropoda > Insecta > Hymenoptera > Ichneumonidae > Amblyteles > Amblyteles armatorius. The sequence goes on along the minus strand of OW121695.1, from coordinate 9,047,940 downwards.
CCTGCTCGGAACTGACAACTGTTGCTCGCCTTCGCCGATAGGTTTTGGTGGCACGTTCCTGAAAAATATAGACGATTATTTTCTTAAAAATTAATTCTCAAATATTTCGAACTATTTATTATTGTTATTTTTTTTTTTTTGCGGAATAATTAGCTTTCGCTCAACTGTTGGGTGAAAACGTTAATGATTTGTTAACTCTTGAAAAAAAAATGGATTACAATTTGTTGTAGCAGTTTCAGATCGTTATAAATATTATAATAAAGTAAAGCTGACCTTTGCAGAATGACATTGCCCTCTTTGGTAACGTGCAAGAAGATGCCCTGATTGAAGGTGTAACCGCCGATAATGATGTAACAGAATGCATTCAACAAAATTCCGGAAACACCGATGCACATAACCGGAAGTGGATGATGCATCTCGTCGAGATGATCGATGTGAATGAGAGTCTGAAGTGCCTCAACGATAAGGGAGAAGCAGAAAGAGGCGAGGAGAACGCAACACACCAACATCGTGATAATGTCGATTCTCGCCCAGCCAAATGTATTCTTCATTCGTCTGTCGGAGCATGATTGCTAAAATGAACGAAAAGAAAAATTAAACATTGTGAAAGCACGTTCGAAAAGTTAAAAAAATCGTTTCATTAATCACAACAAGTGTTCCGAAAATATCTATTTAATAAAAATAAAAGATCAGAAACTGACGTCTCTCTTAATTTATTAAATAACAACGGACCTTCACTTTGCCCGGTATCGATACGGCCGAACTTTTTTCATCTTCGTTTATACATATCGAAGAATTGTCCCGCGAATTGCAGTTTCTGCCTCCCTTACAATTGTCCCTGTGCGAGTACTGAAACAATTATTCAATAATTAGTATAATTAATAATCAGTTTTCCGTGCCCAAGTTATTCAAATCTCTTAAGGCGATGCGAAGCAGACTCAGTCGGTAAAAAAACTGTAATCCCCTTTTGTCCACAATCTTCATGACTTTGGACCAAACACAAATTGTCGACCTCTTCATTTATGTCAAGCGGACCCTAATAATTCGATTCTCCTCAGAAAAGTTCACCAATCTTGGAAATAAAAAAAATGGTTCACAGTTTTTGTTACCGACTGAGCTCGGATCGAGAGACTCGGAAAGTTTCGCACCACCTTAAGTTAAGCATTTTCTTGCTAAAAAAAAATGTATATATAAAATACACAGCCCGAACAAGAATCTAAGTCACAATCTCAACCGAGGTGAAAGCTTATTGAAGAAATGCAGCTGGAAGGGAAGACCTCGGCCCGCGCATCGACGAAACTTCGATCGCTAGTGTTTGGGAGCCTCGAACGATACGCGACCAAGGTCGAAAGTAAAAACTCACCTTGACAGAAGCGATGCAACCGATGAGAGCGACGATGTTGCAAAGCATGTGGTATGCGTTGAGCAGCAGGGTCAGCGAGTGCGTGACATGACTGGCGATTATCTCGACGACGAAGAAAGCCGTGGTGAAGAAGAGTACGAGATAGAGCTGGACTGGTTGAAGCCTCCTGAACCACTCTTTAACCGCCATGACCCTGCGGCGTCGGGAAACAAACGGCGTCTGGTGAGCTTCGAAACTTCTTCTATTTCTTCGGCTCCAGCGACGATACTCGGGCAAACACGCCGAAGAAACGTCGAGATGTACGCGCAACTTTTCTTTTTTTGTTCCTCGACGAAGCTACCGTTGACCAGAGATCGCTGCCACGGCTGACGTTCCTCGTCTCTCCTTTAGCAGTAAATAGTTTATAATAGCGGGACGGAAGAATAAATCAGAGAAGCTCGAATCGGGCCCCTCCGATCTTAATTGGGCGGAAGCCGTCCAAGAGCAACTTCGGGAGTGTCGGCAAACAAAAATGACTTTCCTCGCGCTTTCCAAAAATTCTACATAACAATTAGATTTATAAGTTAGCTATAAAAATGTTATGTAAAAATTGGGTAGAAAAATTAGAATAAAATTTGACCATAGAATAATGGGCATAAAAAATTGTTTGGTGGCAAAAATATTATTTTCGTTCCCTACCAATTACTTCTCAGCGCGACAAAAGCGCGGATGCCAATAGTTCGGTGTAAAGAATTGCTCAATTGTGATTGCAAAAATTTATTGATGCAAAAAAAGATTTACTCATACCAGGCGAATAAACGGAAAAGGGATCGACTCTATTTTTTTATCAACAGAGTACAGAGTACAGAGGGTTATATTCAATTTGAATAAAGAACTCGTGTCTCCCACGTTCGATACTTGTGTGAAGCTCGAAACACGCACGAACAACTTTGACGCTAAGACACTCTCGCCCATGATCCAAGATAGATTTACCCGACACAAATAGATCTTCCCGCGCTGCGGAATCGCGTCCCACGTGAAGTTTCCGATTTCGGCGAGACGCCGGCGCCTCGCACTATCAAAAATTCCACCGATCACAATTCAATCAATTAAAAACTAAAAAAAAGTTACCTCTCGCGTCGAATCGTTTAAAATCAGCATTCGAAAAATATTATCCTCCTAGATCCGGTAACATTGTAACTCAATAGTTCAGCTGCTATTCACAGTCGCGCCGTCAAATTTCGATGCGCTCGAGACGAAGCAAAACATTTCAATTAACCGTGCAATTTCAATTTACACATTTCACAACAATTTATTGCCCACAAGACTTCACAATTATTTTTGTTTATTTTGATTAAGAAAAAATTATTATAACAATAACAATTGTTAATAACGCGAATAACAGGATAAGTTTGAATATGAAAAACGAATTTCTATCCACAATTTGATTTTACAGTTATTGTTTTGTACCGTGTATTCGCGTAGCATTTTTTGAATACATTTTTTTAATGAACATAAACTATACGCGACGAGGGCAAGTCGCGGTAAAGACGAAATCGTGTTGCCTTAGTGGCGTCCCGGTGTCAACTAGTGTGAACTCGTGTACTGGGGTCATTTCGAACGATAGTCGTTGAGCAACAGCGTCGGTATCTTCGATAAGACGATCACTTTGCTTTGTCGAGTAACTATTTACGGTCTGCCCTCGGCGGGTGATAATTCGTCGGTAGACGCCGATCTGGGAGTGACTAACATTGTTTTTTCTCGGATCACTGACACTTCGAACCATAAACTATTTTGGGTCATCTTTATAAACCGCATGAATCATCGGCGTGCCGTATTTCGACCCTTCTGCTCCGTAACTCATTACCTGGGGTCGAAGAAATTTCTTTTCCAGTCGAAACTTTTTTTTTCAAAAAATAATTGTGCAGTTGTTGAAAAATTATTTGCACTTAATTGCATTAATTAGTAATTTATAATTCGTCATATAACGATCAATAATTGTAATTAGTAATGATGTATAATTAAAAAGAGTTGCACACAACTGTGCCGGCTAAGAGCGAAGGGTTTAAGTGGCGACTGCAGTCAACCTTCCCTACCTACGCCGCGGCTCTTCCACGAAATGTGCAATAAATAATTCGAGCGGCTCGCAAATATCGTACAATGTAACGACGGAATGTCTGCGAGAGTATTCCACCGAGAGGAACGCTACTCCATAGTTTCGTGTCGTGACCTGCTGCCTCAAAGCCCGAGTTAATTGACGTATTCAATGAGAAAATTGAGTTTGTTAATGTATCCTTTGATCTCTTACGAATACACCAGTGGCGGTCAAATTACAGATAATACTCATAGCTCGTAACTTGCAAAAAAAAAAAAAAAAAAAAATTGTCTTCTTTGGAAGTGATTTCTGACTGATTGCATTTTCTGTTAATGCATTTTGCTTACAATGTTATTCATCTTTCTTTTGCTTGCAGTGTTATTTCATTTTATTTTACTTTATTTCATTGTGTTACTTTTGGTTTATATTCTTTTCGCATTATTATTATTTTTTAAATATTATTTTCATATTTGATATCATGTTATTTCTTGGACTGTACGTAATTGTTATGGAGTGATTTGTATCTTGTGGAACGGTGTTCGACGAATCAACAAATCTATCTATCTAACGCGTGCGATTGACGAATCGAACCCTTCCGATTGCTACAAGGTTCTTCGCACCACAGCAGTGTTCGGTAACGATCGAAAACGTATTGGCCGATGGCCACCACTGTGCCATCAACCAAGTGCGCTAACTCGGCCAATTGTGCGGGAGTATTCGGACGCAGGACGGAGCGTAACAGCGGTACCGGTGTGAGGCGAAATACGTATAGCGTAGATCGGTAATGGTGTACTGCTAAACGAGTGTACAGAGTACGAAACGTCCCTCCCGGTGTTGTGGTTGCAAGGACGCCTATATGAGAGTAGTTGCCAACATCCGGACTGCTCGACGGCAACGAGATTTCAGTCACGAATTGCTCGAGGCTTTCGATCTGCACCGGCTTGTCGTTCTAACCGTTTGACTACACTCAACAGTGTCAATTACTCAATTCATAAAAAAAGTACATTTTTAAAGCGAAATATACATTCTTGAAGTTACCGACTGTTGACAGTACAGGATGGAGTTTAAATAGTCGTGCTTCAATCCCGGAGATCGCACGCTTTATTAAGTAAATTCATATCTTGTTAAATAATTTTTTTAAAGTTTTTAAGGACTTCCATATTTCCGATGACTGGACGATTCCTTTAGAAAATTTCCAGACAGACACAGTTTGTGGGACTTGATAAGTTAATTTTTTATGATAAGTTAATTATGCTTTATATTATTATTTTCGGTTTGATATAAATTATACTAGAGGGTTACCATTAATATTTTATCTTCGGTAGAAAAGACACGGGCAACTCCCACGGATCTAGTCGAGTTGTTGAATTTGATTTTTTTATCTTATCATTATTTATTCTCTGTCTGTCTATCTCTCGCTTTATAAACACTTTTTTTGTCAGTACGTATCTAATAAATAACATGCGACCCCTTCCTCTGTATATTTAATGGACCCGGGAGTGCCGTAAATGCGTGGTGGTACATTAGTTTTGGTATTTATTGCCACAGGAGAATTTACCTCTGTTATAGTGGAGAGGTTGTTCCTCTAATTCTTGAAAGTTTGCGTTACACGGTTAACGATCCATTGAAATAATTGCAATCATTTGTCCGCACTGGTGAGCAACCGAATGACAATTCGGTTTTCCTGCAATTTATTAAATTTCACAGATTAATAAATAATGATAATTATAAATGATATCAATGCTAATATCAATTAACAGTTACAAAAAAATTGTTTTTCTCATACAGAAAAATTAACTCCACTCGAGTTAATGATTTATTCCCATTCGAACAATTATTCGAACACTTATCTGCCCGACACTGTTTTATTTCAACTATATTTCCCACCGTGAATCGGTTTCACCGGAGTTGGTCGGAGAGCTCACCGTTCGATTACTGAAGACGACAAGTGGGCAGCCTCGATATCACAAAATTATTATCAAGACCTACATCACAGATCGGGATGACACGTCGAACGGGGCACACAAGCACTCCAGAAGACGACCAAAAAATATATATACAAGAGGATGATAAAATCATTTCATGTGTACTTGTCTCGTACACACCGGCTATCGGCCACTCGACGAACGACCGAGTTTTACCCGCATCGAGACCCGATCGCTTCTAATAATCAGCGCCATTGTCTTCCTCTGTACAAGCGTCTGATTAAAAAAATTAAAAATAATCGAACGGCTCGCAAGTGGAACATCCCTGAAGCCGATAAACTTTTTTCATAATTGTCTTATAAAATAACAATTTCATAAAAATAATTATCTTGTATATTTTTTTATTTCGACAAATTTCGCAATTTTCACGTTTGCCCTCTTTATTAATTTATTTAACTCTGTGCATCAATTTTGAGAGGATAGAAGAAAAATATTGCATCTACTGTACTTTTTTTTTTACCGTGCAGGGTCAAGAACAAATTTGCTGCGGCGCGCCGATAATCGTATCTTAAGCAGCGTATCGAAACTCGCGGGTTTCGCGATACGATGATTTACTGCGTCGATCGCGACCGCGATGGATCTATCCCCCTCTCCTCGGGCTATCTGTGATGAGACGGTGGTCGACGGAACGTGGTCCGAACACCGGTAACATTGAACAATACACGAAGCAGCAGAAGCAACGGTAACACGTGTGCCGCTACGGTTTTATTGCAAGGCTCACGATGTACTGAAGCACGCGGCGGTGTTCTCGTACGGTCAGTAGCCGATCAGCCTCCGCCTGTTGGATAACGTTGCGCCGTACTTAACGCGATAAGAACGGAATGAATGATTGCATGAATGATTGCCCGAATAATTGTGGCAAAAAAAAGTTGCAAAGTAATTTGCACGTGGCAAGTAATTTGCAAGTTTTCTTTATGATTGGCTTTCCTTTAGAGGAAGCTATGGGCAATTAGCTGTACGAGAGAGTTGGGCAAAACGGACTTTACCAATGTTAGGAGGGATGCGGACTGTAAACAAATTTTGTTGAAAAATTAATTAACGGTGTTGGAAGCTTTTTTACATGAAGTGTTTCTGAAAGCTAAGACTGCGACATAATTTACGCCAAACCACGTTAATAACATCAATTCAGGTACACTAACCTTTCGAGTGATGGCGAAGGGCGTGACAAGGTTTAATAATTCTCGCGTCCGATTTCCGACGCGATCGCTGCGTCGACGAGCCCAGTCGATTTATCGGTCAATTTAATATTTTTATCCCTCTGAACCTATCGAACAAGTCCTGCTAGTGAAATCCGTCGAGGCGTGTCGACGAAAACATTTATCTTCGCAGATTTCGTGCGCGCGCATCCTCGCGGTTTCCGGCCCGCTGACGGACTCGGTTCGCCGCGAAATCGGCTATAGACTATACAATACACAGATAAAAGTAAAAGTAAAGACTATACAATACAGAGATAGAAGTAAAAGTAAAGAATATGCAATACAGAGATAAAAGTAAAAGTAAAGACTATGCAATACAGAGATAAAAGTAAAAGTAAAGACTATGCAATACAGAGATAAAAGTAAAACTATATTATGCACACTGTGTATTCCATTTCGTAGAGGCATATTGGATCGCTCGACTTGAAACGAGAGTCCAACAAAGTTGTTCACACTCGAAGATTGCGGGGGAAGCATATTTAATTCGTCCAGCACGCTGAAATTCCTCAATCCAATGACAACAAGACGGTGAAGAAGGACATCGAAGTTTTCACTGCCTTGATGAATGAAAAAAAAAAATGGAGACACGAAAGAGTTAACTTCCGCAGTCTACTGTGTTTGTGATGGAAAATTTTTTTCTGGGTATTGTAAATCGCGAGCGTTCACCATTGCGAAATTTGCTATCGAGAAGACGTATATCTTGCCCGCGGTGAGCTTGCAGGGTTCGGCGCTTCGTATCATAATAAGTATGAGCAGTTTTTTGGCGCGTGCCGACATGTCGTACCAGTTCACGTTGTAACTGATTGAATGAAAAAAATGCATTAAAAAAATTACAATTTCCCGCACCGATCGGGATTTCCCAATCGACACTTCGACCGTGAACTTACGCGTGCGAAAACACGTTCTCACTGTGGTCCATCAGCACCTGTCCCTGCCAGCATATGTACAACAAATGAAAAAACTCGCCGATCGCGAAAAACACGTATCTCAGAGATTCGCCGAGTTGATTCAAGTTGGTGACGATCTGATGATAATTTGTAAAAAATAACAAAAACAAAAACAAATTACGAATCTTCTTTGTCGACGGGCAATCAACAACGAACCCACCATAAATCCGGTCAAGGTCAGTCCCAGTATGTCAATTCCGATTACAAAAAAGAAGCAAATTGACCCCGACGACTCGATGAGTGCCGCGAATCTTGTCGCAGGAGGAACAAAAATAAATATATTAACGCCGAATCTTGGCGAATGAAGTACGATTTTGCTTCGATATTGCTTCGCTCACTCGGCAGCTTCCCTGTGAATTTTTATACAGTCGACGATTCTGTCGTAAGTTTCATCCCTGCGTTTTGCATGACCTTCGTTGGTCTCCGATCTCTCGTCGCTGGATACAATACTTCCGAGGCTTTCCAGACGGGCTCTGAAGACAAAAATTCGATCGAATACAGTCGGTAATAATAATCGTGTCAGACATTCGAAATGCTCGACTTCCGGTTTGAAAATCCTATTTTTTTACCGACAGTTACGTATTTCGAGCATGACGTCACTTCCGTTCGAAAAATTAGATTTTACACCCGGAAGTGACTGAAAGATCAGAAGGAAGACTTTGCGGGATGCATGTAAGTTACGGAAGTACAAGATAACGAAGGTTGTCTTTGCATCCTCTCACCCCAAGGTGGCGAAAATGGCGCAGGCGTGATGAACGTAGACCGTGAACATCGTGTCGTAAGCGACGAAAATCGCAACGATGAAGGGGATCGTTAGGCAGGCGTGAAGCGTTACGTAAGCGTAGTTTTCGTCGCGATCGACGAAATACTCGGTTTCGCACAGGTATATGCGAGCGCGTGAGTGATTGAGCGGAGAAACGACATCCAACACGATCGGTACGATCGGTAGCGAAAGATACATGCTCATAGCGAGGCTCATGTATGCTGCAAAAAAAAAAGCATTATCCTCGAAACGTCGATTCATTGCCGGTCGTGACCGTTCTTACCGATGTAAACTACGGTCAACAGCCTTCCCCTCTCGGCGTAACGCCTAAGTATAGTTCCTTCACCCATCGCACCCTGCCAATCTTCCTGTATTCGATTCGTCAAAGTCCTCATCTAGGGTTTCCTTCATTAATAATTTTTCGTATACCGAACGAGTGGATAACGTAAAGTTCACGCACAGATAAGTTTTCACCGATTTTCCTACAGTATTCGACCGGATAAGTTGAAAAAATCACGACCACGTAAGTTCCAACTTGTCCGATCGCTTATTGTGCGTACCTTCCGCGCGTTGATGCTGCAGTTCAGGAATCTCATGGCGCATCTGACGTGAAGGCCCAGTACCGGAAGACACCGGACCAAACAGTCCACATTCCCAAAACACTCGACTAGTTGAATCAACTGTTATATTCAATTGAGAAACAATCGTCCCGATATTTGACAATTTACTTATCGGTAGGGAATTAGTCGTTCGCAGACTAAAGTGCAAATTTTCCTCACTTGCGGGACGAGCAAGCTTCCGACCAGAAGTATAGTCGTTGACTTGTAGAAACGTCGTTCGCCCGGTGTCTGAAGAGGCCACAGTCCAAGATAATACATGAGGCGTTTGTTGATTCGATAGTACGAAATTTGAAAGAAATCCATTTCGTCGTCGATTATTGCGGCTGCACCGCGGCCGGGACGACGCTTTGTTTCGGGAACGGTCGGTTCGTCAGCTGGAGGGACGTTCGAAGAGTTGCAACGCAAACGGCGTCAAACGATTCCTTGGATCGTCAATAATTAAATCGTCCCTCCGTAAGGTCTGCAAAGAAAGCTTTGTAGCTCTCGCTGCCGCGAAAGTACAAATAACTATCGTCCATCCGTGAATATCCCTGATGACACTCCTTCTCCCCCCGTGAACGACTCATTAAGAATTCTCTTAGTCGACGGACACTGTGCAGCCGCTCTCGATTGATTCCGAGGAACGCTCGTCAGTCATCCCTGCCTTGTCGATCGAAGGTAATGTGCTGGTTTAAGACAAGCCCCACGAAGCCTTCGATAGTTTTGCTGTGCCATGTTTTCTTACAAAGTCAGTACGGCCGAGGCTCTCCACCGCAGTGGTCGCGTTGAAATAGGTATTTATGTAACTCATGCATGAGAAGTGCTACTTTTCGTGCCTGCCGAGAGTGGCGTAAGCGGCGTTTTACAGCCAAGTGTACCATAAATTTCCGGATCGATCGCTCGACGAGTGGTATAGTCGTTGATTATTGTTCATTGATATATAGTTCATAGATTATTGAAACGTATTTTATTTGTAACAAAGTGACGGTATGATGATACAGCGAATTGAATTTTACATAGATACAAAAAAAAAAAAACATGACACGCGAGTTTTGGAGGTCGGACAAAAAATGGTCTACTTGTCGCGGCTGACGCTTTCCGAGTTGGTCTCTTCTCACTGCATCGATAGCAGTACGGTAAAGTACGACATCGACGTTTTCAGTGCCTTATCACGAAGGAAGGACATGAATCAGGTTTTTTTTATGTCGCTTAATATCTCTTTTAAGTTTCAATGATGTTCGACTTACCGTTGCGAAATTTTCCATCGACAAGACGTATATCTTGCCGGCTGTGAGTTTGCACGGTTCGGCGCTACGCATCATAATGACAATGACGAGCCTCTTGGCGCGAGCCGATATGTCGTACCAGTTGATGTTGTAACTGATTGCATTGAACGGAAAGATCAATGGAAAATCAATGTCGAAAAAAAAAAAAAAAAATTATACAAAAATACAAATTTACGCGTTTATGAATATATATTGACTGTGCTCCATCAACACGTGTCCCTGCCAGCACACGTAGAACAAATGAACGACCTCGCCGATCGCAAAGGCACCGTGTCTCAGAGCTTCGCCGGGTCGATTCAAATTAGTTACAGTCTGATGGATATTGCAAAAAAATATCAATTACTAAACATGATTTTTTTTTTAACTCGGCAGTTCGTCAAACTCACCATAAAACCTGTCAGGGTCATCGCCAGCATGTCTATTCCGACAACGAAAAAATAGCAAATGTAACCCGACGCCTCGATGAGTGACGTGAATCTTGTCCCAAGAAAACGTGAAACAAAAATTATACCATCAATAAATTTGGAACATCATGGAAACCATTCATCAGGTCGTCCTGCCACTCTAGAATATTTTTAAAATTGATCATCTTACTCGACAGCTTCCTTGTGAATTTTTATACACTTGACAATCTTGTCGTATGTTTCGTCCCCGCGTTTCGGAACAGCGTCATCAGTCTCCGATTTTTTTTCGACGAAACTGATACCACCGAGATTTTCCAAGCGGACTCTGATTAGAGAGAAAACAAAATTTCATCCGATGCACCAGGTGCGAAATTTTTGGGTCGGATGTTCGACATAGTTTGATGATCTCTCACCCCAATGTGGCGAAGATCGCACAGGCGTGATGAACGTAAACAGCGAACATGGTGTCGTAAGCGACGATCATTCCGACGGAAAAGGGCATCGTCATGCAGGCGTGGATCGTCAAGTAAACGTAATTCTCGTCCCGATCGATGAAGTACTCCGTTTCGTATAGGTATATGCGATCGCGTGACTGATTGAGCGGCAAAACGATATCCAATATCGCCGGTATTATCGGCAGGGAAAGATACATTCCCAGAGCGAGGGCCATGTAAGCTGGAAAAGAGGCAATGTCTTTGTGGGTTAAGGATCCATGCTGTAATAGAAGCCCCAGCGAAAAAATTTCTCTGACCATTTGTCTGGAAAATTCAGGGACTTTCAGGGACTTGCAGACATTTTTCTCTGAGTTTCTCTGCTATTTGCCTGGAGCAGTCGATTTATCAAAGAAATTCAGCGTATTTTACCGAAAAATACTGGCAAATATCGAAAATTAACAGCCAGAGAGAAACAACAAAGTTCATAATTATTAAGAGAAGTGGGCAGGGAAAATCCGAGATTTTCAGAGCAATCAGGCATATTTAGATTCAGAAAAATCTTCGACTTTTTCCGATAAATGCGAAAACTGCATTACCGACCGCGGTATCTCGCATGCCCTTGTTGCCATTCTTACCGGCATAAATTATGGTCAGCAGTCTTCCCCGTTCGGCGTAACGTTTGAGGATAGTTCTTTCGATACTGGCGCTATTCGCATTCCAGTCATATTTTATTCGGTTCGTCAACGTTCTCATCTGAAGTTTTCTTCGCTGATAACTTTATTCGTACATCGTGCGAGCCGATAAATCGCGTACCCGTGTGTTCCTTAATTCATCCGTTTCTATCACTGGCTGCATTCGCGATGAAGTCCAAACGCATTTGGCACATATTGGGACATCCATTCTTTTACCCACTTTCTGCGTCCTGAATTCACATACTTTTGACACGGATTGCATCCGCGATCATTCCATAGAAAATTCAAAAAGATTTCGTTGTGATGTCACTTTTAGTTTCGAAAACTTGAATTTTTAAACTGAATGAACTAAACACTCGGTTTTCACAGCGATTTTGTATAACATATACAGAAGGGGTTTCAAAATTCCGAAATTCCATCCTATATCCTGTACATAATATGTATATATAACTTCGAAATTCGGTTTTTTAACGAAATTTCGAAGAAGCAACGTTTTTCCGTATGACGTCACTTCCAATCAACAACCGAGATTCTTAAACTGGAAGTGACCGGAAGTAACGAACAACACTTACAACTTTTCTATGGAATGAAACTTGAATGCAGCCAGTGGCAGAAACGTGCCAATTAAGGAACACTGGGAAGTGGGTAAAAGAACGTTCGTTATGCGTCACAAATGTATGTGTAATTCATCTCGAATGTAGCCAGCGAGAGAAACGGTTGAATTAAGGAACACACGGAACCTGCTTAGCGTTAACGATGCAGTTGAGGAACCTAGCGGTGCTCCTGGCGTGAATCCCCAGCACTGGAAGGCACCGGATCATGCCATCCAGATTTCCCAAACACTTGGCGAATTTAATCAACTGCATACACTCAAAGTATTTAATAAGTTATCATTAATTAATAATATAATTTATTAAGAGTATTAAAATATCATTAATTCTAAAAAAACAATGTTTGGTTGAATATAAAAAATTGTTTTTCCTAGTACCGTTAAGGATTCATCACACATTTACATTCCCGAGCCAAAGTTTAATTCGATCGAAAATTCAAATAATAATTTTCGGTTAAAGGCAAATTCTCACACGAAGCGAATATCAATTAAGGTTCACCTAAGAATTTTCCTTCGACTCTCAGCGCAGTAAAAAAAAAAATTAATTACAGTTTTCGTTACCGACCGCGCACGGAGAAAAATGGTTCTGTTTCTCTAACAAAATGTAGATCGTTAATGATTTATTGTTGTGACAGCAAAAATATTTGCTGCCACAGCTAAATATTTGCTGCCACAGCTAAATATTTGCTGCCACAGCAAAAATATTTGTTGACAGAGCAAAATATTTGGCTGCTACAGGAAAATATTTCGTTGTCCCCGAGCAGGTAAACGAGTTATGGTAACAAAATTCTTGTTGTCCCAACAATTTTTTTTTTTCTCCGTGCGGTATTTCACACGTTCTTAATGAAATAGAAAAAGGCTCAAGGTACGAGGTGACGCACCTTCGGTACAACAATACTTCCGACGAGCAGTATCGTCGTCGATCTGTAAAAATGTCGTTCGCCCGGCGTCTGCAGAGGCCACTGTCCGAGGTAGTAGAGGAGGCGTTTGTTGATGCGATAGTAAGACGTTTGAAAGAAATCCATTGTTTTCCCAAGTGACCGCTGCTGCGCCGCGCCAAGGACGACCCTTTGTGTCGCGAACGCTCGCTTCTTTGCTCACAGAGACGTTTGAAGAATTGTAACACAAACGACCTCAAACGGTTCGTTCGAACGTCAATAATTAAAACGCCGTCCCAGCGGCGGCTCCGAGGAAGCCTTTCGCAGGCGATTCATCAGTGCGAATCGCTCCCGACGCTCGTTCTCTCCCTACGAAGCGTTCATTAAGAATTCCGTCAGTTGACAAACGCTTTGCGGCCGCTTATGATCGAATCGGAGAAACACGCGTCAGTTCTTCGTGCTTCATCGATCCGATGTCTCAGTTTGGACGAAGAGCTCGCACAGTAAAGACCGCGAAACCGTCGACAGCTTCGGTGTTCCGGAAATCTCTTCGTGCGCAATTGAGCGGCTGAGAGCATCGGGCAAAGTGGTCGGCGATGTCGAATCTCCGTCGACTTACGATTTTACCGAAGCTCACTCGTTATCCGTTTTGCGTCAACCGAGGCGGTGACGATTAGGTTCACGATCGATCGTCTGTTAAGGTGATGTGCAGTGTAAAGAAGATTGTTTTGAAATGTTATGTAGTCGTACCGGAAGGAGTGAAAAATTAACATACGGTATATTAAAAACTTTAGAAATTCTTTACTTCTAATTATCTATTTTAATTTTACTATAAACGTACTTTAGATCCAACAATTCACTTTATATCTCAATGTAGATGTCCATTAATGTTTCACCAAAATTGTACGTTACAATTTATGTACGAGTTTTTGCACAAAAACTTTCGGTCCGATGCATTAAATTTACTTTTTTAACAGTGTGCGCCCATGTTCGATGTTCGTGTTCGATAAATGACCACGTGCTTTCGGGAATGAACACACACGTGCCTTGAACCCCGAGCCTAATCAATGCTGACTCTCGATTATTGATTCGACAAAAACTGTCAGTTTGCTTATAACCACAGTTTTGAAAGCCATGGTTCTTTTTTTTTCATTTTATATGCATACTTTTTTAAACGTAAAATATTTGAGCTGAATAAATCGTTGGAGTTATGATTGAGGAGCAAAATCGAACTCGATGAATATCCGGGGCTTTGTGAGACGGGTAATCATGAGACGAGGCGACAGTGCGAACGACGAGGAGACGGACACCGACACGGTCGACGACGAGGTGACCGAGAGCGAGGAATCGGCTGCAAACCGGAAACTCCAATTTCTTGGAATTCCTCTGTACAAATTGTCGTACAAGCGATTGCCGAAGAAGTGCATTAAGTTTTCGTTTCTCGCGCTAAACGGTGCAACATTCGTGAGTATTTTTTTTTTAATTCTCCATACAATAATTATTTAACATAATATAACTCATAACAATAATTTATTCCACTAATCGCTGATTAATATATTTAGCTAGCTGGCATTACCGCGACAATAATATCGATATGGATGCTTGCCGACGGAAAATTAATGTCGAGACTTATCGGACAAAGATTGTTCGTGACGATTTTACTATTCATCGGAATTTTCTCGTCCTCCGTTTCCTTCATCGGCATACTCGCTTTCGTAAAGAGGAGAAGACAGTTCTTGGTCATTGTGAGTCACGATTCCTGATTTTTAATTTTTTTTTTATTGAATATGGAAATATAAAAATCGGCGATTTGTTCGTTCGTACTCACTTTTGACCGGATGCACTGACAAGTTTTTTTATTTTTCAGTACATAATGTGCCACTCATTGTCCCTGTGTCTGATATTCGTATGCGCGGTAATGAGCTTCACGTTTTTCGAACAAATAACGAAAAAAATTCGCGACGACATGGTCAATTCGATAATAAATTATCGATTGCTCGATTGGGTCACCGAGGCCTGGGACAACACTCACAAATACGTAAATTCGAAAAATTTATCGTTAAAACAACTTTGAAAGAATTTTTCATTGCAGCGAAAAAAGTTAATTCAAATGTACTTTTTAGCTCCAATGTTGCGGAATCAAATCGTTCAGTGATTGGCACGAGTATCGAATGAGCATACCGCAAAGTTGCTGCTCGGTCACTATCGATCAGGTAATGTCGTATAACAAACATTCAATTTTGGTTAATTGCAGAGGGAAATTATACCTTTTTTTTTTTTAATCTGACAAAAGTTGACTGATATTCATGGTCACTAAAACGCATGAATTTTAATCAGAATCGTCGAATTCCGCATTTCCCACTGGCTGAAAAGGTACGAAAGATCGAAGCTTCCTTCGTCGACTCTGAAAATTTGGCAATCTCTTCCAGACTGTAACGAGCATAAGCCACCAAATTTTTCCATAATATCAATCAATTTCGTTGAGTTTTTATCTTTACAAAAAAAAAATTCGTTACAAAAAAGGCCTTGACATTTTTCTTGCGTCGAATTGTTGACTTTGTAGTGTCTCAAGATGTCCGAAGAGGTCGCCTATAAATCCGGGTGTTTGAAGGGTGCTATACTCTTACTGAAATCTCATATTCACACTGTCGCCCTATCAGCTCTCCTCATATCCGTAGCTTTGGTGAGTTCTTCCACAATGCACCAATATAATTAAATTCTAAAAAAAAAAAAAATTGTTTTGAATAAAAATAAAAATAAAAATTGTTTTGAATAAAAATAAAAATAAAACATGCCCACTGCTATGCAGGTAGCGAGTCTCTTCTTCGCCCTCGGAGTACAGAAAAGATTCCGAACTTATCGTTCCAGCGGCTCTTGAAGCTCAACGAAAATGTGAAAGAATAACGAAAATGATAAAATAATGAAAGATAATAAAATTATAATACACGATAATATTATCATATGTAGATCATATATTGTGTGACGTAGTCGTTCGGGAAAAAATATTTTTTATTACGACTCGCGTTAAAGTCGTAAAAAAAATGTCAAATTATCCTGAAGGGTTAAATTTCCTTGGCAATTAAAAATGAATACTTTTGATTTAGTTAGGAGAACGGAATAACGAAAGGAACGGAAGTTGGGTGTATTCAAGTCGTATTCCATTCAATTACAGATATATTATATCATAGCAAACATCGGTGACTATTTACAATAAATACAGTCGATTAGATTATATAAATAAAATATATATCGTATCGTATAGTTTAGGTTTACAGCAACACGTGACAGTAAACAATTAGATCAGCGGCAAAATAGCATAATCTACCTAGGTAGTGGTCGTAGCTATAGCGTGGCTGAATTGTGCTCTTATTCGGCTCCCATTATATTCCATCGTCATACATCTCCCCATTTTTATTTGTTTTTCCGTTTTCATTTTTTTTTCCTTTTTTTAAATTTCATCTCGCTCCCGTCCACAATTTCGCCTAATTCGTTAACTCGTCGATACAATTGAATATACTCGTGGACCGGGGAGAGAGTTCTAGCTATCAGGCCACCCCTCGACGCACTCAAACCATTTCACGCTTTTTCAATTTCTTCAATTTTTTTGTTTTATTTCTCGTTCACATCTCTTAATCGCACCACGCATATCTTTTATCCAAAAAATCTTCGACGTCGCCAATAATCCACATTCCTAATTATTCTCGCCCCCAAACTACCGTGTTTTTTTTTCTTTTAATCGAAGAATTATAAATTTTCTATAATCGAGCGTCGCTCACGTTTCCACATCGTGGTCGACGAACGGATAAAGTCGTTTATTTTTTTTTTTTCGAAGGATATACGCAAGACGAAGAACTTCACGGAAGTTAGAAAAAAGTGATCGAATTTCTCGTTTTTTTTTGTGTCTGTGTGTGGGTGTGTCATTTTTTGTTTTCTCTTTTATCAATTAATTTTTGTGTTATTTTCCATTTTTTTTTGTTTTTCCAATGTAGTCGAAAAATTTTCGCGAATCGCGATCGAATTTCACGACCACGTCTCTATAATATACCTTAACTCCTCTCCGCATCGTTTCTTCATTTTTTTAAAAATCTTTCAAGATCCGTCCACGCGACGGTGATAGAGATTTTGTAATCGGCCGCGCCCGTAATAATTTGACACCTTGATATTTAAAAATAGTTGATTCTTTGAAACCGCCGCTGAACGAGTCCCTGGCGATCGATATTTATTTTTATTTTTTTATTTCTTTTTTTAATCTCTTCTTTTCTCTTCAATCGGTTGTACAGGAGTGTCCGGACTCGGCGCGTGGGGGGGGGGGGGGAGGGGGAGGGGGGGAAGAGGCGTAATCGAAACTGCTCGGGAATAGAGACACCTCACGCAATCACATCATTCCATATAATATTCGACCCTGATTATTTACCCATCTCGAGAACGCAGTCTCGACTCGATATAATACGCGTGGTCCGAACATTCTCGAGTCAAAAATACATGACGAAGCTTGCCTATAATCCTATATATATATATATATATATATATATTTATATATATATTTAATTTTTTTTATACACTTAGTAGTAGGTAATTATCTATCCAGACAGTTTTAATGTCGTTGTGCAACTATCTATACGTAACGGGGACGCGCCACGTTGTTCAATCGCAGAGTCACCAGAGCGCGGCGTCGGATCGGTCGTGGTGACTCCGCCTTGTGACGGGCAAACAAAAAAGAATTTGTCATAATTTTCGAAGACAAAAAAAATTCAACTTTGATAAAGAGAAATGAAAAAAAAAACTCAATATAAAAAAGGTTCGTCGTGAAGCAAAAGTATGATGCAATATAAAAAAAAAACTTCGTTTTCATCATACCTTTGCCTCGGCTGTGCGAAGTTTTTTCATTGAATTTTTTCTTTATTTTATTTTTTTTCTCAAAGCTTTGAGGAAAATCGTGACAGATGTTAGATGAAGGTTGCCAACGAATTTGGAGTGATCGACGGAACGGTTTACCATTTTTTTTTTCATTCCGCGATTGACAATGATAATGAAGACAGCACAACCAACGTCTACCGAACGTTCGTCAATTTTCATTTTTTTTTTGTTTTTCAAGTTAATATACACTCAGTACTTCGTGAAGAAACATAGTATATCTCGTGTCGTTTATACGTATCATTTTTTTTCCCATATTATAATTTTTTTTACGGATTTTTTAGTTTTTCGTTTTTTTTTTTTCGTTATCATCGTTATTTCATATCCAGCAAGCACAAATATGTATGTCTGTTTTTTTTTATAATACAATAAATACGTACATAAACGTATACCGATAATGATTGACTCGACGGGTACACGTTGCGTTGCGTGGATGCTTTACGCTACTCACACCGGCCGGATCAGCCTCTCGCAATCGCGACACTCAGTCATTTATTTTTTACCATTTCATTCATTCGTTTCACTGTTTTTTTTTCAATTTTATTTATAAATTTAATTCTCGCGGTCGCGGTCACTCGCGTTATTTTTTTAATAATTTTATTTTATTTTTTAAAATTAATTTCTGGACGATACAGCGCTAGAGGATACGACACATTCATTGGGTCTCTTATCATTTGTTTTCTTCTTCTTCTTCCTTTTAAAAATACGTTTTAGCCTTCCTTGTGAACTCTCCGAGCATTCCGGCGCGTTTCTCTCAATAATTTTTTCATTCATTTTTTCTTTGCCCAATCGTCGACGCAATAATTAAGCGCGACCTTAAGAACATTGCACCGATTTCACTACTGGAGGATAAGCACCACTATGCCGATACGCTCGATCGTCACGATTCAATCGATCAGTTTTAATCGTTCTTTTTTCTCTTTTTTTTCTTCAAATTCGTCTCTGTCGAAATCACACACATTTCACTCGATTTTCCAGTATTATCATTTTGTTTTTCTCACTATCGCGCATCTCCACAGTTTTCGTTTAATGTTTTTTTTTTCTTACAATTTATTATATATAAACTTATCGATACATCGCGAACTTATAACAAACTGTGCGACCTTGTTCGAGGGCTCCGGGGAGGCCATTCGTTGCTGAGATTCGATTCCGTTTTTTTTTTATCTGGCTGTTTTTCCATCTTTCGATCCAAATCTCTCACAACATTATTTAATAGTATAGTAATTGTTCGTGTTTTTTTTTTTTGCACGAACCACGCTCTCTCATTTAATCTCGCCTATACTTTATATAAACGTCAATGTAAAGCTAATTTATTGACTAGGTTCTCGCTCTCATTTCTCACGCACGCGTACACATACAGCCGAATGGTGAATCGCACCCTGCGATTATCTCAACGACGAATGGCCGAAATACAGCGACGGGCATCTAGCGCAACGTCAATTTTTTACCTTGTAACCATACATTTTTTTTCTTCCAATTTCCTTTTTCTTTCAATATCGTCCGATCGATCGGGCTCGTCGTTGCGTTCGACGCAGAACGCTCGTTAGCCCAAAAAAGAAATAAAAAAAATTGTTCCTTCGCTTCATTCTCCGTACAAGAGTCTCCGAAGTTTCCACGACTCGTTGCACGAATTTTTAACGAGTTCTCTCTTCAACTCTGCACGAAACTTCGATAATAATTCAGTCGTTAATTCTTTTTTTTTTAAATTTTTTCACAGCCGCGAGATAAACTCGCGCGTCCCGCGGGTGATCCGCGAATCGTCCATCAGCCTTCCCCTTAGACACTACGACCCTCTATCTTACGGCTCTCAATATAATATAACATTAGTCTTTTATTTTTTATTTTTTTTTTTGGCATCTTTGAAATACACAAATAGACTTTGGTATAAAACTTTTTGATAGTGTTTTTTTTTTCTTCCTCGGTGTGCACGTCTACGCTTTCGGGCGTTTATTTTAGTTCCTCGCGTTGTTTCTTTTATTTATTTTTTCACGATTATTCTCTTTCTCATCGAGATTTCGTCGATTCAGTTTTCCTCGCGCGTCAGCGTCAATTAATTCACAGGCGCGGAGTTCCTCGCGGGATCGTCATTTTTTAATTGAACAGTGTCTCCGTACTTTTGTCGCGCCTCCCGGGGAACGGGGAACAGGGTAATGTTTTTTTCTTTTTTTTTTTAATAATCTGGACGGCTCTAGCACATCTCGTCGATCCGCCAGAATTTGCACACCGTGGCTCCTCTCCTCCTGCGTCGCTTCTTGCTCGACGGATCGCTGGTAGATTTTTTGACGAATCTGATGTTGTAAGGATCCTCGGCCAATTCCGGATAAATTTGTGCGTCGTGTATGTAATCGCCCTCGTAATTCGACGCCCTGCCGGATTTCTGTATCTCGTCCTGTTCGGCGACCATCCAGTCGACGCTCGTCGGCGTGTTGGCTTTGAGCGCCTCGGCTTCCCTGTGCCACGCTTTTCTCACCGCGGTCACTTTGGCGTGATGGAGGAGTCGCTGCTTCTCCTTCTCGGCACTCGTGCCGTAACGAAGATTGACGACGTAACTCGCACCGTGAATCTTGACGTCGACGGCCGTGCTGCCGCTGCCGTTTTCGCTCTCGTGAAAGGTCGTGTTCACCTGACCGCTGAGACGCTTCAGTTGGTTCTTGTCGTCGCCGGATTCCCAGGTTTTCTCCTTGACGAAGTAGAAAGCGTCCTGCTGGGCGCTGTGGACGACGAAGGTGAACGGCAGGAAGTACGAACGGTTGAATACCGTGGTGAATACGTCGCGGTAGATCGGATTGGCCGCGGGTACGCTGGATACGACCGCCTGACCGTCCGAGGTCCGCGACACCAGGATTCCCTTGCCGAAGGGCGGATCCGAGGCGGCTCCGAGACGGCTCGGGATCAGCTCGCTGGGATCCTTCTTCAGGGCCGATCTAGGCGGAGCCGAGAGACCGACCGCGTCGCCCGAGTGACGCTGGGCTATGTGCGCGAGGAAGCCCGATTGAACGCCGAGGTTGTTGGTCCTCTTCTTCTTGCCGAATATCGACGCACCGGGGCCGGAGGACGGAGGGACCAGACCGGACGGCAGCTCCTCCGGGAAGAGCTGCGGCGCGAGACTCTTGAGATCGTAGCCGAGATGAGAGAGCCATGATATGTGATCTGAAATATTTTTTTATGTGTTAGGTTCGTTAAGGCGATGGGACAACCCTTCCTTACCGTCCCAACTAGAACCCGGTCAGTAACAAAAAATTTAATTATTTTTTTGAACATATTCAATTAAAAGCAAACTCTTACATAATGCATATGTCAATTCAGGTTCATGTATGAATTTTCTTTCGAAGGTAAAACGTCGGCATAAAAAAAAATTAATTACATTTTTTATTACCGATCATGGTATTACACAAGCTCTGAACATTTTCGAAAAGACACTTAAAGATTGTTACAGTGTTAAAATGTTATTGGGAGTTGTAAAATTTTTTATTATAATATGAGAAACCGAACGAACCTGTTGGTTGACTATGCTTATCGGTGTGCCTCACGTCGATAGGATCGTTGCCATTAAATCTGTACAGGTGTAGATGAGTCGGTGTCGACACTCTGTCCAGGACGTTCTCCCACAGCGGTGACATCCACTGACCTATCAGTGGATCGTAGACTTTGCCGTTAGGCATGTGGACCAACGAAGTTACCTGTGGAACGATCATGTTTATAATTACTGAAATTTTCATAAAAACTATAGGTAAAAAAAAAACATTTGTGTCTTCCAGATCCTTCATCAATTTTTTTACTGCATTACTTCAAACAAAAAAACTCAACGCAATTCGAACGATGAAAGTTAGAAATGAACCAACGACAATTCCCAAAGAAAATCCCAAAATCTCACCTGATCCAAAAGCCCACCGCAGAAGTCAACCGGAAGATACAGGTACGGATTGGAGTCGTACACGATGTGCCCGTAGGGCGACCTCATGATTTCCCTGATACCCTCGCCATACTGGTTGAATATCATGATAGGCGTTCCGCACTGATCGGTAGCGATGTAATACTTGTGCCGATAGAACTGTGCGTATATCAGATGTCCTCTGTCGTCGTAAACGAGGGACATCAATTTTCCATCCCTCGGGCTGTATATCTGACTGACCTCGTGCGGCCTCTTCTGATTGTTGTAGAAGAACTGTGTTACGTTCCCATAGTTATCCTTCCTCGTTGCCAACCGATCGAGATGATCGTAGTAGTATCTGACGTCGAATCTTCCCTTCTTCGTCGCCCTCACCAGCAGTCCTTTGGCGTTGTAATTGAATCTTTCCTCCCTGGCGTTTTGCACGACGAGACCCCGATTGTCATATTTGTAGAGGCCCTCGCCGCACTTGACGATCCTGTCCATGGCGTTGTATTCCATCGGTATCGTGTTGCCTCGATAAGTGAGCGAGAGCATGTTGCCGTTGTCGTCGTACTTGAAGCTCCAGGGTTCCTGCGCCTCGACCCCGGTGAGCTGACCGTCGCAGTCCCACGTGTAATTCTTGACGTTCGTGTAGGTATTAACACCGACATTCCTCGTGTCGGTCCTGGTCTGGTTGATCCTTCCCTGGGAGTCGTGAGTGAACTCCATGCGAAAGACCTCCAGGCCGTGTATCGTGACGGTGACTTTGGTCTCCAGAAAACGTGAGTCGCTCGTGCGTGAGAAAATGGCTGTGCCGTCGTAGACCGTAGTCTCGTTCGGCTGAGGTCTAGTGACTTTGAACTGTCCGATGAGCTCGAGGGCCCCGGTTCTGGGACTGTAGGCCATGCCATGCGGCGGCAGAGTCTGCCCTCCGATTCTTCCCTGAACCGTCGTCAGACGATAGTTCGAGTCGTAGTCGAAGGTGAACTTGGCATTGCTGAGACCGGTCTTGGCCCCGAAGTCGATGCGCTCCTCGACTAGTAGGCCGGCGCTGTACTGGTAGTCCCACTTGTACTCGACGTCCTTCTCGACGTGTATAACTTCCGACGGAAGACCGCTCTCGGTGTACTTGATCTCGCTCTTTCCGTCCCCATGAACCACCTCGGCCAGCTGTCCCGAGGTGTGATATCTGTAGACGATCCTGGCACCGTCGCCGGGAAACACGGTTTGCAGCAGATTACCGCCGTGGCTGTAGTGCTGCAGATACGACCTGGAGCTGCCGGGCGGTGTGTAAGTGACTCGCAGGAAGCCCAACGAAGCTTGGCAAGAGAAAGAGTGTTTCGTGCCTGAGGGCAGTATTATGTGTCTCAGTCCGCCGTCCTCGTCGTACTCCAGAGAGAAGTGACGAACGCTGGCGAGAGTTATCTTCGAGACCACGTTGAAGTCGTTGTACGTGTATCTCTTCGTGCCGTCCTGGCTGTTCTTCACCTCGGCGAGCTGTCCCCTCATGTCGTAACCGTAAGACTCGTCCGATGCGCCCCACTTCCAGCTCTCTATTCTGTTGAACCTGTCGTAGGTCACGCTGAGATTGTGGCCGTGCTCGTAGGGTTGCCAGTTCAGTGGCAGGCCCGCAGGATCGAAGGTGACCGTCAGCAGTGGCTGCTTCGCCTTGTCGTAGAAGGTCTCTCGACTGAAGGCCTGCTCGAACTCCACGCTTATGACCCTCGTGTCGTTCACCCATATCTCCCGGTTCAGCGTCTGCTGCAGGTGGCTCACGTCGCCGATGAGATTGTACGCGGTGGTCATGGTGTTCGTCAGTTCGCCGAGGGTGATGACCTGGTAGCTCCACATCGGCAGCATCTCCGCCTCGACGGGAAGCGCCGCCTCGAGAAGCGGATGCTTCGTCGTCGCGGCGCTCAGGATCTTTCCGCCGCTGGGTAGAAAGACCTCGAGACTGCTGTTGTCGAAGGCGGTCGCTCTCTTGATCTTTCCGCCGTCGGTTATCGTCAGGGTCTTGGATCTTTCGCTCTTCATCTTGAACTCGACGAAGCGCTGCTTGTCGCCTCGCGACAGAGCCTGAAGAGGAGCCGATATCTTCACGGAGAGGCTCTCGTCGGTCGACAGGCCCGAGTTGAGCTTCATCTTCTCGCCGGTCGGCAGAGTGACGTCGGACACGCGTCCGAGGCTGTCGTAGTTGTAGATGTAAGTCTCGCCGCCTCCGGAGCGACTGGTCAAGAGCCCCGTCGGACTGTCGTAATCCAGCGCTATCTCGGATCTTCCCCGCTCGGACAGCTTCACCAGAAAGCCGTCGCCCGATATCTTCAGCTCGGACTTGTGATCCTGGGTGTTCTCGATGGAGCTCACGACGTTGCTGTAGTCCCGAAGAAATTGGATCTTGTTGCCGGCGCTGTCGGTCACCGTCGACAATTTACCGAAACTCGTGTTCTTGCTGTAGAGGAAAGAGTACCTCGTCTTGCCCGACGTGAGATCCTTGGTCGCGACGTGCTGACCGTAACGATTGAAGACGTAGATCTCGTTCGACGGCGGGAACGGAATGTGAAACTCGCCGCTCTCGTCGAGCGCCGGCAGATAAGGCTGCAGCGCGAGGATGTGCAAGCTTCCCTGATCGGCCACGTGAAGAACACCGTCCGGCGAGACGGCCAGAGCGGAGATGGCGGTGAATTTTGCGCTCGACGAGAGAAGAGTCTCCGTGCTGCTGGTGTCGTCGGTGCAGGAGCAACCCTCGGGATCTTTGGTGCTCGGGGTCGTGTTGTTGCACTCGCAGAGACCCCTCAGACGTTCGCGCTGCTGTCCGGCGAAGTGCGACATCTTTCCCGACGAGTCGACGATCCTTATTGAATTCACGCGATGAGAGTCGCTGTCCGCTATGTAGAGCTCACCGGTCGGACTGAAGCTGACGGCAAGGACGGATCCCAGGACCTCGTCGGGTTTTCTGGGGTTCGAGGAATTCGTCGAATTTATCTTGGCCATCTCGCCGTTGTTGGCGTTGCTGGTGCAGTGAAGAGGCGTACCGGCGACGACGCGGACCTTGAGATCGCTGGTGAGCTTCAGGACGAGCCTGTCGTCGATGAAGTGGAGGGTTCCGTCGAGCGGACTGAGGGTCAGTCCGGTGGGCCACTGGAGCTGAGCCTGATGGGCGGAAATGGCGCCGATGCAAGGAGCCGGTGACCAGTGGTTGTGATGACCGTGATGACCGACGAGGGTGTGAATGATTCCTCGAGGATCGACGGCTCGGATGTTTGTGCCGTCGGCTATGTACATGGTCTTGTCGGCGGCGATGGCGATGCCTTTTGGATGAGCGAGTTTGGCCTGGATGGCTGGTCCCTCGTCGCCGCAGTGGCCCTCGTCGCCGGGGATGCACCTCTCCCCGCTGCCGACGACCGGCTCGATGTTTATGCTGGGATCCGGCATCTGATTCAGGGAGAGCGCCTTGAGGATCCTGTGCTTCTCAGGATCGCTGATGTAGAGGTGTCCGTCGGCCGGCGACACGCACAGGTGGTACTGGTAAGCCACCTGGGTGGCGCTGAGGATGAGGACCGTGTAGACGTTGCCGTCCGGGGTTATCCTTCTCACCAGATTGAAGTCGCCGACGTAGATCGAACCGTCCGGACCGCTGGTCAGCGCGACGGGCGTCAAGAGCCTCGCGTCTTTCGCCAGACCGTCGCAGTTCTGGCAGACCAAGTTCCGCTGAAGACCCGTCCCCATGACGACCTTCACTGTTCGAGGGTATTGCTTGAAGTGGAGAGTCGATCCGTCGCCCTTCTGGAGTATACCCTCGTGGAAATTGTAGTGGTGATGAATGTCGAGGCCCCAACCGCCTACGTCCGATATGTCGACGTCGAAGCCCTGAAGAGTCGCCGTCTGCGTCTCCCATATCACCGACGGACACGTCGAGTGCTGGTAACCGATGGATATTCGCGCCTGGGCCACGCCGTACACCTTTTGCTTGTAGACGTTCCGCTTGTTCCAGGCGAAGGTGTGCGTCAAGTTGGGATCGGCCTCGTACGTCTTCGTGTGGAGGGAACCCTCGATCTCCACGTGAACGTGCACGTGGGTAAGGGACTTCGGTATGAAGGCACCCGTCAGCTGCATACGCACCGTCGACAGGTAACCAGCCGCCAGGCTACTCTGGTACATCAGGTGGAGATTCGAACCCGGAATCGCTATGCTCTCTTGGACAATCTGCAAAATTATTTTCGGATTGTTAATAATAATATTGTTTGAGTTCTTTAAATTTATTTCGTTGACGGATTTTTCGTTTTACTGCCAGTTTACAATAAAATCCTGATTTAGAGGTCGGAATTATCAATTTTGTGACAATAATTTTATAATTCCTGGCCCAGCAACGATTTACAACAAACATCTTGGAGCATTAATTTGATATATTACGAAGTTATGTTACACATGCTATATCTTGACTCATATCAGTATTGTTATCGGAACTCTACAAATTGTTCATGTAAAAGGGTTTGTCTCATCAATAAAATAAGTAAATAAATAATAATAATAAAGCCTATGAAAGTGCTGTACGAGGAATCGTTTAGATCTAAACTTGAACAAGTGAAAGATGATGACGTTCTCGAGGAAAAGGCGTCCGCGCTTCCACGACTATAGACTTTGTGGTGAGCCGCTCCAATTCGGCAATATCAAGGACCTCGGTTTATGTCAGGATCCCAAGATGAGCTTTGCATTGCACGTTGAAGAGATAAGCCGGAAGGATTTGCGTACACTAGGCCTTGTGAATCGATCGGCACGAGAGACTTCCAAAGGGTCGGCACAGTTAAAATATTGTACCTCAGACTGGTGAGGCCTATTCTGTCCTACGCATCGGAAACCCGGAAACTAGGATTTGCAGTCCATTACGGGAAGCTTGAGAGAATACAGCGGAGCACAAGTCTCTACGCTTTGCGGCATAGAAGCTGGGTCAAGCCATGATGAGTAAAGATCATGACTGGGGGAGAGCGGGGCGAAATGGGACAGTCGGGCAAAACGGGATTGAAAGTCCGGATGTATCGTTAGGCCAAAATGGACCATGCAAAAATTAACGAGAACCGCGAGACGAGATTTTGGGATTTCTTCTTCAGCAACCGTAACGTGAAGACGTGTAATTTGTGGAGAGAACTGAAGAAAGTTATTTGACTACCTTATAATCTCTCTGGAATGCCAATTGTAGAGTATACTGATTGTATTATGTTACGTCAAAAATAAATGGACTATATTACATTTTTTGTAAAAGGGTTATTCCTGTTGAATAAATAAATAATGATACGGCAATAAAATTGCGTACTCTGTTTAATAATTGCAAGTCTACGTGGGCGTTTGAAGGGAGGGAATAGTGATTATTGGGTTTTTACTAAAGATGGAGTTGAAGAGCTCCGATGGTAAAACAGTCAGCTGCAGAGGGAGAATCATATGATTGATTTCTTCAGGCAGTCAGTGTCGAAACTAAACTTGCTAATGGATGATATTCGAGTCGATAAAGATGAGTATCAAAATAATTGGAGAAAAAAAATGAAACTCTCGATAAAACTTTTTTTTGAACTCGGATTTTTTTTTTTTGTTTTTAGGTAGGAAATAACTTTCGGTGATTATGTTCATGTAATTATTTTATTTTGTACTTGCCTGGCTTTCAGCAAAGACCAAACTCTGTCCCGGCAGCGCGCCGACCTTCTCGGGCATCCAGGTGCTCACGATAATTGGTCGGAGTGTCTCGTGATCGTGCTCCAGACACGGACCGTTTTCACCGAACAGTCCCATCGATATCCCTGGGAAGCCTATTATATTTTATGCAATAAATAATAAGAAACTCAAACATTTAACACTAACGGACGAAACAGGGACGGCACAGTTGTGGCTCCTTTCAACGGCCACTGTAAAGTCGACGCGAGATCAATAAGTTCTCCGCTTCTCAGAAAATAGATTCTCTGTCGATTTTCTTCTCGATAGTTCTCAAATTTTTAATACTATTTATATTGTTTTTTTTATTATAATTATTTATTTACAATTTGAAAGCAACCTCAAAGAAAATCCCGAGAATTCTTGCGGAGGATCTCATCGCGAAAATCCCGACGATAATAAAAATCATAAAATCTCTCCGGACCCCGAAGAGATGACAATATTCGTGATGAAAAAAAAAATGACGTTGCCGTCGATGGTTTTCCACTTACCGACAGCTGGACTGGGCGGTTGGTTGGATTTGTAGGAATCCCCTTCCTCGCTGAGGGTCATCACTACCGGCGGCAAAACTACTATCTGATTCCACGGTACGAATACTGTCCTCGTTAAGGGCTTGAACGGGCTGCGTTGGAATTGAAGTGTGACAGCGCCTCCCCCGTTGACGAGTA
Source organism: Amblyteles armatorius (assembly GCA_933228735.2). NCBI lineage: Eukaryota > Metazoa > Arthropoda > Insecta > Hymenoptera > Ichneumonidae > Amblyteles > Amblyteles armatorius. The sequence goes on along the minus strand of OW121695.1, from coordinate 9,019,559 downwards.
CATCGAACCTGAATTTAAAAAGTCACACGTGAAAGAGAATGCTGGAGACTCGTCATCGCAAATTAACCCTTTAGCGGCGAAGCCGCTTTTCCGTGGAAAAAAAAAATTCCTCCCCCATCTGTTCGACACTTTTAGGTATAAAAATATGTGAAGAAATAAGTTTTTCAAAAATTCAGTTTTTTAGATCTTTACACTTAAATTTAAAAGATTTACATCCGAGTCACTCGCGGAGGCTTATTGAGTATTGATTTCCAATAATTGGAAATCCACTAAAATTAAACGGATCCTTGACTATCATTAATGATATGTAAAGAATTTAATTTTTCAAATATTCCGATTTTTGGATCTTAACAACGAAACTAAAAAGATTTACATCCGCGCTACTCCAGGAAGCTTATCGAGTATCGATTTCCGATAATCGTCTGCGGTAATGCGTCCGATATACAGGTATTATTAACGGATAACGTTCATGCAATTCGAATCGGTGGTTACGCTACGTACTGTAACGATATACGTCTCGGTTTCCGTGTAATCTCGAGTAGAACTAAGATAAGGTTTACCGGTCCTCGACTATAACTAATTGGATTAATTGAATTAATTGAATGATATATGAAGAATTGAATGTTTCAAAAAATCGGTTTTTTAAAATCATTACATCCAAATTTAAAAAAAGCTAGAGCGCAAACACTCTTTTTTCGAAACATTCAAAATCTGATAAAGTCTGAACGGATGTCTGAATTATTGCGCAAATTGTTTCCGTAGGTGTCTCGAGTCTCGATTTCCAATAATTGTCTGCGGCAATGTGTCCGATATACAGGTATTATTGGCGGATAACGTTGATGCGATTCGAATCGATTGTTACGCCACATATTGTAACGATATACGCCTTGGTTTCCGTGTAATCTCGAGGAGAACAAGGGTAAGGTTTAGCGGATCCTCGACCATGGCGTATCCGGTCGAGGAGGGCACCGAAGGACAGATTAATCGAAGGCGGAAGGTGGGAGAGCTCACAGAGCTACCACATCAAAGCCAAAGCTGATGATGTCGAAAGCTGGCTAATTACCCTATTCGAGCGGAGGGTATCGGGAACCGGGTATTAGTCCAACGTCCCCGTTCGCCGAGATCGGACGGCGAATTCTCCCTCGCGAGGCATCGAGCGGAGCCTCCGTAAGCGCTTCTCGTACACGCGTATCGCTACCGGAAGCCTTTCGCACGGGGCGACTACGCTATAGAGACTCAATCCCCCGAGAACTTGCCGCGTAAGGACAAACGTTTCGTCACTGGACTGCAAATTAGTGCATTGCACGCTAGATGAATCTTCCCGAATCGTTGTTATTAAATTTTGTAGTGAAATTGCAAATTGTAAATTAAAATCTTGTAATAAATGGGGAAGCCATGTGGAAATTACATTGCAGCTTCTTATAAGAGTTTTGTACATTTTTATTTATTATTATTTGGATGTGAAAGGTAAAAAAAACTGAATTTTTTTTAAGTAATTGTTTTTTCGATCTGATCAGTTGAGATTTTTTTTTTTTACGTTTCCGGCCCTCGTCCGTTGGTTAATTCGATCCAAACATTGCAAATCATTATTTTGAAAGAGGTACACAATTCGGTTGAATTCTCATCACGTTGAAAATGAATAATATATGACGTCGATTATTACCATTACGAAAAATTCATATCCTTCATCAATTCGTTGAAATATCAATTCATAATATCGTCGAAATAACAATTCGTATTATCGTTGTATTCTTGATGGCGCGCATTGAATAATAATTAATTATCATGTAACTCACCATCCTCCAGCCCTGGTGAGCGTGAATCCAAAGCGTGAATCCCTGTCGACCGATACTCGTATTCCTACTATTCCGAGTCCTTGTTCCGTTACTACTTGGCCTCGCATCACCGCCACACGGCTGTTACAAATCAGATATGTAACGAAAAAAATTCTCGACTCGAGAATTAAATTATTTGTCTGGGACGATATTAGTTACCGACTGTAGGTAACACTGAACGCTGTGGAAATAAAAACTCTGACAACAATTTCCAGAGATCCTCCGAATCGAAAAAATTGCATATTAAACGGAAAAGTATTCTCAAATTTATTGCAATCGGATACGTAAAAAAAAGTCTTTGTATCTCGCACCGAGTAAACATAACGAGCGATAATTCGCGAATCGACGAAACTCAAATAGAGCAAAAAAAAAAATCTCTTCGCCAGAGGATTTAGTAATGTTCTCTCGATTGGGGAGAAATATCAACGGCGAATCAGCATTTCCCACAGTCGACGTTTCGATGCGTTTCAGCATTGCTCGCTGGGCTGTCAATACAATGCCGGACAGCTCGTAACGTTTTGCGGCCACGCGGGGCTGTTGCATTTCCGTTACAGCGACGCGAGAGTTCGAAATCTAATGGTCAAAGAGCCTTTGGCAAAATTTTCATCGACTGACGAATTTTTCGGTTGATTTTACGAGGCGGTTTTGTATTTTTATCAATTTTTAACATTTTTTTTTCACCGATGACATCCGCGCTTCGTGTGCAAACATTTTTTATTTTCTTTTATTTCGTTCAATTTGTCCGCATTGTTTTTCAGCCCAGTGAGAATAGACGTGAAGAGGTATTTGAAAAAAATGAATATACATATTAAAAAAATAAAATAAAAACATAATACATTGTCCCGAGGACTTGATATAGTTTCATGATAGTAGAACGCATGCATAATATCATGTATGTGTAATACAGACTGTATATATAAATGTAGTAATTTTCATTTTTTTTTTGGGATTCGGTAGACGTTGCGATAAATTGAAAAAATTGTTATTAAGCTTTTGGTATCGTTAAAGCGATCGATGTGTGTGCTGAATACAATGTAATCAAGGTATGGAGGCATTAATAATAATAGTAGATGTTGCATATAAGTTTTTTTTGTATAGTTCGTTACGTGCGCAATTTCAGTTATTTCTTTCAAACTACGGACGAGAATGTAAATTTTTTTGTAACGCGTACATAACAATCTATACATTTATTTATGCACCGATATTTAGGATTAAATATAGTATAGTAATATATATTTTTTAATATAGACATATCGATCAGTCCCTAAGGGACTGCGAGTAGGAGGAGAATATAGTGTATTCTTGGAGGATCACAACTTCCCCCATTTTTGATCTTCTAGTTATTGTGAAAATAAAAAAATAGACATTTTTAACGCTTTTTTCAATTTAACCTTACAATCAGTTTTTTTTTTTTTTCTTTTGTAATGAATGTGGGTGCATCGTGCCTGCACCGTTGAAATTTGACTTGGGGATCAAACATGCCGGGGTGCTGATCCTCCAAGTACGAGCACAGCAAGGTGGGCAGGCACTGTCGTCAACTACTGAATATATAATAATAATAAAGTCCAAAATAATAAATGTTAACGGTGAAAAAGTAAAATTTTTAATGATAAATCGAGTATAATAAAAATTACTCTCGAATAAAAAACACATTGAGATCATATTTGTTTTACGAACACCAAAGAAATACCTATTATGAAATTATGAACGTATAAAACGAACGAAATAACGAGCGATGTCTTTCATGAAGTACCATTCTATTATTTTTTTTTAAATATATATTTGTGACTCTAACGTCTTCGATGTATTGTTTATTCAATTAATAAATGCGAATTAATGAGGCGTAACAGACGAGACGAATTTTGCAGACTATATGTTTTTTTTAAACACTTTACGTGCCTCTATTATTATTGTTTATAATATCTCGTCTCTCTCTCCCTCATCTATCTCCCGCCTCTATCTCGCTCCCGCAACTTATACTCGATTCATTACGTCTATTTTCCTCCGTGGGTCTCTCTCGAGCGAGAACGAGCGAAATTCCAATAAGACTTTTTCCGTCTCACACATTTTCTGATTTTTTCCGATTATTTTCTTTTTTTCTTTCGGAAAAAAATAATGAATTTTTTTGTCTGTTTTTCTTGGTTCTTTTTCCAATCAAATAGTCAGACCCAAAATTTTTGTGCAATTTCAAGGCAATGACTTGTTTATATTCTCTCACTCCGGCGAAGTAGGCTGACAAGACGTTGGTTGGTCGGATTAACGGGACCGGGTTTTGTTCTTAAAAGGTGATTATCTCGTTTTTTTTGGAACTGGGATAGACAGACACAAGGTTTCGATTTTTTGGGTGTTTTCTTAGGCGGGGTGAGGGGGGCTTGAAGGTTTGAGAATTGGTAGTTTGTAAGACGGTTGAACAGACGCAGACAAGGGACGAGGAGAGAGGAGACTTCGGGTTTGTAGTAATCCTTATCTTTCGTATCGTTATTAATATTTCAAAAAATTTTCGAGTCCTGACTCACTTTGTTTGCCGATTGGTACAAAAATGTGTTTTTGTGTGTGTATCATCCTTTTTTTTCTGTCGTGTATGTAATTTTTGTTTTTGTGTAATTTCTTTTTGTTTTTTTTTGTGTTTTGAGTTTTTTTATATCTCGAACGAAATACAAATCGAAAGTAACGAGTGTGTTATTGTGGCGCGCAATAAAGTCAGCGGTGTGTCATAATGCTAGGACGTTCACTATAGACAAGGTTCGACAAGGGTACACAAAGTGCAAGCCTGGCAAAACAAACACAACACAAGACCAAAGGTTTCCACTTAGTCCTTCGTAAAATAATCTTCTTCTTTTTTTTTTCTCATCCTCCTTCCGGCAACTTGCTAACAGGACTAATATAACGCACTATTGGGGGACAAGAAGACAAGACATAACAGAAAAAAGTAAGAAAAAAATTTGTTCAGTAAATTAATAATCAACAACAATCTGACGACATATCACAGATAGACACAGAGACAGCTCGTACAGGATTTTTTTTTGTTTATTTGTACTTAATGTACGCGAGAATTTGATCCCGTTCAACTTCGGCCACGTTGGACACGATTTTTCTATGTACGGTGTTGCAGGTTTTTTTTTTTTTAAATATCGTCCTGTGAAAATGTACCGCGATTTTTTTTTATTTCTCTTTTGCAAGTTTCTTTTAGAGAATTTTTTTTAACGGTTTTTTGACGTTCCGGACTGCATTCAACGTGGTCGGAGCTCGAGATCGTGATGATGATCGAATAGCGAAAGTATAAAGTGTATACTCGAGAAGTACGAGGAACAAGCAGAGAATAAATTACTCAAACTGGGCAACGCAATATTCGAAATGAATAAAATTTAAAAAACCGATTGTAAGTAAAAAAAAAAATTGACTTAAAAGAAAAATAAAAGAATGTTAGTATACATCAACATGTATATGAGAAGTGAAATAAACGAAGAACGCATAGACGTCGACAGAGATTCGACGAAACGACGCAGTGTCGGAGCAGAAAGCGTTTACATTTTTTTTTGTATTTCTCAATGGAAATAGAAAATGAAAAAAGTTAATCGAACGGAAGATTTTCCAGAAAAAAAAAACTGAAGAAATAAAATGCAGGCCAAGAGAGTATACGGAGCCATTACGAAAACATGTAAAGATGGATTTTTGTTAACGAGCGACGATGCATTAGATCATGATTATTATTTTTTTATTTTTTTTTTGACATGAACGATTTTTTTTTTTCGTTAGCGAGAGCTGAGCTGCAACTTACCACTGTGTAAAGGAACTCCAGAACGCACTACGTGTGGGAAAAACCAACGAGAAGAAAGGGCGTTACCACGGTCACAGAACCCGCTTGATGTGCGGGCAAAAAACACAATGCTCGTACGCAACATTGCACGCGGGACGCGAGGTATGTAACGAGCGAAATTCAATCGGCGAATCGTCGTCAGTCATATATATATGTAATTGAATTTTTTTTTTACATTTCTCAAAATTGAAATTATCGCATGAAACCGGTGATCGTGGTAGATGGTGGAAAACCGCAACGCACTCTCTGCAAGATACTCGCGTGTGTCAATGAGTGAAAAAATCATCGATCTAAAGATGAAATCGAAATTTGTTTTTTTTTTTTTACCGCCCTGAGCACACCTTAAAAATCTCTTTTATTCTTTCTCGCCCTTTTTCCCTCTACCTAATTTTTTTTTGTTATCTTTTTATTTAATTTTCTATTTTTGTAAAAAAAAAATCACCAGCTCCGACGTTCGCGATGTTTTTTTTTTCTGTACCTCTCACATCTCGTTGCAATGTTCCGTACGACATTATACAGAAACAATAGACGTAGACACACTAAAATCAAGCGCACCCATCGTACACGCCGTCCCCACCACAGTCGCTCACATTAACTCGTACACTCACAGATTCGTAACAACATAGAGTGGTTTTTTACATAATGACAGACACAAGTTGGAAACTACGCAACATACATGTATATGAAAATTCATAAAAAATATTTATAAAAAAAAATTGATCTCGTTATTTCATGGGCGCGAACGACGGTATGAAGAGATTATTTTTTATTACATTTTTCACGACTATAACCCAGCTTCATCTTTCGCACATTCAACCAGACTATTTTGCCCCACCCGTCGAGCTCAGCAAGGAAGACGTTCACTGATGCCAAAAGCGCACAGAAAGGCTCCTTAAACATAACGATTGAAAAGCGATTTTTTTAGACTCTCTAAAAATAAATAAATAATAGTAATAATAAATTGAATAATAATAAACTTTAGCGACCAAAGCAGTCCAATAATTCGACGCGATCTGTGATTAATTACGCCCTTCGATAGATCGGATATATCGTCATTGAATGAAATGACGATAAAAAGTCTTCGATATTTAATCGGCGACGTCAAAATCGTCCAGGCTGGAAATTTTTTAAAAATATTTTCCAATCCCACCGGGCATGCTTCGTTAGTCCTTCGGTATTTGCGTATTTATTCCCAGAGAGACGGATTATACGCAATAAATCATACGCTCTTTTGGCATCTGTGACACGACCGAGATTTTGACGGATTCGGCCGGGGTGATTAATAATCCGACGAGTCGATATCGACGAGAGCGAATATAGATACAGTGACGAAGTTGCGGCAGTTGTGCCGTTGATTTTCTCCAAATTCGAGTCCTCGAGAGGTTATTTTTTGTTAATAATAGAAAGAAAAAAAATCGTCGTCTGACTATAATCGACTTTTACTACTGGGCTCGATATCGTGGCTCTGGCTTCGTGCCATATTGCTGCCCGGAGAAAAGGGCTTGCTTTTTGAAACTTTTTTTTTCGTAATCTCCCGTGGCACCTTCGGGGACTCGTATTTTTCGTCGATAATCCCGGTTATATCGAGTTTCCCTTCCGACTTCTGGATTCTCAACTCTCTCGGCGACGACTACTGTGCGGACCGATCGAACCGGTGATTTATACTTCTCGCAACGAGCATTGAAAAAGTTTCATGCATTGGTAAGTGGGTTGCGAGGCACCGTTTTCCTCCCGCTCTTTGACCAACTTACGTCGACAACCGAGAATCGAAAGGGCGCAAGTCTTGGCGCTGAAGCATAGCGGTTACGCCCTTTTGATTCTCGGTCGATATAAGTGTGTAAGTATTTTTTTTTTTAAATCGAAATCGTCACTTTACCATAGCACATGAGGAGATTCGATCGTGAAACTGATTTCCACACGTTTCTATTCGATAAGAGTTTCTTTTTTCATGAGCGCTGTTACATTTTTAAGCGAGTTTATCTATTTTTGCGATCCGATGTTGCGGATTTATTCTTTCAATGCTTTGAAGCTCGGTGCATGAAAACAGAATTGCTATTGAGAAAAAAAAAATTTACAATTTTTTTTAAGCGTAATTAAAAAATATCGAATATTGAAATATAGGGAATATAAAAACTGTAATTATAGTTGAATCTTCCCAATAATCGTTGGGTTTCAATGTTGGCAAATCTTCTTTTCATTGATTTTTTTTAAGATAAATAAATGCCGTGTTCATCAGTTTCCTGATAGCAATTTGGGACGACGTTGATGGATTTTATAGAATCTCAAAATTCGCTCTCGCGCATATCGCTCTGAGAAATTATTCGCATAGTAATCGACGCGGAACCCGCGGGCTTCGCGCCGGAAATTTGTGCGCGCCGATACGACAGGTATGACACTGGAAAAAAATTAATCCATGAAAAATAAAAAACAAAAATAGTAACGTGAAGCAATTTCAAACTTGTGTCTACCATGATCGAAGTACTCGTTCGGATCGTCCGGTCGAATCGAGAATTTCAACATTCACCGTTTAACATTTATGAAAAATAAAACGATTCGTCAATGTGGTGTTTGTCACGACCAAAGAACAACGTCTCGATTTGGCCGATCGTTCCTTTAATTTACCATGATCCTTCTCGGTATAAGCTCGACAAAATTATCTTCCCGATGTCGCACATGTTGAAACTTCATATGAAATTAATTCTCTTTTTTGAACATTTTTTTTTTCTTAAATTTTGTTGCAACAATTCAATGCGTTGATGATGAGAATGTGAAATCCGAACTTTGCCCAGGAGAACAGGACGCAAAAAAACGAGCCAATAACAAAACTTACTGGACGATAAGCAAATATCTGGAATTTCTTTTTTTTCTCTTTCCTTTCTTTCTCTCTCTCTCTTTCTCTCTCTCACGCTCTTTTATATCACTGACGGAACTGAGTCCACTTGAAGGCTCGGCTGTTGGGTGAGTGGTGGTCTTGGTAGTGGTTAGGGTACACACATAAGGGTCAAACACTAGACAAATTACACGAATCCCCCGAACGCAGTGGCGCAACAGTGGTCGAAACCCTTTTTTTTTTTTGTGGTTCCGACCTCTCTCGATAAACGTAATGATGCACCTCGCACAGCAGTGCCGAACGAACAGAATTAAGCAAGCTCTCTCTGTCTCTCGCTCTCTCTATAAATCATCCGTTGTTCATTAACACAGAGATCGTCGAGGTCCTTAAGGATACTTCGACGACTTAAATTACTCACCATCACTGCCGTCGGAGTTGAAAAAATGTTTTCAACAACCTTGACCCTTTGTGTGGCACTTGAGACTATTTTTTTACTGTATATTTCTATCTTTGTTCTTTTCAATAATTTTTTTTATTTTTATTTTTGTTTTTTTGTCATTAAAATAGATTTTTTTTTGCTACTCGGAAATTTGTAGGCCACAGAAAGGGTCGGAGATGATTCTCCTCGGAATAACGATTGTTACGGGTACGTATCAATTTTGGCACCAGCATCGATAGTGCGACTGCACTCGACGATCGGACTTTTTTTCTGTCTCTCACTCTCTTTCTTCAATTGTAATGAACATGTCCGTTTCGTGGTTCTTTTTCAATTCTTGTGTTTTTTTTTATTAAGTGGATGCTTCAGTCATTGACGATAAATTACTTGACGAACGATAGTTGTAACGCAGTTCATTTTTATCCCGTTTATCGGATTTTTAATATAATACTTTATAAAAATATCTTCGACTAACGAACAGAAAAATTTAACAGCAGCATCAATGATGCGTTAAAAAAATTGAATAACAATTTTTTATCCTCCTGTTTGTCAGTCGGTAAGACGAGTTTAAATCGATAATGTGTCAATGACCAAAGGACCCTCCACTTTAGATTAATTAAATAAAAACAATACTGTATATGAGAGAGCGGACGACTCGCGTTGCAGACGTGAAAAAAAGCACGGTTCATAAGTGTCCTAATAAAAATAAAAAAAATATACGTATATATGTATATAAATTCTGAAACGTGGAAAGAGTGCGACGAGACGAGATAGTCCTTCGGTCGGCAGAGCGTTACCGAGGCGATCGTCGATGCACCTGGCATTCGGGGGAGGGAGAAGTGGTGGGTAAAACACTGGGAAAAAAGGATTTTCGATGTTTTTTTTTTTGGGTGTTTTTGGTCGTTGGCAATTCGACCGAGTTTGTCACCCGACGGACCTCGAGGCTGTTTCGACGATTCGACAGCGATTCGTTCGACCTTCGTACGTCGAACTCGCGAAACTCTACTCCGCTTTAAATAAAAGTCAGCAGACCGGAAGTCGTTGCCACTTGACTGTCGGCTCGCTGAGGGGTTTTTGCCTCTCGTGCCCCGCGCGTCGCGCGCCCGACCGAGATAGCCCGGCTGGGCAATACGTTTTTTTCCCTTTATTTCCACCGCTACCGATCGCTTCACAAAGCTGGAATTCTCGTTTTCCTCTCCCCATCTTCCGACTCCACTCGTTTCCGGTAGGGTTATTTTTTTATTTTGTTTTATATTTCTTTTTTTGTAGGCTTTTTCATTGCCGGAAACCAGGCAAAGCTACGGCCGAGAGAGAATTCGCGATTATCAAACAAGATACCGATTCACCGATTTTAATTTGATCGCAATCGAAACTCTCCGCCGCACCGGGCTCTCTTTTTTGCCCCTCTGTCCTTCTGTTATCGGACCTCGGGATTTGCGTATCGCCAGTTTTCAGCAATGCACTTCCTTTTTTGCCGATTTTTCTGAAACTCGGTTTTTTTTATTTTTATTTATTGGCATCATAGATCGGCGAAGATGATTGCTTTGATAAAATCCCGCCCCTGATTGCACGCATGCACGGTTGCATATATGAGGCATTTCTTATCGATTGAGCCACTCAAAAAAATCCCAACTAATTTCTAATAATTAGGTTCAGGCGTTCCAACGGATGCACTAAATTCAACATTTTTGAAATTTTGCCTGTCGAAATATTCCAAGTTTTTCATATTTTTCTTGTGGGCCATGCAAACCGCACATTTTTGTTTTTTTAGAGTTGTCGATACAGTTAGGCGTTCCCGAGTTTTTACAGATTAAATAAAAATGAAAGATTTTTTTTAAAACTATTTTGAAATTTTTTACAGGCTCTTTTAAGCCGGGCTACATAAAACCCAAAGTTCGTTATCGACAGTCGGTAAGGCAGAGAACGGTCGAGAAATTCTGTGAGCTCTTGCCGATTCGTGCAACGATGTCCGGATCTTTGTTGCTTAAATATTATCACTATTGTCGTTACCATTATTTTTCGTACGAAGAGTTTGTTTTCGTCTTACGAATCGTGTTGAATCGGTAAACCTCTCGAGATGTCCGACGTCGGACTGCGATCGGCAATATTCGACCGAGCTTATCGTACTTTTTTTTCGCTTTCCAAGTACTCTGAAATGCCTGAGCCACGACCTTGTCATTCCTTCTTACGTTGTTTTCCCTTTTTTTCTCTCCTTAATTATCCATTTTGTTTCTCTCATATGTATATATATATATTTTCTTTCATCTCTCGATATTATTCCGGTGTAATTTTTTTTTTTTTTTCTTGAAAATTTCGCGAGATATTCGTTTCATTTGATAGTGCAATGCCGATCCTACCTTTCACTGTACTCGTCCGTGTGGGCGTAGCTCTGCACGCTCTTCTCCTCGATGAGAAACTTTACTCTCTGGAAGAACGAGGCCGTTACGCTCGGGGGTTGCTTTCGCAGGAGGACCTCCACGGGGTCGCTGCTGACGAGACACATCAGATTCTCCGCGCACGCCGAGTGCGTGCAACACTCGCTGTCCGAACAATCGAGCATTCCGTCTATAGGAAAAAAAATTATTTACATTTCATTAAGCATTTCTTAACGAACCTAAACTCTGATTCGCTCGGAATTTCATTGTTTCCTGAAACGACAAAAATCTGAAAAAAGGTCAACGAATTCATTTAACGTGAGAACTAAAAGATTGTCTGATTATTTGTTGAACCATATTTTTTTACCATTCTGTTGACTACTTTTCGGAATTATTATGAAAAATCCGTGTCGATGAAAAAATGTCTGCAAATGTTCGATAAAATAAAATAAAAAATCCAAGAGTCGGATTTCACTCCCATCTTTTCTTAGGATGAGAAACTAAAAAAATGTATCCAGTTTAGAAAAATGTCTGATGCGAATATTTGGTAAAATAAAATTGGCACAAAAAACCAGGGGTCGGATTTCACTCCTGCTTTTTCTTATGATGAGTACTTTTTCGGAAAAAAAATGTATCCAGTTTTTTGTTTTTTTTTTTAGGTCGAAAGCGTGAAATATGGCGAATCGAAAGGCTCACCCTGATCATTGTCGATCTCGTCGTCGCATTCCATCTCGAGACCGATGCTGCAGTCCCTGCCTGCCCAGCCGGTAGAGCACTCGCAGCTGTACTCCCCGTCCTGAAGGGTGCAGAGTCCGTGCCTGCTGCATCCGTTCTCGCAGCCGGCTGTTTAAATTAGTCCGAAAAAAAACAAAAACAATAATCTCAATTCTGCCCAAAATTTAAAAAATATTGTTAATTATTAATTTTTAATTTTTTTCTTATCGTTCGACTCACGCAGGGTGCAATGCCTGCCGTTCCAGCCTTGACTGCATACGCAAGTGCCGTTTTTGCACTGTCCGTGCTCGGCGCATCGAGGATCGCAGGGCTTCTGATCGCACTGAGTGCCCGTCCAGCCGTCGTGGCATCTAAGAATAAAAATAAAAATCATATAAATTATTTGGTTGCAAAAATCATTTTTGTGAGAACAAAGCAAAAAATAAAAATTGTTACTGACTTGCAACGGCCCTGTTCGCAGGAACCGTGCGGCCCGCACTTGAGGTCGCAGCTCGGCTGCGAACAATCGACGCCGGTCCAGTGTTCCTCGCAGTCGCACGAGGCCGTTTCCAAGTCGTAATTTCCATGGTCCGAACAACCGGGCAGACACTTGTATACTCTCTGATCAACCTGGTCGCACCTCTCGCCCTGCCAGCCGGCCTTGCAGTAACATTTACCAGCGACGCATGCGCCGTGGCCGCCGCAGTTCGGATCGTGACAGTCGGCTGAATAAAAAAAGTCACAGGAAAATTAATTATTGGTTTTAGTAATTTGCGACCTATGATCCTGAATCATCCGTTTTTTTTATTCCGCGCTCAAAATTTAACACGAAAATATACGCCCGAAGTGAAATAGTAATTTGCGGTACAAGTGCGGTAAAGTTTTACGCACGCTTCAGCGTGCGTAAAATTGCATCAAAACGCATCGACCGTGACGGTTCGCGCACCCAAACACCGCTTGTCCAAAACACATAAAAAAAATGATCGAATTTCATATCCATGGGACTGTCGCAAATAATCATTAAAAAAGTTCCGCACCGCGGCGACGCGAGTTTCCTATAAAATCTGCTATTCATCATCTTCGCAGCCCGTCCCGATTCTCTCGTTCTCCCGTCCGATCTCTCCCGTTGTGAAGTTAATTCGGTATATCCTATCGTTAATTATCTTCTCAAAGAGCGATTGCCCCGTTCCGTCTTTCGGTCCCTCGCCGTCCGCTCTTCCGTTCGGACCCGAAGATCGACGTGACACGAGTGTCCCGAAGATAACTCCAAGAACTTTCGGATCTATCGTCTCCGAAGCTTCATATATCTATTCCACCCCGTGAAATTTCGACGAGTCGCGCGAGGAGAGCGCCGAGGAGCCGAGCGGGGCGGCGCGTCTAACCAGTCCTCTGATTACCGGCCGGACCGAAATGAATGGACCAACTTTTTAAATTATGCTTTCGGAACAATCGCCTCTAAAATTCTCCAATCTTCGCGGTCTTTCTTCAGTCCGGTCTCCGCCCGCGGAAGTCCATAGCCCGGCCGGATCTTTTGCCGAATCAAACTTATTTCCAAAGTGTCTCAACGGTCCCCCCCAGGACTCATCGTCGCCGGCTTCCCGCTCGCTTCGCACTCTCTAACCCACCGCGAAGAGCTCTTCCCAATTTACCGGTGGCCATTAATTCTCCAGACAGACGGAGATTGTCTTCGATATGGAATTCCGCGGATTGACACATTAGTCACGTTTCGCGGTGTGCGAATCGCGAGATACCGGCGACGATCTCGTCGTCGCGGAATTCCAGCCAGACAATCGCGAGCCATCGTCCCGGTCGTTTCGGTCGCGTTAATTCCACGGTAAAATCAACGGAGACGGCCGTCAGAAATTCCGGTTGTCCGGACCGGAAGATATCGTCTCGTAAGAGGCAGAAGCCGAGCGGCGCGGATGCGTCTGGAGTTCGGTCGTCGTCGGCTCGCATGTAAATTCGCCGTCGTCCGGACGAAGGCTTTCGTGGCCTCTCGCGCGAGATGCATTAATTATAGGTCTTGGACGGTTTCCCTTACCCGTCGGTTTCTCCACCGTACGCACAGTGTTTCGCTGTACTCCCGGATATGAACCGGACGCTCTCGCTCCGGGCTCGACTGATATTCGCGAATATCCTTCTGACGTTTCGCAGTAAAACGGAGCGCGGGCGGGGAGATAAACGGATACGGCAAACAGGACGTACGCTTGAATTAGCGGGTTATTAACGGAGCTCACCGACAAATACGAAGAAATAATATCCGGCGCGGGAATAGATGCGAAAGTTTCGAGTGCGTCAGAGTTCGGCGATACCGAAATTGAATAAACACCGGGAGAGCCGATGTGTGCGCTCGAAGTTCGTCCATCGGGAGTGAATTTGCGGAGCGTCGACGGAATAAGAAGCGAATTTGCGGAATGGGTTATTGATAGATCGTCGGCTGTGAGTCGAAAGAAAAATCCTTTGATTCCGAGCGTTCGGAGAACTGTTACTCACGCTCGGCGCAGAACGGACCCTTCCAGCCAGGTATACAGACGCAAGAGCCACGGACGCATTGACCGTGCTGATTGCAATCGGGAACTTGACAATCGCTCAGTGGTATGTCGCACTCGGCGCCTTTCCAACCGTCCTCGCAGTGGCAAACACCGCCGCCGTATTGTCCGTGAGACGAGCACAATACCGGACAGACACTTTTGCTGCAGTCCGGACCCTGGAAGAAATTTGTTGTAGCATTGTGTTGTGGAGCCCTGCATGGAAAAAACGTTGACGAGAAAATAATTTTTATCGTCCTCCCCGGGGAAGATTTGTCTTCGTGATAGCAAAAAAATCATTTTGCTCAGGCTTGTCCGTTATAGTATAACAGTGCAGCGGTACCGCGGGGTACAGCGGAGTTGCGCTGTACAGCGGTACAGCGGAGTTGCGCTGTACAGCGGTAAACCAGTATACAGCGGTACGACATTATACAGCGGTGCAGCGGTATTATACAGCGGTACAGCGGTACCCAGAAAAAAAAATTATTTGACTGCCACCGTTTATTTGGTTCAAGTAAAATATTTATTTGATTTAGATAAATATTTATTTAAATCAAGTAAATAGTTACTTAAATGAAATAAATATTCATTCGAAGCAAATAAATATTTTAATCAAACCAAATAAACGGTGGCCGTCAAATAAATTTTTTTCTGGGTGCAGCGGTACAGCAATATACAGCAGTACGGCGGTACGGCGGTACAGCGGTATGAAGGTGAATGATCGATATATTAAGATGTATTATCGGCTTAAACAATCCGATATTGACATTTTTCATAGACAATCTCTTAATCCGAACATGTCCGGTAAATTTTGATTAGATCGATCGATCCGTCTAGACGCGAGAGGCGAAAGCTTTCGTCTACTTTCTTCTAATACAGATAGATCGCATTACATCTGCGGTCGACGGGCATCGCATCGATGACTCTTCCGGGCGATGTAGCTCGACTCACCTGATAACCGTCGATGCAGTCGCACTTGCCGAGATAACAGGAGCCACGTCCGCTGCAGTCGTTCGGACAAGTCGTCGAGACTCCCTCGGCCTCGGTGACGATCAGCGTGACCTTGTAAGACTGCAACTCGTCGTTGTAAACCGACAGGAACCAACGACCGGTATCGAGATACTGCAGGAGGCTGACGTTGACCAGCATCGGCTCGGATATCGTTCTCTTGACGAGAAAGTGCTGATAACCGACCGGCTGCTCGCTTTCGACCTCCGTCCTCTCGTCGAGCCTCGGATCATCGTCCCGCTCGAAGCGACCGCCGGAATCCTCCATGAAACTGACCGCTCCGAGACGAACTTGCCTCTTCAACCTGTGATCGACCCGGCCACCCTTCACGAACTTAACGAAGTCGTACTGCGTCACACTCGGGGCGACGTTGCGTCTGCCGTAAACGGCGAAGTTTGCGCCCCACGGCAACGTCAGGTTGAGCCTTATGAAAGCCGGTTGTTTGTTGCGAAATTCCGAGTTCCAGAAGTGATACGGCGGTATTACGGCGGAGTGAGCGACGTTGTAAGCCTGAAGCTCCAATACGGCGGGCCATTGCTGGGCCGACTGTTGGATCTGGGGATCGCTCTGCTGCTCACCGGCGTTGTCCGACGAACTCGAATGCTCCGCCGTACTCGTCGGCAGAGATTCTGAGGGGATCGTTAGCGAAGAGGCGATCAGGTTCGGTTGAAGACACACGGATTACACTTTATTTTGGATAATCGATTTTTGCCAAGGTGGCTCTTTGCCAAGGTGCAAAATTTACATTGGGTAAAGAATTTAGTATAAGAAGACGACTCTAAATATTAACATTGGCAATGAATCTCTTTTACTGCTACTAAATTTTGAAGATTGTTTCGTTGAAAATAATTTTAGGAAATGAAAGACAGATTTCTGATCTCTTCGAAGGCTTCGTTCTTGAAGGGTGGGATGAGAGATTTTTTTACGGCTTTGTAGGGACCGTTGAGTCAAAATAAGAAGCTTCAATTTCATTCGCAAACAGTTATTATGAGTGGAAAAAATATGAACACGGCCGTGAGGTTGATTGAGTTTTATGGGAGGCAAATTTTGTAGATTTTTATTGTTCGGTCGACTCACCTTCCGTCGGAAGTTGCGTTGATATCGGGTCGTGTACATGAGCGTTTTCGTGAGTGACGGCCTTGACGTCTTGGTCCAGGATGCAATTGGTGCTGTCGATGGGTCGCATTGAACTGACTGCTGAAAATTAACAAGAAAAAAAAACCGATATTTTGAGATACTCGTTTCCTGACCAAAACAGTTCCTAACGTTTCCAGCGTGAAAAGAGGGTCAGCGGCGCGTCCGGCACGTCGACCTCGAAATACTTTCAATATTAACATCAACCTTAAAATTGATAACAGCGACTCAATTTAATATTTTTTAACGAGGTCAGCGCAATAGCGACTAAAAAATGTTTTTACCGAGAATCCGGATTCTCAGTTAATCCAAGCGCAACAGTCTCGGACCGGAAATTGGAAGAGCTCGAGAAAAAAAAATGGCAGATCTTCGATATCCGACCCGATAGCACGGAATTAAAAATGTAATTGGAATAATTTAGCGACCTTCTCGTGCAGTACCTCGATAAATTTTTTGAATGCACATCGTTATTTTAGTGCCCTCAATTTAGTTCTCGGTGGAGTCACTTTCGTTAATAGAATAAAACCAATAATTGATTTTTTTTTTCAATTGTCAATGCTGTCGGTTTCCGGAGAAAAATAGTTTAGTTTCGAACGCGAAAAGAGGATCAGCGGCGCGTCAGGGTACGTCCGGCATGTTGAACTCGGTGGCACGCGACTCGGTCGTTACAGGCATGGACGCCGAACAGACACGAGTATGCGGAACATATACGGTCGGCGTATAACTGCGCTACGGTACGGTAGGAACGGGCATTTCGCCTCGCGAGCTTACGGAAGCTTTGCTAACGGATATATAAATTCGGCTCCCGGTGCGCGATGCTCTCGGGTTTTCTCCCTCCATCCTTTTGAATTCCGGCGGAACGCTGGATAGTCTAGATTTCCCATGGCGGCCTCTACAATTTAACCGGAACGGGGAGGGAGAGAGAGAGAGCGGCGGGAGAGAAGGGGAGAACGAGCCGGGGAGAAACCACGTTCCTCTTGGAGCGCCTCGGGGCGAACCGGAAGTCCGCGCGCACGAATCGTGGATCGCCATCATCCCGGCCCATAATGTATACCAACGGACCCTTAAATTCACCGTTGTAAATCAGAATCTCGGGATGAAAAACCCACCGAAGATAAAATCGCTAACGTTTTTCGTATCTCGTTCGAAAGAAAAAACAAACACAAAACAAGACGAGGAAAGGTGCAATGAGAAAAAAAAATGCTGAATTAACAAAATTCGCGGTCAAATACGTTCAAAACTGTTATTTGGGTGGTACAACTAGATCGTTCTTTTGTTGAACGATTATTCGCTTCGGTCGATTAAAAATCGATTAAAAATCGTACTAACTAAATAACGCCTCTGAACGCGGGTGAACGCACGTTGGTTAAACTAACAATTTTTTTTTTTTGCAGTGTGCTGATTCAAGTGCACGTTGCACATTGAAGGATCGATCGCGCATTGCACGTTGGACAATTGATTGCGCATCGCAAATGGAGCAATCGATTGCACATTGCGCATTGCACAATTGATACCTAATTATTGTCGAGTAATTCACATAGCGTTCTCCACGGGCAAGCAAAGAGGGATGAAACTAACGTTCCATCGTAAACTATCCGAAAGAAATGTCTCAAGAACTTTCCGCTTTTTTTTCGGTCCCTAAGAGCGTAGAAGAGAAAGTATGATGCCCGACCATCCCAGGAAAACAGTATAGGATTTCGTCGATTCGATTGGCGGTAACTAAACTTTCTCGACACAGTGGGACACCCGAGACCCGCCGCGCCGTCCGGGTTTTCAGTTTGATATTTCGTGTTTATCGGTGGGGTTCCGCGGATATAGATGGAGGGACCCCGGGAACGGGGGAGAAACGTTCCACGAACAAGGAATCCGGGACGAGGAGAGAGATATAGCTTCGCGGTTGAACTTTTCTTCTTCTTCCTTATTCGCTTCTCTTCGTTTTTCTTCTTCCCGTGAAAAAGTACGAATCCGGTCGAAAAGTTGGAATACGCGAGTTTGGTCTTCCAGTATTCGACTTTACCTCCCTCGGAAACCATCCGATGCAACACTTCTATATGATGTCCCTCCAACCCCCCCCCCCCCCCCCCCCCCCCCCTATATATTCCATCGGGAGTCGCGAAACTCGGCTTGGCCGAATCCGCGCTTCGGACTCTCTCGACCGTTGTGTAACTACTGTCGCACTGAAATTGAGTTGCAGCGAACTGTGAATTTGACCTTATTTCGCGTAACGCTATCGAGTTCACCCGAGCCGGTGATACGCCGGTGATATGTATAGTGCACGCGCGCGCGAGAGATTAAATGAAAGGTAAATAACGCGTGTCGGCTGCCCAACCGAGTACACGATTCGCGCACGAGCGACGAATGTAACTCGCTGCGGTGTAATTCCAGGTGGGAGGAAATTATTGGAAAAAAAATGGATGTCGTACGATATCGTGGAATTATTTTCTGATATATTCGTATATCGGTATTATATTAATCGTGACATAATTATCGCCGATTCGTGGAGAAAGCATCTCCTTTTTTAGATTTTTTTTTTTGTTGAATTTCTTGTAAATGTGTTTGGAATATTCCGGACATAAATCTGTCGATAAATCAACGTTTGGAAAAATGTGTGTGTGTGTAGGAGTGTGCGACACCCCCGAAAAAAATTGAAACTCCTGTAACTCGAGAAGGACTTTAACTGTCGAGGTGAAATTTGTCACGCGGTCGGAGGCGTTGATCCTCGCTGTTCGTTCGAGTCCTGGCCAAACGTTTTTGGTTATCAAGTTTTTGGGCGGATACGGAGTTTCGTTGAAATACGTGAAAATTTTCAATTGTAATCCTTTCGTCGGAGGGAACTAAGTTTGTTCCATGAGCAAATGGGGAACAAAGTGATTTTTGTTTCTGATAATGATCGGATTTTTTGTTGCACTGTGAAAAGGATGAAAACTGCGGATAGCAATGCAAAGGCAGTCAGATTTAGCGCGGATAACGAGCTACGTCGAAATATGCGAAAAATTTCAATTTTAATCCTTTCGTTCGGAAAAAATAAAGCTTATTCCATGAGCAAAGAAAATAAAAAAATGGTGTTTTTTTCCTCGAAATTCAGAACGACGAGGAGTCTCGACCGATTTGTCTGTTGCACGACGAAGAAGATAAAAAAATGTGGGGAGCGATGTAAAGGCCGTCAGATCGAGTCCGGCGCTTTCGGTCGTCGAGATCTTACGCGGATAACGAGTTTCGCCGAAATATGTGAAAAATTTCAATTCCAATCCTTTCGTCCCGAAAAAAACGAAGCTTATTCCATGAGCAACGGAAAGAATTTTTTAAAAATTGTAATTTTTTTTCGAGGAATTCCCAACGACGATGATGCTCAACGGGGCTGTTTATTGCTGTACGAGAAGGATCAAAGATGGGGATGGCGATGGAAAGGCCGTCCGATCGGGTCCGACGAGCTGGGATGCCGGAAGTTTTTCAATTATTTTCTCGTCGTTCCGTTGAAATGGATATAACGTTATAACAGCGAAGAGTTTTTCCGTGTATCGATGCGCGGAACTCAAATTCCTCTGATATATTTGAAGATTATCGAGGGGAGATTATCCTCTTCATCCCGTCTAGGTAGGCAGCTCGGAAAGAACCTGAGCGTGAATCGAACTCTCTCTCGATATATATTTATGTGTATATATATATATATGGCTACACGTTCTTTGCGGATTATCGATTTCTATCTCGGCCCGCTGAGAATATAGTATTCCTGGCAAACTTTTGCCCTCGCGTGGCCGCGGGTTTCATCGAACGATTGGGTTTCCTTCCTTGTCGCGGCTATCGTTTTTCGTCGATTCAGCGCGCCTATCGTACACGGATATTAGACACGCGAAACGTATCTCGTTTTTCTTATTTTTTTTTACCCTCATTGTTCACTGTCTTTCCGTTTCCCATGCCGTCGCCATTTTTCTTTTTTCTTTTGGCAAAAGCTGCCTTCGGCTTGACGGAACGGCTGACAGCAATCGTCGAGGTGACTTTTCTAGCTGGTTCAGCTTCGGCTTCGTGTTTTTTTTTTTTTATTTATTTTATTTCTTTTCTATAAATCAATAAAAATTTTGCAGCCCTCGGAGTTATATCGCGTGAGTAAAACCGGAAAGGAATGCACTTTGTGTACTTATGCGCGGACAATATGTGGTTCCGATTGCAGTCACGCGATATTAACGTTACGGGTACGTCGACTTCGCGAATGTATCGTTTACATTCCAGCTTTTCGATTCCACGCATGACGTGTCGATAAATATCGATTCCGGGCGAGATGGCACGACTTTCCACTTTCGCGATGGGCAAAATTGCCCGAAGGATTTAACGAACTTCAAAATATATTACAATAAAAAAATGCATTGCAATTGAAAAATATATTACAATTAAACAAATAATGATATCCGTGACGAGCACTTCGCGGCTATTTTTCCAACCCGTCAGAGTCCTCGACGATTAATTTACTCGAGCTCATGGATCTGTCCATTGCCTCGTGATCGATTATAATCTTCATCGTCTTTACTTTTCCTAATATTCGTCCAATCTGCAATATATTTCCTCATTTTCCATTTCTTCCCGATACAGAAGTCGCAGCCGATACATAATAATCGACGTCTGCGCGAAGGCACTCGATGGCGCATTGGTAGCATTTACGCCGAAGTAGCTTTTCAATATAGAGGAAAATCGTTCAACCGTGGAGGCCCGAGGATAGAGAGATTCTCGTTATGTCTCTGTCGCCAAGGAGATATCGATTATATCGATACAGGATGGGGAGGGGGGGGGGGGGGGGGGGGGGGATGCGGCCCAGGGAGTGCCGGAAAATAGAAAGAGGAGAGGACAAAGAAAGAAATGGCACAGAAAGTCGTATAGCCCGGAACATAATCCGGACATTGTTTTCCCGAAAGACCGATTGGTTAGGCGACCCGCGGCTTCCGAGGCGGCGAAAGGGACCGAGCGGAACTCCTGGGGCGAAACGGGCCATTTTTTTTACCAATTTTTCGCACTCTGCTGAGAGAACAAAAAAATTGCGGGTGTTATCTGAGATGGAGGGCGCTGGTCCGTTTTGCCCCGCTCTTCAGCTGTATGCCTCGGGGCAGTGAGGTAAGGTACCAATGCTCGAACGGTTCCTAGTTTCTAAAACTCATCGATGAATTACAAAAAGATGCATTTTTTTTATCATGGAAGGAAAGAAGAGTCCCAATGTACCAGTTTTTCGAAACGTCCTTATATCGACGCCGATGTTTCGGACAATCATAGATTTGGAGAATTCTGATGTACGAACTCAACTAGTTCATACTAAATGAAAGAGTTCCTTTGCCATTTATTAATTGAATCAATGAAAAAATTATATTTACGCGAAACAATACTCTGTATAAGCTGCGGGGAAAGCTGACCCAACTTTGTCGAACTGTCCGATTATCGAGTCGCGTATGTAGTAATGCGTGTACCAATTTCCGGACACTATATCGTCGGTCTTTTAATAAAATGCAACAATAAAAAGTAATTTAGACTTGAACATTGTATAACATTTTCCTGTGCATCAAATAATACTCGTAGCAATTTCCGGACACTATATTGTCGATCCTTTAATAAAATGCAACAATAAAAAGTAATTTAGGCTTGAATATTGTATAACATTTTTCTGTGCACCAAATAATGCTTGTAGATGAAATAATGCTTGTACCAATTTCCGGACACCATATTATCGGTCTTTTAATAAAAAGCAACAATAAAAAGTAATTTAGGCTTGAACATTGCATAACATTTTTCTCCGCATCAAATAATGCTTGTAGATACGATTACGAGTGTCAAATTGGATTCCTGATACTCAAATTCGTAATAAATCACATCTGCATAGAAGTGTCCGACGACTGGGACATGTCCGAGCTTTGGTATCGTAACCTCACGATCTCGGCCGTTAGCGCAGAGGTCTGCGCCGAAAAGCTCGGACGGTCGCCGTTATCATCGACCTTTGACCCGCCGATTTCATTCGAAACGAGAATAGAATATATAGAGGGGGGGGGGGGGGGTTCACGTTTCGCCGAGCGGACAGGGTCCATAAGTATGGTCGTTCGAGCACATCGGTCGAGGGTGGCGAAACTCGTGGGCGAGGTGTGCGACGATATGGCGGTTCGGCTGCTACCACTTGTTTGGCCAGAAGGGTGCGGTGAACGATCGAAGCGGAAGAAGATTCGCTTCGATATCCTCTCACACGAATTCGGAGAACCCAATTCGAATTTGAATTCTTTCCTTCTTACTTTCTTCTGAATTCCTTCCCGTCCACCGTGGATTCCATCCGCTATCGTTCGAGCGGACACGTTGAAGAGGGTGCGCCGGCCGTTCGTAACTTTGTATCTCAAAAGTTTCCGGCGTACGATTTTTGCCAAAGTTAATCTCGCACCCCTTTTTCGCATTTAAGCCATTATTATAATTATTATTATTATTATAATTATTATTATTTTCGGCTGCCGCTATTAGCTTTAAAGTATCAAAATTGAAAAAAAAACTGAAAAAATAGAATAAAGGCTCAACGTTAACTACACTGCCATACGGCAGTTTATCTTTCCCATAGTTGAAATTTATATCGGACCGGCTCGCATTGGTCGAGTATTTTCACACCGTCAAAATTGATTCCCGCGGATCGTGGCGCAAAGTTCTCGGAAAAGAGATGAAAAGGACTTTGAGTGTCAAGTATACAGCGCGCGCACACACATACACATTCATCTTCTATTTCTTTTTCATTCTCTCCACCTTTCCGTTTCTCCCCCTCCCTCTCTTTCACTCTTTCGCCCGTACGCGCGTTGTTGAAGTTTCCACCGAAGTAGCGCGACAGCTAGAATTCGTAAACGTCCGCCCGGCGAACGCGAGGCAAACAGGCAGATTGGATTCCCGACTCGATTTACCGGAATGCAGGAATAACAGGTGCCCGCCGGTAGGGAGGGCGAGTCTATATACGTACTCTACTTCTCTACTTCTCTATATCCGTCGTGCGGTAACTATATAGCCAACTGGCTCGCGCTTAAGGCTCGTGGATGGGGCCACTCGCGTTTTAGGATTCGCAATCTCTACGTCACCTCGCACACCCTCGTCCGGACTCGGACGGGTCCGCGCGAGGAATAGGAGAGAGGATTTGTCCCTCGCTCTCTTTCGAACACTTTTTTTTCACAGATCTTCGGAATCATCCGCTGCTCGCGTTTGGATGTGTGTATTATTGTTATATACATTTTTAGGCCAAGTGCAGACCGTTAATGATAATAATAGTGGTTATTATTATTATTGTTGTTGATGTTGATGTCATTAGAATATTGTATTTATACAGTGAATTAATTGTAAGTTTAGTGTATTGAAACTTGAAATTTTGTCACATGACTTACGTTAGTTGAACAGTAATGCTCTTTTCTTGTAAAATAAAAATAACAGATATAAACGAAAATTTTACTGCAAAATTCCAACGCTCATGTGTTGGAAATTTCGGAAACGTTTCACGTAAAAAAGCTTCCGATACCGTTAATTAATTTTCACACATTTTTTTTACAGTGTACACAACTGCATAGACCATGTATAGTCTACACTGTATAAAAGCAGTGTAAATTTAATGTGCCGGACCGGAAGTTTTTAATGCAAAAACTGGTACATGAAATTTAATTTATAATTGCGATGAAAAATGAATACACTTATTCATTGAAGCCAAAGCGAATCGTAAAAATTAAAGGACTTTTATAGTTATACTAAAGTGCGCGAAGTTTAATATACCGGTTTTTGCATAAAAACTTCCGGTCCGGTACATTAAATTTCATACAATTTTTTTTTTTACGGTGTAGACCGTGCATAGTCTATTTATAATCGGCATTATCTATTCAACGTTATCTATACATAATGTTTTGGCTCGGGGCTCGAGGATAGGGCGAATCGGGTTTTAAGATTTGCAATCTCCACGTCTCGGCACTCACCCTCGTCCGAGATCTCGGAGAGTTCGGAGGAGGAATACGAGAGAGCGACTCTCGAGCATTTTTACCCAGATCTTCGCAAACATCCTTTCCGTGTGTGTGTGTGTCCATGTGTGTCTGTAGCTTACTCTTTCCTATGTCACGTTCGAAAAACCGTATTGCAGGAGTATTCGAAAGGAGTAGAGCAGAGAGCCGTCCCGATGCTGCGGAGACCGCATCTCTCTCGCAAACCTTCTTCGCGAGGACGTTGAATCCTATTTATTTCCTCTACTTTAGCGAGGATAAACGATAGCCTCGTGAGACTCCGGGAGCTTCGAGACTGCCGTCTTTCGCGTTATATAACGTGCCCTCCATCGGCATCAAGGACCTTGACCGTCCCGAGGATATTCCGGAATATCCGCGCCCAGCGGGAAGACCGCGAGGGCAGAATACAAAATTTGTGTCCCTTACGGACGACACGCTGCGTATTTTCCTCTACGTGTTCTACCCGACCCGGGCTCGAGATCACCGCTTGATGGATTTCCCGGTAACTTTTTTATTCTACTTAGCTCAGCGATACACACACGTGTATATTGTGGTCTTATGTATTCACAGTCCATCGGAAATTTCCGTCACAATAAATACACCGTGAAGAAAAATTTCTTATGAAATTCAATGTAGCGGACTGGAAGTCTTTATGCAAAAAGCGGTATATTAAATTTCATGTTCAATTGTGATGAAAAAAATTTGGAAATACTTTATTTTTAATAATTAAGTTAAGGTTTACTATAAAGGTACTTACATTTTTTAAATTCATTTTAATTTCAATGATATATTAATTTTTAATCACAATTGTACATTAAATTTAATGTCCCAGTTTTTTGACTTTTGACGGATGGAAGGTGGGAAACTCAAGATGTGTGGATAGTATTCCGAAGTATTTTCGCCCGCTGCACATGAATCCGCCAGCCTTTTTGGCCTAAAGTACAATGCTACATTAAGGAGCTCGATTTTGCGCACGATTTTATGCACTTCCATAAAAAAAAGTCTCTCTTCGTTACATCTTCTATCCGAATCTCCGGACAGACGGGCCCCGATAAGAAAATCGCAAAGGTTGCAGCGATCGAACTCTCGAGCCCCGACAATTCCTTCCCTCTCCCGTTTTCTCTCCTGTCGCCGTTAGTTTTACGAACGTGGGCTCTCGTGTCCGCGTCGGCGAGCGGACGGACGACTCGGGAGCCGTAACGATTATCGGAGCATCGCCTCTGCAGCGGTCTGTCCCGTATGTCCTGTATCCACTTTGGGAAACCCTCGTGAATCCCTCCCGGATCCCTCGTCGAAGCAGCAACCGGAGAATCGTCGTCGCCCTCTCCCACCGATACACTCCTCTATTTATTCGCTTCGATCTTGCGGAGACGCCCGAGAACTCCTATTTTCGTCTCGTTCTCCATTCGAGAAAGAGCAGAAACGAACTCGCGTCCTCCGCTCGGTGTTTGCTTGTGTTCACGGATAAATTTCCGAGATCGAATCTTCACGGTGCGATTCGCGAACGGAGTTCGCAGTCGGGTAGTTACCGGAAAATAATTTTTCGTCCATACGGACTTTTGACCCCCCCTCCCCCTTCCCGACTAACTTTCGCGCAACGAAGGGCAGACGATTGGATCCCGTTTGCTTCCCAGCCATGCAGCTAACGGCGCACAGGAAACGACTATTAAGACGCATCGCTGATGTTCAGCGTCATTAACGACGGTGGTCGTTAGCGCACGACGATATTGGCTCGTTGAACCCGACAGAAGAGCGGGTCACTGCAGCTGGCGGGGGCGAATGCAACGATGGAACGACGAGTCGGCCTCGCGTGCACTCGATCCTCACAATGCACAATCTTATTTGCAAGGCTCTCTCGCAAATATCACGGACGAAAGTGCAGACACGACGAACGAGAATGGCCTCCCGCAAATATCGCGGATGAAAATGTTGACCTCTCGCAAATACGGAAAATGAAACGTGAACGGTTGCGAATGTGGCACATGAAAATGTGACCTCTTGCAAGTACGACGAATAAAAATATGAACTCTTGCAAATATGCGAAATGAAAATGTGAACGCCTGCAAATGTGGGAAATGAAAATGGAAACTCTGCGAGTGTGACAAAAAAAAAAATGTGCGATATTGGAAATGTGACAAATGGAAATTTGAACTCTCGCGAATGTGAACGTTCTATTTTCATATGCAAAACGATACGACCGTGAGAACTCCTGAAAATCGCTTGTGTGAATTAAATTTATTGAGATGTTACTTACCAGCCAAATAAGCGAGTATCGCAGTGAGTGCGACAGCGAGTAGAATGAGAGCGACGGAGAAGCACTTCCACGAGCATCTGTGCTGGCATCGTTTGTCGATGTGAAAACGGGACGGCGAATAGGGTGAGTAATGGGGTACGACGGCGGCCCTCAGTGGAAAACCGGGCATTACCAACGGTTGACCCTGTGCACCGGTGACGCCTGTACCGCCGTTACCAGTGCCCATGCCGCTTCCCAGCGAACCCACCGTCACCTGCTGCTGCGGGGGCGGCAATCTGCAATCATCGGAAAAAACATACAAACTATTAGTCCATGAATAATTTCTTTTTCTTCAGATTTTCTTCGTTTTTTAAAAATCTTAATAGTAATAATAATATTAACTATGTTATAATAAATTTTAATATTAATATTATTAATAATTAATAATTTCATGACAGTTCAATATTTTTTTTTACAATAAAGCGCTTTTAAGAAAGCGTGGCCATCCCACCCGAAATCGGCCTAAGTAAACGAATATGATAGATCACCGAAATCCCGAGAATTAACGCACGAGCGACGAACAAGAAAATTATACATGCGACGGTAAGTCGCGGGGAGCGATCCACGATAAATATCACGCAACGTGATACGATGAAACATGGGGGCTTTTTTTTGTCCCGGAGACGTTACCGCGCTCGTCGAGGCAAGACACTGAGCTCGGAGGAGTAGAAAAATATTTTTGTCAGAGTTATAAATCTCGGGGGGAATGGAGAGGTGTGAGAGAAATGAAACAAGGCAAAAGGAAGAATCGTAATAACGGTCCGGATGCTGCCTTATATTATAATTACATTGAAATATAATTATATAATATTATATAATATTATCATCAATTATAATATACACAATGTAAATAATAATAATAATAATGCGATTTTTAAAATACTCAAGAGAAGAAGCAAGATAGCCAAGAAGCGGCAGAAGCGTAGAACGTGATCATATTAGGTGGCATGAGAAAAAAATCCGAGATAGTACGAGAGGCAAATAATAGTCTGGGCAAAGTACGGTTCGTCAACCCGTGTCACCCGTTATTATCATCGTCATCGCCGATATTTATGGTCAAAGCAGTAAACCAATATTGAGAAGGAGGAAGAGAAGGGAGTCAATCTGGTGCTGACGATGGCACCGACTAAAAAGCCTGTCGCCGAAATGAAAGGGCCCACGTCAAAAACAAGCTCTCAATATTGCGGCGTTTGGTCCAACCGGGGCTCCGAGAATAAAGGTCTATTATAAAGAAAATCGAGTATATAATACAAAGTGTAAAGCGGTAAATAGAGTGCCGATAATCGCGTCAACTCTCACGTAAATACCATTAGTCCGACAGTAACAATATAATAAGATTCATATATGTCTATATGTCTATATATTGATACATAGGAGAGAACGGGGAAAAATGGAAGTGTGGGGCAGAAGGCAATTTTCCAATAATTCTTGGATGGAACAGTGGGGCAAAATGGGACATCGAAAAATTATTGGAAAATTGAGTTCCGCCAAACTGTCATGTTTTGCCCCGCTCACCTCTATATACAGTGAAGATGGCAAGCAAAGCTCTCGCAGTGTTCAGAGTCCGCCTAGCCCGGTCAAGGTCCAAAAATGTTATATTGTAATTTATACATTAAATAAATTGGATATATTATTAAGCAAATAAATTTTTATGAATGTGTTTCAGCGAATTGAAATTCCAGGGTGATATAGGGGGATTGTAGGGCGCGGCGGAAACCCTCTGGTTTTGGGCGGCTCCGCGTTCCCGAGGAAACCGTTGCAAAGCTAACACAATGCCGCGGGTAAATATTGAATGTTTCCACTTCGAAAGGATAATAACCCTGAAGACGGGGAGAGACGCGAGGAGCGGCAACATGTTAAAGTTCGTCGGACCGATATTTCCGCAACTCGGGAAGGCCGCGCATGTTTTCTATATCCCTTACGTATACCTCTTTACGCTAGATGGGAAATAGTTGCCGAAAACTTTTTCACCGCGAATTTAATTTGTAAAACAATTTTATTGGCGAAGTTTGCCCGAAGGTTTTAAGGAAACTTTCAATTTTATGGTTTTTTGGCGTAAATTCTCGAAGATCCCAAAAAAGCTTCCAGTTCACATATTTCTTTGCATGTCTTTGCGCCAAACATTAAATATCTGTTTTCTCCTAAATACGATCAATAGCGTTCTTAAACTCAAGAACCCAAAAAAAAAAAAAAAAAAAAATGATTTCAATGTTTTTCGTAAATTCCAAAGATCTCAAAAAATCTTCTGGTTCACTACTTTGCGCCGTACATTTAACATCTGTTTTTCCCAAACGCGAACAACGCGTTCTTAATCTCCAGAAACCAACAAAATAAAAAAACAACTAGACCAAAACGACATTACATCTTCCCCACAAGAGCCCCCACCCCGAAAAATATAAAGGGCTCTAGGGACAAACTTCCGTCTTCGCCGAGCGTCATAATTTCCTTCGACTCTTAAACTTTAATTGTTTGATGTGGCAACGAGTCGAGAGAGAACCATCACCGGCCCGGGTACATTCCGAGCGAAAACGCAACTATTTCCTCCTTCCCGTCAAAGCCTCGAGGGCGCGGGAGAGACACGGACAAAGGAAGGTAAAACGTCGAGGGCACGGGCCAATAAATAACTTTTTCCTCGGGGATCATTAAGTTAAGAACAGAGAACCGCGGCTGGAAATTAATTCACTAAAAAGAGTATCGGGCCGCCCCGGGGGGTTTTCCTTGCTTCTCACCGACCTCTTCGCTCCCTCCCTTTTTTCCCCACTCCCTTATTCCATCTTGCAGTGTACACTCGCGCTTCCACTCGCCAGAGCCAGAGACTCGAATGATAAAGTTTAATGGCGAAATAATGGTGGCTTTATTTTATTTTATTTTTTATATGTATATATATATATATATTTTTTTTTTTTCAAAGGCTGCTCGGCGAGTTTTGGACGTTGGCCAGTGCGATACCTTACACTTGGGGCGATTAGGGAGTCTGCTCTGCTCCGAGTCCGAGCGAGTATCTCACTTAGCCGCCTCACCCCTCGAGATATTATTTTAATATTAAGTTTAATAGAAATTTCGTACCTGCGACGATGATTTACGTGGCACATTATTTAAACTCATTCGTGCGCAGTTATGAGAGATTGGAGCGAATTATGAGGCTTTTTTTTATTTTTCGCGGATAAACAAACACTGGATGGAGCGCCCCGCGTTGGGCGCGATATGCGCGATGGCAAGTGGCGGACGGTTTGTAATTTAGCGTGCAATAACGGCGATACGGAAGAAGATTAAATAAGGATTTGGGTCAACAACACGATCCTATCGGGAAGTACATGTGAGATAATTGCGTACGATAAGCTCTCAATGCTTATATACCGTGACAGAACACGAAGCGTTACTGTCATCGTTGCATATTTCAAATGAGTATAGCATATTGTAGATTCATAAAAATCGTAATTCAGCTCATATCTACAAAAGACATAAACTACAGATTTACAAAAAATTGAAATAAATCGCAATCAAGAGAAGATTAACGATTTACAAAAATCGTAATGTGGAGAGCATTACGAATTTCTCCATACAAAAAATTAAGGCAATCTACGCTAAATAATCAATAACTATTTTTTAAATTCTTTCGTACTCCTAATTTTTCCGTGAATTATAGACGTTCAAACACACAATAATTTTTATTTTCCCACCACATACAAAGGATGCAAAGAGAGAAAATATTGCAAAAAAAAAAAAATTTACTTCCAGATAATAATCTAGAAATATGTTTTGCGTGTTCTAGATAAAAAAAAGGATCGTCCCATTATTATTTTTTATTATATTCAGTATTTACGCTGTGTTTGCGTGCAGAATGTCGGGACTGTCGGCGATCTATCGGCGCGAGCGGCGAAGGAGCCTAAAGACGAGGAACGCGAAATTGCGCTCGCCCATGTGTAATAATTCTCAGTTGAATTTCAGCCGTCTCGGTCACAATGATTCCGTCGGGTGTGCCGCCACGCCCGCAATATACCGGGCCGGCGAGCGGGCTTTTGATTGCACTTAACGGACAAATAAAAAAAGAGGAAGGGTCCACGCGCTCGGCCATCAAAGATGGCCGTCGAAAAGTGGGTCGAAGGGTGAGGAGCTCGGAGCAAGAAAGGCAAGAGGCTCTCCCCCTCCGTGTCTCCCCCCGTGGACGAACCTAAACGAGTCCTAGCAACTTTTTCAATCTCCAACTGAAATTTTCGCCCTTTCTATCCTTTCCCCTTTTCATCATTTTTTTTTTCGCTTCCTCATTCACAAAGCTTTGATTTAATGAAAGAATTTTTCCTTTTACGAGATTTTCATGTTTTATTCATCCGGATCCTTACCGGGCAATCGATTGCTTCCTCGTTATTTTCGTCCTCACAACCCTTCCTCAACGAGGAAGCGAAAACATTATCGACGATGCTCTTTCATGAAAGCTTCGCGGAAAAAAGTTAATTATATGAGTTGGCAATGAAAAAATTTCAATTTTCCCTGTTCCTTTCTTTTTGTTTTTGGTGAAACACCCTCGTTACACGATCCATTTTTCCGAGAGAAATTTCCTTTCTATCTTTTCCCCTTTTCATCATTTTTTCGCTTTCTCATAGATAAAGCTTTGATTTAATGGAAGAATTTTTTCTATCTCGAGATTTTCATCTTTTATTCATACGGATCTCTACCGGGCAATCGATTGCTTCCTCGTTACTTTCCCCCACAAAAAAAAACCTATAAAATGCACTTTCATGAAAGCTTCGCGCAAAAAGTGAATTACATGACTTTCCAATGAGAAAATTTCAATTTTTCCACGCCCTTTTTTTTGGTTGTTCTTGTTGTTGTTGTTTTTTTTTTTTTTTTGAAACACCCTCGTAACTCAATCCATTTGTCCGGGAGGAAAGTCGTTTTCGTCGGTACAAATTGGATTATATTTCCTAATCGATAGGACAAATTGGATTCGCCCCGTCGACGCGCTCTCTTCTCTATGCGTAACTAGATCGTTGACGTGTTCTCTCGGCGTCGAATCGTCCGCAACGGTTATTAGTAGGGCATATACTGTGGCATACACAGCGTAAGGGGAGCGGAAGGGTTGAAATCCCAACGGAGAATCGGCGTTGCCGGTCACGATTCGCTCGGTGCAACTGCGTTATTCGTACCGCTGTACGTACGTTTCAGCGGCCCTCAAGGGTTGCGCAGGTGTTCGCCGTGCTACTTCACTCGCTCCCTCCTTACGCTGCGGGACGTTGTGTCACGTATTCGGTCGACTCTGCAGTCGGATTTCGAAGCAGCCTCGCTGCTACTTCGCACTCTCACGAATGTTCTCCGATGCGAATCTTAATACCGCATCGTTATTGTTCGAGAATGAGGGATTATGTAAGTATAATTAATACGCGCAGGCCCGAATTGTATGTCGTTGATGTCCGAATAGCGATACAGATTACGTTCGATCCGACAAGAAAATAATTTCGTGAAATAATACGAGGATATTTGAAAATAACTTATATTATAATTAATTTATTAATATTTTAATGGTATATTCTTATATCTAATCTTATACGATTAATATAAAAAATACAATTATTAAAATATCAGTGTAAAGATATTTAAATCAATATTATTCTAGACAAAAAAATGTGTACATGTCTTACACGTTTTCGACGGAATCTTAAATAATTTTTTTTTATCAAGAAATTGACTCCAAAACTTAAATTTAAGAACGCACATTTTTCTTTCCTCGCTCTGTCAGAATTTTTTTGTTTTTTGTTTAAATAATGAGTGAACATTTATAATTATAATTAGCCCAGCTTCGCAAAGTGCACGCTTCAAGAGCCTGCGGTACGACAGAATAATTTTGTTTCCCCTCGTGTAGTGGGCGTGGCATTTTAGGTCATTTTATTTTTCTATTTCGTTTCGCAGAACGCGGATGCGCTCAAAGTGCAAAACGTAAAATTGAGCGTAGCAGTGGCTGTATTGAAAATTGAATGGCAATTGGCAGTGGCCGTTGAACGAATCAGTACGGTATATAGTGCCGGTAATTCGTTCGTTCGTTCGTTTCATATATACTGTTGCCGAGTGTCGCCTGAGTGGAAGATTGGACCGCTCCGGACGCGTTGTAGATACCCGAGCGTGTGATCCAATTACGACTGTGACGAATGTACGACGAGAGTCCGGTGTACCGGCCGGCCCGCGAGAGGGATGAGAGAGCAATGTCAGTGCGAGAGAGCTACCCTATCCGCGTCGACGCGACTATGTTTTGCGAATACATCAAACGACCCTGCGTGTCCGCGCGTCCGCGCGCCCGCGCACACCTACACCGATCTCCAGACTGGGGAGTGGCCCTTCGTTATCCCCCGAAAAAGGGTTCAAAAGGAGTTTCGCGAAATTTACAGACACAAAGCGCGTTAATTTCGTTTCCTTCGTATTTTTTTTTTAATTCGACAGCACGCTATTGCTTCGGCTCTGTGGAAGTAGCTTGGATACTTACTACCGGTGATGTAAAAAAAAAATCACTCGGTAATGTCGTTTCGATGAATATTACGCCGGGTGAGGTGCATTTTAAAATTATTCTTAATTTTTATTTTTTATTTTATAATTCTTCAGGCATGAGCGACGTATTTTTTTATTTTTTTTTTAATTCGACGGCACGCCATTGCTTTAGCTCTATGGAAGCGGCTCAAACCCTCACTACCGGTGACGTAAAAAAAGAATCACTCGGTAATGTCGTTTCGCTGGAAATTACTTTAGGAGTGGTGAAATTTTTAAATACTTCTTAATTTTTTTAAATTTAATATTTTCTTTATATATTTCTTCAGGCATAAGCGACGCGTTTTTTTTTTATTCGACAGCATTCTCTATATCGCTTCAGCTCTACGGAAGTAGCTTGGACACTCACTACCGGTAGCGCAAAAAAAAAAACATAAAAAAAGAACATCACTCGGTAATGTCGTTTCACTCAGAATAACGGCGGGTGGCTTGAAATTTCGTGATAATTCTTAATTCCTTATTTTATTTTACATTTCTTTATACATTTCTTCAGACATGAGCGACGCCCGGAGAACTCGCGTCACTGCGTTTGTATGGACCACTCCCTCTCTCTCTCCCGGAGATGTTTCGAGATGATAAGGGACTCGGTGAGGATTAAAAACGACAGCGGGCTTGGTGCGCGCGAAGTATGTAAGGGGATTTTTTTTTCTTTTTCATAAAAATCTGATACCGCGCTTCCTCGGAACGACGGGGAGGATCCTTTCGTCCCTCGGTCCTCTTTCTCTTCCTTCGAGAATAAGAAACTGGCGCTGCGAGGAATATGGCACAAAGGCTTGTGAGGAGGAGTAACACGAGACTGCAACGAATCTCGTTTCGCGAATGAAACATTACTACCAGCGAGTCTATTTCATGACTCTCTCTCGCTCTTCATCTCCGTCTCCCTTTCTCCCACTCTCTTATCCGTATAATCTGTACATAAATTCAAGCGAACTGGTTTGAAATTTTCGCTAAACTACATATTTCTCGTGTACCAAGGAGAATATAAAATTGTGAGAGGCGTATATAACTTTGTCTATTCTTCGCTTCTCTATTACACGCGAGATGCGGAACTGGCTTCCTACTAAAAAAAAAAAAAAAACAATAAAAAATAAACTAGAAAATAAAGAATACACAGCCGATAAATTCCGTAAGACAGCCACGTCGGAGATGAAACGAACGTTCGAAGGAGAATCTTTTTTTTTTTATTTCTCAATATTTCGGTCTATTTTTTTCAGTTTTGATGAAGGTTTTGATATTTTTTGTTGTATGTTTTCCAAACGATATTCGAGTAAAGAATTATTTAATTGTATTATATAATATATTATATAATATAATTATGTAATATATAATAATGAAGGTTTTGATATTTTTTGTTGTATGTTTTCCAAACGAGATTCAAGTGAAGAATTATTTGATTGTGTCATCAGCCCTTATTGACTTATATACTTTCGCTGTCTGGTTCGGATCAACCGGGACTGCGACTTTGGTCCCGAGAATCCCGGTTAATCGGGGTTCTACTGTACCATACTTCTAAAATAAATTGCGCCGACAAAATTAATGCCTCGAAGTAGAAGATTGATGTTCATTTCAACGATTATATTAAATTACCCTGTTATATACGAAACGCAGATAAGAAACATCAACGTCTGACCTGCCGCTCGTCCGACCCTTAAATCCAATCGATGGTTCGGTCCAGACGAAGCGCGGGACGCGACACGCGATAGGAGAACGATAGAGATCGAGTATGTGCGTTACATCAGGAGGAGCAGGAGCAGTCGGTGGAACGCGAGTTTCCGTAGCGTCGAGAGAACTCGATGCACGGGGGTTTTGTTCTCGGTCGGGTTTCTCCTTTCAGCGTTCTCCACCGAGCGTAATTACATCGCGAGGCTTGATACCCGATATCCGCGAATATTC
Source organism: Amblyteles armatorius (assembly GCA_933228735.2). Classification (NCBI taxonomy): domain Eukaryota; kingdom Metazoa; phylum Arthropoda; class Insecta; order Hymenoptera; family Ichneumonidae; genus Amblyteles; species Amblyteles armatorius. Next base: position 8,984,195 of record OW121695.1, on the reverse strand, counting down.
AGCGAGAGGACCGAGCCCGCAGCCGCGCCCTCCTCGTCGAGGTTGCGATGTTGATATTAATTATAATAATTATTCAAATGCCCGTGCGTGCCCGCGACCCTCGAGTATTTCCGTAGGGTGGGCGAAGCGAACGAGAATGAAAAGGATAGTCGAGGATATTTCGCCTCCCGTCCGCCGTTTCCCCTTGTCTCCCCATTTCGCCTCCATTCCGCGTCTCGTCTCAACCCCTTCTCGACGGGGCAAAAACCGCGGCGAAATGTGCCCCGTTCGATCCGCACAATACGGCCTTTGGGCTCCTCGCGAGGGCGTAATTAAAAATTCGGCCCGAGTGACTTTCAGATAGGGCCGAAAGCCTCTAAAGTATCATCCCAAAACCCTAAACCCTACAAATTATGTTAGCTTTTCAGTGCGACAAGTTTAGCCGAAAGCAAGATTGACTTCCAGATTAGCGCACAAGGCTTTAAAATATGGTCCCAAAATCGCAAACCCTAAAATTATATTAGCTTTTCAGTGCGACAAGTTTAGCCGAAAGCAAGATTGACTTTCAGATTAGCGCAAAAGGCTTTAAAATATTGTCCCAAAATCGTAAACCCTAAAATTATATTAGCTTTCCAAAAGCTGACTTCTGGTGAGTACGAGTTGTAACCAGCAGAGTATGGGGCTTTAGTGTCCCTCGTCTAACGCAAAGGCCCTACAGAAGCCTTCGCCACGCAGGTAAAAATTCAAAATAAAAGTTCCCCAAGTCTTGAACCATAAGAAAAAAATTTAGAAATAACGAATAATAAGCCCTTAAAGATGCATTTGGAACACAAATGCTTAATTAGCCGTATTATTGTTACCCCTCACTTAACTGTTCCCCCGTCAAAAGCTTCACCGAAAACAAGTCTTACAACCCCACAACCGGCGAGCCTATTTCGAGCAATGAAGAAGCGGAAACAACTTGCGAAGAGAGATCCGCAAGCTCGTATATTCGAGGGGTTGAAAACCTCGGGTCTTGACGTGAAAACTCCATTCGCGGATGTCAAGCTGGTCGACCCGTTGTTGCTCGCGACTACACGAAGAAACGCCTCCACAGTCGTAACGCTATCTCGCGAAGGCGTTGTAAAATGTGACACCGTGCAGCTGCGATGCTGCGGTTACGTACCGCGGCTCTTCTCCGCTTCGACTTCCCGTTGCTTCGCACTTTGGTAACAAACCCAAGCTCCCGACGATTCTAACGTACACCCCGAGAGCGGTAATACAATCCCGCGTAAATCCTGCCTCTTCCAACTGCACCCAGTTATCGTTGTATTGCCCTATACAAAGCTATGAATAGCACGCACACGCCGCCGAATGCACCGCTGTGTGAGCGGCGCGTTAGGCAATACGGAGACATTTACGGCTCGCGAGAATCGTTAACGCGGCACCCGCACCAGCTGTTCCGTCCGCTGACTATACTACGTTTCCGAAGAGAATTTTCCCGGTAAAAAAAACATTTTTTTTTTAATTCGATAAAATTCGTTCCAGGACTCGGTCGGTAACTGAAACTGTAATTTGTGTTTTTACGTCGTCAACGACTATGCAGTGTTTAATGATCGGAAGTATCGCAATACATTTCTATCTATGTTGATTTTGCGGCGCTCTTGACATCTCTGTTTATCCTATTTTGGTTATTTTTTTTCTATTTTGTATTTGTTTTTGGTTTATATGCGGATCGGCGCGATTTGTTCGCGTACGCGATGTTTTTGGGCCCACCACGGTGTTTTTACGTGTTTCAATAAATGCATAAAAAATGCATAAATTGCTTTACTGGCAATAAATGCTTGTTTTGAATAAACAATTGTAAAAATTTAGCACTCACTTGTCTACTGTGCCACGCAATATTTGTTTTAAGGAAGCGTTTTTTCGTTCTTCAGTTAATAAAAAAGCAAACAAACGCGCTGAGAAACGAAAAAAATCTCTGATGAAATTCTCGTATCAGGACGAGACACGATATTTTTCATTGTTTCCAAATTCTTCGCTGGACTGTGCTTGCTGGGTACGATGGCTCTGTACAGTTTCAATTGTTTTATCGCGATGAGAGAGGGCAGAGCGGGTTACCGTCTCTGGGGTACGTTTGAGTATGGTTGCCTCTGCGAATCAGCGAAGATTCGTTTTCTCTTCTCTAAAGGTTCGATTTAACGTCGGACGAGCCCCGTGGGTCTTTGGGTTCCGTGGCTATCTCTCTACGTGAAAGGAATGTCGATCCCGCGATCGCGAGCTTTTTCTCTCGTCGGTGCGGCACCTCGCAGTACGCTCAAAGGTACCGAAACGGATATCGAAACTTCGATACCTCTTTGATTAAAACATAAATTAAATTTCCATCAATTAAAATTAAAAAACATTCAACAACGAAAATAAAAAAAAGTTCATCAACTAAAATAAAAAAATGTTCATCAACGAAAATCAAAAAATGTTTATAAATGAACATAAAAAAATGTTCATCAATGAAAATCGAAGAATGTTCCTAAATTAAAAAAAAAATACATTTATTGTCGACCACCAGTACGTTGAAATTATCGTTTCGAAGAAACACAAAAAAAAGGTATATTTCGATTCGATGGATGAAAAGCGAATAAGGAAGCGAAGGAACGTGCGGGCACGGATAAGGTACATGTATGACAATATACGGCGAGAGAGTGCATAAGGGTATAGAATGAAAGAATGGCAAAGATGAAGAAAGAAAGTATTGTCTGATACAGGCATATAAATACATATATTTGTTTCTCTCCACCGCTGTTCATTCGCATTTCCTCATACCCGAAACTTTTCGCTCTTCTTCCTCCTGCTCGCTCGTTCGCTTCCGTGAGGAAAATATCGCTCGTGCGAGATCTGAGCGTGCAGAGTCCCCCCCCCCCCCTCCCCTCACCCCCTCCACACGGCTCCTTTGCCGTCTCTTATTTCAGTTCTTTATTGCGGACGATCGGAATTGAATAATGCAATGGACGCGCGAGCAAGCGCGGCGAGTCTCGAGCTCGTGCCGGTGGAAGCAATTCGCTTCGCTGTATATATTATATATATATCTTCGCAGCTATATAGATACAGATATATATATATATATATAGGTATATACAGTAGAATGCAATGGTGCTGGAACAGCGGTTTGAGTTCTTGCTCTATCTCTCATACAGTCATATGGATTATGTATAGGTATAGAGCCAAAACCACGCAACTCCAACGGAGTTTGGGGTAATGAGGGTCACCCTTGTTTCGGGCGATTCCGAAGCGCAGTTCGCATGAAATTTGTTGCAGTTTCTCAGCGAGACGTTAACCTCGATTTATAAATACTGAGTACATACATTTGGAGCGATTTTTTTTTTATATGGACAAACGAAAAAAATTCACTGGCGGGCTAAAAAAAAAAATATAGTCTGGTTGAAATTTTGAAAAAAAAAAGAACCGAAAAGCGAAAAACCCTGACCTGAATGTAAAGTCAACATCGATTTATAAATATTGATTTTGAATTGATTTTGAATTGAATTGATTGAATATTGAATACATAAATTGCGACCCCTCTTTTTTTTATCTGCCGGAAGTTTCGACCGGCCACCGAAAAAAATGCACTCACCGGATGCTAAAAAAAAATATAGTTCGGTTGAAATTTTCTAAAAAAAAAAAAAAAAAACCTTGGTGACCTCAATGTGTAGTTTCGTCGATGGAAGCATCCATTCTAGTTTTTTGTCGCTAAAGAGCGGAAGCCAGCCGACGGAGCATGGGTATCGGCGACACACACAGGTGTATTACACGAACGATCTCTGCCCGCCTCGCGAAACGATCGATTGTCTCGGCGATTTCACACGGTCGGTTCGATGTCGTGCAAAAGCTGTTCGATCTCGTGTGTCTCGAGCCGGTCCGTACCTATCTCGGCCCTGCCCGATTCCACACTGTAACTACACACGGACAGATAAAGAGAGCAATGGACTGAGAAAAACGTTAAAAAAAAGACCGAGCTGCAGCGCACGAGTCGATTCGCCAAAGGATAGTTAACAAAATAAAATAAAAAAAATATACAAAAAGAAAAATAAATAAAAAAAACCGTAGATGAACGGATAGAAATAGCGAGGGGGAGAAGAATCGACCAAGCGATTTCGATTTACGTGCGGATTCACGGATGATCGTACAACTCGGGCACGTCGAATAGAATTCGAAATTCGCGGAAGCGAACGTACACCGTTTCTCCGCTATTGTATATGACCATGTATAGACATACATGTGATATATGTATTTATGTTGGTACATATGATCCGTAGAGCGGGAGGGAGCGCGGGGCAAAACGGACCAGTGTCTTTTTTTGTGTTACGCGAAAAATTGGCAAAAAATGGTCCGTTTTGCCCCGCTCGAGCCGCAATCTCCTCGATGCCCTACATAGGTGGCCGCGCTGGTAGAGTCAGCCACTCGTGTCTCTCGTTAACGAGTCCTGAATCGTTAACTCCAGTGAAACGTGCCCTTCGTCGTGCCCACGCCAGTTTCGCGCTGTGACCGAGACATGATCATAGATTTATGTTCGTACACATATGATCCGTACAGCAGGAGGGAGCGCGGGGCTAAACGGACCAGTGTCCTCCATTCGAAACGAGACTTTTTTTTAAGTTCCGCGAAGAATTGGTAAAAATGGTCCATTTTGCCCCGCTCGACCCGCGAGCTCCTCGATGCCCTACATAGCCATCCCTACATAGGTAGCGCTGGTAAAGTCAGTCACTCGCGTCTCTCGTTAACGAGTCGTGAAGGGAACGCCTAATATACCCGTGACAACGAAAATTCTCCAGCGAAACGTGCCCTTCGTCGTCTGTACGCTAGTTTCGCCCTCTGACCGAGAGATGATGATAGCTCCGTATGTATGCGTGTACATGTGCATGTTCTCGCCGACTGGAAAGGGAAAAAAAAGAAGAGGAAGAAAAGTGACGGTGGAGGAGAAATTTTGCTCGATAGTCATGTCACGTTCGCGAGTCTCGTTGCGGCGCCCTCTGACTCTGTCTCTCTCGTGTAAAAAAAAAAGACGACACACGGTTCGTTGTGTAATACCCTGTCGTGGCTCGGCGTTAGCCCTCCTCCTACGGCCGCAGCGAACTACACCACAGGGGATTATTACGAGGCTAGACTCGTACTCGGTTATTTGACAATCGAGGAGCATAATCTGCCGTTAATGGATATTATTCCGGCCGATACGAACGCAACTGTAATCGGAAATGTACATATTTACCGTTATTCGGCAAACATTGTTCTCCGAGGATTGCAATATTAATGACGGGTGTAATTGAATTCGGGTAATGTATTAATGTTGGGCGATTGACAAATGTACACATTGAAATTTACGTCACAAAACCGTGTTAGGAAGCTTCGAGTCGGGGATTTTTCGTTATAATTGTTCGTTATAAGTAGGATTAATTTTTTTCTTTACCAGAGGAAATGGTGTCGAGATCCGTCCCGGGATTTCCGTACCAGAGAGTTTTCACTTCTCGCCTCTCTTATCTTCCTCACAATTTACGCTCCCGATTCAAAGAAATTTATCGCAATCAAACAAATCGTTACGGAAATCCCCGTCACATTCCAAACTATCAAAAACGTCCAAGGCCACAAAAAAAAAAAAAAAAAAAAAAAACTAAAAGACTTCGACGCCAAATGAGAGAGCGGGGCGTGCACGACAGAGGAGCAAAAATGTGAGAGCGGACGTTATACGGATGTATCCGGAGTGGAGTTTGGCGGCATTCGATCATCCGCCCCCGGATAACTCTGTAGCATCCTAACGATGTGGGTTGGGTGGAGGAAGGGAGGCGGAGGCGAGACCGCCGCGAGGGGGACGAAGGTGGAGGATGCTGATGGCGCGGCAGCCCCGATCTATACGCCGGCTGATGGCGGTCTCCGAAAGCGACTCGGAGGATCGGAGGAGAGGAGGATGAGCCACCGGCTAGGCCGTGTACGGCCCACGAGGGAGAGAATATTACACCACGTGTGCCAGTAATAAGATTGCGCGCGTGACGACAATGCAAAAATTTCGATGCCGACGCACCCCCCCCCCCCCCCCCCCCACAACCCACCCCGTGCCCGCCCCAAACAGCGGTTCGACTTTGGGCAAGGGAAAGTCTTGGGAAACTCCGCCGGGCGGCGGAGGCGGAGAGCATGATGAGATCCGATTCTTTTTTTTTCTTCCTCATTTCGAGATCGATCTTTTGAAATCCTGAGGCATGAATACGGGGGTGAGCGGGGCAAAATGGAACGTTTTTAGGTTTTTTTTTTTTTTTTAAGGTGGGACGTGGAGGACTTGTTGCGAGTGGGACCGTCTTGCCTCGCTCTCCCCCAGCGGGGCTTTCCGATCGCGCGGGGAAGGGAGACGAGGAGGCTCGTATTCAATATGGCGCTGATCGGAGGGTTGGGGAATTATGGATGGATTACAAAGGGCTCCGGTGAGAAGCTCATTTTTGATCGCGGAAGGGAGACCGGAAGAACCATGTTCGTGTAGTTAACTTTTACACGTATTATTGTGCGATTTCGAACAAGATTTTTATATTTTGGAATTTTTTACAATTTTTTGTGAGAGGGGAAAAAATTAATTGCGATGAAGACATGAAAATGTGGCTTTGCGGAGACGATTAAGAATGCAATTAAAAATTGCATAGGCCCGTCTCCGAGCCAGATTATTTTATTTCCTATCATATCGGGGCCTAAAAATGAAGAATAAAAAAAATTAATTGTTAAAAAGTGATATCTTTAACATACAACCACAAGTAAAACGGAGGACAGTTCAGCACAGCTAAATTAATTGCCCATGTCAAGAACATTGCCACAATCCCGTCTTCGGATCATCCCCGAGAGGAAATACCAAGAAAATCCGTTGGCATTCCAAATTGGCAAAAAAAAAAAAAGGAAAGCCGTATACAGTTTTAATATGAGAATATGAGCACGGTAGACGGCGCAGTACAATATAATATATATTTAAAAGTAACGAGATGAGAAACGACGCGGTTCCCTTTGATATTTCCTCCGGGTTAGAAAGGGAAGTAAGTTTTTCCAGGGAAAAGACTTTGCCACACAGCCCCTGCCTTAGGCTTCCGAACTCAATTTCATGCCGGCTCGTGGGGTTGGAGCACGGGCGACGCCCTTAACCCAACCCGCCCCGGTCGAGAGTTTCCGTCGACGGCGCCGCTTCTTCGGACTGTACGTCTTAATGAAGAAAAATCTCGTCGAAACTTAAGACCGGGAAAGTAGAAGATACAACCGACGAGTTATATATCTTTTTGAGAGGGGGGGATGAGGGAGAAAGAAGAAGAAGAAACGCGAGTCGTGGTTGGTTCCGGTGCAGATGAGCCGTTTCACGCACACGGAAGCGTAAACGACTTCGGGAAAGAGGGTTCGGTGGAAAAACTCGGAGACGGGAAATAAGCGTAAGGAGGAGCGGGTGCATCCACCGCCCAGTCGGTAATACTGGCTCGGCTGATTTTAGAGAATCGAATGGCGATGAGTCGGGATGAGTCTCGTCGCGTTGCGCACGTCGATATGAAACGACCGAGTCCAATCTTATTGTTTTATAGATTTATAGATTTATAGGTTTAAATATTTATATATTTATATATAAATATATTTATATATTTATAGGTTTATATATTTATATATTTATAGGTTTATATATTTATATATTTATAGGTTTATATATTTATATATTTATATATCTATAGATTTATAGATTTATAGATTTAGGTTCCATCGGAGTCGTCGGTACGGAGTTCCGGCACGAGTTCGGGGAAAAATGAAATTCAATTGGCTCGTCTTTCGCCTCACGGATTGAACGAATCTTCAAGTTTTCGACTGTGAAAAATGAGCTTGGTACGCGCGAACGCACCGATTCTCGGCGTCGACGCGAATACACAATCGACTCGCGATATCCGATATTTCGCTCGGTGATATTGTTTACCGTTTCGAAATTCAATTTAATCAGTATTATTTGAAAGGCTGCGGAACGAAGACTAGCCCCGGCTCGTGGACAATTATAAATGTACTTTACATTGCCCCGATGATTCGCCCCAGTTCATAATATTATCGAACGCGACAGCGCGGAATACAGGAATTATTTTGTTATTTATTGGACAATTAACTCGCAGAAACCTGCGGATGTTGACGCATACAAAATCGATCAAAGTGATTACTTTATTTTTTCGATACTCTCATCCGATCCACACAGTTTCGAATGAACTCGAATAATTTGTGTGGAATAACTGAAATTTCGCCCGACGCGAAACCGGCCGTGACGCGTGAAATTTCTACGCTCCGAGCTCGACGCGCTTCAAAAACACGCGGCCGGCTAATGCCATTTATGCGTTATTCGAATCGGACGAATTTCGTTCCATGACACGTTCCATACCTCGACGGGCAGAAAAATACCTGAAAGTGTGAAAAAAATGCAGATAAAAAAAAAAAAAAAAAATCCCAATTTGTGACGAATTCCGCAGTGTGACGTGCCGAAAGCGGATTTACCACGATTCTTCCAATGATAATCGGACCGCGGCGGTAGCCTCGAATACGACATTTTCGCGTCGATGTACCAATTATTGGAAAATCAAGCAACTCGGTTTCCATAAACGAAGAGAATATTCGATCCGAGTTATTCTCGACAAAACTTTATTTTTTGTCTTATTATTTGATAAAAACGATGAACGCGGCACGGACTTATTAGTATTATTTGATTTACGCGCGAGATACCAATATTAAAACGTGTCATGGAAATAATAACGCGAATGAACCATAATTCGTCGTAATTCGGGTCGTTCCAAATTTTAATTCTATTATTCTTATATTGAAATTTCCGGCTACCTTCTGGACGCTCGTCGAGTCGATAAAAAAAAAGGTAAAAACTGAATGTACGGAAAGATGACGAAATATCTTTTTTTTCCCACTTTTACCGGGATAACATTATTTTCGCTCGGTTTTGTTTGTCCAACTTTCACTCGTACCCTATTGCGGAAAGAGCGGGGCAAAACAGACCGCTTTTACCGATTTCTCGCTCTCGCCGTTTTGGCTCGCTCTTCCGACTATTACTATTTTCTGATCTAAGACTATTTTATAAGACTATTTCTAAGACTAATTCTAATTTCTAATTCTGATTCTAATTCAAATTTTCTATTCTAATTCCGATTCTAATTCAAATTTTCTATTCTAATTCCGATTCTGATTTAAATTTTCTATTCAAATTCTGATGCTAATTCAAATGTTCTATTCTAATTGTTCTAACAATATTTTCTGCACTTCTTCCAAAGTTGTATTTTTTTCTTCAACGTTTTATCTCCCCTCGCCAACGTCCTTCGCCCGTCATAAAAAAACCAATATCTTCGATAACCCGCAACCTAATCCCGATTACAGTCGACCAAACGAGCTAATCAAAGATTACACCCTCAATCCCGTGGAGACGCGCGAACACCGAAAGAACCGTCATAGTCCTCGGCGCTCCCTCCGTCGCGTTTCGTCACGAAGAATGGAAGGTCTTTGATATTCGGCCGGAGATGAGAAAGTTAACTGTCGGGGAAGGAGAGAATTTTCACTTCTCCCGTCCGAGTTCTCTCGGGCGGGAGGTCGAAGGGTGAAACCCGTCCAGAATCCCGCGGACGTTTCGGACCTCCGGGAGAAGCGCCGGTAAGTAACTTCCAGCAGCGATGTTCGATGCCACGACGAAAGTCGAAGGCGAATCGAAGTGGGTTTTTCTCCTCGCGGATAGTGGCCTGCCTGTCTCGGGCTCTTTTCCCGGACAGCAGTCCGGCCTGGCGAACTTGTCAGCCGCCGCTGGGAACGGGTGGGAGCGAGAGCGGATCGTCCCTCGCGAAGACAAGACATATATAATGCAACGGACAATCGTGGGTCCGACTAAATTAGATTTACTCGCCCGGTGCAGTTGACTGCTGAATCGGTGGTCGCCTCCACGTACACACTACGTAGAGTCGGGCAGAAACTCCCGTCCGGCCCTCTTTCACTCAACCGACCACTTACGACGATAGAAATGCCCGGTCACGTGACCCGGGCTACGCTCACTGCCTCGCCTTAGCCTCACCTTTATCACCTTATTTTAGCCGAGATTTCCGCGGAAACTTCTGACACGATGTTCATGTTATTTTCCTTTTTTCCCCACCGGCGACCCTAATGCAGGAGCCACGGTTCTTATTTCGGACTCGCTCGCCCTCTGATAAAGCGAAGAGCGATCGTCGTATTCGATACTGGGTCACCGTGTCGTGTCCTCTCGGACCCGCTCGTCGGACGTAAGAAATGTGGCCAATTTTGCACGAAGAGACTGAATTAGTCGTTCGGCCAAATTTGTGTTTGACCAACTTCGGGGTAAAATCGATAGTGCGGAAAGTTGAGGGCAATTTTTTTATTTCCGTTCCGAGTGTCCGACATTTGTGGGAATTGTCGGAAATCTAATGTTGGTTGTGCGCCGCTGAGTGACAGCGTTGACCTGGTGGCGGCTTTTGAGTCTTAGACGTCGCGATCCTAGCGGTGACCGAGTAAAATTGCCACAAGCGGCCTGACGAAGCGTTTCCAGATCCAAATTTATTAAAACTTGAACCGTGGGTTTTTCACAAAAACTATTTTTAGAAATCACAAGCAATCGACTCGCAACTTTTGATTTCTAAGGGTTGAATTTTAAGACGTTGGTATGGAACTTAAGATCGCTCTTGAGATCAAACTTAATATCGAAGTTTGGCCCGACCTTCATTAGGTGCTTAAGATCTGTCTGAAGTCCGAATTTGAGTCCAGGCTTAAGATCAAGCTTAAGGACGAAATCAAGTTCGGATTGAAGATTGATTTTAAACACGGAATGAAGTTTGGGCCAAACTTCGATCCTAAGAGCGACCTTAAGTTCAACCTAACGTCTTAAAATCCGACCCAAAGTTCCGTAGGACTCTTGTAGAACCAATTTCCAGAAAGGCCGTAAACCTTTTCCAGGCTTAGCTTTGTCCTCCAACTCCTGCTCGAGATGTTTTCGCATGACGAAAAATCTTTGGGTCATGATTCATCGACGGAAAGTTACATGAATCGGGAAGGAGGTCCGAAGAGGAAAACAAAGAAGCCAGCTTTCCTTCTTCGCGACGAGTATAAAACGAGATACGAAACTTTTGGGGGCCGCGGTAGGGTGAGCGGGGAGAAAACGAGATTACCGGTAACCCTATAGTATCATTACCATAATCCAGTGACAACGCGTGAATAACCAATGAACTCCGGAGCACATAATAAGAGCCGACATTCTTCGAGAATTATCGTACGTCTACCGAGGAATAGTTCTTCGGCGTTGCGTTATAATCAACGACTCCCTCGTGAATTATGCGAGATGCGAGACACTGCTCCGTTCATCCGTGGCGCCCAACAGAAACGACTTTTTCCCCACCCTCAAGCAACTTTTTCTTCGCCGTGTCCCCGACGAGGGCGGCGACGAGAGGAGCACTCGAGCGAAGAGTGCTGATGGCAGACGGACACATCATCATCATCATCATCATCACCATCATCATCACCATCTGCGCGGTACCTAAGAACGGTCTCGGTTCATTGTTTCTAGCATTCCCAATGGCTCTAGCGAAATACGCGCGAAATTCTTTTATGTGGATGTATGAAGCACTGTTCCGAATGTTCCGGATATGCCATCGACCTTCCTTTGTCGTTCCTTTGTCGACTCTCTCACCTCGTAGGAGAGTCACTGAATACCGCTCACCTGAGGGAAAAACCTCAGCATCTCAGCCGTAGGTTTTGATTAAAGAATCTTGAATGGGTAGAAACTTTGGAGATCGGCTAGAAAACACGGGCGTTTTGGGTTATGAAGTTATTGGCATGTTTCAAGTATAGATCAGATAGATGACCTCGAATCTGGGAAGTGGCAATACAAGTTTCCTCAACCGCTACCGTTCGTAGGATTCTCAATGATTCTAGTAAAATATGTGCGAAATCCTTTTGTGTGAATATATGAAGCATTGTTCCGGATACGCCATCGACCTCCCTTCGTCGTTCCTTTGTCGACTCTCTCAAGTCGGAGAATACCGCTCATCCGAGGGAAAAACGTCACTATCTCAGCCGTAGGTTTTGATTAAAGAATCTTGAATGGGTGGAAACTTCGGAGATCGGCTGAGCAAATATGGACGTTTTAATTTATAAAGTTGGTGGCAGGTTTTTTTTTTGTATTTTTTTTAAAAGTATGGATTAGATAGATAACTTCAAATGTGGGAGTAGCTATCGAAGTTTCCTCGACCGCTGCCATTGCTGACTAACTCCAAATAAGTTCCGCTCGATAGGATATTTTGGATGAAGCAATTTAGTTTTTCCGTTACTCATTTTTTATTTGATATGAATAGGTCATGCAGATGACATCCCCAGTATCAAATCCTGGATCGGGTATTTTATTTGTATATCATATGCAATGGATCGCCGACAATAACAATTTAAAAAAAACTGATACACATGCAGCCGCGGAATTAAAAAGTCACGAACGAATTTTCGGTTTCGATAAAATTTCTGCACATCTATGTAACAAGTGTATCATAAATGTACAGTACATTAAATATAGAAACGTATACAAACTTTATGGCGAATTTACTGCAGCACCTCGTAAATTCACGCACCAAAAATCCGTATTGAAAACAATACAATTTTTTTAAATCGTTTTCTATCAAATTTTTTACCAGGTCAACGCACCGGAGCAATAATCAACTTTCATATTTCCCATAATACCTACAATATTTGTGGTCTGAAGCGACATTCTGCAAAATTAATTAAAAAAATGTCTCGTTGAATCAACTTCCGGATAAAAAAAAGTTCCTACATGACTCAACATCCGGATGAAAAAAAAATCATCTCCTAAACATCTTCGAAAACTGCATATGACTCAGTGTGCGTCCGAAGTCCCCTCCCTGCGACCACTTGCACAACCTGCGTTTGCCAAAATTTCAATTTTACGGATAACAACGATTTTTTTTCGTACCTCCGTGGTCCGCATCGTCGCGTCGAAATTTGAGGATTATATGCGGGGAATATAACAAGCGACGTTGGCGTACATAATTTTCTATTCAAACACGGGACGGAGTATGCACCTTCGGTCCGACAGTGCGAGCGAGAGACGCGGTGGACGGCGATCCTAGGATAAATAAGATAAAACGAGATACCAGACACGGGGCGCGGGACGGAGAAAGAGGAAGCACTGATGCATGCAGGATAGTAATGGAATATAGTATAGTATAGTACTAGGTGGAGAGATGGGTATGGTATTTCGCTACGGTCTCGTATTTCGCCTAACAAGAAGCTTTCACGCTCGTTTCACGGGGGTGTACGTTGCACGACAGGCGGTCCGGTCGTCCCCGTCGTCCTGTGCAAACACACACAGTTACCTACCCCAGACATCGTCGGGAGTAGAGGAAGAATTTTTCGAGGCGTTTCAGGTAGTCGAAAAAGGAGGGGAAAAAAAATACGCGAGCACACCGAGAATACCGTATAAAATACGAGGAGGCGAAGAGACACGGGAAAAGAAGATTCGTCTTCTGTCGCTGGCTACAATAAGACTCGGTCCCTTCAATAGCGAGCCACTTGTCCGTGCAAGACCCGAGGACGGGTATTCAATGGGTAGGTTCACTATCGCCGAAAAAAATAAATAATAATACCACGACGTGAGGTCTGCTAAAAACGAATCGAATAAAGAAAATATTTCTTTGCGAGCACGGTGCAGCTTCGAATGAAATTTCTTCGAAACGGTTCATTGCCTTTTTTTTAGTAAAACAAACACTAATCGGAGAGACAAAATGAAACATGAGACTCTAGGCGGAACGGATGTTTTTGTATGAATATACTATTCTATTCTAATTTGAAAATTCTATGGAAATTCTATAATAAGTTTTCCAGCGCAAATGATAGGTGAAGAATTTGGACATATTAGGGTCGCTCTGAAGTGTTTAAAATTCTTTAAAAAACACACTAGATCATTTTTGTGTTGTTTTTAATGCTTAGACAATTAAATAAAAATCATTGGCGCCCGAAACTAGAAATTTTCTCTGAAACAAACACTAATCGGAAAGAAAATGAAAAATGACCTTCTAGGCAAAACGGCTATTTTATAAATAATCCTCTTCTACCCGAACCTAAAAATTCTATGAAAATTCAACGACTTTGCCCCGCAAACGATAGGTGAATAATTTGAACGTCAAAAAACGTAAAAAAAAAATGAACAAAATAAACAAAATGCTTACACATTTCCCTGCCAACCGCGGTGCGCCATCTCGCACAAGGCTGGTCTTCGACATCCACCGAATTCCTGAAGGTAACACGCCATTGACTTAAAAACTGCGGCAAGAAACAATAGGCCTCGGTTTCCTATATTGTGCGGGAACGAAGCGAGATGCCGAGACGAGGCCAGCTGCGGACAGCCGACAGCGAGTCTGCGCGAAGATACGAATATAGGTGTGGAAGGAGGAAAAGTAAAAAGATAGCGGAGACCGGGGATAGAACATAGTGGGGCATAGAGTACATCGCCCGACGACTCCTCTGCCGGAAGCACTATTTCAACGTAATTGTGGCCGGCGCGTCGTACCATCTCGGCTGGGTGCGCATGCAAGCCGGATTTCACCTACGCTTCCAACGTTCCCGCAAGCCGCATGCACGAGCGCAACTGTTACGAACCCTCGGGGGTTCTCCAATACACGAGTACGGGCTTTAAGAATATATATAACAGCCCGAGTACACAAGTAGAATATAATGTGAGCCGAGGAAGCGTGCGTGTCGCGAGGCACGCACGCTCGTGTACAATATCTATAACTTCGAGCGTATATCGCCGGTCCGAAATCAGAGGGGCTTATTTATCGTTCGGGAGCGATTGGAGATACGCCCTTCTGTTTTCGTGGGAGGGATATATATTTATAGGGTATGGGGTATGACTCGAGGCGCGAGCTGTGACTTACGAAAACCGTGGCGGCCGGTGTTAAACACGCAGGAAGTGGCAATTATCCCCGAACATCCGGATCTAGGAGACGATCGGCAGAAAGGTAGATCTTCGATCCTCGGAGATTGGTCGGAAAAAAGAACGGTCTAATTTTAGTTCTAGGGCTATCGTCGACGATAGGGGAGGTTCTTGTTGACGCATTTTTTGATGGGGATACTTGAATGTGAATTGTTACTTAGTAGAGCTTTGAGTAAAAAGATTTAGAAATTGAGTCACGGTTCTGTTGGTATTTGAGTGAAAAATATTGCAACAAAAGTAGGTGCAACTTTGCGCACTCGCTGTTGTTGTGTGTGATAACATCTTCGGGAGTTTCAGGAGAATCTGATAAATTTCTCATCAACCGAAATTCCTGATTATTGAAAATTATTATTATTGCTATTTCTACGCCGAACTGAATTGGCCTTTGGCGCACGTCGAGAGTGGAGGAGAAAAACATGATTGAAATGGTATCCGTATGGATGTTTGAATGCAAAGTGCGGGCAGACAATCGATTACTTGGGCTCGGAATTTCTGTTCGTTAAGCTATACAGTACCGAATTTTCTATATCCGGTAGTTCGAACGCCGCACCGAGTGTTAGATACTATAACGAAATGGACGTCGGGGAGTTGAGGATCGATAACTCGTTGGCCGAAGAGCGAAGAACCGAGAGACCTCCGTTCGTACACACACGCACGCACACACATCGCGCCAGTCCACGGAATCGACAAATTGGCTCGCTGGGTTAACCGAACTGGTGCGTAGGGGTATTTCCTGATGCTCTTACTCGTTCTCCGCTATATGTGCTTGTTAGACCCTCGCGTCCAATCTGTCACGCATAGCTGGAACGTAACTCGCATATACGCGCGGATGCTATAGATCTATATAGGCTCACAGAAACGGGCCTACATATATGCATATAGCTTTGCAGTATGTGGACGGCTACAACAGTGTTCCGAACTGTCTGACACGTGACCTGGCAATTTCGTCATTCGTCACGTAAAGAAATATAAAATATTATTCTTATTGTTATTATTATTAATTTTTTTTTGCAACCCTACGTCGGGTTGTAGACGGAAGGGCCCTTCGAAGGGACGCCGCATCTACGTTCTAGAAGTAGTCTGGTAAAAATAAACAATATAAAATCGCATCGTTAAAAATACATAATATTAGAATTAATTAATATTGTATTAAAGATATTGGCACAAATAATGTGATATAAATATCGGTTGATTAAAAGATAATATGGAAAAAATGATGGTATTTATTTTAAGTTTCTCGTGTCAGTTTGTAGGGTTGCGGGCAACCTGGCACATTGCGGATGATGGTTGGAGACGGGAGAAAAAAAAAGGCGCGGAACCGGAAGGCGCGGTGGGAATGGAGGAAGAGCTTGGAAAAACGCGTAACGCGTCTCAGCAGCCTCTCGGCTATCCCTTTTGCCTCTTCCGATGGATAGGGGAGTTAGGTGGTGCGGAAGGTTCCCTAAGAGCCGAACACGAGGGAAGGAAAAAGGCGCGGCGGTGGAAGAGAGGGCCCGACGAGTCTTCCGCCTAGGTGATTTAATCGAAGTGGGATAAAGTACGAGCAGCGAGATAAAGACAACCCACGGGTGTGCGCGGGGTTTAGTCGGAGGCAAGAGACAAGAGGATGGAAAAAAAAAACAATCGGTTGGAGTGGGGAGTGGAAGGTAAAGTCAAAGAAAAAACAAATTATGGAAGACGATGAAAGTGGTAGTCGTGGAAAAAATTGAACTCCGACGTTGGGGTAAAATGGCACAGTTTAAAAAAATTTCTTTTCCCTACCAACGATTCATTTTTTATTTATTTTAAAACTCAGCAACAAAAAGTTGCGAAAGACCGTGAAGGTAATTATCGCGCAGAAAAATGGAACCAAGGCGTTGGGAAAAATTGCACTCTCATTGTTTCTTCTGGCAAGGATTTATTATCTTTTTCACTTCGAACTTAAAGTAAAATTTAAAAAGATCTGGAAAGTTTCTGGACACAAAACAGCAGTCTAATGTAACGGTGCAATGTAACATTGCAATGTAACATTAATTTTACCTTCAATTTACATTTACTTTAATTTGCCTTCAATTTACATATAACACTTCGATGATATTATCTGTTACTTTAAGTTACATTGTTGCTGCGTTGGTGTGTTTTCTGGGAATAGATCTGGCAGCGGTAATTAAATATTTTTTTAAAGACAGAAATGCATGCCAGCGCGTAGCTGAACGGACAGCCGAAGGGAGGCTCGGCGATTCGAGAGATAATTTATTATACGATTTCTGTGAGAGCCTATCGCGGGGACATCGCTCTCGGAGACGAGTCGGGGTGGTCGCCCGATCGTTACAGTAGTCGATGTAGAGTCGCTTACCTACAGACCAGACCGGCGAGCGAGCAAGCTCGCGCAACCCACGCGCGTCGGACGTGTGTTACCTAAGTATATAGAAAGGCGTGGATCTCGTCGACGGTAATAGACATTGCGATGGATCAATCGTAGATTAGACGTCCAAGTAATGCGCCTGACTGTAATTTAAATTGAGAGATCGGTCGATGGATTATAGTCGTGTGCAGTAAAGAACATATCGTTCCCTCGATAATATATATTGCGGCCTACGCCACTTATCGCTCGAGTGGAGCAGCTTGCATAAAAAATATATTATTCCGATTAATAGCATATGATAAAATTGACCGGCTAAACGTTTCAGGGATTTTTATCGATTTACATGACATTTTTACTTTTTGCTTCCTCACAGAGGAAACTATGTTTTCGTTAAAAAAAATCAAGATTTTAGTTTCGGAGCACTTTAAATAGTCGAAAACATCGAGAAATGTGATTTTTATGTTGTAATATTTCGTAGATGGAATGTTGCAATATTTCGGAGATCTGATACTGTAATAATGCGTAGATGTAATATTGTAATATTGCGTAACGTTGCACGTATTTCGCAGAATTAAAAAAAAAAAACCTCCACCATTCAGCAAGTTAAAAATTCGAAAATTTCCTGTCAGTAGTTATATCATTTCGCAGTGCAAGGAAATAAAAAAACGCGTGTAGCAAAGGGGTTTGGCATTAGCATTCGGAAACTGGGTCGACCGTATAATCATCGCGACCGTGATAAACTTCGTTAATTTGCGCGTTAATACGGAGTTTTTTTTTTTTAACCACGATTAATTACGCTGTTAATTATGATTTGCATTGTTCGAGCTGTACAACTCTCAAAAAGCTGTGAATAAAAATGTTCCACCCGCGCCCCGAAAAGAAGGCGCTTGCCCCGTGATAATCCGACCTTCCGTGTTTAATTTTTTTAATGAATTTATCGTTGTTGTATTTTTGAAAAAATAAATAAATAAACCCACCTCGTTCGCCGACCCAGAGGACCGAACGAGATGATAAACCTTCCATTCATCAGAGCCACGGCGAGTGTCGATAAAAATACCGGAAAGCTAATTATTTAATTCTCCTCCACGAATCGACCGCCCTAATTGGCTAATTTTATTTCCGTCATTGAGAATGGCTCGGGCGTTGTAAAAATTCAATCGCGTAAATACACGACGATAGGATCTCGCTGAGTACTCTGAAATATTCAAAGGTAACCACCCCTCCTCCGGCTGCCGCCGTATCTTCCTCGGGAGATACGAGGGAGTGCTTCGACTGCGGGGATTTCGAGATACCTACTGGCTGGCCTCGACGGAGCTTTCCTAGCGCAACTCTCTCCCTCGTTCCGTGCATCGGAGACTCGCGGGATGCTGCAGCGCGGCCTTCTCTATACTCTATACCTCCCCTTATAAATTCTGAAGCTTGTTTGTCTCGGGACTTGCTATTTACAAGAATTTGCAAGTGAGCTGCTTGCACATAGACGATTTCCGTTACGCTCCGTCTTTCTTCCTCTATCTCCAACGGCATATATATAATGTGTGTCTATATGTATATATGTATATGTATATATACATATATATATATATATATATGTATATATATCCTGGTGTTTTCCACGCCGGGCTTACGGGCATTTTCCCCGAGCTCTCGGTTACAGAGCTCGAATACTACGGAGCCGCGGAAAAAGAGAGCGAGAAAGCTGGCGGAAGACTCCCAGCGCGAAGAGAGGATCGATGCGCGCCCGCTAGCCCACCCCTTTAGCAGTTCCAACGGCGGGAATATAGACGCCCTCGAAAAAAGGCAAGAGACCAAAACACACTGCGGACTTCTCGACGAGGGAGTCTACTTAAAAGATAAACAAAAAATTTCGTATATAGACATTTTCGCGATGAAAAAGAGAAAGAGGTATAAAAAGAATTAAAAGTTCCGATGGTAATTGGATGATTGGAGACTGGAGGGTTGATATGTTTTTTTTTTTTTTTTAGTAGCCGACATTTTTTTGCTGGCACTCGGTTGCTTCCGTAATACCTTGCATGTGACTTCCGTATTATCTTGTATGAAACTTCCGCGTTACTTTGCATGTAAGTAGCGTGTTACATTGTATGTGGCTTGAATGTTGCGTTGCGTGTTACTTCCGTGCTACTTTGTGTGAAGCTGGAATGTTACTTCACATGTAACTTTGATGTTGCGTTTCATGTGACTTTCATATTAGGTTGCATGTAACTCACATGTTACATCGTATTCTACTTCCATGTTACATCGCATGTAACTGGAATGTTACATCGCATGTAACTTTCATTTTACATCGCATGTAACTTTCATGTAACTTCTATGTTACATTGCGTGTAACTTGCCTGTTGCATCGCAATTAATATTCACGTTACACTCCCGTAAAATGTTAAAAGATGCAGCGGTGATGTAGTAGAAATTCTACAGCGTTACTTCGTGGCCTGGTCGGGATCTTATCGGGCCCCTTCCGGGCCTTGCCCGATGCATCACTCAAAAAATTCCTACCCGCGTGCTCGAGAGCAACGACAGAGATTCGGTAGTTTAACTTTCCTTGAATAATTGTGTAACAGTTTCAATCTCTCCAGTACATGTCGCGTATGCTTGAACTTTGAGCGAGACCGAGCGCCGGGAGGAATTTTAAGTGGTCGAACGGAAGGTTCCTCCTTAAAGACTGGGAAGAGCTCCTCGACCATTTTTTAATATATTTCCGTATCTGGCTTTATCTCGAACATAGCTCAACGGTAGTTGCCGTGTCGTGTTTTAGAAAAATACTCTCTGTTTAACCCTGTCTGCTTCCTCTCCGTCCGAATATCATTATCCTGCATGAATAGCATCGACGGCCAAGAACCTCTCCGAGATCTCATAAATTATTCGTGACGCGGGCGCTACGAGACACCGTGGCGTGTGTGACCCGGAGGACGACTCGCGGGAAATAACATTCGTAGTGCATCCGCAATGCACGGTGTATTTTTTTTTTTTTTTTCGACGCTCGGAATAAAACAAGAGTCTAATATGAAGGGAGATTTGTCCAGGATACAAAACGCGGATTCTTTGGTGGTTAAAGAAAAAAATATGACAAAGGATGAAAAAAAAAATAAAGATATTTTTAGGCTTGTTAAAAATTCTGTGAGTGTCTGCGAGAAAGGCAGAGGTTGCCTTGGATGAGGAGAAAAGACGCGTGGTTAGAAGAGGAATTATCAATTTTGACTACGATTGCAGGAAGATACATTTTGGCCGATATTTAAAAAAAAAAATTTGAGACGCCTTAAATTGCGTACAAGGGATTCAATTTTCTTACATTAAAAAAAAAAGTTAAATTTGTTCGGCGAATTTATCAAAATCCGTGAATCGCTCGGCCGGTCCAATTTGCCCCGCACTCACCTACACACGCCCGTAACTCGAACCGGCGCGAAAGATCGGTAAAGGGTGATGAAAAGAGGAGCGGCAAATCCTCGGGAAGTGGGAGAGACCGAATCGTGCTGGTTATAACAGAAATGGGCAAACTCAACGACGGCCGCAGCAGCTGCAGTTTCTGCAGAAGCACGCCGCGGCGCAGTTCCTTCGGGAATCTAATCGACGAAGTTGTAATTACTTGGCGCAGGAGTGGCAGAGGCGCGGAGACCAAACGGGAGGGGCAGCGATAGTTTTATTTTATCGCGGAGTGATGAAGATATCGACAGATGTAATGCTCGATCTCCCACCCCCCAGGAACGTCCCGGACTTCGACACTGAATTTTCATCCGTCTCCTTTCTTGCTTAACTCCCTTAAACATTTTTTTCCTCTTTACTCCACTTTTTTCTTCGTAATTCCTGCGAATCGACGTCCGCACACCTCGGAGCCGAGGGACCAACGGTCTTGGTCGAACTCGATTCTAGGATTATCGGGCAACTTCCAGATTCAATTAATTTATCGACATTAAACATTTTTTACAGCATGCCGTAAGATTTATTTTTAATTTTTTTGATTCTTCGTTTTGTAAACAACTTTTTCATTCGTAATTTCTGCGAATCTACGTCCGCCATCTTGAACCGTCTCAGCTGAGATCGATTCCGGGATTATCGGGCAACTTTGAGGTTTAATTAATTTATCGATGTAACATTTATTTTTACCGGATATCTTACGATTGTTTTGATTTTTTTTTCTTCATTCTGTAAATTATTTTTATTTCTCTCGCTTTCGCTTCCACTGTGAGGAATCGAAAGGGGAAAAAGAACTAACGCAATGAGGTAGAAGGAAGGAACCGATATAGAACGATCATAATCCTCGATCGTCGTCTTAAAACCCTCGTTATTCTAACATCGATAATGTGATTGGCGTCGAAGTTATTTCAGAAAGAGGTAGAACAGAGCCGAGAACAGGCCAAGCAGCCGAGAGCTCTTTCCTGGGAGGGAGAATAGAACGGCCCGGTATGTTTCAAGATATCCGATTATTCGTGATCGACTTATTGGAGAAAGGCGGGAGTCGGGGCGGTGAACTGCGAAAAACCCGGGGGCAATGAGAGTCGGCCAATAAAGATTTCTTCCATTATTAAGAAGATACCAGAAATACTCCGAACTCGTTAGTTCGGAACCAAAGCTCATTTGAGGATTTCGTTTTCGTTAAAAAAAAAAAGTCGTCTGATTTTTTATCCGATAGCTATTGCAACTTTCTTCTATAAGAAAAAAAAATCATCGCCTCCGATTATTTATAAAAAAAAAAAAAATTACATTTTGACTCGCTCCTCCCGATATTTATTATATTTCCCTATACCGCATATACGTTCCAAAATCCGCCTTTTTTTCATAAATTCACGAGTTGCCTTGCGTGACTCTTATTTTCTTACTCAGAAACAACATTGATTTTTCGGCCACCTGCAAATATATATTTATTTGATTTAAAATAAATATTTATTTAAATAAAATAAATCCCCAAAATCTGCCGAAAAAGTGGGTGGATTTTTCCGAAGAGCACTTTTGGCTGCAGACATTCCGAGGAGGAGGAAGAATGAGTGTGCAAGAAGAGAAGAATAAGGTAGCAGCTAAAGAGACGGAAAGAGCGAGAAGGTTAGAAATTGAGAGAGCGGGACGGAGAGACGTGAAAAATGGAGCAAAGATTATGCCGGGCCAATTACGAGGGCATGAGATATCGTTCTCGATGCGGCTCCCTTCTCTCTATCGCGCTTCCTCCCCGTCTCTCTCCCTCTTCCAACTTCGGGCGCACCCTTTGCCTCCGCGCTTCCCGTTCCCCTCCTTCGGGAAAAATTCTTTCAACGCCAGGAGAAATATCGTCAGGACGAATTTCTCGGTGTTCTGTACATAGCGCGCTCTCGCGGGAGGGAGGAGGAGAGGAAGAGGGGAAAGCCAACAGCGTTATAGTCGGGTGAATCCTTCGGTCTGCGCCCGACGAGAGCCAACCCCGACTTTATTTACGAGAGATCCGACTACAGGACGCCCTTACGTCGAGAGTTCAACGGATAAGAGAAAAAGCTAAAAAAAAAAAATTAAAAAAAAATGAAGACGAGGAAAACTAAGACGAAGAGGTTTCGCAACCTCGTTGCCTCCTTCGTCGTCGTCGTTCGCTGGTCTGGTTCCCCTAATGACACCGTTATATTCATGCATCCCCCTCGCCGACCGGCAGCGTCCATCCATCCTCCGTCGGGTCGCGCGAGAACCGCTACCCTCTTATTTCGTCGCTTCTCACCCACTTAGGGCCGCATTTTAAGGAATTAGTTTGAACTCAAGATCGCTTTTGGGATCGAAGTTTGGCCCGAACTTCATTGCGTGCTTAAGTTTGATTTCAAGTTCGGACTTAAGTTTGATTTCAAGTTCGGACTTAAGTTTGATTTCAAGTTCGGACTTAAGTTTGATTTCAAGTTCGGACTTAAGTTTGATCTTAAGTTCGGACTTGAGGTCGATCTTATGTTCGGACTTAAGTTTGATCTTAAGTTCGGACGTAAGTTTGATCTTAAGTTCGATGTCAAGGTCAAACTGATGTCTTAAAATTCGACCCCTAGAAACGCGAGTGTGTGACTCGAAATTTAGGAACGATAACCATCCATTCGAGAGAAAACGATATTGCGGGGAGAGATTTGTAGGAGGGTGTGGTTTTCAGCGCGAATTTGCTTCAATGAACTGGGATTTCTGTTATCTCGGCGTGGCAGCCGCTCTAGGAGGTGCGAGAATAGTTTGGGGCTTGTGAAGGCGGAAAATAATATTTTTTTCTTAGATTTTATTTTTCTAAGGAAAAAACGCACAAGAATGCGGTTATCCAACGAGTTAAAAAACTTCGTCGATGAAGTGCGATGTAAAGAGCGAATTTACGATTATTTTTTTCGTCAAATCCGAATTTCAAAAAAAAAAAAAAAATTGCCAGCGTACATATTTTGATGTGTTTTTTCGCTCCGAATGTGAATCCAACATCCGTTTCATCCGAAAACCGAGCGGGCCATTGGTAGCCGCAAGAAACACTTTTTGTTTTCATTTCCCGAGCGATTTAAGCTCCTCATGAATAAGCTTCCGCTGGCAACCCCCGTAGGAATTTCTTTCTCGGCGAGGAGATAGAATTTTTTGGTTCGCTTTAGCCGAGGTAAAGATTCAGGCGTAATGTGCGGCGTAAAACGGTGACTGCTGAAACGACAACGAGAAGAACCGGAGACGCCGACGTTCTGTTTTTATTTAATATTCGTGAGGAAATTATGGGAAAAGGTAATATTAGCTCAGCAGCGGCTTCTCTCCCTGGCCGTCATCCAGAGTTTCCCGATCCCTTTTCTCGCTGATACGTATATCTCTTATTATTTTCCTATCCGAGAGCGCGGATGCTTATCCTACATTAAAATATTCACCGAAGCAAATTAGCTAATGTCGTTCCGAAAAAAATAAGTAAAAAAAAAATCTATATCGCCCCTCCGTCTGTCCGCTCAATTTCCTGTGGATCGACGAGCCGCACTGTGCGCTCAGATAAAGGCTCGGGTGTGCTCTGACTAAGCTCCGCTCTCGATCGACATCTCAACACACATTCACTAGGATTGCACACAGAAAAGTAATTTATTTGACGGGCGCCCGCAAATAAATATTTATTTTACTCAAATGAATATTTATTTGATTAAAATAAATATTTATTTGCGGGTGCCCGTCAAATAAATTATTTTTCTGGGTGTGACGGATAAATACCTTTGTTAACTCAAGCACTAAATTATGCCGCATTTTGCAATTTATATTTAAAAAAGATTCAACATTATCAGTGAAGGTTACACAAAAGAAAAACTAAAACCCTTCATAAAAAACTTTCTGAAAGTGTTTTTTTTTTAAATAAGAAAAATCGTAAAATTAAGGCGAGAGAAAACGGTGGATCATTCTGGACAAGAAATGTTTGTTAAATGTTACAAGCCTCTCTTTACCGTAAATCCATCACATTCTCCCAGCGCCCTTCTCACGTTTATTCATAATTCCTCGCTGGACCAAAAAATTCTCTTATTTTTTTGCGTCTTCTAATAATTCGTATTATTTTCTAAATAACACCCGCGAAGACGATTGTCGATTCATCGCAAGCCCTTCCAGTCTACACGATTTCCTGTAACGGAATATAAACTGTCGGCAAAGAAATCTTGGGCGAAAAAAAAAAACGAAAAAAGAAGGAGCATCAACAGAACGAGAAATGAAGATGAAAGAGTGCCCTCGTATGCGCATATTCTTGATAAGGGGACGAGAATTATAGCTCTCATGAATCACAAAGTGCGCAAACCGCCGTGGTTATTTTTAGCTGACTCCGGCGTTACTGTGTGAAAGGAAACAAGTTTAAAAAGAAAACCACACGACAAGGTATATAAGATGAGAAGCCACGGTGAGATCATTCGACGGATTAACCGGGGCAGTAACGTACGTGTACGCGTATCTCTCTTACTTCATCCCTCGCCGGAACTACTTCCTCCTTCGCTCACTCCCCTCATGCGATACGGCTAACGAACCCACTTAACCCTTTAGAGCCCCACTACTGACCGGAGTGCCAGCGGAGAAGGGTAAGGTACGAACAAAAAAAATAAAAAGGAAGAAACAAGAAACTCGAAGGGGTTGAAAGAATAATCGATCACGGTTACTGGTGGCGGATTTTGTACGTTAGGCTGTTGCATACTTATACAAAAATTCACATACGATGTTCTCGATTTTGTGAAGGATGAAATTAAGAACATCAAAGCAATTGAAGTTAATTCTTCTCAATAAGGGAAATATTTTGAATTGTCTTTGAATTATCTTTGAATTTACGCTGTGATATAAATTATCTAAATACTTTCTTGTCGATTTTTTTTTCGTTCTTGATATAAAAGTTATAATTTTTGGGTTTTTTTTCTCGACATACAAATGCTATTTCTACTATGGATGTTTACCTATTCACCCTCGCATATAACGCATCCAGTTATGCGAAGTATACACAGCCCGTGTAAGGGTATGCCGTCGAGCGTCAGTCGAGTAGTACTCGAGTGCCTTCCCTTGAATAGGCCATACAGCGATATCGGCGCTTCCCTCTATGCATTCACTCGACGTAGCTCGCAAAATCGCGACGTTCGCCTGCGTACATATGCCCTCTCGGTTGGTAGAGTCGCGAGTCGGGACACCCACCGTTGCTTTGCCTCATACGAATAGCGATAGTCGAGCAAACAGTCGATACGTAATTCGTGCTAGTAGTACTACACAACCGGTACCATGCCAATGAAGCAGAATCCCAAAATAACAAATACCCAAATCAGACTGTAACGTGTTATTTCGACATATTATTTCTGCAAGCTGCTTTGATTTGTCAAAATAACACGGTAACGTTGTATTTCCGGATGTTATTTTCGGATGTTATTTTGAGATGTTATTTTCGGATGTTATTTTCCGATGTTATTTTGACGTATGTTATTTTGCAATTTACTTTGATCGGTCATAATAACACGGCAACAAAACAACAGCCGAAAATAACACTAATTTGTTATTTTGACGTATGTTATTTTTGGACGTTATTTTGCCGTGCGACCTCCGACTGACCGATGTACGGTCACGTCCCTTTATTATCCCGACAAGATCCCTCTTCTTCTCCTGCCTCGAAAGTCCATCCCCGTGCCAGGCTCCGACTTTACTGGGTTCATCTCGCACATTTTTCCGTGCATGTTCGAGCGTTCTCTAAAAAGAAAATGTTATCGGCGTAATTTTTCGTTGAATAACACAGACCCGTGCATCCGCGGCAAGACGGAGGAATATTTTTCATTCCTTCCTGCGCTCTTCCGTTCTTCCTCGCGGCCAGGGCGGAGGAGCGGCGATGCCGGCCAACTCGCAAAGTACCACATCGGGTTATGTCGGAGAGCGGGGCAAGACGAAACACCGGGGGAAAACGGACCGGTCACCTCCATTTTAGATGAAACCCTTTTTTTGGCGTCGCTCGCGAAAAATTGACCGCGACGGTCCGTTTTGCCCCCGCAGTTCCGTCTTGCCCCGCTCTCGCCGACAACGTGTACAGGTGCGGCCCCGTATAGCATAGCAAAAGAAGCGGGGAACGGCGCGGGCGAAGAATGGAGCGATAAAGCGCAACATATTTTTCCCCGGTAGTTCCTTTCTCGCGAACCTCGCCCGTCTCGACCTCCCTTTCGTTCGGATTCGTAGCAGAAGAAACGAGGAGAAATTCTCCACCGACCGAAGACAAAAAAATAGTGTAAGGTTTATGTACCAGGGGCTTGTACGTACGTACACGGCTCCTTGGCTACGTGACGACGGGAGAGACCGCAATCTTCGAGTTGATTCACTCGCTCCCGTCCATCTTCACCTGTCCTCATTTTTATATGTTCCAACGTCGTTACGACCTCGCAATAATGTCAAGATAGCGAGGGCCGCGAGGGATGACAGGTATGACACGATTACGGGCTCCAAAATAGTCGCTGGTAACTCGGGTGTTTCCCGAGCAGTCATTGGTGCTGTGAGGTAAACGCTCTATCGTTACCGGCGAATCGTATCGGTTGCGATTTTTTGCTGGTCGCACTGACAATCGCCCTGCCAACTGAGAAAACTGGCAATTCTAGTTTGAACATTACGAAAAATTCGGAACAACGTTTCGACTTCGCAATTTTTTTTTTCAGACTGTGAATTGCAATTTTGAGATTTTGTGGGGATTAAAAATGTATTTACAGTATAGGCTTGTTTCGTGTCTATGAAAATGGTCTTTAGGTATTCTATAATGGCTTTCAAAAAAATACATATATATATATATAATATATAAATATATATCGAAATTGTGTGGCAACTTTATCGTTCATCTTGTGGTCAATAATCAATCATTGTAAGCATCAAGAAAAACTCACGTATAGTGACCGTAAAAATTTAAATATACGAAGAAACATTAAAACTCGCTCGTAAGACACATCGGTTTCTCCGCTATTAAAAAATAAAAATACATGAACCAGCGAGCTGTAAATTACTCCAGCAACGTGTCAAATCACGCGATTGTCGGCCGATGGTAGGAAACAAGCCGACATGTCGTGAATATGAGGGAAATAAATCATAAATGAATTTTCTTTTATTCAACCCCGTAGTTCTCTCTCCCGTTGGGATGACAAATGACTCGAGTCCCATGTCGCGAAAAGCGACACTCGCTGTCTCTCTTTCTGTCGCTCGTCGTGCTCTCTCCCGCCGTTACGAACAGCTGAGTATGTGAAATACGTCTACACGGCTCTACGATTTTATCTCCACAGAGTACAGAAATTTCCTGTGCCGAAGACTACGTGCGCCCGCTCGTTTCGTATAGATTTCACCGAGATTGTCAAGAGAGAGGAAGAGCGAGAGAGGGGGAAACTCTTCGGTAGACTCTTCGATCGTTTCTCTTACTCCACACGGCAAAAGAAAGTTTCTTTTCAGTTGTTAGTGTGACAATTTTTTGTTGTTAATAAAATCTGATTTATGATAAACAGGTGGTAGATCTACGACATGTGTCCACCAAAAGTCGTATCGCAAAGATCGTACGATATAGATTTCGAAAATAACTGTGAAGTCTGAAACATTCCGACTTAAGCCTACAGTTTATGTAGAATGTGGACTCGACAGTTTATGCGGACGCAGACTTAGACCATGTGGACTTAGTCTATGGTGACTTAGTCTACGTAGACTTAGACCCTGTCGACTTACCCTATGTAGACTTAGACTATGTCGACTTACTCTATGTAGACTTAGACTATGTCGACTTAGACTATGTCGACTTAGACTATGTCGACTTAGTCTATGTAGACTTAGACTATGTCGACTTAGTCTATGTACACGTAGAAAACGTAGGCTTGTTCTATGTACACTTAGAAAACGCAGACTCGGTCTATGTAGTCTACTCACTTGGCCCACTTTTGGCAGATCTACCGCCAGTTTATGGTGGACAAGATTTGATAAACCGGATGCCTAATTCGCTCGCTATCCCTCTTTCTTTCTCTCTCACTCTATCTGGTTAACCTCGTCGTTCCTTCCTGCGGACAACGCACCCCGGGAACGACAGGAAACCGCGGTCAAGGAATATTAAAAATTGCCGGTACGAAGCCTCGCCTGTCTGTGGGAGCGAGCGATGTAAAGTGAGAGTGAGCACAAGCGAGCGAAATACACCGAGTCTCTTCCTATCCTTCCTCATGGTCGTCGTCGTCGTGATCGTGGGCGAGCAGAAACGGCAGCCACCGAGTCTCGTCTCGCGGAGCCTCACAGGCTTTTATAAATAGATAATACGTTGGATAAACGATGCCGAGGCTAGAATCTGGATGAAAGAGACCCGCTCTCTCTACCAGCTCGGCCAGACGAGACTCGAGACTTTGCTCTCGCGTTCTCTCGGTCTCGCGAGCACAACATCCCGCGATCTCCGTATACTGTAGGGACGACAGTACGCGCCCTCGAGACATTAACGACGTTAGCCTTAATCAAGACGGAGATTGCGGTCTTGCGACGAGGAGTCGGCGGAAAAGATGAGAGGGAGATGAGAGACTCGCTGTGACTCTCGATCGGGTACTTGTACGAATTCAACGGAACGGGGAACTTTATGAACTGTTGTGCTTTTAGGGGCAAAAAAAAGACGCATTAAGATCGGCATGGACGGAGTTTGTTCGCTCGCATAGACATCCGGGCCGGCCGGTGGCATGCCGAGAAAATTCTGAAATAATTCGTAGATATTACTCGAGGTATGTACTATGCAGTACGCGAAGAGTTTTGCCCAAAGCTGACTCTTTGAATGTATTTGCAAGGAACACTTTTGGGAAAACAATATCAAAATTTTAAATTTCAACTTTTATGAGGAAGTCACATGAAAATTTCAATTTTCAACTTTTTTCTGTCGTGACATTAACACTTTTAATTTGCATTTCTGTTTTGTAAAATTAGCAATCATGATTTTTTTTATTCTTGTGGAGAATCAATTGTGGTGGATTGTGAATTTTTACAGTGCGCCGATCGGTAGGTGTTGAGGTATGCTACGTTACGATCTCTCTTCTTACTCGGTGCCGCAAAATTCAGCGAAAATGGAAAATGCATAACTTCTCTCCTTCCGAAATAAATCATTTTCCCATTGTGCAAAACTTTGAACCTCGGCAATCTCGTTAACCTATTAAAATTTTGCAATCCTCGCCCACCCCCTTGTTACACAATGAATCCGACGCTCGCAGTTGTTGGCTGGCTTACTCTTCGCGTACATCTTCAGGGAAAACTTAACCAACATCTGACAACCCTCCCCGCCCCCAATCTCTGCGCACGGAAAATATCTTGAAACTTGAAGATCTCTCTCTCTCAGCTACAGTTTCAATCTTCAAAACATCCCGCGCGCGCACACACACACAAGTTTTCCATCAAAATTGTTGTACAAAGTGTGCGCGCAAGTTTTCCTCGGTATTAAAGTTGATTTATTTATTAAAACAAATTTTCGTCATTTTCCCGTCTCGCACAGACGATCTCCTCTCTCGATTTTCCTTTCCCACCAGATCTTGCATGAGCCATGTCGGTATAAAAAAAAAATGAGCACCGCTCGAACTTCATTGGATTTTTTTTAAACCTCGATGGTATTTTAAAGTATGCTGCAATTTTTAAGATATATATAAAATGCACGAAAGTTTTCGAAAGTACAAAACTCACTTACAGCCACGCTCTAATGGATCACTCTACCGTTTGCCCAACACTCTATCCATACGATGCTCCCTCACAATCGTCTTTCCGCAACTACATATATATGTGTGCTACATAATATATACATGCTAAGGGAGAGTGGGGCAAAATGGACTTTCCTGCAATCGTCTGGAAAATGAATAAATTTGAATTTTGAACAATGCAAGACTTCGCAGATTCTATTTTAATAATCACCCAGACGGAATATTAATTCTTAAAATATGAAAACTAATGTGGGACCAAAAATGGCCGCCGCCTCAATTAAATAAATGAAACGACTTCAGACATCGAGTTCCATGCAAGGGACCGATTTTGGATTATTCTGATAGGCGAGAACATCTTTCCCAGCATCCAGCCCAGACCGGGGCAAAATGGACCCATCATGCAAAACGGACCCTTTTTACCCATTCTTCACGGAACAGAATTAAAAAAAAAACCTCTCATTTCAAGTGGACGACACACCGGTCCATCTTGCCCCGCTCTCCAAATCCCAGCGAGGGTGAATAATGCCAGTTTCATTGTGTTTCCGAAGTGGTCCATTTTAACCCCGCCTCTTCATTTTGCCCCGCCAACCCCTGCACGGCGAAAGACGACGAAAACGAGAACATGACGACAAACCACTACGAACATACAACCCAGCCCTGGCGCAGCTACCACCACTACAACGATGACGTCGACGACCACCCCGAACCCGTAGCAGCGGAGCAGCAGCCTGAGCAGAAGCGCACCGATATTGATCCGTCGACGTGGCAGTGCCCTGCTCTCGGTTATTACTTTATGCTTTCCTCTATACTATCCGCTCGTCGCAGTCCTCGCTTCTATGCGCTATAAACCATCTCCCTTGTGCATAAAAAAAAAAAAAAAAAACATCGAGATCCAAAATACACATACATATCTCTCGAACGCACACGTCCACAGTCTCCGAGTGCCGCTATTGGTGTTTTTGTTTGTCTACAACGGGCAATCATCGAGCAGGCGTGCGGCACGAGTCGACGAGGAAAATGATGAGAAGCTAACGGGTACACAAGCTCTTTTTTTTTTTTTTGTGCAGTTGATTGCCGGGATATCCGTCGAGTTTTTTCACTCCGTGGATCATCCGCGACGCACTTGACCCAATTTTTTTTTATCTACACTCGGAGAGGCACCGGGTGAAATGCCAAATGGTAGGAAAGTCTCGAGCTGAAATATTTCACTCCGCAGGACCTCGGCAGAATTCGTGTGTTATTTTTTTTTTTTTATATTATGTAATACGTGTTACATTTATAGCAGATTAGTGTATTATTATAAACGTTAAATACACATAATATTGATAAGTACAGGTGTCCCTCGATACATTTTTCGCGGGTAAGCCTCGCGCTGTAACTTTTGATCTGAGTTTCGGTTTTAGTCTTAGTTTATTTTCCCTATTTTTTAAAAGTTTCAGCTTAATTTTTCCCAATCTTAAGTGCAGCAATTTTCAGCCCGACACTTCCTCCAGTCGTCCAACAGATGGAGCAAACTACCAGTCTTATTTACTAGTGCAGTCATACTCATATAGTGTACATTCACGTAAAAAGGTTTCGGCCCGTCAATTTAAATTTAAAATAAAATAAAATAGAATAAAAATGTATAAAATATATTTATATCTTAACGTTGGATTCATTTTGCATATATCATATATAGTAATACATATGATACATATGATATATCATTGTAAGCATAATTATTATATAATATATAATATCATTAAAATATATTTATGTCTCCGCGTTGGATTTATATTGCGCATATCTCTTGTGATTAATTTTGCGTGCGACTCCGGTCGCTTTCGGTAATTGATATGGTTAAAATAAAACTTGGAATGCCGAGCGTAGGTGTCGAGCATTAGTAATTCATCGCCTCGCAGGATTCCTTGCCAGTGGTGCGTAAATGCGAGAGGAAGTATGCATATAACTCGGATGACGTTCTCCGCACGGTGCTGTCTCTTCGTTTTTTTTTTTTTTTTTTTCGTTCTCCCTTCCTCTCTATCTCTTTATTCGTTTTTCTTTATGTCCCTCGACGAGTCCCCTGTGAAGAGACCTCACCTATTTATCTCTCCTTTTCGTCATTTTTTTTTTTTTTTCTCTTTTCTGACTTTCTTCAATCTCCCCGCCCTTTCGGTCCGCTCTCTCCGTCACTCCATCCCGGGCCCCCCGACCGAATTTCAACGGTCTATCTCGTTTCCTCAGCCCGGGCTCCGACGTCACTTCGTATTCCCCGGCGTTTCCCGTCCTAATGTGAATAAATGAATGTGTCAGCACCGCGCTCCTCGTTAATGATGAGAGGCACACGCCGCGAAACGTTGGCGGGGTTAATTTTTTTTCTTTTTCTTTTCTTTTAATTCAAAAAACGTTTAAGTGGATAAAGAAATGAAACGCCGAGACCTCGGCTCGCGAAGATACGGAGAACTCGAAAGAGCGAGCGTAGAATAATTTCTTTTTTGTATTTGTTGTGGCTGCGATCGACTCATCGGCGCCGCCAGTTGTAAGGACGATGCGAATGGACAATATTTTCGGCGCTCGAATAGTGCACTTAAATAGTGTAGATTAAGTTCGCGTTAAAAAAAATGTCAGTCATTGAGCTAGTCACGGATTCAGCGAATTATACAAGGCGCGATAGACAAGTTCTACATTCGCACGATTCAGCGAATTTTTCCTTACACCGATTGGAAACATTCCTTAAGAACCTTCATTGCCATTTACTTGGACGGTACCAGCGAGTAAAGAACCAAAAATTGTTACGGCAAAAGCTTCGTTACGGTAACTTATTCGGTTGATTTGTCTCATTCGGTGTGTTTGTTTACTTAACAAACAACCAAGCAGTAAAAAAACTTGTGCCTAAAATTCATATATTTTGGGTGGAACATTTTTTGTATTTTCGTTGTTCATTCCCATTCGGAATAACAACCGCATCGGGCAGATGTACGCGCATCGCATGCGAAACATTGAGTATACGAGGCGCGATAGACAAGTTTTACCTACACACGCAAGGACGGCGCAGCGGGACCGTGTACACCCAGGGTATTTATAAACTCGCGGATACATACTTCAGCGCTCCGTTAGTCACGCCAGGATGTACACCGTCCAGCAGGATAAATATGTGTTTGCGCGCGCACACATTTCCGGGCGCAAAAGTGTTGTATCGTTCAGGGTGCGACGTACCCTGAGCTTCTATATATTCCTGCAACAGTGGTTACTTATTTAGAGGGTTTAGCTAGTGGCCGCTCTATGCACTGTCGGCCACTCCCACGCCTCGCTTATTATCCGTCTGTCTCGCCGAACGACGTACGTGTACCTCCGATGTGTCTCGTCGGCTATAATAATCGATAGCTTTCTCCGACAAGCTTTTAAACTGTCTTGTTTTCTTCGGCATTGCCGGCGGGAGGAAAATCGCCGGTAGAAAATAAACAATAAGTGGATAAACGTTCTCGAGAAACTTTCAGTTTTTTTTTTTTTTTTCACTCATCTTTTATGCAGAGAGGAGGCTCGGTGTGTCATTTGCAATAATGACGACAGCAATTACGATCGTCGGTAAGAAGGTTTGCGGACTTGAGAAACAAATTAGTGTCTGGAATTGTTCAGAATTATTTTCATTATTTTTAGGATTTTTTTTTAGGAAAAAAAAACTCTAAAATTCGCAAGACAAAAAAAATGAATTACTGGCGCTTTAAAGTCCGACTGAAAAAAACTATGTCTCTCGAATTCCCGAATTCGCCTTTCCCAACCGCATCGGATCCTCTTTGCCAGTCTGCAAAATTATTGCACCCTTTTCGGCAAATTAACGACTCTTCGGTCGAAGCTTTTTTTTTTTTTTTGGATTTTAATTTCGTTTTCTTTTTCTAACTTTTTCACCGTGTAATTGAACGACGTTTTGTCGAGGTATTTTTTTTTGCACGGGCGAATCGGGGAACGAGACAATGGGTCGTGGAGTATCCTCGTTATTTTCCCGAAGCGACGGAATTGTCGTTCAAAGTCTCCCTCGCTCTCCCTCCGCCGGAGAAACGATTTCCTCCGGTTTTTGCAAGTTGATCGAGGAGTTCGTGCAACGGCCGTCCGTGGCCGAAGGAGCGCGCACGTATACGCGGAGTGCGGCTCCGCCGATGTAGAGACAGAAACTTTCCCGTGAAACGTATTAAGGATAATAAAGGGGATTGGCTCTAAATTACAAAGTCCGCTGCAGATGCCGCGTTAAATGCCTCTCAGAGACAGAAACCGGACAGAGCGACGGCGACAGTCGCGTTCGTTGTCTCCCGGCAGTTCCTTTAACGTGTCCCGCTTCTAACCGGGAGATAGGTTCATCGGATTTTCCCCGGAGTTTACCCAGACTACCGCGGTGTCCCGACCCGACGAACTTCCGACTTCCGGATCTTATATTCAATTTTAATTCGTTTAATTTTTTTTTTTTTTCACATTCCCGACGGGTTTCTCGCTTGATGGGTGAACGATTTTTTATGACACACTGCACAGCTCAAGATAATAATTTTTTTCAAAAATAAAGATAATTCATAAAATCAATAAATAATACTTCAATTTTATTTTCTTCAATTTTCGTCTTAGCTACACTTTTATTAATATTTATGGGCATCCCGTCGATATTTATCTAGCCCGATGGTCGAGAGCTTCCGAGGTATCGGACCTCGGAGAAAAGTTAATCGACGAATCGACGTCGCCGGAGCGTAAAAAAGCGACACGATAATACAAACAAATAAGCGATTTAACGACCGGGAAGAAAGTCTCGCCTAAGTTATGGAGTTGCGAAGATAGCGACGAGAGAAGGAGAAGCGGCGCCGTCGAGAGCATCGACGACCCCCTCCTCCCCCCTACAGGGGGAAGGGGTGGCAGGACACCAACGCCGAGTAATTTAGCCGTCCGTTGAGATTTATTGAGATTCTTCTGGGGGTCGCGGGACGGAGCAGTGTCTCGAAGGAATGGGGTGAACGGAGTTCCAGGCAGCTCGAACTGTCTCGAGGGCTATGGCAAGCGTGCTGTGTTTCAGCTCGCGCCACAACTGCTTACAGCCGACTCGGGAAACAACTTCTGTTTCCAATTTGGAGCGTGCTCGACTTGGCGACAATTATACTTTTAATTGAATTTATACCGCTCGGAAAAAAATTATGTATATATATATATGTATACATATCTGTATATAGGTGCATATTTTTAATATACGGAGCCTGCAGCAGAGGGACAACTTGAATTTACTGTAATTATGAATTCGTACATAAGATTTAAATATATATATATTGTAACGGATGTGTAGCGGACTATTTGTTAAGACACCCCATATTCATTAGGTTTGAGATTTAAAAAATGGCAAGAATTGTAAAAGAAAATTAGACATTTTTAAAATTTGTATATATTTTTTTAATTGACTAAGCTAACCTTGGATCGTTTTATCCGGTGATGAGCGGCTTTTAGGTTCGTGTTTCGCGACGAAATAATAATTGCTCAACGAAGGGTTGGAGAATATCACTAATGGCGGAGAAAAACGATATTCCACGTAAACTATACGCGCAGCCTAAGTGGCCCGACGTTGCCTGGCTTCCCCCCCCCCCCCCCCCCCCCCCCTTCTCCGAGGCTGTCGAGAAGACCGAGCGAAAGTTCTCAATCGCTCGAGTACTACTCCTGGTACTCGTGAAACGCCCTCACCTTCGGGAGTGTCACTTCGCATGTACGGGAGGAACCTACTCGAATAACCCGTCGGATGGCTTACATATTCGGGTGTGTCAAATTTCGTCCATTCATACCTGATACCCTTTCGCGCGAACGCTGTGACGGAAATTGTCTCATTCAACGAATTTTCTCCAGAAACGAGCAAAATTAACAATTTGCAAAAAAATAAAATAAAAATCCCAGGCGAAAGTTATTAATCTGCAAAGGGCATAACACAATTTCACGGACTGGAAAAGGAGTGGTTCATGTAGTTGGGAAAGAGAATACAAAAGTAGCCAGTTTCCCCCCGAAACAAGCAAAGATGCAGCGAGTGGACCAGTAGGGCAGCGAAGCTACCGACGAGACAATCAAGGGACCACCTTCTGCGATGAAAAAAACCTAAAAAAAAATAGGTCACGAAAAGACAAAGGAAGATCGCGAGCAAGCCTCCTCCTTTTCGGTCTGACAAAGTCACGCCTAGTGGGAATGACACGCGGGACCGGTACTGGCCGACGTTGGTCGAGCACCGGCCAATGCTGAGCCAATACTGTATAGCAGCCAGATATCCACGTGATCGAACCTCAGGCCCTTTATCCCAAGCCCAAAATTGGTTTTCCCCCGAAACAAGCAAACACGCAGCTAGTGGACCAGTAGGACAGCAAAGCTACCGGCGAGACAATCGAGGGACCTTCTGCAAAAAAAAAGAGTGAAAAATAGGGCACGAAAACACAAAGGAAGATCGCGAGCGAAGGGAGTCTCACGGAGACAAAGAACCGAACGATGTCACGCCGGAAGTATGGAGTAGGAAGGTGTAAAAAAAAATGGTGTACGGAAGATAAATGGCGAAACGCGTCGCTACACAAAGTACATTCTCTTCGTCATTCAGCGATTCCAGTACAAACGAGACGGGTTCGCGCGTCGTCCCTTTTGGAAAAGGAGACTCGAAGCGGGAGCCTCGATAAGGAAAGTGACGAGTGAATGTTGCAGAGGGAGAAAGATTACGGAGAGAGCGAGAAGCTCTATTGGGGAATGTAGAAAAAAAGCGGAAAGCAAAAAAGCAACAAAAAAAAAAAAGGAGGAGTCGACCAGGAAGAGGGTTGGGAGAGCGGGGAAAGTGGAAGTGCGCTATCTAAGCGGGTGTAAGGGAAAAGGAAGGTACCGCGGGCTTCGGCGTGAATTCTCACCGGGTTGGACCGACGTGCGCCGGGCGAAATGCCGAGGATGGTGGAATCGTGGTGCGCGGACAAGAGGACCATGCACAAAGCAGCGTGGAAGCCAGATGGCGGAGTTTTTTTTTTAGGGAGGTACGAAGACCGATGGAAAAGTAAGGGCGAGCCGTGAGGGACGGAAGGAAATAGGAGGAAGGAGAGATTGGAGGGTGAGGGAGAGGGAGCGAGAGCCAGGGAGCTCGATAAAAGTATGTACAGTACACGACCACGTATTTCCAAGGCAGATAATTCCAACCGATCGGGCACGTTGGAGAACGACGTCTGGGGAAGTTGAAGCCTGCCCATTATCAGGGTCCGTCTGGACCGAGAGAAGGACACAGTGAAAACTACAGTTCGTCTGAGGAAAATTTCCATAGCTCTTGATCGTAGACAACTAGGGCGCCACCTAGGGCAGAAAGTCCCAGGTTTTCCAAGAATTTTTACGATAATATCTACGAAAAGTTCTGATAAATGTGGTACTTCTTGTTATAAGTAGCGTCCTAGTTCTGCACTATGTGCTATGGTGACGTCTCTTAAGCGATAGTCATATTCACTAGATCCTTCTCTCAGTGTATCTGCTCGGTGGGGATTTCGTCTCCCCACTCCTCACCTCTTGCTACCTGCGAATCAAAAAAAGCGGAAGAAAGGGAATCCAACTTATCTGGTTGTGCCCAATTAGCTCGTCATCCGAGGTTTCAACTTATCCGGTCGTGTACTGTAGGGAGATAATGCAAAAAAGAGAAGGTGAAAGATAGGCGGCTGAACTTGAGTGAGGATGGAGGATTGAAAAGATAGAGAACGGAAAGAGCAGAGGGGTAGGCAAAAGTGTAAAGCGTATAAGGTTGGAGGGAGCGAGGGAAGGGGAGAAGGACGAAGGGCCCGAACGAGGAATTTAGTACTGCGTTGAATCCGGCGTCCCTGGAGATCAGACCGACTCGTTGCGTGACTACTTAACAATTTTCGAGGTAGTAATAGGCACAGGCGGAACGGGAGGGGAAGCACGTTCTTTATGAGCCTTATAGGAATATCGAACGCTGTCAGCGACGGACAAAGACGACTTATCGGGGAGAGAAATACTCCTCCTTTTTCTATCTTGCGTTCGGAAGATAACAATGCCCCAGCCATCCTTATAACACAAGAAATGCCTGGGTCGTTATAATCTTGCAAATAAGATTGATATATTATAACAACGTTCTTCCAACGATTTTATATCATGGAGTTTTCGCCATTGTCGCTGAATGGAGGAGGGCAGAGATAATAATTATAATCAAATGACAGTAATTAGAGACGATCTTCCATCCAATGTCGAAGATACCTTAAACCGAAGTGAAACACCGCGGTCGGTATAAGAAAAGTGTAATGAACTGTCCTCAAAAGTGCCAACTGCAGGCGTTCAAAAGCGAATTCCCAAAAGACGCAGAATGCGCATCACGTAAACATTTGCTTCTGGCCGCCTGTAGAAACATACTTGAGAAAGACGAATCACAGTTTTTGATACCGAACAAGTTCCTGTTCCGAACAACTTTCGGTCCGGCTTAATTGTATGAAACTCGCTTTCACGAAATTCGCTCGTAATTTACGTCATTGCTGACTTTGGGCGACCGTGCGTTTCTTACACAGAGCTGTACTGTAAATCGTCCTGCAGACCTATCGCTTTGCTGTTTGCCCGTCGTCCGTAACGCACATCCGGAAGTGCCTTCCCGTAACGGTGACGAAGCTCGGGAGGGTTGAGGGAGCGCAGAGGAGAGAAACGACAAGCGAACTTGCGTGGGAGCGGGAAGACTCTATAGTGCATAGAGAGTGTGCCCGAGAGTTTCAGCAGCGTCGGGAAACCAGCGGCGCGTATAGAGAGAAAGTTAGAAGTATATAGAGCTGTGGTGCGACATTGCAGGACGACAGTGCAAGAGGGGGTGGGAGAGAGAGGGGGGGGGGGGCGAGCTTTTCGAGTAGGTAGTTGCCGGTCGGAGACAGGGTGATGCATGGCCATGGGGTCGCCTTGCTTCAACCGCGAATTGTCGGCGCCGTGCAGCCGCCAACGCCGCGCATTGCTCCCTTGCTCTCCTCTGTGCCTTTATTCCCGGCTGTTATAGTACCAGCGAGATAGAGTGGGATGGAGCGGTCGCAAACGCGGCTTTTGCATACCTAGGCAAACGCGCCGAAGGACCCCGGAGCACTTGGCTACAGTGGAAGCCCTCGATACACTTGATTACTCGATAGCTCATTCATCATTTCCAATGCAGCCGCGGTCTCCATATTTTTGATCGTTCTCACATTTTTGAGCTTCAACTATGGCTACCAATTCCCATAATTGAACTTCCCCTACAGTGTTTTCCCCCACTCGGAGAGGCGGCGTGTGAGCTGTAGTGTCACACTTGCTGCACGCATGCGCAGTATCTACATCACTCTGTTGGTGTTCTGAAGCGGGGGATTGATGGGGAAGTCGATATGTGGGACCGCGGCCGTTTTCGACCGGTCGAAATGTTGGGATTGTATCGGAGATTCAACTGTACAGTGCAGTCACTCAATATTTATGGTCCATTCCCGCGAATGTCCGTTTACCTCTAAATGGGCCTTTTCTCTACCACCAGCAATGCCAGTGCTTTCAATGCCAATGCCGATGCATCAATAGTTGTTCACTCCATTACCTCATTTTGGTCATCGCTTGATCCCGTTTGCAGGACTATTCGGAGGTTTCACTGTACGTTTGTAGGTGCAGCGTATTTCAATCCTCCTCGTTCCTATGTTTGTCCGGTTTTCGTTCGTTGCTCCCGTGGCTTCCGCTATACGTTCCTAGTGTGCATGTACCTTACTACTCTGGTGTACCGATACGAGACTCGCATCCATCGTTTCTGTTACAACGTTGACGTCGTTACGATCCTGTATACAGAGCTTCCGAATAGCGACTTCAACTAACCGAAACTGTGGATACACGAAGCTGGGGCTATTCTGCAATCTCAGCCGCTGCAGAGCCACCATCGGGAGTAACCGGACGCACTCTGTTGGCTGCAGCACTTTACGATTAACAGCGTGTAAGTTCCAGTGGGATATAAAATAGCATATTGCATCTTACAGGGTTTATTTGAGTTTTATGTCAGGCTGTAACCTCGGAATGTCTCATTCAGGCTTGCACATTTACCTTCAAGCTTTAACGACTTTTGTTTATGCGCCGCCATCTTAATTGTTCAGGAATTTGCTAACAAAGTGGGCACAACGATTTTGCTTTTTTAGTCTGTACGCACCGTTCGACGATGAAATCATTCACCATTGGACGAAAGGAACTCTATGAATGGACCACTCCACCAATGGACCAGTGTGTGAATGGACTACGATATGAACGAACCACTGGACCATTGGACTAATAGACCATCACAACATTAAAAGTCGACTGCAGCAATGATCTAATGATCATTGCGCCATTGGACCAAAAGGTCAGCAATGACCATTATATCATTAAATTGTTGACGAGTAGGTAAGTAGGTACTTTGAGATAAATTCCGTATTATTAAATTCCCGCCCTCAGCGAAAGAGATAAAAAAAAGCACACGACGTCAATGCACCGGAGGTTCATGTGCATATAGTCCCAGCATCGCTGTTCTGCGCTCCGTATTTCCGCGTGAGTTATTGATCGTCTTACGTGGATACACGTAACCACGCAAGTGTACAACGTACACAATGACGCCGATGCGAGAGAGCCGAGAGCAACGGTTCGGCTACTGAAGCTACACAGCCTGTGAACTGGTTCGAGGCGATGCGGGAACTACAAACGCCCGTACATGCGTTGAGCCTCTCCTCAGCGTTTCTGTACAGCATGTTGGGGAGAGGGCTGAAGGAGGTTTCACGAGACATCGCAGGAAAATCGTATCGGACGTACACGTAACGGTGCATAGATGTTTACCTCCAGCACCGAAGGGATACACCGTAGAGTGTGTGTATCTAATACCTCCGTATACATGTTCGACGTAATGTACTCTCAGCTGCTGGCAGTGGTGGTGGCGGTGTTGGGCAACGATCTACGGACTTTTGGTCCGGGCCAATTAGAAACCCACCAGGTCACTTGGCAATGGCAAATTCGATGTGCACATTCAACCATCCGTCAGTACTGCTTTAGTCACGAGAAGTTTGCAAAGGGAATCAAGCTCGATTGTTGGACACAATCCCTCACATGTTTGGGATTTCGGGTGGCAGGCTTTAAGGGACTTCCTATTTCAATTGTGCGGCGGATTACCACTGCTTGACGAGGGCTCGCAATTCTATAAAAGTTTCTCCGAAAACTACTCGGAAAACAAGCCGGTGATACAGTCTCGTGATACAATTGCATTCCTACCTTTATATTCGCTAGGCAATTTTTTTGAACTGTCGACAATAGTACGGAATGCGCTTTGTATGTGACACAACGTTTTGAGAGGTTCATATATTTAACGAAAATTTTATTGCCTGTACCCGCACATTTTTTGCTAGTCAAAAATTGTTGATCAAACAAGGAAAAGATGGTTGGATTCTCAAGAGAACGAAATTGTGGACTTCTGTTGACAAGAATCGTTTGTTGAATGTAGAAACCTTCGTTCACCGTGCAGGATACTTTATCTTTGCTCATCTCGTTTAGCTCGGTTAAACACTTTGATGATCACAATTACCGGCGGTATTTTGCTCGGACCAATTTAACGTCAGTCCCGAGTGTGTTGGAACGCTTCCAGACGTTCCGGTTAAGACGTTGGCATGTCCAATTTGCGAACTTTCCTAATCGGGGTCAATTCGTTCGGAGACCCTTTTGATGCCGCCGGGCCGACAATTTCCACCGAAATCGGGCCCTTGGGTTGGCATTCGTAAAACCCTCCATTTGTCCGTTCTCTCGTTGTCGGGCGATCAGCGAATATAACCAGTTTTGTGTGTACTGTCGGGCTGTTCGAGGGCAATGCACCCTCGGTTTGTTTTCAATAGTGTAGACCAGGAAACGTACAATGCAATCTTGTGTCATCACCCTTCATCCCTCATTCAATGCATTATTTCCACACACTTGAGAGCGAAGACACGTCCGAACTCTTGCAACGGTTTCGTTTTTACGTTTTGCCCCCAAGGTGGTTGCCCTCTCTTCAAATTTTTTTTAACCCCAAGTTTCTTTATAAAATTATTTTTCAAATTAGTTATGATCCTATGATTTTACGTAGTCTAGATTGCAAGTAAAATCAGATGAGCGTATGTTCAATTTGGGCGATGCAATAAAAAAAACGGTTGCAGTAATTTCGTTCACGTAGCGCATGATTTTCGGTCTAGTTCAGGCCATCATTCGTTACGTCGAGAACAAAAGCCGG
Source organism: Amblyteles armatorius (assembly GCA_933228735.2). Lineage (NCBI taxonomy): Eukaryota > Metazoa > Arthropoda > Insecta > Hymenoptera > Ichneumonidae > Amblyteles > Amblyteles armatorius. Next base: position 8,941,557 of record OW121695.1, on the reverse strand, counting down.
AATGACAATCGTTTAGCGTTGATTGAATGGCACCCCGATCGAATGAAATTCATCCCATAAATTTCCATTAAAAAAAGCCCTTGTCACCAGTCGAATTTTCATAATGAGCCCGGTGAATTAGGTGAAACATTATTTCCGACCCAGATCATTTTCATGAACGAGCCACGAAAATATTGCATACGCACATACATGTATCATACGTGTACATTGTAATGTATAATAATCTCATTATACAGCGGAAATTCGAACATACGTTTCACCGAATTTGTCCGGGATTTCGAACAGGAATTTCAATCAGCGAGATAATTGCTAGAGCGTCGATGAAGAGGATACGTACTATAATAGATATTTCTCGTGACTAAAATCAGAAGTGCGTATCTCCAATTTGGAAAGTGCAGTAAAAAACGGTTTCGACAAAAAACGTAACGTGAAATCAATGGGTTAAAAAGTGAGTCTCGTTTTCCGACTTTGATCAACCGATATTTCTCTCCTTTTCGTGTTAATGAGAAAGTAGTTGACGTAGAATTGGACAAAGATGCTCATTTTCACCCTCGTCACAGGAGGATGCGGGGGGGGGGGATGTTTCGAAAGCGATCGGAGCGCGTGCTCGTCTCGAGCTACGGGATAATTCAGACACGAGGCCGATCTGTGGGGTAGTGAAAAGCCATGAATATGCATGAGGCAGTTGGCCGATAGGAACTTAGGGAACACCGGGGTGTACGGCCGTACTGCGTGCATACACCGAAGGGGTTGCATATTCGATTCTTAGATACGCGAAGGAAGCAAGAACTGTTGCCGTAGAGCGATTAAAGTTTTGGCCAGTTCGGTAGAGTTTCTGATAATTCGACACCGCCGGTCCGACGCTCCCAGCCGAAGTTGACCCTTTCCTCAATACGCATTCGTTATCGTCGCTTATCGGATCTGGCGATCTGACGGAGCGTCAGAAATTCGCCCCGGTGCATTTTCCGGACAGGCCGGGGTCTGATGAAACACTCTGAGATTCCCATCAGGGTTTGGCTGATATTTAACATTAGCCAAACCTGATGGAATGGTTGATCTTAAGAAATTTCAAGTAGGCATCTTTGCCCATCGATTGGGAACTTGTTTTCCCGTTTAAATTAATAATTAAGATAAAATAATGATTAAGATGTCACTTTTTTGGTGGTGTAAATGAAATATAAACCTGCCTTCCTCAATTTTTCGCGTGTGAGATTTAATTTTTTTTAAGTGGCTTTTTTTTATTTTCTCCGGATCAATGTTCATACTTCTTTCTAAGCTCGAGGTAGTCCTCGCGGCACAGTCAAGTCAATTGAGTAACTAGTTTTTTGTATTTCAGTTTAGATATTTTTTCTTACATAAAGTAAATTTTATTGGTGTGAACCCCTTAATCTAGATCAACGTTGCTTCGCAAAAATTTCACCTTTAAACTGTATAAAAACAATGATATAAATCCGGATACTCGATTGACTGAACTCTGCCGCACGGACTCGCTTAACCCTTCAGACCTTCTTTTGACCACAAAAACGATACGGATCTTCGTAATAAATGTTCTTCTCCCTTATAAAAAAAAAACACCACTTCAAGGTATCTCCGTGAATTTCCAAATTTTTTTTAGCCCTTCAACTCATTATTCGAATCGTTCGAAGCTTGCCTCTTGGTGAATTCTAGGTCCTTCTCGAACAAGAACCCCGTACATAAATTTTTTAAGCATACAAGCGCGCGCGAATCGCGCCCATGAGCTGGCGAGAGAAAATAAAAACCAACATCACCAACCAACATCACTTACCGTACATGCCGTCGCGGAAGTGGCGGTGGAACGGGACTGTGAAAGTTATCCATCATTGTGTAGGGATCGTGATCGACGGATTTTCTATCCATGCTCTCGAGCTGGTCGAGTCTCATAAGTTCGGCTTCGCGGGGCGAGTGAAGTTCACAGTGAGCTACGTGAAGCAGCGGTCTCAAGGACGAACCGCCATCGCATCGTTGTTGCTGCTGCTGTTGCTGTTGTTGTTGTTGGTGCCGCTGATGCGGACCGACCACCTGGTGGTCCGTACCATCCGACGCGCGTTGTTCTTCGCCCCAGACCTCGAATTCACCGGCCGCCGAGTAATCACCGAATCCACCGTTCCCCTTCACCGTTGCACTCTTGTTTGCACGCTTCCTACCGTCGTTGCCACCTATCCTAACCGGCAACAATCCACCCGGCGAAGACAGCACGATGTTCTCGGAAGCCTCCTCCCCGCCCTTCCTCGACTTCTCCCTGCGTTGCTTTACACCGTTGCCAACCTCCTGTCTCACCTTTGCCGGCAACGACAGTGAAAATGGAAAAATGTTACTACGGTTTGCTCGAAAGGGCTTCAGAGTTGCGACCTATCATTAATTATCGCGAACTACTATCCACCCTTGCCTCCCGTCGATGTGTGTATCCTCTTCGATTTATTATACAAATTATATTTATTATCCAAACTAAACTTTGTCGTCCGCGAGCGAAATCACCGACTTTCACCGTTCATGTCACACTTCACTTCTTTTTTTATATAGAGCCTTTTTTTTAGGTTTTTGTTTTTTTTGTTTTAGCGTTTTAGGGTTCGAGGAACGAGTTCGAGAGGCTCGAGATTTCTTATCGACGAGTGAGGCTCGTAACCGTGACTCGTCAGTCTCCGGTCTCTCCTCGAACTCGTTTGGATCCTCGGAATCGCGCCTGGAACTATCGCGAGACGTTTCTCGCAGAGCCGACGATTACCGTCGCCGAACTTAAGTCCTCGAATCCTCGATTTCCGGTCCGACAAAATCCCCGCATGGAGCTTCAGAATTTCATCCCAATCGTCGACATCATCGAGCCATCGTTTTCCCCCTCATCCGCGCGAAGAACGAAGAAAACAACAACGAAAAAATATCCTATCGGCACTTCCACTCGGTCTGTTTTTTTTTCCTCGCTGCGCTTCCGTTCCCGATAACTCGATCGTCTCCCGAGATTGTCGATTCGACTCTTCGGCGATTTTTCTCCCCTCGCTCACAGCGATCCTTCACTCGTCTCTCGCCCGACAGACGCCCGGCTAGGTTAAACCCGCGTAGGCACCGGCCGAAGCCTCGCCGCGAAAGTCTTTCTTTCCGCCGCGCCGCTTCCGATCTCGAAAACTCGATTCTCTCGGTGAATTATAAATTCGACTCTTCGGCGATCGTTCCTTTTCTCCCGCCCTACGCGATAGTTTACTTTGGCAAGTTTAGTCGACAATCCGCGTCGCTTTCTCCGCGGAACGGACAGTTCCGCCGTGCTCTGCTAGGTTAAGCACGGTCAGGCAGCGGCCGACGTCCCGCGGCCAAAATTCGATCCGCGGCGCCCTGCCAAGTCCCGTTGGGCGATCGTGCGGCCCGAAACGAGCCTCGAGCGACGAATGAAAGCTTTTCGCTCCTCCTCCTCCTCCCACCGTCCAGCGGGCAATCGTGCAGGACTCGAGAGCCGGAAGATGCGGGACGACGACGCGTTCGCGCGACGATAGCCGCGCGGTGAGGAAAAGGGACGGCGGGCCGGGGAGAGGCAAGGTCGCTTCCCCGGGGTTCCGCGAAAACCCAATTTCCACAGTAACGTGTAAGCGGCGAGGAGAGTGTCACCGGCGATTAAGCCGGGAGCGCGCCGTTGGGAACGTCGGGAAACCTAATTGGGTCACGGGGGCTCCGCTGCGCCACGATGGAAATTCGCCCGAGCACAACTGTGCGCGTCTCCGCTCTCTGTGTGCGCGCGCCAATGTACGTGTACGCGGACTCTCGCACCTCTCCCAAGGGCGCAAGACACGACGACCGTTACGGAGAAAAAAAACGAAAACAAAAACAGAAGCACGATGAAACAAAAATTATCGTAATATTCCCGGAACGTAGAGCCGAGCACTGCACAATCTTGAAACTCTACTCCTTCGTAACTCTCACCGTGGACCGGCTCGCGGACAGGAAAGTTCCTTGGGACTGGTAAATTTTATTGGTGTTACAAAAAAAGGTTAGTTTCTTTTCTTTTTTCTTCGAGCGTTTAAAAATATGTTTCGGTGGGTTTGAGGAGGTCGGGTCAGTTCGCACGATAACCAGCTCCGAGTTTAATTATCAATTTTCCTTGGGCACGAACAAGTCACGCAACAACACTCGGCGATATTACGGCGACAACGGATCGGAAGTATCGGGATAAAAAAAAACTCTCGAAACGCTTACTTTCTTTATTTCCTTAAACCTCGTGTCGTCACGAGAATCGACGAAGAAATTTTGTCGTCGGTTATCCAAGACCTTGTTTTTCGTTTTGCTTGTATTTCTTTTTTACGTCGAAAACACGATCGTGATGTTGTTTAGTATTTTTTTTTACTTTTAAAAAATGGCACTTCGCGTTTTACTGTCGGACGTCGAAGCGATTTTCGTTGAATGGTTTCGACGTTTAAAACTTCGTAAGAGATATCACCGTTCGCGCGTCCCGCGAGTGTTAAACAACATCCAGCCGCACGAAGAGCGGATCAAAGACTGGAGAGGGCCACGGCGCCGCAACGCCCGGCACAAAGTAATACTGGAACCTCCCCACCTAGACTCGGGTTCGGTGCGGGCGCGTGCGCTGGAGACTCCTCTCTACCCCTCGGCCGAGAGAGAGCGGGGCGACACCGTACGCGCCCCCTCCATACGTAGCCTACGCGCGTCTCCAACCCTCCGAAAATCTTCTCTCCCGTCGTTCGGCGTGTCGCCTTTCGGCGCTCCACGACTCATCGGAAGTGAGCGCCGCCGCTCGGGACTTCGTGTCACTATTCGCCAGATACACGCTAACAAAGTAAGAGAACATTTATAGTATTTTTTTTCCTCTCGAATCCGCTATTCGCAACAAACAATGCTGGGATAATAATACGATGGGTCGTAATGTGAATGCTCACGATCCGAGGCATAAACACTCTTGAGATAGATACAGAGAAAATATTTTCTTTTTTTGCTTGTGACAAAATCTGCAAAATTGGTTTTCGTGTGGAAATTATCGTACGAAATTATCGCACGAAAAATCGTATTTTTCGTGCATATAAACAAGTAAACAAATAAATAAATAAATAAATAAATAAATAAATGAATAAATAGATAAATAAATAATTTTCGCATCAGTCATCGCTCTTGAAGTTTCGTGAATTAAGATTGCAAGGATATGAGCTGGAGAGAGCGAGCGAGTGCGATGCACCGTAGCTTCGGTGTGGCGGAAGCGCGTGCGCGCGTCGATGAGGGTCGGAGCGGTGGGGGGAGACGAGCGCGAGGATATCCGAAGGCAACCGACTCTCGTTCGGAAGAGAAGGCCGGAAGGCGTGCTTGCGCGTTCGGGTCAACGATGGTCGTAGAGAGCCCACGGCAGCCGTGTATTTACGATCCCACCGTACTTACTTCGCGTCTCGTTTCGCAGTTTTTAATCCGCGCCACTTGATCCAATGACGCGGAGAGCGTTCTTCTTATTTTTTTACGAGGAGACTGCCGCGGCATCGTCTTAAGATCGTCGAGTGTCGGAACGTATGCTCTTCCCCTTGAAAAAAAAAAAAAAAATGTCTACCGACAACTCTCTTCGGTACTTTGCGCGAAGCTTCTTTACGATCCTGACGTTAATTCACAGAAGCGGCGGAAGAAGTCTTTATATGAGGGAGGAACTCACAAAGCCCGCTTCTCAACGGTAAGCTCAGGTTTTCGAGTTTTTATTTTTATTTCTAGTAATCTGTCGTTTCACGAACGAACGCGTGATGGTCACATGACCGTCAAATTATGGTCACGTGACCTTTTTTTTTTTTATGTCGTTCTCTAAATGTCCAGGAATCATGGAAAATCATAAAATTTTATGAGCGGAAATAATGTAATTAACTAATTACCAAATTCGTAACTCATTGTTAATCTGTTTACAAGTCGCGACTGAAAAGTTTTCCGAATGGCAATTGAATTTACTGACAAAAGGAAACTTCCAGCAGGTACGAAAAAGCCAACGTTTTCTCGGCGGAAATTATTTAATTCCTAATTACCTATTTCGAGTTAAAAAAAAAAATACAAAAATTCATCCATCCGCGAGTGAGCTCTAAAAATTCAATTCCTCTCCGCCCTCGATGCCGCACATTTGAAGCGCAACCGAAAAATTCGGGGCATCTCACCGAATTATTCGACGTTTCTCTCCCGGGGATTGAAAATTCCGCGCGAAACGTTAAACCGCCGAGACCGCGATGCCCGATGTTTCCAAACATTAATGCTCCGCACGGTACAATAATTACGCGCGGTATTCCTCGGCGTTCCCGCGAACGAAAATTCTCCACGCCGGATATGCGAAAAGTTTCGCGACGCCGAGAAAATTTTGCACCGTCGCGAGCGAGGCTATCCGGATAACTCGAAGGTTTATCCGGTCGGTCCTCACCGGTGCGGAGGACACGGCCTGCGGTAGGGAGAAAAGTAAGCAGTCGGGCACGATGTCCGAACACACAAAGCCCTCCCTCGGTATCGGGCCGGCGTCGGGCCCGCCGCTCACTTCACAACTCCGTGGCTCCGAAAGCCACCCCCTCTCCACCCTCTACGTGCCTGCTTCCCCAAACTCAAGCACGTTGCAAATTCGACGGGGTATGCGCGCTGCACATGTTTTACACATACATTCACCCCGGCTTCCCGTCTACACGCGCCGGCACACGACCGGAATTCGAAAATCCATGTAGCAACGTACGAAGACATTGCTGCGACTCCTCCCTTTCGTGTTACCTGTTCGTACGTAACCACCGGCCAACGATCCTCGCGAATCCGATTCGAATTCAGACCGGAGGCCCGCCGGCTCGCGGATTCGTTCGTCTCGACCGGATCTGCGAGGATAATTTCTGGCCCGAGTCACATGGTGGAATTTCAATTTTTTGTGCCGTATCGCCGATTTCGGGTTGTGATTTTTTTTTTTTTCGTTTTTAAGGAATTAATGTTTTTAACAAACGAATCCTTTGCATCTATTTCGATGTTTCGTTTTTAGTCACGGTGTGTTATCGCGACTTTTGGTTAATCCAACCACTGTTTCTCTCAGTGTGGTAGCAATTTTACAGCGTTGCGTCGGGCTCTGGTAAAGTTCATACATAAAAAGCATGATCGGACCCCGAGGAAACGTTCTAAAGTGTCTACCTTTTTTTTTTCAATTTTCTATATAACCTTCGACGACACTTAATATGCATGTCTAATCGGAGGTATCGAGGCTCGACCCGATGACCCACAAACGATAAGGACGGAAGTAAGCTGGGCTCAGTTCGCGAAGAGATACAAATGCGTTATCGTGATAGGCGGAATTAGATTTCACGTCGGCAATGCGCGATGAACTCTGGACGGGTCGGGAACATCGTCACTTCCGCGGATAGATAAATTATCGGTATCGAATGCGCACCGTTCGCAGTCAAAACATTACATCATTTATTTAACGCCGTTGAGCACCGCGTTAAATTAATATAATGTAAAGATAACACACGCTACTGTGCAATGTAAATGCATCGTTTCATTGTGCGACGAACTCTGGATGGATTGGGAATATCACAGTTTCCACCGATGGATAAATTATCGGTATTGAATGCACATTTTGCGCAGTCAAAACATTACATCATTTATTTATCCCGGTTGCGTAACGCGTGAAATCAATATAATGCAAACATATCATGTTTTGAAATAACACACGTTACCGTGCACTATTAATGCATCTAAAATACCGTATTCAATTGAATCCAGCAATGAGCGAACTACAAAAAATTTTGAAAAAAATGAAAATCTGATGTTATTTTGCGATGTTATTTTCGCACAATGTTATAGGGATTATTTATTTATTTATTTACTTAGTTTACGGGATTAACCCTTTTACTTGCATACAACAACAAAAAATAAATCAGTAAATCAGTAAATAGTGGAAATGTCTCTAAAAATTAGAATAATATCACCAGATCGCATCTTAATATAAAATTAGATAAGATATATTTCATCATTTCATTGAAACATTCTTAATCAACGCACCGATTATTTGTCTTCGGCGTCCAGACAATTCAAAGATATACGTTTTCCAAATTGCTTTGACTTGTCGACCGATATCCGATAATCTCGAACAGTTTCGCATTCCGCCGCCAAACTTTCCTCCGCACCGTGAAGCCAGCTCGGAAAGTGACAAAGTTTTTGCATCCCGAAATGCGCTTACATCGTAATAATGTATCGCAAACAAGCGCTTCGATCCTCACTATATCACATTCACTATTTATCTTTTAAATAAATTAAATCCACCCGATACTCCCACAGCCCGTATCGTGCGAATAATTTCCTACATAAATAAAATGACGTCACCGAGACTGCAATTTCATCGACCATTAAACCGCAATTTGGCGATGACTGAAAACAACGGTTATTTTGCATAGTTGGACCATTATTCGACGATCCGAACTATCGGCGAACTCGGCGAGAGTTCCGAGGGGGTTTTAGCGCGCTCCTCGCCACCGAAGCTCCTCGCGCTTTCCCAGCTGGGCTCTCCGCCGAGTTCGATACAGGGGAGGACGATGACACCCAAACCGGCGAAGGACGGACCGGCAGAGGGAGAAAGATGTCGCACAGAGAGCAGATTCGTGAAAGGCTCGTTCGTTCAACCCCCTTCCACCCCCCCCCCCCCCCCCACCCCTCCCCCCCGCCCCCCCGCGAAATAGAGGCACAGGATGCGAGAACTGCCGGGTCTCGCACGATCCGGAGTGCGCGGTGCGGGGGGAGAAAATTCGCGACAGGTCCTTTGATGTCGTTAAACCGAAAACCTCCGCCCTGCTCCATCCAACCCCCTTCCGCCCCCCTCCGCACCCCCCGACGACGAGGTGGCGGAGGAGGAGAACTAGCGAAAACAGGCTATGCGGCGTTGCTTGCTTGCTTGTAGCAGCTACGGGCGATTCCGCAGCGGGGGCCGGGCTGGTTCCCGACTTCAACCCCCTCCCCCCCCCCCCCCCCCCCTCCCTGGATTTCCCTCGACCTTTTGCCACCGCGGCGCCAGCCCTTTCTCCCTCCGGCTTCGAGAAATCTAGCGCGCGACATTAACCCAAAGTCTCGGGGAAAATTCGCGGAGGAAGGTCGCTCTGTGAGAGCAGAGTCTCGAGGCTCGTGAGGGTTTTTTCTTTTTTTTTTGGTGGTGGAAGTAGCTTGGAAATATTTTTGACCTTCAACCTCCGAGAGGACGGAAAAGCTTTTGGCTAGAGCGGCGGAAAGATAATGCGAGAGAAATCATTATTATTGATATTTTTTATTTGTGCAAATGTCCAGAACGAAATTTTGGGAGGTCGCGAACGAAAAAAGATAGTTCTGTTTCTCTATTGCTGTTACATTTGCCCTCACACTGGTAAAATAAGTGCTTCATTTTTAAAGTCGTTTGTACAAACTTTCAAGCATGCATTATGTATTGATTACAGTTGATAGTTATTTGCACTACGGCGAATGTCCTTAACCTGGAAGAACATGAATTGCAATGGATTCGCAAAAATATTAACTACTTTGTGCTAACTTTTCATAAACGTTCATATTCGTTCAGTTTTTTCAAAGAATGATCCGCAATTTTTTGTTCGAATTTAATTTATTAAAGCTCATTCTCTTCCTTTAAAGATGCTCCCCACAAATTCACCATGTAGATATTTGATAGTACAAAATATTGGATTTACATCGAACGGGATACTTAACAATATTATTTATATTTAATTCTTAACGTTTAGTTTATTTTATATTCTTTTTATAATTCGTTTAAATCGTGAAAATAATTTTTGCTGATTTTTCTGATAAATTAATCATTCCCCTAGTTGCGTCTGGTTGAGGAGCAAAATTCACTGCACGGTTCACCGAATTCCCGTTCTCGATTTCTTATCAAAAAATCTTTTCGGTTTCTCCGCAGCCGGAAAGATTCAGTTCTGTCACGAACACGCATTCCTTTTGTTCTCTATTACGCCCCCCCCTCCCCGCTCACCAAGTCACTGGCGAGATTTCGAGATCCCCGAAGCACACACAGAGAGCGCAAGCAAACACGCTTCGCTTTAGAAGAATTCGCTCACGCGTAAGGACAAGCGAGTTTTCAAGACGGTGTACAACCATGAGAATTTTTTTCTTCTTTCACGAGCTCGTTTCTTCGTTCATCCGTTTTACTATGTATATTCTTGAGAGGACTGCGAGACTTCGTTATAACGGCTCGACGATTCGTTTAATTGAATGTTTGTCGCACTGTCTGATATAATTTAATATTTCATTGTGAATTCACAAAGTTCAAGTCCTAAAAGTACTATACAAAAAAGAAAAAAGAAAGTTTGGCCATTAATTACCATTAATTATCATTAATAATAGTTGTCAATAATGAATTATTCTCTTGGTTATTTTTTAAATGACAATTCTGTAAAAATGTAATAATCTAATTAAGAACAATGATAATTTCACAATCGTCGAAAAATATATTTGGCCATTAACGACCCTTAAATTATGCTTGACGCTGGTCGTTATTTGTTTAAACAAAAAATTTTCTCCGAACCACGATAACAATATGGCAGCCTAACCTAAATAGCAAAAGTCCATAGCTAAATAGTGGCGTCTAAGATAAAGTTAATTTCGGGATCTTAAATCATTCGTTTACCGAAGCACGCCGTGTTTATTATCTCAAACGCAAACAGTTAAAATCCGTTGTTGCCTCATTACGTATGGAAATGTATATCCGTAGCGCCATTATACGGATAAAATCTGTCGTCTTCACGATCATGCCAAGCGTACAATCAGCTCGTTGCATAGTTCGAATGGAAAAAAATAAAAATAAAAATGTTTAAAGTGTCTCGTATCGATCTCGTCGAACTATCGAATGAACCTTCAATCGGAAGAGAATAATTGTGCTTTCCCTTTGAGATCGTCGCGCAAGCGCCATGCGACAATTTTTGGCGGGACATAAAAAAGTCTCGCCTCAAATGGACGACAATGGTCTGTTTCGCCAGCTTTTCGCCCTTCTAGGTGACCCAAACGCACCGGGCAGAGATCAACCGGACTGTGATCTGTTCCCGATTTCCGTGCGCGTTCCCATTGCATCGGATTTTCGGCGAGATTGACGAGTACGTGAGATCTCCTCACCTCGATGTCAATTCGGTGCGTTGGCAATTGTCTCCATTTGCGTCTCGGAATGACGAATCGCCGGGTTCGATTCGAGTACCACCGAACCGAGGCTTGCCCGTGTCTCGCAGTGGATGCTGATCGACGGTGCGCAACAGTCGGATTGTCCGGTCGCGATGCGGGCGAAATGTTATACCGGTAGCCATGGTTGGTCCATCGAACATTTAATATCGTATCCCGACGGATATTATGACGTATGTTTCGGTGCGTCAGCTTCGCAAATGTCGGTACGAGTGTTGCAGATAGCAGAAGCAGCACGAATGTACTCACACATGTCCGACGTCGATTCTCCGTTACACACAGCTCTCGCGTTACACAGAGAGGAGGGCATCATTCAAATCGGTTCTCGGGGAATTGCATTATCATCGGGGGGTTCGGATCGAGTACACGCGATCCCAGCGTGTCATATCTGAAAACGGCTGTGTATTGCAGAATCGGCCGAGGATCTCTCGGATACGCTTTACGGAATATAGAGTAGCGGAGAACCGGCCTTTGGCCATATTCCAAATTCCAACTGGACAGGGTCGTCCGCGCTGCTCATCCGTGGCACTCATCTCGGTGCAAAGTGTGCTATTCAAAAAAGGCTGGTCTGGGTTACGACGAGAGGAAAACGGAACTGAGTACCGAATCGGTCTTTTTAGATTTGGCCGAAAAGTATATTTATTTAGCCGAAAAGCATATTTATTTGGCCGAAAAGCATATTTATTTAGCCGAAAAGCATATTTATTTGGCCGAAAAGCATATTTATTTGGCCGAAAAATGTATTTATTTTGCCGAAAAAATGTATTTATTTGGCCGAAAAAATGTATTTATTTGGCCGAAAAAGTATATTTATTTGCCCGAAGAAATATACTTATATGTCCGAAAATAAATTTATTTGGCTGAAAAGTATTTTTACTTGACCGAAAAATTTGCTTCATGAAAACATAAATACCACATACGCTCTTTCGGCACATCTACGTTACCGATGTGCGTATTATACGAACGCAACGTGAAGCGGTAATCTGTACCAGTGGTTCGTTGTAGAACGACTCTCATCGTGGGTATAAAGCGTGCCTATGTCGGGTACAGCCGAGCGGGACGAAGAAAACGAGACAGATAGAATTGCAGACAAGTGGGATAGTGCAAGAGAGGCCAAGGGATCGAGTACACGAGAGCCAACCGTACAGAAACCAAGTTGCAAGCGTCGGTCTCTGACTGTGTAGGCTCGCCCGAAGCTTTCCAACCCGGTAGGGATCTCTGTCTCTCTGTGCGTCGGTTCACTGCAAATAAAGCCTCAACCCGCTCACGGGTTTGTTTGAAACATTGAGCAAACGTCGGTTGTTTAACCGGGCGAAGGATTTAGAGGTGGGTTGCCGAACACAGCTGTGCGGCAAAGTAGAGGAGAAAGGGATAAAGAGAGTGAAAGGGCCGGAGAAGAAAGAGCCCAGGACGTGGCAAGCGAACCGAGCCCGTTCGAAAACCCACACCCACCCAACGTGTCCTTCCGCATCGACCGAGCGCGAATTTCCTCTCTTCGATTCTTCTATAACTGTCTCTCATTTCTCATTTCATTTTTTTTTACGCTTCGATCCCCTCAATTCGTATTCCGCTTGTCCTTCTCGCTTCGTTCCCCTCTCGTCCTCTAGTCATATTTTATTCGACACTTTTATTTTTTCTTCGAATACGGATTGGTGGATGCGAAGAGGTCTCGCCGACAGGATGTGAAGCAGACACGTAAGAGGGGTCGAGGAGAGATAATTTTTGTTACGTTCCATCGGACACCGAAAGTCAATCTCTTAATTATTTTTGGACCATTTTCTACGTCCTCGATCTTCGGGAGTCGTTGGGTTTAATCGTAGCAAATGAAAGACTAGGGTTTGCGTGAAAACGAAGTCTGGCCGATCAGTGATCGCGAAGGATACGAGGAGACTCTGTGCGGCACTCTCCCGGTCGTAACTTGAAGAGACTATAATAAATTAATTAACGAAGGCACTCGGACGTTTATTGTCCATAGATCTGCTGGGATCGGTGGCCAATAAAAGACGCCCCCGAACGTTCTGTCTAATAATGGTTCGTGTCCTGGCGACGGTCGGTAAACCTCTCCGGCAAATATACGCTCGAGTTAATGAAGAAGGGCCACGAGTGAGCTAAGGAAGATAGCAACGTCTCAAACTATCTCGCCTCTTATCGCATAACTTATCGCTTGAAGTGTGAGAAAAAATTCGAAAAAACGCTTCGCCAATTTGGCACAAAATTTGACACTTTTTTTTTTTTAAAGGCAAATAGAAAATTTCTCCACATTTCACAATAATTCTGTGACTACTATGAATTAAGTGGATAACATTTTTGGAAACTATTACAGAAATGACGTAGCGCATCCAAGTAGAATGTATCGAAGTCTCAATGTATCGCTCATCTTATAGGCTGCACAATATATCATCGAAAACACAAAATCGAATTGTCTTTTCAAAGTTTCATTCACGAGTGACAAAAAAAAAAAAAAAAGGTAGAATTTCATCGGCGATGAACTCGAGTAGTCGCGCCGTCATCGACCACAGAGCCCAGCTAAGTTTATCTCCGACCTCTTAGCTGTTTCATTCGTGAAGGACTCCCTCTCTCTCCCTGCACTCGTCGCTATCGGGTGGATGCATTATCGTAAAATAATTTTAAGATCGGGCTGGCCAGCTGGTTCAGAGAAAATCCAAGTAGAAAAGGCACACGGGAGAAAGACACAGCAAAATTGGCTCCGCTGTTGCGCGGTTGGACACTAGAGTGTTATAACTTTTTTCCCTCGGCATTTAACGACGGATATATATCACCTACAGTATATCCCACTGTAAGTTGACTCTCTCGCCGTTTTTACGAGAATTGCAGTGATCTATTAAGAAGAGACTTCAATGCAATCAAGGGAAAGTTTTTTTGACCTGAATTTCATCAAAAATTCTTCTCATCTGGGTGCAAAAATAACAAAAAAAACTAATTGTTTTTTTTTTTTCAAAAGTGACGAGCAGTTGAGAATAATTATTTTAAGAGGCCAGACCGTTAAGGGGTTGAAAATCCATTTTTTTTTTTTTTTTTTTCATAACTCGTCCGAACCCCAACCGACGAGTTATAAGGTAGACACAAGAAAGGAAATATGAGAGCGGCTATACGAAGCGGTGGAAAAGTGAAAAATGAACAATCCAGCGAGGCAACTTCGTTATCCACCTTGGTGGCTGAAGTTTATGATGCAACCACTACGTGTATGGCTGTAATACACTGTAATAGTGTGAGCTATATCTCCCTTATAGATACTTCCCGCTGAGGTGTGGATGGCGTAAAATGTGCATTATCGTGAAAAATAAATAAATAAATAAAAATAAAGTTGCCGAAGTTTCGAACCACCAGCACAACCGATACGACCGGTATTGGATGGGGAGGTAGCTCGAAACTAAAATAAACATGGTTCGGTCATTTGGTCTCGATCTCTCCCGGTCGGTGTTTCGCCCCCTTTTCCTCGTATCTTTCGCGATATTGCGAGAGTGCGCGGGGCAAAGTGGCGACGGTATTACAGAGGACGTGGATAGCGGGGGGCGCAAACGTAAGCCCGGCGTGGGTGCGTTTACAGTCTCATTCATCCTACTCTGCGGAGACTGGTGCGTGATGTGCCGGTCCTCACCGATGCTCTGCGGATCCACTCTCGGCAGACCGGCGTTCGCGTTCGAACGACATTCCCGCGTGTGTTCTCAGCCGGTCTGGATCGTAAAAACGTTATTGTCCACAACGCGGACGGTGCATGGGGAAGAGCGGGGCAAAACGGAACCCCACGGCGAAACGAACCCATGTTCGTCGTTTCAGGGGACATTTTTTTTCGCCATATTTAAAGCCCTTGAAGACTAAAAAAAAATCAAAGCTCGTACATATAATTACAACGGTTCGTTTCCATTTGAAGCGGTACGAATGATGGGACAAGAATTTCGATTGAGCAGAACGATGTAGGTTTACATTGTATACAATACATTAGACTCATATGGATGAAAGTTATACCCGATTTTACAAGAGATAGAGGAACGATCAACGAAGCATAATGTGTTCGACAGTAAATTAATTGCTCCTGGCCATTGAGCTTTCAAAGGCTTCGTTGTTTTTGTTTTGTTAATTTTATCGTCGAACCGTGTCCTGTATTATACAACACGCTCCGCGAAGTTAATGTCAAAGGGAGGTTAATTCCGAGGTTCCGTGAATGACTTGGGTACTCGCTCGAATATCATCCCGCCCACTGCTACTCGCGACGAGCTACAGGCAGTAATTACGGCAGTTACGGACACCGACGAATATCCGGCTTAGAGCTGTGCGGCGTCGTCGTTGCCGATCGCTGCCAGCTATTGATCCCAGGACTGCACACTGTATATCCGTACCGCACACTTATATCTGTACAGATCCTGCACCCTCTTCGTATCATCCCCTGACGCCAGATTCAGCAAGATTATCTGAGGAGACCCGCAGCGATGCAAAATGACCGTCGCTTTGAGTCACCGTCGAGTGACGCTCATATTTCGATAAAATTAGTCTTGCGAACGTCATATTTTATTTTTTTTACTTTTTATAATGCACCAGAACGATTTGCAAATGATAAAGAACAAAACCCTCTGGTCAACATTTTACCAAAAATGTGACCAAATATTTTGTCATTTTCACATTTTATTATTTTGGCAAATCTGTATATATATCTGTATATATATATTGATACTAGAATATGAGAAAATTGCCTCCGACCACCCTGGCGAAATCTTCAAATTTGAATATGCAAATGATTGCCGAGTAGTGACGAATCAGGAATATCAAACGCATTTGTCAAGCGAAAGCTAACCTCGCCCCCTTTCGGTTGTCGAAATTTAGCCGACAAGTACACGCTCGGCAGTAACATCTGTCCGGCGCGATGTATCAAGAGCTCTCGGGCTCGTTTGACCGTAGGCTGCATGGATTTGATACGACGTTAGAGTCGTCAACGGCGTTGTCGCTGTTGGTGGCAGATCCTTTGTTGGTATTCCCCGTCGCGCATTGCCACCGCAGTTGCCGCTGTGTCTGGCGTAAAGGTGTTGCGATGCCTTCACGCGAGCGTAATCGGCAGCTAAAGGCCGAGAGTCGGCATGCCTGTGCACACTGTACTATAATATCGAACAGGTGAGTCGGGTTTCCCCTATGATGTTATGCTGTTCAACCGTGCCGTCTCAACGTCGTCGACAAGTTTCCATTTTTTCTTTTAAGTCTTCAATGACCTTAAATTTTGGGGAAAATATGTTCTCTGAAACGACGATCACAGGTCCGTTTCGCCGTGAGGTTCCGTTTTGCCCCACTTGTCCACATGCAGCCTGCATAACGATTTTACGATCCGCACCAGGCTGGTCAGATCCAGGTCAGATCCTGGTCGGATCCCGGTCAGGTCCTGGTCAGATCCTGGTCGGATCCTGGTCAGATGCTGGTCAGTTCCTGGTCGGATCCTGGTCAGATCCCGGTCTTCTACAGATACGATGAACGTTACAAGTTGCAATCCTACAATGCTGACCGGGCGTCGAGAAATGATATGTTTTTTGGAGATCGTGTAACTTCGGTCCGACATAGCGGAGTTGATGGCTCTGCGGACTCCGACACTGCGGATCGAAAGAGCGTCCCAGGTACGTGCGAGTCGTTTCATCTCCCTCTCCTTCTCTCAGGGCTTGGACGCAATTAATAAGGGCTGCCCCTTACCTTTCCCTCCCTCTTCCACTCTCACTCTGTCTTTCATCCCTCTCTCTATTCTCGGGCCACGGCTTTTTTTATTCTCCGCGTCTCTGTCGCGCCTGGTCTCGCGGACGCGTTGCAGGAGAAAAAGATCGAGGAGACAGAGAGAGGAAGAATAAGAGGGTTAAGAAGGTTCTCCAGCCGATGGAACGCCTCAACGTCGGGCGACCCCGCTCGGACTATACTATCCTTCCCGCGCGCCTCTTCCGCTTCGCCATCCGCGCGAGGGATGAGATAATTGATAGGGTGTGCGCGATGGCTCTGCACGGAATTGTTTACCCGGTAAGGATTGACCGCTATACGCGAAGGCGCTCCCGCACCGCTCGTTCTCCAACGACTCCCCGACACTTTCGCCATATTTTTCCACACCACGCTCGGTTCATTCCGTTTTCATTCCACGGGATCTTGGAGACCCTCCGTTCCCCTTATCCACCACCGGCAACCACTTTCTATACATATATCTATATATATACATACATACACACGCTTGTCTATTTCTTTTCATTATCTTTCCTTTTGTTCTTTTGCAGGAGCCGGAGGGCGAGGGAGCAATCGATTTATTAATTTCGCATCGAAATTCCCAGACGGATCGCACCGGTGAGATTGTGAATCAATTATTCAGTTATCGTTGCGGTATCGGGCGATAGAGAATTCATGTGAAAAATTTACGAGACCGATTGGGTCGTGTGTGGGGCCAATTTTAGACGGTCGAAAGAACGATTCTTTATTTTTTAATTTTTTTTTTTTTATTGAGGAATCACTTTTAGATATCTATGTGATGGACTTAATTATATCAATTTGCAGGCATTCATTTTTCATTGCGGTATTTCGGGCTCAGTCGTTGCGGCAAATTGCCTTAATTGGCCCCTAAGTGAGATCGATTTTTTTTTTTTTTTTTACATCATAATAATTAATCCGCTCGTGATTGTACGTCGTGTTGGGGTGAATTCTGGCGGATTCTTTTTTTAATTGGTGTTTGATTCTCATCGATAATTTTCGGTTACATCGAATGTCCTTGCTTTTTTCAAACGTGTGTCCGTTTCTATCATCGGCTGATACATTTTTCACGTCTCGCATATTGAATTGCTGCTGCGGGAAATACAAGACGTGAATAACGCTGCGAACTGCGTTTACGGGGAAAAATGAGGCACCAAAAAAATTCCGAAAAATTCGTCGGCACACTCGGAGTAACCGGGGTAAAATGGATCAGGATAAAGTGGTATAATGCACATGGGGGCAAAACGGTCCCCCTTCATTTAACACGAAACTCTTTAAGCCGGACGCAAAATGGACCATCGCCCATTTTTCCCCGGTGTTTCATTTTGCCCAGCTCGCCCTTATTGGGCACGATGGCGTGTCTTCAAAATCAAAAGAGAGTTAAAAAATTGTCGTTTCTCGCGGCAAAGAGTGAGGTTGAGAAGTACCCCATATTACCCCCCCCCCCCCCCCCCCCCCCTACAGCTGTTGTCAGGCGCTCGGAATAATTTTTCCAATTTTTTGTCTTTTACCGGTTTTATTTTTTCGCGTATCCATTTTTATCCGTCTTTCCCTACGTCCTGACGAACCCCGATATTTATCGCCGTCGAGCGAGACTTCCGTTGGCCAATCAGTTGGCTCTGGGTGTGTGGATTCACCCTTCACACAGTAACCATCTGCAACGCCGATACTGGTCTGGTCCATCTCGCTCGGTCAGCTCCGGATAGGGCAAAGGGTCGCGTAATTAATGCCGCTAATATACTCCGGAACTCGCGAACTTGGTCGAGCGTCGAATGAGCTGGTCGTGCACGAGAGCGAACGAACGACGGGAGTGGAAAATCGCACTGGCATCCCCCTTCGCGTTTCGGACGAGCTAACGGAGCAAATTAAATCGTGTTACAAAATTTCGTTCGCTCGTAAATTCTGGACTTATAAAAAATTAAAACAAAAAAAAGTAACCTTCGAGCCTTCGGAGTCCTCCGCTTAATTTATCGACTGGTCGAGAAGAGCGTGTTTATTTTTTGTTTGTTTTTTGTTCCTCACTACTTCGTCATTCGCGAAGTGATGAAGATGCTGTCGTCGCGAAGAGTGGAGAGACACGTCGAATGAAGAAATGAAAAAAAGTAAAAAAATTGGGTACGTCTGAACTGAAGGAGAACGATCGTTCATCGATGCTGTCGCGTCGGATCTCTGCGGGAGTTCGTGTACCTATGTGACTCGTACATTCATATATCAAGAAGCGACTCGGTTCTACGAATAAATAAAAGTAGGGCCTCCCCATCCAAAGAACCTCTCCGAGCTGAACCTCGAAAATTATTTCTGTTAGCTCAGTCGTACAGAAACGAACTCCTACGCTAGTCTACGGTATCCAAAAATATTTTTCTACCTAACTTTGACCCATTTTCATACCAAAAAAAATTTGGAAATATAATTATAGCATAGGGGTTAAAAAATGGAAATACCTAATTAGGGTATGGCTATTATTTTTTAATCCACAGTATTGTATCCACATATACTAAAAACTGTGCAAACGATATTACTGGTGGCCATATTACCCTGAGTTGAGGGAGAGCGGGGCAAAACGGAACAGTGGGGCAAAACGGGATCGACAATCGGGATGCGTCGACGGGTAAAAATCGGACATCCTAAAATTATTGTAAACTTAAGTTTCGGAAATCGCGATTTTCCCATAATTTTAGGACGTTCCATTTTACCCCATCGTCTATCCTGTTTTGCCCCACACTCCCAGTTTGCCCCGTTTCGCCCTACCCCAAAATAATTAGCATGGAAAACTTCTACAAACCGCAACTTATCAAAGGCTTGCTCAGGGTAAGAAAAAAAAAATATATCGCCGACGTCCTAAAATTCCTAGAATATTCCCCGACAGACATTCTCAAAAAATACCGCAAGATCCCACAAGACCTAATTAGAAGCATTAACATGAAAAACTTCGATGAATGCCGACTCATCGAGGGTTTGCTGTAGGCAAAAAAAAAAAAAATGATATGGCAGCCGGTAGCATCCGGGAAGTATCCTGCCGGAATATTCCCCGATAGACATTCTCAAAAGACACCACAAGATCCCCGACATTCGTTCCCGTGCTCACCGCTCCGGCCTTCGCCGATCGGAAAGGAGAACGGATGAGAACGCGAGCGTCGTAGACCGTTTTTCTCACGGCAGTCCCGGTATAACTCGACGCGTGCTTTACGACCTTAAATCCCTCGATAAGTTTTCTTCTGTTGTAAACAAGACAGGGGCCTCGTGTATTCTCAAGGCACCACCCGTGGACTCGCATCGGGGTGCCTCGACGCACGCTTTTCTCCAGCTCGAACATGTGGCCATCCACTATATATATACATATATATAGTATGTGTATATATATATATATATATATACACACACACGTACATATGTGTGTCTATGCCTGTGTGTGATTTTGTGCATGCGCATGTGCGCGTGTGTAATTTCGTGCATGCGCATGTGTGTGTGTGGGTGTGTGTGTGTGTGGGTTATCCAGCTTCCCTTTACCTTTATCTCACTATATCCTGCCGGCGAGTTTCTTCATTCTCAGCGATTTGCCTCACCTACTCCGCTCTCGCCGCGACTAAACCACAGTAGAGGAACGCGTATACAGTACCTAGCCATGTAATATACTTCGCCGACGTTATACTGCGGTGGTACAAACACACACCCACACAGTGAACGGTACGCCGCGCGGATTCATCCACACCCCCGTCTTAAACTTTCCTCCAGACATCAAACGCCCACGCGGGATTACGCTCCCCGATCCCGTTCCGGACTCCCTCCTGCCGCAACTTTGTGTACTACGGGGTGCACGAAAGAATTGTTACGGAGGAGAATTTCGGTCACGACATTATTAAAATTATTATTCAATGATAATAATAATGATGAGTACTTTTATTACACGGAATGAAAAATATGGTAAAATTTTACCAATCTAATATTTTCATATTTTTATCGTACTAAGCATTCTTATCTGGATAGTACCACGCTCTGAGTGTATTATTAAATTTGATAACCCAGATCATCATCTCTGCTGAGAACAGAAATTTGCCAATGCAATAATCATCGTTGCTTCTATACAGAATATCCGGATACTGTTCGCTAATGCACATTTCTTTCGGTATATTATTATTATTACTAAATATAATTTGGTAAAAACCCGTATAAACAAAAAAAAATTATGCACACAGTGCCGGGTCGAAGCTATTCTGTGCTCGCCGAGCGCGAAATATTCCTCTTAACATTTTTCACAAAAATAATTCGTATAAAAAAAAATGGTTTACTTTTTTTTCAACTGACGAAAGCCACCTTTAAAAACGATAAATCATATGATAAATTTAATCGGAAAATCCTGCAAATTCATGCAAAATGAGATTGACTGGCGCGATGTTACCGGCTCTACATTAGGAGGAAATTTCCGGTACACCAAGTATACCGCACACAGTGGACTCTCACTCCTCCGTCTTTGTTCCCACATGAGCAGCACGAACGCCGTCGCTACCCCTATTCACTCTCCCTCTCATCCCTCTGCGTTTAAGACCCGGAAACTCCCCTCCGTATATACTCCGGAGTTCACCGAGTGCACATGTCACTCCCCATGAACTATGAATACAGACGCGCACACACGCCGTTCGGGCTCTCTCGCGCGTTTGTTTACGTCTGCCGCACGGCGCCTCCCACATGCGAGTGTATTTCGTATTCGCCTTGCGTTACGATGCATGAGCTGTTCAGGTGCTATTTCCACGCGGCTGTGCCCGCCTTAACACAAGGCAGCACCCGTTTTACCTGCGCGCTGGATGGTCCACCGCTCCTCTCTACCGTAAACACGGTAACGCGCATCTCCACAGACCACTCGCATTCCGCGTCTTACAGATTAATACGGGCTGGTGTGGCCTGCTGGGCGACACAAAGTGCAACAGTTAATTTCGCACACGGATGTCGAATAATCTATTATTATTATTATTGTTGTTGTTGTTTTCATTAAGATAGCAGTTCTAAGATATGAGTAGGAGAGAGGGGTTTAAATCAAACAATAAAATAGAATAAAATAAAGTTGAATTAAGGAAGTCATCCGGTTCGAAGGCTCTTTTTTTCGCATTTTTTGGGATTTTTTTTTTGGCGAACTGAACAAGTATACAACGGCGAACTTTTCACCACATATTTATTCATGTTTTGAGAACACCTTACAATTTTTTCAGCCCGAAATCGTCGTCCATTGCTGAATTACACAGCAACTTAGCCACTCGTATACAAAACAAGTTTTTTGCCACGATTGCGAGCGTTTCGATTATCCGGAACAAAAAAAAATCAAACGGAATTATATCTTGTGTTATTAGCTTGAAACACTCCTCACGTGAGGTGTTAAAAGCTTCAACAAGGCCTAAGCTCAAGTGCTTCAAATTTGTATAAATCGTAGACTCAAGTGTGCCTTGTTCAACTATTATAACATGTTACTCTAGACCTTTTATATCTAGGATTTACTGTATATTATATTTTTATTCCAGAGGAACAATCCCTCAAACAAATTTAAAAAAAATGTAAAATACGAAAAATAGCAATATTGCCCAGAGACCGATAATTCGTGAGCGAGCCGCCGAATACGCGCCAGAAAAATCTCGCCGCGGAGTTCGCGGTTCCCGCTGCAGCCCGGGGGTTGCTCGGAGGGTTGCGGCATCTGAAACGAGATTGAGATAGCGCGTACACGCGGTAACTCGGAGTAACGCGGAGAAAGTGCCGGGACTATTGCGAGGACTCGCGTCGCCACTGCAGGGGCCAGATGTTTTATTGACGGCCGAGTTGTGATGGATCGTTGCGTTATTGTTGCGTCCCAACGGGGACAACGCCGGATCGAAAGCGTGCGGACACCGCGCGCGCGTGTGTGTAAGGTGCACGCGTCGCGATACGCGCCTCGTCGCAACGGAGCTCATCGCAGCGAGAGAGTTCATTCCGTGGAACAGTCGGTAGGGAGGGAAAAAAAAAGTTTCACACCCCCGTGACGGCGGCGACGAACACGACCAGAGATCGGGGAGGCCGCGTCGTGCATCGAGGGGGACTTCGCTATTCGATTCGATCTCTCCACGTGCCAAAGGCATTTCTTTCTCGATTAAAAGAGAACAAAAAAAAAAAAAGATAGAGGAAGAGAAGAAAAAACGAAAGAAAGATGAAGAGTAGGAGGAGAGACGCCCTTTTTGCTCGTTCCCTGTTCGCACCCTCGTCGAGGCATTCGCTCTTCTGCTCTAGGGCTGCTTCTTTTTTTTTTTTTTCGTCTGTTCTTCGCACACATACGCGGAGGCGCATGCGCGCAGTGTCATGACGTCCGGCACTTTTCTACGAGTCCGTGCAACCGGGAACTGCAGAGACTCCGGGCAGAAGTCTATTATAGGGATATAATAATGTGGAGAACTCCGGGAGAAAGAAAGTAGAGTATTACAGCAAACACGGGAGAGATCTAGATTGCCTTATCAAAATTCTACCGGTGTACGCTACACCTTTTCATTTTCGCTGCGTTATCTCTCGCGCATAGTCCCTGCAATTCCTGCGAACCGACCTCTTCGCGCCGGCCGATAGAAAATAAATAACGCGAAGATCGTCTCGCGATAAGTATAAAGACAAACAGGATATCATTAAACTGGGAAGTGTTTACGGAATTCTGTAGTCGAGGATTTGTCTGCTATTAACCGGAAGGCCATGCCGGCCGGCTGGTCTTACACGACTGCAGTGTAAACAAAAGGTGATTAAAATGATTAATGATTAATGAACAGTATTGGAATTAAAAAAAAATTTAATTCACATTTTTGGTAAATTTCTGGGGAAAGATTTGTATTTTGAGTATGGTATTTTAAGGGTACAGGTATTTTAATTTTGCGAAAAAGGAAATTAGTTTTGAATGAATGTGAGTAATGAAAGCAAACTTTAAGTTCCAGTGCATAAGATTTACAATTAACTTTTACATTATTCTAATAAGTTACGGACCAGCTCTAGAACAAAACTTTTATTCTGATGAGGAGATTATTTCAAAAATAGTCCGCGTTGAAAATTTGTGTTTGGAGACTTTGTTTGTTGCGGGCTTTCCGAATAGCGGGATGATGGATTCGAGATGTTGCTGTGCAAAGTTCGTGCTGAGCCTTTTCAATCCATCTGTGATCTCTCTGTGTGTGTGATTGGCTCTATTTTCGCGATGGAGTATAAAGTAGTTGGTTAACTAACCCCAATTAGCCCGAATAACAATTGTTTCCAAAAAGGTTTTATTCCGGATTTTTCCTTTCTGGATTGCTATACGAGAAAAATTGTCACGACTCATAACGTAAGCCAAGTGCCGAAGAGTTTTCAGCTACCGAAATCTCGCTATTAAAATAGCAGGCTTTACGATAAACGGCACGGTTTACGGTAATACGGTGAGTCGTACAAGGAAAAACAAAAATGCCGGAAATTGAGAGAAAGCTGACCGAGACGTGGGTGGAGAAGAGAGCAGCAAGAGTTCCTTTGATCTGCACCCTTTTGTCGCGGAGTCATAACCGAAGGGGTTTCGGTAGCAACGGGAGCAACCTGGAGGCGCGAAGCCGGAAATGGCTTTATTCTAATGAGGAGATTATCTCAAAAAATAGTGTGCGTTGGAAATTTGTTTTCGGGGATGTTGTTTGTTGGGAGCTTTCCGAATAGCGGAAAATAGATCGAGGATCCGCAGGGCGTCCTTCGTGTATTTTGGGGGTCGGCGAATTGCCGGCGATCAATCAAACTCCAAAAACCAAACCAAGTACCAGATAGCAAAAACAAAAAAAACTCAATCGTTCAAATCGCCGATAACTCCGTTTCTAATGTCTAATCTGGAACATTTTCCACGATACCTAACGTAAGCGAAGTGTCGAAGCGTTTTCAGCTGCCGAAATCTCGCTATCAAAATAGCGGGTTTTACGGTAATCGGCACGGTTTATCGCAATACGGTGAGTCGTATGAGGCAAAAAAAAAAAAAATGCTGGAACGGGAGGGCTGGCTAAGACGTGGGTGGAGAAGAGAGCAGCAAGAGTTCCTTTGATCTGCACCGGCATTGTCGCGGAGTCATAACCGAAGGGGTTTCGGTAGCGGCAACAGGAGCAGCAACACGGAGCCGCGAAGAGGGAAACGGCTAAAAAGGGTTCCACGTTCCCGTACGTCGTCGACCTTCCGTAACGAATGCAATAACATTACCATCGAGGCTTCAAAGCTAAATGAATGGATATATATTCCTGCACGCGCGGATGTGCCGTCAACGACCTACTTCAGATTCTACCGTTCATACACGTCGCAATTTTACGACTCGAGCGTTTGAGCACGTGTGTGTGTGTGTATGCTGGAATCCGCGGAGGGCCAGGAAATAAAAGGCAAACGGGAGAGAAAGAGCCGCGGTAATAGGTTGCGTTCCCTGCATCCAGCATCCATGCATGCATGAATGCAAGCCCTGTTTTTGTACCCACGTTAATGCGCTTTTCTAGCTGTTCCTTTCTCGCTTTCGCTCCCCACCGCCGCCTACGCCGCGCTTCACAAAAAAGCATTAGAATATAATTTTTTTTTCTTTCTTTTTTTTCCGTCGCCGGTTCGAGGCACTCGGGCTCCGGGTCTCGACCCTTTCATAACAAATTGGTCGAGTAACCGAATTTAGCGAACGAGGCAACTTTTATAATATTGCGGAGTGCGGGTGTAAAATTAAAGCGAATTAACCGGGTTAACCTTCGGAAGAATTTCACCGTTTGATCCCGACGGGTGCGTATACTCGGAGAACCAGAGGGAGTTATCTCCGAATTTTCTTTTTTCTGGATTTTTTTTTTCTCTATTTTTGCGAATTTAATTATTATTGATAGTTTGATTTGGCAGGGCTTACTTAATCACGATAATCGGCAACGTGATCGGCGACTTTAACGGTGAAAACAGTAATGATTATATTACACCGGTAATTTCGGAACGCTGTAACGCAAAACTGTCGAGAAAAAAGCTTCGAATTTCCTTATCGAGAAAAAACAAGAAAACTTCGCGGCGACTCAGCGTCGACAGTGACGAGAATGTTTCGACTTCAGCTGTACGGTTTATTCTTCGATTCAGTGTGCGCAGAAATCTATTCCGCGAGGTTTCACACAACGGTGGTCGAAGCTGCGCCGAGAGCGTGGCAAAATGGACCCGCGGGGGCAAAACGGACTACTTTTAGTCATTTTTGCGCTAGATTCGAAGAAAAACAAAATCCCTGCCCAAATGGGTAACGCTGTTTCATCGTAACCTTGGCGTTCTTTTTGCTCCGCTCTTCCCCTACACATGTTTCCATCGTTCCGTTTTGCCCCGCTCTTCCCCTACACATGTTTCCATCGTTCCGTTTTGCCCCGCTCCTCCCCCATATATGTTTTCATCGTTCCACGGTACTAGCTATTATACCGCGGTCCCTTTGATTTTGCTTCATCGTCGAGCACGCGCCCTTCACCATCGGCAAAGCGATTTCCGGTAGCCGTTGCGCTCAGTACAGTACCAAAACCGCTCGCTCGCTCCGTTTTCTCGTTCGTTCTTTATTCCCCGTTTTCCCCACTTTTTTTTCATCCACCGGGTTTCTCTAATGGAAACTGGCGCGAACGTGGAATACTTGGGGGAAAATCAAGCTGGTAAAAGCAACTGAACGGTGAACTCTGACTAGCCGACGAGCGGGAGGGTTGAAAACTCGATGGGCGTTTCTCCTTTTCCACCCTCATCGCTCAGCAAATGCTCGGTCAGTGCATCATCAACCGCACGGTAAAGCGTGCGTTTGATGCAGCGATTTATCCTGAGCCCCATGGAATGCACAGAGTACCATTGCAACAAATATGTTGGAGGGTCAAACGTGTTCGATACGAATCGGTTTTTTTTTTTTTTCTTATTCATCGATGGGCACTAAATGTCGTGTGAAATTGGCGTCCGAGCCACACTAAAATTGATGAAGCAAAATATTCGGGACATAAAAATCAATAAAAAAGAAACATGGGTATTCGGCTAGTTATAAGCTTATGAAGCGTGATGAAAAAAAACTATAAATATATGAATCGGTATAAAAATGAAACGCGGTCAATACGAATCGGTTTTTTTCGTTTTTATCGTTTGACGCTAAATGTCGAGTAAAATTGGCGTCCGAGCCACACTAAAATTGATGAAGCAAAATATCGGAACATAAAAATACATAAACAAAATAAACATAGGTATTCAGCTAGTCATAACTTTATGAAGCGTGATGAAGAAAAAAAATGAATCTAAAATTGATGAAGCAAAATATCGAGACATAAATCGAAATAAAAAAAACATAGGTATTCAGCCAGGTACAGCTTTATAAAGCGCGACGAAAAAAAAAAAAAAACTATAAAAATGAATCGGGCCGGTGGACAGATTTTCCGTTGTGCGGTGGATTGCTGTTTTTAATAATGCAGAGAGAGAAATATATGCATGCAGCACGGGTTCACTGGAACATTAACAAAGCTCTTTTATTTATCGGTGAGGACCGTCCGAACGGCACTTTTAAGAGTGAAATGGCAGCGTCAGCGGACCTCGGGCGCTCGTGAATAATTTACGGCTGGTAATGGCCGAAAATAAGATTTTTTTGTTTTAATTTTCTGACCCATGTTAAAAATTCACGTAGGAGTGAAATGACTGGCAGATTCGCGACCAGCGAGAGAAGATACATTAGAAATACCCGTGGGATGACGAAGGACAAAAAAAAAATGTATTGCCAACTCTGCAAAACGTATCGATCTGTCGGTATTTTCGAACGGCCGTGTCTCTGCTGTCCGATGAGCTCGTGGGAAAACCATGGTGCTCATCGTATTGTACAGGGGAAAAATAGACAAAATCCGTTATTTTACGGATTTTAAAAATAGTTTTTTACGGTCGTTGTAGACCGAAGATAAACCCGAAAAAGCACGAGAAAGGGGTAAGAAATTAAAAAAATTAATAATAAATAATAAACATAGCTAAAAATCGATCGAAAAAACTCGGGGTAAAAGGGGCGAATATGGCCCGGTTCATGCAAGATTAATTAGCGCACATCGAACTGGGCCATGTTCGCCACTTTACCCAGTAAAAGGTAAATATAAAAAAATCGCTTGTAATCGCGATAGATCTAATTCTTGAAACGCGAGAAAGGCGCCGGAATCGTAACCGTGTAAAACCCGAGCAGGTAAACATCGGGCGCGAGCCGAGCGGAGGATCACCGTGAAATCACGAACCCAACACCTGACGATTTGTTAAGGGAAACCTGGATGGCAGGGAGGCTTCCACACCGGGACTAACGAAGTGACGGTAGTAGATCGTAATCGAGACTGCGAAGCTCGGGCGAACGCTCGTCGAGCATTAATTAAATCACACCTTGGTGGTTACACGCAAAGACGTCAACTCGGCGGTGCCGGCTGAAGGGGTGCGAAGGGGCATAAACTGGAAGGCCGGCGATATCTCGATAAGATTTACACCTTCGGCTTGAACCGCCGATGTATCGCGGGTTGCAGAAAAAAAAAGAAAAAAAAATTAGGCAATTTTTACAATTTTCTCTCCGGCTATCGCGACTTGAAGATTCCATCGGGCGAATCGCATGGCGAAACGTTTTTGCATCAACCATTTTGCTTTCTCGTAGAGGAAGCTTTATTTTGATGAAAAGAAAATCGAGAATTCGATGAAATCGTGTTCAGAATGTTCCGAAACATCGAAAAATCAGATCAAGAAAAAACGTCCGGATGTATGTGTGTGCGTGTGTGGGATTCAGAGGCGAAAAATTGGAACCGCTATAACTCGAGAGTGCCTCAACCGATCGAGGTGAAATTTCACACGCAGGATGTGTGGTTAATAATTGTAAAATAAAAAGTCTGATTGTGCGCATATTTAAACAGCGATTTCTTTGCTTTTCGATGACATTCCGGAGAACCCCAGGTGCTTATCACGTTCTACCGTGAGAAGTGCACGAGACGATGAATATGACGGGGTTGAAAAAGCTAGATAAAGAGATTTGGATTTCTTGAGTAAAAATCGAAAGAGCCAAAAAAAAGACAATTCAGTATCTCATAATTTCTTCAACTATAGAGAAAATAAAAACAATAATACCGACTATGTGTACTTATTACGGTAATAAAAATTCCCGAGCGACTACTTTTCAAATGCATTTATCAGTTTACTTTTCTCACTGCTTCTCCTCTCTCTCTTTCTCTCCATCCGTAGCTTTCGTTCTTTTTTTTTCCGCCGCTGCCTCTTTTCTCACCCATATACGGATTATTTATGCGTCCCATTGTGCTCTCGACGCTAATTCATTTTCTGGGTCATTGCTCTCGGGGGATGTTGAACTCGCGAGAGAGAGAGAGAGAGAGACGGGAAGAGAGAGGGAGAGAGCATCGCGCAAGTAAAAGAAAGAGGGACGGAGAACCACCGGCGAATAATAATTTCTACTTCGCTTGTGACTCGGCCACTGGACTTTATTAATTTTTTATTTTTTTTTCTTCTTAGTGCTTTGTTCTTTATGCATCTCCCTGTCTTCCTCGACCCCTTCCAGCCAGAGGCGAGATCGGTCGGTCACAAATCATGAAAACGATTTTTTAAATTTTAAGTGAAGTGTCAGATGAAGAGCCTGATGATTTGCGTATAGACGGAAATGTCGAAGACCCTTGAAAAAAAAATAAAAAAATGAGTCGCAGAGTTTTCCACACAAACAGTCTGCTTCTAATCGCCTTGCGGCACGATCGGGCAGTGTCGGTCCCCACCGTCTCGAATTGTGGAGTCTCGAATCTGTTTGTAAGACGAGATATTATCCGCGTATTACCCGATTTTTTTGGGTAAACTGTCAGATGAAGAGCATGATAATTCGCTTTTAGCCGGAAATATTGATGACCCTAGAAAAAAATGAGTCGCAGGGTTTTCCATACAAATAGTCTGTTTCTAATCGCCTTGCGGCACGATCGGGCAATCTCGGTGGGTTGGTGAAGTCTCAAATCTGATCGTCAGTCGAGATATTTATCCGCCTATTATCCGATTTTTTATAGGTATATAGGTAAACTGTCAGATGAAGAGCCTGATAGTTTGCGTTTAGCCGGAAATTTCGAAGACCCAAGAAAAAAATGAGTCGCAGAGTTTTTCATACCTACTGAGTCTGTTTCTAATCGCCTTGCGGCACGATAGGGCAGTGTCGGTGGGGTTGGTGGAGTCTCGAATCTGATAGTAAGACGAGATATTATCCGTGTTGGCGATGACGGGCCCGGGGACGACGAGTTGCCGGGCGAAGCCGGCGAGTAATAGAGGGGCGTAAGAGGAAGAGAGAGAACTAGAGAACGAGAGAGAGGGAGAGGGAGAGGGAGAGAGCGAGAGGGAGAGAGGTGGAAGGCCGTCACGACGATTGCTTCATTAATTTGGTCGCCGGAGGCGTTTCGCGGTCCTCTGCTGGTATGAAGTCTAGAAAATCGTTTTTCCTTCGTCGGCGGCTTCGCTGTCAGAGGCCAGTGCCCGATAACATCTATGATTGCCGGACAGCCCCCTGACGCGAGGGACAAAAAAGTCGAATACGCACGAGCGAGCTCTCCGTCAAAGCTGAGGAGAAATCGGGAGTCGAGCGAGTGGGACAAAAAAAAAATTTCGATCCACCTCGAAAAATATTGAACGAAATGCAATTTTTTTAACGCACCCCACAGAATACAACACCTGATATGTGTATTCGTCACCTTTCCCGGAATTTGATTTTTTTAGACAAAACCAGATGACAGTGAAGATAAATTTCATCGAATAGCGAACGATTCCACCTGTATCTGAATTATTTCAAAGAGAATTTTCGTAGTCGAATGATTAATTTTTCTTTGTCACTCGTTCGTTGAATTTCGCATCCGGATTTTCCTCAACCGTTGATTAATTCGCGACTTCGCTGTACATAGCATTAGAAACGAATTTAATTCAACTCGGTGATTTCCGCCCTCGATGTAAACAGCGGAAGAACTTTTGCGAGGAATAAAAAAATAATGAAATTTAATTACACCCGAACAATTAGGATTTGCGAAGTGCAAGGATACCGAGTGGGTTTCGTTGGTGAGACAAGATCGGTCTCGCTGCGATTGTATGGGAAAGCGGGTCGAAACGGACCTCGGGGGCAAAACGGACCCTCGTCCTCCGTTCGAGACGAGGTTTTTTTTTGTCTCGCAAAAAGTGACCGAAACAGGTCCGTTTTGCCCCGGTGTCTCATTTCGTTCAGCTTCCGCCTACAGCGAAGAACGGCGACACGAATGAATGTTATATCATCGTCGGTACGTGTGCGAGCCCAGTTAACGAGGAGACGAGCGGGGAAATCGACGTTACCGGTTATGCCGAAGGTTGTAAACTGTGATGCGCTCTTATCGAGCAAAATAAACGACAAGATTGTGCCTGATGAAAATTTTAACGAGCTGTCGAAGGCGCGTTTATGACCACTTGCAATTCGCCGGGATTAATTGTCGCTACCGTAACGAGCTCACTGCGACGCCTCGGCCTTCACCGTTCCCCCCTGTATCCTGTCTCGCTTAATTCCCGCACTGCAGCGGCACGATTTTACCGCACCAGAACAATTACCACCGGTGCATTAGTATAACTGTGCGCAAGTTATTAGCACTTTTTTGCAGTAAATTAAATAGATCTCTATATCGAGTTGATTGAAAATTTGAAGCGTCTTATCAGGCCCTGACCAGGTCCTGATAGGAGTTTTTTTTGTTTCTCACAATTCAGTGAATCTTCAAGTGCAACAAAAGTTCGAAATTTTATTATTATCTTATGATTCCCAAGACGATCGGTAAAATCGATACGTCGAAGAGTCGAAGAGACCCGAATTGTCTATTCCAAGATATTCCAAGAACGTTTCGCAGGCCGGTAACTGGTGGTCCGAGAATAAAGCTTCGCCGCGTATAAGTGGAATTGCGGTATCGAGCCAGCAGGGCGTTGAATTTATTCACCGGTATATTCCCATTCTCTTCCCGCCGCCGCCGATCCCCCCCCCCCCCCCCCCCCCTCATCCTTGGCGCTTCTCGAATTTGAAAATTTACGAGGCGATTTTATTACCTTCGGCAGGACCTGTTCACCGCCTGGGTGAGAAGAAAAATAGATGAGAGTCAGGATGAAAATAGGTGCGCGCGTTGTGCGACACAGATCGGTCCGGGATGTGGCTCATGGTGAATGGGGAAGCGGGAAGTAGTCGAGCGAGTGAGAATTCACTCGAGTTATAAGCGAGAATGAGAGAAGAAGAAAAAAAAAAAAGAAACGTGGAAGAGAAACCGAAGAAGAGAAAAGTGTGGCGCTATGGGGAAATAGTCGGGAATTCGACTCAGCACGCCAGATGTACGACATTCGGTGCGGTCGGAACGGCAGGCATTACGGGTGTAACACTTGACTCTGTCTTCCCTCTTCTATATCTTCCGAATCGTCGCTCTTTCGCCGCACGCACAGGCTGGCGCGAGGAAATCGCTCCTCGAGAGTCTGCAAGATCTGGCGGACGAGCTCTTTCCTTGCAATGTTTCCGGGCGCGAAACAGTGCACCGTTAACGGCAAACGTAGAGGAACCGGATAGAGATTTCCGAGCAGGTGCAGTAGCGGAGGGTGCAGTGGAGGAGAGGAGTTGGCTGGTGAACGGTGAATTAGGTTTTACGGTTCTTCTGTATGAAGGATCCGGAGAGTGGTTGAACTCGAACAGCAAATCGTATCCGCGACAAATGGGCGGCTTTCGCTCGGCGAAACGGCACGGCAAGTATCACGAGTCTTTTTCCACAGACACGACGAAGTAGCTTGATGATAACTTTAAACTAAATCGCCCAGTTTTTGGCATTCGTATAGTTTTTTTTTTACATCGTTCGGCTTCTGACACTGGTCCAGTTTTTGAAACTGGTCCAGTTTCTGACATTGGTCCAGTTTTTTTACACTGCCCAGTTTCTGACACTGGTTCAGTTTCTGACACGGGTCCAGATTTTGACACTGGTTCAGATTTTGACACTGGTTCAGATTTTGACATTGGTCCAGTTTCTGACATTGGTCCAGTTTCTGGCACTGGTCCAGATTTTGATGCTGGTCCAGTTCCTGACACTGATTCAGATTTTGACGCCGGTCCAGTTCCTGACACTGGTCCAGTTCCTGACACTGGTCCAGTTCCCGACACTGGTCCAGTTTCCGACACTGGTCCAGATTTTGACACTGGTCCAGTTTCCGACACTGGTCCAGATTTTGACACTGGTCCAGTTCCTGTGAAGGATTTCCAGCCGGTGCCTCGCTAGCACTTGCCGAGCGCAACTTGGCGAGAGAAGCTGGCGACGATCGAGACGTAACGAGTTTTCCTAACCAGCCACTGTCTCATGCCCGTCGAGTTTTCCCCCACAAGACACGCTACCTGTACGCATCTTGTAATGGAGCAAGTGCTCCGGAGCTTCGACATTGTCGCAGCCACACGGTGAAACGTTGACGGACGATCGGCAGCACAAAGAACTTTTTTGCACTGGCTGGTACGTAGCTTGAAGCGATGCGCGGGGCAGGGGTTACCCGTTAACGCCACTTCCTGTTTCCCAGCAGGAGCCATCCTTGTCGCTGTGTACGTGCGCGACCTCCGCCCTTGCGCTTCAATTACGGCAAACCAACAAGCATCGTTCCTCTTCCACACCCAAAAGTCGTCGTTCACGTCAAAGAGACGAATGAAGACGCTAATTACAGAGAGGCCACTTCCTGAAAGGTCCCCGGTGTCTCCTCGCCGTTCAATATAACACTGGCGGATGGTAGAACGGTGGACACAGGAGGCACTAGGGTAGTACATGTACATAAGGGTATGTACAGAGAAAAACCATGTCGGGATCGAGCGCCCGGGCTTCAATGGGGGGGGGGGGGGGGGGGTTGCTTGGCGGTTCGAGAGAATGCGGTGGAAGCGGTTGCGGAAGGGGTGAAAGAAAGAGCGTCGAAGCGGAGGTTTGCATCAGCTACCGGATGTTACCCCGACTGAATGGGGATATACGCCTAAGTGGTTTACCCCACTGCGTCTACCAATGTGAATTAGGGGCATGGAACTCAACTCTTTCCGATGCTCGGGCCCCGGTGTCTCTTTTCCGGTTCATTGCACTTTCAGCAGAAACTACGTGGATTCTTCCATTAATGACATTAATGACTCTCGGTACCGTTACCGCAGCTACTTTCGTTTCTCTTCTTTATCTCAATTAGAGGATAGAAGTCGTTCCTCTCTTTGTATCCCCGATGCTTTCTTCGGTCACTGTTCTTGTACTTTCTTTCTGGGGTGAAAAGACGTTAAGGATCGCTGGTGCTGGGAGATTGGTCGTCGTCTGGGGAAGTTGGAACAACGGGAACCACCGATCGTGCATGATCAATACGTAGTGAAACGTATCGGATTTTTGGGCTTTCGTGTTGACAGGAGCCAAGGAAACTCAGCGAACCTCAACGATGAGGTTCTTGCCTGCAGGGTGAGCAATCCGGTTTCTGGTGGCGCTGGGACGTTGGGAGTCATGAGAAGGCGCTCGCGATCATGATTACTTTTCGGTATTTCGGTGAAACTTCAAAAGTGCCCGATGGACAAAGTTTTCACTTATATTAGCTTGCTTTCCGTTCCGCCTGAGAAGTTGGCCAAGGAGAGAATTTCGTGGGGAGGGACAGGGAGAGACGAGCTTGCGACTGGTGGGCCTTGGTGGGAGCTCGGGGTTTGTACTTCAGTCGAAGCTCCGCGGGCCGCAGTCGGTGAGCTTTCTTTCTAACTCCATCCTTCCGGTTCCAGATCTTCCGGTTAAGCTTCAACCGGGAAATCTGAGCCCGCGAGACAGTTCTCTCGGTGCACCGTGCGACGGATTGGGGATGAAACTGATGTCTCGCCCGCTTCAAACCGGAAGCCCCGGTCATGTAAGCTCTCTCGTTCCGGTTCATGCATTACCACGTCCGTGAGAGACAGCGGCAACAAGGCTGGAGAGACGAGAGCCGGGCGAAGGGAGCGGGTCGGGGCGAGCGGCGGGAGCTAAGATTGCTTTGCTGCTTCTTGAAGTTGAATCTGAAACGGTCCACGCGGGCAATAAGTTTCACGAATGGCATAATCCTCCCGTCAGACCGCCTCGGGGGAAGGTCCTTTGATCTGTTGGCGGTACGTAAGTACTGTACATAATGTTTTCCTCATGCCATTAAACTGTACCGGTAGCTTCGTAAGCATGTTCCAGACCGGGCGGGAATTAAGGCTCTTCCGTGAAGCCGGTTGAATGACGGAACTGAAGCCGAATGAAGAGCTTCGTTCCTTAGTCCGATTAATCGACGGCCATGTAGGGAAGAAACCACATATATTTTGATTATTTTGATTATTTTGACTATCTTTACTATGTTTACTAACTTTACTATCTTTACTATCTTTACTATCTTTACTATCTTTACTGTCTTTACTATCTTTACTATCTTTACTATATTTACTATCTTTACTATCTTTACTAACTTTACTATCTTTACTAACTTTACCATCTTTACTATCTTTACTATCTTTACCGCCTTTACTGTCATTTCGACTGCTATCACTATTTTTCATACGCGGTACATCGGAAAGCGAAACGATGAATTTGTTTCAAGCGATAAAAGGGAATGTGTCACAGAGAAAAACACAAACGTTTCACCGTATGTATAAAAATAGTTCGAGACTCACTGTTGCTATTGCAAGATGTCAGCGCGCGGAATCCTTTGATCAGAGAGGTATACCGTCTTACGTCTGAAACAGGAAAGGACGACGGGAACAGGGAGAGAGAGTCTATTTCGTCGCGCAGTGGGGAACCTTCTCAGAGACGAAAGGTCTATATCTCTCTCTCTCTCTCTCTCTCTCTCTCTCTCTCTCTCTCTCGCTCTCTCTCCCCTCTGACTTCTCCATCTTATCAAGTTGTACTCTATACCTGCTCCTGGCTTCTCTTTGACTCATAAGCCGAGTTTAAAGTCTCGCGCGCATAAAAGAAACCAAAATTTGTTACTCATCATACATAAAATAGTAACACAAAATTCGCCTGGTCTAGAAGCTTCCGCGACAGAGATTCGTCGGCACGTGAAAAGTTTAAATTACAAAAATCCCTTCGGCAGAGTTACATGGACGAATTTAATATCGTTAGACAAAGAAATTATCAAATTATTAAGCAGCAAGTATGCAAAGCCTTTTTCCGTTAAAAAAAAAAAATGCTTGACATTTTTTCGTTTTTATGAAGATCGTAAACTGGATATTACAGGGTTACTAATAATAATAATAATATGTGTACAATTATACACATGTACAAAGAGCCATCGACTTGAGTCCCTCAGCCCATATTATTATTATTATTATTATATATTAGATAACAATAATAGTGAAAATTGAAAGATCATTGTGGCCTTCCTTTAATTATTTTCAACTTTCGGATTTCGCGTACACTAATTAACGGGAGATGAAAGAACCGTCGGAATGCAGTGTACGTGTGCAGGATGTCGCAAATATTTCGGAATTCATATTCTCTCACCGCTCTCGTACGACTTCGAGAGAGAGAAAGACACATATCTACGGTTGCGCGGGTGGCAAAACGGGCCGGGAGCGCGAAAGAACGCATTATGCATTCTCTGTGCGGGTGCTCGGAGATCTACATTTCAAAAAGCTTCGTTGGATCCAGGGAGAGGCCGTAACGTAAAGGCTGTGACGGGAACAGCACCTAGCTCGCGCGCCTCGTGCTCACGATGAGAATCTTTATTTATGAAACGCGACGGTGGCAGCGGCGACGTATACGCGACACGTTACTGGCTTCCGCGACTCCTTTACTTCGTCTCTCAATTTCTCGCCATATATATATATTTTTTTATTTTTTTTTATTCGTCCGCTCCCACACGTTCGGTGCAATTTTCACCGTAAAATTGGCCGCGGAAGAGACCGTAGGGTCGCCCGATGGTCGTATTCCCGAGACCGAGAACACAAAATGTTACGAAGCAATGCAACAGTATTTTTCTTTTTCTTTCGATCAGGATAAAATGCTGTTACGATTCGTTTTTATTCATTTCTATTTGTATAAGTGTTTTGTAGAGGGCAAGTGTGGTCAATGTGGCCCACTCCGATCGACACATAAATGAATGACACGTGGACCGGGCCATATTGTCCACTTTTACCCTATACGGTTTATTTAAATATTTTATACGTATAAATGTATAAAAAATTTAAAAAATAAATACATGGTATTTAAAGAACATTTTTTTGTTAGCGAACGCTAACATTTTCGTTTTATGTTATCATCCGAACTAACATTCGCCAATTTTCACAACAACAACTAATTCAACAATGTTAAATGTACCGATCTTATAACATTAAAAACCTCATTTAATGTAAAATTATCGGTACATTTAATATTGCAGAATTAGTTGTAGTAAAAATTCTTGAAAGTCAATTCGTGTAACAACATATCGACTTGTAGTTGAGAATGTGCCGTGTCAGGTTAAAGTCTACACCACGGCGATAGTATCGGAGCGCGATAGATGTTAATCCTGGAGGAAATTTTCAACTGAAATCTATGCCGTTTTATCTAGGACACGCGATAAATAAGGAGTCGATTTAACGGAATCTCTCGAGGAGAAGAAGCGGTACGTATGTAGCAACAAAAGCGGGCCTGGATAGGAGTGCGCACAGGTACAGCGGAAATGATAGAGTTTGATCGGGAAGTTTTCCCCGGGGTAGCGTTACCTTTGCAAGTAAATCGTTTTCCTCCCGACGAGATTTATCTCGAATGTTTCTTCGACCCTCCATCCCTCAGCTCGCTCCTCTCCTCCTCGCCTCCTTCACTCTCTTTTATCTATACTCTAGTATTCCTTCCTTATTGCTGCTTCTGTTGGTGCAATATTACTTTGCTATCCGACAAGACGGCATAACAGCAGAGGCAGCACGAGCGGGTCTTCCCTCCAACCGGCGGAGAGAATTGCACAGAGAAAGAAAAACTTCTCGATGGAGCAGCAAAAGTTACCGTGCCAGACTGG
Source organism: Amblyteles armatorius (assembly GCA_933228735.2). Classification (NCBI taxonomy): domain Eukaryota; kingdom Metazoa; phylum Arthropoda; class Insecta; order Hymenoptera; family Ichneumonidae; genus Amblyteles; species Amblyteles armatorius. The sequence goes on along the minus strand of OW121695.1, from coordinate 8,903,736 downwards.
AAACGTGATTTCGCTGTTCTGAAGTGAGCAAAAACACCGTTACGTAGTTCGCACTGCGCTCGATGCTATGTACAATATCCAAGTGTAAATGTGAACCGAAGAGAGATTGAATGGATTCTCGTCAAACTCGCGGGTTGGGTAATTTAAGGTGACATGGGCTTATTTTTTTTTTACGGCTGGGCGACTCGTCCGCCTCGCACCAAGCCGACACGAATGGTCATATCATCCGGATGTCGATACCAGCTGAATTCACGTTGATCGTTAATGTTCGGTGCTCACCCAGAAAAATAATTTATTTGACGGGCGTCCGCGAATACGTATTTACTTGGTTTAAATCAATATTTATTTTTAATCAAACACATTTTTATTTGCGCGTGCCCGTCAAATAAATTATTTTTCTGGGAGTAGATAGATTGAAAAAAAAAATTCGTATGAAATTTAATGTACCGGACTGGAAGTTTTTATGCAAAAACTGGTATATTAAATTTCACGTACAATTGCGATGAAAAATGTTCGATGTATTAAAAATATGTGAATACTTCGTTTTTAATAATTTACTTTAATTTCGATACACAAGTGTATTAATTTTTCATAATAATTAAACGTCAAATTCGAGGTAACGATTTAAAAAATAAAAACTCCCGGTCCGGTGCATTAAATTTACAATTTGTGTTTACAGTGCACGATTAATTCGATGTGCGAATAAGTGAACACGATATTGAAAAAATATTTGCGATTTGCCATATCACCCTCTCCGACACGGAGACGCAGAGCAAGAAGATCCGATCACCGGTCATATCACCCGACGTGCGATATCACCCTCAATTATCGTCCACCCGACGAACGAGATAGACGTTCGAATCGATCGGCGAGACGAGTAAAAATAATTTTGTTCCTTCTGCTCCTCGCTTTCTTTTTTTAATATTATTTTTTATACCTCCTCTTTGACCCTCGACGCTATCGTCGAGATCCATCACTCCATTGAATAGCGCTTTTTTTTCTCCTCTCCATCCACAGAGGCACCGAGCGGACGTCTCTGAATATCGATTAAGACCCTCAACCGAGAGTCTCGACACTCTCAGAGTTTTTCCTTCCATCGCCAACGCGTACAAGCTTATCTTATTAAATTTTTTTCCCGATCACCCCGCCCCGTACTCGCCCCGCCGGGTAGTATAACTACTACATCCGTAAGTATATAAGCGAGAGATCGGAGTTCGATAGCCTTATTTTTGTTGGATTATCCGCCGGCGAGCCCCGGCGCTCGTCCGAGGCTGGGGTTCGCGATTGAACACCCCCGCGGAGGAGCGAGGGGCCCGAGCGATTCGGGAATTCGCTTCTACGGCTCATACGGAGCGGGCTGAAGAGAATGAACGGGGGTGGCTGTCAGCGGCACGTGCTGGACCGGCGTGCGCGCCGCAGTGTTTCCACGAGCTCCTCCGCAGAGAACGCTTGTTTCGCGCTCTCTCCCTCGTCACGGAGCCAACTATAGGATAATTCGGCGTGAGCGGTTTTGCTCCCGCTTCCGATTTGGTTCGAGCCGGCGGAATGGAAATCCGGGGCAAAATGGACCATTTTTTTTAACCTATTTATGGACTGGAAAACAAATAACAATGAAAAACAATGTCTTATCTTAAGGTTGTCCTTGCTCATAGTGATAGGAAATGTCCTTGCTAATAGTGATAGGAAATGATAGGGAATTATGAACACTGGATGGTATAAAAATCGGAAAAAATCAAGCATGTTAAAAGTGTTGAGATTAATTTTTCATAATAATAATTCCGAAATGTTATTGACAGATTAAAGGAAAATCAAAATTGTGCAACCAATCTCCCGCAAAACAAAAACAATTTTGAACAATTTTTTTCTTCATAAATGTGTCGATAACATTTTGGAATTATTATGATGCAAAACGAATCTTTTCAGCACCTCCAATATGTTTGATTTTTTTCAGATCTTCACACCATCGAGAAGTGTTTGCTGATCCCTCTTATTTTTCCGAAGCTCGTGCGAAGTGAAAATATTCGCAAGTCCGTTTGGGTCTCCCATTTTGCCCCGCTAACTCCCGTGCGCTATCTGAAAATTCCGTTTCTCACACAGAATCCGGCATTGACGGAACCGCAATCAGCCTCTCCGCCTCTCCGGTCCAGCGATCGACGCGGCCTGTGTGTTGTTTTCTATAAATGCCAGGCGTATGCGTCGAGGATTTGACTGTGTCGCACAGTACGGCCGTTGCTGTCTTGTATAGCATGCTCGCAGTACGGTTTCGCGGGAACAGACCGCAGGAGACGAGCCGACAAACGTGTACACGCGGCCCGAACCGACAAAACGTGTCGGACCAAAGCCAAACCGGACGACAGCTTTGACACGGTTCAACGAGACGGCCAGTTTGCGGAATAAACTGTTTTCTACCGAACGGGACGGGGCAGAGACGGATAGGAGGAAAACACGTGACGGTGCAAAATGCCCCCTGGGGCTTATATAGTCCCGTCCGAAACTGCAGCTATGCAGCGCTAATGTCCGGCAAAATGTTTGAAGCCCTTCAACGGGCAATGGCCAGACGGCCCGATCGAGGCGGCCGGCCCTTCGTCGAGCCTTTGTCGCGGCAACCGCGCGAACCAACCGTCGAAATGAATTAAACAATTTGTCGGCGGCTTGGCTGCGGGGCTGCTGGATTGATTAATTGGAAAATAGAGAAATTTCTCTACCCTCGATACGGGGGAGTCCCGAAGCTTTGACGATGAAAATCCGTCTGACTCGGAGTCTACCAGTTAGGTGTACTTCGGGCCGGGACACATTCGTGTAGCGCAATATTCGCACGCGTCGGTTGTAAAGTAAAGAAAAAAAAATTGCAGAAATTTATGTAGAAATTGGACTGGTCATTCGACACGCTACGGCTATGTTCATACACAGCGGGTACATCTTTAGGGATTTGAGGAGGCTGGAGCGCTTCACCGCTAGTCGAATGAGCGCCACATTTTTTGAAGTCATTTAAACAAACTTTTAGACATTGATTACAGTTCTTTGTATTACAGCAGATGTTGTAATACAATATTGACCTGCTTATGCTAATTTTCAAAAAGGTTAAACATATTTGTTCAGTTGTTGCTTCCTCATAGAGAAAGCTATTTCAAAGAATAATCCGCAACTTTTTGCACGATCTTGATGTTTTGTGGCTCGTTCTCTTCCTTGAAAGATGCTTAACGAATTCGCCATCCGGATATTCGACGGTAGTTTCTATAATTTTCCGACCAACATTGAACGTTTCTTCAAACAGCGTTCCATTTCGCTCCATTCTCACCTATGCTCCTCGATGCATTAAAAACATCTTCGACACCGTCATCACGATGTTAACAATCTACCTCTAGCAGCCTCCAATCATCGTTATGCCCATTCTCCCGTGCCGCGAGCCTCAATGCCGCATTCGCTATTGTGCCCTCTTCCAAACGACGCCGAAGTCACCGAACGAAAAGAATCGTATCCTTCCTAACAAGCATTGTCAATCATTTAAATAAAAAATTATTACGATCCGACCGTCGGCCTCGTTGGAATAACACCATCGGTATGCGCTGACCTTTTGTGTTTCCGCTCCTCGTTATGTGATTCACCAGCCCAGCCAGTACCGGCCCGGTACTGGCTTACGACACACATTTTTCCCAAGTGACGCACTCGAGACACTCGTACGGACGTGCGATATATTGTTATAGATCGATGGTTCGGTATCGTAAGGGCGTAAGTGCCGTGTGTACGAGCACAGCTTATACGCCCTTTCGGTTTTAGGCCCTCGATGCGCATCTCCGCGCTTCCCTCTTATTTATCGCCCCTTCGACGGTTTCCTAATGTATCTATTTATTCTCAATTATAACGGAACCGTGGCCCTTTCACCGTGTCCTGCGAGCAGCGGGACTGGTTTGTTTGGTCACGCCGATGGTCCGCCGCGAACGGCCGGCCCGCACGGTTCCGGTTTGATTGACGGGTATTTTTCTCGAGTACTTTGCGGAGTACTCGAGAGAGATAGGGAGAGTGTACATAGGGTCGAGGAGAGGGAGACTCGGTTTGGGGTTTGCACGGTAAAAATAGTGTGCACTTTTTACAACAACTTATTGAGCACACACGTCGACAATTCTTTGTTTGTCAATTTTTCGATCGCGTACGGTTTCAGTTTTGCAAACAAAAGTATAAATTAAAATTGTCAATGACACGGTAAATGAAAGGAGAAGTTTGTAGATTCAAACTTTGAGAAACTAGTTTGTCATTTGTTTGACAACGTTATTTTTACGGAACTTCGTATTCCGATTTTACATAATTAAAAAAGAGAAATTTAATATTGCTCCAAGAATGGAAGAAACCAGTTAAGGTCGTCGAAGCGGTACAGTCGGGAGAAACGTTGAAAAATACATTTAAAAAATACTTTATATTATTTACATAACAATCTTGTCATTGCCGTTTGTACAAAAAAGCAGTCTTCGCTCACTGCCACGATTTTCGGTAAAACGACCGAAAATAGTTTCAGTGACAAGAGAAAATTTATTCGGAAAACGTTTCTTACGAGCAGCGAGACCGATTTGTTTGGTCACGTCGATGGTCCGCGGCGAGCGGCGAGCCCGCACGGTTCCGGTTTGATTGACGGGTATTTTTCTCGAGTACTTTGTGGCTCTCCGAGCGCGGCGAGAGTGTACATAGGAACGAGGAGGGGGAGACTCGGATCGGGGTACGGAGTTGTATGTTATAAGCGCGACGAGAAAAGCCCTTCGCGCTGCGGCGATCCCTCGTCGACGATCCGGCGTGCGTGCCGGGAGCGCGGGGAGAGCCGAGAAATAGTATTATTATGTCAGGACGAACAAATCTGGTCTCGGAGCTTATGCGGTATATACAACGACGATTCTCCTTCTATTTGTGCTGCCGGTAGATTATGGAAATAGCGGGGAATCGAGCTCGCACGAACGAACAACGTCCACGCAACGTTACGGAGAGCCGAGTGTACAAACCGGCCCTTCAAGGGATTCGGTGAAGAGGCGCACGGTATTGTAATAATACACCGTGCGGGAATACGTATGCGTGCGGAGAGTGACGCATGTGTGCACGGACATTGTTGAAGAGTGCGGTCTCTCCGTGCTGGGATGCGGGACATTTTAAGAGGATCGTCCGCGCCGTGTTTATCTTGTCATTGGACGGCGGACTGGTGAAGAGACGGAGCGCGTTAAAGAGGCTCGCTTCTCTCGGCATTTGTCGCGGAGGGATGCGATGAAGAAAGATGACAGCTTCCCGTTAACGGGAAGCCGTCATCTCTTATCTGCTTATGTTAATTGCAGACTCACAATTTGAGGGCTGATTGCGCTGAGAAAAAAAAAAAATAGGTTGGATTAACCAAAAGTCGCGGTGAAACATGTTCAAAGCTGTTATTTGTTTGGTATAAATAAAGCATTGTTTTGTCAAATGATTATTTGCTTCAGTTTATTCAAAATTTGTCGACTGTAACAAACATTTTTGTTGCACCAACAAAATACACTTTTGAACTTATGTCATCGCGTGTTTGCTTAATCCAACGATTTATTTTTCTCGGTGTGCAGCTTGGTCAAAAACTTGGCCAAACTTGGTCTCGCTCTCTCGACGTTTGTCACCGACATTTGCCACAAACAGGGCGGACTACTCATAATTTAACTATTTGCTTGATGTTGTATTTACCATCAATAAGGACAGAGGAGGTGCAAATAATAGGGACAGACGTTTCGCTGATATGCAATTGCTTTTGTGATGTCGACTACATCTGGGCAAACTTTGGATGTTGTTGGGTGAATTGGGTTGTAGCCGGCATTACAAAAGCGGGCAATTTTAAGAGGATCGTCCGCGCTGTGTTTACCTTGTCATTGGACTGCGGACTGGACTCATGGAGAGACGGAGTGTGCTTAAGAGGCTCGCTTCTCCCGACATTTGTCGCAGAAGGATGCGACGAAGGAGGAAGTGAAAAGTCCGCTGTTAACGGGAAGCTGTCATCTCTTATCTGTTTGTTGTAAATTAAGGGCTTCAAGTTTGAGTGATGATTGTAACTTGGTCACAAACACTCAGAGACCCTCATGTACATTCTGAAACGGTCGCATTTAACGACGTTAACTTGAACTTGAGATCGAACTCAAGATCGAAGTTTGGCTCGAACTTCATTGCACGGTTGAGATCTATCTTAAGTTTGAACCTAAGATCGTACCTCAGTTAAAACTTGAAATTTAATGTACCGAACTGGAAGTTTTTATGCAAAAATTGACTTATTAAATTTAATGTACAATTGTGATGAAAAAATAATGTTCAGTGTAATAAAAACATTGGATATACTTTATTTCCATTAAATTTAATGTAGCAGTGTTTGCATAAAAACTTTCAGTCCGGTAAATTAATTTTTTACAGTAGGTCCACGCCGGGTTTACAACCTCTTTTCAATCTTACGTAGGGGCGCAAAACGTCCGAGCAAAAATAATCTGCTAGTCCACTTATAAATTTGAATCAGCGGCACCGTACTTGACCGCGCCATTCGAATCATCGTACGTCATATTTGGCACACTATGCACTGATTTTTTTTTTTTTTTAAGCCGGGTATGAAAAGAAGCTGCGGGCGTTGCTGGCAGGCCGACAGGGGTGGAAAGTTATGTCGAAGGGAAAACGACGAGATTCGAAGGGTTCGATCAAAGACCCGCACGGTACTTGACGGTTTTTTTTTTTTTTTTTCGGTACAAGAATATAAGAACGACCCGGATATCGCGTAGTAGGGTGGTCTTTCTGGCTTCTGCTGGTCCGTCAGTACTTGCTCGCAGACGAGAGCTATTTTGCACGCGCTTTTCGTTCCTCTCGCTCTATCTCGTCAAACCCTCCCGATGAGAACGGACTCGATTCCGCGCCCGCTACGCTCCCACGACCACGTTTCATATTCCGTTTACGCTCCTTATAGCGGCTTACTCTCTCCGATCTGACCGAAAAACTCAACGGAAATCTAAGGGAGGGAGTTAAACTCGAAGATTTTTTTTATCCATGCGTGACCCCAAGGGCTTTCCGAATAAATCGGTTTGAAATTGCTCACAATCAATGTGCCATGAATGCACATAATTTATCCCGTCCAGCATTTTTTCCGCAGGAACGAAAATCCGTCATCAAGATATTTTAAGAGTCCTTATATTTTTCCAAAAAAGTAAAAACTTGTGCGTCGTTTTTTTACTAAAAACCGCCCATTATTGACCAATGATCGTTATTAACCTGTGCGCGTGCGCAGTAGTTTCATTACACCTTATGGATCAATGTACATTGGCGGACATGACGATTGTGTAACGGCCCTGCATTGCATATAAGAGGACGATTCGGATGAGAGAAATATATAGGTCACATAGCGCACTGGCTAGCGCTCTTAACGAGTGAGTACTCATTACACATGGTGTAACGAGTAACCATTACACATGGTGATCACCGGGATTCGAAACCGGATTAATCGGTTGAGTAATCGGGGTTCGAATCCCGGTGATCACTGTGTGTTTTTTTCTCATCGATACTTCGTCCGTCAATATGCAATGTCAATATCTACAGGTAATCAAACTCGTTGATTCAAAAAATTCATCTTGCGCCGCGAATCGGAGAATCGACATTTCATCCGACCAGTTTCCGCGACGGACGTTGCGCAGTCAATTGCAACGAGGATGAAGAGAGCGACGGGTCTTTGATCGCTACCGACCCGATGCCGGTTCCGCGGCATCTTCGGGCTCGGTCGTCTTCGCGTTCACAGCGTCGGAGAGATTCGGCTCGTCGAACAGAGCGACGAGAGCATCGACAGAGGCGATTAGTCGGAGCTGCGACGCCAGAGGATAATCCGATTGAGAGGAGCGAAGGAACTTAATTAGAACTTGACCGGGTCCTTGTGTGAAAGCGCGTCCCGTCGCTCCCGACTTGTTTAACCTTCCGGTAGAACGAGCACCGGGATCCGACGCGCCCGTTCGCGCGGTTCTCCGTGCCACCAGGCGCACCGTTGTGCCAGCTCCGCGTCCAACGAGCGAATTTAATTTCGAATTTGAGTTCGCCGACGGCGTCGCGCCCACCGGCTTCACGGGCGTTTGCACCTAAAACGTCCGCTCAACCCTTCGATGAACCCCCGCGAAGTCCACCGGAGACTTTCGTCACTCACCTTTCTCGCCCGCCGTATCAATGATCGCCGATTTTCGTTTTCTCACGTACCTGAAACACAAACGAGAAGAGCCTCGGTTAGAACAATGTCTTTCACTCCGACTCGCCGACGTAGCGAGGATTTTTCCGACGAGGGCCAGGAGGTTCGCCCCGCCCCGCGAGGAGATACGCCGTATCAACCCGCCCGAAACGGCACCTGCATGGGAAAGCCCGCCGGCCATCGCCGCGCCGGATCTGGCAAGGATCGCCCCTCGTAACGTTGGCCATTTTTATCTCCTCTAATACGTTTTCTCGTCGGATATCACGGGCGAGGGCCGTACGTGACGCGGATACTCGATTTAGCGATCATGATTTCGCAACGCTTCAGGTCCCACGTTATAATTATACTGCAGGGTGTTCGAGATTCAAAGGGCGCGCGCGCGCGCCGGTCGGGGGACGGTTCGACGATACATTAAATCCGGAACACGATCTGTGCCGATCGTATTCTCGTTGTCTCGCCTCCCCCTCCAACCTCCGCCGCTGGTATCCGTATTAGAAGCATCGGCAAAGCTCCGACGAACAATCAAAGGCCACGCGGTGAGGCGTGCGGAGGATCGATGGAGAAAGAGAGACGGAGAGGGACCGTAATCTGCCATGGAAATTGGTGACCGTTGTGCGATCGGCGAACCGTGCCTACCTCATCTCTCCTCGACATCGGATAGATAGAGGTTGCATGTGCAGCTGCACACGCGATTTTGTGCTATATTGTTGCGCAGGGGTGTATCCGCGTTTCATTATTGGAGAGCGAGCGAGATTCGGCCCGGAGAGTTTCCCCGTCGAACCCCCGAGACAAGATACGTCGATGGCGCGAACGGCGAACATTCCGGGTTTGTTGCGCTCAGTAAACCGAAGAATTTGTTCCAACGATTTACCATCCACGCAACTCCGACTAACGTTTCGATGGATACGAGGGGGCGGTAAGAGGTTCGGGATTCGTGGTGCGAAAGCAACACCGAGTGGCTTAAAAAGTAACCAGTCGGCCCAACCAACTGCGTGATTACACTGTAAAAAAAAAAAAATATTTTAAATGGAAATTTAATATATCGGACTGGAATTTTGTATGCACAAAATGGTACAATTTAATGTACAATTGTGATGAAAATTAATGAACTTTTACAGTGCAATTAAAGTAAAGTATTGGATTTAAAGTACTTTTACAGTAAAATTAATGTAAATTATTAAAAGTGAGGTGTTTCTAAAGTTTTTAATATACTGTACGTAAATTTTCATCACACACATATAATATTACATAATTTAACAAAAAAAAGTACATTAATGTTAAATTAAAGCAAGCAAATTCCAAGTCCCTAAGACGATCGGCCACCGATCCGATGGTTGGCAACCAATCGTTTTCCTCCGAGCTGACAGACTCGATGGAACTTGGGCTCCGTTCATCGCACATGGAGGCAGTAGATGTAGACGCAGTAAGAGCGAAACGATGGAACCACCGAGCAAACAATGGCGTACAATCGGCAAAGGAGTTTCGATGAAGCTCGCAACGTTGCTGCGGTTGCGACTGCATCATACACACTGCAATACACACGAACAGCGGGAAGTTTGAGCTCAGTTTGGTACTCACAGGATCCCTTACAGCCACGCGAATCCGGTCGTTGAACACGAGAGATCGGATAGTGGGAAATCGGACGAAGATCGCAAGGGATCTCGCTCGACCCTTTCGCTATCATCGAGCGCTCATCGGAGCAACCCCCCGACAGATTAAGGTCTGCGCACCCTGGAGACTCTTGTCTCATACCGACAATTTCTGGCCGGTCGATTGCTGTGTATCCAGCTCAGTGGCGGGCGAGTCCGGATCCGGCAAAAATTACAACACATCGAGTCGATCGTGTTGGATTGGCTTAACGAGTGGAAGAACCGAGGGAGGCGGAGACGAGTCTCGACGGAACTTCCCGCTGAAGTAGAGGGAAGTAAGAGGGAGTAAAAATCGAATGGCACAGCTCGAAGGCGAACTCCGAGATCTTGAGTGGTCTCAACAGGGATTAAGATGGATTCCACGCTCCCGCGCGCCCCAACATATCTCTTCGAGTCGTAGTCTTTGCTAAGCAGTTTAAAAGAATCCTTCGGCGGGGAGGGTTGAAAAGCTGCGGTAACGTGGATTCGTCGCCGATTGAGTGACGAAAGGGCAAATCTATGCCCCCCTCCCCCTCCCCTCCCCTCCTCCCCCCCGAACCCCGGTCGACCGTATCGGGAGATCAGGAGTCTTTAGACCCTCTTTCTCGATCACCCTTGTGAAGTATTCAAACAAATGTAATACCCGTCCATCGCCATTGAGGCATTGAACTCGTCGCGAAATCCGAATCCTTTCAGTGATAGACTACAGTGGAGCGAGGCATTTCGATCTCACCCTGCATTCTCACCGCCGATCCCTCCGCAAGTGAATTTCCTATTGCCTTACTAACTGCGAACACCGAGTTACTAGCATTTCTGGAGGAGACAATGTGGGTGCGTTCTTGAATGCAGTTCTGCTCTGTAGGCTGAGTCCAGATGTATTCGAGATTCGAAGATGTGTCCACGTGTATACGCAGCTGAAACAGGCGTTCTTACATTTCAGTCCGTTCGGGGTTTAGTTTTTACACTAATCTGCGCTGATAAGCGTCCTTTTGTTATCAAAACGGATGGAAATCTGCCCCGCGGAAAGAATCGGATGTACCGTAGGCAATTTAAAAAACTGACTAGCAGTGGACAGTCACAAATAAAAGAACGCATAGCTGAGCAGATCTGCGTTCAAGAACGCACACTCTTGGTGCGATGAACGGTGAACAGTAGCAGTGAATGACGATCGACTAGATCACCCGCCAGGTCAAATCACTCTCAGTTAGCCTACGGAGAGAAAAAACTACCCACATAGCAACGACAACGAGAGAAAAACAGTCTAAGATGTCGAGACAAATTCGCGAAAAAGCGGAGCACGATGTCGTGCAAGGCAATGGCTGTGCCTGCTCTGATAATGTGGTCTTCCGACGTAGAGACGGAGAGAAAAGAGTCGAGAAATACGCAGACCGAGAGCGAGCTGCACATCGAAATTAAGGGAATAAGAGAGAAAAGGAAGGATAGGGGATGGATAGATGTGTGTGGTAGTGCGCTAGGTAATCTTAATACCGCGGCTTGAACGAAGCGGAGGGCAGAGCAGAGAGCCACTCCGAAGCACTCAGCGAGCTTGGCCCGAGCGGCAACTTCCTCGTCCTCGGTCTCTTCCGCCCTTCCGACAAATCCCACCTCTCCACCCATCCACGACATCCACCCAGGCCGTCTTTAGCTCAGCGCGAGCCACCCCTGCACGCTTATTCTACGGCGTCGCGTTGCATCACGGGAACTCCAACGAAACCGCCCTAGCTTTGTACATTGGCCCTTCATCCCTCGTGGTTTGATCTTTTGCTGCGCCCCCAACTGGGACAGCCAGTCCTCATCTCGACTCGCTTCCCTTCATTCTCCACCAAGGAATCATGGTAGAAAGACTCTCAAAGTCGCGTTCACCTTCGTGTGTGTTGGTCCCTCCTGATGTGTGTCCGTACACCGGTTTACCGGAGGGCAACGACCACAGAAACCTCGAGACTTGTTGCTATTGTAATTTCAAAAATGCGTTGCATGCAATATATGGTATATCGCTTGATCCAGAGACAATCACTTTGTAGGCTCAGGAAAGAATTTCCAATCATCGGTTTTTACATGGAAAGGACATTCCTCAGTGGGTTTGTCAATTCTTCCTTTCTGGCAGAGTGGCCAAGAAGTATTCGACTCCTTAGGGTCCGACTCTATTAGAGCAAGTACACACGCTTACGTTGAGCTTGTAGAGAGTCGTGAGATGTAGTCGTGTATTCGTGTGTGTCGTTTTCCTTTTCCGACCAAGCAACGTATTTCGGTGTTTGAGTAATGAGTCGAGCGGGCGCACGCGGTCCTAATCTGTGGCTTCATAAGGCTCTTTCGTCTATTACTGAACCGCAGAGAATCCGGCTTCCATCTATGTCTATGTATTGTCAGGAAATCCTGCTGCCTTCGCTAGAAGCTCGAGCTCACGAGGACTAAAACCAAAGAGCAGTCGAGGGTGACGAACCCTCTCAATCCCTCTCTGGCGACGTCAAGATGTCGCAGCAGATCATATAATCTTGACCAGGCGGATGCTGACGGGATCGGGCACTGACCCCCCGGCAACCTCGTCCTCCAGCATCGTTTCCTCAGGCTATGTGACTCCCTCTGTCTCGTCTCTCATGGTAACACGGAGTTACGGAAATCCAGCCATTCGTCCTTGAAAAGAATTCTTTTATCGAAGTATTGACTGCCGTAGGCTGGATTAGCTAGATTTGACATTTTTCACGTGAAAACATATCTGCCGGGATTTCTAAGTGAAAAGTGTCTTCAAAAAGTGTTGCGAAAGTGTTACCAACAAGCGTTTTAGTCCTTCAGGGAGACCTAAGATAGTCTAGGCCTGGTAAGGGTTCTTCTAAACCTGTTGAAGATATTTTTACATACAATTCTAGTGAAACGGCCAGTCAAATGATGACGACAGTAAATATCGCGCACAGTATGCGCTGGTAGAAATGTTAGATTGTTATAAGTTACGATCAAGATTACAATTTGGTCTGACAAGGTTCTGATGAGGCCTTATCAGGCCCTCGCTGGGCCGCCTCAGGAGCCTATGAGGGCCCGATGTAACGCTCGAAAATGTCTACTCGTGAATGTATTCGGTCGGAGATTTCAAGTGGAAGGAACTGAATGTGTCTCGAGGGAAGAAGCGAACAGTGGTGTTTCCGGCTCTGAGTAGGGTGATGCGGAGCTCGCGATCGTGGTCCTTTCTAACCGTTTTCCCTCACAATCAGCGAGCTATTCGGCAGCGGAGCTTGTTCATTAAGGATCGTTTGTTTATCCTTACATCTGCCCGACCCGTTGATCCCTCAACATTATCCATCTTGCTCGTCGGTTAACCCCCATTCGAGAGGGGTAAAAGCCCCTCAAAGACGAGTGAGCAGCTCGAAATTCAGCGGACAGCGGGGAAAACCAAGCGGTCCATAATTCGCAATCGTCCCGAGCATGTCCTCTCCACTCGGAATCTTCGGTTTCCATTGACGCTACCGAGCACATCGGCGATCGCGGTCTGTGTCGCTAACATTGGCGGAATCGTTCGTTGTTCGCTCGACTCTCGAGTAGCGATCCAGCAAATCGGAGCGACAACGTGAACGCGGAGATCGGGATATACGTCCACATCGAACAAGCGCGGGCCGAGATACCAGACGGCTTCGCGAGCTAGCGAACTTCTCTCTGAAATCCAATTAATTCAGCCTCGATCGTAGACAATGCGGCTCGCCATCTTGATTCGCGAAATCTAATTTACCAGCTCTTTATTTATGATAACGCGGACTCGTCGTGAACGCGGCTCGTGGAGTCGGAGGAAGGGTTCCGAAGCCGAGGGTCTCCGCACTCTGGAACAGCGGTGGGACACGACAAAAGCCGGTGAAGATGATGAGGATTCCGAGCCGTCACCCACACACGCACGCAACGCCGGCACTCGCTGAGAACATTACGAGCGGATTTGTTTTACGCACAATGACGACGATTTGCGAGCTGTGTGTCGTCGAGCACCGCGGGACAACACTTGAGAAAACAGAACGTTCCCGCCCCGCGGGGATGGGCAGCTTTAACCCGAGCAACCCGTTCACCGACACCCGGGTGGGGAAGTCTCGCGATCGGGGTGGCCTCGCTCACTGACGATCGCTAAGAGCCTCGCCAGCCCCCCGGTAATTATCAAGTGAATCCCTTGGGCCGCCCGGTGGGTGCGTCGAGGCCCGGCACGATTCGATTAATCGAAATGGCTCCGCACTAAAATAAGCTACTCCAACACTGGCCGATGTGGATTTCGTAGGCTCTGTAATTAATATCTGCGGATCGTGCATAATGCACCCGGTCAGTGCGGAAGGCAGAGCCGGATTTCCGAAAGGGCATCCGTTGAACGGTCCATGATGATCGAACTCCGAATTCTGCTTCCTCACAGAGGTAGTTTTGTTTTCATAAAAATATTTTTTTTTTTTTAGGCTTTAATGTGAAGATGGACGGAATTTTCCAAAATATCGGCAGATCACATTTAGAACGAATACGTGGATGTACGTGTACGTGTGGGTAAGTGTGTCTTTGATCCGAAAAAGTGAAACTCTTATAAGTTGAGAACGGTTTGAGCAATGAAGCCGAAATTTCTAAGATATATGGAGGGGTGAATATCTTGTCGACTCCGATATGATCGCCGATCTTCCATCGGAAGCTAATAAAATAAATGCGCTCTACGATGGCGCGAGGGGTTGCTGACGATGACTCCTGAGAACGAGCGTCGGCGGGTTTGCGAGGGGGGGGTAAAACGGGCATCTTTTTCCCGGCCTCATCCGTCGGAGAATCGGATCTAATTATTGACTTATCCGTCGTTGAAGTGATCGACGAGATTGCTCGCCATGCGGGCATCGTCCTCGTCGCCGTTGCCGCCAACATCGTACACAACAAAGTTGACGCTGAAAATACTTTGTCGCTCGGGCTATTAGTATCGGGACTCGTATACATTATCGGATTAACGAAGCCCCTCTCCTCGACCCCCCTCGAAATGCCTCTCAACAACGCAATGAACTTTCAATCTCCGTCCGCAACGCAGCTATATGTACATTATAATAGTACTTTGACCGGCAATTACCCGCGATAATCGATTATTAGATCATATTAGCGACAATATCGGAGAGAGGGCCGGTTCGGGGGACTGCGCGGACGTGCTACGGAACATAGAGCACTCAGCGTTATTGGCACGCCAGACGGTACTCTCGTCGGGTTTGCCCACCGCCACCTTTGTCCAGCATCGGCACCGGAGAAGCCACAGTAGCCACACCGCTTCTCGACGCTACATACAATATATCGGGCACCAGATTGCGCGAAGCAAAACTTGCCCCCTCCCCTCCCTCCCCCGGTCCATTGTAGGCGGTCGAGTAATATCGGTGAGACTCGGGAGAGTGTCCGATAATTAGACTCCTCGCAAGGCGAACACGCACGTTAGTTACCGGGGGAACGTATTACGCGAGGAAAGATAAGGTAAAGGGCCCAGTTTCTGACACTCAGTTTGTTGGAAGGGCACCTCTAGCATAGTCGGCTTCCCCCACCATTTGATACGTCGCAAACTGTTGCCTAGGGTCGCAAACTGCGACTCTTGGGCACCCTTGTTTATCCCTATGATTTTAAACGCTTAAAGTGAGAGAGCCGCGTAGAAGTGTTATAAACTGGGCGTTTTACCTTAAACATTTGAGATCGAGCTGACACCCGCGAAAGATGGATCTGGAAGTACCTATTTTTTTGTTTTTAATTTAATTCGCTCCGATGTTCCTTCGGGTAATGGCAAACTTATAATACTTATCAGGATAGAGGGAGTAAACTATTTTTGTTATTATCTTTTTTTTTTTACCGAGAAAAATCAACTTTTGTAATCGAGACCCGAGACCCGCGCCAGGTCGATCTGGAAGTAACGAAAAAAAAATAATTTCGCCGATGCCGCGATTGGCGCATTTCATATTTAATAGGATGGAGCGAGTCGATAACTATTTATACAATCTTTTTCGCGAGGAAAAATTAACCTTTATGACAGACGCCCGTGAAGAATGGATGTGGGGGTAGCTAAAAAAAAAAATTATTAATTTCCTCGATGCTCGAATTTCATATTTTTTTAGAACGGAGCTCCGTCGGAACTATTTTCACAATTTTTTTTCGCGGTTATCGAAGAGAACTCTCGCCTCAGATGTAGGCCAGGGTTGCATTTCGCCCCGGTCTCTGCTCCGCAGCATCGGTCACCGATTTCCAGCGAGCGCGATGCTCCGCCCCGGAAACCGACGCTAAAATATCGTCGACCGGATCGATCGTTGCCTGCAGAAAAAGTCTCATGGGCTCAAAGGGGCTTCCGGGACGGTCCGGATCGTTGAAACTTCCGTTACACACGTGTACAACGCCAGGAAATTCGTGCTCATTCCGACCACCCAATTTTCCGACTAGGAGGGTGCGCGCGGCTCGAGCCAGTGTGTGGCATCGAAACTGCTGCGGCGTTTCACCCTCCGCGGACGCAACGGAGCCCGAACTTATGAGCTCTTCTTGTCCGTTACCGTCGAGAGAGAAAACGCGGCAGGGACGGAGCTTCTCTTGCCTTTGGCGAACGCCATTGCGCCAGACTTCCCGGGGATCATATTCATTAAGACCCGGTCAATTAGATGTGCCCCGAATGGCGTGCACAGTGCAGGTCGCACAAACTTAGACAAAGCTCCTCCACGGTCGCTCGCGCCTTCTCCTCCGCAACGGCGAAGACTCCGGGAGAACCCTCGGTAACGTCGATGGTCCAGAAGGGTCTCACTTCGGCTCTTCGAGCCGCTTGCTCCAACTGACGAAGATTTGGAGGCGTTTTATCGTGCCGTTTGAGGACGTTGAAGAATGCAAAAAATTGACTCGAAAGGGATAGCCTTAGAATTTTTTGACGAAATGTTTTTTCTTTTTTTTCAATGAACTGCCACGTATTTCGACGTATTTTTTCCCGCTAAACACGAATCCGCTGGGCTTTTTGCGACTAAAGTACAGTGAGACATTTAAAGTCTCGATTTTATGCACGACAGTTTCAATCAAATTAACTATATGACGTTATATAATATTTTCGTAAAAAGTAAAAAAGTAATCTATACACTTGAGAGCAGCCGCAACAAATATTATTATTAAATATTAAGAAAATGTGCGCTCACGGGTGGCGAAACAAATGGTTGGTTGATCGAAATACCTCGTTGATCAAACTAACAGGCCGTCGGAAGAATCGAAGGTTTCTTTGCTTGGGGTAAGTCGGGGATCATATTCATTAAGACCCGGTCAATTAGATGTGCCCCGAATGGCGCGCACAGTGCAGGTCGCGCAAACTTGGACAAAGCTCCTCCACGGTCGCTCGCGCCTTCTCCTCCGCAGCGGCGAGGACTCCGGGAGAACCCTCGGCAACGTCGATGGTCCAGAAGGGTCTCACTTCGGCTCTTCGAGCCGCTTGCTCCAATCGACGAAGATAGCTCCGGAGAAAGACGGATGGTCGTCCGGGGGTTTATGGAGGCGGAGAGGAAGAACGAAGTAAACTGCGGGTGGGGGCGAAAGCGATGAAAAGCCAGAGAAAGACGGGGCGGACGACTCGTATGGCCTCGACGGGGCGGGGAGGGGGATGAAGCCCGCCATAACCTCGGGACTAGTGATTGAACGCAAGTGGTCGAAAGTACTTCTTCGCTCCCGGAAACGCGACACCCTACCATCTTCGCCGTCACCTCGTGTCTCGCTGTCTCCCTTGCCAGGCCTCTTCGGTCCATCGGCCAACTCGGCCCCCTCATGTCCTCACTCTCTTCGGCGTCCCCGTCGCGCTCTTCACGCCGCGACTCCATCGCCCCGCCGAGTTCGGCGCTCGGACGCTCGGGAACGTTCTGCCATTTTTTGTACTTCTTCCCATTTCTTCGAAATTTTTTTTTTTTTTTTTCGGCGGGTTTCTTTTTGGCGAGGCGAGCTGAGATTGGTAGCTTATGATTAATCCTTGAGTGAGGGAGATTAAAGTCGTCTGACAATCTTCGTCGGAGAGACGGCGAGACCGAACGAAGAGTCTTCTTCGATCTTCGGTCTCTCAAAATTTACCCTTTTTTTTAACGTTTCCCTGCGCGTTGGATTTCTCCGTCTTCTTCGGCAACGAGCGCGCGAGAAGATGAAATAGGCGCACAGGCTTGGATCGTGATAGGAGGGAGTAAAAAAAAAAAATGGAAAAATAGGTTGGGAAAATCTTCCAGAAGGCAGGTATTACGCGAAATTGGGAACAGCGACCGGACCCTCGGTGAGATCGTAAAGAGTAATGGAAGGATAAAAATGTAAATGACCCCCTTATATCCTCACTCTCTTATGCGCCTCCGCTAACCTCGGGCATCCCTTATCCTTTTACAACTCTCGCTCTCGGGTCAGATGATATACGGCTACTCGTCCTGAATATATATATCGTATAAAATCTTGGTTGTGGGATTCTTGCGATCTTATCCGTCTCGCGGAGAGTCGAGCGAGAGGACGGAGGAAAAAATCATTTCGTTGTTCGGCGCGAGGCGTGCACTTATGATTAAAGCCCGATTGTCAGATAGCGAGAAGGTCGCGACGGTCCTCGGTGGAGGGCGTTGGTGATGAGAAGCTCCTGCCACTCGTCTCTGTACACGGAGCTTCCTCTTCGCTCCCCGAGTAATTGTCCTTGAAACACCGATCGTTACGTTTCATCCCATGAGGGTCCGAATTCTCCGCGATGCTGGGTCGAAGGTGAGCCAAGGAAAAAACAGAAAGTAGTCCAATGCACATGCGTGCAGAGAGAAAAAAAATGTATCCTCTTTAAATCAAGTCACTTTACTTGCTACGACGATTATTTCATCCGATCAACAAAAAAATTAGTTTCACCAAAAGACCCGTGAGGGTCCGAATTCTCCGCGACACTAGGTTGAAGGTGAGCCAAAGAAAAAACAAAAAGTAGTCCAATGCACATGCGTGAAGAGAAAAAAAAAATCAATCGAGTCAACCAGATGTGTTGGGCGAGAGAAACACCTCGTTGATCGAACTAACAGGCCATCGAATCAAATCTCTCTTTACTCACTACAATTATATCTTCCGATCGACCGAACATTAATTTTCGCGACAGTGTCTACTCGCTCAACATGCATGTAAAAACCTCCTCAGTCACCGTTCGATTTCCGTGGTAACTGGGCTGGTCCGTATTTCCCACTTTCGCCCCACTCATTAAAAAAAAGGCGTTGCACAGGAGCAGCCCGTATAATCGAGACTCGGTCAAAATTCCCAGCACGAGAGCGGATAGCAGTCGATGATGACGGAGCTACCGGTATCCTCTAACTATCCCTCGGAACTCTTGCAAAGTACCCTATAACGATTAAACTTTGTCCGATAGCGTACAGAGGTCGTAGTAGATTGAGCTGCTTCTCGTTCTTGTTTCTGGCTCACGGTTTCGTCTACTCGCTCAGGCCCGGTGCGGGCCTCGCCTTCTCTCTCGGGGTTTCTCTACAGCCGCGATTCTCCGGCCGATGGTATCGAATCGCTACAGACAACCCCTTTCGATCCCGTATACACAGGGGCAGGAGCGGGGAAGTGGATCGAGCGAGATCCCTTTGCGATGCAAAGCGACCCTGACGTCCAGAGATTAGACACCCGGGCCCCGGGAACGAACGGTAGCGGAGCACGGCGCGCTACCCACACACCATGGGGTTCGCTACGAAGCTACCGCTCTCTGTCCTGATTCTTCGGGAAGCAATTTCGGCAGTCGGTTTGGCGAGTGGCGACCCTGTTGAATCACAGAATGACGGAGAGAACTCGCGGAGAGCTCGTACGAGTTAGCGAATGGGTTGGGAAGGGAGAGCGGGGCAATCACCGGGGCGTGGAGACGAATTCCCATTCGACTCTGTGCGCCTCATGAACCCTCTCCGCCTGGGTCGGCTGGGTCTGTCATTTATGCGAATTAATCCCGCGAATGTTTCGCCCATCGGCGGGATCCAAGACGGTTCGGACGATTGGTGCTTCGGTGGCGATCGCGACCGGTCGTACCTTGCGTCTCGATACGGCGAGCGACCCGATTACCAATCAAGGTACCAGACGCGCAGTGAAAAAAATTATACCTTCTAATTCGGGATGCTGACGGGACTTTGGATTAGGGTCTTCGAGCAGTGTTGAATGGAATAAAATATAAATCAAAGACGGTGCTGAGAAACTCGAAGGGGCCTAAAAAGAAGATGACGCCTGCTATGTTGTCAGTCAGAACTGGGCAAAGACACTAAGTACTTTAAGTATGGGTTAAAGTAACAAGTAGTGAGTGAGTGTCGGTACGCAGAACTTGAGCTATTAAGATCTGCCAGTACTCGAATCGTCAGTGCTGCAGAACTACCCAGTGCTCGGTACTTGAAGTACTTGTTACTTCAATACGTAACTCAAGTACACGTTTGACCCTCCTGCAGAGTATCCTCTTGCCAGGCGCTTCTCCATATCGTCGACCGCTCTTTATTGCTCGTTAAACTTCGCCCACCGGCAGGATCCAAGACGGTTCAACGATTGGTGCTTCGGTAGCCATCGCAACCGGTCACGCTTTCTCTTTCGATATGGCGAACGGCCCGATTAACAATCAAGATCGATTAGTAAAAAAGTATCTCGAAATCCGGAATTCCGACGAGTCTTCTTATTGGTGTCTTTGACGTTGGTGACGTTGAATGGAATGAAGTATAAATCAAAGGCAGCGGTGACAAGCTCGGAGGGGGCTAAACAGAAGATGGGGCTTGTTACGTTCTCGGTCATACGTTTGACCCTCCTGCAGAGTGTCCTCCTGCCAGGCGCTTCTCCACCGTCGACCGCGCTTTATCGCTCGTTACACTTTGAAACACTAATAAAAATAAAACGATCCACGAGCACCAGAGCACAGTAGCGCACGTAGAATGCAGATTGGACCGTCGCGCGAAAGCACTGACCTCGACAACGTCGATGTGTGGCCGAGAGAGCGCAATCCGCACCCGGTTGCACACGTATGCACCGTCATAGCTCGTCCACGTGTGCGCCCAACGTTCCTTCGTCGCTGCTGGTCTCTCGTCATGGACGCGCTGGATACTTCCCGCTGGATGATCGCGCTTTTATGAGTTATTATACGCTAAATCACTTGGGCAGTATACGTTGCATGACACTCGGCACCCTTGAATTTATCGCTCGCGATAAAAATAATACGAGAACCTCGGTCGGTGCGGCTTTTCTCTCTGTACTTTACTCACTTTTTTTCGTCTCCAACCCCCCCCCCGCTCCCCTCCCTCCCTGCCGGCAAGTGGTCATTCTGCACGCGACAGCGGCCGACTTTTGATGGGATCGACGAGTGTCATATGTCACATTTTTCTGTTTTTTTTTGCCTCTCATCGAAAAACTATATTCGTGCCCGCCTTTAAAGTTTTATTTATAAATCACCGAATAATCGATGATCCATCGATTGCACGAGGAGTCAAGAAGACATCTTTTAGAAGGGTGCCAAAACAACGCGTTGCCCGCCGCGCGCAGTTGTAGATTTTTCGTTACGCGGAGCGTCGCGCCTCAAGGATGATGTAACATATTTCGATCCATGGAGATAAGGTTGTCGGCATTTATCAATTTTATTCGACTTATAAATCCTCTCGGAGCAACGCGATAGAGAACCTGCAAGAGAGTATGTGCAAGCCGGCCACACAGCTCCATTTTGCCCCATGCGACAGCAGTGACGATTTCCAGTGACCGCGATTGTTGACTTTTGATGCGATCGGTGAGTGTCACATCGAGCATTTTTCTTTTTATCGCATGTCATCGAAAATCCATATTCGTGGCCTGTATCCGTTAAAGTTTATTTATAAATCAGCGAAGGCTCGATTATCCGCCGATTGCACGAGTACTCAAGCGGACATCACTTCGAAGGATACGAACACAGCGAGTCGCTAACCGCGCGTCGTTGAAGATTTTTTTTTACGAGGGGCGTGTCGCGCCTCGGCGATGATGGGACATTTTTCTATCCACGGAGGTAAAGTTGTCGACATTTATTAATTTTATTCGAGTTATAAATTCCCTCTGGGGGCGACGCGATGGAGAAACCCCTACGAGGATGTACAAGCTGGCGGCACGGAAGATCCGACGCCGAGGCTCGCTCGACCATTGTCATCGACGAGATTCCTCATTCTCCCGCTCGCTCCGTACACTTCGACCAGCGCGATGCCTTCGACAACGTTGCGCCGCGGCACTTCGCCGGGATTTATGTTCACGGCATTATAGCCTCTTTACACGTGACGCCGAAAAATCTTCCGACGGTTCCGGGAGTGCCGTCGGCCGTCGACGCTCGCCGGGGCCGCTTTCTTCTGTCTTGTTCTCCGGCTGCACGCTGTGCCGGGGCCGGCGAGCCCATCCACCACAGCGAGCCAAAGAGCCAAGGAGCACGGCATGACCAAATAAATAAATAAAAATGATGGAACGAAAGTTAGGAGGGGAATGGAAGAAGGGAAGGTTGGGTAGGATCGGTGGGGTGAGAGGATCGGGACGGATGCATGGAGCGATCACAAAGGTAAGAATGACGACGTCAATAATGCAGCGAAGGGTAGTCAAAAGCGCTGCTCGTGCGAGTAATGGCCGAGGTGATGAATCTTTCTCGAGCAACGACGCTCGAAAGGACTTGCAGACAGGAATTCAGTACTGAAGTTGTGAGCACTAGACGGAACTTGAGTAGTGAAGTACCAGATAAGACGCAAGTGGTGAAGTCCTGGACTGGACTCAAGTAGTGAAGTACTAAACAGGAATTAGGTACTGAAGTACTATATAGATAACTCTTAAGTGGTGAAGTCCTAGACCAGTGGTTTTTAAATTTGGGGGTCCCTCGTGTATTTTGGGGGTTCATGGACCCCAGGTTAAGAAACGCTGTCCTAGACAGAACTTAAGGACTGAAGTACTAGGGCTTAACCAGTGAAGTTCTAGATAGGACTTAAGTAGTAAAGTACCAGACAAGACTTAAGTAGTGAAGTACTAGACAGGACTTAAGTAAAGTACTACGTAGGAGTTAAGTAGTGAAGAATTAGATGGGACTTTAGTAGTGAAGTACTAGAGAGAACTTAAGAGACGGGAGGGTAGGATTGATGGGATGAGACGATCGAGACGGATGCATGGAGTGATTACATGGGTAAGCTCGACGACGTCAATAGTGAATTTTGTGATGAATTTTTAAGGGAATAGCTCTCAAAGAACGATCCTCGAAATAGGCGACGGCCAAAAATTTTCCTCGTGCCACATTTTGACCTTCGGAATTAAAAAAAAAAAATTTAATGAAATTGTAGAGCGATCTTGAAGCGAAGTTTCATCGACGGAGGATATTGAAGTACGGTCGACGAATTGTCGTTCGAGGGTAGCGTCAACGACTCCGACGCAACGGTTGAGCCCATTTTGCATCATTCCCTAAAGCCTGGGCTTTAAAGCGCTGGCACATCGTTTTGTGGAGAGATCCATGCTTTGGTTCTTGCTGTACACAGGGATCTCTATGATGCAAAGCTTCGACGCGATCCAACGCCGGAGCGATGCCAAACATGCTGGGTTACTTCTTGAAAGGCTGCTCGCGCCGAGCCTCGCGACGACGGCCAGATTTAAACTTTGTAAAGGCAATAAGCTGGTAACGGGATAAAAACTCGAGGGACGAACCAATTTTCGTGAGGCAGAGTGTTCACGGAAGTGCCGTCGACGAAAGACATATGCGCCAGCGTGATCCAGATAGCTCGTGGCTAAGTTTGACCTGCCGGCTTGCGGCGATTCCCCCACTCGTTCTCGTGAATTTTTACCGTTTGTCTCCCGTTACTCCCGCGGTGACTTCACTATCCGAGGTCTCGGCCCTCGATGGCCGGGAAACGTAAATTTGCTCCATCGAACGCTTTACTTACTCAGAGGGGTAGAAAGTTTTTTACCCTCACGCGTTCGATGTTTGTTGATTATCTCCGGGCCTTTCTGAGCTGTAGTTCCTTCGAGCCGGTCTTGTCACAAGATCTATATCGAGACGCTCGACACAGACCTGGGCGAATAGTTCTAGCACCTATCGTATGTATCAAAGTCCTGAGTACTTGAATAACGAAACGATGAGTACCAGATAGGACTTCAGTGCTGAAATAATGAATACCAAACCGAACTTCAGTAGTGAACTTTGAGCGAATACTTCGAGTGCTTATCGTATTTATCGAAATACCGAGCTTGTCCTTGAATGGCGAAATGTTGAGTACCAGATGGGACTTCAGACCTGAAGTAATGAGTACTAAACAGGACTTAAGTGGTGAAGTACTGGGTGAATATTTCAACTGATCGCAGTGGAGTACTGGAACACTTATCGTATTTATCGAAGTAGCAAACACCGGCTCGTACTTGAACACCCGATGAATACCCGATAGGAATTCAGCGCCCGGTAACGTACTGTGCGAATACTTCAAGTACTTCTGGTATTTATCGAAGTACCGAGCACGGTGTCGAATTTGAATACCGAAGCGATGAGCACCAGATAGGATTTCAGTACCGAAGTGATGAGTTCTGGGCAGAACGTTGGTAGTGAAGTACTGGTCACGCTATATAACATATACTCGAGTATATTTGATGTTTCTCCATTAATGATCGACGAAAATTCTCGGGCCCAAGCTCTCCGGCATGAACTATGAAATTGGTTGTTGTGTCAACACCAAAAAAAAAAAAAAAAAGAAAAAAAGAACAACAAAGTTGCGCAATGTTTGCGAGTGTTTCGGTCACGAATGATCCAACTTCCCGACCGATCGGAGGATGAGTGCCTCGATCAAGCACTTTCCCCGATTGCGTTTGACCGCAGAGACCTCCCGTTGCCTTTGTGCTCTTTTTGTCCCCCTTTCGGACTGCACTCTGGCCGTCATACCTGCGCGCCTCCGCTACCGAGCCTTCGGAGTTTTTCGTGATAACCGAAATACATCGAAATACGATTCTGGAAAGCTTCGCTTCCGGCAATGGTTGCGGTCGAGGTCAACAGCGGACCTATGGAATACCGTGAGTGATGAAGCACCGCCTTTTCCGAACAATCGTTGAATTCCGTGTACCCAGCGGCTACGGCCTCCATCGTACCGCTATCGCCTAAATTCGTTATGAAGTTTCGCATGTTTCCACTCAATTCACTTCCTCTTCATCGGAGAACACAAAAAAGAAAAAAGAGGAAGCCCCGTTGTTACGCAGCTTTTGTACGGCAGCCGCGCAGCTCGAGAGTGGCCTGTAGTGGCGATATTTTTTTCTCGCCGCTTCCAATTATTGTTCCAACTAATTATGACTTTTTTTCTTCGTCTATGACCGAGGAGGTTTCGCCTCCGAGATTTTTTTTCCTCCCCAATTCAGTGCTCAGCGACGATGAAAAAATTAGTTGCTCCGAGCAACGAATTATCGGCGCATCTAATTATTTTTCTTAGTTTCTTGATCGCCAATCGTACGCACGGGTACGCAAGTCGAAAAGCTTCTTCACGATATTCATGAACCGAGACAGAAGTGCAAAGGAAATTTTTAAAAATAATTCAGTATTTCGCGAAGATAAGAAAAAATGAGTAGCCTCGATCACCGAATTATAGGCGCATTTAATAATTTTCCCACGTTTTGCGGTCGCCAATCCTACGAGGTAGAAAAGTGGGAAAACAGACGGATTAAAATGTTGAAGCCCGAGACGATGATCGAGACACGGAACTTTTCAGACGTCTACCTGTGCGTTCCCTCGGCTCTTTGCCGTCAAGTTCCATCGTCTCCTCAGACGTGCTCGTCGCATCTTCCGCCACTGGCTGGCTACTGGCGCGCGCGCGCGGATACGCAAGTCGAGAAGCTTCCTCGCTATATTTATGAACCGAGACGAAAAGGGAGAATCAGAGAACGCGACTCGCCGGGGCCGGGCGGGTCACGGGAGCAAAAAGAAGCGAGGACCGTCGGTGCTCTTAGAAATCAACGTGGAGATTGGGAAAAGAGTGAACGCGAACACGATACCGACGGGGGGGAAAGATGAAGCGGATACGGCGCAGCGAGGAGGAGGAGGCAACGCGCTAGCTGCCTTTGGAAACGTGATCGTCGTTTCTCTCGCTTAGAATCTAAGCCCCGCTCCGAGCTCTGCGAGAGATGATCATCGCGAGGTCTGTCTCCGAGATCAAAGAAATTCGTGAAATATATTATACGTATATATTTATAGCATCACTTTTATAGAACCGTGATATCGTTCCGGAGAACATGAATGTGTTTTATTTTTTTTATTCTTTTTCTAAACGTCTTCTCTTCCATCGAAAAAAAAGTATCTTCGTTAAATCTTTGGAAAGACGCAAAAAGATTCGACGGCATCGCGTTCAATCGCTTTGTCGGGGCTTCGGGACGACTCTGGTGAATCCTGAATTGTGAGGCCGCGAGCGAAGAATTGTTAGAATTTTTATGGAATATCTAACATATAAAGGTCTTTTTACAGAAGCGCGATATCCGGATATCGATCCGGAAG
Source organism: Amblyteles armatorius (assembly GCA_933228735.2). Classification (NCBI taxonomy): domain Eukaryota; kingdom Metazoa; phylum Arthropoda; class Insecta; order Hymenoptera; family Ichneumonidae; genus Amblyteles; species Amblyteles armatorius. The sequence goes on along the minus strand of OW121695.1, from coordinate 8,877,497 downwards.
ACATCAATGTTTTTTTTTTTTTTTGTAAACGCCTTCTCTTCCGTCAAAAAAGTATTCTCGTTGAATCTTTGGAAAGACGCGGAAAGATTCAACGACAGCGCGCTCAATTGCTTTGTTGAGGAATTCTGCACTCTGAAAAATAATTTGTTTCATGGAAATAAATATTTATTTAAGTTTAGAAAAGATTCATTGAAATTGAGTTCATATGTATTTAAATTATGTAAATATTTATTTAAATTCAGTAAATATTTATTTAAATTCAGTAAATATTTATTTAAATTCAGTAAATATTTATTTAAATTCAGTAAATATTTATTTGAATTCAGTAAATATTTATTTTAATTCAGTAAATATTTATTTTAATTAAATAAATATTTTTTCACATTATGTAATTATGTGCGACGCGCCTACAAACCCCTCATCGGAAGTTTAAATTTGACGGATGGACGTGTGGCGAATCAAAGGCTTCCTCCAGCTCGAGGTCGCCCAAACTCGATGAAAAATCTCCGACGCTTTCGCGGGCCGACGTCCGCCCCCTCGCGAGACAGTTGTTACGTTCGTGCGCCGAACGACTGCGACTTCCGTTATGCAATCTCGGCACGGTGATGCTGACAAGCGCGGTAAAATTTATCGCCGGGCGTTTCTTTGTCGGGGACTACGGAACATCGCCAATTTCACTGCGCGCCAGTTGCAAAGGGTGCGCGTGTACATTGACGGCGGGCCGGAGAGGTGAAGAGCACGATAGCGAGAGAAAGTGGTGCCGCGACGGTTGTAAAACTTTATTTTCAACGAAGTAAAGGTACGAACGAACGGAAAGCCCGCTGCCGTGGAAAGCTCGCAATTACGTATTTCACGGTAACATCCCTATTCGCCGCTGCTGCCGCTTCCTCTTTGCCTTCGCCCTCTTTCCGTATTCTTTGCCGCACAACTATAGCTCGCCCCGAGACCGGCGAGAGTTGCGAAACGCTGCCAGCGACTCTGGACTCCGAGGATACTTCTCTCGAAGTCGAAGTATGAGTTATAAACTTTTCTTCGCGAGCATCGGGGCGCCGATACAGTCGCGAGACTATTATTTATTCGTCTCGTCATCTATTACTTCTTACGGTTCGCGGAACACAACGCGCGGCAGTCGATGCGACTGCTGAGATAGAGGGACTCCAAGTTTCGCGGCGAATGTACCCGCTTAAGGGCCAAAGGGCGCGATGATAATTCTGGAGTTGGGAAAAAAATTGTTTCTGTGCGCGAGAAGTTAATGTCGAAAAAAAATGCACAGTTGGGGAGGAAATCGCTCGATCGAAGCTTTTTCCTAACGAGCGACGTAATCGCTCTAAGAGATTTTTTGAGCCATTTATTATTTCCATAAATTAAATGTAAAATAAAAGTGATTGGTACAGTTTTTTGTGAATAAATTGAAAGTTAGAGGGAAATAGATTTTTTACACATTTTTGTACACCCGACGACGGAAATGTTTCGATCGACCGGTGCTCAGACACATTTTTGATTCTTTCATACCAATTTACTCGAATCATATAATTTTTTGTTTTGGGATGCAATTAATTCGTGCCAATAAAATTATTTTCGCAAATATCGTCTTCAATAAATTGAAGCTTCAAAATTGTCATCGCATTACGAAAGTCAGCGATAGACGTGTTTTACATTTTATTCTTACTGTTATTTAATTAATTGAATTTTTGAGCAAAGTACTTTTTATTCGTTCTTTCTTGGAGGGATGAGTATAAAAAAAAATGGTTTGAATCATTTCGCACAGTCGGCGATTCTTCATCGCAACGCAATGGGACATATGGTGCTTCCCCGCTCTCATGCATACGAGATCGATACAAATTGGAAAGCGTCGCTGTTGGCCTGGTGGGCATTACCATCTTCCTTTCCCCTGTGCCGGTGTCTCGACCTCTCCGGTTACAAGTTTCCCCGGTACATTTCGATTCCCCCCGTGGCCTTACTCCCTTCTAAACTCATGAATTTATTAAGTCGCGTATAAAAACGCATCAAAGAATTTTATGGTGGTCTGCTGGCGCGTAAATTACATTCCCTTGGAGACAGAGAGACACAGACAGAAAAGTCGCTGCAGCACCGTCAAAAATTGTGGTTGAGGTTCCTACGCTAGACTACGAATGTATGGAATGAACTTCTGCTCATAATCTTGGATTTCGATTCCCCACAGTTTTGTCGTAAGGCTTCGCAATTCCTGACCAGATTTCTGTCTCGCGCTGGGTGAAAAAAACTACCGAGGAATTGAAAGTAAAATCTTATGCTTAAATTTTTTTTTGTATTGAATTTGGAGAAAATCATCATTTTTTGAAATGCTGATACCGATTTTCATGTGAGATAGTGATTTTGGAGTGAAATAAGGAACAAAATCGTGATCAGGTAAAAATGCATTGGATTTAGCCGTGACAGTTGGGGCGAGAAAAATTCGGGCGCTGAACTCGAACCTGAAATCAATGTTGGCCCAAAGTGAAAATCTACATCGGTAATTGTTAACGAAAAAAAAAAAAAATTGATTCTCATACTCGAGCTGCTGGTAACAACACATGTGCAAAATTGTCAGAAATCCGCTTACAAGTTGTCGTACACTCTGGTAACTGTTGTAACAATTGCAAAAAAAAAAAGAACCAAACCAACCATTCGCTGAAAATGATTTATACACTCCGTGCCGGGTGACACGCGAAAAGTCCATTAAGGAGAATTCATATACGTAAACAGGCTGGCGATCGATGAGGGAAGTGCTCTCGGAACGGCGAACCGGTGAAAATAGAATCTCGTTCTGTTTTCCGCCGCCTCACACGTGTATGTACACATTGCAGTGCCAGTGCGGCGTGTAGTCTACGTGGTACACGGGAGCGTGTGGAGGACGAAGGCGGAACAGAGTAAGAGCAAAAGGAAGATAGCCGACACAGAGAAAGAGAAAAGGGAGTCGAAGAAGAAGAAGAAGAAGAAGAAGAAAGAGGGAACGCTGAAAGGGTCCGCTGTATATTGGCCGGGCGCGAGGTTAGAACTACTTTTCCGTGTCCTGGAACAGAAAACTCAGCCGTGGAAAGCGCTCGAGCGGCCACCGCCAACCAACCAATGGGTAAAGATTGTCTTTCAGGTTTGTCCACGGGCAAAACTGTTTACGCTGGAAAAATAGTCCGTGCGACTCTAAAGCCGGTCGCGCTTTTCCTCCTCTACGGTTCGCCTTACCCGCGAGACCCTGTTCCGAACCAGTTCATACCCAGTAGTGTTTTGCCGCGCCGTTCTCTTTACTCTTCAGCGAGATCCGGAAACGTTCGCCACACGTGAATTCGAAAGCGTTTCTCCTTTTTCATGCTTTTCTCCTCGGTATCCCATACGATTTGCCTCGGTCACTCGACACATTCTCGTTTGGATTTGTTTCGAACTTTTCTTTTTCCTTTTTTTTTTCATACTGGGAGGAGTTTCGGAGGATGCGGGTAATGCGGGTCACCGAAGGGAGAAACTGCATCGATGTCTGTGGAGTCGCTCACTACCGATTCACCAACAACGTTTTAGTATTGCACCAACTACTTTCCGCTTTGTGCAAAAGTGACCACATCACCCGGATTATCCGGGTGACGTGGCAAAATAAAATACGCCATATCACCCGTCTTACATCAAACATGAAACGGCTTGATCTTCTTTTAAAGCTACCGACACGTCGAAGTACGAAATCGCTATTATGATTTCTCGATCACCCACAGTGTTCGGGTGACATGACCGATAGATAGCATTTTCTTGAAAATCGCCACATCAAATTCACCCATCGAATTTTTCGAAACTTCTCCATAAAATAATCAACACCAATGTTCGCAGAGTTTCTCACTGTCAATTTACCTTCTTTCCTCCTTGAAAAAAAAAATTGACCATATCACCCGAAATTACACTGCGATAACGGGAGCTTTGAGCTTTTTTTCTCTCCCGAAATCACCGCGCACGTTCAATTAATTTTGATGCTTCCGAGAAAGTCTCGATCGAGAGAACCGCGGCAATATAAGAGTTTTGAGGTGAACGAGACTCGAGTGAGTCGAGGGAGTGCGGGGGTTGAGTGAGTGCCGTACGGGGGTGGCGACGAACGAGCGCAAGCAATTTTACGGATAACGTAGCTTCTTCGTGCGGTCTCTACCACAACATATATATACATATACATATATATGTACACACACGCTCGGAGGGATTGGGGTATGTGCAGCAGTAGCCAGCCAAGTCCCGTCCACGTCGAGGGTGGTAAAAGGTTGCACCGAGTGTACACAACGCACTTACCCAGCCTCCCTCGTCGAAAACACATTTTTTTTCCTGATTTTTTTTTTATTCATTTATTTTTTTTATTTCATCAACCCCGAGCTAAACACACTGACGCTATGCGTTTCGTCCGGGAAAATGGAAGAGCCCGATCGAAAACACATGCGACGACGACGGGGGGAAAACATCCCTGTCGTCCATTCGGTAACTGATGAAACGAAAACAGCTTGAGACAGTGCGACGACGAGGGAAGATAAAAGTACAACTCGCGCCTTCGAGTCGACCGGAAGAGGCGAGATCTTGGATTTTTTCATTATTTTTGCGCCTCCGGCCAAAGCGGGTTGAGTTGATTAAAAAAAAAAAGACTGTCAGGGTTAAAACCGTAGCATAATTGTATAGGGAAAAGAGGGGAAAAACGGGACTGTGGGGCAAAACGGAACAGGTAAACGGCATGCATCGATGGGGCAAGATGGGACGTCCGGAAATAATTGGAAAATGGTATTTTTTAAAAGTCTTTGAAAACGCAATTTTCCAATCCTTTTAGGACGTTCCATTTTTGCCCCACCGATGATGCATTTCGATTGTCGGTCGCGTTTTGCCCCGCTCTTCCAAACGTCAAATTGTTTTCGCCGCTGTGTCCGGAGCTTCGAGATGCAGAATCGCTTTTGTTGGTCTCCCGCAATTTCAACAACAATGCTCATTGGCAATAATACATTTGTTTCCGTTATCGAGAGGCCGCTCGTTGAAACAACGGAGGGAAAATAGAACGCGGAACTCTCGAAAGCAAAATAATGCCGGCCTCGAGTTCGCCAGCAGAATCGCGAGGGTGCGAGAGAGGGGGAGAAAGTGAGTGATCAATTGAAACGAATTAATGAACGGAACTGTTATCGATATGTGTACCAATTACACCGAGCGGGGAGTTAACCCTGGTAGAGAATGGAGTGATTTAATAGCGGAAGGGAGGGGGGCAAAATGGACTCCGGTCTTCCATTCGGGATGGGACCTTTTCATGCCCGGCAAAAAAAATTAGCGGTGGTTCATTTTGCCCCGGTGCTCCATTTACCCCCCCCCCCCCCCCCCCCCAATCGGCCCCTTCTCTTCATGCATACTTCGCGATTTTAAGGGTCATCCAATTACTTAATCGTTTCGCGATATCCGAATGGAGTTCACGGCCATGAGACCGGTCAATTTACTTGCATTGTGTACACGGCAACATACACGACCCGGAGCAACTGCGGGTATGTATCGCTCGGGCCGACAATGCATTTTCGCTTGTTTTTTTTTTTTTTTTTTTACTCTCGTTCCACGCCGTTACAATGTTATAATATTTCACGAACGCGCGTCACACGCCATTATTTTGAGTGCTTCGCCGCCTCCCGCGCGGCTGTTTCCATCAACCGAATTCTCGATGAGGTTTGTACAATGGAGAGCGGCAACAGCCAGTATTCCGGCGCTTTCTCATCGGTACCGCATGCCCGCGAGCGTATTAGCCGTCCGGTGAAATAAAAAACAAATTCTAATTCAGAGATTTACAATTCGATCGACGGATGGTTATTCATGAAGACACGATTTTGGAAAAAAAAATCGAGAAAAAAGTTCGTATGTTTCAGACGATTTTTTATCAATCTCATTTTATTTTTATTTATATTTATTAAATATTCATTATCGTACTTAGGGTGCGTGCGGGTCGGAGTGAAATAAAATAAAATAAAATGAGCTCGATCGTATTCTTCTTTTGGGTTAAAAATAAAAATCCATAATCTAGATATTCACAAATATCTCGATGCGTGGATATCGACCAAGGAACTCTTTTGCGAGAACTCGTGAAAAAAGAATTCGACTTGTTGAAATGATATTTTTCCAATCGTGTTTTATCATTCTCAATTTTTTTTTTTAAATTCTTAATCGCACATAGGAAGTTCCGTGGGCAAAACGGGCGGTCGGCGCGAGAGAAGATAAAACGAGTTCGACGGATCCGATTTTTCTTTGGGAGCGAAAAAAAAAAAAATTCGTGACCTTAAGGATCCTATTGTAGCCAGGAAAAAACGACGACAAAGCGATACCGACTCTGACACAATGCAGATGTGAAACATTGCGCCCTTTTTTCAATCGCGCGCCCGGAAAAGTTCTCGAATTCCCGACCCCTCCCAACGCGCGTTCCGCGCGCGCATAGCCGGCGTTGTGTGCGTTCACCGAAAGTCGAGGGTTGCATCTGCGAGGCATGTGTCGGGGCGCAAGGGGGGCGCGAGCGAGAACCCGAGACGTCATGCGGCGCGTTCCACAAAATTTTCGGCCTCTCCCTCCCTTTGACGACCGCTGCGTCGCTCTTCCGGTTTCAAGTGCATTTTGCCGAATTCCCTGCGACCATGGGAATCACGTTCGCGCAGCGGCCACCCTATCCGCACCGTGCATACGCGCGCTGTATGCTCCGGAGTGTGTTTTTTTTTCCTCCCCGTCTCACGAATCGAGTGCACCCCGTCGACACGGAATACCGCCGAAAACCCTCTGCCTCGGCGCTTCCATCGTCGCGACGATAGCGTTTCGTCAAACACTCGTCGTTCCCAATGAAAAAACAGATTTCCCAATCTCTTCGTGATTCGTGCGCTCGCCGAGAAGAAAGTGACGAGGGGTGAATGCAAGAAAATAAAAGGCAAACATTTTTTTTCCGTGTACCGTCTACTCCCTGCGTCAGCTTCGTCGAACCCTCGTGAGTTAAGCTCCGCGGCTCCACAAGGGAGTGTCCAAACACTCAATAGTTAATTTTTTATTTTTTTTATAAATCCCGTAGAGAATGCAATGTCGTAAGCAAATAGTTAACTTATGTGAGTTGTTTGTGTTTGCGAACGTTTGCGAGCGCGTGCTGGCGTTTAAAAGTGTTTGAAAGTGTTTTTGAGTGTTCGCTTGAGTGTTCGCTCGAGTTTTCGCTTGAGTTTTCGCTTGAGTGTTCGCTTGAGTGTTCGCTTGAGTGTTCGCTTGAGTGTCCGCTTGAGTGTCCGCTTGAGTGTCCGCTTGAGTGTCCGCTCGAGTGTTCGCTTGAGTGTTCAATTGACTGTCTGCTTGAGTGTCAGCTTGAGTGTCCGCTTGAGATGTATTTTTAGTTCAAATTTTTTGTTTACTGTAACGAGTCAGTTCGACAAAATTTGGAATTCTGGAGCTTTGATAAACGAGCGGGTACGCTTGATTCGAACTCGTTGAAAATAAAAAAAGAACACGGCTCGACCCGCATATCCGAAAACCCGGCGGGTCCTGGCTTCTGGACTTATCGACTAATCGTTCGATATTCATTGGACGAACGCGCGCCTCGGTCCGATATGGATTCCAGGGGATATAAAAGGATCAAAATTAAATGATGAAGCGGGCTCGGGCATGAAACGCCTGGCTGGCCCGACCGGCTCACATACTCTACTCGCCAAAACGACTCATTTTTCTCGTTATGTTTTATCACGTTTCTCCGCTATCTCCACTCGAGCAATGACACTCGTTGCTATACTGCAACGCTGCGTGTGCTGGATTTCGTTTCGTTTATTCGAACACAATAGAGTGAAAAAAGAGATCGGCGAGTCGGAGAGAGATAGAGGGAGGGCGACAAAGGGAGATAGAGAGCACCCTGCATCGCATCGGAAAAACACGCACACGGACGTTAATACGCACACGGATAGCTTAACAATGAATAATGAAAGCTGATATTTCGTGAAACGAAATATCTATCAATCCTCATTCAGTAACGATTCCGAAATCTTTCTGACCCATGTAAAAATAAAAGGAAGTTTTGCAGGTAGATTTATTACACGCACAGAAAATTCGACGTATTTGCAGGCGCAGCTGTTTTGCAACACATAATCCAATCCTATGTCTAACTATACGATACACTCTTTGGATCGAAACTTTTTTCTTTTGTTCCAACTTTTCACGGGTGGAATTCACTTGTTTCATTTTCAGGAACAAAAATGTTGAGCATTAAATTTTCAAAACTTTTCTTTCTGAATGCTGGATTTTTTTTTTTTAGGAAATGTATGTTCGGAAAAAGAAGCTTCGAGCTCGAACAATCCAGCTTGAATCTCATGATTTTATTTTTATTTTTGTGAACTGCCTTCTCTTGCTGCAGAAGCTGAAGACGCGATGCACACACGCGCTCCAGAGTTCTCACGTTTTCAAATCTCCATCAATCTCCAAAAGCGATCCAGATATCTATTTACGAGCCTTAAAAAAAAAAAAAAAAAAAACTCCCGCAGACGAACGTTATCAAGCCTCTCATTCATAGAACAGTGGATCTCTTGTCGATGCTTCAGCATTCGAGAGATCTTCGACAAAGCGACCGTTTACAACAAACCAGCCTGTGCCAAGAGTCCGACAGATTGAACCGACCCGGACGGAGTGAGCTGATGCTCGAATAATCGTCTTCAATTAATTCAATACACCGAAGAGATGCATGAAGTCGAGTTGTGTTGACCGTGCCCGGTGGCTTAGCGCGTTGATTGCGCCAATCAGAGGAACGCCAACGGACGCTCATAAAGTCCCGCTCATAAAGCCCATCTGCACAGTCTGGGTTGGTGTCGATCCCCGTAGAGATGAATCTGATAGGTCGAATGAATTCGTTGACTGCGGCACTTTAGCTCTGACGCGAGGCTGTCCGTCGACATCTCGGATGACAGAGAGCTTTCGCAGGCCAAGGCGCGTCGCCGAGCTGAACGAAAACTCGAATTTACGAATTAACCCCGGGGCAAAACGGACCCTTGGCCTCCATTCAAGACGAGGTTTTTTACGTCCGAGAAAAAAAAATAAAAAAAATATCTGATGCTCGGAATGATTATTGCGAATTTCATTCTTTGTAGTAAAAAAAATATACAAAAGCTTTGGACTCATCCGAGAGACCGTAATTTCCGAAGCTATCCCGTTTTGCCCCGGCCGCGCTTCGATCCGATAGAAAAGGAGCGAAACGGACTATTTTTTACCAGTTTTTGGCAAACAAATGTTAAAAAGTCTTATTCTCGAATGGAAGACACTGGTCCATTTTGCCCCGCTGACCACCAGAATACCAGAGCTCGAACCGGAGTGCGATGGATGTTTTCGTTGGCCCGAAAACTAGACTCTTCTCTAACTTCAGCCTCTCGGACTCGCCTTGCGGCGAAACTTCGCTGCTTTCCTGCGAGGGTTTCCACTCGGAGTCTCTCCTCCTCGTTCCCTGAGTTGGTTACGCTAGCCGGTTAATAGTTAAGGCCAGCCTCGGACCGCTGAAAATGACAGGGCCACACACAGCGAGGGAGCCCCGGGATGTCCCTCGTGTAAGCATCGCTCGAAAAACGTTCCTAATAAAATCAACGACTAAAAGCCTCGTCTAATTTTTCTCTCGAGACTCCAACACCGACGCACATGCACACCGTCACCGAGGTTGCACGGGAACCACTCCGGGCCGGGTCTCTCGCTTCGCATCTAAACGACATTGTTTTGAAATTGGGTTATAGCATGGCCCGACTCGATTAGCACCGGGAATTCCCCACCGAGAGTGATCGAGTATCGATAACAGGATTCTACGGGCTTTTCCTTCCCGTCCGTGAGCCTCGACGGCTGTAATAGTGCATTTTGCTGTGGATCAACAATACCGTGTACAGTAAACTTTTCTCCCCGTCCGTTAAATTGCGCGAATTCTGGAGAGGGGTTAAAAGTCAAGTTTCCAGGGCAGAAACTAGTCCGAAGTCGTCGAAGAGCCGGTCAGATTTGCCGGGGAATGCGCAAGGGACAACTTTTCTCCACGCTCCTTTTCTTCTCTATCGGACGTTGACATCTGGCGTTGGTGGCCGTTTGACCAATTTATTTTTATGGTCTCGTTCTCGCCCTCAAACAGCGGGGCCGAGGCCCGCAAGTGCCCCCTGCACGGACGAGCGTGCGGGAACACAATGTTCGATGAGTCGCGCGATCGTTCCTCTCTCGCCACTATTGCGCGGCGACGAAGGACGTAACAATTGGTCACATGTGACCAACGAGTTCGGCTGTAAATGCTTTCGATGGGATTTAAAAAAAAGATAAAAATCGACGATGTGGAGCTTCGGTTGCGTTTTTTTTTTCAAAGCAGCGGAATGGATGAGGCGACAAACTCAATGCGTTGCAATGCGCGATCGGAACGGTTTGCACATTTTCATTAACATTTCTTATCCATAAACGTCCACTATATTTTTCTTATTTCATTTTCAAGTTTTTTTTTAGTTACAAAAAGTACTATTTCGTAATATAAAAATATCAGATATTAAAATTACAAATATTTTGCCTGAAATTTACAAAAATTTGAATTCGTCAAAAATTTTACAGAAAAATTGCAACGCACATGTGTTTGAAATTTCAGAAACAGATCTTGCTTGCAATCTCGCTCGCTATCTTGCTCGCAATCTCGCTCGGAGAGTCTTTGACCGGAACGCTTTTTGACGACACTTTTAATTTACGATTCACGCCAAAGACGTTCACTCGTCAACGAAGCATCGAATGCACCTCCGACTCTCCAAGTACGAGTCCACCAGATGAATTTTATCTTTAGCCCAGCAATATCGGCATTGTGTCCACCCACAGCACGACCAGATGCGGAATGCCCGGCGTCTCTCGGGTCCTTCGAATCGATATATTAGCAAACCCGAGGCGAGTTGACGTAACGAAAGGAGCGCAAAAAAAAAAAAAAAAACAAAGATGAAATGGCATAAAAAGGAAAATTGAAACGAAACGAAAATAAAAATACGAGAAAAAACAGCGAAGCATACGTGTACAGACGGATAAGGGAGAAAGCTCGGTGCGCGAAGGGTTTGGGCGAACCGTGGAGCAGAGGCGTCGATTCGACGCTCTGTGCCACACGGGTTTGCATTCCAAAAAAAAAAAAAAAAAATACTGCCCGGCTTTCTGTCGTGTGTTCTGGTAACTTACGTCGAGGCTGAGCCAGCAAAACGAACTGGGTGCACATACGGAGAGTGAGAGGTATGGGAAAACGCCGGGTCGTGGGACCGGCGTCGAGTTCTCGCTCGATGAATAAAAATGCTGAAAATATCGAAGTGACACGCGACGCGAAATACAAAAATAAAAAAGAAAAAACCAAGTGTCGAGTGAGAGAAAAAGAATGAAATAAGCGAGGCGAGAGACCGAAGGCATAAATGCCGGGTGGGGGGGGGGGGGGGGGGGTGGAGTTGGGATCGAAATACTGCGAGTACGACGACAACAAGCAAGCAAAGGGAGGGAGAAGTGGCTGAGTTAAAGAGAGAACTATATATACGATAGGGCGGCAGGGGGTGGAGGGGGGGGGGGGGGGGGTGGTGTGTTCAACTGAAACGAAAACAAAGGGTCCATCGGTTTGGTTACGGACCATGGCGCGATACAGGGTGCACCATTGGTGCATACATGGCACACCGTACATTCAATGCTGCACTGCAGGGGTAGGTCGGGGCAAAAGGGACCACTATGAAAAAGTATTGATTCCGTGTAGTGTGAAAATGAAAATCGACGGATTTTGAAAAAATTCAATCCCGCAGGTGATCGATGCGTTATATTCGTGTACATATTATCGAAGCGGCAGCTCCATTTAAAAAAATTTAAATGACCCACTTCAATTGAACAAAAAAAATGCAGTCGTAAAATTGTTCAATAAAATAGTTTTTTCCTAAAACATAGGCTCGCCATTTCATCCCGGAAATCCACCCTTTAAAAAACATGGCGGTCCATTTTGCCCCCGGGCACCCTTCTCCCCTACGCAGGTAGGACACGTTCGTGCCATGCGTACAAATACGCATGCGCGAGCACGTAATGCCCACTGCCGTCGGCATATGGTCGGCATCCCCGAACAAACAAATACTCGGGAGCGAGAAGCAGAGGCCTCCGATATAAATTCGAGCCGGAGCGCGAGAAATCGGGAGTGGATCTTTCATCCCTCTTTCAATTGATCCGAGCGAGGCGAGATCGTTGCAATCGTCGAACGTACGCTCGGAGCTTCGTGCATGCACGTAGGATGTGTTTCCTAACGGTGGGATGCAACGATTATGGCGAGCCGGTTGTGTCGCATTGTGATTCGTATACGAACTCCATACGAGCTCGCGTTCATAATGAATTTCTCTCACTCTCCGAGCCTCTCGTCGATGCCTCTCAAAGCCACTTACTCGCGTCCGAGCCTTATGGTGTGATTTCTACAATCATATTCAATTTCTCGAGGGATTTCCTGCCTCGTAGGCAGCTTTATTATGATCCTGAAGAGCGGAGTGGGTCCGCGCCGCCGCGCAAGCGAACCGGGGTCATTAATCCTTCGGAGTATGTAGAGCAAACAATCGACGATTCTCGCGCTACAGTGAGCGATCGAGCGTATCTCGTTCGGTCACACTCTGCCTCTGCTCGTTATTCTCTCTGGCATGGTGACTTTGTCGACGTTGGGTGGGTCGGGGTGGTGTGGCCGTTATTTTTTTTAAACAATGAACACTGCAGGTTTAACGTTAAAAAAGCCTTTAATTTTTTGTCGGAACCAACTCGAGGGAAATCGAACTGACGTAATCGTAGCAATTTTAAATAATTAAAAATAGTATAGTATACTAGTAGTAGTAATGGTATAACAGTATAATATTAATAGGATAATAGCAGCCATTTTTACCCAACCTACATGATAATTTTTTTCCAGAAAACGAGTTCGCAAGATTTGCCTATCTGGCAAAGAATTTCGTGGACAAAGTTAAGAATTTCGTGGATCCAAATTGATTTTCCGTAAAGAGAATCTATCATATTTTCTAGCAGAATGTGTTAAGTTTAATACGAATGTTTGCCAGGATCTCGCTTCCATATGCTCCCATGCACCTGAAAGTTCCGTCGGTTTTTACCAGATTTACCAGATTTCTATCAGATCCTCCTCTCAGTGTAGCCGTGCACGGAGCGTCAGAAGCGACCGATAGCGATTTAAAAAGCGCGCACCAAAACCTCAGCACTGTAACATCGGCCCAAACATTTCCAACAACTCGCACCGAGCACCTAGCGCGAATTCGGCTTCCAAAGATTGTTTCGTATTTTCACAAATTAATTATGAACCCCGCACGACAAAGCTCGAGATTTCGAGTCCTCCGATACTTTCGTCTTGGTACGAATCTCGAAGCGTATAGCGCGCGTCTATCGCGAGCAACGCGCCGAGAGCCCGGAGAACGAATGAATGAGAAGTGAAAAAAAAAAAAAAAAAAAAAAGGAAGGAGAAAAAAATAAATAAAAGAGCCGAATGAAAGAGAGAAAAGAATGCTCGGTGCACCGCGGCGCATCGAGGGGTGTGCGTCTAAGGGTAGGTATGTATAGTGCACGGAACGTATTGCAGCATTGCCCGAGCCATCGGAAGGCTCGAGAGATCATCAGCTGGCTTATATTTTCCGTACTATTCATACGCCGTCTATATACTATTCCACCTTTTCAGAGACCCCCGAGGGGAGGTGAAACCCCTCGTGCCTCCATCCTCGCCGACCTTATGTGTTTAACAAGCCGTCCCGTATATACCTGACAATGTACAGTGATGCGCTCGACTGCCCTCCCGGTTGCGCGCACACGCCCGTCAGATATATTCAATATGAACCATAAGGTTCGAGGGAGCTTGTTATACGGTGTCGAGGGGGGGTTCCCCGAGAGGCGGGCGCAAACGACGACTTTCATGCATGATAATATACCGGCTCAACCACAACGGCGAAATTCTAAACACTCCGGAACACCTTCGCTCGGTACGTGGCCGGGTCAGGTTCAACCCTCCCCGGGCCATTGTGCCTGTTCGATCTACGGTGATAACTACTTCGAAGTTACGTATCATCGAAAACGTTCGTTCGTCAACCTAAAAAAAATAAAATAATCAATTACAAAGGGGCGTGTCTAGGTAGGAGATTCGAATCGAGGTTATCGTTCCGATGGTCCCTCGTGACGTTTAAGGCGTTAAAAAAGATCTTGGGTTTGTTCCCACTTATCCCAGTTGTTAATGCCGAAAATAAATGCCGAACTCTCTTGGCTTCGGCATTTATTCTGACGTGCCAAAAAACCTTTTTTTTTTGCTCGATAACGTTTTTTCTTGGATTGTTGAAGTTTTATTTTTTTATGTTTGGTAGGTGCCACTGGGATTTATCAACTGGCCTTCGAAATATCTTCGCGCAGTCGCCATGCACATGCGCGAAGAATTTCTGCGAGAAGTGGTAAAGTTCGAGGTCAAATCCGCATGGGCGAACTTTCTCGACACCCTCTTGGGTGGTCATTGATTGATGATATCACACTCGATATCGGCTCGCACGACGTACCCACCGCCGATAACGAGGCCATTGTTGCTCTTTTTTCGAGTTCGCTTGAGTTTTGATACTTTTTTTTTTTCTTCAACTGTTTCGTTATATACCGTATGTACACGCACGGCAGCTATGTAGGGATAGCAGATTTCCGCGACATACTAGAATAGTTCGGAAATCTCGGACTTGAACGATAATGGAACCAACAAGTACAAAGTACAAAGTACAAAGTACAATGTACAAAGTACAAAGTACAAAGTACAAAGTACAAAGTACAAAGTACAAAGTACAAAGTGCAAAGCACAAAGAACACATTGCAAATTGCAACTTGCAAATTGCAAATTGCAAATTGCAAATTGCAAATTGCAAATTGCAAATTGCAAATTGCAAATGGCAAATTGCAAATTGCAAATTGCAAAGTGTAAAGTGCAAAGTACACTTCGCGTTTTTTCTATTTCAGTCTTACTGGATATCGTGGGCGATAACCGTCGAGACAACCAGCGACCCCTCGCTGGTTGGGTGGGGTTTCGGGTGGAAGATCACAGTGAGTTCAAGAGGGTTTCCTCGCATCGCCGTACAATATGCGAAAGCCGCGCTTCCGTCCTCCGATGTGTTCCGTGCGCGATTCTCGTACGGGCGAAATTCACTTCGCACAGGATGAAATGGAGCAAATCGAATTCCACGCGGGGGAGCCTCGCAAGTCTGGCCTCTGAAATCTGACCCTCGCCGCGCGTAGCTTCCTCGGTTCGCTCTGCCGTGTGGGTACTCACCGGCACCCACCGGCGTCGACGGGGCGAGCGTGCGCGGGGCACCCTTCGCTTCCTGCGAAGTTCATGTCGGCGGGGCGCTCTCGCACAATCAGTCATTCAGAGACCCGATTCCCGGTTACGGGATTTGATTACGCGAGGAACGCCGCGCTGCAGCGGTATCGCCGCTACACTTCCACTGTACTACCGCGGAAGCGGGAGGGGCCGGATTCGTGAAAGGTTTGGTCGCTAAGTAAAAAAATAAAAAATAAAAAAAAAGCGTCGTCGGATAGAGAAGTAAAAAGGCCGACGATGGAGGTAGGTGGGTGCCACGCCGCGAGATGCATTAAAATCCTCCAATAATCCAATAATAAATACTTTTAGTTCAAATGGAGCGAGCGATACCGCATCGTCGAGCACCGGTGCTCCGTACAGCCTCACTCTCGACGGTACCATTGTCTGTTCTCCGTGATTCGACTTCCGACTCCGGGGGCGTAAAAGTGTTTTCACCGCTCCCGCTTCTTTATTCCCACCCACTGCTTTATTTTTCACCATTCCCTGGGCCTCTTTACATTTTCTGTTATTTTCATTTTTTTCGGATTATTTTTTTATTTTGCTGGAGAGCGACGCTGAACCCGCCTCGATCGTGCATACGCGACGGTGTCCATTCAGACGAGATTCGTGATCGTTAATGAGAAGGCATTGGGTTCTATTTGTTTGAGAAATGTGCAGGAAATATGCTAGGAGATTGCTATGGATGTCGATTATCGAACAATTAAGTTTGCGCTCAAGTCCGGAATTTACCTTTGGCCTTAAGTATGAAGTCAAACGTGAATCCAACATTAAAGTCACAACACTTCATTCAGAGCTTCATTTTTTCATAACTTTAAAAGTTATAATTATTTAAAAAATTTTGCTTCGACCCAAACTCAAGTTATTCGCGCCGAAGTTTCCAAGTTTGCACTCAGAAAAATAATTTATATGACAGGTGCTCTCCAGATAAACATATATGTAATTTAAATAAATATCCATTTACTTAAAATAAATATTTATTTGCAAGACACGTGTCAAATCAATGTTTTTTCCACAGTGCAAAAGAGCGACGAAACTCTGCGTCCTACAAAAAAAAAAAATTCACCTCTCAAAGTGCAACAATTCTCATATAAAAATCCGGTCGAACCCGCGAGACGCGCCGTGGAACATTTCCAGACGAACTGGTAGACTCAATCCGTTTGTCCCGACGTACGAGTAGGAATGGGTCAAGAATCATCTCGAAACCACCGTTCGATTCTTCAAGACCATTCCCGCCGGTGTTCGCCGACCGGCCGGCATTCGCCTCCATCAAATGGTCGTGCAACATCCCAATAGTGTCTGCGAGATGGAAGTGGCGTAGTCGATTCATTGAACATGCCCAGGAATTCTCATCCATCGACGATCCGTCTCTCACCTCTATATCCACCCTTCGGTTCTCGCCTCGCCAGTCCCCCTCTCGCCACTCCCCATTTCCTCTCACGTCTACCGCCGATCGTAATTGATCCTACCTGGCGTTCGTGTACTCGGAGACCCGTCACTTTGAATGGTACGTGATTGGGTGGGCAATAAAGCGAGCGATGTGCCGCCGAACACGGATGAGAATGAGAGCGACTGAAAACCCCCTCGGAGTTCGCTGATGCTCTTCGTGCATTCGACCCGGAGTGAAGAAAGACAGAGAGGACAGGTGGTGTTAAAGGACCTCCAATGGCTTCCCGCTGGCAGAGGAAAAAGGATGTCGGAGGTGCCTGCCTATCATTCCCGTTTCAGCGTCCGCTTCAAGTAGCTGTTGCAGGAGCGACCCGCACTACTCCCTCTTTCGCTTCCGCTGCGAAAACACCGTACAGGGTGATCCAGGAAGTTTTGGGCACTTCTTGCAGGGTTGTAGTAGTTGCTCGTTCCCTGAACAAAGTTGCGCAGTCTTTTTTTTTATTCGCTGCAGTCATTCGGTTATGTGGAACTAAATGTCGATGAACGGAGAAATCGGAAGAAACTATCTTGCTGCGAAGATGGAGATCGCCGTTCAGAGACTTGTAAACTTTTGGCGTATTTGCGACACGAATGACATGGACTATTGATCTGTCTTCGTCATCTAATCGCGATCGAGTACCTATGCATTTCCGACGAATTCGTCACCTGGTCGCAATCGAGTACTCATTGATCGAAAATCTGTGCGTCGCGGAGTTGCAATCGTGTAGTCTGCCTCGCCTGCAGAAATTTTGGGGGCTCGCATCGGGACCCTGATAGGGTCATGTCGAGCCTTTCAGGAACTCATCAGGGTCACATCGAGCCTTTTAGGACCTCATCGGGACCAAATCAAGACTTTTAGGACCTCATCAGGAAAAAATCAAGATTTTCAGGATCTCATCAAGGTCATATCAAGCCTTTTAGGACATTAGGGCCACATCGAGTCTTTCAGGACCTCATCAGGGCCCAATGTAACGCTCTAAAATGTCTTCTAGGCCAATTTCGGGATCACAGAATCCATCGATGGTGGGATTCTCATCTCGTCGAACGTGGCCAGATCTTCATGCAGCGATCTCTACCTACCAGGTCGCAGGATTGTCAATGCGGTAAAATTTGAAATGCTTGTAACGAAGCAACTGTTGAGAATTTCGCAAAAAACGGCGATGTGACTTTGAACGGGCAAAAGCTGTCGGCGAGGAGAATAAAAAAACTTCCTGGATCACCCTGTACGTCGGATGGGACAGGGGTGGGACGACAACCCTGGTGGCGGCGCCACGGGTAACCCAGGTCACGCGTCATGCCTCGTGGTACCCATGGTAACCGTTCCCGACTCCGATCTCCCATCAACAAGCCGTTTCGCATTTCAGTTCGTCTCTCCTCATTCCTCTGTCGGAGCTTTCGCTCTATCAGGGTTCGTTCATGTAGGTATGCTATATACTGCAGCACCTCAACAGCCGCGCCTCTCCGCATCCTTACAAACGACCGGACGACCGATACCAACACGTTCGCGTGGTTTGTTTCCGCGATATCGCCTGCGACGTCTACGGAGAGGCAGTCCAACAACTTCCATGAGAGCCCCAAAGTTCTGCAACATTCATGTGACTTGCCAAACCTTTGGTACATCGAGACCCTTAAGGACATTGGGGCTTGCACGGTACTTACCGGCGTTGGATAACCAGCGACATCGATTGACGGAATTCAGACTCGAGAATTTGTTTTTTTTTATTTTTTTCGGAATTGGCGAAATTGGGATTTTTTGGGGAAAATGTTGAGGGTGACGTTGATCAGCACAATAATAAATAATTGCAGTAATTCGTCGGGTCTTGTCTTGGAAAATATTGTAAATGTTGTTTTAAAAAACATTGAAAAACTTGTCTCGAGAAATATAGGGGATTGAATCGCGCAGAAGAAATGTAAATCGGGTTAATTATAATTGTGTTTAATATTATGATTTTATAAAAATTTATAAAGTCGCCTTTGGAAAGCTAGTCATCGTCTCATCAACGCACAAACTCTCGGTAACGATAATATAAACAACATCGCTCCGTTATACGACGCCACGATTTTTCAAGCCCTTGTCGGCCTTTCTATTCTCTGTTAAATCAGTTTTAATTGCTCGAGAACCCCCCGCTGGGAAATGCTGATAGTTCCTTCATAATTAAAGGAATTCTGCCGGGAGCTGCGCGACGTCGACGCCGGTGTACAGAGAGTATCTGAACCTCCGATTCTCGAGTCTTCCCCATCTCTCGTGCCAGACAGCCTCAAAGGGTCCGGGCTTTTCTCTGTCTCTATATAATTTTCTCATTCTTGACTTGCGAACGGGCACCTCCACTCCTTTATTCGTTTTATAGTAAATCGAGGTCTACTCCCCAGAGTTGCGCGGGCACCCGCTAACGAATGCACCGTTTTCTGTTACCACATTAATTATATGATTACGAAATGCGCACAACTCGAAATTATTTAATTAGCATGGAATTCGTCTCTCGGCAAACACTTGCTAAAGCGATGGCGAATTATTTTTCTCCCTTCGCCTGAGGTTATCAAAACGACGAGCGATATTGTCTTTCAGAAAGTAAGGAATCCTTCTTGCATACTGTCTTGTCCGAGACCAGCTCGCGTAGCGTTTGTCGAAGAAAATTATGTTTTTTATTAACTTGTAAAATTGTAAAATTATATCATTGTAAAATTGCAACATTGAAAGATTGTAAAATTGTAAGATTATGAGATCGTAAGAATGTGAGATTGTAAAATTGTAAAATCGCAAGATTGTAAGATTGTAAAATCGTAAAATTGTTCAGCATAGGAAATACTATGTTAAATTTTGCGAAACTCGAAAAATGTCGTTTTTGTCGAAAAAATTGTAAGGCCTCCTTCTCATTTTTCGACCTTTAAAATGGCAAAAATTTTTTTTTCGCTCTATCGAAATTCTGCCACCGTCATTCGCTTCAGGTGACCCATTTCCACAAAAAATACGTAAATCTAGTACCTTTTTCGAAATGTTAAAAATTGACCATTTTCAGCGTAGGAAATCCTATACTGAATTTTGAATAGTCAAAATAAAAAAATTTTCATCATGCCCAAGTAAACATTCGTTCGTGGAATAAATTTTCTCATCGAGTTCAAACGGCCGTTCGACTGGGACTTCCGAGACGCTCTGTATATGCGCGTTCTTCAATAACGTCGGGGAGAGTCGGGTAATATTGTTTCCGAGAATGTTTAAGCCGCTAGGACCCTGCGAGAAGCCGGAAGGTCTCTTCCGTTCTCCGTTCCGCACTCCGCCCAATAACAAGTTTCGAATTGCATTCCCGCGACTCTTCCGTTTGCATTTTACTTCGAGGCGGAGTTGCAGATAGATAGAGAGGGGGTGAGCCCGAAGGGGGGGGGGGGGGGGGGGGGGGGAAGGAAGGGAACACGCCGGAGCGGCTGCAATGCTATTCGAGTCAACTGACGTCGACAGCGGCTCTCCTCAACTTTTGCCTCGACCACCGCTCATCGGTTTGTTCTACCGTTGTTGCCCCGCTTGTTCACATCCCTCTGGCTTTTCCCCACCCCCCCATTGTTTCTCTAACGAGAGAGCGGTATCTCCCCCACCCCTCCCTATCGCCGTTCTATTTCGCGTCTCTGTCCACGAAAGCTTTGTACCCGTTTATTTGTTCTCCCGGCTACACTTATAACTGTAACTTTGTTCGGGACCGCGTCACCCTCGCAACGTCCCGTTCGCTGATATTCGAGCTCTTAGTTCGCGACTCGGAGTTTGTAGCCTTATGCCGTTTAAATATAGCGGAGTGGGAGACGGGGTGGAGGAGGGTGTGAGTTTCAAGTTTGACCAGTGAGATTTTCCTTCTCGCAAGCGCGGCAAATATCATTTTTCGTCATTCGAAGGATTTCAATTTTAGCGAAGTAAATTTGTTCAAATAAAACACAATATCTTAAAACAAAAGCCAAAAAACAATAAAAATAAGAAATTGTATTTAAATATAATGAATTTTCACCGTAGTGCAACTTGTCGCGATGACAGATTGGTGCATGACCGTGGAGCAAATTCTACCGAAGAGATAAGCAGCGTGCAGATTAAGGTCTCGCGGTTTATTTATCACGAAAACATGACGAATCACCATCCGCGTGTATTTATTAATGCGATAAATTATGTTTGGGTGAGTTTAGGTTTGAGAGGTCGAGGAACTAATGGACAAACTGAGGGGGTGGTGTGCAAGTGGTTGTGCCGAATCGGGCGAGAGAGGCTTAAGAAGTTGGCGCACGCTCGAGATGATTTACCGTCGTTCGTCTCATGCCGGCTAAATCCTTTGGTTTCCTTCGCATATATACCTGTATCGGACGTACGGATAATACCGGTACGCGAACGAAAGCTCATTCGTCCCGTAGAACACGTTGTAACGGCCGAGCGGATCGCGACGCTCTAAATGTAACAGCCAGCGACCATCCGTCTGGCTCAGGACAGTCAAAACTAACGTGGCTGAGATGCGCTGCCGGTGGCGCCATCTCTATCGAGGTTTTCTGGCCCGCGCCTCGCTAGCACATGCCCTGCGCGACTGCAGCTGAACCAAACGGTTTTCGCAATTAAGTCCTGTCCAATGCTTGTTCGGTTGTCCTATGTAGGACAAGCTATCTATGGGTTTGACTCGATGCAGGCTTACTGTGACGAATTTCCATACGGAATCTCAAAACCGATTCATAGAGTCAGGCCGTAATATTGACGAGGAATTAAACATTATTCAGCGGTTTCTGGGTTATGCAATCTCCGAGTGTATTTCAAGAAAATTCACGAATGACATGTAATATATTCAACGTCGCTCGAGAGAGTATAAGCAAAACAGTCGATGCGGTTTTCATGAATCGGGTCAGTGCAGACATCGACGACTAAGATTGTCAGTTTAGTCGGACGATGTTCAATGGCGGATTCATTATCGGCTTTGCACGGCTGGCTTGACCGTTATTTACGCGACAACATCTGCACCGGGAGTTTTAAATGGAAAGTGTCTTGAAAAATCATTGAGGACTTCCAGAGATTTTTACCCGAGTGGGTTTTAGAATAATTAGGATCTAGGTCGGGGAGACTTAGGTCTGGGGAGACTTGGAACAATCGGGACAGTCGGACCTACGACAAAGTCCGTTGAAGCTCGGAAAAGTAATCGACTCGAGGAAAAAAATTTAAATAAAAAAATTGAGCAATTTTTTAATTAGATAGATAGCAATCTCGTCAGTCCAGAATGAATAAGAGCCCCGGTAGCGGAAAAGAGGGGAAGAGAGCTGCCGAGAATTGCCACATTTGATTTACAATTCACCTGTTTTATCAAGATGCAATTATGCACCCTCTCGCAGAGGGGGGATCCGGGAACGCGGTAGGCGGATTATGCATAGGCTCATCGGCTGGACCAAACGGAAGCCCGGTATCGCTCCGCAGCTGCCTTCCTATACATGTATATAACATGGTATATATAGTTGCTATGTATATCTTGCTTTGCCGTTCCGATGTTCTCTCTCAGTCCATCACGTACGCAGCGCACGGTCATTGTATCGATCGCGGATACACAGACAAAAGCAGCAGCAACCAGCCTGCCCGCGAGATCGGGGGTGCTTGTATATACTCTGTTAGCGCGGGCATTTCATTCAAGCTACGCTCTTCGAACGCCTCTTTCGCTTTGCGAAGCGTACACTCGTAACTCGATAAAAATCCTTGTGCGGATTTTTTATAACACGATTCGATGAGAAACGTACAAAAATAGAAAAAAAAAAACGTGCAAAATGATCGTCTGAGCTCACAATAAGGACAAGAAGTACTCGCATATGTCAGACTATGCTTTCTAAAATTCTAAAATTCTAAAATTCTAAAATCCTAAAATTCTACAATTTGAAAATTCT
The DNA here is from genome assembly GCA_933228735.2 of Amblyteles armatorius. Lineage (NCBI taxonomy): Eukaryota > Metazoa > Arthropoda > Insecta > Hymenoptera > Ichneumonidae > Amblyteles > Amblyteles armatorius. Next base: position 8,854,876 of record OW121695.1, on the reverse strand, counting down.
AAAAAAAAGTTGTCGACGTCTACCTTGGTTCAGTACTATAAATAAATATTATACTGTATGTTACATTATCAAATTTATTATTGAGTTCTGCAATTTCTCTAAATACAGCTAAAGCTCCGTCATTCCGTATTATTCTCAGTTCTCGTTGTTATTCTCGTCGGCTCGAACTCCCGCGGGGTTGTTGTCACAGAAGGTTGACGCTATCCTCCGCTCCCCCCGCTGTGCCGTTGATTAGATTTTATATTTTAATTTTTTTTAAATTGTTTCTAATTAAAGCAGGAAATTCTTCTCGCAACGGGGAAACGGGTTGGGCTTCGTGGCAATGGCGTGGCGGCGTCGCGAGTGAGCACGATCCCCTTAATTGCCAGGGTTGTAACGAACACGCACTTCGCGTGGGAAAAGTGAATATCTCGCGGTTGAGCGGCAACAGCCAACACAGTCCAAGTGTTGTAGCGGGGGTGAAAGCTTGAACTTTAGCGGTTCCGTGTCCGCGTGTCGAGCCTTTCGTGCAGCATCGTGCCCGACTCGCACGCGCGATTAAAATAAAACTGTTTCGAGAGGGGAGTGTGGAAGAAGCCGCGCGGCGCCCCGACGCCGACGTCGACACCGGCGTTTTACCGCACCGCCAGTCGACAACGATTTTAACGTCATCCACGTGGGCTCTCTCGAAAGCACGTGTACAACAAACAGGATATCTCGATTTTTTTATCTACTCGCATAAAAAAAATTAAAAAAATTAGAGGCAAAATGGTCAAATTGAAAAAAGTGGTTAAATTTTTGGACGTGAGAAAAGCGAATCTCGGGCTCGAGACGCAGGCAGTGGATGTACTCTAAATGTTTCATCGGAGCCGTAGCGAAGGCGAATATCTTCTTTTGATATATTGTCGTGGGCGTGTTGCGGGAGGCGCGAGAAGAAATCGTTGATATCTTTATACTCGCACGAGCAATAAGCGCGAGAAAGGCTGGGAAGATGTATTCGACATTTCCGTTGGTTCCTTTTTTGTTCCTTTTTATATGTATGTATATAATTTATATATATATATATATGTATGTATAAATTTGCCCACGGGTTGTGTCGAGCGTCGACGGCGGAACGAGAGAACTGGACGCCCGACGGATATTCACGTCGTCGCTTACATCGCTGAAACTAAAATTGAGAAATTTATTCGCTCGAGCTTCGACCAACCATGTCACTTCGCATCGTGAATTAATTTTTGTGAACTCGATTTAATAATAATATGTTTAATAGTAATTGAATCATAATTTAAATCAACAATGATAAAATGATTTAATAACGGTATCGGTTACATGCCGTAGTGCGATTAAAATTAATGATTGGTCGAGACGTTCAAATGGGGAGAAAATTATATTTTCACGTATCAAAAAAATTGCACTGTCTGGTCATCGGAGAAGCAAACTTGATAAACAAAACATTTCTCTTGCAGATCGCATTATTTTTATATTTATAATATTCTCGTGTACCCAAAAACGTTAATCATTGGCAAAAAGGTCTTCCCAAAAAATATATTTTTCGGTCGGACGGATTTGAATTGCAACCCAAAAATTATAAACATATATTTTAAAATCCCTTCCGATCGGAAGATCGCCGAAACGGCCGGAGAGGACAATACGGACGAAGCGGCCGTAAGTTCTGCCTCTTGAGACGCACACTATTTCCACGTCCCCGGCTCGACCCAAGAGCCGCACACGAGAGTTCCCAGATGCGATGAATTATTTCAAAGTGAACAGACGACGCTCCGGCTGATAAGAGAAAGTGTATCTCGAGCAACGAGTCGACTCGACGCGCTCATCTGGAGGATGAGAGGGAGGGCGAGGGAGAGGCGTGGGTGTCTGGTGAAATTTGAAAGATGCCGCTTCGACTTTATCTTGTCTTCTCTCGTCCGTCCGATCTATCAGAGGTTCTCCAGAGCCCCCGATTTTTTTTCCTCTTTATTTTTTGCTGGAAGCCTGCGTACGGCACGAACGTCTGAGCGAAGGACGCAAGCCGGGATTTTTCTTGCGACAAACCCGAGAGGTCAAGCGTGAAATTTGATGAAAATTTGATATTGATGGTGAACAAGAAGAAGCCTTCGAGTGTGGCATTCATAATTCGCGTCACATTTTTTTCAACGGCTGGAGAAATTAATTTTTTTCACCCATCATTTTTTTAGTTTACCGAGAATCAACATTTTTTTTTATTGCTCGTCATTCGGGTAAGCGATATCATAAAATTCCGCACAAATTTCATTTTCCCTGAGCAAACTGTTCCCCAATAAAACCGAAGCCCGGATTTTTCTCGTTCCAAGCCCGAAAACCGTGAGATTAATTTTTCAAATATTGCCTCACCGATCACACCCTCAAGAACCACATTAATTTTCTTAAGTTTCAAGCGAAAACAAGACGACAAAAAATGCGTCTTGTATTCCGTCATTCGTCCAAGCGACATCAGTCAGCTCCGCACGAATTCCATTTCCCCGGGGCAAAATTTTCCGGAATAAAACCGAATCTCGGTTCGACCCGAGCGTCCTCCTCCTCAGCCGCGTTCCCGGGTTTGTATTAGCCTCGAGAAGTCGTGCCCGTTAAAATTAACGGTGCCACTCGCGGAGGCACACACAGCCGAGAGAATAGTGCAAACGCAGCGAGTTTCGGGCACCCCAAGCAGGATCATTCTCGACAGTGAGATACTCGACTCTATCGATCAGCCGAGCTCCTCCTCTCATTTACTTCCACAGGCGATCCGCCGCTCCCCTTATTTTTTTTTTATTCCTCCCCTCAATCTATCGGTCTCGCAAACTCGTTGTCCCGTCGCGACGAGCGAGCGGACACTTATTCTCCGGCGGCTCCTTTGTCCATTTTACCGCCGAGCAGTCGATAATTCTGTTCGGCGGGGTGAGTACATCGATGCCGGACGACGATCGTCGATCGGGCGAGCGGGGAAGACGCGGCAAAGAGCCGACGTCGTCGAACGAGCCACGGAATTTCGAGGACCCGAACGCCGGACCCGTCGAGAGGAACGACGAGGAGGAGAGCGAGGGACGAAGAGCCGAAGGGATTCTCGCGCGAGGCACGATTTTCAAGGGTTCGTTTCGCTCCTTCGCTTCGTTCCGGAGGCGACTCGCTAAAATCTCCGAGACTCTCGTCGCGTTTCGACGAGGCTCTCCGCGAGAGGCGGAGAAACCTGGAGATCATCCCTCGTCTCCCAACTTTCCCGGGGCGTTATTTTTGAGAGCCGGGAGAGTTTAAGGTCCGTCTTCGGGCGTTGACGCCGACGTGTCTCCTCGGATTATTACGAAGATTAAAGCATCGGAAGAATAACGGAAGGGTCACGGGACAGACTCGGCCCCGGCATCGCCCGGCGGACCCGAGAGAAAGGAGCCCGGATGACGGTTCACTCGTCGTCGGGGGAGAGATAATATTTTCGGTGAAAGAACTGTGCAGGAAGCGCGAGCGGAGGTAAAAGGATTTCGAAGCTCCGTCGAGAGTTCGCTGGACGAAGGCGATACCGCGGTGTAAAAAATTTTTTTATCAAATTTACTGTGGTGGACTGAAAGTTTTTATGCAAAAACTTGTATATTAAATTTTATGTACGATTGCGATGAAAAATTAATTTTCGTTATATTAAAAACGCCGGAAATTCGTAATTTTTTATAATTTAGTTTATTTGCAACGAAAAAGTATATTAATTTTGGTCACAATTGTACATTGAATTTAATGTACCAGTTTTTGGATAAAAACTTCCAGTCCAGGACATTAAATGTGCAATTTCTGTTTACAGTGCGAGTCGCGATTTTTGGTCGGGTTGTAAGCTGGAGGAACGTCGGGACGAACCAGGAACGAACTGAAGTTTTCCGAATTTTTTTTTTTTGGTACAGAATCCTTTTTTTTATTGACTCGAATCGGTAAAAGAAAAAGAGTTGTAGAAAGAAATTTAAAAGTGGTGCTTTTGGAAATCGTGAGGGTGTAATTCGAACGAGGCGCCAGGTTCGGTTTTATCGTCTGCGGTCACGACGTTCGGGCGCAACATTATTGTGCACGGTAACAGCGATGGGTCTGCCAGACATATAAACTGCGTGGCGTGCGTACGGAACATATGCCGCCCGGCGATACTTTCTCTTTCCCTCTCGACATAGTTTGTCCAATAACCCACGAATTCTCCCTTTTTTATTCTTTCTTTTTACCCCACTAAAATGCGTGCGGAACAGCCCCAAATTGGGACGTTGGCTTATCTACGCTTCGAAATCCGTCGGTCAATTACATCGGGCACGATCCAACCTCGCCGAGCGTACACTATCACGATTCACTGTGGTATTATGATTTTTCATTATTGTTCTTTTAGCCTTCTGTCTGCTGAAATTGCGGCTCCCGATCGTCCGTCGCGCCAGTTGAATGAGGTTGATCTCACCATCTATTTCAGCCATTGAGCCAAACCGGCAATCACGAGTAATAACGTATCAACGCTACAGTACCCGAGCCCATTAGATTGCCCCGATGGATCTGCGATTTCGTGTGGGAAACACCCCGAAGTGTTATTCTGTCGATGAACACCCATTTTTTTTTTTTTCCAAATATTCGACGAATCGAGGAAAACCACGCTCGGCTTCCACGCGGCAACAATGACTCGCCAAGATTTCGGTACTTCGTACTTGATCGAAAACCGGGAAACTTCTCGCCGACTGGCGCGAAGTTTAACAGTCGCGAAACACCGCTTTACCCGCTTTCTCCGATCTCATTCTCGTCCTCAGACCGGTGACGAATCCCGACCAACCTCATCCTCTCTTCCGTCACGCTTTCCGTGAACACCAATATTTTTCGAATACTCGACGAGTCGAAGAAAACCACGCTCGGGGTCCATCGCGGAAACAATGACTGGCTGAGATTTCGGTACTTCGCGCTTGATCGAATCCAGGAAACTTGCCGCCGACTCGCGCGAAGTTTAACAGTCGCGAAACACCGCGCCGGCTTTATCCGCTTTCTCCGATCTCATTCCCGTCGGCGGACCGGTGACGAAAACCGAGTAACCTCATCCTCTCTTCTCTAATACGGAACTCCAACAAACGAGTCGAGGAAGAGAGAGGGTTTAAGGTGGTTCGGTGACGAACCTGTACAAGTGCATGGAGAGCAGACCGAGCTTTCGCCGACAAAACTTACTTTCCGAGCGGGAAAGTCTCGAGCGTAGCCCAGACCGGGCGCGATGTGGAGTTTAATGAATAGAAGTACATCGCACGGGAGGAGAGAATACCACGGCGTACAATTCGCGTTACACCGGTTAGCTAACTTTCCGACTCCTCCGGCTGTTACGCGGTTCTGGATTGCTGTAAGAAAAAAATCACTCGATCTCGTTACTATCGCGACACTCGGGCGCGAATGCGAAGAGAAATTCTTCAGTCGAGAATCACACTTGTTCCACATACGAAGTTTCGTGAAAATAATTTTGTTATATATGTGGCAAACTCGTTTGTTGAGGTTTGAAAATACAAACCCGCCCTTTTATTTCCCGTGTCATTAACAACTTTAGTTTGCACTTTTGTTTGCAAAATTGGAACCAGATGGTGGGATCGGAAAATTAACAAACAAAAAAATTGTGGACAATAAGTTGTAGAAAGTGCAAACTTTTTTTACTGTCTAACCCCACTTCCACTTTTCATCATTCAAATTTGGACCAGCCATCACATAATCGGGCACGAAAATCCTCCGAATTCTAACTCTGATGTGATGAGAAAGTGAAGAAAAGGAGTCACTCGGCCAGTTCGGAAATGTCGAAGACTCGATTGCGCTCGCGTTTCGTCGCCGAAGAAAGCCAAGCGAAGCGAGAAGGTAAAAGAGAGGTGAGAGCACGATCACGCGGCAGGGAGAAGCATGGAGTGCTGCGGAGGAAAGTTAGCGTCCGAAGAGCGTCCCGAAAGAAGCGAGCGAAACGGGGGTTCGATCCGTCGAGGATGAGGCGAGGAGCGAGCGAGAAGCGAGGAGGGAAAAAAAGGTAACGAAACCCTTTCGTCGAAACAGCGAGCTGCACGGGCGTCAGCGGAGTGTTCTTTTGGCTCGGTTGCCTCAGCAACACAGTACCTTCCGTCTCGCTGACCCGCTGTTTCCGGTGACACGGTCGCGGCTCTTCCACCCTCGCTCGTTCTTACCCTGTCCTTTCTTTGGCCGTTCCCAACAGAATTCTCCAGCCGGCTGCGGGGCTTGCGCGAGCACCGATCTTCTTCTGGCCGGAGCGACCGGCAGGCGAAACACCAAAGTGGATGAACAAAAAGCGGAGGAAGAAGAGGAAGAAGAAGACGTAAAAAAAAACGAACTTTCACCGAGGAGGGAGATCAAATCGCTCGGGACCTTGATTCTCCTCAGTCACGACTCACTCGCCCAAATCGACGCCATTTCCCGAGAAAAATCGTATACATAGAGGACTTTTATGTAGAACAAACCGTTCCCCGTGTACGGATCTCCCGCTCGATCGCATTGTTGTCCCTGCGATCGATGGCGCGCCGTTCGTCGTAACGAGAAGTCTTTTGCAGTTCGACAAGGGACAGGGCCGAGTGAGCGAGTGAATATTCGCACGCTCGGGAGAACCGAACGCCGAGAAATGACGAGGCATTAGAGACGTCCGGGATAAATCGACGCTCGAACTATGATCGGGCCGCAAAGTTATCGAGTGCAAAATTTCCGGGTGAAAAAAAAACAACTTTTACATACTATGTTCAACATTTATAAAATATTCGCTTGATATGTTTGATATTATGTAATGTGTAATTAATTAAACGTTAACATTGGCCCAACTAAAAAAATTTTGTAATAAAAAAAACTGTTATATGTTACATTGAATATTTATAAAATTTTCATTTAATATGGAACATAAAATTTTGTGTGCTCATAATTATTTTTGATCTTCTTTCATCTGACGCCCTTTTTGAAAGTAGATCAGTGTCCTAAAACCGCTGATAATTCTACATTGTGGCTTAGGCAGCGCATACTGAGGATGACAATGCGCTTCCTCTACGTGTCAATGAATGTTATGACAAAAGTAGATTCAAAGCAAACCAACAAAGTTCTTTCGATGACAGTTGCAGAGGGACCAGAGCGGGCGGTCGTTGAGGGAGCGAGGACCACTCACGAGAGTTCTTTCGATTCTTCGAGTCTCTCTTCTTGTCTCCTTACCACTTCACAGATCCTCTTTCCGCTCTCGAAATATTTAAAAAACTCGAACTCATTTGAATTGGAACATCTTTCGGTCCGATCTCACGTAACTTGCTCCATCGAGTCCTTATCACGGCGCGAGAAGGGTATATACATATATATACTGGGACTTCCGGTGGCGCGCGCGCTCGCATGAAGAGTCTCCAAAAGACTTAAAATAATCAAACCCTGGGGAGGAACCCAAGTGGACTTGAATAATCTCGGCCCGGGCAGGAGCCCAAGAGGACTTAGAAATCACCCTGAAAATATCCCCGTGACATCGAATTTAATCCTCGGCAAGTCTCCGTTAATGCACTGCTTTGGGAAAAAAAATAGTTTCTTATTGAGATCTTAATTACGAAATTGAGATCTTAAGTACGAAATCAATTTTCAATTGAGATTTAATTGAGATCTTAAGCACGAAATCAATTTCGAACTTAATATAGATCTTAAGTACGCACTGAAGTTTAGGCCGAACTTTGATCTTAACTTCAAGCTAACGTCTTAAAATTCGACCCTTAGAATAATCAGTCCTCCACCCTCGATCCCCCAGCCTGCCCTCATCGACGCCCCTTCTCTAAGGGGACTTAGAAAATTTCGGGCTGAGGGGCCACCCAAGGCACTTAGACTACTATTTCCGCTTTAGGAAGGGCAGGGGGGGGGGGGGGGGGGGAAATACTCTCTCTATAACGAAGCTGATCTCTTTCCCTTAGGGCGAGGGGGCAAAAAGTGTCACCTTCATAGAAAGTCGCCTCTCGCCCCCTGTAGCGGAGATGACCCCCTCGATTCTTGTACACGGCGACAGCGACGGGGGCGCGACTTTTATATATTACAGTGAGGTATATATATTTATATGTATATATAGATAGACAGATGAACGGAGAAACACCCCGAGTCAAAAGAGGGTAAAGTCGAGCTCGGCGTTTCCTTCTTTCGCCAGTGTCGCGAAGTTCCGCCACGTACTTATCGCCTTCGAAGGGGTCCGGGGTAGTGCGAGCTCACGACCTATCGATTTAGATTCTCGAAAAACTTTTCGCGCTCGACTCCCAGTGCCGGACGTGACCGAACCCTCGCTCACCGGGCGGCGGCGGCGCTGGCGAAGGGACACCCCGCTTCGAGTGTCCCCTTCACCGGTAGCTTCTTTTTCATCTTATTTCTTCTCGGAGTCTCTACCCTATTCGTATCTCATCATCGCTTTTTTTTTCCTTCCTTCCGTTGCTTCCGTCGCTTTCTCGCTCTCTCTCTCTCTCCGTCTCTCCTTCGTCTCGGCAGGCTTTTCCGTTACGGTAAATAACGCCGTGTAGTCCCGAATGTACGGCCGGTTAGTGTCTGGGGTATAGAGGATCCGGAACGCAATCTGTTCCCTCGCCTTAGAGTCCCAAGCCTTTGCGAGATACGACGTGATAGCTGCCAAGCGCTCTCCAGCAGTAAAGGCCGCGGGTGGTCAGCCCACGTGGGACTTAACGCTCCATCGAACGGAACGGTAGAAAAACCGTTCCGACGTCGAATCTACGAGAATGTACCGGCGTAATAGTAGTTTCTTGCGATTCGACGGCAGTTTTCTCAATAACAGTTGTGGGTCGCTTCCTCGGAGAGGTTCCTCTCATGGCAAAAAAAAAATTATTATTTTAAAAGATTGATTATTGTCATTAGCGGTTTGTTTCGTTGACGCGCTCGCGTACGGTCGACGTGCGAGTGTCTCGGATTATCTTGAAGTGTCTTGAAGTGTCTTGGAGCGTATTTGAGCCCATTTGAGTGTGTTTGAGTGCCTTTGAGTGTCTTTGGGTGTCTTTGGGTGTCTTTGGGTGTCTTTGGGTGTCTTTGGGTGTCTTTGGGTGTCGTTGAGTTTCTTAAAGGCTTAATTACCTTCGGGTGTAGATGTGATTCACTGTGACTATATATTTATCTGTGCGTGTCAAAGGAAACACCTCGCATTTTATTGCACCGTGAATAAACAATTGTCAAATGTCCAGTGATTTTTGTACGATTGTAAATGTCAGCATTGTGGCAGACTGTATCGCGACAGTTGGAAAGTGGGAAAAGCGAGGAAAACCAATATAAATGTAATAACTTCGGGTCTCAAAGTATTGGCTATAAAACCCGAGGGAGGTAGAGCATCGCTTTGAAACTTTCTCGGAAAAGTTCGAGTCTCGGGCTTTCGCACCCCGTACAGAGAGATACCACTCCGGCGGCCAGAGCTTGGCTCGCGAAACGGCGGCGGGGTTAGTGCAAAAAGGGTGTAGGAACATCGCCAACAGCGGCGCGCCGCGCCCGGTAACGACGCACCTAATTCAACGGAATTCAAAACGTTTTACAACGGCGTCGGGAAGGGGATCAGCGAGGAGAAAGCGAACCAAGTACCATCAGCTTCGCTCGCGGCGCTTACGTCGCACGGCCATTCACGACCGCTACGGCGCCTTTATATATTGCTAAAATAAAAGTTCACCATGCTGGGGTTAGACGGTCGGGTCGGTCTTGCACGCTCTCACTCTCGATCCCCGTCCTTCGTCTCCATCGACTCGCGCTCACGTACGCGTGACGAATTTTCAAAACTACGAAGTAGCCTATATCGGGAGTTAAGGCGCGGGGATTTGTCGAACGCGTTTATGCAAACGACGAGCTGGGTAGCCCTATCGACCGGCGCGTACCTCACGGATCGAACATACGTCAGAGAGTATTACGACGACGGCGAGGAACATCGGCGGGGAGGAGGGGGAAGACGAAGAAGCGGAACCGTGGGGCAATGACGCTCCTTATATGCGCATTTAAAGCTCACACGTGGATTCGGCGGAGATTCGTCACTCACCTGGTTACCGTTGGCGTCGACGCAACTACCGGCGAACGAGCCGGATAGTTTCGCGGACTTCCTGACATCAAGTATTCTGCAATCAGACAAGAAATTTCGATCTCGTTAGAAAAATGGAGATGAATATTTTGCAGGATGATTTTTTGGGGAAAAAATGGGCGTTTAAAGTTCGGCCGCGCCGCTGCTCGAGCGCTCCGCTGCTTTTCATGCAACGGTCTTTGACTTTCGTGATTCGTTGAATGTCGACTTAAAAATTTAACAGAATATTCTTGACACTAGAAACTACCAGATAATTTTTTTTCGAAATTTGACGGCATCACGAAAGCCCAGGCCAAAGCGGACTGTTATTTCTTGGGGCATAAACGAAAGTGTCCCATGTTAATGGGACATGTCAAACGGCCGAAATCGGTCCGTTTTGTCCCGTTCTAGCGTAACACCGATAAGCCGATATATTTCGAGGGCTTCGATGCCAAATTTAACCTTGTGTCCTTTCCCATCTGTCAACAATGTTCAGCGGAGATGCTCGATGGACCGAAAATAATGACACTTCGATATCCCGAAGTGGAAACTGTCAGTCCCGATGACAACTTTTCACTCGGACCTTGCAGTGCATCGATTTACTGTCAACCTTCATTTTCCCTACCGAGCGCGAGTTCAAAATGGGATAAAAAAAGATCGATCGGCACGCTCGACCTAAATCGTTATTTCTCTTTGCTCTCGACGCGAGATGGTATCTCTTGATCCAATTTAAAAGAGTACACCGGAGTAATAGAAAATAGTGCCGGTTGGTCGAGGCTCGGGTGAGGCAAAACGGACACGTGTCCTCTTGAAAAATCGGTAAAAATAGTCCTTTTGCCCGGGTGGTCCGTCTTAACCCGCTACTCCCTATACACATCGGCGGGCTTCGATGCGGGTCGATCTGGCTCGAATTGGCATCCGGCCATCGGCCCACCACCTGATCCACCGCCTCTTACGTAAAATCAGGACTTATTCTATATCCATAAAGCTACGTCGTTCGCGTGCCCGGGAATTCGAGCTCGGGCCCAGCTGCTCGAGGATCGAACACCCGATCGGATTTACCGATTTCCCGGCGACCCGCGAATATATCACGGTTCGCGCGAATTTTTTCCCAATCTGACTAAAATTGTAATCCGAATCGGGTCAAGTTACGAGGTGCAAAAAAAAAAAAAAGTGCGCGGCTCTGCGTGCAGGGAAAGTGCGTTTATGGCTCGAATGTTCCGTGCCACGGCCACCGGTCCTCTCTACGCGGAGCCTCGCTGCGGAACGACCGTAAAATTCACTCGGCTGATTTAAATGCAATTGAACAGGAGAAATTAGGTATGCGATGGAAATTTAGCAAGCTCGCGTGGGTTCGAGCTCCGAGCTTCAAAGAGTCACTTTACGCAGGAAATTGCAAATGTGTCCGCATTTTTTAAAAGTTTGGTAGCGTACCGGCTCGACCCACACCACCGTATTTTTTTTAAAACTCTATCTTTGTCGAGCCATGCTCTCGCTCCGGTTTTACAAGGTTTTTTGGTAACTAGCCTTTGAAAGTTCGCCACCCCGTTCCCACCCGCAACGCTCGCTAGAGTACACGGCGGGCAACGCCGACGTATTCTCTCTTCGGGGCTGCCTCGCGCGTTCGAAACTTTAATGCACCCATGCACACACAGCACTGCCGCCCATCGCCACCTACCGACCAATCCACCGTTCCCTCTTTTCTCGCTCGCCGAAGCCCGCTTCAATCATGAATAATGCATCGATGAAATTTGCTGGCGTTTAACGTGCGAAGAACGATTTGAACGAAATTGGTTCGGATGCGTACGCTTCTGCCTACGGGAGGCCGTGATTACTTGAGAATCCATTGCTACCGCCACACCCGACGCCCCCGGCCACCCTCTGGATTTAATTGTTACTTCTTCGGTTTTTTTTCTTGTCTTTTTTTTTTGCATATTCTAACTTGGGCCTACGACGCACTTTTTTTGAGCTGCGAGAAAAGCGTTCCGACCATCCTGTAATTAAATATAAATATAATAAACGGTATAATTCAAGTGAACATGGAGGTATAAAGGTTAAATTTGACATGAAAATGAACCAACGATTTAGCAAAAATTGATCTATTCGTTAAAATTCTGACATTTTGACATTGTACAATTTTTCCAGAAAGTTTATATTTTTCGTCCGACACGTGTTTGTGCATCAGACGTGGCTCCAGAAGTGAAATAATTGGGAATTTCCCAATTATTCACAATTATTCACAATTATCAAAATTACCCAAATTTTGAATGTCAACTGGGGTGGTTTTTGATTCCACGATTCAGTTCCAGGGTTAAATGTCCTCCCGCCTAACGCGCATGTCTTACAGAAACCGGTGTGAATTTCGCTCCATGCCGAGGCCACTCCGTCCCTCTCTCTGCGAACGTTCGCAATTTGTTCGGATCCTTTCCGGGAATATACTCGAGTTTCCTCTTTCGTCCTCTGGTCCACTGAATTATGTCCCGGTGTCTCCGGATGTTCTCCAGTCCTGGTGAACCCGACTCTCCTCCCGTCTCTCTCAAACTTTCGCGCTCGTTCCTCGGGAGTTTTCTAGCCCGGGCCGTCCCTTAATCGTACAGCAGCCTCGTAACTACCCGCCTAATTACTCGGACAGGTAACCGGATTCGAAGGTAAAGAGAAAGAGAGAGGGAGCCGAGCTAGCGCAGGTGCTTCCGGACCGGCTCGGTTTTCCGTTCGGAACCTGACCTATGCCGGGCGACGAGGTAATTGAGTTTATTAAACGCGCGAGCTGTCTTGTCCTCCGCGCCTCGCCTCCTCCTCGCACGCTTTTTACGAGGGTCTCTTCTCCGCCTCGCACGATCCCTCATTCTGACCCGAACACCTCCGAGCGAGGCGGATACGCGACGCGGGCGGATTAACTCCGCGCTTCGCATTTCTTCACACTCGCCGCCACGGACCGGTGAAGGATGCGAAAGATGATGAACACGACGCGATAAAGAATTTCTCTCGGGGGAGGAAAGAGTGAGAATGAAATTAATACGGTCGTATGGCCGGTCCCGGGACTGTAACGATTCCCTCGACGTCGCGGCAAATAATTGGTCTCGAACGATTTTTTTTTTTTTACTCTTTCGTTTCCTTTTTTTTCGCCATTACACAGCTTCGTTATTAAAGCTCGAGTCTGCATAAATCGAGGAGACTTTGCTCGAGGCGGTCGAGTTAACGAGATAAATTGGGAATTCGTCGGTCTATAAAGAAAGGCCAAAATTGGTCCGAAGTCACGAGTCATCGAGTACCGATTGCCTTCTCATCGATCCATGAGTAACCGATGCGAATATCGATTTTCCACCGAAGCGGGATTTCCCATCTCAGATCTGGATTGAACGTGACGATCGGAGGTTTATCGTTGAAAATGCATATCGGACTTTACGTATCGGCGAACAAATTCATGATTAATTTGCCAGCTTCTCTTCTCTTCGCTGACTGGCTTGAAGAAGTTGCATGGACTCGAGATAAATTGATAAATTGCCGGTCCATAAAGAAAAACCTAAAATTCGGTCCGAGGTTACGAGTCATCGAGTACCGACTGCCTTCCAACCGATCCATAAATACTCGATGAGAACATCGATTTTCCACCAAAGCGCGCTTGCCCATCTCCGATCCGGATTAAACGTAACCATCGGAGGTTTCTCGTCAAAAATGCACATCAGACGACCAAGTGCATGATTAATTCACCTCCATTTCTTCCGTCGTTGTCCGTCCCCGTCCGAACGTGCTGGCTGACGCTAATTGTCTCTCAGCGTTGAGTCGACTCGAAATAAATGGAATAATGGTCAGCTTATAAAAAAAAAAAAAAATCCAAAATTCGGTCCGAAGTCACGAGTCATCGAGTACCGACTGCCTTCCCACCGATCCACGAATACCCGACGAGAACATCGATTTTCCACCAAAGCTCGCGATCTCCCATCTCCGATCCGGATTAACCGTAGCGATCGGAGGTTTCTCGTCGAAAATGCATATCGGACTTTACCCATCGACGAACAAGTTCATGATTAATTCGCCGCCTTTTCTTCCGTCGTTGTCCTTTGCCCGTCCGAACGGGCTGGCGTGACACGCTGACTGTCGGATACGCGACAGTAACAGCTGCCAGCCCGGGATTTATGCATCAGTCGTCAGCTACGATTCTACGTCGACCCCTTAAAATTCTATCAATATTCCACGAACCCTTTATACGTCTCTCCGCCCGCCGTCCGCGGCCGCCCGTCGATCGGATAACGTTACTCTTATCTGTTTATTAGTTAATGAGCACCGGCAGAATATATATGAACGTTTCCCATATCACCCTTCCTCCCCACATCTTCCACCGTTCTCCACTTTCCGAACTTCGCGCTGCAGTTTCCCGCTTTACCGACAGATTATTATTATTCAAGATCAGCTCGCTCGTTCGCTCGCTCGCCGGCGAGCTGCCACTCTTCGAACCACTCTTCCTCCACAGGACTGTCTACCCTGTCGACCCTGTACTGTGACACGAGATTTTAGTCGATTACGAATTAACCCACTTCTCGGCATGGCCGTCGCTCGTTCGAAATCTATATATATATGTAAATATATATATATATATGTGTGTAGATCCCACACACTCCGACAGATTTCCCGGATTACTTGAATTACTTCGGCTAATTTATGACGAGGCCGTTTGGACGGACATATTCGAAAGTTTCGACGTTCAATGCAATGCAGAGTTACGAAGAAGCAACGTCCCTCCCGTGCGGTGCGGTCATACACGATTCATCTTCGAGTTCGGACGTCGACCTGGATAAAAGTTTTTCGATGCATACAAAGTTCGTTCTTGGGGAAAAATCGAAAAATTAACTGACGTTATTTCAAGCGGAGGAAACTTTCAGAGGGATGTGAAATAATGAATGCCCGCTCCGTGCCCGGTGAGGTAAAGTGTGCCATTTTTTCGATCCGCATTCAGATTACGGATGGCTCGGTAATGTCATCGGTTTCGTCTGAAGTGACGTTTGCATTTTTTCGGTAAGCCTCGATGATCACGCCGATAGAGAGGAAGCTGATTAGACCTTCGCAGGAAGAGGACCTTTTATCGTCTTCCACGTATCGTTTCTACCTATTTTTACAATCACTGATCGCGTCATTGAAGAGAACAATAAGCAATCATTCCATAGGAATGGATTCAATCATTTTTTTTTTGTATTAACCTATTCATGGTGTCATTAAAGTTAATTGTATTTGGGATCTAGATATAGATTCTAGGCAGAAAAAGCGTTAAAGTTCGATCGTAAGCTCAGACTTGAGTTCGAACCACAACCGAATTTGAGTTCAGCCTTAAGTTCGAGCTTAAAATCAAAATTGAGCACGTAATCAAATTCGAACTGAGCTTAGATCTTAAGTTCGCACTTGAGAGAGATCTTAAGCACGCAATCAACTTCGGGCCAAACTTAAGTTCGATTTCCAGAGTGATCGTAAGTTGAATCTAACGTCTCAAAATTCGACCCTCAGCCCGGTCTTTCTCACGAGTGTTTTTCATCATCATGAATTTCGTTTCGGTACGATTTCAATGTGTTGTCCGGAGAGGTTTCTCCCCTGGACGTCGTTGGAATTTGGTCGACGGGCAGACACGGAAGACCCGCGCGTCGGCGTCACCTCGAGCGCCGCAGCGGGGAGTCCCGGCTAATTAATTTTTCTTGAGGGCAAAAATTGCGAGGACTCGTAGTCAAAGGGAACAGCCGGGAAAGTGGAGCCGCGGATGCGGGGGAGGAGAAAGAGGCCGCGGTAGCGAAAAATAATTCTTTGTCCCTCGGCTCCGGACGTTCCGTCGGAGCGTAATACGAAAGCAATCGACTGATTAATTTTATTCTCCGTCTCCCCTCGCGCCGGGGAGCCGAGGGATCGATGATCGAAGCCCCGGCTCTCGGAACGCGGCAATAATGCAGCGAGGAATGATGGGAATATCTTCGTGCTCCTCTTTTTTCCGGCAAGATAGACATGAAGAAAGCCGACGACAGAGTGCTGGGGTTTGTTTTGCCCGGTAGTCATGACGATGATACAGGTGTACGGATAGCAACGATTGTAAGGGGTTGTGCTCCCCGATATCGCTAACGGGGGTGCCTCTCTGCCGGCCTCCGAGCCGACAGCGAGGCATCCACGTTTTCCATGCAGCCTACGAGGTACTCGAACATTTTTATCCCTCGAGCCCAATTTTCATTCGATCGATACGAAAATTCAGACACAAGATGCAGCATTCGTAAAAAAAAATTCGCACGTTTAGTAAACGTTTCTCGCAAAGGATATCGCTATAGAGGTTCTTCTTTGCTGGGTTCTGAGCCGACAGCGAGGCATCCATGTTTTTCGTGCAGCCTACGAGGTAAAAAAAAATTCAGACCCAACGTGCAACATTCATGAATCATAGTTAGGTTCGGATACGCGCTATAAAAAAAATTCGCACGATTCGTAAACGTTTCTCGCAAAGGATATCGCTAAACGGGTGCTTCTCTGCCGGCCTCCGAGCCGATAGCGACGCATCCACGTTTTCTGTGCGACCTACGAGGTACTCGAAAATTTTTATCCCTCGAGCCCAATTTTTATTCGATCGATACGAAAATCGATTGCGTCGATTGCACGGCCTCGAATCAGGAAAGGCAACGAGATCATCGCCGAAGCTCGCGTGCCGAGAATTTTTTTTTGATTTTTTTGCCCTCGGTTGGCTCGTCTATGCAGTGAGCTGTGCGACTCTCTTGCGCCGAAGATCTTGAAGCTCCTCATTCTTCGCTCTTTACGCCCCTGCCAAACGTCGCTCTCGACCTCGGCTCAGGATACTCGGTAAAGTGACAAACGATATCGTCGAGCAATACGCTATCCACCGAGGGACCGAGCAGCCCCGGGGCGTTGATTTACGCCCCACCCACTGCAGCGGAGAGCTTCAGACAGCGAGATAATGCCAGAAGACGGGAGACGAAGCGGGACGTCGCTTCCATGCCGAGGCCTCTGTTTTCGCATCAGCCAAACGTGACTTCCCACGAAACTTTCGGCATCATCCACGATAATTAATCCAGGAAGACCCACCTTTATTTACACACGACCAGCGCTATTTATTTTTCGTCTAATAGCGCTTCCAGTAATAACACAGCCAGCTCGTCCGTCTACTCGTTACAACGGGACATTCTCGACGTCCCGTCGCGGGGAGGGTCGTCTATGTCGTTTCAAAATCGACGCCCCCTCGGGCCATATACTTCCGTTTCAAGCTCCTGTCCTGTTGTTCCACGTCTATCGATCATCCTCATTTTAAGTCCATTCCGTTTTTTTTTTTTTTTTTTATATGGTGGACATTGCACGAAAAAAAATGTCAATGACCCCAGGAAAATTCGCTTGCGGGCTGCCGAATGAAAAACCTGTTGTTTCAATTCTTACAATTTCATACGGGATTGAAACGAGAACATGTCGACTTGGCGGTTTTGCCATCATTATTTCAATTTCATACGGAATTGTAAGAAATGAAATTAAAAAAAATTTCTTTGGCAACCCGCAAGCGAATTTTTGTAAATTTGTAGAAATACGTATTCCTCATTGAAAATCCCTTAAGATGACCCATTCTGTGAAAATACTTCCAGTAATAACGTAGACTGGTCGTCCGTGTACGCGTTGCAATGGACATACACACAGAAAAATAATTTATCTGACCCGCGACCCGCAAACAAATATTTGTTTGATAAAAATAAATATTTATTCGAATTAAATAACCTTTATTTGCCCGGCAAATAAATGATTTTTCCGGGTGCACGCGACGTCCCGCGGGTAGGTTCGTCTCTCCCGTCTGAAAACCGACGCCCCTCGGGCCATAGACTTCCGTTTCAAGCTCCTATCCTCTTGTTCCACGTCTATCGATCATCATTCTCATTTCACCTCCCAAACGTTCCTTTTTTTCCCTCTTCCGTCCGATACATCTTCGACATGTCGCATGTTATATCGACGAGTAAATTGCGGAATCGAAGTTGAAGGAACTATAAATGTCCGGATGAACGATAAATTGCGAGACTCGTGTGTCTCCATGGCTGGCTCGAACGGCGGCGAACGAGAGTTCTAGCCGGGGTAGTTTCATGCCCAGCCCTTAACCGCTGTGAATATACGGGTCGAAAGGGAGCGACGCGCCTGCCTCGGCGCGGGACTCGCGCCCTTTCCGTTCTCGGCTCGCGATACATCGTCAGGTATCGGCGGATATCGCGTTTACATAAGTAATGAGGTTGTGGCCTGTTCCGTCGAGAACTCTCTCTCAGCCCCTCGGCTCCTCTCTTTCTCGTTCTCCGCTGTTTATGTACCCGGCGGATCCGGTCGTTGATATACCGGTGGAAATGACGACGCGCTAGGCTACCTCGAGGAGCGGCCGTGCAGCGAAAGGAAATGGACGCCGTTTCTTAAGGCTTCCCGGAACACAAGCCGCACAGGGACACACGATAGAGCGCCCGACCCTCCTTCCGCCACCCCACCCGGTGGGGTTGATAGTGTTTGCGTACCAACGGGTAGCAGGCTAGTGACCCGGGCTCTACGCCTCGCCGGCGCTGGACACTCGGTCTAGACAAGCGCGGGCCATTACTACTGCACCGAGTGAACAATCGAGCGCGCAAACACTCCCTCCGGCTCTTTCGCAACCGAAGACAAACACTCGGCTGCGTTAGGCCCTTCGTGTTATTTTGGTCTTGGAGTTCTTGGGCGATTCTTTGGTCGGGAAGGTGTTGGCTTTTTTTTTTGCTTGATTTTAGATTTAGTCTTCCTTTGGGAGACTGGCGATTTTAGGGGGAAAAAGGAAGCGTGGCTCGACGGCTGCTTCGGTACTTTGGAAGATCACGGTTAGTCTTGGCGGTTGTTGTGTTAATTGTGGTGGAGAATCGTGAAGTGGCGATTACCCGGGATTGATGCGTACAAATATATATTCCTCGACGAAACCCTTTGAGACTACGCACTCTGTGATAATCATTTTTTTTTCACGCTTCAGCAGCCCCGCAAAGACATTTGTATAATTCTACGAATTTACATTCCTCAACGAAACGCTTCAAAATTACTGACTCTGTGATATTAATTTTTTTAAAACTATTTGTAGAAATGTATATTGCTCATCGAAGACCCCTCAAGATTATTCACCCTGTGACAATGATTTTTCCGACACTTTTTTTTAGTAGACCCGCGAACGGATCTGTATGTTTGTACAAATCCTCTTCACGGTGATCGAGTGAAATTGCAGAAAAAAAATAAGTCGTGGCGGATGGAAGCACACAATCTCAGGGCAAAAGGAGACATTGAGTGAGTCACCCGTGTCGAAACAGTCCGTCCAACTTAACCCACCACTTTCCCGATCTTCCCTTCCTCTCTCCGGGTGCGAAGTGGAAATGATCTGCAGGGTCTGCCGAAGTTCTCTCGGGGAGGACGAAGCTCACCGTGGAAGGCGGTGATAGTTGCTCACTTCTCTTTGCCCCCGAGGCGGGCAAGGTGCGAGGCGTGCGAAGGGTGGGAGGGGGGGAGCGAGTTTGAGAAAACGAAGAGCTCCAAGGGAGAGAATACTCGAGAGCCGAGAAACTCGCAAAGGGCGCGAGACGGAGAATGTTAACTAATAGCTGGCAAACAAACGGACAATTTGCCGAGTAAATTAGGCCCCGTAGTAGGCGTACCGCTCGGACTACTCCCTTTATCTCCGCGCACCGAGTACGCAACAGTGTTCGCCCTCGCGAGCACCGCGGGAGACACAATCAGGGTGAGCATTCAGTCGGCCTGTCCTTTATTTTATCAGGATCCTCTCGTTCGATCCACCAGGTCGCCTCCACCGACAACTCACCGTTATCTTGCCGAGAGATGAAAAAAAATGGTCCTGGGAATTGCAACGTCCAATCATCGACGTTGGCCCGTCGAGAGAACCGAAAGAAAACCAAGCCGGTAGGCTCGAATATTCGTCAATGAGGAATTCCTAACGAAAGAAAATCTCGCCGTGGTTCGATCGGCCGAGTGAGAAGCGAGTCGGGAGCGAACGAGGCGAAGAATGACTCGGCGAAATGAGTTTTCTTCGGGTGCGTAGGAAAAAAGCTCGAGAGCGGAGAGCGGAGAATGTTGAATGTGGCGTAGAGCCGACGGAATTGAGCAAAATCCCAGACCCTAATCGAGAAACACCTTGGTCGGGTCGGGAGAGGAGCGGCCGGACCGAGGGTTGGCTCAGGTAAAACAGAAGGAATGGTCGGGAACGTCGGTGGGTGGGGAACAAAAAAAATCTTGGCAAAGCGAGGACGGTGGAAGGAGACGCCGGTTCCGAGCGGGTCGGGGCGGTGTGTAGCGAAAGGCTGAAGTGGAGTTGCTGCAGCAGGGTCGAGGGGTTTCTTGGTTGTTGGATGTTTGGCCGGCCGCCAAGGCCGGTCTCTATGGAGCGCCGTCGATGGTTAGCGTTTTTTCACTGGATCCCCGAATCCCGGAGAGGAAAACGCATCGCGGTTCGAACTACCGTCTGAAGACCGCTATCCATTCAGTTCCGACTTCGTGCAGACACATGCGCGGAGCTCCGATCATTAATGGCGGTTGTAAATTGGACGGATCTGATCAAGACTCTAACGTAATTTGGGACCAAGACTGTAAAAAACGTTCGTAGGAAATTTAATATACTTGTACCGGAAGTTTCTGAGCATAAACCGGTATGGTAAATTTCGTGTACAATTGGAAGGAAAATTAACCTTTAGAAATACTTTACTTTAATTTCACGACAAAAGTCATGAATGGGAGAGAATTCATTTTTCAGACCAATAGCATCCTACTGTTGAGAAGAGACCTTTTACGTTCGGAGAAAGATTGGTTAAAATGGTGGTCCGTTTTGCCCCTGCGTTCCATTTGGCCACAGCTTGCCTTACCACATGGACCGGATAACAACAGTTATGCGTTGACCGCCTTTTTCAGACGATGGTCTGAAATAGGCGTTTTTGCCATAGTCCACCCTGCTCTGCCGTCCACTCCGCCAGATTACCCCAAGAAAGACTTTGCCTATACGGAAGATCTGCCGCCTATCTGTGTATCTCTTCGTCCTGACAATCTCGCGTCGAGAATAATTAAAAAGAAGATCTTCACAGTCGTCATCGTACGATCAAACGGTACGTACATCAAACAGTTCGAATCGACTGATGCGCGTTATGGGTGAATACGACTCTGGACGTTATCCACATGTGACCACTGGAGGGTAAGAGTTTCGTGGCAGCGTGCTCGGTCGAGTTGATTAATGACGTACGCCGCGAGTCGGTCCGGGTCGCGTCTGTGCGGACGGTTGATTTCTAATAGCCGTTCGCGTATCACGACCGGGCGAACCAAAGTCCGGCGAGAATTGAGGCAAAGGGCGGGTAATAGCAATTAAACCGTCGAACGGGTTCCGGTAGGAATCGCCTAAAGCGCGGGTCTCTTATGCAGGATCGGTGTAGAGTTAGTGGGAAGCTTTGCCAGAGACTGAAAGGGGACGCCGGGGGGGAGACGGACGGACCGATTCCTGGATGGAGTCGGGACGACAACGACGCAGACGGATATCAGAGTCGGTCGAAATCGAACGTAATCCCAGACGCGTGACCGGGCATCCCGATCGTCGCTAACCTCTTATGGATGCTCAGGATCCGTTATTATCGTTAACACCCTTCGTAGGGTAAACTATCGAGAGATCGGAGTGCGGAATGGCAAGCCATCGGTCCGCCATCCACACCAGGACTGTGTCCATTCAACGGGGCTGTAGACGCGGTTCGGGAGACGCTTTGTCCAGCCGGTCCGTGCGATCGGCGGCGGGCTATCGGACGGGCTTCTAAGCGTTGACAGGATAACCGAGTACATCGCTGTGGCGACAAGCGACGTTTCCGATATGCTCGCTGTCGGATTAACCGGGCGAGCACCATTGTCTTTATGACGACGGGCATCCCCGTCCGGGCGGATGGGAAACGTTCGTGCGGTGAACGGGATCGCTGATGCCTCGGGGCTTCGCAGATTCGATAGTCGTCAACGACAAGCGAGAGTGATTCGGGCGAAACTCGCGTTAACGCCGAAGCAGTCAAACGTCCGGAATGCCGCAGACTGTCGCGATCGATCTTGCATAAATCGGTGAATCATCGATGTTACATATGTCGCGCGGTTGTAGTTTCTGTTTAACGCCGGATTGAGAAACAGCGACATCGATTGCGCCTCGGTCTGCCGATCATTTCATCAACACTGCGTCACCGCGTGTTGTTCTTCGCGTTCGCCAGCCGATCGTGCTGTCGCTGACAGCGTGATCTTGCCCGATGGAGGAAGTGCCATTCTCGACGCGCTCTGAACGCGAATGCCATTTCTGCTAAAGGGTGAAATGCGAGTTGCTTGCTGTCTATTTTCGATCCACTGTTAAAGGCCGCGTTTAATAATACATGGTCATATGACGTGGAACCGACCTGAATCAATTACGAACGCGTTGGCAGCTTTACACTATTAAAACACTAGCGAAGAGTCTAGTCACCCACATCGCTCAGTAAAGCAATATAGGAAAAGGTATTCTTCACTATGATGCGAAGAACTATGGAAATGTTATCCAACGAAAAGGAGAAAGTGAAGTACTGACGCATCATGAACGATCAGACGAACAATATTGTTCAAAGAGAGCCGATAGGCGATAAAGTCTTCTGGCACATAACTGTGGCTTTCTACCTAACCATCGAACCGACCTTCCTCCAACATTTTCATACATTATCTTCCGACCATGTTTCTCGAAGCGCTTTGAACAACAATACCATTTCTACTCGAGGGTGAAATCGGAGTTGCTTGCTATCCATTTTCGATCCACTGTTAAAGGCCGCTTTTAAAAAATACGTTGTCACATGACCCGGAATCGCCCCATATCAATTACGACCGGTTGGTTTTGCACTCTTTAAACACCAACAACGACTCTACTCAGCCACACCATCCAGCTGAGCCACTCTTCCGTGGAAAGTAAGGAAAGAAAAGCTATCCTTCGCAATGATGCGGTTGGCTATAGAAACGTTTTCCAAAGAAAAGCAGAAAGTGAAATACCTACGCAACATGAACGATCGGACAAACAATATTGTTCCAAGAGAGCCGACGGGCGAGAAACGCTTCTGGCACATAATTGTGGCTTTCCACCTGACCGTGGAACGTCTCGGGAGCGAGTCGGGCGGAGCCTTACCCTCGGTCTCGCGAGCCGGCTCGGCTTCTCCCTCTCTGGAAGCCGGCACCATCGGCGTATGATCGATCGTCGCACATAAATTATAGTGCCGAGGAATTGACGTAACATTCGCCCGCGAACCATGGCTATGTGGCTAGGCAAGGTGGCTCTAGGCAGCTCCGCCGATATGTATATAACGCTCTGAGCATGGAAACGGATATATCCAACGCGGTAGGCAAACGTTGATGCAGCCGGGCAACGGGGTTTCACCAGGCCGCGGCGAATATTCATCCCTCTTTCTTGTCCTCCCAACGGCTGACTCGCTCGGTCTTGAATTCTCCGTCTCTCGTCAATTCGCTCGCTTCTCTCGCTCCATCGTTCCGCGTATCCGTGGAACACACGAAATCTGACAAGCGCAATCTCCGTCCGTCACTTGTGGAAATCCCAAGCCTGGATCGCTCGTTCCTAACAGAGACAGAGGGGTGAGTGGCAGCGAGAAACCCCCCCAGTACGCTGAACTAGCATCTCCGAGGATGCAAGATTCAGGTGAAACGGGTAATGTTGCTTGATACCTCTCCTCCCCCCCCTCCCAACATTTCCATACATTATTCCGCGCTTCATCCGCTACCCACTTTGGAATTAGGAAAAGAAAAATTTTCCGCAGTCATTCGAATCGCGATGTAACCGGCGTTATTCCGCCTCGCACATCGGAACGTCATGACGCCAGACTGGGCAAAGCGGTTATCTTGTGACTTGTGAAACTCTGCTCTTCGCGATTGACTTGTACAATTGTTCCGTCTCTTAAGGAATTTGGATTTCCGGTAAACGACTATTTAGGTACCAAAATGGATTCCAATAAATTGTGCACCTTGCGCCGTTCGAAGGACCACCAATGCCTGATCGATCTTGACCTGCCGTATTGTCGCCTTCGATTCGCAATAGACGGAACCTCGTGCAAAATTTCATCCGCGGCTCGCGCACAAGCGAGTCGTAGCGCAGCGATCCAGGATCGCTACCAAAACCCCGGTAGCAATATCCTCCCTCTAAAGCCTCTCCGCCGAGCGTTATTATAACTTTTATAAGACGAAGACTCGGATGCCTTCCCTCCGGAAGACACACAATGTGCGGTGCAGCCGCACACCGCCGTCCCCGGTCTTTCTCCCGGCTTCCATCCCGGCCCCCTCAGCTCGACGGCGAGACCGCAGCAGTAGTTACGGATTTACGAAAACGGAAGTTAAAGTTCGCCGAGCCGGAGAGTGGATCGTCGCTTCTAATAAGGGTCCCAGAAGGAGGAAGACAGAGAAACGGAGCGGGATACACAGAGACGAATGTGCTGCCGGTTAGTTCGTTCGAATATACAAGTCCTTTTAAAACTGCACGAGCCAGTGAGCTCGGGGGTTTTGTCCGAAAGCCGCCGAGGGGGGAACGGCGACGCTCCTCGCCGCCCGAGCTCGGTTACGGCAGACTCCTATCGGATCCTCCCCTCGCGGAAACCCTTATTTTCCATCGCCGTTCGCTCGATCCGTCTCTCGCCTTTCCTCCGCCTCTCGACCTCCCTCTCGCTCGCTCCCCTCCTATCTCGTTACCGGCAACGTTCTCCACGTTGCAGTCGGAGCTACCTATAGGCTCCTCGCGTTCCGCTGTCCCAGTACCCGCTATTAGGAACAAACCGGAAATAGAAGTGGCCGAAGTTTAACTAGCTCCGCCGCGGCCGCTGCCGGCGCCGCGCTCGGCGGCAATGGTTCCCGTTCTCTTCATCAACTCAAACTGCGGGGAATTAGCTCCTGGCCCTCGTCCAGATTACTTCTGTAGTCCCACCTATTTCGCGGTAGACCTCGGCACATTCGCATCTATCTCGTTTAAACTACCGTACAGCGACAATCGCGTGTAACTTCGCTTTCATGCACACGGAGGGGTGGGAGGGGTGAAACTGAAACCCGGGGCAAAACGGACCGGCCACTTCGATTTGTGATGAGGCTTTGCTTCTTTTGTGGGCCCGCGAGGAATCGGGGAACATTGTCCGTTTTACCCCCGATTTCCGGTTCGCTATTCCCTACATAAGGTTACCTGAATTGAGGGTCCTTTTTTGTAAAACAAAAATATCAGACATTAAAATCACAAATCTTTCGTCCGAAATTTGCAAAAATGTTAATCGCAAATAAAAATGTTACTGTCAAATTGCGCATGTGTTTGAAAGTTCGGAAACAGTTTATGTAAAAAGAGTTTCTCACACCGTCCATTCGTCACCGTTGATCGAGCTCGTGGTGAAAAATCTGTGACGGTTCCTCGATATTATTGCAATCGAGAAAACACATTTCAACGGCACCCTCAATTTTTTTTTTGACCTCCTAAAGGTAGGGGTGTGGCCTGCCCGACGCGAAATTCTGTCGCGAATCCATTTAATTTACTCTCACGTCTATTATTACGACGAACAGGGCGAGAGTCGGAGACGGAAAGAGGTTCCCGATGAATAACAAAAGTTGGATGAAGAGATAGAGATAACGGTGAATACGAGGGTACAGTGACCCTGGATTCCATCCGTACCTTCGTTCCACCCTCGCTCGTGACCGTGCGAAATTCGCGCGAGAAGCACGGCCCGAGCGGCGCGCCGGCGAATTGGCGCGGTCCGCCGCGCTTCGTACCTACATACCGAAAACCCGGTGTATCCTCTCTTCCCTCCTCACTCTCTCCCTCTCTCCCTCCCTCTCTCCCTCCCTCTCTCCACAAACTCCAACCGGCAGAGTAACGAATTGTGCATTTGCGTCACGTAACCTGTTTTACGTAACGCCGAGCGCTTTTGTTCGGCTCACGAATCTTATTAGTGCGAACCATTTTATATGAAATCGAGTTAAACGCAGTTCTACGGGGGTTTTAAACCTTTCTCATTGTTCCCCGACCGAGTGCCGTTGCCATATGTATTATATAATATTCTACTGTATAGACTGGTACACCGGGGCACAAATGAAACGCGGACCACGTTCCGCGGGGTATTCACTTCGTTGCATTCAGGGAAATTCGTGCGTTCAGAAATCGTTTTCCCTGTCCGTGTTACGTCGACGCCGTCAGGGCTCTCTTTAATAATGGCGTTGAGGCTCTTTAATAACCATGGGACTCTTCTTAGCGTCCATGGGGACGATAAATATCAAAGATTCCTTCTTTCTACCCTCGGGGAATTAAAAAAAAATTCCGTTAGCCTTTCGCCGTGGAAAGCTTCGCGATTAATCCGTAAGCGAGTGGGGTGCAAAAATTTCGTTGCAATTTTGGTTTTCTCTGTCGATTCCTCTGACGAAAAATTAGGAAAATTAGAAAAAAAAAAAAGAATATTCGGAAACATCAGAAACATTAGAAAAATCAAATACATCACAAAAGTCAGATACATCAGAAAAATTGGAAACATCAGAAAAATCGGAATCATCAGAAAAATCAGAAACATCAGAAAAATCAATGACTAGCAGTGTATGCACAGCGATCGGCTATGTCGCCAGGCAGATAGTATCGCTCCGAATTACCCTACGACGTTTCTCGAACATCGCTCGGCCATCGGAATTTTACAGTTTTCCTTATTTCCTCTCTCAGCGCCCCCCGGCTAGCGGACGATTAACGAAAGGTTACGATAAACCTACGGCGGCGTGAGTAGCAGTGAAAAATAAAGTAAACCCACTACACGTGCGTTGTATAGCGGCGAAAGAGCGTGAAAGCGATTCTCAGAGTTCCCGGGTGTTATGGGTGGCCCTTTCGACGCTCGGTGCTATTTCCGTGTCCGGGTGTGTGCGATGCTGCGCCGGACTTTCACACGCGCACACATTGGTGTTATCTCGTGAAAAGCGTTACGAGCAGCCGCTTGCCTACCACCCGCACATTCAACCCTGCGCCAAGCCGCGGCAAACGGGAACGGGACGCGCGATAGTTTACCCTCGGCGAATGGGAGAAGGGCGGTTTTCATATCGCAACCAGCACCGGCTGACACCGGATACCAACATTCAGCCGTAGGTCCGCACACTCCGCAAATCCCTCCCAGCGCCCTCCGCAACGCCGAGCGGCACTCGACTTTGTGAAATCGCTACCCATTTTCTCCCACACAGACTCGCGACTCGTCGATGTCGATGCAGCATCGGATTCTCCTCCGTTACGTATCATACTGGGCATTTGCCAGGAATGTTCAGTGCCTGTCTAGTTTTCTTGAATAGGCGCTTGTCTAGTGCATGCCCAGTTATCCTAACCTGAGGCAATCTTGTGCTCGACCAGTTTTCATAATTAGACGTTGTTTAGTGCCGATCCAGTTATCATAATTGGATGTTGCCTAGTGCCGGTTCTGTTATCATAATTGGACGTTGTTTAGTGCTAGTCCTGTTATCATAATGAGACGTTGATTAGTGCGAGTCCAGTTTTCGTAACTGGGCGCTGTCAATGCTAGGCCAGTTTTTATAATTAAACGTCGTCTAGTGCCAGTCGACTTTTCATAATTAGACGTTGTTTGGTGCTAGTCCAGTTTTTATAATTAAACGTTGTTCAGTATCAGACCAATTTCCATAATTCCCATAATGTTGAAGAACAATAAAAAAAAAAAATTGGTCTTTGCCGACTGAAAAAGCTTACAGGGAAATCCGCAAATGAAGATATTTCCTCGACGGCAAAAGAAAAATTACAGTCATGAGTACGTGTATCGTGACCGTTGCAACGCGCGTTGCGTCTTGCCATTGAAAATTCATGAGTCTCGCGCGGTCGAAGTTCCGACGTTGCGCTGTCGCGTCGAGTGATATCTCAAATAAGGTAATTGTAGCCTGTTCAACGCACGTGTCGCCTCCCACGGGGTCACTCGAGCGGTTCCCTGACCGAGTCAGAAAAAAAAAGAACTGTGAATAAGAGGCGATCGGAGGTATAGCCAGCAGAAAGGGTAAGTGCCGCTCAGATACGTGACGAGATAAACTAGACGTCTCGACAGCGAACAATCCTATAGCCCCCGGAACAACCGCGAAAGGCGTGCAGGTAGTGTAAGCGAGCCGGCACAATGTCTATCAAACTGTCACATACATTTAAATAAATTAAAAAATTAATAGTAAAAAATTAAAATTGAAAAATCAAAAATAAAAAGTGAAAATTAACAAATACACACTTTGCGGCCCGCTTAATTCAATTTTTTCATCTCCACCCCCGTGGTTTGAACTGCCGGCACAATGTCTACCATACTGTCACTTATATAAAAAAATTAAAAATTTAATAGTAACAAATCAATAGTAAAAAATTAAAATTGAAAATAAAAAATTAAAACGTTCGTTTTTTTAAGACTAAAAACTAGACAGTTTGCTGCCCGCTTAAGTCAATTTGTTTATCTCCATCCCCGCGGCTTATCCGGGTGCGATATGTTGAAGCAATTACCGGTAAGTGCATCCTCCGCGGCTTGCGTAGCGAGCGAGGCGGAGACCGTGGAGAGACGACTCTCACGCTCAGCTCGGCTGCCCGTCGCTCCTTCGTTGCAGCCAAATTCCATTAGTCCTCATCGTCGCGATACAAAATAATCCCGGAGAGAGAGAAGAAAAAAACGCCCCGCTATACTCGAAGCTTTACCGGCGAAACCGATAAAAAAGTTGCAAAGCTGCGTCACGGCCGTCATTGCAGAAACACACGTACTTCGGTGAATTGACGTGGACCGCAAGCTCGGTCGACGAGCGTGCTCTGTCCTCCCCAACTGTTCGTCGCGTATTTCAGAGCTCGGCGAAATAATGCAATAACAGCATGTACGCCGCGCAAAGTTGAAATTGTAACGGTCGATGGGTGTTTGTACGTATACTGTCGGAACGAGAAAAACACGCCAAACTGCGGACCGATTTTGATCGGGGTCTCGTTCGGCGCACAACAGCCCCTGCCCGTGCAACTGTCGCGCCTCGGTTTATCGCTGGTGCGGGGGTGTACGGTACGGTTTTAATGTAACAAACGCGCGAAGTTTCATCGCTCGACAAACGAAATTAAATCAGCGTGTTTCGCCGTGTTCGCAGCGGGAGTTTCCAGCAACGAGTGTGATCAGTTCGAAGGGTCGTCGGGAATGCGCCGGTTAAATTTCATACGATTATCGTGGAAAGGCCGCGAGAGCAAGTCCGACCGGAGCGGGGGCCAAACGTGCCGAGGATCGTTGATAGACGTCGAGTGTCGCCGGTTGATGGGCTGTTTAGTATCCGAATACCGGAGATTTTCACTCGCCGAAAGGATTATTATTTTATATAGACTGGAAACCAGCATTGTCTGAAAGTAAATGAACTTGATCCATCAACGCTACCCGAAGATTTGCAATGACGCTCAATCTGCCCGATATCTTAGCCTCCTCGCAGTCAACATTAACGTAAGCTGCCGCGCCCGATAAGGCAACAAACTCCACGGCTGAATATCGTCACAGTTGGCTCTCGTCGAGAAAGAAACCTCGTTATTTCCATTCGAACGTTACCGCCGCCGTCTATAAATAATAAAAGGCTCCCCAATGGGAGGCGAGTGGATCGGAGTCCAGCGAACTCCCTTACGACCTTCGTTTTCACCGCGCGAGTGCGCTATGTACGAGCGCGTTGCTTATGTACCGCAAGGATTGGGCGTACGGTAAAGCTGATCAGCCATTCTGCGGCATCCGGCGGTTTATTCCCGCGGCGGTGCAGATTGCGGAAATTGTAGTGGGTCAACTTCACCGTGAGACTCGGGTGTGTGTATCCAGCGCGGACCATGACCGCAATGGCTCCCGACGGCGGGCCGCGGGGCTTGCGGGACGATAGATGCGCCGAGGCCTCCCACTCATCTATCGCCCGAGACCCCGCAAGAGAACTGCGGAAGTACAAGCTCGGCTTTCAATTCATTTCTCTCATTCTCATCGATTCCTCTCGCTTTATCGTTCGCCTTCGCCCCTCCGCCCCGTCGGCCACCCTCCGTTTTTCTTTCTTCCTCCCGTTCATACCGTTCACTCTCTCCGCAAGGTTCTTTTTTTTTTTTTTTTTTTTTTTCATCTCTCCCCGGGGTGTTTTTTTCGTTTTTTTTTCTGTCTGTCTGAGCTTTTCAAGTTCTCCGCACTCGTACCGCCTTTTGCTCCGGGCGGAATCGACGGAACGCTCACCGACCGCAAACCCATAGCGATGGACGGAAAGCTTTTCAATGATCGACCATCGGCCGTGTCCACACGCGTCTCGAACATCGTTTCGTTCCGGCTCGTTTCATCTCACGAAGTAGAGACTCGAGAACTTATCTATATCATCGCAGACCCCTGAACATCGATTACGTACTCGGATCAGTCACAATTTCCGTTCTCCAGAAAGTTCCGCGCCTCTAGTGGCGGCGTCGGTGACTACTTTTGGCCACCGGCTGTAAAACGGAAGACACCTTTGACAATAATTCCCGATGCACGTGACGCATTCGACCCGGCGGAACCGCCATTTTGGGCTCCTTCTCACGCGAATGGCGCGCGGATGGCGCTGAATGTTGGCGCGAACATTCAAACCACTCCACGGTGCGGCCACTGTCGTTTAACCGCGGGAACGATACGACCCACATAACGCCAGACAAACCGAACTTCGAGCCTCCGCGCTCGCTAAAAGGTCAGCCAGAGATAATAAAAACGATAATTGCCGCCCTGTTAACAAAGAAGCTACGGAGTTCCGGAGTTATAATACTGTGGATAGGCTTGCTGGTGCGCTATTCCCCCCCCCCTCCCCCCTCCTTCTCCCCCCTCCAATTCTCCGCGGCTCTGTACGGTCCTTTATCTCTTGCACTTGGCCCCGGACTTAACTCTTTTCCTTTCATGCGAAGCTGGCATCACTGCCAGCCGAGTGAGCAAGAGAGAGACTGAGGGGGGGGGGGGGGGGCAAGCTAGCTCGAGAGCCAAAACTCGCGCTGACTGTGGTATAATCAGATACACTGGAAGCAGGCGGGAGTGGAGCGCGCATTAATGCTGGCAAAGCTCTCGGGCTGCTTGCTGCTGCTGCCAGAGATAGGTACAGTATACACAGACGAGAATTCACCGACCCTCCGCAAGAACCCTTTGTTAAAACAAATGATATTGCACGAATTCAAATTAGGGTTAAGGCACCGACGAATCGCCGGTTAAGACGGGCGAATCAACACTGACAATCAACGTTTTAAAAAAATGAAAATTCGCATTTTTGTTTGAATGTAATTCTACCCGAGTGTACCTCCGAAGATATTTTTCTTCGGAGTTCTTCGCGAGCTTCTGGCGGGTTGATCAAATTTAATGATCAACGAATATTATGTTTTGTCGACTAATGCAAACGGTTTTTTCGTAAACCCACTTTAGGATCGATTAATCGTGGATGGGAATGATGACGAATCGGGAAACAGAAGTGCCGGGACTAGAGGCCTCAGAAAAAAAGTGTGGCTCGATTTTGCCAAAGTGGGTTAAGCGCGCGATTTCTCGTATTAAAACATCTGGGCGGTCTAGGACCAAGTGGGTTATGAAAAAAAAATTCGAATTTTTATTTCAACGTAATTTCACCCGACCGTATCGTCGAAGATATTGCGACGAGTTCTCCGCAAGCTCCTGAAGCGTTGATCAAATTTAATGATCAAGGAATATTATGGTTTCCGACTAATGCGAACGGTTTTTTCGTAAACCCACTTTAGGATCGATTAATCGTGGATAGGAAATGATGACGAATCGGGAAACAGAAGTGCCGGGAGAAGAGGCCGCAGAAAAAAAAAGTGTCGCTCGATTTTGCCAAAGTGGGTTAAGAGCGCGATTTCTCGTATAAAAACAGTTGGGCGGGATAGGGGGCAAGTGGGCCGCGTAAACACGTGACAGATGCCGTAACTGCACCGGAGCAACCGACTCCCATCGTTATAACTCGTGCTTTATTTATCCTCTCCAGGGGATAAGTCGAGACCTGGTTCGCTCAGCATTGTCGAGCATTGCCATTCCGTGCTCTATCGTGCTCATTAGCGGCATGAGCGCAGGGGGGAAGGGGGGGGGGGAGGGGGGTTCGAACGCACGAACGAACGGGCCTAGGGGGTTGAAGGAGCTTTGAGAGAATCCCCTGCCAGTCCGCGTCTCCGCGACCCTGGCCTATAAATTCAGAAATTATTCTAATCCCCCGAGCGGGCTCCGCTCGACGTCCCAAATATGGTACATGTACATACATCTCCCTGTCGGCTCGTCATTCGTTACGGCACCCCCCGATTTTTTTTATTACCAGAAAACAAGAGGCAAAATATCGCTCGCGAATGTACGAAATTAATTTTTTTTTATTATGTTTATGTATTCATTTTTGTAACTTTTTTTATCATCAGACAACAAGAGGCAAAATATCGTTAGCGAATGTACGAAAGTAATTTTAGTTTTTCACCACAACAGCGTTCGCGAGCTGTTTCTGTTGGACACTTCGACCCCTCGAGGCATAGATTTTTCTTTTCGAACGACACATTTTTTTACCCAACGACCTTTGATCTTTGAGGTTGAAAAAAATGGTGCCTCAAAGGCTCCGCGGCGTGTGAGTTGAGTGAAAAATACAATATTGTTATGACAAACGAGAAGGGCAGCAGCGAGAAATGAAAAATAAAAAAATTGAATAGAAAATAGGAAAGTGTCGCCGGATGGGAAGAACATTGCCTGAGGCGATATTCTCACGTGCAGGCGAGTGTGTATGAGCTTTTGGCACGCACGAGAAGCAGTTGCTGCGGTCTCAGCGAGTCTTGCCGCGGATAAGCGGCAGCGGGGAGGGCACGGTTCGAGCCTAGATTGCTGATAACAACGTTGCTGGCTACTCTGCACGCTCGCTTTCCCGCTGCCATAAGTTTTTCGCTACCGCAGCAACGCAAAAAGGTGCCACAAGTGTTCGTCCAGGAGAAAGGTTGATGGCTGCGGGCGGTCCAGTCACCGTGTGTTTGCCGTGGATGCCAGACTGATATGGAGTCCCCGAGGCCAGTGCTTTTATTGTCCTTATCCCGCTTCGCAGCTGGGAGGAACGAGAGGGATCAAGATCGAGCCCACGAATCACAACCGAGAGGAAAAAAAAATTCCCTTTCTCGGATGGTCGTAAATACCGTTGATTGCGGAAAGCACCCTCGTGGCAGATAATTTCAGTGCGAAGGGCAATCTTTTTTTTTTTTTACGACATCCGACTTTTCATTATCGGTCTTAGAACTTTAAGACGTTAATTTGAACTTAAGGTTGCTCTTTGGGTCGAACCGCAGTTCGAAATTGATTTCGTGCTTAAGTTTGATCTTAAGTCTGAACTCAAATTCGATTGTAGTTCGAGGTCGATACTGAGAATCGAGAATCGAGAATGTATATCTGAATGCCGTGTTCAGGTTTAAGTTCGAATGTAACATCAAGCTTAAGCGACAAATCAAGTTCGAACTGGGATTCGATCTTAAGTTCAAAGAAACGTCTTGAAATTCAACCCTTAAGTTTAACATACGACGATAAACTTGCAAACCTAAAACGCCAAAAAATTGATATATCTCGAATATATTTCGAATACACTTGTCCCCACAATTATTTCCGTGAGGGACCAATCAACGAACAATATCACTCGTCTCGCTGAATACCTCATCGTGAATGAACATGCATTTTTTTTTAAATTCTCTTTACTGCTATCGTGCACCAGGCTAATTGGTCACTCCACCTACAATCAGCCATTGTACCTAGAATAATGAACAAAAAATTGTTCCTTCGTTCGATCAATTGTCCCGACGTCAGATCAGTCCCGCTCTATGCGAAAGCTTCAATAATTACTCGATACACGAACAAAATCACACGTCACTGATTGACCAAGTCGAGATTGATTCCATCAGGAAAAAAACCTCTTCCGCATTACATCGAGCCCAATCTGCACCATGATCGGCGAGGGGCAAAACGGACCATTTTTCCCAATATCTCGCAGGACGTTGAAAAAAACCGAAGATCCCATCTCAAACGAAGGGTCAAAACGGACCATTTTTATCAATATCTCGCAAGGCGTTGAAAAAAACGAAGATTGCGTCTCAAACGGAGCGGCAATACGGAGGGGGCGAATCGGACCATTTTTATCAATATCTCCCAAGGCGTTGAAGAACAAAAGAAGATCCAATCTCAATCGGAGGGGCAACACGGTGGTCCGTTTTGTCCCTCTCACCCCCTGCACCGCCAGATCCGTTTCTGCCTCCCGCTAGGTTTCTGTCATCCCTCATCCCTGTATCTCCCTCAATCTCCCTCCGCGGTGCTTCAAGGCTCCTCGCTCGCGAATAGCATTAATTCCACGCGCAACACGCAACCCTACCCAATAAAGCGTCGTAATTGCCGATGGGTCTCTGCCTCGTGGCAAACACACTGCGCCAGACAAAGCGGGATAGTCACCGGAGGAGCAAGAACCGGAGAGCGAGCGACTGAGAGAGGATTGGATATTCGGAGTGCGAGAAGCTGTGAGGCGCGCAACGTTTCTGCCACTACTATAGGAGGAATGGTGTATGCGGACGAGAACGAAGGGCTTACAAATCCAAACCCAACCCCCGCGCAATAGAGCGCGGCAGGACCCGACAGACACGGCGGCAGAACCGAGAGGCTTGGTTACGGGTGCGCGACTCATGCCGGCCACGTGCACCATTCTAATTTGCTAACGCGCTACCCCGTTGGCTATGGACGGCCTTAAAGCGCGTACACACAATACCGAACTAACGCGGCTCGATATGTGCCCTCTCCGTCTATCTCTCCGGGCTCGGAAGCTCCGAAATACACGTACCGGACCGCTGGCGCGTTAACAATGCCTTCACGAGAGTCCAACCGCGTATGCCGTTCGCTCGGCCTAGCCAACTATACTTGCACAGTCTTCGGCCGGATCCATTGTTTCACGATTCAGTTCCACTTTCGCGATATTCAATATGTTTTTAGACTGTGGAGAATCGAAATACACGCTCGCGCGCATGTGTGGAGGGCTCAGGGTGGATTCTGCTGACGGACTCTTCAGCAGCGGGGATCAATTATTTTGTCGACGGGTGGAACAGTGGGAAAGACAATTGGTGGGCTTAATTGCGGATGTGTTTGTGGGAGAGCTCGTTGAACGGTGGCCGGTGGGATTTTTGGCGATGTATTTTTGACGGGAATTGTTTTGGGAACATTTCTCGGGAGCGGTGTAGGGATTTTTTGGTGGGTAGAATTTTGGGACCTGAGGCGCGGGCATTTTTTTATTTTTATATTTGACGAGGATTTTGGCAATGGACGACGATATTTTTTGTATATTGACATTTTGTGGATAAGAGATGTTTGTTGAGTGCGGAAACCTTTTTTCTGCGGAACAGCGTCAGCGCGTCAGAACGTTGCGTGGAGACGACGGCTAATTTTTTTTAATTTGAATCATTTTACTGTTTTTCGGTTTCGATGCAATTTTTCTTGTCAGATGAGTCGTCTTATTCTACGATAGTCATGATTAGTTGGAGGTTCGCGAATCTTTAAAATCTTTGCGTTTCTGTTTGTCAACGAAAAAGTTGATTAATAGGGTGAAAGTGGTGAATAATGATCGGTCGGGTGGATAATTAATTCACGTGCTAATCAGAATATGCAATGTTCCTCAGTTTTTTTCCCATTCATAAAAATTAATATTATTCGATCATTTTTTATATTTTTATATTTTTCGACCAATTTCCCGATTAATTGCCGACAAAGTTAATGTTAATAATCGACAAATTTGTATTTTCCAGTCTAAATACTCGGGTATTCGTATGGCATATTCAGCAGAAGCATGAATCGACCGTATAGCAGAAACTGATGATAATTTATTACGAGAATTACGAGAGGCATATACTTAGAAGTATATCGAGTTCTCGGAGCTTACACGAGAGAACGAAATTCGTTCAGGCCTTTATACCGGCATGCACGCGCGTCCCATTTTATTTCGCTCCTTCATTTCTCTCGCAACGTATTTGGTCCAATTTAAATTCTCGGCAAGAACGAGGAGAGCGAGGCGTTGGATGAGGCGTACAAGCAGCTACGGGAGCGAAAATACCCGTGGAACTTAATATAATCCGGAGTACAAGGGGGTTATACGACTGAGAGCTCTCACCGGTTGAACACTGTACACGCTCGGATCTCCGGGTTCCCTAAGCTGCATACATTTTACCAAATAAGCACGTCCACGGCGGAAATACCGTGGCGTGCGTGCTGCTTTTATACCCGACAAGCCAAAGAGATATCGAGAACGAGGCCGAACTGGCAGGGCGGTAAACACCCTGTACCGTTTCGCTCATATAAGCATGACGACGCCATATCGCACGCTAAGATTTCCATTTGAAAATTTCTGGAATCCCCTTATTTGCCGTGTTATCGGCTCGGCGATTATGCCGGTGGAAATTATACTTATGACAAAAAAAATTCAATCTAAAAGGTTGAATCAATTTTTTTTCTCCTCAACATACTTTTTTTAAAAAGACTATATATTGTCTTTAAACAACTGTTTCGCGAACGCAGCATTTGTGCTACACTAATAAAAAAAAACAGAGAGACGTAACCGACGTCGATTAATATGTTTTACATATTAATCGACGTTATGGTTTTGCGGTTTATCGGCTGGCGATACAACATAATAATAAAATACATATGAAAACGTATCATAAACATGGGGTTCCATTTTTCCCCGCTATCCCCTGCATCATCGACGCCAACCAACTTGACATACGCCCATCGCGGTACCGTGGTACAAAATTCCGTTCGATCCACCGAATCGTACTTAAATCGGATAAACAATCCCCCTGAATTTATCGTACCGATAACGCAGCAGAATCCGAAGCTTCGTTAAATTCCCGCCGATCCCGAACATGGTACGATTGTACCGGAGCGCCCCATGAAACTTTTGGCGCGTTCGGAGAGCGGCTCGGAGGAGATTTCGCCATTCGCGTCAAAAGGAGTCGAGTGTCACAAAGCGTCGCGGCATTCGTGTCCTACGTCTCTATCCTCATTAGGTTGTCTCGTCCGGTTCGTTATGCCCCCTTTGTCAAACGCCGAACGTCAAAGTCGCGCAAAAAGCTCCGCTACCACCGATAATCCCGTCGAAGGAGTCGCCGCGGAGATTCGACTCGTCAACTAAATCCATTGCAGCGCGAAAGAAAAAAAAAAAAGGCGCATGTGAGACCTCTCGGTGGCTCCGAGCCACGCGGTGCGACGATATCAACTCGTCCGTTGTTCCCGGATGGCACCGAGTGCCGACACAAATCGACACTTCCACGGTTCCCTGGCGAAAGATGCTCGACCAGAGACGCGTGTTCCGCAGTGTCGCCTTCGTGCCGACGCGAGTACCCCAACAACTGTGCCACAACACCCCCAGCATCCGAGGCCCTTTCATCTCGAAACAACGGGATGAGTGCCGATGGGGCGTGGGCTGACGAGAGCCACTCGAGCGTTTATACTGCACAATGTTTTAAACGCTTCTTCACACACAATCCCCTCTTCATTCTCTCTCGACTTGTCGTGTACCCCGCATACATGCACGCCCGCAAACTCACCGACGCGATCTATGTCCTCCTGGGTGTAGTACTGATGCAACATAGCTGGCGTCGAGGCCGATGTGGCTTCTCGAGGAATTAAGGACTGGAGGGCCGCGTTTCACTCGCCGGATGTGCTCATTTCCGGATAGGAACAGTGAACGTTCAAGATCGGTCGGTGTTATCGAGTCGGATTGCGAATCGATCTCTTGTCGTTGATCCTAAGTGAGTTCCGACCGGATGTATCCATGGAGGTTCCTCATCCTCAGCGATTGCCTCAGGAGCGCCGGCAACGTCAGAGACCTCGATTGTCGCAACGAATCGAAGAAGTCCCTTTACAGGAATGCAGAGACAGGTCGATGAAGTAGTCTTATTGCCGGCGATGAGGTTGCGGACCGTCGGTCAGTCGCTGGCAGAGACCTTCTCACTGGATATAAACCCGCATAGTTTCCTCGTGCGATGCCGGCCGTCTTGTCAACGTCATCCGTGACGGCTCGGACGATCTCAATGCACCCGGGTCCCAATTGGTCGGTACGCCGGCACGAGGTGGCGGACAGCTATAGCTTTCAGGTGAATTGTCGGAAGCACTGAGAACACGCGCGAGTCCGCACCAAGGAATGACCGGTGATATTTTGTTGTTGTGGCGCGGAGAGACCGGTGAAATCGCATTGACGACTCTGAGCGTCGCAACAGCCAGTCGGAGGTGGGCGACAGACTTCGATCGATCAAACAACTCGTGGCACTGTGTTGCAGCTGTGTGCTTAGCGTGGTTCAGGCAAAGCCATTGACCCCTTCACCGTGGCGATGCATCGCGGGTTCCGTGTTTTGGTCGTTCCGCCGCTCTTCGGAGTCCCGAAGCTCCCGAGAGTCCCAATAAAATCGTCGAAATCAACGAATAAAGCCGATAGCTCGAGGCGGGAAGGCTCGATGAACGCGAGTCCGTTCAGTCACAGCGCGGAGCAACGTTATCGACGATATCGCGAAGAGGCGTTTCAGCGACGAGACAGCTTTAAGGTTAAGGGTGAAAGTTGCCCGGCGCTTCGGGTGATGCGCGAGATGAGAGGAAAGTCGTCGGCCCCGCCGGTGCGCCGTGGCGTACGTTTCCGCTCCCGCCTGGCGCCGTTTTCACCGTTTCTCTCACACGGACGCGACGCGACGCACGCGTCCCTCTCGCTCTCCTCCGCGCAGCAGGTGTACAAACAAACGGGGTGTCCCTCTCGGGCTGGTCTCGCGGATCCGCGAACCGCCGAATCCAACCGTCGCGGTCTCGCGAGACAAGGTTCTTCGCGCGGACGTTCTCGATCGACGATTAATGAGGCGACGATCGCGATGACGCTGAGACAGAGGAGCGATGAACATTTGACGATGCTGGTTGTACGTTGTGATGAACTGGTGAATGCAAGGGGTGGACGTGTTGCGCGCATGCCTCGAGCCGTTCCACCCTCACGGAACGATCTACATAGGTATACATGTCTGTAGGTGTGTGCGTGTACATCGGCGGGCGGGAAGCAGAAGGGCGTATCGCTCGTCGTCGGAGGCCTCGAACCGTGGCCGATGCGCCTCTAGGCCTCTCAGCCATCGGCCGTGCTACGGGGATCCCTCGTGAACCGGCGACGAGACGGAGAGAGGAAACCGGGACTACGGTGGCGCCGCACCGCGGGCCGCCTTTGCGGAAGGTGGCTTCTCCACAGCGGCGAACGCTTCCGCGGCTCTCCGGCTCCCCCGCTCACACCCGTAACCCGACCTTCTCGTCCGCGGGCTTCCGACTCCAAACTCCACCGCTGCCGCCGCCGCTGCTGGTGGTTCCGATGGTGCTGGTGCCGTCGCTGGCTCTCGGTGCGGTATCGATTGGCCCAGTTGTCCCTTGTCTCTTCCTCCACCTCGTTTCTTGCCCTCTCGCTCCGCTCACTCTCTTTGTCCTTCGCGATGGTATGTATAAATGTTCCGGAATACTTTCCTCACCTTTTACGACGGATCAGCACGATCGTCTTGCGACGACGTTTCACCTCCTTGGGTCAGGTGAGACCTTGCCGGGGGGTTCCTGAGGGTTAGGGGTCTATTGATCCTCCCTCCTCTGGTGGAGTTCGCGTTGTTCTTGCCAAGAACTTCTTCGCGACTTCTTCGGGTATGCACAATTCGCTGGCAGGGTACCATTTGGTACCGTTTCGTTGTTGGGTCAAGCAGCTTGATGACCCGCCTGATCGGAATCTTGTGGCACTATCGATCGGCATTCCGCTTTTTTACTTCTGGCAAGTTAGGATGTTCGTATGAAAGAACTCCGATGGATCAATCGCCCATGAGGAAGTTGCGAAGTAGCAAGCATTTCTTCATCGTGGTTGATCGATGAGGCGTTTCGATTCGCTGACTTATGTTCACTTGTCCTAAGTTTTTGCATTCAGGAAAGATGAATGAGAAAAATGTTCTTCGAAGATCTGTTTTGAAACAGGCTTTGCGGCGATTTCGGGGTGAATTTCCTACGGATCTGGAGTCGAAGAGCTTTTGGGTTTTACGGGTGCGTCTTCGCACGTCCGATGTGTATCGCTTTCTCGATGAGATTTTTGTCGGTCAGGGAAGGCGGCTGGTCACGTCGCGTTTTCTACGTGACTTCCTCATTCGGCGAGTGTTATCCTTAATAATGGCTCTGTCACGATCGACCTTGGCCACGTTATGAGTTACCTACCGGCCGGATCCTCCGCCTCTACGTCGTGGCATTAATATATATAACGTAGACCATCGTGCCTTCTACTCCGATACTTCGCTTGTCCGGATATCTCGGGAAATCCCCGCCGAAAGACCGCGAGGTGAAATCGACGCTCGGATGCAACACTTTTTTTCCCCGCCAATAATCCTCAAGGGTCAAGCTTTATTTTTACTGACTTATTGCCGGGTATCAACCGAAGCTTCGTATTTCCAGCCTCGGTCCGGTTAATTATCGAGAACGTCGCCGGTTCTCGCCTTCGTGCACTCTTCCCACGTACTGGAAGAAGGTCAATATTGCAGTGGATTTACTGGGTGTTGAAGCGCGCGACAGGAGCGTCAACGTCACCCGCCGACCGAAATGGCAACCGCGTGGACACCCGGCTCTCGCCGTGTTGCAATGTTTATTTCGAGAAGCGGACAGTTTATATCGTGCCCTGTTGCGGAGCCGTGAATAACGCGAAAATAGTACGATAAATGGGTAAACCTTCAAATTTTTTGTGCATCGACTCGAAAGGTCTCGCGAAAAGAAATAACCCGGACGACGCAGAAATCTAAGAATTAAAAGGGCTCAATAGCTTCGTTGAATTCTTTACGAGTTACGGCCATTTCATTCTTAGGTTTTATCGATCTCCGGATAACACTATTGGTGCACAGTGAAGCGGCACACCGACGATTGACGAATTTATTAATTCTTTCTTCGTTACCTACGTAGGAATTTTTGAGCGTTACATCGAGGACTTGTCGGGGCCTGGTCGGGTCTTTCACCGATTTTCACCGGGCCTGATGTAACGCCCCAAAAATCCCTGCCAGGCTTTCCGCATGTCTGAAGTTCCTCGCGAATAGCTTCGAGCTTTCAGCCTCGCGCGAAAGCCATTCAGCGAACGAATAAATCCGCAACAATGCATTCCGCTATTTCGGAACATGAATTTTTTTTCAGATAGAAGAATTTTTGTCACGTATGTTCCACTGGTAGAGCCATTGCAATAGAATATTGGGTGCGGAATAAAAATCTGGCGCGAGAACAAGTCGACTCGTGGAAGCGAGCCCGACGCAGCGCGCGAATGAAGAGAATGGACACCCAAACGAATATGACGAAGACGAGAAAGAAGGATCGTGCCGAGTTGACCGAAGGCGTAAACTACAAAGGACCTCGGGAATTATTGTTGTTATTATGGGCCGTGGCTCGGAGGTGCATGACAATGCGCTCCGGTGCCTCCCAGTGGTCGTCCGAGTTGCACTTCGCGCTAGTGCACCATTGGGAAAGCTGGCCGAGAGCAGGATCGATGTCCCTGTTGTACAATGGAGGCGCTAACAAGGTCGGCAATTAATGACTGTACCGGCACAGCAATGAAAGAGGCGAGAGATAGCGGCGTTGAATGAAATATATCTATAAACATACACGCACACACACACCAGGCATCGATAGTTAGGAGATCACGCCATTCGTCATTGAGAGTAGTCCAGGAGTGACGAGGGTCTTGTAGAGGGTGTGCAGCGACCTTCGGATTCCTCGTCCCCGGGGGCTCGTCTTCACTGTTGCGCTGCACAACCTCCGGAATCCTTAGCACCCCGTAGAGTTTCCATCCCCCCCCCCCCCCCCCCCAATGATTTGTTCGGAGCTCTTTTTTCACCCCAGGGATCAAACAGCGCATTTTCTTAGGTCTGTGATAAGTGAGTGCGAAATCTGTATTATCGCGGTGATGAAATGAAGCAGGAAAAAAGTAGCGAATGTGGAGTGGTCCGTTTGTCGAGCTGAAACTCTACCCGGCCCGATTCACCAGATGGACGATTCATCCGCGATGGGTCAACTTGGGAAGGCTCAACTTACCAAGGCCCAGTTCACCGAAACTCAAAACTCGCAAAAGCCCAACTCATCAAAGCCCAACTTGTCAAAGACCAACTTACCAGAGCCGAACTTATCAAAACCCACCTCACCAAAGCCGAACAGTCACTTAATTTGTCACTTAAAACTCCTTTCGAAAACGCGATTTATTGCTAACCGGACATTTCGAAAACCACGACCTCACGGAATGGTGACGTCTTTAATGAAAATTACTATCGCATCTCACGTACTTTAATCTCGCTATCGAGAATTTTAAACGAGAATCTTGCTTTACATTTTTCTGCACTGGTAGGTCGAAGTTCGCCCGCGGCGCAAGTACAAATTTTATTATCGTACCGAGAAGAATTCTCGGCCCGTAGTACGTCCTAAATGCACATAATTCTCGCGATACCACCGTGATGCCGCTCCAAGGGCGAAGCATCCAATGGTTCTGCACACATATATTTATATATATATATATACACGACGGATTACTTCGGATAGAGTCGGAGGGACGGAGAGCTCGCGGAAGACCTATGCCAAATATGTTTGAATGATGAATCCACTAACGTCGTCGCTTACTGCAGCTCCCGCTGATGATGCCCTCCGTTTTGGCAGCGGAGCTTCTCTCGTGCTTTAGGGTTGGAAGGTACGCCGAGGGAAATGTACCCTCGAGGCCGTGAGGCAGTTTCCCTAAAATGGACCGATGCTTCCCCGGTATGCTTCGCTGGCTCGATCCACCCTTCACTATATCGCGACTCCTCACCAGTGGGCTCTCGTCGCATATCGCACGCTACGAATATATATCGAGCACATCCCACAGCCACAATCGTGCAGGCGTAACGTCAGGGACTTTTGGGACCAAATCCCCCCGGTAAGTAGACGCGCGGGGGGTTCCACGAACAGGCTTATATCACCGTGGAATCGTAGAACATTCTCGGATTTGCCCCCAGGAGCAACAGCGGCGAGGAAGACTAATGATGCGTTGACCGGGATGGCCAATTTTCGTGGAATATGGGGGACACGCGGCAAAAAATGAGCCTGATTCATTGGCGAGCTCGTGGAATAAAATTAGATGGGGGGAACGGGGCAAAACAGAATTCCGGGCAAAATGGACCAGCTTTCATGTATTTCCGAGACATTTTTAGATTCGAAGTATCGTTGAGGAATCGAAATCGTCAATGTTCAAAATTATAAACAATTGTTTATTCATTATTATAGAAAATACTTTTTTTTATGTCAGATGAACGTTATTTTTGTCGACGCCTTTTAAAAGGTTCGAACCAATTGGTTGAGCAAACTTATTGAAAAAACATTTTTTGGTAAATTGTTGGTGAAATAATCGTTAATCGCCGCACTGCTAAAAAACGAGTGGGTATTTTTTTCCGCATGATGGAGAAAGATGGAGAAGGTTCTAAAAAAATGGTGCGTTGACAAATCGTTCCATCGTCGGTCCCGTCGGATTTACTTGGATCCTTGACACGCGGAGTATTGGATTTTTTGCTCACCGAGAACCGAAAGTGGCGGGCAGTCCGCGTGTCTGCCCGGCCGTGAGAGAAACCGTAAAATTACACAAGTTTTCATCTGCAACGTTGTACATTTTAATTTGCTTGCCGCGCGTCTCGTCCGCGATCGTTAAAGGTCGGCATGTTCGCGTCGTTTCCAACTATATCTTTCACCATTCCTAGGCCGTTTATGCATATTCATCGCTGACTTTTTTTTATAACGAGCTGATAACTGTGGCAGGACGTTTCGCACCGAGGCCAGAGGGAAAATTGGGTGAGAGCGAAAAACGTTATACGGCAGCCATGAATGTCTCGGGCATATTATTTATTGCTCGATGGACACTAGACGAAGAATTAATGGCTCGGAGCTTTGTTCACAGCAGAGACAGCACAGCTTTGACGAAAATGTTCATTCCGAAGTGAGAACAAAAAAATTATGTCTAGGAAAAAAAACTATGCACGCCGGACTTTACCTGTACGAATAACAATAATAATAATAATATTATTATTATTAATGTATATCGCACGTGGCTCGAGGTTTGTACATTTTTCTTTTCCTCTTTTTCCCTACAGTTTGTTGGGTTTGTTGCCCTTTCAAGTTTCATCCGCACGTTCGACAGGCTGCGAAGGGAAAG
This sequence comes from Amblyteles armatorius, assembly GCA_933228735.2. NCBI lineage: Eukaryota > Metazoa > Arthropoda > Insecta > Hymenoptera > Ichneumonidae > Amblyteles > Amblyteles armatorius. Next base: position 8,810,649 of record OW121695.1, on the reverse strand, counting down.
CGCGATTGAAGCAAAACTTTATCGCTCGAGAATGTTAAGAAAGGAGAAGAAAAAAAATTGTAATTTTTTTGCAACTTTGTGAAACTGCGAGGGAAAGGTGCCCAGAGCACGCAGATTGCACACAGAGGCTTCCTGCGTGTAAAGGGAAGCAGAGAGTTCGCTCTCTCTCGTTCCCGCTAGGGCGAAGGTCCTCGAACCTTCGCGGACAGGATTTTCCCCGCGTGCCCTTTGCAAGCTGCCTCTGGGCTCGCTCCAGTTTTATCTTTTTATTTGTTATCGCTGCTGATGTAACGAGCAGGAGAGTTTATTAATATTTCGTTTAAAGTTCTCTCGAGCTGCTGTGCGACTCTCTGTGCATCAAACAGAGTACGTTTACCTATTACGAACTGCCGAAGTTGGGACAGAGCGCAGTGACAAGTATTGGCGTTTATTAAACAAAAACGTTGAATCCTTTTGTTACGTGCTATTTGACGACGGACGGTTGCGGGACTTTCCCAAATCGCATTTAAGTTTGATGTCCTAAAAAAAAGTTTCTCAGTGTTCGGACTCCAAACTTTATTCACGGTTGAAGTTCGCGACAATTTGCTGCATTCTTCAAACTCAGAAAAGCGGGAAGTAATACATAAGCCGAAAGATTTAATTACGTGGCAGGTCGTATGATAATAACATTTTTTTAAATAAAAAATCTTGTACAATCTTCAAGACGAAGAAGTCTCAGGAAAGTTTGAAATGTCGGTAAAAAAAAAAATTAATTGCACGCGTTGTTAATTGTATAAAAGAATAAAATAGATCGTGGTGAAAGGAACGATCCTCGTAACTCCGTCAATTCAGGCTGACGCGGTGTCAAACACCTGTTAAATTTTATGACAAAACAGCATAGCATTACCGTCAAGTAATACACAAGCCGGAATATTCACTTCCATTGCAAATCCTGTGATGGTAACATTAAAAAAAAATAATAAAAAACCTTGTAAGATCTTCGCGACCAATCAGTCCAAAAAAAAATTAGAAAAATCAGTAACACAAAAAAGAAATTTGCAACGCGAATTGTCAATGGTATGAATGAATAAAATAGATTGCCGGGAAAGTGACGATAACGGTACTCGGACGATTCAGGCTGACGTGGTGTCAAACACTTGTTAAATTTTGTAAGAAAATAGCATAGCATTATATCGTAAAACGTGTGTGAAAGTGGCAGCAGTTTCTACGTCGTGCAGCGCTACTTTTACCGTTCTACTGTGCGTCGCCTATGCAACATTAATGGGGGGTCTGTGCAGTGTTGGCCTTCGCAGTGTTGTGTAGTGTATGTGTGTAGACGAGTACAGTAATATCGTCCGTCGGTGGCATGGAATAAGACAAACTGTTGGAAGAGATGAGGAAGAGCTAGAGGGGTCCAAGTACTTGTGAATAACAAACGAGAGTCAAGCGAGGCTCGATGCCACTCTCGAGTGCATCATACCCGTTAGCGTGGGATCTAATAGGCTGCAAGTTGTATGTGTATCGGATTATAGCTTCCCATGTCCGGGTCGGCGGAAGCCACTTACACGTACACGGTGTATCGATGGTTCGATTTGTTCGCTGAGCGAGAGAACACCGATACCGACACGCCTTGTATAGTACCCAGGGTGATATAAGGTGATATATCTGGCCGGGTGATGTGGCCGATCGTTATATCTTCTTAGAGGCAGGGCCAATCACCCGGCCCTTTCTAGGGGTTGGTGTTTATGAATCCACAGCAATATTTCAAGGCGACAGCATTTGGTCGGGAAATATGTGCATGTCAAATTTAGTTGATTAGCTTATTAGTCTGTTAGTCTATTAGTCTTTTGGTCTTTTGGTTTATTAGTTTATTAGTTTATTAGTCGTTCCTTATCTCGCTGGTAAAAAAAAACGTGGCCATATGAGCGTGCATTACCCTGCTATGTACACCAATATCAGATACATAACGCCGTTATACTGTGGTACATTACATACATTACATGTATCACGGGCTCGGAGTGAGTAGCAGAGTGTGTGGAATGCGAAGGGCGGGGAGATATACTATAAGGAGCAAAGAGGGACGGAGAACGGAAGAGGCTTAACTTGAGACTTTATGAATGCCCCCCCCCCCCCCCCCCCCCCCCCCCCCTCCCCAATGTATAGCGGTGCCGAGTTCAGGTAAGATAAGGGCTTTCCCTTGGCCTCTTCAACCTCGTCATCGTTGGTCCGGGCGAACGCCGCCAGTCGGCTTCCTTCGTGCCCTGTACACGACCCCTCGTCCTCCACTAGGAGAACGCTACTCTGGTCTAGGAGAAGCTGCAACTAAAATCCGGACAACGCTTTACCCGGCACGCAGTTAACTCTCCGAGCCTCTCATGAGTCTGCGTTAAGCGCCACTAGATTTCGTACGAACTTAAGCTTCGCCCACTCCCTGTCTGCAACTTTGTCCGGAACGACGATGGGAGAACAGCACTCTCGTTAATATTCGAACGAGACCCGCAGACCCCGAGGCTTTCGGTCTATGATCACCCGGTTCACTACCTACTTGGCGTATCGACCTATGGCAACGGTATCGCTTGACTCAATTGCTCCGAGCACCAAACTCCTAACTCTGTGATTTTGAACTGCTGATCACCTTCCGTCAGAGCGAAATTTTGGTTGTTACATTTTCGATACCTACTGCTATTTTTTTTTTTTTTTTTTTTTACCGGGGAAGAAGTCGAGCGGGGTAAAAAAAATCATGTTTAACCACTTTTCGGAGAATATTTTTAAAAAAATATTAGTCTCATATCGAATAGTGAACTCGGGTCTGTTTTGTCTTGCTCTCCGCTACTACATAAATAAAGAGAGCTGGTATAAAAATATTCAGAACACGAACATTGCTGCAATCTCAGTATGGATTTTTTACCTATAATTTGGGTAATATCGATGGTTTAATTTTGTGAAGGCGGAGAAATTCTTTATATTGCAAGCATAGCCTACATGTATTTCTGGCATTGGTTCTCTCAACAGATCATTCTTTTTCTCCTATTCAGGTCTCTGAGAATTCAGAATCAGCGTCGAGCAGATTTAACCCTTTTTAGGTCTTTGAGAATTCCTGGTGTTTTTTTTGGTGATTAACTCGGGTTTTCTGAGGAATTATTCATTGGTCAATTTCGGCGGGCAGAAGTTGTCTCGTGACATAAATATAGAGTACTCGCAAGTGGGCTGCTCGTTATGGCTCGGTCCCACAAATTATTAATTGAAGCGTTCAATTCCGCAACTGGCGCTACGTAAAGTGGACCTGAAAAAGTAAGTTTTCCAGTTGTGTCTTGGAACGAACCCGACGGCTACGCCATATTGAATTCGGATAAATAATAAACATATATCTATATATGTTTTTCGACTCTTCAAGATTTCGTGTGAAAATAACGAAAGCACACGTGGAAGTCAAGGTTAAGCGCGGAAAAGTTGAAGAATCTTTCGTCGCCACGAAAGTCGTCCATGTCTCTTTGCATGCATAGCGCGATGAGAGCCGCGCCCGTTAATCTTGAAACTTCAACACTCTCCGGGGTACCTGTTGCCTCTCGTTTCCATCGCCGTTGTTCCGAGATTTCGTTCCGCCCAAAGATTTTCCATGAAAATTACCCCAAATATTTGTCAACCTTGCAATCAATCATTTCGAATAACAATGATATCAAATTTCTTGAAAATTCGTCCATTTTCTAATTTATATGAAATATCGTCGCCGCGTATATGCGATAGTGAGGCGCGTGTGTGTGCGTCTGTGTGGAGTAAATAACGGGGTTATTCGCGTGTTCCGGTCGAATAGCGGTGAGGGTTGACGTCAGCCATGCAAAATAGGGGATTTCAATTTCAGCATGGCCGAGAGGCATTCGGACCTTATTCCGGGGTGTATAAATATAAACTGGCGAAAACGATAAGCGTCGCTCCTGTGTCGAGATGGTCGGAGGGAATCTTCTTGCCGAGGAGCGGCAACGACACCGTCAGCGTCGGGACGAACGGCACCGGCTCGGCGAAGGAGGAGCGAAAAGAGAGACGAAAAAGAAGGCGATCCTCTTCCGGAAGACGCGGGCGAGGAGAGAAGGAACGACGGGGTAAGGTTGAAGTCAAAGAACGAAATATATTTCCCAGCGGGACAGGAATTGCCGTGGAAACGAGAAAAATAATGAAACTCGTTTTAAAAAATCTGTTAGAGTGAATATTATTTAAATCTAGTGGAATAAGAGTCCGGGGCTGTGTATATATCGCGTGAACGATTACCCAGACGGGCTCTCGCCCGAGGGATGCAGCGGCGAGAGCGAGAGCGACGAAAGCGGAAGAGGCAAAACGGCCGAATATGGGAATGATATGGGTAGAGCCGACTAAACCCTCAACTACAGCCGGATAATCGCCGGCTCTTAATATTATTTCGGAAATTTTCCGCCTCTAGTTTTAACATACCATTCACGCCAATCTCCCATTTTTTTCCACCCTCGTCCGGTCATAATAATCTAGTCGAGTCTTATTTCGCCCACGTTATCCATTTTCTTAACAACTTACACACTGGAAGCTATCTCACTCGAGTGTGAAGCCGTCAAATTTTTTCTAACTTTTTAAAAAAAATTTCACAGGATTTGTAATAATAATATTATTATTATTTCACAATTTGACTATCATTGGTGAGAACTTTTATTCACGGTTTCAACCTGTGATCGTTTTTGGAAAAACATTTGTTTAATGTTAAATAAAAATTGTAAACTCGTGTCTGCGAAGATCTCGTTCGAACGGTATTTGATTGAAAAAAAAGAATTGAAATTAATTATCGATTCGTCAATGGATTAATTACAAGATAATAAAAAAACGTTTCCATATGAAACTCGGTTGAACCTAAAAAAAACCTCGATTAGAGTGGGGTTATAAAAAAAAATTCTCATGAAATTTAATGTACCGGACTGAAAGTTTTTCCACAAAAACTGTTACACTAAATTTCACGTAAAATCGTGATGAAAAATTAATGTCCAGTGTATTACAAAAATTAGGATGACTTTAATTTCACTATAAAAGTGCTTTCATTTTAATAACTCACTTTCATTTCGGTGCAAAAGTCTTTTTGATCATAAAATTATACATTAAATGTACAGTTTGTTTTACAAAATTCACGAAGAACAGTGCAACTTATGCGGGCGTATAGTCGTCAATTTACCATTGCGATGTGTGCGTGAGCCACCGATGAAAAAAAAAAAAATTGGTATCATCTGTGATACCAAAAGCCCTGATTAGTCGTGCATCCTGGTAAAAGTGCTCGCGTGGTTCGATAGACGAGCGAATGTACTTCACTTTAATACAGAATCGTCGAGTTATCTGAAATGGAGTGGGGTGGGGGAAGGTAAGGGTTGCGACCTATCGGAACGTTCTCGCGCCCGGCAATCGTGCCTGTCATAAAAACCGATAGGACAGACGTAACAACGGCGAGACCGTTGAGCAGATCGTTCGGCAAACTGCGAGCGGGCGTGCGCACGTTGAATATCCGTGAAAAGCATTTTCGTCACTTATCTTGCTTTTATTTCGAAAATAGAGCACACTCCCGAAGGAGAGGTGGCTGGGGCGGCCGGATGCCCGGTAACACCACTCGGTTATCTCCGGCTCGTCGGGCAAACCTTTTTCGCCCGGGGAGTGAGAGAGTCCTTTGCCTTCGCGCCGGGATGAAGCTCGTTCTCTCGTATATAGGATTTAAATGTACCGTGTCGTTACGAGGAGCCGGAAAGCGTCGTCGCGCATGTTCTCGCATCCGGTTCGGCTTGATTTTTCCATTTTTCCGCGAGAACGAAACATTTTTTGAGAATTCAAAATTTTGCATTTTTTTTTTTACCAGAACGACTTCCTCTTTGATGAAGCAAAAAAGCCTCGTCTGCAAGACTGTATTAAATATGGTATGTATAAATAGTTTTTTAATTGAGTGGAGCGGCCTGATTGTCCTGCGATCGATTCGTAGGACACAAGTCGTAAACTTGACAATGGCAGAAATTTAGGTGCGGAATCGAAAAAATTGACCCCCGAAACGCGAATGCTTCACTTCATTTTATCGTCAATATGCAATGAAAATGTTGCAGCTTGACTGCTGAACGCTTCGTTTCACGATTAATTAATTTTGGTTTTTCTCGTAAAAACTATGGCATAAAAATTATTGCATGAAACGCTAATATTTGCCGGTCGAAATCATAAAGTTAGTATATAATGTAGATCGTTTTTCGTGACTTCACTTCATAACACAAATTTCAACGTTGTTCCGCAAATGGCTGGAATTCATCCACTCCCACGCAACGCTGCTTATTTACCCCTTGACACACATTCTTCACCCACTTCTACCTCATTCCAGCATCGAATTCACAGACTCGCAATGCCCAACTAATTTATATATTTGTTTCATCCACTTTCATATTGGTTTTCCCGTAAAAACTAATTTTGTTTTCTTTCCGCTAAATGTTTACAGAAAAAGAACTGGCGAGGTACTTGCCAATAAATGTATAGCATAAAACGCCAATATTTGCTGGTCGAATTCGTAAAGTTAGTTTCTATCGAAATTCCTTTCTCGCGACTTGATTTTATCACTCGAATTTTAACGTTGTCCCTCGAATGGCTGGAAATAACCCATTCCTACGCAACGCTGCTTATTCACCAGTTGACATACATTCTTCGCCTACTTCTACCTCGCTCCGGCGTCGAAATCCCAGCGTGGCGTTGCCTAATTAATTAATTGTATAATGCAAAATAAGGTGAATATTTCTTGCCGCCGGTCGTTCGTGCCTCGCCGGTTCTCGCGGTCCAAGTCCCGGGGTGTACGAAAGAGAGATTCGACCCGACGTCGAGGTAGGTTATAACTTATAAAGGTGACGTGCGTATCGTTGCCGCATGGAGAAGCCGGGGAGACCGAGGGGGAGAAAAAGAAAAGCACGAGGACCGAAGGGTGACTCTCGCGTCTGGATGCACCCTCGTCATCTTTTATTTGCGACGACGTGCCCGCTGCGGTTTAAAGAGTTAATGCTATGACGAGAAGCAGAGCGAAGTCCGAGATACTCCGTGCAAAATACAGGGACGGGCTCTGCAGAACGTCCGAACCGGTTAGTAACAGTTCGACGAACGTCCCCCGCGTACATAAACCCCTTTTTATCTCTTTTCATTTCCTATCCCTCTCCGCTTTTATTTCGCATCTATTCGCGGAATTACTGCCCTCGTGAGGTATGCATTTTTTTTTTTTTTTAATACAGAAAGGGATGAACATTTTCCAAAGGTCGCAAAGGGTTTTTAGTTATATGAGCAATGTCACTCGCGGCAACGATCCGCGAAAAGGGAACGCACTACGGAGTTGAAATATGAATTTCTGTATATATTTGGTTTTTGCTTAATAGTCAAAGGGCTGAACATTTTCCAAAGGGCGCGAAAGGTCTTCAGTGATATTTGTGATGTCACTCTCGGCAACGAGCCGCGATGGACCTTTGCCAGGGTGTATGATTATCATTAGGTATAAAACTAGTATACGAAGATAACCGCATAAATGTAAAGCATAGGGAATAAATTTCTTTTACTGCTACTAGACAAAGGGTTGAAAATTTTCGAAAGGGCGCCAAAAGATTTTCAGTGATAAAGGTGATAGCACTCTCGGTAACGACCCGTGGAACAGACTACGGAGTTGAAATGTGAGTTCTTGTATATACATTTTTCTTAACTTAATACTCAAAGGGTTGAATATCTCTCAAACGGCACGAAAGCTTTTGAGCGATATGAGTGATGTCACTCTCGGCAACGAGCCGTGATAACGTCACATACGACGGCATTGAAATATGAATTTTTCTATACATATATATTCATATATTGTTTTTTTTTTCAATGCTTAATAGACAAAGGCTTGACAATTTTCAAAATTGCGCCAACAGTTTTCAGTGATAAGGGCGATGTCACACTCGACAACGATACGTGGAATCGCAACACACCAGGTAGTTGAGATATGACGTGAGTATGAATTTTCCCGTGCGCTATATCGGGGCTGCTGCGGAGAGGCCTATGACCTGCCGGGGATGGACGACGCGTCGGGGTTTCCCCGCTCGCATGCAAATATGTGTGTCGTGGAATGACATCTCCACCCTCGACCGTAACCCCTTGCAATTCTCCCTCGACGTCGTTCCTGCCTCGACGAATCTACCCCCTGTTTTACTTCGTCCTCCCTCAGTCTCTCGCACTCATCCAACCCGACCGAGCCCCCCTTCGACCCCCGCCCGGCCTCTCTTTGCCTCCTCGTCCCTTCAGCCGCTCCACCCTTGCCCACACTCGCGCTCTCACTTCGTCGCTCACCCGACATCGGAAGGATCAATACACGCACGAGGCTCTCTTGCTCGCTCCACCTCCCTGTATCGTTATTTTTTATCCGATTTCTTTTTTCTTACTTTGTTTTTATGACCCCCGGCCGCCCCCCTCGCCCCTCCGGCCCCCCTTCCTGCCGTCGCGTGCGCCATGTGTTCTCTACGGTGCCGTTTTGGGGTCAAGTGGAATTCTTCGACTAATTCAATTTTCCACCGATATGTGACATAAATTTCGTCTCATAATGTAATTAGGGAGAAAGTGGCGAATATGGACCGGACGGTGTATCTTTTATTTAAGTAATAATTAGGTTGGGCCGTATTCACCACTTTCGGCATAGAATGTGGATAATGATTTTTTTTTTGTAATGTGGTGAGAGCAAAAATGTGACGTGGTCGCTGTAGACTCAATTAAGTTAGGCAGCTTTTTTCATATCTTGAGAAAATATAGAAAATAATTAGGAAATTGTGTTTTTTTAAATCATTGGACGATAAAGAAAAATTCTTTGAGATTACATGGATATTTTACTCATTGTCGTTTATTCATTTATTGTTGATCAATTTTATATTAATTTTTTTTTACAAGATACTGGGATATCTTCATGTATTAATTTCACAGACGTTGAGAATTTGCAATTCGCCTGAAGGGTTTAGCGACCTCGATAAAAAAAAAAGATTGCCGTTTTATTTCACCGTCTAAGTTTGCGCTACGCCGAGAAATTAATTATGAAAATTTCGCATATTTGTACATTTTTTTATTATGCCTTTTTACCTTGTACCGATTTAACTCGATCACATTTTTGCTCGACAAGCATCGTCAATTTATCAATAATTGAACGAATGACCTCGTTAAATGATTGATTCAAGCGGATAACACCGACGCGAGGTCACGCAATACGAGGGCTGTAACGTAATATGGATCGCAAGCGATATGGGTTCTGTTCGTTAGACAGACTATTCGAGCCCTTCACGAACCATAAATTTCCGGATGGTGCGATCAAGCGTTAATCGTCGAATGTCGAATTTAAAGGCAATTAAAACAATCCGCGTTTATTCCAGCAACTCGTTTTTCTCTCGAATAATTTGCCCAATTGGGTCTCCTCTCATTCGCTCTTTTACGATAATAAAATAAGCGCATTGAATAAAGTAGCGAGTATAATTGCGAGTACTCACTAAAATTGTATGTGAAAACATCTTCAATAATTTGAGAGTCGGGTAGGAATTACATAAACGCGACCCCTTCCAGCCCTTGATAAATCCGCCAAGGATTCAATCCTAGGTTCTAATTCACAACGTCGGCTCACAAAGTGTGATTTTCAAGTGTGATCTCCAAGTCTGCTCTCAAAGTCTGATCTTCAATTCCGATCTCAAAGTCTGATTGCCAAATGTGATCTCCAAGTCGGATCCCAAAGTCTGATCTCCAAGTCGGATCCCAAAGTCTGATCTCCAAGTCTAATCTCCAAGTCTAATCTCCAAGTCTAATCTCCAAGTCTAATCTCCAAGTCTAATCTCCAAGTCTAATCTCCAAGTCTAATCTCCAAGTCTAATCTCCAAGTCTAATCTCCAAGTCTAATCTCCAAGTCTAATCTCCAAGTCTAATCTCCAAGTCTAATCTCCAAGTCTAATCTCCAAGTCTAATTTCCTAGTCCGATCTCCAAGTCTAATCTCCAAGTCTGATCTTCTAGTCCGATCTCCAAGTCGATCTCAAGGTCTGCAGAGAGACTTTGTCGATGTTTAAAAAAATTCGACATTCATCGTATGCCGTCGGGGTGATAGAGTATCGATGAATTCGTCGGTCGGTGAAAAGCGTGAAGAGCGATATTTAAAAGTGTCGCTATTGCGCCGGGGCTGAATGGATGTGAGACTCTACGAAAAGGGGTTGAGAGTTGTTCGAGAGAGTCGGCTTGCCAGCCTTAACACTATCGCGCTCGAGCCCTCGTATAAATTCAACGGCGGACCGGAGTCGGGGAGAACGTTCGTCTATCTGCGTATCGCGCGAAACGTTTTGCTTAAAGTACCGCCAGACGTATAACGGCTCAAGAGGGGCGGGGGCTTCATTTAAAACGCAAACGAACTCCATACGCGAGTTCCTCCATCCTCCCCTCCCTCTGCGTGCCGACTAATCGAGCGACCTATATTATGACTCTGTTGCATAAGCAACGGGGTCCTGAGAAATGGAAGGAAAAAAGAAGCGGAAGAGAATGGAAAAGAGACGATTTTTTTTTTGTGATGACGTACGAGTGCAGTGTTCTGGGGAATCGCGGATTGTCCAATGAATTTCTATGTTCTTCAAAATTCACATAGATATTACTTTTCAAGTATTCTTTGATTGTCTAAAGTCTCATACCTGTTTCACTGAAAGGATGCTGAGATTTTTAAAATTATAAATAAATTAATTTATTTATTACGAAATTATTTTAAGTTTCAAAATTCGAGTTTGTTACTAAACAGAAAATAATTTTTATAGTGTTTCTATACCCGTAATTCGTGACTTTGAAAGTCTCACATACCCATTCCGATCCTAAACTAAAACTGTGATTATTATTTATTTATTTTATTTTTTAATTTGTTAATTGATATTACATTTGTTGATATCCCAGCATTCGAAGAGATTCTGACGCTTCGGTCACTTACATCACAAATATTATAAAATCCTAGTAATTACTCAACAACGTTGAACGATACAGTCGATTAATCAATTAATTAATTAAACTGGTAGTCGTTTATTTACCGTTAGCAAATGGACTGGAACGGAACGATAAGATCTGCAAATTTATTAATTTTCCCGCGTCCCGTGTCCGCATATTTGAGACCATGAATATTTTATTAATGAATCGAAAATTACATTACCGTAATTGTGAAGAGTGACACGGAGGCGTCAAAATTTATGATAAACAATGCGCTCGGGATTTTCCCTCTCTGATATTTCCCCGTCGACTTTTCAACGACGTAAATTGATTTATAACATCGATAATTAACACCGGCTCCCGTAAATGAGGATGTGATCTGTGTAATTTTCTGTGTTCGTCATCAGCGTCAATCGATCTCGAGTACTCGTCATTAATTTCACACGAGATAAATGACCCACGTTAGTTTCAGCGAAAGGAAATTTTATTCCCTGGTCCGTTGACACGGTTTGCAAAATTAATGAGCGATACTAAATTACGAAGTTTTTCCGCACAAATCGGTACATTGAATGAATTCTACACAACTGATTTAGAATTAAATGTTCGGTATATTAAATACGTCTAAAAAGCTCAATTTAATATAGAGGAGAGCGGGTCGAATTAGAACTTTGGGGCAAAATGGTTCCGTGTCCTCTATTCGAGATCCTTTTTTATGTCATTCGAAAAAATAGGTAAAAATGGAGCATTCATTTTAACTCATATTTTTACATTAAATTTAATCTATCGTACAAAAAATTCTATGGAGCATATTTTTCAATAATGATATAACGCAAATATTTTGTATGTTGATTTTGATACGCGCGATAAGGAACCGGATATTCATACATCTTGTCGTTGCGTGATGCGACGTGGCCGACGGCGTTACGATATTGGATCGAGTCGACCTACGACGGACAGACGTATGTGGAAAATGAGACGGTTTCTCCCCTAGGCGCCGCAGCACCAGGTCGGTCGATTCGCTGAGAAGTCGTAACCGGCAAGATTGTGTGTGCGGTCCGAAGCGGTTTCGGCTCACCCGAGCCGTTTATCCACCGAAGCGCGAGGGTGCGACAAAAATCTGTTAGCCGGAGGAAATTGACCGTGGAAGATTGCAGCAAGGGTCGTCATCCTCTAATTTATTTCGACTCGGTCAGGCCACACTCATTTTTATGTCCGAACGTATATCGTGACAAAATAGACGTTTCCGCCACGAGCCTGAAATCCTTTACGTGTAGCAATTTTTTTTTACCTATCTCGTATCATCAAATTGTGCTTTTGTGTGATTTTAATGCAATCTATATATATAAAATATGTAAAACTAATATGGGGAGATTGGGGTGAGATGGGCCTCCTAAGCAAATAATGCGACAACAACGCTGCCGAAAGCATAATTTATTGTTTGTCATCCAACAATGATATTTTCACAGCTTTATAGCGCGTCCGAAAAAAAAAATTGTTCGAGGCGAGACGGGTTATCCTTAGATTGTTGACTTTTTTAAGCCCTGTCTGTACTAGGGCTGTACAGATAGGCCGGCTTAGCCGGCTAAAATGTCTAAAAGAAGGGCTGTGAAATCTCCTACTAATTATTTTTTCCTAGTATATATGTTTTAATATTAATAGTATTTGCTATTAATTTTTAGCGTTCGCTAAAAGAAAAACCTCGTCTCAAATTAAGAAAAACACGGATCCATTTTGCCCCACTCTCTCTCAACAGTCTTACAACTCTACGAGAACGTTTGCAAAACGTTTCTTAACAGCCACACAAACATAGAAATTTTAGCGCTGCACATCACGAAGAAGCTACGCGGGGACGTTCTCCAGGTCATCGCGAAACCGGAAATGACACCGAGTTTTTAAGAAGTATCACATTCGGTGGTATTTCCGTTTATTCGCCGGGCCGATTATCCGCGTGGAAGCCTCAGTCATCCCCCGTCGTACGGAAAGATACAACGACAGCCATTGTCGTCAGTGTCCGTGCGTCTTCCGGCACTCCCGTCGCCTCGGCCACTTCGTCCTCCTCGAGGCGGCAACGAAGAAGAAGCCAAACCGAGGCTAGTATCCGCCGCGGAGTAGCGCTTGGCCAATAAATCGATGAAATCGATGGCTGATTGAATGGAACGAAGTAGATTGCCGCTCTGTGTAACTTGCAGCACGCTAAAGTGCTTAGCAGTTAAATGCTGTGGAAATTGCGTGCCACTCCTCTCTTTCGCTCCTCGCCTCCGCCTATCCGGCGTCCACTCTCCTCGCTCCGGCCGGCGATGGGCCACTCGGAGCTCGTCTCTTTCTCGTTTCACCCTTCGTTCCTCGACCGCCCGCCGCCCTCCCGTCTCCTTCACCGACACACGTAACCGGACTGCGCCTCGCAGTCCCGGGACTTCAACCGCGCGGGGGCGGTTCGGGGAGTTCGGTGGTTTTCAGAAACGAGATTTTACAGAGAAAGGCCAACGTTCCTTGGAAGGGGCGACGAGCGATACACAGGAAAAGTAAACAACCCTCGCGTGAACTGCTTTCCAGTCTCGAGACTATTCCAAACGACTCTGATGGCAGCTGCAACGCCGCACAGAAAACCCCCCTTCGAAGGAGCCCCGACAATTCCGGGGGAAAACTCGAGAGAGATTTCCTTCGCTTCTCATGCCCGGCCGGCATTGGCCCGGATCGGCCATCGCTGCTCTCGCGATACCGCTTATGTGTCCCGCTCAGGTCATTAGGAGAGCCGTCGCTATGGGGATGCGTCGGCGAAAAGGGGCAAAACGGAACTGTGCGGAAAACGGACTGTTTCTCGCGGTTCTTCGACGAATGCGGCGAAGTTTATCTTGCCCCGGTTCGGCCCAGACGGCATTGAATCATCGGGTTCAGAAGTCTCCGAGGCGGAGCAACGAGCCATGATGTTTTTCCCTCGGTTATTGCTCGGTTCGCAATGAATCGCTGTGTCATTCGATTATACAAAACGAACGGTCGAGGCAAACGATCTTCGACGTTCGAGACTCGAGATAGCGAATAGGAGTTGTTTTGTTCACCGTCGGCGGAACGCTATTGCATATCCGCTTGTGGTACAAATCTGCGCGCTATGATGTTGCGTCCCATTGTGGGGTATGACTGTATCGCGGAGGGAAACGTCGAGGAAAGCTTACGCCGAGCTTCCGTCGGGAGATACTCCGGAGGGCGAAAGAGAAGCCGGTATGGAATCGCTCGATATTGTGAGAATCAAATTGAATCCGAAGGCGGTCGTAAAAGATGTATATCCGCGGTCGGCGCGGAACACAACTCGCTCCTTCGACGCGATTAGGTCGACGTATTGTTGGCTATAAAATGGCAGATTTTTATTCTGATCCGCGCAGATCGGCGGAAGAATCTTTCGTGCCCGGAAGTATCGAGGTATATCAATGTATAAACTATTTGTTGGGTTCGAATAAATTTTTTGTTCGTACGTTTGATGTCTTCTGGAGATCGTCGATCCCTCTGCGAGATCTGCCTTCGATTTCGTCCCGTAGAGTAAGTCGGGGCGATATGGTTTTTTTAGCAATGAAAATTGGAGGTTTAACGTTGAAAAATTCATCGCACGTACGTTCGCAGCCTAAAGAGAGATTCTGTGAGGATTTGAACACTTTCTGATGGTATGAAAATCCGAGTAAGATCGACTGTGTTAAAGGTGAACTGAAGTAATTCTCTCAGGACTTATATATCGATATTTTCGATGCGTGATCTAATTTCGCACTTCTGTAAATAAATATTTTTGCACCGTGACTTGTCCTACGTTTATATTTTTCCACCAGCCGGTGATAACGTGATTACTTATTCTATCATTCGTGAAAATTTCGGTTTATCCAATTATCACCCGATCCTCACGACACTCGATAGTTACGCGCCTAAAAAAAAAAAAAAAAAAAATGACGATTGTCCAATGCGCACCAGCGTGTCGACATTGTCAGCGGCCGGCTGTTTTGACGCACGATCGAATGAAATTGAAAACCATGACGGCTCGTAATTGTCAGCCCCCCGAGTGTTTATACTCGTGTGACTCGATAGATTTATCGTTATCGACTCGACGTCGTATTTGTACTTTCACGTAGCAGCGAATCACTGGATTCGGTGGACAGTGCCTACACGTTAATTTCCCCAGGTTTCGTTCTCTGTACTCAGGCTTCGTGGCTATAAATTCCATTGAAATACAATATCGAAAGTAATTTTCGAAACGCCAAAATTCAAACACCAAATTTCACTTTGATCCGCACCCTCCAGACGGAGGAGGAAATTAATGAGTTCCCTTCCAGGTAATTCAAAACGTTCATTTTCGTCGCGATCAGACAGATCGATTTTCACTGTCGTTAACATACCGTGTGGAAATTTGTCGGAGTCATAAATCGACACCTAAATTGAGTCTGCAGCAAACGCGCCCTAAACAGGAAAACTGGACTGGCACTAGGCAATACCTAGCTGGGAACACATGATTGTCTCGATTGATCTTCTGCCCCTAAATTTTCCAATAATTTTTGGATGCCCGAATCCGCATGAAACGGTCATGAAAAACCCGGAAAAATGATCTCTCGAAAATTGGTACAAAAATGTTTACCGGATGACATTAAAAAAAAAAATGTTTGATTACGCGAAATTTCGCCAGCTCTGTAAACCAGTGGAGTTGAAAATAATACGGATTCGATTTTGCGAGATCGAATTGTCGCTTTAGACAGCGAGTCTGGTGTACACATTAAAACATCATGCGCGAGGCCCCCGGAGGAGGGGGGGGGGGGGGGGGTGCGGTTGGTGGCCGAGTGAGGGTGCGTATCATATAGCGCAACAGGATCGCGTGTGATTCAGCGTCAGAAACTGCGGGCTCGTGACCGATGCGGGCTCGTACAAAATCGCCCAACCCCGGAGAATTATAATTTATTCGCCGGTTAATTGAATAGATTTTTTTTTCAGTATACGCATTAAACACCGAACCGTCATTTTACTGGGCGTAGCCGACGAGCGATTTTTTTTTCGCCGCTGCGATTTTTACCGAGCACGAATGCAACTGACATCGGTCGACGACGCACGGAAAATATCAATTTTCAAGCGCTTCGACCCTCCTCAAAATACCGCAGTCACCGGGCAACTTTCCGCCTGGTGTGGGACAAAACAATTCATAAATTTTGATTTTCCGTTGGTTAATCGCGGGGTGGGATCAACGCTTTGTGCTCGAAATAATGCGCCTGCAACTGGCCGGCGAACCGATGTTTGGCACCTCTGCGGTCACGATGCCGTACGTCAATGTTGGGCGTCATTTTACGGTAAAACCGTAAAATCGACAGAGAAGCGACGAACGGAAACGCGATGTTTGGACGGGTAAATTTGGGCGATCAGACTCGTTGCAAAAAAAAGCCCAGCATTTTTTCGAACTGTCCGTTCAAGTTGCGATCACACCGGATCGTACGTCAAGAACTGTCACTCCGTCGTTACCGATCGGGGGGGCTAAAAAGAATCAACAATTATAATTCGCCCGATAAATTCGCGTTTCATTGCTCGGCGGCTCTGGAGCGTTCGGCTCTACGAGAATTTGACGGCATGCTCGTGTGAATAAATTAGACTTTTTTTTGTAATTCAAAAAGGGAACATGCGCGGACAAAACTGATTAGGATCGGTGAATTCTGTTACGTCCAACGTTGTCCGACAACGCGGATTACGATTTTTCCTAAGTGATCAACGCTCCCTCGCTAATACCAATTATCGAAAATTTTACTGGTGTTACCTCACGAGCGCGCGTGTGTGTGCGAGACCGGCTTTTGTGCAGCTCACCGAGCACGGCATTGCACAACAGCTCGACGTGTCTCCCTTCGTTATGGTCGCCCGTCGGGGTCAGAGCTTTTTTTTCTGTCGCTAATACGTCGCTGCGAATTTTGTTCGCGTATCATTATATTTAATTGTGGCTCTAACGGAGTTTGTCATATGCATTCGTTCATCTTTTTTTTAAATTCCTATCCAAAAAGACTACGTTTTCTACTGTACGAGACTCTTTGTCGGACACTTTAATCCTCTGCCACGTATATTTTTTTACGTTCCCTTTTGGCCTGTTCGGCTTTGGCTGAAAATTGAATAAATCGGTTGAATCTCCGATGAAAAGTCTTCCATCTGCCAATCCAGGCATGGGAGGAATGTCAAAATTTCTTCGAAAATCTCAGCAAGCATCTCGCATGGCAAGCAGCTTTTGCAAAGTTCGTTGTTTATCAAGATCTCGAGAAGAGCCGAGTTTCTCACCCAAAGATAACGTCCGCAAGTTGGAATATGCCTGGGATTCTCGTAATGCGTGTGGCTGAGATAGTTTCACCGAGGAATCGCGGTCCATATGGGAACTCTTCCATCTGCCAATTTACGCGTAGGACCGATATCAACATTTCTCAGAAAATCTTGGCAAACATCTCACATCGCACATAGCTTTTGCGAAGTTCATCGTTTATTGAGTTCCGGAGAAGAGTCGAGTTTCTCACCCAAAGATAACGCCGGCAAGCTAGCAAAAGCTTGGAATTCTCGTCTTCCGAGTATCTGCAATAGGAATAGCAGCGAGTTTCATCAAGGAATCACCATTTATATGCCAATAATACACAAATTTTTTTTTACGTTCCGTTCAGCTAGGCCTTGGCTAAAAATGCAGTAAATCACATCTCCGATAAGAAGTTTTCCATCTACAAATCCAAGCCCAGAACGGATATCAAAATTTCTCAGAAAATCTTGGCAAACATCTCACATCGCACATAGCTTTCGCGAAGTTCGTCGTTTATTGAGTTCCCGAGAAGAGTCGAGTTTCTCACCCAAAGATAACGTCGGCAAGCTAGCAAAAGCTTGGGATTCTCGTATTCCGAGTGTCTGTGATAGGAGGAGCGAGTTTCGCCAGGTAGTCACGATGGTACAGAATAGAGAGAACGCGAAACGGAGATAAGAACACATACGCGAGAGGCGGTGAGGCTGGAACAGCTACTAGCATATACACGAGCCTCGAAAAGCCTCTCATTGCCTCGAATCCTCTGCGTGCGGATTGAAGGCAATAAATTAATAATTTATCGCATTTACGAATGCGGGAGGCGCACACACTGGCGAGGGTTGGGGAACGTTCGCGCGAGTGCCTTCCGCCTCGGTGTTCACCGGTTCGCTTCAACTGTAACTCGCAGCGTCGCTCGAGATCTCAACGCTAATTCCAGCATAAACAGAAAGCTCCGGTACCTCAATGCTCACGCAGGCACTTCTGTAATACTGCCACAATATTCCTGAAGTGCATTTACGCTAATTATCCTCACGGTTGCGAATTTAACTAACATCAACGAGAGCAACGCTGCGCTGGGATCGAACGCACCTGAGTAAAGAAATCGCTGCGATTATGAGGCAAATTTGGATCTCGATCCTTCGGTGATGAACAGTGTAATCAAGTGGTGCAATTATAATATTTTTTGGAATTTTTGTGCCCTGCTTAGATTGTTCTATTTGTTGTGTAAGGCGAACAAAAAATAGTGGTTAGTTAAATGCGCGTACTCGCTGAATTGTATGTGAAAACTTGGCCGATAGGTTTATGAGCCGTTTCATTCAATTTTCAGACGAACATGGCGTGGTAGCTCCAATTTTCCCACACTGTAAAATGTTTGGTATTGCGCTTGGCTAAAATGCATCCAACCGTTTTTATTTAACAGGATTTCGAAAATTTCAAAATTTTGTCGCAGAATTTCAATTTCCCTTCCGAAGTGAAACTTCCACGCCGGAAGTGAAACGAGTTGCAGATCCGTAATCAACATTCCGAAAAATCCGTCACAAATCCCCGAGAAACGATTTACGTGAATTCGACTCGGCGATTGTTTACCGTAAATTTCCGACGAATTATGACCGTTCAAATTCAGCGTAACAAGCACCTTCCAGAAAACGAAAATCGATCAACGAGTTTTCTCGCGGAGGGAGCGCCGTGCAAATTACATCGAACCTTTTTGAAATTTCCATTCCACTCTCTTAATGCACCTCGCTTGGTGCCGGTAAAAAGGGGGAGTGCGTACGAAATTCGAGGAATCCCGCCGATCCGGACTCTCAGCGAGAGGCAGCGTCGGAAGCGCCGACGGACGGAGATGCCGAAGAGAAGTGGATGAAAAGAAGATAGAGATTGCCCACCCCGGAGGCTCTTCGCCCGTGGAAACGACTGTACCGGCGGCAACACCTCTCGTCACTGGGCGAAGCGCGAGCCCGTACAGCGGTGCGGGTTAAGTAAGGTTCCCTAATTCGTACCGATCCAATTATCCTAACCTCGCGCCGAGAATAAGTTAGAGACCCCCGGCTCTCTCCCGCTGTCTCCGGCGTACGTAAAATTGCGATTTTCAAACAAAGCACGGAATCTCCGGAGTGGAGAGGACGCGGCGATGGTGTACCGCGTAACCGCGGCTTCTCCGGCACGGAAGGCGAGGCCCGGCAACCGACCGGCTCACGGCGAATTGGCAGCATAAGTATAGCCACTATCTCCGGCCGAGATTCGAAAGAGGGTTGCGCGGAATCGCTCCCGCGTACCTTTCTTCTCGGTCCATTCTCAAACCAACCCGCTCACCGAGCCAGCTAATTCGTAAGTCAAATAAAGAGTTCGCCTCTGCCTCGCTCGACGAGCTTTTCTTTTATCTTTAACCGAAGAGAAAGAGCTTCTGTTAAACCGATTTTTTTTTTTTTTTTTTTGCCTTCTTTCAGCTCTATTTTTCTCTCCACTTGTACCACCTCGGGGCGCCGAAGATGCAGCATCCCCCTCGGAGCTCCTCGCTTTTCGCTCTTTGAGTACACGCGATGCCGCGAGTTAAACTTCGGCACGATATATATAATCAGAGTCCGGAGCAATCTCGTTTGCTCTTCCAGCGGCTTGTCGCTCATTTTCTGTACGGTGCGCTTTGTGGACGGTGCCTTTTAAATATTTGAAAAATTATTAATTTTTTTCTTATTTTCAAGAGACATCGTAAAAATCGCAATGAATAGCTGCCGTGAAGGAAAGGTATTTGACATTTTTTTGCCAAAGGCGCAACGAAAATAAAAATAATATCATAATTTTGTTTTTACTTTACTAATACGAACACGGCGATAGTCACAAAGAAATTAATTTGTCGGATTGTTTAATTGTGGTTAATTAGTCGGATTGTTTAATTGAACTTAATTTATTTAATTAAGTTGTTTAATTAATTTAGTTGAAAAAAAAATTAAATGAATGAACAAGAGATAGGATTTTTTTATGACAAAAGATCATTTCTCAAAGAAGTCATCGTTTTTCGGGGGGATTCGAATTCTTGCCTCTAGCCGTGACGTCGCAACGCCGAAATCGGGAAGCGTCGCGCCAAACAAGAACAAATCGATGAAACTCTTTCGGACGATAGGCCAAAGTTTGAACAGAAAAATACGTTTTAGAACCCAGAAGTTTTGTGCGATTTTAGTGTTACCAAACTGTACAATAACCGTGAACGATAAATCTTAATGTTAGCGATAGGTCGGTCATGAAACTCTGCGCTGTCTGTTGTTCTGTGAAATCGAAGCCACAGCGATATCATCGAAGTGTAGCGAATGGTACGGTCGCGAGACGAATCGTGAAAGATGCTCGAGAAACGCCCATTGAACCCGTGCAATCCACTTTTCCCGCGGGTTCGATCCCAGACCGCTAGTATTTCCGTTCACTATTCCCAGCCCCGGCAACCCGGTAAGAATAGAGGCAGATCCTTTTTCGCTTGATTCTTATATATCCCGAGTAACATCCGCCTTTTATTTTCACCAGCAGTCGTACACATTTTTTTTTGTTCTATTCCATGGCTGTAAAATAATACGCAGAACTGATTGAACCGATCGGGGCCTTGGATGGTCCTTAGGAAGACTTTGACCCGAAGAAACTTAGAACAATCATTCCCTGCAACGGCTGTCAGCGAGACTTTGACCCTGAGGGTTTCAGAACGATCAGAGCCTCGGACGGCACTTAGGGAAACTTTGACCCGGAAGCACCCAGAAAAATAATTTATTTGGCGGCCAGCGTTTATTTGTTTTAAGTAAAATATTTATTTGATTTAAATAAATATTTAATTCATTTAAGTAACTATTTACTTAATTTGAATAAATATTTATTTTTATCGAATAAATATTTTACTTGAACCAAGTAAACGGTGGCCGTCAAATAAATTTTTTTTCTGTGTGAGGGCTTCGTGTTATCAGGATCTGGGACGGATCTGGGACGGCTCTTGGAATAATCTGGCTCTTAGGGGGACTTAGAATAATTGGGACCTCGCAATACATCCTTGGGGGAGTTAGATTAACCAGAGTCTAGAAAGAGGCCATACGTTCAGTCAATCCTCACCCTACCCTAACCGCACAGAAGATGTTTTCACATACAAATTCACGGAGTACAAGCAGTTGTTCGCACAACGCTTATTTTAGGTAGTGTTCTCATTTTCCGAGCTCACGGTGCATTCTTCTTCGCGGTAGGCTCGTTGTATTCATGGCAGCGATGATTGCTTATAACGCAATAATAGTCCAGGCTCAGGCATTATGAGGAATGACAGGACTTTGTGCGGCGGCTCACTACCGAGGCACTATAAAGGCTCAGCGCAAAGGACCGATATATACGCTAAATCTACCCTCGTTGTGTTAGTAACTGGTCACATGAACTTTGTAGGTAAATCTCTGGTGAACTTGGATATTGTGAACCGCCCCCCCCCCCCTCCCCCGTCCTTCGTCCCCGCAGTCTGGGGTTCGTCGAGGGACCGAGAAGGGAATTAGGAGTCAAATTCAATGCACGCGCGAGCGCACGTCTGTGCTTCCATGTGCGAGCTTACCGTAACATCCGACTCATCCTCCTTTTGTCGCAGGATCGTCATCGGGAGTCCCCACTCTGTATCGACCCTTCAGACTCACGTCAATTATCGTTTTACGCTACGATGCCTCACGGTAAGTACTCGAATTTGTCAATAAAATTCGGTCGATGTGTTCCGCCTTGTATTCATTCATTCGTCGGCTTGTGAAAAAAAAATGTCGTTTCAAATCCTTCACCAAACATTCTACACTTTTTGCAAAAATATTTCCAACATATTTATGTCGAAAGATCGACTGACAATTTCCTAAATTCTTCACAGTATGAAACTATTGATCGGTGGCGATCATAAAAAATGTTGGTAAAATTTTAGATTATTCGATGAAAATTCAATTTTCAGTTACTGATGATGAGACGGAAAAAATTCGATCGAAAAAAAAGAAGGGAAGAAAATTCATCATGCTTTCGAGACGAGGTGAACACAAACGTTTTCGGCAATATCGTGCGTGTCGTCGCGTACGGATCGTCGGTTCGGAGTTTTCGTTCGAATAGAATATAACAACACTTCACTGCAGTGTTCGAATATCTCGCGTACGTATTGCCGAGCATACATGTATGGAAGGTTTAGCCGTTCCATGCGCTGCGTACTTTTCTCATCTCATACCCACACAAACCGTGACGATGTCGGCATCCATCTCGACGCGATGTTTCCGCACACCGTTTTCCAGAGCCATTTACATTTCGGCACACAGTTCCTCTCTCTCCGGCTCGGGGCTTCGTCTACACAATCGCACACCGCGAATCAACACACCGTTATGAGTTTACCAAACTTTCACCTATCTGTTCTAACATTGACTCGATTGTACCGTGCACAATGCTGTTTCCGGATCGATGCAAATACACTGCACCTTTATTTTTTTTTTTTTCGACTCTCGCTACACGTCGAAATATGAAAAATATGATGAATGCGAATGAATAAAAAATAGAAGAATTTTCGTTTACATCGACGGCGTTTGTAGAAACGGCGACTAAAAATTACCTTAAAAAAATGGATTTTTCGACGTAAAAAGTCCGTTCAGGTACAAGCGTGCTTTTTACCTTTCATTTTTCAAGGGAGCTAAAAAATAAAAGGACTTTCCTCTGGATCGACGGCGTTTGTAGAAACAGCGAGTAAAAATGACGTAAAAAAGATTGATTTTTTTATGTAAAAAGGTTCACGTAAAACCGTACTTTTTACCACCCTCGAGGCGAAAAGTACGCTTTAAAAAAACTTCAAAACTTCGCATATTAATCGTCAAAAAAATGTCGACAGTGTGGCAATAAACCGATGCACTTCAATAACGAAATAAAAAAGTGTATCGCCTATTTTGCAATCTCATTAATGAGCTTCGAGATATTCGCCGCAGAGTGTATAATTCATGACCCTCATCGTCATTGTTTATCGAATATTTTAACATCGAAAATCCCAGGGGGGGGGGGGGGGGGTGGGGCGCCAAAGCGCTCGCAGTCCCGAATATCCTTGATAATAATTCCCCCTCGTAATTCTCGACGGATAGATAGAGGATAGCGCAGTGTCGAGGGGTATCCATCCGGATCGCCCGTGCTTCTCGCATCGGTGGATCAATTCAACGGGACACGCGATTCAGATTTTAGATTTTACACCGAACGAGTTGGCGTACACAAGAGGATCTAGATCGTTATCGGGATGCCTATATAGAAGCGCGGATTACATTGGTGCGAGGGGACTCTACGCCATGTTACTTTCGTGTGGCCAGTTCGGTGCGAAGTTTTCTTTTTTTTTTTTATCCCCCAGCTCGCTTGTCAAACAGCCGGAGAGGGAAGGGGTAACTCATCGGGCGTCGAGGCTAAATCGTTGTGACGTAAAAGTGCAGGGATACGGATCGGTGGGGTCGCGAGGATTCGCCGAGCCTCGCGCGCACGATGCACCCCTTAATGCGAACGTGTCGCGGAGCCTTCTTATGAATATTTTAACGACGGGGAAATTCAAAGGAACCCCACAAGAGAGGCTCCCATGTTCAGCGGCGATTTCTTTGAATCAACATTCACAAATAATTTTGGAAAATTGTGTATCGAGCACGAATCTTTTTTCGCGATTAAATCTGCAATCAGCACAGAAAATTATTAACTCTCGATGCTTGTTTGTTTAACGCATTTGGCCCGCTCGCATGTCCCTCCGCCGCAAAATATCAAACACGGTCTCAGAAAGAGGGGACGGGATTAAAATGAAAAAATTAAAATTCATGCGCGTACGCCGTTTGAGTCGGCACGTTGCCGGTACAGTCGGAGAGGCTGACGTGCCGATCGCTGAAGATAAATTTAATTAATTAAATTTACATAATTTAATTGCAATAATTGTCGTGCTTGCCCTTCCCCGGCGCACCGCGCAATCACAACTGCAAGCACCGCCAAAGTACCATTTTTTTTTCCTCTTGCTTGTTTTACGAAATAAAATATATTAAAACGTTACGTAGCGGCGATGGAAAATTCGATCGTTTTAGCGGAATGCGAGAGGCGGACAGAAAGTTTCGCCGGAAGGTTTAGGTAACTGCTGCATGAACCACAGGGCTAGACTGCACCGTAATGTACTGCCTTTAGCTGCTCCGTGCAGCCGCCTCGCTATATTAAAATTACATTACGAGAACCCGCGCGAGCTCACGGGGCGTTCACGCTTTCGCTGCGTACGTTCGAATATTCGTGAAATGCGTTGTACCAGACCACCGCTGGATTATGAGTATTAATAAATTTTCCTCTGGCGTTATGACCTGGTTATATGATCAAGGGGGCCGGGGGGGCGAGGGGGGGGGGGCGGTTCGGGGTGGTTTCGGCTGGTT
The DNA here is from genome assembly GCA_933228735.2 of Amblyteles armatorius. Taxonomy (NCBI): domain Eukaryota; kingdom Metazoa; phylum Arthropoda; class Insecta; order Hymenoptera; family Ichneumonidae; genus Amblyteles; species Amblyteles armatorius. The sequence goes on along the minus strand of OW121695.1, from coordinate 8,786,051 downwards.
CGCTGAGACCAGGTCGGGCTCTCTGCACGTGACCTGTACGCCGCGTATCACGTACGCGGACATGTGCTTCTGCGAACCGTGCGCTCGGTTATGTATTCTCAATACGCAGGCATCGCCAGAGCTTTCGCCGGCCAATGGATGCGAGTGGAGCCGCGAGCTTCGAACCGACTCGTGTCCTCTTTAATGATTGACTGAAATTAATTGAATAGAATTATAATACAATAGAATTGTTTATTTCGCATCCCAGGGCAACGACCTCTAAGCCGTGGTGTAGCAAGCAAGTGCAATAAATTACGAACAATTAAAACCATGAGTAACTCAATTGGATGATAACGAATATAATATAAAAGTATTAATATTGATATTAGGGCTGAAGAACTTCAATGGCGTTCAGTAATGTAGAGTATAAAAATTTGCGTACGTCGTTTTGAGGACATGCCATGAATTATTTTACTCCTAGGGCAACATTTGATGCATGAACTCACGGCGAATATAAAGAATATTTTTTGAAAAAAAAAATGAGAATTTTCAAAATCCCATAAAATTTAAACGGTTGGATCAATTTTCCATCAAATTCAATACCAAGCATTGTACAGTGTTAATGGATTCCAGAATCAAATTTAAGCTCGATACCTTAATGTTTACTGAAATTAGTCATTTTTCAAGATAATCATAATCCCATAAAGTCTGATCGCTTGGATAGATTTTGGCCAAATTCTTTGACTCTACACATTGTAATCGATGCGAATAAACTTCTACTCCCATTGCTATCAGTATAAAATTAATATTGATTGAAAAAGGTTCTTATCGCAATTGCAGACTAACTATTTTTTCGGTCGATTTCTCTTGATATTTAATCTAATTGTTATTCTGTTTAGAAAAAAAAATATGTTATATACCCATCACCAGGGATCACTTGGGTTTTTTTTTTATTTCTCACGTCAGCGAGCCTACGAGGGCGCTTCGTCGTGTACACAATGCGCGGCTCTCGACTCAATCCCGGAACGGTGTAGGGCTTTTCTGTGCGTACCGGGAAATAAAGACGTTGGACAAAACATCGATGTGGATTATAGTTCCAAAAGCCACGTGCCTACACCCCGGACACCCGTCCGATATCATAATGCCTAGTTTGAAAAATTATTTTCCAACAGCTCCGGGGGTGGAATTCTTAGGAAGGGGACTGTAATTTAGGGTGAAATATTGTTAGGGAATAATGCATGCGAATCCTTTCGATGTATGAAAAACGAGGCGCTAATGCGGTTTGAAAAATTATCATTTAATATTACATCGAAGGCCGTGCGATATATCCGTAGTGCGGTTATTCTCGTTTTATTCGAGAGATCAACGATCATTGGGGATCATTAGGGTTACACCAGCGGGGAGTCCCTTCTCGGAGGTCGTCGAACCCCCCACCGGGCAATTTTGTCCGCGAGATCAAGCCGCAATAAAACAGTCGGCTTTGCAATACCGCTCGATCACGTGCGCTGTTTTCATTCAGCATCCGCGAAATAAATCCCCCTCGCACTGTACGGTATGCCTCATACTGTCCTTCCAGTCTGTATCGTACTCCCAAAGCCAAGCCATTTCTCACGGAGCGTGTTATCGATTGCACATGTAAAAAAAAAAAACAATTTGACACACTAGCGATATCAGTGCGATTCACGCGGTCTGGGAGGTTTTGTAAATGTGCAGTACTGAAGTGTGTAGAACCGAAGTGTGTAGAACCGAAGTGTGTAGAACCGAAATGTGTAGAACTGAAATGCGTAGAACTGAAATTTGTAGAACTGAAACTTGTAGAACTGAAGCGTGTAGAGTTGAAACGTGTAGAACTGAATTTGAAATTTAATGTAAATAGCTTTCAGCGTTAGTCTCGAACGGCAGTTAATCACAGCACGAACTAAAAACGACAGCAATACGGTATTCTCGAGATCTTTTTTTAAACGCAGCTCGGAGTAAAATGATGTTTTTACGATATAAATTTCATTCGACTATGTAAAAAAAGGGAGTCGGACTTAAAAAAAAAAAATTAAACATTCGCTTCCCCAGTTACAAAATATCAGCCTTAATTACCAAAACGTAATATGTTAATTACTTTTTGATAATTGCAATTTTCTCGAGTGTCTATTATCTAATTAAAACTCCAAGCCACAGTTAGAATTAAAATGCAAACGCTGATAATTGAAGAACGAAATGTGGAAAAATATTAACCGGTGTGTCTTTATAGATTAATCCTACATGCATCTACGAAGGACTCTCCAACTCTCCAACGCAGATACGACGAATTTAATATTTTTTCAAGAGCGTCGAGCTTGAAACCTTTGCGTTTTCTCTCTTTCATCTCTCACCCTCCTTTCCCCCCTCCCCTCCACCCCCGCCACTTCTCCGCCGAGAGGGAACGCGTAAATATTAAAAACGAGCCGTGTAGAGTCGTGATATCCGATGAGTAGAGTAGGCGGGGACAAAAGAACGACGCGAGTGCGTCAAGAGATATACTACTGTTGCAAACGCTATACATACATTCGGTGTATAGTCTCAGTACAGTTATAATACTGGAATATGTGTTGAAATAATACAGGAGGGAGGGGGGAGCCCATATAAGCTTCGCGGCGTAGTCGGAAATGGTTGAGCGGAGTACCAGGAACGAGGGACTGATGGAAATGGTAGAAAAAGAAGGTACGAAGCAAGGTTGCGAGGTATGAAGTGTAGCGAAAGCGAGAGGAGAGAAGAAAACGCGACGAGGGGGAAAAAAGAATACGGGAGGAGGGAGGGAGAAAAAGTCTGGCATTTGTACTGGCCTTGGGCCAAATCGCACCTCATCAAAATGTCGGAAAGACGGCTTGCGCGGAGGAAAACGGCCGCGCCCGCTCCCCGCGACGGTGGGGAAAGGAAGCTCGTGAGTGGCGAGACAACACGCTCTGAATGTCGTCTTTTAAAGAACTGTCCCGGCAAATCCTGGCTTGTCGCTCTCGAGCCTGATATCTTCCGCTTCCTTTTTTTCCCCTCTATCCTTCCCAACTCACCTCCTATCGTTCTAGTGAGGGTTATTTTTTTATTTTTATTTTTACGCTTCTGAACGAGGAATTTTTCAAATTCCATTGTCGTCGGAATTCGTAGTCAGAATTTCATGCGTAATTGAATTGTATTTATATTATCAAATGGAAATGGCTGTTGCATTGAAAAAAAAAAAAAAATTACGTCATTTATAAAAAAAATCGATTATGCCAATAATTGGAGTGGGATCTGCACACATGTGGATATTAAATATGAGTGCTGCTATAGCGATTCGAGAGGAATTTTTTGTTATCGTCCGTGAGCATACCGCACATTTTTTTAGCTTCTTCCTTGACACGTTTTTATCCATCAACTTTGTGCCCGGTGTAACGTAATTGTATCTGGTACACGAACGAAATGTTTTTATCTCGTTCCACTCGTTCGCCGCGGTGGAAATTCTGTTTCAAATACGCAAATAATATTCGTGACTTTCGCAACGTTTTCAAACGAAATTGGACATTTAAAAAAATTTAATTGGCAACTCCGGGACGCGTTTAAACGATAACGGTGCAACATAACGTTTCACGAATTATTTCGAAACAGAATTTCAGGATCTCATTGACTCTTGGGTCACATATTAAAATCTTTTTCAACAATTCTATTCTGAAAAAATATCAGAGTTTATGAAAATATTTTCTCTTGCGGTGACCTTGCGGTGTCATACATCCACCCACTTTTTCTAAATGTGATTTTTCGATATTTTGGAACATTCTGAACATGTTATTCATTAAAATTTTGAATTTTTTTTTTTTCGCCAAAAATCTTCCTTTATGAGGAAGCAAAAATTCTGTGAAGCTGTTCTCACATTACTAATTCGTAATATTCGTGCGAACAACGGCCTACCCTCCCTCATCAGCCTCAATCATCGTCATTATCCGGTGTATCATCAATATATATTATTAGTTCCTGTACAATATAATTTCGTAGAAAATTAATTAATTATCCGTCGGTCCACTTTCCATCGGCAACCCCCTCGCCGCACATGCCGTTATGGAATTAACACGTCTAATTACGAATAAACGAATTTGTATCCACATTTATCAATTAGCGTTTCAACGATTAATACCTACACATTTTCGTATAACAACAAAACCGCTCCATATTATTTTGATGTGAATGAATTTTCCACAGCGGTATTCCACTAACCCCTGGCGTTTATCGACATTTTCGACCGAATTACAATACAATAGCATTATCGATGATATGCTTTTATCGCCAACGACTATTTTTAAATCCCTTTGGCTTGATGTGGCAGTCGGACAATTTACGCGTGTCGCGTAAAACACCATTGGGGAGAGAAATTCATTACACATTATAATGACAATATTATAATAACGCGTGTAAATTAATATGTGTAATATTTCCAGTATAATGCGACAGGATAAATGTGGCAAATATGCACAGTAAAAAGTAATTTCGTAAAATCGTTATACGAAGTTTCGTAAAAATATTGTTGTGACACAAGTGACAAACTCCTTTGTTCGGACTTGAATATACAAACTTGTCCTTTTATTTCCCGCGTTATAAACAATTTTAGTTTGTACCTTCGTTTGTAAATCTAGAAGCTGGATAGTGCGATCGAAAATTAGCAAATAAAAAATTATGGGAGTTCGTGGACAATAAGTTGTAAAAAGTAAAAACTTTTTTTACAGTGTACACTCGAAATGATGTATTTTTTAACGACAAAAACCCGCAATTTTTTGATAGCTCGGTGTGGCACAAACGCTCTTCCGGCGTGTCGTCCCGTCATCGATATTGTCCGGTAAATTTAGTGTGTTCACAAAAATCGGAAAATCGAGACCGTTCGAGGTCCTCACGATGTTGGCTCGGACTCAAGTATCCCCGTAATTTAACGCCTCTCTGACTCGCTCCCCTTTTTCCCTTGCCCGACTCCATTATACCGAGCCCGTATGGAGTCTCATCGTTCGATCCTCGGTACTCTTTCCGGAACACACGGTCCTGTCAACGACGATGGAGAACTTAATTGTTGATATGGGGGAAGGGAGTGAGTGCGCACCCGATGAACGAGCTCTTGCCGCTGTGCTTCTCTATGACCCACTCATTTTCGCTATCCAACGCTATACTCGTTTACCCTCGGTACGGACAATGGGGCACGGGTCGGGTTACACCGCACGCGCACACGCACACCCACGTACGGACACACTCGCGTTCGGTTCCCATTAAAACACCTGTCTACTGAGAAACCATTGACATATCCTGTGTCGTCGAGTGACGCATATGTGTCAGGAGGAATATGTATATTTACGTCAGTGTCATAACGACCGATAGATTCGACGATAAACAAGACATTTACGTAGATTTAATCGGATGATGGAGGCGACAGAGATTTGATTTGACTCGATTTATTTTTATTTTTTCGCTCTTTGTCTCCATTAGGGCTCGAGAGCTGGTCATGTGACATCGCGTGGATAAAATCGGAATGGCGAAGATACACGGTATAAAAAGTTTTGTAAAGCTAACATTTGTCGCGAGCGTATTTGCGTCATTAAAAAAAAAAAAAAAAAAAAATCTTGCGCCTTTTAGACTTTTTAGTACAATTTATTAGAGAAAAAATCGTGGTCATTAAGAGACTCTCAGAGATAATCAGCGACATTCAGAAATACTCAGAGGCGCACGGTGGCATTCAGAGACAATCTGAGACACTCTGAGATACTCTCAGCCACTCTGAGACACTCTGAGACACTCTGAGACACTCAACACGCTCAGAGACACTCACCGTAATTGACGACACAATATTGTCGAAAGTCACGATATCGCACAGCCGCAACGTTTGCTCTATGCGTACAGGTGCACAAATTATTCATGCCATTATATCTATCATTACATCAACCAACCGAAGGATCTATTAATGGCTTGGCTAAAGCCTAGTGAAAGACAGACTCTCCATCTCGCTCGCCTCGAACGATGCAGTAATCCTCGGGGCTCTATGCGAGGAGATCAATGTAGCGTGGACAACGAGATCGCGAAGGGACGGGAGGACGTACAGTGTATCATATGTGGTATGTGTATTATATATAGGTATATATTATTCGGCTACCTACAACATTATAGCGGACCCACGCAAGCTTCCGACCACCTGGCGTTACCCCAGGGATTACGTACCTTTGAATTATCCTCGCGTGGCTTGTTCGATTGGAAATTGTTGAGTGCAGTTCCGCGAGGTAATTATTCTGGCCGCGAGGCTTCCCCCCCCCTCGGCCGCCCCACCCTTCCTGACATAAAAGCTTCATCACCCTCACACGTACCATTTTCCTCTGTCTATCTCGCCGTACACTTCCCATTCGCATTACCTCTCTCCCTCGTACCGTTTCATTTTCCTCCGGGGCTCGAGCGGGGCAAAACGGAACACCCGCCACAAAACGGAGGATTCTTCCCGATTCATCGCGGAAGACTCAGAACGAAGAGTCCCGTCTCGGATGTAGTAAGTTGTGGTCCGTTTTACCCCGCTGCCAATGAACAATTCACGATTCCACCCAAATCTTTCCGCTGCCTTTTCTATTGAGCTGCTTTGGCGCGGATCTCCTCCATTTACACGGACTTTAGGCCGATTTCGCTTACGCAGATAGAGACAAGTTATTGATAGCTCGTTCTTCCGAGACACGCGGGGCTGAGGAATTTTTCAATAATTCAAAAAGACACGAGGAGGATGAAAGACTCTTTCGATACCGTTGACATTAAGTATTTGTGTTTTAAAATATTTACGGTCGTGTTCCTTCTTTGGATTTTTGTTTCCTTCCTGTTCGCCCGCTTATATTATAAATAAGCGCGGAAAGGGGGAGAGTGTGCGTGGGTTTTTTCCGACGGGAAAATACATAGTGTGCGTGTATAAAAGCGTAACAGAGAAATAAATGGGAATTACAGGAGCGGAGGGTAAAAAGCGTAAAAGGATTCGCAGGCAGTGACAGTCGACGTTGCCACCTCGCAACGGGGGTTGGGTTGGTTGCAGAAAAGCCAGTATATGCGAGAAACGGGGCGTCGGGATCCGGAAAGTGTTCGAGAGTGAGAGGCGTCGGAGATAGAGAAGCGAGAAAAGAATTTAAACTGAATGCGCGTGTCGTCGAATAGCCTTGCGTCGAGTAGAAAAGTGAAAAAGGGACGGCGAGAGAGAGAGAAGCGAGCTTGCCGAGAAAGGAAGAATGAAAAAAAAAAAAAAAAAAAAACGTTGGGTGGCATGGAAAAGCGTCTATTTATTTCGCATTTATGGATAGCAGAGAGAAACTCTCCGCCGGCAATGCAGATAATATAGAGTATAAATGTATAAGTGTGCGTATTGCGATATGCCCACGAGCTTTCGCTCGGCGAAAGCTCTGAATACTCATTTGAGTGGATGCGGGATAAAGAAGGGATAAGTGAAAAAATAAATAAAGGAGGGTTAAAAAAAAAAGTGGCGAGTTTTCCGGAGAGGGCGGGCGAGCGAGATCACGTTCCGAATCACGTTTTGAATGCAAATAATTAGGGAGCTCGGAGATTTTACGTCGAGACAGGACCGACCCTCGATATACCCCTTTGTCGGATTTTTGACAAAAGGCGGTCGAGGTTAACGGTTGATACTCCTCGTCGTCGTCGAGAAAGAATGTATACTTCGTGAATGGAGCTGCCCGGGTCGCCCGTCACTCTTTAGTGATTTCTTCGAGGAGCCTTCGGAATCCAAAATCGCAGTATTTAAACATAAAATATCTTCCAAACTTATCTCTATACTGGCAAACACTCGCATGCACTCGTGCAAGATTTTTATTTATTTTTTTCTAATAATGGTAATCGTGTTATCGATTCCACACCGCGAGCTCCTCGCACCGATTTAATTGAGTTTCCATATGAAATGCGAACTGCTAGGACTAAAGTAATTTCTATGGATTCGCCGAAAGCACGGGTTAGCAAGGATATTCGACTATTGGGCGTAACCAACAGGTTCGTGAAATCTCGCAAGCGTAGAAACTGTGTACCGTCTGTTGGTTAGCGTATTAGGTACAGACGCGCGAGGTTTCCCTCACGCCGGAATATATTCCGAGTTAAATCTAGCGTAGCAATCAGCTCTTCATTCTCACACCACCCCTCCGCGTGGAGACGAACCTACGTGCCTCGAACCTTGCATGTGTTATTGAAACCGGATGTCACACACTCGCTTTTGAGCCACATTAGTTATAGGTAGTTCGTCCTGCGTCGTCGTTTGCACATTAATTTTTAACCCTAATAAAAAGGGCATAAATATATGTTTTTTTTTACTTCCTTATATTCCTATTTTTTTATTTTAACAAAAATTATGATTAAAAAAAATTTATTACGATGTTATTATGCTTAGATATGCTATATTGTGGTTCATGTGCGTATTGATATCTGAACTGTAAAAATGGTTAATGTAAAAGTGCCTCTCCCATTAATAAATACATAAATGCATAAATATATCTGAACCTCTTTGTATCAAACTTCTCGAAAAGCTTCGTTTTAAATCGACTCGTTTGAAAGATACGCTCAAATAAAAAAGTCCAGCTAATCGAGAGCTCGAAGCACAGCGCTCTAAAAAAATAATTCTAAGCAGCCGACTCGACGGGGGGGGGGGGGGGGGGGACAAGTGAAAAATCTTAGTCTCCGGGACGTGTCAATTGCAGCGGTGCGAATGCCGCAGTAAAAGCGACGCACGTACAACGGGTGCTTCAACCACGTCAAATTAAACATTCGGCCCGTGCAAGGGTTTACAAAACCGAGGGAGAATGTTGCTTAATTAAGCCTGCACTCGGCACCCTGTTATATATGGATAGCCGCAATGCTCGCGATCCCGGCGGATAGCGTGCCGGACTATTAAAAAATAGCTCGCATTCTACCGTGGAACCGCCGCGGCATTACAGTCAAGCGAGTTGCATCAGAACAAAAAATTTGTCCGAACTCGTACGTAGCGCCTGCACGCGTCCTTTTTCTTCTCTGCGTTGCCGACTTTTCTGTGATCCGACATGGACCGCGGATAATTAAAATTAAAAAACAAAACAAGAAAAACATTTTTTTAATACACGTATATTTGTAGAGACAAAAATGGGTTAGCATCGAAAACTGCGGGCAACGCGCAACTCGGGCATTCGTCGGTACGCGGTGCAGGTATTTAGCACCCCGGGCGAGATGAAACGCAGCGAACGTGAGGTAAATATATATTTTTTTATTACACCCATCGAGAACGGGGCAAAACCGGAAGCTTTCGTTGCGGCCACTTTTTCGAAAGGGCGAATCCGGCGGCGTTCCAAGCGCTTTTATACGCTCGGAGGACCGCGAAAATTCGCGACTCGATAAGTCGACGAAGGCCTCAATGGGTTAGGCAATGTGAATACCGGATTAGCCGACGCGGCCCGCGAACGGCATTGACCTCGCCTATGCCCGCTCTCCGGTCTCCAGCACATGCCGAATAGTAAAATCGTTGAAATATTTTTCGTAGCCCGGGGCGTCGATAATTCGAGATTTATTCCTTCCGCCTCTTGCTTCTGTCGAGGTATTTATTTTTTTTTTTTTTATTTTTTTTTTTTTTCGAGGGGGAGAGAGACTCTTTCAATATTTTTCATTACGCAATCGTATTGCCGGTGCATCGGAAGCATGGGAGCGAATTTATCGGAGTAAATAAAGACACTCGGGCTACTTCAGCGGAAAGTGGAGAATCAATTGTCGGACGGTTCCAGGGAAAAAACGTGATTACACCTTTTCCGTCGAGAATGTTTTTCTTCTATTTATCTTTATATATATATATATATATTTTTTTTTTATCTTCCCACTCTGTTCCGTCGTTGTTGAATTCGATTATTACTTCGTTGCGCTGTCGCTTCGAATATGAAAATTTTCCTCCGGGGGAAATCTCGCGCGTAACGGAAAGAGGCGATTCAGGAATGGACAAATTTTATTCCGAGCTCGAGTGAGTTGGATGATTTTACGCAATTTTTTTTTTTTATATGACGAAAATTATACCAACAAGGATGAATTCGGTTTTAATGTTTTAATATTTTACTATTTTACTATTTTACTATTTTACTATTTTACTATTGTACTTCGTCGAAAATCTGATCACCGCCAAGTTAAGAAGTCTCGTTTATCAACTTCCTCGATCCTCTATTTTGTCTCGTCAGTATCATCGAGTTGTGTCTGTGCCCTCGCTCTTCTTCATTTCTCGGATCCCCGCATCGCGCACAATAATTGAATAAATATTGCTCGGCAAATAGGATCCAAGTTTAATTTCATTACCGTACGATGGCGAGAGCTTGCATCGACTGCGGCGGAGCGGAGAAAGCGGCTCAGTGCAGCTGCGCCTCCGTTGAAATTAGACTAGACGGCGTTGTGTACGACTCAACTGCGTCGCGAATAGAGCGAACGACGTAGGATCGCGAGCGAGAAGGCGGAAGAGAGCCACGGGCTGAGTGAGGCTGAGGAAAAGTTTCGAGAGGGAGAAAGAGTGCGGTAAAAAAAGGGATGGAAAAAAAAAAAACGAAAGCCATCTCGCCGTCAGCCCTTTCGCTTCCTGCAGGGCGAACGAGTCGGCACGAAAAATAGGCGAAGAAAGAAGAATCCGACCGAGAGGATGAAGATCGACGGGTGGGGTGTGCGCGCGGTGTAAGACACGTTTTACAACTAAAACCCCGCCGATCGATCGACAAAAAAAAAAAAAATATTGGCATCGGAACGGGGCGGCACGCTTGGCTCGAAAGTAGGTAGCTTATATAGCGTCGGCTTACGATTCTCGAGAGTCGCACCGACGAGGTAGGGAACACGGCGCTGGTGAGCTCGAACTTAGCTTACGGCAATTAAACTGCAACTTTGCCTGCTTCCCCCTCCCTCCCTCGTCGTTTCTTCCACGTCGATAGATATTTATACGTTGTTCAGGTGGCTTAATTACGAGAGACTAGGAGGAGAGGAAGTGTGCGTGAGAGCAAGCGGATGAGAGCTGGATAGTGAAAGGGGGTTGCGACGCCATCGACGCTTCACGATACGCTTCACACACGACTCAAAGTCACTCGTCCCGTCGATAACTTCCGAAATGGTAACGTAATTTTAATTACAAAGTATTTCTCAATGAATCATTGAGACTTAAAAACAGCGAAAAAAATCCCAAAAAGTGCCACAATACAAAAAAAGAAAAACAACAAGTTAAATAAACATTTATCGAAAATTTCGATTGAGTGTGTTTCCATCGAAGGCTCACAGAGTCGATAAATGAAAAAACCAAATTAAACGATTGTCCATCAACTCGTGACAGTTTATGTGTCTCTGAAGCCAGCTTCGGCCGATATCTCGATCGCCGGCGTGTGAAACTGGCGGAAAAAAGTTATTTTGGGATTATGCAATCAAGTTTGAAAATAGTTATCGAACGAATGGAGTACAGTTTTTATCGTGCGGGGATTGATAGGCCGATGATTTTATGCTCTCGAGAGCGCGCGCGTGTGTGTGCGCGCGCGCCCGCCCGCGCTTGTTCGCCACAGATAAGGGTGATCCCAGACTTGAAACGGCCCCTAGCCCGTATTGATTGACGTGCCCTCTCTCGCTGTCTGCCACCCCTTTCGCGATTGATCGATACGTATCCTGCAAACTAACACCCTATCCGTATGCTGCATATTAAGCGAACAGTAGAAATCACAAAATCGCATCCCGTAGAGTGCAATATCCTTCGACGAATTAACGTTCGCAAAACTGCGCGAGTTGTCCGATCGATTACTTTTCGTGTCTCGAAGCTTTTTGTCAATTTTCGATTACGACTCATCAGAGGTAAATTTTTTATGCATTTCTCGTTCGCCAATATTATATTTCATGATATTATTTTCGCCACATGCGATTTGGGCAAAATTGACTATTTTTACCCATTTATTGTTTATTTTTCCCTCACGGAGGAAGCTTTTTTCGTGAACACTTCATCTTTTTTCTCATGACTCTTCGTTACAGAGAATAAATTGGAACGCGTTGAATAATGAATGTATATTTATGTCTTTATTTGTTTATTTGATATAATAAATGAATAAATGTTTATTGAGCTGTATATTAAGAGGAGTAGAAATCATAAAATCGCATCCTGTAGAGTGCAATATCTTTCGACGAATTAACGTTTACAATACCGTGCGAGTTATCCAATCGATTACTCTTCGTATTTCGAAGCTTTTGCTAAATTTTCGTTAACCCCTCATTAGTGGGAAATTTTTTTGCCGTTCTCTTTCGCCAATATTATATTTCATAATATTATTTTCGCCACATATGATATGGGGTGAGAGCGGGGCAAAATGGACTATTTTTACTCATTTATTTTCCCCTTACGGTGGAAGCTTTGTTTCATGTAAACTTTTTTTTTCTCTCGATTCTTCGTTACCGAGAATAAATTGGAGCGCGTTGAATAATAAATGCGGATAAAATATCGGGTTGCCATGCGGTTAGCTGCTGATGACAGAAGCGACGCGAGCATCACGGAAAAATAGACGTTGAACAATACACGAGAGATCGCGTTCTACTTACGATTTTTTCACGCCCATTCGAAAGGCTTTGACACAAAAATAATTAAAATTTTTACTGATGTCTGTACACACTATCGAGCAAAAGTATCCCGAAAGTAGAAAAAAAATGTTGACCTCAAGTGGCAGACGTCGGTCCATTTCGCTCGCTCTCCCCCGAACCATTACTATTTATAATAATAAGTTATCAATATTATTATTATTATTATTCCGGTAGAGTTTTATTTTGATTCTGGTAGAATGTTTTAACTTTCTGGTAGCGATTTTGGTAGAGTTGTGAGTAGTAGAGATGTAGTTGTAGCTTATTGTGAATTAATTTATTACATCTTCATTTAATTTTGCATTGTGTTGTTCAATGTGACAACAACGCATTTAAAATTTTTGTTTGCGTCATGATTGAAGGACGAGTGTTTTGTATGTCAACATTTTTACAGGGTAAAGAGACACCCTCGAGTTGAATAACTCGTGAACGACGAGTATTTTAACATACACATAACACATGCGTACATTACATTCCCCTAAAAAAAATAATTTATATATACATATGTATATATATATATGTATATGTTCGGCGTACATGCGATTCGCTCGAGAATCGGGGGCGGTTTGGGTGGGGAGTTTGGCTCGGTGGACTTTGATGCAGGTTCGTCGCTGAGGTATGCAGCGCTGCGAGAGTGCATACAAGGCCGAAGGGTGAAACGCCAGCGGGACGGCGAAAGGGAGAGAGCGATAGCTGTGGAATCTTTCGGATCGCGAATAAACGTTGAACGCCGACGAGCATTTACACGCATTTAACCCTTTGACGATGGATATAACAAACGACACTCCGCCAAGCGAACAACTAGCCCCGCGTGCACTTTGCAATACAATCAACCTACCGCACGCATACGTAAAATTCGGCGGGCGGGCGGAGTTTCGGTTATAATACACACAACTAAATGAAGCTGCGAGTTGAAGCTGACCGAATTTCGCCAATGTCCAAGGGGCAGATTCTAAAGCGGAAACTCTACCGAACGACATTGTTAAAATGCACGTACGTTAAACTGTCCTGCAGCTTAACGTACAAACATTGCATATTGCCAATTGGCGATATGCAATGTACGTGAATAGAGAAAAGTTTGTTAGGTATAAAAAAAACTGTTATATTTTATCTATTGTTAATAAACTCACTATCTTTAGTAGTAGTGAGTTTATTAACTCACTACTACTTGTTGACAAAATTCCTACAACAGTGTATATATCTGTTGGGCAAAAGTTGTAAAAATTGTCCGGTTCATACGTCATTGATTTAGGTGTTAGTCGGAGTGGGCCATATTCACCACTTTAACCTTATATATTGTGCGGTAGAACGTGTATCGGAGTTAATGCGTATGCGCGCTCGTTGGAGCGCATTGGTTCGTCTCGTCACGAATTTTGGCACCGAGGGACGGATAAAGAGAGAGAGAGGGAGACAGAGTTCATATAACCCGATGCGTATATGGCGGAGGCTAAAGCGGGCGTGCTTTCGTCGACCCTGTCCAATTATCACAGCTCGGTGACGATAATTTCGGGCATTCAGATATCATTTCATCCGTCAATGCTGGCGCTGATTAACGATTGTGTAACCTGCTGCTTCGTTGGTTGCGGCTGCACGAAGCTTCCGAGAATTGCATGGATTTCGACAATGGACCGCTTGGCTACGTATGGCGCATCATTGAGGAGAGCAAAATATAGCAGTAACGGGAACCTTGTGGCGGAGGGAGCGGGGCAAAATGGACCGCGGGCCTAAAATGGTCATTGCACGAAAATTCCTGTGCAAATTACTTTGCAATGACTCGCCGCTTTTACTTGCAAGTTTTAGAAATATTCAAAGAACGCCAATCAATGCAGCACCAGCAAAATGTTTCCATGCAAAATTTCGCCATACATTGTTTAAATTTTTATTAGGGTCTAAAATTTTATTAAGTAAAACACTTTCTTCAAGAGTGACGTTTTTCGAACATTTTCACATAGTAGCCTCGGACTTGAAAAGTTGAAAAGGATTTCCATTTTACAATCAGCATTTTCTTCCGTGTTAAAGCTGATTTTTTTTTTAGTGGTCCATCTTGCCCCACTCTCCCGTATGTTGTACGCTCGAAGCTTTCGATAGTGCGATATCGTCCGGTCGACTTGCAATGTATGTGACGGCACTGGTATGCACTCAATCACAACAATATTCCACGGTGAGTTACACTGGCTATATATACCCCTCTCCAACGACCAGCAACATGGTAGCCGCAGCAATCGACTTTACAGATTGTTGCTACGTGCCTCGGGGTGCAGTTGTACACGTAGAGAGGGTCTACCCTGTTTCTGTTTGACCAGTGTAACTCGCGTCGAACGGGGAAGCACCGTGCATTCCCGAGGTAGCCAACCGCGAATCATCAATTGATTCGCTTTATTAAACGCGGCTCGGCGTTATTTTTCTATTTTGTCGTCGCACGTTCAATCAAGTAAATGTAAAACCGTCCGTTCGTCCGCTTACAGAGCTTAAAGTCTTTAATTCTCTTAGTTGTTGGTTATTAATGAAATTTCGAAAATGTTAGTTGAAAGAAAATCCGTCGTTGATGATTATTGATGGTCGATAGTAATAATTAATTATAGATAAAATTGATAATCGGTAAAATTAATAACCGATAAAATTAATAACCGATAAAATTAATAATCGATAAAATTAATTAGATAACGATGGTCGAGTTTCGGATTAATCCTCCGATAATTATGAATTTTCAGTCGGCGGTTGAAATAAAATTTTATCCGTACTGCCTAAATGACAAAATATCTGACAAAATATTGATATCGGATGTTTCAGACGAACCATGGTTTCTGCCGAAAAAATGTATTCAATCTCTCGACTATCCCTGAGAGCTGCATAAACACCGGATGTATTTTTCGATACTCACGTGTTTTACTCTTCTAACAAATGATCGTAAATTTTCCCGATATAACTTTTACACGTACCTGCAACAGACAAAAAAAATGCATATGAAGTTTCACATATTCATAATCGCAATTGTCATCAGATGTCAAACATCCAAAAACACCACCAATGATATTTAAAAAATTGGATTCGTAAAAATGTATATACGTAAGTGAGATTCGTCCCGTAATAATGTAAATAAATAAATAAAGAAATTAAGTACAATAAATATAAGTCGCAAGAAAAATAATGAATAAAAATGCCACCAACTGAAGATGGTATCTGTTTCTCGTTATTTCGTGTCTTTGCAAATTAATGGAAAATTAGTTTCTCCCCTTCTCGAGGGCGGACATGGACACAAACGCGCGAACGCACTTAGCGAACAACGGGGTGTTTTGGGGTACCGTTCCGCACTTGAAAATCCGTTCACTCTTAATCTTCGCGGCATGTTAGAAATTGCTCGTCACGTCGGCTCTCCATCAACGTGTTTCGTTTTGTCTCTCTCGGTTAGCTGTAAAGCCAACCGGTGGAGTTGAACTTTCCTCTCGTTCTAGCACTGATTGAACTTGGTGCGGTTTTACAGGCGTACAAGCACGCGAATCTAATCGCCTCCGGTACAGCGCCTGAGCGCCAATCGAAATTCACGCAAGCAGACGAGCATAGATTCAAGGGTCCCGTTCTGAGCCCCACGGCAATGCTATTCGTTCAATCACGGAGAATCACGCGATCTGCATTATTATTATTATTATTTATTCAATTACTATTTTTATTAGGAATTACTTTTAGTTCCCTCATTTGTTTAGAGTAGAAGATAGCGGGACCAAAAGGACCCTCGTCCTCCATTATTGCCCTCATGATATTTGAATGAGATCAAATTTCATCTTCGGCAAGTACGGCATTAGGAAGAAAAAAAATTGTTGTGATGTTTGGACCGAACTTCATTTCGTGCTTAAGATCTATCTGAAGTTCGAACTTAAGTCTGAACTCCAATTCGATTATAGTCCGAGTTCGATTTCGAGAGCGATCTTAAGCTCGATCTCAAGAGCGATCTTAAATTGAATTTAATATCTTGAAATTCGACCCTAAGTGAACTTTCCCGAGCGAAGTTTGTGCGATGCAAAACACAGCTGTTATAACGTGATGAAATTTAGTACCATGCACACATCTTCGTGGTCATCGTCCATTCGTGTTTTTGTGCGTTTGCGCCAGTGCATGTGCGAGTGTAATCGATCGACGATTAATCGTGTGTAAATCGTTTGAAAAATTTTCGAATCAAAGGATTTGCCACGTGCGTTATTGTACCGGTAATATGTATCATAAATGTCGGAACGACGTCGGGAAGCACGTTTGCCGAGTGCGCGCCGAATTTCGTGAGGCTTACCGCAAAAGCTCATGCCATGCAGCTCGTTTGCACCGCCCATCTGTCATATCCTTATAACACGGCGGACTCTCGCGTCACTTTAACCATAGCTATCTTCTCTCTTTCTCCCTTCGTTCTCTTGTACACCCATGAATTATTCATCGAATATAATTTCACTATTTACGGCGACGCTGAGACGAGACGCCGCATAGCTGCGAAATAGCCACTATAGCGAAATAAGTGCCGCGGTTTGTTACACCGTTACCTTTCCGGAATTTTCCATAATTTACTAACGACATAGGTGCGTATAAGCGATTCACTTATACGATACTATTATTCTATTCATTGCATGGATATTTAAAAAAAAAATTGTCATTGTTCCGGTCGGTTTTTCTAGTTATTTTGTACTTACATTTCTCTCCGCTTGTTTCTGTTTGCAATTTTCTATTTATCACGAAACTCTTTCTGTTTGATACATAAATAATAATTAAAAAAAAATATCGATGAACAACGAAGCGAAATGATTATAATACTGTAATAATAATAGGCCGCAGCATCGACAATAATCATCAATGTTTGTGACTCTGGTATAATGTTCTGGTTTTAAAATTCGACCTTTAGAAGAACAATTAGAGAATTACAAAAAATTAAATAAAAGTTTGATGTCCTGAGTACCTAATCTTTTACCTTTTTCCAGGGATGCCAAAAAGCAAGAGCTGCGATCACATCAATTTTCTCTCCAACCTTATCGACAGCCATTTCGGACCAAAAGACCAATCCCGCATTCGCGCTAAACCAAGCTCGTCTCTGTTTCTCGATCCGGCCGCGGGCTTTGTTTGCAAACCGTTAGCGGGGCGGTGAGCGATATAGAGAATAATACAGAGCGAAACGTGATTAGAAGGAGAGGCGAAAGGGTAACTTGCCGCGGCAGGAAGCCAAGCCGCTCGAAGCCTACGACGCGAAGTCTCACGCGACTGTTACTCATACGAAAACGTTTTCCCGTGAATGAATTACCATATTTGAGGACGGTAAACGCGAGCGGGTGTGTCGGATGCCCGACAACGCCATACACATACGCTCTTTCGGTGTGCCGTGCATTCTAATGTGCGAATCGCACCGGGGAAAATAGAAAGGTACACAGCCGCGCGTCGCGACGTCGCTGCATACATGCATGTACGCGATACGATTGCCACTGAAGCTGCTAGACGATGTACCGAGCACGATGCAACGTCGACTTTAACGATGCATCGCTGCACCGTTCACCGGCGGGGCATCGACGCATCGCGGTTCTGCGGTGCAATCACCGATCCTTTAATACCCTCAACGATTTCCTGCTATTTCTTCCCGGCAATGCAAACTACAGGTAAAGACTATCTTTTAAACACTTGGGTGAGGGCGGGGCCGGCTTTTTTCAACCTTTCTCGCCGACACTTGTTTACCATCGTACACTAAAAATCTATAGCGTCCCCGTAAAAATTTCACGCGATTCTGAGATCATCGATAGCATTTTTTTAATATTACTCCCTGATGGTCAAATATAGTCAGAGACATGCACAGACACTCCCAGGCACTCACACAGCTACTGCACCCTATTTTACATCCAGCTAAATTTTTTTACGAGCAACCTGGCCTCGGATTTAAACCAATAAACATTTTTCGCCATGCCGAGCACTCCTGCACGTTCTGAAATCACCTCGAGCCCCAGGAACCAAAATGGTCAAGGTGAGATTAATATTGTCCACTGTATAAATCCACCGTGCATGATCTAGCTCCGGGTCTCTCATTATCCTAATGGACTGCATATCGATATAGCGCGGGGAATCGTATCGGAGAAGAAATCCCTAATCCCGAACCGAGACCGGGGCCCGTAAGCCAAATCCAATCGCGGGGGAGAGAGAGGCCGCGAGCCTCATCGATGAAACGGTCGTTGCTCCTGTTGATCGTTCGTACACCGGGACATGCACGTATCCACTCTCTATGTAGCCTTAGGCTCCTTTAGGCGCTCATCCCGCACTGTGGCTTCGCACCCCCCCTCCCCTCCGGGCGTCGACTCCCTTGTGCTCGATGATCCGTTCCCGAAATCTCTCTCCATCTCTCTCACCCCCCCCCCCCCCCCCCCCCGCCCGCCCTTCGATTCCAATCGTTTATCCACAGCACCGCGAGCCAGATGGGTCGGCTTAGGCTCTCGCTACCGCTCCGCCGCGTTACCGCCCGAACCCTTGTCTAATTCATCCCCGAAGTCGCGGTTGATGGCACTACACCAATCACGCGCAAGGCTAAAACGCCCGTTTAGAATCGAAACTCTATAATACGCACGGACGATAAAACCGCGATGTGTTTTATCGTGACGAAATCTACAAATTTGGGCGACCGTGAAACTACCATCTGTCAGATGCGGGCACCGCCGATCGAAGGAAAAGAGCCAATGATCGGGGCAGTGTCGATGGAACGATTTGATTGCCTAACGCTCGGGGCCATTGTTGGACGAGTGTTGAATCGCGACCGAGTGGATGCGATGCAATCGCCGATTTTTTAGGTTTTTTTTCTTGAAACGTCTCAGGGGCGAATTTTAAGACGTCAGTTTGGACTTGAGATCAAGCTTAAGTTTGAAGTTTGGCCGGAAGTTCATTGCATGCTTAAGATCGAACTTGAGACCAAACTTCAGCACGAAATCAAGTTCGACCTTAACATCAAGCTGTAGCACAAAATCAAGTTCAATCGTGAGTTCCGTCTCAGGATCGATCTTAGGTTCAGCCGCACGTATTACAATTCGACGCTCAGTTTCATTCGTGTCGTAGAAGTACATGCTCGGTCGATGATCAGGCGAAGCTCGCATGCCAATGTCGGCGCCATTCGCACTGAGATTCGCCCAACCACGTCGCCCGATCTCATCACCCTACATGGGGTGCTCCATGCGATTCGATAATTTGTTCGTGTGATTCCGAGTACGTCGCTACGGTATCGTACATTTTCCGTTCCAATATTGCGGTTCGATGTCGGAGTGCGAGAGGCGGTGCATTTATGCGTAACCGCGACTTGGGGGGTTCGAACAGGGGGATCTTCCGGGAGCCCGTATAATTTCGTTAATGACGAAATTAGTGATAGCAATCACGTTCGAGGCACGTATGCGGTGAACGGCAATACGCAGGCCCGAGATTTCCGATACCGCGAAGCGACGCGGTCGTTGGCCGCTCTGCAAGGAATGCCGCGTTAAAAATCACACTCGGTAATGTCTGCCGTCTCCGTGCGTTGTCTCGACCCGATCGAATGTTTATTCAAACAATATTACCCCAAAGGTATCGCGTCGCGATGGACATCAAGTCCATCTCAAATCATTCGGATCGCTCGTTCTATCGATCTGTATGCATTGCAATTTCGCGGGCATCAACTATTCATGTAATGGATTTGTTTATGGTGATCGCCGCAATAATCGACGGAGCGTCAATACGAGCGAGAATTTATGGCGCCGCGGTGAAGGAAACGCGCCCGATTGACCGGTACAAATGAATCATTAAAACTGAATAAATTTTCTCGAAACAAACGTCATGTGTCGTGTGAGTTAAATCGGAAGGACCTGTTCCGTGTACAAAGATGCATGATGCAACCTTCTGATTCGAGTCAGGATTTTGGAAAGGTTGTTTACTTATCTGTCCTACACGCTAAAAAAATGTCTGCACTTTTTGCAATAGAGTATCAATGCAAATTCAGAAATACTCGAACAAGAGCAGGAACTAAAAAAAAAAAAATACTATAATCCCTTCGCGACTTTGGCCTCGAACTTTGATCCCTCGAGGGAGGTGGCTGTGCTCGCAGCCAACAAAACTCTAGCTACGCACACACACAGTCGCCTCTACCTATGACCGTCAGTGTACCGTACGGTTATTCAATGTTTGTCCGAGCGTTTGTTGTTTCGGCAGCGAGCGGTATTTGGTTAATCAGCGAGTTAGTTGTCCGCGCTCGATCTCGCCCGGGGGGCGGAGGGGGTGGGGGGAGGAGAGAGGGAAGGGGGGGATGTCGCGTTGGCAGCTCTCGGTGGATTCCCCGTTCGATCGGGGACGAGAACGAGGCGACGCAACGAAAGGAAAGGGACAGATAGTCCGGTGATCACGGCCTTCACCTCTGCCATCACCCATCGGGACGTCGATACGCTATTTGCAATTTGTCGGGGACGTGAGCCGACGGGAACAGTGTGAGTTAACGTATAATGCACCAGACTACCAGCATCCCGAATACCGATCGATCTAGCGCGTCTGAGAGGAAGCTCACACGCATTCACTGACGTATTCGAATACTTGTCCTAAGCATGCCGGTACCCTTGACGCTGCCGGCAAAATAGCTGATACCTGCATTGACGATGCACGATACTATGTCACCAACGCGGAAACAGGAGAGACGCTTGATAACGCTTATCGCTCTATCGAATCGGGTCCCCGGTGACGTATCGCCATCGGCGTTGTAAAGACGGGAATGTGCCGAGGTACGGAAAACAGGTTGCAACGAGGAAGTCGCGAGCCCCGGTAGGAACTGTGGAGCGTCAGATCGGGCCCTGACAGGGTCGGAAGGAGTCCCGACAAGGGCCTGCAAGGACTTTCCGGAACCTTCCCGGGCCCCGATCTAACGCTCCGAAATTTCGACCAGGAATGTCGCGATCCATCTCGGATTTACCAAAGCTTCAGCCCACAGACGACCGCAATCGAACAGCCAGCATACCGGCCTTGGTGATCCAGCGAAACGAACGACGAAGACCTCATTGGAATTCGCTAATCGAACGTGGTTCCGTTTGGTGCAAACATCCGTAGAATTGATTGTGAATTAATTGAGGATAACGAATCCTCAAGGTGATGCTGGGGTTGCCGGGGATGCCTTTGGATACGGCTGGTTTCTGGATTCTGGAGGATCGAGCCAGGAAGCTGGAGAAGTGTGTACGCCTTGTTCTCGCCTCGTCTCAATACACCGAGACGGAATACAAGGGGAGTCGGGAGAGCTTGCCGGAAACTGGCATGTAGAACGTGGTCGGCGAGCTTCGAGCACGAGGTGGATGCTCCTGGCGTTGCCCGGGAATAGAGGTTGGCGCCAGTCTCCGAGATCGTCCCACCTCGGGGTTTCAGGCAACCATGGTAACTTTCCTAATCACCGTGTACGAACCCCCCGAAGGCAGAGTAGCCCGCTGAGCCATCGCAAACCCTTCGCCGACTCTGCTTACCTCTCGTCGAGTGAGCACACCAGTCACGAAAGCTCGATTAGAGACGCGGAGTCACGCGCGTAATAAGCGTCAACGGTCTGACTCGCGTCTGCCGACTTTCAACGTCGGTCAGGCTACGACGGCTTCTCCGTCACCCGACTCGTCTATTGCCTCCCTGTCCTGTGTGCCGAAGAAGCTTCGGACACCTGGGCACTCTATCCGTACATCTGCATCCTCGGCGAGACGCCGCGACGGTGACGGCGATATCCTCCTGACGGAACTTACGTCGGGTCGGAAGTGTCCAGTCAATGTTGCTTGCACCGGTGGCGCAGAAGTCTCGGAGACGAGGGATGACAATGCAAATTCGTGACATGGTGGCAAAAAAATTCCATTACATTTTCCCGATTGGCCAGACCCAAATCGCCACGCATCCGCAAATTGTTATGGAGCAATTCAGTGCGATGCGGCCTGCTGGGTGACAAGGCTTGTAGTTACATAGTCTCGCCAGCCGTATCACCAGAAATTTTCCTAGTTCGATAGAATCGAACGTTAAAGTGGGTCAACGCGTTTTCGTTCCAGCGATCGGGCATAAGTTGTTTCTGTGCTATCGGAATTTGGGTCATGAATAAAGATATCGGAGTCCGGATTTTCGCCTACCTTTGGTCTGTTTTATTCTCAAGAAGGTATGCCCGTGAAAGCTTGAAGAAACAATCTGGGGAATGAGGTCAGGTCACACACACACACACATCAAAGGGATCGATGGAGAAACAAATAACCAAAGGAAAATGTTTAAAAGAGAGGATCGTTGAAAATCGTTCATAATAAACATGCTTTCGAAGCTTTCCGGCCGCAATATCTTCAAACCTTCAATCCCCCCAGCTTTCGTTTCTTTGCGCCGGATTCTCGGCAGATCCGGCTCGACCAACCGTCACTACACCCTACCTAGCGTAGGTAGACTCTTTCGTTCCAACTCTCTCGCTCTCCCTCCATTCGGATACAATGTGGAAGCCAGGAGGAGATTGACCGGGGTTGGAAGGGGCGAAGATGGGGAATGGGTTTGCCCTGTTGAACCACACCGTGCTCCGGCATATTCATGAGCGCTGAGTGCGCAGGGTTTGAACCAATATACCGAGCTATCTCGGGTCTCTATATCGGTGTATATACCGCGCCCGAGCGTGTATTTTCGTCTGCTATATGCAAACCACGTGTGCGAATTCGTGGAAGCCCGTAGTCGCGTCGGTGAGATTCACCTACGTTTCCATGTGCGCTATATCACCGACACAACGTAATTTATATACAAAATGCGTATATATGGGAATACACGAATTATGCTTACGCCTGTGTCGGCGAGGAGAGAGTCAGCGGAGCCGAAGGGGGCACGGGTAGGAAACTGGGGGAGAGGCATTGAATACCGAGGCAGGGACGGAGAGTGAGGATCGCAAGTGCTTCAAGTGCTGCAGCGAGATAAGAAAATTCGGAGATTGCAGTAACAGCGGAATACAGAGGAACGATATACGTCCCGTTTGGGTGATACGTATTTCGAATGAATTCCAATTACGAAGAAGAGCGGAAGAGCGGGCAAAACGGATCCGTTCATTTTTCGTGTTACCTCCCCGATCACGTTGGCAAAGATCGGTTCGCTTCGATCGTGACGACCGATCGCGAATTCATTTTCTTCAGACCGTTCTCCGAAGCGGTCTTGGGAATATTCAGCCGATACAGGGCCGGCCTTGCCATCCAGAGATCGATGAGCGGGTAAAACCCGCATGACAATGTTCTACACCGGACTTCGCACAGTCGTCGGACCGATCTGATCAGCCCACATCGGATGGGTAAGGCGCGTCACCGCAATATTTTAGTCTTCGTCTCCAGTCTCCGTTCCTTCGTGTGTCAAGTTGGCAGGATTTCGTCGACGCAGGGGGGCGCCTGGTGCGTATATATTCGCTTCGGGCGTTTGTTTGCAGTGACCGGTATCGCTGAACGTTGTTCTCGACCCTGGGCTCTTTCAACGTAGTAACGGCCGAGGCAAGACCGCTAAAAGTGGGCGGTCCGGATAAAAGCCCGATGGGCTCCAAAGGGCTGATGCCAGAGAATACACATTGGAATACTTTGATTAACCCGAGGACCGAACACTCCCGCACACGGACAACCCCACAGACTGCTGTGTGTACAAGACTACATGTAACGTCGTTGTATTGTATCGAATTCAGCAATATCACCGCACTTGCGCTGCTCCGGATACGAGCTCCTATTGTTTCGTTATCCCTGTCCAGTTCAGCGGCCGCTGCCTCTATTGGATGTACGAGGAGGCATTCTATTAGATTAAACAACCCTTTTTTATCTACCATCGCCGTTCTTGCTTTTATCATCGGAGCGTTTTCGGCAAAATAAGTGAAGAAAAACATGATTTGGTAGAGCTGATAGAAAAACAAAAAAAAGCTAATACAATTTATTTTAATAAAAAAAAATTGTCTGAAAAATTTGAACCTTCGTAACGCCCGATTCGATTTGCTTTTTTTTTTCTTCAGGTGTTCAGAAACATAACAAATCGATTTTTTTCACGTTTCCACCCTCTTACGGGTTTTTTTCAGCAGTAGTGTATTGTTCTATAAAAAATATAAACAATTATGTCCACGCGCCAATTGTTTCCCCATCTTTAAAAAAACACGATTCACCTATTTATTTAAAAATCTGCACATGTAATTAAACAAATTAAAAGATTTGTCTTTTAGGCATCGACGCATGACAATTCTCGTTTGCGCGCAAGTCTAGTGCCGGCGTTATTCGGCGTCAATATAACGCCAACCCATGCAGGTAACCTTCCTCATCGCACCCCGCAAACTACATCCATCCCCTCTGCGCGAGGCATTAACTAATTCATGGCGACATTAATCTATTTTAGCCATGCGCTGGAAACCCGCGGGCGTGACTATCGTAAGTCATTTTGCATGTGTGCCAGAGGTTCGGTTATGGGCATGGACTACAAAAAAGCTCGTGTCTCTCGGGTGATTGTATCAACTATAAAAAAAAAAAACTCCCAAACAAAAAAAAATGTACATTTTCAGAAACAGCATTTTCACGAAAGTGCGAAATACGGCGCGCATCAAAGGTTTAACGAAGCTCCCAAGCGGGCACCGAGATAAGCAAAATCCTTCCGGAGATTACTTATCTAAGTAATTTCCGGTGCGGAGATCCGCGACGGAGATTCGCCGATGCAAGAGAAACCATTGCGAACGATCGAAAAACAAGCTCCAAAGAAAAACCCGTCACTGAGAGAGCGAAACAAATGACACGGAGGTGCGCGAGGTCTCGGTGGCCTTCCGTTTCCTCCTGTTCCGATCCCTTTCCTCCTTTTGGGATCGCGCGCCAAGGAGCTCGGTACGAAGATGCCCGGTCCAACAGGGTACACAAAGTCCGGTCAAAGAATCTATCGATCTAAGTCCGACAAAGGAAGGCACTTTAATTAACGACAGTGTCCCCGTGAGTCCGCACTTCCGAAGAGGAATAGAGCGTCGTCGTACCCTGAAGGATCCCCAGCAGGAGGACCGGCAGGAGCAGCGGCAGGGGCACGACCCGTCTCATCGTCCCGGTCTCGTTTGCTCGTCTCCTCGGGCTCGGCGACACAATACACGAGAGAGGAGCGCCGCGATAGAGACTACTTCGCATGCACTGCTAATAAGTAAATACGCATTAGCATTCGGGGTCCTTTGTCGATATAAATCAAACGAATTAATTACAGAGAGGAATGCCGCCGCTGCCGCGGGGATAGAATGTGTTTGCCTGCACGTGTATGCGCCGGTCGGTGTGCTCGCGTCTGTGTGTACAAGGGCGACGACCAAGCTTGAATTTTCCTTGCTCTCGTCCTTGCATCGTCCTCATCCCTCTCCGGGCACCGGCTAGCCAGAAGCAAAGAACTCCCTGGCTCTCGGTGGTGGTTCTGGCCTGCTTTGCATATTACCAAGCGTAAACACTAATAAATCCGGGCGTACGGTGCCCCCCCCCCCCACCCTCCCCCCCGCCCCACCGCCCCACCAACGTTCCGCGTTATAACGTACCGTCCGAACGAACGACGCGTACCGGCAATTTGCTTTATTTGCCACCCTCCCGCCGGCCCGCTGTCCCCAAAGCCTTGCACGCTCGCGTTCTACCAGACGAACCTTCCGCCGTCGACGCGAAAGCCCGATTTTCTTTTGTTTTTAATAATAACCATCGGCAAGCCCCGGGTCGCACACAATATACTACTGTGCATGGTAAAACGCCGAAGCTCGAGAGCGCCGCACCCTGCATCGTCATTTCATCTCGATGGCAATATCCTTTGAACGTTCGCCCTCCGCTCCGGATCCGTACCGACGAAGAACAACACGGCCTTCGTTCACAATTTATGTGTCATAATTTATCAGTCATTCCTGGCGGTGGAGCGAGTAAATATTTATGTATCTTCTTTTTTCTCTGAATTATGGAATTTATCGAGTTCGATATTCGTCGGGGACAGATATTGGCGAAATATATTGTCTACCTGGTATTTTTTTATCAGGCGAAAATTCTGGCGCTCGGGGAGCGGTGAGCTGCTCGAACGGGAGAGAGGGACGATGGTGCCGCATCTGTCGAGGTTTCCTGGGCAGTGCCTCGCTGGGTCGGCGCGACTTTGCGCGAGAAGCTGGCATCGATCGGGACACGAACGTGTTTTCCGACTGCGTAGTGTCTGCGTTTGCCGAATTCCAGTTTTCGCTCTCAATCTCGCAGCCTGTATCGCACGATCCGCAAAGTTAACGAGGAACGGATATGCACACGTTCGATATCCATCCGTCTATCTCAAAGTTCGTCCCGACACATGATACGCATTATGGGCATTATGAACACCGGAGCCGTTATAGGAATTACTTGTAATAGCGTTCGTACAGCATTGGCGCTCCCATCGGTTAGAGGCAGAAACTCAGCATGGGCCTTTCATTACTGTTTGGCATCGCGTTACAAGCCGCCCTAACGAGTCGAATGAAGGGTTGTTGCCGTTCGCCGCGGCGAAACTGAGCGAGCAGTGTATATAGCCGGGCGATGCTCAGCGGCGGAGGGATGGCGATGGTTAGCAAGCACAGTAGGTGTACCGGGGAATGCAACGGGACGGCAGAGAGCGCGAGGTTAAACGGGGGATGAACGAGAACCGAGAGGGGTTGTTTGCAGTTTCCCTCTAATTTTGTTGGAAACATCGTTACACCTAGATCGTATCATCTTGTTTATGGGCTTATACCATAGGAGATGCCGTTCGGTTGCTTCCACCCCTTCCTCACCCCCCCCCCCCCCCCCTCTCCCCCCTCTGCACTCTCTCCATCTATCTCCGACCATCTCACCCTTCTCTATGTTTCGCCATTTTATTACCGTTCCCCGAAGCGACACCAACTTTTGACTGCGGGTCTGCTGGAGCCAACTTCCGAGCTGCAGCATCCGATCCAACCTCGTGATCGTAAAGATCGTCCGGGTGACGTTGTATACCTTCTTGCAAATGACGGTAAATTGCAACCGAGAAACTTCGCTTGCCCGAGTTTTCGACGTTTCACCAGTCCCCCCCCCCCCCCCTCCCGATTTTAATCGATGCGATTCACCCGTTAGAAGGCGGAAAATCGTGAATCGGACGCTCGGTTAGGTTATGCACGGCTGGGCACCGTGCGATATCCCAGCGCGCGCGGTCCGGCAGACCGACGGTGGAACTCTGATTTCGCCGGTTTCCCAACACGCCTTTCGTCCTCAATGTTGCAGAGACGATAAAATGTTAATGACTAAAATAAAGTATGTAGGGTTAAACCGGCCATTCCGACCCGATCCAATCATAATAGATTTGCATGGTAATCGGGTTGGGTCGTATTCCTCACTTTTATCTTAATTAGACTGGAAGCATTTTTACTAAAAAATGAGTATCCAGTAGTCGAGGAAAATAATAATTTTTTCAACAGAGGAAAGCGTCTCGGAACTGTGCGGGTCAAACGAGAAACGTTAGCGCGTAAATCTTATAGCCTCATTCATAACAAAAGTTGCCGCATTGATGCGGCAGTTTCAATGGCAAGATGTACATTATTGCATTTGCTACGACGCGCAGTTGGAAGTTCGCTTTCTCACTTGGAGAAGTTGTTATCGCTTCTCGAAAACCGCATAACGATCGGAATAGTTTGAGCCTGAGGGGGGGTCTTTGTGTAAGGTTGCTCTCGCGGTTAATGCCCTCTAGCTGCAGCGGCGGCTCCGTCTCTCGCTCCGGTTGTCCATCTTTGCCGCTCTCTAACTACTGTTGCGCAGTACAGTAAGTACCGTGAACGGGAAGTTTCTCGGTGAAGGTGACCGGCTTACTGCGCTGGATACGTCGTTATCGGTACCGGCAAGTCGGTTAATTTCACGAAATATTCTTGCGTGTATAAATGCGACCGGTGCGGTCTCCGGGAGTTTAGGATCTCGGGGCAGCGGCGAGAGATCGCTGGGAGATGCTATCGCGTTGCCCGCGATTCCTCCCGCATTAAGTGGGAAACTTTGGTTGCGCACTAAGAATGGCGATGCTGCAGTGACCGAAGGCCAAATAAACGTTAACGGCAAGGAGCACAGTAGTTATGCACTTTGATATAAATACTCTGGGACGATTTGTCGGATTTTCAACGAGGTCGATAGATGTTGATTTTATCGCTATAAAAATGAAAAAAAAATATACATTTGTTAATGACTTTGTGACTTTCATACAGGAAACATCGCTGGCTCCGAAACATTAATGAATAGACCACTGGCGATGGATGAAAAAATAAAATTCAAAATATGTATTTACTCAAATTTTACACGCTTGTTGCTTGAATATTTATTGTATATTAATATGATGGGGCGTTTTGACAATGCTGATCGGTATCGATTATACCGCAATTGTTGCAAAATAAATATATACATACATGTATTTGTATTGGAAAGTTTTATAAATGTAGTATGGAAAACATTGTACGCCACCCTCTCGTGTCGGACCGGGACTCGTTGCATCGAACTCGACGGTGTAATTAAATAAAAATTCATAAATATGCTACTGACGATGTATGAAAAAAAAAAAATTATTTAAATTTTACACACAGACTGCGGGAGGGTGAGGCGCGGAAGTGGATAGGGTAGTTGGCGAGCGGCCGAGGAAACTCAATTTTATTCACAAATCGATTTTGTTGCACACACGCGACAGCGGAGACGACCACAAGTGTCGCCGGCTGGTGTGCGAGAGCATCCGCTTTGCGTACGTCAGTATCGAAGACGGGGAGATTGCGGTAATACATAAAATAAAATGAGAATTCAACGTTATCTTTTTAAATATTAATTAACACAAAACTCACTCGGACAGGCTTCGGTCTAATCTGACAACTGTATGAAGTTCATTTTTAATACTTTATATTTAATTCCTCATGTGAATCTCTGCGAGTGTCTGTGAGTGTCTGATGACAGACTATAAAAATGAATTGTACATTTAATGTACTGGATCTCGAAATTTGCTTCCATGACTTACATTAATTGAACTTAATGTACACATTGATGAACTTAATGAACACATTAATGTACTTTTGGGTAAAATGAAAATACCAGATCTTAAAATTAAATTCTACTTTAAATTCTTACAATTCCATACGATATTGAAACAATTATGGCAAGACTGTCAAGGTGACATATTATCGTTTCAATTCCATGTGGAATTGTAAGTATCAAAAGTAGAATGGAAACGACAATTTTTCTTAGACAGCCCGTGAGTCAATTTTATTGGAGTCATTGATATTTTTTTTTTTCAGAGTAGGGAACTAAGGCCACATATGACACGAAGTACCGGATTTATAAGAAGTTTTCGTAGATATTATGGTAGAAATTTTTGAAAAATCGGGGACTTTCTGCCACGGGTGGCGCCCGCGTCGCCACCCATGGTCGGTTGTTTTTATGATATCCTTCACTCACTGCAGCTAACAGTATATTTCAAAAGATAGTGGAAGCCCCGAACTCATTTTATAATATTCGCGATATAAAAGCAAGAGTGGGCTTCAGTTGATATCGGACGTGATATATGAAAATCTTGAAGGACTTATTATCAGTATACGCCGACGTCGAATGCGAGGCAGTGCCGTTCGACGTTGTGCCGGATTGATTAAGGGAAAGTAATACGGGGAGCGAAATCTGGAGTACATGGAGGGACAGTGGACGCTTTTGATGCTCCGATACTCATGTCGCAACGACGGACGGTCTCTATTCCGAGCCTTCTCTCCCTCTCCCTCTCTCGGGCTATGATAGACAATATTCATATTCTTTCGGTGATCGAGCTGATTCATCGTCGGTCAGCGGGCGATGTATAAGACGCATCGGGCAAGAGAGAGAGAGCGAAGTGGCCGGTAATACACGTTCGCCTGTATAGCTCGATGAGCATCGGGACGTACACGATTGCCGCTCCTCGGACAAGCCCGG
Source organism: Amblyteles armatorius (assembly GCA_933228735.2). Classification (NCBI taxonomy): domain Eukaryota; kingdom Metazoa; phylum Arthropoda; class Insecta; order Hymenoptera; family Ichneumonidae; genus Amblyteles; species Amblyteles armatorius. The sequence goes on along the minus strand of OW121695.1, from coordinate 8,755,596 downwards.
ACCCTTCGTATTAGTCCATCAACGTTGAGCCGAGCGGCGGTCGCTATTGTCACATCGTCATATTGTCACACACGAGTAGCATCGAAGCGCGCGCGCGACTGCTCGCTCGGAGCTTTGGCGCTGTCGGATGTGCCGTGTGGAACCGGCGAATGGTACAACATATAGATCGCACGCAGCCGGGGGTGGGCGAGAGAGCGAGGAAGCCCCTCTATTCAGAAACGTCGGCTTTCGGAGGAGATCTGGAGAGACCGTGTATCGCCGATGGCTTGACCGCCTCGATGTTCTTGAATGCGTCGGGCTTGCGAGCGCGGTTAAACCTCGGACGTCGCATGGCGGAATATGCACGGCAATGTCGGCGACACGTATACGGTAAAAGTGACGTACATGGGCGGGTCGATGTTAGATTCATTTATGTGCTAATCGGCACCCTTGCCGTGTTTACCCTGGCAGGAATGTTGCAGACGTGAGTTTGGGAAATTTTTACGAGACGGTTAGATCGATCCTTTAAGATCGAGACCTCTTTTCAGTTGAAAAAAAACTTCTTGGCCGATCGACACGCATCTGAATCGAAATGCCTGCAAAATGGTTATTTTCGAAAAACCATTTTTTCATTTATCATACCTGAATATTTTATATACAAAAAAATTACGATGAAATTGCGTTCTGTAACGTGGTAGTTCGTTTATCTGATATGTACATATATGTATCCGAAATTAAGTGTGGTTAACGGCCTGGTATATGGGTCAGGGTTCAAAGCACTCGACCGAACATTCAGAGGTAACGGGTCCGTTTCCCAGCTCCCGTAAATCCGCGCTTTTTCAGAATATTGCTTCTTTATATGTAGCACGAAAAACTGTTTTCAGGATGCTATTCGTCAATTTCGCGCCCTCATAGAGGAAGCTTTTTTTCTAGAATTTTCGGGTCGGAATTAAAAAATATTATTTTCGGTTCGGAATTAAAAAATAATATTCGATAGCTTTATTCGCTAACTTTTATTTTATGGTATGTTATCTTATTCTTTTAATTATTATCTTTTTGCCTATTACTGAGATTGCTTGTCTCGGGGCCATTATTGATAATAACGGATGTACTACTTGAGGCGTAACAAGCCGGTGTTCGATTTTTGTACTCGTTAGATGGAGAATGGTATCACGTTATTCCGTCTATAGCCCCGCAGCAGTCTAAATGGGAACAAGACCTTTGCTGTAAGCACGAGTTTGCTGTTTCCTCGATGCACTGTGCCCTCCTCGTGTTACCACGGTCGGTACTTCGCTCCCGACGTTCGAGAAAGGTCCTATAATCACGGAGTTGTATACTGGGGGAAAATCGACACAATCGATAATCCCCTCGAGCGCAGCCAGGCAACAATTTATCTATGTTAAATGTTAAATATGCTTTTGCCTCTATTTTCTGATCTCGTTTTTATTTGGAGTTGACAACCAGTTGTCAATTTTTTTTACAGCACCCTTTAAGAAAACCAGTTGTCGTTAGTCGGGCTTATTGGGAATCCTTAGGGATTGTGTAAAAAAGTAATATCGAGGTAAAATAGCTGATACATGAATTATTTTTTTAACTAACAGAGATACTAAAGAAACGCACAAAAAAAATATAGCGTATGAGAAAGTGTGGAATGAGTGATAAACGAGGACAGGAGTGCTGTGGTTGGTTGTCGCTCGTCTCTCGGCGATTCTGGAACGCGCATCGCACCGCTGCCTTCCGTTGCTGAATATACATTTGGTCCGCTGCCTCCGGCACATTTCATTTTAATAAACGCTCTCGCTCGCCCGTCCAGCGCCACAAGCTCGATGCGACCTCGTCGGCATGATACGTGAGAGTTTGTACCAATTAGCGCGTTACGACTGCGATACCGCGGCAGCCACTGATTTTCTCCTACGAGTGCGCAAGTGCGCGAAGGTGCGTCGATGCGTATATGTACAATTCCGACGATGCCTCAAAATAGTTATATATGGTTATGTAAGTGCCCAAAGGTACATTGATGCCTTTATGCGCTAATTCTGGCAATACAGCGGAATAAAAAGGGGGTCATTCTTCTGGTTCCGTCGATCGATAGCTGACGCTCGAAGGGCCGTTAATGTGGTTGTGCCACCGCATCGACGAGACATTCGAGGTTGAGGCTATTTTTTTTTTTGCGAAACTCAATGGTTTTCAACGTGAGGGGTTGAAGAAGAGTGGTGCGGACGAGCAGTGTGAAGGGGAGTGTTATAGCGAGAGGTATATATAGTAATCTACAGACCAGAGAGCTCCCGCGGGTACGATTGTCGCGGCACAAATTACCATTCGCCCTCGACATTTTCGTTGTACGGAGTTCAATCCACCACCGCTCGTTGCGCGGTGTTGCTCTTCAGTCTGTAACCTTGGTACACCCGCGCGTTTAGCTGGGGATGTCCACGTCGAACGACCCAACACTACTGTGCGCGGATTCGACCAAAGAATTTGAGTTCCATATCCATAATGGCCTCTTATTTTTTATGATTAATTTGTTATTAGTTGATTATTAATTGTCTATAAATTTGCTATTAATAATTTGTCTAACGATCGAATCTTTCGATAGATCAACGAATCGTACAAAACGTCACGGCGTGACAAAACTTTTTCATTTACCAATAATCGGTTACTATTATTTGTCAATCGATTCATTTTTAATAATTTTTTGGACGACCGAATCTCCTGATAAGTCAGCGAATGGCACAAAACCTCATGACGTAACAAAACTGTTTCATTCTTTGTAAACTTTCGCTCGTAAAAAAGACAAAAAGGGGAAAGGAACGGTAAAATGATGATCTAAAAAAATACAACCCCACGCAATTTCACACACATTACCGCAAGAATGTGCGAGGGGTGAGGCTGAACCCTCGTCGCGCCCGCCACGCTGAAAGCACCCGAGGAGAAGGCTTCTCCGAGCTACCGGAAAAGCGAAATATTATCATATTTATTTGTATCCACAATTTTTCCATCAACTACTTGGCCCCGCGTATAAAATATGTATATATCGATGGTCCAATTCCATAAGGGCAGATCGACTCGTATGTACGCATAGTCTGTTCGCTCTTTTGGCATTGGACCGTAGATATATAGGATATATAAAATCGTTTCGGGCTTTTCTCGCTCTCGACGATGCTCCGGATTGTACGTCTCGGTACTGCGCTTTCTCTGCGACCTCTATAATGTAGAACGCCGCAAAATCATTACCGCATCCCATTTGTTCGACGGGACATTAGCAGCACGTGGCCGCAGTTACACAATCGTCGAAAAGGGTGCAAATTCACCATTTCCTGCCGGAGCTCTCATACCGCTGTCCGCTGTTGGCTCGCTGCTCGATGATGGAAGTTTCAGTCATGTGCGAGCAAATCCGGCTGTGCATATTATACATATATGTATATGTGTGAATGTACGTATGTATACAGGGTGGTCCAGAATACATATAAATATAATTTGGGCACATGTTGAGGACACGTTGCCAGTAAGTTGTGCACATGTCGAGAAAAAGTTGAATACACGTTGCGCATATGTCGAGAAAAAGTTGAATACACGTTGCGCATAAGTTGAATTCGTGTTGAAAATAAGTTGACTACAATTTGCGAATATATTGACTAAAGGTTGAGAATAAGATACCACCTTGCAGATAACACGCATATTTCGGTATGCACTATCGGTCGAATACAACGGATATAAACGTAATCGAAGGCAGCAATCAAAGGGCCCATCCGCTCTGTGATCTCGCAAGCAATAACAATAATCGACGGTTCTACGACACGATCAACCACAATAGTCATTATAACCTCTTCTGTCTCGTCTTCGTACTACATTACCGTACCTTCGTTAATGCCTACTACCGAACTATGCTGCGATTGCATAACTAGAGGATGCTGAAGTCCACACCTATCCGTTCTATATTCATACGTCGTATCCTCTGTTCGCGTTCAATTTAAACTTGCGCGCCAGTTCATCGCTCGGTGCTCGGAGCGGAGAGTAATAATCCTTGGCGATGGAAAACGGCGAAGGCTTGTTATGGCCGAAACTTTGGTCCGAGTCAAAAGTCAATTTTGTGCGATGCAATGTAATTTAATAATCGAAGGATAGAATAGTTGCGGGGAGGGAGACGAGCGGATACGTCAAAACGGGACCTTGTTAGAAAATTCGTAATTTGATATCCAGTAGATCGTGACTTTTAATCGGATCAACACATTAAGTAATTTAGGGTCATGTGGGCAAAATTTTTTATTATCTTCAATCGATAGAAAATGATATTGAAGTTTCAAGAATTTTTAGGTTTCTCCTAAAAGCAATATGTGCGCTATCGTTACTAATGATCATGTTTTTTCTGAATTTAATATAAAATATAATATTTTGATTTTCCTGTCAACATTTTGCCGCACAACGAACGACTAAAATTTCTAAACGATTTCTGAATAATTTCTTAAATACAGCAATGTGTCATTTTTTTTTCGAGAACTTTGCTACATAACGTTAACTTTTATTCATTTCTTGTCGTTTATTTGTTTTTCTAAGTCTCAGTTCGTGGCGACTAATTTCGCTTTGCCCACTTTTTGTGCCAATCGGCGGTGATATTATCTTTGGAAAACTTGGTCTATGTCGTCGCGTGTCGCATCGCCGATGATAAATTACTAGTCGACGGAAAGTAATTTGACGAGTACGGTGTATAGAGTGCATCCGGGAGAGTCGTTCATACTCGGTCCGACGCGAGAGATGGGATTAATTTTCTCGTTGCAAAATATAAGGTTTTTTAAAAATTTATTTGTTTTGTTTTTCTCAATTTCTTCCATCGACAAGATAGTCGATGAGCGGGTTCACAGAGGCGAGGAAAAATTTAAAAGTTTTTCGCTACGTGCCCCGTTCTGTAGCGTAAACTTGTAAAGTCGTTATGAGCACTATTCGTTATTGGGAAAGTTTGTCTCAGAGCCGAGGGGAGATCGAGGGAAGCAGAGATATTACGGATGAAGATTACGAGAGCTTTTCAAAAATAAAGGGTTGCATTCGAGAACAACTAATGACATCTTTCCGTATAGCAAGATGCTTCATTTTTTTTTTTTTTGCAATAAATATTTCGGCCTCAAATTCCTTAACGTTGATTATTCGTAACAGTGTTCTGACAATGTGAAAAAATGCCTAGGTCTGGATATAAAAAATGGTAAGAGGATTTCAATTTTTGTCGATACCCCTTTCAAAAATATTTTCCAATTTTAATCAACAAGACTCCTCCAACATTTTTAAATAATTGTGTCTGCTATTTTTTTGCACGATTGGTATCACCGTGATAAGCAATCGATAGCGGAGGATTTTCGGCCTAATTTTTCATTACCACAAAAAAAAAACATACTTTTCTTCTTTTACGAAACAAAACCAACCGGCGGCTCTGACGTGTCAATTAATCGTAGCAATTAAAAACACGACACCGTCGCTTGGGGTTGCCAGACACCGGGATCGTCGCGTTCTTTTGCCTAATCAAAATTAATACACGAACGTTAATTTTTGTCACGGAGGGCAAAAAAAAAGGAGTGAAAGGGAGAAGCGTTGGTCGCCGTTGAGGTGAAATATATTCTATAGGAATTTTTTTCTCCTCGTCGCGCTTCAGCTGCGCAAGATTCACGTGGAATGTGAGAAGGGCCGAGAATATGAGAGACAGGGATGAGACCGCGAGAAAAAAAAATGGAAATGAAAGCCAATTAACGCGACCAGCTCATCTCAACCACCGCTGCTCTTTATCCTTCCTTTCGCACCGTCCTCGCAGGTGATAAATATTCGACGATGAAACTATTTCTAGTACCATCTGAGCCCTGACGGTTCCATTTCGTCCGATGTTACGCAAATTATCCCAATTCCGAGACAAGGACGTCGTATTAATCATGGGAAGAGGACAGAAGACAACCTACTGCTTTTACTGCTTATATAGATATAGTCACCCGTATACATACATATACACATGTATTATATATATATATATATAATATCTATGTATGTATAGTATATGTATATACATACTTTCGTTACTCGTCCTTGCTGAAAGTGGTCGTCCATCTCACCGACCCTTTTGTCGACTCTCCGTCTCACAGTTCCTATTCACCCGGTCGCATTCCGTCGATCACTGGGCTCTCCGACACCTTTTGTAGGGTCATATTACTACCATTCCATCCAGTTTTCCCTCGCGCGATACGCCTTCCTTAGTCTCTTCTTTACCGGGCCGCCCTTTATAGGTCTCTGTTTTCACAGCCGCGCCCTCCAATAACTGACGAATCGATGATATATTATATTTTTATTACGGTAAGTCGGGGTGATGTGGCCATGATTTTTTTTACAATGAAAATTGGAGGTTTAATACAAAAAAAAAACCTTTAAATTTTCGTCGCAACCAACTCTACAAACATCGAACTGAAGTAATTCACTCAGAACTTATATTGCAGCTCTATGAATAAATATTTGCGATCGGCCATGTTAGTGCGACGACCGAGCGAAGAGGCGGAATGTTTATTAGCGCGAATAGGAAATCGCAATCGTCACGTAACGGTCGATACGTCTGTTCCAGTTAAAGTCCCGAAAAAGACTCGATAAAAACTACGATCGCTGTGAAGTCGATCGTTTGTTCGTCCGTCAAACGTCATGCTGTTCGAACGGCTCGTCATGACCACTCGCCGATCAATAAATCGTCTATTCTAACGGGCGTAGAATATTCGTTACAATATAACAAATGGCTGTGATCGACCGTGTGGTATTCGATAACAATTGATCGACAATCGTACATATGTAGTAAAAGGATTTTTTTTTTCTTTTTTTTTTTGCAAGGTTTCCTCTTTAATACTCCATCGTGTTGTATCGATCATTATGCTCCGAGGGAGTTTGTGGGTAACCTTGTTTTTCCTCGTGCTGATTACAAAATAATTTTTATTAGGTTATTCGCTAATTAGAGACGCCAGATTGAGATAGAGAGAGAGCATATTTTGCCGCAGGTCGTTATTGGATAATTTATCGGTAATTGATCAACTTTTTCTTTTTTAACGTTGAAATTTATTACTAACGAAGGCAATTAAATTGATTAATAATTAATAAGGAAATCAATTGTTATTTTTATAAATTGTCTCCGCTAGCGGTATGAGAGAAAAAAAGAACCAAGGACCAAATATATCAAATGTTTTGCTGATAAACCAAGAAATATTTTTTGGAATATTCAATTAGTCCGAAGCGTTAAAAATAAAACGATATCAATCACTATACGATCATATTTTAAACTACAGTTGCCATTTGCTGTCGGGTGATTATTCAAGGCTTCAAAATGACAATTAATTAATTTCTCTCGCTCTTCCGTCATTTTTCTTCAATAATTTTAGTCAACAAACGCTCGGAAAAAAAATATGTTGCCGACATTAACTGTATGTACATATATGTATATATAAATATATGCATAAAGATCCACTCAGGATAACAAAAGCCATTTTCACCTACGTACATAGCGCGCGTGGCAATGTACATATACCTTTTTCCCCCCTTTATCACGATCCATCTATGTTGGCTTCGCATAGATTTCGATCGGCCCTGCACGCAGCGTGCCGGCTCGATGCCAATTCCTCTCCATCCTCCTTTTTTGTCCCGGCACGCAACTTCGTAAACGATTTCGAGTTTCCCCGCCTCATCGTGTCCTCTTGACTCTCCATCGTCATCGTTATCATCGATCATTCGCGAGCTCACACCGGAGCAATTTCAACTGTGGAGACCGCGGAGGAAAAAGACGTATTTCGATTAAAAAAAAAAAAAATTACGAAGATTGTCATTGAGTAGCTTCAGCCACATGGAACAGCTAACCACAACACGAATAAAGCGTCAATGTCTATGAAAAAAGTGTTCTTTTTGAAACTGTTCTAAGACTCTTATCGTCAAGGTATTACATAAACATTATTTCGCTGTAAAAAATGGTGGCAGTTTTCATAAAGAGTTTAAAGTCTATGAAAATATTGGTCTTTTTAAAACGCTTTTAAGAATCTTATTATCAGTGTATTATATAAATATTATTTCCCTGTAAAAAATGGTGATAGTTTGCATAGACAGTTTGAAGTCTCTGAAAATATTGGTCTTTTTAAAACTCTTTTAAACTCTTATTATCAAGCTATTATATAAATATTATTTCGCTGTAAAAAATGGTGACAGTTTGCAGTGTAATCACGTCTTCCGACTGCCTTTAGAGATTCGCGTGTTAACAACGTGTTACACGGAAAGAGAGAGCGGGTACCTTAAACTTTGCCTATAAACTACGGGGTGAGGCAGGCCCTTTTAATTTTACGGTCTTCGTGAGCTCAGGACCAGCCCAGCTCACTCGCTCGCTCGAGGGAGCACCGTTGGATGTACATAATTATATGTACGGCTCCAGTGTGCTCGACTGGTGACGGAATATTTAAAGGGAACTCCGGTGGGAAGACGCTCAATAATGAGGGTTGACAGAGGCCAACGCTCGGGGTAGCTGCCGCCAAGAGAATTTTATAATATTTGGCTTTGCAAGACTCATCGCCACACGCCGGGTCGCAAAAAAAAAAAAAAAAAAAATTTGAAAATTGTGATTAAAAAGAAGTCATTTCACTATTCCACTCTGAAAAAAAGGATAGTTAAGCTAGTCGGAGCGGTACAGCCCCGCCCAACGTAAGTTTCAGGGAAAAATTCAAACATTTCTTGATGGGACGAAAATCTGTAAAAAATCAACCACATGCGAGGAGCTGCAAGCACTGTTTTTATGTAATAATAATTCCGATTTGTTATTAAAAAATTGAAGATAAAAATCCTTTTTCAAAATGTTGAGCAGGTAATAAAAGGTTGAGTTATGGTAATAAAATTCTTTTCATCACTCGGTGCGGAAATGGCCACTTTTCCGCCCGCTCCGCGTGCGTAAAACCGGCATTTTCGCACCTTGTGATGAAAACTCGTGAGATTACAGCACTCGCCTTCGGCTTTTGCTGCAAATTCACACTCGTTAGAAAATGTGTTTCGCACGAGGGGTGTACGAAATTTTTTATCACAAGGTGCGAAAATGCCGGAAAAGTGGCCATTTCCGCGACGGGTGATGAAAAAAGATAACTCAGGGATTTTGCAAAGACAATTTACGGATGACGCGAACAGGCTGAAGGCCCAACTGGCTCGACCGACAAACACGGCATCTCACCACTAGCTGCAAGTGACGCGGACACTCTCACGTTTCTCGCACGAAAGGCACGTTGCCTGGTGCTAAAAAAAAGAAAGACACATAAAGGGCACTTGCTCGACGCTGGTTGGACGTTGGCCTGTAAACGAGCCACGGCCTCCGGCTACCCTCGTTTCTCGAAGCGATTATTTTTAACTCTCGAGAAGGCAAACCTGTAGGTGATCGAGAATAATATTAGTATCAATTTAAAGCAACATTACTTGGTATAACAAAATTGTTTATTATACAAGTGGAATGTTTTTACATTTGAAAATCGTAGGATATTTATGAGCTTTCATGATCCGTTGTCGTTTGCTAGAAACACTGAGCGCTGGGGATTCAGCGTCAGGTCAAACCACGTTTTTAAAACAATCGTACATTGAATCTTAATTTCAATGCCGAGATCGATGAACATTTTTTCTCGGTGACCGCCCGAGGCAATCGGCGCCGTATCCGTTTTCGTCGTTTTTTGATTTTCACACTTTTGCGATGAATTGCTAATTCGCCGATAAAAGACAGAAATGAACATGCCAGCCCTATACCTAGGACCACGAAGGCAAAGGCTCAAGTCGGTCATGGTCATGACCCTTCTGTCCATATTTTTTTTACCTCATCATCACACCCAGAAAAAAAATTTATTCGACGGTCACCGTTTATTAAGATTAAATGAAATATTTATTTGATTTAAATAAATATTTATTTAAATTAAGTAAATAGTTACTTAAATCCCATGTTGTTGCACGTCTATTCTACTTCCAAAATGATTATTCACGGCAAGAATACGAATAGAATAGTCAGGGTTCAATACATATTTGCTCAAATGAAAATTTAACAGATATGCATATGAACATGAAGCAAGATATCGTCATATCTGAGATGTCGCTCGACTTATGCAATTGATTTACAAATCATTATAAATTAAACCATATATTATTCCTAAATAATGAATTATCTCATTCTTTTTGGAGTTAATATTTTCATGGACTCAATTTTTTATTCAGTTGGAAGTTGAAACAAAAAAATTATACTTTAATGCATAAGCGATTTACGCAGCGGAAAGTGTGTCTATCCCTGGTCAAACAAGAGCGCAAATCTACAATTTTCGCTCTCACATCGTCGATATCCGCACGATGTTGGCGTTGGTAGACCAAAGCTTCGAGGCTCGGGTCTTCTTTACTTTGCACCCCCTTTATACTTTGAACGGGATAATTCCAGGTGCGTTGAATTTTTTTAAGCTTTTGTAAACGTTAGAGCGGTTAATAGCGGACTCTGTAATTCCGCTAAGCATACTCGTACAGAAACACATTACCCGCCTAGTTTTTTTCAAATAATTATTTATTTCTATGACATTTTTACATACAATTTTTTATTTTTAATGAGAATAAGTCAACCAACCAACGAAGGAGATTTTTGTCAATGTCACCAGACTTACAATTTTACCCCCGTCACTCCGAGTGTTTCAATGAATTTTTCTCAACATTTTTTGATTGTCCCATTTTGCCCCAACTCTGCACTCTGCAACGTCTCTATTTTTCTTCGGGATTTCCTGCCTACGCTCTCAATTTAATTGTCCCTGACGCGACGTTTTTTTTTTAATACACTCGCGTTGCCTCGATCGATGATTGGATGATTCACGTTTCGACTATCCGTCGCCGATGGACTTTAGAGACGAAATTTATTGAAAATTCACCCCAGCCGGTGTCCCTCGACGCGTCCCCAACATCCCCGCCGCCGAACGAACGCACTTTTGTCCGGGTGAGAGAAACGGCGAATGAGCGTGAAACGATAAAAAAAAGCTCGTTTCAAAATGTCATAGCTCCCCAGTCAGAAACTCTGGCGGGGGTCAATTGAATTAGGGAGAAGCAAACGCGGTATGAGATGATCCGGGAGCAGAGGAGAAAAACCGCCGCAATAAGGGTCGCTCGTTTTACCCCTTGGATTCTTCGCCCGGCTCCTCGTAACTCTCCACCCTCGTGTTCCATGAAATAATAATAAAAGATGTTGTAAAAGAGTTGTACCTTGTAACTCGCGTACTCTTTTCCCTGAGAATAATGCGGGCAACGCGAATTTGCGTTAACCCGTCCGGAAAGCTTTCTTCGAGGTTTGCGATTCACAATAAAACCGTATTTGGCTCGTTGAACCAAACTCGAATGTTCCGAAATTATTTGTATTATTTGCCGAAACCTAGCACGGATTTTCCATTTTTTTTCACTTATTGAGAATGCAAGAGACAAGTATCAAAATGCACCTCTTATTACCAAGAAAAAAATCAACTTTTTATTACCCAGAAAAAAAAAAAAAAATCCCAGTTTTTACCGGAAATCGGCAGAATCCCTCAACTTCCTTAAGGCACAAAAATAAAGGTTCGAAGACCCAGGACAAAAAAAAATCCTTTACAAATCGACTACTGATTCCCGACAGTTTTTAAATCGCGCCAGCCGTACGCGTGATACACAATAGAACGTACCGCTGCGAGGCTTGACGCGCGAAACCCTTCGTGATTTCCTATTAGCCCCGATATTGCTTCGTCGCTAAGAACCCGAAGTGTATAATATAATAATTTATCGAAGCGAGCGCACGCGCATTTGGGGAGTAAGGTACGCGCGCTTGGGGTACGCACCCTCGTGCGTAGCCGCTTACCAAAGCCTGAGCGGGGTGGCTACCGCTGTAACGCCGCGCTCCGCTCGTTCTACCGCGAAAATAAGTGAGTGTATGACGTACGGGTGCGTAGGGAGAATTATATGTTGCAAAAAAAAAAAAAAAAAAAGAAGTATCGTGAAGAATGGAAAAATGACAAGGACGCGATGGAGAAACGAGAGTGGAAAGTACGAGGAGGATGGAACAGCGACGGAGGCTCCGGAGGGACGAATGCAAGGGGGTTGCCACGGCCGGAGCGAAACACGCATCCGTCCTCTCGCCCGATTCTCCCGCAGAATACTTTGCCGCGGCGACGCGCTTCCGACAACTTGAAATTCGTTAAATTTTACCCGCTGAAGCTCTCTTCCCTCTCGCGAATAAAGCGCACACCGCTACTTTCGTTTCTTTTTTTTTTTGCGGATTTTTTTATTTTCTTGTCCTGTCTCTTCATTTTTTTTTTTTTTTTTTTCGTTGCTTTATCTCACTCGGGAAACTCGCGCGGTACAGTGGCAAAGCGTCGCTGCGTCGCTCTCCGCTCGGCGCTCCGCCGGCTTGGAGACTGGGAGACATATCCGCGGATGCTTCTGGCGAGATAATCCTTTGCCCGACGCGAAAAGGCCCGGTTTCGGTATTAAAGCTCCTCTCGCTCGGCGAACTTGTCTGTTTCGCGGCTTTTAGCCGAGAACGTGTTTTGTTTTTTTTTTTTTTTTTAAGTTGGTTTTAGCGCTTCGGCCGGGCATAGAAAATTTTTATAAACGACGCTGACGCTTGTCGATTTTACTTCTATGTGCTCTGGATTTCGTGGAGAATAAAGGGCTCGGGTCACTCGTGGGTGAGATATTAACGGCCTGGCTGCACTCGCCCCGGACCGGAAAGCAAAAACGACGGAGACAAAGGGTTTCGCAGTCGTTTCGCCGGTGAAATAGACAAGTACAAAGAAAATAGTACTTCGCGGTTCTGGTGCGAAAAAGCGGTCTTTCGACGAAGTTTGTGAAGTTGGCATCGAACAAGTGTGCGAAAGAGCAACTAGTGTGATCAGCGCATGCGCCAAATTTTTCTCGCACGCCTTACTAGAAAGCCCGACTTTCGCCACGCGTTACAGTTCCAATCCCGTCTCGTCCGCGACATCGAGATATTTCAATTGCCCCGTTATTTCCCTGAAAATCGCTCGAGCACCGTAGAATCCAACGGAGTTCGGATGCAAACGGCAAAGTGCGTAGACCGGAAGTCGGGATAGACTGATATCCAGCTCCCTGTACAACACATACAAATACCCCACTACACAGTATGTACCGTACAAAGTCAGGGGGGAGCGTTTCTAATACGAGCCACGTTTACCTATATATATTCAATACAGATATATATACATATATATATGTATACATATAATATAGGTGGCAGGAACTGTTCAACCCTTTCCGCCGGAGTTTCGAGCGACTATCCGACTACGAGGATACGCTCGCCCGCGCTTCGTGTCAGCCGGTGCGGAATTAATTACCGTACTCCTTCGCAATGCCGATCGAAGGAATATCCGCTTCGACGCGCATCCTTCGAAACGCCTCGACGACGCTCGACCTCGATCTCTCTTCCCCCTCCCTACCCCCTCCCCTTCTTCAGCTCCTCACCCTTTCTCGCTCAGACTTCTCACCCTCCCTCTTCCTTATCCTCGTCGCACCGAGATTCCGAGCTAACTGTGTTTCTATGACGCTGGAATAACGAACGAGCCTAACTCACGTATCTCTCTGTAGTCGAAGCTTCCCCGTGCGGAGGACGACGACGAAGACGACGACGATTGCGTCTCTCTTCGTGCTCGGCGCTGTCGAGATCCGCAATGTATATGCGTGCACCCCTTTCGCAGGCTCTCCGTTCGCGTCGGGTGCAATAATTATTATCCAGTTTGTCAAATGGTCTACAGGTTCGCTCCGGCGAGACCGCCGACGGTTCGGTGCGACACGGCGAGGCCGTGAGACATCGAGGCTCGCGGGTAAAGAGCATCTCTCACCGGTGTCCGTGTCACGGATCTCCTGCGAGCGTGTTCGCTATATGCCCGCTCGTTTCACTCGCTCCATCGAGATGTAAATCCCATTAGCGAACTTGACGCCCGTGCGACTTGCCTAACGTCACGGAAATCCTCGCCCGGATTGTTCCCACGAGTCCTGCGGAATCCGGCCGGATCGACTTCTCTGCGTTCTTATGCGGACTCGTCGAGGAAGGCGGAAAAAAATTGTCGATAACAGATTCCAAAATTTATGTGCATTTCGTTCGTAATTTTTTCTTATTGTTTGATAATATTGCACTTATATTTTGGCTATCGGTCACCCGCAAAAATAATTTGGTTGGTGTGAATAAATATTGTTATTAATTTAAATAAGTATTTATTTCAACAAAATAAATGTTTATTTGTGGGGAGCCCGTCAAATAAATATTACGACAAAAGTTCACAAAAAAAACAAATGAGATGAGAAACACGCGTGTTGCGGTTTCGCCAGTAGCAACGGAGGGCGCACTTTTTTTTTGCTTCGGTGCGTAACCGTTGCTGGATATGATTGAAATTTTGCGAATGTATTGCAAGGTCTAGAAAAATATATATATATGTATATAATATATATATATTGATATTCGTCGGAGAAGGCCTGAGGGCAACTCGAACGCTCGACTGCGTTATTTAAAGTGCGGAGAGGAAAGAATTTTTTTTCACCCCTCTATATATCCCGGGATACATATTTTATATCTTATTTCTTTTACTCTACATGTATATGCATCTTCGTCTATATCTTCCGCCGCCTATTTCGAATTTCGTTAAGCAATTTTATTAGAGAAGCGCGAAAAGAGGCCCGACGAGGCGACGACGGCACCGCGAGGCAGATCGATAACTCCAGAAGGGATGGCCTCTTCGCTGCCTCCGCGCTTTAGCTTCCGTCCGCCTCTACAGGATGCGAGAGCTTACGTTCATCGCCCTTTCTCGAGTGATGTATTTTTTACACTTGAAATCGCGTCGCAAAAAAACCTAGATGTTTAAAAAATCTCAAAAAATTCCAACGAATGAAGCGCATTTTTTTCTGTAGACGAGATAAGTTTGATCAAGACAGAACAGAAACGACTGTTGGCAAGGATATCCCTAAATTATAATAATCACTGCGTGCGTGTGAGTTTCACTGTAAACGATAGACAAATTTATCCCGAGAATATATCGCAGCTTGCGCGACGACGTTGTCGGATTTTCTCTCGTGTTCGTCACGTTTGCATCCACGGTTGTCGTCGACGGCTCTCGAATTCTTTGCGCGAACTGTCGTGTATCTCGTTAGCGAGGGTAGCGCAAAAGCTCCGCACGCACCGAGCTGCGTAGCCCCGTGGCGAAAGTTCACCGTAACGCGGCGAAGGGTGACGACGAAATCTACCTACCCCGCTTGCGTTGTTCCGCACGGTACCGACATCCTGGCTAAAGTTCGCAGTCGAGAGGGTGAGCTCAGACAAGTCTGCTTGCCAGATATCCAGCTAGCTGGTTGAACGGCCGATATCTTACTTCAACGGGATGAGAGTCTCGCCCGGTTTATATCCAGGCGAATAATCTTGTATGCATACACCCCGAGTTGCCGTAACAACACGAACGGCAGCAGCAGCCGGAGCACGGCGGGCTCGGGTAACATCCACTCGCCCTATTATATTCGAACCCATCAACCATTTACCTACACTGTAAAAATAAATTGTAAATTTAATGTACTGGAACTTGAAATTTGTCAACATTACTCGTATTAAATACAAATTAATGTACTTTGCTTGTAAAATAAAAATACCAGATATTGAAATTACCAATCTTTTCCTTGAAATTTACAAAAATGTACACTGTAGAAAAATTCGTATGAACTTTAATGTTACCTTTCATCAATAAACTGGTGCATTAAATTTCATGTACTATTGTGATGGAAAATTACCGTACCGTGTATTAAAAACTTTACTTTTAATAATTAAAATTTATTTTACTACAAAAGTACTTTAAATCCAATAATTTACTTTAATTTCACTGTAAAAGTCCATTAATTTTTCATCACCATTGTATATTAAATGTAACGAACCAGTATTAGCATAGAAACTGGATTAAAAAGATCCAGGCCAGTGGATTGAATTTATACATTTTTTAAAGAGTATAACACTCGAAAGTTTCTATTCGGGTGCAGTCAATTTATGTGAGACGATGATTAGCGATGTTTCTTAATGAAAAGTGTCATAAAAAAGCGTTACGGTCGGTCTCCTGGCAAAATATTTGGCAAGCCATAAAGACGTCCCCTTAAATTAGGGACTTTGAATCTTAGCGCGAAATCCTTCATCTCAACCTCGAACCGTATTTTTTCCGATTTAAAGAAGCAACTACTGGGTGAAAACTTTTCTCGTCCCACCCCTCGCCGACTCGCAGTTGAAATTGAGTATTAAAATTTTGCTCTCGAGACAGAAGAGTTATTAAATGTCCGGATGTGTCTAAAAAATGTGTATTTCTTTTTTTTTCCAAAAGTTGAATAATTATTTTGTTTGCCCCGTTGAAATTCGTTCGTCGCAGCGGGCAGCCGGTGAAAGGGAAAAGTATAATCGAATGCCCATGTTTCGTGGCTCGCGGGCAATTTTTTTTTTATTAACCTATGCATACTTGAAATCAGTCTGGCTCTCTGGTGCCAGCGGGTTTGATAGTTTTGGAGCCCCGCGCTCACCGGCCCTCTCCGTCTCCTCTTTTTTCTTTTCTTTTCCATCGCTCTCGACTCCCCGAACGTATTTCCGCACACAGGACGGCATGAAACTTTAAGGATACTCGACGAGTTCCTCGAAAAGCCTCCGACCGTCGGGCTCCGGATCGATCCTCGCCTAATTCTTTTTTACTCTTAAAACCATAGCACGGTCATTGAACTTTTAATCAAGAAAAAATATTCGACAGTCTCTTCGTTTTTATTGTACCATTTATATTTTAAAATAATTCCGAGAGTTCGAGACGCGCTGAGGCCGATCGATGGCGGCGAACAATCGGGAACGATATCCGTAATAATCTCGGCCGAAAATGAAGATCCATCCACGCTATCGTGGATTATTATCATTCCCAGTCTTATTTATTCTCCGTTATTTTTAACGTAAGAATTCCGCGAAGCGTTTCTGCTTATTATCCGAGTTTAACGGAGACACGCGAAGCCAGACTACTCGGTTCTCTCAATCGCCGTCCCGACCCTCGATCGTATTGTATAACAGGAATCTCGTAGAATGCCGAAGGAGCCGAGCGGGAGCCGAGGGAACGGCTCGGATATAATACCGGGCGCAGTGGGAGAGAGAGAGAGGCTCTCCGAGGTTCTCGAAGCGCGAGATAGTGAGAAAACCTGTGGATGAAGGTACGAACCTCGGAGGAAAATCGAGCATCCCTCTCCGAGCCGGAAGGGGGGATCGGGAAGACTGGCAGAGACAATTTGCCGAGTATCTCGAGAATTCAGCGATCCTCACTCGCGAGAACGCGAACGAAATTAAATAAATAAACGAATTATATTAATTCGGCTGGAGCCGAAAAGGCTCGTTGACGATCGACACAATTGCTCGTCGGTGGAGTTGGTACGACCCTATATGTCCCATGCCACTCCACGTGCAAGACGATGTGAGGTACTTTCTTCCGCTTTTAGGCAGTCCTTGCAGCCAGACGCATGATTTACTTGACGGGCGCCCCGCAAAAATTTAAAGGTTGTCTTTTAACGTCAAACCTCCACTTTTCATTGTTAAAAAAGTCACGGCCATATCACCCCGACTTACCCTATCCCACGCCACTCTACATACCAGACCATGTGGGGTAATTCCTTTTGCTTTTAGGTTGCCGTTCTATCTGACTAAACAATGCCGTCGGACGGAGAAATTTTACTCGTGTGGAAATGCATTAATTGAATGTACGAAAGTCGCCGCGGTCACGCCACGCGAGAACGCGAACGAAATTAAATAAATAAACGAATTATATTAATTCGGCTGGAGCCGAAAAGGCTCGTTGACGATCGACACAATCGCTCGTCGATGGAGTTGGTACGACCCTATATGTCCCATGCCACTCCACATGCAAGACGATGTGAGGTACTTTCTTTCGCTTTTAGGTAGTTCTTGCAGCCAGACACATGATTTATTTGACGGGCGACCAGCAAAAATTTAAAGGTTGTCTTTTAACGTTAAACCTCCACTTTTCATTGTTAAAAAAGTCACGGCCATATCACCCCGACTTACCCTATCCCACGCCAGTCTACATACCAGACCATGTGGGGCAATTCCTTTTGCTTTTAGGTTGCCGTTCTATCTGACTAAACAATGCCGTTGGACGGAGAAATTTTACTCGTGTGGAAATGCATTAATTGAATGTACGAAAGTCGCCGCGGTCACGCCACCGTCCGACAAGGCTGGGCTAAGAGACCTAAATCTCGCCGAGCCCTCGAGCCCACGTGGGCGACTCGGCGTCGCTTTGGCCCCGCGTGCAACTTATTATCCTTACCAGCCTAGAAACATTATGTAAGCTGGCTCGCGATAAGCTCGTAATAGTTCATTCTAATCGTTATTTAAAACGAAACGCTTTCCGCTATCGCACCGGCCGCGGTGAAGCTCGCGGCGTTAACTCCTTTGTAATCTTGCCGGGTAATAATCGCACGATCTCACTCGGCGACGAAACGTATCGCTGAGACGCGGAGATATGCGATTTTGCGGATTCAACAACCCTCTCACAAATGCGATTTTTTTGCTTTTTTTCTTTTATTGGTTTTTCTTATACCTTATCGATCAATCATGCGGCTCGAACGTTGCAGCTGAATAATATTATCCGTGGAATATTGTTCGCGAGTTCCCGCAAAGTTTGTTTGTATCAGGTTGGCAAACGAAGCAAATGATTGCCCTCCAGAATTCAATTTTCCTTGAAGAATTCGAGAAACAAGATAGAGGAACAGTTTGCTGTACCGCACTTGGGCGACCGGCGTTCGCCGACCTGTTCGAGCGAAAGAACCCCTTTGCTGAGCTCTCTTCCTGGATATTGTTCGCTGGGAACTCGATATTTATGAATATACACGGGGAGGGAAAGCAATGGAAAGATTCGAAATTAAATAAATTTTCCAGATAAACAAGTGGTGAAATAAAATTTTACGTTCGACGAGCCGTAAAGTTTGAAGCAGCTGCGGTCGGGCCGACTGAAACTTGTAAAGCTTCAAACTCATCTTTTTATCTCCTCGCGGAAAAGACTGATGTCCTAAAAACACATCTGTTGAATTAAATTAACATTAAATTAAGAGAGTCTGTAGTAGTTTTAGCCTTTGCAAATTTGATCATTTTTAACATTCCGACGGTTTTTTACCTATCGATCATTTTATCCTACATTTTGAGTTTTTATCATTTGTAAACTCTGCAAATTTCGAGCTTTCGTCGCGTGGCAAAGAAGCACTCTTGGCCAGAATTTATCGAAGCGGTCAAATCTTGTAAGGTCATAAAATTTGTTTATTATCGATTACTATAAAATTCCCTAACATCGAGCTAAAATTTCCCATGGAACTCCGCCGAAAGTGATTTGTCATAAAATTCGGCAAAAATCCATCGCGAATTTTTATGATGTTTGCAATTATATAAATTTTACAAAAAAATTATCATCACAACGAGGAGGCCAAAAATGGTCAACGAACTTTCTTACTTTCCCACGCACGTTTCTTAAAAAAATGATGTTACGAATTTCCAAATTAAATGTGCACCTCTAATCAACTTAACTTTTTCTACGCAAGAATTCCTTTCGAGGTGTAAAAAAAAAAATTTATAATACTAATAACACTGCGAGGAGACGTCTCTACGGGTTGAAGTGCACACTCAATACTGTGTGAACGCGCCATCGGGGGTCTCTTGCGAGAGGTTAGACGCGAGCAAAAAGCTCAAGCCCTTCGTAGCCGCCCCGTTCACCGGGCACGGCGTAATAGGGGAGCTATCATTGCCGCGATAGTTCTGTTACAACTTCCTTCGCCGTAAAGTGAAATCGGCCGGAAGCACCGAGTTTCACGATCAAGCCAACCCCCTCCGGTGCACGCCAGTGAAAGTCGTGCTACACGCCTCTCGCCCCTCTTTCTTTCTCACGAGCGATGCCGAGAAAACCCGTTGAACGACTCCGGTAAACGTAAAAGGCTTCGATAGTTTTTTCGTTATTTTTTTCAGCTTCCTTTTCTTTCTTTTCCATCGTTTACCTTCTTCGCCATTCTTCCGTCGGCGGAACGATACGCAATGAAATGTACTGTGTACAGAAAATCTCGAATGAATTTCTCGGCTTCACGGTTATTTACATAATCGAATAGTATCGGCGAACGATATGCGCCATGAATTTACGCCGTTACTCGCGATATGGGGTAAATTTGAGTAAATACAAAAATTCAAGGATTCCCGAGATGGGAGTTGCGCAATGTCCGATAATGCGATATTACATTCGAGATGGAGCAATATCCGGATAGTGTCCGGGAAAATATAGGGAAAGCGCTGGCGGGGTAGAGCGAGGCAAAAAGGGACACTCGAGGTCAGACTTTTTTTTCATCCCGCGATAAACCGGTAAAAGTAGTCCGTTTTGATCCGGGGTTCCATTTTACCCCGCTCTCTTCTACGTAACGCAATGGTTTTTTTTATTTTATTTTTATGCTCGCGTACCGATGCAGGTCTGCAGGATACGATTTGATTATATTGGGTTTGTGCGATCTTATTCTCGATTTAGCACTACACTAGAATCCGTGAGTGGTTTCCGAAGATTAGGCCGTCTATAACTTCTTACGTAAAATGCCAACCTAGGCGCATCATTTTTGAATTTTCATTCTCAGAATTTTTGTTTATTCTATTTGCTATCGGATTGATTTTTTTGAAGTGGATTACAAGCATATTCACGCTTAATTATTTAATCCAGAAATTTAAGTTTTTGAAATTGTTTTAAACTTTTTTTTATTGTTTTCAAGCGATAACAAATCACAGTACTTGACGAACCAGTTTTTACTTTGTCCTGCGGTATAAAATTCCAGATATTCAATTCTGTACAAGGTATATTTATGTACATTAAACTATTTGTGCTATAAAAACAAAAATGTAACGAGTCGACCAGGGCGCAACTCCCTTCTATCCATGGCTACGGCAATAACTTATACAATAAATACCAATACCAGGAGTGCAGTTTCCTCAATCAAAAAAAAATGTCGTATTATGAGTAAAGCAGAAGAATAAGCCTTCTGCACATTGTCCTCGAGACTGAGTGAAATATTCTCATCATCCGTGTTCTCGATATATTTATTATCGCGGAATTCTCTATGTGTATTCTTCAGATTTCTTTCTATTGGAAGCGCTCCTCTTCGTTTAATATATTTTCTTTTTTTTCCATCTCCGGTGTCTTTCGATCTTGATTTCTCCAGCGAATTCTCAGACGGATCCGCGCGCGAGTCGCGCATCGCGCGGTCCCCACGATGATTCCCAAGAGCGTCTCGCAGAGGCCGAGTGCTTCTGGCTCTCGTCGCTACCCTCTTATTACAGGTCTTAATCTCGAATTAATTAAGCGCCAGACAACTTCATCTCTCGTCTTCGGATCATACCTTCCCTTCGCATCGACCACTTGCCTTCCAATTGCTATATACCGAATAGAACATTAACCTGAGGCCATGCGAAACCTCCACGGACCGCGACGGGTTCGGTCGGTAACAAAAACTGTAATACATTTTTTTTTTTAAGTAACCAAACTTTTTCAAGAAGGATCAATTTATTAGCGTCTGGTCGGGTGTTACACGAAGGCGTTAACAATTTCCGTTCTGCCCAGGATGTTGAAGGACCTAGAAATAAATTGATTACAGTTTTCGTTATCAGCCGAGCTCGGTTTGTGCAACAAGAAATCGGTCTCGCATAGCTTCAGGAAAAAGTAAATAAAAACAAATAAACTCTAATACTAAAAAAATGTACCCACATCTCCCGTATCATGTAGAAACATATCAATGATAAAGGACGGCATTTTTCCAACCCCGCGTCTGCATGCGAGAAATAGTAGCGGACTGACGCGTCGATGTCAATCGTGGAAAATCATCGTTTCTTTTTTTAAACATTTTTATTATTGGTTTTCATTTTTGCTTTCCCTCCACACGTCGCCCGCTTGTTTTATTTTCGGAAATTGAAAACGCTTCGTCGTCGTCGAGATACGCGTACGCGTAAAATTTGATTGAAGTTCCGCAATTCAACGATATGCATGTGCATGTGTAAATATTTTTTGGTTTTCCGTGCATGTGAGCTATGCTGAGCGTAAAAAAAAGAGACGCGAAAAAATGTTTCGTTGAGTTTCGTTACCCGTATCCGGCACTGGCGTATCCACCGTTCCGTTTTAAATCCGCAATTTTTTTTTTTTTTTTTTGCTTTATCGATTGACTCAATTGTAGTTTCGTCGCTCCGTGACGTCTCTGCGCATCGGTTATTCCGTGTGTATATAAGCGCATATTTCTCGGCAAACTTGCCTCTCCGCACTCCTTCGCCCTTCGCGTGCCAATGCACGCAACAGAGAGACACAGTTGCGAGCACATTTCCCAATTCGGTGGGGGAAATGCCTTTGACGAAAAATTTCATCCGACCCATATCCGCGGATCTGTCCGATATCATTCCATCTGCAAAAAATATTGCGTAGTTTCGAGGCTGGTAGTATATTCGCGGTTTTTTTTCACCGTTTCAATGTTCCGCGGTGCACGATTGAACAGAGAGATGTAAACACCTCTATCTGTATCGCGATTTCCATGCCTCATGGCGTTTCATAAGGTAAAAAGCAATTCTGGTTTTTACCTGACAAACATTACAAACATTATTTTTACATCAAAATACATTTTTTTTTATTTCACTGAAATTCAGGTCGAAAAACTTTCGTTGCGGTGCATTAATGTTCGTCAATCGCTCTCACAGTATACAGAATCAATCAAACGATAAATTGATTTGCTGTCAAGCAACTGGAAAACATTGAGCAGCTACACTAAAAATAAATTGTAAATGTGATGAACTGGAATTCGAAATTTGCTTACATTAATCAGATTTATTGAACACTAATACCATTTTTTTGTAAAACAAAAAGACCAAATGTTAAAATTACAAATCTTTTGCTTAACATTTTCAAGAATGTTAATAAAAAATCAAAATTTACTGTAAAATTGCAAAACACGTGTGTTTGAAATGTCAGTAACAATTACACACTTACATGATACACTTTTTTACATTTCACAATTATTTGGTTCAATTGATATTTTAATTTTTACATCGAACGTCAAGAAGTTTGAAAAAAAAACCCGTTTGCGGAGCGTCAAAAGCTGCGCGTCACGCGTGCCGGAGAGCCCGGAATTTCCGCGTACGGAAGTTCGGAGTGGTAAATTCAGTGGCGGAGAGCTTTCGCGAATGGTTCAGTAAGAATCGTGTATAGGAGCCTCGCGATAAGTATTTCAACCGAGCGATGCTATTGTTGTCGGTACGATAAGATCGAGAGTTAAATCGTGAGAGCCCCGGCTCGGCGGCTTTGCAAACTGTAAAATAAGCTCACCCCCTCGACCGCCGCCAGCGACATCATCGTGGGCCCGAGCTGCGTTCCGGCAAAGCGGCGAGACACTTTGAGTTATATGCAGGTTGGTATATTCCCACCCCGTTCTCTCTTTGTGTGGCTGCTCTGCATTGCACAATTTCGCCGTGCGCCGAGAAACGAAGGACCGCGGGTCACCGCTCGGGCTGGAATCGTACGTTGTTTGTAGCGAAGCTAGGCCTCCGTTGCACCGGACAGATTTATAGCGAGCGAGACATCACGCGACTTCGAAAAGTAACCGGGAGCCTCGGCGTTTCTAACGTAGCGCCGCAACGTTACGGATTGGATTTTAGGCGGATTTTACAAATGCGGACGACACCCGCGTCTTACAGGCGGTCGGCTCGTATCGTGCATTTTGACTATTCCATTCGCCTCAGTCGAAGCTTCGCTTTATCATTGGGGAAGCGTTTTGGTAGGGGTTGTCGAGAGTGTGTCGCTCAGTGCTGAGATCAGGCGAGTTATTCTCAGTGGATCGACTCAGTGAATTTACCTTACATTTCTTGGGTCTTTCGCGGTCTATCGAGGGCCATTCGGACCTATGAAGTTCTACAAAGATTTACGAAGTCATGACCGTTTACAATTGTATTGGGAGGTATCAGGATTTATCTATCGATGTCTCTTAAGAATGATCAATGACTACAAATTTTCTAAATATAATTATACAAATTTCTTCATTTTGAGATTAACGAGTTTATGATGTAAACCACAATCGAGATCTAAGGAATTCCAAGGAAGGAAACTCACGCTCTTCTCTCCTCAAAAATAGTTAAAAAACTTAGGAATCATTTCCTTTGATAAAATAACAATAATAAATAATAAAAATTATATATTATATCATCATAATATATATTTAATTAAATATTTATTTTTATTTGTAATTTTTTGTAAAATAAAATCAATGAATTCAGGGGATGAAAATCGTGCAAATCTCTTGCGATCGCTGACTAACACGAATTTCATGGGGTCTTTGAACGGTCGACGTGGATTACTTGTACAGCGACCGACGAGCTTTCCATAATTAATATATGAGGCAATATATCTGCAGGCCCCCGCAATGGGACGGATAATTGTTGTATGTGAGGGATTCGTTTAGTGCGGCTCGTTCGTCGATTCTGTGTCGTGCTCGTCGACGCAGTTACGTTATTAGCAACGGTCTTGGGACAGCGAACTGCACCGAGTGAGAAAGGGAGAGATAGAAACGGTGTCTTGTAACGGAGCTCGCGATTGGGAAAGCGGATCAAGGGTGAACTGACGAGAGGCGCACATGCTAGTCTCATCGGAGAGATACGGGATAAGGCGGATTAATGAAATGGGGCGCAGAGCGGTTCCGTACCGAGGATAGGAAGCTTCCTAGCGAGGTCGTTAAACTCATAGCGCTTCCGTGAAAAGACCCTTTACCATAGGCGCCACTGTCGTCCATCGAAAAGTGCACGTGCTACGAAACTCCGCTGCAGTATCTCCATCACTCGTAACTGCTTTTACCCCGTTGAGCTTGCTCACCACTTTCTCTATCTCTTGTGCTCCTTTCTCGGCACCATAAACATCGCGACGAGGAGAACCGTAAACTCGCGATTCTCGATAAATCGATGAAAAAGAGTCCGAAGTCGCGAGTTCTGGTCGAGGGTTGAGGAAGAAAGGGTGGGAGGGCAAGACGGGATGACGGTAAACAGAACCACGGTGTAATCCCGCGTGATGTGATCAGGGCTGTTTTCGAACCGGAAAACGGAATAGTACGCAATCGTGCGCAATGGTTATACGCAATGGTTACGCAATAGTACGCAACTGGCGGAATAGTGAGCAACTTACGAAATAGCAAGTTACTTACGGAATAGGAAGCTGCTTACAGAATAGTAAGCTACTTACGAAATAGTTAAGAACTCTGTGGGCATTAATGGTGGACAATTCAATCTGAAGTTTCAAGAAATTCGAGGGGTGATTTAGTGGTGGTAATATTTGAAAAAAAAATTAGTGATTCGCCAGCGCACCCGGACACTATCTGTGAGATCGCCGATAGTATAGTATTTTTATAAATATTTATCAGTCAAGATCCCGGTAGCTGTGAAAAACGTCAAATCCTTCTATGTCACTAAACCCCGGAAGAAATCATGAGAGCGTTATATCGGGCCCTGATAAGGCCGGGAAAAGGTTGAATGAGGTCACTTCAGGGCGTAATCAGACCCCGACTCAACGTTCTAAAATTCCTACCAAGGATACTTATTCCTTGCATAAAAACAATGCATGATTCGTTCAAACGGCGGCACAAGAATTACGACGTTGTGTAACGAAAAAACATTCCTGCTCAGCGTCTTTCCCAAGTTTTCCCAGCTTGCCCTTCTCGCTTTCCGTCGGGAGATATCTCGGTTGTACTAATAAAATATCCGCGCTGTAGGCAAAGCCCATTTGCGGCGATTGCTACGGCGATCCATCTTTCGTCCCCGTCCTGCGAGAGGATCGTATCTCTCAATCTTCCCTAAAAACCCTTACTTTTCATCGCTGAATTCTCTCGCCGCGCCCGGTACCGACGAAGAGTCGGACGGGGAAAAAATATTGAACCGTGCTATATACACGTGCGTATACATCTTTACCTAACGTGTGCGGAAACCGGAGAGTTCACTAAAATTCCGGGAAAAAAAGCGTAGAGAGCGTCAACATTTACTTACTCTTTCTCTCCGAGTTCCAGTAAATCCTCTCCTCCGTCGACTCCTCGTACTCGCACGCGCAGGGTTCCGGCACTACCACGTTTCCGGCCAGCGCGGCCTGCCCGCGAGAGCAAACAGGAGCCGCAGCATCGTATCAGCGCGGGGGCCAAGTTCATCCGGGGGTTTTTACTATAGAAATAACGTACTGCACCAGGTATGCTATATCTATCGTCGAAAGACCCTTACCTGTACGATTTCCGCTCTCTCGAGTCACCTCTCTGCAAAGCATTCGGCACTTCATACACATTTCCTATTGGGGCCTCAGCCCGATCCTCTGATGGGCTTCCGTTCACCCGCCACGTTCGTAAGAATGATCAAAGCGAAAGCAGTGGAAAAAAACGAACGTAGTCCAGTTTGATTCTCTCTCGACCCCTCGAATCGACGCATCGAAATTCCCGCCTACTCAACCGTGACGCACATCGGATGTAGGGTAAGGACGGGTAATGAGGGACGAAGTAAAATTCAGAACAGCATTAACTAGGGTCGTTGATTCGAAGACTTTTAGCTCGTTTTGGAAGTGGTTCGGGAGTTTTTTGAGGGCACACTTGTTTTCGGAGTGTAGAAGTCTGCGGTCGAAACGGACGTCAAGTACGCACTCGGATCATGGGCCTTAGTCAACGGTGTTTCGAATCATACTTAGAGATCTTCATAAAAGGTGCCAAGAGCGGAAAACGACGATCTTATGAGTCTCGGGCACTCCGAGCTCACGATTTTATAGCAATTTCACTCAGCATAAGAGAATCGTGATATAAAGGGCGTTTTATTAGTGTCTCATCGACTCGCATGCAGCGTTCTTTATGCCGCTGTTAAGTGCCTTTTGCTGTCACGTTAAGAATTATACGAGCCACACTTATGCCCCGCAGGTGTCAACGCCGTTTTACGTGCATACGTGCACTTCGCGGAAAAATAAAAAATATATTGTGTATATAATGACATTAGATTAAAGGTGATGAATGTGGAGCACTAAAAAAATTGGACCTTTATGTCTAATTTCCGGAAGTAAATTCCACTTCGGTGAGATGAACAGGTGTCCGAAAACAATCTTTATAAAATCACATTTCATAGAAGTTGTGCACAAAAGTATTTTACACGACAAAGCAGTGTGAAAATCGCGATTCATTTGTTCCCTTCGCAGAGAGCTTTGCTGCATTTATCTTGTTTATAATGATGATCGAAGTATCCGACTACTGTATATCGATCGACTAAGATAAACGACGCGCAGGAGTCTGATTGTCGTGACTGGACATGGTGAACGCGCTGAGCTCGATCCTAATCCCTTAATGGCTTCGGAAAAAAAAAAACTCTTGTAATGTAATTGGATTCCTCTATCTCTCCCTTCGACTGACGCTTTGTCCACTCTTTCGTTAACTCTCTTCCTCGGGCTATCCGGCACTCGTTGCCTCTGTATTTCTCAATGGGGGAGATGCTCTGCTTCCACCGGCCATTGTTTCCCGTCGTTACAAGCTTTAATGGATTTGCCGTGGACCATCTCTGTCGCGCGTAAGAAGCGTATGTCTACTTTCTTCCGTCGTACCGGTAGTTATTTCTTTTCCACTCTCCATCCATGCAATTCTTTCGTTTTACGATGACGAGAGGAAAGCCTCGATAAAAGATTGTGAACGAGGTAAAGCGCGACTGGCTTCTATCTCACAAAGTGTCCCATTACTCACCGCGGAATCGTCCGAAGCTGTAATTTGCCGGAAAATCAACCGCGGCATGACTCGAAGGGTGAGGTTATCTGTTTCCAGAAGTTTAATGAGGGAAACGAAGTACCGGTCAATCCTTTAGTCCGGGAACACCACATTTAGGGTAATTCACGGCCACACGGCCGGTCAAGCGATGTGGCAAATTTGGCGATTGGCAAATTTGGCAAATTTGGCGATATATCAAATTTGCGCGATATGGCAAATTTAGCGATAAGGTTGGTAGGATAATGTGATTGCTCGAGAGACATGGCCAGTTGAATGACATCAGCGGTTGCGAGACATGGCCTGCCAGGTAATAAGCTCGGTAGAATAATTTGACCATCCGTTATATTGTAGAACGTCATTTTCTTCAAACGGTCTGGCGGATACGCAACACCGTGAGATTTCAGGGTGAAGGCGACGCGACTCCGTTACCGACCTCGGTCGGTAACAGAGACGACTGCAGACTATTTCCAGTCGAAAGTAAAGTGGCTTCTAGTACACAGAGAGAAGGATCTACTAAATATGACTATATGACTTGAGAGATATTACCATAGCACATAGTAGTACGGAACTAGGGCGCCGCTTATGGTAGGAAGTACCGGATTTGTAAGAATTGCTCGTAGATATATTATGGTAAAAATTCTTGGAAAATCTAAGACTCTCCGCCATGGGTGGCTCTCTAGTGCCCTTCTATGTGCTATGGTAATTTTGTTTAGATGATCGGTAAGTTTTAACAAGATCCTTCTCTCAGTGTATGGTGACTAATTCGGCTTAATGTAAGAATTCGTTCTCAACCATAAACCGTAAGTAGCTTAAGAAAAATTATAATAGTTACAGTATAGAGAGCGTTTGGTCGTAATTTGACGTGAAAATAAATATCCGGGAATTTCGTGAACAATAATCACTGTAAATTACACGCAGGTAAGTCTAGATTAGAGGAACTTTGTAAATTCACAGTTTTTGGCCTCTTCGCGGATAGAAACTCCCTCTCAGTGCCGGCGGTGATAGCGAAATAGCCTCGCTATCTTCCCGGTGCAACGTGGCGTAGACTTCCCAAGGGCCCAACAGTAATTATTTCTAATTTGCGGTTATGCAAAAATACGTAAAGCTTAAGTACCCTAGATAATAATACCGGAGGATGTCGCGGCTCCACGGCCGACACCGCCGAGCTCCTTCGTCCGTGGGCCGCACCGATGCGGACGGAATCTCGCGGGTCTCGTGCATTTTCTTCTGGCTCAAATGCTCTCGAGCCGGCGCCCAGAGCTCTCCTATGCGAACGACGCACCACCCTGGGGGGCTGCTTTGCTGGGTACGCTATTCTTTCCGCTCTCCCTCACTCTCTCTTACTCGCTATACGTGTCCTCTGCCGTGTCTACTTATCGTTCACATTCAACCAAACGAGAACGTTGCGGAGCTTTCTTTGTTATACCTCAACGTCGTTCTCCGCGCGCAAGCTCGCTCTTCTAAATTTATCAAAGAAACTTCCAAACTTCAAAAGATTCTTTATATAAAGAATTTTTTTTTCTTAAATTCCATTAACTGCCTAATTACCGGGCGGTATTTTTGTCGATAAATGGAACACTGAAAATTCTTTAATTTCTCTATTTTTTAATCAAATTTTTATAAATATCGATCTTATGAACTTATCAATGTTGCCATGTTTACTCTTCCAATACGGATTATCGGAGAAGTCGCTCGTCACAGGCATTGAGAGTGAATTGTTTAAAATAAACCAATGAGATACAAAATTATGGGAGAAATTCAATTATTGAATATTCGACGGCTGAAACTTCGGAACCTCAAAAGATTCTTTATATAAATAATTCGTTTTTATTAAATTCCTTTAACTCCCCAATTACCGAGCGCTATCTTCGTCGATGCATCGAACACTGAAAAATAAAAATAAATATTGATCCTATCAACTCATAAATATCGCCATGTTTAAGCTTCCATTACACATTCTTCGAGAAGTCACTCGTGGTCACAGACATCGATACTAAATTGTGTAAAATGAATGAATAAGATAAAAAATCATGGTACATTTAAAAGATTAAATGTCGATTTGGCAGTAACGATCGATGTCCATCTCTTTCCAACAATCGTACAGCACGGAGTCCGTTGCAGTCCTGCAACGAGGCTAGAGCGCGCCGAGGAGAACCGGTATGTACAATTGAATTCAACGAACCACCCCCTTGCCCCCGCTTTCAATTAATTATGCCGATTAACGTTTCGCCTCGCGCATTCGGGGGACATAACGAAATTTCATCGTCCATTACCTATCGTTTCCAACTGATTTGCCAAATGTGCTACGTTATACTAATTGCGGTCACGACTAATAAGCTTAAACGACGCCAGAGTCTCGTTCGCCCCGCGACATAAATAAAATTTTCGAAACTGTCCAGCAGCATTGAAATATCGGTAATTTTTTCCGGTCAATAATCCCCCCCCAAAAAAAATAAAAATCAGCAATACAGGTCGTTAAACGACATAATTGATCAGCGATCGATCGGCAACGAGAGCTTCGGATCGGCGTATCGCGGTTGACCGGTGACCGTTCGGTTTGCCGGACTGCATTATCGATTGATCTGTCGCTGTTTGTCGACTCTTATCTCGCCGACGATTAATAAGCATTAACGACGACCGAGGCCGAGCGTGTGCCGTGCGAGCGTTGCGTGCACACGCCTCGGATCGGCAAAAGTGTGGTTATAGCCGTTCGTGGGCGTGAATTGAGTGCCGCATTATGTAAATCGGTTAATGAGAGCATCGCGTCGAATTCTCGAGCCTCCGGTTTATCCATTCCGTCCGATCGTTACTCTCCCTCCCTCTATCTCAAACCGGGCCGATTTCGCTCGGCGGTTCGTTGCTCCCCCGTCAAATGGTTCGACTCTCCCCACCGATGCACCCCGAGTGTGCTCATGGTCGTTCAAATACAGGTGTTTAGTCGTTGCAATATACTAATGGTGTGTACATAGAAATATAGAGAAACAAATATACCGGGGAGTATATTTACAATGAATTAACGGTCGGGGGCGTTAATGCAAAACCTCTCTCGGCCATCCCGCCTCGACCGACCCTCCTCCGACCGACGCCCGGAGTTCTCCCTCCCGCGTCATACGGCATGGAGCGCCATTAGTTTAAACAGATTTCCCAACTTCCACTCCCCCGACCGTTTTGTCGAGCCACATCTCTCATCTGCTCGATTCTCCCTCCGCGCTGTTCTCGGCGTTCGATATCCACGCACTTCCGGCCGTGGAACGCGGACCGAAAATCGGTTGTATCCGAGTCGGAGGGCTCGCATGCTCCCGAAATCGAACACTTGTTCGCGAAAACCCAACTCCAAATTACACGATGCTTCGGGGATACTTTGCTGCTAGTGCGGGGCGGGGTCGAAAATTAATTGACGCTATACGGAGTCGACTGGAAGAGGGATGGCGCTTATGCTAATTCGAGGGTAGTCTGACGAATGCTCGGTCGATAACGAATGGTGAACACTCGGATCGGCGACTGGAAGAGCTATAATGCCGATTTTGGGTTTTGGACACAAGACGCTTTTGTGACGATTTTTCGTTTGTTTTTTAATATTCTTATTATCAATGGCAGCTGTCATAGTTGCGAGTAGCGTGGATCTTGAATAGTGAAATGGCGATCGATCTATCGAGTGGATAGAATTTTTATTATCGGCCGTAACTGTGGATGTTTTCCTACTTAAATGATTCCCACTTAAATAATATTTGAGCATCGAGTACTCACCGGAATATGGCTCAGACTGGACTTGGTCCGTCGGCAGTGTGAATCCTCCGGTGACAGAATTCGGGGGACATCCGTTGCGACTTTGCTGAGAGCGAATCGTGTGAGTTGCGTGCAGTGACGGACCTCGCGGCGGTACCTCGGGAGGAGCGGGTTCCGGTGGCGAATCCCTGCCAGTGTCTGAAAGTCCGACAAAACATTGCCACATTAATTAAAAAAATTAATATCAAGACCCAATCCTTTTTATGTTTCTCTAAAGAAATTGCGCCCATTCAAGCCCCATAGAAATTTAGAGTGTCACATTGAAGCTTTCTCATGGTCTTGTAAATTCTATTGCAGAGTCTGATGCGACCTGATATTGTGATCCGATGCTGTAATCTTATTAATCAATTGGCTGACGGACTGCGGTCGATGTCCAATTAGCAAAATACAATATAGGTGAAAAGAGAGAAGTTTATTGGGTGTAAAAAAAAAATCGGTTACATGTCATGTATTGTTAATAAACTCACTGCTACTACTACTATTCATTAAAGTCCCGATAGAAATTTAGAGTGTGACATCGAGATTTTTTCAGGTCCGATGCAACGCTGTTAAATCGCTACCAGGCAGCCCGTGCGAGTATCGCTAATTTATCGGTATAATCTAATGTGGAAAAAGGTATTTTTTATTATATATTTTTTTAACGACTCCACGAACATTGCACGGCCGTGGTTACCGGTTATTGCGAATTAGTCGATAGAGTCTAGAGTGTCCGACGCGATAAATCAATACATTCTGCGGCCGGTATATAATACATATAGAGGAGATTATGTGGAACACTGGATATATACTATGTGGAGTGTGTACGTCCGAAGCACGTAGCTATACATAACTCTACACCGCATGGATATACAATTTGAGCAATGTGTAACCATTAGAGGTTGTTAACGTTGCAAAGGACATTATTGTAAATCAACGTTAACTGCAATCCGGCGGTCTATCGGCGAGGTTTCGCCAAGTAGGAGCGTAACTTAATACGCTCCTTCGTCCGCGTATGCTTCCGACCTTCCTGTTTTCCGCCCCTCGATCGAATATATAAAGCCCCGAAGCGCCGATATTCGATAATGGAATTTTGGCGGAAAGGTTCCCCGAAAGCTTTCACGTATGAAAAAAAAAAAAAAAATACTGCTCTGACAAAGTTTTTATACCGGGAGGCGAACGCGATAACAAGCCCACCCTGCCACATCGCGCAGCGGCAATGTATTTATAAATTCTCGTGTACGAAGAAAAATATTTTTAGATGTTCGGACGATAATCACGAGAAAGTAATTATTGCCGATTGTGGGAATGGATATAATGCGGTTCGTGAATTGAACATTCACATTTTTTCTGCGGTGGAATTGATGTGAACGATACTTTGTCATTAACTTTAATTAAAATTAAATTAACGATTGAAATGATCAATGAACAAAATTACAAACATTTTGCCTGAAATTTACAGAAATCCGCATTAAAAATACAAATTCTACTGTGAAATTGCATCGCACATGTGTTTGAATTTTCAGAAACAGTTTATGTAAAGAAACTTCCAGTACTGTTGATTAATTTTGAAAATAATGTTTTTTTCAGTGCAGAATTGATCAAAGCGAAATACCCTCAGAATTCAGTCGGAGCACTTCCGGTTTCAGATTATTGATAATTACAGTTTTAGGTAAACCAAGCTAAACGGAAGCCCCAGAGCGTGAAGAATCACAACCAGTCACATTCGCTCGTTTCGCCTCCAATCAGGACTTCTCCCGAATAACCGCTTCCGAAAGGTAGGTAGGTAGGTACCAGTGAAATACAGAGCGGTAAAGCGAGAAGGCACATAGCCGGGGCGTTTACCGTAGCTTAACCCGCTCAATATCCGTCGTAATAATAATAGTTTAATTAAATCGTACCGCGGCGGCGGTGCTCGAAAAGCGTTCGCCAGCCCGCTTGCCCGTCCGGCAATGCATTTCTGTCATCCGCAGCAGCCGCGTGTACTTTCCTCGCTGGTACCCAGCCTCGCCCACCCCCCAACCCACCCCCACCCCACCCCGCGACCGCTCTCCGCATATCTCCGGCAACTTTATACACCATCGAAATATACATTCGTTACAGTTATTGAACAATTTGCCAAGCGCTTTTCGCCTATGGAGAGGTGACGGGGGGAGGGGCGAGGGGGGAGGAGGGAGGAAGTCGGGCCGTAGGGTTGCACGTGTAATGCGTAATCGGTTAGGTTCGACACGGCCGAACCGCTCGCGTTTATTATCAGGCGAATAGAAAATTATGTTATTGAGCCGTTC
Organism: Amblyteles armatorius; assembly: GCA_933228735.2. Lineage (NCBI taxonomy): Eukaryota > Metazoa > Arthropoda > Insecta > Hymenoptera > Ichneumonidae > Amblyteles > Amblyteles armatorius. The sequence continues at coordinate 8,721,745 of OW121695.1, read as the reverse complement.
AGCCGCGGGTGAATCCGCGCGAGCACGATCATATTCGTATCGTCCGCATGATAATCCCCTTTTTGCAACGCGACAAATCAGCTCCGCAGGGGGGCGGCGGCTTTGGCGCAACATTCGGAGAGAATCCAGTGAGGTCCCATCAGCGGAGTTAACGAACTCGACAACGTTCAATGGGCATCCCGGGCGAAATTATCTATCGATAATTCGAAGCCCGTTAATTTCCAACCGAGCGTTATCGTCGAGGATGCCCGGATAAGCGATCAACGGACGCAGCGTCGACGGTGCGCGGAACTTCGTCCGACGAGAACGACGTCCGTCCCTAGATGCGTATCGCCTTCGTGCATTTGCACAGCTGTGACTAATGCGCGCTGTCAATGGTGGACGATGACGCTCATCTAATTAGATATGAACTTCGTATTGGGCGAAGGGTTTAGTCGTGACGATCTAGCAAAAGAAGAACGATCTTCAAATGTATTAATTAATTTTTTTATTGCGATAGATAATTGTTCATCTTCGATTTGATCGATAGAAAGTATAATATTATATATATACGACATATATGACACTGTAAAAAGAAATTGTAAATTTAATGTACAAATGTGATGAAAAGGTTTTTTCATCGAACTTTTTCATCGAAATTAAAGGAAATTCAATTAATCCAATGTTTTTAATGCACCAAATTGTGCATGAAATTTAATCATTTATGCATAAAAACTTCCAGTCCGGTACATTAAATTCCATACAATTTTTTTTTTACAGTCTATACACAATATCTAACTATCTATCGACAACTCCTCCGTTAATTTCCACCCGCGCCTTATCGTCGCGAATGTCCGGATAAGCGATCGAGCGAAAATGCCCCGTCGACGGTGCGGTGGACTTCGTCGGACGACGCCGACATCCGTCCGCAGATATCGCCATCGTGGATTTGTACACCTGTAACTAATGCACGCTCCCATCGTTCGACGATGACATTTATCTAATTAGATGTAACAGTCCGTGGTATCGGGGAAGGGTTTCCGGGGGCGGGGGAAGGGGGGAGGGGGTAGAGATTGTCGGTGCATCGCGAGGCCAATCGCGGAGCCAATTATGGGTTACGATGGCACGTCGCTGACACCCAGAGGCTCGACGAGCTTGGGTATCCCTCATCGGGGATTGGCCTGGCTGGTTCTCCGGACGTCGAGTTAGCAGAATGTCGTCTCCGCACAGTCAGGGTGTCGCAGCACGGTGATCCTCGGTACCCCATAACGCGGAGTGTCGTGGTCGGAGGAGGGAACCGGCCGGAGGGGAGGGAGAGCGGGAGAATCGGGCCGGGAGAGAGCGGAGAAGGTACCAGTAGAACGAGACAGTATTAGTCAGACATCGGGCGAAACGGGCGGCGGGGGGGTTTCACCGCGCGGAGAGGAAGGTGGCCGACAGTGATTTGATGCGGTTAGCCGTCCGCATCGGTAATTCGATTTAATGGACCAGCGCCTCCGCCACTTCGTCCGACCCGCGCACCGCTATACATATTCATGTAAATACGAATTATTTCATACGGTGAATCGACTGACGATTGTGTTCGGGCAAGCACGGCTGGCGCATGGTCCGACGTTGCGACCGAGCTTCTCCGGGGTTTTCTCGGAAAAAGCGGCTCGAGTGACGCTGATTCGGTTAATCGCACTCTCAGGTTGACGGATCTATTTGTCGCAACTCCGCGACCGTTCGCTCCGGACTCCGCCCGGCGGATTTCGTGTCTGTGAGGCTCTGAGACACGCAAAACACTGCGCGTTTATTATGGGCGGACAAATGTCGACCTGGAAATGTCCTTTACGCATAGCTCTATCTGCCCTACAAAAATGGCCCGCGGTTCATCGATCTACCGATTGCTGGCGATGCGATGGCGAAAGAGAGAAAAGGTCGACGATTCGTCCCAACCGATTCATCTTCCATAGCCTCCGAGAGCGCCGACCTCCGGTCTACTATATATCTACAATTTTTTTTTTTTTTTTTTTTTTTTTCTACAACAATATATTTTAATGCCAGTCCCGCTATCGATGTACCGTTCGAGCGTCCGGGGCTTGAATTTACAACGGCACCGGTGCAAATCACCCTATCGTGCCGCCGTTCGATCGGCTCTTCCCTCCCCTCCGATAGTCCAAACTCGTAATTTCGTCGTTCACGTGGAGCGTGTACCCTTTATCGGAAGTGAATCCAGTTAGCGATTGAGCCACCGGCTCGTATAACGGGCGTTAAGCCTTTTTTCCTATCCCTCCACTATCACCGTTACAACTATACAGATTTGCTCGGGAGTCGTCACGAGAAGACCGAATGTGACATCCTCAAAGACACCCGAAGATAACGACCGTTGTTAGCAACGTAAATCGTCAACGAACAATCAACTCTACTATTTTTGACACAGGAAAACTCGGCAATCTTGTCGGACATTTCGGACTCCTCCCGGACTACAGAGCCGACGATGTCGATGGATTTTCGAGGGAAGGTAGCGTCGGTGCGCGATCACGGTTTCCGATTCAATATGCATCCGGCGCTGATTCCGATAGCCTCGCGTTTCTCGAACCGTCGGGATGTTCGTCCGACTTCGGGCCGCAGATAAGACGAGCTCCGTCCGCTGCAGTTCCGACGGCGAGGCAGAGCAGATCCGTTGGAAACGGGGCGAGTCGGCGGTGTTACTCGGTGTGCGGCGAATACGGACCACGCCGGAGCTGCCGTCGGGATCGTCGTCGTCTCGCCGGAGCCGGGAGCGAGCCCGAGCCGGCGGCTACATCCAGCGAGAGATCGTGGGTAGAGCGGAGGGCTAGTCAGCTAAGCTAGCAAGCGGGACGGGTTAACGCGGCGGGTAAACTCTGACCGTTGGGAACCATTTGCTAATAGATGCCTCGACATCCCGCCATTAGACCGCAGGGACATTCCGACTAGCGCAATATCCCATCGGATATTCGGACGCGAATTACCGACCACTCTCAGGCCGTCTCCCTTTCGCCTTCGCCGATACCAGCCGGATCCTGTTAATTTCAACGAGGCACCCCTCGCGAGCCGACCCCCTCGCGCGCCCCGCCCGCCCCTCGGTACCCCGTGTCACTCGCAAAGCTCCGAGGCTCCCAGCCTAAGGAGGAAGATATTTGGGTTAGCCCGCTCTCGGCTCATGTTCGGACAAAGGGGTAATCGGGAGACGGCGAAATTCTGCCGGTATTCTCAGTCACCGATGCTGATTCCGAAACTCCCGGCCTCGCCCGCTCTTCCTCGGTCTGCCTTTCCGACAATGAAATATTCAGGGTTACCGTGGATTTTCAGCGTTCCCCCACCGGGCGGAACTCTCGAAGGGTTCTCCGCAAAGCTCCGCCGCCTTTGCCCGGATATTCCCGGCACTTCCCGCACCGTCGTGCCATCTCGCGCAGCTATAATTCAGCTTTCTCTCTTTCGCCCCCCCCCCCCCCCCCCCCCCCCCCGCGCCCGACCGGGGAGTCACCGAATAATTGGTGAGCCGTGTCTGGCCGTGTGTGGAGGGCGGGTGAGGGGAAGATGAGGCTGCATTATGCACCGCGGTAGCTACATCGAGAACGATAGCGGAACAAAAATGCGTAAACCGTTGCTCGAAGCCGGGGCAGTCTCGATGGAGTATCGGCAACCGCGAAACAAGATCTCCGACGAGTTCATTAAAAAGTTAGGTGAGCTCCGGACAGGCTCGCTTCCCGTCCCGGTCGGACGTAACTACCGTCCACCGGGGTAATACCATTGGGCTCCCGATGCGGGGGCTCACTTTGGGCGACGACGCCGAAAGCCGAGCTCTGGAAACGGCCGCGTCGAAGGGGACGGAGAGACCCAAAGCCTCCGGTGGTTCGGCGAGTCACTATCTACACTCTACTTTCTCATCTCGCGGTCGGAAAACTGCGTTACCCCGGGGCGGGCGATGCGGTGACGATGCGGCGGTCCGAGGTGACCGGGTTCTTCCCGCTCCTCGTCAGAAGCTGCACGGCTTTGTCAACCGGGCGCCGCTGCGAACAACCGCGCGAGATTGGTAGGGGAGAACGGGCAGCGTGCGCCGTGCCCGGTAACTCCGCGGCGAATCCCCGCGAAAGCTCCGGTTGGAAGGCCTAAATACTCTCGGCGTTCCCAAAACAATATAGCAGCGGAGGGTCCGTTAACTTCGGCAGTGACCTCGACTAACTAGCCCGGCCGCTCGGGCAACTGTTAACTCGGTTACTCCACACTCGGCCAGCCGCGGCGGCGGAGACGAGCTCCGCGAACGCGGCGTTCCGAAAGCTTTCTCGCCTTACCCCGGCTCGCCGGTTTATACACGGTTTATACGCCGAGCGAACGGCGCGGCGGTGAACGACGACGGGGAGAAGCGACCGAGTTTGACGGCCCGGACCGGCGGCGAGACCGAGAGGGCAGGATAATGGCCACGGTGGTAAATGCTCGTTTCTGTACCGCGCTGCGTTGAGAAGCACCAGGTCGAGAGACCGTGCTGCACAACCGGGCAAACTCCTCGCCGTCTCGTACACAGCCCGTTCCTCTCGCGACGCACACACCTTCGAAAACCGAGCTCACCTAGCCGCATCTCGCCCGGCCCTCGCGCGCTCTGGGAACAGCGAGCGCGCGCGCGCGCGCTCGCAACACAATGGACCTAACTCCGGAAACAGAAAGTCCTTGGTTATTTAATGAGCCACTGCGTAAGGTAGTTTGCCGATTACTCCATTGTTACCCGTGGGGGAACGGGGAGGTCTCGGAGGTACTGTACCTGAAATAACTCTGGAGTGAGCATGCATGTACAAGCGACTCGACTCGGCGAAGCTGACCGGTTTAATACAGCTTCTGCCGCGAAGTCACTGCCAGACACTGCGGTTTCCGAACGAATTCACCGTGCGGCCACGATGTGTCTTGCGCATGTGTGTGTAAAGCGAAGTGAATGATATACATGTGTGTGCACACGCGCACACGCGAGCGGACGGCGTGCACACGGGCAACACCGCAGCATGGACACACTGAACTATTCGCCTCGGGCGCACCAAAGTTACCCTCCGACTCTTTGTTGATGCACCCGGTTGCGCTTTCCACGAGCACCGCGAAAATGTTCGTGAATCACGGTTTTTTTTTCATGTTTTTGAAACAGTTTCCGGTTTCGCTGGGCTCGATCAGTAACACGTACGATGATGCCCTCGACTGTCCTTGTTTCATTTTTTGTTTTTTTTTTTGTTATATGATCCAATCACTGAATTGGCTGTGCCAATCCGTGGATGCAAACATTCAGTTTTTCGTGTTTTTGAAACAGTATCACGTACGATGATGCCGTCCTCTGTCCTTTCTTTTTTTTTTTTTTTTTATATGATCCAATCACTGAATTGGCTGTTCCAATCCGTGGATGCAAGCATTCAGTTTTTTATGTTTTTGAAACAGTTTCCGGTTTCGCTGGGCCAATCAGTATCACGTACGATGATGCCCTCGACCGTCCTTGTTTCATTTTTTGTTTTTTTTTTGTTATATGATCCAATCACTGAATTGGCTGTGAACTCATCTACTATTTTTATTTATCCGTTGATTCAATTATTTTTATTATAAAATATGTATGGATTTTAGCGAGTCGCGTCAGTGAGTTTCGCTGCAAAATTCACAGGCAGTGACGGTATGATGTGGCCTTTGGTGTGACGTCGTCTAAATTTCGCGGCGAATTAGGAGAATAAACCTGTTCCGCATGATTCGTCGCGTCATTCTGGGACACGGAATGAACAGTGAAATGATAAAGCCCAGCACTCTCGCGGAGTATCCCATCTATATACATGACAGCGGGTGTATAAATCGGTGCATGATATATACGGATGGTCAGCCACGCGAGATATTCCTAATGCAATTATTCAGCGAAGCGTTCGTAACTCGATTCACAGAATGTACGAGCGAGCTCGTCACGTGGGAAGATCATTTCAGGATCGAGCGATCGAGCGACAAGAGGGCGAAGGCAGATCGCGATTTTATTTGAGAACATTGCACATTTGCATTTACATAAAACCCATCGGTTTCCAATAAACCAACCGCGTCGATTCATTCAAAACGCACTGTGAAAATAATTCCCGCAGAAATTACATTTCCATCGAGTGTGTATGGGGACGAAGAATTACGCCACGTAGAAAATTTCTCCGTCTGCCATATGTTTCATCGGGGCCACATCGAAGATGAGTCTACCGGCCTATTCAGGCTTGCCGGATTATTACCTGATGTGCCAGTTACCAGTTACAGTTCAGGTCCTGGTAAGGTAGGCGACATCATGTTTGCCGGATTTCCACCTGAACTGGGCCGTTTTCGGCTGCAGTAAAAAACGCCGGATTTGTTATCTTGGATGTCGATGGATTCGGACCCGATATGAAATTCATTCGATTTACCAGATCCAAACACAATACGAAATTCATTCGATTTACCAGATCCAAACACAATATGAAATTCATTCGATTCTACTCGGGAATTCTCCCAACTAGTTCGTTCTCGAAATGTCGTTCGATTGTAACGCGATTACGAATGACGACGCGAGCGCTCATCATCGACGATAAACCGGTGTTTAAAAAAATGTCAACCTGCAATGAAACTCGTTTAGGGAAGAAAAAAGGGAAGCGTCCGTGATCGCAGGAGCGCCGCGTGCTGGTCCACCGTCCGCCGCGTACCGTATCCAAGTTTATTAAGACCGGCGTGTTCGACACGAATGAACTTCCCGCACGGTACGCAACATTGTGCGCTAAAACTCGTTTTAACTGATCCCGACCATGGAGCACACTCGGAGCGTTCAATATGACTCGGGATAACTGCGTTACCAGGTTTAATCATATTCGCGGCTACGCCTCGTTAACTTAACGCGCATGAGATTTTAATCCGTAATTTCGTTAGGAGTGTCGGCCTCGACGACCGGAACGGACTTCGCGTATGGGTGAACGCGCGGGAGCCGTGTCGGTGTCGCTGGTCGGGAAAACTCTCGCACCCCCCGTTGTACAGCCACCGGTTTCACTTTACCGGGCGGCAGCTCGCCGCCCGTTCGTAGAGCTATATCGAAAATTCAAACTTATAATTGCGAATGGACGTCGGACGAATTAGCATCGGCTACTCGTGTCTCTCCGTAGTCACGGCCGGCCGTTCCACGCATCTTCGGGGCAGCCCGACGGGGGGATTAAACGAGATTCGCGTCAACGACGACCACCCGTTCATTCGCCCGAGCGCGCTTGCTCGCTCTCGTCCCTCCTGTATACGTATCAAAGTTCTTAGCACGCGGTCGTCAGAATTTTATACGATCAGCTAATCGAATTCACGAGGCAAAATGTGCGTCGGGATAAAAGCTGAACGCGCTGTTGTCCACAAGCGTGTTACTCATACGTGCGCGCGTCGCAGCGAAGTGCGGAGTGGTGCGGATATTTTTATTTTCTTAGATTTTTTATTTTGCTACCACTCACCATTGTTGAGATGGATCCTCGAGTGCTCGTCGGGAAACGCAGTTTCGGAACGATCGCTGGCCGTGGAACTCGTGCTCAGGGCGCTGGCGTGACCCCGGCGTGAGCGTCGTCCGAGAGTTCCGCCACCCGAGTTCGTTTTCTTCGATGGGGCGGCGTAAATGGCTTCGCCTTAAAGCATGCGGAAAAACGAAATTGTCGTTTTACGCCTTCGATAGTGCAAATTGAATCTCCGCGAGAGGTTTACAAAGCGAAACGGCAGCTGGACGAGAACCAAGCAAAACGCAAATCCGGGACGGAACTGATCCACGTCGTCCATTTGAGGAGACAGTTTTTTTAGTTGCGAAGAATTGGTCAAATTATAGCGTTTTGTTCCGAGGTTCCACGTTTTGCTCAGCTCTCCCCAACGCATGATGAATCCTATTGAAATTTGTCAGCGGTGAAACGGTATCTCAATGCAGGAAACGTGTCCGATGTGATTTACTGACCATTGCCGTTGCGCGCCGTTCTCTCCGAGGAAACACTGCCGCTGTAGTGATGCCGTCTGGAGTTGGTACTCTCGTGAGGAAACGGCGATGCCTGGCGATGATTCGGGGTCAATGTGGGCGGCGGTGTTGGAAAGGGTGTAGTCGGATTGTCGGTCGTCGTGGCACCTTCGGTATCCGAGCCAGTTCTGTACGGACGTTCTCCGATACCTGCAACAGTCGAGGAAATTCATGAACGACATGTTCGCCGATTCGAGTCGACTAAGAGGTTTCTTTAAGTTGAGGCTCATGATAGGCACAACCACGAAATCATCGGAACAATAACTCGGCGAGTTATCGAAAGTACCGATCGAGCTGAAAATCCGGACCCTCATGAGCTCTCCCAAACAGGTATTTTTTGTCACCCTAGTCTACCGGATTCATTCCATTACTTCTCCGCCACTCTTGTCTCGTTTTACGTTTCGCACATTCGTGTATACATATACGGTCCTTCGTATACGAGTCATTTCGCATCTCGCTAGCATCTCAGGATCAACGTTCCCTTGACGCAGCCATCGTCCCGTTTTACTGCCTCCGAGCCGGTGCATTGACGCGAGTTTCGCCTCGTCCCAGTGTGCATTTTCGCCCTCTAAGCTGCAACTCTCACGCGTACTGCTGTTATTGCTACCACGGTATTCTACCGCCAGATCCATTCCGCAGGATCCGAGCACTTGGTAGCGCGCCGTTGAGCTGACCCGCATCTGTTTAAGACGTCGGTCTGTCGCGTTGGGAGGTTGAAAGTCCTGAAAGCCTTAGCCAAGCGAAACGGACACCCGGGAGCCGCGGAACATCCACGGAACAATCTCCTTCATGCAACGACGATGACAGTTCATCAGCAGCCGCTCAGCGATTAGCCCGCATCCCGTTTCGAGAAGAAACACACACGCGGCTGGGCAGCTTCTGGTAAAAGAGCTTGCATTGATGGCGTGCAGGAAAAAAGCTTGTGTTATTTTATTTCTCAATTACCCCACTAATTTCTGAGTAAAAAGAGCGAAGAGCCCGACGGTGTTTCACTGCTGCGTGCCGACTACGTCGACGGTGTTCTAATTTTCTGTTAAATTTCCATCCTCTCGACGTCCGAACAAAGGCGGTAAACCGCGCCCTCGCTCGACGGTGAGAAAAGGCAGGAGTGCGGTGTACCCCGGTGCGCTCCGGTAAAGGGAGAAGATGAGACACGCCAGGAGTTAGGAGAGCGTCTGGGCGAGGTAGGAAATGGCGGTGCGGAGAAGGGATGCAGAGACGCGCGGGGGATTGAATCTTGTCGGTAATTAATGAGGAAAGTTTTATAAATACCCGGAGGCGAAGTCATTAAACGTCTTTGGTAAAACGTGTATCGTTGGAGCTCGTCGCCGTTCATGATATCGTGGCAGCGCTTTTATCTAGGCGTGTGGACGCGAGAGGGCGTCCGTGTGACTGCGGTAAATTGGTCCTTTCTCAACTCCTGATTATACGCGAAATCCTTATTGCGCAGATTCAATGATCTCATTATAGCCGTTCGCCGTCGATACCGTAGCTGAATTGATAATTCAATTTACCCTCGCCTTAATCGGGAGCTGATTCCAGACAGATCGATTAACGCTCGGTCAATTATGCTCTGCACCAAAAATATATCACAATCCAATTGCTGCAGTCATGTCATTTTTTATTTACGTTTGTTTTTTTTTTTAATGAAGAGGATTACTATTTATAAAACGATGCGCTTCTCTCGTGGGAAGTACATCGCATGACCGCGATCAGAAGGTCGTGTTTTCCAGATTTCTCTGTTTCTACGGGATGCAATTCAAAACCAAACAGTCAACCTCAGTCGTAATGTCGAGTCGCCTCCTTGGTGTGTTGGCCGAATCGTCAATTAGACCGGAAATCCCCGGTGAGTCGGACCTTAAATCGTTGCCTGTCATGTGCAGTTCTTTCGTTGAATCGTTCACCTGGTGAATAGGACAAGTGCAAGTATCGTCCTGGAGAGGAATTCCACGGATAGTTTCGCTACCGTGAGATCACCGTGGTCAACGGATCATTTGATCGACAGCCTCCTGCGGAAACCGTGTCCTGCCCCATGATTGTGTTCAACGATCACGTTCTCCTCGCTTCAATCAAGCGATGGCGAAATTTACTATCCGGGAGATACATAAAGCAACATAGTGTCCGAGTAACAAAAAAAAAATACGAGGCAGAGAATTGGATGAGCAGAGTTGGTTGAGACAGAGTCGAGACGTCTGAGAGTCATTGGACGCCGCGGCGTTTGTTCGCTATCTGGCGCGCAGGAAGGGAACCGGTGGCGCTGATATTGCTCGCATTAAACTTTCATATTCAATCTTGCCACCCAACGCTGGGAGCCTCTCACCCCCCGGCAACGTCGGCGGCCAGGGGAGGAACGGAGAGAGGGGGCGGGAGACTGTTCGAGAGGGGAAGCAAGTTGGGAAGCGGCGGAGGGACCGGCATCAACCCCACATGTAATTGTGTTATTCCCTCTTCTATACGGCGAGACCCTCTCTCATTCTCAAACCCCTCACCTTCGCGTTCCCGCTTCCCTCTTTCCCGAGCACTACATTGCCCTTTCGGCTCCCTGCATTCTCGTCGTCCCACACCGCCCCGACGAAGGTCTACCCAACCCTCCATTCGCCTTGTCTTGTCCCTCGCTCCGCTACCCCTCGTCGCGACCCTCCATATATTGGATTCTCTAATCCATATGGATTCGAAAAACTTCTTCTCGGACGTTAAGAGGATCGGGACGACTCCGTCTCCGCGCCTCCCCCGGCGAGCAGACACACTCCGCGCCGTTGGGCGAGACTCGATCCTCTCACTGATGACAGTAAATCAGTGGATCAGATGCCTTTTCGGTGGACCGTAAATCGGAGAACGAGCTCACGTTCGTCATGGATCACGGAAACTCGTAGTTTCAGCCACGTGAGCAGCGCCAGCGATCGAACATTTTTCCAACCTTTTTTTGTCTCTTACGAAATCAACATCAACGACGAATTGCCTCGCAGTCAGTGTCGCCCGCTCCGTTCCGGAGAACCGTTGAGTCGGAATCAAATCCAGCGTGAAATTTAAGTTCAAGAACGCGGTATATTACGCCCAGTATAAGCTGTACGCGTGGCAGGAGGCGAAGAAGGTGGAGCAGAAAAGAGGAGCACCGAGTGAACTGCACTGCTCGTTCGGGGTGGGTTACATCACGGCTGTCGACGCGCTATCGCGATGCCATTCCGTAAAGAAGCTTTCGTTTCCATTCCGGCCTCGCTATAACGCTGAGTCACAAACGATTTATCTCGAAGGAAAGCCTGCCGAGTGATACACGCGAGATGTTGCGAACCGCTTGCCGCCCTTTACCCCAATGCTCCTTTGGCACGAATTTACGATGTCGGCACGTAGGTAGATACGGCCGACCTACGAGTAACTTACGCTCCGGAGTATTTCTTCACTGGCGAGCCGACGCACGATGTGAAAAACCGCGCGTTGCGCCAGCGGCCAAATGGCCGGTCGGAGTGCGGTCACGTGGCTCTCTGGCTTTTGTATCACGGAGGTACATCCATCAGGCATGCTATCAACCGGTACCGCCAGTTTCGCCGTTGGTAGTCGCCACCGGTAGCGGCGGCCGGAAACCCCGCTCTTGGATATGGTTTTGTTTGAAGGGGGATCGTTACCATGGTGACTCTGGAAACCAGCCGAGGTCCCATGCACGCCGGTATCAAATTCGTTAAACCCGCCGTGGCCCAGCGATTGGCGAGACGGAGAGGAAGGTGCTGGCTCCCGTGGCTGCCCGGAAGGTTCCCTGCCGCACGCTCCGGGACTCTTTCCCTGCACGATTATCGCACAGACGGCCGGGATGAAGAGAAATAAGATGTGTATGGAAATCACTTTCGAGCTACGTCGTCTTACCAGACGGATCTCTTTCTACCAATGGCAAATTTGTTTTTCCATGACCTCCGCGCTCTTCATTCACCGGGATGAACCATTGTGTAAGGCTTCGCGCTCGACGTCGAACACGATATTGATGCCTCCGCGGTAGACGTGGCGAGTATTTTTGGAGCGTAGCGCGTGGCCCATGTAGGGTGATTTGATGTGGCCAATTTATGGGTGAAACTCGGTGGCGATGTTGCCAACATTGGCATGCGAGCTTGGCCCAATCATCGAGGAAGCCTTGGATGACAAGTGCTTGCCGATATTGGACCCAAAGTCGATCAAGAGGATCGGCCGATAATTGGTTCTCAATAATAGGTCCTCTATAGGTTACTTATATAGGACGACAGGGTTTTTAAAATTCTAAAAGTTGAATTAACCTTTTTTATGCTTCGCATGTCTACAAGAGATTGTATTTCATGTTTTCTCTTGCGAGAACTCTCAAAGCGATCGTGCTCGGTTGATGTGTTGCCTAAGCATTTATTGACTACCGAGTTCCGCGAATTGTCAAACCAACCACTTGCCAGCCGAGCGTTGGGGATTCGACCGATCGCCTCGCCAACGCTGGCCCGACCATCGGCCGCGGCCGTTCCGTCGGCAAAATCTACATGGGGCGGCAGGTAGGAATGGCTGTAGCCACGTATAACATGATTCGTCGCTGTTTTAATAATTCACTCGAAGATCACCGAGTGATCCTCGGTTGTCGTCTGACCCGCGCGTCTGATCGACGAACTGGCGAGGAAAGGTTATGCAAAAACAACGTTTTAGCACCGTCGTAAATTTTTCAATTCGGCTCCAGCTCGGCGGGAGCCTCTCGCGAGAGAGACGCGGCGACGAAGAGGGGTTGGAAGTGGGAAAGAGCGGGTCTCCGAGGACTAGGCGGTATACCTGCCTACGGTCGTACTCCACGTTAAGTACACTACACTCGAAGACTATCGTCGTGAATATTTATCGCGATTGCGTGTATAGGGGAAATTTAAACATCCCTGACGCAAGGGCACTCCGGTTAGGCGAGTCTAGCGTTGCACGATGTGTGTATACGCCGAAGCCTAAATCAATACGGTCGTATTCCCCGTGCGCTACGTTATAACGGTATAACAGCCTCCGCGCTTTTCATTGAAATGTTCGAGCTTAAATCCCTTCGGTGCGACGTACCGCTAACTATCGCGCTATCGCATGCGAGAATAACCTGCCACCCCGCACACTTTCGGATGCTCATGGAGAAATTGACGGTAATGGTTCGTTATCGTCTGTAATACGAAATGGAAAATATTACGATACCGAAGTACCAACGACGACAATACCGTGTAAGCATACGTGCAGCGAAGCTGGCATCGATCGCGACAAGAATGGGTTTTCATAGCTTGGTACACCGAGAAAAAAATTGCTGGATCAACCAAACGTTCAAAGCTGTCATTTGTTTGGTGCAAATAAAGCGTCGTTTTGTTAAACGACTATTTGCTTCAGTCGATTCAAAATTTGCTGATGCAAATAGACATTTTTGCTGTACCAGCCAAATAACACCTTCGTCACCGCGCCTTGATTGATCCAACCCTTTAATTTTTCTCATCGTACTTAGGCCGTCACTTCCCTAGTTGACAAATTGCAGCGTTACATCGTAAGACGCAGCTTTCAAACGTCAGACTATTGGTTATGACGTCATGAAGTTACGAGAAGCGGAGCAACAGTTGCGTGAAACTAGGCGGAAATAAAAACATCGACATTTTTGACGTAACATTACTGTTAGCCACAGTTCATATTCTCACTCCATCGACACAAAGAGAACCCCTCGATTTTTTACCCGCTGCATCGGCGCGTGTCCCGTCCGCGAAGGAGTGCGCTCGGAGATGAAAGTGTACCAACTCTATACTTAAATACGATATTTCCCGCGATGTGTGCGCCGAACGTTTGTCATTGATGGCGTCGACTTCGACAAAACGCGACGGGCGAACGGAAACTATGCACTAAAGTGAAGAGGACGGAGCGTGCACCGTTCAGCGTGCAACCTCTCCCGTCCCTGTCGTTGAACTTCTGTCGTCTATTTTATTTTTTTTTCGCCTCCTCTCTTGTCACACAGCCTCTATCCCTCGCGATTTTCTCTCTTGACTTTTCATTGAGCGGCGAGCGGGTATATCTCGAATATCCCGTGACGTTCGTACCTAAGGAACAAAGCTCTACCCGCCACCCTCGGTATATCGGTATGAAAACCAATTTCCGAGACGTCGCGAACGAGCGGGTATTGTAGCCGCTTTGCAAAGGGCTTCGACAGATATTTGCCTCGAGCCTCGTCGTCGAGCTCGCTTCTGCTGGTGCGTACCGAGACCAAAAAAAAAAAATATATAAAAAATATATCGAACATCGGAAGCAGAGTTGGAGAAGATTTCTCATACATCGTTTCGACAAACGTTTCCAAGTTTCGGGTAACTTTAAGCGATTAACATCGCCATTGGATCCTTCTTAATGGCCTCTCGTTTTCCCCTCAAAAGCGAAGAAGTCTCAATCAACACTCGGTCCTACCCTACTATCGTTAACAAGGAGATGATTTCGTCAACTGAAGCGGGTGAATTATTATTCCCGCAAATACATCGAACATCGGAAGCGGAGTTGTGGAAAATTTCTCATTCATCGTCTGTACAACATTTCCAAGTTTCAGGTGATCTTCGTACGGTTATCATCGTCATTAGATCCATCCCAATGGCTCGCTTTCTCCGTCGTTGGCAAAAAGCAAAAAGGCGCATCCAATACTCGGCTCTGCCCTACAACCCTCAACAAGGAGATGACCTCGTCAACTCAAGCAGGACAATCATTATTCTCGCGACTCTCTAAACTCTGATCATGTTTGCTCTTCCCCCCCCAACAACTTCCACCACCACCGCCGGAGTTCCGTGGAACTGAGGCCACGAATTCTCGGCTCCACGTCTATATGTGTCCCTTTATCCGCCACGATCCCGGGCGGAGTAAGGTCGGCAGCGGCACCGACCGAAGGAACGTTATTGGTTTCCACCCTGCCACTGTTTCTCGGTAGCGAAGGTGGCCGAAGAAAAAAAAAAAAAAAAAAAGAAACAGCAACAAAAAGAAACATCTTGGCACGTGAGGGTGAAAGGTAAAGCGAGAAAGTCTCGCTGATGAAAACTCGCTTCCGCTGCATTTCGAGTCTCTCCCTGTCTCTCTCAGCCCGGCTCTCCCGCTCTCCCTCGTTCTCACGAAAGGGTGAACGCCATCGCGAACCCCTTCGTCCATCGATGTCAGCCAGTCGCGTTAGCTTCCCCACCCCCGGAGCGGAGCGGCACGCGGGATAATAGGAAACAAAGTGGAAAAAAAAACAAAAATCTGCGAAGCTCGGCTGCAAAGGATGCGGGAGGGTCGAGGAAGGTGGAGCAATTTTTTTTTTTTTTTTTTTTCGGAGGGCACGACGCGGCGGCCTGGTGCGGTTCCCGGTGCTTCGGAAGCTCCCTTGGAGCCGAACGTCCCGTGCGCGGGCGTCGGTCGCGTCGCACGGAACACAACGGGGGCGACGCAAATTAAATGTCGGATCAGAAACACGCCTGCTGTCACTAGCAACATTGCCATGGGAGCAGAAAAGAGGGAAAAATAACGGCGAAATTACCATTTTGAATCTCCGGGGATGAGAGCGATGGAGCGGGCGGGGGGGGGGGGGGGGGGGGCGTGATGGAGGAAGGAAAAATCAAGTGTCGGACTGCGAAGGAAAGCTCGGCGAACGACTGGCGAGACAAAGCAAAGGGGGAGAAGCGCGGGCGTTCGATGTTACTGTGTGGAATATGGAGTTGACCGTACGAGCTTGCGAGCACTCGTGCCGGAGAAAATTGAATGTGGAACGATTACTATATTTCGAGGGAACAAAAACGAAAAGTGGGCGAAGGGGAGAATAGAGTTCATAGATTGGAATGCAGATCGGGGCAGCGGCGATCCTTGCCTTTTGTGCGGGTCAATCGTAAAAATCCCATTGGGGCATGTTAATCGTTACGTATGGTTCATTACTCGGGCGCATCTGGCGGTGACCGCTGAGGCGCTCGCTGCGCGAAAAACTTCGGCGCTTTGATCATAAAGCTCTTGATCCTTTTTTACCTGTCGGACTTTCATCTTTCCACGTTCGCGTCGGCATTCGGCGGTGCCTTACGGGCAATTATAAAAAGTCGGCTGGTCGATGTTATCGGTCCGTTCGGTAATTCGACGGGCTGACGAGATGGCTATTCGGTAGCCGAGTGCGGCAGAGCGATGAGATGAGATGAGACGTTTTTATGAAACGCGGAAATTTTTTTGAAAACGTGTGGTTTATGTCAGGGACGGTGACCGAACGTTTGGCGATCACTTTTATCGTTACACTGAAAAAAAAAATTATCAATGACTGAAGTTAAAACAGCGATCGAAGATCGTTTAAACGATCTTCGTTGATTTATGTGCAACACGTTTGTTTCTGGATGAGATTATCTGAAAAACGTGTTTCAGAAAAACTCGATGTTAATGGCTTTTTCATGAAAACTGAAGCTTTCTCCGTAAAGATACGGAAGAGCGTGAAAATTCGTCTCCGCGTCAATACAATTCGCGACAAACTCTGCCTATAATTTCAGGGAAGATTACGCGTGAAAGCCTCACCGTTGCGTCGATAAAACGCAGAGCGTTAGTGCCCGATGCAAAAGCTTATCGGTCTCTTTCGCATCACCCATGCTTTTCGCCAACCTTCCACAAAAATTTACATCCTTTCATAGGAAATAACAGTCACGAGGTACGCGGGTACTTCTAGACTTTTAGGCTTTCACTTCTGTTTTTTAGCTCCGAGCTTGTCCCCCCGATGTTTCGTCGGTGTCAACTGTACAACGACAAACTCTGCCCAAGAATGCACCATCAAATTCAGGCCAGAACAACGTGTTTTATTTTATTTCTCGGTAATAAAAAATTTCAACGAAAATTCGCTCTTTTCCATTTTTTTTACGATGTTCTGGTTATGTATCAAAATTCCTAGGTCGGAATAATAAAAAAACGGTCAAGTTTCATTTTCCAAAAGTAAAAAATATTGAAAAAAAATGAAACGCCGCCAAGAATCCTTAATATTCGGATTCCAATCTTTTTTTACATGATCGGAACACCATCACAAGCAGTAAATCCTGAAGGATTTTTTATGAATAATTTATTACAAAAAAAAAAAATAAAAAAATACAACACTTTTTTTAGCCGGAAGTCTATGGATGACCCTCTTTAAACATCGGTCTCTATTACCTCGATCCTCCAGACGGTTAAAACGCCGACTGCTCATCGCATCCGTATGGCCGAACTTTGTAACGAGAGAACATTTCCTACGATCGTGAAAAGCACAAATTACGTCCGACATATCGACAAGGATATACGAACCGGTGGTCCCCTCAGCTACCGACAAAAATTCATACAACAGTCATTAGAGAAAGCTCCGTAGGTCGCCCCGCGCGGTCGCGGGACGCGAAGAAACTTTCTGAACTTCTTCAACAGTCGTCCCATCGTCTTCACTTTTTATTATTATCATTATACTTCGTTCTTTGCCTCGCCGTCTCCGCTCCGTCTCCCCATTTGTGCGTCTTCCCTCGCCGCTCCATTGTCCCCGACGCCATAGTCATCCCGCCGCGAGGTCAAAGCCACGGAAATGCCAGCCTTAAAATGATAATTCACCTACGAACGGACGAACCGGAGATCGTAAAAAAAAAAAAAAAAAAAACAACTTCCTTCTCCCTAACAAAACCAGCCAATATAACTCACTCGCCCTCCGATCGCTCGGAGCGATCGCCGAGTGAGATTCAGCGATTCCGCGCGAGCCGGAAGCCTTTGCCGGAATTTACCGGAAATGCGAAAACTCCTTGCTCGCCCCTCCCTCTCTCTCTATCCACCACCTGTCTCCGTGCCGTCCACAAAAAAAAAAAAAAAAAAAAAAATATCGTCTCAGCAAAATTCCCAGCGAATTAATCCCTAAGCGACTAACCCAATTTCAAGTTCCGTCCAACGTGTGTGTTATTCTCTCACTTTGTATCCGCGTATGTGTGCGCGGGCCGTGCTATTTTTTTCTCCCTGTCGCAGGCTACCGGCGTAAAACAGCACTCACGGAATTACGAGTTCCGTTGAGGTTGGTTCTGAGCTCGCGTTCCTGCAAGGGTTGTAGGACGAGGCGGAGGGAAAGGTGGGGGGGGGGGGGGGGCAGGCGGTTTAGGTGGCACGAGCGTGAATAATTCCGTCTGCTCCCGCCATTCATTCCGTTGCGCGTATGAATTATAACCAAGGATCGCATTAATTTCCTTTGCGAATAATTAACGTATATACCGCTAGGAGCGAAAGCTTGCCGCGTTACATGCAGCGTAGAGTCGAGCCGCGAGAGAGAGCCGACCGCGCTTTCGCAATGGTCAGTTCGTCGTCCGGTGGGTGGCGCGGACGAGTGGTGGTGAAGTGACCACCGCCATGCTTTCGCGTAACCCTCCCTCCCCCCCGACCCGCCGCTCGGTCCTCCGCGGCTAACTACGCGGAGAACGTACAGTACGTACTGTATTCCCAAGCTCGCTACCGGAGCTTCGCCCCGCACTACACAACCCTTAACCCGCTTGCTTCACCGGCGGTTCTGCTGCCCGGTCGGATGTCTGAAATATTAATCACGACTTACACATGGTGTTCCGGGAGGACTGGGAGCATTCGCCGTCTGCATTATTAAGTTGCCTCTCCCCCCCCCCCCCCTCCTCCCCCTGCCCTTTCCTCATCCGCCTCCTGTTCATCTTCGTCCCACCGAACTCCTTCCCGCTCGTACGAGTTATGGTGGTGTGTACATGCTCGCGCGTTTCATACACTCTGCGGACAACTATTATAACTGTAGCGGTGGAGGAGTCGGTTCGGAGGACTTGGATTAGTTGTGCGGGTAGAGTAGAACGTTGAATAAACGACGAGTGCGCGTATCATCGGCTCACTCCGGATGCTCGGATGGGACGTTCGCGGAGGAGGGCGAGGTGGCCGCGGGTTGGTGCAGAACCCTTTCACGTAGGGGTGGTTCGAAGCGCGCTGACTTTTTTGGGACGGTTGGTCGGAGACTCGACCTTAAGAAAGGTGGCGTTTGAAAATTATTAACCCTTTATGAGTCATGGCTCTAGACCGACTCTTAGGCGCTACTGTGGCCATGTGTTAGTCCCGTTTCGGTAGGGTTTGTAAAGTGTTATATACAGGGTTAATGTTAACATGTTTGAAAAAAAAAAATTTGGAAATTTTATTCAACGTTTTAGATTTTTTTCTAAATAAAAATTATGTTTACGTAGTAACTTGCTATAGCGAAGATGCGAAGATGCGAATTTGCGTCCGTTAGAAAGCGTATCGAACGTCGATGACGATAACCTCGATGTATCATGTTCTATTACCGTTTGACGCGGAAGATTCTATATCAGCTGATAGACGGTTTAATGAAATTTAAAAATAATTCCTGATCGATCGGTCAACTCCGTTCAGTTTTTGTGGCTACGAAGTTGCACAAAGTTGCTACCAAGTTGCTCATGTGTGGACGACGGGTCGAGAAATTTTGCCCGCGACTTCGGAGGATTTCTACTGTACGCGGCATAACTGTACCTGATAGTCGTACCAGCGATAGGGGAGAGTCCCGCGAGCGTTGCTACACTATTCAAGTATTCAACTCCCCGGTAGAAGAACGACAAGCCCCTGTAATTCATTCATATACAATACGAGCTCCCGTCGCAGGAGACGTGCACATGCGAACGGGAGACCGCAACGGTACGAGATATATTTTTCCGAGCGACGCGGTCGTCGTGTTGTTAACAGGCGAGAAAAAGAGAATTCCGAATGAATAATAATCGTTGTTCCGCTGTCGTCGCGATGAAGGGGAACGGGACACGCCTTCTTGACGGGGGCATGAAAATTGCTAAGTTCCAATTTTTTTTTTCTGACTCGATTTACGGTATCGACCGGGAAGCCGCAACAAGTCCGACGTCCCGATCTGACGTCCGGATCGGACGATTCATGGGAACTGGAGAAAACACGGTGCGAGCTGTAATTTATTAAATCTGCTTCAAACGCCATGACGGGCGACACGACGTGACGCGTGACATGCCCAATCGATAATAATTTTTTAACACCGAAACCGCACATTCTCGCATCGTATTTTTAAAATCTTCACTTGCCATATTTACATTATTATTATAATAAATTATAATAAAATAAACATCTTAAATTTAATTTGATCAACTCTTTTTTAAGTTTCTTAAGTTTCTTCTATTGTTAACTCTTTTGTAAAAAAAGCTTAATTGATCATCAATAAGTAAAGACTAACTCGTGAATCGTTAACAGTTACAAGAAAAATACTCAGAAATAAAAGTGTCAATAACTCACAATACAGAAGCAAATCGCTTGCCAGAGTAAAAATACCTACAGTCGGAAAATCGAGATTAAATTTCGCATAATTTTTACGCCATAACTAACATAGTTTTACTTTTATCGTTATTGCTTCTATAGACTCTTGCTGAAATGACCCATCGTAAAATAAGTCGTACGATATATTATAGGACTTTTTATTAGGACGGTTGGTCCTTCGGATAATAATTTTTCGCAACTTCCATCCCGCCCCGACAAGGCTCCATGTAACGATCGATGTAACGATTCAAAGTGTCTCTTCAGGAATTGTGTGGTACGCGACATCGCGGTGTAATGTTCCATCGCTACGTAGTCAGACGACTGTCTGCTAACACCCTTCTGGGGAAGAGGTTTATTGATCTGCGCGGTCGATCTGCAGCTTTTGACATCGTGTAACGTAACGGACTGGAACAAAGACGCGCGGTATACATTATAATATCGACAGAGTTAAATGCTCCATGTCGAGAACGTTACATGCTACATTGAGGAGTAAAGCTCGCGGCAAAGCACGGGTAAGGGATACACAAGCTCGGTGGAAACGAGGACCTCGTCGTCCTCGTCGAGAAGGGATCGTGAGGCAAGTCTGCGATAGTCGATGTACGTATCAGGAGCCTCGTACGGGGAAACAAGCCAACTCCCGAGTATAATACGGACACATGTATACGCCGTAGGATGGAGAACCGGAGAGACGCATCCCTCGTAGAGTAAAGGGTAGTTTGCCTGACAACTCGATTACGCGATATTCCAGGCTTGAGTGGCAAGTGGTGATATACACGGGACGGGTCTCCGCGTTTCTATACACTGAACTGTGTCTATAGAATGGTGTGTGGTATATTATTTTCCGGGAACAGAGACGAAGGCGCCCGAGCTGAGCGAGGAATAATGAGGAAGTAGCGCGGTACACGAAAGGGACGAAAGGACAGGAACGGCAGATAGACGGAGCGTGAGAGCACTTAGAAAAATTCTCTTAACGGTCCATTACAGCGGTCTAACAGCTTATTAGGATATTTTTAATACAGTCGCGACAATAAAAAAATTAGATTTACAGATTTATGGGGAAAAAAATTAATGATAAGGGATAGCTTGAGTATTATAAGTTGAAAATATATTGACATGTATCGGTTTTAAATTTAATCATAGCCACAATAAACATCGTCCTGAAACGTAACTGAGTCTTCTTCATTAAAAAACAAAAAGAAGAGGATTCTGAAATTAGTCCGTTCCGAAGCCATAGCAAATAGATTTATAGATTTATAGAGTTATAGATTTATAGATTTATAGATTTATAGATTTATATTTTGCCGGTATGGAGTACAAACCAGGAAGGCTCGCAGAGCAAGCTACAGATAGAAAACTCCAGCCCGATTGAAATTTCTGTTCGAATATTTGGACCCGATGATGCTTCGGGCTGTTTGTAGCGTGTCGGAAGGCTAATGGGAATCTCCGTCCTCGTCCCTCCCGCCCTTCCTCTCTCTCTAGACTATAACCCGGCTTACGCACGTAAACACGCAGCTATACACAATAAGCCTCTCACGATACTGGGCAAAAGTCTCGCTACCCTGCTCCATACTGCAGCTTCATGGACGGGAACAACGGAATTAGCGACCGGATATGGTGTACTGCGATGCGAAACCGATTTCCATACGGTACGTCTACTCTCGCATCCGCTTCCTGGATTTCGTCAATTAATTAAAACCTCGGGTGCGCGCCTTTGCTGACTCGGCGGACAGAAAATTTGGTATATTTTCCAAGAAATCACCGGGCCGACGGAAATTACAACTGAATCATACAGGTTTTCCACGACGTCGACGGTAATAATGTTATTACATCGCGGTATTAACGCAAAGTGCTATGTGCCGAGAACACACACAGCACTGGAGTGGTACACGATATTATTATCGTAGTTTATATAATAGTACTCATTACCACTCTCCAATTAATGTGGGCGCTCGGTGCGCCGGGAGTTTTACGGTGTTTGTTCGCGAGATGAAAAGGCCACGAGGCTCTTTGGTCTCCCGGACGGGAAAATGAGAATTATATTTACGCGTCGCGACGACCGGAACGAGGCCGCCCCTGAAGCGATCGGAGCCAGAGAGAGCCCTGTGATCATTGATCCTGCGAGGCGAAGCCGGGAAGCGGACAGGCTCGTAATTTTTTTCCAGAAAGGGTGAGTTTTTTTTATTCGCGGTCTCGCCGATTTTCCCGGAGTTTCGTTATTCCCTCAACGTTTCGCGACGCGCATCGGCATGCTCGCGTCTATACAGAAAGAAACAACACTCACGTTGGGTTGAGAAAAATTATCCGGTTTTTGGTTTGTTGGTAAAAAAAATAAAATTATTACTCAAATTTTGAACGGTAAATTAAGGGCCTGAAGTTTGATCGCACTGTTAAACAAAATTGTAAACTTAATGCATCAGACTGGAAGTTTTTATGCAAGAACTGATACATTTAATAGTGATGAAAAGTTGATGAACTTTCATCACTCAATTTCACTCAATCGAGTTGAAAAATATGTATTTTTGGCCGGGTAACCGACCGCCGAAGCCGACGTGTGACTGCCGGACTCGTGTGTGGGCTTAATGAACTGGAAGAATAGGTGTGTTGTTCCGGGGAACAAAAAGGAAAACCCCCCAATAAAGTACGACAAGGGAGTACAGTGTGGCGTGACGCTGGTCATCGGGTGCCGCCGTTGCGGCTCACGAAAATTTATTAGTAACACACGAGGCTGTACATAACGTACCTCACCGTGCGGTTCGCGAAGGCGGTGAGCTTTTGTATGTACTGGCATGAAGCACCGGACCATGTTGCGGTCGCGGCCGGTGCGCGATATAGCGCTCCGACGGTCAGTCCGACGCATCGTGCCTTGTCCCTGCACTTATGGTTACGCGTACTTGTACTTGCATGGTGTGCAGTTTATGCAATATGTGTGTGTGTAATACTCGGCATGTCCGGGCGCCAGATTTCGCGTTGTCCTCCGGTCGGCGTCATCGACACAGGGTGTGTAGGATAAAAGTGGCGAATACCGCCCACACCGATCAAGACGTAAATCAATGACACATGGACCGAAACATATTCACCACGTTTTCCTCCGTACGATCGATTGCTGCGACCGAAACTCCTCTTCCGCATCCAGCGAAGACCAGGACGGAGCTTACGCCTGACAAAAGCGTTTCCTCAATGCTCACGCATCGGATTTTTCGACCCTAAAGAGAACAAGTCACTCGCATCGAGGCTCTGTTCTTTTGATCCATTTGTTCACCGTAGCGGGTATGAGCCAAGCCGCCTCATCCTCTAAGCCCGATACTCGTGTGATTTCCGGGAGAATTCACTTCCTTTTTTTTCGTCGATCGTCGATACACTTACGAGGCGAACGTTTTCTTTTTTCTTTAGATCTTATTTTGAATTTTTTTTTACTTTCTCATTCCGATACGAATTATGTAGGGAGAAAAAAGTATGGAGTATCTCAGTTATAGAATTCAGTAGAGTGTAAAAGAAATGGATAAGAAATCAGACAAATTGCTCGATGTCGTCAAATCTTAATCCACTTTTGTCTCGGCCGCCGATTTAGGTTAGCAACGAAACGTCTGTTCTGTCGACGACTATAATTGAACTGGCAAGAATACGCCCGGTCTTTCATTCTCGACGTTATCACATTATCTTACGATGTATTCTCGCATTTCATCGTTCCGTCTAGTAAATCGTGAATGAGGCCAATTCGAGAACGATCGCTCAGCAATTCGCCCACAATCGTATCTCGCATATCGTTATAAATAGCTCCTCCTATTCCACGGTTATTCGTAGCCTGTCTTCGGGGTTTTTCCTCCAAAACGACAGACACGTGTATTATTTTTTCAAAAATTCGAGACAACAACTTGAACGTTGAAATTCGTTATATAAGCTATGAAAACCGGCGTGGGAAGGGGAGGAGGTGTCAGCGTCACCGAAGGGTGTCGAGGGGGGGGGGGGGGGGGCAGATTCTTTGGAAGGAGGGGGGGGGGGGACAAACATCCAAACCAACAAAAAAATCCACAATGTGGGAGACAAAAATTCGAATCAACAATCAAATGCACAATTTTCCAAAATAAATATAAGACTAATGGGGTGATGTGGAAGCTGTCCCAGGCGATAATGGGAGTATCACGATGGTCCGAGGTATCATCGCGGAGGGCGTATAGGGTAGTCCCACGGTGTCAATATTTTCGATGCGAAGGGCAGTAAAGCGTGATAGGAACCATAATCAGGCTAATGAGCTGGCAATATTATGTACACCGGGCCGAATGTATAGAATGTGTCGGGGTTGGTTGGGTTGGTTAAAGCCATCGAGGGCTATACTCTCGATAACAGATAACCCTCGTCCGCCGACCAGCGGCGAGCTTCCTACCGAACGCCTGGGAGCAACAACACGAAATTCCCTCCTTTAGCTTCCATCATCACTATATTGATGACTGCGCGGACGGTGATTGAGGGACGTCATCTATATAGAACCCGCGCGCTCGTATGAAAGCTCCACCGTAGCGTTAACACACACTGCGTCATTATCGCCATCCCGACAGACCTTTCTTTGTTGCCGCTCGATAACAAAGTTCGCGCAGTTTAAGCTCCCCTGGAACGAGACGTATATACCGATTTTCATTCATTCTTCTCCCCGAGCCGACCAGGATGACCAAAAGTCAAGCAAAGCGTACACTCTAAAAGTAAAATGTAAATTTAATGTACTGGAACTTGAAATTTGCACACATCACTTACATTGATTGAATATTTATGTACTTTTTCGTACAATTGAAACACCAGATAATTAAAATAACAACTTTTTTGCGCAGAATTTAGAAAAATTTTAAATAAAGATAAACATTTTACTCTAAAATCGCAACGCTCATGTCTTTGACATTTCAAGAACAGGTTACGCAAGAAACCTTCCAATAACGTTCATTAATTTTTATTTCTTACATTTTTCATTTCCAAACAACATTGTATTCCATTTTCATTGTATTTTAACATTTCATTTAAATTTCTTACGTTGTTAATTTTCGACAGACATTTTTTTGCAGCGTATCTTTTATGTCTTTCGTTACCCTTGTTTGTCGGAATAAAAAGCAATCTCGGAAATTCGTTTTGTGATCGGAATATCGAGGTCGAGCGAGGCCACGAGCGGTGGTCATCGTCGACGAGTGTATCGTTAATCGGGCAAAAGTGCTCGGTCACATAAACCCGACATAAAACATGCAGTGTTCTTGTCCGTGTGCGCAAGATTATTACATTGGTACATCAGGGCCGAGATGAGAGAGTGACTCGGAATCCCTCTGATGGATTATGTTTACCTTGCTATCTTAACGCGCCGAGGAACCGGGATCGAGCATTTTGTCTCATTGTCATCGTCGAGATGATTAACGACGCCCTCCTCGCTGGTCATTTCACCGACGTTCCCGTCGCGCTCGTACTCGCAGCCCAACACATTCGCCGTATTTTTTTGTCGGTAAACCGAAGAGCCCTCTTGAACTCCCATTGCGCGATTCACGACCGTAGACCTGTCGACCTCATTGCCAGCGTGAATCTTTCATCGCGGAAATAAACCGGCAAGGGTACGCAGAATATTTAGAAAAAAAAAAATGGCACGAAGAGAAAAAAAGTCTCGAGCCGGCTCCTCCATTTCGCTGATCCTGCACTACAAAAAATGTGAAAGACAAAAATGCTCGAGCATAAGAGTACCGTGCGGAATCGATGTGTCGACTATTGACGTGAGTCATTGCCTCTCACCGGCGCTCGCTTCTCCTTCGATGTTTTTTTTTTCTTCGTTGCACGCCTCCCGCGGTTACGTAACATTGTGCATCGAGGCTGCTCGACAGTTCGATGGGAAAACGGGGGAAATGGAAAATAGAAAGCCACGGGGGAAAGCGTAAGGGAGAAAGATGGAGAGAAAACGGGAGGGTCCCGAGAATGAAGTGGTGGCCCACGTCCTTGCAGCGTGGGGCAGAAGGGAGTGCGGTAATCGGCAACCAGTGAAATGGAACAAACTCGGACGGACGTGAGAGAGGCGATGGGTTCCTCGAGATGATGCCCGTAGCAACGCGATGGTTACATCGCTCAGCCGCAGGACGAAATTCGCGTCCCCTTGAAGATTCGTCCCAGTGTCATTGACTTCGAGACAACCTTGATAATATTTTTAACGGCTCGGAGTTTCCTCGACTTTTCGTCGATGCAAATGATTGAGAGAGTTCTAACTATCGAGAACGGTATCGCTATGTCGTGGTGTGTGTTTTGCTATGACGAATCACGGCAATTCGATACGGATCAGTCTTGACTCCCTCGTCTGATCGGGCTCGATGCCGAGAAGTTTGTTCCTCGTTGAACGTTGCGAATTACAGTGGGCGGTTGTAGATTTTTGTTACGATATAAAATCACCAACAGCAGGCGCGCCGAGTATTGATGACCGTTGATAAACTTATTGCGGCGCACGCAGAGTCGGCTGCGAAAAGTCTGGGGAGAAGCGAAGTTCGGCGGCTAACTGTGTGATGGAATATGATGGACGAGAGACACGGTGAGAGAAACAGGGGAAGAAAGATCGGGAAACGAATTGAGAGAGTCCTTCGTGAGCACCGGCTGAAGTGACGATGGCTAGACAGAATCGAGTATCGAGCTCACGGTAAGACACTCGATAAGTCTCCGTGATCCTTTGTAAGCTGCAAAACGCCCCGGTTCGATACTGTGCTGTGTAATGAACCCAACTTAGACGGACGCTGAAAAGAAAATTCGCTTGCAGGCTACCAAAGAAAATTAGTTAAATTTCAATTCTACTTTCTATTCTTACAATTCCGTATGATTGGAAGAATTGGAAGAATTGAAAGTAGAATTGAAATAACATTTTTTTTTCATTGGCAGCCCGCAAACAAATTTCACTTGAATCACCGCATTGAACGCGGCTTCATTCTCTAGAACGGTACTTCGGGTCAGTGAGTCAGAAAGCGCCAACGGGAGCCCAGTTCGGCAATTCGCCGCTAGACGGCGCGCCCACTACTATAAGCAGTTCAGTTCACTTGGTTATTCTCTAAACCTTCCCTAGGTGTCGCGGTTCTTTTCCCCGGACCCTGGTTGCAGTGATTTGTCCAACGTGAACGAATACAACTTCCTCTACTAAAACAGCAATACACAACTATGTATGGTGGCGATTTTTTCACGCCATTTTTTTTAAGATATCCTTTTGGTTGCTTACCGTTGTACTGCTGAGCCAAGATGGACGCAAACACAGGACCCGGACTGCGGGCACCTCGTCCATTCACGGCTCCCGGTCCACCGACGACACCGTGACGCGCGTTGCTGTCGTCATCGTCGCTGCTCGACTGGGCGTTGGCACCGTAACCGCGCCGTTCTCGCCATTCCAGGGACCGTTGACGGCGCAGTCCACGGCCCCCGTTCGCATGCCCACGGCCCAATGTACCTTCACCGTCCATCACTCCGGCATCTGAAAGAAAAGGGAGAAAAAAATTACAATAAATAAATCGAACGCAACAAAACTACAACATGAGTATTTTATGAATTGGAATAGGAGTCGATGAAAATGGTCAACACTTTGACGGTGACGAGGAACTAAAAGTCCAGTTTCAACCGATTGGAAAACCACGCCGAGGAGTAGACAGGAGAGAGCCATGAATTATTATCGTTCGGAATATCTCGTCCTTTCGTTTTCCCAACGTGGCACAAAATGCCCCGACCGTTGGATTATTTTTATTTTATATCTTATGTATCACACCTTCGCAGACGCAGTCTGCAATCGGGTCTGGGATCGCGCGGTGATTATCGATTATCGCTCTTAATTCTTCCTCCAATTATCCGTTTCCGTGATTGCTTGGAAAATATTTATTCAAACGGCCGGCGGGATAACAACGGCATTCTCGGAATCTCCGATATCCAATAAAACGATAACGGGCGAGAAGAGAATGGGATACGGAGAAATACAAAAAAAAGGGCAAAAGTAAACTGAGATGAGACACAGTGAGAGAAGAGAAGAGGAATCGAAAGCGATAACCGCGACAGAGAGCCTATCGTTGCGAGCAAAGGATATTCTCGAGCCGGGTAACGATCGTAAAGAAAGTATCATCCGCTCTTCGGCGGCGGTTGGATATCTCGTGCAGCCAGAGCTCGCCGCTGCCCTCGTGAGTCTAGATTCAATTAAAGACAGCAAATAATACGGTTTACCGTCGTCGGACGCGAGTGGCCGACGGAATTGGCTCGGGGCTGGGGTAACTCTCCGAGGGCAAATATTACATAAAAATTTAATTAAACTAAAGGCGAATTACAAACTGCCAGCTTTGCGGAATATAGGCGTCGCTGTTTATAGAGCGCAGACCAATCGGGCCATATTCAGTCGGTTCGCGGTTTTATTATTTAGATAAAAAAAGCGCGCAACGTTGTCGGTGTTGGCAAACCATCTGGTTTCTGTAAATCTAACTACGAATACTGCGCGGGCGTAGTGAAATTGCTCCTTTCTCATATAGTATATTTATAGCCGCAGCTTGTAAGTGTGTAGCGATCCAAAAAATAATCCAAACTGGGAACTTTCAGCCTACTCGTGCTCGTAAAGTCATCATACGTGTCGCGATGTGTATTTAATATATTCTTGACGAAATCACGAGCAAACCCAGGAATCACTCGAGAAGACGCCAAAGTGGTTTTCGCAACCAGCCGGTATACATGGCCGTCTCACAGAGCCACTTTGGCTGCCGCGATTCGACAGCGGATGGCGGGTCGGGCGATGGTACAGACTGGCGCATCCTGGATGCACACACAAGAGGGTGCTTAAGCGTGTTTTGTTTTGTCAGAGACGCTTTCGCACCCTTACTTCCCGACGGGTAGAGTCGGCGGTTGGGAATTCGCGAAGGCTTCGCGGTGTGTTGCCGTGTAGCGGAAGAAGCACCGAGAGGCGGGCGTCGAAGCGTTATAAGCGGCAGGTTCGCGCCGCACAATATCCCTCCGGAGTATCTGCCTTTCCTCGTTTTTCTCTCGTTGCATCGAGAAGGAAGAGACGAAACGCGAAGAAACGGCCGAGGGTGGGAGAAACGATGAGAAAATTCTTCGAAAATGACATTGAATTTTTAGGAAGCCACGAAGGCGTTTCGCAATACTATTTTTTTTTTTAAGGGCTGTAAAGACGAAGGCGGTATATAATAAACGTGCGATATTATGGCCGGAAATGAAAGTTAAGTTTCGTATCGTTTCCCGTGGCTGTAGTAGCGAGACTAGACTTTGAGGCCCGCTAATATAATAACCGACGGGGAACAATATAAAATGATCCTAGAGACGACGCGGCTCGGGGGGAGGTCTCGACAAAGAACTCGCCGACTCCGCGACGCTATTGCTTTTGTTATGGTGTATACGCGTCGTCAACTCACGGCCATTAATATCCACGTAGTGCTTTCATCCTCGACATGAAATTTTCCACTGTACACGGAAAGCTGCCACGAGTGTTTTCACTGCGTGGGCGTTACCCGCGAGGCCAGGCGTCCGCAATAAGCGGACCTAGGAATCTTCTCTATCCGTTGATGCGAGAACATCTTTAGAGGAATTTCTAATTGAAAATTTAACTCAATAGCGACCTGACGTTCAAACTGCGGTCCTACGATTCATGGATTGTTGACTAAGTGTTGACCAACTAAGGGTTGCGACCCTCAGTCAGTCAACACTTAGTTCAGGGCACTGCAACCTCGAGTTCCTATCGCGAGTTCCGGGCCTACATGAAAACAACGATATTGGCATTGATCAGAAAACCCGGCAGCAGGGCGGACAGGAAGGTTTGAACATCCGTGTCGATGCACATTTTTTGAAAGACAAAAATTGCCGTTATTATCGAGCCATCTCGGTCGCCGCGTGTATATTATTGCCGAGAGATTGCTTCTTCGAAGTCGAGAGGCTTCTCTGCCGCTGTTGACGCCGCAGCCGCCCGTCCGAATGGAGAGGAGGAATGAGGAAAAAAGATGGAGAGGGACGGAGGCGCGTGGAAAAGTTTTCTAATATAAGGTTCGCGCCCCGAAACTCTCACCGCACACGCCCTGGCGTGTGCGCGAGGATAACGCCGAAGGGTGAAGTAGGAGCAGCAGGCTGCGTCTGTATATCCAAAAGTAGTAGTGGAAGAAGGAGACGACGAAGAAGAAGAAGAAGAAGCAGCGATCTCCGACGAATAAATGTATTATGGTTAGAGAGGAGAGAGCGTTGGCTGAAACACGGGCAAAGAAGCCGCTTGAGTTTCCCCACTTTAGTTTCTCTTCTCGTCCTTTCATCGTGTAATAAGTGGGGAAGCCGTGTGTCGGGGCAGACGAGAGAGCCGGCCGTGGCTAAGAAAAAAGCCGGGGGAGATGTGAAGAAGTCGTGAAAGCACGGAAGAGCAGATGGCGAATAAAGAAACAGAAGTTTCCCTTCGCGAGTCTCTTAACGAAGTGGCCATGGTTTGGATCGGTCTCGAGAAATTAACCGGAGAATCCGGTGACCGTTCGGGGCGCGTGGCGCAGCCAGCAGCGATTTTATCCGCCGGTCCGTAGCCTCGCGTCGTCATCGTCGGTTAAACGACGAGCGTAACGCTCTCCGGGCGAGAATACGACGGAGTCGTTCCTAAGCCTCGCGCAGCTTTCGCCACCCTCGCAGACGCGAATAGTTCGTAATTTGCATAGTCCGTAACTGGCTTGCGAGCTCGTCGAGGCTACCGGCGCTCGCGGGACGTCGCGGGGAACGCCGCAGGAATAATATCTCGGTTGAATGCGGCAAACCACGTTTTTAAACGACGCATAACGAAGGTAATGCCGGACGACATTGTTGAACTCTCCTGTTCCCCGTCTCTTTCGCTCCTTTTCACCGGAGTCATGCAGACACACACACACACACGCACACACACACGCACACACGCGCGCGCACACACACACCGTGCCGCGAACCGCCGCCGCCGACAATCGCCATGCCGCGAGAAAACCAACGGTCCGTCCCATCCAGCCGCGAGACTTCCTGCAGGGATTCTCTCGCCGGGCACGAAGAGGTAAGGAGGCAATACGAATGCATGAAACAGAGAGCGCCGGAGTTCTCGTTTATGATTCGAGAAGAGACCGCTAATTCTGCATATTCATCGAGATTCGCGGGCGATGGTCTTACGAACGGAGGTAGCGTCGGCTATGCGAGCGAGATCCTCGGGGAGCCTCCCGAGAAATATGCCTATGAATGCATACGAGCGTATTGAGCGAACCGGAGTGTTTACTCCGGAGGTCGAAATTTGTTTCGCAAAGCGCGCCGCGCAGAGTCGTCGAAGTTCTTTCGTCGGCTCCGGCGTTAGACGATCGTCGAGTCCCTTATTCGTATGTATAGAATTTTGATTGCCGGATCGCCGCGCCATACACGTCTCACGGCCCGGATCACATATTCGCGGACTGTTATCAACGCCGCCCCGCGCATCGCCGATCGCCCCGGTCGGTGTCCCGCGGGTCCGGATAATACACCGATGGCACGCCGTCCCGAGTTCGGCTCTATCGAGCGATGCGTCTAGCCAATTAACCGTATAGCCAAAACCTCGACAAAGGAAGGTCGGATACGTTCGTCGAGTCCCTCTGACGCTCGTCGCTCTCCCGACCTCTCCCGTCCGCCGCTCTCTCATCCCTTTCGGTGTCCGTCAACTATTTCTGTGAAGCGTCGCCAACGCGGCGCGGGTTCATCACACGATAATTTATATGGTAATCCCCTGGACGTAATAAGTCCTCCCACTCTCGGTGGCGGTGGGTTGAGGCACCGGTGGCAGACCGTGCTCGCCACTACAGACGAACCACGCCCGCATCCTGGCCGCTCCGGGCTGGCCTGGCACATGCGTGTGCAAGGGTACCGCGTTACCGTGCCGGTGTATTCCAATGGCCCCTTGGCGCACGGCAATGTTGTTCGTCGGGAGATCGTCTGGGTCGGCCAACGACCGGGGGACAATTATCGTTAGTACGAGACCCCACGTTGCAACGTTGAGGTCTCGGTGAGGACGCGTCATTAACGGGAGCTCCCATCGATTCGACGAATCGGCTTCGCGGGATGGCCATCGTCTCTTCCAGGTCTGCGAAGATATCGTTTGTTCGCTAAAAGGTTCCCACCTGACTTTGGCCCTTTTTTTGGGAGACGATTATCGTCAGTACGATACCCCACGTTGCAACGTCGAGGTCTCGGTGAGGACGCGTCATTAACGGGAGCTCCCATCGATTCGATGAACCGGCTTCGCAGGATGGCCATCGTCTCTTCCAGGTCTGCGAAGATCTCGTTCCTTCGATGAAAAGTCTACCAATGTTTCGTTCCCACCTGACGTTGGCCCCTTTTTTGTTAACTGTCTTCGCCGGCGTTATGCGAGCTGCCACTGGCAAAGGTGCGCCCGGGCCAGTATCGCGCACGTAGCTCACGTAGACGCGGGGCCGTGATTAGAAAACTTTCCGGCTTCATAGCTCGCTGATCTCCCCGAGTGTAGGACGAGTGGCCCGAGCGGCAATAACTTATTGATCACCGAAGAGCACGCTCTCCCGGCCCGTCATAGAACGACAATTAACAAAGTTTCGCTACACACAATCAACCGCGGTGAATAGCTTTTGTTGTTCCGGCGCCCGGCGAGCCGACGGACAACGAGAACATTTAATTTAATGTCGGGCTCCCGGATGCATGGGTTCTCCTTGAATCCGCGGTTATTGCTAATTTATACTATGTCTTGTGGTTCCTGTGTTTTTTTTTTTTTTTGTGTTGCTCTGCTATTGTCGAGAAACGGAAACTTTTTCAACGCTGCTTTTGACGAGTACAGAACCACGCGTCATTCTCCATCCGTCGCGCACCTCGCCCGAAAATCCTTCTCGAGCAGTGCACAGGCTTTCAAAGTCCACACTTTCGCGACTCTTTTGTGTCGATGACACTTTGAACTTCAATCTAACTTGAACTGGTTTTACTTGTCTTGTTAATATTGACGCACTTCGTAGTTCGGCACGAAGCCGATGACGCTTCGCGACCGAGTAGCGCCGTTCCGCACGAGCCTCGCAATCCGCGTGGCAGTTTCGTCATCGTTTGCCGAATTGCAGGCAAAGCCGACAACCACGCGGGAAACAAGAGAGACGAGCTTCAGCGTTGGAAAAAAATAAAACTTACTGCCGCATCGATGCATTCGACTCGGCTTACAGGGGGGATGAATTTGATTATTCATAGAACTTGCCGTACAGTAATCTACTGTCAAAGACAACGTACGCTCGGGATTAACCCCCCTTTGTGACCATCGATAACGGTCAAGAGATCGGGCGATTAGTCGACCCGAAAATCCGAGACTGAGAGCCGCGAGCGTCCGAGCGAATAAGTCGCGTTACGATTAGCGATAACCGAGCGTGAGCGGGTGTGCGTGTGTGAATACAAACAATTATCGAGCAGCGCCTTGCCGCTGAGAATAAAGTTTCTAGCTAAAAGTCCAATCTATTTATTCAAGACCGCGATCCGGCCTTGAATCATTGATCTCATCGAAATCCTCCAGCTCAGCCCTAGAGCAGCCTGCAGTTCCCTGCAATCCCTGACAACGTCCACAAAAAAATACTTTACCACTACTAAACGCTGCTGATTGGGTCTCTGGCTCGTGTACAATGGGTGAAAAATTTGCCGAGCTCTCGCGGCGAGTGAAACGCTCTCTTTGAGCGAGAAGAGCTTTCACCACCCGCGGGGCCAACAGTCGAGATCGCGTTGCCCGCTGAAAGAAGAGCTTTGTCGTACTTACCAAAGTGAAGCACGAAAAGAAAGTTGGATGGGGAAGAAAAATTTTAGTGAGCGGAAGGCAAACGAGTTGCGAATAAGACAGGAAAGAAAAACGCGCGCGGTGGAGGACGCACAAGAAAAAAGGACCGAAAGAAGAAGTCGTACACGACGAACCTCGGACGGAGATCCTAAGTAGCCGCAACGTTTTGCGCGTCTCGACCCCTCCCGAGTGAATGCGTTGTGCTCTTCGCACGGGAGGACCAAAGCCTCTTTGCTTAAAGTAAATTGTAAGTTCGTCTACTCGAACGGTCAACGCCGAGCGAAGCATTTTCATTAGGAGCAAAAAAGGAGAATCCTCGCCGAGTTCAAGGGGCTTAAGAAACGCGCGGCGTTCACCGAGCCCGAGGAACGGCAGCCGTCGCAATACTGTTATTCTTTGTACATTTGCTCGCTATTATCATCCCGTGAAACTCTCCTGAATACTCCGGCGAACTTTTAGCTGTTACAATGAAACAAGAGTTCCACTGTCAGCCGCACTTTGGACATAATCACTTGGGTAATCTGGCGCATTAAGCCGCAGGACGAGGGACGTCATGCTCTCGTCGTCACAATGGAAGGACGTGTCGTCTGTCGTTTATCTTGATACTTACAATGACGCGTCAGTGTGGTGGTCAGGTGGTGTTTGTCGATGCCCGGGTAGTTTGGGACACTGCAAACAGAGAGAACGAAACTTCATTACACCGGCGGAACAGCACATATTCTTTGTGATTCACGGAAGTGCAGGGAATTCGGAAGGCAGAGGGGAAAGTGCGCTGAGAAAAAGGCTGGTATTTCCTACTATGACGAATAGTTCCCAGGAGGGACGTCTATATAGATAGTTTGCGACAGTATATACTCAATTGATTAAACTATAATTGTAAATTGTAGTTACAACTACAATTTTTGGTCGTTTTCGTAACTGTAAATTGCCCCCCCCCCCCCCCCCCCCCCCCCCTAGGAACTATTTACTGTGTAAGTTTTTCTCAGTGTGTAATGATCTGCAAGATGGGGTTGAGGTGAAGTGAAGGAACTTGATGAATACCGGAAGAATTTATTAACGGAACTCTGAACGAAGGAGAGCGAAAATCTAATAGATTCGGGACGTCAATATGAACCGAAGAAAGGGCCTGATGGAAGCCCTCGCCTATTACTGCGTGCGGAAACAATGTTGCTAGGCTCGATAAGACGTTCGCTGCACGCACGTGACTGCCGCAGCGGCTGGACAGTTGTCATAAGACCGGACGTTGGCGTGTGAAAGAATGGCTGAGGAATCTGAGAATTCCCTGACCGCTGCAAAGGACGAGGAATCATCATCGGAAACCGGGCCGGTTCCGATGGTGACCCGACAACGCTCGCAGTGAGAAACTGGAATTCAGCTGCACTCTCTGGCACTTGGCATATTGCATTAAGAATTAACTCAACAATCAGACGAAGCTGCCGCCGCCGCGAGTTTTCGTTGTGGCATCCTCTGCCGTGGCGATGGAGAAACTTTGGTGTGGTGTCTCTGGAAAATTGGAGCCGCGATTGCGTAAATTCATCCCGGTCATTGCAGGTGGTGCGAGGAGAGATGCCCGGTTCGTATAGACGGGCGAGCATCGGGGGCGCGCGTTTCATGCCGGCGGGGCACGTCGGCATTACCGACGGCGAGGTCATACGGTGGGGGTCGGACGGAGCATAACCCCGGCGTGCATGTTTGATGCCGGAAGTGCTTGAAGCCGGGACGGGTCAATCGTCCCGCATTGCCGCCCGCAATCCTCGCGCTCGCACTCCCCTGTTTCCCTTCTGCCGTCTCGTCGTTGCGGTTTCCACAACCTCCGTAGGGTCATTAGCGAACCATTCATTATGCAACTGCGAAGCTGTATTGCGTCAATACGACGAGGTGGCTGGTGGGGGGGCGGTCGGAGGGGAAGGGGGGGGGGGAAGGGGGTCGAACAAGGACAAGTATGGTGCGGGGTAGGAAATTGTGGGAGTGGCGGAGAAGCAGCTGCAGATTGTTGGCGCAATCGATAACGATGCCTCTGTTTACCGAGCCGGATAATCAACGGTACCGACTATTCGGCGTCTCGGGCGCGGGTCTCGTTCGCCAAGACGTTCTCGCTTGATGGCCAGACTAGGAATTGGACATTTCGGAGATGAGCGGTACACACACACACACACACAGAAACCGGCGGCGGATGGATATCACGATGTTGAATATGGATTGCCTAATCCGCGGCCCGGGTAGCGAGCGGCTTGATCATCAGTCAGCATCCAATCTCGCAATATCGCATCGCGGAACAGTCACTTTATAAATAGTATGATATCCCCGATCGCGGATGCTCCTCGCCGGGAATTTCGATTATTCCCGTCTGTATGTTCCTTCGAATATCCCCGAGCAGCTCCATCGCGAGCGGACAGATAAATTTCTCCGGGCAGCTCAAGCAGCTGAAATTCCTCGTGAAATTCGGCCAGCCGCGATCTTCCGATTCTGAGTACAACTCCGGGATGCTGCCGGTGACGAGAGGACCCGCTGCAAGGGAGCATAACCCGCTCTCGGGCGCCTGATGAGCCTTTGTGTCTGAATCGCCACGAGTGCCTATAAACCACAGGAATACTCACCCACCGAGTTCTGACCGCAGTCCGCCCCTTATCTTCGCGGTCGCTTTCCCAAGGAAGACGTCTCCGGTGCCTTCGTGCACCGGTCGTTCCGCTCGCTGGGATTAACAGCCGGTCCGGACACGGGGACGAGGACCTCCAGACGTCTCCGGGCGAAGATCTGTCCAGTCAGTTCGGGCCGATTGTCAGCATCGAGAAAGAGGTTACCCGCTCGAAATTTGTCATCGAGAACCGAAGGAATACCGGCGCGCCACTCGCTTCGAGAACGTAAATTTTTATCGACCCGAGGCTGGAAGTCCAGGTAGTCCTGGAACACCGCGATTCGCTCCAGGTCCGAATTGTCTCCAGTCCCGACGCGATATCATCCGAAAGCAAGCGAGCGAGAAAGCGGCTGGGTCGCCGGAGCGAGATCCAGAAGTTCGTCGACTGCGCGGAGAGGAATGAGGGTTGGGCGAAGGTGAATAAGCGACGACGAGCGTCGCGACGCGACATTCCCTTTGATCTAAGTTTTTGGGAATGCAGGAACGGACGCAGAGACACCGTCCCGTCCCGCTATCGGCCTCTCTTCGTTCCACCGTTCCGTTCTCCTCCCGCCGCCCGCAGAAAGTTTCAGCAATTTGCTTAGTTGGATTAGATTGCGAGTTTTGCGCCGCCGCTATTTGATGGCAACTCTGCGTTCTCAAAATCACCACGCACAGCGACGACCAGCAGCTTTCGCTCTTGTCACCGAGGCGTGATTATTACGGATAGGGGAGAACGGGGCAAAACGGAAATCCGGGTCGGAGGCTCACGGTTTTTGTCATTTTTTTGGTGGGACTAAAAAAAATGATACCATCACGTCGAATAACGATACGATGTCTACGTGTAATAGTGTACAGTCGGTGCGAGGCAGGCGCGTTGCAACGAACCCAGCCTCAGCGAAGGGTGCGCGAGTTCGTAGGCTTGCACAACGGTTATCGCGAATCCTACGCCGGAGACTCCGGGCACGAATGGAGGATCAATGTTTTATCGATATTGCAACAGAGGAGACACTCCGTGGGGGGATCGGCCACCGCAATGTGTCTGGAGTCCGTCTCGTTGCCATGTTTGGTCTTTCTCGAAGCGTGTTCTCCGCCGCTGCCGATGGGATTTATGGACTACCGTTTTGTTTATCGTACTACTTGAACGCATTTAGTCGACGCCATCGACCGTTATATTTTTTTTTTTATACCGAGTTTATATTTTTCCTCCTCGTTGCGTCTCGTGTGCTGTACGTATCGCTGAGTGCCGCCACGAACGACAAATATAAATAACCGTTGGACGCGGGGCAGAGTATCAAGCAAATAAAGATATCCGGTGAAGCGCGACGGAGAAATTGTGACGGAAAAAAGTATACGAGCTTTGTAAGCGGCGAAACGTGACGCTCGGACGACTGGCGACTTAATAGATATTGTTTTTATTTGCCTCCGTTCTTGGTTTCGAGGATTTTCTTTTTTGTCGGAATATTCCGGGAAAAGATGTCTCTCCCCGTGGGACATGACAGTCGGGAGGACGAAGCGAGAACGGGTGCGGTAGGAGTCAGCGGTGGCGGAGAAAGATAGCCGAAAAGCTACCTTCTCGGTCAGGAAACTTTTGTCTCAAATTGGAATTCCTTTGCGGCTGGAAATACGGATGGTGGGGATTGTGGTGACGGTAGGAATCATGAGACCTCTGGTGAATCGGAGAACCGTTGCTTTTCGGTCGTTTTTGCGGAAGGAAATCACCTCAAACGCACCCAAATAACAACCCGTGCATTACGGTTGCGATTTTGGAAAAGCTAACTTTGTGTCCGGTTTTGACCGCTGAATGTAGTCGACTGTCGACGCACTTCTCCGACATCAAACGTAGCTGGGGCGGCTGTAAGTTCGCTACCTATCGAACTCGACTAACAATGGCAATCAACTTGTCGCCAAAGAACAATGAACATTGTTGTTGCCTTAGGGTTGGTTTTCGGTAACTTTTCATGGTAAAGCGCTATCGGACAATCCGCCAGCTGATGCTACTGTTGGTCATTCCGGACCGCGGATAAAGAAGTTTCTTTCCATAGTAGTCATGAGAAGAGTCAAGGGAAATTGGGAGCTCTTTCCGCACCTCGGAGCTCACCAGAAAACTTCAGTTTTGAGTAACAAGGCTGAGATTTAAAAAACCACATTGTCGATCGTCAGACTTGTGAGTCCTGTAATTCGATCGAGTTGGCACGCATCCGCGAAACGCTCTCGGCGGAGGAGTGATGAATTGGCAGGTTTTGAGATAACGGTACGGTGGTCGAATGAAGACGGTGTACGAATTATCGCCACAATCAGCCGAAGCCATGGGGTGGGGTGCATCAGTCCAAATCGAAGTTTCATTCGAAGTTCAACTTCTCAGATGTCCATCGTTACATAAGGTTTGCCGTAGCTGTTGCGAGAACCCATGCACCGACTCAATTAATCTGCAGGTGCCTCACGTTCCTGCGGCTTCAGCTACATGCTATGTGGTGCGCACCGTGGCTAAACCCATTAACCAGCAATTATCGAAATTGCACGCGGCAAGCGGCCCTACATCGGAAGACCGTGAACGGGGCGAAGATACAAAGAGAAATCCAGTCAAACCCTCGAGGTTTCCTAATGTTTCCAGTCTCGACATCGCCATCATTATTCCGGCACATTGGCACTGCGAATCGGAGAGACTATTCGAGCAATTGCTCCAACACATCTGACCAGTCACCGCTTTCATCCGAATTTCAGTCCGATGCTAGCAGGGAAGTATACTGAAAATTCGGTTCAACATCCAATCGCACTCAAAGCCATCCTCATCGTTACGACTCACAACTACTCCGTCGAGTCCATACCGCTGGACAAAAAAGAAAGTCACCTCCATAATTTGGCTCACCAATGTCTGACTTCCCAGCCTTGGACGAGAATCGGTAAACAAATCCTCCACGCGATACACCATGACAATTTGCAATTCCGCACCCTTAGCTTCCCCGACTACACCCGTTGAATTTCGTAGTAGACGATTCAACGTCCGGCGGACAGTCGATCCCCTCGAACAGCACCTCCCTAATGTACTGTGTTATTAGGCGTCGAGGGTTTGGGATTCGATATTCAAAACGAGCTTTCCGCCGGTCGGATCTCGGCGGGCCGGCCTCGTTCGGCCCGCTCCGCGCGGACGTACCGACGGCGAAGCCGAGAGTGTGAAACACGAACGAGAGAAATACTCGGAGGCTGTTCGCGATTAGAATATAAGGTTAGCGGATAGCGTACGGGAGAATCCGTTCGGTGCGCTGATGGCGATGCCGGCGTTTCGTACAGGCGTTATGGGCGGGCGCGGGCCGGCTCTCGCTACCGAGGGTGATACGCCCCGGGATAACCGGATTAAAACGCCCCACAGCGTTCCGGCTAATGACGTCAGTGACACGTCATTTCAACCCTCCGGGGTTCGTAGCCGCTGCGCGGTGCGCTGCGACGGTACCGAAGCCGGCGTAGATACGTGCACGAGACGGCGTGCCGAGAGACTCCGACGCTCGCCGAAGAATATCTCGCTCCGCGATCTCTCCTAGCCTGTTCCATCGTCGCGGAACCCGCATCCTCGCCCTCTAAGCCCAGCCATCGTAACATGAATAAAATATGCTCGCAACTTCTGTTCCCACCCCCCTCCCCGTGCCCTTCCCCCAGGTGAACAAAGTGAAAAGAAAGAGGAACAAAAAAAAATCCACGGACATTCGAGCCTCCCCTCCGCGCCGGTTCTCCGGCGAGTTATTTCCCGAGAGGAATGCCGAGACGAAATCTCGAGAAGTATTACATACCGTGGATACAATAAAGTTACTTTTCCTTATCTCATCCCGCTCCGCCGGACTCGCCGGGCCCGTATCGGCACCGCCGTGTGCTGCGAATTCGACATCGACTGCCAAATATGCGCGGCGAAGTTTTCCGGGCCTCGTATATTCCGACTCGACCCTCCCTCGAACGCGGAGCGCCGACCGCTATCCGCCTACAAATTGGACAGCCAACCCTGAACGGAGTGTATTTTGGAAACTCAAAGCTAATCTCCGTCTCGTTCCCCGGATACATTCCGTGCAGTTATCCTCATCAGACTCCCCGTCGAAATTGATCACGGAAGCCGAGCAATGCTTGTCAATAATCTTGCCGGTTATCCTCCTAATTGCTCGAACAATTAAAACGCCCGGTACGCTACGGCCGGATGCCACGAGGCTCTGCACACTAACCGTTATTCGCGGTTAATGCTCGTCCCGATGGCTGAACACAATCCGGAGAAGGGCACGCCTAGACGGCGACGAAGACGACGAGGATCATAATCAAGCTCCGAATGCGGAGCGAATGTGCGGGTCTCCTACGTAGGAGACCGATAGACTCCGTACAGCGTTTATCCAAAGTGGCGCACTATAACGGAGATGAGCGAGCAACCGGGCGGGAGCAGCGACGGCGATGAGCCGGAGTGCGCGAGCTGGTGTACGGAGCAAAGGAGGAATGAAGGAAAAGGGAGACGGATAACTGGAGGCGAATGGGGCGGCGGAGCGCCGGCGGCATCACAACTCATCCTAATTACATCTACCCTCGTTTCCGGATTCGGGAGATAGAGACGGTGAGAGGGCTTTCCCTTCGAGAGGGTGTACAGCTAGCACCGGCACTTAATTACTATTGCCACCGGACTTACCGTTTAGAGCGGCTCCGTGCAATCGAGACGTTCAACTGTATTTCCGTTCCCCCGTTCTCCGCGACCGGCCGGAACGTACCTACAGCCCGTTCAACGGGAGCCTATCCTTGCGCGGCATTCTACCCGTTTGATTTACGACCGCGCCGAGCACCGAAGACCGGGCTCGCCGAGCCTCGGCGAGAATTTATTTGTCCGCGAGACGCAATCGACCCCGTCCAGAACCGAGGCTGAAGCCGGAAGAATCAGGGGGATGAAAATTTGGCGTCAAACCTCACCGAGAACCCGGAAAATCCTCGGTCGGCTGGAACGAGGTACTCGCGGTGATGAGGGTAACCATGCGAGATTCACATGGTGGGAGTGAGACTCAGGACCGACGCTGGCCGACGGTCTAATCGAAGTATCTCTCAGCTCCGTTGTTAAAAAAGAAAGGCAGGTTCGTATCGGCTGGCTTTTATTCTTGTTGTGCGTGTGAATTACTCGACAATGCGAATAGCTATAGCACACGACTCTTATCTATAAAATAACGGAGGAATGAAAGTACCGGTTGCGAAAGTTGTTAGCCACCTAAGCAAAGTAGGTCGAACTCCGCAAAGAATTTCGAAGCAATGGGATAAATCTCATTTTGGATGAAAGGCGGGGGTTTTTCGGAGTTCCCCGAGGCTCTTACGTGACAACTTAATCCAGAGGCGAGAAAACTTCTTGGCTTCCCGGATGTTTGTTATAATTTATTTCCGTAACTCGATTTTCTTTCTTTAATCTAATGACGCGATGTGCCACTGTTCACGGAGTTCGCCATCGATCTCGCAATGTTGCAGGAAAAGTCTGACACTAGCCGTTACTACTATTCCTTAAAACGGATGCTCCACGGCCTTTTCGGCTCGAAATTTTTTTTATAATATCCTACTTTTGCGCTCCAAAAAATAAATATTTTTATATTCGTATTAATATGTCCGTCACATAATGTCTCATAATTTTTAATGAAATACAATTTTTCCTGGAAATTATATTTAACATATCAAAAATAGATTTTCGTATATACTTTTTTCCAGGCGCGTCCTTAAATTGCATATTCCGGACAAAATAGTTATAAACAATTCGTCAGATTGAAAAAAAAAAAAAGGTCCGAACATGGCAACGTAAGTTTCTTGTCCACAAACATCCACAACTTAAAGAAAAATACGATTCGTTGACAAAAAAAAGTAGCAAAATTACCAAGCAAAACATCGCGACCTTATTGAAAGTAGACGTATTTTTTTACCGTGTACTTTCGCTACTTTCGTATCGCGGTTAAATGACGCGTTCGTTCGACAATTCGCTGCACATAATTTAAACGTCATCCAAAGAGCTTAACGAGTGCTGTTTGAGCGTCGAGCATAAAACGCCGGTTCCGGTGACACTGGCCGACGGAAACCGCGCGAGAAACGATATCGCGCTTCCGCCCGTCGATTTGCCGTTATTTACATTAATAATACGCGAAATGTAAAACAGACCGGCGGGCCGGGATTAACCGTAATATTTATAAATTGATCGGAGCTCGGGTGCGTACAACGGAAGCCTCGGGCGTTTGCGCGATATAATGGTGACACAGCCGTAAATGCCATCGGCATACCGTCGAGGAACGACTGAATGAAGCACGAAACAGAGGGCCACGGTGGTATGGTGTGGACCGTTCGCCAAGGGGGTTGGGTGGAGAAATCGCGAGGCAAGCATCCCCCGTTCCATCGTCATCCCCCATAACAGGTTGACGAATTCCGTAGCGATGCATGCCGAGCATTATAACGTGTTTGCCATAATCATATTCGGCATATGGCGACCGACCCCGTCATCCGTGCAGTCAGTCTGTTGTGAGTTCTCCTGCGAGAGACGAATAATAGAGTACACAGGAGAGTCGTATGTAACAGAGTGGTAGTGGTATGCGCACAATATATCGTCTACAATGGAGGCGCTCGTCATCGTTCGCGACCAAAATTATGAACGTTCGGGCGTTTATCGGGTTTCCCGTATAAACGGACCGGAGTTATCGGACGGTGACGGAATTGTCGGTCATCCGAAACAACGGCGGCGCGGACTCGTGTCTGTTGCTCTTGTACGGAAGAAGCTGTGAGCGATGATGAAATGACATGTACATATATACATATTACCTTCAACGATTTCCTTATTTTCTTGGAATTTTGTGCATCCCACAGCTCGCGAAAAATAATATATTTTTTTAATACTGCGGTTTCTCGACCGATGCATCAAAAGCAATTCAATCGGATTTCATGGCATCGGAAGCTTTAATATTTTTAAAAAAACCAAAAATCAATGACACATTTTGAATTTTTTCAGAACATATTTTATTCTATTTTGTACTCGATGAATTTGTGAAATTTTAATTGGATTGAATGAGAGCAGTAAATAACTTTAATTAGATAATTTTGATTCGGTTCAAAAAGGTAATTTTTCTACTCTATGCTATATATGTACGTATTTTTTATTTATGTACAGTTCTCGCCTTCGGTTGGATTCGATTTTACTGGGCGAAGGGGCGACTATGAAAATTTATGGAGCTCTATTACTTTCTTACGAATCAGTGGGGCTGAGATGAACTACTTACGTACTTTGAAGCTTCGAGTTCCGGATTTGAAGTGTTCGCACTGCGAAGATAGGGAACAAGACTACCGCGAAGGGTTCTCCGGCGGGCGTTCCGTCATCCCCGTGTTATATAACCTTAGCGAGGGGCGGTGAGGGGGAGGGGGGAGGGGGGAGGGTAAAGGAGAAAAATGGATAGCAATTTTCTTCGTCGCGGGAGGGTAGAATTGTAAGAATGTAAAATTGTTGGTAAAATTTTGAAAGCGTGAAAACGTAATGTTATTCAGAGACCGAGGGGGAGGAGTGATTCGAGGGTGCGACTGTCCGATTGGAGGGAAAATAATACCTTGAAAATTGTCCTCATTCGTTTAGATGTTGATACCGGAAGATGAAAATGGTGTTTCTTTTTTTTCTTTTTTTTCTTTTATAAAAAGAGCGTCTTCTTTATTGCATCGCTTTTTATTCGTCTTCCTACGTTTTATTTTCGGTACCGTGAAATCTAAACCCAAACACGGTCATAAAAATCTGCGATACAATAAATTATGTTGGATCCCTTGGCCACCGACACAGACGCTCGCTGAGCCGCGCAACAGAACTCACACAAACACAGTAAAAAAAAGTTTGCACTTTTTCCAACAACTTGTTGTTCACGAAGGTCCACAATTTTTTTATTGTTTCTTTTTCGATCGCACCATCCGGCTCCATTTTGACGAACCAAAGTACAAACTAAAATTGTTAATGACACGGGAAATAAAAGGACAGGTTCGTATATTCAACCCTGATGAAACGAGTTTGTCGCTTATTTGAAAAAATTATTTTTTACCGAACTTCATATTCCAATTTTACGGAAAAATTTTTTAGTGTGCAGACTCGCAAAGAGACTCTCATGGGCAGCCGACGTGAGTTTATTAGACTGATTTTCCGAACAATTGTTTTTGATAGGTCTCATTAGTTTGCAGTTCGACACCCGACGAGGATGTTAATCCAGCTCGGGACTGCCATTTGTCACTGGGCTCAATTCT
The DNA here is from genome assembly GCA_933228735.2 of Amblyteles armatorius. Lineage (NCBI taxonomy): Eukaryota > Metazoa > Arthropoda > Insecta > Hymenoptera > Ichneumonidae > Amblyteles > Amblyteles armatorius. The sequence goes on along the minus strand of OW121695.1, from coordinate 8,676,910 downwards.
CGGGCATCCTATTCGATTATTAAAAAATCACCTGTCACGATCACTTGCGCGATTCATTTTCCTCTAACATCTTTCTCTGGAAGCATCAATCCGTCCGCTGTTCCTCCCCCTCCCCATCCACTGTAATCCGATGTTCACTTGTCTTCCCGCTGACTGGCTAGCGCCCAAACTTCCAGCGAGCGCGAGTGTCGAGCAAGTGACTGATTAAAGAAATCCGCGTCGGATCCTCTCGCTGTCGGGTCGGGTAACACCCGTCAAAACGTTGCTCTAATTGCTCTATTCCTGATTGATTAACCCTTGAATTCCATTAGGCAACCGACGGCCCTGAGCTAAAGATTATCCCGGTGCAATCTCGAACCGTGCTATATACGTCGTCTGCCCGATCGTTTTCGCCCCTCTAATGATAAATTTACTATAATATACATCACGCTCGTCGAGACCTCACGGACACCGATAAGTGCGTTACCGACACGTCGAGCTCGCACCGGTTTCATTTTAATTCGCCCCATCGAAATTGAATATCGAGCGGTTAAGGTAGTAGAAGCGGACAGTTCGACCTCACGTGAGTTCAGAGAGAATCGCGAATATTTTGTGTAATTCAAAAATTACACAAAATTCGGAAAAAATGCATGCGTATTCAAAAATATTAACAAATTGTTTTTTTATGAACATAAAGTTAAGTTGTCGAGGGATTTGGTGAACAATTTTTTTTCATTCATGTGTGAAAAATATTTTGTAATTGATATTATGCAAAATCAATATTTTCAGCACGTTACATATGCTCAATTTTTTTTCAGATTTTTATCCCATCGAGAAGTGTTCGAAATTGATCTCTCAATTCTCTCTGAACTCACGTGGGGTCGGACCTCGAGAGTCGTTATCGTACTCGAGTGACCGTTCGAGGAAAATTTGTTTTTTTATTTTTGTTTTGTTTTTTAACCAAAAATTAATAATGTTTTTATTGGAGGTTTTTTTTTCACACAGTCGACCGATGGTCGTTTCTGTATGGAGAGCGATCGGACGAAACTTCATTGCCACTATCAATTTTTTTTCGACGGAATAATTATGCTAATGACTTTGGCTGGAAATTTAACGTCGGCGCGAGGTCGATAATCGTTTGGAAATGTGAAATAACGAAGCTGATAATTATAACTGGACCGAGCTCATCGCTTTCGGTACCGAAACAGCGGTCGTTGGCCGGGATGGTGAAATTTTGCGAACGCCTGCGTACGCGTGGTCACTCGATTATATTACGGCGTAGCCATATTTTGCATGAGAATACAATCAGTGCGATTGACTGGCGAGCGGGTGTGGGAAGATGGCGAAAGTGGACGAGGGAGGGTGAGAAAGTGCGAACGGAAGGGTACGAAGTCGAGGGCGAATGCCAATGGGAAACGAAGAAGCGGATAATACTCGCACGATTCGCCGTCTCGTATTGACAATTAGATAAGGCAAAATAAAAAAAAAGGGGGAATCTATGGGGCGGTCAAAGCTGAGGTGCGTCTCCGCGCCGGAGCATGAATGGCGCCTGATTTATTTAGCTGACGCGCTCGCCCAGCATCCATGATACTGATTACAGTTATTACAGGCCGGCACGACCGGCGCCTGAGGGACGAGACGGACTGCCATCAAAATCCCTGCCACTGGACATGCCTGGGTTATTTCGGAATTTTTTTTGTTCACTCCTCGCCACTCCTGCGCTTCACTGGTGATCACAGTCGATCAGGCGGTCATTGAGTTACCTCGATTGGCGATAATTGTCAATTTTTTCGATGAAGATTTTGTCATCCAAGAGATCATAAGGGGAACATTGCCTGGTGACGGAAATGCACCGAATCGGCAGTTGAGGTACGTAATTGTGGAAATCATGACGGCAATAAAAATAGTCAGGCTAAAGTGTTTCCAATGATTTTTCAGCAGCAGAAAATTAACGTTGTCAATCCTCAGAAGATACGTCAGTGCTTCCAAAATTAAATGAGCATTTTTTAATCAGTCACTGTAAAGTTAGTCTCAATTTTCAAATTTCAAACTTCGACTCGTCTCCCAACGTGACTATAAATATGCCTATAAATATACCGAGTATTTTTCCGTGCACAAAACGTTCATGTTGTGTGTTTGAAAAAATAAAGTTACATGACTACCGTCGAAGTTTCAGATCGAGTTTCGCCATCGCGTCGTCTACCGGAGAGTCGCTTTTTAATGTTGATTGCGTAACGTCGACAACTGCGGTAGTTGCGGAATGACATCGTTAAAAACCGTCGAGTCTGTGCGATAAAAAAAAAAAAAAACAAAAAAAAAATATTGTAACCGCATTAATTGCCGGTGCTCGCGATAAAAATAATTAACTCTTGAACAATAACTTTGGAGTTATCGAGAATTGGCATAACAGTCACGAACGCGAACAATCACCTGGCGGTGGCAAAAAATGAGTCCGCGTAAAATGCAACGAAGCGTTTGCTGATTCTACGTCGAATTTTTTTTTTTTCACATTCCAACGCTGCAACCTCACCGGCATTAAAACTCGTTTCGCGATAATGATTCTCGCGAATAATTCATAGATTCCCAGCCGCGAGTCGGCTTGTCGTGTCGGTAGGAAATTTAACTTCGCACCTCAGTCAGACAGAAGTGTCTGGCCGCGAGCCCAAACGCTCGATGCGATCCGTGCTTTCACGTGAGGCCGACAAGCCGGAACTTATGAGAATTGATATCCGACAATCAAAAGTTTCATTGAGCATGGCGGGCGACGTCTGAGGCGCCTTGCGGAGGCGTCGCGGATGAGCCGAATCCTCGACTTCCGGATTCGCGTGTCCCGTCGTCAATCAGGAAATAATCACCGTTTCCCTTCCCGTTGTTTTACTAATAGCTCGCTCTCACGATCCGTCAATCGAACTCGGACGGCAACGTGAAAAAATTCCGATTCGTGCGAATATTCCCACGCGTAGGAGAGAGCGGGGCAAAATGGAACAGCTGGGAGAAACTCAATATACCAACAATTTTCCGATGCCCCATTTTACCCCCAACGATACATCGGGATTTTGAAGGCCATTTTTCCCCCTCGCCCCTAAAACGCGCGACGGAACCACGAGGATTCATCAAAAAAAAAAATGGATGTCCAGTCGGCTCAAGAAACGCAGCGAGCCGAGACATCTGAACCGGAGAGCGATCGGATTTCTCCATGCGGAAGGGACGCAAACAATTAATTTTCCCACGCGTCGGCGATATCAGCGATTGCAGCGACAGGTTGCGCGGGTGCCACCGAAACTGCTCTCAAATCCAATTACAAGCGAAACTGTTCTCGATGATGTCGCATCCTTTGCCAGCTCTTCCCAGTCGGTCCATCGACCAACGATTACCCGACCAGCATCAGGATTGTTTCTGCGCTCCGTCGATATCTCACAGCGCTCCAGATCCGCCTCCGCTCGCCGCCGCGTTATTCCCGCCGCGTCCCCGGTAGTGACTCTTTCGGGCCCTCGAAGCATATTTTCCCGGCAAACAGTGTAGAATATATCGCCGCGGGACGGACTATTACGGTCGCAGGATCCGCTTCCCAGCGGTGAACATCATCAATTGTTTCTGGCCGAGCGAGCCCGCTCGCTCGGGGGAGCGCTTTTGAATCCGGGTTGAAATAAATCGGTGCCGCTGCAAAAATATAGAGCGGAGAAGACCGTGGCAGGGATGGAAGCGAAACAGGCGTGCGGGGAGCGAGCGACGGAGGTCAGCGCGAATCACGTCGACGTCTCGAGATCCGTAGACTACGGTTGGAAGTGAACGAAAGATAAGAAGAGCGAAGGAGAAACGGCGAGAAGTAAGAGGGACGTACAAGACGAGGGTGGCGGAGGAAGAGAGAACAAATCTGGCAGACGGACTGGCAGGGTCGATGGTTCCGATAGCGGTTGCAGTGGTATTGCTGTCTCGGCAGACTTCGCAGCGGCTGTGCGATCCTCTCGGCCACTACGCCGACTTCTTCGATTCGATCTTCCTCGGGGGTTCCTCGGCAGCGGCGCGACTGCCGAAGGTGCGAGCGGGCCTCCTCGCTTCTCGCTGCGGGATAGATGGCATTGTACTCTCTTTCGGTATTTCTAATAACTTCTTCTTCCGTTCCGCCTCCCGTCCCATCCGCCACCTCCGGGATCCTCCGTCGTTCCTCCCGAGCCTCGTCTCCTCCCTCCCCGCTTCCGTTCTCCTCTTTTTATCCCATTTTTTTTTTTGCTCCTCCTCCGAGCAGCACAGACTCCCGTGTCTGGACTTCAACAATGCCTGGTGCCGTCGGTAATCCGACACTATCGGACGGTCTCTCGTCTTCCACCTCCTCGTTACGCCACCGCTCTCCCGACTCTCGCCCCCTCCCTCTTCAGCGCCGGCGTCTTCGACTCCCTTATTTCTTCGGTCGCGCGTTGTCGGCTCCTCCGCCTCTCGCTCCTCCGCGTGCCCCCATCGACCGAACAACAATTACTCCGCTGTACCATCCGTCTGGGCCGTCTGAGACTCGCCGCTCGGAGCCACCGGGGGGGATGCGAGCGCAACAGCTCGAACGGGCCGCCCTGCCGAAGGGGCGGAAGCGAGACGCCTGCCGGATAGATGGGTTCTAGGTGAAACGACGTGGCGGTATCAAGTTTTTAATCACTCTCCAATGTCAGCGTCGGGGAAACGGTGAGAGCTTAGTATCGGAGTCGGGGCGGCGGAAAAAGGGGGGGGGGGGGGGGAGAACGGAAGGAATAAAGAGAGGGATCCGTCGGTGAGAGGAGCGTGGTATGCGTCTCGTAAAGACAAGCGATGCGTGCCCGTATCGCCGGTTCTCTCGCTGGAATTTTATTTTCGCGGATACGCTAAATCGGCTCTCGCGGCGGAAACTGCCTGGATATTTGCGACTCGGGAACGATCGTCGGTTCCGGCGATAGTCGCTGGGTGATACATAGTAAAAAGCGTGATCGTCGTTGAACACATCGGAAACAGGAGGTAAAATGCGGAGGGACCGCTGAGCGGAGGAAAGACATTTCGTTTGAACGATGAAAAATCGTAAAGGACACGCATCCAGTGTGGCTGGTGTGGGACGGGGGCGAAACGTTAAAGTTAATCAAGCGAACGAACCGATAACGATGCACGCGAAGATATCGCTGGTACACCTTCGTACGTGCACGAAACGAATCGAGACCGAGCCGTAAATCAAACTTATAGCCCTGCCCTCGAGAAGGAAAAGCGGCGATCGATGCGCGCCCGATTATTCGCTGCTGGATGGACGCGATCGTTCATACGTCGTAAACAACGAATGCGATCGGCTCGCGCCATGCGCTGGGTGAACAGTGGAGATTTTTTCTAATTCCACTCGTTAGAGCAAACGTGTCGGTAATTTTCGAACGCCGCACGAATCAGCGTCGAAAGTCTCTCGGGGCTGTTTTTTTCCCTTGGCTGGTGTTTGTTCGATATTCAGTGGCTCTCCGGGCGAGAAACGGAACAAGCGACCCCATCGCTCGGCGGTTCTCGACAGGGCGCAGCGAGCGACGCGACGGTCGCCTTCTCGATCGGCACTCCAGTGACCTCGAATTTCGCTGGACAGTTTCCTACCTTATCGACGATGTCGCTTGCCAACGGTCGAGTCTCGCCAGTCTGCACTTACCGACTCCCGCTCCGACGGCGAATGCTCTGCAGGAGAGTTCGCTTTCCCGGCGCCTGTTTTACCGACAGGGAACTTCTGTATCAGGTGATAACGGTCGGTTTGCCGCGGTTCTCGAGCTTCTCGATGCATTATTTTTTTTGCGTCACGGTAGAATGCACAATATCTGAGCTTGTGCGTTGGAGGGATAAAATCACCGATAAATTTTCACCGTCACCGTGGGAACGGGGATTTTTCAAGTGTCTGACGGACGCTTCGCGCCGCTTCGGTGCAGCGGGAGCGACTATTTGATATGGCAGCGGGGGTGTAAATTATTCCGTTGCTCGCGCAGGTGAGTGAGGTGCATCATTGAAAACACGATGGAAATACAAGTGGCACGAGTGACGAACGTCGAAGGGTGCAAAAACCAGAGAGGAAAAAATGTAGAAATCCGAGAGAGAAATCCGGCGGAGCGGAGCTGTGAGTGCGTAGGTGGGATGGGGTTGGGGTGGGATGGGTCGGGATCATTTCTGGCCGTGACAGGCTGCGGACCGACATTGCTGGTTTGGCCGCATGTCGCTTTTGTCCACTGCATTTGCCTGCCAGTTAAAGGTTAATGAGAGAAGGACGTGTCAGTGACTAAACGTCAATGATGTTTGGATGGTCAAGCGGCGCCCGGTAAAGATCCGACCACCTGATATATTAATCAGGGCACGGTTCATTTGACGGATTAAGCCAATGTTACGAGCCGTGGGTGTTACACCGAATCTATCGATCACAATGACACGGAGGGGAAGTAACATGGGAATCGTCTCCAGATTCGAACGGTGACGCGTGAAACAAGTGCGCAGTTGGGGATCCAGATTCTCCGATGCTCCTCCAGTTATATGGACGACGCCTTATCAAAGTCTGGGACACGTTCCCAGATTCGCAATTGCCACACGATTACCGTGTAAATCTGGAGACCATTCCCATATTTTTTCCCTGCGAACCCTCGGGACTTGCGAAAGAAGTTTCTAGACCATAATCTGGCAATTGATTTTTTTTTTTTTGTAATAACTACTTTTGCTCCTTTCATGCTTCTTCATATAGAATGATGAGGAAGTAAAAAAAAATGCGTCGTCCAGATTGTTGCCTGCGAAGGCCAATTTTCATCGAATCTTCCCAACTGCATTATTCTTGAGTATAGAATGATGTGGAGCGCCACTCGACCACCGCCGTAAATTCGTGTTGCTCCGAATGCTCTGTATTCTCAGCGGAGGCGCATCGGGCACGTGCCCACTCAGCAGGAAAGGATGCCGGGAGTAGTTGTACCAGATGCGAATACACTCAGCCTCGTATGTACACTGTACGGAGGCCTCGTGTGTACACACCTTCGTCGGAAGGGAGGAATACGGCTATAAGGTACCCAACGAAAAATACGCGATCGGAAAAGGTCTGAGGGTCTCTCTATTGGATTAGAGAACAAGCGGCTAGCACTCAAGTCTTCGCCTCCGTCCCGTACCTTCTACCTGTTCCATCCTCGATTCGGCACAAAATAGTCAAACCTTTTCAGTGTACACCAATCCCCGCCTCGGCCCACCTGACCATTGGTTATGTTACCTATCCATGGAAATCCCGCTTCACTCCGCGCGACCCTCCTTACCATCTTTTCCACCCGTATCCCATTCGCCCTCGTACCTTTCTACCTCCCGTAGGTTCACTTTTAAAAAAATCTTTCTCATCTCTGCTGACTGGTCACTCACACTTTCGCGCCGTTCCTCCCACGCCTTGGTTCTTATCGTCCCGCCTGCTATTCCACTGGGACAGTGTTTCTTCATCGCTCTCGAAGGTACTCCAAGCTGGTAGGCGAGCTCGTCGAGCACCGACGAAAAATCTTCTCCACTCGCCTTCGGTACGCCCAAACCCCGCCCAGCCCTCTTCACCGCCATTCAATCCTCGAAAGACTCTTCGTTAAGAAACGAACTCTGGCACGAGAATCCACTACAGACCGGTGATTCGGAACGTGGGGAAGTGAACGAGAGGGGTAAAGGAGGGAGCCGAGTCGAGATTGAGCGGCGCCGAGAATGGCAATCTCTCCGTCGCTCTGATTTCGTAGACTACGACGGGGATTTTTTTTTAGCTATATAGGCGTTGATCTTGCAGCTACACGTACGCCTTGGCTCTGCCGTACTGGGGTTCCACGTGCGAGCTATCCACAGTAGTTGCACATGCATAATGCCGCCGGTATATGCGCTACCTGCGCTGTATCCACCGCGGTAATTTACGTGCAGTCACGCGGAGGTTTCAGTGGGATAGCCCAAGGGCAAGTCTCGGCCCCTCGGCCTCTGGACTCCTCTGGCCGCTAACCGAGGAAATTCGCATCTCTCACCCCCTGGGTCAGGCCGGTCGGTACAGCCGACTTACGAGATTCACGGTTACGCAAGACCAATTTCGCGAATGGTTAAACTCCGATGTTGTACGCTGCTGAATAATTTCTCTACTCGCCCCCCCGAAGGCCATTCGCTAAAGCGTAGATATTCGTAATGGTATGGAAATACGAACGTTATCTTATTGAAGTGCGCACTTGCAGTTGGGGCTCGCGCTTCTGGGTGGCGTGATATTTGGACTATTTATTTTTTGCAATGTAACTTTTCTAAGATGGGACGTTTCCAAAATGTGACGTTTCCAACCTGAGACGCTTCCAACTTGTGACGTTTCCAGCCTGTGACTTTTCTAAGGTGTCTCGTTTCCAAATTGTGGCGCTTCCAAGCTGTGACGTTTCCAATTTCTGACGATACAGAACGGACTCTTCGTTTAGCGTTTTCTTTTTCGAGGATGTAAATATGCGCTAATGCGAACCGATAATAGGTCATTGCCCTAGTATTCGGTGCCCTCCTGATGGACCACCCCATCTATTCGACCTAGTCTATATCCACCCATATTTGCCGGAATCTATGCGCAGAGCGTCATGTTAACCCAACCGGTCCGACCGTAATGTAATGCTTGTACGTCACGGTGCCCGGCGCGTACCGAGATATCGGAAGGTGCCCACGGCGAACAGTGGGATGGACTCGACCACTTGTTTCTTCAATATTTTCCATTCCATCTCCAGTAAAACACGTTCATATGTCGTACATACGAACGGATAACATGGGGCAAGGTATGTTGCGTTTTTCCAAAACAAGTGGAAGGGTTGTACCGCTGTTCGGTGCCATCGGCTTGCACTGTAGTAGAACACACTGTGTTTCGCAGTTGTCGCTGTGGCCGCTCGAGAGACAGAGCGGGGGATGAAGCCCGGACTCGGTTGTGGCAGAATGTTATTAAAGTAGTAAATTTCATCCGCTCTGGCTCGAGGCGCTCGACGCTGGAGCGCGAGGAAATTGGTAGGGAGCAAACGATATGGATTAGATTCCACCTATAGGCTACGGGGCGGACCATCCACCCCCCCCCCCCCTCCCCCCTCTTCTCCCTCGCCCTCCCAGGACAACGGGACTCGCGGGAGTTTGAAAAGCGTTTTCACGTCACAAACAAAGTGCCCGGGCACGTCCGACTGTTACGAGGCCAGCGGAGAGTTACGCAACAAAGGCACCCGCCGAGCTCTGCCGGTGAGTTACGCGTGTCTGCGCCCCTTGTTTCCGAATAAAAATTATTCGTTGCCGCATACGTGTATATTGTATGGTCGTATTCGTCTGGAAAAAAAGTATAAAGTATGTTCACGAGAGTTGGCTAAAAAAATTTATGGGCTTCCGAATCGGTGGTACGAAATACACTCGCGTAGTTTGTTATCGATTGCTTGCGATTGGCTTCGATAATGTCCGAGTCATGTTGCTTAACTTCGCAGCAGACTTCTCTTCAGAAGTTTATCATCCTTTTGTGTTTAGATAGTAACACGGTGAGCCATAAAATAAACAGGCGTTCGAGCAAAGGGTCGGATCGTCGAGAAGTACGACGTTCCTTGAGCCGTTTGTTGGCACGAGAAGTGCAAGGGGTGCGCGCGGGTGCGTAACAGAAAGTATCGCACACAGGCTAACGCGAATACCGGAACGCCGCTCGAACTATCAAGCGACTTAAGGGACCTTCCGGCCCGTGCCTACGGGAAGCTCCGAGAATCGAGTTGGAATTGCAAAGCAGGATAGTTCGCCCCGGATAGCTTTGGCATTCACCGGCCAGCCCGGAAACTTCTCATTCTCTCGGCGGAGAGAGCGGGATCGCCGAGTGGTAGTCGGACAAGGAGTTGGCCCGAGTCCAGCTCATTAAGGACGGTATTATTTTTAGTCCCGGTGGCTTGCCGTGCCGGGCAAAAGTCCCACGCGTATTTTCCCCACGTATAATCTTGCGGCGCGATGTAACGCGAGGTCTTTCGCGTTATCGTTCCCAGTCTGCATCCACGTCGTCGGGTGGGCGCGCGAAGTACCCGAGATAGTATGCCGCGCGTATGTACAGACAGTCGCGAGAAAGGGAGAGGGAGAGAGAGTTGGGCGAAGATAGGGCCGAGGGGGAGGGGGTGGGGGTGGTTTTAGTAGAAAATAGTGAAGCGCTTGCAACGGGGAGTTAAAGCCAGTTGAGGAAATTCCACGTCCGTAGTGGCACGGTGGGGTACGGGCGAGTTACGAGACTCGTTCCGTAACGGTAGCCATCTCGACGAGATACAGCTCTTACTCCGTACCCGTTGTAGCCTTGATTACGGAATTGTCGGATAGTTACATCGTATAAGATCGTTTCCCGAGTACCTCAACCGGCGACACATCCCTCGTACCGGGGGCAAATGGATACTGCGAAGGAGGAACGATCTGGGTGTACTCTCCGACCATCACTACGTAACCCTCGTGTCCCTAGCTGCAACTACTTCGTGCTTTAACAGCTGGAGAACAGTCCATCCTGCTGCCGTGGATAATATTATGGGACTCGCGGGTTCTTGCCTGATGCGTTGTGTGCAAGTGTGCGGGCTGCTCGGCGAGTGTCTGTGCAGGTTGTTATGCAAGCGTCTGTGCAGGTCGTTGTGCAAGAGTCTATGCAGGTTGTTGTACAAGTGTCTGTGCGGGTTGCTGAGTGGGTTGCTGTGCGGGCTGCTGCGCAGGTTGCTGTGCAAGTTGCTGTGCAGGTTACTATGCAGTTTACTGTGCGGGTTGCTGACCAGGTTGCTGTGCAAGTTGCTGTGCAGGTTACTATGCAGTTTACTGTGCGGGTTCCTGAGTGGGTTGCTGTGCGGGTTGCTGCGCAGGTTGCTGTGCAAGTTGCTGTGCGGGTTGCTGTGCAGGTTGCTGTGCAGGTTGCTGTGCAAGTTGCTGTGCAGGTTGCTATGCAAGCTGCTGTGCGCGTGTGTACATATCGCCTGTTATCGACGCTACCTTCCTACCGATATAATGGATAACCCCGTCACGTAATGGGTACTTCGCACGATGGTTATACGTTTGTAGGACCCCTGCGGGACTCGACGTTCACGCGTTTCACTAGTAATTGGAAACTCCTGCATAATTATCCGTTCACTGGCCCTTTGGCGACGCCGTATCTAACTGGTGTTTACATGTGGTACCGGTTTGAACAACCGCGAATGTACACATGCACCTTCGCCCTGTCCAACTTTGGTGACTGCGTGTCTGTACTGTTGATCATTCGCGGCAGCTCCAATAAGGTTTCCGTTCCTCTCCGAGATCTGGAACTCGAATTTATGTGTGCACACACACACACACATATGTATACAGAAATGCATGCACACATCGAACCCATACTACTCGCTCCGTCATTAACGACCAGGCTCGACGAGTCACTCCACCGTCGAAAAGGCCCTTGCCGCGGAACTCTCTCACTCTCTCCGGCCCGTGAGCTTTTCGAGTGTCGCGGCCTCAACCCATAAGCGCAACCCTTACCGCACAATCCCCCTTTCAGACTCCGCTTCATTTGCGACCCTCTCGCAAGTGGATCGAGCGAGTCTTGAACCCGTGTCGACGAACTTTCTCTAATTTCCAAGATTCCATCGTTTAACGTACTCATTGCCGTTGCGCCGGAATCCAAATAATGATCATGAAAATTTTTCTTCTGCCTTATAAAAAAAACGACACTTCAACGTATGTCCTCGAATTTTTGCAGATTTTTCTTGGCACATTAACTTGTTGTTTGAATCCTTCGAAGGTTGCGTCTTGGCAAATTCTAGGTCCTCCTTGAACATCCGCTACGTGAAGGGTTGTCTTTCGATAGGTTGGATCTGATGAAATCTAAAATTTGAAATTTTGCCATTTCCGTGTTTCTCTGCGCTAATGACACGACACGGTAGTATCGACGACAGAAATGGAAAATCCTCGAGTGTGTTGAGTGTTTTTTTTTCAAACACTGGAACCCGTCAATGTCCACGCAGCGCTCAGTCGCGTTACCATATATCTTAAGCGAATTGCCGTCTCCTAAAATATTGACATTGTCCTCACGGGCGACGTTGGGCGGTGAGTCTCCGGAGGATCACTCGAACGAGAACGACGAGTCGCTCGGTCCTCTCGACGCTGCCTACTCGCCCGGTAGTTGCAGAATCAGCTCGGAGATAGCAACGAGAAAGAGATTCTCGGTCGTTGAATGGAAACTGTCAAGAAAAGCTGCCGTCCACTCAGCCGGAGTTTAAGTCAATTTAATACTGTTTAATTACTTCTTAATTAATACAAACGCAGACTCGGCAGGGTGGCGGAAGCTTTCTCCTGCAGCCATGGGAGGCCCCGTCGGGACGTCGGCCAGTCGATAAGACGAGACTGTCGATTAACGGTAGCTTAAGAATTTCTAGACTCGACTACGCGAAAACGTCTCGCGGAAAGGGCGAACAGCGGAGTCCGAGTGAATCGGCGGATCGACGCAATTTCGTTCGGGACTAAATGTGGCGTTTTAGCTCTCGCGATTTTCAGAGCGGACTCCCGTTATACCGTCGGCCCGATTATTGAGTGCGCTGTCCTTTCGGTCCGGGCGAGGGTGGGAAAAGCTTTTGTCACATCTAATTATCCCCTCCGAATACTGCCGATTCCATCGTTAAACTTTTCCGAACACTAATTCACCGTCCGTAAATCGGATGTCACGGAATAAATTGATGTGGCGTTATCGCTATTGGATTTTCGAAAACAGAAGCCGGATTAATTTTTTATTCGGTCCAAGGCTAAAACACTTTTGGGTTCTGATAAATAGAAATGTTGTTATGGAATTTCGCGATGCACCGATTCGAAGTGCCTGCTCACACTGTTGAGTTTTCGCTAGGAGATTATAAAGCCGTATTATATAACCATATCTGACGACTGATTTAAAAAAAAAAAAAAAAAAACAAGAATTACGCGGAAAAGACATACAAATATTGGCACTATCGTGATTTTACTGCAGCATAGTCACGATCGATGTTTGAAATATGAGAAAATTTTCTCACATTTCGCATCGGTGACGACCAGCTTGAAATAGTTCCGTGTGTCCGATCGATCCAAGATGTGCATGGTGACGGGGAGACTTCTGCACCAGCTCAGATATTTATTAGACTTCGAATCTCGACGTTTAATAAATACGTTATGATTTAATTTCAGTGGCGCCGGCAGTTCGAACGATGGCTCGAGCGAATTGAACCACTGGGTGAAAACGCGATAGGGCGGGAGGTCGCCCGCCCAGAGGATACGAAATATAGAGCAAAAAAAAAAAAAAAAAAAATTTCTTGCACTGGAAATAAAAAGCAAGAGAGTGAGGGAGAGAAATATCGAATCACAGAAATAGAGGAGATCGAACGAAATCAAAGCTGTACAGTATATTCGACGACAGGGACGACGACGATGCGACGAATCGTCGATACGGTGAAAAGAGAGATGAGTAATAACGAGAAGAACGAGCCTCGGTGCGCAGAAGGAAGCGGAGAAACGCCGGTGACGGTGACGCGGCGGATCTCGAGACGGAAGAACGAAATTGCGTTACATCCAGGGCCGGGCCTGTCATTTCCCTGCCATGGTTGGCTCGACCGTCGTAGCCTAGAATCGTCGCTTGCGGAAAGCGCCATCGGATAAGATGAGGCTGAATTTGGTCGCGAAGCCCCAGTTATTTGTGCCTTCGAACAGGATAAAAGTGGCAAATTTACGATTCGCTGTGACGTGATTTTTCGAATCACTGTCACAGAAGGATAACTGCAATTTTCATTTGTTTTGTTGTCGGTTCTCTCGGTATAATCTGTGCTGAGCGATTAACAGTCACTACACCGATGACGTTATCGGGATCTCGTCCCTTATCAGAACAAACAGGTTTGACAAATCTGGCACCCACTGGCGATATGTTATCAGGACCTGCTATCAGGTAATCTGACTTCATGTTCTGCTGGGCACGCAGTATGCACTGGAGAATAGCCGGAGATTTTGGTTTCGTATAGGTAAAGAAAGCGAACCCTTTTCTGCCGCCCCATGTGAGTGAAGAAGCCTCGTCCCGCGATCAATGCACCTGGGTAAGCGATCGCAAGAAGTCTCGAAAAGTTACCGCGTTAAGGATATCGGTTATCGATACCGATGACGTCAGGAGATAAAATGGAAGAATAACTACTTCTAGTCTCTCAACAAGCAATCTCTGCCCGCAGCGAACGGCAGATTTGCATCAGGATTCAACATTTTTTTGGAACGACGCCCTCAGAGAGGAGAACTCGGCAACAAGTCAAGGAAAAACAAGGTAACGTTGAACGAGAAATGATTCTCCGTTCCGCGCCGGCCAGTTCGGGGCGGTAACAAAAAAGCGCGGCCGATGATAACGGGCGAGAGATAAGAAAGCGAATCACCGTTGAGGAAGTCAACCGGAACGTTAACGCTGTTCGCGATGCATAGTCCTCGGGAGGAGACAGCGAGGGGGAGAGACGCGCGGATCGTGGACACGGCCGACCGCGAGACGACCGAGACGAAGATAACGTTAATATCGCGCTCACCTTTGTAATTGCCAATTATTTCAGCTTACTCCGGAGGTCTTTGTCCTCGCGGGCCAGACGCGTTATCCTCCGAGCCGCAAAAAGAAGCTGCATCCGTGTACCGAACGCTGTGTGCGTCACGGTCGTAGACCGGCGCTGTATCGCGCCGCTGCGCCGTGCAATACTCGGAGTCTCGAATTCACCGTCGGAATCGTTGGAATGTTTCTCCGACTGAGGTACCCTGGCAACGGGACACGGGGGACGCATCCTCTTTTATGCAATTTCCACTTCCGGTGTCTTCCCGTAGAATCTCCCTCGGTACTATCCGCTTCGATGTCTCTCGCGGCGCTTCGCCCTCCCGTTCGGCCAATTGGATACTTCGGGTCGCTTCCACCAGACAAACGGGCGAAGTCCTCGGCAACATCCGCAACGCGAGCGTACGCGACGATTCAGACTTTGCCAGTCGTTGTGCTCGGTGCGATGCACAGCCGAGCTATGAAACGGCTAATGAGACGGATAGAGAGAAATCCATCGTCAAAGGGTCTCGTCAAGGCGTAGACACAGGGCCACTTAAGTTGTGCATTGGATGACGTCGGGTGAGAGGCCAGATCCAATTACGGAACAAACAAAGCGACAATACTCTTCAACATTCTCCGATTCTTTTCTCAACGGGGATTTTTTCTCAGGTAGGATGGAAGGAGGATAACGGTAGGAGTGAAGCGATGAGTGAGTCGGTGGGAAGTTCCGGTCCAAAGTTATCAGTTATCGCCGACAGCCCGATGATTGCGAGTCAACGAAAAAACGACCGCAACAATAGACGTTCACATTTATTTAATTTAAATAAATATTAATTTGAATTAAGTAAATAGTTACTTGAATGAAATAAATGTTTATTTAAATCAAATAAATATTTTACTTAAACCATATAAACGGTGGCCATTAAAGAAATTATTTTCCTGGGTGAGCGATTTTTTCTCAGGTAGGATGGAAGAAGGACAGCGGCAGGAGCGAAGCGACAAGCGAATCGGTCCTAACTGTCGATCCAAAGTTACCACCGACAGCTCGATGACTGCGAGTCAACAAAAAAAGCACCGCAACGATGCGCGTTCATCCGGAACCAAGCGGTTTCGCAGACTCTCCGTATGCACGCTGTGTGCGCCTCGAGCCAAAATCCGTGGCAGTATATTAGTGGAAGGGCCAGTGGCAACCACGTCGACCGCTAACCACCAAGAGATTAAAGTCGCCAACGAAATCCCGAGGTTCGGTTATCTTTTTGGCGAAGCTCTCGACCGGGCTAACTCCGCCCCTTCTTCCTCGTTTCCGTCGCACGTGCAACGAGGCACATATTGTACCAGACTCTGTGAGCGTTTTGGCCGGAAGATTGAGCCTCGTTTCCACGAAAGCACAGAAGCAACAGCGGCACCGGTATCAGAGACAGAATCCGGCTCGTTATCCATTTGAGCCGCGCTTGTGGCTTTAGTGCATTTCCACCTACGAGAGATCCGAGCGGACCGGAGTGAGGCATGGACCAAACTAAGCTCGACTACTCACTATCGCTCGCGAGTACACAGCGCGCACACACGCGTACGCGGGAGCCGTGCGACCGGCAGATCTGTGTGGCACACGTAGCCGTCGTCGTCAGGCGAGCCGCGGCGACCCACAAATTTTCCAAAACACCGATATAAATCGTTTGATAACGCCGCCAGGAGCCCCCCCGGGCGTCGATATATCGCAGGGAAATTTGGCCGTGCGCCAATATAACGCGACCGGCACGTTCAACAGCGCGAGAAGGAGGAACGGTGGAACAGCGGAGCGGCGAGGAAGAGGGAGAGATCGACATAGCCAGCGAAGAGGGCGATTGCAGAGTCGGGTAGAAAGGGCGAGCGACGTCGGTCCGGGGATGAGGGTTGGTCCCCGGTACGCGCCGCGTTTCGTACAGCCGTGGTGTCGGTGACACCGACTGGCCGGTCACCGGCCCGCTGGGTTGGCTGCGTGTCAGGTGACGTTACCGATATCGCTAATTGCAAAAACCAGCTCGCAAACACCGCTCCCGGCAACTCGCACACTCCGCATTCTGGCTTTTTGTCCCTGAGCTGCTCCCCGGCTCTCTCACCGATGTGTGTCGTTCGCGGGGCCCTTTTTATTTTTGGTCCTCGCCCAACTGCCGGTTCATCCGTCTGTGTATGGGTAAACGTTGGTGTTTCGTTGCGCTCTCTTCGTGCCGTTCGTTGCGACTGGGTTGGACTGAACTGGCTGCGAAAATACGGCGAAAGGGGCGAGAGCGCGAGGACGAGGGAGTGTCTTCAATCATGGAGTGATACGTAGGTGCATGTAACACCTGAATCGAAGGGTTGCAAATAATCGATGCCACCGCGATGATGGATCAGGACCGGCTCACCCGTTCGCGTGAATAATTCGGATTCGGAACGAGGCCGCTCGACAAATTTGGACGACGAAGCAGCCGAGCTAGAAACGTTTCGGAGCTACAAAGATTCTTGGTTTCAACATCCGAATTTAGTGCGTTTAGATTTAGATGAAGATCACAAAATTGTCTACACTCGAACGAGGCCGCTCGACAAATTTGGACGACCAATGAGAGAGCTCGGTGCTTTGCAACTCCTGGAGATGAGAATATTGGAATTGACCTACGTGACAGCGACGCTTGGTAATATTGATGTAACTAATTTCCATTCTTCAAAGCTACAAAGACACTCGGTCCTAGGTCCAAGTTTACAAAATTTTTATTAATGGGTACAAAAAAATAAAAATGGCCAAGGTTTAATGAAACATCGGATCCAACAATACGGGGATAAACAGCCGGTGAAGCGGTCGTGAATTTCCGGGCAGTCAGTTCCGTATCTCGTTCGCGTAACTCGACAGCCGCGAGTTTGGCAGCGTCGGGCGATGTGGCCGGCAGGTCGGAATGGGATGGAAGTGGTAGGAAAGGGACGGGATTCACGCAGTCCGGTGCGCAAGGGCTGTTCAAACGTAAAAGCTCACAGCTGAAGATAAACAGTGAGACTGCGAAGTTGCAACAGCGTTCGTATAGCTCGAGGTGATGTGCCGTGCTCGTGCCGGGCCGTGTGTACCGGGCAGGGCGCACCGGGCGATACCAAAAGCTCGGGGAGAGTCATCGGAGCTTGCGGAAACTCGCCGAAGGACAGGAACGAGGGAGTTCCACCGACTCCGCCACCGAGTCGGAGGAACCTCGGGGACAGCGGGCGGAAACTAGTGGAGAGCAAAGAGACGTTTGTAATAGCAACATCTATAATAACAGGCGCGAATAAAGAGCGACAGAGACGGAACGGCGGCACGGAGAAACTGAGGAGCGGCCCACAAAAGAAAGACAAATGAAACTGGATAAAGAAAGATGGAGTTTCAGAAAAAAAAAAATGAGAGCGGGCGAAAAGAAAAGCTTCCTTTTCGCGCGGATTCTAAAAGAAATGCGCTCGAATGCCCGGGAAGGAGGATCAACTTTGCCAGCGATTCAGTCGAGCATCGGCGGGTATATTTGCGGCGAAATTACCGAGCTTTCGTTGTAGGTAGCTCGCTTGGCCCGTCGCGCGTAGAAGCGAAGTGGCCGAAAAAAGGGGGCCGCTGTTTGCGTACCATTAACCGAATTAGTTTGAAAATATCTGAGCGGCGAGGAGATGAGAATGAGAATAGAGGGAATGCATAAAATTGGTATTCCGTGTACGGAACTGGGAAAACGGAGGAGGGTGCGGCGCGGCAGTGGAACGTCTGCATTCCTCGTTCGAATGCTGTAACGCAGACCACCGACCAATCCCAATAACATTCCCGTCTGGCGTGTCTTGCCGCAGCGACGTGTGATTTGTTATTGTGGCGGGAGGGCTTTTATTCAAATAAGTTTCAGCGATTCGAATGCACCCCACTTTTCACGACCACGCGAACAAGATAGTTCCTTGCGGTTCGGCGCACGGGTGACGAGGAAGTTTGTTATTTATTTCGTCTCCGATGAAACTTCGACGACACCTGCGGCTCCGAACGACCCCGGAAACAGCGACGGACCGAGGACCCCTTTCAACTTGTTAGACTAAACTGAAATTATTGTCACGCGGATAAACGTTTTTTTGGTATTTAGATTTGTTTTTTTTTTTTTTTTTTGGGCTGTGTTGTAAATTAACATTATTGAATCTTTTGACAGCCAAGTCTCTTTTCTCGAAAGAGAAACAACTGTTTAAATTTTTTTTTTTCAATCAAAATATGTTCATAATCAAACTTTAGCAAGATTTAGTTTATGTACTTTGGAACTCCGTTTAGAGAAAAATTGTGATAGAAATTTGTTCGAAGAACTTTCTTTAGACAACTTTTTTTTTTTACATAATTTCTCCGTAATTTGTTTCGGATGCTACGCTAACGGATGAAGGGTTAAAAAAATCGATACAAATTCGGACTGCAGACCCAGTGTACGAGAAAAAAACGGATGGGACGAGGCAGATCGCTGTAGATCCGCGATGGCAACTCACCTGTGAAGATTAACCGTGGACAAATCCGTGATAGCTCTGAAACAGAAATGAAAAAAAAAATTTGACTTTAAATTCATTCTAGCGATAGATTTTTTAGCGATACATATACACACATGTACCCATTAATCCTCGGCGTTCACGGTGCACCGGCCAATGCGATTCACGCGTACTGACCAAATTCAATTAGTAAACGATACAAGCATTGCGTAACAAACTAATTACAAATATCAGGTCAAACGTGAATGATTGCCTGGCAGGCTCTCGAAGCCTTGCAAAATCCGTCGAATTCAAACGTTCAAATGCATATTTTCGATAAAACGCGGCGTACATTGAATTTTATCGACGTGAATGCGAAATTGTTGGTAGTACCAGGCACGTTTTACTGGACGAGTGGGTTTTACAAGGGCCGGAGAGATGTAGCGTTAATGTTCGTAATTACAATATACTGCAATTTTCCGATATTACATTCAAAGAACTTTCATTGTTGTTATTATCACTGCCATAATTATTATTAATAATTTACATTTCCTTCCACTGTGAAATCGCGCGTGTCGAACAATTTATTTCTAAAGGGAAATTTTGTTACTTTTACATAAATATGATATTTTATTCGGCTGCGGCGGCGAGTTTTGCGATGCAGCTGCGGGGAGGAAAGCGTTTCAATGCAACAAACAACAATACCAACGAATTCACGATAAAAAAGCATGGTTATAACTCTGATGTAATTGTTACTTTTAGGAGAATAAACATCTGTCTGAAGAGGGTCCGAGAATAGAACCGAAACGTAAATAAAAAGGTGTACGAAGTACAGTAGAACCTCGCTTATCCGACCTTCGATTAACCGAGCGCCCGCGTTATCCGAGGTGTAGGCTCGGATAATGCGGAAAACTCGGATAAAACTGATAAAGCAGCGATGCATTATCATTGGATAATGCATTATCCGTGTTATCCGAGATTTCACTTGTTCGACGTACCCACATTATCTCGGATAAACGAGGCTCTACTGTATGCTAAAACGCGAAAGGGGTGGGAAAAGCTTCGTCGTTTGTGTGTTCGACATTGAGATGAGCATGGAGGAGCGATCCTCTTTTGTTACGAGTTTAACCAGCTGGTGCCGTAATATGCTCCCTCCCCCCCCCCCCCCCCCCGAGCCTCCATCCACCACCCTCTCCTCACCCTTCGCAAAGCTCCGCCGAAAGGTTTCAATTTCCGCGATGATTAGTCGTTCGGGTTTGTTTATTTGATACGTTTGCGCATCATATTCATCGTTCTCGTTTGCCGAACGATAGTGCTGCACCTATATAACACGCAAATGAACAAACAAAACCGACGGATGCGAAAGGTAAAATAAAAATTGTCAAATTATCGACGATAATGCGTTGACGATGAATAACAAATCGATACTCATTGGTTGCAATCACAATTAGGCTGTTTACGGTGAAGATGCCAATCCATCGGGCCCCGCTCTGGTAGAGGCGGGAGGAAAAATTTTAGAGCGTTAAATCAGGGCTTGATAAATCCTAAACAGGGTTAGGTCCTTTGTCAGGGATAGAGCATAGAATTTTTATGGATTTCTTTTTAATTTTTTTTTTTACGAATTTGTATATCTGTATATGTAATATGCAATTTGTAACTATTGCATGTACTGTCTACTCTGGGTAAATAATTGTTGCGAATTTGTATTTAATCTTTACAATAATCGAGCACGAATGTTCGTCATTGATCCCAGAATTGTCGAGCCGAATCCCGGCAAGTTAAATCGGAGCGTGATCAGTTCTGAAAAGGCTTTATTAGGGCCTTCATCAGCATCCGATGCCACTCAGTAAAATTTCCACCAGTGCGTCCGGATTCCCACGCCGAACCACGTTCGCTTTAGAATTTTTGGAATTTTTCACGAATTTCTATCAAATCTTAATAATAATCGAGCCCAAACATGCGCCATCGGTCGCAGAACGTTAGCGCCAAACCCCTGCAAGTAATTTTTTTTCCTCCTTCTCCAGAAGACCCCGTGGAACGAAAATTGGCCCGAGCAGTTGAAAGAAGTGAAGCGACCAACTGCCGTTTTTCGGCCCGCGGCCGGTCGGGAGTTAAAAAGCGGCGATAGCAAAGCGGAAAGCTCCGTGCGCGCTGGTGGATTCAGCTTAAGCGCATGTGTATCCTCCGGGCTGGGCTGCCGGCGTACATAATTCATTATACCTCTCGTGTGTTGCTAAAAGTGTCGTTCGTGATTCATGCCTACGTAAAAAGCGTAGCGTCATACGTTAAGCTGCCGCACCGCCAGCAGTCTTTTACGTGAGCCCGTATACGTGTCCTCGGTACGTATCGGCAGCGCGTGTGTGCGCGTCCCACACATGCGCGAGCGACGCCCGACTGCCCGTGGCACGGGGAGGAACGGAGAAAGAGAGCCGCGAACAAAGTGGTGTCACGGTTCACGTACAGGCGAACCCGGCGCAGTCAACACCAGACCACGTTTTCCAGCAGTTCTACACACATATCGGGTGACCAAAAGCAGAAGGGCGTATCTTATATCCTCGCGGACAGAACATACGCCCTTATGACTTTAGCCAGGCGATTTACTGTGCAGACACACACATACACACACAGGTGCTTGACGTTGTCGGTGGATAACGATGGAAGAGAATGATCGCAAAAAACTCGATGTTCCTCGCTCGCTTCACCTGCGACGCGGCGTCACTGCGCCTCCATGTCCGTGCGTTAGTACAGGCAGGCACTATCGATATCGCATCATCGACTATCAATGCTTCCGGTTCACCGGCTGGTTCTCCCGACCGGACCGTCGATAAATGTTGAATCTATGCCCTCGCCCAATTCATCGACGCTCTAACGTGAAACGCGTCGATGTCGCATCCTGCTCTTCCCCACCCGCGGGAGTTCTTTTCACACATGTCGTACCTGAACGGTAGCTTCAGTGAAAATTCTGTTAAATTATTATCGACACTTTGCGCCGGTTAATACATATTTTCGTTCTGCGAAGATAAGGGAAATGGAGCTCTTCAAATTCACGTATGGCGGGTCGTTTCGTTTTAGTTACCGAGAAAAGAGTGGAAATAGAAACTTATTTAGGGATGCATTTAAGTTTTAGGACAGCGAGGCCTAATTTGCATCGAATCCAAAATAGTCCTGAGCCACTTCCGTCTCAGCAAACGAATTTGTTACCTTCGTAGCAGTCAATAACATTATTATTCGGCGTCGATAATGGATGTGGTAATCTGCAGATTCCCGTACGTCGGGTCGTTCCATTTTAGGAACTGAAGAAAGTTTGGAAATATCAATTTATTTGGGGGTGCATTTAAGTTTCGGAGTGACGGTCACGCCTCCTTTGTGTAACGGCTCCGGCCTCTTCGCACCAGTATTATTTTTGTTTTTCGCTGCGTTCTAATACGCAGAAGCCCTGCAGGTTATCTGCATCCGGGCTTGCGGCTAAGAGCCGTGAGAGCCTTATCGCGAGCGTCGCGACAGTCCGTCGCGACTTTGTTGCGGGGTCCGCGCGTCAGTTCAGCTCCGTCTCACGACCAGTGCGGTACATTCTCTCGAACAATCACGCTGCGACTAATAAAGCCAACATATATATTTTACCTCGGACGGTCAAACAATTATTTATACCCGCAACCGACCATCCGTTACATTTGCATCAAGTCCAAAATAGTAATGAGCCACTTTCGACTGATCAACGAAATTTACCCACCCGTTGCGCGACAATTTATTGAATATTATTATTCTGCATGGAATGATGAATGTGGAAATCGGCAGATTCTCGTATATCGGGACGTTTTTTTTTTTGCGACCTGAAGAAAGTATAAAAATAGGAATTTATTTTGGGGGTGCAATTACAATGTATTCATTCCGTATCAGTCCATGAATATTTTCATTCTGCACTGAATAGTGGGTGTGAAAATCTGCGGATTCTCGTATATCGGGACGTTCTATTTTAGCAACTGAAGAAAGAATGGAAATAGGAATTTATTTACGTGTGCATTTAAGTTTCGGAGTGACGGTAACGCCTCGTTTGCATCAAGTCCAAAATAGTCATAAGCCACTTTCGACTGTGCAAAGGAATTTATCCACCCGTTGCACGACAATTCATTCACTTCGTACCGGTTGATAAATATTGTCATTCTGTCCGTACAATAGATGCGGAAATCTGAAGATTCTCGCATGTCGGGACTCTTCGTGTTACGAACTGAAGAAAGAATAGAAATAGAATTTATTTCGGGGTGGATTTAAGTTTCGGAGTGACGGTGAGGCCTAATATGCGTCAAGTCCAAAATAGTCACGAGCCAGTTTCGACCGAACAATCGAATTTACCCACTCGGTGCACGACAATGCCAATTAATTGCTGCTCCGCGGGCAACACATGTACGAAAGTTAGCCAGGCTTTGTTGTACCGAAGTTTGCGCTCCGGAATACGTTGTGTTCGGCGCTTCCGCTCGGCAGTATTTTGGATATCGGAAATCCAACACCGTCGTATTCGTGCGCCGATTTCACCCGTCGGCAAGAGATTTCCAGTTCGGAGCTAACCCGCCAATTTGAATCACAACTGCATCGGAAGTAACGTCGATCCGCCGACGGTAACCGCGGCCGTGTGCAAGTTCCAAAAGCGGCCGATCCGATACGTGCAAATGAGAAACGCGAGAGCGAACGGTAATTGTCTGTCGGATTCCGGCCCGTCGAAGCATCGTCGATCGGCTCTTCGGCGCGTCATTTTACCTCGGATTCTCGCAATTAAAATCTCTTCGGAAACAACGTACCAGAAGCGCTCGACGATAATGAGAAGCTCAGACCAGAAATGACGCAATTCCAACCTCAGCGATGAAGATCGTCAATTTCCACGGTCGGTCGTCGAGAGAAGTCAGGCTCGAAGTGCGATCGAGTATAGGATTTTTGCCACGCCGACGAGTCAAGGTTTCTCGGTTGCGTCGCAGCGATTCGTTAGCCGTTCGACAAGTGCGCAGGGGTGCGAATTCCCGCGCGGTACCGAGCGAGGATGAGCGATTCACGATGACATCATTCTTGGGATACTGGGGAATTATACGACGGATGACAGGAAGACGTGTGGACGAGAACGAAAGCTCGGCACAACATGAAGGGGTTGGGAAAAGCGATGCCGGTCCCCGGGGAAGGATTTTCGCGCGTCCTTATCCGACCTAATACAAATTGGAGCCACGCCTCGCAGGGTCTCCTCGCTTTCGCGGTGACTCGCCTCCTGGGACCTCGCTCTAACAAGCCGTCAACCCTGCAGGATACAAGAAGGCGTTCGCGAAGGTTATGTGAAACAATATACCCGCTAAATTCATGGTCGGTCCGCGTCAGACCAATGCGGAATACGTTTTTATCGGCTCAAACGAGCAAAACACAAAGGGTCGTTGACAATGACGTGATGCTTGCGCGAAGTGACTGGGGAATATTTGTGCACAGTGTATGCAAAATAATTACAAAAACGTAAAGCTTCTCTTGTACGGGACCAGCAAGAACGGTGTTCCCGAATGGTTGATGAATCGTAAGGTAAACGTCCCAAGGGCTGGATTCTTGTTCGCCCTGAACAAGAATCCGATATCAGTTTTGGCCCAAGTCATGCGCCAGACATTGTTAATCGCCGAAAGAAATTTCATCTTCCCGTTTGCCGTCTGGCTGAAGTTTTTTGCTCCTGGCTTGAGCCTCGTGCGGCAGTCAATCACTGTAGTACATACCCTTTGATATTTTCATTCCTTTCTCGATTAGGGTTTTTTTAAAGCAGGATTATGCGGGAGCGAAATCACGATGAAAATTTTTCGCAAGAGCGGTTGTGCGGCATTGCATGACACTTTAATCCTTCGGTGTACAACATTAAGCGTGCAAACCCACTCGAAGGCTGCTAATGAAGGTCCATTTGCTCTCCCACTCCTGAGCCGTTTATGGCGTTGGCACAATGCAGCCTGGAATGTCCGTTGAGATTATACAAACAAATCCTTCAGAATTGCCCGGTCGAAAAGCCCGTTTCAATAGATTCTCCCATCCCGAGTGCCGTCATACACGCAACAATGTTCGACCAATAGCGTCGAGTTTGTGAAATATACGTTGGTCTCCGCGTGACGAGGATGGCAAGGAGCGGCATGTGGGGAAGCGAGCGGGACAACCAATGAGAAAATACTGGCAGGCAGTGGAGTACGACCGTTGTGGAATGGTAGCCTAAACCAGATCACTCGTCAGAGGATTAAGCGTAATCCTGGGAAATGACTGCATCACTGTATCGAACCGTGAATCCCACCGCCGGTTGATACTACATCCGAATCCTATTAGCGGATACAACGCGTAATAAGAGTTCGGTACAATGCACAGTTCCGCATAGTCCCCGGGCTCATGTATTATATTAACATCCGCGCTCGAATCCCACAGCGCTACGAGAATAAAGCCTAGGAAATGTCCTTCGGTGACCCTAATCCGAAACACGTTTTTTTTTTTTCGATGATGATTTTATGGAGTAGATCGAATCCCCGAACCGCATAATTTCATGATCACGCAACCGAAGGGATCGATCTACTCGGTTTTACGCAGCGTTGCTGAAATCCGACAGGTTACATCGGTCTCGGCAACAGGCAATTTAATTCATGATTTATGACGAAATGTCCACGATATTAATGGTCCAGATTTCGAGCGACGAGGGATTATCGACTATACCGAGTGAGGATTTCAGAGAGTTCAATTGGGGCCTGATAAGGGACTGCAAGGACTTTGTAAGGGCCTTAATGGATATGATATCAATGGGCGAAGGAATTATCTATCATCCCGAGTAGAAATTTGAGAGCGTTAAAACGGACCCTGACCAGGTATTGCAACGGCTACGTAAGGGCCTCATTCAGGGCTTTTCTGGACCTCGTCAGCTCCTCACATAACGCTCTAAAATTCTATGAGGGCATACGACGATTTGCCAGTCCGCATCTGAAGAAAAAATGATGTTTATCACAGACTTTGTCATCAAAACGCCACAATCGTAACCAAGCTATTTACGTTCTCCCTGAGGTCCCCGACATTGGTCCGCTCATTCCTGTATCCACGTAGCCGTGAACGTTGCGCGTAAGACACAACGCTGTCCCGAACACTGCCTCGTCGTACGGGCACTCCGTTCTGGTTGCAGTTCACCGCCGGCCTTCTCTGCACCCCCTCGCCCATCTTGCCGCGACTCTATTTTCCTGTATCCCAACCGGCCAACTCTTCCCTCAACCACCCGCGGGCCTTGCAGAGAGTATGCTCACCCACCCCGGTCGCTATCCACGGGTGTGCACAACATCCTATAACCCGCCGAGGGTTCAACAACTTCACAATAGTCGACTTCCACCGCTCCTGTCGCTGCTGGTTCGCACGACCCGGCAACCTTCTGCTTAGCTTCCCAAACCCCACCAGCGCCGGGCTGAGCCCGGGCCACGTGCGCTTCACCGTTCTCCTCGCACACTCCGCCGCTCCTCGAAATAAACTTTACTTGCGTAACTTTAAAATTGATGATCGCCGTACACAAGAATATATATCCTCTTGCTCCGTTAACAAAGTGAACTTGCGGCTTTATCGGACCGAGCGCTGTTGCACGCGCGAAGGAAAGGATATAGAGCGAATAAGGCGAACGCTGTGTGCCACTGTAAGCCGGTTTAGCTGCTGCTTCTGGTGAAGTCAGCGACGCCTGTGCAGCGTCGGGGCTTGCCCTCGCACGTACACTGCCAACTGCATAAAACCCTTACCCCGTGCAGACCCGCGCCGCGATACATTCTACTTTAACCTCATCCCCTTCGTACCGCGCGCTTCTTCACATAATCAAGATTACCGGCGTTACGTATTATGAAAACTAAATTTCCTTCGCCTCTCGTGGCCACCCCGCGTCTACCTCGCTCGGCAGCTGAGCACCGGCCGCCACCCTGGAAGCCCCCGTCCCATCAGCGGCAATGAAACGTGGAGGTGAAATAAAAGAAATTGTAGGTGTTCATGTTCGACCGCGGTCGGCGCTTGGCTGAAATCAACTGAAAACCGCCGCATCGTGCAAACGCTCGCTAATGACGAGACGGATGAGTACCACATTTCATTGCATCCGGCTGCCTTTTGCTTCCGAATAATTTATTCCCTCACTTCCGTCCTATTTTCCCCGGATGCCTAATGACCATTCGATGCGTCGCTGCGCCGGATCCTAGGAGGCGACGAACGGGATTTAAATTAAACGACCCCGCTGCTGTTGATGCACTGTGCCGTTCACGGTTTACATTCGCGCGACACTGAAGCGCGGGAGGGCGGAATGATTAACGAGAGCGACGTTTGTTTCGGTATTCAGAGACAGGAGCATCTGCAGCGGCTACACAGGTTTCCCGTTGAAGTTGTACTCCAACAACGTCATTCAACAAAATGCTGACTATTTAAACGATGGACGCTCTGAGGGTCGAATTTTAAGACGTTAGGTTGAACTTAAGATCTACCTTCAGTTCAAACTCCAGATCAAACCTCAATTCAAACTTGATTTCGTGCTGAAGTTCGAAATTGAGATCAAACTCGAACTACGGTGGAACTTGAGTTCAGACTTGAGTTGAACCTTAAGACAGATCGTAAGCACGCAATGAAGTTCCTGCCAAACTTCGATCGCTACTTCAAACTAACGTCTTAAATTTTGACCCTAAGTCAGTTCGAATTAATATAAGTTTGGAGTACGTCCAATATACCTGGTGCGATATTTGAGAGCATTCAATCAGCCGTCTTATCAAGCTCGGATGAGTTCACGAAAAACTCTCGCTGAGTTTCGGAAAAGGCCTGATAAAGCAACGACGCAATGCACTTTAACAATTTCTTTTGGCCGACTTCGTACGGTCGGTTACATTGGACAGTCTGCACTGCACATCAAGCTGAAGATGTATTGACACAAACGCTCTGTTCGAGTGGTTCGTCCGAGGCCGGGATCCGAGGCTCACGCAATTTCGCCTAATTCGGTTATAACGGGATATTAAGGGTAACGAAGGACGTCTTGCCTACTCCAGGGTTGCAAGCACCATTGGATAACCAAGGACCTTCGCCGTACGGGCCGCTGCTTCCGACATTGCGCGTGGTTTGGCATGGTAGCCGACTTCGAGGCGTATACATGTATCGGGCATCCGTTGGATGCACTCCTCGCCTCCCCCCTCCTCCCCCGCAAGCGCGGACGCGAGGGGAAACGTACGAGCCAGCAGGACGAAGGCGGTCCGGTGCACCATCCAGCAGGGTAACATGGCAGTATTGACAAACATCTTCATTAGCCGCTACTCCCCTGTGTGCTGACTGCCTACAAACGTTCTCCACCACCACCCTGACAGCAGTCGCCCTACCTACCACCTCTCCGCTTGTCTCCGCAACTGCGACTGAACGCCGCTTTGAGTATATCGTCCTCACTCTGCATGGTTACCCCATTCCCTTCTGAGCGCTATTATATACAGCTTAGCCGAACCACCGCCGTCGTCTACCTGTGAAATTTCTCCTCTGCATTGTGGACACAGTCAGTGATTTGGCTCGGTGTATCGCTACTCTGCGCGAGTTAAGCTGACACGTTTGCGCATTGACGAGAACTGCAAATGCCATGGAATTCGGATTACCTTCGCGTTGTACCGTCGTCCGTGTTCCCGGCAGGGCATTTAGCGGGTCTACGCAGGTGGAATGCGGAGCGACTATTTCGATGCATCGCCTCGTGCGGGCAGACTGATCGGAAAATCCGATAGGGTCGACGATGAGACGACAGAGGATTCTCCGCTGACCCGCACACGCGGACGGTGGATCGTCGTTACAGGGCGATCAGCGGAGCCTGCGAAATCGTGTGGCCCTGTGAGCGGAGGAAATTTTCTTCGGCCTGCTGCCGTGGTTGTTCTCGATGACCGTCTTTCGGTTGCACTTATTAAACTCGGATGTAGCGTATGTGTAGCTTAGATAAATTTTTCCTGAAATCCTGAAGAATCGAACGGTATCTTGTGGCATTGTAGACACTGTGAACGATTTGAGTCGCGATATCGTCACTCTATGCGAGTCAAGATGACACGTTTGCGTATTGACGATAACTACACTGAGAAGAAAAAGTCTTTAGTTGTTACAACTTAAGCGTTATTTTGCTGAACTGTTCTGCGCTTCCGTCGTTTCGAAACATGTCAAAGTAAAGAAACATTTTTGCCGTCGAACGAATGTTGACGCGCCTTGGTCGACCCAGCCATTTCTTTTTCGCAGCGTGCAGATGCGATGGAATTTGGATTAGCTTCACGTTGTACCAACGTCGGTATAGTTCCTGGTAGGACATTTCGCGCGGGTCTACGTGCGTAAGATGTAGAGCGACTATTTCGATGCATCGCCACGTGTACGCAGGCCGATCGGAAAATCCGATAGGGGTGACGATGGGACGATAGAGGATGCTCCGCTACCCCGCACACGTGGATGGTTGCTCGCCATTATAACGCGATCAGCAGCCCCTGCGAAATCATATGGCCCTATAACCAGAGGAAAATTTCTTCGCCCGGCAGCCGTGTCTGTCCTCGATGACTCGCTCTCTTTCGGTTGCTCGTATGAAACACCGATGTAGCGTGGGTGTAGCTTAGCCCAGTTTACCCCGAAATCTTGACGAATGGGGAGGCATCTATTGTTCCCATTCCAGATCGCCGTTCTCGCGCGAATGATTGCCTCTCAACCCTGGAACCGTTATTTTTCTTCCCCTCGTCGATCGTATCCTTTCTCCCTATTTCGAACGAAAACCGAGAAATTCCCGTTCCACATCATTCCGCCATCCGCTGGAAGAACTAGGGTGAATCGTCGACTGACAAATTCTTTTTATTTGCATCCGCTGGCCGCGCAAGTGTCCGAGCGAGAGCGTTATTTTACTATCGAAATTGTCAATGAAAGCATTGTCTGGCTCGTTAATATATATGTATTTTTTTCAAAATACAAAAAAAATACAACAAAATAACATAGTATGTAAAGTATATAAATATGTATGTAGTTGCATGGTACATGAATGTGAAAATATTGGCAAACATTGGCGGATCGCGTCTCGAGCGTCGCAAGAAATTGGGATACGCTCAGACTTTGATATTTTTTTGACGACGATGATGAAAAGCATGTCAAGGCAGAGAGAGTGATAATTCATGTTGCTCAATTGACCAAAACGGCGAACGAGACATCGATATAAGACGAATGATATTGTAGTACGCGCGATGTAAAAGATTTTTCGAGGCTGAAAGGCCACTGATTAACAATACTGTGCGTATCGCTAGGAACTTCTGGGTTCGGATTTTCTGCATGTCGCACCGGTAGGTCTGGTCCCTTGTTACAACGATAATCCGGTTAGAATCCTATTAACAGTGCCATTTGTCGAAACAAACAAACACGGCCAGTCGTACGTACAGCGTACGTATGCATATCACGGACGCACGTAGGTGCTCCGTGGCTGCACATCCGACGCCATTGTCACCAACATGGTTCGCATACCTGAAATTGGGTTTCCTGTACCGTGAGGTTTCTCCGTCAGGTCACTTTGCCAGTTGGAGTGCCCGCTGCGCCTTCATCCAAGCGGGATTTTCTTGCTTCAGGATTGTGGTACGTGGATTTGCAATGTACAAATAGAGCGACGTTACTTTGCCGAAAGTTCAATCGGCCCGATCGACGTGTGGCCGAAAATCATGTGTCCGAACGCACTTCTTCCACAAGTGCGATCGAACTTCCACAATTACCACAAGAAATGTGGTAATTTTAACTTCGTTAAAATTACCACATTTCTTGCGTCGCACAATAGTCATATTCGCCAATGACCATTACTCCCTATCGAGTAATGTAACGGTACTGCGCATGCGCACGGGTTAATAATGGTCATTGGTCAGTAATATGCGGTTATTTTATCTAAATCGGACAAAGACCCAATGTTCAACATTCTCAAAAGTCAAGGAGACGTCGTGGGTATAGTCATCGCGATCGTTGGCATTTCACAAGTTACAATGACGCTTGAATAATTGATAACCGTTTCAACGGTACGAAACTACTGTACAACCCTCCCCGACTCAATAAAACTGAATGAGGGTTTGTAGGTGCTTAACCCCAATCAACTTTGCCACCACTTTGCACCCTTTACGATCCACCTTGGTCGGTATCGCCCGTGCTGGTCGTTCATACCCTTACTTTGCCAGGCTATCTTCCCGCTCGCGGACGGCGTGCATCGCCTCGAACACTTAAACTGTGGACGAAGGAAGACAATGCACCGAGGGAAGCACTCGAGATAGCGACGGAGAGGAGACAAGTCGGGACGACGGTGGGGAACGGGCGAAGCCGCCCCGGAGTATAAGAAGAATTACAGAGAAGCGAGGGGGTGGACAGGGAGGCACGTCAAGATGGGCATTGAAAACAATGGAAACTTGCATTTATCACGCATCGTCGAACCAACTTGGGAGGAACATGACGTCGTCGCCGTAGTTTTAGTCCTCGGGACGACATCCCGGACACGGTAAGCCCCACGCGGTTGCACCACTTCCGGGTCTTTCGTCGTCGGTCGCTGCTCAACTTTGTTCGCCCTCTCCCCTCCGTCCTCCAACCACTGGACGAAAAGTTGTAAATTCTTCTAGCGTGAAGCGCAAGTGTCGGATCGAATCAGTCATCAGGTTTGCGAAAAAGTATTATGTTGGGTGAGTTTCGAGACAACAATTTATATCTGATAGCAGCGTATTATTTTTGGTTTGCGCCTTCCGTACGTTCGCGCTGATCTTCTCCGAGTCTGTGGACGAGCCCTCCTTAGTCTCCACGTGACTATCATTAATACGATTGGGTCCGGCTCTGGGATCCGATTAAAGGATTATATCGTACTGTCACGTGGTAATGGTAGTTTCCACGTGAGTCTCCAAGGATCCACACCCAGCTTTATTATATTGTGGGTGAAGATAATCAAAGAATTATGACCCTGAATATATCTGCACGCCATGAAATTTCATCTTTGGCAAATGCGGTGTCAATGCCTTTCGAATAATAAAAAAATTATTCACTCGTAGAATTTTATTCTGCATGTGAACTTCCCCGAGCGAAGTTTGCGCTATGCGAAATCACAGCCGTTCCAACTCGAGGAAATTCACTCTCGCGCAGATATCTTCATGGCGCCATTGAATTGAAATTCGCATTCCCGATGGGCGCTTACAGTGGCG
Source organism: Amblyteles armatorius (assembly GCA_933228735.2). NCBI lineage: Eukaryota > Metazoa > Arthropoda > Insecta > Hymenoptera > Ichneumonidae > Amblyteles > Amblyteles armatorius. The sequence goes on along the minus strand of OW121695.1, from coordinate 8,644,816 downwards.
CTTCGACGTTAGGCTTCGCAAGAAACGTAGTCTAGGCGGTGGATATGAGCCGGGCACGAAGCAGCCGCGTTTAGGAGGTTCCCATGCGTCGGGCTTTGTTTCCGAGAGTCGAAAGCGATGGGTTTGCACTTATATGGATCTACCCGATTGGGAATCAGCATAACGTGCTACACGATACATTGTATACACACGTGTTCTCCATGCATGCTGCAACACCATTATTTCCAGGAATAGAATCATTTTCAAAGCCATTACCCTGAGTGTGCCGCAGTGCAGACCAACAGATAGGCACAATGGTCGGGATGTTTGACCGGGTGCGAGGATCCCGTCGCTCCGCCAATGCGGATATGCATAGGTACGTGAGTAGATTAAGTTGATGGGTGGTAGTGGTATGCTCGAAGGTAGGGCACCTGCCGAGCCACGATATGCCTATGGGATTGATAATACCGCGAGGAGCCCTAGACGTATGGAGCGTACTCCGTAGCGAACGTTCGATCGAATAGCCCTCCGCACGGATAAGTACGGCTTAGCACATATGACGTCGGGACAGTGGCCTTCTCCATTCCCTCTGTTCTCACTCATCCCCCGTCTCAGCCCCTTCCCCCGTGGCGTGCGCTATGCCGGCTTAATTACTTGTAAACGAGCTATCCATGGGATCAACCTCGATAGGTTGCGGAGAACCGAACCTCCGCAGCAAACCGCTCGCAAAGGCGTATGAGGTATTGACCGACATTAGGTGCCATCCCGGATCGTAAACCGTAGACCACGCTCGCCACATTGATCCAACTTATTCGTTAATTAAAATATCGAACCCGGGACCGTGTTCCAGTGGCGATAAATCTAGTAATTGCTACTTTGTGCGAGGTAGTTTGCTCGCCGTAAAGCTAGCAACTATCGGCGGTTCGCTCGAAAGCCCGGAGGCTCTGGGACAATCGGGTCCTCGTATAGTTACAGAGATGGTACAATGCATAGTTGCGGGGATGGTACACTGCTGTTGACGAATGCCTGGATTTCCTTGCGTCTTGCTGAATGTCTTCCTTGGTATCTTCGACCCCGTGAAGCCATAGAGCAAGATATCCAGGAAGATAAAAAATCTAAAAAACCAGATGGTACAATGTATAGTTGCGGAGATGGTATCGTGTATTGTTCCGGAGATGGTACCTTGCATAGTTGCGGAAATGGTACCTTGTATAGTTGCGGAAATGGTACCGTATATAGTTGAGGAGATGGTGCCATGTATAGATGCGGGGATGGTGCCATGTATAGATGCGAAGATGGTGCCATGTATAGTTGCGGAAATGGTGCCGTTTATAGTTGCGGAGATGCTGCAATGTATAGTTGCGGAGATGGTACCATGTTTAGTTGCGGAGATGATACAATGCATAGTTGCCGTGGCCCATGTAACAGCAAAGTTGCGGTGACGGTACGAATTACTGTTGAGTGGTTATGTAATGGGATTTCTTTTCGAATGTATCCGATATCAATGCACGCATCACCGTACAAAAGGCTGCATACGGATAGGGAGTTCGGCGGCGAGCTGCGATAGATATCGACGGAATTGATTGATGTGGCCGAATGAGATTATGTAGGTTTCGTTTACCTCCCTGTCAAGTGTACAGAGGATAGAAGGGCGAGTGGAGATGCGGATGTTAGACGGGAGTGCTCGAACGAGAGAAGCGAGGGAGGAGCCTTCGAGCCACGACGTACTTCGGCCTGAGTATCGGGATTTCAAGATCCACGAAGAGGCATCCCTTTAACGTGTATTGAATCCATCTATCAAGCTCTCCCCCTCCTATCTTCCCAATGGACTCAACATGATTGGCGCTTAGGAGTTGGTTCGCAGCGGCGGGGCTTAGAACAAGATACCTTGATTGAATAGCGGTTGATATACGAGTTGCGGCGAGGTAATTGCCGAGTGAAAAAGATCGAACGGGGACGCGGGCACTAGAAAGCGGATAGGTTTCGCGATGAAAAAAAAAAATCACACATGAGTCCACAGGACTCGCGTGGAATGAAAAAGAGAGGAGCTGGGCGATAGCTTAAAAATTGGGAAATAAATAAGTCTTAACGAACGTTGCGTGGTGGACCGACCAGCTCCGCCGCGGGGGTGAGTGTGGCCTCGGTCGCGAGGCGAGACGGACATGTAGCTGGAACGCTGTACTGCAGCATTGACGGAAAATTACAATCGATCGGGAGAGGGGTGGGGGCTCTGTATCTTCCCCCAAGAGCGTGAAATATCAGAGCCCTCCCCGCTTCATTGCCCTCCTCCCGTTTTCCTTTTTAATTGGGTGACCATCCTCCCATCGCAATCAACGCTTCGTTCCGCACGAAACGACCTACCGAAGAATACAACGTATTTCGGGACCTACGTATCGATGAATCCCGATACCGAGCTGCGTCGATTCTTCTGCAGAGCCATGATCCTCACTGCCCAATTTTTTGTTGTCAATTGATCTTTTCTCGAGTCTTTACACTTTCTATCTTAATTAATTTTTTTATATCAACGACGACGACCGTTTAATGGTACACCATGGATGGTTCGTCACTTATGGTGTACCAGCCATTAGCCGCGGAGATTTATAATTATTTTTCACGCAGCACGCAGTTATTTTTGTACACCGCTGTCGACATTGATTCGTTCGACATTGATTTCTTCGATATTGATTCCCTTCGATATTGATTCCCTTCGATATTGATTCCCTTCGATATTGATTCCCTTCGATATTGATTCCCTTCGATATTGATTACTTCGATATTGATTCCTTCGACGTTAATTCTTTGGATATTGATTCCTTCGACATTGATTCCTTCGGTATTAATATCCATAAAACCGAGGTCCATTTACGAAGAACAGTGTTCAGGCAGAATTCCATGAACTCCACGGAGGTTCGTATTTCAGGCTTGGTAGATGGTAACATGCTCCTGGACGATGTAGTACGCATATCCTGTTTCTAACGTGTGGCCATGCATTATTCCTTTGTTCGATGAGTAGCAGCGGTAGATGCCTCACGAGGGAATATTCCCTTCCTCAACGCCGCGCTGGTACATTCGTCATTGTTCAACGGGCGTTCTGCGGTGGTAATTGTCATTTGATCCCGTTAACTCCCTGCGTTGCCAAGTAGGACCGGTCATACAGACCTCTCTCTCCGCTGGTCGGCGACTAGGCATCCATCATTTACAGACAATTGCCTCAACTTGCCCGGGCGACGATGCACCATGAGGACGACCGGAGTACGTCCTCGACCCGACGCATCTCTCTGGTTGCTACCTCGCTTCCACCACCTCAACGCTATATTGCACCTAAGTGAGACGTCCTTCGGCCTCTCGCTAGGCGCCCGTTCGCCCGATATATAATCCTCTCCCCGGTGTCGCCGAGTTCACCGGTGGATATGTGACACGTCCTTGCGAGATTACAGCTTAACCCGGGACCCTCCTGCATCTTCCCAAATCACATTAGGCAACCCAACTGGCGAACTACTTCGAACGAAGGACCCCCAATATCCCTCGCATTGCCCCGGAGTCGATATCACTGGGTGTACCTTGTGCATATGCATAATCGATAATCGAATTGGCCATATTTCAGCGCCTACTGTCGCTGACAACATTAGTTTACCTAATTGTATATCGTCAATTTCAATCGCTATATCGCGGTGCGATATTCGGTGCGGGACGGCCAACACTCCGATGTTTGATTCCGCTCTGCAGGCGATGCGATATTTATATTTGCATCGCGTATTTGTCCGACCGTAATGCGAGAGGCTTCGGCGATTTGTGAATTCGTTACGGGATCGTTGCTTCTCCGCGCGTGTGTGTCCGTGTGTTTAGTTCGGATTTCGAACGACCACTCGCAAATCGAGATTTTTCAGAAATCGCAACGTAGCCAACCATTGGTTCACTCGTTCCTCTTCCTCTCGCATTTCGTCGCTCATTCGCACTCCCCATCCTCTTCCCCTTATTCTCCTCGGCTCATCAGCGCGTCCATTGTAATTCGTCCCAGATGACAGTTACCTACCGATTCGTTCTCTCCGAAGCTCGGCCGTATCGCGAAGTTACCGCGTGCCTGTTGAAAATTGGCGAATTACCAAACACAAACATTAATTACGGCTTTCGCGGTTTAGCCCCGAATTTCGCTGAACTGTCAGCCACACGTACGGAGCCCCTGGCCACCGGCGACGGTTCCCATCGGCTCCGGGTTCGTACGCGTCAACGTGTTTCATTGCTATATTTATACACGAATAACTAAACTACACATTCTGTGTACCGTCGTTATAACGCCAAACTAGTTTGTATATTAAATAGGGAAACGGACGATCCGCCGCTCGGCGGCCTGCGGATAACGGGGATCGTTGTAAATGTATATGAATGCTATGCAAACGAGTACCACGTCGGAAACCTTTTGATGAATGTCAAACATTTCAGTAGTCGCGTGTGTGCCTTCTGTAACTGGACAATATTTAATCACTCGATACGTCAGTGGAATACACGATCACTGGGTCAATCGGATTTATTTCTTCGTTCGTTACGAAAAATACACACATGTATCTTCGTCAATGTCGCATCGAGATACGTATTGCACAAATAATTGCACCGGAAAAACGTCGAATTCCATTCCGTATGCCACGAAAATCAACGTGCTAAAATTACAGCGTGTGGGACGGAATTTTGAATAACATATTCGCAATTCCAAGCTTGGAGGACCGTCAACAGTAACGGCGGATCGCTATCGGACTGACGACACATGACAGATATTTCTTCTTCTATTCCTCTTGGTTTTAGGTATAACTATGTCGATTAAATTGTTTTTGTGCAGATTATACATAAAAAAATTGATTGACTAAATTCTCCTTTTTATCCACAGAATTCTCAGCGTTAATCCACGAATTTCTTAGTTTTAATCCACGAATTTCTCAGCCAGATACTCAAAATTTTGTGAACCCGCCTCCTAGACAAAATTACCATATTCTTACGTGGGTAAAAAATAGCTATGGCTCCTGTGACACTTTCGCATATCGCTAGTGGTAGCGCTGGTGTACCATGTTGCCTGCTCGAAATTTACCATAACTACTTGCTAGTTTTTCCGAGATCCTTCTCTCAGCGTGGGCACACGTTTGCCGTGAAAGATTCTGGTTTTCCGGAGGTGATCGATACCGGGATGGAGAGCTCAGGATAACAAATCGACCGACAAATCACCGGCGATATGTGCGTTCCCACCCCACAAGTTCCAGCAAATGTTACCGTCAATGTAAGTGTTCATATCGGTCCTTCATGCTTCTCAAACAAAATCGGTCGGGTGTGCACTCGGCGTGCGGTACGACGCGTCCCGTCGCTGTCCGTCAAATCGCGGGAAATAAAGGGGGTAAGCAATTGGCCCGGAGGAAGAGTGAAGAGATCGCGGGAAGTGGACTAACTTTGTCTTTTGCCGGTCTGGGAAGGATCCCTTGGATTATTTGCGACGTACACTTCGCTATCGATTAGCTATCCTCGTGGCGAGGCTCCGAGGCACTGGCAGAAGTGGTAGCGGCAGCAGCACTTCGAGAGGGATGTTTCCACCCTCTCGGAGTGCTGTTCCGTGAGAGTTAACCCTCCCCGCGCGCCGCCCGGCACCGTCCGTCCTAGCAGCTGACCCAGCGAACTCGAATGACCCCGCGCGCGAGTGTACCGGGGAATTGGAGTGAGCGGAGTGAGCCAGGATTGCGCCCAACAGGACTTGCATCCATCAACCGACGGAACGACGAGGAACGGGGAGGGAGGATGCCTCGTACACATCGCTCTTCGAATTTACGATGACGAAATGGGAAAGCCGAAGGGAACGCAACGAAACGGAGTAAGTGGCGGTGCGCTGTATAAAAAACTGCAAGTTACGACGGACTGCGGAGTTGCGAAAAAAAAGCAATCAGCCCAACCGGTGCCAGGCGGTCGGGGTTTCTCGACGGAGACTACGTAAGGTTTAATGAAGAACGACGGAAGAAAGACTCCAGTGAACATTTTTCGAGCATTACATCGTGTCGCGATAAGGCCCTGATATGGCATTGCGAGTGCCTACTCAGGCCCGGATTTGGCACTTGGAAATTTTTACCGGGGAAGAGGGAGAGACTTAACAAAACCATTGACGAATGTTTGTTTAGTCCATCACTGATGTCCAATGATTTTTCAAAGGATGTGCGTTTCTGACCGTTAAAAAAAAATCCGTGACCATATCGCACCGCCATATTACCCTAATCATTAAAATAGGTACCAAGCGTCGCAAATTGATAAAGCGGTGGAGAAACGCGTTTCCTCCATTCTAGATGAATCTGGTTTTTGTGTCTCGTAAAAAAATATACAAAAAAAGTAACAATTGTCCGTTTGCCCCAAGGTTCATTTTGACCCACGCTCTTCCGCCGACGTGCAAGTCGAGTGTAATCCGACGGTGATACCACTCGGCTCGTCTTCGACGCGGCGGCATCCGACTACCTTGCAGACGGTCGACTGTCACTGGAAACGGAGGAAAGATCACGATATATATTTTCCGCTCTCTGCTCTCATTCCTCCCGCGTGTTCGCACGAACGAACCAATATTACTGTACGTAGGATCGCGAAAAGCTGACAAACGTACACGACATTCTACTCCGGGACGGAGGCAACGAACGGGGTCGAAAGGAGACGAAGAAAGCTCCGATGCTCCAACGGAGCTGTAGAAATGTGAGCGCAGATAACACTCCAGCGCGATACGCATTCTAGGATTTTCCACCTTGTGCAGCGAGGAAGTGCAAGAATGATCTACTGAAGCGACAAACGGTACGCCGTTGCTGTATTTACGTCTTGTTAGTTCTGGGAGGTCGCGGGTGGACACAATGAGTCGACTCGCAGAGGCAAGGCAAACCGTTTCAATACCTTTCATCGGATAACGACACCGCGCCAGCTTCGAGATTCATCCTCTCATCGTCAAGAGGCTCATTCCGGGAAATGTCCGCGATCCTTCGGATCCGATTCACCATACGGTGGATGACCGAACGAGGTCTGAATTTTTCATGATGCGAGATTGGGGTTGTTTCGGATATCGGCAAACAATGCCACGATAATTCCAGGTCTGGGATTCGTCTCGACGGTTCAAGATTGGATGATCCTGGAGCCACATTGTCGACTCTTTGAGTATGTTCTGGCGACCACCATTGATCAATGAAATCGTTTCGAATTTAGATGATCGACATTTGGGGAGGAACGGAATACATTCCGGGAAAGGTCAGCGATCTGTCGGACCAGATTCACCATGCGGTGGATGACCAAACGAGTCCCGAATTTTTCAGTCAAACAATGCCACAATAATCCCAGGTCTGGGATTCATCTCGACGGTACTTCAAGATTCGATGATCCTGAAGCCACATAGTCGACTCCGATCTTCTCTGTTTCGGCGACCTCCTTTGGTGAATAATACCGATTCGAATTCAGAACTTCGATATTCGGAGAGAAACCGAATAAATTCCAGGAAAGGTCCGTGATCTCTCTGATCCGATTCACCATTCGGTGGATGACCAAAGTTCTGAATTTTCTGGGTTCCGAATTTTTCGTGGTGCGAGTCAAACAATGCCACAATAATCCCAGGTCTGGGATTCATCTCGACTTCATGATTGGATGATCCCGAAGTCACACTGTCGACTCTCCGATCTTCTCTTGATCTATCTTTCGGCAACGACCGTTGGACAGAGATACCGATTCCAATTTAGAATATCTATATTCCGAGCGAAACTGAATACATATATCTGAGAGAAAAAAAAGTTCGACGTGGCTGACAGGTCGCTCGTAAATCACGGCTTTGTTTCTGTTTGTCTCGACGAGGATGAGGGTGAGAGGACGGGAAGCGGCGGTGAGATACGAAGGGCGAGCCAGGCCACCGGACATCTTGCGGGATTCCCTGCGGCCAAGAAACGCCACGGCCATCGTTGTCGTTCGTTCTCTCACCGGTTTCCATATATCAAGGTTGCACAGCACGGCGTGCCGCACCGGGCGCGTGCAGGCGCCGACTGAATTATGTCTTTCGTGGTACCGGAGGGCTTCGCACAGAGGAAGCGAGCTTTCGAACAGAACCAGCGAATGCGACTTTCCCTCTGTCCGCCAAAGACGTATCGACGTCGAGTGATGGATGGCCTCCGCGCGAGACGCCGTATTCCTTGCGCGACATCGCGCGACACTCGTGCTTATGGTGGAATTTTTCTGGAGGAGAAACCAGGCTGAAATGGAGAAAGGAAGCACGAAAGTAAAACGGAGATGAATGACGATAGTACAGGATTTGGTCGTGCAGTTATTCGTTAATCTCCGGGCGATCCGAATACAGCTGTATGGAAGACAAGGCGTCAATGAAGGACAGCGTAGACGTATTTTCGGCGTTACATCGGGCCCTGATAAGGCCTTATCCGGGTCTGATAAAGCCTTATCGAGACCCTATCAGCGCCCGATACAACGCTCAAAAAATTCTACTAGAGAACTTCTCATTTTCGTTCTTAAGAAATTTCACGATCATATCAGCCGGAATTGCTTTCTGCTGTAAAGATATTTAATAATTTCTGGGTACGAAGCTGCCAAGTACAAAGGCCCGAGGAACGGGTCGGTAGGTTGGACTCGAGAAGAGTATTGGACCGCCATGGAGAAACTCTACTGGAGATTACCGCTGCTGACTACGAACACGAGAGCGGCATTGATCGACGTTAATATACGTTCCAGGAACGGGTGTATGTGAGTGTCTCAATGTGTCCCACGTGTACGTCGGGATATCGTTGATCTTACACTCGCAGCGCACTGGTGTTCGTGGACGGAAAGCGAGCCGGGCGGAACGAGAGCTGGACGGATTTTCGGGTACGTTGAGAGGGATGAGAGAGGGTTGCAAGTTTCAGAGCCAGTTCGTCGACAGACCCGGGTAGAGGTGGAGTTTCGGCATGGAGAAGTCTGTGCGAGGGGTCGCGGCGGCGATGGCGATACTGGAGGAAGTGGAAGAGAGCGCGGTTTCGCCAGAACGCATCGATTGCAGGGTTCTACCCGTGGCCCAGTTATCTCGGCACAGTGGATTTATAGGATGACGGTGGTACTGGCTGCTTCTCCTCTCATCCACCCGGTCCGGTATCTCCGCGTCCGCGCTTCGATAGTTTTACCCTATTTCGACCTAATTTCCTCGGAATACCCTGTCCCGAGCTTGAATCGAGCTTTTTCAGTCCTTTCGCGAACTGTCAGGACAGGTCGTTCCAAACTCCGGTCGCTTCGATAAGAATTGTCTGACGTTCGGGATGTGCGATCGGCAGACTACGATAAGATCCGTTCGAGTAAGACCCTTCGACAGCGGAGAATATTTTGTTGATCAGAAGCAAGCGCGAAAGAAAGAAGTCGAACTTCGCGGGTTACAACGTCAGAAGTCGGATATTACATCGGCCAGGAAACCGCATTCTTCAAAGGTTCGCCAACTTGCGTCGAGAAAACGAATCTTTCTCGCTACGAAAGGCGTGTCAGTCGTTACATCTTGAGATCCCATTTCCGTCATTCCGACTCGCTGTCGCGTTCGCTATCGGCTGCCCGTGTTCGATTATTAATCGAGCGAGATAGCGTTCGTTCCCCGAGAGTCGCGCGGATCTTGACGTTTGAATGCTTTCTGGGCCAACGAGAGATCGGCAATACCGATCTTTGGGATTTCGTTCCCGCGGAGACTTTCCATTGGTGGAAAAAATTTATCGATCCCTGTCCATAAATCGAAATTGTCGATGAATCAGGGAAATGTGACCAACGATTTCGCCGGCTGCATAGCGCGGATTGATCAAATATATATAATCAAAGATCTGCAAACGAGAGAATATCAACAACAAGGCATGTAGATTGATCCATCAACCGGCCGCCGGTTGTTGCGTACCCGTGGCAGTGCCCCATGGCAAATAACGTGGTGAACCACAATGCATCCGAACCACGCCGATTGGAATGGTGATCCAATTACGGTCGTAGACATAGAATTATACCACGGGATAATGGTAGTGGTGGTAGTGGCGGCGGTAGTAGTCAAGCCCGGCACTACTCCCGTTCGTCCATCAATTTCTATGTCAATACGCAAATTCATTACGCGATTTGTGAAGGGGAGGGGGAGGGAGGATGGAGCGCTTTCCCAGTAAAACACGTCACTCAATCTGCTAAAAGGCAAATCGTTCGATCGTTATTATCGGCCCGCTGTAGACGGAACGATGAGAATCACCAGAGGGAAAAAACCGGATGGATTATCAATTTTTCACTTTCAAGTGAACCGAAATGACGTCGATGACCGGAAACTAGAGTGGGCACTTTGCCTCGCATTGACCGATGTCAATTTTCCGTCAATGGCTTCGAGCGACAAGTGCAGCGGTGCGGGTCAGACGTACCGAACAAACGTTCGCTCATTGCCTCGACCCTGGCTAGGTGGGCATTTCAAAGCATTACATCAGGCCCTGCTGAGGCCCTGAGAAGGCCTGTTCAGATCTTTGTCAGACCCTGATCTGACACTCTGGAATGTGTACTAGGATGGCCTGACAAGTAGTTCGCGCTTTTCATCGGCGGTCCAACGATCGTTTGGAATGTTGAAGAATTGTCCAGGCCGTGACATGCAGATACTCATATTTCTTCCGCCGAAACTCGGTTCAGCCCCGCGGGGTACGAGAAACCCTCTTAAGCTGTTCTGTATACGGCGTATGGCCCGTTGCCCTGTCGTGTTTTCTTCTTCTTTTTACACGCGTGGAATGCCGGCATTCTTTCGCACAGTGAACTCCCCCATGCGAGAAGCAAAAGGATCGTGTACAAAGCAAAAGCATTACCTCTTGCCAGCTTTCACCGGCAGCGGGGAAGCTCAACAGCGTCTTAATGGCTGCGGACCGAGCTTCTTGGCCCTCCAGCTTGGCGCAGTGTACTACCTTCTTCGTGCCGAGTTCGCCGAAGAAACAACCTGCTTTACTATAAATTCCGGATAAGCTAAGGTTTACGAAGGCGAAGTCCTCGGTACGGTGTGTCGTGTATCCGACCGAGCCGTTGCTCCGTCGCGAAGCCCGAGACACATCGGCTTGGTCAGCTCCTTTTACGGGGGCGGAACAAAACAATTCCGTGGATTGTCCAGCTACAGGACATCGTCGAGACCTTATTGCCTCAGTCTATTCCAGAGACCGTAATCAAATAGCCAATCGACTTAATTGGCTATCGATTAATCAAAATTCGATCGTCGTAAGAGCCCGGAGTGCTCGCCGACGCTGAAACATTACTGGATAATTCATTCGCTAATGGGCATCGAGAAGAGGATTGAAGGGATCGTGGATTTATCATTATCCAGGATTTTAAGTGAAGTGCACTTGGATGCGATCGCCTCCTTCGACTGACCCCTCTTACTCGCGTATGCATTCGATCCCAAGTTGCAGGTCGACTCCGTCTAATGCAGACACGATTTTTTTAGAACGGACAACCGGACACACCGCCTTCCTATCTGAAAATCAATCACTCCTGTGATTGTCGCATCTTTATTTTCTTAATCGGGTCAGTTGATAATTATTATGAAATCGTGAATAAATAATCGACATATTAATAATTTTTTTCTGAACCGGATATGTAGTGAATGCAGACACGACTTTTTTAGAGCCGAAACAACCGGAAATACGGCCTTCCTGACTAAAAATGAATCCCTCCTGTGATCGTCTCATCGTTATTCATTTATTCGGGTCAATAAAAAATTATTCCGAAATTGTCAATGAATTATCGATTTAACAGTTATTTTTTCTGAACCTATTGGCGACCATATTTATTGGTTACGAACTCAGCAGGTCGCAGCAGGCGAGGGCTTTATTATAAAATCGTCAATAAAATAACGAAAAATTCGTTGAATAAAAGAAAAAGCCTGTCTCAATAAAATCCCCAAGTCAGCCGATGTTGGGAAAAGCCCCTCGGCACCGGAATGATGCTATGTAGGAGGAATCTTATTTCTGCGTGAAACCTGAATTTTTTAAATCTCCATATACAAGCATGTGCGCAGACACACCTTCCAGCTCGCTCGCTCGCTCCGCGGCCTCGAGCCGGTGCGTCTACGCGTCAATTTTCCGTGTTATTAAATATTTGTGTGGCGCTCCTGGGAGGGTTTTTTCGAGAAAAGAATGGAAAGAGTGAGAAAGTCGTATCATGCGATGCTCGACGGGAGAACCGGCGTGGACGAATCGCGAGAAGCTACACATGTGGAATAACAGGCGTGGGTAGAGTAGAAATGGCATAACACAGCGGGAGTCTCAAGAAACTCGCTTCGCTCCTGCCCCTCATACGGCATCCGTGTCGGATGAAGCAGTGAATAAATGAACCTCATGAATAATCACACCGAGAGATCGACAAATGAAAATATAAAATTTTCATTTTGATTTGCGGATTTGTCCGACACTTATGGTCGGATTTTAAGACGTTCGTTTGAACTTTAAACCGCTCTTGATATGGAACTTAATATCGACGTTTTACCCAATCTTCATTGCGTGCTTATGACCGACCCTCGTTTCGATCTTGTTTTTTGAACTGAAGTCTGAACTCTATCGTAAATGCGATCTAAAGATTGAACTTACGATTGAACATGAGTTTAGAGTTAAGCAACAGCACGCAATGAAGTTCGGCCCAAACTGCGATCTTCAGTTCGATCTGAATTTCAAACTAACACCTTAAAATTCGACCCTCAATCCGGCAGAACGTTCAGCTGGACTTAAAAAAGAAGCCTCACGAGGCCCCAACAAGTCCCCCAGCTAACGCTCGAAAATTTCAGCCAGGCTTTTATGAGGCTAGTCCCGTGTTGTTTTAACCCTGGTAGACATTCGACCTTACGCCGAATCTATGAAGCTGGCGCTTCGACATTAGCGGATCAAGGTGCCGACGCTCCGGGCACGATGAAACGCTTGAGAATGGGATATTGCTTGAGAATCGGTTTTCCGTGCTTCAGCCAACGTCAACAAAACGGAGCATGCACGGCAGCCGCTCAGTCAGGCATATCGGTATAAGTCTCTCGGTGCGGCATTCGCTACCGTTCCACCGGAAGCTCCTACCCCTAATGTTCCCGTTGTCACCGCCATCCCGCCGCGGTATAGCGGGGCTTTCTGCGGTAGAAGCGATAGCGAGAGGCTGATCGAGCTAACAAGAGCCCGATCTCGCGGTCGCCCACCACACCGGAGGCTCCGTCTGCCACCGAGATTCGCTGGCGATGCACAATGACTCTGCACACTCCGCTCGTGGTTCATATTCCACCTGGAGACGCGCGGGGCGCAAACCGAAAAGCCAACGGCAACGGCGGCGTACGTATGGATGTACGCCGTGTATGCACCTCCTGGAGCGAACCATGCAGGCTTACTCGGTACATTCCACGTATCGACGGGTCAGGCATTTCCGCAGTTCATCGAGCCAGCGAATTTCACGGCTTTCCGTATTCGACGCAACCCTCCCGAACGATCATGTCCTTTTCCTCGTCTTTTGTCTCATTTCAATTCGGTTAGGGGAGAGGGGGCAAAGTGGGACAGTGCGGCAAAATGGGAGAACGGTGTAATGTGCAACAAGGGTCGCAATCGCCAATTCGACCCTCGTTGCACATCATATTTTTTGTTACAAGTGCATGAATCTGCGACACTTGGAATAGAAGACGAATAATGAAAAGTGAGGTTCTGCCTCCAGGGACGAAAACGTCGAAAGTAAACTCCCAAGGGACGAAAGTGAACGAAATGCGAACTGCGCATGCGCGACTCTGTCATTTCACCACAGGTTCACGACTGGCATATGAGGCAACATGCAATGGGCCACTTTCGGCTCGCAAGACTGCCGAATGTAAAGTGCCGCGATTCATGCACGTGTGACAAAAACTCAATTTTCCAACAAGTTTTGGATGCTCCATTTTGTCCGAAGGATACGTCCGGATTTTCAAGGCCGTTTTGCAACACTCACCATCACTGCGACCATCCAAAGGATATTGGAATATCGCGTTTCGAATCGTTGTCCCGTTTTGTCCCACTGGCCCATTACGCCCCGCTCTCACCTACCCACCTACCTACCCCTCACAATCTCGTCGATTTTTCTCACGAAAGCCTCAAAAATGAACCCTCACCTTTCGTTGTTCTCCAGCGCTTACCGCCTTTTCTCTCCCTTTGGTTTCTCCTCGTTCGCCCCAAAAACTCTCTAGGCTTCTACCGCACGCCGAAACGCTTTTCTCATCGCAACCGCGCACCTGCCTCACGACTTCTAATATAACGAGAACAGCAGAGCTCCGAACCGGCGAACATCCAGCTGGGGCATAACACCCTGAACTATGCCCCGTTGTATAAACGATACAACGTACTTCGTCTGCGTGTGCAACGAATTTTCGGTGTGCTGCCTGCGGGAACATTGTTCTCGCTGAGCATAGTAATTTTACGAGCTATCTCGAGCCGCGAGTAATGTATTAATTATAATTCCACGAGGTTTCTTATTACGAATTAGCGCCGGCCGACCGAGTCCCTCGCGCTTTACAGACGGCTTTTTCGACCCACAGCTGTCGACTAGTCGACGACTGTGTAATCCGCATGCTCAGTGATCTTACGCTACTTGCGTTGCTGCAAATCAATTTTCGATTTACCACGTTAATGATGAGCCTAGATAATGCAGGTCTATTCTTTAGATTCTTCTGCCGTCGCAAATGGTCCGTCTGACCGCGATGTTCGTTGTCACGAAATACCGGTGAAAAATACAGGTTCAGAGACTCTTGTGAATCAGTTTAGATACGACTCGAATCCTGATAAAAACCTTACCATTTTTCGATAAAAATGGTATTTTTGAAAATTAATTTTTTATAATTTTTTTGTTTATGAAATCGGTTGTTAAATATGCCACTTGAAAGCAATGGCGAAGGTTTTAATTCGATATCTCGAAATGTTTTGAAAAAAAGTGCCGTTTCGCAAAATTTAACATAGAATTCCCTTTGCTGAAAATAATTAATTTTTAAAATTTCGAAAAAAATACAAGTTGCATGTGTTTTGAGCCGGAAATGAGCCACTTGAAGCCAATGGAGGTGGTAAAAAATCGATATCTCGATTCACACACACACACACATACATCCGGACATTTTTTCTAAATGTCTGACGTTTTCTCTCGAAGTTGGGAGACTGCGAAAACGGCACCTCAAAATAACGTCTCTTCCCCAACTATGTGCAACTATCCAAAGGATAAACGGTCATAGCTTGTTTGGACTCCGAGCAAATGTTATTCCAGTGCAGGAGAGTCCAGGAGTAGCGCTAGCGGGAGAGCCCGGGTTTCTGGGAAGTGAGGTGAGTATCGAATCCCCGAAGGACAAACTAAGTTTCCTCGGTAAGGGCTGATCGTCCCTGCGGCTTGCGAAAGCCCTTGCCGCATCGGAGCCCTCGACGAAGAGCGGCGAACCGATCCCTCGGTACATCCGTCCCTTTTTCTCCTGTACCGCAGAACTCCGCAGCTCGACGAAGCCGGGTCGGACCGTTGTCTCTGCCGGTGATAGCGTCGCCTCCTCTTAGGGTGTCTGCTTGCCCGACGGCCAGCGATATAGCGCCGCTATAATTAATTTCGCAACAAATGTACACAATTAATTCGAAGTTTGGGCAGCGAGAGGGCATTCGGGTGTGGAGATACGAGCCTCCCGCAGTCGGTGGAACCCGACGACGACCACTGATGGAGGTTGCACAAAAGCCCGACGGGCCCTCGAACGCGCCCCGGAAACGGGTCACGATGAGTAGGACGCTTTGTGCTGTAAATGCCGTCTTGTTTCCGCCGCTGTTCTCGTTACGTCGGCCTATTTCGGCTGGTATGCGGTAAAATTTATGGACCGAATCTTCACAAAATTAATATACAAAGCAATTCATTCATTCTCGAAATTCGTAAACTCTGACAGAAATTTTTGAACCTTACGTCGGTCCACGACAAGGTTCGAAAGTCTGAGCATGAGGTCTCGATATGAGGCTCCAAAATGACAAATTTAAAAAACGCTCGCAAATGATCGACGGATTTCGTTGGGCTCCAATTTTACGCAGTCTATCGTCGTGATCCGTTTCGGCGGACTAAACCTTTGCTGAAGTACCGTATCGGCCACATTTAACGAACGATCCCCCCCTCCCCTTCTCATTGCGGCCGAACGGACCGATAATTGCAGAAGGCGTCTGCGAAACTTGCAGCGTGTTTAACTATCGTCGATTCGTCGGTGTTACGACGATCAATCATGGATCGATAAGGAGTAGAGGCGGGCAAGGTGTCGAAACCACGCACCGACCACAATTCGAGTTATCGTTCGCCTGCTGGCTTCGCTCCCATCATCGCCGGAGTGCGAGCGCACCGAAGGCGAAAAGCACCGGTGAGCGCGGACTTTAACTCCGCGAACACGAATTGGGTCAGGACACGAGAATGGACAAATGTGAGCCCGGAGGTCGATCAATCCACATGTCACTGTGTCGTCCATTATTGCCATTGAGGTGATGTTTCCATCTAAAAAAAACTCACGGCCCGAAATTGCATCGATATAATCGAAATCATCGTTGTCGATTAATTTTTTTCGTTGATTGGCTTCTGCGGGAGGCAGAAGTTAGTTATTCGTGAGGAAATTTGGCCAGGCTGAAAATTTTTAGAAAACTTTTTTTTTTTTGCACGTACCAGTGTCCGGTTTGACTTTGGAGCCAATACTGATAACAGATTCGCATGCGGGGCAAACAGATAAGGGAATGCGAGCCAAAACGAGACTTTTATTTGTGTCCTCCGAAAAATTGACATAGACTATCCGTTTTGTCCCGCGTCGATTTTTGCCTTCACCGACTTGACGCCAAAAAGTAATCGCAAGGCCTTTGTCACATGGACCCCCATTCACATAGACATCGCTTCGTCTATGTTCCGTCGTGTTTAATACCTGCCGCTTTCTCGGTCGCCCATCTTTCCCGCTAAGGCTGTATCATCTCTATTTTGAGCTCATAGAGCATCATTCTGACCTCGCAGTCTCTGCTACGCTCCCGCAGCTGTCAGGAACTCTAGCTTGAATTATTTGCTCGGTGCGCCTCAAAGCTTCGTTGCAGAGTTTGCCGTTACCACATTACCTCTGGATGCGCTTCGGGCGACCTGAACTACAGAGAATTGCATGCGCATGAGAGAGACCAGGGAGAGAGGTAGAGGGAGAGAGCAGAGAGAGAGAGGGAGAGAGAGAGCGAGACCAGCGAGAGAGGGAGGGAGAGGGAGAGATTATAGAGAGAGGGAGAGAGACCAGAGAAGGAGGGAGAGGGAGAAATCAGAAAGATAAGGAGAGGGAGAGATCAGAGAGATGGGAAGAGGGAGAGACTAGAGAGATAGAAAGAGGGAGAGGGGGAGATCAGAGAGAGAGAGGGAGAGGGAGAAACCAGAGAGAGGGGGAGAGGGAGAGCAAACAACTTACAATTAATAACAAGAGTACAATATGAGAAATAATAATTATCAGAAAAATAACGACACCATGAAGATAAACAAAATAAAAGAACTGATGAAAACAAAACTAATGAATTAACCTTAAGAGAGAAGAGGAAAAAGTGAGATAACAATATAGTAAGATAACAGGGGAGGGGTTCTGGCGCTTTTTTCCTCGCTGTGCACCCACTCGACGAGGCGTTATGAACAGCTGCGGGCTTGGCTGGGACATTCTCGGTGAAGACTCTGAGAATCTGAGGGGACACATCCGAAGGTCCCGAAAAGCGACGTGAACTCTCCTCGGATCTCCTCCGATCTCCACCCACGTTCTCTCTGATCTCGCGCTTCTGCCGAATCACCGAATTTCCCTTCCCGCATATTTCGATTAGACGAGACGAAGAGCGTTCTGCCAGCCGACCGGGCTCACTCGTGGTCATGCTTTCTCTACAATTTCATCCCCTATTGCCTTCAAAGCCTCGACTTCAACGATGTATCACGTACAGCGTTCCCAGCCATAAGTAAGCTCCGGTGAGAATTTTTTATACCACCCAATGGAACAGAGATCGGAAAAAATTCAGCCTTAAAGAGGGTTCTCAGATAATTTTGCGCAGTGACAATGCTGTAAGATTGTCGTACAAATTGATTAAAAAAAAGAAATTCTTCGACAAATAATCATAAAACTTTTTCATTCGTCTAAAATGAATTCGTTAATTTTTCTGAACACACTATTGGCATTTAAAAAAATTATCACATAATGTTTTTTTGCAACCTGTCGATAACTCTTCTGCACCGATGTTATGCAAAATCAATGTCTTCAATATCTTTGCCACGGTCGACATTTTTTTGTTTGTTAAAATTTTTACATTTTCCGGAAGTACCGAAATCGCGACCGAATCGATCTTTCGGCTCGTGAATGTAAAGGCGAGGCATCCACGATCGCGCAATTCGAATATGTCATCGACAGATTGACCGCGAAAAACAATCTAACCGCGTGCGGTGCAAGAATCGAACGAGCTTCGCGACGAATTGCAATGCCGCTTGTTTTTATTTAATCTTCGCTATCGTCGCCCCCGCGTCGCGCGCCTCTCCCTCATTCCACGTGGAACAATGCAGGCCGACGGAAAAAAAAGTATTTAACAACAGGCGCAAACGCTACAGAGGTAAGGGCACAATGCGCATAAAAATAAAGAACCAAAAAAAAAAATAGCCCTCGCCTCAGAGGCGAGAAGTGAAACGTTGCAATATCGGAAAGGGTGAGAAAATGTTTTTTCAGTAAAATTTCTCCGATGTGCAGGCGTTTATCGACGGGGTATCGTCGAGGCTCTGCGGGAGGGGTGCGGGAGGGTGCAAGCCGGGTGTATAGATCGAGTTGGGCAAATATATGTATACGGCGTCGAAGGACGGCAAAGAGTCGGGGGGGGGGGGGGGGGGAATGTTAGAGACCGTCGGGGCCCTCGTAGCACACATCGGGGACCCATGTGAATACATGCATAAAAATGTCTACTTTCCCATTCCGCCGGTTTCGGACGGTGCAAGAGCGACCGCATCGGCAGTGGCAAGTAGGGTGAGCGCAGGGTGCACAGGACGAGCCAGTCGGTGCATCGTAAACATCTATATACATACATGTATTTCTGTGCACGAGTGTGCGAACGTGCAGTGTAGTGCCAAATGTTAACCTTTCGCGGGCACGTCGTCGAATGATTGCGTACACTCGCTGTGCAGCTGCAACTGCATGCGGCGTTTTACACGCTCAATCGCTGGGCATCTATGCCGTACTCCAGTGCATCGAGTGAGTCGACCCTTTTTTGTTTTAAATATAACGGAATGGGGTAAGGTACTCTGGTTATTTTACGAATCGGCAGAATTTACTTTGTGTGTGTAATAAATTTCGTGAATATGACCCAACCTGATGATTGGGAGGTGAATCAATTAGATCGATTGTCCAGTGACAGAAGGGCGTGTGAGGATAGCTTGCAGACACTTCATGAGCCCTTTCGAACTTTTGTTATCGATGTATGGACTGAGGCCTATTCACCAAACTTTTAGCGCTATGGCAGATTTTTGTACAGAAACGAAACCTGGCCTATACTTGAGGGCTCATTCCGGCCCAACTTAATACCGTATTCGATAATGTAATGCTCCTCAATTCCTCGATTCTTACGTTTCTGTTAAATACGAATGTTACATTTTCATTAAATTTTCATAAAATCTTGCAACGATGCTGGCCAGACCGATCGACCTGGAACCGTCAAGAAGTAAGTCGGGAAATATTAATACCCGTTATCTCGGACAAATGAATTTTCGATATAAATAAATAATGAAAACCGACGACTATTTACGCGTCGTCTGCCGGGAAATGCAAATGTTTATGCAGACCCGATATTACTCCAGCAATTTCGTAGAAACCGCGCGCGCTGGAGATACGCGGCCGCTTTGGGAAGAGAGCGCGACGTTGCTAGCGACTTCCCGCAAGGGTTCTTGCCGCGAACAAATACCGAAAATTGTGGGTAGACGAATAATTTCTGTTTACCAAAGGGTTGAGTGGCGCGGAGAAGCGAACATACCCGACTTCCGTTCTCGGGAGATGCTCTCGGACGATTATGCTTCGCCGCATATTATCAACATATATTACACAATATTTGATGTACAGCAGTTTAACATTGTTTCACTGGGAGAACAACATTCGTACTGTAGGGAGGGCCCGACCTAGTCGAACCGGGATGCAAGTCGGAAGCACCTCGGTAAATAAATTTGAGTTTGGTGCAACGAGTGTGGCATTGTAAGGCGATACAGTTTATTCTCTCCTAAATGAGGTTTTGGAGTGCCATGCTCAATGCTCTCGAACTCCGATTGATTTACGAAGAAAAGTATTTGGAATGAAAATTATTTTACAAAGAAAAGTATTTTAAAATGAAAAAGATTTTACAAGGAAAAGGATTTTAAAAGGAAAATATTTTACCAAAATGTTTTTTTATATTAACTGAAACAAGTTTGCAGATATTTTCGTACAACGACAGTTTATTAGATGTACAAACCTTCTTCCTTGTGCACCCTAAACTTGGAACTTTATTAAATTTCGTAAATTTCCGAATGAATTTTCAGTCCAACTCCCGGGTTGAAATTTACCGAGGCACGAATATCCTGCTCAGTCGTCTTTTCAGGATGATATTGCAGGAGATTGAAGCGGCGAGCCCCGCAAGCGGACAGACGGAACCGCCAGCGATTGGATTTAGTTTATGCGTGAACACGATCGAGTTTTCGAGGTGATAGCCGGGGATGCGGTTGGTGTCAGCGCCGTGAGGGAGAGGACGAAGGTTTTCCCCGTGGTCGGTCCGGGTGTATTAAACTACACTCAGGCCCGTCCGTCCAATAAGGAACGATATCGAACCCGGAGAGACTCAACGTGCGAGCGAAACCCCCGATATTTATTCCTTCCATCGTCCGTGGTTTAAATGGTATTACAGTTTGCCCTCCTCTCCCCCGTCTTCATACCCCACCATCCACGAGCGTTAAAGCTTTCTAATGCCTCGCCGAGGCAGTGGGGAAGCCTCACCGGTGTACCCGAACTATATATAAACCTCGCTCGAGACGGACCACTTAGCAATATTTGCCTTGGACTTTCGATAGCGTGGTATCGAATATTGGTTCGATTGCCTATTCATCGAGTATGCAAATCGCGTTGCTGGCAGAATCGTGCATTCCCAATGACAACGGTGTTCTCCAACAGGTCCCGACGATTGCTTGGATCATTGAACGAACTAATTCCAGTCGAAGATTTTGACGTTTTTTCCCTTTTTCGGGATCTTGTACTTTATAAATAGTGAACAAATATTTTCCACGACGTCTACGTTAAAGTTCGACTTCCGAATGAAAGCCGAGTTCTAAATGAAAGCCGACTTCCGAATGAAAGTCGACTTCTAAATAAAAGTCGACTTCCAAAGGAAAGTCGACTTCCAAAGGAAAGTCGACTTCGATCTGAAAGTCAACTTCTAAATGAAAGTCGACTTCTAAATACAAGTCGACTTCTAAATGAAAGTCGGCTTCTAAATGAAGAACCTCGGGTTCTTTGAAAAATATCGTTCGATAGTTCTCGTGGTAACGGTAAGGCTGGCCGGGTACGAAATTTCGCTGCGGACTGCAATTGTCTCATAAATTATCATGTGAATATTAACAAAAAAAAGTAACCCAAATTTACATGTTTTTTGTCGACCGTACGTGTTTAATTAACCGTCTGAGTGAGCACGTACGTTAAATTTAGTTGAAAGAAAAAAAAAATCCAAGTGCAAGAGTTTTGATAATATACACGCTGCCTCGGCATTCCCTTCATGTGCAACGAGACCGGTCGAGTGTCCACGGCTACCCGTCACTCAACTATTCAGCATAATGGCTCCTATCTTCAGCCAAAGCTGCAGCACGTGAACGGCGCGTTTTTGTGTTCTATTTTATTTTTTCATAATTCGCAGTTTCGCCCGTCAAGCTCGGACGCTCATTCATGTTTTACACGAGAGGAACGATAATAAGGGGATACCTGGTGTAATATTGTACGCTTTGCGTAATACGCGTTCCCGACCATCCGTTTATTTTGTCACGTATTTTTTTTGTTTCCCCCCTCGCCGTCGCACCGCAACACACGCGCTTACGTAATTAACATCGGGGAGGGATTCGGGAAGCATTATTTTTTATATTCCCCCGATGGACACACCGCTCCGAGGCAGCTATTCACAATTATTCACCCCTCTCCCCCCCCCCCCCCCCCTCCTCTTCAGCTCGTAGCTTTTGTTTTACCGTTCTCTCCCATATACGTGCCCACAATTTATCCGTGTTAAAATCATGAACAGTAAAGTCTAATGGTGAATATAGCGCAGCCGGACGACAGATATTTTCCGAAAAGAAAAATTATCGCTGTAATTGAAACGGGACTTTAGTTATAGGAGAGCGGGGCGGAACGGAACGTCGGGGCAAAATGGATCGCCACTGAAAAAATAAAAAATAGTCAACGCAAATACATTGTCAGTCGCGCCGACCCGAATTGTCGCGCGCCAAACAGAATCCCCGTTGGACGGAACTCATTTTTTTTTAGGGTGAGAAAATACTCATCGTTGGCGATGAGAATTTTTTTTCTCGTGTCCCGGTGAAAATTGATAAGGGTGGTCCGTTTTGCCCGCGGGGTTCCGTTCTGCGCCGCAATCGCCTATACAGAGTTCCGAACTCGTTCGCTTACGCGCACTCGCACCGTAACGTGTGACCGGTTTCTGTTGGTGAATACGGCTTAGCCATAAACTATTTTGACGCCGTTGCAGCCACGCCGGCGGAAGAGCCTGCGGCTCGGGCATCGCTCGCGCTACTCCTTCTCTATTGCGATATTTATAACGCAGATACATCACTTACAGTAGCGGCGCTCTTTTTTTTTTTTTTTTTTGCGACTCGAGCCATCCGCGAGTGTTTATATACGCCATTGGGGAACAGGCAGGACGAGGGAGGGAGGGGGAGGAAGGGGTGGAGAGGGAGGGAGGGAGAGCGAAATGAGAGAGACAGGCGTACTGCGGGTGGAATTAAGTATCGGGATTTTTCTGGAAATTATTCGTACTGTCCTTTTCACACCACCGTCGCGCTACCGCTGGAGTTGCAACGGCTGCTGTATCGGGTATTGATATTAATATTTTTTTTTGTCTTATTTCATCCGCCGATATTGGAACGGTAATTAAAGAAGAAATTTTATCTCCTCGAGAGAATACGGCGAAAGTTTAAACCACGGTGGGAATGGCAAAAACAATTCCATACCGGGCAACGGCCCCAGCTATGTCCTGAATTTTTACCTAATTATTGATTGGGTACTGACACTTATTGATTGCTTTTTAATTGAAAGGAAGCTATCTTACTACCTGTTAGGTATGTCGAGAAATACTATATTTTTTTACCCCACGTCGTCTCACCCACTTTTTTTAAATCTAGTTATTGATTCGGTACTAACACTTATTGATCGCTTTTTAATTGACAAAAGCTATTTTAATACTTGTTAGGTATGTTGAAAAATGATTTCTTTTTTTAACCCCAGGTCGTTACACGTATGTTTTTTAACCCTACACAATAAAATAAGACCAACGTTTCTTGTCCACAAGCATTCACAATCCTTATCAATTTTCTAAACATATTTTGTAAAATCAACAAGAAAATAATTGTGGAGGTTTGTGGACAAAAAAGTGTGTTAAAAGAACGAACATTTTTTACTGTGTAGATCGTCACTCGGACCGCGATGTTAGTTGCTCCATTTTTATTATTATCATTATCATCGAATTATCTCATACACATTTCGGAAAACTGCGGATTTGTTTACTTATTTGTACGTTTGTCCAATCCTAGGCAACATTTTTTTGTCCAGTTCAGCAAGACGTCCAGTTCTCTGAACTTCGTTCGCTGTGCACATCTGCAGACATTTTAAATTTGATAAAGTGACTCCTACGAGACATCCCAGGATGTCTTTTTAAGGATTTCATTCCTACGATGTCCAGGAAAAAAAATGAACAACATTCGCGTGTGAATAAAGGATAAAAATGATAAGGTTAACAATTGTTTATTCTTCACACCTGGGACAGCCCGGGCGTTCTACGTCTGTTATTTCTTGTCTAGAATTGAAGTGGATGCACTCGTGAGGAAAAGCGATAAAGTGTAGTCGAGTAAAACTGTTCGAGGCTATACATTGCCCCGGGTTCGCCGGCGTGCAGATAAAGATGTCACACTCGTGTCCCCCCGGGGAGCGAGGGAAGCCGCCGGAGGCGCGAGTAACTGGACAAGATGTAGATACGACGTACGTAGAAAATTGTTAAGACATAGGGAAGAGAGCGGAAATGGAAGTGTAGGGGAACCCCCATGTATCACGTAAAGGATACTCCGGTAACTGCACGCGCGTCGTCCGGGGAACGGAGGTCAGGATCCCGCGGCGTCTTCGGCTCTGTCTTGTCTTCCCTTCAACTCGGGAGATCCGGAAGAGACCCATATCTTGAGTACCGCACTGAAGTTCCTCTATATATTCACGGAGTACATCGTACTGGAGTTGATTGCGGGCGAATATTTCGGAATATTTCGGAATATTTCGGAATGTGACAAAAAAGTTTCTTTAACTCTGGTGCTGCCTTTGGGTAAAAATAAAATTTCTCTGCGTATTACCGTTTATGTTACCGATGTAAGCGATGTAACGTCGCTTTTTTGAAACCACTAAAAGTCGCAACGGTCCCAAAATTTTCCTATAAAAATTCTCAATAATTTTTTCAAAATAATTTTTCTTCGTTTTGGCTTTAAGTACCGTGTATTTTTTTCCGCTGATCACGCTGAATCCAGCACTCATTTTCCTGCCAACTCGAAATTTGAAACGGAAACCATCGTCAGAAGCGCAAAAGAAAATTAATATTTTGGCCGTTGGTATCTTTCACTCATGCCCGATCGCGCGGGTAGCAAAATAAGCCTGTATCACAACACCGCGTTTGTATTTATAAACGAGATACACGGCACCGTCGCGAGGCATTGATCGTTCGGTGGGTATGACGGCTGGCACCGGCAGAGTGAACAGGGCCGAAAATAGTGTCATCCTCTGGAAGAGCGTATGCAGCGAAGTCCCACCCGATACCGGTGAAATGATCGAATCGGATCCGGCGGGGCGTTATAAATTCGCGGAAAAACACGATCGTCCGTCGAGGCCGCAACGGGGGAAAACTGTCCTTTTCACGTTGCATAAACGCTGACAGAAATCGTCAGAATTTTCGTCGTTTTTCTATTGCCATAATGATAAATACAGGCTCTCGTAGAGCCGTGCACACATTCGACAGTGGTTTGCCGCATGAATTTTCCCGTACAATTTTGTGGCCTACAGTCGACGTTGCGAATATTCCCATCCATTGGCTCCGGCTTCGTGCATGTTCCATAGTTTCGTGTCGCATACTGTGCAACACTCGAAACGCTTTGCTCCGCTATTCATACGCCAGCCCCCCCCCCCCCCCCCCCCCCGCCCCTCCAGTCCAACCCCCAACCCCCTTCGCATCGCAAACAAATACTACAAATGTGGAACACGACACTCTTCGAAGTACGAGCGGTGCAGTACCCGGAGGCTTTCAGCGACGTTTGTTCCGCCATTTATCTACCAACCGCCCCATTTGCTCCATCCCTTATGCCCGCGGTGGAGTCCTCGACGTAGAGCGCTCTCGATGGCTCGGAGCCGAGCGCCATAACGCTTTCGTTTTTTTTTCTCCATCGACGAGACGTTTGTTGGTGGAAACTGTAACATATCGGATGCGGTGGCGATTGTGTTAACTCTTCGTGTCGCAGCCATAAATTTCTGCTGTCGTGAACGATAATCATAATAATAATTATTAATAATTATATACTATAAGTTGATAAGTTTTTGTGACCCTCACATTTTTAAAATATTTTTCGAGTTCCATAGAGTTGAGAAACAGCGAATACGAGTCCGAAAGAAAAACTATTTTTCGTTGATAATTGAATACTCGTGAGAACTGCGGACGGGGTCGCGTCGGGGAGTTTTACGTCATTAATTCTTATCAGCCAATTAAGTCGCGGTGATTGGCGTCGGTCGTCCGTCGCCGTCGACCTTGCTCGATGGCCTCGTTCCTCTTTCTTCATTCTTCCCTTCCACCTATCCTCCTCCTGACACCGAAACCTTCGCGACTTCCCCTCCAGCCCCCCCCCCCCCCCCCCCCCTCCGCCACTCTTTCCGCCTACAGTACAATCGCTCGGATATCGTTCATCACCGATAATCGCGTCTTATTCCAACGACGCGACCTCGTTAGTGCCGGACAATTTTCCCACCCCTCCCTCTCGCATTCGGCTCAATCTTTCGCCGACTCAATCTTTCTACGGAGACGAGCTAAGACGCATAAGAAAGTCCGAGTGCTTTCCTCCGTCTCGTCTTCATCTGCATCCTTCGGCTCTCCTCGTACCTTTCTCGAATCTCGACCATTAAAATCCAGCCGACTTCACTAATCGCACCGGCTGATCCCGATCGTTCTTCCGTCGTTACTTTTTTTTTTGCCATCGACCTCTTCTATCCCCCCATAGGACCGAGGTATTTCTGAAATATTCCGAAAATATTTTACCAGTAATGTTAAATATTTATTAGATATCTTTCTGAAATATTCAAGAACTTGTCAACATTTTAGTGCTGTAGTTTATTATTGTAAACACATGTACTGCCTCCAGCCCTTCATCTACGGTATTCGTGTGAGCCCCTTCGAGAGTGTATGACACATTAAATTGTCGAACTGTATTATAATATTATTCATTATTTGTATGTATTAATATATACACGAACCATTAAATTTTTATTTTTATTTCCTTCTGAACATAGTTCAGTACACATCTGCTAACATTCGCTTTCAAAATATTTTTCACCGTTTCAGAAATATTTCACAATATTTGAAAGATAGAAAATATTTCTGAAATATTTTCAAAATATTTTGTTATATATGGGTCGGTTTGTGGATAAAAAAATACCGGAACGTAAAAGCCCTTGCTTAGTGAGCGGAGACGGACATGCAAGTGTTTTACGTGCACGAGATCGAGAGTACACAAGTAATAAGAGAGCAGAGAGAGAGAGAGAGAGAGAGTACGGAGAGCGAGATTATTTATGAGGACGATAATGCGAGGAAAAAAAAAATGAAACGTCGTGCTCCCGTACGTATCCGCAAAGCAACGTTGGAAATTCAGGAATGATTTATCACAAATATATACACCGACTGACGGATAAGTACAACGTAAATACCAAAGTACCGAGTCGACCTACGATGTGCCGGCGATGGGGTGAAAGAAGCGGAGGTATAATAAAAAGCGGAGAATGTGGAAGGAGCAGCTAGCGGAGGTGAGGTCTGGCGCCGGTGGGTTCGAAACACAAATTTAACCGCGAAGTCGACGGACTCTGTTGGTGTATTCTCTTTAGTACGTGATTATAATTGAAAAATAAAATCTAAAAAAAACACAAATCGCGTCTTCACCACTTTTTCGCAACCGGCGAACAGACGGCGGAAATCCACGCTCCGAAATGTACGCTGTAAAAATTAATTGTGAATTTAATGTACTGGAACTCGAAATCTGCTTACGTTACTTTCATTAGTTGAAGATTAATGTACTTTTTTGTCAAATAAAAATATAAGATTTAAAAATTACAAATCTTGTGCCTGAAATTTAGAAGAGTTTTCATTAAAAATAAAAATTTTATACTGTAAAATTGTAACTCACGTATGTCTGAAATTTAGGAAACAGTTTATGTAAAGAAGCTTCCGATATCGTTAATACATTTTCAAACAAAAAAATTATAGTGTACGCTTACTGGCGAGCGCGAAATGTCGCGGGTAAGAACAAATAGACGCTTCGGACGAAATTACTCGAGGAAACTTGTGAAAAACTCTACTGTAGCGCACGATTATTCCGGAGTGCTCGCTCGCTTGGAATATTACGAGCAGCCACACCTCGTTCAAAGGGGTCATCGGTAAACACTTGCCGTCTTTCATACGCGTTCAACATATGGGGGATGAACGAGAAAAACGGTCGCGCCGAGAAATGAAACCCGTGCAGGTTTTGAGAACAAATTTGAGAAAAATTGTACGCGCTTAACCTAACTTATTATTTTTTTTTTCTTATCGAAATTCATAATATAATTTTTTCTGAACCGGTAGGATTTTACGCCATACGATCCGAGCGTTCCAATGAAGTATTTTATTATTCTGAAATTTTTTTTGGGTACCCCATTTTTTTTACCGCATTGTCCGCCGACACATTCATACGGACGATTCAATTGTCGATCTCGTTTATTCACGCTCACGTGAGCAACGACTACGGCAAAACTCGATGCCTCAATAAACCCATGCAGCTACGAGGAAAACA
Source organism: Amblyteles armatorius (assembly GCA_933228735.2). Classification (NCBI taxonomy): domain Eukaryota; kingdom Metazoa; phylum Arthropoda; class Insecta; order Hymenoptera; family Ichneumonidae; genus Amblyteles; species Amblyteles armatorius. The sequence continues at coordinate 8,616,535 of OW121695.1, read as the reverse complement.
CATTAGTTCGTTTGAAACACCAAAGCACCGGTATTAAATGGTTTGTCTACAAGCTCGTCGCAAATTGCAACAAGCTTCCGCACTCAATTAAGCGGAATAGCATTTGCTGGAAACGGGTGTAACTTCCGGATGTAATTCGAGCGCCTGCAGCAGGTGGGAATAATGAAAGCTCGACATGCGCGAGTCACGGGCAGAGGTAATTGAAGCGTTACGATCTTTCCCCTAACAAAATCCAGATAAATGTGCCTCTTTACGAAAATTATCGAATTGCATTGAATTGTCCGAATTCGGAGGAAAATAACGAAAATCTCAATGCCCAACTCCCCCCCAATGTAAAATTTCCATGGATGTTTTTCCATAATTACACTCGTTCCCAACTTCGCGAGTTTCTCCGAAAACGACGTCAGTCAAACGTCAGTCGGATTGTTGATTTAGCATCGCCGCCCAGAGAAATTTGCCTCTTCCCGAAAATTCTCTCATTTCATTGAAGTATCCGAATTCGTACCAAAATAACGAAAACCCCAGTGCCAACTCTTCTCCAACACTGCAATATTAATGCGTGTTTCCTCATAACTACCATCGTTCCATACTTCACAAGTTTCTCCGCCACCGACCGCGGTTGAACGTCGGTCAGACTGTTGATTTTGCATCCCCACCCAGAGAAACTCCACAGAAATTTGCCTCTTCCCGAAAATTCTCGTATAACATTGAAGTATCCGAATTCGGATCATGGTAACGAAAATCCAAGTGCTCAACTTCCCCGACACTACAATATTAACGCGCGTTTCCTCACAATTACCATCCTTCCATACTTGGCGAGTTTCCCGGACAAACGACGTCAGTTAAACGTCGGTCAGACCGTTGATTTTGCACATCCACCGCCTCCTCCGATATCAAATATACGAGTGGAAACTCCATCGCTTCCAGCATAAAATGAAATCTCGTTCTACCATGTCAGTCGGTGGTCCTAATGGATACGTAAAGTTTATCAGACGTCGGTCATAATAGACAGTCCCTATCGCGCGATGTCGGGTAAACAGGTGAGTTCAACGTCGTTACCGATACCTGGAAACAAGCAATTTCATAGCTCGGAACCGGGCAATGCTCTCGGGCTCGTCCCGCACCCAACGGTTAACGCGGGTATTTCCGTTAGGATCGGTAATTAATTACCAGTGCCTGGATAATGTACAACAAACCCTCCCGCCCCGGTAAGTAACTCGAGTCTGGTGCTCTTAGCCCAATGAGAGAATAATGGATTATGCTGCGCGCGTGCATCGCCGGAGCCCGCGGCTGTGCAGACCTTACGACCACCACCAATGCCACTCGTACACGTTACATTGTGCTCCGCATGCTTGCGTGCCTTTGTAGACCGGCACAAACATCGGCAGAATGAGAATAGTGAAAGTGCCCATTATTATACGACGGTGCTTAAGTAGGGATCTCAGCGTCTACGCTCGACAGTATTGTGCAACACGGGAGGTTACACGCCAGGCAAGGCCGAGGGATTAAAAAAGCATCTTGAGATTAAGACGTGAGATCCGAGCTTCTGCATTTTACCTCTCCAGCTACGACCGTACCCTTCCGCTCCTCCCGGGTCACACAATATGTAAAGCGCAGTACGCAAGAATAAAAAAAAAATCAATGACGACGCGCTGGCCTATTTCGCGAGGATTCTCGAGGCGGCGTGAAGCACACTCGGTCGGTAAGGAAAACTTCAGCGATCGATCGAGTGGACGATGATGGTTTAAATTGTTCCGGTAAAATTCGCTACCTTTAAAAAAATATATATATATTTACGGTTTTTGTTACCGATTGAGCTCGGGTGAAACCTACATTGTTAAATAAAATAGTGCGAAGTACTATTATTTTTATTTTCTCAACGACCTGAGTACATGGGCTTTAAAGACGAATAAACTTGATTAAAAAAGTGTCATTTTTTTAGTGCATGGTTATTTATATAATGCACTTCGTTCGACTCGTGTCAAATTGTTCGAGTTGAAATTGACCCCGCACTATAAGATCGGCTACGACGAGTTGCACTCGAATGATTAAACTTTACATTTATTTTTTGTAAAACAGCGACCGGTTTTTTTTTGTATCGTCATCGATTTTTTGATTATTTCGGGAAAGAGTTGTTTTTATTTACAATCATTTTTGACACTGCAAGACCTCCCGAGGAAAAATGCATGCTGTTAGATGTATTTATTTCTGTGCGAATTTGCTCTTTGCCTCTGTTCCTATAACAGGGTGTTCATTTTGCAATGCGAATTATAGGGAATATCTCGTTGCAATTTATTGAAAGGTGAAATTGGCATGTAATTAGTGCCAAAGGTAATCCCAACGATCTCATCCCAATCCACCATTCCAAAATATGTCAATTATCAACTTGCCATTATTAAATTGTACAGCGCGGCTGGCATCCGTTTCATTACTCCGATAAAAATTTCTCAACTTACCGACAGACGGTGAAATATTAACGGGAATGTTCGAAACTTCGTCGTAGCGGCATCGACCGATTTTCAGAAATTGGCTCGAACATCGTTACGGGAGACTTACCGGAGAGCCGACACGAAATGCGCTCGCACAGCGAAACCGTCTCATGAAATATTCCCCACGAGAGTGAAAGACTTTAATTAACGATCCAAGGGACTCGTAGAATAAAATATTTTAGTTCCATACTTGTTACAACGAAGTAACTTGCATTACGGACCGTCGACATGTTTTATGTTTTTTTACCGTCGTCATCAGAATCGCCGTTGTGCACGATAGAGGCAAGAATTTTGCATGAATTACCATACGAACAAAAAAAAGCGGATTTTTGCGCCACAAAGGGCTTTGTGTACCTCGGGCTGCTCCAGTTCGAGAGCCTCGAAAATGCTATCCAGTTACAGCGCGACCAGCTTTTGCGCAAGTCCGTGGCGTACGTTACTGGCTTGTGTATGTCTTCTTTACACGCGCGCAATTTACACAGAGCTTAGTCTGTAGAATTATTTTTTCCAGTTCCATATCAGTTCCAGATCTCCACATTTAAAACTACGCAGTGGCTATGTAATCGTGACAAAAGACAGAGTGAATTCAGCATGGTTGTGGCCGGTCGTATGATACGGCTGTCTTCTTTACCTCGCAGAAAAAAAAAAGTCACCCATATTTTACAACCTTATCAGCCACGCAAGTCCATTTCCGCACAGTAAAAAATAATTTCGTAAAATCGGAATACGAAGTTTCGTAAAGATAATTTTTTTCTGCAAGTGACAAGCTCGTTTGTTCGGGTTTGAATATACAAACCTGTCGTTTTATTTCCTGCGTCATAACAATTTTAGTTTGCATTTTCGTTTGTGAAACTAGAGCCGTATGCCGCGATTTTTAAATTAACAAGTAAAATATTGTGGACGTTTGTGGACAGCAAGTTGTTGTAGAAAGTACAAACTTTTTCTTTGTGCATATCAGCACTCATTATCCTATAATCTGCCGGTCTACGACTCCGAAAACTCTACGCATGCGCTCAACATTTTCCACATCCCTTTTATAAATCAAAAACTATCCTTTTCTCTCGGAAGATAAAAGAAATGTCGCCCATATCTGACGGCTTTCTCAACTACGCAAGTCTACTTTGCCTATTCAAAAACACCACAACCATATCAGCCCTCATTACTCTTTATCATCTGCCGCCTTTGAGTCAGCGAGGTCTACGCATGCGCTCAAAACGTTCCCCATCCGTCCGACATATCGAAAGCTATCAACTCGCTTCAGGGCTATCGACCTTTGTGCAACGACCGGTTTCAACGTCAAAACGAATCCAGGGCAATTAGTCGGACGTGCACACGGAAACGTGCGAACGCAACACTTTCATATCCTCTCCAATTTACTCGACGCCCGTCCAGTTCCTAAAATGCCGAAAATCGGTTATCACGCTGATTACAACCCGTCGCATTTACCCCCCGAGACTTCATTGATTTTCCGTTTCAGCCTGGCGGCTCCAAGAGTTCCGGGAAGCACGAAAGTTGCCGCGGGTAACTGCACAGATCGTTCGGAGAGCGTACGATAACGCCGCGCCGTCTTATCGCCTCTCACGTCTATACTTTTAGTATTATAACGCGGAAAAGCTAATTTCCTCGGGGCTTGCGGCTCGTGTTCCACCGCCGAGGAGCGAGTCTGCGTGAACGATCGGGCATATCGTCGAGGCTCTGCGATGTGCTACTTGGGAGCCGGGATGATGAAGACAAGACGGAGGAGGACGACGGTGAATCTCTCCGGCAAGGTGAACCGCGAGCTTACATGGCTGCGGTCGACGAGGGTCGGTTTAATCACAGGAAATTGTCCGCGATGGTTCGAGGCTCCCGGTGTATAACCACCGACCGAGACCGGAATCCAAGTAACTCGAGCCCCGCCGGCTCCGTTCCTCCTCCTCTGCCAATTGATTTGGAGCCTCGGTACAGTGTAATTGGCTTGTTCTTGAATTTTTCATCGTCCTCGTCGTACAAAGCGCGAAAGCGAGAGGCGAAGCGGTATCGTGCAGTTTCTCATCGATCCCAATCGAGGCTCGGACGATCTGAAATCTTGATGAATTCTCCTCGTATCCAATATACGCTACCGAATCTAAGAGACGGCTCGCTACGGGATAATGGAATGGTCGCGTGTTGCAACAGCGGGGAAGCGCGGAGTGGAAGGGAAACCCGGGGCAAAACGGTCCTCTTTTCGACCGATTTTTCGCCATGCCTAAAACAGACGTCGTTTCAAGCGGAGATGACTGATCATACTTTCCTGGCTCTTCTTTATCTGGGTATACTTTTTGAGCCACGAAGAGCCGTAATTTACCGATTTTTTTTTTATCGCATTGCACTCGCGATTTGTGTGCACTGTGACCGATCCTACGATTGACGCAGCAACAATTTCGTGTCCCAGTTTTTCGAGCGAAATATCCGAAACGAATTTTTCGAAAAACACGGAGCTCGTTCTTCGCGCTGGGTGAAACGGGACTTTTAATTCCTCTTGCATTTTGGAGGTCCCTTGATGGTGGTCAATAACGCTTGTACAAACTGGCCGAAATACCGATGTTAAATTCGAGGTATCGGAAGGGTGGTGGTATAATTGGCGGCTGCGCGAATGAAACGAGAGTTTCTCGGCTCCGGGAGTGTGCAGCAGCAGCAGCAGCAACGAGGGCAGCGAATTGAGGTCACCGAGGCATCGTTGAATCGATTTGTTGTTCGAGCTTGTACATTAGTCACGTTTTCCTCCGCGTGCATTAATCGAGAGCTGAAACTCGTATCCGCTCACTGGCGCGAATGCTAATGCATGGTGATACGGCCATGTTTTTTTTAGAGTTCTTTGACGCTCGGCGAACGACATTCAGCATGTTCGCTGGTGTAAATTTCCGGGCGTTATCGAGCAGCGATAAGATCCGGCAAAGGCCTGATAAGGATACGGCCATAGTTTAATCCTCTAACGACCAACGTACGATATTTGCCACATTCTCTGGTAGAAATTTCAGAGCATTAAATCGGGTTCTCATAAGACCTAGTCACGGCCTTATCCGATCCTGATGCGACGCTCTGAAATTCTTACCGGGTAAATTATCGTGCCACGAGCCATCTGCAGATTGGACATACCGTAACCATTATTAGGATTTAACAGGTCACACGATATTACTGCGATGACTGAAATAACTCTATGGGTGCATTCTTGAATGCAGTTCTGCTCTGTTCGGCCAAATCCAGAAACATTTGACATGCATCCAAATCTATACACAGTTCAAATAGGCGTTTTTATTTTCCAATCTGTTGTCACAGTTGAGGGTTTAGTTTTGACACAAATCTCCTCTGATAAGCGTTCTTTTGCTATCAAAACGGTTAAAAGGCATACCACGGAAAGAATCGGATGTGCCGTGAGCAACTTAAAAAACCCACTAGCAGAGGACACTCACGAATAAAAGAGCGCATAGCTGAGCAGATCAACATCCCAAAACGCACCCAGAGTCTCGAGATGACTTCCCAAAAAGACATCTTTAACAGTTCATTCTCGAGATATTTAGCTGCGATTCTAATTAGCATCCGCCCCAAACCCGAATACGCGCTTCATCCGCTCGATCGTCGCAATGCTTACGACTACTTGTCTACACTTGTTGCGTAGCTTCTGAAGGATTTCCGACTCCTCGTCCGTTTGGCCAACCTATCGAGACCTCAATACGCATTCGCCTAATGGTTGACATTTACGAAGCTGATGATGAAGAAGTCTGTAAGTTGCATTTCGGTTCGAACTCCTCCAACAACATCGGCACACTGCCGCCCTGCAGACTCCACACAAGGATCTCGGTGCCGTTTACGCACGCAGGAAGAACGAAGATGACAGGGCGCGCAGAGAGCCGAAGCCACTGTCGCCTGGTAACTCTCACTCCGCAGGTACTCCGGGGGCGCGTTTCACTATTGATTCCCGCTGAGGTGCGCGGAGATGGAAGTCGAGGGATGGAAACGCGGTGCGCCTGAACGAGCAGGAGGTATAGCCGAGGGGACCCTGAGAGAGGCGAGGAGCTGCTCTGCTGCTGCTCTGTCTCTGTTGGCCTGAGGTTCGAGGACCAGAGGATCGCTCGGTAAGGCTCACCGGTTGCCCCAGTTGCTGCCACTAATGTCTCCTCATACTAACTATCTTCTTATCATCTCTCTCGCTCGCTCGTTCTGTACATCACTTTCTCGCTTTAACTACGTCCCACGGGCTCGTAGGATAGAACGCTCGTCAGACCGAGTCGCGAAAAACCCCTCGGCAGTTAAGATAAAATAGCTCGAAAGTGCAGTTTTTTTTTTTTTGTTGCGACCTTAACTTTTGTAACCTTTTCTTTTGGACCTCAGCGTCTCAGTTCCTTACTCTCGTCGGTTCGGCTTTTCCGACCCTCGCGCTGGTTACCTGACTCACCGGATCAACGAACGCTGCGGTTGAAGCTTAAATCTCAATGCGGTTAAATCCTAATCTCAAACGGAGTAGACCGCAAATTGGAACTCCGGCGAGACGGTCTTTGGGACGGTTCGACACCGGAAGTATGTGTCGGTTATTCGAAGTTTTTTTCGTAGAAGTGGTGGACATTAGCGCGCAAATCGATTATCTATGGACCGGGTGAGATTCGCCGCTTTTACCGTATAGTTAAATCCAACCAGGCGCAACAGCCAATTATAATGAGGGAAAAGTTTGTCGCGGATTTGATATAAATATCTGGATTGGGTAAATCAGGTGAATCGAGCACTCGGGCCAGATAAATGATGGACAGTAATTCGACAGGTACGGAATTATTGTTACATTATCGACCCCAATCGATATATATCTCGGAGGTCTGTATTTTGGAAGGGTTCCAACGCGATGCAGTTATAATAAGCTGCTGTTCGAAGCGGTAAAGTTGTTGCCTCGCGGCATCGCGAGAGGCTTTTATATCGGATTGTGTTGTTGTCGTAGTAATTTCCGGCCGGTAATTCATTCTCTTTCCCAGTATATTATTTATTTACATCAATCTCTCGGGTTTGATAATTAAAATTATCGTTTAACGATTATATTTTAGCAAAATACTCTAATAAATTTTGCTAAATTGTGTGAATTAATTATGAAAAAAAAACAACTTCCTTGTTCAAAGTATCTCGGGAAAAATCACAGGACGTAACAAGGCTTTGGGTCACGGCGCAGATAATTTCTTTGTATATTTATTTATCAATCCCTCGGGATCGATAATTTAAATGATTTTTTAACGATTACACTTCAGCAATATTCTGCAATGAATTTTGCTACATTTTTACGACTTATTTATTTAAAGAAGCAAGACGCTAGTGCCATGTCGCGATTTGCTAGAGTTGCATCTGGCGGAGATGCGAATGTGGCAGAACCCCCGTTCGTCGACCACATCGAACAAGTAAGCAAGCCCCAATCTCGAAACGCTGTTGCCGGTGTACCACATCGCCGGTCAAAGTCAATTAGATCCGACGAATGAAGCAATTTAATTAGCATTATCTATGCCGTTTCCGTCTCGCCAGCGGAATCAATGTTAGGAAGAGGTCCACACATCGGGCCGTTGCCGCCGTTGATGACAAATTTCCAACCAGTTGGGTCGATCGCGATCCGGGAATACGCGGCAAAGCTCCGCATCCGGCCGCGTGCTGACGTGTTGTTTATCTCGGCGTACCATGTTGGACAAACATCCACGAGTAAACGGCGAGGCGGACGGGCGAGTCGGAGAACGACGAAGAACCGGGCTAGGTGGAAATCCTGGAATATTGCGGGAGACATCGAGCGTTCTCGTCGTAAGCAAAGCCGGCGCGAACGTGGAACTCGTCGCTACGGTAATCATACGCCATTTACAGAACACATGCACGCTCCACACGATAAAACGGGAGATACGGAGTGGCGATCGTGTGAAGGCAAAGTCCGAGCACGAGCGAGTGGAGAAATTACGCCGATGGCCACATCGACCCTGAAATCAAGTGAGACAGACGCAAATGGACAAACAAATTATTCACGACTGATTACCGATAATACAGGCTCCGATTTGATCGAACGAGCTGCGACGTTGACGCACAATATGACGAGCTACAACACTTTTGTTTTGCGAATCGTTCCATGGTGGGCGTTCCGTTTACCTCGTCACTTATTATTCCTCGCTCATTTGGGAACTTTTTTTTAAATTTCCGTTCTTTGCTCTCAATAGCTTTTTCTGATAATGGACTAGTCAGATGTAAAATTAATGTTCAGTGTGTTAAAAACATCGGGCGTACTTTATTTTTAATGATCTCCTTTAATTTAAATAAAAAGTATTTTCATTTTTCATCCAATTCTACATTAAATTCAATTTACCAGATTTTGCATAAAAACTTGCATTCCTACATTAAACAAACAATTTTTTTACAGTGCAAATACATGATTATGAGTGAAAGATCGGAGGCTGGCGTGTGCAAGAATGTCCGTCGAATTTACTCAACTTAAAAAAAAAAAATAGAACCGTTGCAGATTGACAGATCACGTTGGTGAATTTGAACTGGGTCGAATGTCACTTAAATCCAGATGATCAGCAATAATGGTCCGTCCATCAGCGACGAGGATAATTTTTTATTTCCGCGATCGATGGTACGAATGGTTGACGATGTAACCGGAATGAGTGAAACCATCGAATGTCCGAATCGTCGTCGAATGGTGTTCGATGCATGGGAATGTTTGACAAATTTTTATGGAGACATAAACAGAGCCAATGAGTCGCGGTATTGGCGAGTGTATCAGCCGATGGCGAATCGTGCAATGGCGGGTTTGTTTATGCACAATTTGCCCAGTAAAATTTCTGTCCGGCTGCTATGACGCTCTCCCCAGTAACTCTTAATTAGCCATTGTGGTACGTGACGTTTCAAACGGCTTGGGACGGGCCTTCACCGTCGCGAGGCGTGCAGCCTCGCGACATACCATAAATCTTTGGTAATTTCGCCTGGAGTTACGAGGGCGTAAATAATAATTATTCTTAACTGTTCGGGTACGGGCGGCGAGGGCTGTGTCTGCTGTCGTTGAAACGGGGCGGGACGGGCGGCTGAGCGCATATAACTTTTCCTCTCTCGGCAGCTTTGGCGGTCGGGGTAGCCTCAGTGGGACACACGCCAGCCCGAGCCAGCTGGCCGAGCTGACACGATTCGCACCGGGTCGGTCGCGTGATCACCCAGTTTTCACGGTTATAAACTCAATTAATGTAACTTCCTCTTTCTTTGTAATCGCAAGTGACGGGGCGAGGCGATAGCGCGAGAACCGGCTAAAGTTCAAAGTCGAACGTCCGGGGTGGCGCGGATGACGATCATGGGATTAGCGGGAAGATCAATGTCGGATCTCGAGGCGGGGGTTGAAAAATATCCTGGTCGAGATGATTCGATGGGACTTTTGTCACGTGGAAACGAATCCGACGCTGGCTTTGGCACGAAGTCGGACCGAATTTGTAGAGTAATGACGGCAAATTCGGAACGTCAACTTCCTTGGTAGAAATCAAAATTTATAGGGCTCTCTAATAAAAACCCCCAATGAGGTCCGGAAAAGCTCTTTTCCGGACCTTATTGGGGCCCTTAACACATAATGTAACACCCTAAAGTTTCTTCCAGTCTACACTGTCTCCTGCTTGTTCTGGGGTTAAAGATGCTAGAACCATTGCCGGAACGGTCGAAAAGTGCTCGAAGCATCTCCCTTAGTTGATGTTGTTCCGAATCGTGCAGCGTTCCAAATTACCCGGTTTTAAGCTGATCGTTGAAAGACTCTTGTTTAATTTTCAGCTCCGCTAAAGTACGACATCAACGGCTTTCATTTCGCATCACATTCCGTACAATCGACTTTCGCATCCTCACATCGTAACCCTGTTTTATTTATACAGTATATTTTCCTTAGCTTTCTCCGCCCCATTTCTTGCTCTTTCTCATCCCGGCACGACAAACAAGTCGCCGAGGCGGAACTTTCGCGATGACTTTTCGTCGTGCGAATCCACCGGGCGGATCGCGCGAACTCGGCGCCGTTAATGCATTACAAACATTTACCCGCCAACCAACCCGTCGACATTTGTCAACACCTTGACCAACGCGAAGTCGCGGGACGGACAGAGGCTGTGAGAGATTGCGAACACTAATACCTAATTCGGGTTACGTGTAACGCGACGACACACACGCCCGCTCCGCCGCTGCCAGTGCATAACGAGACATTCCTCCCGTAACGAACATTAAATACTGTTTTGCCATCGTCAACATAAATTCGCGTCAGTCCCCGTTCCATAACCACGACCAAAGTAATTTATATCCCTCCCCCGAGCTAGAAATACCACAGCCGGTTACGCGGCGATACATAAACCGAAACAGTGTCATCGATGACGGCGCGCAGATAAACAAACGTCCAGGGTAATAAAAAAAAAAAAATTGTTTCTCGACCAGTGTCATGCACAACGCGATGCAGGCTCGTCACGCTATAAAAAAAATGGAATTTTATCTATGATTTTGGGTGTTTACGAAACGCCGTTGCGATTCGTGTTGCGTTCGAGGGCGACGGTCACGCGAGTGATTCACGTCGCGTCATGCGGTTAAGCCGTCGGGCGAGGTAAATAATTTTTGGCGAACAATTTTTGGCGATTTGTTCTCGCGCCGAGGGGACCCTTCGTGTCCCACCTCATTCAATTTCCATATTTACCATCATCGCCGGTCGCGAAACGCGTTCGCGAAGCCTGGCGGCGATAAATTTCTGTCCCATAAAATATGACGCGCCTCTCGCAAATTTGAGAGCGGAGATTCGGGGCTACGCGGCAAGATATTTTGGATCCAACCCACGGTCGAGTAACGAGCGGCAGGTGAGAGGCTCGCTGTGATCCCGAAGGAGTATTTCTTCCAGGTCGTCAACCATCGCTCGGGGCTTCTCTTCTTCCCGTCGTCTCGGCGTGCTCGCCTGGATACTCGACACTGGAAAATATCATCAGCGAGCGTTTCATTCATCTTCCGCCTCGATAACGTCGCTTCGCAAGTTGATTCGAAACATTTCTGGGGATTAAAAATGAAGAGAGAGGAAAGAAAATATTGGCGAGTCGCGAGCCGTCGCCGGGCAATCAGAAACGTTTCTCGGAGTGAATTCTACCTAAGGAATAAAAATAAAATACATGGTGCGAAAGATCACAATTTACAAAACATTGCGGAGCGGCCGAAACGAGCTGGTCCCTGGTAGGAATTTAGAGCATTCCATCAGGCATTACATCAGGCATCGTATCGGGCATTAAATTCGGCGTTACATTCGGCGTTACATTCGGCGTTACATTCGGCGTTAAATGTAACGCTGAATGGTAACATCAGGAGTTGCATCAGGCATCGCATCAGGCATCGCATCGGGGCCTGATAACGCATGGATAAGGCTCGTCAGGTGATTATTAGACCTTTTCTGAGTTTCATCATACCCTAATGTCACGCTCCAAAAATTCTTCCAGGGATCATGCCAGTTGGGCGAGGACATTATTCAGGTGGAGAAGCGGAGTTGAGCAAGCGAGAATGTTTGATCGAAGGACCGTTCCGTCCTATCTCTATGGCTAACGACACCCCAGGGTCCATCTCGCTGGCACTCTTTCATCACCGAGGTGAGTCTTGGGAGCACATGGCTAACGGTGGCGTAATCGAGAGCGTCGTTATCCAGGCCAAACTACAGCTCGAAGAAATCGATGGATATACGTCGGCGTTACTGTGTGCGTGTATTTTTGCGAATTTGTGATTGGATTCGGAAGGGCGGATTCTAAAGCTCTGATAGAGATGCGATCGAAGCATCGGTGGTGTGCGACTTAGCGGGCAACCTTGGCGTCTATGATGGAAGCGCAAATGTTTGCCAGGCGGAGCGGCTGTGAGCAAAGAGAGGGTTGCCTAGGGAAAATCCTCGAGCGGAGGACGAGCTTGCGTTTCTGATATCACTGTTGTTGATACTGATACTACTTTTTTCCCCGCAGCTCGGTAACGCAGATACGTTGGTGTACGGATAACTAATACCCAAACACGAGTAATTCATACGCTTCGAGGTCGAATGGTGATTTGCTTGGGAGAAAGGGTAAAGAGAGAAGATAGTAATGTTTGATTAAAAAAAAAAAAAACAACATTGTCGTGCTTTCAAGGAATCTAGGAAAATTTTACTAGGAATTGTCTCTACGAAAGCTTGAAGATAAATAAATCGAAGCTGCAATGCCATACATTAAATATACACTGTTAAAAAAATCTATTTCATATACAGACTTGACGGGAATTTTTTATCCAAAATCTGGTACATTTAATTGAATTTACAATTCTGATAAAAAATGAATGTACCTTTACAATGAAGTTAAAGTGATCATTGGAATTAAAGTATTTTCATAGGAAAGTTACAGTCAATTAATTAAAGTAAAGGGTTTCTAAGGTTTTTAATACAGTGTACATTATTTCCTTATTAAAATTATACATGAAATTTAATATACCAGTTTTATAAATAAAAACGTCTAGTACCAGTACATGAAATTTTATACGACTTTTCTTACAGTCTAATATAACATCATGTCGTAATATTTTATAATCGTAAGTTACAATCTTATAATGCAGTGCTACGAAAAATTATTCGAAATATTAATTAGCTCGATTAAAATAGTGGAAAAATCTCGTAATTCGTTAATTCAATAAAAGTAAATTATTTCAAGTATTAATCAGATAGTCGAATAGAAGGTTTTACCAATTTTATCGATTTTAAGATGCTTTTTTTTTGTCTCATAGAGCGTGTATTTTGTCCGCAAAAAATAAATTAACGTGCGCGCGAGCGTGAGAGCGATTGTTTTAAGTAAAGTAACCTGCTATAAAAGTAATAGCAGTAGCAACAGTATTAGCAGCCGTAGGAAAAGTGCACGAGGTGGGGAAGCTCCACGAGGTGTAACGAATTGCCAATCACGATCCCGGTACGTTGGCCTGCAATGTGGAGCGAGCTTGCGCCTCGACGCATCAACATTTTTCATCCTCTACCATTATCCATCTTAGACGTGGATTGTGCACGGCATTTATTTACGTTTCCTTCTTTCGGTTATGTATTGATTTTTTTTTCTTCTCTCCCGCGCCTTGACAAATTTGCGTAAAAATGAAAATTCACCCTTGCGAATAGAGCAGCCGAGCTAAAGCGCAAAAGTTTAATTTTCAGACGAAATTCTTTCGAAGTTTAGAAGTGCGACGTTGACGAAATCTGGATCGTCCTCGCTGCTATCTTCTCGCACGATTACGCCGAGTTCTAACGAATTTGCCAATCTCGGTGTCCGTCTCCCGCGAACTCTGCGATTCCCCCCAAACCGCGCTCCGACGTTCCATCAGCATTTCCTCGGCTCGAATCTTCCCCCATCTTTAGCCGTGGATCTCGAGCGCGTAATTTATATATTTTTCTACGATCAGGTGGACGAGCGACTGACACTCAGCGAAGATATCCAATTTTGCTGCAAAAACGAAACCTGAGCCCTAAAATACATCTAAATATGTTCCTGCAACATTTTTTTTCTCGGTTCAGCACAGTCACGAGTGCACTCGCAATATTTCCGAAAATGTTGATAAATCCGTTGATAAGAAAAAAAACTTTCACCACCAATGAATTAAATTTAACTCGCAACATTTCCGATCAAATAATGTAGATAAATCCGTTGATCAGAAAAAAATGCGAGATCAAATCAAGACTTCCGATGAAATCATGTTGATAAATCCGTAAATCGGAAAAAAAAATTCCACCACCAATGAATTAAATAAAATCTCCGATATCTCTTTATTCGCCGGCTGAGTCGTGCTCGTGGCTTCGTAAATTGAGAGACCTATCCGCTGGGCGGTTAAATCGGAAGGTATTGCGAGGTGAAAAAAAAATAAAAAATCGAAATGAAAAACTATGGTACAAGCGAGAGGAATATAAAGTGTAGTACAAACTGCCTCATAAAGATAGCTGGTCTATTGCTGTGGAAAAGCTCACGGAAGCCCATGGATACCGCAAGGGTGATGCGCCGCGGGATGTGTTAACTTTGGGCCATTACCGCGCCGGAACTTTCGCTTTGCTCCTGGATTCACACTAACCGACTTGTTGTTTCTTTCTCTCGTTTCTCCGCTCTTGTCTAGCTGCGATTTTTTTTATGTGAAAACATCTTTAACAAAACTTTTAAGTGAAAAGTGTCCTGAAACAGCGTTACAGCCAAAGTCTGCCCGGGGGGGGGGGGGGGGGGGGGGGGTATTTTGACCTGGGCAGCACACTGTCAATAATCAGGTCCTATGACTACTTCAGGGGAGATTTTGAGTCGGTGGTAGGGCAACGTAGAATAGCCAGCACCAAGAACGGCACTTGGACAGGCTGACCTGGAGAAATTTAGAACAAATCGGACCCTAGACAGGGCTCTTAGACGGACTTAAAATGATCAGAGACTAGAGAGGACGCTTTTTGCCGGACTGAAAATTATGAGGCCCTAAACACAGACCTAGACGGGGCTCTTAGGTGGACTCAAAATGATCGAATCCTAGGAGGGGCACTTTGAGAGGGACTTCAAATTATGAGGTCTTAAATAATGAGACTTAGGAGGGGTGTTTAGGGGGGCTTATAATAATCAGACCCTAGGGCGAGTTCTTGTGTGGATTTAGAATAGTCAGGGCCTCAGAGGCGCTCTTAGGGATTGTTAGGATGATCAGGCTCTAAGAGAATTTCATATGGGGGGTCAAAATAATTAGGCCCTAGATGCGAATTCTCGGGCGCTTAGAATAGTCAGAACCTCGGAGGATTCAGTAAGATGACATGACTGGCTTTAGTTTATTTCCACCCGATCCTGGAATAACTGAAGATACGTTTACTTGCAATCTTAGAAGTTCCACGTAGCTCTACCCACAAATAACCTCGGAAGGCTTCGATGGGCCGACCAATGAACTCATCGCAAGTCACTGTCGATCAAGTAACCCTTCCGAACTACAGAGAGAAAATAGACTTTCGATGTCATCGAAATTAAATTCTAATGCGGTGGATTGATGCGATTTATCTATAAATACAAGTTTCTCGGTTCCATCAATTATCACCGATTTCCCGGTCAAACTGGGAAAATTTTGCCGATGAAGTATATTATCGGTGATTGAATAAATGGACGGAATCCAGTTTCTACTTTTGGACAATTCCAAAATTAGAAGATAACGATGGGTTCCTTTTTTCGGCGTGTCTTCGTGGCTTCTCGAATCAATCGCCTCTTTTCTTGCTCTTATTCCTCGAGGCCGATATCGATAGAAATAACTTTTCAAATTCCACCGCGCGCAAAGCTCGGTGTCTCGAGTATCGAACTTGGCAGAACTCACTGAGCCTTAAGCGGATGCAAAAGAGCGGATGCAAAACTGCGATAGGTCTAATTTTACCGGTGAGGCTGATTACCGGTAATTGAACAAATGTACGAAATCAAGCTTCGCCGATGTAGCATATTATCGGTAATTGAACAAATGTACAGAATCCGGCTTCTACTTTTGGACAATTCCAATATTAAAAGATATCGATGGATTCGTCGCTTCTTGAATCAATCGCCTTTTTTAGATAGAAATAGCTTGCGAGATGTGCCGCGCGCGAAGCTCGTTGTCTCGAGTATCGAACCTGGCAGAACTCACCGAGGCTTAAGCGGATGCAAAACAGTCGGATAGATAGACACTTGCGAGCTGCGCAAGACGACGGCTAACCCAGCAGGAGCGGCTCGGGACAGCATCGAAAAGCTTGCGTGGTGAAACTCGCTTTCCGCTAGGGAAACCGCGGCAAAGTGAAGCGAAAGATAGAGGGAGAGAAGCGTGGCCACTAACCCCTTTTGCTAAGTGGAGTGTCCACTATACGCCCCAGCGGAGGTTGAGCTTTCAAGCTGTACAACCACCACCCCGCCGCCATCAGCGCCGGAAGACCAGCGTAAACACGTGATATCCAAGATTCCCGGCTGTTGTCATCCACAGCGGGCTGTTGTACCGGCTAAAACATGCAATCTCAGATAGAGGCGGATCGGATTTTGTACGAAAAATACCACCCTAAAGATCTCTCCATGAGACTAAATATCGGTTGTCTAAATGTCTGTCCATATGCAGGTTCGACGTTTCTTCAAATCGTAACAACTTCGAAAATCTATGGGCACAGCTTGATTTTATTTTTTTACTGCCTTCCTAATAATGTTAATTTATTTAAAAAATCCGAATAGAGTAGTCTGGAAGTATATATTTTTCAAAAAGGGATGTTGCTTTTCACGCGACTCGATATGCAGCTCATGTTGACACAATTTTAAGCTCATGTATCTCAGAATCGACGTGGTGAAAAAAATTATTACAAATTCTTTTAAAAAAAGCCTCATTGTATGCTTTATAACACTTGTGATTGGTCGTTGTAAAAGTAGAAAAGTCGCCGTATGACGTATTTCCTCGAGCTTCCGAGATTGTCCGGAAAGCTGTTGATGGTTTAAAACGCGGGCTTGCGGGACTGGCGTAGACGTTGGTGGTCTTGTGTGACGGACTCAAAAAAATTGCACGTCACAACAGACATCACGTGTCGATAACATAACGCTGCATCGAAACATTCCTGTGGCCTTAATATCCGTTGTCTCGTATCGTCGGACTGCAACGTGTTGCGGAAGAGGCAAACGGTATACCTGTACGACGGGGCGAAAGAGAGATCGAGCCACGGCTCGAGGGGCTCGGAAGTTGTAACATAACGATTATCGGCTCCCGAGCCGGGCTTCGATCGGACAGAATCGAAGCCTCGGGTTTTATCCGTGGCTTTGCTTCCCTCCCGTTCTCCCGGTACCTACGCTTTTTTGTCCACAGTCGTTTCCGTCCGGAATGACGTGTTCGACTGCGATCTGTTCGAACCTGGAGAACCAGACTAGTGTCGGGTTGATGCGGAGCAGCTACCTTCCGAAGCGTATAATCGTCAGACGATGCTCCGAGTCTGCATGGCACTTTGACGTACATGCTGGCTACATTGTGTCGTATCGATTTCGCTACAAAGAAGCCAAGAAATATTGTTTTTTGGCAAAGTAACGCTCCGACGAAGACGGGGTCAAGAAAACGTGGGTTATGGAGATTGTTCTTTCTGATGAGGTTCGGAAGGGATCCGATAAGGCCCTGACAAGGCCCCGATGTAACGCTCAACCATTTTTGTTACGATTTTCTTTTAAGACTAAAAAAATCCCCCTAATAGTTAAGCCCCGAATCGTCACTTAGTAAAGTAAAATATTGCGGCTTCTTGATCACGAATATGACGTTGATTCAATCGATTTTCTTTATTTCAAGGCTATATTCCACTTTTTTTCCCCCGCTGATCACGAATATAACGCCAGCTCGAACTGACAGAAAAATAACAGCTGGATTAAAATTCAACAAATCGAGACGAAAAGAAAAGACAAACATGCATATTGGACGAAAAACAGATATATGTATAAATAAAATTAAATACATATTCCGGACGATTGGTGACGAACAGTGCCTTTTTAAATACCGTCACAGCTAATTGGCCCATCGAATTTATTGGAACACTCAAACGAATTGCACGAAATACTCGACATAAATGTTTGCACAGTTGCCCACTACTCATTTTCAATCAATGTCTCTCACTCCAAATTACCGGGATTTCCACTTAAAAAAAAAAAAAAAAATTGTCACATCACCCGTAATTACCCAATTTTCGTCTACCGGTTTGTCGCATTTAAAAAAGTTAACGCTGAAAATATTGTCGGCATCCCCCGAACGGGCGAATCGCGCTCCTGCCGACCGTGAAATAAATTGATGCAACAACAAGCTGCGAAAAAAAAAACAAAAAATTACACAGCTCATCCGGGTACTGCACTAACGCGCTCGCTCTGCGGTTTGTCATAAAATAGTCGGAGCGCGCAGAATTTTTACGAACGCACGGCGGACTCGCCGACACATACATTTATATCGTTATATATACATGTATACATATATATATATATATAAAAAAATGTGGAAGTGCCACAGGAGCCACAGGATACGGCACACGCGCGAATTTGACACATTTCCGTTGCCGTGAAAGTGCCGGAGCGGCGGGGAGGGCTTGCGGATGACAAAGCGGCATATACGGATCAGAGAAATAGGCTGGTACATAGCAGCCGCGAATCCGCGCGTACACCGCCGCTCTCCCGGTACATTTTCGCATTTCCCCGGAGTTTTACACTTCGTTATATTATTCGCCTCTCCCAGCGGCACGCTTTTATTCCGGTGCAAACTGAATATCATTTTTTTTTTTGTTTCTCTTTTTTTTAATTTTATTTTTTTTATTCTTAGTCTCTCCCACCCGGGTCTGTCCGGCTCTATTTTATTTAGCGTGCGTCGCTCCTATTTTTCGACGCACAAACATTGGAGATTCGGATTTGTGCGCATACCGTCAGTATGCTCGCCCGCCGCTCCGCCCCGCTCTACATCTGGCATTTCACTGCACTCTCTCCCTCTCGCTCTACCTCAATGTTTTCGCTGAATAAATTTAATTTAAACTTCGCCGAGTCCTGTTTCGGCGAGCGTTTATTAAGTAAATATATCACGAGAGAGGCATTCTATAACATCGCTGGACAGAGTCGGCCGGGCGGGTCGAAAGCGCGAGGTACGAGCCGGGGGTGAGACTCGCGCGTGTCCCGATGCAGGACGCTCCGGTGCAAACTCTCACCCTCTTCGATGTAAAGAGCGCGTGTATGTATGCAGAGGAGCGCGCTATTGCAGCCAGGCCGCGATCCGCCTGCCGACTGCGTCGCCGTTGCATGCACGCACGTGGATCGTATCCTCGCTGGCTGGCTCGGAAAACTGAAACTCGATGTTTGCACTATTAATTAAGTTCTTGTCGCTTCTTTTGTTGCTGTAATAATTCTCGGCTTCTGGCGCCCTTTCATTCTTCTACCTGTGTGCATGCCAGTTTTTTTTTCGGCCGCCTCGGTCGGTCGCGTTAATTATTTTTTCATTCTCGCATACGCGAATTGTCCGAGTTCGTCGGGACTTGTGTCCGCTAATTCTCATTGTTTTTAGGTTCAAAAATGTTGTATTAAAAAATTCTTTGCTGTACTTTACGTGGAATAATATTAATTAAGTAGCTACTGCGTGGTGCGATACTAAAATGAGTGCTGGATTTTTACAATTGTTCATCCAATGTTGTATTCAGTACAGTGAAGAAGGTTTTTTTTTAAGGTAAAATCCGTATATTTTAACCGATTTTAATGTACCGCGGCTCATTTTGTTTCTTAAATTTTGCTCCACGAATTAACGAAATAAATTTTTTGTAGGTTCGACCTTCAATGAATACGGCCCATTGTTTAACCGGTGAATTTTTTTTTTCCCATAAAAACTGCTGTCATTTTTAAACGGCCTAAGTTTACTTAGTGAATTCGTAGAGGACCGGGCCATATTACCCACTTTTACCCTAATGGACAAGTTCATTTCTGTATTTTGTTATCACTTAACTACTAATAATTACAGTCGCTCCACCTTTCAACGAGTTTTGTCTGTTCCCAAGCAGCGGCGATAAAAATAATTTATTGCCTCTAGAAAACTCTGCGAAATTAGCTTCGAAACGTAGCGGATAATATCCAGCTCTTAAAGCCTCGTCGTAAAAATGATTGCTCGAAAAAAAAAAAACCCTCAATGTCCGTCGGTTCGTAATTGCGCGGTGAGACACGATACTTTTGGGATATCGACGGAACGACAATGGGTTCCACGTCGCAACACAAATTACGAATCGCCCGAGGCGCATTTTATATCCATCGAAGAAGTTCCTCGGACGATATCCAAACTTTTCCTCGTCCCAATTCGGGTTGATTATTTTTTTACGATAATTTGCCCGGATACTGGCCGATCTAGCGTTGAGATGTCTCGATATCGGGGAAGCTGAATGTTCGCCTCGCCGAGGGTTGTTTTCGCTGTCTCTCGTTAGGATTAACAACGCCGACGAAGTCCCGACGTAGGAGAAACCATTACCGAGCTCCTCGATCTGCGAGAAAGAGCGGGGTTTTTTTTTTTTCTTCGGAAGCTTCGAGTTACAAATTGTTCCTTCCGCGCTCTTTCTTGCGTCGTTTCACTTCTTCGTTACAATAACTCCGAGGGTCTCCACGTCCGCCATTCATCGGGAAGCTTTTATAGGTAAAACATCCCGACGAATTGTCGAGAGCTTGGATTACGCCCGACAACGCTAATAGTCGAGGTTACAAAGCTCGCTAATGGTTCACGGATACGCGCGCCGTCCTACGCGTCCGCGCTTTCTCCGCTTATAGGGTCGTGCTTTTCTCGAGTAATTCGATACACCGCCTTGGAAGAAGCTTTCGTGACTTAAATGTCCCGCTACAGCGTGTATACCTGCCGAAGCCGATCGATCCCCAGATGGATATTCGATATCGCATCAACGTCGCTCTGTATAACGGGCACGCGGGGAAACGTGAGATTATTTTTGAAAATGTATACATAAATATATATATTTTTGTAAGACGTGCACATAAAGTCCCCCCTTTCGTGCACGTGAGGCGAAAATCGTGCTTTTCGGTAAACCGAGCGAGAAAAATAGTGCGCATGCGCAAATCGCTCTAATCACTTTTTCGCTCCCTTATATTAGCGCTCTAGATACAGCGAGAGGAGGATGTAATAAAAATTACCGATTGTCTGAGAAAAAGGCATTTATGACGCATTTATGACGGAAAGTAACAGATTTTTAAAAGTACCAGATTTTTATCCGTCACCATTGACGGAAAGTAACAGATTTTTAAAAGTACCAGATTTTTATCCGTCACCATTGACGGATAAACATGCCATTTGCCGATGTAAAGCCATCTGTACATCCGCAAATGACTACCCAAATAAGAACAAAAAAAAAGGAGAAGAAAGCACTAAGATTTATCGAGCTCGCTTTATAGGGCTCTATAGAAAAGACGGTAAGTAGAGTTAAAAAAAAAAAAAATTGATCGAAATTTAACAGCAAGCTCTTCGTTGACCATCAACGTTAATAATTTCATGCAGAATTTAAAAAATGTTATGACTCAATTATGATAACATAAAGAAGCTTGCCTTGCAAGAAAGGTAACGATTGGCCATTTCGCCCTGAATTATCCTACTCAAGTATTACGTTCTATTAAGTTCATTGTCTCCGGCAAACCGAATAACGTTTATCCGTCAATGGCTTTACATTAGCAAACGACTATCCAAAAAAAAAGGTAGAAGAAAGCTCTAAAATTTATCGAGCACGCTCTATAGGGCCACCTGAAAGTGTCACTCGGAGCGTAAGCTTTTTAATAGGAATGCAAAAGGTACTTCCGGTTTTGAAAGCTACGAACCAGAATGGTTGGGGAGAATGGAGAAGAGGATTCGTGGTGGATCCTAACACTCGGGCTCCTTGCCTGCGGCACACGAGGACCAATGGGGTGTGCGGGAGTATCGATTATCGATATTTATTGCCACGCAGTCAGCGCGTCTCGCCTATACATTTCTCTCGGCACACACGTACACTGCACGCACACCATGAAAGACCAGCTTCGACACGAACTTTCCATCCTACCTGTGTGTGTGTGTGTATGTGTACACACGTGAAGTTTCGGTAGCGGCCCAACACACGCATTGCCGAACTATAATTTTTCCCAGTCCATGGTTGATGTGATTTCCAAACCTGTTACTTATACCGTATACGCCATCAACGTTATTGGATTCCAAACCATTTCATTCCGACGGTTTTTCGAGTGAATTGTGCGAATGAAAATTTCACTCGCTTCATTCCTATTCATAACGCGCTCAATGAATTTTCCGGCTAGAAAAATGGAAGGAGAAGGAAAAAAAAATTCAACAACTCTCGTCGTGCATAGAGAATGGCACTCTCAACTGTGTACACAACTTGTGTGTTCACGCGCCCGTTCGCTCTTTTACGCTCGTAGTAAAAAGATTTAGCTGCGAAGGCAAGTGCCGTTCTTATAAATCACTGCAATGAACCCAATTTTTGCTTTACTCATTTTTTTTTCTAGGAACGAAGTAAAAACTTTTTAATGACGATGTCGCGGAGCTAAAAGGAGCTGGTGTAATTTTTGTGATTTGATTCTTTCGGAAAAGTGTGAATGGAAGTTGCGATTTGAATTCGACCGTAATATTTTATCGACAGCGTTCGAGGAGTCAAATCTAGCGGTAACGTCTAAGAAACATAATAATTTTTATTTTCTCATCACAAAATCTACTTCAAATAACCTGAAGACTTTACCGCGTACTGCTGTCGATTGCAATCTTTTCACCAAGGATTTAACTTCTTAATTTTTTTCCTGTCTGAATACATCCACTACTCAAAATTCAAAACACTAAAAATTGCATCGAATCGCATCGAAGGCAATAAAAAAAAAACATCAAAAAAATATGGGTGCCTACCATTTACAAATGCTTCAGAGCGTGCGAAGCCCTCCGATGCTGACATAATTTAATCAAACCACAGTATGGTGAGTCAGCAAGTTTCTCCATCGATAACAGTCGGTCATTCCCCAATGTACATGAACGCCATTCGCGATAGAAACGATCCAAAAAATTAAATATAAATATTTACATCAATGTCAGAGATGATTGATAATTTAATAGTCCGGTTTGTCTATATTTGCCTGATGGATTGACGGGCGGTACACCGTAAAAAAGTTGTGCCCATGTGACCAAATATGAATGTTCCGCAAACTCCAGCATTAAAAACAAAAAATTTATTATACAAAAAAAAAAAAAAAAAAAAAACTACCTGTTCCTATATGACCAATGAGTTTTTCTCAGCACTCCCTTATTGCAAAGTTCTATTTTCATCTTGTAAGGGATGCCGTTTTCTTTTGTCTTTCATCCTTGGCATTGTGCACATTCGTAAAAAAAAAAAAAAAAAAAGAAAACGTTCACGACCGCGCTCTGCAACTCCTCCTTGGTTCATTCTTCGACAAAAGTATACCGCGGCTTGCGCTATATGTATTGGGTCGGTGGAGAGGATGAGATAAATTGGGTGAGTCGGAAACGAGGCCAGTTGAGCTACCGAAGACAGAGTCAATTATCGAGGAGCTCGACGCTCCGGAGGTTCTGCAATCCGTCGGACTAGTTTCCAAATCCGTACAGCTCTCGTGGAGAGTCTTCCGTTACGGACAAACCGTCAATAGTGCGGCTGTGGCGAGAGGAAGCGAGAAATCAAACGGGGGAGCGAAAGAGGAAGAACGGAAACGACGAGATAGAAGGTGGTCATAGCCACAGCCGGTGCGCGCCTTTACGACCGACTTTTCTTCGCGGCGGTAGAGGAAAAAAAAAATAATAATAAAAAAAAGAGTTTCTTGAATTCTTCAACTGAAGCTTGTAGCCCGGCACAAAGTCGTCTTTGTCCCGCGAGCGGAACCGCGGACCTCAATCGGGAAGGGACCGACGGCACGGCGGACGTCGATTGTACGCCAAGAACTTTCGAAGTTTCCACCCGGCAAGCTACTTCCATTAAACCAAGGTGGCTCTTCCGGTACTGTTACGGAGGACGAATGAGAAACAAGAAAATTAAGTCCGAGCCGGCATATTTTTTTACACGGGGCGCTCAATACCGATGCAGCAAGAAATAAAACATAAATTATCAAGAAGACAAAAAATGATTTTCAACAAATCATTCTTTACATGATAATTGAAAAGTTTATTAAAATTATCGTCGGTTTTTAAAAAGATTTTCTTTTGCTTCACAGAGGAAACTTGGTTTTCCTAAATATGAAAAATTGTCCATAGCAATTTGGCTTCCTCTATGAGGAAGCCAAAAATCTCTCAGAATTTGCAAATTTTTGTCCTCTTCCAGATCGGCGCCAAAAAGTGTCGGTGGATTCGGGCGTGCTTGGTTTAGCCGCGCTCATCTTCCAGTAGATCCGGCAACGCTTCGATCAGCCGAGCTCCATCGCCAGTAGATAGAGTCGCGCTGGCCAGGCACTCCGACGGATTTTCCTTCGCTCCCGTCGAATCCCTTCCTGCATCCGTCTTATCAGACCGCCACTTCCTCTTCCACTTCCCTTACTCCATCGACCCACTCGTTTTCAGCATATTTTACAGAATGTTGATATTCAATTGAATTTTCCATCAGCCACTGGCTCCGCTCGCTCGAGATCTCCGACTGCTGCTGCACTTCTCTCGGCCCTCCCGCAAAATGAGGCCCAAGCCGGCATATTTTCTTACATGAGGCCTCCAATACCAATCTAGCAATTTTTTTTTTTTTTTCAATTATCAAGAAGATAAAAATGATTTTCGAAAAATCTTTATTAACATGATAATTAAATATTTAAATTATCATTGGTTTTTAAAGATATATAGATTTCTTTCTTCATAGGCGAATCTTCGTTCTCATAAATATGAAAAAATGATTTACGAAAAATCATTCTTTACATACCCCACAATCTACAATTCGAGTTTCATCGCAAGTAGATAGAGTCGCGCGTTGGCCAGACACTCCGACGGTTCGCTCCCTTCGAATACTTTCCTGCATCCGTCTTATCAGACCGCCACTTCCTCTTCCACTTCCCTAACCCCTTCGACCCACTCGTTTTCAGCATATTTTACAGAATGTTGATATTCAATTGAATTTTCCATCAGCCACTGGCTCCGATCGCTCGAGATCTCCGGCTGCTGCCGCACTTCTCTCGGCCCTCCCGCCGACGTCGCGCCCACGTATATCACAACGATACACTCGATCGATGTTTTCCCCGGTACGGGCCAGCGGTATGAATCAATAAACCGTATGAACCGCATGGACGTTTTGTTATTCCACCGGCGCTGCGCCGATGGAACCGGAAAACAAACAGACTCACTTGTCGTCGGAACGAAACGTGTTTATTTTATTTTTTTTCCTCCTCCACGGTTAAAGTTCCGATGAAAAATCTTCATCTCGACGACGCGAAAAGGCGACATCGGGGACGCTGCACGAGGTATCTAATATCGTTGCGACTTTCATGCTCGATGAGCACACGCGGAGCATCATCGATATTATTGTGCCCGGGAAAAAGCATGCATATTGTGTGCGCATCCCGGCCGAAGGGCCGAGTAGGAAGCGGAGAAAGAAAAAGGTTGGCAAAGACCAACGCGGAAGTACGTCGTCAAAACTTTGATATCACCCTTCACCTTATTTTTCCTGCTTTTTGTTCCTCGTCCTCCCGCTTCTTCCCCGTCCTCGGCCGTGCACGGTTTTCAATCTGCGCATTTTACGAGACCTACTTTCCTCGTTCGGCAAGCTTTTCTCCGCCCTTTCCACTTTCTTCTCCACCTCGTCTCCGCGACCCACCTTGTAACTTTTACCGGTGGTATGACTACAAGAGGCTCACAAAGTCATATTCGATTGTTGTTTTTCTTCAAGGGTATCAACGAACTGGGACATTCTCTCTTTGAAATAAAAATCCATTTTTTTTTTTCAGAGCTCAACGACGTGGTTCCTTGTTTTAGCGACCCCGCGCATCCTTTTTTTTTTGCCGATGTGCCGGACTTGCTCTTCAGTCGTTTTGTCAAAAAGTTTCGCCTACACGGAGGAAAAGAATATCGAGTGGAGTGATTTGAACCGAGTTGCATACAAATGCAACTGGAGTGATTTGGACCGAGTTGCATACAAATGCAACTGGAGTGATTTGGACCGAGTTGCATACAAATGCAACTCGGTCCAAATCTCTCAACTGGTAGTTAACGATCACTGTTCGTTCCGGTATATCGTAGGGGCAAGGGGGGCAGTACGGAGCATTACTAATTTTTTCGCAGTATAAAAAATGTATCGTCTCAAGCGGAGGTCGCGATCCGTGAGGAACGGCGAGTATTGTAATTCTGATTAATCCCCAGTGTTTCGTCAATATTGCAATTTTAATCGAGCCACGAAGGTTTTTGACGGCGCGGACACACAGTGTTCTAGAAAAGTCGGTAAATTTACATCCCTGAATCGCAAACTCTTAGAAAAAAAGTGAAAAATAATTTTTTGAACAGAAATTCCATCGTGAAAGAGAATCTTTGTGCTCGAGAATTGAATATTAAGGAACAACTCTTTGCGCGTGCCGTTTGATATGAAGCACTCCGGCTTACATAGGACCAGCAATGCGGGGATTTCATCGCGCAAATCCTGCTGGGCGCGTAGCTAGCATGTCGTCATCGCGAAAGGGCGTCAGTTCTTTGTAACGCTCGTCTCTCATCCCTTCTGAAGGGCGAGCAGATTTTTTGCGAAAATAAAATTCCTCGCATAAGCCAAAGTTCCTGCGCGCGTGTCACTCGCGACATCAAGGCGAGAGTCCACGTCGGAACTTTGTCGCCCGTTGGACTACAGAGATATCAATGGTGCTCGATCCTCGTGTGGAAAAGAATTTATCGTAGGCGATCGACTGACGTACAGTCGTGTAACTAAGGAAAATCTCTTCGTCTCGACGTACATCTGGCACGTGCATGCCATTATTCGCACCTATAGTACATCTTCGACAATATCCGACAATAGATCGGCTTGACTTTGATCCGGGTGTATGGAAATGCCATACATTCGTCCCATCGTACGGAAGCCTTAGAATGCCATTTTTATGCTGTGATGTCTATCGTTCATCCCCTCGCTTCGATTCCGCTTCAATCCCTACCAATATATCGAGGATTCGTGCCGATTGTCAAATCGCGCGTGGAATCGTCAAACGCAACAGCAATATCGCATCTGACATATCGAACTGCAGTTGTCGCATACTCTGAGCCAAATAATCGTTATAGTATTTAATAATCATTTATTTAATAATCATTTATTTATTCGTTATCACAGACACGATACGATATATGGTAACTTAGATTCTATGCGTATGCCATATCAGTGATCTTGCTAATAGACGATTTCTGTTAATTTACTGATTGATCATTTTTATTAAATTTATTAATTGATTATTTAATTTAATTTATTAATCGACTATTTCAGATAATTTACTAATTGACTATTTTAATTAATTTATTAATTGACTGTTTTAATTAATATAACAAATTACTCTATCGGTTACTTTACTTATTGACCAATCCAGTCAATTTACAAGATTACCATTTTAGTTAATGTACAAGTAAACAATTTTATTCAATTCTGCACTAAACCGCAGGATAACGCGAAGAGTCCGTAACAAAGTGTCCCACACTTTGTTTTTCTACCAAGTCGACAACAATCTCCTCTGGCCCGTGGTTGGTATGCGCAGTCAGTTTCCCTCGCAGCCCCGTCCGTTCATCAGGTTCACCCTAAGTCGACTTTATACGCAGCGCAGCGAGCACATTAATTTTCCCCTCGTGCGCATACAGCCCGTCCAGCATCGCATCATTTGCAGTATGCATTGAGGCGGGAAAGAGGGCAGAGTGAGCGAGTGACTTTCATAATAATTCTGAGCTCTTAGGGGTGCGCGGATGCGGAGATTCTCGAGGCGACGCAGTCGGTGCAGTGCGTAACATCACCGGCTGTTCAGAACAGGGTGTACCCTTAAGTTTATACACGCTATGCACATATATATGTATATATATACATATATATAATAGTGCAAGGGGCAAAGTCGCAAGCAGTCAGGCAGGATCTGTGAAAACATTATGCATACGTAAATGTGTCGACCAGAGTGCACACCGATGAGGGGGATCGACTCATTGCGCAGGACGGACTCGGGAAAGGTCGGAACCCTTTTCGCGGAGCGCGGTTTATTTCAGCCCCATCAGCGCGGTACAACGTGCCTCCTCGGTCTGCGGCTACGCCCGTTGCGGCGAGCTCTTAGCAACCCTTTATGCTCCCGTGGGGGAGAATAATTTTAGATAAAGTTGCGCGACTCGGGTCTCGCTCGCTCGAGCATGTAAGAGGCAATAAGGTGAGGCCAAAGTATTTTATGAAAAATAAAAAAAAATAAAAAAAACAAAACGAAGGGAAGAAGCCACGGCGGCAGAAGTATGAGTTCGGAACATTTTTTTAAAATTGTGCATCCACTCGACTGAACTTCAGAGCGGTGTTTCGTATGGGCGTCTGTTGGCTGTCAGAACAAGTGTGTTTCAATGCGCCTTCCGCGTGCTCAGCATGCAGTCAGTTTTTTGCACCTTTCGTTGCGCGTTGATTTAGGTGTTTGCAACATGCTTCGCAAGTATTGTGGCAATGTCCTTCGCGTTTGTCGTTGCGAGTTTCACGGGTGTTAACACAAGAGGCTTGACGTACGTTGTTACAACACGCTTCGAGGGTTCTGTCACAGTACGCTTCACATGTCGCACACATGTGCGTGTTTCACATGGTGAAACACGTTACGCGCGTGCTGGTAAGAGACGCTTCTCATGTATTGTTAGAACAAGCTTCCCGTGTATTATCGCAACAAGCTTCTCGTATATTCTCAGAACAAGCTTCCGTGTATTATCAGAACAAGCTTCCGTGTATTATTAGAACAAGCTTCCCGTGTGTTATCAGAAAACGCTTCCAGTGTATTATCAGAACAAGCTTCCCCTGTATTACCAGAACGAGCTTCCCCTGTATTATCAGAACAAGCTTCCCGTGTGTTTCAGAAAATGCTTCCAGTGTATTATCAGAACAAGCTTCCCTTGTATTATCAGAACAAGCTTCCCGTGTGTTATCGGAACGAGCTTCCCGCGTATTATCAGAACAAGCTTCCCGTGTGTTATCACAACGAGCTTCCCGCGTATTATCAGAACAAGTTTTCCGTGCATTATCGGAACAAATTTTGCAGCATGTGTTATTTCAACCCTCCTTTTACAGTGTGCGTAA
Organism: Amblyteles armatorius; assembly: GCA_933228735.2. Taxonomy (NCBI): domain Eukaryota; kingdom Metazoa; phylum Arthropoda; class Insecta; order Hymenoptera; family Ichneumonidae; genus Amblyteles; species Amblyteles armatorius. The sequence continues at coordinate 8,587,342 of OW121695.1, read as the reverse complement.
ATGTGTACTTCGAGATACGGATCATCGTGGATCTGAACGGCTCGAGTCAGAGTTAAGAATTATCGATTGATCGTGTTAAAAAAAACATTATCCCACTTCCTTTTCATCCCCGACCCCCTCCCCACATCACCGTTCGCCACGGCTGTATAGGGGCTTCCGGTCGCAAGCCGTGCGGCGAAAGCTCTCCTTGCATCTCCCACACAGCGAACGTACAACTTTACCGTCGCAAATAATTCAATTCACTCGCCGGTGGGCGGTCTCCGACGAGCCGGTTCGAGAGAAGGAAGGAGAAAATGGGAGTGGGACGGAATTGGCCGCGAAAGTTGTTGCCGAAGTATACACGCGACGACCGGCGACGTTTTCCCATCGGTTTATGTCTGCTCCTATCGTTCTTTTTGTACTCACTGCTTCGCGGTAAAATAAAATAAAATAAACAAAAATGTCTCACGTACCGCGACGAAGAGAGATGAAAAAAAATATATGTATAAAGCTACACGGAATATATGGGTTTTGGTGAAATGGACGAGAAAGAGCGAGAGTGAGCAGATCGCCGCTCACGAAAGCGGAATGGTAGCATGCAACTTCTGCGAGTTGCAGTCGGTCGCAATGCTGCGGAGGGCCTCGAACCGGCGGAACTTTGTCCCGGGAACTTCGAGTCTCGGTGGATTCTCTCGGCGGTGAGCGGGCGGGAATAAATTGTATTGCTCTGCGGGAAAACAGTATTGCAGGGGACCGACGGAAGTGGCAAAGGTTACGTGACGGTTAGGAGATTATATCGATATACGAAAAGAGCAGGACGCGCCATGCCAGCCCGACGAACTCGTCGGTGAATTTGAGACCGAGAACTGTCCCTCTCTGCGTGATCGAATCTTACTTATTCTGTTTTTTTTTTTTTTTGCCCCGAGCGAGGATTTGCCGTTTTATCGATGAAGATAAAATGTCCATAAATTCGTTGCGAGGAAGTTTGCGAGTTTCGCATGATTGTCGAGCTTAGGAACCGAGGGTAAGGTCTCGCAATTTCTTGTGCGGCAGATCAAGAAGTGGCGAAAAAATTTTACATACATAAATCATGAACACTTTTTTTTGTCGAAAAAAAACAGTAAAAAAAGTTTGGACTTTTTGCAACAACTTGTTGTTCACAAACGTCCATAATTTTTTATCTGTTAATTTTCTAGTTTTACAAACAAAACCGAACTCCTCTATTGTGTATTCGGTGTGTTTTTTTCGGGCTGTACACGAATTCGTTATCAATTTTGGTCCGCAGCCAATCCGGAAATCGGTAATTGCCGATAGTTTTTTTCCCCTCGATTCCATGGCGACTAAATTTCCTGGTGAATGGCGATCGCTTTCAGTCTCGCGCGACAGGCAATCAACGGAGGGATAAATCGCCATCAAAACTTTCTGGGTCATGGATTAACTCCGTCTGCTGTGTAGGCGAAGCTATTCACCGAAGCATTACGGCACATCATTTCCGCTCCGCTTGACGAGGAACATATAACGCCCCGAGGCGGACGTATCATTAAATTACACGCAAACACAATAAATATCCTCGGCCGATATCCGCTTCCTCGAATAAAATTCATAATTAAATAATTACGATCAGCACATAGCGTTGGGATTGCTAACAGAAAAAATAAACATACAGATCTGTATTTACAGACATTTCGGTAACCCGAAGGGACGTGGACGAATCGATGTTATCAGATAATCGACGTCAAGATAAGTAATTTAATAAAAAGTCCTCCAATCGCATCCACGATTATCCACGGTACGATTCTGTTATGCTGCACAATATTTTTTTTTCCACACCGTCCGTTAAAGTTTTTTTTAAATACATATTGTAAATTACGATATTTCTACCTCCAAATTATTTTACATATTTATTAATTTCGTCGCTTTGAAAGTTCAATTAAAGGGGCGTGGCCAAAACAATATTTTTTGATAATCGACGTCAACAAAACTAACTTACTAAAAACAGCCCCAATCGCATTTACGACTATCCACGGTACGATTGTGTTTTGCCACACGACATTTAATTTCCAATATCGTTCATTACATTTAAAAAAAAAATTTTAAGGTACGATACTTCTACCTGCAAATTATTTTATATTTATTTAAATTTCGTCAGTTTTAAAGTTCCACAAAAAATCGTTCGTACATCTCTTCTAAAAAAACACACACACACACACGCTCGCCGTCTTTCTCGCCTCTTTTTTTATATCTCGTTGATACGCGCTCACTCTCTCATTACCATTACCTCCCGATTTCTCGGCCGGGCTCCGGTGCATCCAATCTCGGTGTATATGCACCCGCCACTCTAGATAATTGCGCGAGCCCTTAACTCGCACCCCGCGCATTAATATAGATGGCATAAGTATACGGGTGTTTCAGCTTCAGCCCGGCCCACGTCCAGCCATTCACGGCCGACTCGGGAGTATTACACACTGCGCGTGGAATATAAACCTACTACAATTAATGAGACCGTTGCGAGAGAAGCCGCGGAAATAATCGCGGCGAAAAACTACCGTCGATTTTTCCTGAAACGCGATTAAAACGACGAGGCCGGATTACGCGAAGTCCGGCGCCGTTGAGTCTATACGCGTGTGCATCGCACGCAAGTTTTGATAAAAGCACGGCAAACAAAAAAAAATTGAACCGAACAATGCGAGAGAAAAATTGGCAAAAAGGGAAAGCGCAGTAAACGATAATGGAAATGGAAATTGAAACGCCATAGGAAGGATGCGTAAAATTTTATGATATTATGAGGTACATCGCATGCACTCTAATTTTCGTGTGTCGCCTTTCTCTCTTGATGAGCCGCGCTGTAGTATTCATAAAATAACTAGAAAAATAATTTTAAAATAAAATAACAACGGAAACCGACACGAAATAGAGTAGCAAAAAATAAAATAAAAATATAGACAAATAATAACGGAGTGGAAGTAAAGGCGAACGAGTTTGCCTGCGACCGTGTGTGTGTTGTGTGTGAGTTTTTCGACAATGTCGCCAGGGCGCTGTAGCGGTATCGTGGTTAAAACGAAATTGATATTTCCATCACGATCGTCGTTGCTTTTAACGACTTTCGTTGGTGTTTTCGCTGTGGGTGGGGTGGGTCGTGGCCGATAGACGGGCAGTGAGGGAATGGATGATGGTGAAACGCGAAGCAACGAGAAAAGTCTGCCCTATACAGTACCTATCTACTACAGTGGAAAAAGAAAAATGAGATCGAACCAATTGTATCCGACTCACGGGAAAACCGGAATTAAAATTTTTTTTCATCGACTACGATTCTACCGAGGTATAACGGACCGCGAGACTCTTCGATTTTACCCGACACGACGACACTTATTTTTTAACGACTCCGCGAGGTCGCACCGGGTGTAAGTTGTTCGAACGACGGAGCGAAGAATCGCTGTCCTTTGTTTCCCGCGTCTCGTCGTTCGTCGATGCCTGGACTCGCCAATACGTCAGAAGTAGCGGGGCAAAAAACGGAACTCCTGAGAAAACAAGATTTTTTCGAATTGGTGAAGACACTGCCATTTTTAAAGGGCGATAGCAATTTTTACCCGACACACATGGTCATTTTTTTCGAGAAGGCGGGTTGGCTAAATCGGCTGTTTGTACACATTTAGCTATTAAATTTTAACATGTAGACAACGAAATCCAATTAATGTACTAAGAATCCCGCGGATAAAAACCGAGAATTACGTCAATAAAATTGTTTCATCTATGTGTACATAAAAAAAAATTTGACAAACGCTGGTATAACCTACAGACGATTTGCGATCGTACCGGCACCAATGACTGTATTTTTTTTGTAAGAAGAACTTATATTTTACCAAAAATTACGGGATATTCGGGGAAACGAAAATTTCTATATTTTTTAGCAGAATCCGTCAAGTGTAATGCGAATGTTTTGTCAGGATGTCACTGTAGCTTCTATGTACCCGAAAGCTCTGCCGGTTTTTACCAGAATTATGGTAATTTCTCAGATCCTTCTCTCAGTGCACGGTTCGTTTTGCCCCAGGGTTCCATCTCGCCCCGCCCGCATAGCCAGCTTCCACAGCGTTATTCGCGTACACCATGCAGCACGAAGGTGCACAACGGGCAGCTATCCGATTGATCAGCTCGATCCCATTACAGCGTCGCCGATGAGCCTTTCCGGCTCTTGGCGCCGGAAGCGATTCCTCACTTTTTATATCCTCGGTCCGCGCTGCGAGAAACGATGACGCCTCACTTCTCTTTATTTTTATGATTTTTCCCTCTTTTTTTACGATCGAAAAATAATCGGGGTCTCGAAGGGTGAGAACGACGGCGCGAGACAGAGCGCGGAACGGACGAGCGTCGCGCGGAGTAGGTAAGCATGCCACCGGATCCGGCGATTGCCCTCCGCAGGTCGGACCGCCGGAGAGCCGAAGTTGTGGCGATGACAGGGCGATATGTCATAGCATTGTCCTATCTCGTTCCACTCGTCGCCCTGCACTCCGGGGCCGCTTCCTCGGTGGCTCGAGTGATTCCGACCTTCTCACCCTGCCGTCTGCCGGCGCGCACTCGTTTTCCCTCTATATATTTTCCTCGGTCTATGACGCGCCTCGGGCCTTTTTTTGCCCGGGAGTGACAGTTACGCAAAAACTCGGTCGCGCAGAGCCCAGACGGCGGGTCGTCCGAGCCGATGCACGCGAGCTCCACCGACACTACCGAGCACTACTCGATCACTCGCACATGCGCGACTCTCACAACTACGAACGTTGGTCCCGCGTTGTTTAATTTTATAATCCTCGCACGCAATGCAACGCCGTGGCACGAAGCCGAGGAAAGAAACTTCGTACCGAGAATTCGTTTCTTTTTTTTTTTCTTTTCTTCCGAGCCTCGACGATTAACCTGGCTCAGGTTGCGACCCCGCGTGGAAGCAAATGAAGCGGAGAATCCGGAGCGGTCGAGCACTCGCCATCCTCCGAGCTGTTTTGCAAGATCAAATTAGAACTTCGGCCGGTGACAAACGAGGGAGAAAACTTGGCCGGCTGGCTCGCGGGGCGCTCGGGTACTTTCGTGGTCGCGTTATAACGCCCGGTCGCCGGAACGGAAACGACGTTGACGACGTTGCTTGAGCCGGCAATTTAAATTTTGTTTTTCGAGCGAGGCAATCTCGCGATCGTGCGACTTCGGCTTGCGCGAGTGCGTGGGAGACGAGCGGGGCAAGACGGAGACGAAACGAATTCGCGTCCTGTGTTCGAGTTTGAAGTCTTTGTTTCTCTCGTGGGGTGAAGACATTTTTTGATGACAGCCCGTCTCGCGGTCTTCGCGACGTGGATCGAGTTTTTCCGAAGCCTTGCAGTCGTCACGCATGTCTTTGTCGACCGAGTTCGCAGGGCTTGATGTGCGTCGATCGCCATTGCGTAGGGACTGGCGGGGTGAATTCCTGCGACGACGAACTTCCGGAAGGCACGTTCTCATCTCTACCACTCACAACTCTGCCGGAAAACAAATCTACCGAAGAAGATGGCTCCACAACTCTGCCACAAAACTCTGCGGGAATGTAGGCGTCCACGAAAATTTCTACCAGAAAAAAAAACTACATCTTGTGATTCGGTAGAGTTGTATTTCAAGTCCGGTAGAGTTTTATTTTATTTTTTATTCTGGGTACCTCCTTAATGCCACCGAATATACTTTCCGATTGTCTACGCAATAAAAAATAAATTCATAAAATCGGAATACGACGTTTCGTTAAAATAATTTTGTTAAATAAGTGACAAACTCGTTAGTTATCGAATACTAATCTCGAAGAATCACAACGGAGATTGTTGTGAATTGCCTTGTTGGGTAGATAAGGGATCGTTCGAGAACAATGGTGAGGAACAACGCAAATCCTCCTTTTGATACGACAAACTACCGCCCCGAGAAACAATCCGACGGCGAGAGAAAAAACAATAGAGCACCGGAGGAAGTGTTACGACGTACGTCCACGGCAGCTCGGCGAGGTTCTCCGTCTCCGATGAAAGAGCTAACTCCTTGACTCGAAAGAAAGACCATTCATTAATGATCCTCACCGCGCGAACTCGTTATTCGCTGGGCTGAATGTGACTGAAACGAACAGATCAAGAAATTAAGGAGTTCGGAGCGCTTTAGAATAATCAAATGAGTGCTGCATTTAAAAAAAAGTAGATTACACAAACTTTTACGCGTCTATTGATTATAGTGGATAGTCACTTGTATTATAGCAAATGCCTTTAACCTAGAACAGCATTAATTGCAAATATATTAACTGGTTTGTGCTAATTTTCGAAAACGTAGACATTCGTTCAGTTTTTCTTTTTTTTTCAAAGAATAATCCGTAATTTTCGCTCGATTTTGATCTATCACGGCTCATTCTCTTCCTCGAAAGATGCTCTACGAATTCACTGTTTAGATATTTCATAGTATTTTTCGTTTAAGAATAACAGCCGTTTGTTTACGAAGAAATATCGTCGACAGATCAAAAAACAGCTGTCATCCTTGAACGGAAAATACCATCAAATATCCAGATCGTAAATACTTAAAGCATCTTTGTAGGGAGAGAATGAGCCGCGTAATACGTCGAAATCGAGCAAAAATGACGGATTATTCTTTGAAAAAAACTGAACGAAGTTTTTCGAAAATTACCGCGAACCATTTAATATTTTTGCAAATCCATTGTATTAAATGTTTCTCCATATTAAGGACATCTGCTCCAGTACAAATAACAATCCACTATATAGTCAATAATGCGCAAAAGTTTCTACGAACGACCTGAACAAAGTAGCACTCATTTGACTGGTGCGAAGCGTTCCAACCTCCTCAACTTTACAGAGATAGGTGTCTCTGAGAAGTGCACTAGCGACGAAGGAAAGCGTTCTTAAGGGGAGCATCGTGGAACTTGCGACGGATGATACTTTGCGCCTGTTTCTCAACAGGTCACACAAGGGAGCAGTCGCCTCGACATCCGGCTGCGGGTGACTTCGTCCGACGTTCAATATCGGTTCCGAGAAGAGGAACATTTTAACGGATTTAATGTTCCCAGAGCAGGAGATGACTGGGAGGGTTGGGGCGATTCCGCAGGCCGCGTCAGGGATGTACGGAATAGGATCTTCGGAGTGGTTTCCTCTCTCCCCGTCGGACGTTTTATAATTGTATTCCTCGTCGGCGGGGCGCACAAACTAAATGAAAGTTGAATCAAAGTCTTGGCTCGGCGAGGCCGGCGGGCCGGAGTCGAGGCGCCGGGTCGAGCCCAGGTATGCGAGGGTGGAGCGGCCGCGGAACAGGTGGAGCGGCGGCGAGGACGAGGAATTGAGAGGGACCGGCGGAAAGCGGGGTTTCCAGGGACTCCTCGCGTCGAGACTGGCGGGCAGGCCTCATATTACCTTTGGGCTTGTTTTGTTCGTCCCGCCGCACTCTCACGGCGAAGCAATCTGGCGAAGGAAAACATGAAAGAGGGGCCGAGACGGCGACCGGAGAATCCGTCTCCTCGGTCGACGAGGAAAACACCGAGTGCCAGCGCTCGCTACTTCCCTACGACTCGCCACTCGGCCCCGTCAGCGATTCCTACGGTGGATCCATGTAGGAGGAAAAATATGAGAATACGGCTGCGAGGATGACGAAGGGGAGGTCGAACGTTGTGGAGACAGGTGTGCCGCAGATGAAAGTCGGTTATGTTTATCCGGTGCGCCCCGAAACTAGTCAGACATAAATCCGGTCCACTCTCGGATGGCAGAAATTTTTATCAAATAGTCCGCCGACCGATAAAAAAATAGTCCCTGCTATAAAAATAAATTGTAAGATTCACAAGGTAAACATCGCGAACCTCTCCGGCAAAGAAACATTTGTTAAAAATCCAAGCCTGTTGTACCGTGTATTTCCTAGACCAATGAAATTCCTGGTCTCTAGTTTTTCATCTAAAATATATGAGACCCGTTGCTCGCAGGATTTCGTCCTTTGTCGAGCGACATCCTTCATTAATTATATCGGACCGGAGGTACCGTCACTCCGACAGTTGTTCATTGCTGATACCCCGACGCGCCTCCGTTGGAAAATCATTGTGGCCTCCGGGATCGCGGCAAGTGCGCCCAGCACCGCGGTACAAAGACGAGATATCCGGGTGAAAAAGCTCGGGAGAGAAAACTCGCGAACGGCGCCGAGAGAATCTTGAAGGATTTCGTGAAAGCCTTGCGGGTTCTGGGGGGGTGGCGGCGAACCGGGGTACTTGGCTAGCATTCATTCTTTCCCATTCTGTCGCTCAGCCTCCTCCAGCGTTGTGCCGCAAGAGGAGCGCCTCGACGCGCGGATAAAAACGGTTGTTTGTTACAATTAAGGGTACTCGCCTCGCGTACCTCATTCTCTCCACCCCTTAACCGGGCGAACCTTCTGACCCTCGCCTTCGCACTCGTTCACTTCATACCTCCCGCAGACGCGCCCCCTCCCTTCCCCGACACCTCGAAAAACACGAAAAGAGCCACCCCTGCAGGCTCCATTCAGGCTTCCTCTCGTCACCGCGGCGTCTCTTCGTCTCGCACGTCACACTCCCCCGTCGCTCTTCCTCCTCTTTCTATCTCGTTCGGGCTCACACCTACCGCCTTGCACGTCTGCCTCGAGTATCCTCGAAAAATGTTCACTTGTTCCAGAGGTCCTCGAAGACAAAAGGAGAACGTCCGGAGACGCCGCATCTGCGGGGTGACGATCAAAGTCGCTGCACGATCTGAAGAGTTTTATAATATCAGTTTTTTAGATTCGAAAACATCTCTGGTGGGACTTCGCAGTGAAAAGTGTCAAAATATCGTCATAGCCAAAGACTTTTCGGTGAACATTGTCATAAAAAATCAGCACGGTCGGAGGCTTGCCGGGGAAGACATTGACGTTTTAGGATATATTCTCGAGATTTCGGCTTTCATAGCATTCTGAAGTGGATTTCGAAAATCCGAAGTCACTCCCATACACTATATTCTCGAGACTTCGACTTTCATAGCATACAGAAGTGGTTTTCGGGAAAAAAAAAATCTGAAATAATTCCGCCGCCCGGTTGATCCGCACCCGGTTAATCGAGGTTCTACTGTAATTACAGTTCGATACGGCTCTTGGAAAAAAATCGATCCAGAGCGAATTTGAATAATCTGGGCCTAAACACGGCTCTTGGGAAGAGATCGACCCGCGGCAAGCCTTACAATAATCACGAACTGGGATTCTAAAACTGTTTTGTCGACACACATTTTTACTGAGTGTCTAAAGTCGTACGCGCTACGTTTTTCGGAGCAACGAATTAATTTTACAAAAGTCAATCGCTCCGTCCCGAGCCCGTTGACCTATTTCGGTCGCATTGCTGCAGTTTGTTACCTCCCTTGGGAGTCCGAAATTTCCACTGGCTGTTGTTACTTGGTATTGGGAAATGAATTTTCATGAATATATTCGGCCGAATATATTGAGGCCTGTTGCACTTGCGCTTGGATTTTCGATATCAACTCCCCCCCCCCCCCCCCCCCCTTCCCCTGTTACTCGTTTTCATTACCGATGGGCTTCATGTTGCTGTTATGTATTTTGTCCCATCTCACAGTATCGCTCTGTTCCTCTCAGCTCGATATATATTTGTCAACTCCGCTGTACACTAACGAATCGTTAATGTCGGTGGTAAATGAGTACGAATTTTTTCGAATGCGTGGCTGTTCGCAGTGCACAGACGGACGCAGACAGATATATGCGTCATTCCGTGTGAAATCGGCCACCAATTTTTCAATATGCAAATTTTTTCTGAACGTTGTGCATGTGTAGAATGAAAATCTCTTAAAAAAAAAAAAAAAAGAAAACACAGAGAACAATAGAGAGGCTTCGAGTGGAGGTAAAAAAATATTGGTGTCTCCGTAATTTATTCGAAATCGGCTCACGCAGGACTTCACAGCGCTACAGAAAAAAAAAATGGAATTGAAAAAACTGCTTAAAAAAATAGAAATCTACGTCGCAACGATGTTTTCCAGTACGTCCGACGAAATTGAATTTTCGAATGGGAAACGATCGAGAGCGAACGATATTCGCCATTTATTTCCGAGTCGAGTGTTTCCGATTTGGAAAAAAAAATCGGAAAAAAATCCATATTCACGTTACCGATCGCTGCGACCCATTTATTTCTCTAGTCACTTGCTTTTTTTCTTCTTTTCCTAATACCCGGCGGCGATGTAGTAAGAGTGAAAGCTAGTGTGGACGAGTAGAATGAAAAAAAAAAAAAAAAAAAAAAATGAAGAGTCTCGCCCGTTCCGCGACATTAGCGTTGGCCAGCAGGGGGTGTTTCGGTCGTCGACACTGCGAGTTTTGTTCGCTCGCGGTGTGTGACGTCCACCTCGCACCGAAATAATTGGTGCACAACGTTGGGCGCGATTAAGTCAATCGAGCGAGAGACGTGGTTGGGTGCGAGAACGGAGATACAGCCCGGTTCGACGTACGTGTATAGCGGGGGCCGTACGGAGAGGCGAAAATGGCGGGGGAGAAAATCGTCCGGCGGACGCCGGGGGTGGATGATGGTTAAATTCGAAAGCTCCGACATCTGTACGTACCGATCATACATGCCGATCGCAGACAGAAACTCCGTTATTATTCGCCCTCGAGCCTTCACCCGTTGATAACGTAATTGTTTTGCTTTGTGTGGGGTGAGTGGCGTAATAGCTAAACTTCGTATAAACCCGAGGCTTCACGGATCGAGGGAGAGAGCCGAAAGGTGCCAATGCCGGTCGAGCGAACGAAAAAAAAAAAAAAAAAAAAAAGGGAACGCCGCACGTTCCGCTAGTCTCATCGACTGGCCCGGCTCACTGCGGGGAACAGTTAATTGGATCGATCTTTGGAGTGACGTGAGGTGTGGCGAGGCAGTATGGAGAAGGTTATCGGATAGCCAAGATGAGGGACAGTGATAAAGGGATTCAAGTATCGAATGAGTACAATCGAGGGAGAGCCGGAGCGATCGCTCACGTCGATAACCGACTCGATTCACTCTGTGTCACTGCAATGAGGGAGCATCGAACCAGTTTTCTCCTTTAAATTTTAGTCCCGAGTTCGAACGAATGAAAAATTATGTTGAGAAAAGATGTCGAAATAACGGAGACTGATTTTTTTGTAACACACGCACAAAAAGTTCCACTTTTTGCGCACGTACGCGGACAAGTGGTAAAGTGGCGCTTTTTACTAAAATACTGCGCAAAGCACACTGGTTACTTTTTCGCACACTTTTCTAACACCCTAGTTATCTTTTCGCATTTCTTTAACACCCTAGTTACTTTTTTGTACACCTGTTTGAAACTCTGGCTACTTTTTTGCACGCTTTCGCCGCGTTCCAGGCACAAGAAGTAACACTTGTGTGTATTTGTTACAAAGTAGTACGCGATACTTGTACGAAAACGCGGTCTCGAGACTGCGGTTGGGAAGTAGACAGCACTTGCCTTCGTCTCGAGCTACTGTGGTCTTCGCTTCCGGTTCGTGCGGCCAACTTCGCAACCTTCGTCGAAAGACCGCGTTTTCGCACTTATATCACAAAGTACTATTTTGGGAATTTTTTTTTTAGGGCGTTACACTCATTAATTAACATTTGTAAACCCTACGGTAAAAAGTACTCCGATCTGCTCCCGCAGCTCAAGATCGGGGCAGTAAAACAGCATCCCTTTGAATGTAAGACTCCAAACGCGATAGCATTATTACATGATAGCTCTGGGCAGCGACTGTACATCAGCCTGGGCGAAAAATGTTTTTTTAAATAGAGTCCTCCCGCTATCGGGTCGTTATCCTTCCGCATGGCAGAACGTCGTCTACCCTCAGCGGCGTTACGTAGCAGGGATAACTCGTCGTCACCGCCAGAGAGGCGAACTTATCCGGTAATAACGTGGAGAAGGTCGCGAACACCGAGAGAACGCAGAAGCACCGAACTCGTTCGCTATTGGGGTAATCTCCTGTTCGGGAAATTTATCCAACATCCCGTGGTGACTTCCGAGCGTGCGAGAGAGCTCTTCCAAGTTCACCGATTGGGGCGTACCTATTTTCTCACACCGGTTCCCTCATTCGTTTTCGAACTGCCGGAAGCTGTATAACGCCACCGTACGCGTCGTTCCGACAGGCCACCGTCGTCATCGTCATTTTCGCAGCTTGCCAGCGAAGATTCCCGCCAACGAACATTATTCAGCCATCAATATTCGACGGGACGCCAGCATCTCGTTAGCTTCCGTCAAGTCGTCAAAAAATTGCACGATGTCGACCGAAGCCCACTTCAATGACGCACAAAAGACGTCTTGGGGCTTGGGTGACTTCAGGAGATCGAATCTTATTCACGTCTCCAATGTGAAAATAATAACCGTAAATTCTGTGAGACACCTTTGTGTTCCAGTTTCATGGTTACTATGGATAAAAAACTGACCCGGCAATTGGGTCGTCATCGTCGGTTTACATATTACGAGCGTCGGTCGTCATCGTCATTTTCGCAGCTTGCCAGCGAAGATTCTCGCCAACGAACATTGTTTAGTCATCAATATTCGACAGGACGCCAGCATCTCGTTAGCTTCCGTCAAGTCGTCAAAAAATTGCACGATGTCGACCGAAGCCCACTTCAATGACGCACAAAAGACGTCTTGGGGCTTGGGTGACTTCAGGAGATCGAAGCTTATTCACGTCTACAAGGTGAAAATAATAACCGTAAATTCTGTGAGACAACTTTGTGTTCCAGTTTCATGGTTGCTGTGTATAAAAGACGGACCCGGCAGTTGGGTCGTCATCGTCGGTTCACCAATGACGAGCGGTGGATCTTTAAAACAAAAAATCGGCAATATTACGTGTCTGTTGGAAAAATATCTTTGTGTTACTTAATGCTTTCCAACGCAAGCCTAGGAGATTTACACCTTCCCCGGTACCGTTTCAAATGCGAGACAGTACGTTGCTCGTACACGATGATTGGAACCTCGTTGCCGATAGCGTCTGCATAGGCAAGCGAGGTTGTCCCGATCATCGATTGAGTCTTGGATGACTTGGCCAATTGCCAATCAACTCGACATCGACGATAGCGCCAACATAAACACGGCGGCATGGCAGATCATCGATGGAGCTTCGAATGACGAGTCCGGCCGCACAGTGGCAACCAATACTGGCCCCAAAATCAACGAGAATCGATCCCACATCGGCCAATCAACTGCCGCTCGATTGTTGGTCTAAAATCGGCAAAGCAACGATCAGCCAGCCAACAGCCGACCGGTCGTTGGCCAAAGGTTTGGAAACGACGATTGACATCTAAGCGTCGCTGAACCCCGGTTGACGCTTCATGTGTGCGTCGTACACGGAAAAAACGCCCTTGTGATCTCAGTCGACCGATATGACGTCGCATCCTGTGCGGCAACGTTTCCGCAGCGCGTACCCGTGACGCTAGTTAGGTTGAATTAACACGTTTATAACGCACCCTCTTGCGAGCCGAGGACGCGAATTCACGGAATATGTATCGCTGCGGCAGAGGACAGTAGAAATTACGGTATACATAGCGTAGGGTGAACGCGGAACGCATGGGTATAAGTACGCGAGAGCATGGAAATTCCGTCGTATATCTCACTGTACCGTGCCAAGTTAATGCAGATACCCGGGGACAATACGGCAGGCGTAATCATGCGTGCCACGGTATTATCCGACGCGGGTTGCAACGCGCGTGGCTGACTCCGCTCGCAGTGCCCCAGAGGTGCTTGGAACGCGCACCAGTGACTTGTACGTTTCGCCCCTCGACTGCGACGTGTACAGATGTTCATAACGTCACGAAATCGGACATCGCGAATTCTAAACGACCGTATCAGACATGCGTTCGGGAATTTATGATTCCCTCTCGACGTTGCATTCGGAAATGGATAAGACAAAAAAAAAGCATCGAACGGCGATAAATGTCATTCGAAGCCATTTCTCGTCCGAGACGTGTTCGTCTCATTCCGATGATCCGCCTGGCAGCCCTCGCGTTGCTCTTCTGTATGAAGCCACGGAAATTACATCGACAAGAACGAGAACCAGAGAACTTTCCGAACGATTCGCTGCGACCCAAATGGAAAATATCGAGCCATTGCGCACTCAACCCACACCGAACATTAGACATACGTCAAAAACATACCACACGGACAACTCAACACGGCAACTCGAAAGAATGATCAGCGAAGAAATACACTGAATTCTATTTTAATCATCAGGTCACGAACTGTGTAAGGTGAGATAAAAATACTTTATTCAATAGAAGGAAAAGCGTCGCTGCAGGACTTCGCCCATGGCCAATTAGCAGTGTGCAACGTGAAAATCTATTGGTACAATGATTGGAGCGATTCGGATGCTTTAGCTTCGTACGCTCGTATTTATTATCATATTTATATTCACTCCTCTATTTTGTAGTTCCATCGAATGTTGAATATGTTCCATTTGAATATTGTCGCTATAATTGTTTGTGCTATTGGCATTGCCTCTATGTTCTGATCTCATTTGTATTTGGAGTTGGATCTCAAAGGACGCCGTCCCAGAGCTTCATAATTAATTAATTAATTAATAACAATAACAAACCTCATTAGGACATGTCATATGTAAAAACTAGCCGCACGTATATATCCGGCAATAAACTAGCACTACTGCTATTATTATTTAAAAATTTCCCTCATGTACTCGAGTGTAACTTTTTTTTTCTTCCAATTTTGTTTTCACTGGAATAAGGAAAGCCGCGTTTGCAAAATAAATTCTGGAGTGCTCATTCTCGACAGGATGATATCCAGCAGGATATTCGGAGTGTCTCGCGAAGCGTACTCGGGTGAGAGTGCCATTTTATAAGCGTCTCCGTGACGCGAAAGAGCACGCGGCGCGCGAGAAACGACCGAGGTTCAGCCTCGGCGCCGTAGGTAGGCACGGCAGGAACGTCGAGGAGCTCTTCGCCGGATCGAAGTGTACCTGTGAGAGCTGGCGGCGCAGCCGAGGGACAACCATTTCGTGTCCATCACGTACGTACTTCGAGCCCGGCTCGCTGTACGTACGCACGTTCATGCGTCGAGTAAAAAAATACCGAGTGTCGATAGTCAACCCCTCGAGAAGGAAAAAACTTGTCCCGATATCCGGTCCGTACATCGGCGAGGAAAGATTCCCACGTAACTTCGGTATCGTGTCGCTGCGAGGATTGGCCAGTGCAGAGATGGCGGATCGCCCACTTCAGGAACGGAGGTTCGAAGCCGACCCACGGTTGGCCTCCGAAGCAATTTCAACTGCTCGCAGGTCAAAAGGTGACTCGAGGAACAAGCGAAAGAAGTGGAAGGCTTTTGTTAGGGCAATTACCGCGACGACAAAGAGAACGTAGTCAAAGGAGCGAAGATGGGACTTCGCTCCTTTGATCTTCCACCTAAAGAGGTTGAAGTATGGCAAGTTCAATGCCAAATCCGGAACGGATATGGTCAGTGAAGATTGGCTTTAGAAACAAATGGTACATGCACGCTCGTTGATGTGTTGCGTAAGAAACACCGGGTGACCGTAGTCAACCTTTCGAGAAGGAAAAAGCTCGTCCTGGTGCCGGGTTCGTGTCGCGCCGAGAAAATATCCGCAGGTCACTTCCGTACCGCGTGACCAGTGCAGAGACGGCGCATGAGCCACCCCAGGGACGAAGTGTCGAAGCCGACCTGCGGTTGCCCTCCGAACCAGTCGGAAATGCTTGGAGGTTGGAAGGCAACGCGCTGACGAATCGCAAGAAGTGGAAGGTCGACTTTTTGTTAGGGCTGTTTCCGCGATGGCAAAGATGAAGCAGCCGCAAGAGCGAAGTGCGACGATCCTCTATCTAAGAGGCTTGAAATATGGGCGAGATCAATGCCAAGATCCAGAACGGACATGCTCAGTGAAACAGCCTGGATCTCGGAAACAAATGCTCGCATCGGTAAATAATCTCAAAAGGGTGAATGGGAATTGACGCGAAGCCACGCTGGCGCTACCAGCGGGAGATGAACCAGGAAGCATTTTAAGAATTACCACACAGTCCCGTTCTGTTCCCTACGGTGTAAGACGTGGAACGCGAGCGGAGGATGAAAAGATCGTGGTAGCCCGGGGGGAAGACGGCACACGTTGATTCTTCAAAAGAGACGCGCTAGACGTGCAAGAAGCGATGGGAAGACGGTAATATTTCTGAGTGCATGCAGAAACACACCCGGAGAAGTTCGTGTGACGTGCGGGTTCTCTTCCAATACCATCCGCCAACCGCGTGCGTCAGTGGGGAGCCACGTATGGAAAAGTAGAGTGCCGCGTGATCCGTCAAAAAAATTCTTTGCCCTCCCCTCACCGACGAGGTCAGCAAAAGAGACGCCGCGTCTTACCTCAAGATTGCAACCCTTTTCGCGCCGGATCTTCGAACGTACTGTTCGCATCTTTTTGCATCTGCTCTGCAACCGTTACGACCCATTGTCTCAACCGCACGGTTCTTTTCCGAGATCACTCGTCGCCGATCTTCGTGACAACCTCCGTAACAAGAGCAGTCCCGGTGGACTTTTGCAGGATTTTCAGACAAGATCTCAACTAACCGGGCTCACTTTGGTGGTCAGTTAGGTCTGTGTTTCTTTTTTCATCCGCAGCAGCGTTAAGAAGCGAGGATCGCGAAGAGTAGCAAGAGACAACAGAAAAGCAGCGCTGTAGTAGCTGAATGTTCCATTAAGGACGACCGGTAAGTCCGCGCGGTGGGTCCGTTGTTCGGCCATCAACATCACTTACCATTTCCGTGAGAATGCAGGGAATGAGGGGCGGCATTACACCGAAGCCAGAAACATTCGGCACAGCACGACAGGGACCATTCATGGGGGAAAAACTGGGGTCATCCGCTGCACTGACGAAACCGGACCGACCTGGGGATTCTCGTCTCTCATTGGCGCGAACTACGCGTCAGAGCAGAGGGTTGTCCAAGGCTGCTGCGACACCGCAACATCTCGAGCGACGAAGCCGTCTCGCCGGCAATGACGCGGCTGGACAGGAAGATATTTCCGACCCAAGGCACCGCGACCCGATTCAGCAGGAGTCGAAACTGGAACGAATGGAAAACGGACAACAAAATGCGGTGGAAAAAGGTAACTTCTGCCTTTCTTTGGCCACTCGACGTTGCGAATGCATCAATGTTGAACGCCCGCTGCAGACCGGAGCGGGTGTGGGTTAATTCCTCTCAGCGGGCATCCGGATCGGTGTTTTCCGTGGCAGCGTGTGATAGATCGAAGGGACGCTGTTAGGTGGATATACCCGCTTGCGGGCGACGCCGGTCGGACAGTTCTGTTTCTGGTTTTCCGGCTAACACGTAACAACCGCCGCAACTGCAGAGTCGTTTATTATGATAGGCATGCGACGAAACGCATTCTCCAACGGTAGCGTTTGAAATAGGCCCGTGGGGCTTTCGAAGGGTGGTTTCGCCGATGGCGTATGGATAGGACCGAACACACTCGTCCGTGGAGAGCGTATCGCGAAGGGACGCCGGCCGGAGATCGACGCTCGCGGTTCGCGCGCGCCTCCTCTTGGCATGTACAACCGGTGCCGAATGTTCCCGGGGTTTCGTACGCCGGCAAAACCGTAGTCGCGAGGAAAGGGGATGGCGAGCCGTACGGACGAGGTATGCCCGTACCGTTTGGTTGTCACATACACGACTCCCCGGAGCTCGCCGTACCGCTGCGATAATGGACAGACACTGTACACTCGTAGAACCGGCGCGAAATTAATTGCCAATGTTTGGCCCGGCCCCGAGCGGCCGAGAGGCGATATTCCGACGAATGCGCGATTTCGGGCGAGGCCGGCGGTTTGCAGATATACGGCGATGAAAACGGACATATTCGCACGCAACCGCGATCCGCGGACTCTTTTAATCGGGCGGCTTAACTCGTGCGCTCGGTGGATGGCTCATTAGGATCGTTGTTGTCGGGTTTGTTGTATGGAAATTATTTGGCTCGCAGAGCTTTGCACCATCGATCCGGAACATTGATCGCTTTCTTCGCGGGATGGCATTTTTTCTTTCTTCCATTGTTATTACGTCGGCTGATATAATGGCCGGCGTGTCGGTGGATGCAAGGCCGGGTACGGCCAGCAAGGGGCGAGGTAACCATTGATTGGACCTACGCCTGAAACGGATGAGGATTATACCTTAGCAGAGATTTGAAAACGTTTCTGCGATTTATATTTAAATCGATCAACGAGAATCTGTACTAAGAGCATTGAATAGGCATTTGTTTACGGTTCTCCAAAGACTTTGTTGGGACTTTATCGGGACCCAATTTAAAACTCTAAAATTTTTATTGTGGCATAAACGCTTTCATCTATTGAAAAATCTAGATCGTTTCAAGTCTGGACCGTTTGTCGGTTTTTGTTACTTATCGACCTAGTATTTATTTGTAGCTCAATTTGTCGCATTTCGGCTCGGAAGATTGACGTTGGAATAAAATTTGTTTCATTAAAGCGCAGCTTCCTCCGAGGAAGAAAAAATAGAGACAATTATGCGCTCCACGGCGAATGTTCATTGTCGGGAAATTGAATATTGTTTTTTTTTTTTTACCAACGAACGACAAGCTGTAAAAAAATATCCACACGGCGATGGGCTTCCCACAATACGACGTGTCTTCGGACGTTTCAATTTAAGTAATTTCATCCGTCTATCGAGTTCAACCATTGTTCGTACCGAGCCATTGTTATCGCCGCTTTGTTTGTTTTATTATTCGCTGCCGCCCGTTTGACTACCGTATAATGCGATACGATAGTCCCCGCCATATATCTGTATATTTCGCGAAAAAATAAATACACGAAAAAAAAAAAATCAGGAGAGAGTTATACGAACGGCGAAACTCGTTGTCCAGGGCTCGGTGATTGTGTGGTCCCTGGCCAGTTGCCTCGAGGCAACGGTCCTTTGATCTCGTCGCTATTATCAAGAATGTGCTTTGTAATTTTTTCATCTAGAAAATTAACCTACCCCGTGTAGCTGCATAGCGCGGAGCCGCTGGAGGAATTAAAACCAAAAAAAAAAATCCTCATACTAACTTTAATCTTTGATACGATTGACAAAAAAACAAACTATTCATTAAACATAAAAAAATTCGTCTTTCGCGTAATAACTAATTATATCCTTGACCGAAATAAAAACGACCCGACCGGATTCCATCCTCGAAATTTTTACCTCCCCCGCGGTTGACGCCGCTTTTTGCGGCCGGTCCGACCCTTGGCTAAGTCTCTCATTAATTACCATTGAAAATCCCATCGATTACCATTAACTATGTGTGAAAGGTAATTTAATTATACCATTTCGCAAATGGTATCATTCCCACTTGCACTACCGTTTAATATACCACCGAATATGCCATTCAGTTTGCTATTCGTTGTATGGTACTTTTAGCCCGCTGGCATTCCCATTCGCGGAAAAATGGAGTTTACATATTTATCCACTTTTCTACACTGTCTAAATATATCTTAAATATATTTTACAAAACTGTGAATTTGTTTGTTTGTTTGTTGGTTTGGATGTTTGTCCCACCCCCCTATTAGCAACCAACTTTACGCCCCCATTAGGCGCCAACTTTTTCCTATCACACCCATACGCTATATTCTAGAGATTTCGGCTTTCATAGCGTATAGAAGTGGATTTCAAAATCCAAAATCACTCCCATACGCTATATTCTCGAGATTTCTTTTACAGCGTATAGAAGTAAATTTCCATTAAAATCCCATCGATTACCATTCGATGCCATTTATCACCATTAAGCGCTCAATGGAAAACTTTGCCAGGGGAACGGCTAAGAAAATCTTGACCATTGGTTTATTATATTTCTTGCCATCCCCGCCGGTGGTTGGAACATTCTCGGTCTCCATGGCCAGACCGCCCTCTCGCATCCGGCCTCCAGTATCCATACATTTTGCAAAGAACTCCCGAGTATTGGACGCGCAGTCGACCGCCTTCGTCTCGAACCCCAGACACACCAGCGCCGTCATAGACCCACCCTTCGCCCCCGCGCCCCGTGGAAACGATTATTGCTCGGGTTATAAAACCTAACTACTTCCTTCCTTCGTTGCCAGTGACGGTTGTGCGGTAAAGTGCGACAGTTTTGTAGTCGACCGTCGCTCGACCGTTGCCGGGGCCGTTTCCTCCGCTATTCTCTTCTCGGTTTCAGTGGCCGCTGGCTCTATGCGCTTTATTTCTCGTTTCTACTCTCAACCGCCCCCTGGCCAACGGCGTCTCGGTGTAATGGTAAGTGAATGAAGTCCAGGACCGGCGAGTGCCGTCAGGCCTGTGCGGAGCCCGGCAGCGAGAAGCGGCCAGGCCGAGACTTTCCTTCTTAAAGCGAGAAACCGCGCGAAACGGTAACAATTTCTTCTCACGTGCCTGCCGTCCTGGCGGAGGGCGACGGCGCGATGGCCGAGAGGAGACCCCCCGGTGCATTCGGGCCGACGAGTAATTGGGGTAGTAATTGGAGCCGAGTAGAAATTAGATGGCGAGCGGGCGCGCTACGGAAAACGGCGGCCCAGCGGAGACGCAATGAGAAACAAGGTAGCTTCCGCTTTCGCGAGCGGCATGTTAAAAACTTTACGAGGATTAGACGGGGTTTGACCCGAGGGATATCCGAGGGTCGGAAAGCTTCCGGAGCCACCGGCGATCCTGCGCGCGAGCGGCTGCGGTGACGCGCGCGATGTGGGAAGAAAGTAAACGATTTTTGGATAGGATTTTTTTTTTGTCTCCGCTCGGTCCTTCGGTTATTCGCGCAAATACCTGCTCGGATGAAAGTCGCTGGCATGGATGATCGGGAATTTCCTTACCTGTAACAGATCAATGGAAAAATTACTTAGCTTGGATTTCATTGTGCGAAAGGTGCGAAGAACACACTGAATTAAAAATGTCAATGAGTCAAGTAAAATTCGCTTGCGGACTGCCAAAGAAAAATCTTCCGATTCTATTCTACTCTGAATTCTTACAATTCTATTCGTGTTTGAAACGATAAATCGTCACCTTGGCAGTCTTGCCGTCATTGTTTCAAGGTGGAATAAAAATAAAACAAATTTCCTTTGGCAATCCGCAAGCGATTTTTTTCTAGCGTATCGAAAATTGCGATAAATCGAAAAATCGATTTAAAAAAATTGGGTTTTTTTTAATTTTCTAGTTTATAAAAAAAAAAACATCGTTGAGGTAGCACGGATAAAAAAAATCGTGTTCTCAGCTTCGGGTTTATGGTACAAGGCATAAAGGTCTAAGTGTTTGGTCGCAATTTTTGTTTTGTTCCCGTGTTCGCCGTGACCGAGCCGGCCGGCTGCCTTACAATATTCATAGAACCAAGCGATGTAAAGTTGGCCGTCAGAACGACGACGACGAAAGACGAATGGTCTCCCCCGTACGACGCGGGAGCGAGCGACCTAACTTGCCGGAAAATATGAGGGGCGGCACGTGCTGGAATAATCCCGTGGGCGAGCGAGCGATAAAGCCGAGACGACGAGTTTTCTCTAAGATTGTTGTTGTTTTTTTTTTACCTTTCTTTTTTTATTTGCGCAACCTTTTATTACACGGCGACGCTCGATCCGTCGTGTATGCTCGTTAAAGCCTCGGACCCGAGCCCTAAATAAATACATTGATACGATTCCCAAACGATCTCCTCGATTCTATGCAATGAAAAGAAGAAAAAAAATGATTGCGCTAAAGATAATACCACGTGAGAGGATCAAGCAGAAAAAATCTGTAAAAATTCCGGTAACACGTTCTATCATCAAGATACACTAGTAATTTTTTTCCGATTTTTCCGGGGCATCGTTACAGTACAGAACTCTCGATTATTTGTACGCGCAGCAACCTTTTGTTCCACACTGATGCTCAATTCGCCGTGTATCTCGTGTATCTCGTGTATGCTCGTTAAAACTTCAGCCCCACGGCCAAAGCAAATACATTAATACGATTCCCAAACAATCTCTTCGTTTCTGTGCAAAGAAAAAAAGAAAAAAATGATTGTACTACAGATAACACCACGTGAGAGGATCAAGCAGGAGAAATCTGTAAAAATTCTAGTAACACGTTCTATCATCAAGTTACACTAGTAATTTTTTTCCGATTTTTCCGGAGCATCGTTATAATAAGAAACATTCGATCATTTGCACGTGCAGAGCCCAGCAGAAGCGTGATCTACGGAAACGTGAGGGGGAGTTGACATTCCTCGTAGCATGTATCGAAGCAAAGTAGGTTAACAAAGATTCCTTGAATCCCTGCTGTATGTCACGAGGCGAGGTGATTTTTTTCACAAAAATTAATTAACGCAAATTCGTGATGGTTGCAACAGAAAATAGCGAAGAAGCACGCGCGATAGTGAGCGACCGTTTGTGCTCTCTTCCCCGTTCTGTTTTTCATTTCTTATCCTAAACTGCGTTTCGTATTTTTGCTTTTGCCGAGGTAGTCAACCGAGCGGAAGTCTCTACTGCGTCGGTCTCTCCGCCGTATCGCTAAACTCTCTGCTCGATGTTGCACTGTGTAGAGCAGCGTTGTACGCTGGCATCGGTACAACGGCTTCGCTGAGCCAGGGTACACAGCCGTCGCGCTAAGCTCAGTGTAATACATAGGTGCAGGTTTAACGAAGACCGTCAGGGTTTACCAATCGAGGGAAAAACCCGGACGCGCCGTGTGCGCGAGGCTCTTTACGGCTTCGTCGGTGCACTCGCGTTAAGGCCAATCGACGGAAAAGGGTAAGATTACGTCGCTTTGCCCGCGGTGTACCATACTGAGGGGGATGAGGGGGGTTGAGGAGGGGCGGGTAAACGACGTGAGTAATGCAATAACGAGTGCGAGAGCTACAGGGTGGGTCAACGAAGGATATTATGGCTACGAATTCTTCTTTTTTGATCGATATGAGAGGCAATACGTCCAATGGAAAGGTGTTGGATATTGAGGAAGATAAACAATACATAAATATAAAACTATATAAATAAGATTCGTCAGTATTTGGCACGGAAGATTCGACAAATTCGATCCAACAATGACCCTTGTAGATTTTTTAAAGCGTTCAAAATTTCATTTCACCACTTCAAAATTTCTACCAGAGTCGTCATAACGGTATTGGAATAATGTCTCCGAATGGCCATGTCACCCGAGTGATATTGCCAAATGTGGTGAATTCAACGGTCGACGCCTCACTTACTAAACAAAACGTCAGTTCCTTAAAAATCCCTTTAGTAAACTACGTAGAGCAGATAAGCGATTCAATGAAATTTGAGGATTGGCAATGTCACCTGGCAATATGCGAAAAAAAAATGTTACCCCCATTCTCGGCTGAGGACTTGGGGATCCTTTCGCGACGCATCGTGCATTCGGATTACGAGCACGAAAAGTTTCCAGTGAACGAGGCCGCTGTGTAACAGATTGAGCTATTCACCCTCGAACATCCGATGCTCTCGGATCTGGTTTGCGTCAATCAGGCGGATAACGCGTACCGGTGAGTGACAAACAAGACCGCAACAAACGGAAGCAACCGAAGCAGCGGAAGTTCGATGGTTACGCGGCTCCGCGTATATATTCATCAAGTTCTTGTGAAACCCACAGTGCTTTGGAGCCTCGTCGAAGCTTCGCAACTATATAGAGGTGACATACATGGCTGGTGCGTCGGAGGTGCGTTCCCGGCGAGCCGACACAGCAGCCGCAGCTCGGTAAAGCACTTCTCACTCTACTTCTACTCTCTTTTGCATACCAAAAGCTTGATCTTCTACATGATAGGCGAGCCCGGCCGCTTCCGTCCGCGAAGCGTGTAACTGGGCAACGTTGTTGGGGAAGGCGTACAACAACCGACGCTTTGGAACCTTTCAACTAGCACCGAACACATAATTAAGCTGTCAGTTAGCCGGACTGAAGGGGACTAAAGGGTAGGTTTGCGTTACGCTACAGACGTTCCTCTTTTACCACTGCTCGTTAACACGATTCTCCGTTGTTGTTTTCTTATCCGCACTAGTGCTCTCACCTCTCAAATTCTCGCGTTCCAGATTTTCATTGATTTTTCATAAATTACCAGAGTTGGAACCGCGAATTTTGAAAAAAAAAAAAATCTTTCTTACACATCTCTGCAGGCCAATGAAGAATTCGGTTCGGCGATGCAATAATCGTGTGCGAGGATAAAAGAAACTAGATTTGCCAATTGAACTGTTCCGGCGCAGAGCACGAAGCACGGAGTTCTCGCACGATCCCCGGGGGATTTTCCAGCGGTGGGGTTTTAATGACTGGCGTGCGGGTACATCGCGTATGGACTTAAAAATAGACACACTTTTATTGTTCACCGTTCGCAAAGTCGCGCGGGTGGGTGATGCGAGCGGGATGAGCCTCGCGAGCCGCGTCATTGGCGTTTAACCTACATAGAAGCAAACAGGGGCTGGAAATGCGTGCCACTTCGTGTCTGAAGATAATTAGACTCAGCCCAACCGGTACATTCGAGCCGGTGGAGTCGGGCGATATACGCGTTCGCTCATTTGCAGGCGTCGGGGTTTTGAGTGGATATTCACTCGCGCACATGCAGACAGAACGCCCGTAGTGCCGTTTGCGCTTCTTCGACACATTAACGTGCTACGAGTTTAAACTTTGCTCCACATGTTAACTGCATAGAATAGTCCTCTTCAAGTAGTTTTATCTCTCTCGCCCCTCACCCTACATTTCGTATCGATCGTGCCGCAGCGCTTTCGGCCAGAGAAACCATCATCGAGTCGAGCTTCCTTTCTCCTCACATCGATCGAGCGGGTCTGGGCGATGTAAAAATAATCTCTTTAATATACAAGAATCTGACGATATTCAAAAAAAAAAAAGAAAAAACTGAAGAACGGGTTCGAACGACTTCAGCTACGGGTCAGTCTAAAATCGGCGATAAAAAATCAGGTCCACTTTCGATCTCATAGTTGATTGAAAACAATATCAAGCTCCGCAGGAGACGAGCATTCGTATGTTGTGTGTGCACGGTTTTTTTTTCGTATCTATATTTGCCTGAAGGTTTTTGCTTACACGATTGGAAATGGACAGTTTCATGGACTGTGATAGATAGACGCCACTCATAGAAATACTGTCAGGTATGGAAATATGTATCCGATAGCAATAAAGTTGCGTTCTTGACCTATTTTTCATATCACTTGGATAATTTTACATAATACATGATTGACGTGAAATCCTTCGTATTGCTTATGTAAATGTACCGTTTATTTGTGGTTCGCAATAGAGTGACGGTCCGGCATTGCACATATGAAGACGACTCGAACGATGGACATGTATGGGTGAGAATGGCCTATCGAAGACTGAACAGTTTTTTTTTTCTTAGATACGGACAATTTGTATTCAAATAGCAAGCGCTTAGTTACAGTACTGATGAATGATATAATTTTACCAGAAAAAAGATAGGGTGACCGAAATAAAATATGTATTTAAAAAAATCAAAATTGTTTTTTCTCATCACATATTCCGTACTGGATGAGAAGTAAAAATTACTTAATTGGAAAAAACAATGATATTATATAGTTAGGATTAACTCCCTTTAGACCGACTGACTCGGGGTCCAATCGCGTTGATCATCGTATTATCTACCATTAAAATTTGAACCGGTCGTCACATAATCGCCAACGATCAATCATATTACAATAGGGAGGGAGGAATTGAATGCAATTAAAACCCGATTAATTCTCCTTCGTGCAATAATTTTTCCGTTACCTATGGAAATCTACCGATGATGTTCAAAGAACTAAAGAATTCCCGAATCCTTATCAAGTAACCGAACCACGTTAAAAAAAAAGAAATTAGAAATGAAAAAAATAATTACTACAGAATTCGCAACATTATTTAGTTTCTTTCAATGCATCAACTTCACACCAATAACAAATGTGACGAGAAATCCACAGCTGCCAGTATGGATTAGCAAGGTTTTCGGTCAGAGCGATTATATCTGTGTCGTGGTGCTAAGTAGAAGGCAAATTAATAAGTGCCGAAGTGTAACACTGCTTATCTCGGACAGACTCGGTAATGTCATGCGTAGACGGTATATCAGCTCGCGTT
This sequence comes from Amblyteles armatorius, assembly GCA_933228735.2. Lineage (NCBI taxonomy): Eukaryota > Metazoa > Arthropoda > Insecta > Hymenoptera > Ichneumonidae > Amblyteles > Amblyteles armatorius. Next base: position 8,561,343 of record OW121695.1, on the reverse strand, counting down.
GAGCGGTTGAGGTAGTCATTGTCGCGAAAAAGCACGCGCACTCAAAGGAACGATTAGCGAAACGCATTTCTTTATCCACATAATAATAAACTATCATTCGTTTAATTGATGTATTTACCGGTGCCGATCGGTGTCGGCACGCTTGGCAAATTTGTAGCCTTACCTTAAGAAAAAAAGGTCTTTTTTGCCCAATCGAAATATTTTCTACTACGCCGGCAGTGTCGGATAATTGAGAATAATACGCGATAATGAATTTCGATTATTTTTTTATCGGATGTTTAATCGTCGCACTGCGGAGAGATGTTAAATCCTCTGAGCTGATTAGCGATGCTCTGGCTGCTGTGATTCCTTATTCGACTAACGTGACGGATAGGCAACATCAACTTATTAAGGCTGTCGGTGACGACTACGTTGTTATGGACACCGTAAGATTATAAGTTGTAACAAATATAGAAAGAGGAGCAGGAATTACTGACACGAAAAAATAATTGATGGTATTCTAATTCCGCAAAAGAGCACTGAAATAAATGAACAATGCCGATTATCGATACATTATATGAGTATTTTTTTGCTGTCATTATGTTCAGCAAAATAATTTATAGTTTCGTCCGCTTAAATAAGATTTCCGCGATTCTTTCAGGTTGGCCTGGTGGAGCAATACGGATACTCGGCCACAGAGCACACAGTCACATCTAAGGACGGTTACAATGTAAAAATCTTCAGGATTTTTGGTAGCCCCAAGTCACCTCCGGCAGGAGGAAAACCCGTCGTTTACATACAGCATGGATTACTGGCGTCCTCAGACTGCTGGGTACTCGTCGGAAGTGGTTATGATCTCGGTAATGTGAAATAAATCATTCGGCAAGTGTTTATTTTTATCGATTACTCTTGAGAAAGAGAAAATACCGAAGAGCTCCTTCCGTCATTAACGCAACTGGAGTTCATGAGTTAATCATGAAAATATGCATAGAATTATTTGCGCTGAATCATTTTTTTAAATGTCATCCGCGATAATTTTCGCGTTTAATTGCACTGAGGTTACTGTTGTAAAGTGTTTTTTGTTTTCTCAGCACTCTTGCTCGCCGATGATGGATACGACGTTTGGCTCGGAAACGTTCGTGGCAACTCTTACGGCAAATCACACAATAATTCAACGACCAAAGATAAAAAGTTTTGGAATTACAGGTATGATACTAGAAATACGTTGATTTGTTGTGACTCCGAAGATAACTGCACGAAACTAAATTTCGTCAAGTTACAACGGCTGTGTATTGCATCTTACAAACTCCGCTCGCGGATGGTCACTTAGAGAATAAAATTCTACGCAAGTGAACAATTTCTTATTTCTTCCTAAAGCAGTGCATTGACAGACTTGCCAAAGATGAAATTTTACGTCACGCAGATATTATTAGGTTCATGATTTGTCGTTGTTTCTACGAACATATGCAAAAATGCAGTTTCTTGGAATGTAACTAATATATTGCAGTCCGCTATTATCTTAGTCTCCAATTTCTCTTTTGTCAGTAATAAAAATGAAACAAATGTCTTTGAGAATGTTTCGGGTATGCATTTCCAAGCAAAAAATCAATATTCTTGGCAATTTTCGTGTGATTAATTGTTTCCGATTTTTAGTTTTTCAAATAATTATAAAAAAAAAATTGTCACCGAATTTTATTCCTAGCTGGGAATGTAATGTGTAATATGATAACAGCTACCATGAGATCGCGACGCTAGATCTGCCAGCGGCGATCGATCACGTTCTCAAACATACCGGACAGACCGACTTGATCTACATCGGACACTCGATGGGAACAACCATGTCTTACGTCATTCTATCGGAGATGCCCGAGTACAACAAAAAAATACGTTTGGCCATCAGTCTTGCACCCATCGCCTTTTGGAATCAAGAGAAGCAAAATCTGATACTTCAAATTGTCACTCCATTTACCGATATAACGAGGGTGAGTTGATGAATAAACGTTTATCTTAATAAAAGTGAATGGAAAAGCTCATAAGGCGTTTAGTGCAGTAGCTTCCTTTTGTGTGACTGGATTTTCGTTAAAGTCTAATTTTCTTTTGGACAGAAATTATTCAATTTTCTTGGCATCTACGAATTGTTGCCACAAACGTCACACAGGGGATTTTGCAGCGCTGGTTCGCCTGCGCAGTTTATATGCGTGTTTATAATTTCTGTACTGTTCGGCAGAGAACCGAAAGACCTCGATTGGGTGAGTTCTCGCTTCGCGATATTCCCGGCTCATGCCCATGTGCGCAATGGATTTTCTTTTCACTGAATGAAAAAAAAAAACATAATTTCTTCAATTTCTCAGGATCGCATACGTTACATAGGATTGTATAATCCAGCTGGAATTTCCATGAACACTCTTTATCACTTCGCACAAAATATTAACGCAGGTAATACGCGTTGCGAAAATGGTATGAATTATCGTGTGTAATGAACATTTCTTATTTAAACGGTCAGTTCAAAACGTTCATGACGTCTTATTTAAACGGTCAGTTCAAAACATTTTCAAGCCATTTTTCTCGAATACCGACAGATGGTGTCCGGTCACGAATTATAGTGAGAATAAAAATGTACCCTGGATAACCCAAATTCTACGACTTTAATGACGAATGTTGATTTACCTTCGCCTGGCGTTACAATTACTGCGATTATTACGAATGACCGGAGTTTACGTAACATTAATGGCACGCGTGTCTCGTCAGGTGTACCTCAAAAATACGATCATGGTCAGAGCGACAACATGAAAATGTACGGAACGAAAGATCCACCATTGTACAATTTGTCGAAAATAACAGCACCGTTCGCCTTGATCTACGCCGAGGCTGATGGGGTGTCGAAAAAAAAGGTAGCAAAACAATTACCGGTCACTCATTTTTTTTTACACTCATCAAAATTCCGTTCACGGTAATAAATTGTCAGATAATTTATAATTTTCTTATTCCTGTTCCCGCAGAATGTCGATTATTTGGCCGGGATGCTTTCAAACGTTGTCACAGTCGAGGCAGTTCCTTTTGGTCTCTTCAGTCACTTGGACTTTCTATGGGGGACTGATGCGAAACTTCTGGTATACGACAGAATAATAGAGCTCGTGTCAATGTACTCCAATAATTTGACGAATAAAACAACCCCAGGGACGTAAAACTCAGATTTTTTAAAATTTTCTCATCTACATTCAGTTTACAAGGAGAGATCGTTGGGGATGAAAATTAATGTTTCGCATTAATAAAACACGGTGTTGCCGCACAACTGTTGTTTCAAACTTTTTTTTAACAAAGTTCATCGTAAAACATTTTTGTTTGTTAACGATCATTTTAATAAGGTTGGAAATGTCCAATAAATAAGATCAGAAATATCGTTGCGTTACGCTTTCATCTGGTCACCGGTGGCCTGAAGTTTCTACGTCACGTAGCATGCAACTTTTATGGAAAGTTGTTGTTTTAATTTTCGTTGACTTATGATTTCCGATTGCGATGTTAATACTTCGCTTGGCCCCCAACCGATAAGGGTGTGCCGTCAGCGTCGATAACAACGAAGCGCGCGTGCAAAATTGTCCGCGATACATACATGATGATCGCGATACATACATACGCGAAATGGTAAATTTTGCTTTCGTAAATTGATTATGTGTTTATGGTTTACGATAGGTACAATCGGTGGAAGACTTTTCGTCATCGTTGGAACTCTTTTCCGCTGAACAAAGTTTCCGTCAAATATTAAAATCGTTATCCAATAACCGATCGACAAAAATTGCCAATTAAAAAAAACAAAAATGAACAAGTATACTTTTTATATAGTCACAATTTGGTGCATTGACTAGACGTTGATTTGTCTTTTTGTCTAAAAACATACGCAAAAATACAGTTCCTTCGAATCTTTTCTACATTAATTCATCTACAACAACGGATCATTCATTGGGCAACGGATCATTTCATTAGGCATGAAACGTTTCGTATTAATAAAACACTATGTTGATGTACGAAAATGTTGTTTCTGACTTTCTTTTCTGCGAAAAAATGAGTGCACTACTGAACTAGCATTAATCGCACATTATTGAAACGAATAAATGCCGATATTACATGCCTTCGGTTACAGTCTTTATTTCGGAGACCATCGTTAGGATAAAAAATATCACATTTATTTGCATTCCATCGAGTAAAGAGCCGTGATCATATCTCGCTAGTTGTTTTGCCGATGGTCGAAATGTACTTGTACCGTTACGCTTCCGCGTCTCTTAATCGCGGAAAAATGGTAATTAGACGAGTGGATGGTATATGAACTCGCGTTGACTGCCTGCAGTTGTCATCGTCGCGCGAATGCTCGCGCCCATGAAGAAACGATTAGCGAAACGCATTTCCGTAACCATACAATAATAAACTATCGTTCGTTCAATTTATTTCTTTATCGGTGTCGATCGGTGTTGGCACGCTTCGCAAATTTGTGACATCGCCTCAATAATAAAAGATCATTTTTGCCCCATTGAAATATTTTCCAATACGCCGCTAGTATCGGATAATTAACATCAACAATACGCAATGATAATTGATTTAGAAATTTTTTTCGTTGGGTTTTTAATCGTCGCGCTGCCGAGAGATGTTAAATCCTCTGAGCTGGTTGACGATGCTCTGGCTGCTGTGATTCCTCATTCGACTAACGTGACGGATAGGCAGCGTCAACTTATTAAGGCTGCCGATGACGACTACGTTGCTACGGACACTGTAAGATTATGAGTTGTAACAAATGTGGGGCGAGAGGCGCAGGAATTGCTGATACAAAAAACTAAATTACTACTAATAAAACTAAAACTACTATGTGCTATGGTAATTTTTCTTGAAAGATCGGTAGTTTTTACTGGATCCTTCTCTCAGTGTAGCAATGAGCCGCCTTAAGATTTTTACTAGGGTAAGATAGCGATACACTTGTCATCGTCATGGAATGGAAGACACGATACGGTAGCGATTGTTGTATGGTAGTTTCGTCCGTTTAAATGAGACTACCGTGACTCCATCAGGTGGGCCTTGTGAACCAATATCCCGGATACCCGACCGAAGAGCACATCGTCACATCCAAGGACGGTTACAAGGTATCAATCTTCAGGATTCTCGGTAGCCCCAAGTCTCCGCCGGCAGAAGGGAAACCCGTTGTTTACATCCAGCATGGATTGCTTGGGTCCTCGGACGGTTGGGTACTCATCGGAGCTGATTATGATCTTGGTAATGTGAAATAAAGCATTCGGCGAGTTTTTATTTATTTGTATCCTTCACACTTGAGACAGAGAAACTACTCGAAAGTATTGTTATAGATTGGTTGTTCGCTACTTGCCTGTCGTGTGAGGTGAAAACTCAGATTTTTCATAGTCTTGTAACGGCACGAAAAAATTTATATGTAGGGTATGCGTGTCATCCGCGATTTTTTCACGTTCAATTGCACTGTGGTTACCGTCGTAAAATGTTTTTTCTCAGCATTCTTGCTTGCCGATGATGGATACGACGTTTGGCTCGGAAACATTCGTGGCAACACTTACGGCAAATCGCACAATAATTTAACAACCGACGATAAAGAGTTTTGGGACTACAGGTATGATACTCGATACACGCGCACCCTCATCGCAGTCAACTAATCATGCTAAGAAAACAAACATTCATTTGTCTTCATAAAGTTAGTATTAATATCATGTCGTATGCATTTTGTAGATAATAGAATTGTTAGGAGATACAAAAATCAATCCCAAAAACTATCTATTTAAAAAGCTAAACGAATGATTTTTTTTTCTGGGTACGAAGAGCTCTTTCGATAAAAGTATCATTCATTCACTATTCGCGAAGCTTCCTCTGTGAGGAAGTAAAACGTACAGACAATTCTTCCTCATAGAAAAAACTTCGCGAATAAAGGAACATTGTGAGAAAGCGATATGAAAATTTCAATTTTCATCTTTTTTTTTTACAAGTTAGTCACTTTTCGGCATTGTCATTATGCGAAATCAATATTCTTGGCACTTCCCATATGATTTATTGTTTCTATTCTCACCGAATTGTGCTCCTAGCTGAGAATGTAATTTGTAATATGATGATCACAGCTTTCATGAGCTCGCTACGCTAGATCTTACGGTGGCACTCGATACCGTTCTCGAACAGAGCGAACAGGCCGATTTGGTCTACATCGGACACTCGATGGGCACCACCATGTCTTACATCTGTCTATCGGAGATGCCCGAGTACAATGAAAAAATACGTTTGGCCATCAGTCTCGCACCCATTGCCTTTTGGAATCAGCAGAAGCCAAATCTGGCAATTCGAGTTTTCTGCTCTTTTACCGATGTAATGAGGGTGAGTCAGTGAATGCAAAAAAAATGAAACTAAATGAAAAAGCACATAAGACGTTTACTGCAAGAATTATGCATCCTTTTGAGTGCCAGAATTTTCGATTGAAGATAATTTTCTTTTCAACAGGTATTATTTAATTCCCTTCGCATCTACCAATTATTGCCGCAAGGATCAGTTAAATTTGCTCAATGGTTGTGCAGCGGTGGTTCGTCATGGCAGTTTATATGCATCTTTGTCTCTTCTGTAATTCTCGGCAGAGATCCCGAAGATTTTAATTATGTGAGTTGTCGCATAAAAAAAAAAAAATGCGAATGCTTCCTTTAAGAAACATAGCATTCCAGTTCAGAAAAAACTCGCACACCATTCCCCACTCATCTCCATGTGCGCGATAAAGTTTCTTTTCACTGAATGAAAAAAAAAATTAATTTCTTCAATTTCTCAGGACCTCTTGCCTTATATAGGATTTTATGCTCCAGCTGGAATGTCGATGAAAACGTTGTATCACTACGAGCAAAATATAAACGCAGGTAATACGTGTTGTGAAAATTCTATAAATTATCGTGTGAATCAAACATTTTTCATTAAATCGGTCAGCTCGGAACATTCCTGCATGGCATAAGACGCGGTGCAATCGAACATGGTGACAAACGATGTCTCGTTAATGGCAATTTACCAAATAATCATACGAGCATACAAGCATTTGCACCAAACTTTTTTCGAATATCGAATGTCCGGTCACGAATTGTAACCTGAATCAAAAAAGTACTCTGGACAAGTCAAATTCGACGATTTTAATGTTGAATGTTAATTCAACCTGACCTTCATCTCGGGATATAATTACGGCGCTAATTATGATGACGAAAAATTATGTAACATTAATGGCACACGTGTCTCGTTAGGGGTACTTCAAAAATACGATTATGGACAGAGCGACAACGTGAAAAAATACGGAACTAAAGATCCGCCGCTGTACGATTTGTCGAAAATAACAGCACCGTTCGCCTTGATCTACGGTGACACTGATGCGTTGGCCAAGAAAAAGGTAACAAAACAATTACGAGTTACTTATATATTTTTGCATTCATGAAAAATCCCATTCGCAAGTAATAAATCGTCGAATAATTTATTGTTTTCTTAATCGCTATTCCGCAGAATGTCGATTATTTGGCCGGACTGCTTTCAAACGTTGTCACAGTCGAATCAGTTCCTTATGATTCCTTCAACCACTTGGATTTTACGTTTGGGACTGATAGCAAACGTCTAGTGTATGACAGAGTAATACAGCTCGCGTCAATGTACTCCAATAATTCGACGAATGAAACGACCCCAGCAATGTAAAATCCCGATTTTTTAAAATCTTCCACAACAACGGATCCGTGGGCATGAAAATTAATGTTTCCTAATAATAAAACACAACGTCACCGCACAAAAATGTTGTTTCGGACTTTTTTTGTGCGAAGAAATGAGGCGACCACAGATTAGCATTAATCGCGCATTTTGAAACGAATACATGTCGATATTATTACATGCCTTCAGTTACAGTCTTCATTTTAGTCGCACTCGATAGAATATAAAATAACACATACATTTCCATTAGAGTAACAATGATTAATGCAAAATTTAATCCGAATATCACATACTTTTCCTGGTGATAGCCTGAAAATCGCGTTCCGTCGAGTAAAGAGTCTTGGTGGCGTTTCGCTAGCTGTTTTACCGACGGTCGAAATGTGATTGACCGGAGACGCTGCCGCGCCTGAAATGGTAATTGGACGCCTGGACGGTATATGAGCTCGCGTCCCCGAATGCGGTAGTCATTGTCGCGCTAAAGCTCGCGTCCTCAAAGAAACGATCAGCAAAACTTTTTTTCTCTATCCTTAAATAAGAAACTATCGTTCGTTCAGTAAATTTACTTTTCGGTACCGATCGGTATTCGCAAATTTTGTGGCAAATTTTTGTGCCTTAATAAAAAAAAAGGATTTTTTGTCCCAACGAAATATTTTCTGCTACACCGCTAGTGTCGGATAATAAAAATCAACGATACGCGATAAAAATGAATTTCAATATTTTTTTTATTGGAACTTTAATCGCCGCATTGACGAGAGATGTTAAATCCTCTGAGCTCAGTAGCGATATTCTGGCTGTTCTGATTCCTCATTCGACTAACGTGACGGATAGGCAGCGTCAACTTATTGCAGCTGCCGACGACAACTACGTTGAAATGAACACCGTAAGATTATGTATTGTAACAAATATCGAGAGAGAGGAGCCGGAATGACTGATACATAAAAATAATTGATGGTATTGTATTTCCGCAAAAAGAGCAAAGACATAAACCAATAACACCGATTATCGATACGTTAAATGAGTATTTTTGTGCGTTCATTATATTGAGCAAAATAATTGAGATACGTTATGTAATTCAATAAGTTCATTGCGAACGACAGGCAAATGAAATTTTCTTAGCCCGACTACCGTTGCAAATTAATTATATCGTCACATTTTATTTTGTTCGCACTATTGCTTCTTCATAAGGGACGCTTTGATGACATCAAATATTTTTGAGAATTGTACACAATTCGTGTCACAAGCCTTCAAATTCAAATTGTCAAATTAATGGTCTACCTGGTAGAAATGTTGTAGAAAGTACATGATTACATCAGATGGGGTACATCTGATGAGGTATGGAAGAGGCCCGATAAAGTACCAATGTAACATGTAAAAATCTTCACCACGGTAAGATTAGCGATCAATTTATCGTCGCCATGGTATGGAAGACATCATACATGAGCGATTGTTTCACGGTAGTAGTTTCGTCCGCTTAAATGAGACTCCGGCGATTCCGTCAGGTGGGCCTTGTCAACGTATATCCCGGATACCCGACTGAAGAGCACGTCGTCACATCTAAGGACGGTTACAAGTTTTCAATCTTCAGGATTCTTGGTAGCCCCAAGTCACCTCCGGCAGAAGGGAAACCCGTTGTTTACATGCAGCATGGACTTCTTGGGTCCTCGGATTGTTGGGTACTCATCGGAGCTGATTATGATCTCGGTAATGTGAAATAAATAATTCGGCGCGTATTTATTTATTTTTATCGTTCACTCTTGAGAAAGTGAAACTCCTCGAAAGTATTTGATTTCGATTTGCTTGTTCGCCAATTGGTTGTCGCGTGAGGTGAAAAAACAAATGTTTCATTATCTTTTAACAGCACGAAAAAGTTTATATGTTGCGAATACGTATCATCCGCGATTATTTTCGCTTTCAATTGCCCTGAGATTATTGTTTTTGAATGTTTTTTTCTCTCAGCATTCTTGCTTGCCGATGATGGATACGACGTTTGGCTCGGAAACGTTCGTGGCAACAGTTACGGCAAATCACACAATAATTTGACAACCGACGATCAAGAGTTTTGGAACTACAGGTATGATACTCGATACACGCGCAATCCTATCGCACACAACTAAATATCCAAAGATACAATCGTTAATTGGTTTTCATAATGTTAGTATTATTAATGTATGCCGTGTATTTTTTTTTGTAGACAATAGACTTAGTAGATACAAAATACATCTCAAGTATGATCTATTTAAAAAGCTAAATGAACGATTTTTTTTTTCTGATTACGAAGGATTCTTTCGTTCACCGTAACTTTCATTGACTATCATTCTACAAAGTATTAGCATTGTAATGCTAATACTATCGTTGACCCGCATGCGATACGGGTGTTTTATCGATGTCGATAACGACACGTGTAGTTGCAACGAAGCGCACGGGCACATTTTTTCCCAATGCATATATATATAGAGATCACCGCAAAGTGCTCAATTTTGCTTTAGTTAATTGACTATGCATTTACGGTTAAAGATAGATACAGTGGGTGGAAGGCTCATCGTATAATGTAGGCAAAACCGGTTAATTATTTTCTGCGCAACAAACTTATTGTGATGTAACGAAATTATTATCGAATAGCCGTCTACAATTGTCAAGTCCAAAAAAATGATGAAAAATAAATCTCAACTGGATATATTTAGATCACTTCTCAAAATGATTTACCGATTGATAATTGTTAAAAAATTGTCATTTTTTTTTTTTTACAAATTACTAACTTTTCGGCATTATCATTGTACAAAATCATTTTTTTTAAAATTCTCACCGAATGTCACTCCGAGCTGGGAATGTAATGTGTACTATGATGATAACAGTATGCAAGAGATCTCTACGCAAGATCTCGCGGCTGGGTTTGATCTCGTTCTCGGACAGAGCGGACAGACCGATTTGACCTACATCGGACACTCGATGGGCACCACCATGTCTTACATCATTCTATCGGAGATGCCCGAGTACAACAAAAAAATACGTTTGGCCATCAGTCTCGGCCCCGTTGCCTTTTGGAATCAACAGAAGATAAGTGTGGTACTTCGAGTTTTCTGCTCTTTCGTCGATCCAACGAGGGTGAGTTAATGAATACAATTAAAAAATGTAAGTAAATGGAAAAGCATTGAAGACATTTACTGCATTATCTATGCATCCTTTTGCGTGACAGAATTTTCGATTCACTCTAATTTTCACTTGGACAGTTATTATTCAATTTCCTTGGCATCTACGAATTATTCCCGCAAGGATCACTCAAATTTACTGAAAGATTCTGCAGTGATGGTTCGACTGGGCAGTCTATATGCATGTTTATCTATTATGCAGTATTCGGCAAAGACTCCGAAGACTTTAATTGGGTGAGTTGTCGCATTATAAAACACTGCTAATACTTTTTTACAGAAACATAGCATTGCACCTGAGAAAAAAGTGGCACACGATTTCCCACTCATCTCCATGTAATGACGTTTCCGTTCACTGAATGACAAAATATTTAATTTTTTCAATTTCTCAGGACCTCACGTCTTATATAGGAATCTATAATCCAGCTGGAATTTCGATGAAATCTTTGTATTTCTTCGAACAAAATATAAACGCAGGTAATACGTGTTATGAAAAATTGTATAAATTATGGTGTGAAACAAACATTTCTTATTTAATCTGTCAGCTCAGAATATTCCTACATGGCGTAAGACGCGGTGGAATCGATCATAGCGACAAACGATTTCTCCTTACTAGCAGAATTTACCAATAAAACGTACCGTGAATTTTCAACAAATTTTTCTCGAATACTGACCGATGATATCCGGTCACAAATTATAGTCGGAATCTAAAAATTACCGTGGACAAATCAAATTCTCTGATTTTAATTTTGAATCTTAATTTACCTTCGCCTCGTGTTACAATTACTATGATAATTATGAATGACGGGAGCTCACGTAACATCAATGACACATGTGTCTCCTTAGGTGTACTTCAAAAATATGATTATGGGCAGACCGACAACATGAAAATATACGGAGCGAGAGTTCCGCCGTTGTACAATTTGTCGAAAATAACAGCACCGTTCGCCATATTCTACAGCGACGGTGACGCAGTGTCCAAGAAAAAGGTATCAAAACAATGACGTCATTTATTATTATTTATTATTTTAACACTCATCAAAATCCCATTCGCGGTTAATAATTCGTCGAATAATTTTTTATTTTCTTATTCCCGTTCTCGCAGAATGTCGACTATTTGGCAGGAATGCTTTCTAACGTTGTCACAGTCGAGGCAGTTCCTTTTAGTAGCTTCAACCACTTGGACTTTCTATGGGCGACAGATGCCAAACGTCTACTGTACGACAGAGTAATACAAGTCATGTCAGAGTTCTCCAACAATTCGAAGAACGAAACGACCTCATCAACATGAAACTCAAATTTTTGAAATTCTTCTCAATTACATTCAGTCTACGAGAAGAGATCATCGGGAATGAAATTTAACTATACGTATCAACAAGACCCTGTATTACCGCACAAAACCGTTGTTTCGACCTTTTTTTTAACAAAGTTCAGGACGTGATATTTTTTTGTTAAAGATATTAATAAGTTCGGAAATGTCGAACTTTCTACGTCACGTGACACGCACCGAATAATTTTAATGGAAAGTTACCGATAACAATTCAAGAGCGGAAACGCGATTCTTGAAGTTACAAACTAGATAACCTCTTTATTCTTCTATTTAGTAGTTTCTACAAATTCATTAAAAATGTCCGGAACAACGCGGATTACGACAATGTTTCTTTCCTGTTGACTTCCATCTCTAACAAATCGACGTCGCGTTGATAAAAAAAAAAAAAAATGTCTCTAAATATATCTGCATGACATCAAATTTCATCTCCGTCAAGTTTCCGTCAATTCGCTGCTTCAGGAAAAAAAATGGTTCGCCTGTACAATTTGATTCCCTAAATGAACTTCCCCGAGCCAAGTTTGGGCGATGCAAAACAGCCTTTATAACTTGATAAAATTTAGTCTCACGCAGGCTCATAAAAAAAGTACATCTTTCCCACGATAAATACTTCGCACCTAAGAATGACGAAACATTGGCACGTCGCGATCCGACGTTCCGAAGATCCTTTTGTAAAATGGACCGAGACGCTTCTCCGTCGCTCTCTTGTCGAAATCTCCCTCGTCGAGGAAGCGTAACGTGTTCGCGGTGTACGTCACGGGGCGGTGAAGAGGGTGTCGCTAGCCGGATGAGGGGGACGTGAAGTGTAGGAGCGAGTAAAGACCGGAGGCTCACCAGGAAAAATCTTTAATCCGTGTTACAAGCGTGTCGGTGTCGGGGCAAGGTTGCGCTCCATACACGGTGTAACTTCTGCGTCATTTCACCGACGAGCATCTCCGCCCCCGGTCCCGTTTGACCCACGGCGAGGTTCTTTCAGCGGGAGCCGAATCCTCGCGCAACCCTCGCACGCCTTCTCCGGGCTACCCGTGTTTTTCCCCGCCCTCGGTCCCGCTTCCGCGGGTCGACCGGGACTCGTACGGAGTTAACCGTCGAGGTTCCCGTCGACGAAGCTCTCGCCCCAGCCCTGGCCCACGGCACGCCAGAGTGAATGGGAGCGAACGGGCGTTAAGGGGATGAAAGAGAGATTCGCGAGGGAACGAACAAGAGGCGAGAGGGAGAGCGCCGAATGTCGGTTCGCGAGGGTGCAGGAGCTGCCCGGAGAGCCGGAGTGGAAAGACTATCCGAGTGGGGTCCGAGCGAGGCGAAGATGAGAGGAGCGGGTGTCCGCAACGCCGCTCTTCTACTTTAGCGCTCCGCGAGGTACGACATAGAAAGTACCTCGAGCGAAAAATCTCTCTCTTCCACCTTTTCGCCTGAGATATACGAGTTCGCCGTGTCTGCTGGAGTCTCGAAAGTAAAAAAAAAAAAAAAAAAAAAACATATATACGTGTCTATGTATATATAAATTATATACATAGCGGCGAGCAGCGGAACCGGTGGCCATTTAAAAATCTTTGCGAAACCGCAGAACTAATTCGCTCCACGGGAGACGGAGAGACGGCTGGGCTTATCTTCTTCCCTCCCCCCCCCCTCCCCCTCCCCCTCCCTCCCCGCCGCGCCTCTCGGGGTCTCGCAATGTATCCGAACCCGCGGAACTGGTCTCCCTCACCGACGGGAAAGCAGGAACGAGACGGGGATAAAAAATTACGGCCGAGCACCGGAAGCGGTTCGCTACAGTTTTGCCAAACGCGATCGACTAATGAAAATGAAATAAACCATCCCCGACGCCCGGCCGGCGAGCGTCATTGCCGCACCGGGGCTCCCGGTTACGCCGTGAACACCTCAGCACTGAATTAATTATTGCGGATGAAAATATGCATGCTCGACGCACACGGCTCTTCCCCGAAAAGCTACGGCGGACATCGTTGAATTTACGCGACGGCGAGACAGAGAGGAAAATGGAACCAGATAAATATAACGGAACTGTAAAAAAAAAAAAAAAAAAAATAAAGTGAGGGAGAGAAATAGTTGCAAGTGTGCATCACCCCGTGGCCGGCGTTTCGCAATTTTTGTGGTACCCGCGGGAATCCATGCTCGTGTCGGTTCCCTCCCCTCCTTTCCATCCGCCTCCGTGTATATCTGTATTTGTATCGTTTCGAGTTTCCGTTATACCTGCCGCTTCTGCACGCCCTCCGCGCGGCTCGTCGCGACGTTGCAGAATTTTATAACGCACTCGCGGCTCGACATTAACGCGAAAGTTACTTTCCTGCGGAGGCTTTCCCTCAGCGCCAGCCCGTTACGGGCGGCCATAGGGCAACGTTAAAATCTCACTTCCGTTACGACGACGATATAAGAGGGACGCGGTGGAACGAATGAGAGAGAGCGAGAGCCAACCCCTTCGGACTCACCCGCACCGCTTCCACTCACACTTAATCATTTAATTGACCACGGGATGATTCCGTGAATTGCTAAATCATAAAATTACGAGTGCCACTACTTGGCCCCGTGTGCTGGAGTGAACTATTTAAATATCCCTGCTAAACTGGTGCACTAAACTGGTGCACTTTGAATGACTACTAATTACTTATTTTATTAGGTACACTGGTACACTCGTCGGAAGCCTCGCCACGTCAACGGCGGACTTTTTTTTATGCTGTCCACTTCGGTTATCGTTGGCAATGCGAGCCCGAGGTTCGCGAGCTGCGAGATCGAAACTCGCAGTGAATGCGACTTCGCATCGTGGGGTAGTTATAGAACTTTAGATGAAAACCGGCGTTTCATATTTTTTTCATTTGCACAATTCGTTTCGTTTTTAATCCACAAATGACACAATTAATAAAACCAGTAAGGAACCAACAGGGAACCAGTGAAGAACCGGCAAGGAACTGGTAATGGACCAATAAGGGACCAGCACGGGACCAATGAAGATCCAGTTACTAATCAGTAAAGAACTAATATGCAAGCAGTAACGAACCAGCAAGGAACTCGTATTGAACCAATAAGTGATCGATAAGGGACCAATAAAAAACCAGCAAGGATCCAGTATTAAACCGCTAAGGGACCAGTTAGGAATCGGTAAAGAACTAGCAAGGAACCGGTAGGGAACTGACGAGAAGATAGTAACTGAACAGTCGTCAGTAAATAAATGGCGCATTCCGTTAAACTCAACTAGTAATTCATTGGCAATATTCCGACGCCATGAATATTTGACCCGCAACAGGGTGCCATATCTTTACCCCGGAGGATGCAACCTGGTACCTTCTACGAGAACCCCTATTATCTTTCGCCACCGCAAAGTCCATCTATCTCCATTCGGATCAAGCCAAACAAACCGTGAAGCCTGCAGTTGCAAGAAAGAGCCAGCTTCCGCGACATCACCGTCAGGCTTCCCCAGAAGGAGCGGTGATAGTTCAGCGCAAGGCTTGGACTTGATGGCCACTTAGGAACACAATATCCCTCGACGTACATTCGGTTACCGTACCGTAGCCGGCATGAACGCACGAGAGCCAGCATGTGGTCCCATTACCTTAATACCCTTTCGCAAAAGCCGGTAATCGTCTCGACCAATGGAAAACCGCCCCGTCATTGAAAGCCAGCTCGAATTCCCTTTTCATTTCGACCTTAATAAAAAAACAATGTATACAACACACGATACATCGACGGGGAGCGGTGCAAGTAGCTAGTCCGATCGAGCTTCGCCGGGTCCCTCCTGCAAGAGACGCAGAATTCTCAAGCATTATAACCGGGGGCTCTCGCGATCTCGGGGTCAATTTATTACCCAAATCCAGTTTCGCGACACATCTTTCAAGCGAACCCTCCGCAACCTGCGCCGTACGGCGCCGCCAGACTTCCTCGTCCTCCAATCCTGCGGGCTATAAGCTTCACGCCCTACAACGTAAGTCCCCGGACTACGTTCCGTGCAACGCACCCCGCTCCCGCAGATAGGCGGAGAGTTTACCGTGCGGTACAGCTGTGTGTATTACATACGTGCGCCCGCTACGGGTTATATCCACATCGCAGAAGTGCTCGGGCGCCCGAGCTTTTTTGCCAGTGAAATTTATGGCGAGGTAATAGAGGGCAAATTAGAACCACATGACTGGCTCTACCATCAATCCACTCTCGGCTCCGTTTCTCCGTCCATCCTCTCGCCCTCTCGCTCCTGAGCACCCACACACCGCCTGTCCGACGGACTTCCTTTTTCGTTCCGCCGACGCGTTCTCCGTTCGCGTTTCTCTTCGTTCCATCGCGCTTCCTCTCGTCGCCGCTTCCGCGATTCAACCCCGATCTCGGCCTACACCGAACACGTTCAATAAACTAAACTCGTCGCGTTCCACGACAACGATATAACTCTCGCTCGAATTCCAAGCCTCCCCCCCACCCCGCTGCAAGACACACGAACCATCGTCGCTATGGTTAACTTCGCACTACCGAGTCGAGTGAAGCGTGTACCGTTAAGCCGCGACCGAGAGTCGCGAACTTCTCGCGTTTATTCCCCGTACTCCCTGCATCACCCCGGTCATTAACGGCCCGGTCAGGCGCGTGATTTTCCGCGAAGCAATGACCGATGCAAACGAATGAAAACGAATGGCACACATGCGGGAGCTTTTACCGCACAGCGACGTCATTACTCGAAGCGTCGATGCGAATCAACTTTGTATGACCACTGGCATTTCATACATTTT
Organism: Amblyteles armatorius; assembly: GCA_933228735.2. Taxonomy (NCBI): domain Eukaryota; kingdom Metazoa; phylum Arthropoda; class Insecta; order Hymenoptera; family Ichneumonidae; genus Amblyteles; species Amblyteles armatorius. Next base: position 8,544,460 of record OW121695.1, on the reverse strand, counting down.
CGCGCGCTCGTAATGTTATAATGGCAATGATAATTATTGTAATTGTTATTATTCGATATCATGTCTCTTTTATGCTAACCTGTGGAAGATTTATTTTGTTTCGATTTATTTCCAGAAAAATCATTTGACCGGCTTGCCCGCTTATCAGCTTCTTTGGTTTGCCAAAAAATGCCTGATTCGTGTTTAGCGGGAGAAAATATGTCGAAATACGTGGCTGTTCATAAAAAAAAAAAATTTATTACACCAAACATGCATTTCTAAACAAACTCAAATTTTTGGGGAAACGAATTTTTTTTTTAAATGCCGAATATTTAATATCCCCTTAAACGAAAAAAAAAATTCAAAACTTGTCTCGCCCATTTTATCCCTCGATGTACCGAAAAAAACCTCAAATCTGGGGGAAATTTCCCGACACGGCGATGCTGGAACCGAGGGGTTTGATTAATTCCTTCAGTCCGCATTTTCGCCCACTTTTCTTTTTTCCTTCAGTTTGACTCGAGCTCGAGAAAAAAAGAAATAATAATCGCGCGAAAAAGCGCTTGATCGCCGAAAACAAAGGTTCGAATGAGCGATCCGAAAAAAAAAAAAAAAAAAAAAAAACACACAACAACAAAAAAATGTTATTGGATGAAAGGATTTACGGAAAAATACGACTGTTCTTTCAGGATTGCACAAAGCGCGCTCTACGGTATAATCAGAGACCGGTGGAGGCGGAGAGAGAGGTGCACGGCTGGGAAAGTACGAAAGCTTTTCCTGGCGTAGCGCGCGCCGGGGCATTCCGCGGTCACGCTGTGGAAAGCGAGAATGGTGCTCGCGGTGTTTGCTAGCTCTTGCCTCCGGCGAGAGCAGCTGCTGCTGTTGGTATTCTGAAAATTTATAGCGGAACGAAATCGGGCCGTACAAGGAAGGCGCCGCACAGCGACTGTGCGGCGAAACGATTGCGCGATCTCTCTCGCCCTCTCCGTTGCCCCGTGAGCTGGTATTAGATATCCTGCCCCGCTGAGAAATAGTTTGAAAACGAGAGGAAGCGAGAAAATAGAGGTTGGAAGAGGTGCGTCCCGGGTAAAACCGCGGTCGCTAATTAGTAAGGTCACGCCGGTAGTGTGCCCGTATTCTTCGCGAAACTTTTTAATCCGAAAACTTTGACAAACTTTTCACGCCAATACCGCGAAGAGAAAACTCCCGGCTGATCGTGCCCGGAGTAAAACTCGCCCGGTAGTTTCGCACACGGAGAGCACGGAGCTTATACAGCGTCACTTTTGCTCACCTCTTCCAGCGACGATTTTTCACGGCTTTCTTAAGGCGGCGTCGCGCGCGCGCGCGGCGCATTATCTGAAAAGTCTGAACGACCAGTTTGTAATCGCGTTCCGGCGAGGGAGAGACCTTTCCACGGCGATGGATAGTGACCAATTGTGCTGGTTATTCATCATTTACTAGTGAAGACCGATACTGAATGGGATTTTTTTTACTCGCGGCTCTGTCGAAGTGTCCGAGCATAGATAAGGCCGAACGGGGCAAAACGAGATAAGAGGTTTTTTTCATACCCTGTGAAAAATCTTGTTTTTTCCCCCTAGTTCCGTTTTGCCCCGGTCTCTCTTATCAAAAAATATAATTCATCTGACGGACGGGGCGTAAATAAAAATATTTTTGGTTTAAATAAATATTTATTTTAATCAGGTAAATACTTATTTTTATTAGAAATTTTTTTATTTTTATTGGATAAATGTCGGTCGTGTGCAGAAAAAAGGGCAAATTTTGTGCAGGACATAAAAAAAATTTGCATTTTTACCCTGCGTTCCGTTTTGCCCCGGCCTTGCGATAAGGTTTCCAGCCCGTAAATCGCCCAATTGTTTTGTTCTATTATCGAAGTGACGACGTTTGGGGGTCGCGTTGTGAAACACGGCGCCATCATCATCACAGTCACAAAATACGAGTGCGCTGCTCTCCGCGGCTACGTGTAATTTATCGCTGTCGTTGACTCCGGGCCGCACGAAGGATTTGCCAGACCCCATATATATTCGTCTGTGTACCGTGTTCTTTGGGTTTGAAAAGCAAAGCTGTTTTGAAGATACTCGGCTTCCCTCCACCTCGAACCTCTTCGTCTCGGTTGTTTTCTCGCTCGGGTTCAATGGAAGTCCCAAAATAGAACTTTACGATGTCGAAGAGTCGGGAGACTCTCGAGCCCTCGGTAAAAGCTGCTTTCGTTCGTGTCTGAGCTCATACAGCAAAAAAACTCCAACACCATTTCGCAGTGGCATGCACGAAAAATATTGTCGATCGATCGGCATTTTTTTTTCTGCTTTTTGTATGCTGTCACCATTATTATTGATATTATCATAGTCGATAAACTTTCCGCCAAAGTTTACGAGAAAACGATAAATCTTTATTTTTCACCGAAAATCGATCGTTGAACGATGGAAATTTATTCGTTAAAAAATAATACGAAACTGACCTGTGTGGAATTGTTTGCTGCAAACAGATTCGCTACCGAACATTCTGGTAAGTCGGTCATCAATACCATTTAGCAATGACATACACGAAAAATATTGGCAACCGGCGAAAAATGTTTTTTTTCTTGCGGACTGTCTATTACTTGAGAGACTTTTCCGCCAGAGTTGCAAACAAATCGCGAGGCGCCCAAATTTACGATAAAACATATCAGATAAATCTTTGTTTTTGGCACCGAAAATCGATCATTGAAATTTGGAAATTTGTTCGTTCAAAAATAATACGGAACTGACCTGTGTGAAATTGTTTGCTGCATACAGATTCGCAACCGAACATTCTGGTAAGTCGGTCATCAATACCATTTAGCAATGACATACACGAAAAATATTGGCAACCGGCGAAAAATGTTTTTTTTCTTGCGGACTGTCTATTAGTCGAGAGACTTTTCCGCCAGAGTTGCAAACAAATCGCGAGGCGCCCAAATTTACGATAAAACATGTCAGATAAACCTTTATTTTTGTCACCGAAAATCGATCATTGAAATTTGGGAATTTATTCGTTAAAAGATAATACGAAACTGACCTGTGTGGGATTGTTTGCTGCATACAGATTCGCTACCGAACATTCCGGTAAGTCGGTCATCTCGACCGTGTGGAGGCGACTATATGTATATTCGTGCATGACCACAAACACCAACACCCACCCCGTCTGTCTCCGATGCATTCGTATTCAAGCAAGCGTGTACGTTCGTTGTGTGTACAAAAGCACTACGGGCGACACTGCCGGCGGAATTTTCGCTGGCTTGCACGCTCTAAAAGCCCTCGTCGTTCTCGTGACTCGATGACGCGGGCTAAATAAATTGGAGGATTTATTTCCTGTTTTGTGCGAAACAATTATGCTGGAATCCGATAATGATGATGATGATGACCCCATTGTTCCTATAACGACCGGGAAACGAGGAATATGACGGATCTTCCTTTCCGGTTCTGTTATTCTTCGGCTTTAGCGAAATGTTGAATAAAGGCTTTGTTCAGCGAAGGATACGGCGATTGGCGCATTTATTTTTTCCATTATTCAAATGAATCACTTGGTACGAAAAGCAGTAATGATGTCCGGGGTAAAAATGTTGTTTTACGCTCTTGACGAATTCTTTTTTTACCTCACGTTGCTGGTGTTGGAATTCAGACACACCGGAAGTCTGCTCGTCAGATCGAACCTTCCGAACCTTCAGCCGAGTGTCCGACTTCGTGGTGGAATGAACGAACCATTTTTCACAATATGGACCATCAGTATCAACGCGTATCGACAACTCGGCCTTCGATTGTCGATTTTGAAAAGGGTAAAACCCCAAAATAAAAATGTCCGATCTTGAAAATTAGATAGAGTAGAGAGGAGCGGGGCAAAATGGGATGATCGGGCAAAACGCAATTTTACAATAACTTTTGGATGGTAGCGATGGTGGTGAGTGGAGCAAAATGGGGTTGACAATCCGGATGTATCGTTGGGACAAAATAGGTCATCCAAAAATTCTCGGAAAATTATAAGAATAATAATTATAATTGTAGGAAAATTAAATTGCCCCACTTGCCTTTATCCCGAAATAAATGAACGAATCAAAAGGAACTTCGCACGAAACGAACCGATCTAACATGAGACTGAACATGCCCCATTTCGGCCCAGTCTTCCATGTATCTATTTTTTTTTCAATCTAGAAAATCGCTAATCTCTCTAGTAAATATTGAAACCATCGTTTCAAGCAATCGGAAAATGGAAAACTTGGAGTGTAATGTGACCGGCTGTCTGTAATTGATTCTCCGAATACTCGTCGGTGCGCTTTCCCATTAAATCGGATCCCAAGAATCGGTATAACGAAATGGCGAAGGAATATATAGTGAAAAATGTGAATAACGTTCGCAGTGAGAGTAACGAGAATCCGTAACGGGATACGAGTTTTCATGCGAGGCCATTACGCGTTTCGACGAGCGACGAGCAATTTTAACATACTATACGGATACGAAGGTTCTCTCCCTCGCTGTATACGGCGGCGCGAATAGAAACATGTAGTTACGTATAGAGAGAGGCTTACAGGGTGGCGCGGTGTGCAAAAGCGTGTATAGCTCCAGCAGCAGGAGCAGTAATGAAATATGCTTTTCCAATATTTCAATATTGCGGAGAAACAATTTATCTCCTTGGCCGTACAGCCAGTGCGCGCCAGCTACAGGACTAGACTCTTCGCTCCCCCTTAACTTCGTACCTATGGCCAGCCGAGCGGCACGTCGTGCGTTACAATAACGGAAAAATTTTACCGCCGGCCTCTTTCCCCTCTCCATCTACATATACGGCTAACGCTCTGTGTATATAAAATATAGGATTAATCCAATGGTATGCAGTGCCGAGGTGGAAACACATTTGTCGGTTGGTCCTTTAGTTATATATAAAATATCTTCGCCGTAGTTTCTTCCGATTTAATTTTGGCACATTTTCACACGAACGGGTATTAAAAGTAGTGTAAAAAAAATGTGTGTTCCAATTTTACGGAATACTTTTTTACTGAGTATATATATATATATATATATATATATATATATATTTACCGATGGGTCGGGTTCGTCGAAGATCGAACTATCGTGTCGTTTATCATGTATGACACACATGCGGGACGATCCTGGCCGTCGCCGCTGAGTCAGTGACTACAGAAATTCCAATGTGTGTGTAACGCTATTCGAATCGAAAATTCTGACAAACGCCCCGCGGTGAGATAGAGTGCGGCGTTTCGACGTGGCCGATGCTCCGTCTCGAGTGCGAGTTCACGAGAGAATGGGTTCCGTTCCAGTGCATACAGTTATGGTAGTCACGCGCCGTGCAGAAAGTGCAGCGAAACGGGATATGTGAAAACGTAGTAACACGTAGAGACCGCTACATCCGAGGCTAAACAGACGAGCGCACTCAGCGAGGGATGGCTGCCCAGAGACTGAGAGATGGAAAGCCGAAGAACCGGGTTAAACAGCACCCTAGGCCACCCCTGCGCGACTCTTGGCACACTAAAAAAGGTTTGTACTTTTTACAGCAACTTATCGTCCACAAACGTCCGCAATTTCTTGTTTGTTAATTTTCTGATTTTAGAAACAAAAGTACAAACTCGGTTGTCACTCATTTAAAAAAATTATTTTTACGAAATTTCGCGTTCCGATTTTATGAAATTATTTTTACTGTGTGAAGAAAAGAGTTTGTCATTTATTTAACGAAATTATATTTAAGAAAATTCGTATTCCTATTTTACGCAATTATTTCTTATTGTGCGTCACTTCCTTCCTTGCGTTCGCTCATTTCGTCCAAGTTCGAAATGCGATCTTACGCACGAGACACGAGGAGAATTTGCCAAAGTGGGATCGCAGCCGACACTGAAGATGCGAGCCTGGCGCTGGTAACGCTTAGTGCTTGGTTTTTTTTTCATTATCTTTTTTTTCCGTCGTTATTTTTTTTCCACGTCGCTCAACTCTGCGAAAGGAGAGGATACGGAGGACGAACATCGGCGCGTCGTCACTTCGATCTCGATGAGAGAGCACTCTACCATTCGTGCGACTATCGCAGCGACGCTTTTCGTCCCTCGCTGCGGAGCACACTCGGCTCTCGATGACGACGGCATTAGTCGACGATGCGTTCGATAAAAAATAGGCCGTGCCCTAGTTATATTTTTTCGTCTATTAAAATGACGATAAAAACGAAGAGTTATTATTTTTGTTTAAGTTAAAAAGAAAACTTCAGAAAAAACAAAAAAAATCGCAAGAATGCAGTGTTGCATATAAAAATGTTCAAACGATAACCGATAATCGACCGATTTCTTCTTCGATTTCTTTTCACTGTTTCGATCGAAAGAGAATTTAAAAAAATAGAAGGTTTGTACATTTACTTAACATTCATTAAGTTGTTTGTCTATGACACAAGATTTTTCAGAATTCTTTCGATCAGTAAGTTCATTTTCTTAATCACAAATAATGACAAACAATCCTTAAAAATGTAATTAAAAATCTGAGTCCTTGTGAGAGTTGGTTCGCTCATATAAAAAATCCCGAGCCCGATCAAGACGCGAAGTGTTCCATATAAATGCATAAATGCATAAATGTGTAATGTCTCTAAAGGTCGTTGATTCATCGCATGCATAGTTGATAACCACACACTTACAACTGCCACTACGACTGTTATTCATGGTGGTTGACCATTCGCAAAAAATATCGGAGCGCTGCGGCCCTCCAGTCGGGTCTGAATATGCGATGAACATTGTATCGATCGACTTGCCGATCTGGATGTTAAGAATGGGTCAGGCGCGTCGATGGAAATTTCGCTCGAATTGCTAAACGTATAAACCGCCCGGCATATATATATATATACTATATATACATATATATGTATATATATATATGTGTATATCTATAATGCAGTTGACCTCGTTTCTGGACAATTATTGCGGAGTTTCGACTAGTACGGAGAATCTACATTCCCGCCGGCTTCTCTCCCTCGAGATTCATCCTCTACCTCGGAGCCGAACTCGGCTTCCTCTTACCAGCTCGGTCCATTCGCCGGATCGACGGAAACTATATTGTCTTTCGGAGCGGGAGGTTTGTGCGCCCGTGCCCGAGCGTGGCAGCGCAGCCCGTACCAGCATCGGCGAGCTTTAATCTGCTTTGACCACATCCGGTCTGCGTGGGAAGCGCCGCACTCTCGCTCGGCCGTACGGAATCGAAGCGGACCGCGGCTCTCTCAGACGGTCCGAATAGATCCCAAAACCGAAATGCCCCCGCAACCAGTAGTAACGGCGGAGTACGGTGTGTCCAGTATTTCAACGAGCGTACACATGTACGCAGCGTATCCTCCGTGTGTGTGGAAAGGAAGCGCGCGAGCGTGGCGAATCCATGTACGAAGCGATGGCCCGCCAGCGCGCCGGATCCGGCCATCGCGCACGCCAGTTCCCCGCGCGTCTCTGCAACGAAGAGGAATTTTCCCGAAGCGCCCGAAGTTACTCGCACCACGTATCAGCCCCGACGCAGAGAAGAAGCCAGCGAATGCTCACTTGCTCATCGGCGACCCAAATTCAACGATTTCCAATCGAAATTCCATTTCCTCAGTCTATCCGCAAACCAATGTAGGTTTTGCCGATGGAACGGACGCGGCCGATGGCCGGCCAAGTGTCGGCTCGCCAATGGTTGGTTGGATAATTTTTGGCCAATGCTCGGCCGCGTTCGACTCGTCGATTGTTGATTGGTTTTTAACTATCGCAAAGTATGCACATCCGATCACCCTTGCGTGGGAAAGTTCGATCCTTCCGCCAGCCAATATCCTTCGCCGAGCGTTCAGGCGACTCGCGACGCTCGATTTACCACCGCCAAATTTTTCTCCTCAAAAAACAGTTCGAATCAACCATACAGCGCCAAGATCGCCGTCGAACGGATCGAACAGTCGATCGCCGTCACCCGGGCGAGTCGGCGAGGCATACATTTAAATAGTTTTATCCGCGGACCTCCGGCGAAGTCGCGCCCGAGAGGGCGAGATGCCGGGCTGTCATCTCCTATCTGCCTCAGTCATCTCATTTCAATAAAGTTCAACCGGCGAGGAGCTGCGCCGCAGAGCGAAGGCGAACCCTCCCGCCTCCCCGCATCGAGCCCGCCGGTTTTCCGCCCCCGCGCTCTTTCCGCTCTTTCCCCGCGACTCCGCACCCATCACTTCCGTACACTCGCCCTCGCGGCCCACTTCCTCCCGGGGGCAAGACGGAGCGGAAGATACGCGCGACGCCCGGCGACGGAGAGAGCGAGAGTTACGATAGAAATTCGTCTTTTAAGTAATGCTCTTCCTTCGGCTACACCGTGGAACGCGGCTCCGTCGGGCCAGAGGAGTCTCCCGAGGAGGATGCGCGACGAGGCCAGCCGTACCGAGCCGGGCCACCCCCACACACCGGTAAACCATGCGGCAGCAGTAACGGCCCCGTCCCGCACCCGGACAGAATGGGGTCATGCCGATACGTTCTTAGGTCCCGGCGTGTCTGCGCGCCGGAGCCGTGCCAGCGGCAGAGCGCAGAAACGATATCGTGACGGGAATCTTCAACGAAACTATCTCGACGGAGAAAAATATACACACGGAAAAAAAAAACCGAGACGACACGGGAAAATAAGAGAACAAACGCGAAAACAGCGGAGATCGCGCGACTAAAAAATATCCAATCTCGCGGTGCCGATAAGGCGACACGTTCGTTCTCAACGCGTCAGCTTGTTTTGTGGTGGAGAATGTTGATTTTAAAAAATTGGATATTCAATGCACGGGACTGGAAGATTTTTTATTGAATAAACTGGCGCAAATTTAAGTGTAGAATCTACTGGTGACGTTCATTTATTTTTGTAGTGCTATTAAAGGAAATTATTGGAATTAGAGTACTCTTTGGGAAATGAAAATAAAATATTTGCAAAGTTTTTGATATACCGTGCATTAAATTCTCATCACGATCGTGCGTTATAATTAATAAAACAGTTTTCGCATTAAAAACGTCCCCGAGCAGTGCATTGAATTTCACGAAATTTTTTTTACAGTCTATCGTCATCTTGTATTTCCTCGTTCGATTTTTTTTAATCACTAGCGAAGCGAAAGAAAAAAAAACGCGTCGACCAAATTATCCTAAATTGCTGATCGGCGGGTAGAATAATAAATGTCCGCGAGTGAATTCATCAGCAACGAAATTCCTCGCTCTCGGACGAACCGCCGAGACGACTCTCAGTTTTTGTTCCCGCAATTGTCTCCGGTAATCGCTTTTAACGAGATCCCGGCAACGCCCGACCGCGTGTTTCATAAATATTTTAATCCCCTGACGAAACGTATTCCGTAACGCGAATTAATCTACATATTCCCGCTCAGTTTTTCCCTTTCTCATTTTTTTTTTTCGAAAAAAAAACAATGTTTCATCGCCCCGTAATTAAACTCTCGAATATTCGTTTGAGACGGAACGCCCAAGATATTTTCATCCGACTTTCCCATTTAATTTAATGATCCGTGACGAGCCTAAGTCTTCCGGCCGATCCGTCCTCGGGACAGTCTTTCCCTCCCCGCCGCCCCGACTCCCCCACCAGTTCCCCCCGCCCGCGGTTCTTCGTACAATTAGTTCGATGTCGAACTTGTTGAAAGCCTCCAGCGGCCGGGGATTTGCTCCGGCGGCAAGGGTACGACCGGCTAATAAAATAAAACGAATGAACGGAAAAGTTTTCGAAAGTAGTGGAACGAGTCCATATCGGATCAGACCGGTGAACGTCGCGCCGCCGTCCGCCTTCGCCGGTCGCATCCGCGGCAGGCGGTGGCGGATGAAGTCCGGAGCTTCGCCGACCACCCCGTCGAAGCCCGTCGGTGTATCTCCTCCGTTGTGCATTTAATCGTCAAGCGAATCCCACATTTCGGTCTTTCCGTGTCTCCTCCGCCGGATCGTCGAGCCAACTCGCGATTGCAGATTTTCCTCCTTTTTTTTAACCCCCGGGTGAAAATCCACGATGCTGGCAACGGCGGGGCATAATACCGGTCCGGAGGGCGGTGCGGCGGATTATCCGAATGCTGATAGAGCCAAAGCGAGAGACGGGCGGAGGCGGAGACGGAGGATGTGTTCTCGTGCTCTCTGTCGCGGAGGCCCGACAACGGAGAGGATGGAATCTTTAGCGAGCGGGGTAGGCTTACCGGGGCTTAGGGCTCTCCGGCGGGACTATCCGGTCCTGTTTGCCGAGGGAAAATCCGCCGGCACCGCCGCCGTATCTCCCGCCCGAGTGCGGCTAAGCTACGTGCACGCGCTCCGCTCTGAGCAGGGCTGCGGGCGCGGCTCAAAGGGAGAGAGGAATTTCGTTGGCGGAAAAAATGTTTTGTCAGATTAGAAAATAATGCCTCCCTCGCCACCCTCGCCGTCACCCCTTCCGGTTAGCGGTGACACGGTGGGAAGGACGGGAGAATGGAGCGGCGAAAAGGGGTTGCGAATGCGGCGCGGAAGAGGAGACGAAGATGAGGGCGAACCCTGCGGTTCGTCCGCGCGTAGTCCGCGTGCATGTGCGGGTGGGACGCGCACCGGATGCACGTACCACCGCGAACCACCGACGAGCTGGCTTTTGTCCGAGCGTCCGACGTTCTCGCAGAAGCTCGACGGATGCTTTCCCTCAAGGTAGGGACGGTTGTCATTTCGTTTCGGAATTTTCTTTCTTTTTTGAGACGAGCGGAGTGAAAAATACACGTCGACAGCGCGCGAATAATTCGGGCGAAAAATGGATAGTGATATTTGAAAAAAATTATGTAAAGATTACCTTGGAATCGAAGTCGGGAAGGCAAGAATTTTCCTCTTACGAACTATCCGTGCGGTTGGATTTCGATTTTATTTTCCGGCATTTTCTCTTTTCGACGATACTCATCGATTGTTTCTTCTCTCTCCAATTTTTCATCGATATCGAGTCGATGAGACGGTAACCAAAAAACCCACTTCAACATGCTTCGAATAAACCACCCAAAAAATTTTCTGTCGCAAGCTAAAAAAAAAAATACAAAAAGAGCTACCTCGAAATCGAACTCAGCAAGGCAAGAATCTTCCTTTTACGTAGAGACTATCCGTGCGGTTGGATTTCGATTCCATTCCCGGGCGATTCTCTTTTTCACGGATACTCCCCGTAGCTGCCCGGGCTATACGCGATGGAGAGCGTCGGGCACTCCTCGCCGCTCTCCATCTTTCAGTTCGAACTCGTTCGCATGAGGCTGCAAGCTATAGGCAGAGGCAGCGGCAAGAGCTTCCCCGACAAGATTAATGGTCGCGAAGAATATGGGACGTACGAATTTACACTCGATAAAATTCACCTCCCCACCCCCTCCACCCCCTCCCCGTTTCGACCATTTGTACGTGTATCGCCGGAAAATGTAGCTCGCGCAATAAGTCCTTCTCGTCGTACACGCGACTCGCTCGTGTGTGCGAGTGCGATGTCAGCGACACATGCACAGGAGAGAGCGGGACAGAATGGGACAGTGGGGAAAAACGGGACAGCAGGTGCAAAACTCAATTTTCCAATCATTTTTGGATGCCCCATTTCGTCCCAACGACACATCCGGATTTTCAACATCGTTCTGCCCCACTTACCATTTACCGCCACCATCCTAAAAGCTACACTGCACTTAGAAAAAATTACATAGTTAAAGCTGACAATACTGACTTTTTACCGTAAAAAATAGTTCCCGAGGGGAACGTCTACATTTTATCGTCACGACAATGACGAAAAACCCTGTCGCCCCACTACTGAGTGCTATGCTAATTTTTCTCAAGTGATCGGTAGTTTCAACCAGATCCTTCTCTCAGTGTATTGGAAAATAGCGTTTCGTCCCATTATCCCGTTTTGCCCCGCCGTCCCATTTTGCCCCGCTCTTCCATAGAGGACACTCGTGGATACCGTCTACACACAGGGACGGCAGTCTTTCAGGGGAGTTATACCGGGAGCGAAAGCGCGGATATGGGAAGGAGGTGGTGGCTAGGTGTATCGAGGGAAAACGTTCCGGTTCCGGGTGACACGCCACTTTCGCAGCCGCCCCTCACCCGGCCGCCGGTCGGTTCCATTTATGCGTCGGCGAAGAAACGAAACGTTACAGGGCGGTTGGAGAGAGGGAGGGGAGGGAGGGAGGGAGAGAGTGGTGTGCATCGAGGAACGAAATGTCCCCCTCTCGGAAATAGCAAATTCAAGAGCACTTCCCTACTCCACTGTTGCTCCGCACTGGGATGCGCTGGCGTTGCCCGGATGAATACCGGGCAGGATGCACTATAACTGTGTGCGCCGCGCAGCACTGCGGCTGCAGCGCCGTGGATGCACCCGTGCACTCGCATCCCAGCCGGTTGATCGTTTAGCGGAAAAATAAATATAAAAAGTACGGATGGAGATGGAGAGGTGCGCGATACGAGAATCTGTGGGAGGAGAGAACGGGGATCAGAAATTGTGTTAATGTGTCGGGGCGAAGATTTGTTTCGGAGAAGTAAAATTAAAGGAGTAAATTGTGAGCCACCGATCGTACGGTGACTCAGCGTGATATGGTCCGAAGACGGGTGATAAATTAATCTGAACGGAGATGGAAGCGAGTGGAATTCAAAAATCAGGAAGAGAAGAGAATAGGAATCAGAAATTGTGTCAATGTGTCGGGGCGAAGAATTTGGATCCGGGAATTAAAATTAGAGGCGAAATGAGATGTGAGGTACCAATTATATGGTGACTCAGGGTGATATGGTCCGAAGACAGGTGGTAAAAAAATCTGAACCGAGATGGAGACGTCCAGAATGCAAAAGACAGCAGGAGAATAGAACAGGAATCAGAAATTGTGTAAATGTGTCAGGGTGAAAATTTGTTTCCGGGAAGTAAGATTAGGCGCGAAATGAATTGTCGGCCTCCGATTGTACGGTAACTCGGGGTGATATCACCTGTCCGTCGACAGGTGATGTGACCGATCGTTATGTTACCGATCGATATGGATATTCCAGGAGCGCGGAGTGCGTCAAGTTTGAGAGGAGGATCGAGACGGGAGGTGAGAGAGTTGTAACGAGAACGAGACGGAGGATAGTTTGGAGCGGCAGTTGGAACTTGCGGAGATCAGCCGACCGGTCGCCTTCGGCAGACCCGCCGGTGCCGATACCCGATTCGGCTCCTCGCTGACGCTTCTGCTGCTGTTAATGCTGCGAGTTACGGACCGGCGGGCTAACTCGGTTACGCGTGTGCTTTAAGTTAATGGATGGATCAACGGGACAATCGAGTTACGGATAGTTGGCGTCGCTATATGGATAGCCAATCAATCCAATGGAGGAGAAATACGGAACGCAACGAAAGTAGCAAACGGATGAGTAAACGATAAATTCACCCCTCAATTCTCTGCAATGCTGGAAGTTCGTTCTCAAAGTTGGTCTCCGGCTGCGCGGGTCAACGATCGGCATGGATAAAATTCTCAGAGCTTTCGGAAAGAGCCCACGATTATTTATTGTCATATTGCGATGCAACGTAATTCAGAGTGGCCTTAAACGAAATCATTGATCAATTAAACTTTTTATCACTTTCTTTATCGTTATCATCCACGCCGTCCAGACTTCGCTATAAAAAACGTTGAACCAAATATCCACAGTAAAAAATAATTTCCCAAAATCGGAATACGAAGTTTCGTAAAAATAAATATTGTTAAATAAGTGATCATTTTTTCAGGTTTTAATATATGAATATACCTTTTATTTCCCGTCTCATTAACAATTTCAGTTTGTTCAGTTTGTATAGTTTGTAAAACTAGCGCCAGATTATGCGATCGGAAAATTAACGAACAAAAAATTGTGAACGTTCGTGGACAACAAGTTGGCTTAAAGAGTACAAACTTTTTTTATTGTGTATGCAATATTTAGAAAAAAAATTACTGAACACCCCCTCGCCTTTTACCGGAAACCACTCATCCAGAGTCGAAGGCATTGGAATGACTTGTCTGTTAATACGCAAGCACCGAACTCTAAGAATCGCGTTGCTTCGTCGAGGTCATCGATATACAAACGTCCTGCAGTCGTCAGCGCTGTCTCAGAATCCTGTCCATTCCGATCCTCGTCGCTCCTCCGGCATTTGGCAACTTTGTTCGACCATCGCCGAGCGAACCTCCTAAGGGCTTTATGCTTTTAAGAGACCATCTTGACAACCGAGTTCCCACGGAGGGGAAACCGTGGAGCTTGAAAATCCGAAGGGATTTCAGTGCTGAGAGACCGGCATTAACCTAACCAACTGTGCTGTTGGTGTCAACGCGAGCCGTCGTATCGTCCGTTCTCGCACACAGCGGACACGCCGTCGCGACTCTGAACGATCTGCACGAAGGTTGCTACTCGGGACTGAAGTTACGTAATTGAATAGCTAGGTTCGTAATGCAATCGTTAGTACATGCACTTTGTGCTAACGATTTACGTAATTTACGGTGAGAAAACTTCGTAACGATTAATGGTGTTCAACGCTGATGCTGGAATTCACGCCGGTTGTGCAACCGGCATCCGGATTCCACCGTCATGGACAATGAACTTTGTCGGCTACATCCGACAAGATCTGACGGTCAGGCATAATGGTTCACTTTTTTGGCAATGTCGAACACCAAGAGCCGATACGAATACTATTGGATAATTGCTTCAAGCGGCAAGCTTTCGGTGTAGGCTAAAAGTGGTGAACATGAACCGGCGTGGTAAGATGGACCAACGCGTGTTGACCCAAATGCGGATACAAAAAAAATCTCCAGGCCTCTTCATAAAAGAAAAACACGTGCCGTCGAATAGGCAAAGGGCTCTTCGGTAATCGACATCGATCTTCGATAATCGGTCGCAATTTTGTTTTCATACGACCCAAACTTTCCGGAATCCGCGAAGATCAAGCCCTTCGTGGTACGATGTAAAAATCGCTCACCCGTCGATTTCGCCCTTTCACGGAAGGGCGAGCATATCTCAAGAATGGGCGTTCCGCTTCGCGGATGATGAGCGAATCGACTTTTCGTTAGATCGCGCGATTCATCCTTGCAAGCTCGGTTTTTAAATCTTTTTTTTTTTTTTTAAATATAACCGCAGGATCCAAAAATGGCCCTTTTACCGCTCGTTCGCCCAGCGAAGGGAAACCATAGACACCGTCTATGGCGCGAAGCGGTAAGCCAGCCAAACATTGCCAGACGATTTCACCGTTTCGCAGAGACGAGCAGCGTGGCGAAGTCTCGGGCCACCCCATCGAACCTCTCGGGGCGACACCGCACGATTAAATGTAAAAGAGAGCGTCCCGACGCCTCGGGGTACCTTTATTCAACCTTCCTCCAAACGTCGCGGCGAATATCGCTCCAACCTTCGAACCGAACTACATCCACCTAACGGAATCCGTTACAGCCTCGACGAAAGAATCCATTTTATTTGATACAGAGCGCGAACCGGATTCACCGCGCGAATCGACCAATCGAGCGCCTATTGATTGACTTTAATTCGCGATTATCGGCGAGGAGCGAAACTCTTCGACTTCGATGCAGCAGTGCAGTACGATTAATCAGTTTCTCGGGCGATTGGTTAACACCATTGGAGGTTTCTCTGCAGTTTCTTTATCGAAATAAGCTTATTTATATATCTGTGTAGGGGAGGTTGGGGCAAAACGGAACTACGGGAAAAATTCGATGTGCTCCACGAAAGATTGGTCAAAATTGTCCGTTTCGCCCCACTCGCTCTCCTATATATCTTTCATACATATATGCAACTCCAGCTCCACCAATGACGGGCCGGTAAAACATCTCGAATCAATTTCACTCTCGACCCCGAAAATAAAAAAAAATTACAGGAGCAATTGGTTTCGGCAAATTGATTTCCATCGTGAAGTGAAGTTCTCGAATTCGTCGATTTGCACTGCCAAGCTAGTATGAAAACCAGAGCAAAAGATAGTTGAAAAAAATAAATAAAAAAATTACTTTTTTCGCAGGACAGCAAACATGTTTAATATTTGTGCCCTGTCCCGCATTTCCTCCAAAGCCTCCGCGGCACGCATACGTTAAAGCGCGCCGGGAAGCTTTATTTACGCATTCATACTGCAAGCTTATATTAATAAACGTATGGATGTATAACTTATTAAAATAGGATTAAAGCAACTCTCGACCGCCGCGACGGTATTATTAATTAAAAATGTACAAACCGTCATGCCCCGAGAGTTCACCTTTAGCGCGAGGGTGCGATAGGGACAGAGACATATACAGAGCTCGTTGGAGATTTGCATCGATTATGACGTTGACGCAAATTAAAGGACCGACTTATCCACGGAATTGCATTAAAATGTAAATTCGTATCAAATCTCCAGGGAGAGGACGGCACGAGAGCGGGTTCGTGTGGGTCAGCAGCGGCAGGCGGAGGTAGTCGGGTCCGATGCAAGCCAATCTGGTTCAGGCCGATGCTTTCCAACTACTCTCCACCGAAGACTCCGCAGAAGCGACTACGTAAACCCGAGCGAGGATCGCTCACCTTTTTATTTTGTCCCGGAAATTATTTCAGCATTTTTCCACTATCTCCTCTAGCATCCTACGTCATCCGATTAACGGATATATGTATATATATATATATATATATATATATATATATATATGTAAAAAAAAAACAGACCTATGTTGGGTCGTTGATCCGCCTCGCGTATAATCTTCAGCTGGAAGCTTCTCTCAGCGTTCCGCTGGATCGCCGAGTGTCCCGAACTGACTCGTACGACGGACGATAATTTCTCCCAACGTTTCCAATCGATATTCCGAGCCACCGTTGATCTAGGACAATTTTTTTTTTTTAATAATCCGTGATCGAGTAGTTGGCGGGATCGTCGAGACTCGGCGGTGTTCGGGCGATCGGAAGTTGTTCCGGCATCCGGAGGAGATCACGAAAGTCGAGCTCGAGATATCAGGAACGAAACATGCCAGCGAATGGAATCGGTAAAACCAGCTACGAGATATAATCCTTCTGTCGCGAGCAGTTAAGCGGGGTCGGACGAATCTCCAGCGAGCTGGCCGGTGAAAAAAAGCCTCGGAGCGAAGTCGGTACGTCAAATCCGCGGAGACGCCATCAACTTCCGCCGGAAGCTCGGATCCGTGGAGGTTTCGCCGCGATCCGCTGCGGCAGGCATTGGGGCAAGTACGTCGACCGTCGACGGAAACTGGCACAGGCTCTCCCCGCACGACACGGGGGGCGAGAGGGTTTGGACACGCGGATTTTCGGAATCGCGCATTCCCGTACCGAGGACGCTAAAGTCGGACTTAATATCTCTCGACTTTGGGTACGCGAGCGGAGATATCATCGCGTCCGGCAATCCCTCCAACGGTTCGCGAACGAGCGGATGAGAGTCCGACCCATTCGCTCCCACGGATTTTACACTCTTGCACGTCCGATATTCCGTCTAGCGGAATACATAACTCCGAAAATCGGGTTGCCGACTCCGGATCCGGTGCACAGATCGAGAAGAGCTACAACTGTAGCAACGGAAACCCGGAAGCAAGGTAGCAGAAGAGCCCGCGCCCCCTTCGTCCCCGCCGTCGCAGCTTCCGGCCCGGATACACACGTTGTCCGGCGGTCCTTGAAATTCTTGGAATCCTCGAGAAGCCCTCAAATTTTTATGTTCCTCGAGAAGTCCTGAAAATGTCACTGGAATTTTTGTCGTCGCGGATTCTTGAAATATTTATCTTTCGTTCCTTTCGCGAAATCACTGAATTTTTTTCTTGCCTCGCAATTGAGGCGAGGCAAGGAAAATCTACGATCCAGAAAGACGTGTACGGAGCTGCATACGAAGGTTAACCGAACGTTGTATTCCGAAAACGGAAGTCGAGGGTTTAGGTCCGTCCGGGTGAATTTACTGACTATCTATTTACCGACCGCCGGTACTGGGGCGTCTGGGCACGCTGCGCCGGGTGGTTATTCTTCCGGTTTAATTTCGGGCGACGAAGGCGGGAGATAAGCCGTAGCTGCTGGAAAGCAAATGGCCTGCCCGAACGAGGACACTCGACTGTACTGAATTTATCGTACTGCGAGTCGAAATATAATGTCGCTTTGGTCTCCCGTGCTACGTGGGTTCGTGCATCTGGGTCAGAATTACTTGTTCGGTCGACGGTCAACGGAGATGACTTACCGAGCTGGTTCGGCAGTGGCTCGGGCGCTTTGCGCTATATCTGTCACTTCAAATCGTGAATTCCTCTCCTGATGTTCCGTTTCTGCGAGATTTAAATGAGGAATTTTCTACCTCGATTTCCACCTCCGTGATCGTTGACGAAGGCGCAGGAACTACAACATCGTTTCCTTTTCCTTCATCCCTTCGTTCGCACTTCGAAGTTCCATATCTCACCTGCGAGTCGAAATACAATTTCGCTTTGGTCTCTAGATCTACGGGTGTTCCCGTATCTGGGTCAGAAAGACTTGTTTGGTCTACGGGTGTTCCCGTATCTGAGTCAGAACGACTTGTTTGGTCTACGGGTGTTTCCGTATCTGGGTCAGAATGACTTGTTTGGTCTTCGGGTCTCCCCGTATCTGAGTCAGAATGACCTGTTTGGTCTACGCCCAACAGAGATGACGTACCGAGCTGGTAGGCAGTGGCTCAGGCACTTCGCGCTATGTCTGTGATTTAAAATTGAGAATTCCCCTCGGCATTAATCCTGGTCTATCGTTTCCGCGAGATTAAAGTAAGGAATTTTCTACCTCAATTTCCACGTCCATCATCATCGACGAAGGCGCAAGAGCTACAACCGCGTCTTCATTTCCTCCTTCCAACGCTCCTCCTTACTTCGTAACAGGTTCACACTTCAAAGTTCCGTATCGCCCCTGAGGGTTGAGGGAAGCGTGCAAATTGCGAACGAAAATTTCGACGGGCTTCCACGGAGGCCGAGAGGAAAAGATGAAAGAAAAAAAGCCCGTCCTCCGGTCCCCGTAGCGTCAACACGGAGCGCCACGGGAGTCGATCCTGAAAGAAGCTATAGTGGCAGTTTCTTTTTTTAGTCGGAGGGGTGAATTTACCCCCGCTGTTACGCGTGGATCCGGCGAATCCGGTGGTCTCTGTATGACCCTCTGACCCTCGCAGCCGAGTTTGGCAAAAAAAAAGGCCGTCGCAAAGTGGCGTCCCGCCTGCGTTTTCCATCCCTGCAGCCAACTGCGTTCGCCACCCCTGGCCAATGCGCAGCCATCCTCTCGCTGTGGCGTCGACAAAGCAAGTTATTCGTTTTTTCCGGCCGATTCCGCCCGTCCTAAAATATTGTCCGCGATCGATCCACAACAGCGCCAGAAGTGACACGGCGTTCCACATAGAATGTGCTCTTTCGTTCGCTCGGATCGTCACACTGATCCGTTTTTTAAATATGCAAATTTCACGACTCCCGTGAACATATCCGTTACAACTGAAGGTATCGCGTATGGTCGTAAAGTTTATGTGCGCGAACGCATGCATGTTGTTCGTCTCTCCGATCCGGATACGTGGATTTTCAGCATCACCCTCGCAGTGACGAACACGGATGCGGAAGCGAAAGCAGCATCGGGGCTACGGTAAAGCGCATTTTCATAAAT
The DNA here is from genome assembly GCA_933228735.2 of Amblyteles armatorius. NCBI lineage: Eukaryota > Metazoa > Arthropoda > Insecta > Hymenoptera > Ichneumonidae > Amblyteles > Amblyteles armatorius. The sequence continues at coordinate 8,524,941 of OW121695.1, read as the reverse complement.
ACAAAAGCATTCTGTGGGCGAAATACCCGCGGAATTCCTTCGATTCCGAAGCATCAATTTTGCTGACACATTCCTGACATTGCCGGAGAGAACACAGGGGAGGTATGTGATTCGGTGAAAGCTCGCCAGATCAGTCATCAAAGGCTGGTTACAAAGTCCGTCAAATACGCGCCAGACGATTTGTTTTATTGATCCGATCGATCGATTGGTTGGCAACCAAGTGAGTTGCTGGTTCAACCAATCGATTTGGCGAATCCGGTGATTAATGGACTTTTTTGAATCTTGACAATCCAGCGAGCAGGTAAAGCATACTCAGGGTTTCAGATTACGCTCATCTTTAGGACTGAAGATCACACGTTGAAACGGAAGATGTTGCAGTTGTACACGGCGCGATACGAAGATTCGAAAAAATCCATCAAAATCGATCCTCCCGGAATAACCGACTGATCGATTGGGTGACAAACTATCGATCGTTTTGTTGACTAATCGTCAACCAGTCAATTAGTTGACATCCAGTCGATTGGTTGGCACGCAGTCAATTGGTCGGTAACCAGTCGATTGGTTGGAAAAATGAGTGATTCGTTTGCGCCGCCAATTAATTTGTTCCTCCAACTAAATTAGTCGCCCGTAGCGTATCAAACTTCGCAGTTGGTTGGGGCATTCAATTCTTTTTCCCTGTGTGAGAGTGCTTCGGGGATCGTTGCTGGTTGGAGAAATCGCAACGAGAGGAAGTCGTGCCCGTCTCTGTGTAGGGTCAAACTTTGGTGCGTTCTACCGCAGCAACGGGTTTCCGAGACTGAAGGGGACACAGTTCTCGCGAACCGAATCCTGGATTCGGTCTTCTCGCAATAGAGAATTCGAGGTTGTTTCCATGTCACCGTCACCGCACTATATTCGACGTCTCCCGCGCTGCTCGGCCATGCCGCGAGACGGCAACGACCACTGCCGACTGTTAAATTACGTGGAACAATAATTGACTGGATTAAATTAAGCAGCTCCCGGCGGGCAGATTACTGTTAGAGCTTCTCGTATTCGCGAGACTGCCGGAAAACCGAAGGAGGGCGGCCCTGCCGGAGTTGGGCGCGCGTTGGAAAGGGACAAATCGAAACACCGAGGGCAGCGATGACGACGACGGCGAGATAGACAGAGCCCTCCAATGGCAATATGAACCTGGCATTTAGCTCACTTGGGTCACAGGCCAATTTCCGCGGCACTCGAATCCGGAGACGGCTACAGGCTCGGAGAGCATTACGGCGTAACTCGGCCCGCTATCCTGCACAATATAGGATGTGTACTACCCTGTTGGCTGGTTGGCCGATCCCAAAACCCCGTTGCGTTCATCCGACGATCGCTCCGGCTCTCGCTCGCTCTCCCGCTGAGTGCTCAGCCCTTTGAAACGTGTTTTGCGCAAAGCCCTTTCGGGTCATTAGTGGAGCCAAGTTGTCATGCCGAAAACCAATACGGCACAGTAGCGCAGCTTCCATGGACAGGATTTTTAGCTTTCGACAAACAGAGCTTTCAACACCGTGACGAAAAAAATGGATTGGCTAACCGAGCTAACTTGTCGGCTTCCACGGGGCCGAACGATTTATTGGTTGGAGCTGAAAAATGTATTGGTTGTGTCAATAAATTGGTTGGTTTACCAAATTTATTAGTCTTTTATTAGCCTTTTTCCACAATCGTCCACGATTCTTTCCTTGTTAATTTTATTTAAAATATTACCAAATTTAACAAACATTTAGAAAAAAAAGAACTTTTTTCCAAAATTAACTGCAAAACAATTATGGACGTTTGTGGGCAAGAAACTTATGTGCCTATTTTACTGTGTAACCGCGCACAATGGCGAACGTTAACAATTGGCGACATCTCGCGATCTCGCAGGCATTGTCGTACCGGTCGTTCGGGTTGCGTTTTACTTGCTCTATCGCGTGTTCAATTCTATTTGCCTTATAAAGTTGCGCAATATTTGAATATCTACCAGTGGTAAAATGACGTCGACGGCGACGACGCAGGTGCGAGCCACCCTCGTCCAGTGTACGGTGCGGTATAACTGTAAGTTCCGTCCGTGCAAGTTGCGCGACGGTTCCGTAATTATACGCCGTCGTTACACGGCTTCTTATCGCGATTAAAGCTCTCGAGACACGTCAAAAACCAACACAACTCGACGCGCCGGGGAATTTAGATATAACCCATTAAGCCCTCTCGCGATACACGGACTCTTGATTTTCATCGTTTTTTTTTTTTTTAAGTGTATTTCATTTCTCACGAGAACGATTACTTGTTGCTCGTGCTACTCCGAATTAGAAAAATATCGGCGCGTTGACGAATATTTTGTACCGAAACGGTAAAAAAAAAAAATTATAAATTTAATGTACAATTGTGATGAAAAGGTAATATATTTTTTCATTGAAATTGAAGTGAATTATTAAAATTACAGTAATTTTGTAGTTAAATAAAAATAAATTGTTAAAAACAAGGTATTTTCAGTGATTTTTATACACTGAACATGAATTTGTCGTCACGATCTCCATGAAATGTAATATACAATTTTTTGCACAAAAACTTCCATTCCGGCACATAAAATTTCATACGAATTCTGTTTACAGCACAAAGCAGGCTTTCCACCTACAATATCTATGGGAAACGAAGGGTCGGCCTCAAAATGCGTGGAATTCGAAACCGACAGTAGTTCTCATATTCGCCATCGACAACCGCAGCGTTTCGCGGACCGAGAGCAATTACTTGTTGCCCGTAGCGCGGTGTAATTTCGAATTCGAAAAATATGATGTGGTGACTGATATTTTGTACCCGAAGCAGCGGACCCCGAAACTGGAGCCGCTTCGGGAAGCGGAGCTCAAAATTCCACGACATTCGAAACCAAGAGCAGGTCTCGTATTCGCCGTCGATGACCTCGCCGTTTCGCGAGCCCCGAATCTAAACAGGTAACGAGATTCGGCGAGACGTTGAAATCAAATAAATCGTCGCTGCGGACAACGTCGCTCCGTTGCGGCGCGATCGTGAAAATAACGCCAACTATCCAGCGGTCGTCGCCGACCCCGTCGTCCGCGTAATTTTCGTCCTCCGCCTCGTCGTTGCCCGAGGAAACGCCGACTCGGATGAAGACGGTTCCCACTGAAAGAGAGTAAAAGAGACGTTTCAGAGGCGGGTTCTCCGCCTAGACGTCGTTCCGTTCGCCTCGTCTGGTTTTTCCGGTGACGGGTTTATCCGGCGAAGCATACGGCTCGACTCACGTTTCTCTTTCATCTCGCGGAGCGCACGGAAGAAGCGTCTTCGCGCGGGGAGAATAACGCCGGCGGCCGATAGGCGCGGGGGCAAAACAGCGAGGAGACAGTGGCAGGTTGCATGGAACAGCCCCGGGCCCCGAGGCGTGCGTAACCGCCGAGACCATCGAGACGGTCGTTCCACGCAAAGCCGAGCGGTAAAGGAACTCGCGAAAAATCGTTATCCACCAGTACAAACACGAGAACCGTCGACTCGCTCTCCGAATCAAAGCGGAATACGTTGACGATCCCGAAGGAAAGATCAACGAAACGTTCGTCCACTCGATCCGGAAACGTCGTTCAACTGTTTTCGCACGAGTCACCTAAGTGTCTTCCGCCAACTCCGCGATTCATAGCGAGGCATTTTTTTTTTCTTCATAGCGACCGCCTCATTTTTCCGCGTTCAGTGACGGATGGAGTTCGAAGCCCGTGCGGAGCGTCGAAACTTGAAAGTAAGGGTGGAAATCGACGGGCGGTTCTGAGCGCGGTGGCCGAGGGAGGGTTCGGTCAGAAATCGTTACCAGGGAATTCGCCGGAGCGTCCAGCGATTTATCACGGAGCGCAAGCCTCGCGTTTTCGCGCTAACGCACGACATGTTCTCAGGGCACTCCGTCCGTCCCTCGGTTTCCCAATTCTCACCCTCGGCGCCCGCCCGCCCGATGTCTCTTTCTCCGACCGCCGGAGCCGCGCCGGCACGTACCTGCGTAGAGCTTGCCAGCTACCCCTGCGGGATGGGAATGCGAGTGGGCGAGCCACGGTTTGTCACGGGCTCGGGGTTTACGAGCTCCCGGAGGAACGGCGGCCGTCCCGGGTGTTGGGCGTGCATTGCGACGTCGTCGGCGATGAGATAGCCGAGGGAAGGGCGACCGTCGGACGGAAGGAGAGGAGCAACGAAACGAGTAGCATGACCGGCGGAAGCAACGGACGTGTCGTACCTTACCAAAGGGAGGGCAAACTCACACCGGCTCGGTGCGACCCCACGCGCGGGTGAGCGCCCCGTGTGCTCGTCGTGGGTCTGGATCGCTCGGCGCCGCTTCCACTGCCGCCGCTGCTTCTATTGCCCTCGCACGCTTCCGTTACTGTGTGTGACTCGCATAACGAACGAATCCCCGTGACCTACATAGAGACCGACTGCCGCGCCGTTACAGCGACGAAACAGCGACTTGCCGCGCGGGTTACACTGCAGGTAGGAATTTGCCTCGACAATCGCGACCCGCTGCTCGAGCACTTTCGACACACCGGGGATTTGATGACCTTTTTCTAAGCTCATTAGCCTGCCCTTGCCGTGCGTTAAGGTCGAAGCGAGGATCGGGTATTTTAAGGCGGCTGTCACGGTACGCGTCTGCAGGGCGGGTCCGGAAACAAGATTACTTGCGTTATCTTCCAATATTCTGTAACCAAATCTTGTACCGCATGGAACAGGAATTGCTGCCGTTCTGTTGGTGCGCACTTTGACTGAGAGTCGATCTCGCTGCTGTCGTTTCTCCGTAAGATTCGCATAACGAATGACCTACATAGAGAGCAACTGCCGCGCCGTTACAGCGACGAAACAGCAGCTTGCTGGTAGGTCACACTGCATGTAAGAATTTTCCTGTCGACAATTGCGACCCGCTGGTTGAGAGCTTTCGACACAACGCTCGGGGATTTAATGACCTTTCTCTAAACTCATTACCCTGTCCTTGCCGTGTGCTCGGCGCCGATTAAGTGATCCCGCCCTAAGGTCGGAGCACTTACCTATCCGACCTATTTCAAGACCGCCGTCACGGTACGCGTCTGCAGGGCGGCGCGCGGAAACAAGATTACTTACCCTGTTTTCCAATATTGTACCTACACAAAATTTCATACAGAAGGTAAGAGGCCCTGTTGCTCTTCTGTCGGTGCGCACTTCAACTGAGATGATTCATGAAAACACGTTGAAAATAAGTAAAGTCGCGGTTGCGGAATTAAGTTCACGGATGAAGTTTGGCCCGAGAGAGTGCTGAAGTCGATATTCTTGGGCAGTGGTTCTCAACCCTGGGTATCTACGTAGATTCCCAGCCAGGCAATGGAGAGTACATCGACCCGGAGTTGAGAACCCCTGCTTCGGAGATCCACCTCAAAGCTTGATCACTCTCTGTTCTCAACCGTTTCTCCCTATCCGCCATCGTTGATTTCCGATTCCTTGATGACCATGCGACTACAAGCCTCGTCGATCTGCATAAGAAATCGGACAGGCCGATCGGAATTGGACCGTTCGACGCCGTCTGGACTTCGGGCATTCGCTATCCGTCTCTTTTTCGTTTACCTCCGTGATGGCGATAGTGTGCCGTACGTAGCGTTCGGAATCAATCGAAGTTGAAAGACAGCGGCGGAGTAAAACGGAGAGAGCCGCGAACGCAGCCCGAGGGCCAGCGGAGAAACGGGATTTCGAGTCACGAACGGGTGCACCGGGCAATGCCAGACCCCGCGGGCCACCCGGTCCTATCCGATAGCGAGGGCGAATGGGATTCCTGGAAAATGCGATACTCGCGAGATAAGCCGAGATTGGCCGCCGTGGCTCCGAAGAAAACGACAAGGTGAAGATAGAGGTGGGCCGAGGGAATGGGAGCTCCGGCATCGGCACGATTTCTGGTAAAGGCTCAGCTGGAGGAGAGCGGACCCGTCGACGTCCCCGACATGCAAGCCGGCTTATACTCGAGCCGAAGATCAGATTCTTTGGCCGGTAGGATTAAGGCATCTTATACGCTGGCCTGCGAATCTTTGGGACCAACAGCAGATAACGTCATCTCCGCGCTCTTTTTTTTTTTCCTGCTTTCGCCGTGATTGGCAAACGTTTGGTTGAGCACATGTGTTCGCTGGCGTAACACTGGAGTTCGGAAAGTCTCCGGGAAAAAAGGAATTTCCCTACGCCGATGTACCGGGAGATGGAAAAGTACCAGGAAAAAATGATCATATCTGATCATATGTGAACGTTCTTTTCTCGGGTGATTGCCAACCCCCTTCATTCGTGATTCCAAATCTTTCCCTGCTGGGAAGATTTCATTCAACGCAGAGACATTTGCAGAGAGACTGCACGATTTCATATTATCATATTGGCTTATTTTCCCGTGATGCCCTTTTATGCAATCCGCGTTGCTAATCGGGTTACCTCGCACCCAGAAAAATAATTTATTTGACGGCCACCGTTTATTTGGTTTAAGTAAAATATTTATTTGATTTAAATGAATATTTATTTAAATTAAGTAAATAGTTACTTAAATGAAATAAATATTTATTTAAATCAAATAAATATTTTATGTAAACCAAATAAACGGTGGCGGTCAAATAAATTATTTTTCTGGGTGGGTATCTGCAAGCAAAAACACAGATCATTTTCAACGTCTCGCAAATTGACAAGGAAATGTAACTCGTCCCCCGAAACTCGGATATTTCCAACATGTTGAACCGTCGTGCGAACCCTGGCCGATGCTGTGACGACACTGTTTGGCTATCGAGAAAAAGGGGTGAATATGGTCCTGTCCATATATCATTGATGTACGGGCTGATCGAGGTGAGTCATGTTCACCACTTTTAACCTGGACATTTTTTTGTCTTATTTGGCAACGGATGGCTGAAGTTCTCATTACTACGTTAATGCCTCATTCCGGTGTTTAATTCCCAACGGAATTGATGCATCTCGACCCTGGCTGCGCCATTCCGGTGGTGTCTGTACTGTTATCCCTGTTTAGCGGCACTGGCAGCGGAGAGAGTGAAGCGGGGAGAGCGCACTGTATCCACGACATCCGCTTTATCGTCACAATGCATGTAAGCGCATGAGATGCTTTAGCCGGTCTTTGTTGCGGTTAGAATGGATGCGCTTAAGCTCTGCAGCTCGCGATACGATCCATACAGACACACTCGTGATCTGCTTCCGTTCGGATCTGCGGCAGCTGCACATTTTTCCACGAAACTGGATCATCCCCTAGATGACTGCCTAAACCGAGGCACTCGCTATAGGAGGGCTGTTCGGGAGAATAGATATCGTCATCCTAAGCCCAAACGCTATTTATTGATAGCGGCCCGATCATATTCAACCTCGCTCATAATATATGTATAATATATTTTCTTTTTTCATTTGTCCACAAACTAGTTCCGGAGATTGAATCGCGTTTAATTCAGCGGATTTCTATCCTCGTTCGAGTCGCTGGGTTGAGTATCATTAGTGTATGAAAAAACGATTGATAGCGATGTGGAAACATTTTTTTTTTTTTTGCGTCCTGTACCTCTGTTATGGTTTCATTCGACGATGGGACATCCACAGAGGGACTGCAGGATTTCTATCACCGCTCTGCATTCGAGTATATGGTCATTTTGGCTTATTTTCCCTTTTATGCAATCCGTTACTAATCGGGTTGCTTCGTGCCCGCGAACAAAAACAGCAAATTAACATGGAAATGTAACTCGTCTCTCGCAACTCGGATGTTTTGAACGAGGTGAAACGTTGGATGTATAAAAGGGTTTTTTTTGCAATTGCGTCATTGAAACTCGGAGAGGAGAGAGAGAGACTGAAAAAAAAACACGCCTCCATTCAGTCCAATGGTTGAAATCATCCTCGTGGTATGAAGAATACTGATGACAGATTTGCATCGAGTTTGGTAGTGAATGAATTTTCTTTTAATGTAACGCTCACGTTTTGAATATTCAAGAACAAATTTTTTGAGGGATTTCTCATTCGTGCGGGAATTTAATCAGAGCAGAAAATGCGAAAAAAAATGCAAGTCGCGAGGCCCGCGAATTGAATTACGTTTGACGTTGGATTTGCGCGTGCAACTGTTTGGAAAACACCTGCTTAGCCCTTCTTCTACTTCTTACGTGTCCTTCCACGTTTCCAGCGGCGTTTTAACGAATCAGACGATAATTGAATTTAAACGGCTGCAGCACCGAAGGCTGCACTTGGAAAGCCACCTGACAGCACCAGAGCACGATCATACCTACTTAGTGTTCTCCAGTATTCCAAGCTGGAGTCACAGAACTGGTGTATTAACAGATTTGCATCCTAACGCATCCAGTTCCCTAACAAACAAATAAAAAAAAATAAAAAATGACGCGCATGTTCTGAATATTCGACTAAAATGTTTTGAATTATTTCATATGCGCGACGAAATGTGATCGGAGCAGAAAATGCCGGACGAAATAGGTGGAGACTTCCTCGAATTGAACTACATTTAAGGTTGGATTTGCTCGTGCAACTGTTTGAAAATCACCTGCTCGGTCCTTCCTCCGCTTCTCCCGTGTTCCCGCACATCGCGAACGGCGTTATAATGAATCAAACGATAATTGAATTCAAACGGCCGCAGCACCAAAGACTGCACTTGGAAAGCCACCTGACAGCACCGGAGCACGATCGTGCCTACTCAGTGGTCTTCACCGTTGAAGCCGGAGTCATAGCACTGGTGTGTTTTGAGCACGCACGACTCGCCTTGCTGTTTGCCTCCGGCGTACGTTTCTGCCAAAGGATCAACGATCAAAGCCGAGGTGCCGTGCCAGCAAACCGAAAACAGCATCAAAAGCACGCAAACAACTCCGATTTTCACGGTTCCCCGTGCCCGACTCCTCCGCAGGCGCGCGACACTTCCAACAAATTTCCACTTTTGTCGTATATCCCTTTATTCTTTCCCCCGTGTCACACCGTTCTCCGTCCCCTTTGTCGTCCTCATTCCTCACTTCCTACCGGGGCAACAATGCGAGCGTTAACTGCAGCAATTACAGAACTTCCGACATCACTTCCATTGTCGCCGAGAGGAAACATAATGCACGCACGACGCAGAAGTGTGAAAATCTGGCGCGACCCGAATGTTCTTCGTTGCCGAAGGCCGGGCACGAGGGTGCTCAACTCCTCCCCCTCTGCATTTTCCCAAACCGACCCTGTGACTCTATCGAGTCAACGACAGCGGCGCGACCTCCTTTTCCTGCCGATTTATTTCGGAACGACGAATGAATCGGAAGTCACTACTTCCCTGTCGTTCGATGACCCCTTCATCGGACTCGCTCGCTACCGCACCGGAAGTGAGACCAACCTGAGTAGCGGATCCTCTTTGCCCTCGGCCAGGATACTAATTGAGAATAACGAGCGCAGTGACAGTGGTGAGAGACGGATTGGTGGGAAATCTTTCAAAAGTTGCCACGGGAAAGGAAAGCCAGCTGGTGTGTAACAAAAAAAGAAGCTGGCGAAAAGAAAGCAGATAGGTGTGGTACAAAGTTCTATAGCGAACGAACGACTTATAGAGGAAGGCTGGAGTGAGGGAGAGAGACCTGGCGCGCAGCCCGGCCAAATATGCTCGTGAAGCTATCATGCTGAAAGAGGATGGAGTTTCGAGGCCGTTAAACTTTTACAGTGGATGCGATGCCGGGCATGAGGTCTTATCGCCGGGGTGTTTGTACGGTGATCTATCCCACAGGAAGTCAGTATCCTCTCTCTCTCTCTCTCTCTGTCTATCTCCCCTTCTCTCTCCCTCTCGTCATTTTCCTCGGTCTCTCTCGACCTCTATTTCCTACCGGGCGCGACGTTCGCCGGCCTACATACCGAGAGTTATGAGCACGGCGACTTCACTGTGTCATACGACCACAAACGAGCCAGCTGTTTCACTCCGCGATGAAGTAAAGCATACCCGGAAAGCCGAGCGACACGCCGGAAAATAAGGGTGGCCATTGGAGGCCTCCACGTTAGCATGTGCAGCATTCGTTAGAGAATCCTCTCTGCCTGTGGATGAGTGAAAAGGGTGTCTACATCGTTTGTACAGTGAAAATATCTCCTACTTCGCCTAGCGATAGTCCAATCGCGCCAATGTTAGTTGGCTGACCACGCGTTCGGTTGAACAGATGCCAGATCCGAATCTGATCAGGACTATTGGTGGTTGTGCAGTCAGTTACTGATCCGCCGGCCCAGACACCGAGAGTTTTGAACACGGTGACTTCACCATGTCATACGACCACATACGGGACTAGTAACGTAATCTGGCTAACTCCAGATCCATACATTCAGTTGACCAGATGCCAGATCCGGATCTGATCAGGACTATTGGTGGTTTTGCAGTTAGTTACTAATTCGGCGACCTACACATTGAGAGTTATGAACACGGCGACTTCACCGTGTCATTAGACCACATACGTGACTAGTAACGTAATCTGGCTAACTCCAGATCCATACATTCAGTTGACCAGATGCCAGATCCGGACCTGATCAAGACTATCGGCTGTTCGCCTGGTCCCGCGTTATACTATCGAGTACTTTTCACTGTGCTTCAGCTCAGACACCAGTGGCTTCGGATCTCGTACGGAGATTCTCGCATATACGACCCTCGCTCAGCAATCTGCAAACGAGAATAGTCTTTTCCCTCTCGCCACTCTTCTCCTCATCGCGTCTTATCCCAACCGCTCAAGCTTCCTCCCGCCGCAGCTCCGCGCACGGTTTTTTTTATTCTGTTCCCACATAAAAGTGAAAAGCTTTGAAACCTCACCGCCTGCCGGGCTGCGAGGGCCTTCGAGAGTTTTAACGAATCTCGAGTGAGCCAGAGATAGTAAGAGTACCGAACACTCTCGAAAATATCGATTTCCGAAGAACTCGCAGGGCGAAGAGGTGAGGGTTTTGACGATGCTGAAGTTTTCTAAAATTAACTTGGTTGTTTTTTTCCCCTCGCTCGCTGTCTTCCTCTCTCTCCGCCTTTAACGGGATAAAACGTGACGTGAGCGTTCACGTGTGCGCTCCCCGTCAGTTATAGCCTGTGCAGGGAAAAACGGGTTAACGCGGAACGCCGGGGCGAAACGGACCATTGTTATCCATTCTGATTTTCGCTAAAATGTCGAAAATAAACAAAACAACCGAGACTTCCGTGTTTTTTAATTAAAGTAAACTCTCGACTCCTTCAGCTCGATACTTTGAACGATAAACAATACCTCTCATCTTGCCGTTCGCCGGTTTCGCTCTCGCCTCTCTATTACTTTCAGCTCAAGACGTTCCCTTCGAACAAAATGGATTACAGCTTTTCTTACCGATCGAGCTGGTTTAACACCGCCTTAAACCGCAAACTTTCCCGTAACGTGCCAATATTCCTCCGAGCTCGATCAATCCCGCTGTACAATATTTATCGTCTATAAAATTTTGTTTAATAATTTTTCCTCTCCCTGCCGAAATGTCGATGACCTCGCGTTACTTCCATCTAATTTGTTCCGAACAATTGTACACCGTTTCAATCAGCATAAAAAAATTAACGAGCCTCGATTCGTCCAATTACAATCCAACTACATTTCGCCGATGCGAGTTTACTTATTTCTCTCCGTGCCTCGAGTAATGATGTTTCTCATTAAAATTTCCTTCGCCACGTCGACGGCCTAACATCGGAGGAGCAAGCCGGATGCGTTTGCACGCAGCTCGTATATTTGCCCTTGCGAAATTGCGGCGTCGATGTGAATAAAGTAATATTTTTCTCTTCCCTTCTCATTAATTATCGGCAACAAATGCCGCCCAACGCTTTCCGATAATATTAATTAACCAAAGTTCTATCGGTTATTCGTCGTCGCAGAGTCGAAGCATATGTTTAATTTACAAAAAAAAATAGAACATGCAAATAAATGCAAGAGAAGTTTGCACGTTGTTTTCCCATTTAATCAATGCGAAAATTGTTCAACTAACTTTCTCGCAGAGGAAACTTTTTGAACTACGGTAAAAAAAAAAGAAGAAAAATGTTAAAGCGACGTTCGAGCTTCGTTTGCATTTTTTTTTACCGTGACCTTTGCTCGACAAGAGTGATAAATCGTTGATCACCACTTGCAGTTGCATTTCCTCCATTACACTCTCGGCGCACTCTCCGCACCTGGACGATGGAGCTTCCGTACAGAGATATACAGTACGTGCTTCTCGGTTAAGTACAGCAAAGCCGCACGTAGTGCACTCGTGACGAGTCGGAGGTAGTCGGGGCACTCCTGTGCCGAGGCTCACTTTCTCCGCTGCGGAGACCCGGCAGACTCGTCGGCCCGACGCTGGCCCGGAGTTGGCGTGTTACTAGGAACTGGCCTTAACTCACGCGCTCGGATACCTAAACGAAAGATCTCATCGCACATCGTGCTGTGTGACTCTCACTCTCTCTCTCTCGGTTCACTTTATACTCGGTAGGAGGGCGAGCGGGGCAAAATGGACCACTTGAAAAAAAAAATAAAAAAAATTGCTGGCGGTATTTGATATTGAATTTGGTGAAAACACTGAAGAAATAATTCGCTTGCGGTCTGTGAAGGAATTTTTAAAAATTTCAATTCTACTTTCAATTCTACATACTTAATTGTCAATCTTCATGATTGACAATTATATATGATATTGAATCAACGACATCGAGACTGTCAAGGCGAAATGTCATTGTTTCGATCCCGTATGGAATTGTAAGAATTAAAAGTAGAATTGAAATTACAATATTTTTTCCTCGTCAAGACTCCGTCGATGCACTGCTTTAGAAAACAAATTGTTCACTCATAAAATTTTATTCTCCAAGTGAAATTCCCCTAGCGAAGTTTCTGCGATGCAAAACACAGCCGTCGCAACTTGATGAAACGTAGTCTCATGATCTTCGGTCTCATTCTTTCAAGTCGTCTCCCTCGAGCAATTTGGATAATTGTCCGTTTCGAACGGGGTTGACGTCGCCGACAGGGTCAAAATGGACCCGTTTTCTCCGTTAGAGATGAGACGTTTTTTCTCGTGCAAATGGTCCGCCTTGCCTCGGTGTTCCATTTCGCCCCGCTCTCGCCTACACCCTCAAGCGCCGCTGGGAAGCTTTGCTGGTGCTTATAAGGGCTGAGCTGTTGCTCGAGCATGCATCAGGAAAGCGCTTAGGGCACGAACACCAAAAGCTCCCTTTCACCCTCTCCGCTACATACCTTCAATTTACAGAAGTAGTGGCGGCATTGTTATTCAGTGGTAGGGCATTGTTTATATCTCTAGCGCCATCGCTAACCCCGACGATCACGCACATTGCCATGTGACGAAGCCCGGATTCAACGTGAAACATTGCCGGGTGAAGGCATTAATGCTTCGAACGACTTACGAGCGATCGAGGCAGCGTACGGCACTGATCGTTGGGCGGTTTTGGGAAAGAATTAAGCACCGAGAGGATTCCTGGTCTGCTAAATCATTCCACGTATCGCCTCGCAGGTGGAGTCGGGTCTGGTAAAAATGTAGCGTAGAATCGTTCGGAAAGAGAACTTGTAATACGTGCAATGAGAATGAATGAAATTGGTTCAAATATTAATTATTTGGTGTCTGGTGTTTTTTCTTTATTTTTCGGAACGCAAATAATTGAAAAAGAAGAAACCTGACGTGTACACGTTTTGGATTGGAATTTCACATGTACGGATCCGCATAACGTCCTGCAGGTGGAATCAGATCTGGTTAAAATTTAGCGTGCAATCGTTTGGAAAGCGAAATTGTGGTAACAGGTACGATTACAATTAATTAAATTAGCTCGAATATCAATTAAGTTGTGTCTGGTGTTTTTTCTTTATTTTTCGGATCGCAAATCAGCGAAAAAGAAGAAACCGGTGACGTGTGCACATTTCGTTGCGGAATTTTGCATGTTCGTATCCACGTACCTGGTTAAAATTTAGAGTCGAAGCGAACTTGTGGTAATATGCACAATCAAAAAAAAATGAGTCAAATTGGGTCGAATATTAATTTTTAGGTGTCTGTCGTTTTCCTTTTACTTTTCGGATAAAAAATTAGAAAAAAAAAGAAACCGCCCGCCTGTAGACGTGTTGCTTCGGAATTTCACATGTAGACTAATAGAAGGTGTGATGACCTCATGACCTACCAAGCACTGAGAAAAACAAATGATGGAATTTAAAAAAAATCGCGTTGACATGCGTTCAAAGCCGTCGTTTGTTTGGTACAAACAAGCATGGTTTTGTTGATCGATTATTCGCTGCAATCTTTGTCCATTGACAAAATGTGTCCAACGAAACAAACATTTTTGTTGCACCAACTGAATAACACCTTTGAACGTGTCTCACCGCACCTCGGTTGATCCAACCATATCTTTTTCTCAGTGCGACGACCACCATATTTTTCGATCACTTAAATTTGGATCAGCCGTCGCTTCGTCGGCAACGCGCCGATTCGTCGTCGAGATGGGAGAAGAAGCCACCGCGGATGACGATAGATTTCAACACTTGCGGAAACCGCGTCCACCGGTGACGCCGCCTCGTTGCAAAATAAGTGGAGGAAACGTGTCGAAATGACCGAGCTCGTCATTAAAATTAATGGGTATTGGATATATCGGTGCGGAAAGGGCGCGAAGCCGAGACGGTCGGACGGTCGCTAGGGCGGAACGAGCCGCAGAATCGGCGAATAACTAAAAGCGTCCGAGTACTTCAGTCCGAGATGGCGAGGCGAACTTATTGCACTATAACTTCCGTCGTCGTTCGCCGGCGCATCCTTCGCGCCTGATATCGCGGGTTTTACGAGTCCAACCACCCGCGCTCCCTCGGGCTTTCCTTTTTAATAACGATCTTCTCCGCTTCCGCTCGTTGCGATACGCTCGACGTCGTCACAGAAGAAAACTAAAAAGTGCGGTTTAAGCTCTCGGACATTGAGGCTCGGAGGCCGCGCGAAGATGCCAAGAAAAGCCCGCAAAAATGAGCGGAGCGAGAGATCGGCACGAGAGAAAGCGGGCGATTTAATTTATCGGATCCTATCCTTGGATTTACGAGAGGGGTCGAGCCGCAGTGATGATATTTTGAGTCCTCCCTCATCGCTTCGGTTGCTCCATATTTCGTTGGGTGGGTAATTGAATTTTTCATTGAAGAGACCGGCAATAACGTTTGTTTTAAATATTTTATCAACCGGCTAATATTCATTTGATGCCATTGAATTCACGTCTGGTCCAAATTTCGCGCAGGTAGGCCAAAAGTTGTGAATATTGTAAATATAGATATTCAATTTGATTATTTTATCGACCGTTTCTCGAGAATGTAACGAGACGTCGTTCGTTATTAAAATAAAATCGGATCGTACTTGTGAAAAAAAGGTTTTTATTTATTTATTTTTCTTGAGTGGATTATCTTCGATTATTTGTTTTGTTACCTTCTGCTTAAATGCGTTAACTTTATTTACTTTTTCCGTCTCGGTAAACACAAGTTGTTCCGGACGCAGCTGTATTAACATCGCTTGTCCACTGAGAAACTTGTGAAAAAAATTTTCCAATTAGTATCGTTGATTTTGTCGGTTAGCGTCGCGAATTTCTCTTTGATATCATTAACGAAGTTTCTTAATCACTCTTTTCTTCTTCGACATAACATCAAACTTCGAGTTTCTTATATTGCTTTCTCCCCCGTGTCTTCTCGCGGAGTTTTGCCGCTACGCAGCCTTTGTACTCTACGTGTCTTCGTGCTTCTGAGAAATGTTGAAAGCGCTCGTCGGGACGGCGGGAAAACGTCTGCCATTCTATTTTTTTTTTTTTTTTGTTTTTCATTCTCTTCTCGAGAAATATCAGCAATAGCTAGCTCCGAGTCGCATAGTGGCTTTGCTCCATTTCAAAGGAAATAAGAAAAAAAATCTTCGCCTGAAACGGTTGCCTAGATGCGTTCGAAATGAATCTCTTTTGAACGTATCCTTCGCTCGCACTGCTTCAAGCGTGCGCACGACGAAGCTTCGGCTTATTGTGAATCAAAGGAATCGATTCGTGCTTGGCACGGTGCTGGTGAATCGGCCCGAACGTGGGCGAGGACGGGATGAATGGGCAAGCTGAGAAATCAAGATCGTTCCAGTGAAATCAGAATTACGCATCAACAGTTTACAAGCAAGAAATGAAACTCGTGATAAATATTCCAAGGATCGGCGAAAAATTGCCATTGGGGGCAAAATGGGATTCCACTTGTCTGAGATGAGACGAGTTCAATGTCCCCTCAAAAATTTGTAGAAACAGTCATTTTTTTCCCTTGAAGTTCCATTTTGCCCCATTCTTCCCGTCATGGCTATAGCGGTGGTATCGAAGATTGGAAAATTTCTCCGTGTTCCCGTTCCCACGAGAACTTCGGTGTGTGCTTAACGTTTATTATCGCTAAATCGTCCGTGAACGGACCAAGGCACAACTCTATAAAACAGAACCGAGGAGAGGACTCACTGTTGCCCGGTGGGTGGGTGCGAAACGTGTTAAGGCAACCGCAAGCCCCATTAAATTTAATGGTTATTGAATAGTGGATCTATCGGTACGACGGTGTGGCAAGTGGAATACACTAACGGACAAGTGATAGAGATGACCGAGACGCCGGCCGTGAACATACCGCCGTTACTACTGCAGCCCATCCGCCTCGTCCATACACGGACGTATCATCAATATCTCTGCAAAGAAATAACTGTCCGTGTCCCTGAATCGTAGGCGAGAACGGAGCAAAACTAACGATTTGCGCCAATTATTCGCGGGACATAAAAAAATCTCGTCTCAAATCAAAGTCCGTTTTGTCCCAGAATGATCGAGTTTAACGATTCCAACTGCTTCGGACCGATTTGGACTGCCTGAATCTTTCATTCCATCGATGCCTGAAGTAGATAATGAGGCGTCTTAGCGCAAGAAATCTACTTCGAGCCTCGATATTCGATAACCTTTAAAGCCGATATTCGTTATCGAAACTCGAACTTCATGAATTTAACGATTCTAACAGCTTCGGACCGGTTTGGACTGCCTGAATCTTTCATTCCATTGCCGCCTAAAGCAGCCAACGAGGCGTCTTAGCGCAAGAAATCTACTTCGAGCCCCGGTATTCGACAACCCTTGAAACCGACATTCGTTATCGATACTCGTACTTCATGCGCCGAGACAAGAATTTTAGCGCTGCACGTTAAACCGATCTACCTTACCTACACCTGGTAAACGTCACTGTCCGACGATTCTCCGATCGTCCATCGCGCGCCGACCGATTCGATTATAGGCGTACCAGGCCGAATTTGTGCCGCGCGTCGGAACGTTTGACAATCGCTATCACGATCTGGTGAACTATGTAACGAGGCAGAATAATGTGGTTTCAGGATTACGAGATCGGTAGCGCCCGGGCACGTTTCAAAATCGTTCTGCCGGTGGGCTGCACTCGGATTTGCCAATTCGCAGCTTTGCCTAACCGTGTATGTATAGAATGTTCATACACATAGATCGCTATGCATCGGTATATATCGGTATATATCTTTACAGGTCGGCGTACTTTGGCCAGCAGCGGTGAGAGGGACCTCGAACCCATTGTAATCTCTCTCGCTACGCGCATCGATGTTCGATACTTTGAGTGCTTAAAACGTTATACACTTCGACTCGTTTCCGGATCCGCGCGAACGATCGGTCCATCGACGGGACAGCGACAGAGGCATCGTTTTATACGACGATCGTACAGAATTAGTAGAATGCGTACCGTGCTTTCTCGTTGCTCGCGCACAATGCCATTACACAGTCACGGTACAGCGGTGAGTATTAAAAGTCATTTAACGATCTGAAATTTAATTTACTCGTTGTTACGGTTGATTTGCAATCGAGGGGCGGGGATTCGCAGTCGTGCAATCTGGTAAAATCGATCGAATCTCCCTCGCTCTCTCGTTCCCTCTTGCTCTTCCCAGCATACGACCCACTACTTTTCTTAGTCGCTAATGTCTCGAAACTTTCCCACCGTCTGGAAATATGCTCTGGTTACTTCACATGACGTTCATTTTGCTCCAAACCCAATATTTTAGATTTTAATCCCAAAAATGCTATTTCACATTAGAGCAAACTGTTTGCAGTGCATAAAATCGAAGATACAAATGTCCCACTGCACTTACGCACAACGAGGCCAGCAGATTCGTGTTCAGAGCACAACAATACGTTTTTCACAAGGCTTTGATATTTTTTCATTTCTATATTCTCTCTTTTTTATTCACTTATTTTATTTGCAGACCGCTTGGGTATTTTTATTTCGTATGACGGAATATATTTTATGTATATAGCGTGCACAGTACTTCGTCATGTTTTTATAAAAATTCTGTATCTGCGGTTCAGCGCTTGAGGGAACTTGTCCCAGAACGCAAAATAAATATCGCTTTGCCTGTCTCTCTCTCTCTCTCGATCTCTTTCTCTCTTTTAGATTGGTCAATCGACAACGAAAAGAGCTCCGGTGTGTCGGCTGGTACATGCGCGGCTCATAGATGTGGGGATGAGAAAGCAATTGAACGATTTCCTGCAATCGGGTCCAGGGCAGACTTTTTCGTTTTTTTTTTTTTTTTTTTTTTTTCACCGATGAATCCGATGGGATATTGCGCTAGCTGCGCGTTGGGAATAGAGAATATTGTTGGTTTGAACGGAGAATGAACCATGTTGTTGTTGTGATTACCGATGTCCGGCTTGACTTTAAGCCAAAGCTGATATCGTAATCGTATTTGGCAGAAAAAAAAATGCACGAAAGAATCCGGTCCCGAATATTTTTTGAAAATTTTCGATTCGAGGCGAAATAATCGGATTCATTAAAAAATCACAAAAAAATACTAAAATTCATGGCAGGAAAGAAAAAAATATTTTTTCGCCAGATGTGTAAACGCTTTCATGCCACGTTGTTAAACCAGCGATATTTTGGAAAATATTTTCTTCAATTACGATTTAAAGATATGGGTCCGAATTTGACGAATAGTAAGGCAGCGCAACGAAAGTTTTTCAAATATACTTTGAATTAGTGGGGATAGTGGAAATAGTTATCGGTACGAATAGTAAATAGTAAAAGTAATAACTAACATAAATAGTAAACAGTAAAAACAATAAGTAGCATCAGCAGTAAATAGCGAAAATAATAATTGGTGCAAATAGTGAATACTAAAAGAATGAAACAGATGAAAAGTGAGAGAAAGGAAGGAAGAGATTAACGTGAGATTGGCAATATGTTTCGGTTTCAAAGAGCTTCAATATTTTCTCAAGATTTGTTTAGTTCAACAGGTGTCCCTTGTCCATAACGGTGGTAGGTAGTTTTGTGCGGTAGGGGATGCGGAGAGGGGAACCCCGTGCGTAGTGCAGCGACGTTCTCGGCCGGGCCAGCTGAGCTTGTGCCTCACCGGGGTTCGCCTTTGCATAATTGTAATCGAGATGCACGTCCCACCGCTCGGAGCAGTTATCGGAACGCGAAGAATTTCCCGAATTAGCAATTTTCAACGGTGAAATGTCGCAGCTGCGTGGGAAAATTGATCGAACCCGACGTTGCTGTTAATGAAAGCTTGAAGAAGTATCGACAGTGCGGAGGCGTCGATGGAGCACCGTCCGAATATGTTTGACCTCGGCTGACGAGCCAATATCGGAATTTGTAGAGTCCACGTTCATTCGGACCTTCGCAAGGTTAATATTTTCGGCGCGCCGAATCGGTCGACTAATTTTTCAATCAATGTCGCACACATATTTGATCGAGTTCCAAAATAGAAGTTGGAAAGAGCGGAACAAAACGAACCGTTTTTACTATTTACCGTTGCTGCTATTTTCGTGGGAATGGCGCCGAATGACATTTGGTGTTAACATGGTTACAATTTTTTTTTTTTTTTCAGTGGACGACATGGGTCCAGTTTGCCCCGCTCAAATCGATGTCTAGACATCATCGATATTATCGATAATAAAAACATTTAGAAGTTCGAAAGAGCGGAACAAAACGAACCGTTTTTACCATTTACCGTTGCTGATATTTTCGTGGCAATGATGCCGAATGACATTTGGCATGAACATGGTTACTATTTTATTTTATTTATTTATTTTCAGTAAACGACATGGGTCCATTTTACCCCGCTCAAATCGATGTCTAGACATCATCGATAATATCGATAATAAAAACATTTAGCTTTGCTGGTTGTGCTTTATCGTCTCGGTATTTTGTTGTTGTGTGTCTGGCACGTTCTATTTTAGTAGTAGGACAAGAATTTTATTGACCGAGGTACATTGGCCAATACGAAGGTACCAAGGACATTGCAAAGCGGGTATTTACAAATTTTCGTTCGTGTTTTCCTTCGCCCAATGGGCGAGCACGTTGTCGAGCACGTTGAATTTTTTTTGTTTTGTTAATATGTCGTATTTTTGACACTTTTTTTTAGATAAATATAGAAATGATCAATAATTTTTAAGTTATCATTAGATAATTTTTTTTTTGTGAAGGCTGAAACCTAAGCAGTTCACATTTTTAACTTCAAAGCCGAGAAATTCTGAACAAATTCCGAAAATTGTTCAATCAATTTTCTAAAAAATAATATCGTTTAAAATAATCGAAAAACTTCACCCAATGTGTCGGAGTAGTAATTTTTACATCTTTACGATCACCGAATGCATAATTCGCATGTAAAACGAGGATACTGAACGATCGACAATTTTTTGTACTTTTCAACTGTAATTAAAAATTAATTCACTCGGCTGACAAATAGCCGGAGATATTTTTCACGAATTTTCCTCTCTTCTCTCGATATTTATGTCTCATCCCGTTGCCGAGTGAAATACCGAATCAGCGCGGTAAATTGGTATTTGATATTTAATTACTGATATCGCACGGGCGCTGGGTTAAATTGAAGTTGAAACTCTGCATTTAATGGTCGTCGGTTGCGATAGCCGAGAAACGGGTCGACGTAATAAAATTAAATTCGAATATACGATTCCTTGTACCGAATATATAGTTGTCCGATACAAAAAAAAGTAACACATCAATTAAAAAAATCCTAAATCATTTCCAATCTCAACTATTCTCAATTGGTGAGACGGATTCAAGATTAGGAAAAAGAACCCTCATTATCTCTGTAAGTTTTCAGTTTATGTGGGGTAGGTCGGGGCAAAACGGAACCCCGGTGCAAGACGCGCAATTTTCATAAATTGGTCACGAGCCACAAAAGAACCAAAGTTCGCCGAGTCCCGTTTTGCCCCGCCCTCCCGCACCTCTGTGAAACGCCTCGAAATATCCAAGCGAACTCCAATTTTCATCTGCCCAGGTCAAATACCATAAAAAAATAAAAAACAATCAATTCAAGCAAGTACGAACCTCAACTCGATAACTTGGCTTCCCTTGTCATTGATGCTGACGATGACGTCACGGGGATATTGCTGATGCTGGATTGTCTTGTCGGCGTTGGACTTTGCGGTATTCACTTTGCCGGGCTAGCTCGCACGAGTTTGTTGCGAACAAACCAGCCAAATACACACCGCGAGTTCCCGGATCGGATTTTCGTCTCGTGCAATCGCCACTCGAATCACCGTACGATTATCGCACCTGTTTCGTCTATGAGCTTGAATACCGACTGCAAAAAAAAAAAACCACAAAATCACCCTCTTCAATAATTCGTCTAATTGGCACCGCGGATCGAGGCTAGCGCCTTTTCATCGGCCCCGTTCCAACAATAAGCCCACAGTAAACGCAGCCTTCGATCGCGCTTGTTTTCTCGGCCTCAATTAATATAATCCCGCGCAACTTTTTGTTCGGCCTTCCTCGCCCCTTTCCTCCGCCGACGATTGGCTCGGAGGATTACGCGCCCAAAAATCCACCCGATTTTCTATATTTTCTTATCCCGACCGAACCGTTACATCCGTCACAAAACGTCGCACGGCAATAATCCGCTTCGCACTCTCATCGAAACAGCGAACAAACAAATTTCCCACAAGAGTCTCGTCGAAGGTGCATTCGATAATTTCTCCTCTCCGTCGATTGGCTTCGACGCGGCGTTTTCTCGGCTCCCTTTGTTTTTGTCCCCTCGATGTTAAAACGAGCGTTCGAAAGGCCGTTAATCGATCGCTCTCGCTCGCTGCACTGTATCCCTTTTACTTCCGCCCTCGCGCTCGGGCTTATCGGGTCCTTTTTTTTCAAATCCGCAATACGGAAAATCACGGATCACCGTCGACTCCGCTCGGCACCGTTTCGAACCTGTTACCACTGCTCCGACACGCACACACACGCGCCGCGCTCGGAGGCGACGACGGAGAGGCGCGAAGAGGAAAAAACACGGGGGACTCGAAAAAAAAAAGAGCACAACCGGAACGACACGAGGGACCGAAGCTCTCTCGCGCGGAGATCGGGAGTGTGCGGAGGCAAGGAGTATCGGGGAGACTTCTGCCGAGAGTGAGTGGAAACGCGTGTTTCGCCGGATCCAACTTACGCTCGAACGAGCCGGATACGTCGAGTTTTCGTCGTCGTTGTTTTTTTTTTCTTTCTCTTTTTTATCTCTTTCACCTCTCTCTGATCACTACTCAAATCCGCACCAGCGAACGCGCCACCCTCTCGACCACGGCACTTGGAAAATCAACGCGGCGCGGCAGATCGAAATCTAACGGACTCGAATAATTTCGTTCGACGACTCGGATAATTATCTTTACATTAAATGTATAGAATTTTTTAAATATATATATATATATGTATAATATTTATCGATATAGGAATAGAGTTCGATTTTCCTAACCTTGGCACACTGATATATATATGTATATTAATTTTATTAGGACTCTTCGGTTGAATTCTTCATTGACCGAGTCTCGGACTCGGATTCCCAAACTCTCGAGACGATCCAACGTAGAATCGCTGGCGTATCGACGAATATTTCGGAGCGGCCGGAAGCTCTCGATTATGCTCGAGCACGATGGAAGTTTAATAAATCGTGACAGCGATTTGAGGAACGAAAAAAAAATTTCCTACGTGATATTTGTGTCGACGATTTTGGGAAGCGCGCGCGGTCCCGAGCCTCGCGAGAGTCAACGTCGATCTGTCGTGGATGCGCAACGGGGTGGGTTGCGAAACGTGGCGTAGCGGTTGCTGCGGAGGCGGCGGCTCGAGCGGCCGGAGCGGCGGTGCGCCTTCTCTGTCCCGCTCCCGATCGTGGACGAAGCGCCCGGTGGCGAGTCCTCAGCCTTCCCTCCCCGTTGACGCGCGGCGGTCGGGGCTCCTCTCTGTGTCGGGTAGGTGTGCCGTTTTCCGCGTTGCGTCCCGGTCGAGAAACTGGTGTATCTCGCGTGGTGCGCGGACCAGGTGGGTGAAACTCGTCGGTCTCGTGCAGCCGGAGCGCGCTCCTCGGATCGCGAAAAGTAACTGACGAGTCGACCGAACCAACCCCCGGCGCGGTATGCGCACGGATTCTGCGCACCTAGGACGCTTCTTGGGCACCCCACACCGGATATAAAATGTAGAGACGGCCATCGCCGCCTGCGACCGTCGCCACCGTCGGCCGTGACGTTGCCGCCGCACGGCTGTGATGTAAAACAACGTTCGGAGGTTGAAACGTTGGCTCGCGGAGGAGACGAGGCTTCGGACTGGCTCGCTAGCGTCGATGCACGGAAAAAGCCGGCACGATCCTCGTTCCGGGTCAGCGGGACGCGATACGATGCACGTTCCTGGTTCTGGTTCTGGGACTCGTTACGGTTACGGTCACGGTTCCGGCTCCGCTGCCGGTTGCGGTTGCAGCCCCGCTGCCGGTTGCGGTTCTGATTCTGGTTCCGGTGCCAGTTCCGGTATGTCGTTGGATCTTCACTGTAGGTGGTCGTTGGGACACTTTGTGTTGGGCGTTTCGGGCCAAAACGACTGCGTCGCGACACTCGTGGTTTTTCCTTCTCGTATGTATTTGCGCGGTGCAACAAAATGGTTTACTCGAAACGGATTTTCGGATTTTTTCGAACGGCAGTTTCGTTACAATAATTAATTTGTCATAATTAATTCTAGTAATTATTAATTTGTACTAATTAATTCTAGTAATTATTAATTTGTAATAATTAATTCTAATAATTATTAATTTGTAATAATTGATTCTAGTAATTATTAATTTGTAATAATTATTAATAGGTAATTATTAATTAAATCACCGTCGGCTTGCCAACGGCGAGGCTTTGGACTCGCTCGCTAGCATCGATGCACGGGAAAAGCTGACACAATCCTCGTTCCAGGTGAGCGGGGCGCGATACGATACAAATTTTTGGTTCTGGTTCTGGTTTCGGTGCCAGTCGCAGTTCTGATTCTGGTTCCGGTGCCAGTTTCGGCATTCGGTCGGACCTTCACTGCATGGATACGTGGGACACTTTGTATGGGGCGCTTCGGTCCAAAATGACTGCGTCGTGACACTTCTTATATTTTTTAAATTATCATTTCTAAATATCATTAAATGATTATTAATAGTTATAGTATTATAAAAGGTGTTCATATTTTCAGTGATTGGCATTAAACCAATTATGAAAAAAAAAACGGAAAATTGGCGTCGAGTGTTTTGTTAAACCACGCTACACATACTAAAAGGAAAAAATGTTAAATACGATAAAATCACAGCGATATCGATTCGGCCCGGAGTGCTCCGTATACGAGCGGTGTGTATACAGTTCGCATACTGAGATCTGTGATCTGTGTATGTTGTATTATGCAGAGATGCCATCAACATCAATATTGCGGTCCAAATCGTGTTGTCTAATGCAAATGTCGCACACGCATCAAGCGTTGACAAAAAACAAATTATCAATTCATTGATTTAATTTATCCAAATCTTGTATTAAATTTTTTTTTAATTCTGCAATCTTTCCATTCCTAATTTTAAGTCCCACAGAGAATCAATTAATTTATTAAATTTATCCAAAGCTCGTATTTAAATGTATATATTTTTTAATGTCGTAATCCGACCTTATCTGATTTTAAGACTCACCCAGAACGCTCCCGCCCATTATTTCGCCATCGAATGCTTAAATATTCGAAGATACCGCGAGCATTAAATTTTCCTCTGAAGCCACCCCGTGGCCGTGTGCTTTATTTATATATCGAGTACTCTTGCATAGCGCATCGTGGCCATAATTAGGGCAATTCGGAAGAGGGTAATTAGCCCCTCCGACGTTCGGACGTAATGGCCACCCCGAGTCGGAGAACTATTTGCAGGCCGATCAATTGAACGCCTTCGTTTAATGTATCAAAATTAAAGGCGACACTATATTTATCGCATAAGAGATAATTGCCAACGGCGATTGGTGGGGCCAGCAGAATAGCGAGAGAGTTGCAGTCGCCGTAGCGCACTCTCGACCGAGTTTACGAGGTACGGAAACGCTGAAAAGGATTTAGAGAAGGTGATCTATAAAATCCTTGGTGCTGGTATAGCGAACGGTGCTCTGGTGGCGCTTGGGCTTTATAACAGCCTCCGAGCGGGAAAAGAAGAGACGCAGATTGCGCTATATACGCGCGACGATGTGACTCCGGGCGAGGGTGAGCCCAAATGAATATTCCTATGGCTAATCCCACCACCATTAAATTAACTCTAAAGCCAAAGTAGATTCGGGGAAAAGAAAATGAATCGCGAGGATGGTATGGAGAGGGGGGTGGGAGGGGGGGGGGGGGGGTAAAAAGGTCGAAGAAAGGTGGGGATGTAAGACTAATCCTTGTAGCCATTAATCGACGAAGCGCTCGACAAAAGCTTTCAATATTCCATCGATTAACGGCTCAGCGAGATAAGCAATATTTAAAATATTTAAAATATTTTAAATACTTAAAATATTTAAAATATTTAAAATATTTAAAATATTTAAAATATTTAAAATATTTAAAATATTCAAAATATTTAAAATATTTAAAATATTTAAAATATTTAAAATATTTAAAATATTTAAAATATTTAAAATATTTAAAATATTTAAAATATTTAAAATATTTAAAATATTTAAAATATTTAAAATATTTAAAATATTTAAAATATTTAAAATATTTAAAATATTTTAAATATTTAAAATATTTAAAATATTTAAAATATTTAAAATATTTAAAATCCTTAAAATATTTTAAATATTTCACATATTTCACATATTTCACATATTTCACATATTTCACATATTTCACATATTTCAAGTCAAGCAGTTGGGAATAGATCACTCACCTCAGCAGTGCGGAGGTTTGGCGGTTTGAGGGTTTGAAAGTCCGGCGTTCATCGAAAAATCTTTATATTTCTGTAATTTCTTCGTTTTCGTAAAATACGAGTCAAAGAGCAAACATTTAATCCCGCGGCCGAGATTTTCATGTCCTCGGGGAAGAGGAAGATACAACGAAGTTATCCGATATCCCGGGAGGGATGCAGCGAGAGGAAGGAGGAAATAGCGACGAGGGACAGGGAATGGGAGAAAAAATGGTTCGGCAAGGGCAGCCCCGGAGAGAGAGAGGAAGTGAGAGAGTGACGTGTACCAAATCGGACCACGCCGCCGAGTACATACCGAGAGTACAGTTGCAGACGGATTTTTCCGAGTTATTTAATATTGCTGCATAACTCGTACAGATGGGACGGGTTCAAGTGTACGAGGTAGCAAAACGGAGCGAAGAAAAAGAAGATGAAAAAGGAGAAGAGAAGAGGAAGAAAAATAAGAGAAGAAGACGAAAAAGAGGATGAAGAAGAGGAGGATGAAGAAGAAGAAGCGAAGAAGGAGAAGAGCGAGGAGCAAGGTGGAAGGGAATAAAGTTCCGGGAATCGCGGAGTATTACAAATATAAATAAGAAAATTCCGGGCCCGGGTTGAGCAAAGCTCGAAGACACGAGTGCGGTGGCTTTCGCAGCTCTCGCTAACCACGGCACGTAAAGCTGCGCGCCGGCCCGCGGGGAAAGAAAGTGGATGGTCGTTTCCTCGGACCGCGTCGGTCGGGTCTTTATACGTACGGTGAATTTGCGCGGGAGCAAAGAAACCGAGAGACGAATGACCGAGGGGTGGGACAAGACGGGAAGAGAGCAAAAGAGTATCGAGTTGGTCCGCAGATCAGACTCGTCGAAATTCGTCCGGGGCACCGGAAGTGGCGGCCGCTCGGTGAGCTACTTATATAGTTTTCTGGTTCTTCTCTCGTCGCTTCGGTGTACGATGAAGTTCCCGGAATTAGCGACGCGAGGGAAAAAAGTGGTCGGGGAAAAAAGACAGATCGGAGTTCTGGAACCCGTAATTCTTGCGATGTTTGTCGCATCGGAACTGGACCGCGAAAAGCACGTTGCGTACATTCCATCGTATCGATTTCGCTACAAATACGAGCGAACACATTGTTGATCGACGGAGCAGTGCGAGGATGAAGACAAGGTTGCGATGCACAGTAAAAAAAATTGTGTACTTTTTACAACTTATTTTCCACAAACGTCCACGATTTTTGATTTGTTAATTTTCCGATCTCACCATCCGAATCTGGTTATACAAACAAAAGTACAACCTGAAATTGTCAATGACACGAGAAATAAAAGAAGAGGGTTTATATATCACGACCTTAACAAAAGAGTTTGTCACTTATTTAACAAAACTAGTTTTACGAAACTCCGTATTTCGATTTCGAGAAATTATTTTTTACTGTGTGGTCTTCCAGTCTCACCCATAGTATTGATGGACCTCATTTGATCCCAGGGTATCGGCAATCCTATCGAATCATCCGTCCAATTTGGTTTGCATTAAATTCGTCGTAAACACGTTGCTTACATTCCGTCGCATCGATTTCTCTACAAAGAAGACCAACAATATTTCTGATCTACGGAAATCACCTAAAAATCCTCACGTTCTCTGTCAAAGTGGATGAAACTAGGTTTCCTCCACGAGAGCGAATCCGGACTCCGAAAACTATTTAGCTCCGCGGCATTCGCTAATGCACCGGAAATGAACGTGAAGAATTCATATCTTCCTCAATAGCGACCGGTATCGTCGGTTATCTGGTTTTTTGCGCTCCGTTCTCGACAACGACGAGCTAGGGTGGTGAATCGCCGCGAAACGAGTGACCTTTGGCAGCGGTTACAACGTCGGCCCTTAAAACATTGATCAGTTCGTTTGCCGGCCGGCGTAGGACGTTCCACTGTGTCTCTTCCACGGTCGGTGTGTGGGTGTCGGCTCTAGCTGGTTTTCACGTACAGCCGAAGGTACGAGGGAGGCGAGCACGAGTGTGTCGCGTCTCGGCCTTGTCGCCCCCGCGATCTCAAGCTGACCTAGGTCTTCGCCGAATGAACGCGAACCGCCGTTCCACACACGTACACTCTGCGAACTCATACACGCTCCGTATATACACTCCGGCGGTTTATCACGTAGCTCGCTCGACAACTAGCGAAAAAAAGGAGATAAAACGGGACAAGTTGAACGGAACGCGCTGGATACTCCTTGCACTCTGTTTCTACCACGTGTACTGCTTTCCGTGCTTAACGCCCACCAACTAATTCGTTGTCGACGCGTCGTGTGCGTCAGCGTATCCCTGTTTGAAATTCTGGAGCGTTACATTTCGCCACGGCAACGAATGGGGAAAAGGCCTGACAAGACACCGATGTAAGGCTCCAATGTTGCCACCAGGGATGCTTTAGCGCGAGATTTTCTGGCGATGGTGAAGAAACGGTTGAAGAGCGAGGTATGCAAATTTCAAAAGTGAACTCTATGAAGATGCCAAAGCGATTTTTTTATTTTGAACGAGGTCCGACACTTATCGCTATTTCTAGTGAAGTTCCAACGGCTAATTTTACATTTGGAGTTGAAACGTCGCTAAAACAACAAAAATGTTGAGTTTCAAAAGCGGATCAAAAGACAACGGCGCAGTCTGAGCTAGAGCAGTTTCGACGTAAGACAACGTGCGAGATTTTTTTGCGATGTTGAAGACACGGTCGAAGAGCGAGGAATGCAAATTTCAAAAATGGACTCTACGAAGATACCAAGGCTATTCTCCTTGTTAAAGCGATGTCGAACACTTCTAGCTATTTCTACTGAGGTGCCAGTGTATAATTTTACCATCACAACTTATGCATAGCAAAGGCAATAAAAAATTTAAGTTACAAAAGCGGATTAAAAGACAACGGCGCATCCTGAGCTGGAGCAGTTTCGACGTAGGGCAACGTGTGCGCTCAACGGCCAGAAAATTAGCGGGCAGCGCGAGGATCGAGTGGCGGGGGGGGGGGGGGGGGGGGGGGGGGGGGCTGTGATATACACAGGGACTTGGAAAAAGCATTAACAGTCTAGTTTGTTACGCCTCAAGGAACAGCTAATTACCGCCTCCACCGGTACTTACATTCTTCCCAAACCAATTATTCTACTTTGTACCGATCCTCGTGACCCGCCTCCGAATTATTCGATTACGCGGTTCTCCGATCTCGGCTCACGCAGCTCGGTGCTTTAATTATTTATCTTTTATTTATTTTTCTCCACTTTCCAATCCCGCTGCGCCCGCCGTTCCAACCCCAGCTTCCGCTCCGCAGCGTCTTGCCGTATTTTGCCTCCTCCGATTCTCGCTGCGACTTCGACAAAGTATCGATAGGGGGGAGGACGGGGTAAAATGGACCACCGAAGCAAGAGCCTGCACTTGTTTTCACCCTGCACCATCCTCGACTACCTCACTCAGCAGAAGCTCGGGAATCGCCTTTTTTTTATCTTTTAATATTTTTTTCCCGTCCTGTTTTATGAACTTTTCCTTCGCTCCTTCCGTTACTTTCCGGGGAGCATTAATCCGTTCGGTGGAGCCGCTCGCAGTACTAATGCCGGTTATCTACTCGACGTACATCGAATCATGAACTACATTTAACGCCGAGGTAGAACGCAATGTTCCTACCCGGTTGTGGCTGCCCGCTGAGATGGAATCAGCTGCGAAGGAAAACTTAACAACCCGACGACGCGAATTTTACACTCGGTTAGCCGACGACTAATGTTGTCTGCAACCCGTCGGGCTCGTCGCGCGGGGATCTTATTTATCGCGGCCGGCTCTTCTGGCATCGTCGACGGATGTGTGCTCGGTTCTGCCCTCGAGTTCCCCGACGATCTCGATTCCCGTTTCTCGATCGAGGAAGGGTGGGCGAATTCCCGCCACCTAAACAGCGCATTAATACTATAGTGGATAAATAATGTATTTATCAAAATTTCGACCTCCACTAAAAATTAACTTCTCAAGGTAGCTTAAGGTAACTCAAGGTAATATTTTACGGGCACCCCGCAAATAAATAGTTATTTGGTTTAAGTAATTATTTAATTAAATAAATTAAAATATTTATTCGCGAATGCCCGTCAAATAAATTTGACGGTCGCGTCAATTCTGACTTCCGGTATTCGACCATCGTCCTCTGAATCGGACCTCCCTAGTTTCCCTCCCAACTTTCGACGATTATCCCGAAACTCACTTGTTTTTCATACAAATTTTTCAGAACGATTTTTTGAAGCCTGCAGGGAACTCTTGCGATCGCTATCGGCACGCCGTTTCGAAGGGGTCGTCGACGGTTCGCCACGTACCCTACGCGACAAACCCAGTTATTAAATTTTCACTCCATAACCGTCGGCGATTCCGCAGGCGAACCTACTTTGTGTAGGTGACGGACCCCCGCCTCCTCGTACCTGGCCTACGAGCACGTTTACAACGACTCCGACACGCTTATGTGCTTCAACCGGTAGGCACTACACGATTTATTCAAGGGACAACGGAATACCGCACTTTGTACCGTTCGGTTCCCGCCACCGTGCGATATTATACGCGTTGCTGGTCAGCCCACAACCCCCTGACCACGTTGAATTTCGTCGCACGTAGAGAAACCCCCCCTTCCCCCCCGGACCACATGTTTATTATATTCGATAAAATTATACACGAACACAGCGCGCCCGGCTACTCTCTATAATTACGTGTTTAACGTAAATTTGTTAAAATAAACGTTAGTGAGAGAATTTCCGGGGAATCGTCAAAAAGTTAAAATACGACTTGCATGTAGGATAAAAGTGGTGAATATGGCCCACCTCGATTAACACGTGGATCAATTATTATAAAAAACAAAAGCTTGGCGCTCTTTGTGCCACAATAACAAAACCATTGTTAAAATTTCATACGATTGTATTTCGAAATTTTCCAGTAAAGTGGGTTTTAAATCTTGAGGTGATAGCGTCGGAAATCTCCGCGAAGCTTCATACTTTTTGGCAAAATGGAGAACACGCTAACTCGCGGATATTCGGAAAAAAAAATGCTTTTACACTTTCGTCGAATAACCGAGATTCTCGGGAAAATACCGAACCACATTTATTCCGCGCTGTCTCCCGTCGTCATTATATTTCTGATCGAATCTGTCAACAAGATAATGACATTTTGCAGGTTAGACGGACGGATAGGAAAGCCCGGCGTACCGCGCGAGAGTATAATATGCAGTGTCCTATAACGACACAACGTTGAGACTATTCGGGCACGATATGGATTCAGACGAGTCGCTTGCTATGCATGCTGTATCGTGGCAAGCTTTCGTTATACGTGTCTTCGTTATCCTGCTGTTCATGTCCCATGTCCCGTGTCTAGCGATCGTGTACCCTATTACGTGAAATTTCGAAGGAAACCCGCGTGCGCTATTACGCTGCTCTCCGGCTACCTTCTTACTATACGTCGGGCATACTACGATGTACGTGTGGGAAGCGAGGCGAACGACCGGGAGAGAATCACCCCGTCACATGTCCATACCAATCAAGCAGTGGCCGAATTTTCGTTACGCAACTTCGACACGTTCGACAATTTCGGGATCAAACGGTATTGAAAATTACGAAGTTCGAACTATCACGGATGGGGCTGGCAGAGAGGGGCGGGGGGAAGAGAGTGGGGCAAAACCGTCCTCCGGCGGAAATCGAACTATATGTACAATCTTTCGCGGGACGTCAAAAAAATATAAGTTATGTATAATATAATATAATATAATATAATATAATATAATATAATATAATATAATATAATATAATATAATATAATATAATATAATATAATATAATATAATATAATATAATATAATATAATATAATATAATATAATATAATATAATATAATATAATATAATATAATATAATATAATATAATATAATATAATATAATATAATATAATATAATATAATATAATATAACATGAGTCATCACAAATTGGGAACGTGCGTTTTGTCTTCCTCTCTACAATAATTCAGATCGATTTCTGCTTGCGAAGAGTTGCATCGCTCCATCTCCTCATGCCCCGCTCCACCTTGTATCGTGGATAAATTTTTTTTTCTGCAGACATCGGCTTTAAGTACCATCCGCATTCTCTTCGTTCAAAAGGATTACAAATTGAGCCGATGTTCAGAGGCGAAGCGAGTATGGTAGAAAGTTTTTAGAACGATGAACGGTCTCTGGCAGAGATCGTGCATCATTATTCGGATATAAAAATGGTAGAACACATGGCGAGATGGCGGGTTTATAAAAGATCCCACATAGCAGGCTAACCGGTAGCGTGTGAGCAGGTCGGGGAATCCCACCCGCCCCAAAGCATCGGCGAACTCTCTTACACTTTTTCATTTATGCCGGAACGCCGATCTATGGCCCTATTAGTCGATAATGGTGAGAAATATAGCAGGGGAATAACGATCTTGGCCGTTATACGCGATCATAAATGTTGGATAAAATGTCGCGAAGCGCCGTAGAGCCTTTATGCAAGCTCGCCCTCCCTCTCCCTCTCCTCGTCACCCTCTCTCTCTCTCTTTCTGGATAGCTCTTGGAAAGCTTGTAGGCTTCGATGCTTCTACTTATACATTCCAACGCAAGTCAGCCAAGTTATATGTAAGAATAAAAAAAATTAAACCTCTACAGAAGCTTCGCGGATGTGCCATCATAAGATCGTAAGATCGTAAAACTCTGCTCGTCTTTTTCCTCCCTGGTTATGTCACATTCCTTTGATTCCCTATTTTTCTTCTATTCTCGGGTTCCAAATGCCATTTTTTTTTATTTCAATTTTATATCCTCGACATTTCTTCGTCGCGGCGGCGATGAAATTTATGCATTGGCGAGTTGTTCGCTAATTGGAAATAAAGAACACTTCTTCGCTCTTTAAACTTTTTTTTTCAAGTTCATGTTCAGTCGGACTTAGCACGCGCGGCCGGTTGTGTATCTTGCGCAAAAAAAAAATCGCAAACAAATTTATAAAGTCCATCGAAGAAACAACATACTGATGGATTTTTTTTCCTTTACGAACCACCGATCATTCGATGCAAAAAAAGGCGAAAGTCGAGGCAAAAAAAAATTGTCAATGTCCATCGTATAAATAACATGTTGTCAGAATTAGTTAATTTTTTTTTACAAACCACCGGTTTAATTCGGCTATCGTTGTCGCGCATGGTGGCGCAAATCGGCACGAAGCAGACAGGACGGGAGATCGACGTGCCGGCCCGGACCGAGAACTCTCGTGCGCTCGCGCGCGGGCGTAAGATTCGATGAATATTTAAGGTATAACGCGATCCACAAACTACGCTCGTGCCGTCTCGAATCTACAAATTGGGAAAGTTGCGCGCCCCAGTCCGCCGCGCTCGTTGCCGCGTTGTTCGGTGCTGTTCCATACACCCCTCGCTCCTTCTCCCCCTTCTCCCCCCCCCTCGCGACGAATATTTCCCCCTCCCCTCCCCCCCCTGTTCACCCCCTCTCTCATCCCCTCCCTCTCCTGTTCTCGCTTCTCCGTTGCATTATCTTTGAAACTTCGTGACATCTTATAAGTTTCGAAACTTTTGTTATGCTCACATTCAAACTTGTATATCTATCTCTCCTTCTGTCTGACGATCTCGGCGCTTTCGCTTCATGATGCGCTTTGGGTATAACGATACCGGCACGTGACGCTTCGGCGGGGAAAGCCGCCAGTCCGCGTCGTCGTGTGCCGCTCTGGGCGAGATTTAAGGGCGCAATGTCTGAGGACGCCGGGGGATTTTGTGCTAAACGGAACGCACACGCGCGTGCTAGCTGCGATCACGCAAACACGCCGATGCGCCAGTTATTCGCGGAGACAAAATAGCGAGTGCCGGGGCAAGGTGGCGAGTGCCGAGTGCCGGAGACGAGATTCTTGCCCACAGCGAAGTGAGCGGATTTTGTGTTTTTATCAGAAATCCTTGTGTTTGAGACTCTCGACGGTTTTTCTATCTTGCTCGATGTCTGAACGGGATCGAAGATATCGAGCGAGACGCACAGCGAAGCGTCTGGCAAGACTGGATGTCTTGTCGCGTGGCTTGCTTGATGTCTTCGATTGCGTTGAGACATTGAGCAAGATGGCGGGAAAAGCGGGCACAAATTACGGGCAGAGATGCAACGTCTCCAGTTGCAGTCGCGCAATCTTGCCAATACAGTTCTCATTCGTACAGACAAAATGCCGAATGCCACACACCAGATTCGTGTCTACAGCGAAATTACGTAAATTCATATTTTGATGACAAATCGGTCACCGTTTTGAGCATCCGTTTTCGGTATCAAACAAAGCGGTCTCTCTAAGCCGAGTGAATAAATCGTGACTATCCCCCTGGGCAAATCCGTAGGACATACTCTGATTCGCTATCCCATCGGAATGCACTTGATATTTAACATCAATATGCATGCTGTGAATAATCTGCCCTTGATCAATAAAGTGGCTCGGCCAGATCTCTCGATTCTCGGTGGTTCGGTGATGCCGATTGATTAGTATGAACCAGAGCCATTTCTGTTTGACCTCGCATCGTCGAATCACATTGGTACATCCCGCGAACGAGTTTATTCCGCAGATGTATGGGTGATCATATGGGTGAGTAGCCTGTTCACTTTGTCCCACTCGCTGAACAGGGCAGGATGGGTCCGTTTTGCCCCCACGCCTCGGTATATCAACCATGATAAAAAAAAAGCTTTCTTGTTTCATTGGTCTGAAAATCGGTCCATTACCGCGCGAGAACGTTTCGAGTCCAGCATCAAAACACAGCAGGACCAGACAGAAATGTGAGACAAGGTGAACAGGCGAGACAAAATGGCACGGTTCAGAAATAAATTTAAAAATTAAAAAACGGTACTCTCGAGCCTCGGTTGTCAACTTTGCCCCGAGTGTTCACTTTGCTAGACTCTTCCTGTACGCACGATACGGGGTCAAAAAGGGCAAATGGGTCTGTTTGATCCCGCACGTCCCGGCACATCATAAAAAAAACGGCTCTTTTCCGTCTTTTCCTGCCATTTCGCTCTCGTTGCTCTGAGAATCGGCCCATTAGCGCTCGAGAACGTTTCGACTCCAGCATCAGCCGAAAGCTCTCATTTTTCCCTCCATCTCGCAGCACTCGCGAGGTTTAACAGCCACTGAAGAGGTTAATTTTTTTTTTTCCTAAGTAGATTAGTTTTTTGACGTACGAACACAAGCGTTAGTAAATCGTCCTCGTCCTGTTCGTTCTCATCTACCGTTCCACGTATCGTCGTCACAATGTGACTTCGGCAATTCTAGAACTACAACGTGCAGGTCGAATCGACTAGCGGGGCAAAATGGACTACTTCGCTGAATTTGTCATAGGACGTAAAGAAAAGTTTCATCTCGCCTCGAGGGTCCATTTTACCCCCTCGCCTCTGCAGCGAAGGTAGACAAAGCTCGACGGCGCGCGCCGAGAGTTCGCATTACTACTCATTGTTTTCACCTATTTTTTTTTACTAATGTGGCCAATGAAACATTCGGAAAACGCGGAATCGCATCTACAGAATGGTCCCGGCTGCCGTTGTCGCGGATACTGGCCTGCGCCATTGCAGGCATCGCTGGAATTGTAGCGCGGCTATTCGGCACACATCGTTCCAGAATGTCTATCCATGTGTTTACCGCGGAGGTCACGTTACCGGAACTCCCTCTGACGCATCCTGTTCGTTCTCCTCTGCCATTCCACATATCGTCGTCACAATATGATTTCAACAATTCTAGAACTGCAACGTGCAGCTCGCAGCGTCGAGCGGGGCAAAACGGTCTACTTCTCCGAATTTGTGGAGAACCCGGGACCATTTTGCCCCCAGGTTCCATTTTACCCCGTCGCCACTGTAGCGAAGGTAGAAAAAAAAATAGTGCACAAAACTATCTAAGGTATAAAAATAGTACATAAAAAAAGGTCGCATCTCGAATGGAGCACGCGGGTCCATTTTGCCCCGAGGTTCCATTTCACCGGCCCGCCACCGCATCGTAGGTGGAAAAGGCTCGTCGGGATGCGCGGAGAGTTCGCATTGCTACACATTGTTTTCACCTATCTTTCACCAATGTACCCAATGGAACGTTCGGAAAGCGTGTAATTGTATCTACAAAATGTTGTACTGGCCTGTACTGGCCCGTGCCATTGCCAGCATCCCCGAAACTGTACCGCGGCTATTCGCTGTACCATAGTTCCGTGTGTATCCGTGTGTTTACCGCGTAGGTCACGTTGCCGGAACTCGGTCCGACTCGTCCTCTTTCGCTTCGTTTGCCGCTAAGCGTGCGCGAAACGCTTTCACGCTGCGTTCCGTGCGCGAACGAAAGGGCGGGAGGAAATACACGAACTCGCGAATGCACACGGACGATTGCGCATCGGAGAGGGAGGGCGCACAGGCTGCGAACGCAAAAGCGTTTTTGGTCGATTCTACATCGACGCATAAAGCACGGGGAGTCATTAAAATGTCCACCAGTAAAATCTATCTTTTACTCTATTTTATTAACGCACGTGTGTTTTTCGGCCGATCCCGGATGGATATTATTTTCGGCACGGCCGTGTCCCGCCTCTGTCCGCCACGACCATCGAGCCTCCACGCTCGCGTTACTTTCACGATCGCAATAATCGTACAGCCGCATGAATTTCGCGGATCGTCTGCGAGCGAACAATGTCGCCGTGGCGTTGTGTAACGGAACAATGGGCGACCGCTGGTCGCGCGGCGGCAACAACGATAATTAAATCGGGCGAACGTTAATGATTGCAAATCACTGGGAAAAATCGAAAGAGCTGCATTGAAAAAAAAAGCTGCAACGTTTACTTTCGACGTGTCGAGCGGCGAGATGTGAGATCGATTATTTCGCACAATGTTCGAAGAGCTACCGTTGCGTAACGAAAATTAATGAGGAAAAATGGGAAAAAGAAATTGGTAATTGAAAAATCGGAAAAAAAAGTGAGAAAGATAAATCGACGGAGGAAAATAATGTGAATTTACACTACTCTTGCGTCAAAATCGTCGCAAAAATTGCGACATTGTGAAAAGCCTGAAGCTGCAACACTGGCGAAAGAAAATATGTCAGTGTCATAATTGGACAACGATTACCGATTGATGAGACGACGAGAGTCTCGACCGGACTGTCAAAGAAAGCAGATCTTTGACAATTCGCACTTGAGATAAATAGAAGCGATTGCAATTAACAATATCCGCCCCAAATTGAACAACGATTATCGATTGATGAGACGACGAGAGTCTCGACCATACTGTCAAAGAGGACAGACCTTTGACAATTCGAGCATAAAATCTCTGACACGTAAAAAGGTAATTTCTTCCCGCACATACAAATACATACAAATAAAAATACAATCACAAATTCGCACTTGAGATAAACAGAAGCAATCGTAATTAATAAAATCCGCCCCGAAACCAAATACGCAGCTTCTTGATTTTCGCCCAGTCGCAACAACGTAACATAAAAAATCAGGCCTCTTCGGGGACTTGCGAGGGCCACCGAGTGAACCGAATCCACGAATTCCAACCGTCGAACGCCTCCGCACGATTCCTCGTCATTGTTATCGCAGAGTTTACGCAAGTTGAATATAAATTCAATGTAACAACGAGTTCCACGTACCGGTTCATACAATTGCATAACGGTCGGGCGTTGCGTGCGAGTAATACACCGCAGCATGGGGCGACGAGTAACTACACCGAGAGAATGCGTGCAAGCTGCCGCCGTCGAGCTTCCGTGGAACCTCGTTGCCTGTGAAGTTTCGCGCGTTCGCCCACGTACGTAAATAGCCAGCACGAGACACACACACACACACACACACACACACACACACACACGCGCACACACACTTGACGAGTTTACGACGTTTAACAACGGTACGTGGTGCGATTTTAGTCCGACGGGGAAGCGCGTCTCCCCTGCGACGTTACAACGCATTCTCGCCAGAAGCAGCCTGCGTGTTCTCAACTGCAGCTCGGACAGCCCGCAAGACGACAAAGAGCCGAGTATATAGACGCGGTGTACCCTGTAAACTGGAGTATAAATTGAAGGGAAGGATGTGCGGGAAGGTTCGTGAGATGTACGGTGTTTGCTGCATCCGCGCCACCGCAATTGGAGAACGAAGCGACTGTTGCGTGCGTGTGCGAGTGATGAAGAAGGACACTTCGCAGGAGTGCCCGAACGGACGCACTCCCTGGCTCCAACTGTCGTGTAATGTCAAAGGAAGTTTGGACGAATGACTAGAATGCCGTGGACCAGATAACTCGGGACGCGAACAAGTCGCACGTTGCGCGCATGCGCAGATCGCATCGGTACACAGATATGTAACTTTTTGATTCACCGGTTGGTGCGGAAGCGATCGAAAACAACGTTAAGCTGATGAATGTTGCCGTTTCTCCCATAGGGTGCGATGGGAGAGATTGTTGCAAACTGGTCAGCCTAGTGCTGTTTCAATTCGATGTGTCGAAGATTTTTTTAAGACACTTTGCAGAAGTGTGCGTCGAGTGTGCGTAAGGATGCACTTCCTCGCGCTAATTCTCGTGTAATGTCAAAGGGAGTTTGGATGAATGACAAGAATGCCGTGGACCAGATAACTCGGGACGCGAACGACTCGCACGTTGCGCGCATGCGCAGATCGCATCGGTACCCAGATATGTAACTTTTTGATTCACCGGTTGGTGCGGAAGCGATCGAAAACAACGTTAAGTTGACAAAAGTTTTTGTCCGTTTTTTTCCATACGGTTTCTGGTCGAGATTGTTGGAAACTGGGTGGTCAGGTGTTGATTCGACGGGAGCTTGTTCGACGGCGCGAGACGCACGGATCTTCGGTATTGACATAGAATGAAGATTTTTGCTCTTATTCTACGAGCTGAACCGCATCCAGCGATCGCAAAACTCAAGCGCCAGATTTCGACATAACGTGACTTTGGATTCGACGGGAGTTTGTTTGGCTGCTCGGAACACACGGATCTTGACTATTGACACAGATTGACGGTTTTTGCTCTTATTCTACGAGCTGAACCGCATCCAGCGATCGAAAAATTCGAACGTCCGATTTCGGTATAAAGTGACTTTGCATTCCGTCCGTGCGTCAAACTGTCTGTCCGTTAGTTTCTTCTTTTCTTTCCGTAACGCATATAAACACTTGCATAGACGCTCGCACTTTTATTCCGCCGCGTCTTATTGCACTGTTAAAACGTATCTATTTCGATCCCAGTCTGCCGTTAATTGTCACGAATTGAATTGCCATCGATACCGCGTACAGATACGACCCTCTGTTTCTTATTTTTTGCAAAAAAAAAAAGAACGGTTCGTCGAAATCTCCCGCTCCACCGTATGGAATTTAAGGCGGTATAACGGAAATAAATTGGCTCGGCAGATTGTGTCCGCGTGTAGATTGAAATCAGACCCGGCAATAACTCACAGACGTAACTCCATCGCTCTACGGAACCCACAAATTCATTTCAATCTTTCTAATTTTAGAGATATTTCCAGAGCTCTCCCGTTTCCACCCCCACCCAAACACCCCAACATAGACAAAGTGTATTAAAGTCTGCGATATTTCCGTTACACGAAATTTATTATATATTTTCAGAAGCGTGAAACTTCTTCGATTCTATATACATCGGATTGGAAACGAAACTTTCCAATTACTTTTATTCCTCCGCCGCGTATACGAGGAGTCCGGCGGATAAAAGCACCGTAGAATAATTAACAATTCCATAGTCGTCTCGGTCCCCCCCCCCCCCCCCCCCACACACACACACACACACACACACACACACACACACACACACACACATCTCGGTACGAGATATGGAGAATTCGTTTTTGTCGTATAAAATAAAAATCGTTGAAATATTAATTGAAAGTAGTCGGGCGTGGGAAGTTCGCGAGCTCGAGATTCTTTCGGTTCTTTTTTTTATCTCTTCTCTACTGTAATACCAACGTGTACACCTTGCGTCCGTGGTTTTACGTGTTTTTATCGGAGCGATTTTATTAAACGTGCAGTGCACGGTTCATCTCAGCCCCTGCCGAGTTCTCAATGGAATCGTGCAATGGCTCGGGCAAATCGGTGGAGAGAGCTCGGTGAAATGCGGTGAGAAAATTGCATACAAGTAACCGACACATTGCCGCGTTTATCAATTCAATTTAACTGAAGATAACTGAGGTTCTTAATTATTTCGCGGCTATGCGGAGCTGTCTGATAGACGGTAAATGGGCGTCGTGCAGCGCGAGAAAAGCAACTCCTCGCCTCGGGTGTCCAGCGGCTGGCCGAGAGCCGGGGCGGCGAACAGCGGTAATGGTAGATTCGGTATAACCAGCACCGGACGATTATAATCGAACACGAAGGGCTGTAGAAGCAGCGCACAGCGGCGAGCTTCCGTTAACTTTCTTTGTCGTTTTACTATATATAGCGAATATATGCACTATCGGGCAAACCAGAGGTAACTGGCTACTTCGAATCATTTTCTTGGGCTTTGGGAATTATAACTCGGGTTCTCTCGTTCGTGCTCGTGGTTAACGATGTGTAAATTCTTGCTAATAACTTGCACGATATCTTGCTCGGTGTCTTGCTCAATATCTCGCTTGATATCTCGCCCGATATTTTGCCGGATATCTCGCTCAAGATCTCACCCGATTGCTTGATATCTTGATGCTCGATATCTTGGTCAAGATCTTACACGATATCTCGGTCAAGATCTTACACGATATCTTGGTCAAAACCTTATCCGATTTCTTGCTCAAGATCTTACCCGATATCTTGCTGACGATTTTACCCGATATCTTACTCGAGATCTTACCTAATATCTTTCTCAAGATCTCACCCGATATATTCGTGAAGATCTTACACGATATCTTGGTCAAGACCTTATCCGATTTCTTGCTCAAGATCTTACCCGATATCTTGCTGACGATTTTACCCGATATCTTACTCGAGATCTTACCTAATATCTTTCTCAAGATCTCACCCGATATATTCGTGAAGATCTTACACGATATCTTGGTCAAGATCTTATCCGATATCTTGTTCAAGATCTTACCCGATATCTTGCTCAAGATCTTACACGATACTTTGCTCAAGACCTTACCCGATATCTTCCTCGCCGATATCAGAACCAGAAAAGCGTTGCCGGTAAAAAGCTTTACTCGGAGAACACTCTCGATGTAGAAATCTCTAGAAATTCTCGAGATCTCAACTATCTGCATCCTCGACGAAAGAACTACGCCGCTGTATACGGATCTCCGGCTTTCAATGGATTTTCGCAACTTCCGCCGAATTTCAGATCCTACCGTAATTTCGTGGAATTCTCGTCCTTCCGGTGCACGTTTTTCCTCTCGATCTACAGCCAAGAGATTCCGCGACTCCTTCGTCGTTTCGTCTAACGAGACATTGAGACCGGCGACTCTCCTTCTCGATTCCATTTATGCCCTATATCGTCCGGTCCGACCCGCAATCCGAGACTCGTATCATCGTTCGGAACACAGCGTGTTGTACCGCGCGGAGTCGTTACGCGAGGCACGACCGCCGCCATTACGTACCGAGTATATCGTAGCGCACGTGATCGCCGGAAGATGAGAAAAATGGGAAGAGCAAAAAAAAAAAAAAAACGACGGCCGAGCCGCATCGCGATCTCGACTGCTGGCCGCTGACGCGATCGTACGTCGCTTCGCTTCCGTGCGGGGAAACTCGCCGGAAGTGACGTCACTTCCGAATCGCGAAGACTGTGGAACTCTCGGCGGTCCGAAGATCCAAATATATATTTTCGACTGGTATTGAGCGCCGTCGCGTGCGCTGCGCGGACTCCGATAATTTGATTTTAATCGGAAATGGTTAACAGCCTTGAGATAAATGGATCAAAGTTTCGATGGATTATTGCTTTTTACGAAGGGAGCCTGGGTAGGCGGAAGATGGGCGGACTTCGCATCGCCTTACGAAGGAACACCTGTTGGAGAGGGATAATGGCGTCGGTGGCGATTCGGGGCAATGCAATTGACGGAAAAACTGCACAACCTATTTTTTTCTATATATTTATGTATATAGAAGATTGATGTACGATGCCCTATGTATAGAAGTGGATTTTCACGGGTATTTCTAACAGCCTTAAGGTTTCTGCGTGGCTCGCTAGTCGAGTGAGTGCTAAATTTGGACAATTGTTTATCCAAAATTGTATGGATTTGTCGACAGAGAGTGAGAGGTTGGTTTGTAGCATTGCATGTGTCCTCAATCAAGAGATACGGCACATTACAATCGGTTGAAAAATAGGGATGCCTCGTTGAACAAATTAAACGAAAATATACCGTACGGAAATTTGCATTTGTCAGTTTGTAAGTATTCGATAAAAAAACAAAGATATTTTCGTTATCTTAAACTTACGTGTAGCCTTCAGAACTCGTACGTTTCAGCAAAATCTATTATTTTAGCACGAAAAAGTATAAGGAAGTTCCCGCACGACACGAAAGACTCAACTGACGACACTTCACCGCCGCGGTGAAAGTTCGCACTACGACCCAAACGCGCCACGGTTGTCGACAGCAGCACAGCAGTCGGGTGTTTTGACAACTGTGTGTACTTTCTCGTCAAGGCAGAAAAACACAGAATTACAACAGTTACGAGAACAACTCCAGGACGGTTCTCCAGTCTTTCTGCAGTGTAAAATGAAACACGATAAATAAGAATATTGCAAAAAAAAAAATATAAAGCAACAACTCGACGCAAAGGAGCGCGAGACGAGTTCGCAGATATTTGTAGGTTACAAGAATCGTAAACGTTACGACGCGACGTAGCGGATCGTTCGTCGATTCGTTTGCGGGCGAGGATAGACGAGCGAAATTGTGAAGGGAACAGAAATATCGATAAGCATGTCGGAGGACGAGGTCGAGAGTTTCGAGATAACGGATTACGATCTCGACAATGAGTTCAACGTCGACAGACCGAGGAGGAAGCTCACGAAGCAGCAGCGGATGCTCGGTATTTGGGCGGACGACAGCGACGAGGAGAGCGCGCCGGCGAGAAAGCCGAAGACTTTCGGCAAAGCGCCGAAGAATTACACCGCGCCGGTGAACTTTGTCTCCGGCGGAATCGAGCAGCCCGGAAAGCAGAAGGAGGAAAGTAAGAATGACGAAGAGGAGGACGAGGACGACGAGACGGACAGGCCACGGAGAGGCGACGACGATTACGTGCCCGATAGCTCGAGGTGATTTTTTGGCAACTTTTCGCCACGAATCGAGCCTTCTCGGCAAAATTGAGGACTTTCGATTTTTATTGCTTTTTTTCTGGCCAGGCGTAATCGATAGAATCGAGTCTGGGTCTTATCGACCATTTTACCATTTTTCGATCCGATAACGAATCAATCATTTTCTTATCTTAATGCGAAAACCGTAAATCGACTTTATTCTTCGACT
Source organism: Amblyteles armatorius (assembly GCA_933228735.2). Lineage (NCBI taxonomy): Eukaryota > Metazoa > Arthropoda > Insecta > Hymenoptera > Ichneumonidae > Amblyteles > Amblyteles armatorius. Next base: position 8,481,409 of record OW121695.1, on the reverse strand, counting down.
GGTTCTCATCGACCCTTCCATGATTTTTCAATTCTAGGAGAAACAAATAATTTACTTATCTTTATCTGAATAACGTAAATTGACTTTATTCTGTAACTTTGGTTCTCGACGGCCGTTTTACGATGTTTTAATTTAACAAGGAATTAATAATTTGCTTATCTTAATCTGGGAAACGTACATTGATTTATTCGTCGACTGTTTCTTGGTTCACCCTTTTATGATTTTTCGATTCTACAAGAAATAAACAATTTACGTATCTTAATCCGAAAAAGGTAACTGAATTTTATTAAAAAAATTTCCAGCGATTCCGACGTCGAGGAGATAAGCAACGCGAAGGCGCGACCCTCGTTCTCGATGAGCTCTCAGGGCGGCGACATAGCGGGTCTGAGGAGGAAGAGCACGCCGCTCAACCCGGCGTTGTCGAAGAGCGGAGTCGGAAGCTGGGAGGTCCACACTCGAGGAATAGGTGCGAAGATCCTTCTGCAGATGGGTTTCGAGCCGGGCAAGGGTCTGGGAAAGAAGCTGCAGGGCATAAGCGCGCCGGTCGAGGCGCACCTGCGGAAGGGCAGAGGCGCGATCGGCGCTTACGGTCCGGAGAAGTTGGCCAAAGTGCCGGAGAAGAGGAAGGACGAGGACGAGGAGGAGGCGAAGGAGTTCAAAGTAAAATTGTCCCAGTGGCGAAAGGGCGACGGAGTCGGCGGTGGGAAGAGAAAGGTTCGATACCACTATCGGAGCGTCGACCAAGTTCTCGAGGACGGAAAGACGCGCCCTAACAGAAGAGCTCCGGTCAGCAGCCAGATAAGCAGAGTGAAGGTCATCGACATGACGGGACCGGAGCAGCGCGTCCTGAGCGGTTACCACGCGATCGCCGGCGGACAAAAGCGACCCGACGAGAGTCTCGCGATCGTCGACAAGAAATTGTCGGGTAATTTTTCCCTGCCCGAACTTCAGCACAATTTGAATCTGCTCGTCGACATCTGCGAGCAGGACATCGTGCGGAACGACAGGAGAACGAGAAACTTGAACGACCGAGTCGTCGCGCTCGAGAACGAGGGTAAAAACATCGCGAAAGTCGTCGATCAGCACGAGCAACTGATCGACACGCTGCAGAGCGTCCTGTCGATCGTCGACAAGCTCGCCGATCAGAACGACGAATTGACGCTCAGGGAGACGGCGGAGGCTTTCAGGAGACTTCAGAGCAAACACTACGAGGAATACAAGATGTACGAGCTAGGGGAATTGGCGAGCAGCTTCGTCGCGCCGACGGTCAAGGAGCATCTGGCCAGCTGGAATCCTCTGGCACAGCCCAAACAACCGATGAGCCTCATGAAGGAGTGGAAGGACATTCTTGAGACCGGGACGAGCACGCTGCAGTCGCGCGGCATGCAGCCTTACGATCAGCTCGTATGGAACGCGTGGATGCCGTCGGTTCGCGGCGCTGTTCAGTAAGACGATTATTCTTTACTTTTCTTTGAATTATATTTTTTCTGAATACAAATTCTGTTTGAAATTACGAATTTTTTTTAGAAATTTTGTATTCACTTATTATCTTTTGATTTGTTTATTTATTTAGAAATTATTCAGAAAAATGAATGTTTTTATTCTCAAAGAGTGGCAAAAATGTGTGCTACGTAAATTGAAAGTAAAAATGTTTGATTACAGAAATTGCACGGTCATATCTCCGGAACGTACCGCAAGTCGGTACCTACATTGCCGACCGTGTGAGAACCCGATAACTCGGAATCTCAAGCGTTCTTTTTAAGGGGAAGTGAAATATCGCGGTCGGTTATGAAAACTGTAATGAACTTTTCTCAAGGGTGCTAATTTTTATAAGGAAAAAGCAAATTCGAGCCGGATGCGCACGGCACTTTCGCATCCGTCCCGAATTCATTTTTTTCTCAAAAAAATTAGCACCATTAAAAAAAATTAATTTGAAATTGCAGCTATCTCCCTCGCGAGCACAACTGTTTCACTTCCCCTTAAATCTCGAAAAATGCCTGTAAAGATATAATTCGAAATGTTATTGATGGTTTTCTTATTTTTTTGGCACTCCACTTAAAAACTTAAAAAAGTAAGAATATCACTCGAATTTTTGTCTAAAATGATGTCATAAACGTCTAGCGCGAAAACTATTTTTCTGTTTACAGGGAATGGATGTGCAGACAGCCCGACCCTTTGATCGAGTTAATAGAGGATTGGATGCCACTCTTACCGCCATGGATTCTGGAGAACATATTGGATCTTTTGGTCCTGCCGAAATTAACTCTCGAGGTGGAGGAGTGGAATCCTCTGACGGATACAGTTCCGATACACACGTGGATCCATCCGTGGTTGCCGATAATGCGCAACCGCATGGACACGCTGATTTACCCGATAATCCGTCGCAAACTTGGCTCGGCCTTGGGCGGTTGGCATCCGTCCGACAGATCGGCTCGGCGAATGCTCGAGCCGTGGGCGCAGGTATTCGCGAAGGGCGACATGGAGGCCTTCCTCGTCAAGAATATCCTGCCGAAGCTTCAGATCGCACTTTCTGAATTCGTCATAAATCCTCATCAGCAACACTTGGACCAGTGGAATTGGGTTTACGAATGGGCGACCGTTCTGCCGATACAAATAATGATCGGCCTCCTGGACAAATTTTTCTTCCCCAAATGGCTTCAAGTACTGGCGCTGTGGCTGAATCATTCGCCGAACTACGATCAGATCACCAATTGGTACATGGGCTGGAAGGGCATGCTGAACGACAAGCTCCTCGCCGAACCGATCGTCAAGGGTGAGTAATCGCTTCCACCCCGAATTATTACCTGTCGATCGACTGGCAATTATCGGCAATGTACTATTAAATATTTTTATACATAAAACAAAATTTAATATTAAAAGAGATGTCAGTAGTTTACAATAATTTTGAGCTTTTTTAAAAGAAATTTATAATCATGAAATTTAGAAATTTATAATTTATACTAAATGTTAAAAATTATTTTTTCAAGAATACTTCAAAAAAGCGTTGGACATGATGAACCGGGCGGTAGCGACGCCCCAGGCTCACCAACCGGGAGCGATCGAGCAAGTTTCCTATCTGACGAGTTTGGAACGTACGCAGCCAACGATGTTGCAAATACCGGCTACGGCGCAGCCCAGAATCGAGGTAAAATGTTTTGTTTTATTTATCTTTTTGTTCCCCTTACGGCGTTGGGAGCGTATTTTTTCTATAAGGGTTGAATTAACATTCTTCCGATTATCGCCCACAGAGACTCGCCGAAGCTGTGCGCACCGCCTCGCAGATACCCCAGGGCTTTAAGGATCTCGTGCAGAAGAAATGCGAGGAGCGCGGTATACTCTTCATGCCCATACCCAACAGATATCGGGAGGCTAAACAGGTGTACAAAGTCGGCAACGTCCAGGCGTACATTGAGGGAAGCGTACTCTTCGTTTGTCACAACGGTACGAATTGGGTACCGACGCATCTCAATGCTCTCCTCGACATGTCTGAGATGTAAAGTCAGAGCGGAAATATGTAAATACACGTCAGGTAGTTGAAATTTTTTTTTAATATTAAAAGATACATTACATGTCTATGAAATCTCCATAACTTTTCTTCCCATCGAAGCACTTGTAGATACGAAGTTTCCTGTCTGTATTTCTCTCATCGAAAAACCAAAGTGTAACAGCGCCTAGCGACATTTTTTACCACAGTAAATTTACCTCCAAATACCATATGGGCTATGTGACAAAACTGTAGGACACTATTCAGGTTACTTACAACAGTGCTCATATTTCGAGTTTATTATTTTTTCAAACAGTAAAAAAAAGAACACTTTTTTTGTTTAGTTAATCGAGTCTCTAAATTGTTCTGCAGAACTAGTTATTTCAATACCTGCACTATTGTTAACGATCTTTAATTTGCAACGCCATGCGGAGCTTCGGTGGTCAGTAATTGGGACGTTCACCTTATTAGAGCCGCAGCCGGAACTTATTCATAGAACGTATGCCCAAATTCGACTTTCACTGCCTTCAACCGAATCCGCCGAGGTAAATCTCAGACTTTGTTTACCATTTACCTCCAAGTAGAAACGGATGTACACGACTGGACGTCGCAGATCGTGCTCGTACGTATTTGAGATCCCGCAATTACGTGGTCGGGGCAACGGTACGAATTATCCGGACGTATGTTATTAGAGCCGAAGCCGGAACCCATTCATACAAAGTATTCCGATCGTCGGATAAATTTATGCTGCACACAACGTATCGTGAATGGAAAGTCGTCCGCTTTACATCGACCTGAAACACCATTCGACGATTCCGTGGATATTTATAGGGGAGATCGGGGGCAAAACGAACCACCCTTACCAATTTTTCGTGGGACGTAAAAAATCGAGGAGCGTTTTGCCCTGCTTTCCTCTGTACATAAAGGCATAGCGCGATACCTAACGGCGCACGAAACACTGCCTAACCAGTCGAAGCCGAGTCGCGTGTAGGCGACTCTGGTTATCCCACAACTACAAGGTGCAGCTCAAAACCTCCTCGATATGGAAAGTTTCGAGCGATATATATGTGTATGCATACATATGTGTAACAAACGAAGCTAGCTGAGAGCTCCACGGGCACAAATTGACCGGAAGTGGATGTGTATGCGAGAAAGAATGATCCACGATATACAGTACAGTCATTGACAATCTGAAGAATCTGTAGTAAATATTTTAAAAAAACATTACAATTACCGATCTGTCGATTACCGTAATATTTGATTACCGTAATATTTGATTAACGTAATATTTGATTGATCTTGAGTCGATTACCGTAATATTTGATTGATCTTGAGTTCGAACAAATGTCTCAAAATTCGACCCTAAAAATGATTCTTCGAAAGATCAATGACCAAAAATTCAAAACATGATGAATGATTTTTTACTTACTGATAATCGGTTTTGTGGTCAAGGTAAGAGTAATGAAAATTTTTGATCAACTCTAGTTTTATGATCGAGCTTTTTCTTGAAGTGCCAATTATTGTATTGCGAAACTTTGCCGATGCAAGTTGTGGTTCCCTCAACGCCGGCGAATACAGCATTATCGCTTCGATCATCCATACGTATCGATCTCTCGAACACTGCGCTGTGCCTCGCGCGGGAGCTGGCGTATGGACATCGGGCGCACCAGGACTGGTCCTTTAAGGATGGACATCCCTCGCCCACACAAGCCGGTCGGATATACAGCTGTACCTACTCGAGATAAATTTGCATCTCATCCGATCGGCACTTCACCGAGCCTGCGTGCTGAGAAAAACTCGACTACCGCCAAACCGCAAAAGGACTTGCGGCAAAGCGCTTGCATGTATTAAGAATGTTGCGGAATCTCTCGTTCACTCGCTTCCGGAGAGCATTACGAGATGCCAAGGTTTTATCATTACTTATTGTATTTACATCATTTTTGTATTATATTTATATCTATGAATAGTATAATAATATAATAATAGTAATTTATGACACAAGTGCGGTAAAGCGAACTTTATGCGCACTTGACAGTCCCATCTTACTTTACGCACGCTTAGGAGTGCGCAAAGTAAGATCGGACCGATGTACGCGTACGCCGGGTTTTTACGCCACTCCCCGCGGGCAAGAAAAGTTGCATTTTCGTGCACTTTTCATGCACGAGTTGCAGAATAGTATATCACAATACTAGTGCGATAAAACTTTTTGCAATCAGACGACTTAAGAACGGACAAAGTATTTCGCACCAGGAGCGTACAAAATTTTACTTCGCATGGTGTGAAAATGGCGGTTTCGCACCGAGTGACGTAAAATAATCTAAAATTATGCACCATTTAGTATCATTATTATTATTATTATAAAAATAATATCACTCGACTAAAATCTGGAGGGCGTATTTTCTGTGTATAAGCATACAAAATAAGACTTTAAGGTTTTGGTCACGCGACAAAATAATTATAACTAAAAAAATAACAGAAGTTTTTTTTGACTAATTATATTAGGTAACATAACGGAGAGAAAGAATCGGATGGAGAGCGACAGACTGGATGAAAGAGAGACTGAGCGAGCAACCTCGACCTCCAGCGATCCGAGCGACATTAGTCATCGCTACTCAACTCTCGGCAGAGGAAACAACGAGGAAGAGAAAGGACGGTAGTCGAATTATTATGGCGTTGGACACAGGCGAGCTGTATTTTTTTTTACCATTATTCTTTCGTGGCAAATGGATGAGTCAGAGATTAAAAAAAGGCAGTGTCACGGGTGAGCGAGCTCGAGGAGTGCTCTCGCGGACGGGACACGTCGTCCCGTCGCGATCGCTCGCTGTGTATTATAATGCTCCGGCGGAGAGACGAACAACAGGTGTGAGAGCCTTTGATTGCGCTCTCGCCGCGTGCGTAGGTACTCGTATCCTATTCAACGGGGATAATCCAGCCGTATCTCACCGGTGGCACAGGCTTAACGAGTCGGTAGGTAATTTTTTTTTTTTTTTTTTCACGCAAGCTTCACGCCTACCGGAAACGAGAAAATTATCTAATTTCTTTCGAAATGTAATCGTCGTACGGTTCTACGGGGAAAAATCGGAAGAGAAATGCGTGAAGTGTGGATAATTAAAAAAGTTATTTCCATTTTAACAGTCAAACAAATCGAGCCAGTTTCTCGCATACTAATGACCATTATAATTCACTCTAATTAATGATTATTAATTATATTATCTATTACTATTAATTATGAGTTTTATAATTATTAATGATTATTAATTATGAGTTTTATAATTATTAATGATTATTAATTATGAGTTTTATAATTATTAATGATTATTAATTATGAGTTTTATAATTATTAATGATTATTAATTATGAGTTTTATAATTATTAATGATTATTAATTATGAGTGATTGTTGTTGATAATAATTCGGAAAAGATCGTGAGAAATGCTTCGTGCACTTGAGAGAACATAACAGCGTGTATTCTCGAAGAGTGAGGTCGAAGCGAACCGGAGAGAAAGAGGCCTCGGAGACACTGCGCTTGTCGATCGTTATCGGTGGCAATGTGTCTGACCCCCGGTCGGTGACCGTGTGGTGCATCGAACTCGGAGAGACAGAAAATTCAAGGGAGTTGTCATCGCGGCATTGGCGGCACGCTGGCGGCCGACATTGGTCCCGGAGCTTCACCCAAGGTCACGAACATCAAGAACACGGTTATCGCAGCCCCCGAATGTCTGAACTTCGAAAATGACTAATGAAACTAAACTAAATACGACAAATTAAATTAAATTGAATTAAATTAAATTAAATTATATTTTTTAAACTTGTGTACACCCGATTACCGCCCCCAGTAAAAACCGAGATCTAATTGACGCTGCCCCCCCCCCCCGGGCTGATCTTCCTAAGGGGAATTACTTACGGCGTTATTGTTCGGGGTATAAAAATTCCGAGACACAAGTCGGTGACTGTGATCATTAGCCGTGACCCTTGTTGCATTACGCCGACTCTCCAACGGTAGATAAAAAAATGTATATATGTTGTGCAAATGGACGCGCAAATGTGGCCGCGCGCAATTTAGAAAAGGTAAGGCGGCGCGAGCCTCTACCGGAAGTGAAGCCTCTCGTGCGCTCATGTGTATCACGTGTGACCCACCGAATTCGACGAATCTTACGTATAACAACTTTTAGTGATTCGTCATTTTTTTTTTTTCAAATTAGTTGTCCTCCATATTAATATATAAAGTAAAAAAATTGATTCATCGATGTCTTAGCACGATCTAGAATTTATCGATGGCGCGATAATTGAAAAAAATACAAGAAGCTACAAAAATCGGTCAACGAAGTGTCTCGTAGAGCGAGCGAAACGTGCAAATTACTTTGCACCTTTTTTCTTTCGCTATTCGTGCAGCGATCCTCGGACGAGCGGACGCACAGCGCAACAACGTTCGCGGGGCGTGCTCGCCCGCGCGCCAGTGGCACCGAACCGGCGATCGGTCCTCGTCGCCGCCGATCTCCGCTGAGAGGCGCCTCCGGGTCGGACCGAGACTCGCCGAGTCCACCAGTCCACCACGAATCGCGCCCGCGCGACGGACGAACCACGCTCTCGTGCTCGAACGCTAACAAAACGAGCATCCACGGGCCGAGTACTTTTCGAACGAATAATAAACGGACCTGTCCGCTCCTCGTGCGCGAGGCCGAACCTCGGAACCCGCGACACGCTCGATATCGCCGGGTAAACACTCGACGCTCGTTCTCGCCGGCGAACAACGGATTCGGTTTCGCGCTAAAATCTTACAAACATTTTTTTTTTAATTTCTTATAAATCACTACATAAGAGAAGTTTATTGGCATAAACTATTTCATCCGTGCCATTTTGTGTCTTACAAACATTGTTTTTTTTTTGTTAAAACAAACTATTGATATTGAAGAATCTTTAATTTTTGTATGTCTAACAGCAATATAGACATAGCAATAAATAGCAAAAAATTAAAAAAATAAAAAAATGGTGGGTGATATTTTTTGAGGGTTGATTCCTCTTTTTTAAACTCGGTGGCGCGTCGAGGTTTTTATGATTGGTCGAAGAGACGATTGGCCGAGAGACTCACGGCTTTGGGCGATTTGCCTAAGAAAATATGAATAGCGGGAAAAACTATTTTATCGGTGTGATTTAACTAGTGTTAATTAAAGGAATAAATAAATTAACCAATGAATGATGGGTATCTTTTTTTTTAAGTTTTGTGCAACTTTGTGGCATCGTTGACTTTCGTGGGATAGTCGTTGATGAAAGTTGCGTAGCAGCTGGTTCGAGAGAAGAGCACGGGAAGACCGGAGGGAACGGAAGATACACCGAAAGCTGAAGTGAATCATCCAGATAACACACGTTATGGAATCCTATTCGATGGTGAGTAGTTCTTTAACTCAGTCGGATTCTCGGAAGAGCCGGTGACGAGGCACGAGACATAATTCATCATGTTTTAGACGGACAGGTTTACAGATTTGTATATATATATATATATATGTGTGTGTGTGTGTTATCAGTCAAACAAACGAGGAAGCGAGCTCTAAGTTTCGCAAATTATATAATCACAATTTAATAATTATTATATTAATAGACGTAGTAAAAGACATTTATTGACCTCCCTCACAATGTTAGATCCATTATTTTTGTTTTCTTTTTTTTTACACATTACAATGTCATAGGGTGGGCCAATAGGTCATTGACCGAAGTCATTAAGTCGTTGTATTAATATCAATGACGATATTATTTATTAATGTCGATATCAAGATAAATCAAGGGACTTTCATATCGCAAGAAAAGTTCTTAGTTATTGAAAAAAACAATGAAACAATGAAATTTGTTTCATGCAAGAAAACTAAAATCACATTTAGGCAACACTAGCTCAATGGTCATCATTACTCATCGGGTCAATGCTCGAGCGGCAATGGTAATGCATACCCAATTCGATCGTCACGCTTCGTTTCTCCCGCTTAAAATTCCCAGACGATTTGGGCATTTCTCCACGAGCGAATGTTAAATTTCACATCGATCGATCCGATCTGATTACTTTAACTGCCACCGTTAAGTCATTGAAATAATCTCACGAGCACAGCGGAACAACTGTGTCATTCTCATACATACCTATTACCTACAATACATTCGTAGTGCTATAGTTCTAGGCTATTGAGCCTAGAACACGACTCAATAATCCTACGTAGACCTTATATGGATACAATAAAACTTTGTAACCAATCATTAGGGTAGAAGAGAGACAGAAAAAATGTTCCACACACACACACACACATACACGCACACACTGCAAAACATATAATTTTCAGTCAATAATTAGCTTCGATGGTCATACGGTTTCTTAGTGATTTTACCATTTTCTCATTCGCCTCCTTGTAGAGGGAGCTTTGTTTCCATTAAAAAAATTGTTTTTCATGTTTATCATGTACACATGTTAGGAATGTACTATATCGTTAAAAAACACATTCAAAGAACGCCTGGATGTGTGTGTGGAAATTGTCCTTGAATGCCCCCAAATTTCGTACAGACTTTTTTCTGGACGCCATGTTATAACTTACAACTTAACGATAACTCGTTCACTAAGAACACAATTAGACCGAAAGTATCTGAACTCTTATAACTCGAGTTGTCGAGCTCGAATATCGCGCGCAGTTAGCGGAGTTGTCAGTCCTCATTGTTCGCTATAAAATATAACACTGTAATAATAATAATCATTATTTTGCATGTAAAATGTTATTTCCATATGGAGCGGTGCGTGTGTATACAGCTGCCATGCGAGATACCATGCGGCGCTGCTTATAGGTATAATACACCATAACTAAAACTCGTTCCGTCCTCTTGACACATATAAATGAACGATCGAGTATAATATGTACATAAATTATTATGCTGGCTATATTCTAATTCTTATGCGTGGGTAATGTTATTATTGCAACGCGCGCTCTACACTAACCGATCGTTCGCACACGCTCCTTTTCATAAGACCCTGTCATCTCTCCCTCTCGACTCTCCGTACAACACCATTGCAATGTGTGTCTCTCAATTTTTTTTTAGTCTCCGCTCTATCCATTTATTCTACGGTATGATCTTTCAATGCAAAATTCTCCCCGAGTTTGCGCCGCCGCGGAGAGAGACTCTATCCAGCCACACGCTGGACGTTGGAAAATAAATTATTATTAGTTTTTTTTTTTCCTTCGACTCGACTCCTCGCAGCTCGCAGCGACGTTCTGCGTTCCAGCTGCGAGCTCTTCGTACGTGCATTCCGTCTTTATTTATCGCATAAACGCGGACGCGCTCGCTCCCGAGTATGAATAATACCGAGTTTCTGAGCACACACGACCGAGCGTAACGCACAAACGTCACTCCGCACAAGATTCCGCAACTGTGTGAAAAAAAAAATACATTTGTTCGGAAAAACTGGGATGTGTGTAGCTTTCGGTGTCTCGCGTGTGAACTGTCGGTGAGGTGTTTCTTTTTTTGTTTGATTCGCGCGTAATAAATTTATTCGGGCGATACACGCAGACGATTCGTCGGGGAAATATGCAACGAGCAGATAATACAGGATCGGCTCAGAAATTGATCGTGCTAAAAAGTTCATTTTTCAATGAAAAACGATTTTCTCTGATTGAGTCGATAATCACAATTTTCACTTTTCCCAGCAGAAATGTTTTATTTCGGCTGAATTATTTTATTTCTTATGCAATCCAGTACGTACATCAACACCGGCCCGATGACATTACTAATAATAATAAATATACAAACTATGCACTCTGCACATCACCCACTACATAAATAATATATTCAACCAAACAGACATCTTTTAGGCACTTAATTAATATTCCACGAAATGAAATTAATTTTTTTGTCGAAAGACCGAAACATCTTTACCGGTTTGCACGATCGTCACGAAGACATCATTTCCGCCCGCTTTACAATCATCTTACGTAGCATCAAAAAACTCCCAAGGCGTAAATCGAAGTCCTCTCTTTGGCCGCTCGACTGCCCGAAAACCGATTCGAGTTTCTTCGGTCTCCCTTTACCCATGTGTAACACGATCGCCACCGTGAATGAGTTCCTTCCACAGTAAGCGTATCCGCGTTTCCGCGGTTCTCCATGCTGCCTCCTGCTACCGGATAATACCTCAAGTACAAGACGCTCTGCCCGGCGAGGTACCGGGAGCTCCTTTTGCCTCTACCACAGACCTTACGATCCACCGACGCCGGTCTCTCCCGATGCTCTTCACCGCTACCGGTCGCGCCGAGCTCGCTCGCGCGCGCGCGCGCGCGCGTGCCTCGATCGTCGTCGAAGATCGGCAAAAAGCCGGGAATAACGCGACAGCCCGGCGCTCTCCGGCCACGATCCGCTACGATCAACAATGGCGATCACGTGTGCGATCGGCTCGGCGACTCGTGTGCGAAACCGCACACACACACACATCGTCGCCGAGCCCTCGACGGAAGGAATCGCGGTCGGGCTGTGTGCGAGATGCAATGAAAACATCGAAAAGCTCTCGCACACGGATGATGTTTCGCATCGAGAGATCTTCGCGGCGCGCCGTTGAACCGTTTCGCTGTTGGAAAAAGGTTCTCCGGAGGATGCGGCGAAGGTGGTAGGGATGAACGTGTGCGTGGAACCCGAAGGCTCACGCATGAATGGAAGTTTTCATTCATGTATACTGTATTCTGGGCTGCTGGTCTTCTCGAGGATTCTCTCCCGCGGGAGGTGGGGCGAGCCGAGGAAGAATGAGAAAAGGAAGAGAGGAGAATAACGTCGGAAGCCGAGCGCGCACACGCACACACGCATGGACGCACGCACTATCGCGATGCTCCCCGACGACGTAACTATCGGACTAAATTGCTCGTATGCGCTTTGTTATCGATGTAAAATGCTATGTGACTGTGCATGCGATTCTTCATTAACGAGCTTCGTCTCTGTTAAAAGGTTGACGAAGTTTTTTCCCCGCTATTCACGGTGGCAACTATCGCAAGCTACAACCGAATCTTTGGAATTTTCTTTTGAACGCTGTTGCTGTTGTCGTTGCTTTGATGTTGCTCTTGCTTTGGTTTTGCTCTTGCTTTGGTGTTGCTCTCGCTTTGGTGTTGCTCTTGCTGTGATGTTGCTCATGCTGTGATGTTGCTCTCGCTGTGATGTTGCTCTTGCTGCGATGTTGCTCTTGCTGTGATGTTGCTCTTGCTGTAATGTTGCTCTTGCTGTGATGTTGCTCTTGCTGTGATGTTGCTCTTGCAGTGATGTTGCTCTTGCTGCGATGTTGCTCTTGTTGTGATGTTGCTCTTGTTGAAATGTTGCTCTTGCTGTGATGTTGCTCTTGCTGTGATGTTGCTCTTGTTGTGATGTTGCTCTTGCTGCGATGTTGCTCTTGCTGTGATGTTGCTCTTGCTGTGGTGTTGCTCTTGCTGTGATGTTGCTCTTGCTACGATGTTGCTCTTGCTGTGATGTTGCTCTTGCTGTGATGTTACTCTTGCTGTAACGTTGCTCTTGCTGCGTTGCTCTTGCTGTTGTTTCTTACACACTTTCATGTAGTTTTTTGCTTTTATTTGCACTTAGTCAAATCCAAAAAGTCGGCTTTACCAGTCTACGCTCCGATGGTGCTATAAATTTCTAGATTGTTAACTAAAACCGCACAATGGACATGAAAAATGATAAGACTCGGCAACAACGATATTAGTATCTTTCGCCAAGAAGCTTCGCCGGGAGAATCTTGTAAATCAATCCACGTTTCCTCTCGTCGCTCGAGGCGTCGTCCGACAGAATGACGTGCTCTCGATGCTCCTGCGAGCTGTTTCTCTCGGTCCGAGTGCAGCAGGTTCGTACTCATGTACGTGCACGCAACGCACACCATTGCATCGTGGAGTGCGGCGCTTCGCTGTTTTATGTATCGTCCAGCCAGCCAGTGCCAGCAGCACATTCGAAGTACAGACTCGACGGTTTTACTTCTTAGCGGAGCTTGCCCAAGGACTTATAAGGAATAAGGGCTACTCGTGTATACACGCTAGCCTCTTTCACGAACACCTCTCTATCCGATGATTCGTCTCTTATTCTCCGCTCGTGTTTGCGTGTGTGTGTGTGTAGAAAGAAGAGTCTCGTGTGCTCGGTTCTCCTCTCGAACGATCGTACGTGGGCCGGGGACGGAGTTTATTGCAATGGAAGTATGTGTGTTGGTTGTGCGCGTCCCATGAATCGAAACGACTTCTCTGCAGGGGCATCGCGATGCGCGTGCGTCCCGCGTGAACGAAACTCCGCGGAGAAGAGATCACGGGAGAATTGATGAATGGAGAGAGAAAGCAGCCGCAATGAACGTGTATTTAGCGCGTAGGCGAGATCGAACGTTCGATCGCCCTTTAATTTTTTGTCGTTGCCGGATTTTTTTTCTACCGTCATCGGGTAGGGACCTTAGATGGTGGATGGTCGATATCCGGTAAAATGGCCGAATATGGCCATTCGTGGAGGCGCAACGAATGGACCGTTCGTTCGATTCAAATAATTGTTAACCTTTTTTTTAAATTAATTTTCGATCTTTATACTTTATACTTTATAGATGGTACATATGTAATAGTTTGCGTATATGCGGAGCATACTCGTATTTCTAGCGTTAGACTATCGATACGCTCCGAATAATCTTGCTTCCGTACAGAGGAATCTCTTTCCGTGAAAAATAAAAAAATTCAAGTCGTCGATCGTTCAGGAATCGTGATTGTTTCCTCATTTCCTCCTGTACTCATGCGCTCCGACTTTTCGCAGCCTCTAGGCTTGTAACGATTGACAAAAAAAAATTTATAAATATAAAAATAAAAATAAAAGATAAAACAAAGTTGAAGATTCCAACGCAAGGGACTCAGGAATGTTTGCCAACCTCTTATGTATCTTCTTCTATGATGCTGATGCTGTTGCATCCGTCCGATAAATTCCCGTAGATGCGAACACGCGTTATATGTACTCTAGCTATTATACAGGAGAGGAGCTGGCGCGCCCCTAGGAGAAGCCGATAGTATAAGGATGACACGAATGAGCGTTAGTCGCGCGCCCGGTTTTATCCAGGAAAGGCTGAGACGCGCGGAGGGGACGACTTTGTCGACGGAATGCGGTGTCTGATGAATGAAGATCGCGAAGAGGACGAAGGGACGGCGATGCTCTCGCTGAGGATATAAAGGGAACGACGGGTTCCGGTGGCGTCACGACGAGAGCTCAATGAAACGAGCGTCTCTTTCAGTCTATAAAGACTAACTCGTCTCCTATACGTACTTTACAAACTTCGCTGTTTTCTTCGAAGAAATATCCTGCTCATTCTCGATCTACGAGATCGTTAAGCGACTCTTCCGATCGGCAATTAACGTACCAAGATTCACGGTTAACCGGAAGTCGCAAGATTTTATCGATTTCCCTATACATCTTTTTCGTACTTGATTAACTTGAGTACGATTTGTAGTTCGAACTTGAGTTTCAAATGAAGCTCAAATTTAAGCACGGAATGTAGTTCGAACTTAAATTTGAACTTAAATTTGAACTGACGCATGAATTTGAGTATGGACCTAAATTTGAACTGAATTATGAATTTGCGTATGAACTTAAATTTGAACTTTAGTATGAATTTGAGCATAGAATTAAATTTGAACGTAAGCATGGGCTTAAATTCGAACTGAAGTATGAACTTAAATTTGAGCTTTAGCATGAATTTGAGTATGAACTCAAATTTCAACTTAAGTTCAAAATTAAGAGTGAGCCGAAGTTTGTTTTCATTCACCCACAAGTTTGTCTTCGTTCGGCCATTAGTGTGGTCGTTGAGTTCGCATCGTCGTACGACCGCGAGCACTCGAGTAATGATTATTACTCTTCGCTGCCACTGCTGGGCAACGCTGCGAACGGTAATGGGATGCATCATCGTTGAACTCTCGGGCTCTCGCCCACACTTTTCTTCCCGTTAGTCGAGGCGTAGCTCTTGGAGAGAGTGAGCGGTAACAGAGAGAAAAAACATACGAGAGAGAGAGAGAGACGAAAGGACATATGATGGAAATGTTTTGTCTCGTGGGAAATCATTTATGGAATTCCCACTTGCCTCGCGACAAAGAACCACACCTGCGATCTTTATGTTCCATCATATTTACAATCTCCTACGAGACACACCGTTTGACTATTACGCAAAGTCGTTAACCAACAGTGCCGAAAATAAAGTTAAAATAAGCAGGTGTCGGGGATCGCGAATGACGAGAGTGGAAATAGAATAGGCAGCTTAGTTTCACGCATTGGCGAGAAAACAACGATTTCGTCACACAAAATTATCTTTCTGTATAACAGCTTCCTCTCTAGATTCAGACATTTTTGGAGCGGAAAAATTCCTGAACCCGAAAAAAGGAAAAAAAAACCCAACGATTTTGGCAATCGTTAGGATTTTTCATTCTTTTTTTCGAGATGCGGGAAATGGATTCGCTAAGTTACTTAAAAAAAATAGTTAGGGGAGAGTGGGGCAAAATGACCCACTTCAGTTCAAATGGAAGACACGCTTCCATTACGGATTAAAGATTTTTTTTTATACTCCGCGAAAATTTGATACGAATAATCCCTTTTTTCTCATCCTTCCCGAAAAATTGTGAGTCGTGTAGTGGTTATTACAAAATTAGGACTTGCTTTTGTCACAATTTTTTTTCGAATTTTTCGGAGCGAGATTTGACATCCTATAGAAAATCACAGAACCGCTAAGCCAGTGAGGCTTTCGCTAACGAGTTTGCATAACCCGATCATAGTTGTCTGGAACCCACCGATGACATTCGATATATGAGCGAGAGTTATTCTCGGTATAAGAGAAAGTCACTTTGCGTGCGTTCTTCGAACGAATACAACATTTATCGAATGACTCGAGTGTAACATGATAAGTGCATCCGGCAATGATTAATATTGCATTTGCAATGCATTGATCGGTACGCAAGTTGAAGCCATCCTGGACATTTTTTTCTTCTCTTCAAATTTTATTGCACGTTATTTACGTTTAGAGTAGGGGCAAAATGGACTATTTCACGTTAAATGAATTTCGCTAATCGTACGGATGGGGTTTTAATTACACGCTCAATTACGAAGGAGCGAAAAACTTCGACTCCGCATAACGCAGCCTTGGAGCAGGACGAAATCTGGCACTCTACGGTTTCTATTCGGGTTTGAGACGCAGGAATGTCAGGATCGTAAAACAGTGCAGGAATTTCTAGACAAGTTCCAAAAAACATGTTTCTTCGTCTAAGTAAATTTTCCGCATCAATTTCGCCAAAGCGATGCAAAGTGTTCTTTGCAAGGGAAAAAAACTGACCCTTTCTGTCCATTTTTCTGGGCAAAAAAAAAATCTCATCTCAAATGGAGGGCACTGGTCCGTTTTGCCCCCTCCCTCTAGCACTCCGCAGGAAGTTGCGCGACTGGGAATTTAGGCGATTCACGGCCCGAAATGGTAATATTCCGAAAAGGAAGCAGATTACAGATAAAAACACAGATACATATGGTAAGCGACGGATAACGTTTGCGGCCGAGTGCAACGGGCGTGAGGGGGGGAGGGGGGGGGGGGGGGGCAGACTCGCGGGTTTATCCGACGACGACAACGACGAGGAGACACAGACGCGGGCGTATAAGAGCTGATGCGGGCGTGGGTGATGCTGGTATTTTCGTTCAAACCTAATTCAGTAGTTCCACCAGTAACACGATGCCATACTAAATATAAAATCTAGCGCGCACTTCGCTGTAATACGGGTAAATATACCATTGAGACCATTTGAGAAACATCGATGCAGAAGAAACACGCTTGTCCCAAACATAAGTCCGATCCGATATCCGATTTACACGCAATGATGCAACCATTTTTTTTTTCTTCGTCCAATTACTTTTATCATACTAGCGGAAAAAATAACTCTGAATGGCCTTTCAACGACGAATAACACAAATGAGCTATAGCCAATTTTTTGAGTCATCTAAAAAAAGTCTATTTTCTGTATATTCTGTCCGTTTACATTTAATCAATATTCAAAGTAAAGAAACAGGCATTTTCTCTACCTTGAGACCGTTCCAGCAACCCTGAGCTCTTATTTCGTGCAACCAATGTGTGAACGAACATGAAAAAAAATCTCCGATCGAGCCGTGCATAAAAATCGTCTTCGCAGCCAAGAGTGCAACGATCGATCGCGGAACGATCGGAATCGACGAACATAATTCTCCCCATACGCTCATCACATCGCAATACTAAACACCTTTCTAAAACCGTACAAACGCGCCCAAAGATTAAATCGTGCCGATCGAAGAAACAGAACCAAAAAAAATTGCACACCTCGGATACAGAATAAAGTCACTGCGGCAGTTGCATTGCTACCGAGTTGTCGATTGCTCTCGTGTCTCGAATAGAGATAGAGTTATCGATAATTGCGAATCTGCGTCCCCCTCCTTCCCCTCCCGCTGTTTCGCCCGAGTTGTCCACAGAGCAACGTAACAAGTGTGCGATCGGCGTATCGCGCAAGAGATTTCAACGCTTATCGGGTCTATTTACCTCAATATCAAAGATAATTGTCGATCTGTGTAAATAACCACCGTGGACGGCGCCGGTTGGGTATCGCGCGTCTTTCTCTCCGCAATAACGATCTCCGTCGGGAAGGTTGAACTTGCGGCGATCGGTGTTTTACCCCGGAGCGATTGGAGGGACACCGTGAACGGCCATATTTTCTCGGATTTGCGGATATGCCGATTGGACAAGTAGGCGGCGACGCGGGGATCGATAGGTGGTAGCCGATCGATCGGGACGCGTGTAAAGCGATCGAGCACTCCTTTATATGTATGATCGAGAGGCGAGGGCCGGATCTCGCCCGTAGCCCACGAGGGGAGGGAGCCTCAATGTTCGCGGGTGGTGGGAGATAGATCTCGGTACTGCAGTTCGTCGCGGAGGTGGAGATACCGACGATTTCAACATCGATCCGGTAACTGCCAATCGCATCGATCTGTCGGCGACTTCTCTCGATCGATAGCCTCACGCGCTCTCTTCGACACGTTTCTGAGGAGGACATCGATATACTTTGGGACAGAGTGATGTCGGGGCGCGATTCTGTTCACTTGCTGTTGCTTCTATGTCTTCAACGATCTTAAAAAATAAAACGGAATGCTTTACCGATTTTTCCACCGAGCGAGGCAATTCACCTCACCATGAGAGTCAAAGCTGCGCCGACTTCCATCATGTCCCATTTATCTCCGAATAATAGAACAGGGAACAGTGACGACTTAACCGATTTAACCGATTTAACCGATTTGATAGAATTATTTCCAAGATTTCCTTTTCGTTCGGCGAGATCGTTCGAGCGTTTGTATTAAACCGTTCGCAATCGATGGATGACGGAACGGGGAGCAGGGAACAGGGAATTATCGGAAACAATTACACTTCTCCGTGATGTTCTGTCCGCCTTACCGATCCCTCAACCCTGCCAGGGAGGGAGTCTCGATCTTCGTACGAGGTGGGAGACAGATCTCGGTACTGCAGCGCGTCGCGGAGGTGGAGATACGGAGAATTTCCACATCGATCGTAACTGCCAATCGCATCGATCGGCGCTTCTCTCGATCGATAGCGGCGCGCGCCGCGCGCTCCGGGACAGATTTCCAAGGAGAACATCGATATACGGTTGGGACACGGAGATGTCGGGGCTCATTACCGTTCTTTATTACACCGGTATGGCGGATGGAGAGAGAGACAGTTACAGCGACGAAACAAACGGCCGAGAAACCGGAAAAATCGTGCGATACGGCATAAGCAGGATTGAAACGTAGATAGGATTATCGAAACGTTCCAATCAACGTTCCAGCCTCGAGTGCCTCGCATTATGCGGAGGCAAATGTATATAGATGAATCGGGGAATTGCGGCGCTCGCTTCGGGGCAACGCACGACATCACAAATTGCCGAGCTATAATAAAATCGACGATTCAACCGATTTGATAGAATTATTTCCAAGATTTCCTTTTCGTTCGGCTAGATCGTTCGAGCGTTTGTATTAAATCGTTCGCGAATCGATGGAATTTAAAGCGATTCGAATGCGGAGAGGCAATAGTTTGCGCGGACGACGAAAGCTACACATAAATCCTTTCAGCAACGGGAATTCGAGTCGGTCTTTTGTCGTCGCCGTAATTGCTAGCAGGATGCAATTGTTGGCGCACCGATCTGCCTTTCAGCTTCGGACAGTTCGAAGACCGCGGGGCAAAACGGAATCCCGGGACGAATGAGTTTTCCTATATGGGACATTCGGTACAGGCCTTGCAAACAAATGGTATGACAAATTTGCACACAATATTTTGCTGGGTCGACTCGGTTACGAACATCCGTTAAAAACATCGTTTTATTCTTCTAAACGTAGTTTCATGGCATTTTTTTGACGCAAGGACGGCTGATAAAAAATTTAGTTTTTAAAGAAAAAAAAAAAATTCATAATTTCTGCGATACGAAACATGTTATAAAAATGTCCTGTGCAAGGAGCAAGTGGCTGTATCCTTCGTCGCCAATATAAACTCCTGCGCTCGTAGACTCTCGAACAGAAATTCTCAATCTGGGCAAAGTACATTCAACCATGCAGCTATTTAGTTATCTCACATTCACCATACTGCAATAAAATCTCCAGGTATTTGGATAGTTTCGCAAGAAGTAATAAACACTCTGCCGCTCAGCTTCTTGGGAGATCTTTCGTGTGTATAGTGGCAGATCGGGGCAAGACGGAACGCCGGGACAAAACGGTCCTCCACTTGTGATGAGACGTTTTTTTTTGTCTCCCCCGAAAAATTGGTAAATGTGGTCGATCGGACCCGAGCGTTCCGTCTTACCCCTCTTCCCTACGTGAATACGCCACGGGATATTTTTTTACGAAACTATGTGGACGAACTGGATGGGAACTACTTTTCAGCTTCGCTCTGCCGACCGTACAAAGAAGACCGAGAGATACTCTCGGGGACGAGGATGAACGTGGGCGAGAATCGATCGCGGCCTCGGGCAGGACCACTGATCTCAGGAGCGCGCGCGTGCTCCTTCGCTTATACCTTCTTCATAAGATTTCTCTCCTCTCGAAAGAAACCTGTATCTATATGTACATATATGTGTCTACGGCAAAGAATCGAAAGGGCGTAACTCGCCGGTTCAAGACACAAGAGTCGAGCCCTTTTGATTCTTGGCCGTCGATTTATCTATATTTATGTATATTTATATACAGACATCTCCGTGTATATATATATATATATATATATGGCTCAGCAGGATGCAGGGGAGACCGGGGCTAGTCGGAGCACGGGGCAAGTTGGAATCGCCACATTAAATTAATCGGCGGTTGGCGCACTGAGAATGGCACTCCGAGGCCTGACTTATCACGGTATTAACTCTGATGACGTAGAGTGCTGTACTTGATGCGCCATCCCCTGGTGAATTCGATGCGGTGGATCCGACTTGCCCCGTGTTCCAACTTGCCCCGGTCTCCCCTCAGCGAGAAACAAGTATACTTACCCGGATTACTTTTCCTCTCCGTCTCTTTTTCCTCGTATCGGGATCGCAGCCTGGAATATAGATGTACGCCGATACCATTATGTTTCTCGCGGGACACGATTACGCTAGTCGCGAGAGACACGATCGAACAAAGGAACCACCCGAGGCTCGAGGAGCGAACGAACTAACGTCTTGAGTACGAGAGAACCTGGTAGCTTTGTTCTCCGACATGTATTTTTATTTTTTATAATATCTTTGTTTATCTCTTATTTTCACGACTGGCAGTAAAAAAAAAAAATCGATGCAAAACGAATGCTAAATCCAGCGAGCTAATATCGAACGTTCGTGCGATGCAGCAGAATTACGTTCGGCTGTTTGGCATACTTGTGGGTGGTTTCATCGAATCGCACTCGTTGAGAGATTTTTTTATAGCTGCACGAATTTCATAATTTTATAATTTTATTAGTACGCTGAAAAGAAAATCCTCCGGCGAGGTGACATTTTTTAAAAATTTCAACTCTACTGTCAATTTTTATAATTCCGTATTATATTCAAACAATTTTTTTTCCATTGGCTGCCCGCAAGCGAATTTTACTCGAGTCATTGATATTTGTTTGTCGGTGTAAAAAAGATAACACAAAAAGGTTGAAAAATTGACAAGAAACAAATCGTCGCCATTTGTGGACAAGAAATGTTTGTTAAATGTAGAAACCTTCTTTTGCCGTATAGCAAACTAATTCCGGACCAAAAATCTCGCCCACGCGCGAACCGTCCACGGTCACAACGTCCACCCATAGTCACTTAACGCAACTCGGCGATCTCTCGGACTCGCACGCCTCCTTTTGCTACCCGTTTTTTTTCCTACCGAGAGCGGCAAAGAGAGAGAATCTATAATACGACTTTTGCCCCTGTTATGGAAATACGAATAATAGAATTCTCCGGCTCGAAGGACACGCCTACGCTCAATGGTGTCGGATATGGCACACATACAAAGTTCGAAGTCTCATCGTTTCTCGTCACTCGGCTGCGCAGTGCGCGCTCTCTTCCACTACCCGCAGCAAAATTTCTCACCAAAAATTTAACACACGTTCTCGATTTACCTTCCCTTTCCAATTTCTCAATGAAAGTAACCCAATTTATTTAAATGAATTTTTCAAATCTAAATCATTCATGAAAAATGCCTGTAAAGAAATTTGGCCCACGTTCTCAATTTTTATTACATTATCAATTTCTTAATGACAGTAACGCGATTTTTTAAATTTAATTTTCCAAATGTAAATTATTTTCTTTTTATTCTTATTATTTCAATTTCTTTTCTTCTCAGATTATTTTTATTTTAATTTTTTTTATGCTGTTGGCCGATTAAATTATAGTTACCGATCAACGTCGATGCCGACCGGTGTCGAAGGTTTCTCGTCCATAATGACATCGGGATATTTTATATCGGTTCTCTGCTTCCCATGTATTACTGTCGGGCTATTTCTTTACGGAGGCGTGATCATATTATATTCCTTATGGGTCGAAGCAGCCCGCCCACTCGACGTGTCCCAATAATACCTCGTAGCGATATGTCAACAACTTAACTTTCCAACTCGAAGCTTCGAAGCGGTGATATCGAGTCTGGCGTTCTATTACTTCGGCAGCTGTCGTGCGAACACTTAAGGTGTACGGATGTTTTTATTTGCTATCCGGGCGTATGCAGAAGCCGGGAAAAGTGTGTCCGGACCGATTCGTACAGCGAGTAGGGCGTTTGGACAAGTCAATTTTTTTTTGTTACGTTATAGTGAAATCGAAAGAATAGGATTCAATCAATTGATCACGTCATCTTCGCGCCATCTTCGCGCCATCTTCGCGCCATCTGCGCGCCATCTTCGCGCCATCTTCGCGCCATCTTCACGCAATCCTCACACAATCCTCACTCGATCCTCACCCGATCTTTACGAACTTCCCTGGAACCACGCCTATTATGTGCTAGAGGACAGTGGGGAAAAACCGTGCAGTAACTTCCATTCGAGATAAGACATTTGTTTAAATGTTTCGTAAAAAATGGACAGAAAAGAGTGGCCCAGACTTGCCTCCCTTCCCTCTAAGAAACACGATCGATCGCCGATCGAGCGGATATCGTTGGACGTTTTATACACCGTGTCAACAAAGCGATAATCCGGTGTAACGCAGTCGTTGGCATGCGGATTAACGACGCACGCAACTGTATATATGTATACATATAAAATACCACAAGTATCTATACGCTAAAAGGTAAAGGTGAGAGCGAAGGCAGCGGCGACTCTTTCGCCGTTAAGTCGCGAGAGCCGAGCTCAATTCCCACAGTTCGCAACCGGATGAGACCGGCGCAATATCCCGACCGACTGAATTAACGTCCGTCTCGTAACTTATGAATTTTATCATCGCCGAGTCATACCCGAGGCTTGCGAGATAGGATAAATTCATTATACAGAAGCGAGCGAGTGCACAGGTGCGCTCGCGCGCGGTGTCAATTCGTTGAAAACCGGCTTCACATCCGGCGAGGAAACTTCTTTCGGTCTATGCTCGCGCAATATCTCCGTGTCTTTGTACGAATTCCCGCGCGAACAGTGCAGAACGGAGAAAAAAAAGGGGTGATCGGCCAATTCTTTCGATTCTTCGGATTCGTTCGGTCGATCGATTATTCCGATTTTTTTTTCTGTTTCCGCCGAGAAACTCGACGACATTTTTGTACATAAATCGTCGTAAACCGATAGGTTGAGGTAATGATTTAACAGGTGCTCTTACGGGAGCTTCTCATGGATTTTTTTGGCAAAAAATGTATAGAGGTATAGTCGAGGCAAAATGAAATATGAGTAAAAACGGTCCATTTTGCCCCGATCTGATCTGTACTTTGTTTCTCCATGTTTGTCGTCAAATTGATTAATAATTCTTTCGATCCTTCGATTTATGAACAAAAATCTTATGGATTTTTTTGATCAAACTAAAATAAAAATATCGAAGGACGCAAAATGAACCCGGGGCAAAACGGATCAGTACCCGCCATATTGGACGCGTCTTTTCTCCATGTGCCACAAAAAAATTGCTGAAAACGGTCCGTTTTGCCCCGGTGTTCCATATTGCCCCTATCTCACCTACTCTTTTTGTTGTCCGTGTGGACCGTCAAATTGATAGAAAAAAGCGAGAGGATTTCTCGCGAGCTGGGGTGGCTGCGCGCGCGCGCGCTCTTTCCTTACAGCGACGGCATAGACCGGCACTGGGGTTAAATATACCTTCGTCGGCGGTCTCGCATCATACAGAGGAGGCGGCAATACAGAGAGCCACGCTATTGCAGAGAGCGCGCGCGGTGCCACAACACCACCGCCGTCGCCGCTGCCACGGGCGCACGTCCCGATATGGAGCAATCTCAGATTTCCATCCGCCCAAATCGAGAATATACGCCCGCGCTCCCCCGCTCCTCTCTCGGCGCTTGTAGTTTTCCCTACCGAGAGTTCCGTTTCGACTCGCGAACCGGTACGATATTGCGCTCGGTGGTGGCCTTCCCTTCTCGCTCAAAGGCACGCACATATTAAAAACCCCGTCTCGCTTGTCGAGCTCTTCGCGAAAGTGTCAAGAATACATCGATTCGTCGTCGAGAGAAAAAAAAGGGTGCCTCGTTAGACGCATTCGTGATCGACCCTTTAATGCCCAAGCGTATGTGTCGAGTTGGCCGAATGGTTATTTAAAAAAAATACTCTTCGTTGATCTTGATAAAAATCATAAGCTGAAGAATTTTTTTTTTTTTCGACGGGAAAGAGACTTCGGTTAAACTTGACTTGAAGGGTTAAAGTTGTTACGAGGATTGTAAGCAGTCATCTTCGGCCTGATCGCGTGTAAAGAAGGTACGCGCACGCGCGAAGCCAAGGATACGATATCATGCGAGTGCCGTGGTGTGTCACCAGTTGGATAATATATTAGCGGCGAAAAGTGCGCTCCGATAGAGATTGATAATTTGAAGAAAAAAAATTTGTTGTAAGACAAAGTGGTGGATAAAAGGTTTTGGGAATTGAGGTGAGTTTTCTTTTTTTGCGGAAAGACACTCTTCGGACGGGGCTTCGAAGCAATTATTTCGGTCTGATAGGGGCGAAGAGTGCGTTGCAGGGAAGATTAAACTGCATCGAAGCGACAACTGGTAGCAGCGTTCATGTTGCCGGAAAGCACGTTTCCCGTTACAGGTAATTTTTTCGGCGATTGCTGGAATTCAATTTATAGCAGTTTCATTTTTAATTTTTTGTTGCTATTCTTAAATAATGGGGACGTACAGTTATTTTAAGCAAGTTCCTTTTTGGTTTTTTTATCACCGATTTTTCAGTTTGACGCTATTTTTAAGCCAATTTTGGATTTTATATGTGGCACTTTTTTGGATTGAATAATAATGCGGATGCTTCATTAGAAGAAAAATTTAGCCTCGCAGAAAATCCGTGAAAGAAACTATTACAGATCGTTTTTTAATGGAAATTAAAAAATATATCATCAAGGCGAATAATTCGTTGTGAATTCGAGGAGCGCCCATGTGGCCGGAAAGCACACTTCCCGACACAGATAATTTTTTCACTGATTATTGAGATTCAATTTATAGTAGTTGACTTTTGGTTACCAATTTTAGATATCACACACGGCATCTTTTTGGATTGAATGATAATCCAAATAATTCATTTTTCATAAAAAACCTTGCAACAAATCGTGAAAAAATTACAGATTTTTAAAAATAAAAATTAAAAATTATGTTATCAGTGCGAATAATTCGCTGAGAATTCGATCCATATATTTCTCATCGGTGTTATCACCTTGGCGCATTGAGACTAATACTGTACGGCGTCACACACTCCGTATCCAACCTAGTTGCGCGTCTGCCAGTCGAGAGAAGACGGACGCGTGTGAGCTCTCGCTTACTATTCAACGCGTGCCGCTGCTACACTTATCGCGCTAGCAGCTTCCAAAGCTATGCCATGTTTCGTTTACATCGTCTCGTCGAACGCCCACACGGATCACTGTCAAGTGGTTTCGCAGGCTAATCGTCGCTGCCCATACGATAATTTTCTAAAATTGAAAAAAAAAATGTTTAACGAAAAATCCACTTTCTCAATTTTGAGCAACGATTGGGGCATTATTTGCACTCGTGGGCGTCAAACGCTTAAACATAATCATAATCACTTTCTAAGGCCTCGTATGAAATCTTCGTCTATCATTTACATTTTTAATCGCGTTAAATTACTTTGAAAAATTCCGAAAAAAATTATCTACCAAACGCACCGACCCTCTGAGGGTGTCGCAAAAATTTGGCAATGTTTCATCGAGCCTTTCGCAAGATACAGCACTTTGATGACAATAGTGATTTATCGTCGTACGTCAAAGATTTCGATATTGAGTAATCTTTTTCCGTCGATTGAGATATTTTCACTACTTGCGCTTCGTAGTAATCATTCAATCATTTTGATAATCGATAAATTGTTTTAAAACAACTTCAGTTTCCTACAAGAATTGCAATAGTCACGCCATGATTCAATTTTTCATGTTCTATTATTTATTATTATTATTACTACTATGTACTATTATTATCTATTATACTTTTATTATTTACTGTTATGTATTTGATAGCTATGTTAAAAAAAATCACAGAGCGACGAAGTTTAAGTTTCGACAAAATTTTAATGCATTTGCATGTTCGAAGGATCGATGAATCATGAAAATTTCGAAGATCAAAGTTTACGTTTACAAAAGTAGTTCCTACACGAGTCGGTCGTATGCAAACACCGACGGGCGCGCACACACGCGCACTCGAATCGTGAGGGAAAGTCGAAGATCTACTTTTAGCAAGGCATTCGCAAATTGTGAAGATAATTCTGGATCGCCGTAGTGGGGTAGAGAAGCGGCATCGTTTATAGCGTCAAATGCTCCGAGCATTTATAAAGAAGTTCCTGCTTGTGATACAAATTCGTATACGGATCTCATAATTCCAAATATGGTGTGAGAAATTTGAGAGAACCGAGAATAGTGACGCGGAGACGGCAGTGAGGCGCGCACACGAGCGCGCTTACACGGGGCGCGCACAGTGGGACACACATGGTTCACAAACATCCGAACACACACTCGACCCGTCTCTCGCTTCGACTGTACTATTAATAGACGAAAAATAAATTGTAGTTACGCTCGTAAGTCGCATCGTTTCGTGTGATGTATATCGGGACATTATGCCGAAGGCTTCAATTATCGTTTAACGTCTTAACATTGTTTATCGAACACTAATCAAAAAAATGCGTTTATATAAGCACGCCAATGATTCGATTATCCCACGCGAAATTGGAATTTTTTATCATAAAAATAACATTTTTTTTCTGCAATTTTTGATTCCTTATAAAAAGCAAAAAAAATATTTTCAATAATTATATCTTAATGTCAGAGTACTGAAAACAGTTTATAATGTCGATAAATACGAGTTCTAGCTGGAGTCCGGATGTATGCGTATGTGCATGTGTGAGATAGATCAGAATCGCTTAAAATGCCTGTAACTTCAAAATGGTTTGAGATAATGGGTTACAATTTGGTACTAGCTTTTGCGTTCTACGACGAAAAGTTTAGATAAACATGATAAATAAAAGTTTAGATGAATGCCTCGTGAAAATGTTACTCCGAGGGTTCTCGCACTCCGAGGAAATGCCAGTGAGTCGACAAATTTCTTGATGACTTTAAATTGCGAGACTGGATCCGTAATAGCCTCGCCGCACCCGCTGGGATGCCAGTCGAACGGCTTGATCGATGTAATTTATGGTTCGGCGTACCTCGACAAATTTGCTGATCGCTTATTAATACTGCGGACCCCCCCGATCACTTATATACATTATATCGCTTAATTTTTAAAAATACTTTTTATCAGCACATCGGTATATCGAGATATCTCATTTATTTACTTTCAATAATTTTTCTGCAATAGTATTTTCAAGCTTCAACATAACACATGGATGGAATCGATTCGAGAATATCTTGCTTTTTAATTTATATCATGAAGATCATGAAGATCATGAAGATCATGAAGATCATGAAAATCACGAAGATCACGAAGATCACGAAGATCACGAAGATCACGAAGATCACGAAGATCATTAAGATCATGAAGATCATGACGACTATGAAGATCATGAAGATCATGAAAGTCAAGATCATGATCATCATGAAAGTCATGAAGTCATGAAGATCATGATAATGAAAAGTGTAAATGTGTGGAAATAGTTGACTAAAAAAACGAATGAATCGTTGATGTTTCAGGGGGCATTATGCAGACCGAGGAAGTCGTGCCTCGAGCGCAATCTACTGGCATAGACGGCTCCTTAACGGACAGTACAACCTTCCAGAATCAAATTCATCGTTCGCCACTCCTCCAGTGCTCGTTGCCATCACCGGTCCTCATGGCGGTTAAGCAGGAGCCGCAGGAGGATGACGAACGGGCTCGGGACACGAACACCCTGAGGTGAGTTGCACTCCGAATACCTCGATAAAAATGTCAGCAGTCGCCGCTCTCTCGATAATAACTAAGTGGATCCAATGTTCGGGCAATATTTCACATTGTGAAGATATCCGAGACTTGTATTGATCACCCTCTCGGGGCGCTCACTGACCTCACTGCCGATCGTTTTACAAACGAGTCGATTCTCCTCGCGCAAATGCGTATTTTTTAACATCGATCGAAAAAATTTCAATGCTTACAAATTCACACGGGATTTAATTTAATTTATCTTATTTATTTGTCTTTGGTGCCCAGATTACTGAGGGCTAAAAGTCATTCGAATTAAATGACAACATTGACAGTCTCGCCGTCGTTATTTTTATAGCATATCATTGTAAGAATTGAAAGTAGAATTGATATAAAAACAAAAATAAAAAAAAATTGGCAGCCCGCAAGTGAATTTTTATTCGGTTTATTTTTATTTTTAAATTTTTCCATAAGTTCACGTCAGAATGTCCAATTTGGAAATATATTTATGCTCGATGCGCGAGTAAGGAGCAGAGCCATTATTGGACGCTCTGACGACGTAACGGGTTATCTCGCGAATCTGTCTCGTACCGATGCTTGTCGGAGATCGAGTTCTAACGAGGCATTTAACAGTCAGCAAGCGGAGGCGGACGCGGCGCCGGTACCGGTCGAAGCCGGACACCTCGGTCACCACCATCATGGCCACGAGACGGGCCATCAACACCACCAGGTCCAGGGTAGCGAGACGACGACGGGACCGGCCAGTCACGAGAACACCGGCAGAGCCAGATCAAGGTGATTAATAGACGCGACAAGTAAAACGAGTCGGAAATTAATATGACTCGATTCGAGACCGAATGGTCCGAGATAAATCGAAGAACATAACGTTACTGACCGATCGGGCAAATTGGTCACCGATCTGAATTAAAAAAAAAAAAAAAAAAAAAAACGTAAACGAAATAACAAACTCATTAGTTGAGTATGAAAGAGCCCGGAAAACAGGACGCGCGACGCCCATTTGAGATTTTATGATGTCACTTTCCGCGAAAAGTTGCCAAAAATAATCCGTCTCGTCCGATTTCCCCTAACTACAGAAATATAAAATAAATGGTAAAATATAACCAAATTCACGATGATCTCATTGTGTTGAAATCGCGACGACAGTTCGAACGTGGCCGAGAAACGTTGAGAGAAATTTCCTGGGAGAAGCGAAGACTCGAAGATCCCGACGGGTTGGTTTGGGTGGTCGGTTAATCGGGATTGAGCGAATGACAAAAAAAAGCGATTTTAGTGCAACCAACCGGATCATCCATTTGTTCGTTTATAAAACGACCGAGATATACGGAGTCCTATTAGCTCCGCCGTATCATTGGATAGCGTCCGCGTACAGCGAATATCTACATAACGAACGAAGGTGTTACCTCGGGCACGTATTACGAATCGCTATCGCTAAGGTGTGGCTTGGAATGTCGTATGCGAGAATACAAGTCTCTCTCTAGCTGCCAGCAGGACTTAGCTCGGGATGGAAATGCGCCGGCTCTGTACAGTTCGCTGAACTTATCCGGCAGCCAACTTATTCCATCCGATCTCGAGTCTTCTCCGACCCGTTAGCTTTTCCCTCCCCACAAAAAAGCCGTTTCCGAAAAAAAAAAAGAAAAACTCATCTCACAAAGTTCTATATTCAATACAGAACCCAAACAATTCACAAAAGTAATAACAGCGAATTATTATTTACAACAAATCGCGATAAGAAATAATTAACAATCCAGTGTAAAACAATTTCCCGTGTTCGCAGCCGTGGCCGCAGAAAGTCCCGCTGGAAGTTGAAGTTTCATCACCAGGCTTTGCCGCCGGAGTATCTCGACCACTACGAGGCGTCTCTGGCGCAGGAAGCGTTGAACGCCTCGCCGACTCATCAGGGTCGGGATTCGTCGGCCGCGAGTCCGGCGCCGACCGCCTCTACGTCGACTTCGGCGTCGACGCCGAGTCCCGTGGGCGACGTGCAAGGCTGGCTGCAGCGGATCGCCGCGATGCAGCAGGAGCTCTATCCGCGGGTGGTTTCCTCCAACCCGCCGATCGATTCCCCGTCGTTTCCGTCGGGCTACCGTAGATCGGTGATAACGTCGACCGGTCAATCCTACCCGGCTCATCAGAGTCAGCACCATCAGCCTCAGCACAGCGGCCACAGCGGCAACAACGCCGGCCAGCAGCAGCAGCCGGCGCCGCGTCCACCGATGAAGTATTCGGATCTGCCGTACATGGGCGAGATAACGCTCGACAACAGCAAGCCCCGAAGAGGCCGGAAGCCCAAGAAGGCCGACATATGCCACCTCATCTACAAGAACTACGGCACGATACTGCCGGGTACGCCGGGACACGAGGAGAGGAAGCAGCAGAGTCCCCGCGAGAGGCTCGACATCGCCCGCGAGCAGGTGCACCATCGCGTTCCTTTCCAGCGCACCGACATACAGAATCGCATCAGCAGCCTCCTGGAGAAGAGGCTCACGCTGGAGTCGCGGAGGAGTCTCGCGATCGCGGACGGCGGCAGAGAACAGGACGAACCGCTCAACCTCTGCATCAGAGACCTCAATCAGCTCAAGATCCGCTTGCACAGGAAGCACGGCAACGTGTACGAGTCCGGCCAGATCAAGAGCGAGACATCGAGCGAGGCGGACGAGATCGAGTGCCTCGGTGCGAACTTCGCCGGCGTCGATGTCGCGAGGAACAACGATCTCGTTGTCGCCAACAACAACGAGCCCGGAGCTCTCAACAGCAACAGCGTCGTCTACAACAACAGCGGCAACGACAACCACAACAACAACATCAACAACATCGTCAATATCAACAACAACAACAACAACAACAACGATTCCTCGACCAATCCGAACGGTCCTGGCTTCGTTTACTGGCCTAACGCGGGTGTCTTCATTCATCCGATGGCGCTCCAGTCGCAGTTTCTATATTATCAGAAGATGGCGGAGAACGAGCGGGTGTCGGCGAAGTTGGACAATCAGCCCAAGGAACAGAAGATCGTCCCGAAGTCGTTGTACTCGATGCTGGAGACGAAGAGTCCGACGGCGGCGCAACCCTTGCCCACGGTTCAACAACAACCACCCGTTCAGCAACCCGCCTCACCGAGACCCAAGAGGAACGCCCCGGTGGGTCATCAGGGTCAGCAACCCACGAAGCGGAAGCGATCCGCCATTTTTATACCACCCATGCCGACGGAGAACAACAACAATCCGGCGACCGAGGTGAGCATATGCAAGTTCAAGTTCACCGGCGGCGCGAAACCCACCCTCCAGGAGAAGAAGAGCCTCTCCGTCGACGCGGGTGGCAATTTTCGGTACTACAGCGGCACCGGCGACAAGAACATGCGCGGTTACGAGTTCTTTCCACGGGAGAGTCTGCAACAACCCGCCGGTCAGGCTGGATCGTCCGCTGGCGCGTTTCTCAGCGCGGCCGGTGAGAGAATTCCACCGCCCGCGCCGTCCCAGCGACTTCCGGTGATTCCGGATACCGAGGGGAGGCGGAAGAGGAAGACCAGGAAGTCCCTGCAGCGAGAGAAATTGGAGCAGACTTTTAAGGAGAAGGGATTTCTCATACAGACACAACAGCTTGAGTCGGCTGAGGGCGCGACCTACTGCAAGTTTCGACAACTTAGGAAGTTTACGAGGTACCTGTTCAGGAGCTGGAAGGACTATCTGCCGGGGAACGTGCGCGACTTGAGCGGCAACGGGGACGGTGAGATCGTCGACGGGGAGATCGATCCTGATCACGCGTTGGGCGCTTCGTCACCCGTCACGATACCGGGCATCGTCGATGTGACGAACGGAAGCCTCGAGGAACACAGAACTCTTCCGCTCACGTGAGGAGTGCAACGGCTGTTCTTTTTGGATTCTGAGCTTGGGAGTCCGGGTTGGTTTTGGTCCAGGAGGCGGATTCTCGAGAAGGTTCAAGTTAAGGATCGAGTTGGCAAGATGTTTTTTTTTTTTTGTAAATTGTTGAGGCAGTCTTTGCAACTGCGGAATCCTAAGTTTGTTGGTCGATAATTTTCAACAAATTCGCGTTGTAGGATAAGACGATGAAAAGAAAAATTAGTAAAATTATGGAGGTAAGGGAGTGTGGGGCAAAAGGACTTGTGTCCATTATTTGAGATGTGACTTTGTTTTTTTTACGACCCCCGAAAAATTGGTGAAAACAGTCAGTTTTGTCCTGAGCTTCCATTTTTGCCCCGCTTTCCCCTGCAGACTTGAAACGCATTTTTTATTTTAGACCATCGACGTAGATTTTGTATGCAAATATATTTTTTGAAAAATTTCAAAAGTTTAAAATTTCAATTTGATAATTTTTTTTTTTTTTCAATTGCGCCGCGTTTTGTCTGACCAGTACGGTCTGTATCGACTCGCGCCGCTCGGGCTCGCTCGGTCGCGGAAGCGTGAAAGCCGCGAGCGTTAAGTAAGTCGTTATAAGAGAGAAAATAACTTAATATTCTATTATTGTACATAAGATCATTGAGGTATAAAGTATATTTCGATTGAGTCACTTGTAAGACAAGTAAACGCACAACGGTAAGGGCAAGATAGTGCGTACGAGCACGATGTCCGAACACTCACGAGCTCCCGGTAATACTAATCATGCCAGCGAGAGAAAGATAAAGTGAGCCGGAGAGAGCTCGATGCATTTAACGAGGAGTTGTTATGTCGTTTGTACTGTACTACTATAAATATGTACGTGAGGCGCGTACCAGGTTCGCGAACGATTTATATTATTGTGTTATTAAAATGCCAACAGTGTGCCTTGCTCGTTGCCTGATATTTTTCTATTGAATGAAGGTAAAAAAAAAATATCGGAATTTGCACTTTGCTTACGCATTTTTTTTTCGTCTTTCTCACAAACCAAAATAAGTATAAAGCGGAAAAAATGTTAGTTTTTGTTGTAATTTCGCAATCATCTCGACCGGTCGAACATTTTTACGAAACTTGGACTGTCGCGTTAATTAATGTAGCGATTATTCGTAAAAATTTACAAAACTTAAAGTGATCAATTCCCGGCTCATTAATGTAAAAAAATATTCATATTGAGCCGAACAGTTCGAAAAATTGTAATCGAGAACATATATATTTTTTAAATATAAATTTGGGCTTCGCAGCTCCGTGCCAAAGATGGGAGACTGTAATGTAAATAGTGAAAACTTGTTGAATATAAATTTTAAATCGGGAGAGAAAAAAAAGAAAAAATGCAAAGGTGCGAGTGTTCAGTGAGTTAACCAAAGAACGTTCGATATCGTCGAATTGGCGTCGCTGACGAATGAGTGATTGTTACAAAACACGAGAATCGATGATAATTATTGTTTTCATACACATTTCTTTTTTCTATGAGTGTAGTATTATTATTAAAGATATTTAATATCGCGCCTAACGAGATCTAGTCTTATTTATACGCTCTTGTTACGAAACGACGAAAAATCATGTCGATTATGTTATCACGAAATTTTTTTTTTTTCATTCACGAAGCGCTATAACAATTTAAGCACATATATGTATATATATGTTTGCATCGTTGCTTGCCAGAACGCGTGTCCTTGTATCGTTGTTTGTAAATAATAATTTAATGCGACGGAGAATCGAATTGTCAGTTTTTTTTTTAGATACGATTCCTCGTCAAAGCAATGATAATGATGTGTAAATCATGTACAAATTGTATGTAGAAGCAACGTCGGAAACCGTCCTGTAACCGGTATTACATGTGTAATTACATCTACTTCGTTCGTTATTTCTATTTTCTATTTGTTTTTTTTTTCAATTTCTATTTAAGAAAAAAAAAATTGCGCATAAAGGCATCGTGTCATTAACGCACAAGCTCATTGTAAAGAAATCATCATGGTTTATATATAGCTCACAATAAAATTACATTGTTATTAATGTTACGATCAATATTTTTACTGTCTTTTTTTTGTCGTGATACCACGCCTTGTGTCCTCGCAGAACTCGAGGTCGAACAATATTAACGATCGCTAACTATCGCTACGCGAAAACCGGCGCGGTGATCTCTAATTTAGCGCGCCCGTCTCTAGGCCAGAGAATCGGAAGGTCGACGATTCGGGACACGGTTTCGTAATTTCGTCGGAAATAAATACATAATAACAAGCTGAGATGGGCTTTCATAAATAAATAAAAAAATAAAAAAATAAAAAACTAACATAATAAATATAAAACTTCTACGGAGTAAAATTCAAGGATAATTTCTTTATAAGAAATTTATGTGTGGAAGATAATTTGAAAAATCCTCGGTTTAACCCCTTCAAGCCACCAAAAGACGATACAACGATTTCTAATGTGACATTTCCAGCTTATTATAAACCGCGTGTCCGCCCGCAATATTAGTGAAAAAAAAAATTCGTTAATTTCGGTCAAGCTCAGAAACGCGAAAATGGTATTGGCAGCGTATAAAACAAAAATGTCCCCACTTGCCGAGTGGTACCACTCGTCATTTCTGCGCACGTGCGTTCTGGGGCCTCCTGCCCGTTCTGTACGAAGAAATTACACCTGTGTGAGGCGACGCGTGTACACACGAGCGAACACACGACCGCCGCGTTTCTCCCGGCGGTCCCGAGTGCGTGGAGGGACCCCCATTCATGCATACGCCCATTCACGCATCGCCGGCTCACCTTGGTGGCTTTTTATCCCCGCCGATATACACGCAGAGGTTGTGTGGCAGCGGCTACAAGAGCAACTTATACTTTCCATGCCAGACCGAACTCCCTCGGTGTGTGTAAATTGTACAGTCATTGGTCCTGTGAAACGCCGTCGGTTACCAGTTATTCGCATATTTTTATCGCTTCGTGCCCGATACGTTTTAGAATCGACGGAATAGTGCATTGATCAGTCACTAACAGGGAAAAAAAATTAGGCCGTTACATCGGGCGTTCGCGAGGCCCTGAAGGAAGTATCGTTTACGGTAATTAAATAATTGTTCGGCTTAATCGGCTAAATAAGTATCAGTTTTTCATATGTTTGTTGTATTTTTTTTTATACACATTTTTCGGATATTTTTTTTTGTCCATGTCTAAGATACATTATTTTTAAAAAAATGTGTATCAATGTCATTTGTCCTGTACACGTCTTCTCAAAAACATTTGAAAATTTGATTAGTATGCGTCGCTCGATTTACCTCTGATACACGTCCCAGCTGCCGTTGCAAATACGGACGGAGTGCGCATGACCGCTAGATCGTTCGTCCCGCCGCGCGCATGCGCGATAGACGTTATCGAGCAATGCAGGGACAACCGAGTGGCTCCTTTCCTCATATAATTGAATACGGCTATCGAGACAGTCGACTGTTATTATTCTCATACCCCATTATACCTACAATAGATAGTTTCGAGTGATTAGACGTTTTAATTTTTTTTTCGGTCAAAAGACTCTTTCCCGTTATACAGTGTCTTAAGACGTAACTATAGTGAAAACCAGCGTTCGAGCTCTCGGTTGCGGTAAGCGGCACGGAGAGTTGCCCACCGCTCGATGGAACATGGATTTTTATTTATTTTCTTTATTTCTTTCGTCTCTTCCTACCTTCAGTCCTTAAAAGGACTATCGTTCTTCCTTTGCATGAATCAAGATGATATGCGGAGACCGCGGCAACGAGCCGCGAGACGACCGCACGATCCTGCCATGGATCTTAAAATATTAATATTTATAGGATCGAAGGAAAACATTACAGTTGCTGAAAATTTGGGTAAGGTCGTTACGTCGCGTGTACTTTATTGCCGAAAATTCGTTGAAGAAATCGTGAAATTGGTGGGCAGAGAGTTCGGTGCGCGAGAGTGCGAGTACTTAACAAACGAGACGAAGCGAAAAGCCCAATCTTCGGGACGAAAGGAGCAGCACGCGTGCACGCCCCGATAGGCGCTGGCGAGCGTATAGTAGTAATTATAGTAAGTGCCGGAGAAACAGCGTTGGTCTCCTCGTCGCTGCTAAATCTCCCCTTTTTTTTCTTCTTCTTATTGTCCCGCGGGCCCGCACTCGGCCGAGCGAGTCTCATCTTTACGGACTTTTTGCAGTCGAGTCTTACTTATCCCTGTCCTCTATCTCCTTCCCTCTCTCATTCTCGTCGGTCGTTGAGGAGGCTGAGCACAATGACTGCAGGTTTCCTAATACGGCCTCGTAGTCGTCTTCGTCGGTGGATCGCGGGATGGGCGAGAAGGAAAAAGGAGCAGGAGAGAGGAGAGAAAAGGATGTTAAAAAAAAAAAAAAAAAAAAAAACGAAGAATTTTGGCGACCAGCCGGAGGGCCCTGGGAAGCTACTCACGTCCTTACATCCTTCAACGTTCTGCTTTGGAAGTTTGGGGATACTGCAAAAATTTAATAAATCGTCGAATCGGTATTCCGAGAAATCGTGAGGCTTTGGATCGATGGATTCGACCCGTTGAAAGGCTGATTCGAGGATGGTGGACATTTTTTAAGCTGCCGCGGGAGAATGTTCGGAGGTTCAATGGGGCCCGCAGCAGATATATTAAACATTGTGGTGATCCATCGAACACTATAGGTATATTTCCAACACTGCAGAGATCTATGGGATATCGTAGAGATCTATGGGACACCGTAGAAATCTATGCGATACCGTAGAGATCCACGCGATACCGTAGAGATCTATGGGATGCCATGAAGTTCTATGGCATACCGGAAAGATCTATGGGGTATGTTAGAGATCTATGGGATACCGTAGAAATCTATGGGACACCGTAGAAATCTGTGGGATACTGCAAAGATCTATGGGATACCGTAGAAATCTGTGGGATACTGCAAAGATATATGGGATGTTATAGAGATCTATGAGATACCGAAGAGATCTATGGGATATTACAGAGATTTGTGGGTTACTGTAGAGATCTGTGCGACACTGTAGAGATCAATGGGATACTGTAGAGATCTGTGGGATACTGTAGAGATCTGTGGGATACTGTAGAGATCTATGGGATCCTGTAAAGATCTATGGGAAATTGTAGAGTTCTATGGGATGCCGTAGAAATCTACGGGATGCCGGCGAGATCTATGAAATACCGTAGAGACCTATGGCTTACTGTAGAATTCTATGGAACACTGTAGAGATCTATGACACAATGCAGAAATTAATGGGGTTGTTAATCACAACTACAGCACTCGATGTTCTACATCGCCCTACCAAAATGAAAATTTATGCCAAGAGACAAAATTTTTAAGCGCACGATAATATGTCTCATCAATCTATTCAAGAGAAACTCCGCTGTTTCATTTCACTCCCGCATCCCATCTACCGTCGATTAATCCAACGGAATTTCTCACCGAAACGAGCCTTCGAACCTTTATTCCTTCGTTTATTAATCCCGATCGAGCGAGGCGATTCGTATGTTTAATATCCAGCGCTTATCTCCCTGGATCAATTTCACGCTTGTTCACGAGACTCTCTCGCTTCTCTCCCAGGTCCTCCCATACAAAAAATATGGTCCTGTACACAAAAACGAACGAAACGAAAGAATAATCGATGGCAACCGCTTAGGGAAACGGGGAGCATTTATTACTCTCCCGACTCTCGACGCTCGCCATTGGGCCGTAGAAAAGTAAGGTGAGCTGATGTAATATCTCGATAAATCGTCGCGACTCCGGTTATCTTTTTTTTCACGACCCGCCGATCGGTTCTCGATCTCAGCTTAGCGAGCCAGACATCGAGAAATCTTTTTTCTTTCTTTTTTTTTTTTTTCACTTTTCAACGTTCGTTAAATAGCTCTCTAACAAGTGAAATTTTTCTGGGCGAAAATCTTTGCCACGATCCTGAGGAACGGAACGTCGAGAAGAAATCTCTCGGGCGTTAAGTCCGCGAGAACTCGCGGACGAGCGTGGCATGAACTCTCTCGTCTCCCGGGGGGATGGCTGGTTAATGCGAAGGAAGACGGGTTCGCGAGGCGAGAAAACTACTGCTCGTCTGTTATATAGGCAGGAGATATTACTATACCGGGTAAGTTGGGACAGGTTCGTTGGCGAAAAACTTCAATTTGTCTTGCGTCCCGAGTCACTCTCTCTCCCTCTTTCTCTCTTGAGGAGTCCGTGAGCTCTCGAGTCCGAGCATATTATCCGTACCAGGATCTCCTTGGCTATATGCCTAATATGCATGCGGGCTCGTATATGTGCGTGTCGCTGGAGCTGTGCAGCCGAGTCTCCGGACAACATCCCACGATCCTTGCAAAACTCACTCGATACGAGTGTGCGCTTTGGCTCGTATAGCTCTCGTTTCTTTTTTCTTCTTTTTTTTTTTTTTTTTTTCTTTCTTCACTAAGGAATAAGTGTCCCCTCCGGACGCGCGAGCATTTTACCGTCGTTCCGATGTACGTTAGGTTCAACGGTGTTTGCCGGGCTCGTTTGCTCATTTATAGATAGCTACATATGTCGTTAATGTACGCCTCTTGCATCCTTGTGGACTATGCTATCGAGCTTCGACACTCGAGGGAGTCGCGACTCGTCGCTACTTCGCTGAAGACTCGGGTGAGAATGGCAGATCTTCGTCGTCGAGATAGGGTTCGAGTGTCTGTTCGGGCTTCTGCGTGTACACTGGGAACAACATTCGGTTGGATGCCCAACGGCTGGGTCAATAGATGTTCGAACTGATTTTTAGTTTGGACGATTTGAGAATTAGTTTGGATGATTGGAGAATTAGTTTTGACGAGTGGAGAATTAGTATGGGCGACTGGAGAACTAGTTTGAACGATCAGAGAATTAGTTTGGACGAGTGGAGAATTAATTTGGGCGAGTGGAGAATTAGTTTGGACCAGTGGAGAATTTATTTGAACGACTGGAGAATTAGTTTAGACGACTGGAGAATTAGTTTGGACGACTGGAGAACTAGTTTGAACGATAAGAGAATTAGTTTGGACGACTGGAGAATTCGTTTGGACGATTAGAAAACTACTTTGCCCAACGATTATTCTGCTTCAGTCGACCAATACGTGTACTCGACGCAATCACGATTTTTGTTGCACCAACTAAATATTCATTTAAACACCAAATTTTGCTCTCAGTGTCTCCGCGACGCGCACCATCCTCAGTTACATCGTAGCCAACACAGCAGCATTAGCGCCACCAACACCAATTCCTCTTAACGATACCGCTAATTAATCCAATTAAGGTGCACCTTCCCATAAAATCATGCACGTTTTAATGCCTCGAAATATGGGCATTCCTTCCCGTTCATTGGCTTTTCTTTCGACACTCCATCCCCGTGTTCAACCAGCCATTCCGAGTCCTCACACACAACAGTCCTCTGTTTCTCAGTCTCCCCGTTGCGTCGCTCTGAAAACCGATCGTTTCATCTCGCTGGCACGCTTGAGGCTCGGTTCACCTGCGAAGCAAGAAAGCACATTCATGAATGAACTCCCGACGACTAATCCCTCGACGGTCTGCTAGTACCTCGTGCTCGCTCCCACATCCAACGGCGCTCTCCGCCGATCCATCGATCTCTCTCCCTCGTTTTCCTTATTTTTCTATTATTCAACAATTTTTTTTCATTTTTATTAATTTTTTTCTAAATCCCATCCCAAGCTCGTCATCGTCGTTTCAAGCGGCGAACTGGAATTGGCACCAATGCACACGGAATACGTGATTCCTTTCTACGCGCGACTTACGGCCCCGAGTCAACGGTTCGTTGAGTCTGGAGAGTGCAAAATGGCAAATGTTCGCAAGAACGAGACGCCACCGGAAATCATCATTCGCCCCGCGAAGAGTTTTAATCTCGTAAACCGGAATTCTCTTTTCTCCTTCTCTCTCTCTCTCGATCTCGGTTTTGTTTCACGTGGCCTGGAGATGGTCGAAGCATCGTCTTGCGACGCGGCCGGCTGCAACTGCGCCGTCGGGACGGCGTCGTCGGCGAACGAACCCGTATAGACGCGCGGTGCGTGCGTGCGTGCGTGCTGACTGACAATATGAGACGTCATTCCTGTCGCGGATTCCACGATATCTTTTTCTTAGCATCGTCTCTCGTTTATATACTCGACGAGGCTCTTACCGCTCTCTCGCTCTCCATCGCGCGAACACACAACACACGAAGGCATCGCGACGTACGTAACCGAGGTTCGCGTATCGAATTGTGTACACCTAAGTTAATTAGGCAAATTAAAGCGGCGCGACCGGGCGACGATAAAAGCTTTATCGTCGCGAATTTTAACGATACCGGTCTTACGGTTCTCCTACGTCCAGTGTATGCGTGCGTGCGTGTGTGTGTGTGTGTGAGTTTGTAGATTGTAGAATAGATGGATCGCGTTTGCGGATTGTAGGCGAGGTATTTGGTCGGCTCTACTTTGAGGCTCCCGATTTCGAGGTGGAATAAAAATTTTGGAAAATTGGGGTGAAAAAAGGTGTTACGGAATTTTTTTCATGCATGTGAGCGTGTTTCTAGATTCAATACGATATTGATCGCTTTTGCGGATTATAGACGAATATCTGCTTTGGGGCTGCTGATTTCGCGGTGGAATAAAAATGTCGAAAATTGGGTTGACAAAATGCGCTTCCGGATTTATTCCGGATGGCGACACTTCATTATTGTGCACGCGCAATCTACCTGTTACTTTTTTGTGATTATTTCGAGATTGTTAGTCTGAACAATAAAAAAAATTATAATTTGTTGAGCTAAAAAAAAACATAGATTATTATCGATGTTTACGAAGAAATAAAAGACTTCAAAACATTGAATAATTCCGTACCAATGCTTTTTTTTAAACATCCCTCATGACTACATCGAATGAGTGTAGCCCGCATACTGAGGCCCCAGCTCCAATGGGGTTCTCGCGATTATTCGCCGGCCAGCGCGTATACCAGCTGGTCCAGCTTCTTGTCTCCGGCACACTCGACAGCTGCAACGAAAACGAAAAATCCGAAGCAGAATGGACGGGTGCAAGAAGTTCACCGGCTGGCGGGAAGCTGAGTGGGATAGCGACGAAGGAAGACGAGCATTAACCGCCGGATTGAAGAGGGCTCAAAGAAATGCGGATCAACGCAATAGCATCAGCGTTTCTTTCACGATGTTATATAGTCCAGTCGCAACCTTGCAGACATCGCTTCCACGATCTTATGATTTTGTATCTCATTTTTGTCTACCGCTGACGGGAATCTACCTTACCGACGGACGGTAAGATAGAACGTCGCGCTCGAAGGTGGCGCTAAAGGACGGCGAGAATTATTTCTCCAAAACTTTGAAGTTCGATAAATCGATGACGCTTTTGTCAGAAAAAGTTTTCTTTGATTACCCAGGAATGAATGGAAAACAAACCCCCAAAAAGGGGGCATGAAATTCACAAAAAAAAAAAAAAAAAAAAACTAAGAACGTCAGCTTGACACTTACCCAGTCATCCATGATGGAAATTATTCATTTTTAGAAAATTTGGAACAAAAGACGAAACGACAAAATACCCAAAACGAAAAGAGCAAAAAAAATCAAAATCAGAAACCATCTCACGAGGGCGAAATCCAATTCGCGAGAAGCTTGTGAATTAACAGGATAGTAATAGGAAAAAATGAATAAAATACTCGGGTTAATATTAGATATGGTATATTCAACGTTAACTAGTCGTTCATAATTAATAATTATATTAGTATAATTTATAATCGTTATTATGTATATAGGGAACGATGTCACAAATGTACAATATTTGACAAGGCGTATATTATGCACGATTCTTTAAAATAATATTAGCATTTGTATTCATTTATTTATTATATGTATATGTATATATATTTATATTTGTGTGTATATATATATATATATATATATTTATTCATTTAAAAATTTTTATCGGTATTTATAGTATTTATAGATTTATACATAATGCTTTGGTCCATCCTCGTCCATCCCAGTAGAATAAGTTTCACGTCTTAAATAAAATTAAAATAATAACAGTGTTAATAAAATTATGCGTAGGCTTAGAGAGCATGTCACATTTTTTTTTCTTCATTTTGGTTCAGTGGATGGACCGCTAGATTTACTTTAATTACATGACTTCTTTTTCGCTAATGCTATAAAGTGTCATAGACCCGTCAGAGAGCTCTACCACATTTATATATTTGGAAGGACACTTGCAAAATATCTTTGCTATGGAAAAGATAAATATTTTTTTATCGTATCTGACAATGTGTATGCGTTTTGCGACATTAATAACGCAACGTATTTTTTCCGATGAAAAATGCAATGCCGCCGTATTGTAATCTCTTTCTTCTTGCTTCAAGTTGCAATTTCATATCGAAGAACCCTGTATTTTTTTTGCCATTTGTTAATTTAGAGGTATATTTAAAAGTCACAAAACAGTGAGTGGTCGCAACGGTAACGATAAGAGACGCATGCAGAGATACCAGATTGAACGATCGATTGACTAATTAATAATTAATTACAAATTATTATAAAAAATATTAATTAATTATCTCCATCTGGTCTCTCTGGATTTATCCATTATTTTGCGTACAATCGTACAATGAAGAGTATCTTACGTGGAACAGAGTTCTTCTTTATGTCTGGTTCGGATGATTAAAAAAAAAATTACGAAAAGAAATGTCACCCTTAAGATTTTAATAACGGGCTTATTATACTATATCAATTGATTTTTCATTCATTGCATGTCAACAGTATATTATCAACGAGATACTACTAGTGGATAGTGTGTATAGGCAACTACGGTGATATGATTGAGTTTTTCATTATTATTGTTGGTTTTTTTGTCAGTGTTTTTTAAAATCTTTCGTATTAGCGATAATCGTACAAATAGATCAAAAATTCGACTGTTGTAGTTTCAAGAGTTAACGACGTCACAAATTTATTAGCACATTCATTCGCGATTCCTCAAAGATTTTTTTTTTACTCTTCGACCCCAACGTCGTTATCGTATTTTATCACTAAAGATTGTCATCGTTGCGATTCACCCGACTGGACTTCTAGTTTCCAATTTTTTGTTTTCGCTCCCAATTTCACGCATACATTTTCGCAACAGAAAAAAGAACATCGATTGGTCCTCCTGAAACTAGACCAGCCTTATTAAGTGCATTTTTTGATCGTTCGGCGATTTCAGCCGTATCGATATTTTAAGGATATTACTATAACTTTATATTTAAAAAATGTCTACGAGCCGCCCGGTAATCTATCGAAGCGAGTCAAGGAATTTCGAATTTATTGGATTCCTGAAAAATATTGGAATTTTTCAAAATATTCGACGACCTGTTTCATCGTCGAGAGTCATTGGTGTCTTTTGGTCGGTTTTTACTCGTAGCTCAGAATAAATTTCACTGTCAACATTGGTCGAAATGGTTTTCATAGATTTTTCGGCTAATAAAATATCTGCGCTTTCCACCGTTTCGTGGAATGATTAATATGTGCACGGCACTTGTACAATTGTTCTAACAGGTTTCGATTTAGCGAGTATTTATTTCAGAGAGTATTATATATTGGTCCAAATGATTTTGGATGCGAATTTCATGCGAAATATTAATTTTTATGGATTTTCATTTTGGAATGTCGAAAA
Organism: Amblyteles armatorius; assembly: GCA_933228735.2. Taxonomy (NCBI): domain Eukaryota; kingdom Metazoa; phylum Arthropoda; class Insecta; order Hymenoptera; family Ichneumonidae; genus Amblyteles; species Amblyteles armatorius. Next base: position 8,437,415 of record OW121695.1, on the reverse strand, counting down.
AAACTGTTGATTTTTTTGAAAGGCTTAAGCTTTTCTGAGGAAAACCAAATTATTAGCATCTGCTCGACTGTGTGGTGAAGACGCTAATAATCTGCGTTTAACACAAAATTTTGAAAAACGTAGAGAAAAACGACTTGCTGTTTTCATGGAGTGAAAGTTCATTCTGTAATATAGCATAAAATATTTTGGAAACATTTTGGAAATATTTTCAATTTTTCAAATCTTACGAAATATTTCCGTCTTTATGCGGGTGTGAATACGCAATTTGGATTGGTGATGCAATCATTCACATTTCACTGAAATGTTTGAAACACATTTCTGAAACATTTCTATGTAAGATTTATGAGCGGACAAAAAAATATTTTCAAAATGATTTAAAAACATTTCACAAATATCTTTTAATATTGATAAAATATTTCCAATATTTCGAAAAGATATTATCGAAACCTTTTAAAAATATTTCCGTGCTATGTGGGTTCACTTCTCCTTGACAATACAGTAATCAATTGTCAAAAAGTTCTGCGCACAAATTGGGATCGATCGAGAGCAACGAAACGATAGGTACTTGCGAAGTAGCGTTAAATGTTTTGTTTAAAATGTAAATAAAGCTTCGCAACCGGAAGGAAATATGGTAAAATTTTGCGTTACAAGTTTTCGCAGTGAGTGTCGATTTTTTCGAGATCTGAGAAAATTCGTAACTACGACGCGCGTGACGATTCACTGTATTGACTAGCAATTCACCAGGTGCACTAGTGGGCCATCGGCCCAGTTAAATACATTTTTTTTCTTCGCCCGAAGACTAATTAATTTATGAAAAAGTAAATTGGCGATATGCTCCATAATGACTATCTTAACTATAACGCGATTGTGTTATTGAACTATTATTAGTATTATAATTACGATTATTAATATTATTATTGATTAAAAACTAAGTAGTATTATTAACGTAATTTGTCGACGAAGTCATGTTGCGCATAAAAAAGCTTAAGTAGTAGAACCGCGAAAGTTTTGAATTCTGTAATAGAGAAATAGCAAAATTACATCAGTTTTTGAATGGATACAACCGGCTGATTCTGAATTGTCGTCAGTTCCGGAATTCAAAGCTTTCTCGGTTTGGTATTTAGAAACTAGTCAAAATTTACAGATCTCACGATAGTAGAGTAGTTTGACGTTAACAATGAAATTTGATAACACGACGCGTCAATGAAACGATTAACGAAGCACACGTATGAGAAACTAAAAATATTTTAACGAGACAGGCAATACGCTTGGTGGAATAAAAATTGTCAACATTTATCGTCAAGGGTATGTAAAATAGCGATGCCTAAACCGGGCTCAGTCGGTAATAAAAATGGTAATTTTTTTTTTTTAACGTTAGCATTCTTGAGGAATTGGATTACAGTTTTGGTTACCGACTGAACCTGTTTCGCATCGCCCTAACTATAGTTTGCGTGGTATATCGCATGCTAAGCTGTGATTAGCAGAGATCTTGTAAATTGAAATCTCGATAAATCGGACGCGATCAATTCACCGCCACTCTGTTCAATAATTTATCGTCTTCGTGAAACTCATTATATTTTATCTTGTTTATTTCCCTACCTAGACTAGACGTGAGACTGGAGTAACTAAAAAATACTCGAATGGATTGATGGACCCTAAAAGATGTGGTTAGTCTTAAACTATTTTTAAAATTTTCATTCTAAGTTTTCGTAATTATTCAAGTTTCTTTGGGTTCTTTTTATTACACGCGAATAAATTTCATGGCAAAGACCGTTTTTATTTTTAATTTATCTTTAAAACTTTAATAATTCATTTCACTTTATTTTCGGCCGATTCACGAACTCTACTTGCTCCGACATTGTTTTTTTTACATTTATTGTTACAATTCGACAAATCCCAATTTTTAATCGGACTCTCGATCTCTCGCACAAATCCCGTAAGTGATCATTCCACTAGTAGTTCGTACAAATTTCTACAATTTTTCTGTGTCACACAAGATCTGACTAAGTAAAATTCGCAATAGGATGTTTTTTTTTCAATTCAATAATTTCAAAAAATTGTGTTATACAAAGCGTCCTGTGCGCATGGGGGTATTTTTGTTTAGGTGCAAATTTCGTAGATATGTAACAAGGAACGCCAGACAAGGAACGCCAACTCGGCAGATTAAATTGATGGTCTTATAGGATAGTCTAGTAATATTGGTCGACATTGCTTCAATATTGTCAATCTCGTAAAAAATCACGTTTTTTGTCTCGTTATGTTTTGTTATTTAAACACACCTGTAGACATGTAAAGAAAGAAATCACTTCGATTTGGTAATTCCAGGATAGTTGTGACACTTTATTTAAGTTGCTAAATTTAAAAAATCCTGTTTTTTGTTTAAATTTTGATTCCAATAAAAGCAAAATGTTGACAAGTGACATAAATAATGGCATTCCGAGAATGGCTCAGGTTTTATTTGAGAAATTGCGCTGTCAAGCCCATCGTCGAATTATCACGCGCATATTCGTTCGAAAAGTAAAAAAAAAATTTAATGGCGCAAATTGACAAAATAAATTATCTACGATCGCGAGAAGCTCCTTCGTTTTGAATATCACTTCGACTTCGAGTTATTTAAATCTGTTATCGTTAATATTGTTGTCATTATTCGCTGCTGTTACCTAATATATTTATTTATGTAATAATATTAATTTACGATAATGTTAAATCCTTAAGCTATGATCAATAAAATTGTCTAATAGCGAAGTATTTCGAGTGTGAAGAGGCACCATAGAGTATGCAGAGATCTGCACTTACCGGCTTCAGCAGTGTTATTTTACAAAGTTTTATGGTCGTTACGCGTTAGCTGTGCACATCCGTCAATTAATTAATTAATCAATTCATAACAAATTAATTAATTAATCGATCAATTATTTTTTTACTATTTATTATTCCGCTGTGTCTACTGCAGATTTTGTTGAAATAAAAAATTACATTTCAGGGACGACAGAATCATGAATATATTCCTAATTAATATGTACATCGCTCCAGAGATAAATTTACTATAAACGGAGTAAGAACTGTCGTCCCATATCGATATAATAATCTCGCCGCATGTCTCAGCCTAATATCGAATCTAATAAAAATATAACTTAAGAACTTTCGTGCCAGAGTCAGGCGTTTTAACCGTCAACGGCTAGGATAATAAAAAAATTGCGACGACGATTCGTTCGGCAAAAATAAAAAATAAAAAATATACCTTCGTCGTCGATCGAGTCGAATATATATTTTGGACCCTACCACCTATATCATTTTATTAGCAATTAATAATTGAATAATAAGAATTATTAAAAATACCATTAAAAGCTTTAACCTCCAAGGTAGCTTCATCGACCTATTATTATTATTATTATTATTATTATTATATTTACTTTTTTTTGCTTTCTTCTTCTTTATTGTAATCCTGCGTGTGTATTTTACTCACGTGTTTTTATTCGGTGTATATATTTACATATGCGGTTTTTTTTCGGCGTCCTCGAGAACGCTAATTATTTTAGTTAGACGAGTTTGTTCCTCGGGGAAAGGCTGATAATCCTCCACGTGAAATTTATTCTTATTTTTTGTTCCAAGTTTTACGTCTGACGCCGGTACATTTAACTATCGACTTGATTTAAAGTATGTGACTAAAGCGTGCGAATTCCCGGCCAACGGAAACAATGTTTTGCGTTGCGCATTTTTTTTTATTAATTAATATTCTTTATTCGAACGAAATTAAAAAATGCGTTGTACCACTTCAGTCACATAATTCAAATCGTATGTAGATTTATTGGGCCGATGAAAAAAATAAAAAAATAAATAAAAAAGAAAGTATTCAATTCTAAAAATTGCAGGACCGTCCAATCTAAGTAATTGAAATATCTACAAGAATAGCACGAGTCACTCAAAAGGGGATGCTGTGCGATATACGTGATTCATTATTTTCTCCCAATCGAAATTCCGCCATTCGGGGGCAAATACCATTTCTTTTCTCTTTTTTTTTACGTCAGAATTTTTTGTTTGTTCCCAACAAACCTGAACCTGACATGCACACACACGCGCACACACACACTCACACATCCTGTACATGATTGCTTGATTTACTTCGGCGTTGTGTGTCGTTGAAATCGCCGAGAGCCGGCTCGCTCGATCGAATATCCCGGGCAACCTTTCGAGCTTTTTTCCACCCTATACGTATTACAAAATTTTTTTTTTTTTTTTTACTTCCTCGTCGACTTTCTGTGCGTATCAAACTTCGTATCGCGAGGTTCTTGCGAAAGTTTTGTCGGTCCACTTTGCGGATTCTTCGCAGGAACAAGTTATTAACGGGAAATCGCACTCTCCAAGCTTTCGAAGCATATATTTTTTCTGTGAGTCCGATTTTGAAAAAGATGAAAAATTATTTTGTAAATTCAATAGATCTGCGGAAATTCCGTTCATCTAGGATGTCGATTCTCTACTCGCGAAGGTCAAGTAGAAAATTGCAAACTTTGTAGATTAAAAATAAAAGCTCGATTTTTCGAAATGTGTGATTTTCCTGTGAAAAATTGATTCTCAAATTCGGCAACTATTTTTCTTTTTTTTATCAAAACTGCATTCGGCTTTTGGATTTCAGGCGCGAGAGTTGCGATTCCCACTTAGTACACAATATGACTTGTCGTGCGGAAACAGAAATGACCGATCGAGTTCGGATTGTTTTGCGAAGATCCATCGTCAAATTGTAGGCCGAGCCTTCGCGCTCCGATGTAGACGGAAGCGGGGCAAAACGGACCTCCGGGTGCAAAACGGACTACTTTTACCGATTTTTCGCGGACAAGTAGAGATCCCATAAAAAAATTCAGAACACGAGTCCACTTCGGCTTGGTGGTCCGTTTGACCCCGCTCTCGTCTTTGCACGCGAACAGCAGACGAATTTCAATCCAGGCGTGGCAAGACGACGTTTAACGAGCTTCACTGATGACTTTCAGCGCGCCAGTGATTATTTGTTAACCGCGATAAAACAGCAGGTGGAAACATTGGTAACTTTAATGCTGCGACAGCGGCTATCGGTTAAACGTCGTCCTCGATGCTTCTGAGCGGAATCTGTTGTTTCTGAGCGAGTGCGTTCAGTACGTAGACCAGTTGGTCGAGCTTCTTGTCCATTACCGACAGCTATGAGAAACAAACAAAAATATCCGCACGACATCAACGTCGTGTCACCGTTATCATTGTTTCCGTGCATTATCGTCTTCGACATCGTCGTCGTGGCTACTTGGCTAAAGTGCATTTTAATTTAATTAAAGATTTAGTTTCAACATTTTTAAACATTTTTGACAAACAATTTTTTTGTAAAAACAAACCCGCAACATACTTCGCGACCCCGTTGATTTGGTCTCGATGCCCGATATAAATGCGAAAGGTTCGGACTACGAAGATTTCCTAGGGGGGGGGGGGGGGGCGAATTTTTCTTTAACGAAACTCTGCGGAAATCAATTTCAAGAGCGCATCGGAAAGGGAGATGAGACACTCTCTCTCTCTCCCCCCATTCGCTTTGAGCGAACGAACTTCAATCTCCCGACAGACAGGCTTCGAATAGAAAAATCTCCGTCCCTTCCCCTTTTCGACTCGCGCATGCAGGACTGCCATGCTGAATATATACACGACTCCGAGTTGGTTATATCTCGTCGAAATGAAAGGTTGAGGAATACAGAGGTTTCGCGAGGGTGGAAGGAAATCGGCTGAGAAAAAGTGTTTTACTTTTTTTTCGTCGACGCTTCTCTATCGTTTCACCCTCCATCCTGTTTCCACTTCTCCTTCGGTGAGAATCGACCGAGACAGGAACAAATGGAGCGGGAGTCGAAAAGTGAAAGGCTTTAAAGGGCGACTCGCCTGGCAACTCGGCGTGAAAGCGACGAAACAAACGCTCGTTGCATTTTTCATACTTTTTCCACCGGTCGATATGCGAAAATTTTATAGATTCACAAAAATTGCTTACTTTTGTGGTAACAATTTGTCGAATAAATTTAATATTTTCGAGGCACGCGAGCCTGTGTCATAAAGTTTAGTTTGTCTCTGGGAAATCGACTGCCCCGAGGATTAAAAGTGGAAAATGATTAATCATGTCCGCAAGGAGTTTTGGATTTGATGGGATTTGTAGTCGAAAGCCGGGACTTTTTGATTTTATTGGATTTGTACTCGATGAAAGCCGGAACTTTTTGATAATCCGCGGGACGAGAGCTTTGCAATATTCGAGCAGAGTATATAAAAAAAACAGTTATATAAAATAAAACCAAGCCGTGGATCTAAAAATTGTCGATTCTGAACAATTCTCGTAGAAATGCACAGGCATGCGAGCCTGTGCATTTATACCTGTAATAAAGTATGGTTTGGCTTTGAACAGTCGACTGCTTCGAAAATAAAAAAATGGAAACTGATTAATCATATTCTCAAGGAGCTTTGAATTTTATTGGATTTGTAGTCGATGAAAGCCGAAATTTTTCAAAAATCTGTGCGACGAGGACTCCGCAGGATTCGGGCAGGGTGTACAAAAACAATTATATGAAATAAAACACAGCTGCGCCGCTCACCTGCTGCTCGACCCGGTACAGGCGTGCGCCGATCGTCATTGGCTTTACGTTGCCCGACCGGTCGATTCCCGCCAGGTAGCTCCCCGGTTTACCCAGGGTCTGGTCCAATCTCCTCTGCAGCTCCTGCAAACCACAGCAGCCCAAGCCCGACCGATATTTCGCGTTAATAAAATATTTATAAACTTGCGGTTTTAGGAAATAAGTATTTTTTGCTAGGAGGTAAGAAAAAACATCGGGATTGGCTTGTTTCCTACTTTTTGTCTTTTTCACTTGACAGCCGAAAGTTGAAGAGGTAAATCAACTTTGACAGGCAAAGCACAGTACCGGTACATAAACGCATTTTTTTCAGGACGAGGATATAAACATAATATTAAAAAAAGCCTCGCTGTTGCCGCCGTACCAAATGTCGCGAGAAGGGCAGACTTAAGCCCTTATTATTCCAAGCCCCATTAAAGTTCTTGCCCCCTTGCTATTCTAAGCCCTTTAATGGACATACGCTCTTAGAGATATATGAGTAAAGTGTCTGCAAGGATGTCTGCAAGTGTGTCTGCAAGTGTGTCTGCAAGGGTGTCTGCAAGTGCGTCTGCAAGTGTGTCTGCAAGTGCGTCTGCAAGTGTGTCTGCAAGGGTATCTGCAAGGGTGTCTGCAAGTGCCTTGAGAGGTGTTTGAGGGTTTGTGAATGATTGCGGATGTCTGTGAGTCGACGAATCGCGCGAGCCACAACAACCACTAGTACGCACATATATTTATGTATTTCAACGTTGGATGAGAAGATTTCGTATCGGAATAACTTACCTTTATCCGCACCATCATGTTCAAGTGTCCTTGGCTATACTGCTCTATAACATCCCTGACGTCGTAGGGCTTTCTTGCCTGCTGAAACTTCCTACGGGCGACGAAGTACTTGATCTTTCGTATCGCTCTTATAGCGTTTCTGTGGGCCTCGGTGAGCCTAAGAAATTCACGAGTTTAGTATTGATTTTACGTCCGCTACACACGATATTCTGTCTTGGCCGAGGCTTACATGCGCCTCTGGTACGAAAAGAATCGCATTTGTTTTGTTTTTGTTTTAGGTCCAAAGTATCGTCGAAGTTAAACGATCGATTACTAAATTACATAGTTGTTTGAGTTTTGATATTTGTAATAATATGACAACTGGCAATCGTCGACAAGTTTGGAAAAAAAGGTTTCACAGGAGATTCGATTTTTTTTTGTCCCTCGTAATTTCCGTACGCCGGAAACTATTAAAAACGTATTGTTTTCCCAATTACCATTTTCAACGGAATTCGGCGCGCGCTAATTCTGGTGACGAGTTGAAACAATGAGTGGACCATGACTTAGGCAAACGAAGCTCGAAGCTTGTTACGGTGAATTGTGCATTAAATTGGTCATCAATTTGGACAGCCTCATCGATCGGGCTGGATAATAAAAGAAAATAAAAGCCGAGAATAGCAATAGCATTTGGCAAGCTGTTTTTAGGAAAGAGAAATATCGAGGTCGATAGAACGGGATGGAGAGTTTGGCGCTTTCAAACGTGTCGAACCGGCGACCCTTCCGATTACTTTGTATCGACGAAAAAAAAAAAACACAACCCCGAACGTTCAAAGGTCCAAAGGAAATGACGGTACGATTTTTCCACGTACGCCGCGTGTTCATCGACAGGTAAAGCTCGTCGAAAATGGAATCGGACGAATTAGTACTAATGGACCCTGCGGCGAAGCTGAATCAGTGATGTCTCGGTAGATAAAATTTTAAAGCTTTACGATAAAAGTTACAGAGCGGACGTCCTGAACACATCTTCGTTTTTGACAAATGAAATGTATAATTGACCAAAAAAATTCTCAAATTATTTATTGCGTATTGTGAAATATTATTTAGTATACATTATAATAATTAGGTTAAACAATTGTTTTTTCGTCAATTATGGAACATGTGTGCATTGTGTATTATAAAAAAAAAATTATAAATCTTTAAACAAAAATGATATTCCGCACAAATGTTAATTTTATTTTTTGTCACCGGTCATTTTATTCTCGATCGTACCGTCGACATTTGGATTTAAGGAAAAAGACAGGCTGCGAGCAGTGTGCGAGGAAACTATTAGCATTGACATCAAACGCCTGGTACGAAGTCGTTAAAATCTTAGTTGGCACGAGTCCACGGTAGGAAAAAAAAAAGTAGAAAAGAGTTTTAGAGCCGTGTGTCGCGGAGCGAAATTGGTGAATGTAAGGGAGCCGAATGTAGGCCGTACGTAGCCAAATGGAGTGGCGAAAGGCTCTCTTTTGTCGCGTGCAAGCTCCTCCAACGCTGTCAAGCTTTTACCGCGCGCGGTCCGGGGTTTGGTTACACACATATATGTGGTGTGTACGGCGAATGGTTACGTTACTTCGGGTAATCGTGTTGCACGCCAGCTGCAACAGCATTAATGGCATACGGACCGTTGCCTTCGGAGATTCCTCAGCGATAATGAGAAAACGACGAGAGCGCGGTCGTCATTCTCAAAACCCATTGCCATGATATTAGATATCGATTGAAGATTGCGGAGCCCGATTTTTACAATAATAATCAACGATCGTTATCTTCGATGATAATTCATCTCGAAAATATAATTGGATGGATTATAATTTATCACGAGGCAAGGCAGCCGATACAATAATTAAAACCAATTGCCATGTTATTAGATATCGATTGAAGATTGCGATTTTTACGATAATAATTAACGATCGTTATCTTCGATGATAATTCATCTCGAAAATATAATTGGATGGATTATAATTTATCATGAGGCAAGGAAGCCGATATCCCAATATTATCAGGAAAGAAAAAAAATTGCAACATTTTTCATTTAATCATATTATTGAAATATACTGATTGAGATTTTAAAACAAATTTTATTCAATGAGAATATTGAAAAACTCAGTAATGGAACACTTTTTTCTTGCCGATTTTTTGTTGTTGTTTTTTTATGGTTTATTGCTGGTGAATGCGAAAAGGAAAGATAATGTATATCGATAACAATTATACTCACGTCGTAACTCTTTGGGGCTCATCAATGTCGATGTCAATCTCGTCGCTGGCAGCTTCCGTAACTGAGCTCGTTTGCGACGTAAACAGGCTGCCCCTGCCAATCGGAAAAACACTACTCACACTACCGGACACGAAACTCTGTACTGGGCCGCTTTGGCGACCATCTAGTTTTCTTTGTTTAAGATTACGCATGGTAAAATAAAATTCCAACGAAAAAAAGTTCTCTCAATCGACCCGAATCGATTTCTTGTGCAAGATATTTTTCTAAACACACAAATCAATATTTACTTTTTATAAATATTAAAGATCATTTGATTACTTTAAATTAGTTTTTTGGTTTCAAAACTTCAATCATCATTATCACTAATAATTTAATCATTTGGAATGGAAATGCATATGTGATGGATCCTTAACCCTTTGAGCCATACACTTTGACAATGTAATAACAAAACCTCGGTATTTCATCTAAGAAATTAGATTTAAAAAATTGAACACTGAGCGAAAGAAGGTGCAGGAAAATAATTTATCTGACAGCAAATATCTATATAAATTAAATAAATAATTATGTGAACAAAATAAATATTTATGTAAGCGCCGGACATCAAACAAATAATTTTTGAGGGTGACGCAAAGGGTTGATTTACGAGTCTCTTGGATGTGACTTACCGATTGTCCCGTCTCGCCCTGTTCGGCGTTCCGGCTTTGGGTTCCTCCATGTAAAAAACAACGTCACCCTCGTTGTCGATGCGACCGCTGTCGGTGGGACCGGCGGCCGTCGTGCCGCCGGATATAGTGACCGGCGGCAGAGCCGCCTGTTGGGGTTGCTGCATCTCCATCCGGTTCCTCGATTTCCGTCTCTTCAGCACGCTCGCCTTCTTTGCCACCTGGATCATCAGAGACTGAACCCCCGGTGCCCTCCCATTACAACACGTCGAACACAGCATGCACTACCCTACGTTCCATTTAAACGGAGAAAGCTCGTGTTGCTCGTGTCTTTGTCTTTTCTTTTTTTTCCCCCTTTATTCTCATTCGCCCGGTTGACCAGCAGCGTCGAAATCGTCGGTGATGCCGTCCAGCCGGTTGGCTTCGAGCTCGCGAGCCTGCAAACGAAAATTCGATCCACCCGAGGAGGGTGCTTTCCACCACTCGACGCTCGATAAGCGCTCACCCATTTAGTCCCGACCTCACTCACGAGCGACTAACCGATTCACCGTGCCAAAACAATTGGAAAATTTTCTCGATGTCCTCGCACGAATACCGAATTTACGAAACGCGGGAGAGGGATGGTACTCCAAAGCGGATTTATCCGATACCAAACACGTGTAACCGCATAGTTGTAGAGCACACTTTCAATTATATTTTTGAATTGGAAGACTATATCATGTTATGGGCCTTTTTCCATATATCATAGAAATATTTTGCCATATATCATAGAAATATTTTGCCATATATCAGAGATATATTTTGAAATATATCATAGATATGTTTTGTCATATATCAAAGATATATTCCTGCATACATCGTAGAAATATTTTGCCATATATAATTGACATTATGTTTGCGACGATATATTTCATACACATCTTAAGATACATTTGATAAATACAAACTTTTTGTCGATAGTATCGATACATTGACACAAAATGTTTTTTTATTTCATCCGAGAACTCGTTTCATACGCGGAAAAAATCAAAAGGAACTGACTGGACTTTAAATGACCTTATTAAATGACCGGATAATTTGTCGATTTTTCCTTGCAGGCTCCGAGCTCTCGATCGAGATCCTTCGCTGGGTGATGTCTGCCCACCGGTGGTCCCATGTTGATCACACAGCAAGAGCGGGCTATGTATAGGGTGAAAGTGGCGAATATGGCCCACCCCGATTAACCCGTAAATCGATGAACCATGGACCGGGCCATATTCCCCGCCTTTACCCATACGTACGTTGCGCAAGCCATTACACCCGTCAATATGCACATCACAAAAGCAACGATAATTCATGCACATGCAGCAGACACATAAGCCATCGTATGTACACCGCTACTTAAAATCGTGTAAATTTTTCCGAAAAAAAAAATCGATCGAATTTTACTGTCAATATAGATGTGTTGGTCTCGTACGCCGATTCGATTTATTGCTCTACACAGCGGAGTCGTGAACTTGTCTGTCACGAGAGAGGGAAAGAGAGATTCGAGAATTACTTTTTTCCGATTTCATGAGCTGAAAATAAATCGATGCGTACGTCGAACCATGATTTGGTAATTTGGTTCTTTTTGCATGAGCATATTTTATCATCAAAGTTCTCCCGTCGGCGGAAAAAAATTAATTTTTTTTTTTAGAATTACTTTTTTGCGATTTATCGGATCGGGTTTTAAAAATGCCCCGTCGTATTTAATCCGCTCGCCGGAGCTGAGCTTCGAGCGTGCTCCACGCTTCGCAGAGGTTTTCTGATGTATTATGTATGATCAATCGTGTTTCAAACCTTCGCAAATGAAATAATTTTTAAAAAAATTAGCTCGACGTTTTCAATGTCGCCTGACGTCCGTTTCGTTCGCGACGATGATTTTTTTTTAGTGTTTTTTCTAACAGTATGTAAAAATTATAATAACGTAATTAATAAACATATTCAAAGAAGTTACGTTGCACATTAGCATAATAGTGGTATCGGTGAACCGTACGAATTAGAAAATTAAGGTGTAAAGAAAGTAAGTGTCGGTTAGAAAATATGTAAAAAACAGAAAAAAAAACTAAAAAATCTAATTAAATAAACATGCAAAAGAGAGAAAGAGGAAATTTTTTGAGTAAAAATATTTAATCAAATCTAAACCATTTACATACCATCTTCTTTACACAAATCAACTGAAATTACAGTAGGGTGGTTTTATCAATACTGTTCTGTCGAGAAACGAAACGTTAAATACGATTCATAAATTCGTGATAAAATTAATAGTAAAATTTATGTTTTCTTTTTTTTACTTTTTTTATAGTGGGCTCTAACAGGGCTCAGAGGATTTTTTTTCGTGCGACACGACTCTGGGATCTCCTTTAGTCGAACGGAAACACGCTTAACTTTCTTCTCTCTCTCTCTCTCCCTCCCTCTTTCACTCTCGCTAATTTAATATCAGCAAGGGGGTTTGGCCGCGACGGTTCGTGCGAGCACGATATCTGATTATGAGAATTCTATATATGGGCTGAGCAGGAACGGTAATCTACGCAAAGTTCATGTTCGCGCATGACGACGACCAAAGGAACTTTTTTTAAAATTGTACATATTTTTTTTTCTATAACTCTGAGCCCCGTGATGTAGTAAAACAAGCTCTATACGACGATCCAACCTAAAAAGAATCGCTATCTATAAAAAAAAAAATCTGCAAAATATCGAAGGGGAGTTTAATAATTATCGTTCAACACAACCCAAATCTGCGATTAATTTTTTTTTTTACGTTGCTAACTATGTTCAGTATAAACAATTATTACACGAAGCTGAGTTGATATACCTTGAGAGAAGGATCTGGGAAAAACTACCAAAAGTTTAGGTGAATTTCGACCAGGCGAGACAGTAAAAAAAGTTTGTACTTTTTGCAACAACTTGTTGTCCACAAATGTCCAGAATTTTTATTTGTCAATTTTCCGATCGCACCATCTGGCTCCAGTTTTGCAAACGGAAGCAGAAAGTAAAATTGTCAATTGCACGGGAAATAAAATGACAGGTTTGTATATTCAAACCTGAGGAAACGAGTTTGTCATTTATTTAACAAAAAATTGTTTTAACTAAACTTCGAATTCAGATTTTTTGAAATTATTTTTTACTGCGTGTACTTGAAAGTCCTGTCGGTTTTTACCAGACTTATGGTAATTTCCATTAAATCCTTCTCTTAATATAACGCTTCCAATGATAATAGGCTTTTGACCAGAAATCGTTTCGGCAGTCGTAAAAAAATAAAATAATTAATTACAGTTTTTGTTACCGAGACATGGAAACTTGAATAAAAAAATTACAGTGAAAAATGTTGCCGTGTCCGTATTTAGCAAAAATCGGAGATATTTTTGGAGCGTTCGGGTTTCACGGGCCAACGGGATAGCGCACAAAGTTCATAACTAAGCCAGCCAGTACGACACGGAATAAACTTCGTTGCATGTTAGTCAAGTCTGCCTCTAAATTTCGCCGGGTAACTTTGCAGTTAAGCCAGGATGAGAGTCAGCGAGCTTTCGGACAAGTTTCCCAGCGTTCCATCCCCGCGTTACAATGGGGCGGGCTTTAAACGTCCGCCTTTTAACGGAGTAATCATAAATTCACTCGTTGAAATTATTAAATTTAATCTTGGCACTCTCGTAGAGGATATCACGAGGATAAAGGACGCACTACTCTCTCTCTCTTCGACCCTTCTTCGAAGGGGAGAGCGGGGAAAAACGGATCAGTGTCCTCCTTTTAAGACGAGACTTTTCCTTTCATCTCCCGCGTGGAAATTACTAAAAATAGCCCGTTCTGCCCCGATGTTCCCTTTTGCCCCACTCTTCCGTTCGTTTAGGGGAGAGCAGGGGCAAACTTTACGCGTGCCAAAACATAATGAGGTTTTGAAAAGGTCAGGCGGTCCATTTTGCCCACTATCATTTTTCATATCCTAATAATTCACATTTTATCCAGAAAGCAATAAAAACCTAACCCGTAAGTCCCGAATTTTTCGTTATTAAAATATATCAATTTTTATCTACAATTTCAGAAAAGTTCATTTTGTCCCATTTTTTTTTAAACTTTTTCCTGACACGCCAAATCAGTGTAGGAGATTAATTTCTTGCATTGAAAATAAATAAATTAAATGATGTCTTGTGGATCGACAAAAATTGGCTGAATCGCTTGACTGGTCCATTTTGCCCCACTCACGCCCCCCTCTATAATAGCAGCGTGTACCTTACCATTACATCGTGACGCCGATTATAATAGAATACGTAAAGAGACATCGCAACGAGCGGTTCCTCAGTTCAATGCTCATAGAACATCGGAAGCAACTAATAACATTGACAAGTCAACATCTAACGTCTACACGTTGTTAACGAGTAATATACTAAGTAATCGTCGAATTCTCACCTTTCCGAGCGGCGTCGACGGCTGACCGGCCGGGGCTGGATCCTTTATGTAGATGTTCCACGTGGCAACGCTGTTTATTGCTTTGTCAGCTGCGTAACATCGCCAAAGACATTGTATCAACATTGCCGCAGCCGGTATCTGACGATTGAAGTGCTTCTGTCTCTGCTTCTGTTGGACTTTCAACGCGAAACCGGAACCTAAAATTCCCTGCAAACGAAGAAAACGACCCGGATGAGCTTGGACGACTCAATTCATGAAATTATTAACAATTTTCATAGTTGTTCTCCAAAATGTAAGGAATTTAAGGTATCGCGATTTCGTTCGATTTTGCGCTACCAAATACAATCTCCGCTCTTTAAAACACTAAAAAAATCGTAAAACCCTTAATGTACCGGACTTGAAGTTTTTATGCAAAAACTTGTATATTAAATTTCATGTACAATTTTGATGAAAAATTAATGTGTAGTCTATTGAAAACACTGGAAATACTTTATGTTAGGTAATTTACTTTGATTTTCGTTGACATTGAAGATGAAAAATAATTTCTCGCCGTATCAGCGCAAGCCGCGACTGAAATTTCGAATTCATTTGGTAACTCGAATTCTTAACATTTCTATACTCCGCAATATCTGACAATTTTATCCTAGAACTCGAAAAGCTCTGTGTCTCTTGACTTACGGCTGGAAGTGCGAAGAATGAGATAGCGAAGACGCTGAAACACGAGGCTACTATCTTTCCCATCCACGTTTGCGGTACTGTGTCACCATAGCCGATCGTTGTCACGGTTATCTGCGATAGAACATCGAGTACTAAAGAAAACAAAATATTCGACACGGAAAAAATTGCTGAAAATTCACAATCCTCAAAAAAAAAAAATCACTTTTGTCCCGTGACCGATTTTTGTGTCGGTGCGAGTGATGAGTCGAGGCTCATCGGGCGATGTTGAGCGAACGAAAGTGTGTCAACGACCATTCGCGAAGGACCAATCGCGGCATCGATAATTGAACCGTTTACCCGATCGGGACTTAATTCCCGTTGCTGCCCGACACGATCGATCGACGATAAATAGCCGAGTACCCTTGGCGTGCGTAAACTATCGCGTTCGCGCAATTATTTCGTCGAAACAGTTAAGGACGACGATAAGGGCCCCGGCGCATTGTTCGATTAATCTGGTCGGGTCGATCGGTGGCACTGTTGTGTTTCACAAAGGCCATGGGTATATCGTCGGTTAGACTATGCCTGCACGTTGATCGTTCGTGCGTACACACGGAAACGCTGGCCTCCTGGGTATCGTTGAATTCCGCACGAACGTCCCCTCCGCCCCGCCGCGCCGTCGGCAAATTGCCACATCGATTACAAGAAGCGTTTTGAATTCGCCAGTTAATTATATTAGTCACTACTTATTACCGGTAGAGTTACCAATTATTCAAGTAAACTAATAATTTGTTTCGCGGCTTGCTTCGAGCAGTCGCAATCGGTAATTGACGGTAATCAATATTGTTGCGAATTAATTGAAATAAATTGGATTCAATTTTATTTAAAAAATTCAAGGCGATCGCTCGAGGGTTTTATTGTAGCCGAGATTCCGGGATGTTGACGGTAATTAATATCGTTATGAATTAATTAAAATAAATTTGATCTAGATTGATTTAAATTTACAACGCGATAGCGCGAGTGGTCCATTGTACCCCGGTTTCCGCGGTGTACCGTGTTCTGGGACCTGGAGTTTATCATACTTCAGATGATGCAGGGAAACACAGGTGCATATAGGGCTACTCCAATTTATACATATATACATACATATCATTTATCTTAAATACATATATATAATTTATCATATATACATATATATAATTTATCATATATGCGCATATATCGTTTATCATATGTACGTATATATCATTTATACATATAGGTCACATGCTGCAAACCGAGTTTGTCGCAAAATCGGTTTTCATTTACTTACCACACCCCACCAGAGAGCATCGGCATAACTCGAGAAGTCGGTTTTCCCATCGGGCCCGACAGCATCTTTTTCGGCAAGATATACGAAATAACTGCTGAAAATAAGACCTAGGAACCCGATGTATAGCGTCGTAATGAGTTCCTGAAAATTAGTAGATTTAGACAACAAATTCGCACCGTTGACTAAGGGGGTTTGGATTTTTCGCTACGATACGAATGTCACGTACAGAGAGTTTCCTGCGTGGAACAACGAGTATGGGAGAAATGTGGCAAGAGTGTGGCCAAAAGTGTGCGCTCGATATGGACCGAGGAAACAATTACCCGGTAGAGATAGACCACGATTTCTCCTTTCGAAGGTAAAACTGTTACTCGACGCTGAAGAACCGATGCGTTGACGATTTTAGAGGGTGTTGAAAAAAAAACGACCGTGGAAAAGATTGAGTCACAGCCTGCGTTTCAGTTGCAATTTGGGTAAGCTCGTTTTCAGGTTTTATAAAAACCCATTCAATATTAATTTGAAGGAGAGAAACTGTGGGTAAGACTTGATTTCCTTGTAAACCGACTGTTTCTCTGATCAAACCTTATTCAATGGTGTCTTTACAAAATCGGATTGCAAAATGCACCCGCAGGCTGTGATGTTGATCTCCTTCACGCCAAGACAATTTTCTTATCGACCTAAATTTCGTCGATGTCGTATAGAATGAGAATTTTTCATTACAGGAAACTGTTTTATCCATCGAGTGGTATCACAGTAGCTTGGGCAAGAGCTTGGAATTCCATGTACCAAGGTCCAAGCTAAATGTGACACATTCCAAATTCCCGAAAAACGGATAGCACCAAGAAAAACCCGCAGGATGAATCCGAAATCCGGCAGAAGGACCAGCGCAACTGCCCGTGACAATTGGAATTATTGTATCATCATAGAGATTGACGATAGTCAATCCCTATAGGATTGGCTATCGCCACTGCCCTACAGGATTGGCAATCGCCAATACCTGTAGGATTGGCTATCATCAATCCGTGTAGGATTTACTATCATCAATCCCTACAGGATTGGCTATCGTCAATCCCTATAGGATTGGCTATCGTCAATCCCTACAGGATTGGCTATCGTCATTCTCTACAGGATTGGCTATCGTCATTCTCTACAGGATTGGCTATCGTCATTCTCTACAGGATTGGCTATCGTCATTCTCTACAGGATTGGCTATCGTCATTCCTTACAGAATTAGCTATCGTCTATCCCTAGAGAATTGACTATCGCCAATCCCTATAGGATTGGCTATAGTCGTATCTTATAAGATATGAGATTTTCCAATTGTTACCCTCCGCTTCCGGAATGATCGATGTCATCGCTGTTTTCTTTGGTACCCTATCCGATTTCCATCAGCAGAATTCTCACCGTCTACATCTACCGGATCACTGTTGCCATCGGTCCGTTCCGTTTGCCAGACCAACCGCACACTTTGGCCCGCATTTTTTGCCACAAACTTGCCACACATTCCCCACGCTTTATGTTACACGCTGGATTGGCTTTGTCGAATCCGTGTGTTTAAATTCACCTGACGATGAATGAATACGACCGAGCCGAGGAGACGCCAAGTTCCACCCTGCCGGTCGACGTGGAGCATCCGCAAAATCTGCAGGAACCGGATACCCCTTATCGCCGAGGTAGCGAAGACCTGACCGTTGCTCCCCACTGACAACACCACCATCGACGCGACAACCACGATTAAGTCTGTAGAGAATAGAATAAAAGGATACTCTTGGGCGATCGAATGACCAAGATCGCGAAAACTTGTTTCCGTCTTTCTTTCGTTCTTTTTGTATTTTGTTCCAGTACTTTCATTTCCAGTAATGTCTTCCGGTGTGTTGGGCAATACGAGAGAACACGTTGAAGCATTTGACGCGGGGCTTCCACCGCCCCGTTGAAGGATCGAGCTTATCCCGGGAAACCCGGTGAGTGAGGATCCCACCGAGAGCCAATGGCTTGAAATACCTCGACTCTGTTGGTTCGGGAAGCTTTTGTGTTTCCCAAGGGTGTATCCCGATCGAGCGGGTTTTCATAAAATCCTAACTCGCACCCTCGACGAGAATCCACGAATGTGCCTGGGTTCGTGACCCGATCCGGCATGAGACTTCTCAATGAGAAACCATCATTGAGGGAGGAAAAGCGTCCTCGGAAAGGGTTACGTTCCCCTACGGCGACGTAGAACAATAAGGATCTAGGGGTCGCCCTTAGTGGGACACGGAACACTCACGACGAAGGTGAAGGCCTTTAATGGGAACTTCAATAATCTCGGGCGAAGATGAGGACCTCAATGGAACGCAGAATAATCAGGGCCTGGAAAGGAATCGCTAGAAGGCTAGAAATAATCAGAGCCTTAGTACGAATCCTTAATATGTGTTTTTTCATATCTGACGAAAAATTTGCAAAAAGTCGTCCGTTTCTGTCCCAAGGGTTTTGTCCCCTCTTGCCCTGCTAGCGCTTACATCTTCCTACGAGTCCGCGGAGACATTATTTTGAAACAATGACGGACAACCGTGGATTAGCGCCGATACGGAAAACATGTTCCCGAGGGTTGTTGTGTTATTGCCACGTTGAATGAGACACACATAGCAGGAGGGTCGATACTCCGAATGTCACTTTTACGACCGGGGACATCCTCGTCGGACTCGCTACGGCGAGTCGGAATCGCGTTGACGGAGGAGTTGGACTGTTGAGAACTGTGAAGTTCCGTTCCTCGAGGGAGCATCGAAGGAGAAACGTCTTGGCCTATGTCGATTGACATTTTTGTGATCGCCGAGGGGGGACGAAGCTGGGCGGCTGTATGTCGCATCTGGAGGATTCGAGGATACAACGGTGAAGGGAATTTATCTTGGACGTTAACGTAGCCCGGGGAGAAGCGGAAATTACTCTCGGGCCAGTCCACGTTGTATCTCACCGCGATGTCGTATTTCAAAATTGAATCATCGCACACCCTTCGATCGCCCAGGTCAAAGGATCAAAGTATTGTAGAGGTCGATGTTCGGCTCAGCCGCCGATCGATACAAAGTCGGCGGTTTTGACATTTTGACAGTAAGTATGGGGACGTCGATTGATCCGGCATCTGGTTTGAGCCAATGATTCGCATGAAAAATCCTTATGGACGGTCAACGTTGCAGTTTCACCCGGACGGGCCAGGTCGGTTGGGTTTGAGTTGGGTCTTTGAACGTGATTTGGATCTTTGAATGGGATCCGGATCCTCACGTACCGTTTGACTATAGCGCCTGAAAATACCCTATTTCGGAAGCACTTGGAAATGCCCGATCAGGCGTGACTTTCCTGAACTTGATGTGGCTTTGATGTGATCAAAAGACCAAAGTATTGTAGGCGTCAATGTTCGGCTGAGTCGCTGAACAAACTAGACGACGGCGGTTTTGACATTTCGAAAGTAAAGATCGGTTCGTCGATTGATCTGGCATCTGATTTGAGCCAATGGTTGGTATGGGAAATCCTTCTGGACACCCAACAAAGGCTCCAATTTGAAGTTTCACCCCGATGAGCCAGATCGGTTTCTCACGTACTGTTTCACTACAGCGCCTGATCAAATACTGTTTCAGGACCTCGTGAAGCTGCCCGATCAGACATGACTTTCCTGAACCTGATGTGGCTCTGATCTTCCCCTAGTCTCTACTTGGGAGAAAATATATTAAGCAGCAGGAATTCAGGCAGTTTTCTCTGGGCCATGACATATTCCGAGATAACACTCTAAAAAAACTGTTACGTCACAATAAAGCAAGAAAAAGGAAGAATCTTACAGGCAATAATTTGACACAACCAAGCACCGATTACGATATTTCAACGCTGCACGGGAAAATCGTCGAAAAACTTACCTATTATACAAATGGGCTTTCGTATGAATCTGAACCGTCCGCAGCAGCCCATGTACTTTGATCTGCATCCTGCGCTCCATAGTCTCACCAGGTATTCGACACCGAAGAATACCACCAAACATATTTCCTACAATGAGCAAAAATAAAATATTAAAATCACGCACTTTGTCACACGATTGTGTTCGTGAATAATTTAACGGAATTATTGGGATTCGAGAAGATGAGGGATGATTACTTTGTCGTTAAATCGATGGAAAGAGTTCTTTCACTCCCCGAGGCTATTGTCGTTCGATTTTGAAAAGAGAACAACTGGAGTGTCTCCCGCATCGATACCGAACGTTGCAATCAATCTTTTTTCTACTTGTGCCTCGGCGGTCTTTCGTCGTTTGGTGTGCCTTTTTTCTACCTCTTTCTCCAGCCCGACAGCAAAGCGGTGGAGCGTCGCCCCTCACCCGTATCGCCGAGGGAGCGAATTCATGTTTTCCCACAGGAACGGATCGATCGGGAACGGCCCGGGCTGTTCCTGATATTCTCGACGGATGGATAATCTCCAACGCAGTATTCTTACTCTCGTTAATATTTTGTTTCAATGAAAGCATTTTTTATTTGTGAGCTCAGACGAGCGTACGAACAGAGTGCAAAAAATGAATAAAAAATATAATGCCCGTTAGCATAAAAAAATCCCGAAATCCGACTATTGTCCCTGGGTGTAACCTCGCAGGTTTTGTCTCGGCCGCGTGTTACGTCACTTTGACGATTTTTTGTTGTAATGTTTTAGGCAAAAAATTCGTTTTTTTTTTTAAATTGTTAATTCCATCTTTTTGATCCAAGGCTTGAAGTTAACCACCCTAAATTATTTTTTTTTGCTGAATTTAATCAGTACTCAGAAGGAATTTTTTTGTTATCGTAAATCTTTTTCCCGTACGACACGACGTTGCGATGCTCGTTTCTTAGTCCCATTGAACTCGGAGGAGTCTCGGCGTCACCTCAACGAGACCAACGTCGATGTCGTTGGCTCGCGGTCGCACTTTAATTTCCATCGACATTTTTTTTTTCTTCTTTTTTCACGCTCTCACCTCGAGCACCATAAAGCGATGGCAATAAGCGACAGCAGTGCGCGCCCCGAATAATGTGCCAGTGTTTTCTTTCACGAGTGTTTTGTGAAGAAAAGCGAAAAAAAAAAAAAAAAAACTCCGGAGTCTCCTTTATGACTACATAACTAACCGCCGCGACTGCGGACTATATAATTCACGATGCCGGTATAAAATTGTACGAGTTGAAGAAACGGGGGATACACTTGAAGATTTTTCAAGTAATA
This sequence comes from Amblyteles armatorius, assembly GCA_933228735.2. Taxonomy (NCBI): domain Eukaryota; kingdom Metazoa; phylum Arthropoda; class Insecta; order Hymenoptera; family Ichneumonidae; genus Amblyteles; species Amblyteles armatorius. The sequence goes on along the minus strand of OW121695.1, from coordinate 8,415,563 downwards.
ACTTATTCAGAACGTTCGCCCGTCGAAAGCTCCCCTCGATATGAATAACTTCTTTCGCGCAAAGTTTAAGACTGTAAATTTTCTATTTAACAAATGACTAATTGAGTAGATATTATTTTCCCGTCAGAAATATCCATCTTTTGGTTCGTGCATTCATTTCATTATGTGGCGTTGAAAAAACGTAAAAAAAGTGGGATAAAGGGAACAATTCGATGGTCAAAGTCTTCTGGACCAAATATTTCTACGTATCATGTAACGCGAAGAGCGACTCGAACGTCAGTCCGAACAGATTTAAAAGTCGCTGATTGACAAAAACATTTTTGTTCCACGTGTCCAAAAATAAAAATAAAAAATCCCAAGCGAAGGAGATCAAAACGCTAGCATTTTTTTTTCGAACGATGGATATGAATGGCTTTGAAAAAAAAGTGTTAATAATGATGGACGAGCCGACTTTGGCGTGGTCAGAGTGATTAATTGAGATTGACTCGTTGGTGATGTAACGCGGATTTGTTCCGCGGGTCGATGTGGCTTCATCAGGTGGAACCCATTAGCGGGTTTGGGAAAGGAAAGCCGGAGATTCAAAAGAGACAAGCGAGTATGGAGCTCCGCTCATCGCACTTACGAAAAGAAAGAGATGTAGATAGAGCTTCATTAATTAAAACGAGTTTCTTGCTCCAGTCCCCGGGGCGCTGCAGCTAAGATCGCGCCCAAAAACTACCGTTGTGGTAAAAAAAAAAAAAAAAAAAAAAAAAAATGTTCTCGGGACATTCTTTCTATTTTTCCCGTATTTTCGTAGTTCCCACTCCAGTCTCGGCACGTCAATGCTAAGAGAGAAAGCGCGACGCGAAGTCGCGAGTAGTATAATAAGACGCTGAGTGGGGTTCTTATTCTCGAGACTCAGAGGGATGAAAAGAAGCGCGCTGCTTGCTGAAAAAAAAAATCGCGAAAATTAAAAATATAAAATTACACTTACCATCCAAAACAAGGTTTCATTTGCGAAGTTACTGTATTGGTCTATCGTGGACAGAACGCTAAATATGAGGCACACCAATACCACCATGAACCTGGAAGGAAACAAAAAGAAAACCAAAATTAATGACAATTCGCTGCATTATAAAGTTTTGTAAATTTTTGAAAATCGTGAAAAAAATGTTTTCACTTTTTTTTTTTAATGCACCCAGAAATCCGCCGAGTTTCGATCGCCGCATCAGCTTAACATTGGCTATATCGGCTTATCGATGATGCACATCCTACGAAATTTTGCATTCTAGCATACATGCATACGCTTTGCTATACATTATAGCGTTGGATATGCGGTAGTTGGCCGACTCGTGGCAACTTAGAAACATTTACGAGCACGCGAAACACGCTACGATCTTCATCGCGGCGGGAGGTTTAATTTCGTCCCATTTAACCGTGTGCCCGTAGGCCGCAAACTGCGCACGTACTGGATTGCTTCACTTTACTCGGTTGTGATCGTTGACTCGTGGCCTTACGGCACCGCCTCGGCGTATCGCATCGCCAGTAATAAGAAATGGGGAGGCTTCCGTTCCGTTGTCGGGAACATTATTAAAGTAGGGTAATTCGGGGGTGATATGGCCAATCGTTATGGCCATCTTCTCAGTTTTCAACCCCACAGTCGCCATGGGTGATAAAGCGAATGTTAGCTAATCAGTATTATCGACTCGATTATCGACTCGATTATCGAGTCGATTATCGACTCGATTATCGACTCGATTATCAACCCGATTATCAACCCGATTATCAACCCGATTATTAACCCGATTATCAACCCGATTATCAACCCGATTATCAACTCGATTATCAACTTGATTTCTTGGCTATAACTATTCGACGCGAGAATTAGTTACTGATTAACTAATTAATAGTTAATCGAAACTGTGCTACAATACTTTGTTACACTTTCAGACTTTATTATCGCCGTCTTCGTTTTTAAATTAAAACAAGACCGTATCGATGGCCTAAGGTAAAAGGGACGTATCGAGCGTGCATAAGCTACGCTTGTACGCCCTCCTGACACCAGACCATTGATATCACCCGGAATTATACGTGCCGGTACTGATTATACGAAGCAAGCCGGTATATCTGCAAACCATTCGTCCGAGAATCGTCTTGGGCCAACGAGTCAGATGAATCAAGCGGCTAACAGGCTCCTCGCGGCCCATCCGAGTTATATTTCAGCGTGCCGTGTTCTCTCCTCTCACCAGTGTCGAGAACAGCGGCTAGAGATAGAAGTGGCGTTATCGTTAAGCCGCGTTAACGAAGGTGCAAGGCCGGGCCGCTTCTTCAACCGGCACACCTGGAGGAAGAAGATGGCGTGTCGGGGGGCTATAATTCCAGCGCCATCCAGGAAAACCCTCCGTGTTAAATTCACGGGTCACCTTCGTCGACCTACTGCGATAATTGTCTTTGCTTTTTTGTACTTTTTTTTTTTTGCTTTTTTTTATTGCTCCAAGAGCTTCCTTATCCTTTCGCTCCTGTTCTTAACGTAGACTCCCTCGGCTGCTTCTTCTTATTACTCTTCGTTGCGCTTAGGAGTCTCCTTATCTTAGGAACAAACCGGGAATTGTGGACATTCGACAAATTCTCTCTCGGGGCCGTAGAGCCAATGTATGTTAAAGAAAACCACGGTACGGTCAGCTTAGAGCAGGGTACTTATCTATCTGCAAGTAGATACAGTATTTATACTGTGGTGGTCGACGGCGGGGCAAAATGGACCTTTTTTACAAATCGATGGGGTGGCGGAAAAAAATCGACTGAAATCCTTATCTTCGAGAGTGCACTGGTCCGTCATGCCCCACTCCCCCACTCCCCTCGAAAGGTGAAAGGGTAAGTGGGTCAACGCTCCCGAACATTCATTATCACTCGTGTCACCGGGCTCGACCGACTCTCACTCTCGAGGAGGCGAATTTAATCGAACGACCAGAATCGTCGTCCCACCCGCGTTCGCACCGACGAAAGTTTTGATTAAACAATATCCGGTACATTCCATCAAATCTGCGATATATCATCTCACGATATTGCACGACCGATTTCCGCGCTCGGGCCAGAATGATAAACGTCATTTCGCATTGTGTACGTCCAAACTTTGATCGTCCTTTCACCGCTCCGATGATAAGAGAAAATTTACCGATATCGAGGAGATCGACGGAAAATAATATAACGGGGGCAAGATGGACTACTCTCGACCATTTTTCGCGATATATCTGCCGAGCGAAACAATTTATCTCGACCGCTCGAGACGCTTTGCCCAAGTGAAATTTTTGAAAAATGCACACTTTCAACTTTCACACTCGAATAGAAAAAAACATTTTACGATGAAATTATTATTCCCGATGACTTTCTTTTCGATACTTTTTGCTTCCAAATAGTCCATTTTTTTTTCAAGATTCTTGGATTAAAAAATGAACATATAAAAATATGATAAATATGATGAGATGATAATATAATTTCGCCCCGATCTACTAACCAATTTTTTACAGGACAAGTAAGGAAGAACCATCGTCTCAAATGGAGGATAGTGGTCCGTTTTGCCCCAATCCTTTCTACGGGCTCCGGGCTGTCGATAGAGACGAGATTACCAAAACGGTATCCCGCATGCAAAATCGAATACCCGCTCGAAGGGATATACATTTTCGCTATCGGAAATTGGAGACTACTGGCGCGGAGTTCTCCAGACCAGCCCAATGCCGGCCGCTGTATTCCGTCCGGAGCGAGCCCAGGAGCTTTTGTGGCGGAAAGAGACCGAGTGATTCGGGCGAAGCTGTTTGCTCTGTCTTGCTTTGTTGGCCCGTATATTATCTACCAGCGAATCGGACTTTCAAGCAAATTCCATGTGCGCGAATGAATTCTCTCCTCCGCCCGGGGCCCTCGCGCTCGTACACAATACAACGTTCCATAGTGGAAAATCGTGTAATTCGAACAACGTTACGTGGAAGCTCCTCCCGCCCTCGCCTGTCCACAGCCTGCAGACAGAAACTGATTTTCACTTGATAATTATCTGGCAAGTGTCGAGTTTACAAACGGGCTTCGAATTCGAACCCTGGCGGAGTTTCAGCCGAGTGTCGAAATCGTTGAAATAACAATTTTTGTCTCTATGCAGTATATTGAAATGTTGGTGCGTCGAAATCTATGGGAAATTGAGCTCATGGAAAAATAATTAAATATTCATTAATTTTTGTCGTTTTTTCGTGTAATCAACTTGTTAATGATATTTTATCGATAATAACCTGTGAATGATTTCGTTTTAATAATTACTGTATAATTATCTCCGGTCAATAATTGTATTAAACTTTTTTATACAAGAGTTAATAAATTCTTGTTAATCATTTTGATTCAATAATGTCTTGTTAATGAGCTCATTACGCTTTCGGCAGATTAATACATTTTCTAATCGCGACAGTTTCCGGCAAGTTTCTAGTTTTTTTTGTTTGTCACTGGCTTTCTGCCAGTCCTTTTTATATTGATTCCCGTTTGTACCGCGTGAGCGCGCCGCGTGCAAATTATAAATTCCTTTATTTCACTGAACAATTTCGAATCCATTATCGTTAATCCTGTGTGAAATCGATGATCTTCCACTTGATTTAGCAATGCTATTACGATCTTCGGATATGCAGTGTTGATAACTTGATGACATTTTTTCTCTCCGTTGGTGAAATAATTTTTACGGAGGTTCCGAACATCCCATCAGGAGGATTTAACCAATGATAATAGATTTTTTTTGTATTAATCGATTTTATTTTGAAGAAATGTGCAGCACTTCTGCAAACTTAAAAAAAAAACAGTTCTATGAAGATTTCAAACAAAATTTGGTTATTTCTTTGCACACGGTACTAAACGCACAAACATATTTTAGGGGGACGTTTTTGCAGGACAAATATGAAAGAAGCATCGTCTCAAATGGAGGATACTGGTCCGTTTTGCCCCAATATTTTTGTACGTGCTCTGGGCTGTCGATAGAGACGAGATTACCGAAACGGTATCCCGCATGCGAAATTGAATTCCCGCTCGCGAGGGAAATCTAGCGTTTTGAAGGAGATCGAGGTTCAATAACACCCCGGAGGCAAGATGGACCACTATTGAACATTATTCGCGATACACTTTTTCGTCGAACAAAATAATTTATCTCGACCGCAGGAGATCGCAGTAGGTCAAATTTCGTTGACTTTTATATTAGTTAAAATAACCATATGGATCTTAGTAACACATTTTTTTCTCCATCATCGAGCAACGACACTTTGATGTAGGTCTCAGAATTTTTTCATATTTTTTAAATTGTATTTTGAAGTTTCAACAGAGCTTTAAGAATAGATCAATGTGTATAAAAATAGAAAACCGTACAAATTAACTAATTGCCAACTTATAGATTTCAGGATACGAAGCAATCGTAAAAAATTAATAAATAGCGTAATTGCTATTTATTTATTGTTTTTAACGTTTGCTCAACATCTCTCACGCTCCGTTGGCGCAAACATTGATCGTCTAATCTGGCGGAGGGTCGTCGAGAGGTTAGATCATAGGATATACAGCGGCCGTAGCGTTTACCCAAGCACGAAGAGAGATTATAACCCTGCGGCAGCCACGCCAATCGAGCAGCCCTTGCCTCACTAGCAGCTTTGGCGCAGAAAACTTGACGGGGATTAGAGGAGAGAACGCGAATCTAATCTGCTTGACGAGCCAGTTACGACGACGAGCTCAAAACTGCGTCGGTCGAGAACAGTCATTTAAGGTTGATGAGTTTTCCTTTTTTTTCCCCCTTTTATATTGCATTCGTTGTTCGAGATAAAAAGACGCGATAAAACAGTCTTTAGAAACACTGTACAAATTTTTTTTTGAAAATTAATGAACTGCATTGAAAGCGTTTTTATATAAGCTGTTTTTAAAATTTGAAACACATGTGCGTTGCAAAATTACACTAACATTGTTAGTTTTGATGACATTTTTTTCTAAATTTCAGGCACATTAGTACATTAAATTCACAATTTATTTTTACAATGTATGTCATTCTAATTTGATCACACAGAACATATTTTAAACCCTTCTCTCCCACACCCCTCCTCATTAATGTGTTCGAAATAATAATATTCAACAATTTAAGGACGACAATCACAATACTAATAATCAATACTATTCAACAATAATTAATGGAAATAATAATGATAAACGTACAACTGCTTCGACAGTGCAAGGACAGATTGAGCGCGTCGTTTCAAAAACGACGTGTACTAAAATGATTCCTCAATAATAATTAAAGTTCCCAATAATTGATAGTAAATGATTACCGGATATCGATGTACAATTAATATGAATAGTAAAGATAAAAATATAACTCTTTCGCCGTTTTAAGAACGACTTATACTAAAATGAGGAAATGGGAGAAAGATCCTCAAATGTCATTGGAACGATGTAACTTCCTCAGAAAGTGTCAGGGACAAGTGCTCGAAGCTGGGCATGGTCAACCGTTCGGCGCGATGACAACGTCGGCGCGTAGCGGTAGACTTATCGACGGACGATAAGACAAGGACGTCGAGCCGGTGGAAGTTCGAAATAATATCGTCTAGGCGCAAGTTAGGGTGGGAAGCGAATTCACCCGAGTATCAATTGCGTCGGCGGTCTGTCATACACGACGCTGCGGTTGAGTGTAGAGCTTCTGCTCAGTCAGTTCCGCGGTTAATCACGCTTATCGTATGATGAGACAGGTGCGTAACTGTACCGGGGCTCGAGGCCTCCGGAACCCTCATACATCATCAAGGTTGGGTATAGCGATGACTATACGTTCGTTAACAGCTTGGATACCTCGCTCATAGGATTGCTCCGGTCCGAGTTATAGCCGACACACGTCGTTCTCGTCTAGATTCCATTGATCCGGTCAACAGTAATGCCGAGCTAACAATAACTTCGGACGTAGTATAGTGTCGCCGGGTCGGCAAAAAAAATTATGAAAGTGAGAAAGTAATTCCGTTCTATATCCGTTTTGTTACGCTTCAAATATTCGCGTAACGAATTATGAGCAAACTATTTTTTTTTTTTACCACACTCGAAGAGGCGAGCTTTGGAGGGGTGTAACTGCCCTAAGCTAACGATAAGGTCATTTCTGATAAGGACGTTTCTCAGAAATGATTGATCGGGGCATTTTTCAATTTTTTATCATGTGACTTTTGCACGATGCAGCGTTATCATATCACATTTTTGGCTTGAAGCCTCTTCTATGTTTCTCGGGGTGTAACTGCTATAAGTCAAAGATAAGGACATTCCTGATAAGGATGTTTCTCAGAAACTATTGATCGTGTAATTTTCCAATTTTTATCTCATGACCGCTGCACAATGCATCGTCATCACAATAAATTTTCGGCTTACAACCTCTCTTCTATATTTTTCTCCCGGTACGCAGAACCACGGTAGTCTTGCTGGAAGATAATAATACTTACACGGTGCAATGATAGACGAAACACAGCCAGCCGCCGGGATGTTCGAGAAAGACGTACAGACGCTCCTGAAAGGTCTTTCCCTTCTTGTGATGAAAAACGTATTTCGCCTTGAAAGCTTGATCGATCGGCAGATAGATGGGATAGTAAGGATCGGGAACGCCGGCCTGATGGGGGCTCGGGGGTTCCTCCTCCTCCAGCTCCTCCTCGCCGCCGTTCACATCGCTGTTAATAATATCGTCCTTGCTCCTCTTTCTTCGATGCTTGCGTTTCATGGGGGTGGGCACTCTTTTGTGATGCGCCTCGCCGAAACGGGGCGATCGAAATCGACGGAGAAACGTGAATCTCGTCGAGGGCTCCTCCTCGATCGGCCCACCGTTGTCGGTGTCCTCGGTCTCGCTTCCCGGTGTCTTAAGAGCGAGATCCTCCGATTCGCCAGCGACGAGCTCGTCTTCGCTGCCCTGGAGGGCAGCGTAGGCGGCCGCGGCGCTGTAACGCTTCTCCGTCAATCTCGCGCATTGCTCCCTGCTACCTGCGCGTGGAAGACCTTCGTTGTTGTACGCCTGACCTGGAGGGATTATCAAGAAGACACTGTATCGCTGATTTTTCATCACCGACGCGTCACACCTTTCTTTTTTGCGAACGAGAAAAAAAATTTCATTTCACTCGAGGAAAGTTGGAAAACTATTTTTATTTTTTTCTGCGAAGTGAAAACCGTCCCGTTTATTTCGCTGCTGAATCGTTGCTTCTGGTTTGGATCGGAGATTGGGCTTTCGTTGCTTCGACCTTTGCGAGAGCAGAATCTCATCGAGGTCTACCGCCGTTTGTCTACGACAAACGTCTTTTGATTAGCGCTCCGATTGAAAAGCTAATCATCAATGTCTATCCGGTAGCGATGCAAATCTGCCTAATTTTCTCAACCGTTGAAGATACTTCCTTTAGTAGTTACATCCCAAAACGCAAGTGTCTCTCGGATTCTAGAGTTTGCAAACTTTCAGAAATGTTTCAAACTTAATTCTATTGCCAAGATTTCCGACCTTTACGACATGGAGCAAAATCTCATCGAAATCTGCCTTCAAATGTCTTTTCCTTAGCGCTCCGATTGCAAAGCTATTCAATACTGTCTATCCACTAGCGACGTAAATGTGCCCGATTTTCTCAATCATCAAAGACGCTTCCTTGCCGAGTTACTTCCATCCCGAAACGCCAGTATTTCTCGGATCCCAAAGTTCGCCAACTTTCAAAAATGTTTCAAACTTGACTCTGTAACCAAAATCCCGTCGGGTTTTCCCCCAGTTCGACGGTGCGCGAACATCCCCTATCGCAGTGGATTTCCGGCATAAAAGCGTCTCCCGATGAATGGTAATTCACAGAATAGAATAACCGGAAGTGCGAACTTGAACAATGAGCGGAAAAAGTTTTGCGTCGCCGTCGGTGAGCTTTCGCTGGATGAACCTACACTCCACCTACGTACCACGCATAGAATAACCAATATGCACGTTACATATATGTATATATATATATATATATCCATAGACATTCTAAATTAATGCAATGACGACAGTTGGAAATGTTAATAACTCGCGGGGAAAACTTGCAGGCGTCTAGTTCGCTCGGTGAGCTCGTTCGCTCGGCCGTTATCATCGTGATGTTTGAGTCGCGCAGTGGCACATCGGCCAGACCGTGCACCCGGACGAGACTGCAGACACTCGGTACCTATATAACTCGATGAAGTTAAATTTCCACTGACGAGGGAGCGAGAGAATCGTTGGGTTTTCCGGTTTAAGACTACCGACGGGAGAGAAAGCGGGCCCGTCCTATCTCGTCGTCGTGAACGTAACTAGGTAGACTCCGACTCCTCCGACCCCTTAATAGTTTTCTGGCGCATCGGCAACCTCGGTGCACTGCGACATTTCGAGGATTCCCCCCGGTTCCGTGGATCGTGAACGAAAACTAGTTTATTCTCGGAGACTCTCCGACCCGATACATATTTTTGGGTGTATTTAATTGATTCGACGGTAAATTGGGTTACGGCCTCTCTGTAGAATTATTAAGGGAGCTCCGACACTCTATTATTAGCTTTCCGGCCCTTTATCCCGCTTCGATGAATCTTTGACCTTTTTTTATTAGGCGCGTCGCAGTGCAATTTGAAAATGCTTCACTCGACTGATGCGCATAGGAGAGAGTGGAAAATGTCACCTGCCTTAGTAGACATTTTTATTTATGCGATATATTGGATCCTGATGGAGTCCTGAAAAGGCCTTGTTGAGCCTTTTCCAGACCTCGTCGGGGTCTGATGTAACGTTCTAAAATTCTTACTAGGGTAGCTGGTCGAGAACTTTAACCCTTTAAGTCCCTATTCTCTGTCCTCTACAAAAAAAATTCTTAAATACCAGACTTTTTTCTGAATCAGAATGTTTGCAAAATGTTACTTTAGCAATTTTTACATCTAAATAAAAAAATACTATAAAATCGTTATCGAAAAAGTTCAATTAAGAGGCAACACTGTACATTTTTTCCGGATATTTTTTATTAATGAATATTGAAGAGGGTACTTTCAAAAATAGCTTTTTCACCAACATTCTCACCGGATCTCACTTTGGCTGAAAATACGCGGCACGGCCTGAAAATGAACCTGGCCGGCATTCGCCCGCTCCCGTCTGTTCAACGATCGATTTTGCACGAATAATTGAGCCAAATGTCTACTTCGAATTGTCTAATTTCGCCGACCTTGTGCCTATGAAATAACACTCCTCTGCATAATTCATACAAGAACCGGGGATAATATATGTTATAATTGGATAGTATATGTAGTAATATCGGGAAAATTATTGAGTCTTCAGAATTGTTTATCTTTCGTGCCCATGAAGTATTGAAGAATTTAATTTTCCACGAGCGACTGCCATAAAACCGAACCCTCGCGAGAAATCGAAATCGAATTTTTTATACCACTCTCGATGAAATTGAAACTGAGTAGGGAGGGTTTCATTCGTATGTATTTATTCCACTCCGGGATTTCGAAGCGAAATTGGACGAAACTCCGCGAAAGAACGCACATACGGTCCGATTATTGGGATTATCGGAAAAAGAAGGCGTCATCCTGATCGAGAAAAAAAAATGTGCAAAGTCAAAGAATGTAATGAAAAAAAAAAAATTAATGCTTTTCGGGCGATTTCGATTAAGTATCGCTTAACGATGCGAGGTCATTAGCAGGGGAAACTTTTTTTGGGACGCATTAAGAATGAATAAAATCGACTAAAATGATATATTCTGTGAAACTTAAAAGGGGTGAAAAACGTGAAAGAAGTGCAAAATAAAAAGTAGTGAAAGACAGAATTTCGTCGCGCTCGCGGAAAGACTTTATAATTGTTTCCGCGAGATGAACGAAAGAGAGGTAGAGAGAGACGGAGAGAGAGTTCTCAACTCTTTATCTTTACCGACGTTAGTTTCCTTTTTTTAACAGACCCGAGGACAAAAATAAAGAAGATAAAGATAAAACTGCCGACCGCTCGGGGGGAGGGTGGGGGGGGGGGGGGGGGGGGAGAGGGGGTTAATAGCGGAAGCTCGTTGAGAACAGGTTCCCCGTATCATCCGTGTACCCGCGTAAAAAGAAGAAGAAAAAACTTCTGAAAAAAGGCTGTTAGAACGTTGCGCGAAATTAAATCCGACGGGGTAAAAAATAATACAAAAATTTTTAAAACAAAATGAAATGGTGGATATGAAGTTTGTACGTTACTTCTTCATTATTTTATGTCCCTTCCGGCTGATAAAATTCGCCAAATATTAGAGACAAAAATCTCTTATCTGTGCGGAAAAAAAAGGTAAACATTTTTTACCGGTGTTTTGTACGATCTTTATCGTCAGGAATAACTATTAACTTAACTTTCAGAGAGTCTGATTCGTACCGAATAGTAAGCAAACTTTCACCACGCCTTTTTATTGCGTGTGTAAAAAAAGGCCGCGAAACCGGAAAACTAAAATGAATTTTAATGCACAGGTACTGGAAGTTTTATGCATAAACTAGTACATTAAATTTCATGTATAGTTGCAATGAAAAATTACATCAGTGAATTTCCGTTCAGTTTTTATTTCTACCATACATCGGAGACTTTCTATTTTTTCAACTCAACAAATATATAGTTTCTTACACATATATATTTTTTGTAAATTTGCGAAATTGTGGATTCGTGATGGCTTGTGTCAAAATAGCAGTTCCGCGGATCGACCGATTGCTCGTGTAATGTATAGGCTTCGTTGAATCCCCCCAGTGTTATTCGCGGTGGGAAATTTGAATTTAGTGCCTCCGTTTGTATAATACGTGATAGCTCAGTACGAAGCTCGAGGATATCGTTTACTCAAGGTTTCTTGGTGCAAATCGCATGCACCGATAGAAGGATACTTTCCTTCGCTGGGGTGACGTTAGTGTTCGATGGATGAGCGCGAGGTCGCCCGCTTCTGCCATAATGCGGTGTCATAATTGAAAGACAATAAAAGGGGTGAGGGTGGCTTTATGATCGAACTCTTGAATTCTCGATGCAATCTAAGTACGATCACGGATATATTCGGATCGAAAACGATCATAGAAAATTGCACCTTCCTTTTTTGACACTTATCGTGACCGAAAATTCCCGGTTTCGTAATAACCGAAAACGTACACGTTAACCGAACGTTCAGCCGTTAATGATGCGGAAACCATGTCATGATAAACCGTGCGTAAAATCAAAGCCGCGGGGTTTACCCGCACCGGGTATTCAGGCCAAACGTATTCATGCCCATCGAAATATAACGAAGCACAGTGGCGCGGAGAGATTTGTGTGTTTGCCGAGCGAGACGAATGTGAGGGGCGCAAACTGATGTCGACAATGGACTGGCCGTGTAACTTCGATCATGTCGATTAGTTTTATACCCTCAAGTTCCGTTCTCAACTAATCCTAAAGACACTTCTGAATCGAAACGTTTGAAAGATTTAAGATACGAAAAATTCATTTATTTTTTTCATTTTTAGACCCTTTAGAGACGATTTGGTATTCGTCAAACTTTGCGAGAATCTTTAGTTTAACATTGAAGATTTTTTTTTAATGGCATTTTCATAAAACCAACAGACATTGGGAATTGGGTATTGAATAATTCATGATTGTGTCATTTTGATAATTTATTCATTATCAATTGTTTAAATGACAATCGGAGAAAATATATTTTTTTAATCCCGGTAATATTCCTCGGAAAATCGTGATAATATCCTAGCAAAAACCATTGATTCAATTTGACTAAATTCGTCTGCAACAAGTGAACATTTTTCGTCCCGCGTGTCAATAATTTATCAGGCTGGTCAGGCCGGCCGAGAACCAATTAACTAATCAACATACGAGATTTCACATTTATTCTGAATTAGAGTTTAAAAATAAGATAAAAAATGGTAAAGCGGGCGGTTCAAAGAAAATTGGATTATCCTTTGAGTCGAGAGACTCTTCCGTTGCTGCAGTGCTAATTATAATACTATACGGCCGCAGGAGTTAATTGGAGTAATTTTAACGGCGAAGCCGAAATTAATGACGATATGCGCACGCATAATGCAATACGCGTTCAGTGCGTGCACGTGTGTTTGACAAAGTGAATATTAAATCAGGTGGGGGGGAGGGGGTGAGAGGGGGTGAGAGGGGTGCACACGTAATGGTGATGAACTTGCAGGAAATCAAGCGGCAAGTGGATGTCGCGTGTTTCCGAACCGAACCCTAGCAGGGTTCCCATTAATAATTAATAGTCGCGCATCGACCGAACGATGAGTTATCTCGTCCGTTAATCCAGTTCCCTGAGTAGGTCAACGGGCAGTCGATACTCGACGGACTGCGAAGGGCAATTTTTTTTTCCTGGAGTTCGTCGAACCCGTAGATTGCTTTCCTTCAACTCGACGACAATCGTTTCCGCCTACACGGAAAATTAACTATATAATATATATATATATATATATATATATATATGTATTTTTTTTTAGGAAGCGTTCTTAAAAAAAAAAAGTAATTACCGATCGCCCTCCCCTGAATCTCTCCAATGTCAAAATCTCGTCACCAACCTTCGCAACATCGCCACCCAAATTGCCTCAACGGAATCGATTGACCCTGAAGCGGCGAAACACCGACATCAGCGAAACAAACGGACGATAACAACGATCGACCATTGACAAAATTGTATCAATTATAATTTCTAATATTTTTCATGAACCATTCTGGAATGAAAAGTAATGACCAATCGCCCTCCCCTAAATCTCTCCGATGTCAAAATCTCGTCAACAAAATCGAGGCTCAAATTGCCTCAACGGAATCAACCCTAAAGCAGCGACAGCAGCGAAACAAACGGGCGGTAGCAACGATTGCCGATCGCCAAAATTTAACCGCGACACCTATCGTCATGCAACAGACACATCGCTACCTTGATGACCGCATCTTTTATGATTATGATGAGACTGGCAGTTGACATGATGCGCCTGAGTGTGGAGATAATGCGGGTGACTGTATGGCGACAATTGTTGTTCGTGTTCCTGCTGTTGCTGCTGTTGCTGTTGCTGACCAATGGGGGCTTTCAGGACACTCAAAACAAGATCCTCGCGCGACGGCACGATCCGCGTCAACTGACGGCTCTGCCGGAACAGTGTCTCCTGTTCCCCGCGATTCATCCTGTATCGGGGCGGGCGACGCTGAAGATAAAAACCGGGATAACGCTCTCGTCTCCCACGTCCCGGTGCGCTCACTAGCATAACAGCCTGCAGCATCCCGACGAGACTTCTTTTATTCCTGTTCTCGTTGCTCCATCGATTTTACGGTCGGACCGTGCGAGCGGTGTTCCACTGATCGCGGCCCTCCCGAACTCCGCGGATTTCATGATCGTTACTCGATGCAACCGATTCAATAAAAATTTATCGAAAAATCCTCGGTAACTCTTTGTCAAACATGCGACCGTTTTGTGTCGCCGAGAAACTCGATTGCGGTACGTCCGTCGAACAGCTGTACGCTGTTCGATGCACCTGCTGCCTCGTAACTCTGTTCCGCCCGGTTGTCCGATACAGCAGTCAAAAGCTCGTCGAGGGTTTCCCTTTCCCACTCGCTCGAGGCCTCAAACAATCGGCAGCCGCGCGTCATCCTCGAGACAACGATCCTCCACGGGAAGGTCCCGCATGACTTCCGGATCGCTTCATCGGCAGTGTCGAGGACTTTGAGCGATCGGCCTGACTGTACTTCGACAACTCTGGAACAGTTGACTCTACGCAGGTTAGCGTTTGTTTTTCTCGCTCGGGGCGAAGAGTTTGCGATCTGCCGGTAAGGTCAACGAAGAGAGATTGCGGTTCGTTCGAGGAATTCTCAATTCTCGGCCATCATCCGTGGCGAACAATCTTGGGAGATTCCCCGCGGAATCGTCGGAGATCTTGCGCCGAATCGCTGAATCTCGATTTATTGCGATCGATCCTTTCGATCGGTATAATCTTGAAGTTATTTTATTTCTGAGTTCTTTTTTTTTTTAACAAATATTCTATTTTCTCTAGCTCTTGATCGCTCGTTGACTCTTCGAATCTCGTTCTCACCTCAGAACTTTCTTGACAAGATCGCGCCCCACGATAATCCGATCGAGTCGCGACGTCGTAGTTGGCATTCTCAGATGATCCGGTCGGATCGATGCTCTAGAAACACCGGGCGATAACATTTATCCGCTCGTTCTCCCCAAATGAGAAATATATCGATTGAATCACCTCTTCGTAACTCTGATTTAATCGCGGCACGAGATCATAACGACGCGGACAGTTCGTCGCCGATCTGACGCTGCCCTCGAACGACCGGCGTGGCAAGAATCATGATTCGTCGATCACCGTTGACTCGCACAAATTCCGTCTTCAACGCGACAAGATCAATCGCGCCACTCGAGATCAACGCGTTTATCGGATTCTCGTTGTCAAAGGCCGATTCAGTGAAAACGACAAAAAGAAAATCAACGGCAACGCACTGATCGGCAAAGAGGAGCGATTCCTCGTCGCCTCCCGATGGGGTAAGCGATTAATGCACTTGAGAGATTGCTTAGTCGATGTCCTCGAGTTCCTTATTGCTTCGTTATTGATTATTGTGGAATCACAGGAGCGGAACACATCGAATCCGTCACCGAGAGTTCGAGCGGCTCGTTGAGCTACAGCGATTCGTCCCGAATCGGTTCCTCCTTTAGTCGCGCTTTCCCATCACCGCCGTACACGCCGTTTCCTCCAGCCGTGTGTGCGGTAAACAGTTTTAGCTTTTACCAGATTACACTGCCACGAACGGAGATCCGAGACCGTCAAAGTCCTCCGCTGATGCACGAAAAGCCGTCGAAAGCCTAAGAGCAAAGGTCACGTGGTGCAGCCGTCCACCGGATGGATCCGTTGGGGATGATGTGGCGGCGGTTCTGTGTGGATGCTGTGCGGACGGGAGATTCACCGAACGGGAAGTAACCTCTGACCTTCCCCTAGCGGTGGCTCCGTATCGGCGGACGATTACAACGCGCAGCTTGCGAACGGGACGTCACCCAGAGGATGCATCATACCCGTCGGAGATAACGTGGATGCGGCGTCATCGATGTCGCGTGGATTACGTGGGCACGCTCTTTTCCGGCCGAGAACGAACCTCCTATCCTCCGGGAGTCGGGTTTCCGTGTCAAGGCGCGATTACAAAGCGCTATTTGCGAACGGGACATCAGCCGGAAGATCGGTTGTCCGCGCCGGAGATCGCGCGGCATCAACAGTTCCGACTGGATTCTGTGATCCCTTTCGACCGGGAGTGAACCTTTGACCTTCCGCAAGCCCGGGACGCCGTGTCAAGGCGCGATTACCGAAACGCCACTTGCGATCGGAAAGCCGCCCCAAAGATCCGTTATCCGCAATGGAGATCGTGCGACATCATCGGTTCCGCTCGGATTCCTTGCTGACGATCTTTCACGATCGAGAATTAAACTCTGACCTTCCGCAAGCTCCGCTCTCCGTGTCAGCGCGCGATCGTAACACGCGACTTGCGAACGGGATGTCACCCAAAAGGCACATCGTACCCGCTCGAGATTACGCGCTATCCGCTTTGATTCCGCTGAGTGGGATGGAACCGATCTCGACTATTCTCGCGGATCTACATCCAGATCCTTCCGCGGAACCGTTCGAGTGATAACGTTCCTCGATGACGCCGATCCCCGCCCGAACTCCCCGCGGTTGTTCGTCCCTTCGTTGTCACGCTTCGTGGTCAATCCCGGTTCGCGCACGAAGCTTCCACGACCTATCCGGCCATCAAGCGAGACGTTACGCGGGTTTATCCGGGCTCCGTGGAAGACGACGGAAGGGTTCCGTGGGTCAAAGGTAATTTCCGATGGATGAAGCGTAGTGACGGCGAACGGGTCGCTTCCACAGGATTTAACCGTCGCTTTAGGCGCGCTTTTATCGTCGTTGTCGGCTACGCGGGCGTTACGGGCTGAGGGGAATCCCCGAGTTCGCGGCACTACGGTCTTTCGTCGTGAAGCAACGATGACTAAGGATGTTTCTCATTTTTTAAATTTTTTTTATTATTTTTTATTGTCGCGTCTCTTTCGGTGAAACTGGGTCGTGTACAATGAATGAGCACCGTTGTTTCAGTTTATGGCGCAGCGACACACGAATGAGGAATCTGAGGCACCGTGTATGCGGCCGTTCTCAAGGTGTACCAACGGTCGTTAGACAGATATCGCGCGGTGCACACAGGGCGACAGCCCGCAACCAACTGTGGATCTTGGCCACCGCGCAGTTCAGTTCTCTCCTACCCGGGACCCTACCGTCGATGCGGGCCACCCCGCTCGCGGGTGGTTATTCTCCCTCGAGCTTATACCGATGTACACACTTATACACTGTACAGTTCGGAGGCTTTTTGTACGGACGGGCTCTGTGTGCGCCACTGTGTTGTACCTTCACGGCAGAGGTTCAACGCCGCCCTTTGCTTCCCGATAGACCGAGTGGTCGTGGAACCTTGTGGCTCTCGACCACGCGAACCACGCACGATTTAATCGAACTCGCACCGGGCCTTCCCGGGCTGGTGGGGAATTTCGATGAAATTCAATCGAAAATTGCTTTACGGGTTTCTTAGGGACAAAAGAACGTTGAGAGGAGGTGGGAAATTTTGTCGTATTTGCAAGCAAGATTTTTGACAATACTTGCGAATAGAAGTACATTGCGAGGAAGTGAAATATTTTGTCATATTTGCAAGCGAGGTTTTTGCGAATCTTCGCGAATAGAAGTGGGAAATTTTGTCGTATTTGCAGGCAAGATTTTTGCGAATCTTTGCGAATAGAAGTACGTTGCGAGGAAGTGGGAAATTTTTTTGTATTTGCAGGTCAGATTTTTGCGAATCTTTGCGAATAGAAGTACATTGCGAGGAGGTGGGAAATTTTGTTATACTTGCAGGTAAGATTTTTACGAATCTTTGCGAGTACAACTACATTGCGAGGTAGTTCGAAATTTGGTCATATTTGCTAGCAAGATTCAAGTCGCACCTTGACGAGAGCAACTTCTACGAGAACCGACGGAAACTGTCTTACTTTCGACGGTCCGCCAGACTTCGAGTTGGTGGTCTTGGTTGGAAAACTTCAGGATTTAGAGTTACCAATTTTTTCTGATCCATCCGAAATTCCCTGACCGTTCTTCGGGTTTTTCCTGAGGGTGGTCACTGCGAGTAATGGGCGACGCAACATCGAAATGGAGGGATGGATGCACGCGCGGCGAGGCCAACCCCTAAACCCGATCGATGATACCGAAGAGTCGGAGGGAGAGCCTAGCAAAGGCTAAACAAAAACATTTGGACTACATCCAAATCGATGCAGGTTTACGGTAACACGCGTTTTTTTCTATCTACGTCCTCATCGCGACCTTTGCTCCCTGGTGAACATACGGCGCTTTCGTTCCGTTCGGTTGAGCATACGGATTCAGCCAATCGTTTGAAACTGTTTGTCGGCTTTTCCGTTCCGGAGTCTTTTTTTTTGGCGTTTGACAAATCAGCGGATGTTTCTTTGGAGATGAAACGTACTTGCTTGGACGAGAAGGAGTGTGTTAAACAAAATTTGCATGAAATTTAATGTACCGGACTGGAAGTTTTAATGCATAAATTGGTATATTAAATTTCACGTACAATTTTAATGTACTATAAAATCATGTACTACAAAATTACTTTATTTTTAATAAAAAATAAAGTACATTAATTTTTCATCACAATTATCCATTAAATTTGCAATGTTTTTAAAAAGTGTATCACATTATTCTCATACGATCAAAAGCTTAGATCCAAGTAAACATTATTAAGTGAAAAGAATGATATAATCAAACAAATAAATATATTCGAAATTAATAAACTCTCTCTTAGGCCATGAACAGGCAAGTAAACATTTTTCTTCGTCCTTAATAAATGTTCATGATTGGAATAAACTTTTTTTCTGGGAATTCT
Source organism: Amblyteles armatorius (assembly GCA_933228735.2). Taxonomy (NCBI): domain Eukaryota; kingdom Metazoa; phylum Arthropoda; class Insecta; order Hymenoptera; family Ichneumonidae; genus Amblyteles; species Amblyteles armatorius. The sequence goes on along the minus strand of OW121695.1, from coordinate 8,396,659 downwards.
TTGCACGCTCGAATAATCGATCGTCTATTCTCGCCGCTCGATGTTTTTCTGTCTGGCAAACTATTCCGAAATTCCTGGAATATTTACGTTCGGTTTTGCACCGCTTGTCTGAGTCTCCGCGCTTTCTTGGTGAACGCGCCCAACCTCTCGCCAACGATTCACTCGGCTCGCAGCCCTCGAGCTTCGCCGCTACCTCTTTTTCACTTGTTTCTTGTACTACTTATGCACCGTGGGCTTCGACCTTTTTTCCCCGTATTCTCCACACTTTATCCACAATTTTCCTCGGCATCTACGCTAAAGCGAAAGCCGCCAGCTCTTGTTCTACACCGTGCCGAGAGTGCGACGAGAAACTACCCTTCTCCTGTCCTCCCCAGTCCATCCCGACGTTACACTCGCTTCTATCTTAGTTATCTTTATTCTCTCTTTCTCCCCTCCCGTTTTCTCCTTTACTTCATCGGCATTCATGAGAATTTCAAGAGCTTTCATACCTTGTTTCTTCCGCAATACCACCTTTCGGAGTTTTACGCGCGAGTTTGTACTTAATTTTTTTTTTTTTTTAAATATCTTTAGTGAGACTTCTAAATGTAAAGTTCCTCGTAACGTGCTGCGGTCAAAATCTCCATGGGCAAAATATCTGGCAAGAAATTGACAAAGATCCCTTAGGGTCGAGTTTTAACGCGTTACTTTGAACTTAAGATAGCAATTGGGGCTGAACTCAAATTTAATGGTAAGTTCGAACTTAAGAAGGAGAGAAAGTTCAAACTAAAGAACGTGTTTAAGTTCAAACTAATAAGAAGCAATGAGAAGATATAAAAAAAAATTCGAATTTAAGATATATCATGTGTATATAATTTAATAATATAAAGTATACATGTAATTAAATATATATAACGATATATAAAAATTTGGGCCAAACTACGAGCTTAAGTTCGAACTAACGTCTTAAAATTCGACCCTTACGGGGCTTGGAATAACTAAAACCTGGGAGTGGATACTTGAAACGCCCTTGTTATGTGCCTGATCGAATCGCAGATATGCAAATTTATTGAAAACGATTTTTTTTTAAATATTTGAATCCAACATATTGTAATTTCTTTGACACAAGAAAAAATAAATTTTCTGTAACGGTTAAAACAACTGGGACACGCGATCGTTAACGTCACAGAATGCTGCGCTGTTGCGTGTTCGTCCGTCCCGCTTGTCTCCCTCCCGACAACGAGAAGATATAGTTGAGCGGTGACGAGGGTGTTTTCCCATCGTAATTACAACCTCCCGGGTGAAATTCCATTGCCTCCCCCCTCTCCTCCCCTGCACCGGAGTATAGTTTGTTCTTTTCATTTTTATCACGCGATGCGCATCTGCACCTGTACGATAAGGATGAATGTTGCACGCAGCTCGTTTCCTGCATATAGCCTTGACGATTTCAGCGCGGCTGACGGTTCGAAACCGACTGAGTCGGTAAAGAAAAAATGGTGACCCATTTTTTTTTACAACAGTCTTCGACACTTTAGGTTAAACGGAAATTGATAGGGTCTTCGTCCGATAGTTGGGCAGACGCTAATAATTAACTCTTCCTTAGAAAAGTTGAGCAGCTTGAAAAAAAAAAAATGGAGTATAAATTAATTTAAAATAAAAAAGATTTCCTGATTATTATCTGAATGATCGATCATTATTTTTTGTCATAAGAGAACAAATGTTCTCAACATTTTTAGTATAGTCAAAATTTTTTGCATAAAGTTGTCTCGTTGGAAGTGTAGGGGAGAGCGGGGCAAAACGGGATAATGAGGCAAAACCCAATTTTCCTATAACTTTTGGATGGTTGCGATTTTCGTCCGTGGGGCAAAATGGGGTTGAAAATCCGGATGAATCGTTGGGAAAAAATGGGGCATCCAAAAATTATTGGAAAATCGAGTTTTGCCCTCACTGTACCGTTTTGCCTCACCGTTCCATTTTGCTCCGCTCTCCCCTAATACGGGAATGAGGAATTCCAGAGATTTTATGGATTAAGATATCGTGGCAGCCGGAATGACGACACTTAATTTCTTCCATCATCGTCGACCACGCCGAGGCGAGTCGCGGCGATAGTTCAACGATACTTTTTCATCGTCGCAGGATTCCGCGCTCCGATGACGCGGCTAACGAGGCTCGGGTTCGTTCCAACATTTCGAAAAATTCTCAAAAGCCTCGATTTAGCCGGAACAACGCTCGCTTCGCGCAGCCAGAAACTTTGTTCCCATAGGCAGAGAGCGATGACTGTCTCACAGCCGAGGCAGATACAGGCAGGGAGGTATTGCAGTATATAAACTTCGAAACTCGATAGTAACACGAGCTCGCTTTCACCGGGGTGAACATAACTTCGCAAACCGTCGGGAGTATAAGTGGTATATATTCGTAAGCCAGTGGCTGGCGAGGAAAACTTTTTTCATTCTCAACCCTTCGTCTCGGGAGCGCGCAACTTCCCGCCCAACCGAAAAGTTGCCAAGCTCTTGAGCGGGATATTTTTGCAGACATTCCGTCTCAAGTTGCGTATTCCGGATTTTTGCGCAATTTTTTTGCGATTCGGGAGGAATCCCAGAAAACGGAGGCAAACGTAAAATACCGTGTAACTGTTTGAGTGGAATTTCAGAAAATTTCCGAGCCACGATGATGTCGGTAGACATTTTTAAACGGGGACTTCAAGAGGCTGATCAAGAGCCTGATCAAGAGTCCAATCAAGAGCCTGATCAAGAACTTAATCAAGAACCTGATCAAGTGCCTGAGCAATCCATGTCTTGACAGGACCCTGATCGAAACCATGACACGTATATTAATATTAATAAGGTGTTGACAAGACTCCGACAAAGCACTGGCAACCGCCCGATCAAGACCTTGACAAGTCATGTCTTGACAACGCCCTTCCAGAGTCTTGTGCAAACTCACGAGGCTGCGATGTGACACTAAAAATTTCCTAATAAATACCAATATTGTCATCATCTCCCAACAAACTGCAGATGAGAATCTATTTTATAAGTTCTCTTGTAAATGTCTTTAGCGATCGGAAATGAGGAAAGTGAGCCCTTAAGCCACGCAATCCTAATCACCTCTTGGTCTGGCTTTCCAGTGTGAGCCGAGATAAATCCCGGCAAGGGATTATTGGATTCTCTGTAGGGCTTATTCGGGTTGCGGATTCGGAAACTTGACGAGCACGAGTTTCTTAGCTGTTCGCAGGACCCTCTGGCCCCTGCACTCGTCGCGAATCATGTACAGGCGGGAGTCTCCGTTTACGAACCAAGTTTCGTCGTGAAATGCTAAATACCGTCGACGACGTGCAACGTGCACGTCGCGATGCGCTCTCGCGCTCACTCACTCTCTCTTAGGTTCTTCTATTTATAGAGGTCGGGGTCGGTCGATAGTGTAGGGTATAAGTGCACCGAGCCGAGGAAATCCCTCTTATGCATCGCTGCCGGTGCCAATTCCATCCTGCCGTTTCAACTCTGGCATCCTGAGACTTGACGACTTTGGGGAATGAGGGAGGGGGAGGGGGGGGGGGGGCAGTCGTTATGTATAACTACTGCAGGGTGATGCCGGGTGAGATGCTCGTGGTTTAACCCTTTAAGTGCAAAGCCTCTTTACCTTTGAAAAAAAATGACTTTTCACTTTCTACTCTGTCGGAATATGTGAAAAATGGCACTTTTGAAAATCAGTTTTACTTTTATTCCAATTATTTTATTCGAATTCCAATTCTACCCCACATTAGGTGAAATTCGAGGACATTCCGGGACTTTTTCAAGGTCAGGCAGAATTCAAGGACAGTTCCAGGACTCCGAGGACTTCAAGGACCGCTGGTCACCGTGATGAGTCATAAAAATATTGTATAGACTATTTGCGTTACAGTTTTTTTTTCAATGCCAATCGATTACAGGGTTCGGATTGGGGTCATAATCGCGAAGCCTCGGACGCTTTTTTCATCTTCCTGCGTGTGGGTTTGCATTTTTATTTATGGCCTTTATGGTCTCCGCCATCCCCGTTGCCTACCGTCGTGATCCAGCCACACGAGCTTCGCTTAGTTTTGTTCGGTTTCGCTTACTATGCGCCTCTGGCTTGTACCTAACGTTTATCCGTCGCGTTATTTCCTCCATGTGTTCGCTGGCGCGGAGTTGTACATTCCCACAGCCATATCCGGTGTGGGCGTACGAATGAGCCGAGCTTCCGACATCCGGAGCCGCGCGTTACTCGGCTGAATACAAAGAGGCGAAACCCAAGGGAATGGAACTCGCGGTTCTATATAGGACGCCGTGTATCGATCATATGAATGCACGGCGGAGCGATTCGTTACAAAATACGATTCGATTCATTGTACGATTCAACATGTTCATAACTTTTTTGTGTCCACACGAAGACGAAAAAAAAAAAATCGGAATTTTAGGACAGGTAATTTTTGCTCCCAAAAAAAATATTCGAATTAAGTTATTATATGATCAATGCATTGCACACATTGCTATATATATCTGAATGAAATATATTTCATGTGGGGTGGAAGTGGCGAATATGGACTACCCCGAATGGCACGCGATTCAAGGATATTTTTCGAAATGCGCCATTCATGCATTTTTCCACGTCGGACTGGCTTTCCTTTTTTTTTTCTTCAAATTTCACAAAAATAAACTCGTGCTTTGTGCTCGACGCGGTCGACATTGTGCATTTTTCTATTTAAAAAAAAATGTTTGAAGGAGTTGCCGGACGCTCTGGCACTCGATATCGTCCGTATGAGTAGAAAAGCATCGCTTATGCATACGCGAACGTTCGCACGAGGCAATACCCGAGTCGAAATATAGACCAGAACAACGATACGAGCGTTGGAGAGTTAAAAATATGTACGAAGGATAAGTGACAATGAGCCGAAGAAAAATAAAACGCTCGCTCGTACATTCATCGTTGACACACACGTGTTCCAAGTGAAAAATGTTTCCGCGAAAGAATGGAAGCGCGTCGTCCCATACCAGTTTATTCAGAAATCGCGAGACTCCCGTCGTTCGCATCCCTTCCGTCTACGCTCAATTCCACAGTTTTCCACGCCGACCCTGACCGCTTTGTGCAGTTCAACCTTTGCGATATGTTTGTAAGTCCAAATAGTTATATTTCCTTCGGAACGATTGCGGTTACGTATTGCGCGACTTTGTTCCTCATGTTTTGAGCGTTGCCGCGGTCATCGATCGTCTTGATCGTGTCGTACTACGACTGACGTCGTCGTCGTCGTTGTTGTCGCTGACGTCGTGATTAGCTCGTGACCTCGCGGGACTTTCTTCCCATCAAGTTCAACATCCGTCGCGAAAGGTTCGTCTGCGAGGAAGGTCGATAGGCCGTGGAAAAAGCACGTTGGATTTAATGTACAAATATTTTACGGCCTTTGTACCGTAATCCCGTATTCATTTAGCAACGAGCGCGTCGAAGCTCGGACTACCGCAAACGGTCTATCTAAAGGAGGGTCGGCATTTGCCGGTCGCATAAGGAGAAACCCACATTACATCTACACAGGAATAAAATGTGGTGCGTGTTTTTGGACACTCAGACAATTCATCGCAGACAGACTTACAGTCACTTACATTCACTTACAGTCACTTACAGTCACTTACAGTCACTCACAGTCACTTACAGTCACTTACAGTCATTTACACTCACTTACAGTCATTTACACTCACTTACAGTCACTTACAGTCACGTACAGTCACTTACAGTCACCTACAGCCACTTATAGTCACTTACAGTCACTTACATCCATTTACAGTCGTTCACAGTCGCTCACAGTCGCTTACAGACGCTTACAGACACTTACAGACAACAAAATAAATCAAAACTCATATTGGCATCGCGGTTCGATTGTTGAAAATCAGCTCAGCCGATGTCAGCCTGGTCTCCCTTACACATACGCGAGCTACATATAGATTGCATTACTCATACACGCTAAGCGTGGACAATAGTGTGTTGGGTGTACAGAACGCCCCATTAGCGACCTGTTTGCGAACTCTAGTGCCACTAGAGCACACTTTGCTCGCTACCTTGCGGGCACTTCATCTTAGAAGTTGACCTCGCACCGGAGGATCCGGCGAAGCCTCCTTCCCCGGGCTTACCCCTACTCCTCCTTTCGTGAAACCATTGTTTTGACAAGCCTCGTGTATCTCGCTTCGGTACAAGGGCATCGTAATTTCGTATAAAGTTTACAAACAACGAGACCAATGTTCATACAATGGACAGATTATGTTCACTCCTCCATATTCTCTATCCGTTCCGCGCGTCGAGTGCTGAATAGGAGGGAACGGGGCAAAACGGAGGACTTTTTACCCATTTCACCACCCCAGCAAATATTCGATGCGTCGTACGAACGGGTTTATCAACTACATCTACAACCCACATATAGAAGAGGGATGAAATAATAACGCTCTCGTACCAAAATAATTTCATTGTTACCCATACGCGGGCTCTCTCGGCTATGTGCGTTCCTCGTACAGTATACCGTAGCGTTTTCCGACAGAGCACATATGCCCTATATGTTATACGACTGACCGCCTCCGGCTTGAAGATAATCGATATTTTTTCGACCGGTCGATGCGCCGCGGCAAGGCCGCGCACCGAGACCATTCTACATTATTGATGCGAAATTAAATCGGTTATTAAATGGAATGTTTTTTTTCCGCGTCGCTTTCAAACATAGCAACAGCCTCATGTACCACCCACGGTTTCCGTCGTGGAGGAACTTGCTAAACAGGAGTTGATATTCTATCGTGGTTGCATTCGAATGCATTTTTCAACGAACCGAGAACACATCGACTTTACTCACTCGGGTTATAACCCTTCAACAGCCAAGCCTCCTTCCGGATGAAAAAAAAAAAAATTCTCTCGATACCTACATACTTCTCTGTATCGAGATAGTCAAAAAACAGCACTCTTTAGGGAATAGTTCCAAAAGTGTTATAAAACAATGAATGAGGTTTTGTTTTTTTAAGAATTTCGAATAATTTTTTTTATTCCCTTAAAAAATTCATTTAAAATAATGTCTACACCCAAACAATATTTTTATTTTATTTTTTTGTAAAATTCCTGTCGAAATGCTTTTCCGAGGATGCGTGATTATTTGTCATTTTTTTCAGAGGTTTTGACAATTCAAATGGAAGAAGATATTTTTTAAGTGACTGTTTCGACAAGCTGGTAAGTTTCTATCCTGGCAGTTAAAGGGTTGAAATTTTTTTTTTTTACTGACATTACTTCTTGTGGAAGTCTGCATATCGCTCGTTAATCCGCGAGTAACCATAAAGCCCGTCTTTCCTTCCGTGCCGTTGCTTGCCCTTCGTCCTTGCCGGCTCGGCGACATGCTGCGCAAATTGGCTTAAGCGCTATGAAAATAAAGAACAAAAAAAGGACCCTTATAAAACTTGATGCCACGTTTTACGATCTCGTACGAGCGACAACGTCGGCATCCCAAACGAGGACAGTAAAATAGTTCCCCAGAATCGTTGGAAGTTAAATCTATATATTCTAAATTTATATATTCTTCTTCGCGGCAGTAAAAACTAAATTCGGTGAAAGGTTAATACATGGGGATAAAAAGTGTATAGTAAAATTTCACTAATCTATACTCCAAATATTTTCATACGACACATTATTATTTCTATAGTAAGGCCACAGTAAGATTTATGACAAAGTTTACTGTAGGTGTTATAAATTCTTTGCACAAAAAAGTAGAAAAATTGACATTTCGTCAGACGCAGTAAGAAAAGTTTGAACTTTCTAGAACTTATAGTCCATAAACGTGCATAATTTTGTATTTGTTTATTTTTCGATCGCACCATCCGGCCCTAGTTTTACAAACAAAAGTACAAACTGAAATTGTTAATAACGCGGGAAATTTTCAGGTTTGTATATTCAAACCAGAACAAATGATCACTTATAAAAAAAAATATTTTTACGAAACTTCGTATTCCGATTTTGCGAAATTATTTTGTACTCTGTTATTTTTACCAGAGATAACCATCCGTCGGTAATTGCTGTGCCATGGTTCTTAGATCCATAATTGGCAGAAGACATCCTCACTTATATTTTGGGACTAGAATGTGTATCAGGTTGAAAAAAGAAATACAAATTTGCGTAAAATTCGATAGAATGATCGAACGAAAACCGATTTCCGGAATGGCGCGGCAGCGTGGTCGGGCCGAAGGAGGGGGAGACCTTGTTAGTTATCGAATTATCGTGTGACACCAGATATTTTCAGGTATCGTGGTCGGCCTCGTGGTCGGTCCTCTCGTCCGCACCCCGAAAAAGAGAGCGAGAAATGCGTGAAGATGGAGGAGATAAAGGGGGATGGTGAAAAACGAGTGGACGTGACCGGTGTCGAGTATACACATCGCTCGGATAGCAGCCGCTAGAGAGAATCAATCAATAAGTGTCTGGCATATCGGATCGGACGCCACTACAATCGGGAACGATATATGTTTGCGATGATGCCGAAACAGGGATGCCCGATGCTTCCTACGTTTTTTTTTTTTTTTTTTTGTCGTATTCCACTAACCAGTGAGGTCAATAAATTTCAATGCTTATTGAAGAAAAAAAATCCCACTCACCAGTCAGTTATGTCATCAGGGAACAAAAAAATCGATGTAATATCGGAAATCTATAGTTATGTGTACTGAAACAGGGATCCTTTTTAGCTTTTTGTTTTTCTGTTTATTTCAATCTGATCTGTTAATTGGTGAGGTCAATGAATTTTAATTCTTTTTGGAGAAAAAAAATCTACTCACCAGTCGGTTATATTATTGGGAAAAAGATGAATCGATTTAATATTGAGGATTTATTGTTTTGAATACTGAAACAGGAATCCCGGATGCTTCCCACCTTTTTGGTTTTCTGTGTATTTCAACCTGTTCTGTTAATTGATGAAGGCAACGAATTGTAATGCTTATTGGGTGAAAAAAAATCAAAACTCCGAGTCAATCCACGTCGTCGGAGAACCATTGACGTTTAGGGTGCGATATCGGAAAATTGCATATTCATACCCAGTGACGTTTATTTTTTTAAAACCCTGACAGAGAAAGTAAACTGTTGGACGATGTTTTATTCATTTTTAAAAATGAAAAAATCTTTATACGTTATAATAACTGAGCCGGATAACGCGGCGTGGTCAAATATTCCTTTAACGATCGGACGGAACACTACTGTACACGAAATGTAATTTCGACGTATTTAGAGAAGAAGCATTTTAATTTTTATAAAAAATAAAAATAAAATGCATGAAAATATTGAATGCCTCAGTGTAAACTTGACATTTATATCGTTTTATAACCCCCTTACTGTCCGCGCCAATATGTATGCTCTTTCTATGAGCAATATAATAATACTGATTATTATTCTCTAATTTTATGAATAAAAATAATAAATTGTTTCATTATTCATTAGATTATTCGTATTCTAATTAACATAATTAGTAACTTTGGTAACGCTGGAATGAACCATGTCAGTTGAATGCAATGGACCGGAGCAAAAGCTCGCTACCTCAGTGGCCGCTCGCTCGCAGGTGACCGCGCGCGCGTATTAATCCAGGGCTCGTTCATTACGGAATCTAATTACTCGGTGCTGAGCAAAAACAGCAATTTTCAACAGAAGCAAACAAAATTATAAAAATAAATATTTTCCCTTATCGGTACGATCGTTCTCGAGTTCGCCAATAATAAACTAAGCTGCACGCAGCTTGGTCTCACGCGCGTTCGCGATGCCTCGTGAGCTTTATTGTTGTTTACAGACTCTCGCCGTCAGCTTAAAAATTGTTGTGAGGGGGAAATCTGAATCCCGGGAGTTTTCCTAAGCACTCTTGATAATTAATACCGAGTCTGGTGAACATTGGGCAACCCCACCCACACCACTATAATGTATACATACATATACATTTATACACATATTATCTATATACATATATATATATATCCCGAAGATTTAACGCTAAGAAGGGCATATGAGCTATTCCTATTTACAGTCTGTACGCCCTTAAGGAATCAAGCCATGGATATGATATATATATACATATATGCAGACCATTATTAGTCACGGTCGCGGGAGAAACTAGGTTGCAGATGGCTTGATAGCCACAATAAAAAAATAAAAAGAAAGAAAATAATGAAAGATAAGTACGGCACATATTCATATGTGGCGTTGTATTAAAGTGAGAAAATCAATAGCGGTCGTTAGTGGTGTTTCATTATTCTGCCTCTCGCTATTCCTCTCGGTCTCCCTTATCTATGCCATTCTCTCGCCCGAGCCCTCCATTTTTATTTTTTATTTTTTATTTTCTTTTATACTTAGTTCGAGCTTTGCACACGTTGTTTTTTTTAGCCTGCCACGTCGTTCTCGGCGTCCTCCGAGCGCCGTTTCTTCCGACGGCGCTGTACACCGTGGCTTGTCCTTGAACTTTTCCGAAGCCATTAATCGAAGTTTCTATCACGAGAGCCACCACGGTGGAGCGATAGTGGCCAAAAAAAACATCAACAACCGCGAAGAATTCTAGGGGTGGGGGAGGGCGAGAATATGCAGGGGATGATAGCGCCTTCGTTCTGCAAGCTTCCTAGCGTGATAAGTTACTCGAATTATGCATTCAAATTGGATCATGCGATAGCCGAACAATTTGTCTCTGTATGTGGGGAAGGTCTTGTTGAGCTCGGAGGCTTTTTTTTATTTATCTTTTTCGCATAGGAATGAGTGGGGCAAAACGAAAGACTTCGAGAACATTCGAAACGAATGTTCTCCATTCGAGATGAGATTTTTTTTTTATGTATGATGAGGAATTGGTAAAGGTCCGTTTTGCCCCGCTGTATCCTACTAGGGCGCATTAAAACGGTTCCGTAGAAAAAAAAGAAATTAGTCTTGTCTCTATCCTACATTTGCGTGACTAGCGAAGAATATGAGGCCAATGGTAGGAGTGGGCTAGTGCCGGCCACCTAAGAGAGAACCTTCATTTTTTATTCGCTGGATTTTTTTTCCTCTGAATACGAATCCGACAGCTATTTCGCCCCGAAATGAAGCGGGACATTGGTAATCGCAAAAAAAAACTCATCTTTTTCCGCGTGACTGAAGTACCTCGAGGATAGCTTCCGCCTTCAGCCTCGCGGGACACCAATCGGCATACGAATAAAGCTAAAACAACTTGAATACTTCGAGATTTTTTTGCATTTTTTTTCCGATAAGAAAAAGAAACGATGGACAAGCTGGCAGAGAGCCAGTTCGAAATAACCCGTGGGCTATGTTGGAATGCAGTCCGAAGAGGGTGTAGATTTTTAAAAATATATGTGTATATCTATAAAGGAAAACGACGCAAAACGCAACTCCGGGGCAAAATGTGTATAATTTTTTAAACATTTATCTCTTGTTTTGGAGTGGTCCTTCAGCGGGCATTTACAGTAAAGACAGTTTGTACTTTTTACAAACTTACTCTCCACAAAAGTTACCATTTTTTATTTGTTAATTTTCCGATCGCTCCATCCGGCTCCAGTTTTACAAACAAAAGTACAAAAATTGTTAATGACACAGGAAAGGACAGGTTTGTATATTGAAACATGAACAAACGAGTTTGTCACTTATCAAAATTATTTTAACGAAACTTCGTATTTCGATTTTGAGAAATTATTTTTTAGTGTGTACAAGCTCGATTCCCATGGACCGATAAGTAAATTAAATGGTTTTTGCCACGTCGAAGGTATAAAGTATCAGAACTAATAATGGTAGTTGTTGCGACGTAGGCTCATATATTTTTCATCGTGCAGACCTCGCTCCCGATGGCAGTAGCCGGGGTTCGAGGGTGAGACGGTAAGCAGTAACAGCTGTTGGACCTCTCAAAGGACACCGTTAACGATAAAAATTATCGAATAATTAATGTTTCCCGGTCCGATGAAAAAAAATTCGATGGCACGGAGTCGCTAACATTTTTTTTCTCCTTTTTTTCTCAAAATTACAGGTCAATTTATATTATAGCGACAAAATTGATGTACACGAGGGAAAATGTTTTTTATTCCTTTTGTTTTATGATCAGTTTTACGAAAAAAGTGTTTGCCAATAAAATTTGTTTCAACTTTAAAAATATTTTTTGCCAATTAAAATTGCAACATTTTTGGAACTTGGTTAAGTTTTTCTGTGGTCAAAAACAATTATTTTTTCTCTATGTAATATTTTCATAAAAATTGGCTAACCGCGAATACGGAAAAAATGAAATAAAAATTGTACACGCGACGCTGTATTTTTAATTAACAATGAAAGCTGTTGCTCCGTATTTGTGTTCAATTTAGTTGAGAGTGCGCCTATACATGCGTTCGTTAATTTAATGGATCGTTACTGAAAAAAAGGCATTGTACAGTGAATTGAATGTATTGCACTGACGCACGCGATCCCTTGTTACATCGATAACTCGGTTGCCATGGAATACTCGGGTTAACGAACTTAAAATTTGGGGTGGACAACCGTTCGCGACGTTGATGGGCGAGTAGGGTAAAATAGTCCCGGCACAGAAAGTCGATTAACGTTACGCCGAAGGAAAACTGCCCCATTGCATATTCGCGAAAACTTACGCAAGAACCCTTTAATCGAAACAGCTATTTCCAAAAATATCTGGAATTTTACGCAAAAAAAATCTTGGAAAAAAATTTCGGGATACAATTTCTTTGATGAAAATGTATTTAAGTGTGAAAATTTGAAAAATGCATTTTTTGAAAATGACGAGCACACATGTTCACATATTTTGATACAATGAAGTTCCGGGCTGTCGAGAATGTAATTTTTCTTCAACGGAAAAGAGGTTTGATTCGTAAAAGGTTTTAATGAGTTAAAATTTGGAATGAATTCAACTCGCTTGGCTATTCAGGTTCTCCATTCGTCGCAAAGAAAAAAAAGTCGAAAAATAAAGAACCAAGTCGCGTTCTGGGGTTTCAAAGCCATACGCCGGTGATGGATCGAATTTCATCCTAGACACACTTTCTCACTGGGAAAATCAATAGCTAACGAGGCCGGAGGTGACTCTCAAACTTCCGTCACGCGTTTTTACCTAAGAGCCCTTTGCTTTGAACTAAGTTTCACGTTACCGCTAGCCCGGCCGGAGAGAAGAGCCATTAAAGTAGTTTTTATCAGGAGAACGGAAGGACGAAGGACAAATACCGATGAGGGAAAAACGTTCTTTGCCTTGCGAACCGGAGCGCGGTATTAATTCGAAGAAAAAACAATTAAATTGTTGAAATTAAATATTCACACAAAACCTTATTTTTCGGTCATTATCGACCCAATAAGAAACATTAAAAACCATTAAAAAACAAAAAAGCAAAAAGGGATTCATGTTCAGCGCACAAAAATACGTCGAAATACGTAACAGTTCATTAAAAAAAAAGACAAAAACATTTACTAAACTAAATATACATTTTTAAACAAACTCAAATTATCAGCGAAAAAAAAAATTCAAGGACATTAGGTGAAATTCAAGGGCATTCCAGGACTTTTTCAAGGTCAGGCAAAATTCAAGGACAATTCCAGGACTCCAAGGACCGCTGGACACCATGGAAAATCAACTGAATTTGATGAGATTTCTAATTGAAAGCCCAAAATGAGAGTTGCAAGAAATTTGACAATAATAAAAATGTGACGATATTTTATCGAGTCTTTTAGTGCCACATACGCGAACGGAATCCGAGCGGTGCTCGGATCCGAGCGGTGCTCGATAAGTAGAAGAGGCGATGTACCGACGAGACGAAGAGGTAATAGTCGGCATGCGAACCGCCCTCTGTTCGTCCGGACTCCAGGCTGTTCCACTGAACTCTCGTCTCCGCCATACTCAACAATGCTGCCGCAAAATCGATTTACAGGAGAAAAAAGAAGAAAAAAAAAAGGTGTCTAATATCATTATTCCAAACGCATTTTCTCTTCATTGCCATGTAAAAACTATTGAATCATCAAAATAGATGTAAAAATCAACTTCAAAGAATCCTTCGAATTGCCTCACAATGAACACTCCATTTAAATTCTTCTATCGTACGAAAAACTTGTTAAAAAAAAAAATTCTGCGATAAAGACATTTTTTCTTCTGAATTATTTATTAAAAAGACAAAATAAATAACCTGAATAAACAAAGATCTATACATCGCGTGCGTTTCGTTGTGTGTTCGCTCGGAAAAAATGTGATTTAAGACACGTGACACGACCATTTGTCTTTATTACGCCGAAGGGATTTCGCCGTGGTTTTTTAGATTGCGAAACATGTTTCTGGGTCAGCATGATAAAGTGTATTGCTAAACAAGTGACACGATAAGATGTCGTTTGGCGAGGACTCGGGACCACGGTATAATTTTTTTTACCACGTGGCTGCTCGGGTATAGTTAACATCCGGTGCCGGACTCTAATACTGGTATCGCATGAATCAAACAGCTCGATCAGGATACGATAAGATCGCACATCGTCGCGACTGTTGACAATAATGCGAGGTGAGTGAACACATGATTGTTAGTCATAATTATTTGATGACTGTTCATTCCACCCTCCCACTCGCCCCATCCGGTTTGTAAAAGTTTTTTTCAGGTTGTTTCGTAATTAAAGAAACGTCGTCGTCTTGACGATGTTACGATCGCGTTGCAATATAAATCACCTGCCGTTTTCGATTGAGGTCGGACGAGAGCAATTAATTAAACTAAACCAATTGACTAAATTGGCGATGTTTGGCATTGTACATAATTTCTCTTTGTGGAAATAATTGATGTGATAGTATAATAATTGATTTAATAGTATTGGATAGTATATATAAATTGTGTGACATTGTCAATAAATGTTCACTTGCTTATTATACTGCCAATAAAAAAATGAAGCATAAATCACTGGAAAATAATTAATGAGTATCGAACGATGAGCCCCGTATATATTCGAACCGGAAATAAGAATCTACTTACACAGAGAAGTGGTATAGGAAGCACTTCCAGCCAGTTGGACGTTCGAGGAAATTGTACACCTGCCCCTGAAAAGTCGCTTTTCCGGCTCGGCGATGTTCCTTCACGTGGTAACGTCCCTCCCACGTGTTACGATCACTGACACCGCCGAGTAGTAATCGCGGGTCGGCACCTGCTCGTAAAAAATAAAATAAAAAAGGACACATGAGTAATTTTTTTAGTTAATTTTTTTTTCTCGGCACAAAATAATTTTTATTAATTATAAATTTCTTGTCCACGAAAAATCTGTAATCGATAAGAAATTGGTGTAGGACTCCAAAAAGTGCTATACCGATATGGTATGGCAATTTGCACCATACACACATAGCAAAATTTGTGAGGGATTTGCAAGAAATGCAAATTGACAAATTGTAAATAATAAACCTAAAAAAACAGGGAAATTTGGATCAACTGGTGTGTGATATGATGGATTAATGATGATATGTTACATAAACAGCAACCATTGAACAGTTAATTGAAGTTCGAAACTTCAAGTGATTCTTAAAGCTGTACATTGGAATCGGCATGGGAAACCTCTTAACGCTCGACAACTCTACAAGCCCGTGTCGCGGTCACGCCGTCACTTGGCATCCATAAGGGACGACAACCAGCTTTACGTAATTGTGTTTGACCAAAAATTTGAAGGGTTTACACACGTGAACAAGATTTTTTGTTCGAGTAAATTTTTTAAAATAAAATTTGTTTACCAATAAACACTTAGCAGGCCCATCTTACAAATAAAGTTTAATCAATGTAAATTTTTCTTAAATGAAAACTGCTATTCTTGACACTGTTTAATACAGAAAAGTGTGGAGCAGTTGAGAAATAGTTATAGCAATATCGCTGCAACATATTATATTACGATAAACATAACAATGTATTTACGGTTATTATGAACTCTGGCAAGTTCCTTCCGACGTATGCTCCCGAGTCTGTAAACCGATTTTTGTTTAACCGGTTTTTTAGTATCGTCGTTTCCGTTACTTCCGCAATTTATAACGAAAACCTCCGGGGACATATGATTCAACATAATATTATGACCGAGTTAATGTAACGAAGATCCCATAGCAACGTCGTAAACCTTGCATCGAGCTTGTGCTGTTCCACCTTGTTGAAATTTCACAAAAAAATTAAGAAAAATCTCACATCAAACAATGTCTATTTTTTTTTTATCAACTGATGAAATTTTATAGAGAAATCCGTAAAACTTATAAAATTCGTATCGAATTTAATAGTAATTAAAATAATTCGTGTTTTACATTATAAATAGGGTTATTAGGGTATTTTAAATTATAAATAGGGTAATTAAATAATAATCGAAGATAGACGATTGTATAGAAAAGAGTCATCGATGAAATAGTATCTTTTTTTTTAATAAGTAAAAATCCGCAAACCTTGTAAAATTCATATCGAATTTAATAATGAATAAAACAATTAATATTTTATAATAATTGTATCAAATATATATAATAACATTATTCAAATATGGTCGAATGTGTTCGACCGTATAGAAAAGAGTCATTCATGGAACAGTGCTCGTTTAAAAATAACTGAAAAATTTCGATTCAAAACTTTCACGTCAAAAGCAAACTTTCATTGCATTATAAATGACATGTATCGAAGAGGCGAATGAAAAATTGAATTTTAGCCCGGAGCCACCGGCCACATCGCATCGCACTGTTTTAAAATAACGACAGAAAAAAAAATCGTTGTTCCCGTTGTAATTTCCGACCGAACATTCCAACTGGCAGAAATATTTTCACTCACACACGTTCAACTTTACTCGTAAAAAATGCAACAGAAAAAAATCCTCCGTTCCTGCGCTTTTCCATCGGCGAGGTTGCAACGAATTTCTCATCCCTTTCGGGGTTTTATACATTTTTCGCGTTGTTCTGTCTCTCATCTCGACGACTTAAAACGCCTCGTAATCTCGAATTCATCCAGGTGATGAAAAACGTAATTTGCGAAGATGTTTCAAAATTTCTACGAAACGCGGCGCAAAATCGGCTTATGTTGGTCGGATTTATCTGGAGATAAAGGTAGCAGGCGCGCCATTAAGCGCCGTAGAAAATTTAATCTGGAGTCGTGAAACCGTGCTGGGTGTTTTTTTTTTACATTTCCATTTTTTTTTTTTTACGTGCTATACGAAATACGATTCTTGCATTCGCGAGCCGCGAGCGCGCCCGTATTGTGTTTTTTACGATTCGCGGGGCCTATTGCGAAGCTTGCGAGGCCGACGACTGCTGGGACTTGAAGACCTGCACCGATTCCCTCCGATAACGCGACGCTCGGACGCGACAATCCGATTACGGTATGCTGTGGCAAGCCAATGGCAGCACAGAAAGAGAGCGAGAAAGGGAGATGGAAAAACGAGTAGCAGCATCAGCGGAGTGGCAAAACCCAAAGAGGATTATTCCTGGCACAGAAAAAATGTAAAATTTCATTCACCGGATAGGAGATTTGGCATGGTGAGAAATTTACTTCGTAATGTTGGGATTTATCCATTTTCAACCCGCACTGTACAAAAATGCCATACGTTCGACTAACAATCTCTACGTATGACTATAAAATCAAAAAATAAAAATTTAAGGTCCTTCACTCATTTATTTATTTTTATTTTTTGTATAGAAACAACGTGGAAATGTTAATAACAAAAAAAAGGTTTCCAGGTAATTTGTTAATAAGATTTTGGAATTATTATTTTTTCAGATTTTTTCAGATTTTTCTCAGCTGCTGTTTTTTGAATTTTCAAACGTGATCCGATTTGTTGCTTACTACTTTTTTCGAAAAGAAAGAAATGCTGCCTGGGAACTATTCCGAGGTTCGGTGATCACCGAATACTCTCCAAACAGAAGGAATTTTTATTACACGCGGGAGTTCGCGTCGATCGGATAGGCATCCGGGCGACTCGGAGTACACCTTGTGAATTAAGCAAGCACATGAATTAGAAGTTGGCTCGCGGGTATGTCACCTCGAACCGTAACACGTTGCGCAACATCGATGGTACTCATATTTCGACCTAGATATGGCAAAAAATGGACTAAACTTTCCGTGACACGGATACGACATTGGCAAAACATTTTGCGCGAATTTTCGATACCGTGTGTAAAATTATCATTACCACTGGTGAAGGTGTCATTGTTATCGGACTGGAGTGTCGCGCTCGTTTCAGAAATGGGCGACGGCGACGGCTTCAACTCAGCCGGTGGCTCCAAGCCCAGTAAGTCACTTCCAACTCCACTTCCATTTCCGCCGCCCACTTGTACGATAGTTACGTTCAGCGGTCCTCGGTTACCTGAAACATTGCGAGAATGTCGTTCAAATTTACATAAGGATTTACGAGTAAGCAATATGGGGGTGTTGGCCGTCAAAATTCAAGTGCACGCCGTAGTGTTATGGCTAGAATTAAAGTTCTGCAAAATTCGAAGCATATGGGGAAGCGCGGGGCAAAATGGGACAGTGGGGCAAAACGAGATGATGGGGCAAAATGCAATTTTCCAATACTTTTTGGATGGCTGCAGTGCTAAGTCGGGAAAAACGGAGTTGAAAATCCGGATGAATCGTTGGGACAAAACCGGGAATCCAAAAATTATTTGGAAATAGAGTTTTACCCCGCCGTCCCATTTTACCCCGCACTGCGTAGCACATTAATGATGCAAAGCCGATTCTACGAAATCGCCTTGTTCCATGGGTAAAACAGGAAGGTTCAGCAACCCCTTAATACCTACAGGTCAGCTTGTTTGACTAAACAGGGGTCTGCCCTATTGGAAATCTTTTCCTTTTGAAGCTTGATCTCCACTTTTGGAAACCTTTCCCTTCGGAGCTTGATGTATTCTGCGCGTCTGACCCGATAGGGGTTTGCTCTACTAGATTGGAAACCTTTGCCGTCCTTTGGCCTTTGCTCGCCAGCGATAATCCCCTATGAGGCCGAGTTTTCTCTTGAGTTCTCGATTCGGTTTTTTTGCCTTTTTTTCTGTTTCATGTAACATCGCACGTAACTTTTCACTGACAAATTGCATTTAAATTAATCCACATTTGTGTGTAATTATATGAGTGTCATCCCGACACGAAAGCTGTGAATGTCACAGAACGCTACGCTGCGTCGTGGCCGTCAATCACCCCGTCCATTCTTCAGCCCCCCCCCCCTCCTATTTCCCGCGCGTATCATATCTAATTTGTGAGTTTTTTTTTCAGAATCCCTATATACGAGATTGTAAAAAAAATTCATTTTAAATTCGAGATCGACTCACTGCTTTTGTATTTTATCATTTTATTACATTGAAAATACAGTCCGTATTAGCAATTGCAAATTCTTGAAATTTGCTGTACATGGATGTATTAAACTCCGAAAGGTATTCCGCAATTTATACATCCATACACAGCAAATATAAAAAGTTCGAAATTCCACTCAATTTTTATTTTTACCCGAATACAAAGCAACCGTTTCCTCGCATCTCTTTGTTTTCATTTAGCGCGTCGATCGTCTCGAGCTCGGTGCAGTTGTTAGCACACATACGCGCCGAACTCAGTCATATAACAAATTTTTTTGTTACAGTAACAAAGACTGTTTTGTTGCGCTAGAAAATCGCTCCGAGCGAAAATTTTTGCTACGCTAACGAATTCATTTTGTTATGCCGAAACTAACAAACTAAATTTGTTACGGTAACGAAAATCTTGTAACAAATTTTTATTTTTCTCCATGCGTAATCTCTTCGCTAAGTTTATCGCCGATTGCGCGCGGTGTTTGACGACGAGGAATAAAAAAAAGCCCCGGAGCGCGATTAACGACGCATAAATTTTACCGATCAGACACGCACTCGCCGAAGTCTGCAGTCGAACGAAGAAGCGAACAAGGTAGATTAATTCGATTACGCTCGACGGAATATCTTCGCGATCGTTTGAACTTTGATTTATCGACTGACCCGTTTACCGAGCTACATTGACGAACGGCATTTTCCAATCAGCGATCGGTGGACTTTTGCGCCAACTATTTATCCACCGGTCGGCGCACACGATCTTATCTCGCGCTCCAATGTCGCTAAGTGGTAATTAACCCCGGTGTCACTTATTTTCGTAGCTCGATCATCCATCGGACATTAAATCGGTTTAACGGACTGGGAGCTTCGAGCTTCCCTCCCGCCGAAGACTCGCCCGCACCGTTCGAGTGTCGCGAGCTTCGTCGTGAGGTAGATGAAAATCTCAGCTTGTTTGCGAGAGTATGGAGCATTGGGGGGAGGGGGGGGGGGGGGGGGGGGGGGGGAGTGTTCGATATTTAGCGGCATGGAGATACGCGGGAGGTTCGAAAAGGGAGGAGTTCGGGCGCTATCGATTTAGCGGTCAGCGACGTCCCGGGTCACGTATGAAAATAATTCACGCTGATTATCGACAACGCAAAATTTCAACGACAGCGGCACGAATCGTTAGTAGGAAAGTAATAACGAATACGGAGCGAGGTGACGGGCGAATACACGATTACACGTATACGATACGATATACGAATGCATCTTCGGGGGAGTAAAATAGATGTGCTTTGTTGGGAAAAGCTGGAGGCAAGACGTTGATATTACGTTCGGGAATTCTGACCCTCATCATCGTACCGATATCCTGAATAATGCGAAGCGATCGGCGAACCTTACCGCTAGTCAACGACCCGAAGACAACGACGGCACATTTTCGTGTTATCCCCAAATTTATCGACGGTGTCGGCTCTACCGATATGCACTCAGAAAAACAATTTATTTTACGGGCGCCACGCGAATCAATACTTATTTGGTTTAAATACATAGTTTTTTGAATGAAATAAATATTTATGTAATTTAAATTAACTTTTAATTAAATTTAATTTTTAATTAAATTTAATTTTTATTTAAATTAAATTTTCAATTAAATTTGAATTTAAATAAAAGAATTTTAAACCAAAGAAATATTCATTTGCTTGGGTGTGAAAGTCTAGGCGATAATCAATACGGCACTGCAACGTCAATGCCTCGCAACAAATCTATCAAACCCGGCGCCGATTTAACCGATAGCATCGAGCAACAAATCTCCCGGACTTTATCGCCGATCACGACTCTGCCACATTAAATAAAAATCGTTACGAACCTGTTCTGCACGGTGGCGGCAGCAATCCTTGGATCTCCTCCAAGGGCATCGCCTGTCCTTGATGATCGTGATGACGAGGACGATCTCTCATGCCTCCTCGCCGGCGCAATTGGGTCTATCGTACCGTTTCTTGGATGTCGATAGCAACCCGCGTGAGTAACGAGGACGGGGACCGGGACCGGGATCGGGATTAGGAAGTCGGTCGAGTCCTGGGGGACTCGTGGTGACGCCGGCGGACGGTGATAGAGCGTCATCGCCCCGCCGTCTCACCTACCACCATGCCCCGCGCTCAACGCCTTTCGGGGAATCTCGCCCAGGTCGTCACCTTTCACCTATCCCCGACAGCCGGACGGACTCTACGTTTTCTTTTCTTCTTCTATTTTTCTGTACTTTCGCTTCCTCAATCCACGCCGCGCCGCTTCGGTCGAGCTCGCGAAGTTCTACGCTCTTCGCTTCGTCACTCGAATCTCCGGTTCCATTCTGTAAAGCAGAAAAAAAAGCATGTACAGCGTGTTGTGTCGAATATGGCGCAGAGTGTATAGACAATTTTCCAATAATTCTCGGATGCCCCATTTTGTCCCAATGATACAATTTTGTCCCAATGACTCGAGTAAAATTCTCTTTCCGGATGCCAAAGAAAACAAGTTCTACTTTCAATTCTACTTTCAATTCTACATTCAATCCTACTTTCAATCCTACTTTCAATCCTACTTTCAATCCTACTTTCAATTCTACATTCAACCCCACTTACAATCCTACTTTCAATTCTGCATTCAATCCTACTTTCAATTCTACTTTCAATTCCATGCGAGATTGAAACGATAACATGTCACCTCAACAGTCTTGCCGTCGTTGTTTCAATGTTATGTGGAATTGTAAGGATAGAAAGTAGAATTTAAATTTGCATAAATATCTTTTGCAGCCCGCAAGCGATTTTTTTTTCAGTGTACCACCGTCACAATCCGAAGGTTATCGGAAAATTGCGTTTTGCCCCATTGTACCGTTTTGCCCCGCTCTCCCCTACATAGAGCTGCGTACGAGCGGAGAAAGAAATGGCCGGAACACTGCCGGCGTTACTTATAGATCAATAGGCAACGGGTTTGCGGAATATGCCTCACGGTTAGTGGGTCTAGTTCAGTACGCGTTTACGCCCAATGGCTCTCAACCGACCTCGCGTGCGTAACTTGGGATACCCGGGATTCGTGTCATGACCCAGTGACTCGTCCCGACCAATCCTGGACGATGAAAAAATGCGAAAAAAATTACGACCAAGAGACGTCCTTGCCATTTTTATGTCCATCAGATGGACGTTTATCCGGCAACTGTTTTGCCCAACCCCGAGAAGAAAATTGATAGTCGCGGATTTTCTTTTTTTTCTGGCGTGACTGAAGCTCCTAATAGCTTCCACCTTTAACCCGTCGGGACGGAAAATCGATATACGGATAAAGCGACTGTACCCTACTATGATATTTCAAGATCTTCTCTGATATTTTTTTTTAGATGGCTACGAGGAAATGTGTAAGATACAATATGGAAAACCGTAGCGGTGTGGATGTACTCAGAAAAATAATATTATTTTATACTATAATGAATGGTTCCCAGGAGGAACGTCAATATAGACAGTTTCTGATAGTACATATTCAATTGGTGAAACTATAATTATGGTTACAACTATAAAATATCGTAACTACCGTAACTGTAAAATGTAGAAGTTCCCCTTGGGAACCATTTTTTATGGTAAAAAGTCAGTAATGTTGCTCTTACTACATAATTTGTTTTCTCAGTGTTCCCGCTCAGATAAGCATTGTTAAATTTGTTTTAAAAAAATTGTTGTCAAACAGTATTATCGCTTCCCTTTTATCTTTTTAATGAAACAAAGTTTAGCCACCTTGAAAAAAAATGTGAGTAGCCTATGTAAAAAAAACTCTTAAACCACGAAATGCACCCATAAATTATACACAAGCACATCCGTAACGCCTCCCCGTCACGCATGAATTTCGAGTCTTTCGTGCCATAATTCGTTATTAAGGAACACGCTACCCTGCAAGCCCGCGCTGGGTGCAGTTCCATAATCGCAAAAAAAGCATTCTTCTTACCGCACCCAAAGACCTATTTCTAAGCCGCGACCACCTTCGATTATTCAGCCCTCAATCGCATAAACAGTCTCCCTTCTTCAACCTGTATAAACACACTCCTACCCGCAGTAACTTATTCATAATTGCGACAGTTTTTCAAATTAGTGAAAGAAAGCATGAAGCTGATGTACGCTAACACTATTTTTTTTTGCCCAACAGCTTCGCCGCCAAATACAAAATTATTGGAAATCCCAAATAAACCTAATAATTGAACAAAACATATACACATGTTTTGTTTAAGCTTTCGACAGGGCGCAGCGAGTATGCGTTCGTTTTTTGTCTCCTTTTGTTATTATTTAAGTGTTCTTACTCGGTCGAGTCGAGTTGTCGCTTTTGCTCGGAATTGTCTTTGTGGGACTTCTATATTTAATAAACATAAACGTGCCTTTATATGCAGTTATTGTCGTATCGCATAAAACTACTTGCTAGCGCCTGACTTGTAATTTTTTTTTTTATACTTGCCATCTGTATTCTCTTACTCGATTAATCTCAAATGTCATTTTTCCGTCATTTACATTTTTATAAGTAATACGATTCTTTCTGTTTTCTTAGCTTTATATGAATATGTATTGCTATTCGCTTAAATACACCTATTGTCATATTATGTTACCTACATCCTACCCAAGTAACTAATATTTGCGTCTCTATCGACGAGCCGATGGGCGTCGTGGTAATGGGTGTTTTATAGGAAAGGCAAATATTTCTACATGCAAGGGTAGCTAATATAGACTAAACCGTAATCGATCGAGAAGATGCGCAAGTGAGTTGAAAAATTACATTTTTATTTTGAAGCGACTAATATCAACCTCGTATACGTTGACAATACTCTTGTCATCATCAGTTGATTTATTTTTGGTTATGCATTCTTCGTTTTTTTTAGCAAAACTGGCTTGCATTTTTTTTTTTTCATCTCGAAATCGAGCCAAATAATAGTTTCGACGTAGGCATGAACGTTAAAAATACACATAAATGTTAAAGATACGATTAGTTCAATAAATTTTGGTCCATGAATATATATTTTTTTCAGGCTTAAAAAATAGTTGAATAGTAATTTCTTTTTTGCGCATAATTGTCGAACCCTTGAGAGGTCGCTTCGTTGTAACCTCCCCCTGGGGATGTAACTTTGCTCAGAGTATACATCCGAGCGTAGAATAATTAATGATTTATGTCCATTTCAAGTACAATGTAACTGAACGTAGAGTCGTGACTCCCAGTCGACACAAGGATATTTTATTATAGCATACACCCGACGTATCTAGAATATGGAGGATATAGCTCGAGCGCATATTGAGTACCGAGAGTGGCCTTCATTCGCCGAACGAGCAAACTCGAGCGCAGTGTGTCGGCTAAAACATCAGTAATAGATATCAACCACTGAGAAGCATGACGGCCGATCCACACCATTTAACAGTCTATCCCTTAACAACGGAGCCTCTTTGTCATAAAAAAAACATTTTTTTATAAGCCGCTCTATAATTTTCTGTATCAACACATGTAAAAAAAGTTCACTTTTGGACAATTCAGTGTTAAAATTTTTACGTCAAAGTCAAAAACATGAATTTCGACATCAAAGTAAAAGACAACAAATTTGACATCAAATTAAAAAACAAAAAAATGTTACTTCAAAATAAAAAACAAAAAAATTGACATCAAAATAAAAAACAAAAAAATTGACATCAAAGTAACTAAAAATGTAATCCCGGCCAAAAAACTTTCTTCGGGATGCATTCTTGATTGTCAGAATTTTTCAAAATGCTTTAGATGAAGATGGCATTTTTGACGCCCTTTTGATTCCAAGTCGTCGGTACAGTTCGCGCGCGGGTGTGGTCTACGAATACGTGTTAACCCTCCGAGAAAATTGATACGTACGTATACGAATCGATATTAACCCTCGACGTTTGCGTGACACTGGCCTTCCCCCTACATCGGTCTATCGGAAATTTTCTATTTACTTCACCGAGGCGCGACCACTCGAGATAATTTTACCACTGTACTGTGGCATTTTCAAGTATATCGATTCTCGGTGTAATTGATAGTTCATTATTGATTGCACTCGGCCCAACCGATAATAGAAACGTCCGATGGAACTTTCGGTGTTCTATTCGAGGGTTCGTTTTAGATTCGCGACATTCCGGGCTTTCGCTAAATTTACCCTCGAATGCGTCCGGGTGATAGTCGGACAAGGTGAACACGTGCGCCAAACCGAATTCTTACTGCAATATAATAAAATTCTGAAAATTTCAATCTCGGTTGGTAACAAAAAACTGTAATTAACATTTTCTTTCAAACATGGCAAAAAAAATCGGGGAAAAAAAATGCTTTGTATTTGTGCGACTAATCGATGCACGTGCGAATAATTTTCATATTATCCTCAATTTTTTATGGTGTGTTTCATTTCCGAAAAATCTGATTGTAATCAGATTTTTCGGTCTTTGATTTTTTTTTGTAATCAGATTTTTCGGCCTTTGATTTTTTTTTTTGTAATCCGATTTGTTATCGACTGCGATAATTCAGTATATAAATTAAATAATGGCCAAGTTGTCTCTCGGCCGCCGTATTTTTGCAAGCTTCCACAGTTTTGTAATATACAGGATGGCAATACAAGTTCTTTCGAAACGGAGACTTCCTTTGAAACAGCTGTAGTTATGTTGAATTGAGAAGTGGCGAGAGAGAGTGGAAAACGTAGTATAGAGAAGGTGGAAACTCAGGCTGGATTTCTTGTTTTGTTTTTATACAACACGAGAGAGCGCGAGTCATCGAAACGAACAACAAGTGAGACTCGGCGAAGAGGCCGAGAAAATAGGATGCTGGGTAAAACACGAGAAATGAAAACAAAGAAGGAAGAAACGAGCGGAGGAACCGAGATGCAAAGGCTCCGAGGAATAACGAATTCGTTCAAGAGTGCTGTACATTCTTTTTACTTGCGAACACTTGTAAGACTCGTAGGGTACTTCGACTTGATTAAAGTTGAAGATGTAGCAATGACTGAGAATCAGAAAGTCGTAACTACCGTGTTAAAACTATGCGAGATATGCCTTTTTATTTTGAGCTGTCGATATAGAAAATATATTATATTATATATTATCCATATTTTATTATATACATATATATAAATCTTCATTTCCTTTTGACGGCACAAATAGCCTCTGTAGGCTATTTGTGCCGTCAAAATTTGTGTCTGCAGTCTAAAATTCTTTCCAACTTGCCATACGAAATACTTGAAAAAAATCTCAATAATTCGCACAGTTTTGGGCATTCTCCGACCGAAATGGCATTGTCCGAAAAAAATTTCAACAACCCCTCTCCGCGGCAACGCTGAAGCAGTGAACCAGTGTCAAAACTCTCGAGGAAACAACGTCCGAACCGCGAAGTGGCACTCGTGAAAGAAATTAATCCGTCACGCAACACACCGACCCGGTTCGCAGCTGCGGCGAACGACGGGCAAAAAAAAAAAAAAAAAAAAAAACACACACAAAGTCAAACAACAAAAAAGAATCTTGTAAAAGTACCTGTTGCCAAACGAGATGTTTCCTCCCGGCGTGCCAAGCGATCGCGATAGCGTCCGTCTCGCACTTTCTCGTTCCGACTCCCTCCCCCGAGTTATCGCGATTGCACTCGATACAAAAAAAAAAAAAAATATATACAACAAACAAATATATCACCTTTCTTTTACCGTCTTCTTCCTAATCCCAAAACTTCTTCCTTCGAAAATTTTCACACCTCACGAATATTTAAAACCAATCAACGACCGAACTTCTCCAAACTATCTTATCGTTCGCCGAGCCACAAGCGAACTTAATCCCGCGCTATAAATAAAAACAAAACTGCGCCAAATTAATTTTTTTAAATTTGTTACAATTTCCGTTCGACACTTCCCACACGGTGCACAAGTGCGTGCTTTACACGTGTACTACGATCCACAGTCCTCGCACCGCTCTCCTCATCGACCAGTCCTCAGACACCCAGACGATCATTTTTTTCAATTTTTCTCATTGACCACCGACCGAACTTTTTAAATAATTTAATTAAAATTTTTTTAAAAATTATTTTTCTTTTTGCACCCACGGTTTGTTTGACCGTGCGGAGGTGAGGATCCTGCGGTGCTCGCTTATAACACTCTCGCCGTCCGGAGCGGTCGGGGAACGCAGGAGAGACACGCGCGACCCGCTACCGCTGCGCAACCGACTGCGCGCCGCCCCTCGCGCTATAATGATAAACGAGAAACTAGCCGCGAAGCTCTCACGGCGAAGCTCGGAACCCTCGCAATCGTTTCACCCTGCCTCGCTCGTTCGTTCGTCGTATCACGAAGACAATACCCACACCTGCCAAGGGAGCAGGCCATACCGCGACCGGTACCCTCCGCTACTGCGGCGCTCGGAAAAGCCCTCCTTCCTCCATCGGCGTTCGCACACTTTGATGCCCTCTCGGCCGGCGCGGCCGCTTTGTCGACGACGATTCGGCGCGCGGCGCGGCCATTCTCACGATTATTGGGACACCTGGATGACGTCACTACGGCAAACGTTGCCGCGGGTGGATGGTAACGGAAGTGAATAAAGAATGGTGGACTGACTGACCAATCCTGCGATCGGAAGGTCAGGTCCTCTTTTTTATTTTTTTTTTATTTTTAGGTTTCTACCAGGGTTGTTGGTTAGCGTTTGGAGGGCTTTTTTCTATCGTTCTGAAATTTTTTTCGATAAATCGTGTGGGGATAAGTCTGGGATGCTTGACTAGGTCAATGGAAATGCGTGTCACATTCTTTGCATTGATTTACTTAATGGAAATGGATGGATTAGAGTAAAAAAAAAAATCGTCCGCAATTTGATGCACAGGTTTTGGAAGTTTTTGTGATGAAAGATTGACGTACGAATTAAATTTAATTCCAATAATTTACCTCAATTTGACCGAAAGTCCATTCATTTTTCATGACGATTGTGCACCAAATTTAGCATACCAGTTTTTTAAATAAAAACTTCCAGTCCGATATATTGCATTTGCAATTTTTTTTTTTTTTTATAGTGTAGGTAAAAAATGAACACGAGATCCGACACACACTTTCCGGGAATTAATTTCACGATTATTGGGACACATTGATGACGTCACTACGGTTATCGCTGAAAACCGAATTTTAAAAAATTTATTTTTTGACCTCTTTACCAACTCGGAATTCTCCAATGAAGTTCGGGCCGCTAACAAAAAAAATCGGTAAACTTTTTTCTTTTTTTTTTAAATCAACGGACATGGAGGGTTGATGTGACTGTTCGCCTCTTCCGCCCTCACCGCGCTAACCGCAGGCGTCAGAGAGACCACTCGCGTCCATGTGGCACACTAAATGGCAGACTGAATCGGTTCAACAGATGTGGAACTTCTGCGGTTCTGAACTCACCGCGTGACTTGTCAACTGATAAACGCATAAACCAGCAACGGCGAGCCTCGTTCCGTTCGACGAACGATGATACCGAGCATCGCCGGATGTCAAAAGTATTTATGACTGATGGTCCAAAATTCCCACCGTCGAAGCGAAATTGAGTTGGCTCGTGATTGGTACGAATTTTTTTTTCTTATGTTTCCCTCGCTACTGGGTCAAACGGGGCAAATGCCGAGAGACGGAGCTTCATGCTGAAAGCAACTCCGAGGGCATGCACCTGTAATTGGGACGTTAACCCTTTCTTCCTGCGTCACTGCTATACCCACTTCCGCGAATGAACTGAGCCTTCTTGACTCACGAATTTCCGTCGTACTTCCGGACGAATAAATCACGAACTTTTCTATTCGGGTTTAATAAAGTTTAGTTATTTTTTCAGATTCAAATCACAATAACGATAATACTTCTCGCTAAAAGACAGTTCTGTACAACGGTCGGTAATGCAGAACTGCAATAAACTTTTATCGATGGCAAGATTACGTTCGGTAAAAATCTAATTCTCAGAGGATTAATTAATTAATTAGTTCTCTGAGTACACCGTGCCACAAGGTACAAAATTTATCACATAAGTATATAAATCATAACAAAAAAAATCATACCATAAGCCAAAATACAACAAATAAAAATATGGAAAATGCAACAAAAGTAACATAAAATACGCATTGTACATGCGCTGATACGGAAAAATACGGAATATAACAAAAGTAAAATACAATGAAATGAGTCGACGAAAAAATATACAGCGAAAGACACGAAAGCATAATTTAGAAGCAGCGACGACTCCAACCACCCTCAATCGCCCCCGATATGAAGCCTGACAGGTAGCACAAAAAATTTAGTTATCAAAAAGTGATCTAAATGGATTACATATTCCCGTCTAGACGGTGTCCGAAAGTTTCCAACCATCCGAAAAGTTAACTTTCGGACGAAGAATAGCTTATTGTTGCCACCCGAACGGACATACGTAACCCATTTAGATAACTGTTTCATTCCAGATGTCTTTTTGCTACCCAGGCTCATCCCCTCGAGCGAAATGCCCAAACACGTCCGCTTGAACAGCCCCACAGGCCGACTGTTACTACTTTTTTTAAAGGGTATGAACCGGAGTAGACATTTTCGAGCCCTTCATCAGGTCCCTCCAACGCATACGCTAGTATATTAAATTTAATATACAAATGTTAAGTAAAATGAATGTACGGTAAATAAAAAATTATGAAAAATAGTAATTTTAATAAAAGTTCTTCAATAATACTCAAAGTATTTTAAAATTACTTTAAGAGTGCTGTCATTTTGCGTGATATTTGTACATTAAATTTACAATTTTTTTAAACATATTTACAAGCCCTTATCAGGCCCCGACGTAACGCTCGAAAATGTCTACTCGGTAATTTTCCAAAGGAGACATTATCGTACTTTGACACTGACACGCGAAGCGCACTGAGAAATTACATGGTAAAAGCAACGGTATTGACTTTTTGCCATAAAAATTAATTCCCAAGGGAAACCTCTAAATTTTACAGTTACGACAATGACAAACAATCGTCGTTGCAGCCATGATCATCGTTTAACCGACTGGGAACTATTCATTACGTTGGGAAACACTATCCTGTTTCTCAGTGTGTAATCTCGTTCCCTTTAACCGCCAAACTTTCAGCGCACTTTAAACAACGGCACTGCCGTTTTTTGTTACCGACTGGGGTCGGATTGGCCAGACGGCTGGGGTTGGGGCGCCTCGCATGGACTTAACGCAAATGCCGTATCGGGCGCGCCGACGATGATGCTCTTGATTATTGACTCGCCTGTTCGTCCCCTATTGTAAACGTATGTACGTGACGTCAGACATAAAGCCTACGATAGACTCGTTGCACAGTTGCGCCTACCTTTACCCAATACCGTCTTCGTATAATATTTGCACCGTTGACATATTGCAGAAATACGAAACCGTGAATCGTGTAGGGGAGAAAGGCGCGATAATGAAATCCGGGGCAAAATGAACCATTTTTTTTTACCTTCTTTTGCGGAACAAACAAACATAAACCCGAGACTTTTCTGTGTGTAAGCACACAAAACACATGTGTCTGATTTTTTTTTTTTTTTTCACGCGACATGTGTGTGTAACAACATACCTATACATCAACAGTTGGTTCGCGTCCGCTCGGTCGATAAGCTGAAAATTATCGACCCGCCGAGCGTGGGCCGGACTCGCGGCTATACCGCGACCTTGTTGGACTTTCGCAACAATCGGTGTGCTTTCTTTTCATGTGTGTCTGCGTTGAAACCTACAAGTATGTCACGAGCGAAACTAAAATATGTTTGCAACTCTAAAACACGATCGATCGGTAGGAATGTCTTGTTCCGACGACTTTCTTTCGGCTCGAAACTTAGGGAAAGTTTTTTTTTTGCGTTATTACAGCGACTGCAGCTATAAACGAGCGACGATGCTTGATCGCGCACATGATCTGTTTTTTTTTCGGCCGATAAGACAATCGCTATTGGTGGCGATGGAAATGCCCTTTAAATTGCTGACCAGGACTGATGACTTTTGAGGATTCTTCACACGTGGATTCCCAAGTGAGATTCAGTGAGAATTTAAACACTTGCCAATGATATAAGAATCTGAAAAAAATCAACTGTATCGAAGGTGCCAGCAACACTAATTTTGCATAATAATAATGTCAAAAAATGATTTAAATTTTGCTAAAAAAAATTGTCCAATAAATAATCGGTAGACCTTATTCTTTCTCTTTTCAAATGACTTCATTGATTTTCTCGAAGCCACATGAATTTTTTCAGAATTTTCTTTCATTTTCGTATCGCTCAATTTTTCAAACAATTTGTCGGTAACTTTTTGGCATTATTAGTATGCAAAATCAAAGGTCTTGGCATCATTGATACGTCTGATTTTTTTAACGATTTTTCGTATTTTGCGAAAAACTGAAATTTTGATCGAATTAAAACTTTGGTTGGGAATTTGTGTGTGATGCACCCTTGAGGGGTTGGACGCGCGAGACATCAGAGGCGCTCTCACCTGCGCCTCTGAAGTTCTACGCGCCTCTCTTCCACAATCGACCGATTCGACCGAGCAACGGATCGTCGTTGCCGGACCGAGACCGGTAATCGACTTCCTAGAACTAAAATCGCCGGTGTTTTATGTTTTATTCAAATTTTCTCAAGGACCATGAATAACTACGACAATGACGACGAGTAACTCGTGGGCGCGTACTAGCCGGATGGCGAGGCACGAGTAGTAAGATCGATCGGTGCAGACTGGCCGCTCACGGGCGGCCCTTTTTTGCGAGACACGTTGCGGTTCGTCGCGAAATAATTATCGTCCATTCCGTCGCAAATTAAAATTGTGTAAACAAAAATTCTTTCTGAAAGGTTGCTGATCCGCAAGGAACACGAAATAATTTTACGGACTTAGAGAAGGTTTTTCGATTCCATGAAAAATAATTGCAAAAGGCTGCACCTTCGTCGTGTCGATAAATAAAAAATGGCGAAGCTGGTCGGTCGCAGCGGCGGGAAGACATTAAGCTCGATCGTGCCAGGGTAATGTCATCATCGTTGCCGCGAATCCGCTTCCACGTTGCTCGCATAATATACAATGACAAGCAGACATTGCAAATATTTGCGGTCGAGTACGTACGAAATGATTTCGAGCGACCGACGTCCTTAATGGTAGGAATGCACTGATGCCCTAAAGATTTCGCTATCGAAAGTTTATTATTCATACATTACCGAAATCCTTCAAGAATATTTCCCAGCTGTGCGGGTGGTATAGCCGGATCCCGGAAAAAATGCCGCCTCACCTACACACACACAGACACACACACACAAACACACTGGGATGTTTTTCCCAAGGTATTTTTTCCGCTTAAGCTATTCACTACGCCTCGCTAGGGCTCACTGCTCATCTGTACTTAATGCAGATGATGATAATAAAAACAGATTCTCTTCTTCACTGACGACAGTTAACACTACCACCGGAAGTACCTAAAGGGGAACAACTTCACTGAGAGCGTCCTCTCGTTGCCAGTTCTCTTCTGCGGTCTTCGAACCATCCGCGACAGACCGACCGATGGTAAAACAGATTTACGAGATTCTTGCGACCTTCGAAAGTTTCGGCATCAGCCACACAGCGAGCCACAGTGTGACGGATATGCGACTTTGGCCTAGTCACAATTTGCAAGTGACAATGATCTTACAATTATGTCGTAGAAAGAACGGCAAAGTATCTTCGATGAAAAAAAATGTTAATAAAGTAATCTCCTCTTACTCGATTAAAAAAATACATATTTGTTGGTAAGAATTTCTTTACCTACACAGGAACAATTGTTATTCCACGTGAAAAATCAGGTTGCCGTGAGATGCACCGAGCGTTCAGGCATAGCCGAACATGGCGTCTCCCACCGAAACGTCAGAGTGAGGAACGAGATTCACGAGGAAATCGCGACTGAGCGTACCGTTTTTTTTTTTTACTTTTTTTTTTCGACGGTCCGACGGAATTACGCGACAATATTTTTGTCGCTGTTTAGGCTGTGAAACATTCGACGAATCGGCGAAATGAAGAGGGTTATACTGTTCGTCAATGGCACCGACGTGAACGGCAAGGTGAGAGTGTGTTTATGTGTGTGAAGCAAACAAAATTTTTCACGAACTTCGAATAATTTATTTATCATTGATATTCGGCTATTTTTCCGTTCTTCCTTTATTTTTGATACATTCGAGAAATAAACATTTTCTGTCGACGGTCGTAGCTGTAGCAACGGAGGCTGTCTCGACATTCAATCGATAGCGAAAAGCGCGGGCTTTTTTGAATTTCATATTTCGAGCGAAAATGTTGTTTTTTCGCGATAATTATGCATAACGACTTTACTATTACGAATTAGCAATTTCCAAGTTTTACTACGTTTTTACAACGTTTTTACAATGTTTTTGCAAAGTCTACAACGTTTTGTGACCATTTTCATTGTATAGAAATTTTGTGTAATTTGACAACTGTGAATTATTCTACGCAGGTATTCATGGTGACCCATTCGGTGGACGAATTGTTGACGGCTGCTGGTCTGAAATTTGAAATGACTGCCAAAAGGATATTCACGCCTCAGGGCGGAGAGGTCGACAACGTTAAATTGATCAGGTTCGTAACTCAAGAAAAAATCTTCTACAGAAGAAAGTCATGCTTTTATTTTTTATTTCAGAGACGACGATATATTGTACGTATCGGCGGGGGAAGATTTTATAACTAAACACGTGGGATCGACACCGGTTCAGACTTCAAGAAATCCCGAATGGGTTACGCTGAACGTAGGTGGGAAATTATTCACAACTACGAGGAGTACGCTGACGCAAAAAGAACCGATGAGCATGCTAGCGAGGTAATAAAGATCGTGCCAAAGTCACCTAATAAAGTTTTTATGAAATTAAATTGAAATTCAATTAATCCATTAGAAAATAAAAAAATTAATGAAAAATGGTAATAAATGGTAATAAATTTTAACATTCCGGCTTACCAAACATGGAAACAGAGAATCCTCACAGTCAACATTTCATAGTTGTTATAATAATTTCAACAAATAATTTGTTACTTTGGCGAAAAATAATTAATAATTTTTTTTTTCCTTTTTATGTTTCGAAGAATGTTCACTGAAAGTGAAGACAGCATGGAATGGAGAATACAGCCCAGTAAACGAGACGACAACGGAGCTTTCCTTATCGACAGAAGTCCAACGTATTTCGAGCCGTTGTTAAACTACTTGAGACACGGTCAATTAATTCTCGACTCGAATCTCAATGCAGCAGGTGAGGTTCAAAATCCCCGGAAGTGGGTAACAAAAATGCAATTCCTATGCAAAACGATTTATTCCGAATAAATTTTCGCGTGAACATTATTTATGTCAGCGATGAGACGAAGTGACTAGTCACTCTTATCGGCGGGCATTGCAAACCGTTCCGCGATTCCAGACGAATTCTCCTTCTGCAGCGATTGTTTAAAATTCGTCCAGGGGTGTAAATTATTATTGATATCGGCTCAGCGCATTCGGTGTCCGGGCATCCTCTTTTATCGGCATTTTGTCCCAAAGTTAAAAATCCATCGGTCGTTGTGGGAGGAAAAAATCCATCGAAATTTAAACTCTGAAAGACGGAATTTCAATGCATTTGATAGAAATAATAGAAATAAAAGAAATAATACAAATAATAGAAATAATTTGTTTGGCTCACAGATACATCGTCAGCTCCGATCGTTCGTGGATCTTCGTGTCGCGTGCAATATTCATTATCGCAATTAATTCTTTCACAGGTGGTGAGTGCGTCGACCGCGATAGAATCGCAGCAAGATTCATAAATATTTCGGAGTATTCGAAGAAGCTCTTCCTTATCCGTAGTGTCGCTGCTGGTCTCTGGATATTTTTCATCGTCCGTCGGAAAAACGTCATCGGCGACCGGACGGGCAGTCTTTGGCCTTATAAGACTCAGGATTTCTTTCATTAGTTCCCGAAATTTTTTGCGCTCCTCCAACAAATCGTCCATGCTGTCTATCGAGTCTTCCATTTTTTAATCCTTGATCACGTTTCTTTTATTGTAATCAATTTCGCACAAAATTTAGAATTTGTGTTTTTGCTCTGATCGAAACGTCAATGCCGAAATGACGGAACAATTGACTCGTGACTGCTCAGCCGGGACGAATCGCAATTTGTTAGTTTAAAAAAATAAAAATCGTTCAGGGAATGTGAAAAACCGCGGTCGGTAACAAAAACTGTAATGAATGGCATTCGGGCGCCGTGAAAATGTTCGTAAAAATCGGATAGTTATCGCAGACGTTTATCAATTCCATATGGGATGACAATATAGGTGCGTTCTTAAATGCAGTTCTGCTCTCTGCGACTAAATCGAGAAATATTCATGACTGAAAATATCTGCATGAGACTTCAGGTTCGTAAATATTCGAGATGCATCCACATGTATACGCAGCTGAAATTGGCGTTCTTATATTCCAATCTGCTCTCATTTCAGAGTTTAGTTTTTACGAAAAGCTGCTCTGATAAGCGTTCTTTCATTATCAAATCGGCCGAAATGAATCCAGCGGAAAGAATCGGATGTACAATGGGCAATTTTAAAAACCCATTAGCAGTGGACAGTCACAGATAAAAGAACGCATAGCTGAGCAGATTTGCATTCAAGAACGACTCTATGCTTTTCATTACAGAGTGAGGGCGGTTTGGGGAGCGGAAATGCATTTCACAACACCTTTGGGCTTCGAATAGAATTTTTAAATCATAAAATTTCTAGATCTAGATTTGTTTTGCCATTTATGAAATTAATCTCAAATCCTTTAATCCTGCACACACACGAGAGTCTCGCGCCGAACGTGACTACGCAGGCCGATGGCTTCGCGACCTGAGATAGTAAACATAAATTTCGAATAACAATAGCACATTATATGTCGACGATAAAAATGTTGATATCGTAATTTCGATATCATCAATATTTGTTGAGATGTAGCGATTATTATTTGTAAATTCGCTCAGCGAGGATCTCGTGCGTGAAGGGTTAATAGATTAACGCTTAAAAATGTTCATGTTTAACATTTGATAATTTTCCAAATTCATTGAAATCATTCATTCATTTTCAAATTCATGATCTTTTTCACGGATGGGTGAAATCGTTGCTAGGTGTTTTAGAAGAAGCACGTTTCTACGGTATCGACGGCATCGTTACGAGTCTCGAGGAGATGGTCGCCGACAGCGAGAAAAAGGGCAAGGGCACGGTATCGCTGACGCGACGGGATGTTCTCAAGGCAATAATGTCGACGCCAGCGACGTCCGAGCTTCGATTTCAAGGCGTTAACTTGGCGGGCGCTGATCTCTCGAGGCTGGACTTGCGGAACATAAACTTCAAGGTGAGCCCGTAAATAGACATAGATGAATATCGACGTTTTGGCACATTTACATCTCTACCACTCACAACTCTACCAGAAAACATCTCTCGCCAAACAACTCTTCCAAAACGTCTACCAGAAAGAACAAAAACTCTACCAGAATCAACATTAAAAACTCTACTAAAATGCAAATAAAACTCTACCGGAATACAAGGCTACCGTCTAGCCTTGTATTCCGGTACAGTTTTATTTCCATTCTGGTAAAGTTTTATTACTTTCTGGTAGAAATTTTGGTAGAGTTGTGAGTGGTCGAGATGTAAATGTGCCGACGTTTTGGCCCTTCAACCGGGTGACTCCAAGACATCTTCCGCAGAAGTGAAATTAATTTCTGGCATTACCAAGATAAGATTTTTAATAAAAAAAAGTGTCACCAAAACGAGACAAAAACCCTAATCTTCTGGTGAAATGTTTTCAACCAATATCTATTATCGCTTTATTATCGCATGCAGCCTAAATTTAGGCTTGAATAAATTAGATATAAGATAAAAATGATGTTCATTTGATTTTCCGGAAAGAAGACGCTCCGATAAAGTTTAAGGGTAAAATCTCAACCTCTCGCGCGCGTGATCTGCAACTTCGTCTTAAGATTAAAAAACTGCGAACTGCCTTATCGTCTTAAGATTAGGAAAAAAGTTGACGCATAAATTTCCATTTTTTTGGCTCAATCGCGGAAGAAAGTCAATCTAACTTATCCGTCCTCTGGGAAACGAGGAGGGAATGTTCGCGATACCGTGCAGGAGCTTCGTCAGTTTTCGGTCGGTCGCCAACTCTCACGGCGTTAAATTTCGAAAGTCGACAATTGCAATCCGTCGCTGATCGATCGATATCCGATAGGGAAATTTTTTATAAAAAAAAACTCGCCTAGGAAAATTTAAAAAATATACTTGTATATTTTATATATATTACACTTTTCGTTACCGATCGAGTCTGTTTAAAATCGTCTTAGCCTCTTAAGGCTCTTAATCTTAAGAAGGGGCAAACGCTAGTGAATCGAGATTACTCGAATATTTCGTAGACCAAGTGGGGAATCTTGGAAGAAAATTTTCTCGTAAGATAGCGGTACCCTTGCGGCTGCAGGAGGGATTTGGCAGGGCGCTGTAACTTCCAGGAAACGGGAAGGGTCCTCAAGCTCGGCTTAGAACTCCGAAAAGAGCTTAACTCGAAAGAGCTTAAATCCCATGGCCTCTATCGCTTTCCGCGCTAACTACAACGCTTGCCACTCTCTGCACTTGCTTAATTACCAGTTAACGACAGCGCAGAGCCTGATAGAGCACCGCTACGCTACGCGCTCTCCGATGAGTCTTTCACACGCTCAACTTCCTTAGGCACAATAATAGACTTGCAAAACCTTGAGCCTTCCTCGTCCAATTTAATTATGCACTCCCGGTGCACAGTTATAATAATCGGTAAAAGGATATTACAAATTAATAAAGCTGCGGATATAATATTATAGAAGCCAAAATTATCTTTAAAATAAATAAATTATATTTAAAATAAATTCGTATTGTCGATTAA
Organism: Amblyteles armatorius; assembly: GCA_933228735.2. Lineage (NCBI taxonomy): Eukaryota > Metazoa > Arthropoda > Insecta > Hymenoptera > Ichneumonidae > Amblyteles > Amblyteles armatorius. Next base: position 8,358,580 of record OW121695.1, on the reverse strand, counting down.
TTGGTCCATAGAGTGGGCCAAAGTTTCTCATCGTTATTCAATTTGTTAAGATCCTGGGGGTTTCGAAATTTTCTTCGTGGTATTATTTTCATTGTTTTTCTTAGCATATCTCTTGAGCCTCATCTCGAAAGTTTGTTTGCGTTAAACCGCATCTCATCTTCTGCGTGTATCTCCCTATTTACGGGCAAATTTGTTATTCCGCGAATTAATGCAGTTTCGCCGGTTATACATGCGCGAAACGAATGAACGGTGCCGAGGATCGTATACTGTAGAGGCTATTATAAATAATGCAATAATAGTTGTGCGTGTGCGTGTGTGTGTGAGTTGCGTGGTATGCACTTTAACGGGATGCTAAACTGTGCAGGCTTGGATAATGCGTAATTCCATATCGACCCCGTTTATCTACTGCGCTCGCTATACACCGCCCTATAAACTATATTAGCAAGCGCATCGACGAGCGCGTATACGCCGTTTTTTGATGGACGATTCGACGGCACTGCGGCAGTTGGGAATTATTTATTTTTTTACGATCGACCCTAAAATTGTGAGCATTTTTTTGTTATCGCATTATTTTTACTCCCTCAATCCGTGTTATCGTGGCAATTTTTTTTTTCAGTACGCAAATCTCCGGGGCTGTAATCTGGTAGGGGCGAATCTGTCTGGATGTTGTCTGGAGCGAGCCGATCTGTCATTCGCTAATCTGGAGGGTGCTCAACTCGTTTGTGTCAAGATGCTCTGCGCGAACCTCGAGGCCGCAAATTTACACTCTTGTAACTTCGAGGATCCGGGTGGTCTTTCGGCAAACATGGAGGGTGTGAATCTTAAGGGTGCCAATCTCGAGGGCAGTAACATGGCTTCGGTTAATCTTCGCGTGGCTACGCTCAAGAACGCTATACTGAAAAATTGTGATCTCAGATCGGCAATTCTCGCCGGCGCTGATCTCGAGGTGACTATTTTACTATTTTACTATTTTACTATCTTACTATTTTACTATTTTACTATTTTACTATTTTACTATTTTACTATTTTACTATTTTACTATTTTACTATTTTACTATTTTACTATTTTACTATTTTTTAGGAAAGATATCACGTATCCACGATAAAACCTTTTGAGGCGTAATAATTGTAGAGTTCAATGTTTTTTCAGTGCTGCGATCTGTCGGGTTCGGATCTTCACGAGGCTAATTTGCGAGGAGCCAATTGGAAAAATGCAGCGTTCGAGCTGATGCAGACACCTCTCCACATGTCGCAGACCGTGCGATGATAATTAATGTGATACGTCCAATATTGAGACGGCCAAGCTACTTCTGTTATGTCGGCAAATGGAAGCCTTCGATGTTTCAGTTCGGTCTTTCAAAAAAATATTGTTCCATACCAATGCAGTATAATTTTCTAAAAGTAATTGTAGAGTCCACAATTCGGCAATCAAATCGACCGTTGGAGTGATAAAAAGAAAACAGACGAATTTCTTCCAGTGAGTGCGTAAAACGCGCGTCGACGCAATAATAATTCTCGCAAGTCAATATCTCTCGACTCGTTTAAATTAAATTGTTTTCATATTATGAAATTAACGAACGACAGAATTATCTCGAGCAGAATTGACGAAGCTCCGATGGAAAAAAAAAAAAAAAAAAAATAATAATAATAATAACAATATTATAACTTGTACTGTGCAGTATCCTTCTCGTACGTAGGTAAGGTTCTTCGAACACGAATTTAGACTGAATAAAGAAAAATTAATATAATAAAAATTATAATATTTATATCAATGGCGGCTTAATAAAAAAGATTTAAGAACAATTGTCAAGCAATTTTGAATACTTCATACGTAAAACAATATTTTACTGTTCGAAATTTACAGGGAATCTCAATTTTTTTAATAGCGCCCTGTTTCACCTCGCTCGAGCTTATACGTCGTCATATATCTTGCCTAACGCCTTGGTTGCATCGTAAAGACACCGGGGCATTTATTATACATGAAATATATACATATATAATATCGGATATATGTATATACATCCATGTATATATGCATAGAATTTACTCGAGCGTGAGGCACCTTGATTGCCGTCAACCCCCGCGAAAAGAGGCTGTACTTGACTTCAATCTCAGCCGAACTTTATACCATGTCCCTGACTCTAACATGCGCGATATTCGAGATGCTACTAGGGCGCCAGGCTGATGCTACCGTAATCCATCTTCGCTTATCCTGCCCCGACAGCGGTGCACAGTACGCCCTCACCAAGGTGCATAATGTTCCACATAAAAATTTTCCGGTATATTAAATTCTCACGTGTACAAAAATTCCATTCGTGATAATAAAAATATCAATCATCGACATGGCTCAATAAATAACGGAAATTTATTGTCGATATAATTTCTATTAATGATACAATGATATAATTCGTGTAAAATATTATATCGAAATTCGAAGGAATAGCAAATTAACAGCATCTATCATAATCCAATCGGACTCCTGGAAAAGCTCAGAAAAACGAAGCCTTATCTTAAAAATAAATAAATAAAAATAATAATCATTAAAAACATTCGATTGTCGTATATAAAAAAATTCTTTCAGAAATATACTTTTCTGTACCCTTCGTCGGAGAAAAAATAAATACCAACGCAGTCGCTCGAAGTCAGTGTCATTGAAATGTCTGCCTGGCGTTTTCTGGGTAATTACATAGTTTTGCCCCCTCCCCCAAAAAAGTGGGTCAAATTGGACCGCCACTCGTTCCCAAAAAAATGTTCATTCACAGCTTTAAAAAATGCGTACCTGACAAACATTTGATTATTTTATGAGCGGAAAAAAAAACATTCCGTCGCGAAGCCACCAGGCATGGCTACGACAGCTCTCGCAGCCTTTGGAGATTCGATTTTATACTCGAAGAGATTGACGCAAGACAAATATGTTGCACCCACGAGACTGCAGACGTTTGCTGTCGTGTCCCCTGCACGCACCGCGTATTTACGTGCAAACCTGAAGCGGAGCCCCGGGACGTTTGCCGATAGCATATCCTCGGCTGCATTTCTCTCCCGGCGCCAACCCTCGAGCGTTCGAGTGCCCGTGGAACGAGTCTCCTGTGAGTTCGGGGTCGCACTTTGAGCGCTTCGCTCTTTCTGACCCGTCTCAAAGATCGACCGGGTTCTTCGAGCCGTACATGTACCCTGGTCGTTGGAAAAGTTCGAACCAACAGACATACGACGAGCGAGTCGAGTGTACAGGAAAAACAGGACCCCCGGGGCAAAACGGCCCATTCGAGCCAATTTTTTTACGCCCGACGAAAAATTGGTAAAAACGGTCCGGTTTGCCCACCATTTGAAGATTCTAGGGGACAGTGGGGTAAAATGGATTCCAAAACGTGAAATGTAGGCATTTGAATTATAACATTTTTTACGAAATTAAATTTTTTCAAAATTTCCGCCGGAATTGCAGGAGAGTCCATTTTGCCCCACTCGTTTTTATCTCATCCAGAAGCGACCGATGAGTGTAGCCGTTTCATTTTGTGCCTTGCAGGAAATTGAGATACTCCGCGTAACGATAAACCTCCCTGTGTCGCTTGTCCGGTCCATTTTGCCCCACTCTTACCCCACATTTTATATATTTTATGAATGGCAGGTTTGCATTCGTCGGTTGCAGAGCGCTCCGGGCTTTTTTGCAACGAAAAGTTTTCCGAGAAGGGCGATCGGTCGAGCGACGGCGAAATTCTTGTCTCGTTGAGCGGCGAAACTGAATAGCGTTTGCAAACTTTCATCCGTCTCATTAGAAGCCTCCGCCGCTCTACTAGCCGGCACTTTCCTATCGATATCCCTTGCCGGCCACTCTTTCGTGCTCTGTAACTTCAGCGTTTTTCCGATCTCTCTCCGCGCTCGCAAAGTGAAGAAGCTAGAAAAACCAGACGCTCTCTGCGAAGGCGAGTTGCCGGTACCTTTTTTTTTTTTTTTTGCTTAATTCTCTGCAGCCGTTTTTCTCTCCTATACATTTCGCCTCGTCCGGCACTCAGCGCCGAACTCGCTTCTTCCTTCACATTTTTAAAAAGTTTTCGCCCTCGCTCACCTTTCCACACACCCGTCTCGGAAAGTACCTTATCGGCACTAATGGCCCCTCTTCGATGTCTATCTTTCCACACTACGTCTTTTCCACTCTTTCGTAGCCAGAAGGATCTTGCGCTGCACAAGGGTGAGCGGGGCAAAACGGAACAGCCCTTTTTTTAAGTTACGTGAAAAATTTGGTACGGTGGTTCGTTTTTACCCGGGGTCCGTTTTGCCCCACCCTCTCCAATGACCTCGAGCTCGTACTTTTCACTACTCTACTTTGAACCATCGCTGCGAACGATGGATGGAGAAGCCTTTGTCTACCGTTCGGAGCCTCCAACGTTAATCGACGCTTCGGACTCATCTCCCTTTTTTAAGTTCCCACCTCTCTTGTTCGCTCTCTGTCTAACTTTGTACTTTGGAATTATTTCCGAAGTTCAAAGTGACATAACGAAGGAAATTTGGTCACTTCGTTGTCTAATTTTTATTGAAAGTTTGTTGATAGTCAATTTATCGCGACTTCAAAGGGAATTTCACCATCTTTTTCAATCAATTATTATAATTACTTCATTTCACACTTTTATCATCGCAGATTTGTTGGTAAAGAACTTTCTGCGAAAGTTCCGAGTGAATTGTTTCAGTTCGACGTTTCTATAGTTGGTTACGATTAAAATTTAAAGATTTTTTTTTTAACGTCAAACTTCAAATTTTCGTTGTTAAAAAAATCACGGCCTTATCAATCCTACTTACCCTACCAATAAATAAATGGATATATAAATAAATTTACGTCTTGTAGCGTATGTGACAATTGAATAATCTCAAATAAGCGCCTTATATGGCTTTTGAGGTGCTTCTTGCGCCTCGAGCTGTGCGATTCATTTCTGCTCGGATGGTTCGCTCGGTTTCTTTTTATTCCTGCGAATACAGGGACAGCAAGATTCCGTGGAACAGTCAAGCGTTTCGAGTAGAACGATGTCAAGGAGAGGAGATAAGTTTATACGCTGCCTCGTCTTCTGTCTCTCTGGCTTACGCTTTCGTGTCTTCCCGGGAGTCGTTGCCAAATGTGGTAAAACGTTTTTCTCGTCCGTAATGTCGTTACGTACGCGAGAACGGTTTTACGATGGAAGGATTCGCTCATCGATTCGCAAGGGACGACGATTGATAAAAACCTTTCGTCCCATTTGCATTTTTGTACTTATAACCCTTGGAGTACGGCGGACTCTTCGCCGAGAGCGAACGACCGTGCCTTCTTTCAAGCACAAAAACGATACGGATGTTCTCGATACATTTTCTTCTGAACAATAGACGCCCAAAATCGAGCGCTAGCACGATGGTCACGGATCGTCTTGAGACTTTATTGCAACAGAAATCTCGTCTCCAATTTGTTGAAAACCGTGAATTATTCTTTGCGATAATTGAAATTATTATTTTTTATCGATCAACTATTTTGGAGAATTTAGACCAGAAAAAAAAAATACATACATGATATTTGACCAACGTCCGGACGGCTCTTGGTTTCTGTGATTTGCGTTGTGTCTCACCGTCTACACTTCTGAACCTTCCTGTACACTCACGAACCTATATCTCACAGTTGAGAACCGTCCTTACGAACGACCTAGGTAACGCTAAATTGGCGACACTATACTTTCACCGCATGAAATTGCATAGGTACACTAAACAGTAAACACTTTAGCACGACCTTCCACTAATAAGCAGCATCTGGAGTGCGATACCGCTAAAGTGTTTAAAGTTGAACGCCAACAACAAGGCGCCTCTATTTCTCACCGTTGACTCTGACGCATCGCAGCTTTGCCGCGTCGTTGTATTATCGCCAGATATTAGCTCGTGATTTGTCGTCTTCTTGTTCAACTCCTTACGTAATTCTGTTTCAACGGAATAACAAAATTATTTTTAGCAAAAAGTCCACGTGAAGGGAGCAAAGCTTCGCGTTCGAACCTCCCGCCACGGAAGCGCGTAGTGGTGGCGCGGCGAGCGCCGCGGGACCGACGAAGAGCAGCGAACGGAGGCGTCGGGGAGGTGGAAGAGAAAGGGGACTTGGGCTGGAGCCGCCACGAGAGTCGGACGCGGCGCGGAGTGTTAGACCGAAAAGAAAGATTGAGTTCGAATCGCGTAGGGAGTTTTCTTTATTCTTTCTACACATATTTCACCTCTTTCAACATTGCATGGTAATTCTGTCGTAACAGAACTGTGAAGTTAAATACTTATTTATAATTGTAACCGAGCGGCAAAACAAAATGGCGCGACTCAGTTAATTGCTCAGATGTGCAAGTCAGTTGGCGTGAGTTCAAGAAAGTAATGAGAATACGTTTTTCATCAGTGTCGTAGAATAATTGTAATCTAGGTTCTTCGTCGCAAGTTTTGAACGTCCTGCCTGCAGCGATCGTCGCGCCACCTACGACCGGTGAGTGAAACTCTGTTCAGAAGTTTGTTCTCGAAGTGAAACTCTGTTTTGGTGGCGCGGCGAGCGCCGCGGGACCGACGAAGCGCAGCGAACGGAGGCGTCGGGGAGGTGGAAAAGAAAGGGGACTTGGGCTGGAGCCGCCACGAGAGTCGGACGCGGCGCGGAGTGTTAGACCGAAAAGAAAGATTGAGTTCGAATCGCGTTGCGAGTTTTCTTTATTCTTTCTGCACATATTTCACCTCTCTCGACATTGCATGGTAATTCTGTCGTAACAGAACTGTGAAGTTAAATACTTATTCATAATTGTAACCTACCGGCAAAACAAAATGGCGCGACTCAGTTAATTGCTCAGATGTGCAAGTCAGTTGGCGTGAGTTCAAGAAAGTAATGAGAATACGTTTTTCATCAGTGTCGTAGAATAATTGTAATCTAGGTTCTTCGTCGCAAGTTTTGAACGTCCTGCCTGCAGCGATCGTCGCGCCACCTACGACCGGTGAGTGAAACTCTGTTCAGAAGTTTGTTCTCGAAGTGAAACTCTGTTTTGGTGGCGCGGCGAGCGCCGCGGGACCGACGAAGCGCAGCGAACGGAGGCGTCGGGGAGGTGGAAGAGAAAGGGGACTTGGGCTGGAGCCGCCACGAGAGTCGGACGCGGCGCGGAGTGTTAGACCGAAAAGAAAGATTGAGTTCGAATCGCGTAGGGAGTTTTCTTTATTCTTTCTACACATATTTCACCTCTTTCAACATTGCATGGTAATTCTGTCGTAACAGAACTGTGAAGTTAAATACTTATTTATAATTGTAACCAAGCGGCAAAACAAAATGGCGCGACTCAGTTAATTGCTCAGATGTGCAAGTCAGTTGGCGTGAGTTCAAGAAAGTAATGAGAATACGTTTTTCATCAGTGTCGTAGAATAATTGTAATCTAGGTTCTTCGTCACAAGTTTTGAACGTCCTGCACGCAGCGATCGTCGCGCCACCTACGACCGGTGAGTGAAACTCTGTTCAGAATTGTCCCACAGGCTTTAGCAACGGGATTTCTAAAGGAAGCGAAGCGAACGATAAAAACATCGCCGCGTTAGTTACAGAAAATTCGCGTTATCGTCGACAAGAAATTTATCCGTCTGTAGAACGGAGGAGATCTGCGGATGCTCGGTGGAATCTGCCGGCCGTTTATGTCCGCAAACTCGAGAGCTTCGCTGCGATTATCTCGATCGAATGATTCTCATTCTCCTCTCTTTCTTTATCTCGTCTTTCTTTATGACTGGCGGGAATGCTTTTTTCTCGCGGTACCGCAGAAATATAACTCCATCGGCGGACCATTAATTTGTTCGAGTGTCGCGAAAGAGCAAAAAAACAAACCGATGGAAACGTAAAATTCCTTCTATCGCGACCACAGTTACATGATTTAATATGTTACGTTCCTCGAGAAACTTCGAGGATTAATCCGCTGATCGTTGGATAAAAACTGCGGATTCTGATCATTTTTATTTTCAGATACGACAAAAAAATATTCTACGTACAATTTCCGCGATAATTATATCGCGATATATATATATATATATATATATATATATATATATATATAGGATCGAACAAACCTAAAGTGGATCCGCTCATAACGCGCGTGTTCCTCACTGACCGTACATACATTTTCAAGATTTTTGTAATTGATTATGCGCAGCATAATTTTTTGATTTATGCTTCCTAATTATTTTGAAGCGGCGGAATTGTTCACAACAACCGACGATGTTTTCCCAAACAGTTCCAGCGAGTGCACGCCGTTGTACTCGCAACCTTCGGCTTTCTTCCTTTCACGGAAACCCGGCTTCCTCTACGAAAAAGCAAAACAAAAAAAAAGTAAAGAATCCTAATAGGAAATAGCTGGTCGTGCAGTGGTGCGGAGAGCCGGGTTGGAAAGCCCTTTCGTGTGGCTACTCGAAGCCCGCCCAACGAGACCTTGGTTTCATTCTTATCTCAAGGTGCACGTGTGAGAGCGTGTAAGGAAACCCCGCCGGAGCCTTCACCGATGCACAGAGAGACCGAGAGAGCGCGAGAGAACCGGAGTCTGAGAGGGGGGCACGCGTGCTTCGCAAGCTTTACCCGCTACTACTTTTTCTCCTCGACTCCCTCTTTCGTTCCGACTCCTTCCGGCCGAAGAAGGAGAAGAGTCTCAAGCGAGCGAACGACGCCGACGACGTTCGCGAACGGCGTCACACGCGGTTGTAGTGCAGTAGCCGAAGATGCAGGCAACCAGCCAGGCACAAGTGGTCACGTACCGGCTTTGTCAGACAAGCCCTATCGTGCCGGAAAATCTAGCCTCCAAAGCCTGGGCTTTCTCTTACCGTCGTGCTTCCTCTCCGACCAGAAACGCTCTCCTCGCCTCGCTTTCGCTCCCCTCCCTTTGTCTCGCCTCTCGCCACTCGACACATCCCTCTGGAAGCTCGGTCTCTCTCTCCCCACTCCCCCTCTTCCCCCTCTCGCTCTCCCCTCCCTCTTCCCATTTTTTTTTGTGTGTCATCGTCTATAGCGTTGCCTTTCGCTCGGTGTGTTGCTCCAGCTTGTTACACGAACGCCGAGCTTCCCTGTTACGCTCGCTGATACGTGTCAGTGTATACACTGGGACCTAATCCACGCGTGTTCGGTATCCGGAAGCTGGTTGGCGTTCCTGGTCTCGAGGGTCGAGGCTGCCAGTGATACCTAACCGTGCATCACGGCGCCGGGTGAGCATGTGTGGAGAATACAGTAATGAAAAAACAAAGGGAAAAAACACTTAATTCACAAAGCGGTGTGTACACTGGGGCCTAATCGACGCGTGGGGAACTTCCGGAGGCCAATTACGTTTCCTGGTCTAGGGATTAACAGGTAGACTGGCGGACCTCTCTGTATAATAGGCATTGCCCCGCGTTCCGGTTGCTAGGTGGTTCGGTTGTTGGGTTGTGCGGTTGGTGGATTGTGCGGTTGTTGGGTTGTGCGGTTGTGCGGTTGTTGGGTTGTGCGGTTGTTGGGTTGTGCGGTTGTTGGGTTGTGCGGTTGTTGAGTTGTGCGGTTGTTGGGTGGTCCAGATGTTGTTTTGTCCGGTTGTTGGGTTGTGCGGTTGTTGGCTTGTGCGATTGTTGGCTTATGCGGTTGGTGGCTTGTGCGGTTGTTGGCTTGTCCGGTCGTTGAATTGTCTGGCTTTAGGCTTGACCGCTTATTGGTTTGTCCACTTGTTGGCTAGTCCGGTTGTTGGCTAGTCCGGTTGTCGGCTCGTCTGGCTGTAGACTTGTTCGCTTGTTGGCTTGTCCAGTTTTTAGCTTGCCCGGTTGTCCGGTGTTCCGGTTATCCGGTATGTCCGGTACGTCCAAAGTATAATATAGAATATCATGCTTGATCGAGCATGCTTTTGATTGGGTGACCGTGTAAGCACGGTGACCTAATCCACGCGTGTTTACCATCCGGAGGCTGGTCGGTTGCGGTACCTCGAGGGTCGAGGCTAGCGCCACCCTGACCGTGCGAACACGGCTCTCTGTACTCTCGTGTGGGGTTAAAAAAAAAAAGGAACAAAAACGTAATTCACGATACCCAGCCGCGAAAATAAGCTTACTTGTAACAGAAACCACGCGAACCTGTTCGGACGAGGTTGAAGAATTTATTATGAAAACACGATAGGATCTCGCCAGAATGTCGTGCGCGCTTACGTGCACTTTGTTTTTTTTTTTTTTACTTTCGATTAACTTGCAGAAAATTCGAGGTCATTGTCGCGCGCATTTTTCGCAAGAGACTCTGCAAAGTCAGCCGATCGATATAGTGTAAAAAAAAAAAAAAAAATTGTATCCAGTACATATATCGAAAGTAACCTTGACGTTGAGTTCGGCTTACATTTGGTCTTACATATAAATGTACGATTACAAGGTAACATTTTTTTACATCCCAATAAATATTTTTCATATAGATATATCGTCCGCCACTTTCGTGATATGACATTGTTACCATCCACGTTATTACAAATTTGATCTCACTGTGACGGTGTAAATTTCGCAAAGCTATTGCAGACGCGCTTGTATTACGTATCATGCGTACGTAAGCAAAGGTTATCCGTTTGTCGTTTGCCGCCCGGCAGCGTTTAAAATCGCAGGTTTTTTTCCTGATTGCACGTGCCGCTGTCGCATAGTCGCCGTATTGTGGAGGAGTGTTGTACAGTGGGTGACGAGTGTGGGGCAGCGAAAGGGTGAGAGAGGAGCGCTCGTTCGCCAACAGCAGCGGCAAAACGGGAGGGAGGAGGACGACGACGGGGGTTGGTAAAGGGAGACTGGATCCGACCGTGTCGACCCCGTAGTATCTCCGCGGACGCGAGCAACGTCGCTACGCAGCTTGCAAGCTCCGAGAGAGCGTGAGCGCGCGCGCGCGGCAACCGAGAAAACTGGAAGATCTTGCGAACAATTTTTTTTTTTTTTTTTTCAATAAAAAAATTATACTAAAATATATATGTATAAATGAGAGAAAGAACAAAGATCAGGAATGTCGAATCGTCGCAATCATCGAACATAATTGATCGAACCAAATTCGAGGAATAATAGCTCGAAGACGCGTATGTTAAACGGATGTACCGTCGAGGAGATCGATAGGTCGATAGGTCAATGATGTTGAATAATTTTCGGCGATTAAAATTTTTCGATAAAAATCGTTTCCTGGCATTGAAACTTTAGTTAATCTGTCGCGAGGAAAAAAATATAATTATTGGACAAAATTTCGAAAGAGGAGATATCGAGTTTTTTTTTAATTGTCGAATTCCAAGTCGATTCGAGTAATACAAAAAAGTATTGATCGTTTCTTTTGATTTCCATCAATTTTGGCTTGTGGATAAAAATTTTTATTTATTTTTTTCTTACGAATGAAAATGCTTGGACCGTTTTTTACTATGTTTTCCGGACCAGTGCAATCGGGCGGAGATAAAAATTTATTATTTATCGAACGTGTGTCTAATGTCGAAACGGGATGCTTCTGTGGATGAAATTTGGTGATTAATCGTTCATCGTTGTGGCATATCGTTGCAGGCGGATCATTAAACTCTTCCACGTGAGGTAAGCGGGTAGTGATATTGAGATGAATTGCGTGATATTTAGATACATTTTTTTGCACACTCGATTAATATCGAGTTTACTTGTATTGAAGTAGGGATGTCGGTGAACTGTTTATCCATCAATCGTCATGAATTCGTCATGAACTCTTGGACATCGGAAACTATTAATTTCACTCCGGTTCGTATCGTCGACTTAAATTTGTAAAATCGACAATAACGATGTAAATGTTTATTATTTAGACATTTAAGACCATTCGAGGGGTTGGGAGGGGGGGGGGGGGGGAGAGGTGGCAGAGAAGACGAGTTGTCTTCAGACAGACGAGATTTTTTGAATATCATCCGCCAAAACAAAATTTATTTGTCGTCTGTAGTGGTGTCGAATTGATAATAACACGATTGTTTCGCGACAGTTGACTGCTTCAATTTCGAAAGACTTGGACTAAACTTTAAGAAGATGCAAACCTCACACTATCGACAAAGTCATAGGATTTAAGAATACTTTGACAAAAGTAATCCATTCGAACCGTATAAAGATAGTTATCATTTTCAGATTTAATATTTAGATTTCATATTTAGATCGTTTACGACCATTGGAGGTGAGGGTGGGGGCGGGCGGTGGCAGATAAGACGGACGAGTTGTCTTCAGACAGCTGAGAGTTTTTTGAATATCATCAAAAAAGAATTTATTTGTCGTTCGTATGAGTGTTGAACCGTACATAATACGATCATCCCGTGACGGTTTTACCCTCGGAGGACTTTAACTAAACTTTAAGAAGATGCAAACCCAACGGTATCGATAAAATCATAGGATTTAAGAAGATTTTGACAAAGTAACCCGTTGGAATCGTAACAATGACAGTTGTGATTTTTAGATATCATATTCACGATTCATACTCGTATCGAATCCATCAGAGATGCGAACATGTATGTTGAATATATGCGCCGTATCTGTCCAGGATTCTAAGGACGATATATCGCAAAGTGCGTGCGGACCAATCGAATTCTCGATTATATATCAATATGGCATGTCAATATGGCTAGATTACTTCACTTCGCGTCAGACGAAAAGCGAGCATTCGCAGAGGGATGAGAGGCAGGCCCCGGCATGAAGCTCGCGATGCCATTAGCGAAGCTTGAATTCGATTATCGGTGCATCAAAGTCGAGAGGGGCCGGGAACGGGAAGGTTCCGACGACCTCGCCTCTTATTTCTTCGTACTACGTACTGGCACGAGAGAGCATCCGTGAAGCTGGCAGAGCCCTTTCAAACGCTCTGCATGCCTACTGCATACTCTCGGTTCGGGAATAAATTCTGCTATGCGCGCGATTCTCTATATACTACACCAAGCTTTCATCGTAACGAGTTGGATCCCTTTTTTCTCTTTTTTTCTTTTTTTGTAATCAATTTTCTTCTGTCATCCGATCGAACGAGACAGTCTAATTTGTCGTTCATGTGGACAATGTAACGTTTTTTTGCTCACTCGTTTTTTTTTTTTCATTGATAACAGTTGAGCTCGAATAAATATGTCATACTTAATTTATTTGCGTTTGTTATTATGATTCACTATAATTTACTGTCACAACATTAATATCGACATACGATTCTTAATAATCTTGACATGTAATCTGTATGTTATTTTGTGATTATTTCATTTATTGTTTATTTGTTCCGACACATGCTGCAGTAGTAAAATATAATCGAAAGAACGAGAAAAAATTCACCAAGTTTCACCGGACGTCATAAAAATGTGATATGCTTGTTGATCCATCTTCTTTCAGATGTACAAATCTTATCATCTCTTCGGATCTTTATCTCGACCTTCGGGCCTTGAGATAATATCATTATCGCGCTTACGAAGTAGAAGGGAAGTTTGGATAAGGGCAAGAGGTTGCCGTAAGTTATTCTCCCGACAGCGATATCCTCTCGCACTTTCTTGCGATGTCCCGGCGCGAGATGAAGAACCTTCGAGCGGCGTGAGCTCCTTTTTCTCCCTGGGAAGGATAGACGAAGAGGGGAGGCTCGCTAGGGTGAAAATACACGAGGATCGAGCAGAGATAGCGATGATTAATCTTTATCAGTCGTGGAGGAGTCGTGGAGAAGCAGGGCTATCGCGGCTTACATCGGGCAAGTTTCCGGGTATTCTTCACCTCGATTAACCGTCGTAGGGAACGCTCGGTTCAACTTTGGCGATTTAATATGCTGAAAAATAATAACGGGAAATATGAGATGACGGACAGTGGGAAATGCGAGAAGAGAGTCAGACAACGTTCTCGGAATTTCCGGGGGGGGGGGGGGGGGGTGGTCCGAGATAAAAGAGATAGATAGATAGATTTATCGTACATCGGGTCCTGAGGTCCTCAGGCAAGTCGCCCAACCAACAACAAACCGAATGAATACAAAAATAACACACTATACTAACGCACTGAACATAAACCGCATAAAAGTAAAATAACATATACCGAAAATACGTTAACGCAAAATGATAATAAAATAAATTAAATAAACCGATGCAGTAAATTAAAGATAAAAGAAAATGAATTAAAACATAGTTTAAAAAAATAACAAAATCTATTGTACCGTATGACCTGAGGTTGTCCAGCTGCATGACCCAACTAACAACAATCGTGAGCACATGTTTGGACAACGAGCGCAAACAGAACGAGCTGCGGCAAATTACTGAAAAATACGAACAAACGCAATTGACAACTAAAAATAAATCGCATATAACGGAAAGAAATACACAACAACAATAAAATCAAGCTCGAGACCGGAGCTCCCCTTTAAAGAGGAGTCCCGGATGAGCCCTTGAAAAAACCCCTTCCCAAGCGACGAAACAGTGAGGGACAGTCACGCCGTCCCTTTGTTCCATTGTCCCGTCGTCCACAATTACGGCTTTGACGATAACAATTTTTATTGCGTTTTTTTGTAATCTTCTAGTTTGGTATTTTTTCGGTATTTAGCAGAGTAGGCGAGAGCAAATAGGGGTAAAATGGGATAATGGGGCAAAACGCAATTTACCAGTAACTTTTAAGTGGGGCAAAACGGACTGGGAAATCCAAAAATTATTGGAAAATTGAGTTTTGCCCCACTGTCCCATTTTGCCCCGCTCTCCCCTACCAGAGTTACCTTTGGTTACATATAAAAAAAATTGACTTTCGGTGGAATATCGTCGTTGTTTCACAGCTACACATATCGTGACCGGAGGTCCGGAGTGTCGAACGTAATAAAAATGATGTATACGACGCGGAGGTTCGAGATTATATTTCATCGGGAGCTCGTTTTTACGCGTCCTGTAAACGTGTTACAAGCGGTATTATTCCCACTTTCATCGGCAATTTGTAAAAAGTGACGCCTCCTAAATTATCGAGCTAGTTTACCGGAACTTTTTATGGCCGCGTCGGAAAGTGAGTGTGAGAGTCAATAGAGCCGCGATGTACGAAATAGAGAGGAGCGCGTTTACCGTTGATGCGCGCGTTTTCGTCCGAATTGAGGAAATTCGATGAAACACGTGCAATGCACAGTCGTTGACAATTTCGTTGTAATCACTCTTGTCGTACGTTCGCTCTCCGTTCCTCCTTATTTTTCCTCGACCGGTACGGTCTTCTCCCGTTTCCACTTCGAATAATCGTTCGTCGGGCGAAAAATGTAACGCACACGTGTGCGCCCCTTCGGTCGCTATTATCTCCGTTATAACTGACGAGTTTTCCGACTCGTTTGTTTCACCGAGCTCGGCCACGACGCTCCGTTGACAGAGTGACAGAAACATCCCTTTGGTCCACACGCATTTGCGAAACTCCAGTTGGCGCTGTCGCGAGAGCGGAAAAACATCGACCTGTTTCGCCACCTCTGAATTAAACCTTTCTTTTTGTGTTTGAGTAAGAGAAACAAAAAAAAACAAAAAAAATTGGCTCTCGTGCAACGGAGCAAGAATTTGTTTCTTTGCATTCCGAGAGTATGGCAGGGTTCAATCTTCAAAAAGTTGAAGATTGAAGTTGAAGAAAAAAAAATGTTACAGTTTTCTATTTAAAATCACCCTAAACCGTTAAAAATGAAATCACCGACGAGGAAGATTTATTGCAAGCTTCACTTGTAACTTGCATTATGTAAACTTCACAACTTGCATTACCCCGAACTGATGAAAAAGTATTTCGCCGAAGATGAAATATTATAACGTACTTACCTGGTTTTCGCGAAAGTGGTTTCCGAAACGGTATAGCCTGCTATTCTGGTACGGATAACTTTTCGTCAAGTGCAGGGCAAGCAAGAGGCTGCCTTACTGCTTATACCAGCTTATTTCCGCGCATGTGTCTATATATATATATATATATATACTTGCCGGTATATCAAACACCACCCACGGCAAAACATAGCTGCTGGAATCTCGAACTTGGTTAAGCCTATATACGCAGATCGCTTGACGAATTTTACCCTCTCATCTCTCACTTCAGAAACTTCTCGCCCGCCCCCGCCGCCCATCCCTGACCCAGCCTATTCTGACTAACGGTTTCACGAAAGCCGAGTCGGGGATTTACCGAGGGTTCCGGCATCGAACTGCAAACTCAAACTTCCCCTGGCAACATATATGTACATATATGCTGTACACGGTGAAATTCGGAATTCACATCCGACTCAAATGTACATAAAAAAATTTGTGTCCATTTTTCAGAAACAACATACGGCGTGAAAAAGCGATTTTTATGTTTCTTTTTGGATTATTTTGATTCCCCTTTCTCAAACCCTTGGTTCTATTAATATTAATTTCTACAACGCGATCTCGTCGTATGAAAAAACATTGTCAAAATTTAATTTAGCAAATATCCAGTGAAATGTCAAAGCGAATATTCGCGGGTTAAGTTTAACGTTGCATTCACCAATTAATATCGAAGCTATTATTGTTTTTTTAACGCGAATCTATTCTTACCACTGTCGGTCTGCTTTTGTGAACAACACAATAATCGGATTTTCGATTATATTCGCGGCGACCGCCTCGCGCGAACCGAAAACTCTGGGGAATTTTTGAATAAACCAGTAAATGTCGAGGACGTTTAAATCGCTGCGTTTTACGCACATTTACGGGTGTTGTGCACACCCGATATCGCAGCCAATTTATAGCACGTTTTTACTGCGTCACTCGATATTCAATGTTTACCGCGCAACACCAAATTCCGTTCAGTCATCGAATTAACCATATTTTTGGCATTTCAACATTTTTTATTATTATAAATATGATCATATACTTTAAATCAGCCGAACATGTCTCTTCACATATCGTCAGTAATGACAAAATTATTGAATAGTAAAAATACTAAACAATAATTCAGGTACAATCATTACCGAATAATATTCCAATGAATTTACAATACACTAATACGGTGGCAAACTCACGAGTTGATAATTCAATATCCGTCTCGCCTTCGAACTTGGCTCTAATTGGATTTTACATTGTTCGTCGAGAGATTAAAAAAAAAAGACGAAACTGAATAAATAATGTCGAAGGAAACATGACCTGAGTTGGCAAATAATGAAGAGCTCGATTGTACGCGAAGCCATCAAATATTTGATTGTCTGACATAATTGCAATTTTCGCGTCGGGACCGTCCCGTGCACGCCGAATATCAGAGATAACGTGTTTACTGTAAATTACGTATGTATATTCACGGTAAGCGCTGCAGCTCACGGTAGCGTGGAAAATTGCACAATCAACAGGGGAAATAAAATACATGCTTTTCACTGGAATTTAAACACAGACATATTTACCCACGCGTAGGATGTTTATTATACGTTTGTAGGAAAATACAAGCGAAATCCAAAATCACCGAAACCGTCCACCGCACACACTGCAAATATTATTTATGTGCAATTTCTCTCTTGCATTGTTATCTCTTCCGCAATATTTGATTTTCTCATTGCGCTTGCGAACACGCGAACGTGCCAATACGTACGACATAGCGCGGGATTTTTATTGGAGATTTTCAGTGAAAAAAAAAAAACAAATTAAACAAATAATAATGAGGGTGTGGCGTTTCAATGAAGGATCGTTTAACACACTCACATCGTTTGTAACTATTCCGACGTTATTTAGTGCGTTTTTTTATCCGAAGAGGAATTCGTTTCCCGCTTCACCTGACACTCTATCGAGTCGTCACCCCCTATCGTCGCGCAACGTCAAAGAGGCGTAAATTTTGTGAAATAATTCCGACACAGCGAATGCGATGTATTGAATTTTTTTTTATGTAGTCAAGTACACGCAACAACATTTCAAATACTCGAAACAGCTCCTTTCGTTTATTTTTATTTCCGATTTCGTATTTTAGTTAATTCTAATAGCAGCCTAGAAACAAAAAAAATCGATTAAACAACGATTTTTCACTTTTAGAGCCACTTTTGGAAAAATGACGATTTTCGTGATTTTCAAAGGTCTTTTTGGGGACCTTTTTGGGGCTAAAGTAAAGTGAGACATTGAAAGTCTCACTTCCTTGAGAAGATAATCTGTAAAAAAAATAATTTTTTTACAGATTATATAAATGTATGTATTGTTTATTATAGGAAGGGATGTTCGGAGGAAGCCAGGAGGTGTTATGTACGGATAATTGATCGGGTGAAGGGAAAACCTATTACGGGACAGAGCAGTGTATACACAGCCAGAGGCTCGACCAAATCTAATTAGTAAGGGGCAATAGCATGTTATCCCCCTCACTCTGTCTCACCTCCCAGACACCCGTCGTCCCGCCCGCGTGCCGCCCTTCTGTTTGATTATAATCTGAAACAGGTGGAGTCTGAAAGCGAGATAGATCCAGGGTACGGTGTGCGGTTTGCGGCAGGTATAGCGCCAGTGATTCTCTCGCGGTTTCGAACAGGCGCCGTGCACCGGATGTTCCGGTCAGCCAACAGCACAAGCGATGAGTCTCATAAAAAAAAAAAAAAAATAACAACAAAAACGCAAATCAATAAACATTCCAAATTTAAAAAAACGATATCAGCACATAATATTCGATTGTGCTGTTCTCTGCATCTTTGAAAGTCGCGAGGTCCCTTGAAACAAATTACATTTTAAACAATTAAAATTAAATGATTATAATCTATATTGGAATAAAAATGGAAACAATAAAAAAATCTCAGTTGTCCAGATTTGTATTTAAATTACTTTGTATATTATTCAAAGTAATAATTTCTTCAAAATGCAATGAATTAGAAATATAATTTTTTGATTTTGAGTACCCATGCGAGCGGTATATTTTATCAAATTACAGATAAAAAAAAAATATATAAATATTATCATCAGCCGAATTATTTCAAGAATTCGATATAGCGAAATCTCCGGTTTGCTCATCTCGGCTCTCGATGAACAGGAGGTCGGAGAAGTGGCGGCTACAAGATCAATGAAGAATTCCTTGATTATATTGTAGACCCGAACGCTCGCAGTTGGACGAGGTATTTCAACCAACAAAGCGCCGAAACCCCCGCCGTTCGAACCTTCCTAAAGCTTCGTTTACTCGTCGAACGAGCTGCGGGAGGAAAAGCGAATTAAATCATGAGAAATGGGTAGGAGTAAGCAGGAATGATTAGTGAGGAGAGATGAGGGTTCGGATGGAGATGCGGTAAGGACCGCTACGCAAAGAAAGGGATTGAAGGGGGGAGAGATGAAGTGGCCGGGACCAGAGATAGAGAAGCTGGAAGCAATTTTTCAAGCGGCGGAACATTGCGATGCCCCCTGGAAATGGAGGCGAACTTATTATAAAGTTCATCATATCTCGACTCGCGCAATTCACGGTTGAGGAAGGCGCAGCCAGTTTCGTTCTTTCTTGCTTTCCATTTTTCTTTGATCGTGGTTTAGTTCGTTTTTTAAATTTTTCCCGTCGATCATCGACGGATTCAACGAGTCCGAGCAACGTTTGCCCTTATCGAGATGCCTTGTCTGTTATAGATCGTTGGCCAGCGCAGTCAGTATGGAAAATATCTTTGGAGAATGACGACACATTTTCGTTGTGTTTTTTCAAAGAAGAATCCTTATTTTTCAACCTATTTTAATGTGCCACGGCTAATTCTGTTCGTAGAGGAGAGTTTGAGAAATAAAATGAGCAGTGCTACATTACAATCGGTTAAAAATACGGATTTTACTTTGAAAAAAAAAACAACAAAAACGTATTTTGAAAATTTAGATTCACCAGTTGTTGTTCACGCAAGACCATAGCGATTAATATTTCGCTTGGGTAAGGACAAACGCAACGATACGAATCAACCTCCTTTACCATCAACAAAATGCATACAATTTTCACAAATCATCAAACTGCCAATAGTGATAATGGCACCCGCCTTCTGATCCATCTGAATAAGCTTTTGGTCCACTTTTTCAACGTTCTTCATCTCCGCAACTTCCCACTCAACTTCCCCAATCTATCGCCAAAAACCTACTTCATAATCCACATAACTGACGTGCCAAATTCTGTCAAGGCACTTGAAGCGGTCTCGACCGACACCGGAGTCAACGAAAACGGCACAATTGCGGCCCCGAGTGAAACTCATAACTCCCGTCTTTTGCCCCAGCGGGCAGTCGGCAGTTAAAAAAGCGAAAGCACTTGTTCGGTCGTTCGGAGGAGTCAGGAGTTCGGTACTAAGTTCCAAGATTGTTATATCCGCGCGCCCGGGTGGAAACCCTTTATCTCCGAGAATCTGACAATGATGGAGATTGGTTAAGCATCATGAGAAAGTTTGCCAGTTTGGAGAAATTATTCTCTCCGGAGGCATTGTTTCCGACGCTTGGCCCTCTATTGTGCGCGATCCGATAATATTTTCCAAGTTCGGAGCTTCGTTTCGATGAAGCAACGTAGCGAACTCTGAATTTATTCTGCAAGACGCGCCGAGCGCAACAACATCCAATCAGCGAACGAGCAAATCCATGAGAATAAGGTTTTTTTTTTTTTTTTTGCTGTCCCTCAATTTGGAAGTCAAAGGGAGCGTCGGAATTTCACCCGGCTCACAATTGCACTGGATGCCACGGAAAATATCCCAAAGGGCAGCCGATGCTCGTGCTTCCTGCGCTTTTCGGATAACCCCGAAGAGAATTCATCCTCAGGGAACGAGTAACGTGCTTACGGTCCGCGTTCGTACCGGAAGCCCAATCGATTCTTTCAATTTTATTTTTTTTGTTCGCAAACGAACGAAACGAACGTCAGCAGAACGACGAGGCGGATTAAACTCGCACATAGGAGCTCGGAACGGGGGAGGGAAATTGCAGAGATAGCGCGGATACAGGACAAACCCACAGCAACCACGGGATTCGATCTCTTTCCGAATCATCGCCCGTCGCTGTACGCGTGCTCGCTCGACGAAATGGACTCGGAACCGCCGTACTTCAATTTCGGACGTGAACGTGCATGATGCTGTGTGGATCGTTCAATTTGTCCGATTTGCCGTTCGCTAGACTGCCGTATTACGGGTGGAAAGGGGACGGTGTAGATATTCGATCTCGTGAGGCGAACGGATATGCCCAACCATTCGTGATGATTTCTCAACGAAGAGAACAGCGCGAACGCGAAAGACCACGCGTTCGGTTGTTTTCTCGATATCGACGTTGTTTCATGACGAATTAGCAACGGAACTTATCAATTGCGACGCGATGATAAAAATGATACAGTAAATACTGTGTTTATTATTCCCGCAGTTTAAACCGAATCAGCATTTGCTCGTATTCGATCGGTCACTCATACAGGGCAGACATTGAGTCCGAGAAAAAAAACCCGACGGGAAATTGTAACGTTTGTCTAATTTCCGTGACGCATTGAAAACTTCCCGAGGGACTGGAGACACTAAAAATTCCTCAGGCTCTGATGTAGCTCTACAATTTCTACGATGGAAAGTAATGTCAACGACGACGTTGACGATAATAATAATACGCACTGTAAAAAAATGTTTTTCGAAAATTAATGAACGGCATTGAAAAATGTTCTACACAAACTGTTTCCGAAATTTCAAACACATGTGCGTTGTAATTTTACGGTAAATTTTTTTTTTCTGGTGAAAGCTTTCGTACATTTCAGGCAAAAGATTCAATTTCAATATCTGATTTTTTATTTTACAAAAAAGTACATTAATATTCAATTTATGTAAGTAATATAAGCAAATTTCAAGTTCCGATATTATTATTATTTTTTGTCTGTGTTGTTATCGTAGTACAAACTGAATTACGATTTGTTTGTATTGGTGAATTGCGATGCGTTACTGTCGTAGAAACTCAGCCCGTGCGTCACGCAGCCTCGGGCATCCTCGAATGTGTCTCTTAAAATCGCGGGGCTTCGATTCTTCCGATATCAATAATCACGAGACGATAACGAACGCCGGATAACGACCGATAAAGTAAAAACTCCGAAGTCACCGTATCGGCTGAGGATAAATTTCGTAGTGGGTACGAGACGTCGCGGCTTTTGGCCGAAATCCTGATAATTCCGTGTGCACGAAGAACGGTTACTCCGCGACTACTCCGAGGGTCGCGGAAATGGTCCAATGCCATTTGCACTGCCTGCCACCTCTCGCAGCGAGTGCAAGGGCCTTCGTCGAAAAATATCTGGCTCCTCGCCAGAGTCCATTAATGGTCCGCGATTGCTTTTCCTTTTTTCTTCATCGCGGCTCACAGCACGACTGAGACTGCGAACGCACGCGTACCTTTGCCGACCGCGTGAAAAAATCGTTCAACGAGTGACCAATCAATGGACACAAATGAATGAGGCAAAAAAGAGTTAACCGTTTATTGCCATCGTATACCGGCGTCTCAATTACACGCTCGTATGAACCCAATAGAAAAAAAAAAACGAGTGCGCAGTTTTAGTTTCCGGTGGTAATAACCATTTCGATTCCGCATTGAGTTCAATTAAAAAAAAAAGAACGGGTGTTTTCGTGATCGTTCTTTTTATGTCGCGACTTTGTACGCGGAGGGATTCTGTGAAGCTTTTGTGAAACATTTTTATTTTTATTTTGTGAAATTGGGTACCACATTCTCCGGTCACCAGACGGTTAAGCGACACACAGTCGTTGGCCTTGGAACGGATTTTTGCAGTCTCCGTGTCGAATTCCGCTGAAGGATAATTTGAATTTATTTATTTCATGGATTTCTCCGTTAATAACCAGTTTGCTGTAACTCATAATTTACAGTTCCGAACAATAAATTATGTAATAATAATAAATAGCAAATGGAGATGAAATTGAGATGCAGCTGAGATCAAGCCCTCGGGGAATGTTAAATGTTCTCAGGCCTTTAGAAAATTTTTAATGTCCTCATCCCCTCAGGGAATTTTTAACGTCCGCATTTCCGAAAAGCACGAGAATGCGTCAAAAAATCAGACAAAGGCTAGCGATTATTTTCATAGGAATTAGTGGTCGCTATGTATAAGTCATTGAAGGCGAGAAACGGTAAGTGGGCTTTCTGAAAGAACCCCAATTAAAGGCAACTGCGAGGAGGGCAACTCTCTGTGAATCCGCAACGATGGCCTTTTGCGTACGGAAACTGTGTACATTGGCTCTGTGGGCATTATTGATTCACGAGCTTAGAGGCAAAGCTCGCACGATCGTTGTTCCCACAGAGTACCCAGAAACTCCGACGGCTCATGGGAACCGTACGTGTACGATTGTGCCCGCACAGGGCGTACCAGATGCACTTACACTACCGTTAGCAGACATTCGTGAGATCGCTTCGGTGCCGCTATGCACATGCGATAAATGGAATTCTCGGAATCAGTTAATTTATGGAATTTGCTTCACTGCCAGAGTACAATCGCAGCGACGTCGCGCTGGTCCATCATACTCGGTCTTTTCGGACACTTAGTAATATGGACCACGGGGCTTGATTGACGATGGTCCGCACCTAGGAATGTCTCGAAAAGGCCTCGGACAGTTAGAATTGAATTAAAGTCTCTTCTTCAGAACTTCAAGATTTTATGGAAAAGAAGTAAATTTCACAATTTTAGCTAGAGAGGGTGGTCCATATTACCGAACTACGGGTCGTCTATGAAAAGGAAGCTTGTGTGATATTTTTAGATCTCATAAGCAGCAAGTTTTAACACTTAAGATAAATCACTGTTATCGATACAAGTGAGCGAACAAAAATGGTAATTAAAAAAAAAAATGAATTCTTGTTATTAAAACGCATTGGTCCATCTTATCGCATCCGCTCATATTTACCACTCTTACCTTACAGCGATATTTAGAAATGAAAATTGTCCCTAAAAGTGTTCTGATCGAAGGCGAAAAAGCTAAAAAGTGTTAGGGTGGGAAAGTTTTCCCGTACTGCAACGACCAAAGATTTGTCAAAATATAATTTAGACAACTCACAACATTTTTTATTCGTAACCTTTTTTGCGAATTTGTCGATGGTTTTTTTCCATGTCGTCAAAGAAACGATGTTTTTACGCATTGTTCGATCGCGAATTTTGTTAGCGGCAAATTTTGATTTGTTGTCGAGCAGCACGAGGTTTACAGTGTGCCGAAGTTTGGCTCCGCGTCAAACGCGAAATCTGGTACCTGCACGGCCAGCACGGTGCAGTGGTAACAAGTTTCACGGTCGGCACGTTTACCTTAACTCCCAGTTAACTGGACGACGAAAAACAAGAAGTTCCCTCGACTATTGTGTTTCGTCGACATGCACGTGAGCTGTTCCGTCCGACCAAAGTACACAATCACGGACGAGTCGTCCACCGGGGGCGCAAGAATCCCCTGCGGACTGTGGTAAACTGCAATCTACCCAACTTCCCCGTGCTTTTCGGATATTCTGACCACTTGTCTTATTCCACGTCTCTCTAATAGTTCCATATCGTTCATTCTATCTTTGGATCTGTCACATCTCTTTCCTTGCTCAATGAGGGTTTTTTTTTTTCATAGTTTACTCATTTGTTCTCGAACAAGAACTCCCTTTCGGTACTCCTACTCTTCCCTTTTTTCACACCCAAATTTCTCGAGACTCGAACACAATGCAAACGTACGCATTCTGGCGTCTCTTCCTTTCTCGCTTTGTCCAACTTTTATTTTCTGGTCTCTTATTTCGTCGCTTCGTTTATTGTGGCAACGACCCGCAGAGTCTAATGGTTGGCTACGTACAACTTCGCGGTACTCGCGCTTATCGTCAACACAGCGGGTGAATCCTCGCCTTTGCGTCACGGTAGAATGTTGTTTGCGAGAACGACGAGAGCCAGGTATACCTGCGGGGGGTATCAAATTACTCTGTACGGCGAACAAACGTTGAGACTCTGAGTTTCTAACCATCTACGGAACCCACTGTTAAAGGGATATCATGTGGTCCCTTTGCATCATCCGTTGTATTACAACCTCGGCAAAATTCAGAGATGATTCAGAAAGATTTTTTTTAAATTAATTAATAATTTCTATGATCAGTGATAATTTTGCGATCGAGGAAAGAAAATTTCCAGGGGGAGAAAAGTCTGTCTTCAAAGCGGCGAAATAATTTTTTAATGCAGTAAAATTGGCGTCCGCGTAGCCGGAGCAATTGAACAACATTATTTTCGCTGCTTTTTGGGAGGTACATTTTTTTTTTGTAACTGCAAATCAAAGTGCAAATTTAATATTATTGTTGAATTTTTTTTAGCTCATGGCTGATCTGATTTTTATATGGGCCAATCTAATATTATTGTTGGATTTTTTTTAGCGACGTGCAATGGCACGTCGCGATATCGTCGCGCAGTCGCGGGATCGCACACAATCGTCGCTCGCTCTTCGTTTACATTTTAACGGCGCCGAAAGACGCACGGGATCGAATGAAAACTTATCGATAAAAATTAATATCAATCTTATCGTATCCATTCGGCACGTCGACATGGGTGGTTATAAAATTATTTCCAATGGTTCGTCAATCAATGCAGCGCGTAACTACGCTCGACCGATCGCCTGTCACGTTGATTAGAAAACGAGCGAATAATGAATTCCGGATAATTTAATCGATTGGGTAGTCGTTTTGCAGTCGATAAGCGCAACATCAATTTTGTAGGAGAAATTTGATACTTGGAATTCAGCGACGATTTTTCAATTTTCATTTTTTTTTCTCTCGTCTCATTTTTATTTCACTATCCACTTTCTAACGTTGAAAAGGTTGCCTCGAAAGACTAAAATAGCTCCGGTATGAAAATCGGTCAATATCTTGCCTATCGATAAAGCCATTAAGATCGTGCGAGGGGAAAAAATGTATATTGACATTGGTACTTTATTAACGGATTGCTCCTTTCACAGCTAGAAAGAAAGTAATACATTTCAGTTTTTTTAACTAACGTGTAGTCGCACGTGTCCTCTTCTGGCTTCTGAACATAAATAAAAATGAATAAAATTAAATTAGTAACAACAGATAGAGTTCAATTATAAATTAATAATGGATAGAATAAAAATAATGCCGATGTACGGCTGTCGTCGACCCGAAGGACAAAAATATGCAAAGTAATTTTCCCATTGCTCCCTTACCTATGCAAAATATCGAGAATGTTTAGGATAAAAGTGGTGAATATGACCCACCTCGATTAACACGTAAATCAATGATTTATGGACCGGGCCATATTCCCCACTTTTACCCTACGAAAAAATAGCTGTCTCTACCAGAAACCACAAAAAAAAAAACGCGCAGGATTCCGGGGCTGGCGTACGCTGCTGCCGCGGGTATCTGTTGAAATCTGGGTTATGAGCGCTAGGCCAAGCCGCGAGGGAAAATCGAACCGTGAGGGTTAGGTGGACGGCAGGCTGCCTCGCCGGTGTAGGGTGGCAAGCTCGAGGCCGCCGCCGCCGCCGCCGCCCTTCTGTAGAAGTATGTGGAGCCGACGCGCCAGCGCACCAAGCTCACTCCCGTTCTGCAGGGTAAGCAGTACGCTTGGCCGCCCTCCGTCCATCGGCCGTCTCATAGTTATTGGTAGATTAGTGAATTTGTAGAGAATTAAATTTTTTATTGATAATCCCTTATTAGCCTCCGGGGCGAATTATCCAAAAACCGCGAAATTAAAAAATAAGTGCACAATTATATTCTAGATGGATAGTTGACCAAAATTTCCCTTTGAAATTTTTTTCTAAAGGGCACCGTTCTCGAGATGCGAGCGGAAGAAGCTTCCGGCGACAGAGAGCGAATTTACTGCGGCGGCCGCGAGCGCCATCTGTCGCGCGATCTCATTGGTTCAAAACTGTAAATCCTTATAAGTAGAAAACTATGGATCGTAGAAAGTTTAGCCAAAGGAAAAGATGGTTCAGTATCAAGGTGGGAACACGATTCGACACTTGACATACCGGTTTATTGAAATTTTCATTAATTTCGGACCGCATTGGAATTTTTGTTATTGAAAAACTCATTGTGTAGTCCTCAAAGCTACTATCAGTGTCCAGTATTCAACTGGGAATTGTTTGTAGTTTTCAGTAGAAATAACAATGTTTTTTTTTTCTTTAGCAGCCTAGAAACGAATTTTACATGAATTTTAATTTACATCGATATTGCTTTTCCGATGTAGTAGTCACAACTGGACCCCAGCAGTTCTTTTCGGTGAGTGTTGTCAGCCGTTGCTTCCGATGCATCGATGCCCAATATGTCCCAAGCTTCAATTAGACTTCGCATTAAAGTGCCAACGACTGTTCCCCTCACGCTGAATACTCTTCGAGCAAGGCTTCGCTCCGCATGCAACGTAATGATAAAAGAAGGTAAAAAAAAAAAAACCAGAACCCGCGGATGGGGCAAGACAATGTTCGTCAGGAAGCAAACGAGACACGTACGAGAAGTTACGCAAACAGAGTTGCATACATTAGCAGCGCGTGGAGAATAGAAAACGGGCGATCGTTGAGTGTTGGTGACCGAGAAAGTGACTGTGTGGGTAAAAGCGAAAGCGGGCTGACTGCGAAGGGTGAATAGCACCGACGATATAGGCGGCACAGTGTAAGTACGAGGGAAGAGGAACGGAAGAAAAAAACTTTGACCGTGGAGGTGTGTCGCCTCGTGTCGAAGCCCGCGAGCCTCGGCGCAGCCGTTTTTGCGCTCGCTTCGAGAGCGTCGGACGGAAACTGCACCGAATCCGCGTCAGCCTCACGGAAGAACTTCGAGCGCAAAGTCGGTGCTCGTGTGGCTGGAAGGCAAGCAAGCTTAGCTGCCGCCTTCCGTCAAACGCATTCTCCGATGCTACACCATTTGTGTCTCGTCTACATCTTCTTTTTCTTCGCCCGAGCCGGCAGTAGTGAAAGCCCGCGTTGCTCAGACTCGAGATTGGAGCTCCATTAGCGAGTATTGGATCGAGTGACACACCGAAGTGGCTGAAATCTCGTTCTCTTCCACTCCCATCGCTGGAGATTTTCTCTCTTCTCTTGCCATTTTTCGTACTCTATTTTTCGCTGATTTTTTTATTTCCTTGCTTATTGATTGGCCGCCGTTTTATCGATCGGGCTTCTCCGTCCCGGAAACACGATAATCGGCAGACAATTGAAAGGAAAATAATAATATTTCCAACAACAATACATAAAAAATGCATTGTCTCATAAAAAAGAAAAAAAAATCCGATTGAAAATTACAGTAGAAAATTAAAGAAATATATTTTTCAATAAATTATGGGAATAATGAAAGTTCTACCGTAGTGGGCCCTTCCGGTTGAACGTAATGTTCTGTACTAACGACCGGCGAATCTCCGATCGAAAGAGCATGAAAGGGCAGGGCAAGAAGGTGATTGGGTGGGGGGGGGGGGGGGGGGGCGAAAGGGTGAAAATAGCGTGAATCCAGGTCGGGTTACGAAAGGCCTACCAGTAATTGGGAAACTTCCACCGTAGCCCAGTTGGCTCGATATACATATACCGACCGCTGAAAGACAAAAGGGCGAAGCCCGTCAACTTTGACACAGGCGATACGCCCTTTTGATATTCAGCAGTCTATGTGTATAACATAGTATCATAATGCTATAATATTGATATCTATAGCATAGTATCTCATATATAAACATATGGTAACACAATCATGTTTCACGAAATCATTTTTACCAAACTTCGTGTTCCGATTTTTGCGAAATTATTTTTGACTCTGCATGAGCCTCTGTATGAGCATCAGGCTTACAGGACTTACGCCTTTGTCATCCTAAGCCCTTTAATGGACTTACTTTAATGGACCGGATTGTTCCAAATCCCTTTGATGGTCTTACGCCCTTATTGATGCACGAGTAAGATTGTCTGTGAGTATCCGCAAGTCTCTTGGGAGGTGTCTCGGTGTTTGCGAATGTTTGTGAGTGTCTGTGAGTGGCGATGATTGCGAGCGCGGACCGCAACAACCGCTAGTGCATATATATATATATATGTATATATATATGTATCTATGGGTATGTATGTATGTGTATGTATATATATATATATACTATTATCCGAGGGGTACAGGTCAACGGATCCATAAAGTAATTGGCTCTTCCTGAATTGTAGAATGGTGCATAGAATGCCTCCTCGTCGTCGGTTCGTCGGTAAATTTGAATAGGCATCGACTATCCACCGACTGGGATATTGGATCATTGAGACTCGAAAAGGGAACGAAATTCACACAATGGTCTATCACATCAAGTACCGTACATACGCGGCAGCGGATTAGACTTCGACACTTTTCAGCTTACTTTTTACAATAAAAATTAGGACCATTCATAATATGCCGTTGGACATTTTTTAAAAATATGCCATCTCATGCTATTTCACGAAGAAAAAGTATGTTGGTTTCTTTCATACCGTTCGCATCGCGTGAGCGGTCCGCAATCCCCTCTCTGGAGGCTTTTCATGTTTGTTCGACCGTTGCATTATGCGAAAGCTCCTTTGGTTGAAGACGCTGCGCGGCGGTGCTCGTTGTCCGTCTGTTTACATTGGAATTGTGGTAATCGCGATGCCCGTTGCCTCCGGAGACGCTTGTGTACTTTGCTCTCTTCGCTTGACTTTCGTGCAACTCGCCCGAAGATACAGAGAAAAGCTCGTGCTGTTTGTCCGGCCGCGGGTCGAGAATTCGAAACTCCGAACAGTCCCCGATGGCTTCGCGACGACGTAAGGAACGGATTTATTTTTATTTTATTTTTTTGGTAGCACCGTCTAAGAAAAAAAAAAGGTCTCGGGATTTTGATATCGTGGGACGTAAGTAGCTTATTTCGCCGTCAGCTGCCCTGTTATGAAGAGGATCAGCGGAGTCTCGGGACGGTAATAAAGTTTGTATAGGGGAGCAGATGCGGCTGGTACCGATCAATGGGCAATAACGCGAGGGCTGATTTCGAAAAATCGAGAAGTGATGTCAGGATGATTCGCGATTTATCTTGTTCAGGAGGGCCGATCGGGCAAAAATTGCACCCCGGGGCAAAAGAGAGCAGTTTTCTTCGTTATCAAAATTTCGCCATGATTTTGAGAACTATTTTTTTTACTCCCGACTGCTCGCTAGAGCAAAAAAATAACATGCGTTCCACCGCGATCCGGCGGGTCAGCGACTTTCTGCAGATGTTCATGTGTTGGAACGGCAGAAAGTGACTTAACGGATTGTGATGCACTAAAACTTCACAGCCTGATCGATCTTTGTGACGATACTCAGTCAACTGATAAATAAACTATGATTAGAAAAATCGGGTTAAAAGTTCGCGGTGAAAAATAACGTAATAAACAATACAATCGCAATTAATGCCCAATGAGAAAGCCCGGGACGGGGAATTGTTTTCACAACTGTCGACGTGGTAGACTTATAGGTTTTTTTATTTATGTATAATCTTAGCGTTTTCGCGGTTTCCGTTATTCGATGTGATTTTTCATTGGAAAGACGGAATCAACAGGGGTCAACGGGTAATGCGCGCGAGTGGATAATCAATGGCGAGGGGATTCTGATATATCCTACCGCGGTTTATCAATCTATAGCTGCCAGTTAACCGCGACCCTCGCAAACCTCCCAATTAATAATTAATTTGCACACAGACACCTCGGGATAATTGCCTCTATTACAAGACGATGAACTCGAGCTCAGCTGTGGCTTCCATGCTTGGGAGACGTTGTGTAATATTGTACTGTGTTCACCACATTCCATTTATACACACCAGCATCATCCAGAACGTTGCTAAAAATTGTGAACAACAAAGATTTTTTTCGGCTGCCGATATTTTCATATTTTTATATTTTACTATTTTTATTTCACGATGTGGCACTTGGTGGAGTCCAAAATCAAGCCAAACATTGGCAATTGCTGCAATAGGTTTTTTTTTTTTTTGTAACATGACATAACACTATGCTTGTGATTGTCATTCGCATATTGCAATATAATTACGGTGGATAACTGTTAATTCCGTCAACAGCTTGAACGCAACAAAGCCCGACGTTTGCGACTCGTTATGTTGAGTGTCCGTCGAGATGCCTCGAAGTTCTCGACGTAACGACATTTCGAGCTGTTCCATCTCGTCCGTATTAGTGATTTCGAGTTGCAGAAACGTCCGGGTAGATCGAGCACCACTCGTCGTAATTTCGGAACAGTGATTATCGCGCGCCATTATAATAAACGCGATAAGTAGCGAAAATCTCTACCAGCTCGTCGTCTTCAGAACCGTAGCTGAACGGTAATTGCTCGGGGTTTTCTTAACGCAGCAGAAAAGATTTTTCAAAAATGTATAAAAATGTTCCTTAATAATGACAATACGATTCAAATCCAGGACTCGCTCACTTAAGAATTAAAAAAAAAATGTTTTACCCAAACATATTTGTTTGACTCTACGAAAAAAAAGTGACGACTTAATTTTTTTCAAGCAGCATTCTCGATCGCAATTGAAGGATTAATTATTTTAAAAAAATATATTTCTACCCGTCAGTTTTTGTTTCTTCGCCCTATATAGATGGTTGACTATGGGTGTATGGATTTTCAGTGACGAGCTGGAGGGAATTATAGCTCGGCAAGAGAAGCCCCTATGGCGATCTCGTTTACGCCAGGGCCTCGATCTCTACTCGTCTGCCTCTTCGTCGGTGTACCAAACCGACGTACCCTCATCCTCTACTTCGCCCCCCTTCCGCCCCGTCATCGTCCCTCTCTATCCGTCGATGCTTCACCCTCTCACCATAGTGTACTCGAAGCCGGAGCTCATCCTCATAAATCAATGTTTAATTATACACCTGCGGTCGGGCTACTGGCACGGCTCGGCGCGAGAGACCTCCACCTCGGTTAACGAGTTAATTCTACCCGCTCGTTAACGCACGTTAATTCGATAGCTTCCTATAATTACCGTTTATCTTCCTTGTCTAAAGACGACCGATTACAGTCTCGGGAGAGAAACACTTACCCGTAGCTCAGTATTCATCGCGTATAGTAAAACTGCGGCTCGTTTTCCTCGCGCAAAGTTGAGCTTGTATGCGCTTAGTCGGTTGCAGTTAAAAAAAAATGAGACGTGTGGCGTAATAATATATTTTTTATTTTTTGAAAAATCAGATCCGAAATCCAAATGCTGGCGCAGCATGTTGGTTTTTTTTTTCTTATCGTACAAAATTCGAATATGCTAAACATGCCGAAAGTTGGATTCGAAAAACGTGTATCTTAGAATTGTCGATACGGCGAAGCTGGTCGATCAACAAGATTGTCAACTTTACATTTTTAACGAAATTGCCAACTTTACATTTTTAACAAAATTGCCAACTTAACATTTTCGAAAAAATTCCTCGAGTTCTTCGACGATCGGGCCAACGGAAACGTAGTGCAAAGAATATCATAAGCATGGGAGTGCGCCAGTCGATCGAGCGTTAGGAATTACTCTCGCCAGTTCGTATAATTTCGCGCTCACTGTACGGAACGTTCCGGGTTTTGGCTCGAATCTCCCCTGTTCCCGGTGTCGAGACGATATGGCCCGTGGGCTGCATCACCGAAGATCTATATACAGCCACGCTCCGGTGTCCCGGCTTCCGTGCCTCCCACAGCCCGAAACGCTAACCGAGCGACGAACAGTGGGAAAGGGAAAATCTGACCGGGATACACCGGGGCTCTCGCACACCGCGCCGAGAACTCGATACGCGTGATCGTAAAGCACCGATTCGAAAATTGGATCGATCGAATATACCCGAGTGTAGCTGCCGCCGCGTTATGTGTACGACTAGGAGGGAGGGGTCGGGGCAAGATGGACCGTTATAAAAAATTTCTCGAGGAACCTGCCTGGCCGGGGGTCAGAAACTCGATGATTGATAACGCAGCCTAAATAAACTTTTTCGAATACGTAATTTCGTCACGAGACACTTTAACGGTGGGTGCGAATATTTTTTAAGAGGAATTAACAAAATTGTAATTCCTGAAATATTCCGATTCGGAGGAGTGGCGAGAGATCGGCATACATTTTTTTTTTGTTTCAACAGTTAAGATTATTCGGGCACGTTCATTCCGGCCGGGCAGGTCTTTGTACACAGGAAAAATAAATTGTACATTTAATGCACTGGAACACGAAATTCGCTTACAATAAAATACCAAATATTAAAATTACACATCTTTTGCCTGAAGTTTAGAAAGATTCGCATTAAAAATAAATATTCTACTCTAAAATTGCCGATGTCTGAATGATGTCTGAAACAGTTTATGTAAAAGAAGCTTCCAATACCGTTCATAAATTTTAATAAAATTTTTACAGTCTAGGGTGTTTGCGAATTTCTTTGTCACTATGGTCCTTTTCGCCTCCCCCTTACGGCAGCGTTGCAATGCACGATACGTATTCGCATGTACCGCTGTCTGTGTGTGGTAGATGAGTTATCCGAATCGGGCCGCAACGATCCCCACGGCACAAGCTTCTCGCTCGCTTGGTCTCTTTTCGTCTATCTTGCTCGGCCGTTCTGTGCATAAGCAATTGCGAAGCATAAGGGCGTATCCGACAAATGTTCACCCCAAAAACGACGTCGGATACGTTCTTCCGTCTCTGAACGGTCGACGTATCGTTTTCCTTTTCTACGTACATTCGGTTCCCTCCACCGTGTCGTGCGGAGGTTTAGTCGCTCCTGCCAGTCGCAGCACCGCAAGTCATCATATTTCCCGGGCCACAAGCATCCGAGCATACGTGACTAAAGTAATGAGGTTTTTTTTTTACCTCTCCTCTCCTCTCCGGTTTGCCCCGCGCACCGTACCGAGATTGGACAACCCGTCCGGACTTCGTGATAAAAGACGAGTCCGGGACGCGAGAACTACAGTGTCCGTCGACAGTCTCAAGAGCGACGAACGCAAAACACGGAATGTCATAAATTGTCCAAGGGAATTTATATAATTTAGATAAAAGTTTTTTTTTCTCGAAAATCTCCATTCCATAGCAAGTTGAATCATGAGAAGAGTCGTTTGTCGTCTCGCGATATTTGTCGCCCTGTTGTCGACGGTAGTTGATCCTCTGGTGAGCACGCTTATTTATCTCCCTTAATTCCAAACTTTCAAAAATTTCAAAACTATCTTTCGCAGACAAGTTTCGGGATTTTTTTTAATATTTTTTTTTATCCGCGCATAGAATTTTTTTTATTACAAAATTCATCTAATAACGAAGTTCTTTGGCATATGTTGAAGAAAATGCAAATAAACACGCTGAAAATACGTAACAGATGAGACACAACAGACTTTTGGGTCGATCCAGAAATACAATAATTTGAATAGCGTATCGGGTAAAAGTGGGGAACACACAGTAAAAAAAAGTTTTTACTTTTTACAACAACTTATTGCCCATAAACGTCCACAATTTTGGATTTGTTAATTTTCCGATCGCACCATCCGGCTCTGGTTTTCCAAACAAAATAACAAACCAATATTGTCGATGACACGGGAAATAAAAATACGAGCTTGTATATTCGAACTTGGACGACCGAGTTTGTCGACAAAATTATTTCTGCAAAACTTCGCATTCCGGTTTCACGAAATTATTTGGTACTGAATGTGAGCCGGTTCATACATCGTTGTTCACCGTCCCAATCTGGGGTGTGCCATATTCCCCACCCTTACCTCGAGCGTAGCTTCCGCACACGTCATACGCCCCTTTCACTCCACGCCATCGATGTGTCCGTTGATCGCCAAACCCAACTGGTCGTACCGTGAACTATCTCGGAACGGCGCGAAGCTCGGTACAATTTTGTCAAAAAACCTTGCAGGACGCCCGAGCTCCGGTGCGCAAGGAGATCGACCGTACGGCGGAAAACTGCGAGCCTCATCGCGTAGTCCGCGATGTCAGCCGGACACTCGATGGTCGCTCTGCCAACGCCGAGGACCCGAGCGTCGCGGCTCCTCGTGATCCGTCGTCGAAGAAAACCACAGCGGCTGCCTCGAAGTCCAGGATCAAGAATCGAATTTTCCAAGAGTTCCTGGAGGAGATCAAGTCGGACATGCAGGATCCGAAACCGAAAGTCGTCGAGCATCCGAAAAAATCCAATTCGAAGCCGACAGTCGGCAAAGGCAAGACCCAGAAAACCGCCACCAAAGATGCGAAACAGCCGGACGAGGACGAAAAGAAGTCCAGCGACACCGACGGATCTCCCGAAGCGTCACGGAGCGAGTCACTCAAGCCGGCCGCCAGAATGCTAAGCGACCCTAAAGCAGTCGCAGCCGCCGGAAGAAACCGACCAGCGAAGGGAAAGTCAAATTCGAGACGGTTTGCTAATAGCGCCTCTTCGGGGAGGGAGAAATACGATCCACAGCCTTACAACGGTAAACGATCTGTCCCGTCGAGAAACCGGGACACCAACACCAACACCAACGTCAACACCAATATCAACAACAACGTTAACGACATTGCCATTGGAAACTTGGGACTGAGCGATAAATACAGGGAAGACGATCGCGATGTGGAGAATGTCGATGACGTTTATGTCGCCGCTAACCTTGGTACGATTAATCCGGAAGTCGTTGCGTCGGTGGGTTCGCCGGTTTTCGTCGGAGGCATCCCTGACAGCGAAGATCGGTTGCCCAAGAAACCAAGGAAGCATCACAGGGGTCACGGCAAGAGGCACAAGAAGAAGCATCAACGCAGGCCGATCGAGCAGCGTGAACCGATCGAGCAGATTGAACAGAGCGAGCAGCTCGAACCGATCGAGCAGCAAGAACAGAGCGAGCAGCTCCGACCGAGCGAGCAGCCTGAACCGAGCGAGCAGCTTGAACAGAGCGAGCAGCGTGAACCGATCGAGCAGCCTGAGCAGAGCGAGCAGCGTGAACCGATCGAGCAGCCTGAGCAGAGCGAGCAGCGTGAACCGATCGAGCAGCTTGAACAGAGCGAGCTTGAACCGAGCGGGCAGCAAGAGAACGACAATCTTCAACAGGTGGACATCCCGGCGACGGAGAATCTTGGCGAAGAATCGGCGACGAGCGCCGTCGAGAACGTCGAGGAATCCGAAGACTCGACGCCATCACCGACGGCCGACGATCTTCCCGCGGAGGAGGCCGAGCTCGACGAGAGCGCCGCGCTGACTCAGGAGGTCCTGGATTTACTGTTCGCGAAAAAGGGGGAGATGAGCACTCCGAAAGTTCAACGACTGAAACGTCTTCTGGATGAATTGGATCCCGAGGAGAAGAGAGTGATCTTGCGCGAGCTCGAGATCGAAATGAACGAAGATAGTTCGACGAGAGTCAAGGTACTTCAAGGGAAGACCAGAGTCAAGAAAATCATAATAACCGAAACCAGGCCAAAGGTGATCGTTGGTGTCGTGAACGGACCAGTCTCGAAGGAGAAGGAACTGCCCGCCGAAGATCAGGAGAACGATCTCAAATCTTCGGGCGATGACGATCGGGAAGAAAAGAAGTACGAAACGGTCGACGCTACGGAAAATGCGACCGACGACGAGACGGCGGTCGAGGTCGCGAACGATTCCTCGATGAAATCGACGACCAATGACAAGTCCGATGAAAGGGTGGATGTCGAGGGTCCCGAAGAGGCTGAAGCGATGCAAGATGCTGGTGAAGGTGAGCCCGACAGAGCTGGCGAACCGGAGAACGTCCAGAGTCGCGAAGAGGTGGAGGAGAAGAAATCTTCGGACGATCTTGAATCCGACAGAGGCGATGAGAAGGAGAACGTCTTGAGTCACGAAGAGGCTGCGGAAGAACAATCGACGGATCGTCAAGAATCCGACGGATCTAGCGAAAAGGTGACGACCCTGAATCTGGAAGACGCCGAAGAGAAGACATCCACGGGTCTCAACGAATCCGACGGAGCTGTTGAAAAGGCGACCGTTTCGAGTCGGGAGGAGGTTGATGAGGAGAAATCTACGGATCTTCGTGAATCGGCAACAGCTGACGTAAACGAGAACGTCCCGAGTGGCGGTCTTGAATCCGACGGAGCTGGTGAAGAGGGACAACAGGGTGAACAAGAGAACGTCGCGGGTGGCGAAGCGGCTATGGAGGAGAATTCTACGGATCGTCTCGAAACCATCGGAGCTGACGAAAAGGAGAACGCTCTGATTGGCGAACCGGCTGACGAGCCGAAATCTACCGACGGTCGTGAATCCGCCGGAGCCGGTGACAACCAGATCGTCTCCAGTCCCGAGGAGGCTGAGGAGAAGAAATCGACGGATCCTCTCGATCGTGAGCAACGGTTCAAGGCAATCGCCGAAGAGATCGCGAGTTTCTCAAAAAATCGTACAACGCGCAGGAATTCCCCGGTCGAACCTAGCAGCATCGGGGAAGAACCGACCGGCGATGACGACAAGTACAGCGATGAGGAGGTGACAGTCGTGAAAAAATACTCCGAGATCAATCGGCCGCGTGTTGGTCAGAGACCTCCATCGAGACCGCGTTTCGTTGAGGACAATCGGCAGAAGAATTCGAACGTGAACTCTAACGTGAATTCGAACGTGAATTCAAACGTGGATTCCAACGCGCACCTAAACGGTAACCGTCGGCCGTCTCCGAGTCGTCGTCGTCTGATCGGGGTTAAGGCTAGCAGGAGAAACAGTCCTCAGGAATCGGAAGTACCCGAAACAACTGTGACGGTGGAGACCGAGGATGATGCGCCGACGACCGAAGAGCCCAAAGAGATCAAGACTCATCCGAGAAAACATGGCCGAAATAGTCGTAATTCAAAGAACACGAATGTCAACAACAACAAGAATGTCAACGTCAACAAAAACAGCAACATAAACAGTATGGGAAACCAGTCACGCAAGCCCGCCAGAATTGACAGCGATGCTTACAACACCAGAAGGTCCAGCCAACGGCCCCGAAAAAAAAGTCGATACAGCACTGTCAACAGTAATTCGAACGTCAACAACATCGGAACTGCCGCCTTGAACGACCGCGATGATTACGACAGAGCACGACTGAGCCGAAGAAACCTGGGTCGTTCCGCTTCCGAAAATGCGAATACCAACTCGAACGTCAACGTTAACCAAAATTCTAATAAAAATTCCATGAGTCATTTGACTCGTGTCAATGTGCCTCGTCGTGACCGCAGCAAGGATGATGCCAACCAAAAATCTGTCGACCCGACCCTTTCGAGCATACCTTTTGTGGGAGAGGAGGCACTGGACGTCCGCGCAGGCGGCAAACTCCACACCAGGCGCAACCTGCGCAGCCTCCACAAGCGTCACGACGACTTGGCTTACATGAAGCGATAATAATGTAATGATTTTGAAAAAAATCTTGTAGATTCTTTCTTGTCTTAATGAATGATCATTACATGAATATAATGTCGAAAAATGGAATTTCGTTATTTTTATCGAGGTAAGGAGGGAATATCCGAAACGCCGTAAACATCGATGATTCGCGATCCCGTTCGGTGTTCGATAGAGATGTTCTATCGCGGAGAGGATTTCACATAGTCCGCTAGTTAAAAGCGTTGAGGTAATTTCGATCGAGACCTCGCCTCCAACCAATCGAGATAAGCAGCTTTGCGCATATGCGACCGCGTCGATACTATTACAGATAACAGTTACGTTCCCCTGTCCCGTTAACGAACTCGCGTACGCTCGGGTCATGCATATCGAGTTCGATTAATCGAACGATATAAAAATACACGGTAATGGACCTCGTTACAAACCTATGCTCGGGACGGTCACGCGGAGACGAGGGAATTGGGTCGGTAGAGCGTCGTTACTTTATAATAACCGTTGTTATTATTACCGGCGTGGTGGACCAATAACAGCAGAAAGTTATACCCGCGAACTACGGTAATAAAAATTCGTGACCGATCAAGACTTATCGTTTCGTCGTCGTAGAGATCGAGGTGGTATCGAATGCGCAGAATTCTCTTTGATTAAAAACTCATTTTATTTGTCGCTGATCGGGTGAAATTGCGGTCCTACGACTGCAAAACGTTTTTCTCGTTCTCTCGCTCGATGGCGTTATTGACTACAATAACAAAGCTATACTATTCCGTTTATCGCATCCCAATCGATTGAAAAAAAAAAATATATATATATAACGCGGAGTACGATTAATCGAGGCACTCGACGAACCGTTTACATTAAGTTTGTGGAGTTCCAAGAAGTCCTCTGCCGATGAGACGAGCCCGATGCTTTCCCATGTTGTTGTTTACATTGACGTTGGTGTTGGTGTTCTCGTTGGCGTTGAGAACCGTCCGTTGCTGAGGGGAAGGAACTGCAGATCCAACCATCGTGGACGGATAGACGGGTGCGTATGAAAGTCCTCCGATGGGATACGAGGTCAAGGAACCAGTGTTAGCGACGCCCAATGGCCCACCGTAGCCGAGGCTCGGTTGGTATTTAGATCCGATAGCGCCGTTGTTACTGTCCATACCCACAGCAGAGGCAGCTGGTGCGCCGATTCCACCGCCGTAGCCAAAACCTTGATCCATCCCTCCGGCGTAGTCGCGACCTGGTGCAATCCCACTGCCGTAGCCATAGGATGGTCCCACTTCGCTGCCGTAACCAAGTCCCAGTCCAATTCCGTATCTGGCATAAGATGGTCCCACTTCACTGCCGTAACCAAATCCTGGTCCAATTCCGTATCTGCCATAGAATGGTCCTACTTCGCTGCCGTAACCAAGTCCTGATCCAATTCCGTATCTGCCGTAAGATGATCCCATGTCACTGCCGTAACCAAATCCTTGTCCAATTCCGTATCTGCCATAGAATGGTCCCACTTCACTGCCGTAACCGAGTCCTGGTCCAATTCCATATCTGCCATAGGATGGTCCCACTTCGCTGCCGTAACCGAGTCCTTGTCCAATTCCATATCTGCCAACCAGTAGTGGATACGTGCCATGTGTCGAGGAAATCGGCATACCAATTCCACTGTCGTAGTCCCGTTTTGGTCCAAGTCCCTCGGCAACATCGCCGCCTCCCAGGCTCATCACCGGGGCATGTGACGTGTCCAGGCTAACACCGGTACCTGCCAGTCCGGAAGCCCCGTCGCTGCCGAAACCATCGCTTAGGTATTGACCTGGACAGCTCACGATGAACTGGCGAAATCACATAAAACATCCTTATCGGTTATCTACTATTGAATTTAGCGTAAGTTCGACGGAAGATTATCCGTTCAAATTTACTCAGCTTTCTCCTGATTTGCATTATCTCATTACCTGGCTGAGCGCCGACAGGAGAAGGACATGAACTGCGATGCGTCGCTGCATTTCGATGGCACGATATTCGCTGCTGGTCACGAAGGGAGGCGAGAAAAACCGTAACGTGTCTCGCAACCATCAAACGCTTATATACTTTCCGTTACCGCTTTCTCGCCCACCTTGTTCCCTGCTCGTACCGTCGATAACGTACTGTTTGTTGTCCGATGGACAGCTGTGACGAGAATCAATGCTCATGCGTGTCGAGCTAAAAGTTCATCAGCGCCGTAACTACCCGGCCCGGTGCATGGGAGAATTGTTCGTCGTCGTTGGAGACTCCGAAACTGTGTCTGGCAACGAAGTTTGCGAACGACGCGAAACGAAATCTCACGAGCAGAGTGGAAATCAACGACGAAGCGTACCCCGCAGCTTTGGCCCGCTCTCGACTGCACTCCGCCTTCCCCCGCAGCCCCTCGCCTAGTTTAACGAGCCCTCTAGGCTCGTCTCGTTAGTCACGGTAGATAGCGATACCAAACTCGCAGACCGAGGCATACACTGGCGACCGTCAACAACAGCGGGTGGAATGGATAGCGGACCCGTTGCTATAATCAGAAACTAATAATCCAACGGTGAAGCGAATTGGAAAGCAAATTGGACAAAGTTTCCTTCGTCTATGCACCGATTCGTCTCGCTCGAACGGTCGCTAAGTATCGGCTACGTTCGTTTCTCTCCGGCTCGTGACGATCCTTCTACCGTTTGCTTGGCTCTATTTATATCGCTGCCTTTCGGCACCCGCCGACCGCGCAGCTTCCTCAGAAGCCCAACAGCCAGGTACTCGCGAGTCCGCGGATTCGAAATTTAATGTTCAAACGCTGCGATGGAAAAACATCAGATTCCACATTTTGGGAAAGCAAACCGGACCTGGAAGATTGGCGTGAACGCTTTTCTTCATTGTCTTGCGATTGTTTCCGGTTAGAGCTGCACTGGTGAAAGAGACCGAATCGAAGGGGCAGAAAGGAGTTGACTTCACTCCACGCAAGGACCAACAGTTTCGAGACTCTAGGACGCGATTCGGTCAGCGCCGAATCGGTCACACAATTTCCCGCGAGGTTGGCAGTCGTCCTCCTTTCGCGTCTTCTTCAATACCTTGCGCCGTCGCTGTCGCAGTTTCATCCTCCACCGAAACTTGAAGCCCTCTCCCCTGTATCGCCAGACTTGCAATTACCGGAGTGAAACATCGTTTCTCTCCAACTCTCCGATGGCGAACCGGCGAGAGCGGCCTTTGACGATTGGCTTTTCCGTTTGCCGTTTGGGTTCCCGTGCATGATAGTGGCCGAATCAAGAGGCCCGAGCGGCCAAGTACTGTTTGCAGACCCGGTGCAGCACCGCCAGCTCCGGCAACCAACCCATTAGGGAACGCCTGTGATTGATTTTCAGGAATCTCAACGAAAGTAACCGCAATCAAACTGACATCTGCTTCAATCGAATCCAATTACCCGGACAAACCGATGCCACTCCATGCCTCGCTGACGTTCCCAGGACGACAATGCCGCGCTAGCGACGTTATTTTTCGTAAAGTTTTCAACGGTACATGCACTGCTCTATATCACTCGATAGTTTCCAGAGGAGCGAGAATAATAAAAGGAACGACGCAGGGACCCTCCGCTATCGAGTCTCTCTCTTTCAAAACTCCTGACGCCAAGTGTTCCGGGGGTAATCGATATAAAGGTACGAGGGGTTTCGCGGTTCTCAGTCATAGAACAGAGTACAGTTATGTAGGTGGGGCGCTATTGAGTTCGAGCGACCACAGTCGAGTCGGGGCCATTGTGAAACAGCAAGGAATTCAACTGGAACACGGTAGTGAGTGCTCCGCAGAACTGCTTCGCTTCCAGTACAGAATCGAGTCGCACAATCGATGTTCCTGACGTCTGGCGTTGGTGACGCCTCTCATATTTACCTCTCGTCGTCGCTTCTGAATAGAATAGGAAGTAGAGAGGTAGACGAGTGAGTCTCGATGATCGCCCGATGTGTGTGTTTCATCGTTTCGGTTCGTTAGTCCTCGGAATATAAACCATCGATAACGAATGTGAAAGACTGTGCGATATATATTATTCATCGTCCACATGGAGAGATGAAAATGATTGAGAGAAGAGGGAACGGAGGTATCCCAGTCGAATGGATGCTCTTCGGATCTTCGGCTCCAGC
Organism: Amblyteles armatorius; assembly: GCA_933228735.2. Taxonomy (NCBI): domain Eukaryota; kingdom Metazoa; phylum Arthropoda; class Insecta; order Hymenoptera; family Ichneumonidae; genus Amblyteles; species Amblyteles armatorius. Next base: position 8,316,430 of record OW121695.1, on the reverse strand, counting down.
GTCGATTGAAGCCGGCGGATATGTGGATTTCAATATGTAACGATGGTTTCTGGTACTTGCTGGCTCAGCTCGTGTCTCAGGACAAATCTGCTTCCCGGTGGATCGAAGCAAACGGGATACGACCGGGCGAATCTATGTGGCTCTTTTACCATCAGGGTAAAAGTGGGGAATATGGTTCATATATCATTGATTCACGTGTTAATCGAGGTGGTCCACATTCACCACTCCTACCCTAACTCCAACAATATCTCCCCTACCAATCTTCTTCGGTCAGGTTGAATTATCCCGGCAGACATTTCACGAGGAATGTCTGTTAGTTTCTGCGAGTAATTTCGTCAATCACGCTGCCAATCAGTGTCTTCAGCTGCACACCCTACTCTTTATTACATTGTGGTAGATTGTCTTGTGTCGGTCCTTCATCATTCGATCAGTTCTCGAGAGAACTGATCGAATTATCTGCACTGCCGAATGCATCTTGGCTTCAAGCGTAGTTCGCCTTGCAGTTGACATGCATTATACGCAGTGGTGGAATTTAAAGGGTATCGGCGTAATATATTTGTAGATGTAAGCGGAGTAACAATCGTCGAAAAAATATGGACATAGCAATTAATTAACCAAAACGGTGGAGGTAAGTTTCTGATCAACGCAGCGATTTTGACAGACGGATCATCACTTTGCTAAGCGTTTGTCCGGCGCGCGGCAGATGGTATATATCATGAGTATATTCGATGACGAGGGTTCCTCATGCAACCAGTCAGATGCAGTAACACTCGGGCTGTTAAGCAAGTACAGCTTGATAGGGTACAACGTAGCGGATCGATCGGCCTGAGGATCGGCTACCCCGGAGGCTTCCCGAGCCGGTGGATCGTTCCGGGTCTGCCGAGTCCTATCGGAGATCCCAAGGATCCGCCAGGGTATCCGATGACGCTTGGGTGATTGTGACGGTCGACGGGTCAGTGAATTCCAACCCCATCGTCTTTGTACCCGTAGCGAGTTCTCCCAGGACTTCCGTGGCTCGATTCACTGGAAAAACCACTTGAACGGTCTTCCTCGACATCCGAGGGTCCTCCTGCTTGGTTACCAATAATCTCGACCATAGGGACTCCTGAATCTGCCGTATCTCCCAGGCGATGCTTCGCCATTCGCCCGAACACCCAAGCTTTCCTTCCTCGGGCTCAAACGAATCTACCGAGTAAGCCACTTCGCAGCCTCCCTAACCGGGCTCGATTCCCATTCCGGCCAATTCGTCGAAGCCTGTTCTACGTATTCTCTTCGATGGCACTCGTTCTCGAAGGTCCATTTTCACTCTATCCACGAAGTACCAACCGAGCCACCCTATCGAAAAGATGCCTCGGTCGATATCCCGATGGCTGCACTCGAGATTTCTTCGTCGCAGTTTCACTTCGTAAAACTGAGATGCGAAGATTTTTTCCTTTCGAGGCATTTCGTTGGAAAAATTCCGATAAACTGCTCTGTATTCGTCACCCTTGTTCACGCATCGTCTGTAAAGGTCCGCACGCATCCTCCGTCCTACCCCCGTGAATGGGCTCGAAGTCCGCGGCCTGACAGACGTTGAATATTAATAATAGCTTTGAGATTTCTATTTTCGAGTGACGACGGCTATTCGTACACCTACGTGGATGCAACGTGGGTTTTCTGACTCGCGTCTCGGCGATACAGTCGAGTCACGTGCACCCTGGCGAGCCTGTTTTTAGAAACACTCTCGGAACCGCGCTTACGACGACGGAAGTGTGCGAATATCCACCTGCCTTGCGAATTACCCGCGCCCCGCCTTTTCACCCCACTATACACCTTACACAGACACGTTTCGAGCTCATCATCGTCGGCCGGTTCAATTGCCGTAATTAATACGAGACACGTGTGCGCGATGATTTTATCCTTTTTGCACGGTTATAGCTCGCGAATTATAAAGGGACGAACTAATTATACACATTGCGTTATTATTATTGCTCCGCCGTTTCGACAGGCTGACGCACGCGAGACAAAAACGGATATCCGTTTTTCAACATCGACTTTACGCGGCATTTGAGTCCGTGGTAATTTCCGCGATATTGCGACGCCCGGAACAAAATAACGATCCTGCTGGATACATCCTGGTTTTATAATTGATCATTAGGGTAAAAGTGGGGAATACGGACCGGTCCGTATATCATTGATTTACGCGTTAATCGAGGTGGGCCATATTCACCACTTTTACCGTAGATAACGAGTGGTCTGCGTTCCGGACAACGGGAATTTGTCGGTCGTTTCCGTCCAATTGATTCATGTGGATTCATGCGGATCAATTGTTTGGCGTTATTTGTTGCAGCTACTGGTTTTAAAAAAATAATGTTTAAAAAAATGTCTATGATTTTCCACTTTTGTTAACCAACGATCGATTTTGTTTACGCCTGGCGAGCCAGCCTTTACGTACACGACAGTTGTTTGAAAAACTTTTTGGGCTCCGAACTTTTCAGAATGTTCTTTGTGATCCAAACGCGCAGTGAAAAACTTCATCCCCGGCTATTTTTTGAAGGGACAGTTTTTGTCACTTTTTTGCAGTTAATGGTTCGTCGCACGGACAGGGAAGACGGTTCTGCGCGACGAAACGGAACACCGGGGCAAAACGGGATAAAAGTAAGTCGCGTCTCCAATGGACGCGGGCCGTTTTGCCCCACTCTTCCCTGCAGCTCCGATCATCGATGCTCCAGGGATGCTCGAGGGATCGAGGGATGCCCGATTTCGTTCAGATGGAGAATGGATTGGAGATAGATGGGTATTCGATCGCGACTAGATGGCGAATGAATTGGATATAGATGGGCATTCGATTGCGACTTAATGACAAGTAGATTGGAAATAGATGGATAATGCATGGGATAATGCTTGAGGGAGAGAATTTCTTCTAGTTTCCGATAAGAATTCGCAAAGCCAGTCCGTTCCGCCCTGGAGTTCCGTTTTAGCCAGCTGTTTTCTGTAACTAAATAACTGCTTCGATTTTAGAGAAACGCGTGACACTGCTCGGGCGCGGGAAACCGCGTCGTGCCAATGACTGTCAAGAACTTTCGTCCCGCTGCACCCAGAAAAATTATTTATCTAACCGGCACCCGCAAACAAATATTTAAATCAAATAAATATATATTTAAACTAAATAAATGTGAATTTAAACCTAATAAATATATATCTAAATCAAATAAATTTATATTCAAACTAAATAAATATATATTTAAACCAAACAAATATATATTTAAACCAAATAAATATTTATTTGCGAGGCGGCCGTAAAATAAATTATTTTTCTGGTTGTGACCAGAGACCGGAAATAGATGGATAAAGCTTGGGGGAGAATTTCTTTTAGGTTCCGATAAGAATTGGTAAAGCCGTCGGTTCGGCCCTGGGGTTCCATTTTAGCCAGCCGTTCCCAGTAACTAAGCAACGGTTTCGATTTTAGAGAAACGAGTAAAACTGCTCGGGCACGAGAAACCGCGTCGAGCCAAAGAGTGTCAAAAACTTTTGTACCGCTGACCAGAGCGACTCAAAGAGTACCTGGTGACCCGGAAGGACGACCCTCTCGATGTAACACCCTGAGCGCAGTCTCCTAATGACGTTGGTCCATAGCCCGAATCCACTGCCTCCGCCCTGGCCGTTACAATGCTCCAGCTGGATTGAGAAAGTTAGTCTTCGAACGGACGGCGAAGCAAAAGGGCGGATCGACGAGGTAACTCGTTTCAAACTGCACCGACGAAGGATGCCGAGAAGCCGGCTCATATCCGGCGAAGAGCTGAACTTTCGCATCGAGCTTCCGGCGCGGGGGAAAAAGAAATTCGTTCGAACACGTTCCTCGAACCCGGCGAAACTCTCGACGGTCTCGTTCGCCTTTCCCATCGTCCGCCACACTACACAGGCTCTATCGATACTGCAACGAACTCGAAGCCTCCTCGCATGTCGGATTCAACCTCCTTTATTCCCCTCGAGCACGTCCGAGCTTCCGGCGAAAAATAAGTTTCCGCTAATTGTCGGGCTTATCGGGCATGAAGGTGGATCGGGAACTTGTCAGACCTTCCGTACTGTCGATTGATCGTCGATACCGTTTCCGCTCGAAGATTCGCAGAACTCTCATTTCGAGCACTGTTGTTTTCTCGCATTGTCGCCGTTTCGGTGGTTTGAAGGTTTGGGAAAAATCGATGCTGTAGGGAATCGCTTGTCCGACTGCTCATCCTGCGAACGCGCAACGAATTTGGAGCGCAAGGAGGGAAATCAGCTCGGAAGATCTATGTCAGTGTCGAACTCCAGGGAGCCGGATTCCTGCTGGGAGAACCAGCGAGCAGACGTTAGAGAACACCGGGAGTTTCGCGTTCCGATTAATCGTCGATCCTGTACCGCCCAAAGACTCTCCGAACCTTTTTATTTCGCGCACCATTATTTTCGAAAAATCGATTTTATAGGAAAGCTGGCAAAAATGGGACCGTGGAGCAAAACTCAATTTTCCAATAACTGTTCGATGTCCCATTTTCTCCCAACGATGCATCCGAATTTTCGACGCCGTTGAAAAATTGCGGTTTGCCCCATTGTCCCGTTTCGCCCCACTCTCCCGTTTTGCCCCACTGTCCCACTTCGCCCCGGTCTCCCCTACGGACAAAATCGATGGGCCGACTAATTATCTGCGGATGCGCAACAAATTTGGAGCACAAGGACGATAATCAGCGCGATCCGAGGTGGCAGGACCTATTTCAGTATCGAACTCCAGGGAGCCTGATTCCTGCCGGGACGACCAGTAAGCAAACGGTGGAGAACACCGGGAGTTTCGCGTCGGTCGCAAACGCAAGCTTCGCGAGGGCCGCCGGTACCAGATTCCATTATCGTGCTTACGGCTGCGGTGGTCGCCGGTTGTCGGGGCGGGTCGATCGGCCGAGAGATTCAATCCTCCCTTAAGTGCGAGAACCCGTACGCGCCATTAATTATGCAACGTTTCACCTGCAACGAGGACTTGGCTCCGCGTTTGCAGTATCTCCCTCGGTCTCCGCCGATGCGGGTGACCTCTATATGCCGAACGTCCCTTGGAAATCTATAAGGTGAATCCCCGCTTCGGCTTTGATTGGCGTGCGGTTTCCAACTCTGCCTTCGATTTACTATCACAGGGCGCGCAATCAGTATCTCTTCTATGACTCACCGTGCGAAAGAGATCGTTGGATTTTTTTTTTTTTTTTTTAGAACGCACTTTCAGCACTGAATACGCATTTTCTTGCCTCAGTTACTTTTAAGGCGATAGGAAAAACCGCGTCGGGACGGTTCTTAAGAGACTGAATAATCAGGGTCCGTAATGGTTTCCGAAGAGACCTTGACTTTATTCAATGTAAATGTGTTTTTATCAAAGTAATTCTTTTTTTTATTCCAATAAAAGCACCTAATCTGAAGGTATCTTTTTTTTTCATTTTTCAGAGCGAAGCGAGCTCCTCGAAGAATCATACAGAACGCATCACTGACCTGAGATGCTGAAACGACTATAGACGTGAGTAGAAAAATAAAAATTACAGTGAAATCTCGCTTAACTTGTCAACTTTCACTGCCATTGGTCCCTCCCGGTGTCCCTTGACTAAAGTGTCTGTCACACTGTGAAAAAAATCCCCGTGACTAAAGTGTATGTCACGCGGTCAAAAAAGTCTGTTGAAGAATCGGATTTTGTTTACGATTTTTTTTCCCACGGATATTAAATGACCTTTAAATATTAAACATTTATCTACGGCGTACAAATTGCGCACTTCGTACAACCCTCGGAGTGTTCTCAGAATCGAACTTATTAGATATATATAAAAATCAAATAATCGATTCAAAATAAAGAATACTGATTGACGAGAATTTAATTGCGATTCAGATTACACCACACATCAGATATCAATTGCTGTACGGGACGATAATTACCAAGCAAGCACGGCGAAATAAATTGTTGATTAATTCGTCAACGAATCCTGCACAGAAACAGTGAACGGTGTGCAGAGACGGTATAACTCCATTACGATATTCGAATATTCCACTGGAACGGTATGCAAACGTGATCGAATTATACGAGCTCGAATGGAGCTTTTCCCCGCAGTGGGTTGCGAAGACCGTGGGGACAGAAATCGAGTCTCCAGAGTGACTCGAAGAGGAGCCACACTGAGAATTCTAACGGCGAATAACTCACGCGAATTATCGACAATTGGTCGCGCCGGTACACTCTCGCGCCCTTCGCATCCCCTTAGTTTATAATGAGAATTGTTAGAGAATCATTGCGTTGTTAGAGAACTGTTAAAGAATTCCAATTTGTTAACGCGTTGTGAGTCGTAATGTTATTTCGCAATCGTGCCCAAACTGAACTAACTGCAAGTGAAATGACAAATGATTTTTAAAAAATCTAAATTTGTACCCAATTTTTAGTCACGTTTCACAGCCATTTCTCATAGCCAATTTTTACAGTCGTTTTTTACAGCCACTTTACACAGCCAATTTTTACAGTCGTTTTTTACAGCCACTTTACACAGCCATTTTTCATAGTCAATATTGCCAAACGTAGCGTATTTCATTAATTCTTTTCTCACGAATAACTTCTCCAACAAAATATTTTTATAAATCCTACAAAAAATCCTACTAATTCACATCCCTGTCCGTCAGCGATAATCAAGAGCAGAAAATACTGCAGCGCTCCTCGACCGAGACTCGCGATTTATAAATCTTCATTTTTTTCTAGTGTACACTTGACCGAGAATATCTCGGTGAAAAAGAAGTCGAAACCGGACTTGACTAATGGCCGGTAAGGCTCTCGCTCTCCCTCTCACACAGTCTATGATATCGCTTGTTAAACGTGTGCGTTCCTTTACAACGTCGGACGGCCAATAAAGATTATTAAGACGTCCTCTCAGCCACGGTACGGCAGCATCCTCTCAGCCTCTCTCCCTCTCGCGTTTCCAAAGCTTCTACGTAATTCCCTATGCTATACATAAAATGTCTTCGCAGTGAAGCTGACCGGTCTGATATATTTTTCGCAATAGATTTCCGTAGTCGAGATCGCGGCCCGTTGGTCAGCTTTGCCGTACGTAAAACGCCACCGCCTCGTCTTCGTACAGCTTTTCGAAGCTCCTTCCTTCCGCCCGAGAAGATTGAACGCATCGTTTGTTACCGGCGGATGAACGTACAATAAACTACCGCATCTTGCTCTGTTTCACTGGCACTCGGCTCTTTCTTATTTTTCCTCCTTCCTCCTGTACCGTGTCCCGCACTGTTATCTTGGCTAAAGTGCACGAGAAAACTCGCCGGTGATCGATCTTTTGGAAACGTTTAGAAAAAAAGAAAAGAAAAAATTAAATGGATTCGCGGGAGTGGAAACCTTTACTGTCTGATATTTTCTGTTTTACGGGGCATTAAGAAATGAGCTAAGCATATATGTAAATGTCTATATTTATGTATATTTTTTTTAACCTACTCGGAGGAATGAAAAAATGCATGTCGTCGGTGAGCAGATTGGAGTAACGGCTTGTTTATATTTTTGGTCTATTTATATTCAACCTTTTTTTTGGTCATTTTTCATTGATATCTATCCTCGACCTTGTTGGAAAGTCACGCCAGCGGGCGTGACTGTGGGAGTGGAATATCACTTATCTCCGCGTCGAGCCGACTACTCGCAGTCTCTTTTATCTCTTGTATTATGCTCTTTGATGCTCCTGTTTGTTATTAAACAAAATCTTTCTTGCATTATCAAGTCTCGGGTCGAAGGATGTTTCCGACTCCTTGCTCTCTGGCGTAAAGGCAATTGGACTACAATGTCGCTTTGTGCAAAAGATCGGGTGGCTAAAGAAGCGTGGAGAAGCTCGAGATTTATTTGACGAAGAGACATTGTTTGCAGTGAAAATAATTTTTTCGTTTCCAAACAGTATATCGAAACTGTTTTTGGTTATTTTTTGTCTCGTACGTGGTCCATTGCTGTATCGGTAAATCACATGTCGCGAAGAACCGATCGCAGCAATCGTGAGAAAAGGACTGATGTGATTGTGTCGTCTAAAAAAATTATGCCGAGAAATGTTTTTAATTTTTTAAATGTATTTAAATTCATTAAAATTTACTTAAATTCAAATACATTTGAACACATTCAAATTCATTTAAATTCACTTAAGTTTAAATACATTGAAACGCATTTAAATTTATTTGAATTTATTTTAATATATATATATATATATATATGTATATATATATATTTATTAATTAAACGCGACATAAACCAAATTAAATACCATCGCAAATGGAGGACGCCGATCCGTTTTCCCTCGTTATTCGCTACCTCTCGACAAGGTGTGCGAAGGAATTTGGGGTAAAAAAAATGCCAAAGGCAGAGAAAGAAAAGATTAGAAGGAAATCGGTATACACCACTTCGTTCGGTTCGTAACGATGTTAGTTAATGGCGAGCTGATAAGTCTCATCGGAGGATAATTCTTTCATTGCGTGGACCGATAGAATCGCACAATTATCGATAGAATCGAGGTAGAATCGTCGACGGGCATCCTTTTTCTCTTTCATGTAACAAGCTTTGCCGAGCGAATGGAGCCACACAAGGAGAAGCCGGAATGAGAGAATGCCGTTTCCGTTACTTTGTTCGTTAATTAAAAATAAATGAAGCCAATATCCTGGCATTATTACTTTTTGATTAATCAAAGAGCCAATTCGCTAGTGCACAATCGTTCTTGTGTCCGAGCTACTGGCTTTCCGCTCCACGTATTATGCGAACGAATGCAAAATCTCTTCCACTGATCAAATTTCAATTGCGCTACTGTATTGTCGAGTGAAAATCATCGCGGAGTATATCGAAACGATCCACTCGACAAATTGATGCAATTGCGCGAGCGAGTAATCGAATATTAATTGCACCCGTCGATCGACACTATTGTTTCATACAATTTACATACAAATTATTTTTGAAAAGAAGCGTCACTCAAAAAACTGTCGAAACATAGACAAGAATATTCTAAAAAATTCTCATGAAAGTTTTTAATGGGGTAAGACGAGAAAAATTAGAAGAAAATTCATTTACATGGACAGCGAAAAAAGTGGCAACGAGTGCGAACAGCTCAACGATGATCTTTATATTGTGTCTTGCAGGTCATAGTCATCCACGAGTTTGTGCGATATATTATCCAGTTTTCCACTGTGTGACTGACAGTCCTCTGCGAGCGAAAGCTTCGCTTTAAATACTGGACGGAAACTCCGTCTCCGTTGTTTACACATGCGGAATTTAATTTATCCGCACTACGAGCGAGTGCATACGTGTGTGTGTTTCGTTGGGTTGTGAATGTGAACCGTAAATCTCCGCGGTCGGGCGGTAAACATAAAAAGCAGCAGCAGCGACTCGACTGCAAATCCGTAGCCAACCAACATAGTCGGAGTTCGCGTGTAGCCGAGGGAGGCCTCCAACTTCCCTATCGCAACAGACTTACGCCTGATTGTCTGCCTTGACGTTGCGCGACGACGCGCTTTAATTGTTTTTAGTTGTGTGTACCGCCAGAACTCCGCCCGCGCTCCCTTAACTCGCGATTAATTGCCTTCGCAACGAGGCTCGCGCGACTCCCTTCCAACGGTTCATCAGATGTATGCGCAATTCAACATTTCGTCGATCTCAACCTAACTAATCAGCCAACTTTTTTTTAGATCGAAGAGAAGTTTAAAAAAAATGGCTCTGATCGATTAGGCGGAATGCGTTTGGTTACGCGGAATAATGGATTCTTTGACCACGCTGTGGAGAAAGCTATGTTTTTAAAAAAAACCAGTTTTTAGTGTCGGAGAATTTAAGTTGAAAAAAATATCTGACAAAAAACATTTTTAGAGATGGTTCATTGGAATCTATATATTTTATCATTTATCGTTTTTATCATTATTTTTTTAATGCAAATAAATGAATAATTATTACATAGAACTGTACTGTGGTTCATGGTTCTACTATGGTATTCGTAGGAGCGACCGAGTGGCCGTATCGAGTAGACCAACTGTCTGACTAAACGACGGATATTCTACTTACCGGCGGGACGTCGCTGCTGGCAGAACTTTGCCGTGTCCCTCGCATCTGGCTATAACGAGATTACTCTACTTGGACGTTGTAACATTCCATGCGACACCCTGCTTTTACAAAGAGAATGTGAAACCGCCTCGGTCGGCAACGAAAATTATAATAAACAATTTTTAACGAAATTTCTACATGTTGTGCTCATTCATGATTGGGGCTCAATCTCTTCCTCGAAAGGTGCTCTACAAATTCGATAACTGGATATTCGATAGTATTTTCCATTTAAAAAATGGCAGCCTTTGGTTTGTCCATCGACGAATTTCCTTCACAAATAAACAGCTGTCATTTTTAAACGGAAAGACAGTATCGAATATCTAGATGGTTTATTCGCCGAGCACCTTTGAAGGAAGAGAATGAGCCGTAATACATCAAAGTTACGCGAAAATTGCCTATTTTTTTTGTTGTTGAAAAAACTGAACGAATATGTTCCTTGTCGGAAATTGGCACAAACCAGTTAAAATCTTTGCAAATCCATTGCTTTTAATGTTTTTCTAGATTAAGGACATCTGTCGTAACGCAAATGACAGTCCACTATAATCAATACATGCGCAAGAGTTTTTATAAACGACTTAAAAAATGTAGCATGATTAGTCTGAAGCGCTCCATCCTTCTTAATCGAATTACTTTGTCTCGGTGAGATGCATTAGCTCTATATTATTACGATGTAATTTTAGTCGTAAAACGGGTAAGCCTTGTACCGTTACGGGGCTTACACTCATGGGTTCTTCGTGCAGAATGGACACATGAAAGCTCGGTGAAACGATGCACATTCATTACCCAAATCTCATAGCGAAATTGCACGAAAATCTCTTTCATGGAAACCCTACGAGAGCCTATTATTAGTCCCAGTATACGAGTTTATGGTATATTCGCCTCTCAACCGTAATTAAAAGTGAGTTCCGCATCGTCGGAAACTGCGAATCTGATTAATTGGTTGTAGAGATGAATCGGTTCGCTGCGCTAGTTTGTACCGCGCAATCTGAATACAATGCAATCTCAAAGGGAATTTGCGCTGGGCAAGCAGAGAAATCGGCACCCACATCCGTCCTCTTATATTAGTTTACGATCGTTTTACGCTTTCTCAATGTAGTCATGCGCACAATGGCTGCGACGTAAAGCACAAAGCAGCGGAACTGAATATGAAAGTGGTAAAAAAATGTCAAAATCACCGATGTTGTCAAAAACTCCCACAATCCAAATATCGTTCATTTTTTTTTTTTTTTTTTTGCAATGAGACATGAAAAAGTTAACGACATTTATGTATCTCGATAGGCGGATCTTATCAAATGTTATGGTAAAAGGCGAAAAAAACGATTTTGTTTTTGCGACGCTGAATTAATCGACAAAGTAGTTTGGCGGATTTTGCCAATGAACTTAATTTGCGATTTTCTTACCGGAATCGGAACCGATCTGATCGGCGAAATGATATTCTAATCAAATCCAAAAATGGTTCAATTCGAATATTCTCAAAAAAAAGTAGTTACGAACTTTTGCTATCGGTGACGTTATTCGCAACCTTACGAGCTCGGCTCCGCATTGACCCGAGCGACTCTTCCGTGAAGGCTGTAAAAATAAAAATATAAAATAAAATAACAGTGTCGGAGAGCGCAGCGAGTTCTCTCCCACTCTCTCTTGGCCGGCGTGATTACTCGATTAAAACTTTGCGAGTGAATTAGCGGTGAAGTTGCGAACTCGCGTAACAATTTACTTTTACTGCTCGTTTGATGATGCCACCTTGAGTGAGTCCACGGGCGGTTCTGTATCGCAACATTAAAATTGTTTCAATGGTGTAGTAAATTGTACATAGAGAAGGCCACTTTCATAACGAGACTTTTATAACGAGCTAAATAATTCATCGAAGCTTCGTTAATTGCAATTGTTGAGCTCAACAATTGACAAATGCCTTCTAAACTTTTTTGTTTATACCCATACTGGTTTTATTAGATTCGGCGCATTAACGTCCGACAAACCACTTAAAAATTTTATCATCAAACTTTCGAACGGTCGCCACCCTTATAAGAGGCGAGTGAGACTGTAGCGAGGACTCAGTCTGTTTTGTTTGTCCAAGGAAAACAACCACGAGAAATGTCGCTCTTCTCACTCGCTGCATCGACCTTCATGGCTTGCGTTGCCACGGCAATGGCTCAGGTAATTTAATTGACATTCTGATACGTCGTTGAGAGACTTTTAACCCTTTGACACTTTTATTCTTTACTCTGTGAGGGCATAAGAGACTCTGTCTCGGTGAAACAAAATATTCTTCAGCTTGAAATTTTTTTTTGCGTAAAGATGTGTGAAAAGTGTGACTTTTTCAATAATCAGTTTATACCTTTTTAGACCCAAATTATTTTTTTTAATGAAATTGAGGTTGAGGAACTTTTCAAAGCTTGACGATAACATGACTTATCGATCCTATGATTTATCGATCCTATGACTTACCGATTCTGTGACTTATCGATCTTATGGGTGTGTCTACGAGGGAGAAAATAGTTCCACGAAATTTATCCAACGTTTTCCTCGGAATTTTCTGTCGACCGAATTTGCTTACAGTTCTATCCAGGTATATTCTACCCAGGAGGCTCGGCTAGGTCTATGGGCAATGCGATGACTGAATTGGACAGTCGCGGAAACGGAATCGCGCCCACGATGGGTACCGGATTGCCAGCCCTGGGCGCGATGGGTCCCGGTATGGCTAGTTACACTGGTTACCCAACTGGATACCCATCGGGTTATCCCACCGGGTATCCGTCTGGTCATCCGACCGGTTATCTTGCAGGCCACCCGTATTATCCCGCAACGATAGGTACGGGTTTAGTTAACGGTATGGGCGGTATGGTAAATGGTCTTGGTCCCCTGGGACTCCAGCCCAGCGAAAACCTCAACGAGAACGCCAACACAAACGTCAACATAAATGGTGGCTCGTCCCGTCGAAGTCTTCACGCTTCGAGTAAAGAGTAAGAACCAGACCATCCCAAAAACTGACGAACAATTTAGTTAATCACCGAATCGTTCGTCCAATGGAAATTATTATTTTTTTGTCATTCTCGTGTTCTCCAGGAGCGACTCAAATGCCAACGCAAACACCAACGCCAGTTCGAACTCCAACTTCCTGACATCGGTATGAAATCTGAGAGCTGTACAAATTTCATACAAACTGGAATTATGAAACTTGTCGATAGAACTTTTGCCCAATAATTTGATACACTAGTCTTCCATATTAAACCACTGTCAGGGCGGCCCAGTGCCTTTAAAGGGGCAGTCTTATAAATCTGACGAAACATAGGGCATTTTTTTAGATTTTTTTTAAAGAAAGTTGTGGCACGATTTCTTTGAAACTCGCAGAATTTATTCATTGTACAGTCGTACGCATTTGTGAATTTTTTCATTGACAAGAAATAATTATTTTTCGACTTATCAGCAGAAACGTGTAGCGCGACTGATGAGTTGCAACGACAGGGCACAATAATTCTTCGGAATCTTGTCCGAGAATAAAAAAAAGTTATAAATGGCACCTTTCGCGAGGGGATGAATCTCTACAGAAAAATTTAATCCGAAAATGGTAGCAGTTACAGCTTAGCTTCCAGTAACATTTTCTTAGGTGTTTCGTCTTTGACGACGCATAAAAAAATTTTAATGTTCAATAGTTAATATCAAAGTAGGTTCATATTTGATTAGTATCGGACATTAGACATTTCAGAGCGTTACAGCGCGGCCTGGCAAGATCTTAGCGAGATTCCGGTAAGGCCCTGGCAAGATCTGATGTAACGCTCAAAATTGGCTACAAGGGTTGTCGATCAGTGACAAAATAACGCGGGGTGACATGAACAAAAAAAAATCGCCTTCTCCGAGCAAATATACATCGGTCGTTCGGTAGTTAACACACAGTAATAACCGTATTGCCAACGGCGTAAAATTCATGGTCGACCAACGTCGCTCACTAATTCTTGGCAAACGTGCGCCTCCCACACACCAGGCTCGCGTCGCGTCGCCCCTCCTTTTTGTCATTCCTCCACCTCTTCCGACACTTCATCTTCGTCAGATGTGGGCTGCACCAGCACACGCCATGACCGCTCTCTTATTTTCGTATCTTCCTCGGCGGACCGCTCTCCGTCCGGACAAGCAAAGTTATTACCACCGTTGTTCCGTAATCGATTTACAGATAAGCGACGGACAATGATGCAAATGCTCTTCCTCCCTCGCCACGACTACCAGCGTTACCATGATTCAACCCGACAACGGTGACGCGCAAACACGACACCGTCATAGAAACGGAGAAACTATACCTTGTAATTGTACGCGCAAAGCTAACTTTCAGTGCTTCTCCATGTAAATTAAATTCTCGTTGCGCTAAATAAAAAATTAGCTGCTGGATTCACTTGGGACGCAAAATTCATTTTCCTTTAATGCCGTTTTCCTTCCGTCATAGTTTCGTTGACATGGTTTTGAAACCATGGAATTTCGGAGATTACAGAGAGAAAAAATACCGAGATATGCTTCCTGGGACAATTTTTTTTTGAAGCCATTGACTTGACGAAAAAACGAACCGTTAGGTAAAAATCGTATCAGTAAAAAATAAAAATAAAAAAATTAACTACGTTTTCAGTAAAATCTCGGAAGTTTTTTTTCATGAAAATAAAGTTTCCTCAACGAGGAAGCTGAAAACAAAAGATGTTAACCTTAAACTATTCTTGAGGGCGTCAATTTACTGTGCAAAAGTCTATTAAATCTACGAACCAGTAATTCGCCATGCACACCAATAATTGTAATGCCGCTGACATTTTTTTTTTCACAAACTCTTCCATCAAAATCGCAGTGCACACCTTTGCAATGCAAAGTCTTTGAACTTCGAGTTTCGGGTACGTGCAAAAAGACTTGCAGCGCCGTTTCATTAATTTTCGAATAGGATTTTTTAAAACAGTGTTTTCCATAAAGCCAACATTGGTCGTAGATAACTTACTGCCATTCGTCGCTCCCTCACTTTCCCCCTCTTCCAATTGCATTGAATCAAAACGGCGGAAGGAAAATCCAGGTCAACGTGCAGCCCGAGTTCGTCAAGCTTTCCATTCAACGCTTTATACCATCGTTCCGCAGTCGATCCCCTGGCTTATACCGCCTTCGTATACATATCTACCATACATATGTATATACGCGCGGACATGGAAGGTCGGACAAGGCGCACCAGAAGAAGTACGAAGCGGAAATGAAAAATTGCCGATGCAATTTACATTCGCTTTTCATCCCCTGGCGGCTCATCCTTTATCATCCTTTTTTCGTAGGGATTTTCCATTCCGCGCACCCCCCCCTCGTTCCTCATCGTTCGCCACCGCGCCGCTGTCGTCACCTTTCGGTTCTTCCCTCCTTTTTTTTTCGGTCGTCTATTTTTAGGTCTCGCCTTGACGCTTTTCGCGTCCTTCGGAATTTCGAAGAATCTAATATACGAAAGACTGGAAAATTCATACTCGGCATTCCGGGACGACTTATCCCCTGACTATGACCGTTTATACCGTAGACGGTAGGGCGGTAGGGTCATTTTTATGCGATTTCGACTGCGCTATCCCCGATAGAATTTTGCGAACTACCTGCCAGAAAAAGGCAGCGTATGTCCGCAAGGGATTCCGAGAAAATTGAGTAAGGTGGGTCCGCGTTTGCCTATATTTTGGGCAGCGATCAATGTCAACAATTCTTAGGCGCATATTCCCATCAAATTGCTAAGTACCAGCAAGGAGGCTTGCTGGTATTTTACAATTTGCATCAATACCGGCTTTTTACCATAAAAAATAGTTCCCGAGTGGAACGTCTGCATTTTATAATTATGACAATGACAAATCAAAATTTTTAGGCGAATATTCCCATCAGATTGTAAAGTACCAGCAAGAAGACTTGCTGGTATTTTACAATTTGCAGCAATACCGGCTTTTTACCATAAAAAATAGTCCCCGAGGGGAACGTCTACATTTTATAGTTATGACAATGACAAATCACGGTACAACCATGTGAGAAACGATCTACATAGACGTCCCCCCCCTGGGAACTATTCTTAGGAGAAGATAATACCTTCTTCTCAGTGTATCCATATCACTATCAACAAGCCGAACTCCACGGTAGAGGAAACGTTGATCCATATTAGTTCCCGAACGTGGCAAAGCTCAGCTCGACTCTCCCCCGAGTGGTGTTTACAGCCCCGCATAACATTAGCCGAGAAACTTACTGGTTCTGTTATTGTACACCGTTCATTATGCAAGTGTTACACGTGAGAGTTGGCGCGAAGCAAGAGGAACAAGGCGGAGGAAGAAGAGGAAGAATGGAAGCGCAGGGTTTACAGCTGAGCTCTGAAATTCATAGGTAGTCAAGGTATTGCAGGTACGTTGCTGAACTGTATAACCGTTCATACAAGTGCGGTGTACGGCTATTACGGGAAACGTAACGGTGCAGTCGGGCGTAATGGGGTTCCGGCCAGGCGCCTGGGAATTTAATTCGGTCTCTAGAAGTGTACGAGCCGAGCAAGCGCAAGGCGCAGTTCGTGAGGGAGATTTACCCTCCCAGGCCCGATCCCCGACCCTTTATCAGAATCGTCCCGTTAATGTGTACGGAGGAGGCGGCGAGGGGAGGGCGGTGAGAAACGTACCAAGAGTCTGCTGGTACGTGCCGACGAGTTTCATCGGTGCTCGACCGAATAGTTCGGTGCCTGGTTGAAATCGCAAAGTTTATTCGAGCGGGAAACTATTGTCCCATTGATGGGTCGGCTGATCGCACCGCGCGAATTAATCGTCCGTTTCTATACGGCCGTGGTTGCAACCTCGGGAATTTAGTTGGTATAATTGGTCGTTCTCGCGAAATTGAACTTTCATGGCATATCGGTGTTTAATAATCTTGCTTCGCTAAATATTGTCGGGCGAGCTGATACTTTTTTTTAAATTCACTTTTCATAACCTGTGTGAGTAGTGTATTTTGCACGTTCTGATAGATTTTATTTTTGTGGATTATCTGGAGCATACACGCCGAGAAAATATATTGAGAAAACAAATTCTCGCGAAATTGAACTTTCAATGGCTATCTGTCGTTAATAATCTTGCTTCGCTAAATATTGTCGGGCGCGATGATAATTTTTTTCTTTTACTTTTAAAAATCGGATTGAGTAAAGTACTTTGCAGCTTCTAGTAGAGTTTATTTCTGTGGATTATCTGTAGCGTACACAGCGAGAAAAATATCACTGAGAGAACCGATTTTTTTATTTTTTCGCCATTGTAGAAAAAGAAGATTACAAAATGGTCCGTCGATCCGTTTGTAATTTTGTATGCGAGCGAATCCACTGAAAATCTATTTACTGCCTTGGTTAAAAGAAAAATTCTCCGCTCTCGTATCATTATTCACATGAAAGTGTCTAATAAAAATTTATTACTCACAAAGCGTCGCTAATTTTCCTCGTCGCTGATTCATCTTCTCACGGTCCATGAACAAAAAGGGAAGGGGGCCGCGCGCGAGTCTGAAAGGGGTAAACGAGTAAAATCAACGCGCCAGCACACACGTTTCAACTAATGACTCCGTGCACAGTTCGTTGAACATTCCCGCTTTTGTTTCACTTTCCACCGGCGCCACCACAGTCTGCGGGGTCAAACGAAACTTATGTGTACGGAACTGAATTTATAATTTTTATAAAATATACATTCTCCTTTGATCCTTAGCGAGACGCGTTAAGGCCTGGGCCGCTAGGTTTGCGTTATCGCTGTGACAATAGAAACGCGATAATGTGTAGGAAGCCATGCGTACACGGTGCTTCAGTAAGTTCGTGCCAATTTTTGCCGAGAAAAATATTTATAGATCTATCTATCGATTGCCCACTATTGAAAGCTCGGGTATAAATCTATCTATTGGTTGCCTACCATCGATAGATCTATACACTCATAAAACAATCGATCAATTCCATATATTGTTTCCAGGATAGATTTGTAGATCTATCTATTGATTGTCTACCGTTGATAGATCAATAAATCTATCAATTGGTTTTCCACAATTGATAAATCTATAGACCCATCGACTGATTCTCTATCATCGATAGATCCATAGATCAATCCCCTGTTCACCGTTGCCAGCTGTCCGTATCACCATCTCGAGTCTCCCAGGGCGGCAACATCGTTTCTTCCAATTACTCCACTCATCGAAATTTGTAATGGTTATCACTGGATACCTGTTGTCAATAAAGAAAAAACCATCTGAGTAACTTTGCTCAGGGGATAAACGACTCGGAAAGATGTGTTGAGAACTTTCTGGATCACCCCGTACACGTCCTCACCCGATATATATATATAGTGCTTCCCGCTGGGTGGTTTCCCTCTCATTGTCCGCTGATAAAATGCCGGCCAAACATTCCCAGTCGAAATGAATTCCGTTGATGAAATCCTCGCCTCGGGACAAACGTTTCCGCTCGTCGTTCGACCATCTCTCTTTCGTTCGGCTCTTTCGCGGGTGTCGGAAGAAAAGGAAAATACGAGGGTTCGTCGTACTCAGGCAGATGCGGAAGCTGAGTCGAAGAATTCGAAATGGAGGAAATTCGAGTGTGCGCGTATGTGTCGGTTATACGAGTAGAGTGGGATTACCCCCCCCCCCCCCCCCCTCCCCAGGCCCGTACGACCTAACTACGAACGCGATTGACTACTGACCGTGCGGCGGAATCTTTTCCACTCTCGCGTTTCTCCTCTCGTCGAAATAAA
Source organism: Amblyteles armatorius (assembly GCA_933228735.2). Classification (NCBI taxonomy): domain Eukaryota; kingdom Metazoa; phylum Arthropoda; class Insecta; order Hymenoptera; family Ichneumonidae; genus Amblyteles; species Amblyteles armatorius. Next base: position 8,297,644 of record OW121695.1, on the reverse strand, counting down.
GGACGGATTGGCTGGCGTATGAACGCACGATCAGCCCTCCGTGCTCCCTCGTTCGCCTTTTACGATGCTCGATGACCGTGACGGTTTTTTTCTCTTCATTCCAATTCAAACGGCACCGCGGAGTCGACCGTTCCATTCGCACAGGCGAAGGACTCTCAATTTTCTCGATCAAGCCGAACGAAGCCCTCGTGCAGATGCGAGAGAAACGACCCGCGAATTCATCTCGCATCAAAGGTGGAGCAGCTGGTGGTTCCGTTCCAACCAGACGAATTGATACTAACTCTGCACTTTTGAAAGAATCACGTTGGAACAACAGGCGATAGATGCAGCAAGCGTATCTCACCTATCAGACGTCTTAACACACTTGCATATATGTCTTATTATATGTAAGTGTATATAATACTATATACGTATACACGTAGAGTTGTGTATATTAAATGTATATTATAAGATGTACAATACACGTAGAATTAATTTCTTAAAAATGATACAATAGATACAACGCATCGTATTATTATGTCCCAGCTCTTGGTGAAATAAAACGCGGCACGATCGTCAAGGATCAACTTTGGTGGAAGTTCTACTGTGTGTCAAATTGATTCACTCCCGTTGTTGTTCAATGGAGGAAAGCAGCAACGGGAGTGGAAGAATACGTACTTCGACCCGGTCAATATTAACAAACGGTCGTGATACAAGTCAAGCTTAGGGACGGCGCTTCGGCGAGGGTTACGTGACCAGCATAGGATCGGAAAAACGGCGAACAAAATTCTGAAAACTCCAGGCGGATCGTGGGTGGCTCAGTGACCCGAGCCGGTTACATAAGTGGAAACAATGGAAATAAAAAAAAAAAAACAGGGTGAAACTTTTATCTCATACGGCCCTCACGTTTCCACGTCACTGTTCTCGAATGGCCGCAGAAATTTGGCGAACATTTTCATCTTACCAGTTGTGAAAAAAAACGCTGAAGCTAAAAAAAAAAAAAAAACGACGATACTGAGCGGAATAATGGTTTATTGTCGGGAATCGCGAAAGGAAGATACGATGTGCGACGAAGCTAGATTATAATCCGGAGGTTGGTAAACACGCTTGAGGGAGCTTACGCTTTAGTAGCCTGTATGCCTCTGCCTTGTTACTGGACAGCCGTTGAAATTGCATCTATGCAACGAGTGAGCAAGCATGGCGGTTGGGCAGGGAACATTAATTCACGGCGGAGAGAGATTTTCCGCTGGCAACCATCCGCGTTCAAATGCCTGCTTCTTTTTTGTTCATATTTTCGAATCCGATGCTGTAAGCTGGGCTGTAACTGTGCGAAATAAATGTTAAAAATAAGAGACAAATGAGAATAAATTGTGGAAGAAAATTTTTTAATCCAGTGGTGAGCGAAGCGAGGAATGAATTGGCGGATATCGTCGGTGAAATTTAATTTCTCTGTACAATTCATATATTGTACCGATGCGGCGAAAATTATAAATATTATGGAAACATCGTGTGAGAGAAAGTACGAATTTCAAATTAATAAATTAAAATTTCGGAGGTGTTAAATGTTTGAAATAAAAATGTTCATATGATCGGAAGTTTTATTCGATAAAAACCGCATCGTGATGGAACAGTATCCGAAGCGATTATCCCTATAAAATCGGTTATGCATCGTAACTTTGCACTATCTAAAGCCCTTGGCAACGGTTATAGTAACCATAGATATTTTTTTTTATCACTGCCCTTTTTTTTGTTCCTTTTTCTTCCCCACTCGCCGTCGTGCAGAATCGATAATTTTTTTTTCTTTAATACTCGTATGCATCGAGTGGGGCGGTAGAGAACATAAATAAAACCAACGAAGACCCAACGAACTGTGCTATTAGTTGGGTAAATTTTTTTCAACATTTTAATAATTATTTTTAATTAATCATTAACTTGACTAACGATCTGATAAAACTCCGCACGAGCTCATTTCATTTTTTACATGTAATTCGATATGGAGCCCGTTAAAAACCCTGTTTTGTGGTAGTTATTTTTGTTTTTCTTCTTTTGGTGCTCGCTTGGTAAATTGTTTTTACGTTTTGCTAATTATTTTTAATTAATCGATACTTCGAATGACGATCTGGTAAGCCCACGCATGGGTGTACTGGATGCTATACGTGGAACTTCATATCGAGTAGGGTTAAAATCTTACTTTGTGCCAGATAGATTTATTATCCTACATTTTCACCGAACGCCTATTAAATTCTCATTCAACCCTTCAATGCAGAATCCAAAATATTTACCAGTTTGGTCAAACAGCTATATTTAAAAATATCTTCTTAATTTTGATTTTTAATATTATGTAAAAATTTGACGAGTTTAGGAACATATTTTCATCATAGTCTTTTATTATTCAGCTGTAATAATTGATAAGGTGAATTTATCAAAAGTCAACATTTTTAAACATGTGATTTAGAAAGGTGTCTGTATGAGATTTTTTTTCGATAGGAAAGCTTCGGAATTGAAGGGTTCACCATAAACGCAAAAAAAAAAAAAACAAGATGCATAATACGATTGGTTGTATTAATTAATCAAGTGCTTTTACCGATCCTTTGGAGGACTGCTATCGGTGTCATGGAGAACCGGCATTCAACAATTCATCTCCCTGGTTGTGTTTATCTCGTTCCGTTTCCATCCCCTTTCCGTCTCGAAACGTGATTCGGGTATTCGCGATAAACCGCACGGAGGACTCGGTACAAAGGGTTACCAGATATATCGAGTGGATGGCATCAGAGTGGAATGGGTCGTTGCGGCAGTGGCATCGATTTCATTAGTGCGACTCGATAAACATGCCTCCACGAGAGCCCCAATATAGTGCACGTCGTGCACGGCAAAAGACCGAACCGTTTTCCTCGGTTCTTCCTTGCATGATCCCCATTTACCCGCGAGATTTTTTTTCTCCGCCGCAGAGAAACCACGATTGACAGTAACGAGAATTAATCGAGGGGATCTTCGCGGGCAGGTGTGGGCGCAGCACGGCGAAACATCGGCGTTAATGGTCCGATGGGAGATCACACCCCGGGACGCTGAACTTTATAAAGGATACGGGACACTGCTTTCCGACATTGGGCTCCAGGAAAGTCGGGCCAAAAAATTACCGATCGCTCCGGGACAGTCGGGCCAAAAGTTACCGATCGCTCCAGGACAGTCGGGCCAAAAAATTGCAAATTGCTCCAGGACAGTCGGGCCAAAAAATTGCCGATCTCTCCAGGACAGTCGGGCCAAAAAATGACCGATCTCTGCAGGACAGTCGGTCCAAAACGTGACCGATCGCTCCAGGACAGTCCGCGGAGTGTTTCCTGTGGGGTGATCGAAGGACATTGGATTCCTCGAGACTTTTCGGGGTCAAAAAGATTGAAATCAACATATCTGTGAGTTATTTTGTGGAAGATCCCACACAGATATTGAAAGGGAACGGCACAACATCGGCCCCTTCTGCTGAGTCACAACCAGAGTGGTTCTTCAGCTCGAATAGTGCGCGGAGCGACCCTAAGCATATTCAGATCATCCGCATCGATTATCCTAATAAAAGGGCTCCTATAAAGGGATTCCCGTGCAATGTAGGTTGATGCGGTGTGATACGGGCATTGTTTTTCCTTCAACAACGTAGATAGGAGGTACTTCGATCGGAAAAGGATTGAATATCGTCATCTGACTCGACCAGCCGTATCACCCCGAATCGCCCTATTTGAGGTCGAATCTGGAGTCGATATTAGCGTCAACAAAGGGAATGTTCCTGTAAGCAGCGTTGTCCTTGTCCAAAGTACCGTTTGTCCCAGTTTGGTACAACAAAAAACTCGCCTGCACAGTAAGCTACCGAATAGTGCACGAATAGTGCACGGATCGACCCTAAGCAAATTCAGATCATTCACATCGATGATCCCAATAAAAGGGATCCTATAAAGGGATTCGCGAATAGTGCGCGACTAGTGCACGGATCGACCCCAAGCAAATTCAGATCATTCACATCGATGATCTCAACGAAAGGGATCCTATAAAGGGATTCGCGAATAGTGCGCGACTAGTGCACGGATCGACCCCAAGCAAATTCAGATCATTCACATCGATGATCCCAACAAAAGGGATCCTATAAAGGGATTCCCGTTGCGACGCGGTCTGAAATGACCAAAGTTTTTTTTTTTTTTTTCTCAACAACGTAGCTGAGAGGTACATTGGAAAAAGCTTAAAAACCGTCATGTGAGACAACCAGCCACATCGCCCATAATCGCTCTATTTGATCTCGAATCTGGAGTCGACATTAGCGACACCAAAGAGCATGTTCCTCTACGCAGCCTTATCAGTGTCCGAAGTACCATTCGTCACAGTCCGATAAAAAGAAAACTCGCCTACACATTAAGTTACCGACACCATGAAAATCCCCCCTCCGTATCGAGGGTGGAACGAATCGCAGATGACTGTCCGCCGTTCGATCCCGAATTTTCTACGCCCTGTGCAGTGAATCGATTCGAATATTCATTCCGACTAATGAAACACGGTTTCGCTCTCAACCCACTTTGCACGCGGCCCCCCGTGCCGGGTTCTAAATCTTGGCGATAAACCACGACAGCGTCCAGCTACCTGGCCGGCTGGCTGACTGGCGCTGCCGGCTCGCGGTGCGATTCATCGGTGGTGAGTGAGCGAGAGGTACCGGTGAATTATAGTTATCGCTGTGCACGTGAATGAGAATCGAAACTGGCTTTCCGCCGGTTCGCGCGGGGAGGGCTCGGGAAGAGGATTGAGGGTACTGCAGATGCGGAGGGGCGAGGCGCGGGGCCGAACCACCTAGTTCTGCGGCAGTTCACAGCGATCCACCCGTTTCGCGATCGCCATCCCGGACGAGAAATTGTGTAGGAATGAAAGAACGGGCAAGAGGTTGGAAACACAGCGGGCCGTTATAAATTTCCAGACGACGACGACGATGGTCTCCGGGAACGGCGGTTCCTGAGAATGATCTACCACAGAAATGCTAATCCGGCCGCCGGCTGAGGGGAAGCCCGAAGCTCCGCACAGCCGAGAGACCCGGTGAGTCGTGGCTGCGACGAGAGACACTGCAGGAAGCGGAACAAACGAATACAGAACCCCCTCCCCTCTCCCGCCGCCCGGCGGAAACCGGGTGGAACGGGCAGAGCTCGATCGATTTCAACCCCTTTGTAAGCCGCTAAGGCAGGCGTAGATTACAAGTCAGGAATTTGCATACGACTACTCTCGCTGCCTCTGTACTCGTACGACTACGTGCTGGGCTGGAGACTGGTCGTTTACTTTGGTCAATGGATTTTGTTCGCTGAGATCAAAGTCATTCGGCGGAATTATTGTCTTACGAATTTGATGTCAAGCGCTTTTAGCAGAAAAATCTAAGATCGGGATTTCGATCATTCGTCCCGATTGGCTGATGAATGAATGTTACGGTCGATGATATCACAGGAAAATGCCGCACTCGATAAGCGCACCTACGAAAATAACACGTGTCAAAATAGCACGGATTAAAAATAAGACACGAGACCGCGAGAGATCGATCGCTCGGAGAAAAGAAATCTCGAGATATGCGCACAGGGTAGTTGAGGATGATTTGGCTTTCCGGTTGACACGGTCGATCAAATAATTTCTCCAAATGATAAAAGGAACTCTCGCGAGAACGGAAGCAGATAAACAGATAAAAACAAACACATAAATAAGGGGTGACGTGAAGTGGCTAAATTTAGGGGGGATCGATTGGCCCCTCGCGAACAAGAAATAGCGTCTCGAAGGGCCTCGAAGTTTTTGTTTTTTTTTTTTTTCATTTTATTTTACACCGGAGACAAAGATAAAGACGCAACGGAAGGGAGGAAGCTAAGAGTGATTTATTCCTCGGCGACGCCACGAGAGAATCGGTGCGCCATGTATCCGTTGGGAGCTTTCGATGAAAGCCTGAGACATTGATCATCCCGGTTTCTGGCTCGCGTTGAGGCAGTGGCTTACCATAATATTAACACGATAACGCAGTACGAAGACACGCAAGAGATTCCAAAGATACAATTTTCGTGTCCTCCGTCCCACCCGGCGACCAAGCCGGCCGCGCTGAAAGCCCCATTCGCAGTCGTTGGTGAGTTGGTCTTTGGCGAGTCGTCCCGTAGATTCGCTCTTGATGAGCCGGCTTTTGGGAATTTGGCCTACCCAGACCGGTCAGTCCGCTGAATTGACGGGAAGTTTCTGCCGGCTAATCTGGCTGAAGAGAGTTTCTTCCCGACGATTCATCCCACGGATAGTTTAGCGATCGTTGAATTGCCGTCGTGACGCGACCGCACTGAATTCCGTCTCTCGAAATCCAAGGAACAGAAGATGACGGCGGTGCAGCGACGGGACCAACGTCGCCTCTCCTCCGTCTGTCGTTCGATTCTGATCGAAAGCAAGTACCTCATTCCGTTGCTCACTCCACTTCGATCTACCTTCAACCCCTTCGCCTCCTCTTCTTCCGACCGTCGCTCGCGCGCTGATCCGCTCTCACAATTCGGTGGTTCGCGTGTTTGCCCGGCTCTCGCTTTCGGGTGCTCAGTCTCCGAAGCTCGGGACCTCCGTCAAGCGGTGACCGCGACGCGAGTCAAGCTCGCCCCGGGGTTGTTGTGCGAAATCGACGAGCCTCACCCGACTCGCTCGGCCGGCTTTGCCGCTCCGCGCCTAACGATGTGTCGATGCATGCTCGAATCCCGGCGCAAACCGCGACACAAGCGCGCGCGTTTTGCCCTCGGAGTTTCGCGATGTTTGCCTCCCGTCGACTATCCCGCACCACGACGATCGATGCGACTCAGTTAAATCCATTCGCGCACTCTCGTCGTCCCTCACCTTCCTCCGGTGTTCCGCACGACTCGGCGAAGCGTCTTCGTATATCTGTAGCGGTTACGCGAAACGGGCACAAGGACCGCCAATCGTCCGCGGCGGTTTTGAGTTCGATCGTTGGGACGAACCGAACGTCGCAGCACGCGTCGTAGCCCGACTTGTGCGGCGGCTACGGGCGAGAGCCATGCAGAGCTTTCGTGTGGTTTCGTGCGATCGTCGGCAATGAGAACATCGACGATCTCGGTAACGAACTGTTTTACTCCGAATCGAGGATAAATTATTTTTTGAGGAAAATCGAGAGGACACGAAGTTTGTGCGTTGATGCGGGAAAATCCGCGTTTCGCGCGTGTGCGGATAACGAAGAGGAAAAGTGACGGACGGGGGCGAAGGGCGAAAGGGCTTAAAAAAATTGGATCGTGAAAGGGGATTGAGAAGGGAAACGGGAGCAACGCGGTATCGATGTTTCAGCGAGCGGTTCGGGCGAGGCTGGGCTAACTGACAAAGAGCTTAATGAAAATCAAACAAATGGAATGAAAGGTACAGAGAATAAAAAAGTGGAGAAAAAAAGAGAAGGCGGAGTGAGCGGGGGAGTAAAGGGTAGACCGAGTGGAAGACAGAGGGTGGACCACGGTCGGGCCGTGGAAGCGAGAGGCTTTTACCTACCTATTTTCCGATATCGAGGACCCCAGCTGCTACCGAACCGTAATAACGAAAGACGAGAGTGGCACCGGGAGCAACGCGTCGGCAACGCGGACCGAACGTACCCGGTGCACTCGGTGTTTGCGCTTGTCCCTGCAGCTCGGCGCCGGCGACTCTCTGACACGTTTTATCGTCGCTCACCTTCTCTGACTTGTTTGCCAGGGCGGGGATCTGCAGTGGCGGCGCAGATATCTCAACGGTAGTTTCGCAATTAATTTCTAAAATGGACGTTGGCTTAAAGTCGAATATCCTCACGAGCTTTATTCCGTGTTCGATGCACACGTTCAAAAAAATCGGCGCATGTGTAATTTATTGGAACGTTTCACGTGGCAAAAAATCTGTCTGAAAAATTAGTAAGTAAAAAAGGAACTCGGTAAAAGTGCTATTTTAATTAAATATCGTAGATAAGATAGATGACAAAATTTAAGTGATAGATAATAAAATTTAAATAAAATTAATGAAACCCTGGCACAACTAGTTTTATCGTCGTGCAACTGCTCTGACTTGTTTGCCAAGGTAAGGATCTGCGGTACCGGCGGGGAAAAAAAAAATTGACGCAAGTGCATTTTGATGAACAGAGGTAATATATATTGGAACGTTTCACGTATAAAAAAATCTTTAAAAAAACTTCCGACTGCAAAAAAATTACTAAATGAAAAAAGATACTTTGCCAAAAAATGCAATTCATTAAATAACACAAAGATACGTAACAAAAGCCAAGAAGTAAATATCAATGAAACCCTGACATAACTCCCGTCTTTTGTTCTTCGGACAGTCGGCAGTTGCAAAGGAACGTGGCGCAAAATTTTTCAAGATTCGCGCGACCCCGTCGTAGCGATACGTCGCGGTACCTTCTGTCGGTGCCGGAAGCCCTCGCAATACATCTCGGGTGACAACGAAAGCCTTTGTCGGTCCGTCGGTCTCCACGACTCTTCGGTAAAACTACTCGGCCTCTCGCGTTCGTGCAATATCCTCTGTGCCGCTCCATCGTGTTTCACACGCTCGTTTCATTTAATTTTCGTTTCAGTAAATAAATTTCGACGCCATGAGCCGCGGCGCGAGAGCGAAGTTTGAAGACGAACCGAGAACGGAGCGGCACGAAATAAAGAACGGAAAACTTGGAGCGGACAGGAGTGGAAGCTGAATTGAAAAGTTGATTAGGCGACGAAGAACCACCAATGGCAACGGCAATTTTCAATGAAAAATATCCACGGAAGTAGTCGAACGAAGTTGTCGCACCCGAAGATGAACGGGAGATTCTCTCGTCCGTCAATAAAATAAATAAAAATCAGAAGTTCTTTGAAAAACTTTTCTGGTCTGGATAGAGAGAGAGCGAGAGAAGAGTGGTCGTAAAATTGGATCCGATTAGCACGCTGAGCTAACGAGGCTCCGAGGAGTTTCCGGGTTTATGGAAATCCTCGACTCGAACGAAAGCATACATAAAGTTTGTTATTACCTTGAGCTCCCGGTAAAATTCGCCGTCGAGACGAGAAGCTGAGGAAAGTAGGAACGGAGAGAGTTTCTCCACGGGTAACGAGAGTTCCATTCCTCTTCCATCCTTGGCAAAGTACTTGGTAGCAAGTTTACTCGACGTTATATTGTCTAATATGAATGAGTACGAGAGCCGAGAAAATCCGCCAATGAACGCCGTTTTCTCTTGCAAGTATATGAATGATTACCACTACAAGACGACGATGACAGATTGGATAGATAGATGGATTAAAATTTATTGAACAGTAGGACTTGTGGTATTTTAGGCACATCCTCACTTAGGATAAGGGCCCAATAGGATGTGGTAAGCTTAAACTTAAATTAAGGCTCGGCTTCCAAAATGAATCTTCTATAGATTTTGTGCTTGGGTAACGCAGTTTCATTCCTCTTCCATCCTTGACCAAAAACTCAGTGGTAAGTTCACTTGACGTATATTTTCAGACATGAAAAGGTACGAGAGCCGCGAAAATCTGACAATAATTGCCTTCTTCTCTCGCAAGTATCTGCAACATTAAAATCATAAGACGTCATTGCTAGGCTAGATTGGCATTTATTGTACAGCAGGACTGTAGTCCTTCAGGCGCATCCTAAACAGGCTGGCGGAATGGGGAATCGTAAGATTAAACTTATGTTCATGCTCGGCTTTGAAAATGAATCTCCCATAGAAACGCGACAGTTGGGCAGCGAAACCCGTGGAATGGTCCGGTGGAGTCCGAACGAACGAAAGCTCGTCCAGCGAGGAGAGGAAGAGTCACATGTTATAAAACACGATGTACTATTTACGTCGCTGGACAGCGAAACTCCCAGGGGCGGAAGCCCGTAAACGGTAGGAAGAACAACTGCGCCACGAGTAAAGTTTAACAAAGTGTATTGTTTGCGCGATTCAACGATAAAAGTGGCAGAGGGATACACGACTCGTGAACACCACGAACTGCGTAATGGACCACTTTTACACACGTGGGCGTAAGTCGGATGTCTGCGTTTACAGCGCACTGTGCGAGATTCAAGGGTGCATGGATGCTATTGTGGTCCCGAGGCAACGGTGAGCCACGTATGTATTAATTTGTATGCCGGAGTTGTGCGTGCAACCCTGACATTGTGTTTCGCGAGTTATTGCGAGCGTGCTGGTATGAGCATATACAATTTTATATGTTGCGCTCGGTACCACCGTTCGCAGCTGGTGTAACGGTAACACGATATTCCTGAGAATCGAACAGTATGACGGATGCAACCACACGCTTAAGCAGGTTCGAGTGCTTCGCATTGGTCAAATGAGGGGTGCATTTTTAAAGTCGTTTATATCTACTTTCACGCGTCTTTTGGTTATAGTGGATGGTTACTTGTATTACAGTAAATGCACTTGACCTAGAACAATATTAATTGCAATCGATTTGCAAAAAATGTTAACTGGTTTGTGCTCATTTTCGAAATGGTACATCTCAGTTTTTTCAAAAAATAATGGCTAATTGTCGCTCGATTTTTATGTATCACGGCTCATTTTATATGTATCACGGCCATAATCGATAGATGCGTGAGAGTTTGTATAAACGAATTATTTGACTGGTGTGCACCGTTCCAACCTCCTTAAGAATTCAACGACGTTCAATATGTCTGTTCATCGACGCATCTGGCGATGTGTGCGTTGAAATTTCGTCGAAAATCAACCGTGAGATAAAGCTTTGCGTTTGCGTCGAGTGAATCTTTGGATGGGCATGCCGACGAATTTTGGCAAATATTTGCGTTGGAGAACACGGGACGGTTGCGCGGAGGGGACGTGCACGCGTGTGTACTCTGATGTGGGAGAATAATGTCAAATGACTTTTCGGTCAACGAGGGTAGGTCATTCGCTCGCGCGGACCGGATGATTGCAGCGATTGTACTCAAGTCGGCTTGTGTGTAGCCTGTCGATACCCATCGAGCTGAACAAGGAAGCCTCGGAACGAGGGGGTGGGAGACGCGAGAGCGGCACGCAATTGATCCGCAGGAAAGTGGACCGCGATTTGCGGGGATGGAGTGAATTGTGCGGCTGGGATTATCTGTATCCTTATACCGCAACGAGAATTGCCTATCTCCAGAGCGATGGAGTGGAACAGGCAGGGGGCAAAAAAGGGGCGACCTGGCTGAAATGGTCCGGGCCAAAGTTGGCGACCGATCCTGGATTGCGCATCTCTTGGGCCGTTTCCCAGGTACATCCAAGGTAGTCCACGAAGCCGTTTCCGGATTCTTTTCTCATCGCACCTGGGGGACCCCGGGACGTCACGCACCTTATTATCATATAGATATGCAGGCGACGGATTCACCATAAATAGGGAAAAACCACTGTCACACTGTAACAGCTAAAGAATCTCGAACATCGAAAATAATCACGGTTACTGAGAAAGCAATGAAATATAGTTTGGCGGAAATAATTGGTGTTAGCCAAAGTTCGTAACTGATACTGAACTGCGCCTCTCTTAGGTGGATTCCCAGGTACATCCGAGGTAGTCCGAGAAGCCGTTTGCGAGCTTTAGTTTCGTCGTACCTAGGGAATCCCAGGGCGCGACGCACCGTATTATCATACAAATAGTTAGGCGACACAGACGGATATGCAGACAACGGATGGACCAATAGGGAAAAACGACTGTCATCCTGTTGCAGCTAAAGAATATCGAATACCGAAAATAATCACGGTTACTGGGAAATCAATGAGATGTACTTTGGTGGAAATCGTTGTAGCCGTCGTAACGCTAGTAGTGGTAGCAGTAGTGGTATCGGTGGCAGCGGCAATGGCAGTGGCAGCGGAGGAGCAGTGGAAGCGCCAAGGGACACAGGACGGTGGTTGCACGACCCCCGGGTGAATCGATGGAGCAGCCCCTTTCCCCCTTGCCCTCCGCGCTCTTTCATCCCTGACGGCTGCCGAGCTTCAGGCACAGGAGCTTGACGCACAACATCGTTTCCGAACATGTAATGTATAAAATGCCTGACCCACCTGGCGGGTAAGGAGAAACCTGTGCTCCAATCACCTCCCACAATAACGCAGGCTATCTCTCCGCAGCCTGAAATTCACTGTACTTCGATGCGCGCGCAGACTCCCCCGAAGTAAACCGTGAATACGTAACAAGGATTTGCATAGTTGGTACTAGAAAGATGACACAAAGGGCCTTGGAATAATACAACACAGATACGATGTGAAATTTCTTCGAAATGCCAATTCGATATTCAAAAGAAGCTTTTCAAACTCGCCAATGGTATGAGTTTTGCTGTCGAAGGAGCCCGACTTTTATTCGAGAAACTCGGATGTATGTCGAGTTGTGTACATTCATTCGCCAGCCAGGTTTTCCAATGGAATATCTCTATGTAGCAGCGATGCACGCGCTGTATGTACAGTGGCTCACGTCAGGCTGGATTTGCGGTGCTGCTAGCTCAGAATGGACCAGATATAACCAGACAGGTGATACGCTGTACAAGCAGAGTCGTAATATAGACATAGAATGCATGCATTTTGAGTTGCAGAGACGAACGATGCTGGGTACTCTCAAGGGCTGGATATCCGACAGCCGAAGACGCAAATCCTGATTGCGAAACTTCGTCTTAACGAAGTGTGACCGCTCTCCGTGTCTTAACACGAAGAGAGAGGTTCACCGCTGTTTCTCAACATCGCCCGACCTAATTCGATCTGCGTTTCCGTCGCCCTGCGCCACTGCACTTTCGCCACCAGCTTCGCTGCAGCGACCCTTCAGGAACTTAGCCGCAAGGGTCTCGGTGTTGTCTGCAGATGATGTTTCCTTTTTTTTCTTTAAAGCTACTCTTTGCTCAGTGAATCTAATCTTACCTAAATAAATCTACTCTTTGCTTGATAAATCTACTCTTTTCTTAATACATTTACGCTTTGCTTAATAAATCTACTGCTGAATCACAAAAAGCTTTCGCCCGTGTCGCTACTATATCTCTAGGGTAAAAGTGGTGAATATGGCCCACCTCGATTAACACGTAAATCAATGATATATGGACCAGGCCGTATTCCCCACTTTTACCCTATATAGAGTAGAACCCCGATTAACGGGGGTGTTTGGAGCCCGGTCGATCCACGGATGACCGAAGCAACGGTGAATCCGTATCGAGCGTCAGAACTTTTTGTTTCGACTGCAACAAAGATCTCCATATGTCCCCGCATAAAAGGAAACACAAAAAAAGAGACCTCTTTCGTTCGCTCCGGAATGCGTTAAAAAACGCCTCGATGCGAACGTTCCTGATTAACGATCGGGCCAGGTTAGTTTCACTGTTTCCAACTGCAATGCCACCTATATATCCTTCGTGGATACGTCGTGCTCCGTGTCCTCGTGTTCGTGCGTGAAGAACGCGCGGCTTTCCGCAGAGTCAAGTCGGGTTAATCGTCGAGTGTCACGACAGACCAACAGCGGGTTCAACTATGTTTTCTTGTATCCCTGCATGATAATTTGCATAGTTACGTAAAACAGAGGTACATACTGGGGCGAATTCGCGGAACGCGGGCGGTTTCTCGAATTTGTAGTGAAACCTCTGGCTGACTAGCTTGTGGAGCAATTCACCGATAAACCACCGTCCCAGCCACGCTCGAAAGTGGCATTCCAGGCAAGAGGCTGCGAATTCTAGATTGCCGCAAATCAGGAACTGAATGTCCGGCGGAACAATCCTACGATGTCTGCACAGTTACAATTCTCACGTGAAAACATCATTTTTGTATGAAAAGCCTTATGATCAAATTTTCCGGGGGAAAACTTTGATCGTACTTTGATCAATTTGGAACAATCAGAATCTTCGGTGACTGATAACGAGAAAAAATATTGCATGCTGATAAGAATAACAAGAAAACTTATTGTGTGCCGTAGGGCCGCACGTTTACTCGATTGCTTTCCAATTTGACGAAGGTATTTTTATGATTTTAGTGAGTGCACGCAATCGGACTAACTACTTGTTATCCAAATTTGACTTACGCGTTCGGCTCAAGCGTGATATGGAACAAGTGCTTCTGCCCTCAACGATCTAATCATTGAATACGATTTTACATCAATCGACTATTGTTAGAATCCTCAAAGGATTTCACAGATACCACACTCCGTATGTCAATCAGGGGAGCTTATCGATAATCGAATCTACCCTGCGGCTTCGATGTCCCGCAATAGTTCGTCCTGCGATGGTGCTCTTTGCCGAACTACCCGGTACACATTGGGATTTTCGAAGTTGTGTGCTAGTTGTACAATGCAGGCTATCTAAGCGGTCGCCTGTATAGTTGAGACTTACATGTTCACATGTATACTCCGTATAGTATACATGTACTATACTATACTGTTATATAGATAAGCACAGAGGCGGCGTGGCCATGGCTGTCACCCGAGAGGAAATTTACTTTCCGGACACGGGAAGTTCGGTTTCGAAACATTATCAACTGAACTGACACCTTTCCGCCTATGCCCACGCCGACCGTACATATTTAGCTTAGGATCCGTTATTCGTGAAACAATCCGTTAGAATATGTGTGCATTCCAGCTTCTGGTCTGATTCAAGCACAATAGTAATTTGGGATGCTAGTGCGAGAAAGCGGACTTTAGACGAAGGTTCGGAAGTGCACGAGCTGGATCGAGAGAAAGCGAGTTTTGGCTACTTCGCACGCGCTTTTTGGAGTCCTCTTTTTCGGACGAGTATCGCACGGTGCTTTTGCAACAAATGCAGGAAATGTGTCATTCGGCCGTGGCCATCCGAGAAGAAATTTAGTTTACGAACGCGGGAAGTTCGCTTTCGAAACATTGTCAACTGAACCAACACGCCGACGGTACACATGTGGTTTTCGTAATATGCTGAGACTGCAAAGGAATGGAAGATCCGTCGGTCGCAAAATAATCCATCCGAAAAATTGTGCATTCCGGGCGATTGTGTAATCAAGCAAAAATGAACCCCCGCTCTGACGGCTAACGATGCAATCCGATTTCAGCGAAAGCTCCCGACGCTGGTTTGTGCCATTAGTGTCCATTAGGCTATTCGAGGCGTATCACGACACACGGAGGACATTCACTTTAAAGGCTTCTGAAACGATCCAGATAGTTGGCACGTACGGCACGACGTGACATGCGAAGTAGTATCACTCGCGGTAAAGGCCCACGTCTATATCACAGGACCATCATCAGTACCGAGCTCGAGCTCCCCTCATGCTGGCTAGGAGTATAAATGTGTCATGAGGGTTCCATGTAGCGCAGCACACAGAACAGATACGGGCACCGAGTGGGTGAAGTTTCGAGCACAACGAGCCACCGAGGGAGTCCAGAATTAATTATTGCGGTAAATTGGGACGCTCGACACACAATGCGCCTTGTCGTTTTTTTTTCCCCACTGACTTTGATTTCCGCATCGGTACCAACAAGCCACTCCCCAATTATCATCGATATTGCAAGTTCGAAATGCGGCCTTGAAAAAAAACATTCGTTTTATTGATTGATTGATTGATTGATTTACTTATTTATTTATTTATTTATTTATTATTAGGGGCAATCGCCCAATTACAGGTACAATTTAAAAATGACGGGGTAACGTCGACCGATGGGCAATTTGGTAATTGACATTCCATGAACAAAATTCAAGGGATATCTTTACGAGTATTTTATTATAAAAACTCATTCGTGCAGACATTTGTCGAGCGCACTCATGGCGGTGTGCATATTAATCGGGACACTCTTTGTTCCCTCTATTTAATATTTCAGACAGTTGATCAACATTCGCCACAAGTTTTTATATGAAAAACAAAATTAATTTTTTTAATCTCCCACGTGCATAAAAATTAATATAAAAATATCAGTCATTTCAAAAAAATCATACAAAAACGACGGAATAAACAACGATACGATATCATTTTCTCACGAAGCTTAACTCTATTCCGGTCCATTAGTACATTAGCCCTGTCCATTAGCGACTTATTCCTCAGTGAAATATTAATATGTAATATTGAGCGTTCATTAATTATTCAAATTAATCATCACTCGCAATAAACGCCCAACTCCTCCTTACGCCTGGGGAGGCAGTCAAGTAAAAAACCGAGTGGATGTTTTCGAGTTGCAGTCGGCACTTTGCCCGGATAAGCCGTTGTCGCAAGAAGCATGCGAATAAATTATTCGTATGTCGGGATTTGATGAGCAAAAAGAATGTCAGCGCTTGCGGAGCGACCCTCGAAGTCTTGTTACTATCCGGAGCCCGGGTAATTGGAGGCGCGCGGTGCATCGGCCCGGCTTTACTTCTTTGTCCGGTTCCTCTCCGCTCCTCGACTTAATTAAACTGATCCTCTTACGGGAAATTGGTCGGATTCCAGAGGTGATATATAACGATGGACCCGGAGATGGCTCGAGCGGGGGGGACACATCGGTGTAATCGCTGTGGAAGTTGCGCAATGGTCTTCTTCAAAGGATTTGCAAGGACCATAAAAAATTAGACCTCAACGGTAAGTTAATACCCTTGCGATGGACCGAGAAGCTCGAAGAAACGTGATCCGTGTCTCCCGTTTAATTTGCCGTTAACGAATTGATCCTCGGCCCGACAGCCTACTCAACTCGATTAGGACAACCGCGCGTGTTCGCGTGTTTAGCCTGACCAGGCTAAAACTTTTGGACTTAACCGGAAGTCTGAAGAGGGCGATAAAGATAATCCTTAGGCTGGCTACGTTAAGGATGCGGGGGAATGAGACCCTTGGACACTCAGCAGTGCGGAACGATACGGATGCCGAATTATGTGTTCGATGTCACACATAATTCGGCGATTCCGTATCGTTCCAGTGGGGTGGGAGACATCAACAATACCTGCCGGTCGGGTCCCGAATCTGGAGGAGCACGGGACGCGATGTGGACAATAAGGTGGTATACAATGGGACCCGAGGGTCAGTGGGGAGCCACATAAAGCAGAGAACACAACTCCAGGCAACCTTTTTTTAGAGGCCCATTAAGACAAATCAATTGGAAAGCAAATTTGTTTTTGTCAACTTTCTTTCCGTCCGTTCTGTTTTTAATCGATCTCCATCATTTCTGCTCTTTCGCCCTTATTCTGAATTTCTTACGCGGTTGCCGGTTTATCGAGATGCCTGAGAGTGAAGTGCTAGAGGGGAGAACGTTATTTCCTTCAAGTTATCTCTTCGAGTCCCTAAACCGATTGGATAGCGACCCCTACACCGATACCCAACCTATGGAACAGAGATTGAAGACGAAGTCGCCGAACATCCAAGTTTGCGTTTCCATTGGATTTACCGCAGCATCCTGTTTCAGGCAATTAGGCAAGTTGGGAGATTAGGGAATGGCTGATAAGGCCAAGCGGAGATTGTAGGGTGTACCGTGAACCCTAGCGTAATAATTCAGTCGAACTAATTTGCCTGGTCGGTTGGCGCTTTTAAAATAATTACCAGTGTCTAATTATCCGCAATTGCCGCAAGAAGGTTTTGAAATTATCGGTAACATCGAATGTGTACGAATCAGCAATGAAATTTATTGTGCGAAATATGAGCAAATCAAAACAGCGGTAAATTGTGCATCACTCGGACATTTTTTTATCATTAAAGTCAAGCCAATCAGGTATGACCAGCTAAATCGGAAGCCCAAGTATCTGCCCACTCTCTCCTCCCTTATGACCTGCGAGTATCATTCGCGGATGGCAAAGGGGAAAGAGTCATTGGTCTCGCCACCGAGCAAGCAGACGGACCTTGAGAAGGGGCCAACCTGGACTTACGTGGTCGTCATTTTTGGAAATACGTGGTTGTCTGGCATTGTGCAGTTTGGAAATACACGACTGTCTACCGTACATGCAATGCGAGTAGTAAAAATTGAAAACAAAATCGTTATACGTTTCATTTTGCTTATGCTACGACCCAGTTCCCACGTAGGCATAGACCGCGGACACATAACTGCAACAATTCAATAAATTCGTCAGATCATTTAATCGGCCGGAGGCAGAGTTGTGGACCATTGACACTTACTGCACCAGGAGCGCACGGTGTGCCGTCAAGAGCACCAACGCGGGCAGACGTGCAAACCGGCTGCTGAAAACTTCCTTTAGAACCAGCTGTCAGACATATCAACTTCTGGCACATGTAAGGCTGCGGCTATGAGCAATAGGGAAAAGTTGATAAAACGGTATCGGCGATAAATCAATAGGTAACATAAAACAGAAAACTCACCAGGCATGCGGATGCAAAACCGAGAGCCTGGCATTGTTGCTTAGCGGTGAAGATGTCTCCGGGTACAATTCTTTCAATCGGCTTGCCTGGACCATTATTTTCTGGAGGCTGGTGGGGGCAGTCGACGGCTGTTCTAAAACGTTTCAGGATTTTCAATTGTCGCTGGGATCGGATATCATCGGAAAAATCAAGAATCTCAAGTAAAATCTTCGTCGTACCCCAAGTAGAATTCGATTTGACGCAGGCTGCAGTGAGACCAAGTATGCATATGGATTGTATCAAGTTTATGGGTTGCCATTATGTAGCCTAGTATGTTGTCGCAGGGTCCCATGTAATTTGGATCGTGATTTGCGCCCAATCTACGATAATTATATCTACCTTTAACGACGGTAATTGCAAAATAACTCGACAATATTGGCAGTTCATGTTTCACTTACATATGACCAAGCTCATGAGCAGCCGTATTAATTCCGTCGAAGTTCATTTTATCGTAGATGAGACCCCTAGCTGCCACATTGTCAGTCGTCAGATTTCGACAGAGACTCGCCATACTCGCGATACCTATAAAACAATAGTAAATGTAATTTTTTTTACTCCAATTTGAAACGGTTTACAAACGTTGCGATATCTCTCACCTGCAATTACTTTTTGCGTTACCACGTTCAACAATTTAGCACTGAAACAATTTAATAGAACTACGTCAGACAAGTGTATTTGTTTTAACGACACTTGTAGCGTGGTAGGAAATGAAGAATAGTTTTTTTCCCTTACTTTGTTAGGGTCATGACAACGTTATATGCACCGGGCCGAAAGTCCGGATTAGATTTTTGCTTGTTCCAATGTACTTCCATGCCGTCCATAGACTTATGAACGTCTACCTTCTGACCTTTTAAGAAATTGTAAATGTATGGTGTTGCAGGTCGGCCCTTGGTGGGGTAAAAGAAATTACGATAAATTAATAATCAATCCTTTCCAGTAATCGAACCAATCGATTCATAGCATCAAAATCGAAAGTTCTTGCATGCTGTTAAGCAGCAAAAAGTTTGGACATAGATTTGCCGTTTGCGATCTTTTGAAATTGCAGTTATGCACGACACTGGTGAAACAGTTGCACAGCTGTACTTACTAGACCAATGACTATTCCAGCGATGCGAAGTCTTACTTTCGGACTTTCCAGAACCCTGTATCGCAGATCCACGGAATTCCAAAAAGCCAACTGATAGCGAATCTCATCTTCGATCTCGCTCTCGGACACTCTGGATGTTTTTTTTTTTCACCGCATCATTGATATGTTTTTATGTAATTGTTTAATGTTTACAAATTCGAAAAAAAAAATACAAAAGAAGGGCAAAATAATTCGCAAATGGCTTCCTTATTTCGTATAATTTTGTGCATTGCTTCCTCTGCGGGGAAGCCAATAATTGATCAGCGAACTTTCTGATGGAGAAAGCTATGCGCAAAATTTTTACAAATGAGGAACCCATGTGCGCATTACTTTGCACTTTTGTTTTAAACTTTTTTACATATATATTGTTCGTATCCTATGCTTACGATTCTGGGATTTCCAAATAATAGTCCGTGACAACCAAGATGGACGGATAAATAATGTCGTTTGTAAAACGCTTTCTTCTGTGTGCATCCGATTCGTTGAAATGCTGAGGAATTTTATTCACTTGTTTTTCCACTGTTGTGACGAAATGATAGCATTAGTTTTCTTAATTTGTCTCGTAATTTCATGGTATCATTGAGATTATTAATATGCTCTTGCGTACACGCAATTGGGTCCCTCGGCGAAGCTTTTGTTTTGATAATCACATGATAGTCAGTTGGTATCAGAGTTCGACTCGGTCGAGGGACTTGGCGCTTTAATCTTTTGACCTCTTCCTTCGCCATCTCTTGAACACGGACAGGCAAAGGCGCAACCCTAAGATTCTCATAAATCCCGTGCTGAAGAAATTTCACAATAATCAGTGTCAATTTAAAAAAATCTACTATACGTTAAAACTTCATCACAAATGTCTACCGATCGAAGAAGAAATCGATTGGCAACAATTCGTACAGTTCAATAGATTGTTCAACCATATTATCATGTTGGATAACTTACGAAACCTGGGTTATTTATCGACGATGATTGAGCCACGGAAAACGAGGCCAAATAACGTGGATCCACAAAAGATTTTACTGCGGACCCAATCATCTGGTTGGATAAACGAAAGACAATCATTGTTATATCAATGAATTTCATTTAGCTAAGGATATAAGAATATATATATATATATATCGTGACGGATATTCCATTAGGCACTTTACATTGAATAATTACATTTGGTTTTAATTTCGCGTATTCAACTGTATTCTTGTCAATAGCAATTGCAAGCCAAACTGGTGTCTTCTCACCAGCCAGAATCCCGTCTGACGGATTAAGATGAATATTATACTCCCTGTCGAATGCGGTGAATTGCATGTTTAGTTCTGCGGCCCCTCGCTTGTGCAAATCATGCATTATCGGAACAACCTCGTATTCCGGCACTGAAGAAACAAAAAAATTAACTTTAACGGAATTCAAGTTTCGTTGGATTCATCGTCAATGGCAAAAGTTTGTACATCAATTACCATTATCGCGGGTAGTACGAAACACTTTGAAAAATTCTTTATCGGTCAATATTTCGTGAAGCTGGAAATGAAAAGTTTGCAATACTGTTACTTAAAGTTTTATACATTTAACGTTATGCTAAAACATATCAACACCCGATAAGCCACGTGTCACTTCCTCATTCGTCGCTCATCGGTGCTTGAACAAAATGGCTGATCTCTCTATATTCACGTCAATACTTCACGTACTTTGCATGCCTGAGAGAGATAAGCCTCACAGAAAGACCTTCGTTTTTTGAGTATTATATCGTTCTTTTTTTATTACACTCGGAGACTTACAGACAAAAATTCATGGCTTTGCGACTCGACTCTGTTAGGAAACAATGTTTTTGATATTTTAAATATTTTTCAGCAACAATTATGAATTAATTTACCTTGTCGCATCGAACGAAGCCTGTTCCTTGAAAAGCTAGGAGGCCGAAGACCACCATTATTCCGAACGCAGTCATAGCGGTCAAAATTCAATCACCGATATTGTTTATAAGCCGTCTAAACTAATGTAGTAAATTTTACGAACAAATTATAATATCTCAATGATCTCGCTATTCTTGGATCGACCGATAGCGAACATCAATCGACAAAAACACAATACGGCTTTCGGAGACTTCGGCTTTATATAGAGCGCGATAAGACAAATACAATATTTGGTCAGGGAAAAATTTCATAATAGCCGACTGTTTATTCATAACGTTCATCAGACGTGCGATTCCTATAGCTCGTTCTTTGGAATGCTATTTGATCAACTACGGGCTTTACCTTATGATTACAACAGCGCCAGCAGTTTCATTCAGCAACTTCATAGGACCATTTGCAAGATATTGAAAAAAATATGTTGGCCCGTTTTTCAGCCCGCGGCGATTTTGCGTATATTCCCTCGATTTTTCGTAATTGCTTAGGAATATTCTTCAGAAAGTTTAGCACGAGCCGCTGTAAAAAGAAACTGAATATCTAATACCCCATTTAGCTCTATGGCGACAAATGACGCCACTAAAGAATACATTCAGATGCGATGGTAGTTTTCATTAGATTCTTCTTACCGTGCACATCTACACAGACTTCTAAATTGTTCATCGGTGATTTGTACAATTTTTAAATATGGTAAAATTTGCTTCGAAGCATCAATAAAGTGGGTTGCGAAGCGATGTTAGCTTTAAAATGTTACAAGCGGACAAGGTTCAATCACCGATATTATTTATAATCCGTATAAACTACTTTAGGAAAATTAAAGAGCAAAATGTTTTATCCCAATAATTTCGGTATTCTTGAATCGATCGACAATCCAGATCGTAATGCGATTTCCAGAGACTTCGACTTTACATGGAGGCGCGACACGACAAGTAAAATAGTTGATCAGCTAAAACTACGATATTACAGCTGTTCTATACACCGAGAACTCGCGATAGTCTTTCGGTTCACGGTTGAAAGGCCTGAACTCACGGTGATGGTGTCAAATTTTTGCAGGTACGGATTGCCGTCAGGGAACTTAATCACCAACGATCGTTATTGTTATCGTTGAAGAAGGTAGTGGTAACACGTGGTTGAAACAGAAATTATTTATTTATTTAACAAACACAACAAACATTTACACTATTGCACCTAAGTGAACTTAAGACTGATTGGAAATTGAATGAGTCTAAGCGGGGAGCAAGATTCTCGCTAACCTGCTGTGTTTTAGCAGCTAAAAAGGTTTCGCACTACGCTGAGTCTCGCAGAGTAACGCGACAAACCTGAGTATGCGGACAGATAATTGGGTCATTGCTTTCGCGTATTACCTTTTCGTGAAGCTTTTCTATTTCGAACGATTATTTGTAGGCAAAAAGTACCCCATTGTAGGCAAAAATAGGAAAAAAAATCGTCATACGTCTCATTTTACTCATCGTATGAATCGGTCCCCTTTTTGGCATAGACCGCGGACGCATATCTGCAACAATTTAATAAATTGGTTAAATTATTGATCCGGCCAGAGGCAAAGTTGTGAAACATTCACACTTACAGCATCCGGAGCACATGGCGTGCCGTCAAGTGCACCAACGCGGGCATTCCGGCAAAACGTATTCGGCGAAGTTCCGTTAAAGACAACTGACGAGCATTGCAACTTCTCGCACATCTTGGGTTCCGTCTGCTAGTAACGGGGAAAAATTGAAAAAACGGTCTCGCCGATGAATCAACAGATAACATAAAACAGAAAACTTACTTCGCATGCGTATGAATAACCCTGAGCCTCGCATTGTTGCTGAGCGGTGAGAATATCTCCGGGTGCAATTCTTTCAATCGGGTTGCCCGGGCTATGAATTTCTGCAGGCTTGTCTGCACAGTGGTTGGCGTGTCTGAAACGTTCCAAGATTTTCGATTGGCACTGGGATCGGATAGCGTCAGAAAAATCAAGAATCTAAAGAAAAACTTTCTCGTACCCCAAGTAATATTTGATTTTCTCCAAACTGCAGGAGGACCAATGATTCATCTTGATAGTCCGCGTTTTATTTGTTGCCATTATGTATCCTAGGCTGTTGGCGCAGGACCCCGTGGAATCCGTATCGTGTATCGCGCCCAATCTACGATAATCATATTCACTTTAGTGGCGGTAATTGAAAAATAACTCGACAAGATTGGCAGTCGGTGTTTCACTTACATATGCCCAAGCTCGTGAGTAGCTGTATTAATTCCGTCAAATTTCATGTCATCCGTGACGAGACCCACAGCTGCAAACTTGGCAGGCGACAGACCGTTGCAGAGGCTTCCCATAAACGCGATACCTTTACAAATAACAGTAAATGTCATTTTTTTTAATTCCAATTAAAAACAAAATACAAACTTGGTGATATTTCTCACCTGCTATATGTACCCCACGAGTTTTCGTATCGTACAACTTATAACTGAAACAATTAAATATTACTGCGTCAACCGAATGCATTTGTTCTAACGACACTTGTGGCGTAATGGAAAAAAGGAAAAATGTTTTCTTACTTTGTTAGAGTTATGATCACGTTATATGCACCGGGCTTGAAGTCAGGATTAGATGTTTGCTGGTACCAATATTTTGGCGTATTCATCATGGCCCCATTGAAGTCGACATACTCACCTCTTGAGAAATGGTAAATGTATGGTGTTGCTCGGGGATCCTGGACGAAGCAAAAGGAAAAACGATAAATGAATTCGATATCGATTTCCTGTTTTCGATCTCTTGAAATTATGTACGAATTATGTACGACAGCTGTAAACCAGCTGCACAGCTGTGCTTACTAGACCGATGACTATTCCAGCGATGCGAAGCCGTACTTTCGGACTCTCCAGATCCCTGTAACGCAGATCCACGGAGTTCCAAAAAGCCAATTGATAGCGTATCTCATCGTTGATATTGCTCTCGTTTCGTCTAGACATTTTTTATCGAATCATTGATATATTTCTATATTATATATAGTTGTATATAATTTTTTTATATGACGATATTCTATATGACATGTAATCTCATGAAAAGAAAGTGCTACGCAATTAACACATGGCTTCCTAATTTATTATAATTTTGCGCATAGCTTCCTCAACGAGGAAGCTAAAAATCGATCGGAAAACTTTCTCAATGAGAACGCTATGCGCAAAATTGCAATACATGAGGAAGCTATGTGCAAATTACTTGGAACCTTTTTTAAACTTTTTTGAATTTATTCTTCGTAGCCTATAAATGAGACGTTTCTTACATTTTTGGAATTCCCAAATAGTCCGTGACGACCAAAATGGATGGATAAATAATATCGTTTGCAAAACGCTTTCTTCTGTGATCATCCGTTTCATTAAAATGCTGCACAATTTTGTTCCCTTGTTTTCCCACTGTTGAGACGAAATGATGTCATTAGTTTTTTTTTTCTTTGTTTCTCACATTTATTTTATCATTAAGATTATTAACGAGCTCTTGCGTACATGCAATTGAGTCCCACGGCGAGACTTTTGTTTTGATAATCACATGATAGTCAGTTTGTATCAGAGTTCGACCCGGCCTAGGAACTTCGCGCTTCAATCTTTTAAACTCTTCCTTCGCCACGTCTTGAACACGGGCGGGTAAAGGCACAACGGTAAGATCGTCAAAGGTTCCGTGCTGAAGAAATTTCACCACAATCAATGTAAATTTTGCTAATTCTACTATACGTCAAAATTTCTGTACAAACGTCTACCGATCGGAGAACAAATCGATTAGCAACAGTTTATATTGTTCAATGGACTGTTCAATCATCGTATCGAATAACTTACGAAAGCTAGTTTATTGTCCGACGATTCATCTACGACAAATGAGGCAAAAGACTTCGGGTTCACAAAAGATTTTGCTATGGATCCGATTGTCTGAAAAGCAATTATTGTTACAACAATGCATTTGATTCGGCTAAGGATATATATATCGTGACGGATATTCCATTCGGCACTTTATATCAGACATTTACATTGGATTTTAATTTCTTGTAGTTAACTTTTCCATTGGAGCCAATAGAAGCAAGCCAAACTGGTGTGTTCTCACCAGCCAGAATCCCGTCCGACGGATTAAGACGAATATTGAAGTTCCTTCCGAATGCGCTGAATTGCATTTTTAGGTTTACGGACCATCGCTTGTGCAAATCATGCATTATCGGAACAACCTCATATTCCGGCACTGAAGAAACAAAACATCAATTAGCACGGAATTCAAGTTTCGTTGGATTTCAAGTCAATGGCAAAAGTTTGTCCATCAATTACCATTATCGCGGGTGGTACGAAATACTTTGGAAAACTCTTTATCGGTCAATATCTCGTGAAGCTGGAAATGGAAAAATTTGTTATCTTGTTACTTAAAGTTTTACATATTTTACTTATATAGTTACTTAAAGTTATGCTAAAACAGATCAACGCCCGATCAGTCACGTGTCATTTCCTCACTTGTCGCTCGTCGGTGTTTGCACACTTGGCCCAACTTCTCTGTATTCACACAAGATTCCACGTGTTTTCACACAACGTTCCACATGCCTGAGAGAGATAAGCCTCACAGAAGGACATTACTTTTTTGAGTTCTTTTTTTTATTAGATCGTTCTTTTTTTATTACTCACGCATAACTACTATACGAAGTGAAATGCAAGTTGAAAATTTCATGACTTTGTGACTTGACTTTGTTACAAACAATGTATTTCATATTTTTCAGTTACAATCACGAACTAATTTACCTTGTCGCATTGAACGAACCCTTGTCCTTGAAAAGCCAGGAGGCCAAAGGCCACCATTATTCCGAGCAAAATCATAGCGGACAAAATTCAATCACCGATATTATTTATCGCTCGTCTAAAATAATTTAGGAAATTTAACGAACAAATTATTTTATCTCAATGCTTTCTCTACTCTTTGATCGATCGACAACCAACATCTTAATACGGCTTTTGGAGACTTCGGCTTTATATACGGGCGCGATACGACAAATGAAATATTTGGTCAGCTAGAAATTCGGTAATAACCGACTGTTTATTCATGACTTTCGTTACGCCTGCGATTTAGATAGCTCGTTCTTTGAAATTATATTTGATTAACTTCCGGCTTTACCTTACAATTATAACCGTGCCAGTAGTTTCACTCAGTAACTTCATAAGACCATTTGCAAGAACTTGAAAAAAATATGTTGGCCTGTTTTTTAGCCCGCACCAATTTTTCGCATATTCTCTCGATTTTCCGTAATGACTTAGGAAAATCCTTCAGGAATTTTCAGCATGAGCCGTTGTAAAAAGAATCTCAAAATCAAATACGCTTACCATGCCTTATAAAAAAAAAATCTAGCCTTTTTTTAGTTAAAAAAGATCTTCACAAAACGAATACTTGGAAGAGCGCTAAAAAAATCGGCATACAGATAAGAGTTTTGTTGGATAAGGTTTATGTCTATTTAATCGTGATCCAAAGAATGATAACTGATGAGGCGTTATTGATCGCAATATTTCAAAACGTGTTGGTATTCTTCGTCTCCAACCTGTACAAACAGGAATCAATGTAATAGAAAAATCAACACCATTACACTTGCGAGCTGTCGAAAAGTACGACAACTAATGAGACTTTGTACCATACAACGAGAAACTAACTATATTTGTGGCAAATCGTCCATAAATGAGGTAAAAATGCTCGTTATATTCAGCTCTTTGTCGACAGGTGGCGCCACTGACGAATACATTCAGATGCGACGGTAGTTTTTACAGATTCTTCTCTCAATGCACATTTACACATAATTCTAAAATATTTACCGGTTATTCGTTTTATCGGATAGTTGTCCATCATTTTTGCTCCTTCTCTCTTATCCTGGATTTCTTACACCGTTGCCGGTTTATCGAGATGCCCGAAAGTCAGATGCTGGAGGGAAGGACGTTATTTCCTTCAAGTTGTCTCTTCGAATCCCTAAAGCGATTGGATAGCGGATCCTACACCGATACTAAACCTAAAAACAGAGATTGAAGATGAAGTCCCCGAACATTCGAGTTCGCGTTTCCATTGGATTTACCGCAGCATCCTGCTTCGGGCAATTAGGTGAGTCGCGAGATTAGGGAATGGCTGATAAGGCCAAGCGGAGCTTATAGGGTGTACCGTGAATCCCAGAGAAATAATTAATTCGAACTAATTTGCCTTGATGCTTGGTGCTTCCGAAATATTCGCCAGCGTTTGATTCAACGGATTGAAGATCAAAGACAGAGGGCGGAAACGCCAGAAACAGACCGTGCAGTATTTTTTTTTCTTCATTTTCCCCCACTTGTCAAAACTCCAACTTTTAGGGTCTTATAGCGGTTCGGCAAGGCTTTCCACACATTATTATTTAATTATTCGTCGTCCGAAGTATTTCTGCCACGAGCCAGTCCCGATCGAATCGTAACTTGTGCACGATATTTCGTATAATTCAATAGCGACGAATCTATTCACGTTTCTGCGAGCACATAGAAGCCATCTGGCATCGACGCCCTCGGACGTCCTCGAGCCATCCGGTGCAGTTTAAAATCGAACGTCACGCATGGATTGTCGAAAATTTAATGCGGAGCAGCGCAACGAAGTGGTGGAACGGCGGCTAAATAATAATTCGCGTCGACAGACATATCCGATGAGAATGCCGATATCGCGAGGTCAAGCTCGTGTCGAGAGTCAATGCGCCAACCAAACTGGAGAACGCGCAATTTGGGCATTCGGGCCACTCGGCTCAAGTTCCTGCGACTGGCTATGGCCGGATTTTCCAATTTGCATGGCTTCGTAATGAACGACGACTGGCGCTAATCATCCGGCATATAATATTTTGAGCGTGAGCTTTGCTATCTGTTTCGGGCCGGGTTTACGTCGAGGATTGTAATATCATTAGGCATATCCCGAACATTTCGCCATGGCCGTGTACGTTAACGAACCCTCGACGCGGCATGTGTAGGTAGCTAATTTCGGATCCGAGACGGGGATTCCAGTTATCCTGTATCGATTGTGGAATTTATCAGCGTGAATGTTGGTTCGTTGATTACATCCCCGAGCGTCAGGGCTTCGATGTGATTTTCGTCGCCGCACGCTCGTTTGATCGCATTTCCGTATTCGCTCCGCTTGCGAAGCTGCTGAATATGGCGCCCGTTTGTTGTCGATATTCGCAAACACTTGGATCTGCAAGAACGTTGAATTTTTTTTTTATTACCATTAACCTAGTTGCGGAAGTGGCCAGAAAATGCAATGTTCCATCGTCGAAATTGACTCCAATCTTGTCCATTGTTTACACAGATGTCCACAGATTTTTTGTGTGAAGACATCTTCACCGAAACTTGTGTGAGACGAGCAAGACGTTGGGCGCGATATTGAGCTTGATATCGAGAAGATATCGCACAAGATATTCATAAAGATAACTCACAAGATATTCATAAAGATATCGCAAAAGATTTTCGTAAAGGTATCGCGCAAGATATTCATACAGACATCTCACAAGATATTCACAAAGACATCGCACAAGATATTCGTAAAGATATCGTACAAGATATTCATGGAGATATCACACAAGAAGATATTCATAAAGATATCGCACAAGAAGATGTTCCTGAAGACACAACACAAGATATTCATAAAGATATTACTCTAAGCCGCCCTGAGATTACTCTTACGTTCTCCGAAGTTTGTAAGTCCCCTCTTAGGGGGAATTTGGGAAAAAAATCACCATGGCCATATTGTTACCCAGCATTTTCCTAGAAGCACATAAAATGCTCCCGTCTCGTTTCTCTCAAGCGATATGTATTGTCACAGGAGCTGTGCACAGTGACGAGGTGGTACCGCAAACCACTACCGATATCCCGTAAGCCGTTTAGCATTCGTTCACTGCTCTTTTGTGCGCGGTACTGCATCGCGAAGAATCCTCTTCGGGACATCCCGACGTGATTCGCGACCTATAGAAAACTCCGAGCGCACGACTCAGGTTTCGTCGCAGAAAAATCGTGACTTCCTTATTCCACCGGAGCGTGCCCAATGCCTTGAGAGACCGAGAGATGAAAGGCGTAAGAAGGAATCAGCGAAAGACGAAATAAGACCTAGCGAAATAGACAAAATCGGAGAGTGTTTCACTCGAGAATTTGTCGACCGATCAAACCAATTACCCTTCCAATGTCCCTTCCCGAATCTTAGTCGATTCAACTGTACTTTTTTATCAGTGTAATCGGGGAAAAAAATCTATTTTTCACCAACAAAAAAAAAAGTTGTATTTTATTCATTCATTGATTCTCTTCGGCAAGGACCGGACCAGGCTTCGAGAAGGCCGCGGTCATTCGGGCGAACGCTGAGCACTCTTCAGCAAGGACACTCGGCGGAAGCTTTCAGGAAACTATCGGTATTTCTATAGTGGTCAATGTATTGGATCATTGTTAAGAGGCTGCACCATCAGCGATTGCACATTACTTTCACCCAGTTTTTCCCGACGAGATCTCGATTCCCGGCCCGTTGCAATAAAAGTTACAGCGGGAAACTCTTTTCCTGCAGCTGCATGCAGCGGTGTGCCGTGCGCGCTTACGTACAGATAGCGCCGAGAATGGGGCAAAATGGATAAGTCTACAAATTTTCAACGAATGGAGGACGGTGATCCGTTTTGCCCCGGAGTTCCGTTTTGCCCTGCCAACCCCGTACGTACTGGATTACATTCCTCGTCGCAAATCGAATGTTGTCTACCTGCCTCGCGGTCTATTTCGCAATGTTCCCCGTTGTACAGTCTTTACTCGTCTATCGTCGGAAAACTGCCGACGCTGGGCACGGAAAAATTCTTAAATTGCTTTTCCTATCTCTCGCCGGAGTATCTTATTCTTGTCTCTATTTCTTTCGAGGTATTTCCAACTTTATCTCCTCCATTTGCGGAAGTCTTCACTGCGTAAAATGTATAACAAAGTGATGTCAAAAGGCGAGGAAAAGAAAATTACTTCCGTCGAAAGAATTCGGAAAAGTACAATTTTTCAATTTTTTGCGTGTGTTTGTTTTCATTCTTTTTCGATAAATATTGAATATTCGGCGTTTGTAGCGTGAATAATTGAAAATGTCTTTCTCCTTAAGTTCGATCTGAAAAACGTCGATTGACTGAAGAAAAAAACGGAATACATAAAATTTTGATTTATCAATTTGGTCTCATCGATTTCGGAAATTTTAGAATTTTTCACAGTCCTTGTCCCTCAATCGAACATTTTGTTAATCGACGGTAAAAATGTCAATGCTTTTGCGTTCAAAGTCGTATTTGAATGATTTTGCGAATGAATGTGGATCGGTCGAATGTCAACTTTTACTCAACGGCTGAGCATCCACGTTCCCAATTAATATTCGGGGTATTATATTATATTCGTGTATTAAAACAATTATGATTCGTTAACGCGTACTCGTACAACTGTTATGTAAAGTGAGATATATGCCATGCGTTATCGGCTCGTATTGGGGCGAGGATTAATTTGTCGCTCGACCGAGCACACTCGACACCCACATAGTGATTTCACGGTGCCCTATCGGTTACATCTCCCACCGCCCTCTCCCTCTTCACCCGTATCCAAGTGCACTGCAGACATGGGACAAAGGGCGGCACGGACCATTTTTCACAAAAAATTTTATTATTATAATTTCTTACCGTAAATAGTTCAAGCACTTTGTAATTACGAAATTTTGTCAAAAGTAAGTGCGAATGATATGCACTCTTCAGTACTAGATATAATAATAGAATAACAAGAAAACGATATAAAAAATTGCTTAATCGAATATTGGGACGTTTTACCTTGCTGTGAGAATTCAACTATCGTCACTTTTTTATTTTTATCGTTTTTTTTTAAATGGCATTCTCCGTTCGATTCGCCACGTCGTGAGTCGATTGCGTTCGACCTCATCCACAGAGGATACAGTAAAACCTACATCGTCCAAAATTGGTCCTGGCAGACTGCAAGCTGTCCTTTCGCGCAACGTCAGGACTTTCGCTTTCCACCTCCTAAGCCTCAATTCTGTTTCATTCTGGTCCCCACTTTTTTTTTGTCACTCTCAGCATTGTCGTATTTCCTGCCGTGCCGATGCTCCCAACCTGGAATGGCCTGCAAAGTCTGATCGCCCCCATCGTAACGCCGCGGAGACGGCGTTTTCTCCGCTGAAGAGCGACGGAAACGGGCTCGGTGCAAAGAATCTCTGTATATTCCCATCGAGCGATAGTTTATTCCCGAGGGGATACTTTTTCTTCGATGTTCGCCCGACTATCGGGCACGTATAGTCGTGTCCGTACAGAATCGGAGAGTCCACACTCAGTTTGACACTTGTCTTTTATTCCAATTTCAAAGAGCATTTCTATTTGCGATACGATTATTAGCGAGTATGCGGGCGAATGCTCGAATTGCGTTGCCGCGTGTCTATGCGTATCAGTTGCTATAGGTAATTACAAAATCATCAAAAGAAACTGCAGTGAAAGGTCAATGCTTCAAGAATAATTCACTTGTGGGCAAAAACATATTTTACACGTTTTGCAGGCGAAAAACTTTTTTTCATCAGTGAATTGTACTTTTAATTTTTAAATATACTAAGAATAATAAAAAAAATGTTGACGTTCGTGCACACACATTTTTTTTATCGTTTCTCAACATTTTCTCGTAAAGAAGACATAATAAATGTCTTTGACCTAAGCGTGAATGGGACGGGATGGGGTAATTTTTTTTCACAGCCATTACGAAACTTCTATTGTGGTGGTCCTCGTTTTTTTTTTGTTTTTTTTTCGAGAATCCAGCGTCAAGTTCGAAACGACGGAGGCAAAGGAAAAGCAATCATCGGACTACCGGACATCTGTTAGCAATATATCATCCCGAAACAAAATACATCCCGAGAGCTGATTCTCGTTCATTTGGCTCTCGGCCAGTCGGACAACGGAACCACCGGAGATCTTCGCTTCGTTTCTCTATATCCGCCTACTGTTTTTTCGCTCCGCTTCTCCTCTTCATCTCCGAATTATCCGTTATTTTCCTCTCACTTCCTCTTCTGGTAGGGCACTCGAGAGTTCCCTATCACGTTATATTTGCCTCGGCTCTCACAACGATTGTTACACTCGAAACACAAACGCGGCTCGCAACGAGCTCGTTCCAATTATAAGCATTACGGCTACGAACGCACACACGCGAGAACTATATAATTTTAATGCCCGACGATTTATCAAAGATAAGCCAACCGGAAAATATTTATTGTCTGAGCTGGCCCGGGATTTTCCATCTGGGACGAGATTCAATCCTGAACCGAAATCGACCACTTTGCCCGAAAGCTGCGGCCGAATAACGGAACGACACAACTTAAACGGACTTAATAACGGAACTTAAAAAAAAAATTTTACGCCGACCGATAAAAAAATACTTAATAACAATGAAACTGAATGGAAAAGTTCCCAAATGTTCTTTAATATTTCCTCCTTTCACTGTAAAAAAAATTGTATCGATAAAGCGGATATTTACCGAGAAAAAAAATCACGAAACATGCATGCGTTCTTATCGTTGACTGCGCAAAAAAGAGAAAAAGAAACGAAAGTGATCACAAATATAGTTCGATACAATTTTACGGATCATCGGAGATTACTCTAAAAAGCGATACGTCAAAATTACAAAAAATAAAATAAAAATAATTCATTTTTTGGTTTTCAGCCAAATCGAGAGAGATCTTCAGCTGGTCATCGACGCTGGTCTTCCCGTTGGGCACCCTCTCTTCCTCTCACCCAGCCGCTGTCTTACGGTAAGGATATTATTGAATCATCGGATAGCGTCAAATAGGGAAAACTTCGTGAAAATCAGAAAATCCTTCAAGTCGAATTTTTATGAAAAAAAAACACACACACACACACGCACAGAAACACCGCGTCGTGTTTTTCGAAGTTGCGAGAGAAGCTTTTGCGGAGAGTAAGTTCCTTAGGTCTCTTCGACGACCTGGGAAGATTCTGGCCGGGTTTCCTCGCGATGCGTGCCAAAATCCATCTGCACGTCCAGCAGGCTCTTTCCCACATTGTCCCGCACGAGAACGGCGGTGAATATGGCTGCTAGCCACGAGAAACCACCGAAGAGCCACATGGTTCTCGGTATGCCGAGGGCGGTGGCCATTTCGCCGAAGGTCAAAGTCGCTATCAGCGATATTAACCAGCTGAGAAAAGCGGCGCTCGTCGAGGCGGTTACTCTTATCTCGATCGGATATGCGTCGGCGAGCATGGACCACGATATCGGCCCCAGGCCAATATTGAACGCGGCGAAGAATAGACTTATCCAGGTCGGCGGCATCCATCCGTACGTTTCGTCGTATAACTCCGGATCGTCGTCTCTCACATCGAAGTACCAGCCTGAAATATTGTCACATTTATTTGGGAGGAACTATAGTCGGTCGGTAAGGAAAGCTGCAATCGATTTCTTTCGTTGGCGAACATGTCAGATCGGAGGATTGTGTTTCATCGGAAAGGGTTCGTGATCTTGAGATGCATGGATTACAGTTTTTTTTTTTTTTGTTACCGACCGAGTCCGAACGGCACTTTGAGTCGATGTAGAAACTCCCTTGCTGAGATCCAGCTCGGTCGGCATCGAAAACTGTAATCCATGGTCATGAAGGTTTTTCAAGTTTGTTTTGTACCGACTCAATTGTTTTTCACATCGTTTTAATCTGCTGATAGAACTGAATGAAAAAAGATTACCGAGCAGCACGAGAAAAATTCCCGTCGACGCGGCGGACACCGTCAAAAGTATTCTTCTGCCGATTCGGTCGATCGTCAGAGTGCACAGGAGACAAGCGAAAATTTGTACTGCTCCGACAACAAGGGTCATTTCCTCCCCGGTCATGTTACCCGAGCCACCGTTATTGAATATCACGAGGGCGTAGAAAATCATCGTATTTATGCCGCTCAACTGTTGGGCTATTATGACACCATGACAGACGATTACCGACCAAATTACCTTGGATTTTTTCATCGTCTTCATTGATCGCTGTTAGGAAATAACGATTTCATCAATTTAGTTCTTTAAAAAATGTCACTTATTTCGTTACGCTCTTTTTACTTTATTGGACTCGAGTCGATGAATCTCCATCGGTAAAACAGGAAACTATAACTCATTACGCGTGTCATCGACAAAGCAATTGTATTTTCTTTCAAAAAAATATATACATATAGCTCTATGTCTTGCAATTCCAAAGAAAATATCGCTTTAAACATTTTTGAGATTACGAGTTTGAGAGGTTACCTGCAATTTTTATCAAGCAAGTTGTCCTGATGCTTAATTTCTTGAAAAAAATGTAATACCTTTTTTATTAAAATTGATTTTTTTAAATGACTTATTAAATAAATAATTTGCTTTTCACCGGAAATTACAAATGTATAGTTATCCCTGTTTTGCCGACGAAGAACTTTTACATCAGCTTAAAACACGATTTAATTTGACTAACTTTGAAGCCTGTTTTTTTAAACTTGGCCAGCTGTTCGAGTTGATCAATTTCTTCCTGATAATTGTATCTTTTTCCTCTGTACCATCGAATCGATCTTCTCGCCGCGATGATGTTTCCCCTGATCACGTGATAGAGGGGACTTTCCGGCAAAAAAATTGCCAAAGCGATCGGCGCGCATGAAACTGCGCAAGTGAGACTGTATCGCCATATAGCGTCGCGTTCGTCGAGAACGTAAGCAATAAGATAGGCGTACATTATCCCGCAGTTGATGAAGAGATGAAAAAATGTAAGAAGACGGTAACGCATGTCCTTGTCTGCGATCTCGGCGATGTAGAGGGGCGTTAGTACGCAAAAAATACCACCCACGAGGCCACATATCACTCTGCCGACAATTAAAAGCCACACCTGCGCGACAAAAAGAAGAAAAAAATCATAACATTTTATGAAAAATTTACCTACCGAGACTCGGTCGGTAACTGAAACTGTTATTCATTTTTCTCGGCGGTGATGTATCTCAGCAACAGAGCTGGGCAAATACCCTAAGTACTTGAAGTAGCAAGTAATTAAAGTACTGAGCACTGGGTAGTTAATGAGTACTGACGTATTAAGATAGTCCTTGCGAACAAGTGAATTTAAAAATCTTGAAAAATCCACACGCATTCAGGAAAGTGAACGAATCATTTTTATAAAAAAAAATGTTAGGTTTTCGGGAGATTTGTTGAACAAATTTTATTCTTCATTCAATTTTTAATGACATTTTGGATGCATGCAAAATTAATCTTTCCAGCACCTTTGATGAGCTTAATTTTTTTCTTCAGATTTTTGTACCATCCAGAAGTGTTTGCAACTCCCTCTCATTTCTCCGAAACTTGTCCAAAGTGAACACTATTCGCAAGGACTACCTTAAATACTCGCAGAACTCAATTGGTGAAGTTCTGGGTACTGTGCGCTGACCCGGTATTTGATACTTTAATACCTAGTTCGAGTACTTGGTCTATTTGCCCGGCTTGATAATCAACCTGCTTGATAATCAACCTGCTGATCGGCGAAGCAAATGAAAGCCCATCCAACGACATTGACGGGTATGCTGATGAACATTGCTCCGGTACGACTGACGAAACGCAGGATCAAGGGTACCAACAGAAGCCCGCAGCATGCACCCGCGTTCAGTATACCTCCGACCAGTCCTATCTCATTGCCACTGGCCTTCAGTACGTTCCTCAATACGTCGCCGGCACTCGAGTTCCAAGCTAGGGATACACCGAGCGAGAAGCCAGCGAGCGACGCTAAAATTAGTCGATTAAGTCACAGAGATTATCCATTTGAACTCCCTTGCAGACATTTTAAAGCATTACATCGGGGCTTAACGAGGGCTTTAGACTGCAAAAAAAAAATCGTGAAAGTGTATTAAAAACGTTGGGAATACTTCATTTTTTATAATTTACCTTAATTTAAACGAAAAAGTTTATTGATTTTTTATCACAATTGTACATTACATTTAATATACCATTGAAAAAAAACTTCCAGTCCGGTATGTTAAATTTACACCGTTTTTTTACAGTTTATTATCAAAGCCTTATCAAGCCCTTCCGAACGTCGTCGGGGACCGAAGCAATGCTCAAAAATTTCCAACGGAACCTCACATTAAGTATGTTTTTTTATTTGTCAATAAGATCGTTATCACCCTACACGAAAAAACGATAGAATATTGTTAATTAGAAAAAAATATTGTTAATTTAAAAAAAAAGTTATTTGTGTATACCGACCCACCACTGCTCCGACGTACTGATTGATTCTCCCGGGCCTGAGAGTCGCCTCAGGCGGCAAGCCGGTGGCCGACATCGATGTCATGCCGTCGATCGATCGGTGAAGAAAGGAAAAATCGTTTTTTTTTGTCTCTTCGAGCAAGCCCTTTCGATCGCCCCAAACTTTTGCCGGAACGATTAAACAGCCTCAAATGTGTCCCGGCGACCGGTAAAAATCCGTGAAACGACTGGTGCTCGAGGCGATCGGCATCACTTGTCGAACCAACCTCTATACGTCACGTGTATCGATAACCGCAATCGCACGATCGATCAACCGGGCGCTCGAGGCGCTCTACTCTCCGAGTGGGTCGTGGAAAGAGGCTTTACCGGGTTCACTGTTTTGTCAAACAAAATTCTCCGTCAATCGTTCGTCATGCGAGCCTGCGAGGCATGCCTCTGCAATAATTCGCGTGCGTCGTGCCAATAAAACCGCTAAAAAAATCCACAATTACCTCAAACCGATGTTTCTTCTATGGCGAATAAAACGTAATATGAAAAATTGAAAATTGCACATTTCGCCCCAATCACTGCACTTTATCCGCTTTTCGTAATTTTTTGATTTTTCGTTGGCTTCCTCTGAGCGTCCATAAGGTTTTTTTTTTTTTTTTTTTTTAAGGAAAGACTGAAAGACAATTTTTGCCAATTTTGTTGTGTAAAATACGCCCTAAAATCTCCAGCACACGAGCTAAAAGACAATTTTTTTTAAGGTTCTCTGAAATCCTATGTAAGATCTTCAGTGCAGCAACCTAATGAAAGTTTTTATTTTAAAAAATTTGATTGTAAAAATGTTACCTGTTCGAGCTGAAAAATAGAAAATGTTATGTCTAATATTTTTATATCAGCGGCACATACGGTACAGTGTACGAGGGCAAACGGCATGCTGATCCATCCGTCGCAACGATAGAGTAGCAGTTCAATTCAACGGTGCATAAACATGCACCGAGCGGTCGTCATTTTAAGTATACGTTACGGGGATCGATTACGGTCTTCGTATGACGTGCAAGTCTCCAGCAGACGGTCTATGTATCGTATGTGAGCGACATGAGAGAATGAGTAAGAAAGGGAAAGAAAATAAAAAAAAAAACAAAAAAAAAATGCCGCGTGCCGATCGTTCGTAACAGACGGAACGACGTTCGGGTTACATCACGTGCGGAGCCATGGTCAAGTGCCCCCTCGCTCGTGTGTGCATTACTATAAGACGAGAACCTAATAATCCCTCTAACCTAGAGCGCAGGTTGCATGCAAGTTTTTTAACATTGTAACACACGTTATGCACGTAATCTATCTATACGTACACCCGGAAAAATAATTTATTTGACGGACTTGAAATGTTTAAAATTGTAAAAATAGCAAAGTTTCCAAAAATAGCAACAAAGAAAAAAATCAATTTTCGATACTTGCAAAAAATAGGCCTCAAAGACTTAATCGACTAGACATCAAACGAAACCAACGTCAATAAAAAAGTGCATTGCAAAATCCCTCGATAATCCCCGACTTTCCAACGAAAATGAAAGAAACTGTCGTAATTTCGTATCCCTTTAAAAATTTCCGATAAAACAGTTAGTCGACCGGGCACCGGCGCAACGAGGCGTAGGTGGAGAGGGAGAGCGAGAGAACCCAATATCGTCGTTTCTCGGCTGGAAGCTGGAGAACGATGCATTGCCCATTGCCATTGCCGGGCGTCGTTCGCAATGCCACCCCTTATGAATTATGATCGTTATTAACGGCCCGACATTCCCGGGTGACCGATCCGTACGGAGAGTTGCAACGGCTGATAAACTATAGCGCCATCGGGTGTTCCATATTGCCCCCTTCTCTCTTCCCCTCCAACTGTGACGGCTTTACGGTTCTCCGTCGCCCTCTCTCTCCCTCCCTCCGAACCAGAAGCGCCTATCACAATTTTATCGGGTGCGCGTGCCGTTGCCGAGCCGCAAGACTCCGGGACTACCGTTCCCGGGCACCCAGAGCGGGGCTTTTCATATTGACGTGTCGCCGGCGAGCAGCGCGCGTCGCGTCGCAGCTTTTCTCTAACTATATATATGTATGCATTTTTTTTTTTTTTTTTTTTTTTTTTTTTTTCGGTGGCGAGTCTGCATGTACCAGCACGATATCCTGGCTCCAGACTTACCGCACTCGTTAACACGTATGTACGATGAGTTTAGCGTATGTGCAGTTTCATGTTTGTAGGGAAGAGATTTTGATTATTATGTTTGCTTTTAAGTTGACCCTTCGTGTATACTCGGACTTTTTGTATGTTCTCGAAATCACCTGCAGGAGGGTACTTCGTGATTTGGTGATTCTCAGGATGGGAACTATGAATTTGGTTTCTGTGAAATTTTTTGGCAATTTATTGAGTCGATTGTGATAGCCAAAAATTTATTAATTTGTACTTTTTTTTTAGCGATTTTAGTTTTATTGAAGAGAAAATTGCTCCTCTGTGGTATTTATCCGTTTCCCATAATAGTGGAATACCTTCCGAGGGATAAGCGGATAGAAAACATCATAACAAGGATGATGCACTCGAAGGCCGATGCGCGTCGAGTGCTGAGAAACGGAAGGGCGTAAATTACCTCACTTCACATGTTACACAACGTCAGATACGCCCTCACGTCTCTCAGTCGTCGACACGTCGGTACAATGAGTAACGTTGGAGATTCCGCAAACACATCAATTATGTATTGCACGTATACATGTATATATCTGTATATATCTATGTATATATCATTCGCACGTCCTTGCTCCCGGCAACTTTCTTAAAGTAGCGTACGATCACATAAGCAATGGTCAGCCGAGATAGCGCACGTTCCTTTTTTTTTTTAGCATCTCGCCTTTTTCCTCTTCTCACGATAAACATTTTTCACTCGTGAGGCGAGATTTATTGTCGTTTTTCGACGTCTTTTATTTCGCATTACCGTCCCGATTGCAATGTATGCCGGTTAAGGAGATTGGAGCGCTTCGCACACGTCCAATAAGTGTTACATTTTTAAAGTCGTTTATAGAACATTTTACGCATCCAATGATTATAGTGGATGGTTATTTGTATGAGTATTTCAGTGCTCAATTATCGTGGAGACTAATTTTTCGGAAAACATACCTTTGCATATGTGGCATTCATTATACCGCGAGTAGAGTACGATTTTAATCAATCCTCTACAATTTTCTAAAAAAAAAAAATTAAATTTTATTTCAGATATTATTTCATTTTTTGTATTTTCATGAAGAAGCCGTAGTAAACAAATTTCGAACGCCGAGATGAAAATTGGACCAATTCGTCGAGTTTTCCACCGAGAAAAAAAAGCGAGCCAAGGAGAATCGACGGGACGGGGGAGTGGAGGAGCGAGGAGATTCTCGCGACAGCTGCGAAAATCCGTGGGATATTTAGCGACGCGGCTGGGTTGCATCGACGCTGACCGTTCGGGCCCGGTGTGTGCGTGGTCGGTTTTTCGTCGTCGAAATATAATTCCCAGCTTCTGAATCTTCTCACTCGAAGCTTCTCGCTTTATCGTTCGTGTTTTCTCGTTCCGACTTTATGCGCTCTAGAAGAACGGCGACGATGACGGCGACGATATCGCCGTTGAGTATCCGCTCTCAAAATAACCGCGGAGCATAGCGTAGCGTTATTAAAGCCTTCTCGACATTCGTTACAAATATTGCTATTTTGTACATACCATATATTTATATATCTATATTGGGGAGACTGGGGCGAGATGGGCCGCCTAAGCAAATAATGCAGCTGCAACGCTGCCGAAAGCATAATTTATTGTTTGTCATCCAACAATATTTTCAGAGTTTTTTAGCGCGTCCGAAAAAAAATTGTCTGGGGCGAGACGAGCTTCCCCTAAATTGTTCACTTTTTTTAAACTCCTGCCTATACTAGGGCTGTACAGATAGGCCGGCCTAACCGGCTAAAATATCTTGTCCGGCTAAACCGTCTTAGCCAGCTAAACTATTTCAGCCGGCTAATTCCATTTTAGCCGGACAAGCTATTTTAACAGGCCAAGTGCCTAAAATCAAGCTCCTTAACGTCGCATTGTACTTTAGGCCAAAAAGACCGGCGGATTCATGTGGCCCATTATGCCCCACGACAGCCTGATTTTTCGCCAGCCCATTTCACCCCGGGCCGATTCTGCCCCGGTTCCCCCTAAATATCTCGTGTGTACATTAAATGCGTTTTTGCCCAAATGTCAATTGAATGTAATTTTATAGGTAAAACGTAAATTTTGGTAAAACCAATATCTCGTCCGACTTTGCCCCGAAAATGCTGCGGAGTCGTTTTCAGCGCAAAAAACGAAACTACATCGGATTATATGAACGAGAAGATACATTTTTTATTAACAAATTAAATATTTTTTTCAGAAATAACGTTTTTCGCGTGACCCGGATGATCCTTTTTGGGTACGCGACTCCACGCTGGCGCTGACGATAATACCACCCTTTCGTCTCTTCCTTCTCATTACTTCACAGCTCTTGCCCTCATAATGCGAATGCACATATTTTATTCAAATAAGACTATGCCCGTTTTCTCTCCTCAATTACCACCTCGTCTTTCCCTACTCAAATAGACTGTCTCTAGTTAACTCTCGCTGTCGTGTCGACGATGAGCTAAACTCGTTATTAATTAACCAACTTCTTAACATCCGCTCTCTTCCTTATTATTATTATTATTATTCTTATTATAGAATCTCGATTGTTCCACTATAGAACATATATAATTATAACTACAATTTGCGTATTAAAAAAAAACTGCCAAGTATCGTTAAATTCGGTATATGCGACTTCTTTTATCTTACCGAACAGGCGGGCATTCTATTGGACGCAAACTCACATAAATCATAATCGTTAGATTACCCCTAGACGTTGGATCCTTGTGTAGCGAAACTCGCTGGATACCGGACCGCTTGCCAAAAATGTCAGGGCCATCTTCAACCCCGAAGCCATCATTGCATAATACGTGAAACCAATATCCATTTCATAAATTTAGTTTTTAAATTTCGCATTCCTTTCTACAGTAATTCGCACACTGTCTACAGTCATTCTATAGTAAACTTACTAACATTTTTAATGATGTACATATATCACATATTATATTATGTTTATTTATTTCTATGCATGGAAATCGAACTTTCCTGTCTTATCATTTTTATATACAAACTCAATATCGTTTTGGCAAAAATTCTCTACCGCACGTGAAATGGGAATACAACAGCAACCTTACCGTAAATGTGAGTACTTCGCGTCAGGCTAACGTCCATTACTCAACGTAGAGAGGCGATCGTAAAGTATGGAAAATATACACGTCTGTCCCAACATCCTCTGTTACCCCGGACATATAGTATCCACTATATGGACCCGACGTGAACGGCGAATATGTGTATACCGTA
Organism: Amblyteles armatorius; assembly: GCA_933228735.2. Lineage (NCBI taxonomy): Eukaryota > Metazoa > Arthropoda > Insecta > Hymenoptera > Ichneumonidae > Amblyteles > Amblyteles armatorius. The sequence continues at coordinate 8,255,740 of OW121695.1, read as the reverse complement.
GGCATGTCAAAGCTCGTTGCTCGCGAGTCCGAATTGCATCCGGCATAGCCGGGTTTTGAGCGCTTTTAACGATCGATATAACGCGCGATTTTTATTGATCTCTTACCTACGTTTTGCATCCCTGGGAACATAACGTACCACTGTTACCCATAATAATATATCCGTAAGAACTCGTCGAAATAAAAATAAAAAAGTTATTCCTGATATTTTATTTTCCAAAAAATTAATTTTTTTAAAGTTATTTTTTTTTTTGTTCCTCGTACAGTTTTACGCATCAAATGTTAAGCTCGAAGTAAAATAAGTGTCAGGTCCGCGGTGAGCGAAAAAACATACATCACAAACAGCAATTCACTACTGACATTTTTTTTTTTAAAAGGAAAAGCAGCAATTTTTTTTAGTAGCAATTTTTTCGCTTCCCTATGGAATATCGGGAGAATCATGGCGCCCATTCAGTTTCACGGAAAAAAACACGCGAAACAGGACACTTGGCAGAGTTACAACACACTCGTTGCTCATTTTTCATATTCGTTCGGCCATATATATTTTTTTTCATTTCCACCTTTTTTATTATTTAACGAACGACCCCCGCACCTTTGTGACGAGACTACTAGTTAGCATGGTTCACCGAGCAAAAGCAACGGCGTCTCCCGTGATAGTAAGCGAGCAACGCGTCCTATAAAAAGCGCATAGTGTGCCATCAGTAGTAATAGTAGCAACGAAGCAGACTGACCTCACGCATACACACACGTAGGCATTGACACGTGGAAACCGCAAGCGACAGTCGTAAAAGCGACTTTTCCTCGTGCCGGCCTTACCTTCGTCGCGGAATACTCGGTATAGAATGTTAAACAAGGTTTTTCCATTTATTTCCATTTCAAACGAGAATTCATGCGGGCCGTGTGTGCGCTCTCTACTTGTCCGCTGCAAAATAATTCGGGAATTGTAGACGTGGAAGAATGACAATGCAGTTTTTTTTTAATTTTATTTTTTTATTAAGCATGCTGATAATTTCCGGACAAAATAAATTCTTGGATAAAAAAATTTTGCTGAGCGCTTGATGAAAAACATGAGACGATCATCCATGGTTTTTTTTTCTCTTCAAAGAGGCCGATTCGCTTCTTCTTTCTGCGACATCAAAGAAACTACCCATTAAGGGTTCTCGGTGATTTTTTTTCAGAATTTTTTGTCGAGGTCTGGCACGACCAACCGTTCTCGTTAGGCTCCTTCGCAAAGGTAAGCACCCCGTGTCTCGCCCGCATAAAAAGCCGTCGTCTGCATCGACAAAGTTAACGCGGAGATTATTTTTGTTCGATTAGAAATTAATTTACACCTGCGTGTGTGTCTATCAATTTTTATATTAATTCATCGAGATAAAACTTCCTGTTTCCGGTTAATTAAAAAAATTAAATCAACAACCTCTTTCCTATTTATAAAAATGTTTCTTCCGAAAATAATTGAAAAAAAAACAAACTACGAAAATGTATTACAGAACTTGCTTCGTCATGTACGTGCGTAATTTGTTTCCCTAACTCTTATATAAAAAAAAATTAAAAATATATTATGGAAAAATACTTGTTTCACTAACGCGGCAAATATCGTACATCGTGCATTAAAACCGAAAACCTCGGCGCGTCTGCCAACGACAGCAAAAAATAAAAATAAAAAATCTGATCCAAGAACAGTTCGAATGATGAATAATGTTACACTCACAGCCGACCCGGCCCGGCTCGACCTAAGGTGCGAAGAGGTTGGAGAATCGACCGAAGACAAAAAAAAAGCATCGCAGTTTTTTTCACTTCTCCGAGGATGCGAATGAATTCTCGAAGAGGTCGCTGCGAGCTCACGCTCGGAAAAGGGAATTTTTTTTGTATAAAAAAAAAAACTCGAGCACGAGATATGGAAGGAGAGAAGAGCGTAGAGAGAGAAGTGGTTGCGAAAAGGGGTAAATTCGAAGTGGAAGAAAACACGGAGCACATTCGACGAGGCTGCGCGGCTTCGAACGCAAGCCCTGGCTTCTTCGAGCTCTTGAGCCCTCGAGACTGCTAATGGCGTCGCGTCTGCCTCGCCATTTCTCGGTTAGGTTAAAAAAAAAAAAAAAAACGCAAAAAATATATCTCGGCACTCGGTCCAAGCCCTTTTCATTGCAGAAGTGTAAGCCCGCGGTCGCCCCGAGTAGGGATGCGTGTTGGTACGTAAAATCAACGGCCTTTCGAGTCCTCCGGCTGGTCCGCAGCGTTACTCGCGACCCCCGCAGCCGCGACCCTTCCACAGCTCTCAATCAAGTCCCGATATAAGTATCTCTTGTCCGGACTGCGAGGAACTACGAGAGTGAGAGAAATCGAGGGCACTTTCATTTCATTCGTGAAAACATTTATTTTCGCCGCCGATCGTTTGTAACTTTTCGTTGTTGCTACTTTCGTTTCTTTTCAGTTCTCTTTTCTCACAATTTTTTTCTCAACTGCTCGACACTTCGCTGATTTTTTTTTTTGAATATTGGGAAAACTCATGTTTTCAATTCTTACACGGAAATCACAATAATAATTGTCACCGACTGATATACCAAAGACTTTCTTCCAGATGTACTAGTGTTGATTGAAATTCTCAAAAAAATGTAATAAACAAAAAAAATCTAGGAAGATGTTTTGGCAAAACAGGTGTAACGTTGTTGTAGCTGTATATTAGGCTTCGAAGGATTGACGCTAAATCGTCGACACCATCGTCGTGACTCGAGATAAATTCGACTTTTTCTCGTACATCCGTCGACGTCTACATGATGGATCATGGAGGTCGACAACGAGCTCGCTACTCGCCGGTTCGGATTAACCCTGAAAGACCACGGGGTAAGTTCGGCGGATCGGGAGCATTTAGCTTCTGGAGCATGCAATATCAACAGCTTCTGCTCGATTAGCGAACAACCTCGACAGACTTGTTCACTCCTGATCATCTCTCCGTGGATTTTGATTTGAGTTTGATTTTGCTCTGGACTTTCTCTAATTTTGCTTTGAATTTGCTCTGTATTTTCTCTGATTTTGCTCTGTACTTTCTCTAATATTCCTCTGGATTTGCTCTGTATTTACTCTGTGTACTACGTTCTTAAATGCATTACGTAAACTGTACCGAAACTTCTCTGCGCTTCACTTACATGTACCGGTTATTTACATCGGTTGGTCCTTCGGGGAGTTATTCCAGGACACAATAAACCATCTATCTATCAATCTATCAAACCATTCAACCCGTTATCGGCGCCGTATTGTCTCTCTCGGGAGATGAATGCAATATTAATACCTTCTTCTCCACTGTCATACAACCTCGACAAACTTGTTGCTTACATCTCGACCTATCGATCGCACTGGGAAGAGCTGAATGTTGAAAAAGAAAAAAAAACCGAAATATGTGACCCGGACAATATTTATACATCTATAACCCTGCCCTACAGCGCTATCCCCCTGAGAGTCGATACATTTCGACTTGTTTTCGCCAGATTCCTCAGCCGCAGCTCCCTCGCGCCTGTCGCGAATCCCCGTTCACACATACAGTCCCATTCTGCTGGGCTCTCTTGACTGCATCACGCTCCGCTTTTCTCTCCGTTGATTTTGATTTTCGTTTACTTTTGATTTTTCTCTATATTTGCTCTGTTTTTGGCCTGATTTGACTCTGTATTTGCTGTGATTTTGGTCTGCCCTTGCTCTGTATTTGTTCTGTATTTGCTCTGTATTTACTCTATATTTTCTCTGTATTTTCTCTGTATTTTCTCTGTATTTTCTCTGTATTTTCTCTGTATTTTCTCTGTATTTTCTCTGTATTTTCTCTGTATTTTCTCTGTATTTTCTCTGTATTTGCTCTATATTTTCTCTGTATTTCCTTCGTATTTGCTCTGTATTTGCTCTATATTTTCTCTGTATTTTCTCTGAATTTTCTCTGTATTTTCTCTGAATTTTCTCTGCATATGTTTCGATTTGGCTCTGTATTTACTCTGCAAATACATAGTAAATACAACGAACCGGCCGAGGAATGTTGACAAAAAAATAATATGTGACCCGGACAATATTTGTACATCTATAACCCTGCCCCACAGCGCAATCCCCCCGAGGGTCGATACATTTCGATTCGTTTTCGCCAGCTTCCTCAGTCTCAGCTCCCTCGCGCCTGTCGCGAATCCCCGTTCGCACATACAGTCCCATTCTGCCGGGCTCTCTTGACCGCATCGCGCTGCTCCTCCTCTCTCCGTTCAACCCGTTATCGGCGTTGCATTGTTTCTCTCGGCAGAACGAGTCTCTCCCTCGCTCTCTCGCGTTACTCCCCCTGGTCGTTCGTCTCACGAGGCTCATTCAAGCCCGAGACCGGCGGACTCCGAGGCACGAGAGACTCCGATTCAGTCGCGGCTGACCCGCCACGCAGCTCTTGCCGTTCGGTACCGCGCACAACGCTCCCAAAGCGCGCGCGCGCACGAGCCATTCGATTTTTCCCCCTCGTGTGTGCCCCGTACTGTCGTTACACTCCGTCTGCACAATTTCAACCACGACCACTGCTCCGCATATCGGTGTATCGAAACAGTTATTCGACTCCTCGCCGGAACAACAGAGTTAATTGTTTTTCATCGAATGTACACAATCTTTCTTTTTTTTTTTACACTCTATCCTCGGCTCGTGATCGAGGCAGGGTTGAATTCGTGAAATCTTCGGATTGGGGCAAAATTAAATAAAAATCCGAGATTTTTGGCGACTCGATTCAAAGTGTCTTCGATTTTTCGTTACACTCGGTGCGGAATCGACTCAGACGTTGACAACTTTAATAGGATAAAAATCGCCGATCTTACGAAAATTGCGGAAAAATAACAGATCGAGGGATACGAAGATTAAAGGAAGTGATCGTCGAATCAGTGGAAAAGCCTCGGAATCTTCGGCGCTCAAAAGGAGCGACAAATGAAAGATCTTCAAAATCCCTCCCAACTCTTCTCAGCGCCGTTTCCACTTGAATTCTTTCATCAATAAAATATTTTTAGACTGACGTTTGATTGCCTTATAAATTGAAGACAAAAATCATTGGTTCTACAATGATTTTTGAACTTGGAGAAAAAATTTGAGATCGTCGAGACAGCAAACGGTTAACGAGTGACATTCAGTGATAACAGTGATAAACGCTCAGGCATGACAAGTGGCCACTTGACGCATTCGCCGGTGATGATTTTCAATCGAATAAGCGGAAAGATGAGGGAAAAGTTTATCAACTCCGGAGCGGAGCAGCTCGATTCTCGTTCGTGTGACGATTTTTGTCACGGCCAGGGTTGCCCACTTCGCGGTCGGGAGAGAACGACGGGGCGATGCGCTCTCGAAGCTTGAACGGCGCTGAGGGCAGACCCAAAGGAGATAAGGCGGTGTGCGATCAGACGGATTATTTGCGGCGACTGTCGACGATTTTTTGTTTTGCTTTTTTTTTTCACTCTCTCTCCGTCGAGGCTGTTGCTTCGCCGTTGACGCGTCGATAGTTCAATCGAGCATCGCCTCGAGGAACAATAGCCACGATAATTATAGAGGAAGAGCCCGCCTCGCCGCGGCGCATGTCGACTCGTCGAGATTTTATCCGATCGCTCAGTTGTCAACAAGACGGGACTCGAGACGAGATTTCGCAGAGTTCGTTGGACACTTCGGAAGTATCCGAGACACAATCGCGGGCTTATCGTGGCCCGAGCCGGGAAACGGACGGCGATTCCGAGTAGAAAGGGAAGGGAACGAATCGGACGCAAATATTGGCCAAAGCTCGACGCTCGCGAGCGCGTAATACGCCGCTGAGAACCGACTCTCGGGTCCGAGAGACAGTTCCTCGGACGAAAATTAACTTTCGTCACGGAAAAATTTTCAAATTGGCCGATTTTCGAGGCTGCCGAGCGAATTTGCGGTCTCCGACGACTCGACGAGCAGAGCCGCTCACATATCTGTATCGTCGACGTAAACACACACGGTGTTTTTTTTTTGTGCTGTTCGGTGCCTGCGGCGAGTGCATATTGTGGCCTGTTGTGGAAATTTGAATCGTGGTTTGTTTTGATGAAAAGTATTTTTTTGTTTTTTTATTTAAAGAAATTGCTTCCGAGTTGAAGTTTGTGAGTATTTTTTTTATCAGGGAAAGACGAGAGGTGGATTAAAGTCGAGGAGTTTCGTGCGTGGTGTTGCAGAATTTTGTGAGAAATCTTGGATTAAAAAGGTTTTTTGTTTTGTTGGTGGGATTTTCGAGAGTGGAGGCGAAGAGGCGGAGATAACGACGCGGAGAAGAAGCGTCGAGAGACTTGCACTTGACACGTGAGTTACAACAATGATTTACGTACACGTGAATCTTTCGCTACAGAGATTTTTACGAATCCACATCTGTGCGACAGTCTGTCTCGCACTAACCGCGATTTCACACTTCGTGTCTTATCGTTTTTAATTTATTTTTTACCTTTTTCTGTCGCTTATATTCATCTCTATTTTTTCCATTCATGTAAAAAACGTTTATTTGTTTTTAGCCTTTCCAACGTTTTAATTTATTTCGTTCGGTTTGGTAACTTTTTAAATTTACTTTTAAAAAAGGTATAAATATTCCAAGATTGATGATAACGGACGAAAACGTTTAGTCAGCGTTTTCAACGATTATCATCCAATAGTCGCATATGAAATGACAAGGTACAATTTTTAATCAATTTTCCGGGTTCTCTCTCGACGAAAGTATCTTCGAAATTTCAATTAAACTTTATCGTTTGATCAATTATATTAAACCATTTGAACACTGATTAAAGCACTGAGCCACCGCTCTACCCAATCTATGTATTAATTTATTCAAATAATAATTAAATGTCTGAAAAAGCTTCCTCTATGAGGAAGCAAAACCTGTGAATCTGACTCCGTCAGCCCATCGTTTTTTCTTCCTCGTAAAGAAGTCCTCGTGATCGCCAATTGAAATGAGAGTGATGGAGTAATGTGAAAGAAAAAGTTCATCTTTAAATTTTGAAATTGGTTATCTTGGAAAAGAACGAAAAAGAGACCTCGCGAACGAATTATGTATTAAAATATTAATTAAATGTCTGTAAAAAAAATCTATGAATCTGACCGTCCCATCTCGTGGTTTTTTGCTTCCTCGTAGAGAAGATTTCGCGATCGCCAATTGAAACAGAAGGGACGATGAAGTGAAGTAAAAATAAATTTCACCTTTAAATTGTTAAATTTGTAATCTCGGAAAAGAACGGAAAAAATATCTCGCGAACGAATCACCACTTTATAATGCCCTCTGGTAATTCAGGAATTAAAACTTGTCCGGAGATTATACTCGTTCGCTGACGCACACTCGACTCACCGGCAATCTTCCACCGGCGGGCAGGCAAAAAGAGAGTAGCAAACGTTTCTCCCCTCCGGTCTTCGCGGTGCCCACGGCGGTTCTCTGCCGTCAACGTTAAATTTTATGTCATTAAGGCTCGGGCGGTAATTTAAAAGTACGCTCGGTGCGCTTTCCAACGGTCGACCTCTTCCGAGGGAGAAATTGCTCGGAATGGATTTTACACCGAGCTCGCCTTTGCCCTCATTCTCAACCGCGTTCCATCGGTCCCACATTCTTTTCTTATATTACCATAATTTTTTTCAAGAATCACAATTTTTTAATTACATAAATAAATTATTACATCTCCTTAAAATATCGCTCCCAAAATTCTTTAGTGAAATGTTGCAGAGTAATAAAAATTTCACACGATAAGAAAATCATTAATGAATTAATATAAATTTTTATTGACGATCCCTCAACATCTCCGAATTGATTATTTTGATATCAATAAAATTCATATTTGGTCTTGAAAATGATCAAAACACATCCGTATGATTAATGATCTCTTCAGACTCAGAATGTATCAATTTTCACTGCAATCGCAGTGAAGTCCATAATGCCGCATATTTATTTTTTATCCTGTCTGAAAACGCCATACGAATGTGGCAGATTGATCTTGTGCTTTAAAAAAAAGTTAAAATGTTATGCGTTAATCCATAAAACTTTCTGAATCGCCCGACTGGTCCATTTTGGAAACTCACCCCACCCTATCGTCGTGAGTGGCTCTCAAATTTTTTAACCGCACGAGCAACTTCTCAGCTGCGACAGCATAATTTCTCACTCGCTCATAACTTCGGGTCCGAGTGCCACAAGTATCGAGAGCTGCGTACACAAGCGACCGGGAGTTAAGCTGGGCGCTATCGCGCGGCTCACCTCGTTATCGCCTCGTTCCGCGGCATTTCTGGATTATGTTGCACGCTTCATTTTTTTTTTTTTTTTTTTTCATTACATTTCGAGCTCTCGACGGCCTTTGGAACGGCCTTTTAGAGGCCACACACATGTTTGTTTGGACGAGTCAGCGAGCCACCCGCGTGTTGTGCGACTCTGGACGAAACGAGCTCCGCGGCAGAGCGTTTTTTTTTCGCTACAAAGCATCATTGTTCGAGACAGATCGCCACTGTGCAAACGAACGCTTAACGGGAAATTTTCACCCCGAGTAATATATGCATACAACACAGAGGAGCAGCATGCCAACCCGAGCGACAATATTTATCGACTGCTGTTTGTGATTTGATGGTTTCGACGAATCAACCCTCAATGCAACGCTTCCTACGGATGCGTTCACGTATGCGGTAAAAAAAAAAAATGTTGAACCGGAAAATGAAATTGCAGTGATTGTTTTCATATTTTTTTTACATTTATTTATTCGTTAAAGAATTTTTTAATTTTCTATCGTTCTCGAATGACCGAAAAATGCTGAAGTTCAAAATAAAATAAAATTTACACATATTCGTTGAATAATTGCTCAATTGTTCTGGAATGATCGAAAAACAAAAATGTTTAAGTTGAAAACAAAATTGCAAAGTTATAGTTTAAAATATATTATTTGACAGACATTTATTCGTTAAATAATTGTTCAATCCTCGAACGATCGAAACCGGTGGCCGTTTGGTCGCCGTATCGTCGCGTTTTCCGCTAGATTTAACGTAAAGTTGCCTTTACGGCTTCGATAATACGGCTTACCAAAGTGACGAGGGGCGGAATTCTCTCACGGGGGCTTCGGCAATTACCGTAAAAACTTTTATTTTTTTTATGCTTCTGCACTTTCCGCCCTTCCACGAGGTGCTCCGCCATCGCGAGCGTTCCCGCGACTTTGCTCGAGGGTGGCGAGGCGTTTCCGAAAAGCTTTGCCAATCCCGAAAACAATGAGGGTCGGGCGACGCGCGACGCTAGTCCCGAAAGTGTAGTTCAGTATATTCGTTAAGAAAGAGACGGGAGACGGAACGAAGAGACGATGGACTGACTTTATAAATAAACCCGGTGCCTTCGGCTGTTTTCTTCGATGGCCTAAGTGACCTCGCGCCGAAGAGTAACTTATTCACGAAAGCTTTGCGGATATATAAAACGCCCGCTTTACGTCAACGAGATAGTTTTATTTTTACATCAGGAATTGATTAAATCAATATGGTCGAAAAAATGTTGCGAAAAAAAGAAAAAAACAAAAAAACGTTGGTAAACGTGGTTGCTCGTCGACGTGTTTTACAATTTCGGTGTCGAAGAAGGTGTCGAAAAAATAATCAGCTGTCGATACAATCGGCTATTGGAAGAAACCAGCCCTCGCGAGCAGATAACATTTAATCATTCAACGTTGCGCATCGTTTTTTTTGTGTTATCTATATTTTAACGACAAATATTGTAAACTTGACTTGTCAGCCTCGAATTTTCATGAACTCGAACGTGCCAAGATCCAGCAACAACCTTCGACAACGCTCTCGAAATAACAATAAAGCGCCGACACTCGCGCTCGTGTAGAGAACACGCGCGCGTTTTTGTGTGTGTGTGTGCGTCGTGCGCCTCGGTGAGTTCCGCTACTCTCAACACCCGTTGGGTGTCGTATACTTCTCTACCCGAGATATAATAACCCGCGAACACGAGCCGTTTGGCTCTAGTCCGGTTTGTCTCACCCCCGTGTTACAGTCACAGATTAGGTGTATACGTTATGTGTGTGTTCACGCTCGTATAGTACACGGTAACTAATGAGACGAGCTCTGTGCTTTACTCTGCCAAAATAAAGCTCGTAGAGCTTGATTCTATCAATAAACTTTTTTTGAGGAAGGGAAGGGGATCGGAAGCCGATAATGCCCCAGCCCTGTCGATACAAAAATGGGGCAATGCGAATCGGCGGGTAATGCGGGTTACACCCTTCCAAAATTAGGGCCGAAGCGGGATGACGTTGATGTGTTTTTTTTTGAGCTTTTACTGTAGCTCACTAAAAACCATGCCATCAACTGGGTTTTCAACTACCTCTGTCGTAGTCAATCAAAACATTTTACACCTTTTACAACAACTTCATAGCAAAAAAAAAAAAATTCGCTTGCGGGCTAACAAAGTCTAAAAAAAAATGTTTCACAAATAAAAGTACTAACTTAAAATGTCAGTGACACGGAAATAAAAGGCCAGGTTTGTATATTAAAACCTGACAAACGCACTGAACACTGAACCGCATAAAAAGGGAATGACAGAAAAAAAATAAACCTATACAGTATGTATAGGTTATGTAATCGATGATAATCGGACGGTATATAATCGATAATAATGGGATGCTAATCGAGGGGCTGGGGAATCTTAAGGACGCAGAAGACCGATGCGCAGATAACAAATAAAGTCCTAGGCAATTTTTTAATTTTTCTTCCAAATTTAATTACAGGATGAGAAAAAATGTTGGCACATTATACGACAATTTTTTGCCCATTAAAGTTCGCAGTATTTTCTTTCAATTAATTTTGCAAAGTCGATAATAAGAAAATTATGTAAATAATGAGACTGCGAATTTGAATAGAAAAATCTCTCGCCGTAATAAACTTTTCATATCGCAATTTGCCCGACTATTAAATTTGCAAAGATTTTAATCTGTATATAAATTGAACTTTAAAGTCATTTATATGTTATATATATGAGGTAATGTAGCTACCGCGGTGCGATAACGGCGAATATTCCATGTCGCCCGAGAGTCTCTCTGCGCCGTGCGTCGATGGAAACTCCGTTTCACCCGGAGTTACCGGAAGCGGAGGCGCGTAACTTCTTATCGCTACCCTTCCGACGGTCGTCCGATCAACGAACATAAAAGTAACTCGCGAGCTATATTCCATTGTTTCTCGTTTGCGAACGGTCGCCTCGAGAGTTCAACATAATATTCCGGATGTGTACAAACTTTAACGGATCTCGGAGTTTAGTTTATAACAACATTTTATACTTTGCCAAATAAATCGGGCAAAAAATAATTAGCTGTTGAAAAAATTTAACGAATTGTCTCAATTATTGATTTGGCGGAACTTTTTCATAAAGCTTCGCTAACTCGATAATTGAGACAATTTATAAAAAAATTTCAACTCCTCGAAGAATCCTAATAATTACTTGGAAGAGCGAAGCACTTAACGGATCCAAGATAAATCGCATAAGGCAGCCGAGTCCGCCAGGGAAAGATCGGCTGTTGGAAAAATGTAACGAATTGTCTCAATTATCGATTTATCGAATATTATATATATTCGATATATATATATAATTATAAAAATTAAGAGCGACCTCTTCGAAGAATCTTAATAATCACATGGAAAACCGAGTCAGTTAACGGATCCAAGATAAATCTTATAACGCAACTCTCCGTTTGTTTCACTTATTGTTTTTATTCCTCTTTCCCATCGCTCCGAGATAACGAAAAGTCAATTTATTCCCATTATTATTTATAAATTCCTTCGAGCCGCGGACTCTTCTCCCGTGCAGTTTTTACCCAACCGGCCGAGCGCCGTATTTCCCTTTCCCACCCCGTCGACGATGAATGGATGGCCGAAGAGAAGGTGTTTCAAGGAGAAATAAAACTCTCCGCTCCAAGTTGAAGAGGTCGCCGGGTGATCTCTCGATTCTTTTCCATCTCGGTTTACTTTTAAAATTCCGAGAGAATAAAAATCCGAGTTGGCTTGTTCGAGACCCCCCGAGAAGGCCAAGAGTCGGGAGATATTTCGCAAACTATAATGCTCTCCACTCTCGTCCGTAACTTCTATATTAAATTCATCAGTTTTTTCATGATTGTTTTAGAATCGAGTGGACGAATGCAGTTAAACCATTGTTTCTAAAATGGACAAACTCGCACGTTGCTCCGTTATAATTTGCCCGTATTCACAAATGTCCTCTTACAAAAATCATATTTTGTTGACTTACTCATACAGGTAATTCGTAATAAACAATTACATAGTTTTAATCTCTTAATGCTTTTATCAATGTAGGATCGACGTCGATTTATCAAATTCTTCCGCCGAGAATCATTTCGCTTGATCCCTCTGGCAAGATAACGTAATGTATTCCATCTCATATTGCTTCTCTCCTTGCCCGTGTTCTTCCCTTCTTATATCTTATTATATGCATATACATAGATAGCCGATTCTGCGAGGGAAGGCGTCAGCATTTTTTTGCTCGGGCACCCCTCGAGAGAGAGAATAGCGCCGGCAGGCTGTTGCCTCGATCCCTTGATTAATGTAAATAAGGAGGATCGCTCCTCGGCTACTCTGGAGGGAATGAAAAGGAAGTATCGGAGTGGTCCATAAAATATGAGGTATAAAGCTGTGGATTTTCAAGGCAAGTTAAACGATCTTCATGCTGCTGGTAATGAATTTCTGTAGACGTATGAAATTACAGCGTTCTTGTGCGCGTATAAGCTAGAGTTTCATGAATCACAGATGAATTGATCAAAACATCTAGTGTTGAAAAGATCACCTGTTGAAAAAATCAACTGTTGAAAGGATCAACAATTGAGGAGATCAGCCGTTGAAAAGATCAGCTGTCGAAAAGATCAGCGACTGAAAGGATCAGCTATTGAAAAAATCAATAGAAAAAGATCAGCGGTTGAAAAGATCAGCTGTTGAAAACATCAGCAGTTGAAAGATCAGCTGTTGTAAAACGATGTCGTTGAAAGAATCGGCCGTCAACAATATCCGTTAATGAACAAACTGAAAGAATGTTAATAAAGGTTCTCATTTCCATAATTTCCGCCGCGACTTTTGCTCATTTCCACTAACCGATTTTTCGCACGCCAATTTTGGCCGGTGTCGACTTTTCCGAAGTGTAAAAGCTGGAGTTACGGGATTGGTGTAACTTTCCAACTCGAGGATAGAATACGACGGAGCCCGAACGATGGTTCGGATAAGAAGGAAGGGAGATGCTGGGGTTAGCTCGGGTCATACCGAAGCCCTTGTCGTAAATTTGGTGCAACGTGAACCGCGCGCTGGCTGCTGTTGCAACTGCACAGACTCTCCACTTCGCAGCCCATAGTTCGGAAAGTACCTGACTCACCTGAGCCCCCTCGTATATTTGTCGAGTTATACTGTTGCCGACGCTGTTTTAGTACAATGCGGAAGCATGTTCACCCGTGCCTCTTCGCCCCTTCCGGATATCGAACCGAGCGCGGTGAAACCACGCACGAGTCTCTCCGGGACTCGCTTTAGCTAACTCATACTCCTCTTACGCCATCCACTAACTTGTACGGACCAGGGCAACCCTTCGCTGCTACCCTACCCTACCCTTATACCGTGTATTACCATAGAGTTATCGGTACTTCGGCAACACCGAAACAACGACGGGAGGTGACCAACACCTCGATAGGAGCAACCAAAGTTGCTCCAACATTGGCTTTTAATATGACGATTTTTCATTTGACAACGGATTGGAACACAATGACCAAGAATCTCAGCAATGTCAAAAAAATCTTGAATCTTAAGAACAATAAAAAAATTTGAAATTGTTGTGTCTAATTTTTTTGTTTTTTTACTTAGGCTTAAAAATCAACTGTTTGAAAAAATTGAACTGTTAAAAAGATCAGCTGGTGGAAAAATTATTAGCAAACGAAAAAGTGCATCGTTGATAAAATCAGCTGCTGGGAAAATCGGTGGTTAAAAAATGCAACTGTTAAAAAGGTCAGTTAGAAGAATTAGCATCTGAAAAATGTATCGTTGATAAAATCAACGTTAATATCCTGGTATCATGCGATTATTCTCGCTCGACCTTCTGCAGTAACCACATTCATTCGCTCTTCACAAAGCATTCCACGCATTCAGGTATTCCAAAGCAGCGCTCGCGTTACACGAACCGTCGGTACACAATAATACACTGTTATATTCTCTTCTATATACACCGATTACCGATTATACACCGATATATTCTCTTCTATACACATAATTTTATTCGATCCTCGACTCTCGATCATCGGGCAAACATATTTTCACAACTCCGCGAACATTTTCCGTTCATCGAGTTATTACCCAGTCAGAAATCCGAAGAATCTCACCGTGGTATATTTCCACTTGCATCGGGAAAGCGGTAAAGTCAATAAAATATTATTACATTTTTTTATTAGTCTTTTTCGACAACAGGTCATTACAGACCGTAAAAATTAATTGTAAGTTTAATGTACTGGAACTTGAAATTTGCTTACATTCCTTGCATTAATCGAACATTAATGTACTTTGTTTGTAAAACAAAAATACGAAATATAAAAATTACCATTAAAATTATACATCAAGCCTGAAATTTACAAAAATGTTCAATAAAAATAAAAAACCGGCTGTAAAATTGGAACGCACATGTGTTTGAAATTTCAGAAATAGTTTATGAAAAAAAAGCTTCTAATACCTTTAATTAATTTCCAAACGAAAATTTTTTTCATCCCAAACGTTCAAAAAATATATTTAAGATTTTCTACCTTCGAGTTTGGCGAAAAGTAGGGGTGGATCTTCCGATCGCTATTTACAAATTTATTATAAATCATGACAAGTGCGCGCTCTCCGCTTCTGGTGAATGCTTCGGTATGGCCGTCAGTCGGGTCTCACGCCAAAATCGCATTAAAAGCCTGCAACGCCGGTGGTGAACGATGCCGCGTCATTAAAATGAAGCGTGGCCACTAGCCAGGAGCCGGCCAACACAAACACATGCGCATACACACACGTGCACGCCCAATGCATCGATGTATGGAGTGAACGTCAAGTTCAGCCACCAGACCTCAAAATATACTATGGCAAAGACTTCGATTTAGTCGATCAGTCAGTCACCGAGGCACGGTTATGTGTATTTATATTATGAGATCTTCAATTAAGCTGCACTTGACCGTTTTATCTATTTCGATCTACAGTCGGAGCATTTATCGGAGGATACTTACGCTCAAATTATTCATTTCATACGCGTCACTCCTTTTTTTATTCATGATGACTTCTTTTTTTATTTTTTTATTACTGAAAATATTGGGGTAAAATGTACGCTTTTTGAAGCATCATTTTTTAAAATTTAATCCCCTAATCCTGGATAATAAATGATTCGTGGCTCGGATTCGGAAGCGGTGGGAAACGCTCTTCCAGAATATCTATAAAAGGTTAAAGGGTTCACACCAGTTCCGATATATAATCATAAAATGCAATAACATAAAAAATGCAAGTTTTTCAAAAACAATTTTTTTATTTTTTATCAGAATCGCGCGATTCGTCAAATGTAATAAAAAATGGTTGTAAAATCTTCGGGAGTTCCACCGAGGTGACGGATAAATTGGTACGAGGACCGTTTACGCAATGTATAATGAACTCGATGGACATTGAAAATTGATTATTCCGATACGAGTAACGAGACTATCGGCGCGTGGGATTAATGGAAAGTTAGTCGGCAGATGCCTCGGTGATGCAACACGAGTGCCGGAAGAGAGGAAACTCTCCAGCATCGAGTCACGAGTGTTGTTACGAGATGCGCTCGTTTCGTACGATCGCGTTTTGCACAAACTCATATGGGAACTATCCGGTGAGTGCTTAGTTTCAATCTTCGATGGACGCAATCCGGTGCATTGTGCATCACCGTCGTAATGACGATGGAACTTTGTATTCGACATTCGCTCATGTTTATTATTGGAGTTTCTTTCGAACGAGTTTCCATTATGCAATCGTAAACTGTACAAACTGTGCAAAATAAAAATGAAAAAAAGGAAACTTCTCCTAATTTTAAAGCGTACAAAAATAAATGTCTCATCTATTTGATACAGACATTTCTCGCCTTAAAATAAGGAAAGCTATTTATCGAACTCGTTATAGTAATCCAGAGCCGTCGCACGATGTTGAGGAAAAAAAAATTTAATAAAATTTCAACGTCTTTATGAAATTCTTGACAAATTTAATAAGGAAAAGCCTCGAGTGGCAGTGAAGAGCTCGAGCGTACACGATGGCAGCGATGAAAAACTGCAAGAAATTCTGCTGCGACCTTGCGGTCCAATCACTGCGCGGATTATCGTCGGATGCATTAAATTCCTTAGTGCGGCCGGTGTATGCTTCACGATTAACTGAATGATAACGGTTTCCAATGCGCTCCGGTAAGGAATCCGGATGCGAATGTTGGTGATGAATTCGTTGATTGACTTTGCAATTTTTCCATCACAAACTATAACTCATACCGTCACGGAGGCGTTTCTTGTGAGAACTAACGAGAGCTGCCCTCTTTTGCACGGTCCGCCAAGCCTCGAGCTGCTGCGAGCTAACAGTCGCAAAATTTTAAGACACGTATTTACACATTTTTTCTGACAGTAACCACCCAGCAATATATAATAGAATATAAAATAGGATATACAATAGAATCTAAAATACTATTTATAATAGGATATACAATAGGACATACGATAGGATATACAATAGGGTATACAATAGGATATACAATAGGATATACAATAGGATATACATTAGAATATAAAATACGATTTATAATAGGACATACAATACGATATACAATACGATACATAACACGATTAAAAAGACCTTAGAATTGAAACTTCAAAGACCGACGATCCACAATCTCACTTTTCCATTTGTCACAATCGATCGGTATTATGGCTCGTCCAATCGGCGAGATGTACCTTTAACTCGCATCGCATGAGCGTAAAGCTCGGTTGTCAGATGAACTGCCGACGCCATGTGATTCTTCGGTTAACGAGGCGCACTATAACGATCAGTGATAACAGGCAGATAGTCTTGCGGCCGTCGGTCGCTTTAAACGATCGGAAGTGTTCGTAACTGCTCGGAGAATCGGTGCGGACGGGCTCTCACGCGGAAGTAATTCTCAGCGCCGTCCGATAGTTTATCTCTCGCAGGCACGAGACGCACACGACGTCGGGGTTTCTCTCACGAGTGCTTCGGTAACCGGAGAAGCTTAAAACGCAATGCAACGAGTGTAGGCGCTGGCGATGATACGTCGTTGCGAAAGCGTCGCCGTCGCCGACGTCGTCGGCGTTGGGTTTCGCCTTCTCGGTCCGGCCGTTACGGCCATCAACGCCGAGAAGAACATTCGATAGGTCTATTATTCACTTGAACGAACGGTCTCGCACTCCCCGCAGTAACTGAACAGGCGAATCGCACAGTAACGCTACCGTCTTAATTCCATGCGACGAGACTGAGACCTCCGACTCGGCTTCTACGTCCCCGGCCCGGTTCCGGCCTAGACCGCGCGCTATTCTTGGACGACGCTGGCGATCAAGTGCATCGTCAAGACTATCCTCGTGTGTCCGATACCACCGAGGGCGTCCGCTGAGGGATTACTATAGTGTTGTTTTTTTTTTTTTTTTTTTTTTACTTCCGGAAAATTAATGCAACCAATCGATGTTCAATCGCGGTTATTCGCCATCGAGGGAATTACGAAAAATCGGGGATTTGCGGAGGGATGAAAAATGCACACATCCGGACAGTTCTAAAACGTATATTTTTTTTTTTTTTCGGGATTGGCTATTTCCCGCTCGCACATTTTCGCTCTTGTATTCCCAGCTTATATGCGGAAAAAAAATTGTTTCGGGCGAAATTGTAACGGGAACAAAAATCGTGAACAGATGTCCTCACACCAAAAAGGCGAGGTAACGTTGGTTTTTTTTTTTTTGTTTTTTTGTTTTTTACTGCGGGTGTACGCAGGCGGAAGGGACTATGAATGCTCTCGCCACGTTTCACGCACGATCGAACGATCGCCTCCCACGCATCCCCGCGTTCAATCTGTTAATTCCGTTCGGGTCTCGACCCCTCGAGGGCTTCTCGGAACAAGTTCGGGCAACTTTGGGTAACTCCGTTCTGTCTTCTGTCCTTTCCTCCGTCATAGTTTGCTCGACACCCCGCCGCGAAATTCCTGAATGGAGGTGCAAAAAAACCCAATCTACGTCATGAGCGCTAATCAATAAGCAAGTTCAGGATGTACATTTCTTTTACGAGATGTCGTAAAAGACCATCATAAACTTTTATCACTTGTCACAGATCGACTTTTCTTCACAACAGCATGCTTCAAAATAAACAAACAAATAAATGAATTAGACACCCCGCCATGTAGGTCATGAACGGAAGTGCAGAAATAGCCCAATTTCCGTCATAAGTGCTAATCAATAACCAAGTTCAGAATATCATTTTTTTTTACCGAAGGTCGTACAGACCTCATAAACGTTTATCACTTGCAACCGATAGACTTTTCTTCACAACAGCATGCTTAAAAATAAATGAGTAAATGAATAAATGAATGATTGAATAAATGAATAAATGAATAAATGAATAAATGAATAAATGAATAAATAAACAAATGAACAAATGAATAAAAGAATAAATGGATGAATGAATAAATGAATAAATGAATAAATGAATAAATGAATAAATGAATAAATGAATAAATGAATAAATGAATAAATGAATAAATGAATAAATGAATAAATGAATAAATGAATAAATGAATAAATGAATAAATGAATAAATGAATAAATGAATAAATGAATAAATGAATAAATGAATAAATGAATAAATGAATAAATGAATAAATGAATAAATGAATAAATGAATAAATGAATAAATGAATAAATGAATAAATGAATAAATAAATGTAGTAAAGATAACTTTCAATCGAATTTAATCACATAAAGCTTGTAAGATTCTACCGGAATTGAAAAGAGAGGAAAAGCATCGTTACGCGGGAAGTCATCGAGCGATGGGAGATAGCCTTAACGTCACGTTAATATACCTTAACACCACCCACAAGCACACGCATTGATCCTTTCGCCGGATTGTGGCGTGACCGGGCTAAAATTTCGGTATGTTCCGACGGGGCAGGCACCGAGTGGAAGGAAAGACCTTGCTTCGTTACATCCCTCTGTTTCGCTCTCCTCGAATCAGGTCGATGCGGTGAGAGTTTTCGAGGTTGAGGTAAAAGAAGAAAAAAAAAGTTCTCACGCGAACCTCGTAGATCCGACCCTCACGTGCCCTGCTCACCACACCCCACTTTTATCGTTTTCCTCGTTCGCTTTTCTCGCCTGCTATGGAAAAGTCGAGGAAAGTTTCATACGCCGAAGAACTCGAGAGGACGAGGGTAGAACTATTTCAGGCAAGTTTTGTATCCTTACTGATATTACAATGATTTCAATTTTCCAGATGTATATTTTCTCGTGGATATGTAGGGGAGAACGGGAAAAATTGGGCCGCTCTAACCTACAGACACGAGGGAAAAATGGGGTAAAAAAAATGCCGAAATAGTTATTTGTATGCCAAGGGCGTAGAAAGGGAGTTCTTGACGAGTGTGAAAATGCTTTCGGCACACGACTCAGAACTCCCTTTTCTACAAACCCGCCATTTACATAATTTTTCCTAAGTTATTAACGAAAATCACGCTTGCCTTCAATTTTTCAAAAAATTGCGTCTTGGGCCAACATTGCGCCGACCGAGATTTTTTCATTCACTTCCAACTCCCCGTTTTGCCCCGGTTTCCCCTACAGGCAGCTTTAAGCTCTCGTAGCTGATGTTAAAAGGCACCCACGGTTCGTTCGTGCGGTGAACAGGCTTTATTCATTTCAACGAAAAAAAAAAATCTTTTTCATCCTATGAATATCATTTCGTGATAGGAATATGTGATTGATCGCTTGAATATAATCACGATCCAGTACACATTAATCGACTGTAATGGATGAACATAGGTACGTCTGTGAGGGTCGTTAGCCGATGACTGATGTTATAGGGGCCGGGAAGATCGGAGTCGTAGAGGAAATTAGTCTCATGGGACTGACCCACCCCGCCGTGTGAAAGCATTACTTTGATCGCCGGACGTACCTATATATACATATTCACATATGCATCTATATATATATGTACTAATGACGACGACACGTCTGCTACATTTCCATCAGACCGGTAATCAGAATTGAACGGAAATGCGTTCAGATATTCCACTATATTTGTCGTCATGTTATCATCTAGGCGAGCGGGGCAAAACGGACTCCTGTGAAAAACCTCATTTATGTAATACATTTTTTTGCGAAGATAAAAAAATTTGCTCATCTCATATGGTGGACGAGGGACCGTTTTGCCTCGTTAGCAGCCGTCTGCTTGATGACGACACGTCTGCTACGTTTCCGTCAGACCGGGATTCAGAATTGAGCAGAAATGCGTTCAGATTTTTCGCTATACTGGTCGTCATCCTGTAATAAGAACGAGCGGGGCAAAACGGACTCCCACGAGAGACGTGACTTATGTTAGACATTTTTCGCGAGACAAAAAAAATAGTCCCATCTGATAAGGTGGGCGAGGGTCCGTTTTGCCCCGCTAGCAGCCCCTTGCTTGAAAACAACAATGACGACGTGGGGTTTACCGATTGCGTGCGGTGACCTTTGCGTGTGTAAGTGATCGGAGCCAGCCGGATTCTCGGTGGTAATGAGGCGATGAGAGCTGGCCAGGGTGGAGAAGCAGGATTATACGAAACCTGCGTGCCGAATATAAAGGGCTTCGCCCTGCAGGCGAAACATCTCTAACGAGGAAGCAAACCTCGATGAGAGGGGCATCAACGAAAATTTCGTGCGTATCCACTTGCGAAATCATTAGCGAGCCATGCGTGGCGAATTGGTAAAAGCACATACATACAGACAGATATATATGACATAGGTTTGTATACATGTGCACAACGACACTGACGAAACGACAGGGCTGATGGAACGGACCGGCGCCAGTTCGACCATGGACACGCATTTGCTATCAGCACACGCACAATGAAATTCTATGGAAAATCTACGTCATGTTCGATGCAGAACCGAAATTGTATAAAATTTTTCTGAAATTGCTCTCTGAACGACTTTTCAGTCATTGATTCCAGTTACGAAAAATATCGACTTTCTTTTTATTTGATTTTCTAGATCTAATAATTGCGCAAAGACTTTCACGAATAATAATGCACGGAAAAGCATATTTTGCGAATATTTCATTAATTTTGACCCATCGTCAATGCATGCCGAAAATGGACAACGGTGTTTCCTGTTACTTCGATAAATTTCGGCGCATTGTTTCGCAGCAAGGAGAAAATTAATGTGTAAATGAAGTGTCGCGGACGCACATGACGCAATTTTGCCACCGTGCCGTGCGAACGTATTCTGTCTATTTGCTGGCGGGTTGTTGGCAAAATGCTATCTGGGTTTCATACAGGAACAGCACACTCTCTCATTCTTTCCATTTTGCTTCCTCATGGAGGAAGCTATGTTTTTTTTCAACATCAATGGAAACGACAACTGACGTTCCCATCTGTTTCCCAACATCTCAAGCTGAAGAATATGATTTTAATACAGAGTCACAGACATACCCTACGTGTCGAGAACAGAAGCTCGACCGCACCGATCGATCATAAATATAACGAAAATGCGCTGTACCAAGGTACAAACTTGTTTTTCAAATATTTCTTTCTCACGGAAAAACCTGCGTAATGGTTTCTCTGATACTTCAGCGTCAATAGTTTCGAAATTACAAAGAGTGGGATTGATAGATTAGATAACGCATTTGTTGTACATTACGACGTGAGGTTTTCTATGCACATTAGCCAACCAACAACGAACCGAACGAATACAACAAAAAATAACACAGCACAACTAATGCACTGAACATAAGCAGCATAAAAAATGAAAATACACTGAATAATAAAATAAACCGCATCAAAGGTAAAATGAAAAACAGAAAATAACAAAATAATAACGTAATAAACGAACGCACTAAAAATAAATCACACCAATAATAAATAAAAGGTAGAGAGAGAGAGAGAGAAATCGAGTTCTTTGCACATAATTGCATAAAGAATGTTAATAAAAAATTCATATAAAAAAACTTCACATCCCCAAAATGGGTGGTTGATTAAAATTTGGAGATGTTTTTTTTATTATTTTTTTACCTCAAAATCAATAGTGTAAAAAATATAACAACAATTATTTATACAACATCGGTTCATAGAGAAGTTACAATCTATGAAAGTCAATAGATTTATTTCGGTAACCTTCCAGGGTATAAATCCGACGAACTTTCATTGGATTCAAAGAATTTTAGTTAATTCATGCAAATCGCATCTCCCGGTTGACGAAAGTCCCGTCTGTGCCAGCTCGGCTAATAATGTTTAAATTATCCGAATTTTTTTTGTTCCCCAATCAACCTCAATTCTCAGGAAATGCTACATAAACATATTATTGTAGAGTTTAAAACAGTGCATGTGCGTCAAGCCCGCCGTAGTAAAACATATATATATATATACAATTGCAGTTGTCAGCGTTGTGTGGTATTGGACGCGACTGTACGGGATCGATTTGTCGGGTCTCCTAATTATCGTTTTTTCCCCCCTCTTTCTCCGAATAATTATAATTTTTTTTTTGCTTACCCGTTTTTAATCCGGCCGCAGTGCCGTGTGGAGGAAACAAGTGTATCAGCGACGAATTGTGCACGTAACCGCGCGGCGTTCGTCGTTGTCTTCGTCATCGTTCGTCTCGCTCCCCCCCGTCGCGCTAGTCTGCAATTACGACTACGCCCGTCAAACGACCAGGAAAACGAGAAACAAACCTCTCTTTTTTCCCCCTATCTCTTGCCTTCCGCCCGGTTTCCGTGTTCGCATATTGATTTCATGATCTCCGTGCATCCGCAACCGGACACTCGAGCCCGGAGAGTTTTGTTACCTCAGCGACGTCAGTTAAACGGCCCGAATACCGACTACGTAAGATGAGCCAATCACTCTGGCCGTGCAAATGCACATGGATAGACGAGGATACTCGAGTGCTCCTGATTGTGACAGAAAGTAATCCGCTTTGTCATTGGTTGGTGGGGATAGACCGACTATAACGATTGGTATAGGACTTCGGTCAGTTCTAGTAAGGCTTGCATCTTCAGTACAATTAATGAGAAAAAAACAAGAATGAGACCTCCAAAAAGCAAGAAAATCATATTTCATGCATAAAACCGCAAGTGGTGAGACGTTGATCTGGGCAGGACATAAAATAATCGGGGTCATGGGGGACTTAGAATAATCTAGGCCTGCGATGACTCTTAGAGGAGTTAGAATCTTTAAAGCCTGAGACGACTCTTGAGGGACTTGAAATAATTGGTGCCTGAGACGGTCCTTGGGGGACTCACAATAATCAAGGCCTGGGACGCTTCTTGCGGGACTTGGAATAATCAAGGCCTGCGACGACTCTTAGAGGACTTAGAATAATCGAGTCCTGGGACAGTTCTGACGGGATTTAAAATAATCTGGGCCTGTGACGACTCTGAGGAACTTGAAATAATCAGGGTCCGCGACGACTCTTAGAGGACTAAAAATAATCAGGGCCTGGAACGGTTTTTAGGAGTGGATTTGGAATGATCATGATCTGGCTGGTCGCAAAAATGAATGGCAGTCGAAATAAATCGTCGACTAAATAATGGTGTAAATGGAGCGGATGTATGGCAGAGAGGAAGTGTGAAGTAGTATTTCACAAATGTCTCCTACTGCTATTCGAGCGCGAGTGAATCTCTCTACATTTCCGTCATATACCGACCCGCGAATTCGGCAGTACGTGTATCCCGCGTAGCTCACGGCAATTTCTCGCAAAGTTCGCTGCCTCCGAATAATAACCAGCTCGTTCGAGCTTTGCGGAAACGTGACTGACATACGTTGCCACATAGAAGGTGAGACGAACCTGCACGTGCGAACGGAATTAATCGCCTCCGTAATTGTCTAGCTTAATGATCTTGTTACAATTTTCACCGCACCGGGCACGAAAGCTAGAATTCCGAATAGTTCTAAATACAAGACCGACAGCCGCAAAATCCAACTCCAGTAATCATCAAGTACGAGACCTCCGTAAATAATAAAGGTTGCGGACTCAGCTAAAATGAGCAAAAGACTTTCCAACAAAAATAAATACATTTTAAAATAGACTCTTATTACATTTCTTCTCGCTAATCTTTCGACACGACATCGACAATTTTTTTTTTCCAGATCCAAAAAATGTGAACCTTTCACTGAAAATCGAAACTAGCACGAAAAAACTTTTTTTTTTCATCTCAGACACGTATCGAGTGGGTGGAATCAAACGTGTGTATTTTCTACGCACGAGGATATAAAAGATCCGCCTCCCTCGTTGGTGCGCGAGGATCGAAATGGTCAATAAAAACACCGCCGTTCCATTTAATTCCCACGTGAATCCATTCGTCCCCGAATCGCTCTGTGTAATGGGTTCCTGCCGGTGGGCAAGTGCAAAATTACGCGCGACGTCTTGGCGAAATTTATACAATAAGGATGTGTCGTCCACGCGTGGTGACCGGAGTAAACCGGGAGGTCATTACCATGAACCCTCATTATTCCAGCGGAGCCTCTTCCGGCATGGTGTACGTACTTCCAGCCGGGGGAGTTCCACTCGCAGGGCTTTTCCACTCGACGAAATAATGGGAGGGTCGTGACCGTGGCCGTAAGCCATCGGCTTGATCTCAGATAATGTGCTCAAAAGTGTAAGAAGAAAAAGGAAGAACAAGAAGAAGAGGGAAAAGACGGAAAGAGGGAAGAGTGAATGTGAGAAAGGCGCAAGAAAGGAAGAAACGGCAATGGCGGAAAGAGTGCGGGCCAGCGAGATTGCCATCCGCACCCCATCCGGTCCCGCGCGGCCCTCCTGATAAGAGGGGTCATTCCACGAAGACGACGATAAACCGAAAAATAGAATCGAATTCGAAAAGGTACAGACGAAAAAGGGAGTCTCCGATCGTAGATTGGCGTAGGAGAAGAAGAAACGGGAAACGGTCCGGGAGATTCCCGGTGGTTTCGGAGCGATATAGCGAGAAATACGAGTAGCTGAGGGGAGGGAACGAGGCATGGGAAGCGCTCCTGCAGGAAGGATATAGGTCGTATCCTCCAGACCGGATATGTCGTAACAGCGAGTCGCTGTATAATCGAGATATATACTTGCGTAGACTACACAAGCGTAAACGAAAGCCAGGGGGGAAGAAAATAGAGAAACGGGATATGGGTCGTAAAGGTTTTTGCTGTCGAGAAGTGAGAACGAAAAAAAGGAAACCGTGGGTCTTGGATGCTAATCGAAATCAATGTAATCGATCTATGGGGAGGGCCGAAAATGTCGATGACTGTGATACGGCTTTGCAAACTGTTTGTCCTCGTTTCGCGACACTCGAAGACTTCTTTTTTCGATCACTTTGAGGGGAATTTTTCCTTAAGGCCTGCCGAAGACTTTTTCACATTTAAAAATCGTAACTGGCCTCGTTAAATTATCATATTTCAACTGTAACGTTACGATCTTTGATGAGATGAATGGCAAGTTACACGTGTAACTAACGCGATCAAATAGATAAATAAATAAATAAATAAATAAATAAATAAATAAATAAATAAATAAATGAATAAATAAATAAATAAATGAATAAATAAATAAATAAATAAATAAATAAATAAATAAATAAATAAATAAATGAATAAATAAATAAGTAAATAAATCATAATCTGTAACTACATACAATCAGAGAGATAGAGAGATAAAGAGATAGAGAGATAGAGAGATAGAGAGATAGAGAGATAGAGAGATAGAGAAATAGAGAAATAGAGAGATAGAGAGATAGATAGATAGAGAGATAGAGAGATAGAGAGATAGAGAGATAGAGAGATAGAAAGATAGAGAGATAGAGAGATAGAGAGATAGAGAGATAGAGAGATAGAGAGATAGAGAGATAGAGAGATAGAGAGATAGAGAGATAGAGAGATAGAGAGATGGAGAGATGGAGAGAAATAAGGCAGCGACGAACAAGTGCGAGAGGAATTCACCAAGCCGGTACACACGATACCCAGCCCAGCTTCTCTTATATCGTCGTGCTTATAGCCTCCACATACTCGAACCCTTTGTGGCCGATAGCTCGGATTTCTTCCCTCCGGATGCCGAGCAAAGCTTCGCGTAGAGGCGGTGGGAGAGGGACCCATCCAATTTGCCGGAATGGCTCGAATTGAATGAAAGCTCGGTCGCCTTGAAAACCCTCTCAAACCTCTCCCACTAACCGAGGAGACTTACGTTAGTCATGGATGCCTGTCAATTTGGTTAATGACTTTACAAAAGGAATGACATCGCCCCGGTAGTGACTATGTATTTTCCTCTTTTTTTTTCATGCTCCATAATTTAGTCAATCATCATTTTTTTTATGTTTCCCTCTCACAAATTTCCATATAAAATATTAAACGGAGAGTAAAATTAATAATTATACACGGTAATCTCGCTATCTTCTTTTTACTTCGTGTCAAGACTCTTCATATAGTTACGTAACGTATATTTACACTTACATAAGGGAGAGCGCGAACCCATGTCTTCAAATTTACATGAGATTTTTCTTTTTTAAATTCTTATGTGCCGCGAAAATTTAGAAAAAACTGTATTTTTTTTTGTTACACTGTGGCCTACATACGAAAGCGAATGGGTCGCCGAATCGCCCCGAGCCAGTGTAATATACCATCCTGCTTCAGCGAGCCACTCTCTTCTGGGCCTCGTTTTTCTATTTTATACCGGCAGTCCATTGTATGACTCTAGCAGACTTTCCCACTTGGAGTCAACGCGACTCACCCATTCGCACAAGCAGCTTGATTTATTATTCGGGCGTTAGTCAGGACACGTTCTCGTTAACACGGTGCAGAGTGAATTCGTGTGTGCGGAATGAGATATATTTTCCTGTATCGCTTCTTAAGCGCTATACCGGTCGAAAGAGATGTATGGGTCAGTCGACTGTAACATATTGCTTCGGTTATCGAACTAGTGCCGGCAGCAGAACGGCCTCGAACTTGTGCGTTCTGCCTCGTCTTATATACGAGGCGATAATTCTTTAGAGGTAATCATTCCGAGGAAAATGGTAAACCGACTTTAGTTAGAAGACTGCTTCAATTTGTCAATGCGTCTTATTTTTTTTTTTGCGTCTCTAACCGTCCCTGATCGTCCCTGAGCATCCCTGAGCATCTCTGAGCGTCTCTGAGCATTTCTGAAGATTTCTGAGCATCTCTGAGCATTTCTGAGCATTTCTGAGCATTTCTCAGAATTTCTGAGAATTTCTGAGAATTTCCGAGAATTTCTGAGAATTTCTGAGCATCTCTGAGTGTCTTTGAGAGTCTCTGAGAGTCTCTGAGCGTCTCTAAACATCCTCCGAGCGTCTCCGAGTCTATGGAGAGTGTCAAGGAGTGTCCGTGTGCATGTGTGAGCTTGTGTGTATGTATTGCAGTTTATATTGAAATCCCATTATAATTTTTATTAATTCATGGTTCCTTAAGGCTGACCTTAAAACTTGGTCAGCACGGCAACGGTGATGGAAATTTCGTCCGAACTTTTTTTTCTGTCATGTCTTGAGTCATGTATTTCGACGTGCATCCAACCTTCCTCTAATGCAACTTTTCTCCAACTGGCGCGTGTCTGATGGTGAGCACCGCAGCATAGTATATCGAGTAGTTAGCACCAGACTGGAGCGACTGTGTACCGTTTATCAAATTTACCGCGGAGTATTAATTTGTCAGTTACTGGCAAACTTTCCTAGTGGAAACTTGCTCGTATGCTTAACCGCCCCCCTCCCGTGTCGACCTTCCCGCACCACCATTCAAACCCAAGAGGGCTTGGAAACTCGCGCGATGCTGCTATAATGTATAGTTCGAAAATTGCGAGGTAGCAACTACATAGAATCACAATACTCGGTTGCGTGGAATAGGCGAAGTGACGAGGACTGCCTCGAAGATTCTCTCCGGGCTCTGAAACGCCTTTGCCCTACCACGTCGTTAATAATTCCTCGCCAAAGCAGTTAACGACAATATTAGCGGTGTTACGCTCCGTAGTCTCCGAAACTGTTCGAGCAAAATCAAAAGCAAACGAGAACACAATTCCCATGGTAGCCTGCGAACGAGAATCAAAATTTAAACGCCCCGGTCGAAATAAATCTGGAAGATCAAACACTTTTTTCTATATTATATCAAGTTTCTACAAAGAGACGCTGCCGCGTCTCGCAGCCAAAAACTTTAAAAAAAGGGGAGACGCTACGAAGTCGAAAAATGCCGGAAGCGAAATCTTGGAATCGATGTTATTCGAAGACGAAGCTTCGCTTGGAAATTATGAGGACACTTTCCTCATGTAATTCGGACACAAGCATTCCAACGCGCCGAGTTACGCGCATCTGTGTTGCGATAGAAAAAACACAACTTCTCGATTCTTAATCGAGAAGCTGCTTTGCCAAAAATACATACTTTCGACGTTCTTCGTAGTGAAGTCGATTCGTTAGGAGATGAGAAATTTATGAAATTGCTTACGACTTGAAGACTCCAAAAGCTCGGCGCTAAAAGTGTCAAGGACACTTTTTTCTGTCGTTTCATTGAAAGTGGTGAAGAATGGGGTGAATATGGCCCGGTTCATATATCGTTGATTTACGGGCTATAATCGGGGTAGTTCGTATTCACCCACTTTGATCTTAAATGTAGTATTTATTAATTGTGATACGAACCATAATTCCCCCATTGATTACACACGCGACATTTATCGAGAGAACTATTTTAAAGGGAGTTTTCAAAGAACATGCAACTAGACCGGACCACACAGCTTCGTCCTCAGCCTCGCCGTACTCTTCCCACGCATGGTCGATGAGCTATTCAAAAACAGCTTTTAGCTACCTCTATGGGTATACCAAACGAGCATCGGCCTCGGGACCTAAAGGTTGTCCGGCTATGTGCCGTACGCCTACTTATTATACAAAAACCGCACGCTCGTACCCTTTAACTTTGACCCACTTTTCTTTCTTCGCATACGAACATGCGCCCGTTCGTTCTGTAGATAACACTTTTAATGACGACGTATATTTCGACGGGTGTCCATGGAGAAATAAATTCTGTAAGCGAAATCTACGATCACGTTGAAGTTACATTCGAACATGGGGGAGAAATAAACTTTCGATAGATTTTCTTTTTTTCAACTTTTCTAATCGAAGTTCGTAAATAGACGGAGTCGACAAGGAAATCGAATTTATAAGGCAGCACTGTAACTGCATTTCGAATGCGACAACGAAAAGGAGGTCTCTTCATTGTTAAACCCAGGAGTTCTTCTTTTGAGAGACTTCACTCGAGAGATTTTTCATTATTCCGTGTTGCACGTCTTATCATTACTTATTACTTATAACTTATTTTCCGTGCATTTTGGATTTTCCGAATTTGCACGAAATATCTATGAGTTTTCGGGTGATATTGATTTATAAAGCTGCAATTAAATCACGCATCGAAAATATCGAAAGTTCTGAGCGAATTATTTCAGTTCGATGTTTCTGGAGTCACTTACGACCAAAATTTAAAGTTTTTTCAAACGTTATACCTCAAATTATAATTTTTTTTTTTTTAAAACAATAGCCATATTACCACGACTTACCCTATAGAGTATAACTGCGACCGCTTATAATCGGACAAAAGCACGTAGCTAAAAGGGCTTTCGTCTATGCTACAGCGAACAGTGCCGACATATTAGCAATCCCCTTAACGAACGTTGCACGCTCCATTTACGTTGCGCGTTGCACGCTCCCATTAGTATTGCAACGCAGACGATAAAACGTCAGGTTACATTAGTCCGCGGGTCTGAGTTTCGCAGGTGTGTTGGCTCCCGACCGGATGTTCCAATATCGAAACTCTATAGCTTGGCATTCGCGATAATTAGCTCTGTCCACTGTTCGGCACGAGATTGCGTATATGGTGGTTGATGGAGGGGCTCACGATGCTTCTATTCATGCCCCACGTACGCACAACGCGTTGTTTCCATTTTCAAATTTCCAATCATTCAATTACGCAATTTCTGGCGGTCTCGGGTTCCGAGCGCAACTAGCACCGAAGCGCCCATAGCGCTCCGGCGATTTTAATTAACGGCTGCACAAGGGATGGCTAGTTACAGAGAACGCACACCCCGGGCAAAACTTTCAGGCGTTAAATCCAACTGGACGTTTTGTAAAAGTTGAATGTAAAAAAATTTATTCTCGTAGACCAAACGTTCAAGAGAATTTTGAGCGCACTTCGATGTTTGTCAATAGTGGCGAAAATATAATTTTGTTCAAATTTTAATTGACAGTTTCGGCAGTTGGCGATATCGAAATATAACGTAAATAGTTCCATTAATGGTAAAACAAGTAACTTGTGTAATTTCAACCTGAAACGACAGTTGCGCAAGTCCGGACTCCAAAGCCTCCAAATACCGGGCCCTAAATCATTGGATATAGGTAGTTGATCCCGATGTAAGCCCGACCCATCGTGGTGCACACGCGGTCGATATCCCAGTTTTCAATCCGACACACTCGAGTTCAATTTCATTACCGAAGTAATTCCACCGGCGCTCGGTCTTGCGAGAGCTCGTTGAACTATTGCTAACTAACCTACTCATCCTGTCCAGATCCGTCAGCCATCCGCACCAGT
Organism: Amblyteles armatorius; assembly: GCA_933228735.2. Taxonomy (NCBI): domain Eukaryota; kingdom Metazoa; phylum Arthropoda; class Insecta; order Hymenoptera; family Ichneumonidae; genus Amblyteles; species Amblyteles armatorius. The sequence goes on along the minus strand of OW121695.1, from coordinate 8,224,987 downwards.
TCAGATAGCGAATGTTCGTTTTGTGCGGAACTGGGCCGGAAACTGCCCAGCCAGAGCTTCCGATTTCCACCGCTTTAATTATTTTCTCGTATTTTTCTCCTCCTTCATTTTGCCTCCTCAGTGAGGAAGCTACGAAGCTATGCAATTTTGCCCATTAAAGGGGAATATTAAATTTGCGTATAGACTTGTTTTTTTTTTTTTTTTGCTTTCAGTCTGAAAATGTATATCCGGTTTTCCCGGTTCTGACGGGAAGTCGAAGACCCTTAAATAAGGGAGCATCAGGGAGTCTTGGGGTTTGTCTGTCGGGGCTGACGTGGAGGGTTCCGAAGGGTCGCTCTTTCTCGGCGAAGCTCGCCGATGAGTAAAAGTCGATCTCTATTAAATTCACGGCGAGAGACCGAACGAAAAGGCCGGAGGAACAATCGCATGCCTCTCCGACTCCGACAACATCCGCACCGCACGAACCAACCCGCTCCGCTGATCCACCGGTCACGTAGAAAGGTTCTCAATATTTTCGATTACCCCTCAGCTAACCCGCTCGTTCCCTCTTCGACCGCCTCTTCATATATTATCCCTCCGCCTCTTCGCTCACCGATCGCAAGCCCGCTATCTCGAGCCTTATGCCATCGTATCCCTTCAGGCTCCTCCGCCGGCACGTGTAGCACGATTCGCGAATAAATTTTTCACGCTCCCATAGCTTAGCGGTATACACGAAGCTTATAACCCCGGAGGCTCGTTCGCGCTTAGCCGCCTCGCGAAATCGCTTTTTATACGAAACTCGCGAAGAAACTCCGTTCTCCGGGATTAGCGAGGAGAAACAACAAAAAATCCCGGCGGACGAAAAGAAACTGTAACGATGAAATATACAGGGCTCGCTACTTTTTCACGCTGATTGATAGAAGTGCTTCTGTTGACATAGCCGGTGATCTTTCATAACGATCTCTCGAGATTACACGGAAAAAAATTATGAGCATGATTTTAAGAATAAATTATTCATTAACATTTTGTTATCGATTTTCCTTGATGCGCGGTTTTCGATAAAAAGTAAGTTGTAAGATTTCGGCAACAATTATTTATTAAAATCGTATTATCATGGCTAAAGGAATTTAGTCGACGGCGACATCACAATATGCAATATACGTGACAAGAGTCAAGTTTCGTAGGGATCAAAACTGTTACATGTTATCTATTGTTAATATTTGTTAATTTTCCGAACGCACTCCAGTTTTAAAACAAAACTACAAACTTAAATTGTCAATGGCACGGGAAATAAATGGCCAAGTTTTTTCAAATCCGACCAAACGAACTTATCACTTGACAAAATTATTTGTACGAAACTCCGTATTCCGATTTTACGAAATTATTTTTTACTCTGCACCTTGCAAAGTCGTTATTTTTTTGAAGAAACGAAACTCGCCTAATGATTTTTCTCTCGATGTTTTCGGAATTGTGGCTGTGGGCCGGACGATTGGCGTCAATGAGAACGATCCCTCGATTGACGTGTGCAAAGATAGTCGGAGCAAAACCGTCGTTCCTCGCGACAGACAGATAAATGTCCGTCGATGGAGGTCAATCGACTCGGGGCCGCCCGTCCGATTTTCCTCATCAGCATCTGCCGCTGCGTATGTGACGGAGATGACGATTAACTGCCGAACGCCGCGTGAGAATCGAGCCCAGGATAAGCCTTCGAGGTAGCCTTTGGATGATTCGCGATTAATCATTAGATCAGCACGGACAATCAATCTGTTTGTTCCGTTCAATATTGCGGCACAGTAGGGTAAGCGATACGATTGTTGGGCCGCCGACAGACGTTATAGTAGATGCGGGGGAGAGCGGGGCAAAAGGAACCGATCTTCGCCATTAAAAAATGCGATGTTGTTTCATTAGCAAAAAAGCTGAAAAAATTGACAAGTATTGCTCATCTCTACGCGTAATTAAACGCACGGATTATAACCGACTACTTTACCGGGACGGAATTAATAAAGAGACCATCAGGGATCCTTGAACCACGAATGAGGCTCGTTACCGCTTCGTAATTTCTTGATCGCTTGTGTCGGACTCGGTGGCCATTTATTCATGCATTCGTACGTTCTGTACGTGTGGTATCTACAGCGGCATGAATTTATGTATAAGTTTTGCGACAGCTTGTTTCGCACAGAAACGACAACTCGGTGTGACACAAGAAGTCGAGAATGCTTAATCCGCTATGGACTGTATGTACGAGCCGTGGATTTTTTTTTCCCTGGAAGGCGGTGAAGCCGATATGAGTCTCGTTCAAATTTTTTCTTTCACTTAAAGTAAGTAAATAATAAGTCAAGCGTTATTAAAAATTTCATATCATTGCATTGGATATAAATTCCAAAAAAAAGCTATCAGAGTTAGCCAAGCTGGAAATTTAGTTGGCATTGCGTCGAGTCAAGATTGCGGTCTGGAATCGATGTTTTTAGTGGTAAAAACATTGAAATTTTATTATTAAGGACGTAAAGAAAATTAATATTTTTTTCCCTCGATCCTTTCTCACTTAGTATACGATGGAGGATTATTCGCAAAACATTATGGACATGCCAGACGTATCTTGTACGGTGTCTCTCGTCGAGCGAACAATAGCGGGGCTCTTCGCACAGCCGCAATGCGCAACGAGACGAACTCGAAGGTCGACAGACTACTGTACGCGAATCCTCGCCGACCGGCGCTATAGCTTGTTACATTCGTGAAGTTGTTTGATTTATGATTGAACCATCCGGCGTGAATTGTCCCAAAATCGCTCACAGCGAAGTTATACCATAAATATTGCTGAAACTATTTCAACAGCGTCTTCACATCAAGTTAATGAAATCGATTGAAATTATTCATGACAAACATTGCAGTTTTCGCTATCCGCTGGTCGATAACGAAAAAGTTCCTCAGCGTTTACTTATAAGATATTCATTAATTGTTGTTATTGTAAATAAAATAAATTTTATTACAAATAATGCAACTAATAACTATTCGAGCCAAGTGATAATTATTGAAAATTTTTGACTGCTCCATACAAAAATGTCAGCCACAAAAAGTAACGAATCTTACGATTTTTGTTTTCAGATGGAATCTTGGCTGTGAGATTGGGACTGTAAGTACTAAAAAAAATCCCATTCCCGGAGTGGCCATTTTACCCCCGGCTCTCCGGTGTTCCAAAGAATTTTGTCGAATTTTTTTGGTACTCCATTTTGTCCAGTGTCAGCAGAATTCGTAGCGTTTTAACTTCCTAAAGGAGCGCTATGTTTGGAAGGGTTAAAAACCTTGAATGTGGGTTTATTCTGGTTAATATCGATTTGCTCAAAATATACCGGAATGCCAAGTAAAAGCGACGTCTCGGAATACTGGCACACGAATCTAGAGGAGAGCGGGGCAAAACGAAACAGTGTTTATTCCTTAGGTATAAGACCTTTCGTATTTTACGTCTCTCGAAAAATAGTCAATAATGGGTCGTTTTGCCCCGGTGTTCCGTTTTACCCCACAATCTATACTCGATTGAACGATAACTACACAGTTCCGAACCCTCTGAAACTGTTAGAATGGAGCGTACGGTAAATATCACAAAAAATGACCATTTAAGCGTACGCAGAGCACAGTTATTGGCACGTCTCGTGTTTCAATTTAATCAGAGAGTTAACCACAAATAGTGCCCATTACGAGCCAAAGGGCGACAACATCGTAACGCTCACCCTAGATCGTGTTAACGTCGACGTTGTGCAGCTGACTTTAAGCATATTATGTCGGAGTATACTCGTTAAGTGCCGTAACTAAACGGGTTAAACGGACTGCGTGAGTTTCCGAGCTTGTGCATACATAAGACAAACATTAGAGGAGAACGGAAAGACGGGGCAAAATGAACCAGTCTCTTCCATTTGAGACGAGCCTGCTTTTCTGTGTCACGCGAGCAATCGACACAAACGGTCCGTTTTGCCCCTCTTGCCTCCTACAATCATAAGTAAATTGTGTGCGAATCACATACGATTTATAATCATGCACGATCATGTATGGATTATACTTGATTATATGATTATCTTCTCCATGAATAATGTATCGTAACTTTTAACACAAGTAGAGGAGGGCGAGGCAAAATGGAACAGTCGAACATAACGTAGTTTTCCAATAATTTTTGGATGCCCCATTTTGCCCCATCGACGCATCCGGATTTTCCACCCCGATTTGCCCCACTGTCCCATTTTGCCCTATCGATACATCCTGATCGTCTAGCCCATTTTGCCCCGCTCTTTCCTATACTTGTCTCACCTGTCAGGCTGATACGTTATATGGACCTGTTCGTATTTTAATAAAATTGTTGGACACAGTTTCTCACAATGTGCGAGAACGAGAATACCTCGGGACGTACGGGATGTGCGTACAATGCGCGCGAGTTGCATTACTCCTGAAACGCGCAAGGTCGTGAAAAGACCGTTCGCTCATTCGCACTCGGGAAACTCATATGAGTGCGCGCTCGCGCACTCGTTATCCTCACCGACGCTATTTCGCATCGCGCACACGTTTGCATTGCCTCCTTATGAAAGAACCGCGAACGACACTTAACCTTTGCTTATGCACATAATGCAAACGAGAGAGAGAGACAGTGTGAAAGAGAAAACCCATTGTAAAAAGAGGCTACGACTCGTCCGAGTGTAACATAACGTATCTAAGTCATCGTCGTCGTTCCGTGTCAGCTATTGACTTCCGGTTTTAAATATCAAGATTTGCATCGACCTCGCTATAATCGCATTACACTATTGTGTTTCGCTGTTTTCCTCGCGCTCGACGAAGGTCACCCAGAACGCTCGCCACTCGCCTACCGGCTCGGTCTCCGTGTCGCGGAATCGTTGAGTGTGCAAACATTCGTGAAAAAAAAAAGTTCTCAAAATTACGCGAAATATGAGAAAAATCGTGTGCAAAAAAAAGTGAAATAAAAAATAAAAACAAAATTTGACTTGTAATTTAATGGAAGAAAAAAAATTCATCTAAAATTGCTTTCGGAAGCCAGAAACGAGGAAAACTCGATTGCGCGACTGTCAAATGGTCAAACGGGCCCTCGCGGACATTGCGGAAGATGCGAAACGCCCGGAATGTGCAATGATCGTCGGCTGGCGTCGTCACAGTGAAAAAAAAAAAAATCCACATTATCCGAAATGCGATAAAAATCGTGTGCAAAAACAGTGAAATAAGAAAGAAATTTTATTTATGATTGGAAAGGGGAAAGAATTCAGCTAAAATTGCTTTCGAAATCCAGAAACGGGGAAAATACTATACCGCGACTGTCGAATGGTCAAACGGGCCCTCGCGGACATTGCGGAAGATGCGAAACGCCCGGAATGTGCAATGATCGTCGGCTGGCGTCGTCACGGTGACGCGTTCGTTGCTAACAAAGAACATCCTGGCGTACGAAGCCGCGAGCGGCTTCAGAGCCATTCAATTTAGGTTGCGCCCATATGGCCGGGTGCATACCCGGTTCGGTCAGTCGGCTTGTGGGAATTGGCCGTAGCATACGCAGTCTATATGCGCTATGCGATGCAACGACAATTAAATTTCGCTTGGGCGCGCACGCGCTATCGACCCCGATTACAAAGCCAATCCGTTCGGCAAGGTGGAACTATCTGTGTACCTGTCGGTGTGGATAGAGGATGTACATATATATATTGACACTTCAAAAACCGTTCGTCACGATGATCCATCGAGTCCCCGATGTGACGAGCCGATTTTTGACGACAGGTCGACATAGGTGAACGTGTCGCACGGTTATATTCGATACCCGGTGGAAAGTTACTAGCCAGCAGAAAATTGTTTTTGCGTACAAAATAGCTCCGATGAAATTTCTGGATGAAAAGTGTAATTGATGAGCTTACGGTCGAAGTCTGCATGGGTAAGATATCGAGCTAGATATAGAGCAAGATAAGAGCAAGATAACGAGTAAGGTAGTTCGAAAGATGTCGAGCAAGATTTTCAGAAAGATGTCGAGTAAGATATTTAGCAGAATAAGAACAATATGTTCAGAAAAATATTGGGCAAGATATTCAGAAACATCAATTAAAAAATGTTACGTACTAATCAATGCCTTTATTAACACGTAGCTTAAGGTAGTAAATCAAATCGATGGATATTCATTTTTCCAACTCTTGACAGCAAAAATTTGTTATATAATTCATGAAGCGATTGAAAAAAAAAAATACATAATAATAAGTCTCGGGACAATGGCATCGAAAGTGGTGCTTCGAATTCAATGCAAAATTGTTAATTGCACATAACAATTTCGTGTTGTAAGATGTGTCAAAGATCTGTCGATAAATAGTATTCATAAAAACTCTAAAAAAAAGCAGCCGTTAACATGAATGGCAGGCATGATTTAATATCGAGTGCTCATAGCATTCGAATATAATAGCTCTAGTCTAGCCAAAGCCCGATCGTGCATGAGTAACAGCTCATTAAAACGTCAGTTCGAGCGGCATGAGGTGAAAAAGTAGTGGAGATGAAAATTAATATAAGGCAAACCCCCTCGTCGTGGCTCGTTTGATGTTCATCGTCTCGTGCCCTGGACCCACCAGGATCATTACATAATCTGTTTTATGACCCGTCGCGCGAACGTATATATCGACGGCTCGATGCCACAACGCCGCATAGTCTGTGCGTAAGCGTAGCTCGTACGCCTTTCTGGCTTCGGACTATCGGTATGTTTACTGCACACGAGAAGCGAGCATATCTCAATTGCCTGTGCTACAACGCGCGTACGCGTAGCTTTTAGCAATTTCCTATTCACAATCTGGCCGGAAAATTGAATTATCGATCATCAAATAAAATTTATTTATTATTTAGTTTCTCTTTTTATTTCGCTATTTTTTTGTCTATAAAATTTACAAATCTTCTTTTCGTGTATAGCATAACGACAATTTTATTGCGTACGAGGTACGTACTTCGGGAGTGTAATAAAAAAGGTCCAAGTATCCATAAAACTCCCCTGCACTCGTCAAAAGTTTATCCTCCCATTTTCGATTCGTATTGGAATCACATTTTTCTTTTTGTTTCCTTTTCCTTTGCGTTTTTTTTTCTTTACTCCCTTCACTCGTGAATCCATCGTATCAGCGTGTTCCAGAGCTTTCGCTTGATCCACGTATGCAGCTCACATTCTATATAAGTGCTATTACATAAAAGCTGGATATTCACACGGGGGGGAGGAATATCCCTCGTTGAATCGATACTAAAGCCCGGCCGAATAACGCTGGATAAAAAATATACAATATTTTATTCTCCGACGCCCTTACGTTCCGAAGAAAAATATTCAAATTGACGACTGAAAATATATAAAAATGGTTTATTGAATTGAGAATGAAGAACAGCCTTCTCATAGATCCGACAGATCGAAGAAGCTCTCTCGAGTACCGATTTTTTAATAGATCCAACTCTGCATAGAACACAGACTTTTGTATAGACCAAAGTCTACATAGAATACAGACTTTTGTACAGACTGAATTCTGCATAGTGTCAAAGTAGCAAATATCAGCGAGTAAAAAGTTTCGACCGGTATCTCCAACTCCCGCCGGTAAATCGCAACGTCGATGGAAGGAATAACTGAAAACACCCTTTCTAAAGGATTGCCAATGAATACATTTTTTATATATTTTTTTTCACGGTAATCATGCGGTGGTCCATCTTACCCCCTTTTGTCGCATGCTTGGTAACATGGACCATATGATTCACAACACAAGTATCAGACTTTACAGTAATTCTCTAAGCCCACATTGCACTACTGCAATCGTTCAGTCAGACTTTTGGGCGACTCACGTAACGAATCTACCGCGGCTCTACCGTGGACCAGATTTTTTTGACACGGGACTGGTCGCAATTTGGAAGCTTTGAAGCGCCGGGCGCCTGGACATTTCGCTGGGGGGCTCCACGGGAGTTTAGAGTAACCGACAAGCATGAACGGCACGTCGTACAATCCTCGTTAACCGTCGTCGCTGGCTCGTTAATGAGCGCGAATCCCTCTTTGTTAGTTCACCGCACCAGCAACCGGGAACGACAGATTTTATATTCGAACGAATCGTCGACGAGTGTGCGAGACACATCGATGACTGCGAATTGTCGTCGACAAATTTAACGAGACGAGAACGAAAATGAGAGTTTCTGACGATAAATGTATATTTATATCATATACGCAAATATATTTCGCGTATTTGCGAATAGCTAAAAGCCATTCGGGTTCGCGAGCAGCTTTCAGCTATTCGCCGAACGCCATCGCTTGATGATTCTTCACCGCGACTAGACTGCAGTTTATAATTATCACTAAAATTACAACATTGTTTGAACAACGGAATCCGGATGCGACTGAAGTATTTGAATCGTGTATTTAAATAAGCGAGTGTGCAGTCGACGGTGTTTGTACTGCGAGGAAATTCAGCCGTCTATGAGTCATCATTGGCAATATCGGGTAAATGTGGTGAATATGGCCAATCCCGATTAACCCGACGAATAGGGCGTGGAGCTGGTCGAAACGGACCGCTAATAAATGAAGGTCGTTCGGTTGGGTTCGAAGCTATGAATTTAATGTCTATTAACACAGAATGCAATTTCATTCGGAGGGCTTCCAATTTTGCCACGTATGCGTGGAGCGCGGCGAACGTCGAAACTGCGGGGCAAAACGGACCGACGTCCTCCATTTGAGACGAGACGGTTTCCACATCCTGCGGAAAGTTGTTGATAGGCCGTTTTGCCTCGAGTTCCGTGTTAAAGCCGCTATGCTTCGAAAGCCGTTACTGATAACAACGTGATAAGAACGAACAAGTCGTTTGCGCCTTCCAACTATCTTCATTCAGCGTGTTTCGCAAATTGCCACTGTACAACGTCAATTACCCTGGGAATTTAATGTTCATTAGCAAAGAATGTAATTTTATTTAGGAGACCTATATAAAAAAATGTGTGAACACTTTTCGGGCGAAACGGACCAATGTTCTCCATTTGTGATGAGACTTTTTTTTACATCCTGCGGAAAATTTGTGTCGGAGTTCCGTTTTGTTTCTATTCGCCTCTGAAAGGCCTTACTGGTTGATAACAATGCGATAAGAACGAAAAACTCGTTTGCGACTTCTAAGTATCGTTATTCAATGTGTTTCCGCAAATTGCCACTACACAGTGTTTCTATTGATTCTACCGATGAGCTGATCATGTACGCAAAACGATTCTATCGATCAGCGATTCTATCGATTAGCGCCTCTATCGATTAGCGATTCTATCGATTAGCGATTCTATCGATTAGCGATTCTGTCGATTAGCGATTCTATCGATTAGCGATTTTTTTCGATTAGCGATTCCATCGATTAGCGATTCTACCGATTAGCTGATCATGTACGCAAAATGATTCTATCGATTAGCGATTCTATCGATTAACTGATCATGTACGCAAAATGCAATTTGACTTAGGAGACTTACTAAAGCAAGGAGCGCGAAAAGCATCTTTCAGGCAAAACGGACGAATGTTCTCCATGCGTGACGAGATTTATATTTTACATCCTGCGGAAAATTTGTGATCGACCGTTTTGCCTCGGAGTTCCGTTTTGATCCCGCTCACCTCTGAGAGGCCTTACTGATTAATAACAACCTGATAAGAACGAACGACTCGTGACTTTTAACTATCTTCATTCAATGAGTTTCCGCAAATTGCCACTGTACAGTGTCAATTACCCAGGGTATCAACGATTGTATCGATTTGCTGATCATGTACCGAGAGTTTCCTTGTTAGAGGCACTGCATGCTGTGAGTGTCCGGCGTTATCGTCGTCGTCATCATCATCGTGCCTCCGTCAAGCGCTACGGCTTGCATGAATAATTGTTTATTTATAGTTCGCGCATTGGGCGCATCCTCTTGCAGCCTCGTGGACATCGCGAGTAGACGCGCGAAACCGTAAACGCGCCGGCATTTGCGTTACGCGACGCCACGTCCATGATGTTCGCCGTTAGTTCTATTCCGGTCTTCATCCAACTCGATTGTCCTCTCACGATTCTGCAGTGTCGTGCATTGTAATAATAGATTGTTAAATTTGAAGCAACTTCGCGAATAGTTTTTTTTTACTGGCAGAACTGCCTCAGCGAACGTCAAATTGTCAAAGAAATATTCAAACAATCAACTACATTTTCAATTTGTCGAAGAAATTTTAAAATCGTCAAAGACATTTGAAAATTGTCAAAGAAATTTTCAATTTATCAAAGAAATGTCTTTGAGCTGAAGATACTCAAATGTATTGAAATTCATTTTCTTTCTTTCCGATTATTGATCGGTTTCATTGGATCTGCAAGTTTGAATTTCCCGGATTTGACTTCAGATTCGCAGTCCGCGACACCAAAAATCACTCGATCGAAAAAAAAAAAATTCGAAATTTCATTGACCATGTCGGATCCGCCATTTCATTATTATTATTCTTATGTGAAGGCCAATCTGCGACCCTGATGTCGACACTTCGTAATCGACGTTTTTAAAAAAAATCCGGATGAGACACTTTCAATTTTTTTTTTTTTATCTAACAGAAATATTCCGTAACGTCAGCCAAGTGGCTCGCTCGAAAATAATCGACGAATGTTGATTGCTCGTTCGAATGATCATCTACCATTTTGCGCGCACACACACACACACACGCGTCCATCCCGCACGTGCATCGCGACGCTCGAAGACAGATTGACGTGCGAATCTCCGGGGACGATTCGTGTTTCGCTTACAAGTGAAACGAAACGTTTTCGGCGTCAGCAGACCGTACGAAACGCCCATCCCGGACAATGTTTGCTCGCTGGATCACATTTAATCCGCGCCGGTCGACGCGACATTCTACAAAATGCAAAACAGTCGTGCAATTCAGTTTGTGCGCGCGCGGAATTTCTGCAACTGTTTCCACTGTTTCCACGGACCATTTACATATATATATATATATATAGTTGCGGGTCTTTAATTGATAAACCGCACGATGTAGCGTGCATTTTTCCGCGGTTACACAGTAGTGCACTTAGTGCGCAATAAACTCGGCGGAGCGACTAGTAAAATGCGCGGAATCAAAAACTGGTAAAGAGCCGCGGTAAGGAAACGACCTCGTCCCGCGTAATAATTCATGATGCACTCAGGGTTATCCATTAGGGCGATGTACAAGCGCGTCCCGGCCGTCCTAGCCGGGCTCGGTCGGTAAAAAAGCTACGATCAATTCCGGAAGCTGCAAAAAGCTGCAATAAATTTTTTTTCGATTATGCCAAACCTACCGAGGTAAACGCAAATTTGTAAGGTCTGTGCGACCGATCGATGACGAGGCCGACAGTGTGAGGTTGCTCGCTATTTTCAAGAACGTGGGGCAGAAATGGAATGCAGATTTTTGGATATTGAGAATTAATTGATTAAAAAAAAAAAAAATGGGAACGTTTTGGGGCAAAAAAAAAAAAAATTGTCAAAAGTACAAATCTTTTTGACTGTTCAGGGCCAAGTGAAGGAAATGGATTCCCAGGGCGAGACTAATTTTTTCCAATTTACCCCGCTCTCCCCTCAGCGTTTCGTTCAAGAGGTATTAAAAATAATAAAAAATCTTTGGAAATGTCAATTGTTTCGTCCGAATCGTTCACTGTTCGCCCAACTTTAAACTCCTTACGGAATTTGACCAACCGGAAGGACCAAGCAGCGCCTAGCTGTGCACGGTCTCGCTCCGTCCGCATTTCCCTCCACGCTCGTCGACTCGTCGACCGTCGACCGTTGTTTGCGCATCGCATTTATTTCCATAAATCTCCATAAGCCAAGCGCAAACATCGTAGGACGGTCGAACATTGGAGCACGCGCGTGAAAATCGATAAGCCTTTGGCGTTGTTTCCGACTCGTTGGCAGTGTCTTTCGAGAGCGCGCTCGTTTCCATCGAGGCAGGTGGCAGAGCCGGGTTGTTGCGGCGCAGCGTCTGGAAAGTTGCCGCACGACTGCTTTCTTAACGTCCTCCATCGCCGCGATCCCGTTGCACTCGACGAAGAAGCTTCGACGGAAGTCGGCGATGCATCCGATGTAGCGCCACAAAGTACGCCTCGGGAAAATTCCTGAAAAACGGGAAGCCCGCCAAGGGTATTTTCTCCCCGTCATCCGAGACCCCGAGTGAAGAAGAAGATAAAGACGCGGAGGAGGAATTGGATGGGATAGAATTTCCGGTTGCGCCACACGACCGAGCTTACAGACACGCTGTTTTGCCGGAGCACCGTTGACTCTCTCATCATCCTCTCGAGGCGTCGAGAGGCTCCTCCGTTACGGAACAACTCGTGCGGATCGCTCGCTCCGAGGCGGAATGTGAGATCGAGCTTCGGGCGAGACGGCGGATCGATTGCGGAGAGCGTTGCGCAATTCATCATCGCAATTTTTATTTAGATCATTCCGAGACGAGTCGATTTGCCCTTCGACGCACACGGAGTGACGGTCTTCGTGTGTTTACAAAAAAAATTCCGGAAGCTGCGGGCGATTCCATATTTTTAAAGGCGCGAAGGAAGAAATGGGTTGGGACAGAATTTGGTGGAATTTGCTAGAATTGGAAGATAGAGACGCTGTTTTGCCGGAGCATCGTTGACTTTTCTCATCATCCTCTGGAGGCGTCGAGAGTCTCCTCCGTTACGGAACGACTCGTGCGGATCGCTCGCTCCGAGGTGGAATGTGAGATCGAGCTTCGGGCGAGACGGCGGATCGACTGCGGAGAGCGTCGTACAATTCATCATCGCAATTTTTATTTAAACTATTCCGAGACGAGTCGATTTGTCCTTTGACGCACATGGAGTGACGGTCTTCGTGCATTTTCAGAAAAAATTCTGGAAGCTGCGGGCGATTTCGTTTTTTTAAAGACGTGAAGGAGGAATCGGATGGAATAGAATTTCCGCTTGCGTCACGCGAGGAACGGTACAGACGCGCCGTTTTGCCGGAGCATCGTTGCATTTTCCATCGTTCTCTCGGAGCATCGACTCTCCTCCGTTACAGAAAAATTCGTCCGGATCGCTCGCTCCACGGTAAAATAGGAGATCGAGTTTCTGAAAAGACCGGTGGTTGATTGCGGAAAGTCGATGCTTTCAAAATAAGTATATATATTTTTTTATTTGTAAAATTAAAAATTGTACGATTAGAATTCATCGTTCTAATTTTTATTCCGACGTCTTCGTGACGTATCGGTTTGTCCTTTGGCACACAGGGCAACTCATTATTTACGCGTTTACAAAAAAAATCCCGGAAGCCGTGGACGATACAATTTTTTGCCAGAAGCCTAAAACGCTGGTAGGTTCGATGAGTCGGATGGTCGCGTCGTCACGCGGTCCGGATTCTCGATCGGACACGCGCGCGTGTGTATTTTTGTGGAACTTCGTCGTCGATCGGGCGAGCCAGTGTCACACGATGTGTCGCAGATATCGCGGGTGCGGGTGGACGACGAAAATAGACGGAATTCTCATTCGGATATTTTTGTAAATTTCGAGGCTGGAGCTGGAGGCTTCGAGCACATTGACCGAGATAATTGAGACGCGATTAGCTGCAAGGACGGACTCGTGTGTTACGCGTCCGTCCGGTGGTTGTTGGCCAGATGTGCGAGGAAGGGTCTGTCTGAGGATGACGGACGGGATGACCGGTCGTTCAACGTTTCGAGATCAGCAATATGATCCAATCTTGGGCAGGTTGAGCTGGCAAGCCGGGTTACGTATGGTATTGCGATGCAAAGCTCGATTTATCTTTCCAATCTCGCGATCACCGAGGGGTGAAGGTATTGGATAACGCCAATCCGAATACTATATTTACGCAGACAAAAAAATTCGAGATAATATTCTTTATGGTGGAAAATCAAGCACCTGTTTTCTCGTTCACACGTAGAATACTTTTATTCTTTGTGTGAAAGACAGTCAACGAAAAGTGAGGCGTTCGCGACTGCCAAGGTCCCGTTTGACTCATTGAGTAATCGGTAATCGGAATAGTATATTTACGCAGAGGAGAAATTCGAGATAATATTCTTTATGGTGGAAAATAAAGGACTTGTGGTTTCCTTCACTTTGAAGCAATACTTTGTACGAAAGAAGGTCCTAAGGTCCCGTTTGACTTGTTGGGTAATGCTAATCCGAATACTATATTTACGCAGACAAGGAATTCGAGATAATATTCTTTATGGTGGAAAATATAGCACCTGTTTTCTCGTTCACATGTGAAACAATACTTAGTAAGGGACGTGAAAGTAAAAAAAAAAGTGGGACGTCCGCGGCTGCCAAGGTTTCGTTTGCCTTCGGGACGAAAAAACAGTTGGAATCGTTTCCCGTGCAACGAAATACATGAAAGTTATGTGCACTGGGACATTCTCCGAGGGTAGTCGGTTTGACGGAAAATAGCAAAAATTGCGAGGTTCGCACTTCATCGGTTTCACCGAACTTTCGTGACGTTTTCGGAGTCGTCGTTCCGAGTTCCAACATGAACGCACCCTTTCCGAGTCTCGCCAAACTGGAGCATTTCCAAAAATCAAACAATCGAGAAGTTTCGCCCTCCCGAGCCGATTTCCGCAACTCAGCATAATAATCCAGAGCCCTCGGCTAAATTCCTGCCGAACTTGCATAGTCATCGTTATTCCGGGCTGCGACGGAAAATTTTGCAGGCTGCGCTTTTGCTCACCGAACGCTCGGAGAGAAAATCCGACGCAATATCTCGCCAGGTCGAGGGCCTCTTGACGAGCGAACCTTCCCTTTGCCTCGCCGAAGGATCAGGGAAAAGTGACATTCCGTGTCACCATCTCCGGGCGCCGTTGAAGCTCAAAGGAAGCTCGTGGACGGTCGAAAATTTTCGTCTCTCTGCACATCCGGAAAGGAACGATTCGTCGCTGCGGAAGTTTCGTCGGATCTCGGTTCGCGTTGTCGCCGAAGGAATCCGAAGAATCGTCAGAATTTCTCATAAAAAATTCGTCACGGGCAACTTTTTCGTCACATTTGCGAACTTTGGGCATAATTTTCAACGGCTATGAAGCGATATGTAAAAAAGCGTCTGTTTTACGAGAATGAGGAATGGAGAAGGAATGATGTCTCCGAGAAGTGGTGAAACGAATGGCATTGCGGGACTTTCCCATAAGACCGACCGACGATTCATGGGAATTTGCGCAGCCGACGGGACGGTTGGGTGAAGGGTTGAAGCGGAGGGATGGAAGATGCGGGGGCCAGACAGAAATGCGAGAAATTCTCATTAGAGTCGAGATCGGGGTCATCCGCGCCTTGGCATTGATCTTGAATGCGGCGAAGGGCGTCCTTGACCATTATGATCCTCACTCGCTTGCCCTGTGTGAGACGCACGTGGAGAATTCTACTTAGTGTTGTTCGTCCAACGTGAACGAATTCGCGGGAAAACCTTCGCGGCTCGTCGTGCACAATTACACTCGAATTAGTGCTCGACGACTGTTTAATTACTATATATATATTTTTTTTTTCATTAACGACTATCACTCGATAGGCTCGTGAGTTGTCGTAAGTGCATTCCGTTGGGTACAGAAGATTGGTGGTGTTCGGTCAGGTAACTGTGCTAACGTTAGCCACGATATAAAGATCAGAACATTAGCGATTGTAAATTAATCTGGTATCTCTTTAAATGTTTGTGGGTTTTATTCAATGATTTTGTGTATAGTAGTTGGTGGGAATTAATTCTAATTGTTGATAAATTGTGTGTGTGGGAAATTTGTGCTCGCGCCTAATATATTACATACACAGTGTAAAACATTTTCGTAAAATCGGAATACGAAGTTTCGTAAAATTAATTTTGTTAAATAAGTGACAAGCTCGTTTCTTCAGGTCTGAATATACAAACCTGGCCTTTTATTTCCCCCGTCCTTAGCAATGTTAGTTGATACTTTTGTGCATTAAACTAGAGCCGGATGGTGCGATCGGAAAATGAACAAATAAAAAATTGTCGACATTTGTGGACAATAAGTTCTAAAATACTAAGTATAATAATAAGTAACAATAAGTGTAAAATAATTTCTAAAAACTACAAACTCATTTCATCGTATAGTCGCTTAATATTATCGACATGGTCTAATTCAATTTTTTTTTTCTGAGCAACTTGGATCTTTTAACAATCGGGGTGATTCCTCTTGTCTTGCGCAGAAGTGTTTTCGGGGTTTTTGCCAAGGGTTGCAGTAACGGTAATAATTCAGCCAGAGGCGAATACAGCGAGGAAGATGAAATACGAGTCGGGAAGACAGTGGATTGTGAAGATTTCCGGTTGAAGCGCCTGGGGAGATTGCGAACTTGGGCGCCGCGCTTTTAACGGTAGAGGTGGAAGCATTTTTCTTTTTTTTTTTTTTTTGCAACCCCCTCCGGCTATATGCCCTCGATCTGTCTTTCTCCACCGCCCCGAAAGCCCGCCCCTCCAGCCTTTCTGTCTTCCTATTTCTCGGTTACTCGCGAACGTGACGAGAGTACCTACGTAGGTAACTGCTACCTTATACCAAGCAGCCGCGAAGCCGGAAGTTGAATGTTTATATGATACGCCTGTGTGGATTTTTGCGCTTGGCGTTCCCTCCGTCCCACTCCGCTGTCCTCCCTCCAGTTTTGTATTTCGTTTAGCTCCGAGCCGCGTCCTGCCCCATTGTAAGAACAACACGCCAGACAATTTTTCCATTTTTTTTTTATGTTTGTTTTTTCTTCATTTTTTTATTCTCGCTGCGGACCGAGTTTGCCAAATTTGCCGACCGTGAAAAACGTGTATTCACTGTATTTTTTCCGCGATGCACGAGTCGCGGAGGGATAATTGGAAAAAATATATATATTGTGTGCACATTGAAAAGTTTCGCGAATTCTCGCGAGCGGCCTCGAAAGATCGCGTTACGTGAGCGATGGCCTTGTGTCTCTTACAGCGCGAATTCTGGGTCTGTAATCGTGAATTTGTTTCCTCGTCAGCAACGGCGATGAGTCCGTCTGCACCGAAGGGACGGTAGGTTAGGCTGGGGTAGGAAATTAGGCCATGACTTGGAATCGATTTGTTGAATTTTTCTTTCACTTTTTTTTGACTATTTTTATTTTTATTTTAGTCGTCCTTGATAGACAAGCCAAGCGGGTGCTTAACCCTTCGTAATAAGCCCTTGAAAAGCCTTTCTAAGGCTCTCATCATGGCCTCGTGTAACGCTAAAATGTTTCTTGGCGAGACTTTAATTTACAGACTTGGATTAATTGGTGAGTCCATGTGGATTCTTGCGAGACTTGGAAGTGCAATCAGAACTTGGGCTGGTTCTAAAAAAATAAAAATGTAATTCCCACCCAATCCTAAAATTCCTGAAAATGTTTTCACATATCATTGCAGCGAGTGCGCGCACTTGAACTTACGACTTTTTTCCAACTCTCTTGGGACAAATCTTACTAGCGATAATATGCACTCCGCTCCTGATGGGTTAATCCGTCAACGTATTCTGCATTTCGAGATATCCGATAATTCAAAAACGTCCTCAACAAACATTCTCCATTGTGTGCTTCCAGGTTTTGAAGTCCCAGCAGCGACGAGCGCAACGCAATCAGCGAGCATAAATGAAGACCGCTCGACGCTCCATCGACGGACTTCGAGGGAACCAATCGGATCCGTAGGATCGCGTCTCGTCCACGTAACAAGGTATTCGACCCAGAATAATCCGCCGGTCGGATAACAGTTATCTCGTCCGGAGCGATGTCGGCGACGACGATGATGACCAAGTCGATCCTGGTGCGTCGGTTGATCGGCTCCTCGGTGACTTAATTAGCGTGTCGTCGGGAGCCAAGGCCGATCAAACATTTGTCTCGACACGTCTCGGGAGCGAATCAACCAAAAACCGCAACAACAAAAAGTCGTCGTCATATCGGTCGTCGAGCCGAGGATGGCGACGACCTCGGAAGCGCCGGATGTCACGTCCTTCGACGGGGCTTCCGCGACGATAGCCGATTTCCTCCGCGCGACCAAAGACGCTTACGGGAACGCCACGAACGCGAGTTTCGCCGAGCCCGAGTGGCCGGACGTTCCGCTCGCCGTCTCCAAGGGATGCGTCCTGGGCTCGATCATAATAACCGCCGTCTTCGGCAATCTTCTCGTAATAGTATCGGTAATGCGTCACAGAAAATTACGGATAATAACGAACTACTTCGTCGTCTCGTTGGCGCTCGCCGACATGCTCGTCGCGATGTTCGCGATGACGTTCAACCTCAGCGTCCAGGTGACCGGCAGATGGCTGTTCGGTTACTTCATGTGCGACGTCTGGAACTCCCTCGACGTCTACTTCAGCACCAGCTCGATACTTCATCTGATGTGCATATCGGTCGACCGGTACTACGCCATAATGAAACCGCTGAAGTACACGATTAACATGACCAAGAGAGTCGTCGCCTACATGCTCCTGGCTTGCTGGTTGTCGCCGGCCATTATATCGTTCGTGCCGATATTCAACGGTTGGTACACGACCAGCGACAACGACAAGTTCCGTCATCTTCATCCCGATCTGTGCGAGTTCAAAGTGAACGAGGGCTACGCGATACTCTCGTCGAGCATATCCTTCTGGATACCCTGCACGATAATGACGCTGACATATCTGGCGATATTCAAGGAGGCGAACAGGCAGGAGAAGCAGATGCACAACCGGATGGGAAACGCCATGCTACTCTCGCACAGGCCGAGCCGCGACATGAACAATCACAACGGCGAACTCAACAGCGGCGGCTCATCGAAGACGCTCACCCTCAATGAGATAAGCACCGATCATCTTCACACACCGACGAAAGACAAGAATTTGATCAAGATGAAGAGGGAGCACAAAGCCGCACGGACACTCGGCATCATAATGGGTACCTTCATACTCTGCTGGTTGCCGTTCTTCCTCTGGTACGTCACTACCAGCCTGTGCGGAACGAGCTGCCACTGTCCCGATGTCGTCGTCAGCATCGTCTTCTGGATCGGCTACACGAATTCGGCGCTCAATCCTCTCATATACGCTTATTTCAATCGGGACTTTCGAGAGGCCTTCAAGAACACCCTGCAGTGCGCTTTCTGCTCGCTGTGCAGGAGGGAACCCTCCGATCTTGAGGCACTGGACTTTCGACGGCCGTCACTGAGGTACGCTTTTTTTTAAGACTGAGGGAAGGATCTAGGAAAAAGTACCGATCGACTATAAAAAAATACCATAGCACATAGTAATAGGAACTAGGACGCAACTTATGGACGAAAGTCTCAGATTTTCCAAGAATTTTTACCATAATGTTCACGAAAAATCCTTACAAATCCGGCACTTCCTGCCATAGGTGGCGCCCTAGTTCCCTACTACTATGTGCTGTGGTAATGTCTCTCAAGCTATGTAGTCATATTTAATAGATCCTTCTCTCAGTGAACCTTTTCTGATAATTATTTTTCATATGCAAGTCTTCACAGCCTGTCGATGTGTGTACCGTTTACCTGGAACTTCGTATCTTCTCTATCGCTTTATCGGTTTTCCGTCTTTTCTCGTCTATCGGCGTTTCCACCGTTTCACGCTTTTTCCAAGTCCCGCGAGAACTGTGGGCGACGAAAGTCTTCTATGATGTATGGATTCTCGGCGACCCGAGCTGCTCTGTGGACTCCCCTATTTTTTTTTTTTTTTTTTTTACTCACTATTATTTCTGTGTTATACCGTTTCGATTTCTCAAGAGATTACTCGACACTTTTTTCGATTTATTTGTATTTTTTTTTTTGCCGGCCGGTGCACCGTTTTATTACTTCGACCTCGCGCGGACGAAATATTCGAAAAATAATTGTAGTTGCATGACATACAATTGGAGTTGTATACAGTGCAATACATTTTTAATGTTCAAATTTAAAATATTCGCTACGGCGGTGAAACAGCTGTATTAAAAATGTATTGCTAAATTTTTTACGAATGATAATACATAATCTGTTTTATATTTATATTTTACGCTTTCTCTGTTAATCGTCAATTATTTTCTCCACTTTATATTTTTCGCCTTCTGTCGTCTGGCGTTTGGTCATTCTCACGGTTTCACATGGCTCGATGGTGTTTCCCATCAACTTGTAATTGGGCTCGTTTTCATTGAAATAAATAAATCATAAAGATGAAAACGAAAAATGACGAAAGCGACATTTTCCAAAAAATTCCATTGAGGAAAATGTCAAGTAATTTAAGGAAAGAGGTTTTGGATTTGAAGCGTTAACTTGCACGATATCTTCAAAATTCAAAATGTTTGTTTGCATATTGAGCGCCTTTTTTTGTGTTTTTGGTTTTTTCATTATTTATTTTTTTGAATTTTTCAGGTTTGACGACCGAACGAAGAGCATGTACTCGGAGACCTACATAACGCACATCGACCGACGAAGATCGAGCGAGTTCGGTAGCAGTCTCTGAGAGGAAACCAAATTTAGATTTTAAGTCGCCCGCTCTCAACAAAAAAAAAAAAAAGTAAAACAACCACGAAACAAAACAAAAATCAAGAAATCTAACGGAAGAGAATATCACAAAAACTATTGATGCGTCCGGTCGACGACGTAGCAACACTATATACTATAATAATAATAATCATTACCATTATCATTGTCATTACTATCATTAATATGCATATGAAGAAGAAAATGAACACCGCCCGCCATTAACGATTTTTTCATCTCACACTCCGGACGAGGCTTTATAGGCAAAAAAAAGTGAACGCAAGACTTGAGTTCAAAAATTAATTTAAACTTTGTTGTAGAAGCCCCCGTTCTCCCTTATTGCCAAAGTTACTAGATAATTAATTGTCGGAGTGATATACGATGAGAGATTACGCGGAAGAGTGTTGCGAAGGAATGAAAGTATATTTTAACGAATTTTTCGGGGGGTGAGAAGAGTCATTTAATCGAGTCACTTCCCTCGGTAAAGTCATATATATGTGTATATATAAAAGATTTTTTGAAAGCGAAGCAAACGAGAAAATATCGTTTTTGAGACCCCATTTGAGACTTCCGTTCGCCCCGGCTGTTTTACAATGTTCCATTTACATTACTCTCCGTCTCTCATCCCTCGAGAAAAGTCGAAACGTTTTCACTCAGTCTCCGGATCTCCGGAGAACCGTTAAGAAGAATTCATTTATTTTCGGTCCCGGTTAAATTTTCGACGGTGGTGAAAATGGCAAAAAGGGTCCTTTGGGTCTGGAAAAAAAATCCTCTCAGCTCCCCTTTGTAAATTCGTGAAGGAAATACTCTCTCCGTAAACAAACAGCGCTCGCGTGCGAGCGCGCGTGCGTGTGTGTATGCGTGTATGCGTGTGTGTGTGTCTGGGAAAAAATGCGAAGGTGAGATTTTTTTTCAAAGATTAATGTTATATCGAGAAAAACAAAAATTCGGTATACAAAAAAAGGAGATGAATAGTTGCGGCCGCTCGTTGGCTTCGAAATGTTTAACTCTTCTTCAGGGCCTACCTAGGAACTTTTAAATGCAATAAATTTAGCATGTAATTGTTAACGAACAAAATTTGTTGATTGATTAAATTTATTCTATTTTTTTTTCAGTTTCCAAAAAAATGCTTTGGAAAAATTCGACGTCAAAGTCTGAGAGTGCTGACCAGAGTCGTGATTACTTTTAACTGTATAGTTACGTGCAATAATATCGAACGCAGGCTCGAGGGCCGGGATTGTCGTGACGACGGTCGTTGGGTCGAATATGATTATTAATATTTTCATTTATTCATATTTTTTTACTGTGTTGCAATTTGTTTTTTACGCCACTCTCATCGTCGTGTAAATATAAACTATTATTGAGAGACCCTTCGGGGCGTCTCGTTCCTATAGGAAATCTCAATGACCGTCGAAAAAAAATCCCGAGATCGACATTATGGTAGTAAGGAAAAACGCTTAACGCGACAACTAGACTGGCCTGACGTTTTTCTAACGGTCCCGAAAAAATGCCCAAAAATTCACCCCGAAAAAATATCGCACTGTCGTAATTATCGTTACGCTATTCGTGGGAACCCCCCCCCCCCCCCCCCCCCCCCTCATCCCGACGACCGTGATGAAACGAAAATGTTAAAATGATAATGAAAGTGAGAGAAACTAAAAAAAAGAGTTGAAACTGGAACTGACTAACGATGCAATAAACAATAATTATAACATTATTATTAATGATAACAATAATGTGTAGGTAAATATTAAATTTAGTAGACATTCATTCGATGCAACGATGGATCTCTTCCCTCTGACGTGTACAGAGAACAAATCCGAAAAGAAAAACAAAAAATCAACAGTAATATTTATGATGGAAAAAGGCTTTTTGTCGTCGTCGTCGTCGTTAGCTAATTAAAAGGAAAATTCATTCGACATCAACGTAACGAAATAGCGATGTAATAATTTATTAAATTATTTTTATTTTTGTTATTTTGCTCCGGCTTATCTCGTGTAGGCACCCCGCTCTTCCGCCTTCGATTCATTTGTAAATCCGTTGCCAAAAAAAAAAAAAAAGAAAACAAATACGAAAAAAATGAAAAAATAACTGCGAATAAAACATTACATACAGTATGTCTGAACGTGCCAAAAAAATGCACTCAGAACCGGTGCTCGATGGTGAAGGTATAAAACGACGCCCGTGTTTCTTTCGAAATTAGTTTCGTTGCGTAACGCTGTACAATTTTTTGTATTTGTAGATGAGGCTATGTGATCGTCGATTCGAGAAAAAAAAAGAGAAAGTTTATCAGCATTTTAACCACTGCGTTTGAACGAAATTATTTCGCTGGCTCTCTAGTTATTTTCATTACGAGAAGAATCGAATTTTCATAATCTATCATTTATTTTATAATCGTTACATAATTTTTTTTTTTCAATTGGGACAATGATTTTACATTTGTCAAAACAGAGTTATTAAAAGGGGCCCGAAAAGTGTACGAAAGAAAATTTTATATTCTTTTCATCTTTTCGGAAAAGTTCACTTTCAGTCTTCGAAGCCCGTTTTTAATTTCACTAAAATAGCACTGAAAAATCTAACGCTCATGATCTTAAAAAAAGTTTTTGATTTTTTTTATAGATTCACTGTCGAGCAATGTCGCTAATTAAAAATCGACAATTACAAAGCTTCTTCCATAAAAAATGTAAACAAAAAAAACATATAAACGAAGCTGTAAATCGGATGATCGCGATAACGTGAGAGAGATCGTCCGTGGATGGCGTATGGGATATCGCGCGAGTTAAGAGATATCCATCGCTCAACACGTTGTAAATAATGACCTGTAAATACATTTAAAAAAATGCGTGTACCGGGAGTATACATAATAATATATAATACTAATAATATTAATAATAATTGCAAGAGAAAAAAAAATAAAGTAAATAAATAATAAAAAAATCTGTTAGTAATCGCGCAATAATGAGAACACAGAAAGTGGTGCAAAATAAGGAGTTTCCTTCGGCTCGGAGGGAAGCCAAGTGTTCGTTAGCTTGTACGTCTCGTGTAATGTACAGTAGAGTACTTCTATACCCGCCATCCTCGTTCCAAAACCGTTGTCCCAAATTTCCAAATTTTACCCGGTGAAATTCCCAAAAAAAAAAAATTATATCCCCTGCGTATAAACAATCAAGTGCAACATATATGTATCGAGTATGGACAATATATCTCGTAAATGGAAAAATTCTTTAGATGAAAAAATTCGATCGATTAGACAGTACAGATAAATCCGAACGCACACCGAATTACCGATCGTATTGACTTCGTGTAATTTAGCTTGCGAATGTTACGATTCGCGAGAAAAATATAAAAATAAAAATTGTATCCAACCATAACCGCAAAGCGACGATTACTGAATAAGTAAGAAAATTTAATAACGTCGTGTCCCAGTCGTTCATGAAATCCTCTTGATCGAGTTTTTCTTTTTACATTTCTTTGAAGCTAAAAACAACATCGTTGTTTTTGAGAAATGGCAGATGTAATTTAAAAAGCCTCATTTTCATGATAAAAAAGGATATCTTCATTTCTTTAAAAAAAGAAAGAACGTAGTTCCAAATTCTTAGACGCAATTGTTATTATTTTCAAAATCAATCACCTTAACGACGTTGAGGAATTTAAAAAAAAATATTTTTAAGCAAATATTAGCAAGCGACATCTCAATGTCGCTTGCTAATATTTGGCTTCGTGAGTCGATGACTGGGACGCACGATTACCGAGACAAATAAAAAAAAATGAATCCTCGAAAATTAATTTGTCGTGTTTGCGATAATAAAAGAAAAAGTTTATCGTCGCATTGCTCTAGGCCTCATACCGATGTTCACAGGCACGCATAAATAAATACGCGAACGAGAACCACGATTTATATCACTAATCTAGCCCTCATGTCTGTATGTATGTATTTTTCTGATAAAAAAAGGAAAACGAACAAAAAAACAAAAAATGAAAAAAACAAAGCAAACATGACAAGAACAAAAACACGAACACGAAACTATCGCTACCGGCCGATGAACACGATGAGATTAAAAAAGAGAGAGAGAGATTGATTGATTGATTGATTGAGAGAGAGAGAGAGAGAGAGAGAGAGAGAGGGAGAGAGAGAGAGAGAGCAATGAAATATGTGTATAAAGATGTAAGTGTATAAAAAAATAACTTTTATTAGGCTAAAATTTATCGAACGATCGACTAAGTGGGCTGCTATCTCTGATCGTCCAATAAGCAGGACGAAAATGATAAATCCTCCTGCGTCTCCTCTAGTCATACACCAAGACCAATGCAATGTAAGAAAAAAGAAAAAAAAACAAAATAATAAGACGAAGAAGATGAAAAAAAAAATCAAAAAATCAAAAGAATCACAGAAGATATCATCAAGAGCGAGAGAGCGCTAGAATTTACGAACAACGCAATCACAATGATAGAACTTTTCGTTGATTATTTGTCAAACGATCACCCTCCCTCCTCTCAAGCCCCCGCCCCCTTTCTATTTTTATTATACCATTCTTTGTCTCTTGTCAGTAAATCACAGCGTCGACCAAATAGCGTTTATTATACATCATATAACCAAATTAACCTCTTCCAAATCCCACTCTTCTTCCTAAAAAAAAAAAAAAATATTTTCAGATGCGGCGAACGTGACAAGATCCGCATTGTAAAATTGAGATAAAAAAAAACTCTTCTGTGGATCACAGCCATTCAATTTCAACATCGGCTGCAGTATTGTCGTCAGAATAAACGGTATTGGAAAGTTTTTCGAGATCAGAGCGACAGTTGATAAATAATTACTTACAAAGTGGAATCAAAAAGCTTTATAACAATAATAATAATAAAAATAACAATAATAATAACTTCAATACATTGCTATTTCGATACAACAATATCTTATTTGCTGAGACAAGATACAATTTTTTTTTAAGTCGCGAATACATTTCGCATACAGTAGAAAATGTTTATCAATTCGGTTCCAATTTTTGTTGGCAACAAATTAATTATTCCTTTTTTTCGAATTATAAATAAATTTCTCGTCACCCGCGACTGCAGTTGAAAAATGAAAAATAATTACCCAAAGAGCTTGGACAGTTAATCTTTTGCAAACTAATTGGTCAAATGCGTCAATCGACAATCATCAACGTGGGTATGCACACTCTCGTTTCATCAAGCCGCAAACAATTCGGGGAAGAAAAAAAAATGCAACGTGCAATCAAGATTCTAACGAGGGCGCAGCCACTAACAATGAGAGCATTATTCGTACAGCTCATGTAGAAGGTAGGTAAAAAAAAAAAAAAACAAAAACGGAGATGAAATTCATCCTCATGCATATACATGTGAACGCCGTACGGCAGCGGCCACCTACTTTAAAATTAAAGCGCGCGCGTTGTTCTCAAACAAAACGCGTGACAGTATATAGTCGCTGCCGGTCGTTTGTTTGGACGAAAAAAAAGAAAGAAAAAAATATGGGAGACTGGAATCTAGTTAACCATTTGGTGCTCGCTGGGTTTTCCCTCTCAGCCTGTGTGGCTTGACCGTGACCCTTTTTTGTTATTGTTCGACTTTTAACCGGAGAAGTTATCGCGTGACAAAAAATAAAATACTCTAGATAAAAATATGTACTCTTCGAAAAAATGACGATAAATTTTATGATAGTTAAAATATGGGGATCGAAATTGTTGAAGCTTTAGTTGTAATTTGTTGTCGTCAAATATCGGAAGAGAGTTTGACAATTCCATGTTTCCGGAACTCATATTGGAAATGAGATTTCTGTATTGAGAAAATTCGCAGTCGAAATACTTGTCGAATGGATGCAAAAAATAAGGCACATTGTTTCTTCGTTAAAAAAAATTAAACCATAAAAATTTTATACAGAAACTTACAAACGTTACTTTACCAAGTTTTATTAGTTTTTGAAGTAACTGTGATTTTGCATGCTTTAGGCTCGAATATTTTGTGACGCAAAACGTTGTGAACATGTGAACATTAGAACATGTGAACATTGTAAACATTTTCCTCGAAAACATATTTCATATATTTTTTCGACATATTATCAATATACTTTTTTCACGGCTTCTAGGACGAGAGCGAAAGATTGCCAAAACTGTGTAGCGTTAACGGATACTGAAATGGTGCGGTAGCGTTGCGCATTGCAGCAATTCCCGATGCAACCACTGTAGCCACCTACCGCTTTACTGATGCTGCTGCAATTTCACGAGGGCAATGCAGCAACCACTGTAAACTGCAGAGTGTCTTGTTACATGTTTTCGAAATATCGAAACAGCTCGATTAACGAGCAAACTTTGAAATTTTCTGTCCACAATCACAGAGCATGGATTCCCGGATTTCATACCAAATATTTGTACGGAGGTCTTGAAAAAAGTACGAACAGTTTCAATTATATGCGTTAAATGAATTGCGAATCGATAACTCAAGTATGACATTTTCGATTCCTAATAATTTTTCATTCATACACAGGGGACACGTTCCGGTGACAATAAATTTAATTCCCTCCGCAGGGACTTCCGCCGGTGCGCTAATCTCTGATTCGCACAGGCAACTGGGTGTCGGAAGGGGGCATGTAATAACTTTCACCGTAATTTGTTTCGCATTAAAATAATTTAAAGCTATTTCTATGCACATTGAAAATTCCCAATTAATTTGCCATTGCGCGCACGTGTTTGACCTCCCGAGTACAACGATATTCACGCAACGCGTCGGCGAACTTCGAGCCGGTAATCAGATTCTATCGTTGTTGTTTGTTTATAATTTCGATCAAGTCTAATAGTCATTGACCCAATATTTTGTACTATTTACTTTTAGTAATGTTGAGAGCTTTCCAAAAAAATTCAGTTTCAAGATCAATAACTTTTTTTTAAAAAAATTATTGACGCCAACATTTTTGGCCACCATTTTCTTTGCCACTGCTGGAGTTTTTTTTTGTGCGAAGATTTTCACGTTCTTATGCAGATCCGATATGCTTGCGTCAAATTAAAAAGCCGACATCGAGCTATAAATGTATTAATCTGAGAGGTCGGTAATGATTTCTGACTTACCGACGATCGGTTAACCTCTTCGTCATTCAATTTCACAGAAAATCCTATTATCCAGCTTTGCCTTGGTCGGACATAAAAGAATTCATCTGTATCCTCGGCCGCCTATTTCGTATCGACAATAATCGATATCAATTTTTCATCGCTCAGTAAATTTAGTTTCGAATCGAGGAAGCAAGCCTTACCGACGGATCTTCAGGTCCGCCGGTAACGTAGATCGCTCCCATGGTAAGCAATATCAGCCGACGATGAAACTACCCTTAGCGTCGAACAGCGTAAAGTGTCTTATGTAATGTAGGTTCTAGATCGACATGGGCTCAGGTCAGTAAAACAGTGCAAATAGATTGTTCAGCACCTCCCCAATGGTTCGACATTGTATGTCTAACCCTTGCTCGAAAGGTATTGTTTGCTAAGCGCCAAACCATTTACCATCATAAGATAACGTCTTCGAAATAAATTTTAGCGTCGATAAAGTTCATCGAGCCATGGGACAAATGTTAAGACCTGCCTTTCAATATCTTCAAACTCGGGAAGGAGGAGAATTAACGAAATATTTATGATTATAATTTTGAGATGAAAAGTTGATAATTATATAAAGTTGCAGGAATCTGAGTGCGTTGCTTACTTCCGTTTTAAAAATAATTCGTGATTATTTCTCAACGTGACAGTCAATATTTACGAATTATATTATTATATCAGTTGTTACTCATAAAATGATGAATTCATTAACTTATTACCATACTTTGTTACAGAGGAGTGAAATGTAAAAATTAAAAAAAAAAAAGAACAAACATTAATCGAGGTTCAATTTTTCTTTGCAGCTTTTTAATATTTTCTATATTTTTAATAACACGTGCTATTTATAGATAGTTATATAAAGTTGCAAGAATCCGAGCGCGTTAGAAACTATCGCGTTCCGAACATAGCCGCCAACGATAACATAGTATAAATGTATAGTTATAGGGTTACGTGCATGCTTATCGTGACGCCAAGTTTTCTAGGTTGAGTATGTCCAAGGCCAAGCTTTGCGAGGGATGTCGTGGCATCGATTATGTATGAGCCAGACTCTATAGGTTTATGTACATGGCATGCTTCTTCCACCGACGCCCCCTCCCCCGGCCCCGAAATGGCAAGTCTAATAGGGTGCATCGTCACTGTGCAGCCCTGTTCTTAGCTTGGACTTTGCCGACAATCCAATTTGCTGAGAAAAGTTACGGAGTAATAACAGTCACCTTTAAGATGCAAAATATTCTTCCTCGTTCCCGTGTTTAGCGATGAACGCGATAAGAGCGGATTTCAACGACGCTCAATTTTTTCAGAAATTAATCGCTTTTAACCTCTTCAAGGCCCAGCATCGTTCCCGTTGAAAAATACATTTTTATCAAAAATATGAATGTTGTTAAATGCTGTATTTATTTTTTATCTTTTATGTACACCGATAAACAAGGAATACAAGATAAAATCAAATAAATACTGAAGATATGTTTTTAGCAGATTATATGTATATTTTTTATTAGTGATTTATTCATTCATAAATATCCTCACTATCTCGGTTTACAGATCGTTTATCATTCATTCATCTTTTGTAAGTGGAAGTGAAAAACCCAATGTACTTATGGCCTCGTGGTTGTGAATTAACGCCAGCCAGGATTTATCATAGAAGCACCCAAGTAGAAATGACTGTGTCGGTCAGACGCCGCAACCGCGCTCTTTGTACACATTAGCGATTTCGAAGCTGGGATATGTACGCAAACTATTCAGACATATATCGTTACAATTATAGTCGAAGCCCATTCATACGGAATATTCGGGTCGACGGATCAGTATGGGTCGTTCCAGGCCAAATCTCATACATTTTGTTTTCTTTTAGAATAATGTAGGTTGGTAGGAAAAAAAAAACTCGTTACCAATGTTCAGATTTTGTTTCAAAGTAAGTTTATTCACAATCACATGAAATGTAATTTTTTTCTTAAACTCCGTCAGCGAGAAAAAAAACGTACCGTAAATCCGTTGTTAAAAAACATAATTTTTTATTCTTAACTTTTGGAAAAATTGCTGTCGAGTATTTTGTTATAACGCTCTGCAACATATAAAGAGATTTTGAAAAACGCAAGTCACGAACATCTGGTCATAACATGTAGTTATGACCAGAACGCCCCATACTCACTTTTGTCTAATCGAATCTTTCACCCTTTCGCTCCGGTAAACTTTTCCCCCAAACAAATAAATGTTTCTTCCATCCCAGCAACTTTTATGTGCATTTCAAGACAGGTCGCGCAATAAAAACAAATTACTTTTTGTCAATAACAATTGAATGCCGTTTTTTAATTGAAGCCAAAATATCTTGATCCTGTACCGTGGCTCAGGGCGCATTAAAGCCGAAGGAACGAACTTCGTATATCCCGAATCTTCGGAAGAAGACGCAATAAAGTATACCCACTGCCGGACTATACGTTGGTCTGCATCCCTTCTAATATCATTACAATGATTGCGATCAGAGTGACATAGAGTACAGTGTTACAATGAAATAAACTCCAACGTCTCCGTTCCAAAGAAACACTATAATTCCAATCGAATTATTATTATCATCAACTGTAAAAAAAATGTAAATTTAATGTACCGGGATGGAAGTTTTTATGAAAAAACTGATACATTGAGTTTAATGTACAATTGTGATGAGAAATGAGTATACTTTTCATTTATAAGGTAAATTATTTAAAATAAAGTATCTCCAATGTTTTTAACACACTGAACATTAATTTTTCATCACAATTGTCCATGAAATTTAATATACCAGTTTTCGCACAAAAACTTCCAGTCCAGTACATTAAATTTCTTTTTTACAGTGTCATTATTATTGTTATTAATATCATTATTATTGTCGTCGTTGTTGTTGTTACAAAACGTCTCGCGACGTGAATAAACGAGGATACTAGCGTGGCTGCTTCATTCGAGATTCCGTAAAATTTGCAACGGTCCGAATGCCAACGGTTAAAGCGAGACCGGCGACGGTAAATAATGTACGCGAGCACCGTCGCGAGAGTAAGCTCTCAGGGCTCCATTCTTGTTTGGTTAAGGCTTTCCGGGAAGCCGTGTCGGGCCGCCTCGGCGGCGCTGTCAATGAAAACGGGGAAATAGTGGAAGAAGGTGAAAGACGGTGGGAGCAGAGCGAGGAACATACAGTGACGAGGCGAGCGGCTGCCTGAGCGAGCGAACGCGGACGGAAATACGTACGGAAGAGAAATGTAACCCTCTCGCCGAAACGGGAGGGATGAAGAAACGATCGCGAAGCGGTGCAAATAACGGGAAGGACGGTGGAGACAGTCGACGCAACGCACCGGTAGGGTTCCACCCTTGCACTCTCCGCTCGGGTGCAGGGGAGGGGGTTGTTTTTGGCGTTCGTCGCGCCACCGACGGAGCTTGGCCGGAACCCCGGTAAAGTCGCTCGACGAGCGGGCAGTGCGCTACGATCCGCAGCACTGGCTAACGTACTGGCACAAACCCCACCGAGCCACGCGAGATTACATTGTCCGTGGCACACGCTGTCGTATCGAGAGAGAGCGAGAGAGCGAGAGAGGGGAGAGAGAGAGAGGGGGGAGAGAGAGTGAGAGGTGGTGCTGCGATTTCTCTCCGCCGAGACTTCAAGCATCGTGCGTTAAGCGTATCATGCGTGCGGTGTGTCGGTATTGTGTCCGGTGTCACGCGTCACGTGGTTTTTACTGAAATAAATAAATAAAAATAAAAGATTGTGAAATATTAATATATTTTTTTTTATCATATTCGTGAGAAGATTAATGAGATGGTGTGCGGATTGAAAAGCCCCGAAGATCGGAGAAGATATTGATAAAGAAGACGTACGAGATTTTTTTCTAACGTGAATCACTTCTTTTTGTTTGTTTGTTGGTGTGCGAGCTGAGAAATTTTGACGATCGTTTGGAGATCCTGTCTGAGGCGATGGGGATTCGTTAGGCGTCGAGTTGTCAATTGGAGAGCTGACCGTCAATTCTGTCTTTTTCGTAATTCGTTCGATTTCTGTTAATGTTTTGTACTACTTGTAAGTATTTTTTTTTTGCTTTTTTTCAATTCGTTTTGGATATGAGAAGGGTTGTCGAAAGTTCACTGGAATAGAGATTGTGCCGCATATCGTGGACATTTTTACACGAGGTGTAAAAACGTACACCTTGTGTATGTTTTTAAAAACATACTCAGCGGAAGAAAATTTTTTAATAGATCATTTTTCAGAGTTTCAATATGCAGTAAAACAGTAATTGTGCACTAATTTTTTGGAACGAAACGTTAATAACAATTCGATCGTATCTGTCGAAGTATTGTCTGACCGATCAATGCCGCGACTACTGATTTTTTTTCTGCGACAAAATTCCAGCGGCGTTTCGTAAAACTTCGTGAAACTGGATAATAAAATGTCACTTTGATTCGATTTTATCGTCGTCAAAGACATGTTCAGTCCCGAGTCAAGAACGCTTTTTTTATATGGTTTTATATTATGTGTCACGATTAAAATACGAAATTCCCCGCCGCCCTTGCTGACACTGCTCGTGCTGCTGCTGCACAGCTGGTATATGTAACCCGGAAATTGTTCGGTCGATAAAAGTTCGCGGTCGCCCTCCTAGAGTCTCTCGCGCCACCCCGCAGGGTTCACGATATATCAACTTTTTATCATCTCGTTTTTTCCCCCCCATTTCATGTCTTAGTTGCGCCGGGAAATTTGGAGCTGCAGAAAATCGCGGAATCCATTTTAATCAATTTTTTTTGTATGTGAGGTTTATAACATTTGAGAAATTTTCATCTCTCCATCATCGAAACCTCGAATAATCAATTTTTTAAATTGAAAAACGCTTGCACAATGTAGTAATCGAAAAAAGGCGAATTTCATTAATCGCTATCAATGCGATTGGTATTGATGTTGCAACAATTATCGGTTTAATTTTAATGGACGACGTCCTATCAATTTCCGATCTCATTGTCCAGAAGCGTTCGAAACGTGACAAAACACATCCGCTTTTATTCTCCCGCTGGTTTCCGGCTTTTGTAACGAATTCCCTTCATACAGTAGATCTGATAAACTACCGTCCCTCTCAATAGGGCATGTTCGGTATAGCAATTTCATCGCAAATCGATGCAAGCGATACATAGGTAATTAAAAAAATACACAAACCTGCCGACATTTTTCCTATATGAGTTCCATGCATGCTGAAAGGTAAGAATGCAAATTCTTCCATTTTTCCATTTTTCCATTTAGAACTGATATTATACTCGTGAACAATTCACTGAAAAGAAATGTCTGTACATTTAACAAGTATTCTTATCCACAAAAGTCCACAATCTTTTCCTTTTAATTACAATTTTTTTTTTTGTCAAGAAACTTTTTTGTACCAGAGAAAAATTTTAATGGAAATTGTGAGCAGCAGACGTTGGTTAAATGAAGCTTTTTACCCCGTGGTCGGAAAACTCCTATTTTCGAACTCGCAATTTCTGATTCCTTACAGAAAACCATAATTTCATAAATTATATTATGATGCATCAAATCTGCAAGATATTCGACGTGCTCCATGACATACTTGACACGACGCACTGTGCCCGTACAGCCGTTCCAGCCGGGCAACAGCCGCGAGCTTGACACCAGTTAATTGAGTATCACACGCGATGCGATCGATGACCAATAAAATTTATCGTCCACTCGCGAACCTTGACATTTGTCTCTGTCATCGAGAGAAAACTAATTTATGATTTAGCTGATTATCTTCGTAATGAAATTGTGAAAGTTTTCAACAAATTAGAGAATTTCGTCAATTCGTAAGGCTCGTCGCACGATCCTTTTCATAGAGCAAACACCCACGGAGTCTCTCAATATATATATTTTTTCTTTTCAAAATTATTACACCGATGGTGATGAGGGTAGTTAAATTATAAAATAAGTTCTGTCCCCGTGAACTACGACATTTGATTCTCCAAGCGTATGTGCCACACGTGGGAACATGCAAATAGCAGCTAATTCGTGCTTTCCGACTCACGAGTTTTTTTTTCATTTCGTGCTTATATTCATCGAGCTTCCGCAACACGCGAGCCAGTATTGTCCGACCGCGTCACGTACACGACACCACGAAACTTTGCGTTTGCCACTTCATTATTATTTTTTTGCAGATTAATTTTTTATCGAGCAACAATAGAGAAGCTTCTTAATTCCTATTTGCAATCTGGATAAAAGGATTAACGAAGTAGCGGGTGTAACTCGCTCGAAATACGTGGCAGTACATTAAAAAAAAAGAAAGACAAATTTTGTCAAAAAATTGCAAGGCTACCCCGAAACGTCGAAATACATGACAGGTCATCGTAAAGGAGCCTTCTTATCTGACCCCCGTTAATCTAAGTCCCGCTACGAGTCTCGTTACCAGGCCCCGATTATTATTAATCCCAAAGGGGTCGTAGCGCTTTTTGAAGACACTTTTGAACCCCCGGTAAAGATCAGTTGTACATAAAAATAAAATAAAAAAGCACATGTCGTTAAGATTCGGAACTTTCGGTGACCGAAAGTCACCGAACCTTCCGTACTTTAACCACGTAAAAGAACAATCGAAGTTCCTTTTACGTTAATTCCTTCGCGGTCGTAGATACGCGACCGACCTCGTTGAAGCCGCGTTCCTCGGTGCTCCTCGTCGGCGTAATACCATTGTTAATTGCGTTTGAAAATCAGGCCGATCCTTCCGTTCACCGGCAGGACTGCAGTCCCCTGTACAAACACCTTTCGCCGACATGCTCGAACGCTCGTTCCTACTTTATAATACTTCACGTCAGTTTTTGTTCTTCATCATTTTTCTCTCCGGAAGCGCACCTATCACATTTCTCCGTCTATTCAGACGAGTGAGGAAATGGGGTCAGAGTTCACGAATGAGCGGCCGCGACACTCCCGACGCTTTTTCAATCAATCCCCGACGAGTAATTGGCGTTTCGGAAATGAAGAGATCGGAGGACTAAGAGAGCAGGCGTCCTTTTTTTTATATATATATTCACTTTTTTTTCGTTTTTTTTTCACGTTCTTTTATTTTTCATACAGATTGAAGTGTCACCGGCAGCCGTATCGGCTGAGAGCCGGAGAAATCGATCGGAAGTGTTGTTAACCGTGTGTCTGTGACGATAGTAGCGTGTCTCCTAGGATAGCCGGAAATACCGTAGAGTCGATAAATCCGTGTCCACGCCAACTGATGCTCGTTTCAATGATATCGAACGGAATATATCTTCGTATCGAATCTTCTGTACGTGTCTGTATTATATAGCTTAGATCTGGCCATCTCCGCTTCTGGCTGGATATCGCGACCCGGATATTATATAATCTGAACATGAACGCGTTTCAAAAGTAGGAGCAACAATTCATCGAAAAATCTCGATCGAGGTTTTTTATACAAGACAGCTTTAGTTATTTTTTTTTGCATTTTAATTTTTGACAATCTCTCAAATTTACTCAAGTTACTCAAATTTACGCAAAAACAAAATCCATGCTTTAAGAGAGTTTGTGTCCTTGAAAAAAAAGTGGTCATGCACCGATATCAGATATCAATTTTTTTTTTAAATGATTCAATCCGTTTCCCACAACAAACCAATCTGAGAATTAGGTAGTCAATCACCGGATCACCAGTAAATGAACCAGGCGTGTCCCGGGGGAGAGAACGTGCGAAAATGCGCTTACGGGTGAACGCGCCCCACGTCGTATACGGGAGGGTGAAATCCTGTAGGGCGCAGAGGTTCATTTAATTCCACAAAGGGAAAACATTTCGGGTCCGAAAGATACGGGCGCATCGTTGCTGCCGGAAGTCATTGGTACGGCACGCTCGAAGGCTCCGGAGGAATCCTCTTATTTCACCGTCTCTCATTATACTCTTTCGTTTACTCCTCCTGTCTTCCCTCGCTCTATATATTTGAGCACTTTTCCTGCTGTCTTCATTCATTCCCGGCGTTCGTTCGTTGCAGTTAGCCGTCTCTATTCACTTCCGGTAATGGGCGAAGAAAGCTCGAACGGAGGGATCGGGGGAGGGGGAGGGGGAGGGAGGGGGGGGGGGGGCAGGGCCGGTTAGCGTGAAATGGTGATAATACAAAATGGCCGAGTCGAATAGAAGAAGGATTCTGCCAACTGAACCAGAGAGACGGCGCCGTTAATTGTTCCTAATTGAACGTCCCGGCCTCCAGCTGCGATGAATAAAGCTTCGAAGGATCAGCGCGTAGCAATTATTAACTCTGTAGATATATATATACATATACATATATACATACATATATATATATTTACTAGGGCTTCTGATGGGTCGCGCGGCCCGCACGCTCGGGTCGGGAATCTCCAAAAGACTCGAAATAATCAAAGCCTGGAGAGGAGCCCAAGGGGACTTAGAATAATCGGGGCCATCCTACCTCAAATCCCCCCCCCCCCCCCCCCCCCCCCAGGGACTCAGAATATTCCAGCCTTGAGTGAGGGAAGGGAGGGTGAGCTTCGCCATCCGGGGAACCGCGTCGACCTGCGGCTAGCCGGAACCGGGGCACTCCACTCAGCTCGTTGGATTAGCTAATTGATGACTCGATGGTAACAGAACCCAAGTTTCGCCTCTCGATCGCCGCGTGATCGGCAGCGCGTTGCCTTTTTTTTAACGATGATCATCACCGAACAACAATCCGCCAGGTCATAGATCTTCGAAGGAACTCCCGTCGATCCCGCAAACGCGCTCCGAGCCCGGCGAAAGTTGACCGCCAAGCCTCGTCGCCGAAGGAATCGGCCGCTGCGTCGAGGAACTGCTTTCCGGTAGCTCGAACGATCGGGCGGGGGACAACGATCAGTCAAATGGCACCGATAAAACCGCAGACAATCCGGTCCCTGACGAACATCAACGACGCGTCGAGTGGTTCGAGGACTCTTTCGAGATTTCGGGATTTCGCATGATCGAAGGGATCAACAACGACGGCGGCGAGGACGACGACGACCGCGGGGGTTGCGCCCCGTGCACTGGCACTCGTCGAAAAGATGCTGAACGTAATGGCGGCGGTGACGACGAGCTTGCCGGTAAGAGTCGTCGATCCGTCGGGCGTCGTGGTTTCCGGCGGCGGTTCGACGTCGACGACGACCACGACGATAACTTCGAATTCCAGCGGCGTGATAAGCGTTAACGCGACGACCGCCGTACCTTCCGGTAACCCGACGGTCGCCAATGTGCCGGACAATGTCAACGTCTTCGTGGCCGTTGTCAAGGGCATCGTGATGGGAAGCATCATAACGACCGCCGTCCTCGGCAACATACTCGTCATAGCGAGCGTCAGGAAACATCGGAAATTGAGGGTCGTGACGAATTGCTACGTCGTCAGTCTCGCCGCCGCCGATCTTCTCGTCGCCACTTGCGCGATGACGTTCAACGCCTCGGTCGAACTGTCCGGTCGCTGGCTCTTCGGGAGATTCATGTGCGACGTGTGGAACTCGCTCGACGTTTACTTCTGCACCGCTTCGATATTGCATCTTTGCTGCATAAGCGTCGATAGATACTACGCAATAATCAGCCCACTCGAGTACACGGTCATAATGAAGCAGAGCACGGTCGGGTGCCTCCTCGGATCGGCGTGGGCACTCCCGGCTCTCATCAGCTTCATGCCTATATTCATGGGATGGTACACCACTGACGAGCATCTGCTGGACATGGAGGAACATCCTGACGTGAGTGTTTTGTTCCCTCGTAGAGGAAGCTTTTTTTTGCTGGCATCCTTTGATTAAAGGGCTTGAGCCACAGTAAGTGGGTGGAAACTCATGCATTTTCCGCGATTTTTTTTCGGGGTACATATACGCTTTATCGGTTTAATTTTTTTAGGGCGGAAGGAGGATGTATCGAAGAACGTTTGGGAATTTTTTCGCTCAATTTTATTGTTATTGTGTATTTTTTTTAGCGGTCGGCGTAACGATTCAACAGAATATTCTTCGCGCTGTAAATTATCGGAAAAAAATTGTTAAAAATCGAAATTTTACTGCGGCGTAAGCGCTTAACTGAGGGGAACGGATCGGAAAATGAACCACTTGACCCTTGGATTGCAAAAGCTCTTTCTCGCTCAAACTAAATAGTATATGAGGCATGTTCGCTGGATTTTTGCCGAGCATGAAGTTTGTTACACGAGCGGAGCGAGGGCAGAATTCTGACGAGATGAAAATCCCTTCCGTGAGCATACGATTCTGTTGCCCGTCTTCGTTAAAATAACATGACTATGCAGATGCACGAGACTGAACTTTATCAAGTTATAACGGTTGTGTTTTGCATCGCACAAACTTCGTTCGGAGAAATTAATTTTGAAAATAAAATTCCATTGGTGAACAATTTTTTTTTTATTAGTAAAGCCAGTGCTTCGACGGAGACTTGTCAAAGTTGGAGTTTGATGTCTTTTTGTAATCTTGATGATTTCAATAATGTTCATTGGTCAATAATAGGCGATTTTCTGCCCGCGTTGCACGCCAAGTGGTTACTTTAGCGATGTCGGGAAAAAAATTTTACTTTGTGACGCAAGTGCGAAAAAGCGTGATTTCTAAGAAGACTTCGAAGTTGCCAATATGAGTCGATGGCCAGTGCTGCCAAATTTATACCGATCGTCGAGTCCGCTTTAAAAATAACCGTTTTGTCAAGAGCAGCGAACACGTCGATAAAAGCAAATGTTTCTCAGCGACAGTTCAGGCGTTAAGTAGACAAAATTGAAAATTAAATGAAAATGTGAAATGCGTTTGGGCAGATCATGAAAATGCATTGCTATGAGTTGGGTGAGAAAGGAAGAGCAAAAATTGGCCGAAAGTTGTGGAGGGAAAAAAAAATGTTTGTACGAAATTATTTGCAATGGAAATGTGAGTCAAATTTCTGCACGATCGTTTTGTTCGCAGATGTGCGGATTTGTGGTCAATCGTTCCTACGCTGTAATAAGCTCGTGCGTGTCCTTCTGGATTCCGGGCGTCGTAATGATAGTGATGTACTGCAAAATATACAAAGAAGCCGTTAGACAGAGAAAAGCTTTGAGCAGAACGTCGAGCAACATTGTCCTGAACAGCGTTCATCATCACAGGTCGTCAACGAGGCAGCATCATCATCAGCAATTGCTGCTGCAGGCTGCGGCAGATACGGGTGAGCTAGCACTTCACACCGCACAGTTCAAAGCACCCACGGAACTTCACGCCATCAACGGTGAGTCCAGTGAGACTGCTTTGACAAAAAAAAGAAAACAAAATCCATACACACTTTGACCCTCGAAAAAACCAAAAACTAAAATTCATCGTCAATGTTACATCGAAAAAAATTCTAAATTTTGGAGTAAAAAACCTTCATCTCAACACTGAAGAAAAATCTCTTGCAAGGCTGCCAATTTTTTTTTTTTTTAATTTCAATTCTACTTTCTATTCTTACATTTCTATGTGATATTGTAACAACGACGGCGAGATTGTCAAGGTGATATGCTGTCGTTTCAATCCCGTATAGAATTGCTAGAATTGAAAGTAGAATTGAAACGGCAGTGTTTTTTTTTTGGCAGCCCGCGAGTGAATTTTACTTGAGTCATTGATATTTTTTTTTTAGTGGAGCCGTCCTAACGACATACATTTTTAGAAAATCGACCTTTACACCCCTTTAAATGTCTATACGCGATGTAATACATTGTGTAATACACGATGTAATATTTACATCAGTGCAGCATATTTATATCTTTAGAAAAAAGTAGCACTTCAGTCGCAAAAAAAAAAATGAAATGTACTGGGAATCTCCCAGTGAGAGAGAGTGTCGAAAATACCACGTCACGCCGACACCGGAGCGTGGTGTTTTTTTTTCTCTACTTTTCTCGCAACAGTAAATACCGCACGGGAGGTTGTCCGGTGCGCTTTTCGACTGGGCTATATTTACATGATACGACCGAAATAAACAATCCATGCACACGTTGGCCCTCGAAAAAACCAAAAGCTGAAATTCATCGTCTATGTCATACCGAAAAAAATGCTAAACTTGGACAAAAAAAACTCCATCCAAAGCCGCCCTGACGGCAGAAAATGTTTGAAACGTCGGCGTTTCGAACCCGTTAAATTTCCATACCTGATGTGATACATTGTGTAACGTGCGATGTAATTTATTTATTTGTTTGTTTGTTTATTTATTATACGGGCAAAACCCAATTACAAGATGTCAGGAAACGCTTACAACTAAAAAAAAAACAAATAGGTAGGAAATGTGTTTACTTTAATGCAGCGTAATTACATCATTGAAAAAAGTGGCACTTCAGTCGCAAAAAAAAAATAATTAAAAGTGCCAGAACTTCCAGGTACGAGAAAATCGGCGAAAAGTCCACGTCGGACCGACAGCGGGACGTGGTGTTTAAAAAAATGTTCTCTACTTTTGCGCGTTTAATACATTATGTAATGCACGATGTGCCATTAACATTAGTGCAGGATATTTACATAATTAGAAAAGTGGCACTTCAGTCGCAAAAAAAAAAAAGTGAATCGGCGAAAAGTCCACGTCGAACCGACAGCGGGACGTGGTTATTTTTTTTTCGTTTTCTCTACTTGTGTCACGACAATAAATACCGCACGGAAGGTCGTTCGGTGCGCTTTTCAACTGGGCTGTATTTACGTGACACGCGCGAAATGGCCAAAAGCACCGAGAAGCGTTGGCGGCAGAGTTAAAGTTGCGTCCGGTTACAAAAGTGAAACTCGCTGTGCAAATTAGTTCGTTGAATCTCCCTGAACGCCACGGTACAGAGAAACATTTTTTAACGAGTTTTTTTTTTACGATTCCGCTCTTGCACCACTTTGTTTGTCCGCCGTTCATCGGCCTATATTTTTTTTTGCCGACGACCATAGTCGATCCTATTTACCGCGTAGATACAAGCCGTCGCGGCTATTTGTATACGCTTCGACAGATTTTGATGGATTTCTCCTCTCGTTAGAGGACGCGAGTAACCAATCATCCGATGTAACGCCGATAAAAAAAAAAAAAAACCCTTTTTCCACGATTGATTGAATCGACTTTCACCGTCAAACGATGAAAGACCGATGGTTCTCGAGTTTTGAGCGGATACAAGCTTGCACTGTCGCGTAATAATAGTAGAGGTGCAATTGGCACAGTCAAATGAGGAAACTTCTATTTAACATGAGTGAATAGGCAAGCGTTTATTAAACCCTGTGACGATGAGAGTGGCTGTTACCAGCTACACCGTATCCGGTGAACCCGCTTTGTAATTACCCGCAACGCGAATCGGTTCAACTTTGAAATTGTAATTCGAAAGTGGGAAGCATTCGATTTCGTGCCTTTCGATCTTTAAAAGGTATTTTATTCATATAATTTAATTCATACTTTTTATTAATCCCTAAGTGAATACCAGAAAGGATCGACGAATAAATTAAAAATTCTGTACGAAAACTGCATTTTACATGTAACAGTAAAAAGCAAATTACACTGCTGTTCGAAGTCTCTTCCGAATTTTATTGGGCAGTCGGTCAAAAATGATTTTTTGAATTTCACGACACATAAAACATGTGTTCTGGACCATAAACCGAATGTTCAATTTCTTAAAAGTCCTTTTATCACATACGAAATATTTAACGAGCGAACGTAATTACCGCAATAAAAAAAATAGCGGACCTTCATGGGTACGAGATGTTCGTTAAATGTAAAACCTTTTTTTTATCGCGCATCGCCGGCAGAGAGAGAGAGAAATTGCTGCCAGTCATTACTGAACTCGACTTTAAAGTTACAAATCGCTTGGCGCCGGGAATCCGACATCTGTGTACGTTAGTTT
This sequence comes from Amblyteles armatorius, assembly GCA_933228735.2. Taxonomy (NCBI): domain Eukaryota; kingdom Metazoa; phylum Arthropoda; class Insecta; order Hymenoptera; family Ichneumonidae; genus Amblyteles; species Amblyteles armatorius. The sequence continues at coordinate 8,183,735 of OW121695.1, read as the reverse complement.
CACGCAAGGTACGGACGAGCCCGTTCCCTACGGAGCGATTGGGGAATGAAACTGTGTAAGCCGATAAGAAACTCGACGGTGCGAACGAACGGTTTCGAAAGTTGTAGAAACTCGGAATTGATGAACTTGTATCAGGATTTATCCTCCTCCACTGAGCAGTTTGTTTATCTAATGCGAGAACCGAGGCGGGCGAATGGCAGAAGAGACGTAAAATTGAAAGCAATTAAGAGAGATCGGAACAGAATTGTGCAGATCCGTCGAGACAGCTGTACGAGTACTATTGCGCGAAGTAAACCACTTTCTCTTCCGATTGGAGCTTCCGACATTGGAACGGTGCTAGTGGTCGTTCGATGAAACTTTACTTTCCAAACTTCACTTCCGTTAACTTTAGTTTCCGCTTAATCATTGGCCCTTAATTAAGTTCAATTAAAGATCAGATGCGAGTGACGGTAAGCAACGACGAGTTCCCTTCCATTTAAAAAAATTATTTTCATTTCGTTTCGCAGAGCAATTTTATAACCGCTCTGGGCGGGTCAGTTGATGCTATTATTACTTTACCAAATTCGACGCATCATTATTATCGTTGTTAATAATTTCAGTTTATTATTTACCACTTGTAAACCGGAAGTAGGATTATCTTTCTACCGAAAGATAAAACATTGCGTGGTCGTTCGATAAAACTTTACTTTCCAAACTTTAGTTTCCGCGTAATCATTGGCCCTTAATTAAGTTAAATTAAAGACCAGATGCGGGTGACGGTAAACAGCTACGAGTTCGCTTCCGTATTTTTTATTATTGTTTTTTTTTCGGAGAGCAATTCTATAACCGCAGTGGGCGGGTCAGTCGATGCCATTATTACTATATCGCGTTAGACGCGTCATTATTATCGTTAATAACAATTTACATTTATTGTTTACCACTCACGAACCGGAAGCTGGATTATCTTTCCACCCAAAGACAAAGTGTTCAGTTTACTAAAAACTGGTCAGAAAAAAAAATCTGAATTTATATCCGTGTACCGGTGATTTAAAACAGCGTCTGGAGGCTTATCCTCGAGTGTACGGGGCGAGTTTAATTAATTTTTTCTCCCCGGAGGATAGGACGGCGCAGAAGCGGCGAGGATCTCGACCGTGGTGCGCAGCACGGGAACGGTCAACGCTTTTTTGCAAAATAATCCATGCGTACCGTGATCTGTGCTATCCGTTTCCGTCCCGTTCTATCTGCAAACTCTCTCCGCGTGTGATACAACAAACACCGGTGGCAATATTGCGCCCGACGTTGCACCGTTGATATATCCGTGACGAGTAATCGGGTTAGTTGCTGGTTCATCGGTTTCGAGCGGTATACCCATATTTCTCCCTCCCCGGATTCCCTCTGTGTGTTTCTCTGTGATGTGTTATATGAAACCCTGTCCAATTCGTCGACGGAACAATTCGTGCCGGGCAGACCAGAAACTTTATGTATATAGGCGAATCGACAAGTGGCACAATCAATATGTTATAGCCATTTAATCGGAAGAGGCTCTCCGCACAGGGCAGGACCGCGGTATTGGGAGGGAGGCGGAGGGGGGGGGGGGGGGGGGGGGGTGGCGAGGGTTTCCTGTTTTAGCGGAGTGTCGAGATATGAGAGAGAACTAAAATTCTGTCGGAATGATCCTCGTTGCGCGTCGATGTACAAGGGGCGGTACGGGAAAATTGAAAATTCGAGGCTGGACGGCCAACACGATTCCTGAGTGACACGGCACGTGCGGTGACGCTGATAGATTTCCATCGGGAAGAGGAAAAGGGTTCGGCAAATTGAATGGACGTCCCCGATGTTGCGCGCGTCAATTTGGGATCGGTTGCCGTCACGGTTTGAAAATTTCAACGGGTGAATGTGTCATGGCAATGGCGTCGGGGACTATCGAGATAAAAAGCTATTTACCGCGAAGGGAATCAGGAGTCGAGCATTGTGGCGGAGTTCGTTCGATATCGACTTCTAACGGCCGCTCGGCTGCCAGTGCCAAGGCGGATAAAGAAATGGATTGGGTAAAAAGTGCTATCGCTCCTATAAAAATTTCACATATCGCTAGTAATTCCTCTGGTCTACCATATTGCCCGGTCGAAATGTGGCATATGACCTGGTCTTTCCGAAATCCTTCTCTGAGTGTAAAGCTGAAGCATTCATGCCTTCAGCAATGCTTCAGTCGACTCAACATATCTTTGAAGCATTAAAAAAAAAAAATACATGTTATGCCAACCGAACGACGCGTTCGAACGCATCCGGCTAATCCTACCATATTCAATCCCCTCGGTGTGGACGATCGTTAGCGTTAATTTCTGGAGAACGGCAGTTTCGTTTCGGGCGACGGTACAGTACGGTGCAGCAAAGGCCATACGGAAGACGAGGTCTCGGTCGTCGGCGATCACAACCACCAGGGTCTCGTGTGTTCCGAGCCCCGGGGACCTTGTCACTACTTATCCACCGCCGACGTCGACGCCGTTGAGTTTATACCGCGAGATCCTATCTTGACTATCGTTTTTACGGAGCGCATGCAACCCGACGTTGGGCGGCGTGCGCGGAAAGGAGTTGAACGAGGGGGATGCTAGTTCAACGAATGCCCTTAAGCTTTCGTACCGTCGTCGGTACTTGTGCATGCACACGTGTTCATTGTCCGTGTAACCAGCGGCGAGCACAGCGCCAAGTTCGATCCATCCGATACCCGGGTCGTATATCAGACAAGCCGGTACGGCGTAGTAATGACCCCCGGGGAAACAGCCACGGTGTATGTTACGTAGACCATCGACGAGAACTCGGTCGCGTGATTTATACCAAGTAATCCAAGTTTCGCCATTGGACATGGAAACCCACGTGCTCAGTCTTCGTCCTCGTAAGTGCAACCCTCTACGCAGTGAAGGAGCGAACGCGACAATGACGATTAGATGAGACTGGCCAAATGCAGGCCACCTTAGGGAGAGCCTCACTGTATTGGTTTCGATGCTAAGTAAACAGTGTAGCATCATGAGACCAAACAAGAAGGACCGCCAGTTTCCGATACTGAAACTGTCATGCTGTGCTATGCTGAAGGGCCAAAGACAAACTGCCCGTGAGAAACTGGGCAGTTTGTATTTGGCCCTTTCGTCGCCGCATTTACTCAGTTAGTGTTGCTCTGAAAAACGCTCACTAAAGGAGTTTCCACTGTAAGGGTTATTGAGAGATGAAGATACAATCTACTTAGGCTAGAACACCCGTCATTGGGCCAGGTTTCGAAATACTCAGTTAACAACTTTCCTAGACATTTGTAGGGTAGTTCGATCTATCCGATACTTGGATTGTATATCAGACAGGGCGGTGCTGCTGTAGTAATGACCCAGGAGGAAACAGCCACGGTGCATGTCACGTAGACCATCGACGAGAACTCGGTCACGTGATTTACACGAAGTAATTCACGTTTCGCCGTTGGACGTGGAAACCCACGTACTCAGTCTTCATCCTCATAGGTGCAGCCCTCTACGCAGTGACGGGGAGGATAGAACAATAATTAGATGAGCCTGGCCGAATGCTGGAGACCTGAGGGAGAACCTTAATGTGTTGGTTTCGAGGCGGAGCCAACCGTGCAGCATCATGGGAACAAACGAGGAGGACCGAGTGTGCTACCGGTTTCCGATATCCAAGAACACCCGATACCCATTGGCATCATCGAACGGTGGGCGAAGTTGGCTATGCTGAAGGGATTCCCGTCAGAAACTGGGCTGTTTATCTCTGGTCGGTTCCTCACCGCACTGAATCAGCGCAGTAACACAGTTTCCACTATAATGAGGGTTGAAAGATGAAAATCCAATACATTTTAGGCTAGAACAGAAAAAGTGTTCCAAACACTCAGTTAACAAATTTCCTACACATTTGTGGCGAGGTCCATTCGTGCAACCGGTTTGAGTTCTCAATGAATCGGTTCCACTGTCAATCGACCAAACCACTCAGGATTTTGCGATGCCTTTGCTTTCTAGGTCTACGGATTAGGGTGAAATTCAGTTCATGGCTGTTTTTACGATGTCTCAACCGGAGTCAACGTTTCAGGTCGTCGCATCATCTTATTGCTGAGAAACGATTTTGAAGACGATTTTTCTTATCTCGAAGTGGATGCTTCCGTTTTCCGCCTGCGAATTCAATAAAAATGTCAAGCTTGACTCTATTTCGATATCTCCGAGGAAGTTTCAACCGCGGCGGCGCAATTCCTCGTCGTATTGCTGCGAAACGAAAATGGTCCATTGATTCAACTTGTCCAACCACGCGGAAGCTCCCCCTTAGCGCTGTATCTACTTGGCTGAAGTTCAAATGCAGATCCTAGCTGAAAGGGAGTCGAAGGTACTGTAGGTGTGATCGGTGAATTTGCCGGTTCGCGGAGTTCTCGAGTTTGTCTTGAACCTTGAGCTTTGAGCGCATCTAATTAACTGCACACAAAATCGTCCAGCCGATGCACACACACGCACAATGGTGTGCACAGGACATCGCCGAGCTGGATTGCCGGAGTTTGAATAAGCTAACCTGAAACGTTTGTGTGGATTGCTTGATTGGCCGGTCCTCTGTATGTTTCACTTGGTTTGTCAGTAACTATAGTGATGGACACACCGACCGCGTAAGACGCGGTCGCTCTTAGGCTGGACCGAAGATCAGCTGCACCTTCGGAAGCACCGGAAACTGGCTCGTACGAAGCCTTTGATTCGACTATACCTCGAGATAGTTAGGTCAACTATCGTTGCAAAAGCGTTCATTCCGTAGGATAAAAATTGTGAATATGGCGTGGTTCGGATATCATTGATTTACGTCCTGACCGAGTTAGGTCACATTCACCACCATTACCCTACTGAAAGTTGAAAAAGACGATTAAAAGATACAGCTAAAATATTACATGCAATGTGCGATCGGGTATTTTTAGGTGTTTTGGGACTTTTTTCTACGATTTTTATTAATCCCTTGAATTAGACAAAATACAAGATCAAGATATCCTCGAAAGTCACTTAAGGGCGTTCTTTTGAGATTAAAAAAAACGTAGGAAAAAATAATAAATAGAACCCAATTTGATTCATCGTCGGTTGTTTAAATATTTAAAAAATCCCGATTCGTCGAAAATCAGAAAAACAAAGGAAGTGCACGATTCGTTCATGCAGCTGAAACGCTTCGACGTCAATTCGCCATAGAATGATAGCGAGCTTTCGAGCGCACGCTCACTGTGTTACTCGATTACGCGACACTCGAGCGCTCCAAAACGAAGTGGCAACAGCGAGGCGGGACTCTCGCTCCGGCGACAAATACGCACGCATACGATAACGTGGCTTTACGTAATGGAATATTGCGTCGGTTTAGCCAAGCTGCATGCACTCAAAGTCCCTTCAATTGGGGTTACCATTAAACCGAGATGAAATTCATTTAAAGACGACGTGGTTGCGGTTCAATTCACATACACCCGCAGTCGACAACATTGCGTAGTTCACCTGCCAGCCATTGTCTCCCTAAAAAGAAGAAAAAACAAAAATTGGGCTCCATGCACGTCCGCATCTGCTTGCAACATTTCAAACGGACGTAAAAAATGTTCCAAATTGGCTAGAAAAATGGTGTATAAAAGTATTTGTAAAAATTAGTCATAATATTGGCAATAAAATAGACAATGAAATATGCAATAAAATAGGCAATAAAAGTAGCTATAAAATTGGCTACAAAAACAATATGCATAAAATGTTTGTCATTCGTCATTATCAGTGCCGTGGGTGAAATATCTCATTCGGAATTTTAATACGTCACGACGTTTCTCATTGATTACAAAGCGCAGACGTTTTTGGGCTACAAGTAACGCTATTCATCCTCAGTGCAACGAGCTCGCCTGTCTCGCGTCTTGAATCTTGAACGAGCTACGACACGGGACAACGATATCATTTCTAATAACCCGCATAGCCCAGTTTCCGTGCTTGTGGGAGAAAAGAGGATTCTTCCGTCTGGGAGCTTCTTTTCCTCAGGGAAATTGAACGGCACAATAGAACGAACAAGAACAGCTTCATTTGTCAAGTAGAAAAAGCTTCGCAACCTCAATGTCCCGGGACTACGATGGAAATTTGCCGTTTATCAAACTTTCTCTTTCTTCTTCCATCCTATTTACCCTTTATAAAAAAAAAATCCAATTCCAAAAATGTAATAACGTCAAGAGACGCGTCACCGTCTCGATGCCAAGTACTTAAAAAAGGGACTTTTTGAAAGAAAATACTAGCAAGTGTATTTACTCCAATATACCGGAAGTCGAATCTTCACTTGTAAAAAAATACGATTCAATCAACTAAAAATTCGGGCATGGGCGTTCAAATAAATATTTCATTGGTATAGTTAAAAGATTAGTTAATTCGACAACTTTTTCGACGATTTCACCAGAAGAATTTTGGGACGTTAAAATATTTTGTTCGACCGATGAAACGTTTATTCGAACGTACCTGCCCAAATATTCAGTAGATTCGAACGCATTTTTTAATCAGTTTTGTTTTTCTGGGTTTTCTCGGAAACGAAGCATCGGGCAAGAATTGCGACACTTATATAATGTGATTCTGCGCTGAGATACAATCGACGATCCATCGACGCACCGTTGGGAATTTTCAAATAGAAATTACGAGCTTACGATGACTTAATTATAATCCCAATAACTGAAGCACCGCTCAAGCACCGGACGAAATTTCTCTACGATGGAATCTCGTTAATGCTCCGGCCGTGCACAGTAACGTGCGAAGCAATTACAGGCGCAACGGGTTGCACGCGTCACGCGCTTCGACTATCCTCCAGCCCGTTAATTTATGTTACCACGATGCAAAGCTGCTGGATTGACTGTAGCCGATATACAATAAACTGCGAAGAGCAGAATGAACAAACATGGTTGCGCGAAGATAATTCAGTAGAAATAAAAAGGAAATCATTTTTCGGTGAAGAACATGTGAAACTCTGGCGAATGTGGTGCTTATGATGTGAAAATTATTAAAGTTACGATAAGGTCAAGTGAAATACCGCGGCCGGTATAAAATACTGCAATGAATTTCTTCACACGATTGCGACGGATCTCGGCTGTTCCAGGACACCAACAAAAATTCGTGCCAGTCGCGCAAGGTAATTCCGCATCCGATACGAGTCCCGAAACGATCGGCACCATTAAAAAAGTTAATTAAAAAATTCCGGTACGAATTTATTTTTGTCCTGAATGAGTCGGAATTCTGTAAAAAAAAAGTTTATTGCAGTTTTTAATGCTGACCACGGTATTTAACGAGATCTCAACTTTATGATTTTTTCCTGCGCAGCGTGAATCCAGAAAAATAATTTATTTGCGGGGCGCGAAATAAATTATTTATTTGATGTGAATAATATTTATTTTTGAAAATTAAAATATTTATGTCAACCAAATAAATATTTATTTGCGGGTGCCCGTCGAATAAATTATATTTCTGGGTATAGATAGACACGTCGGAACAGAGTAACGGTACAGCGATCATAAGTCTCAATTTTTTATTTTTTTTTCACAATTCACATATCATTTTTGATCCAAATTTATCTCAGGTGAAAATATCCAAGAATTTTGCACCAAGTTTCCCCAGCTGGTACAATACGCGTCCTACAATCCTGCAATGTGCGGCCGTGTCGGGAGCGCTCGTTCGCAGCATTCCCGGTAGTTTATCCCGTGGCCATAATTCATCGTGACGGAGCGCTCACGGATGGGTAAGAATAAAGGGAAAATTCCCGTCGAGGGGCGAGTTAGGATCGCGTCGGCAACATCGCTGACGATGCGTCCGAAACGGTTTCCACGAAAAGCACCGGGGAAGCTTACATATTTTTCCCAAGCCGGACACACACTTGGCCGTTTTTACACGAGTACGGTAGAATTCCGTTTATCCGAAGTAATGTCGGGAGAGCGTGCGTTGGATAAGTGAAATCTCGAATAGAACGAATAACATATTCAATTCAAACTTGTACTACAATTCTATTTTTTTTCTATAATACAACACTTAATAAGCATTAATTTCAGTAAAGAATGGAGTTATTTTTTAAATACAATTATAATTTAAGCAGTCAACATTAACTTTGTATAATCATAAGCCGCGAACCGGGAATTGCAAAAAAAAAAAACAAGCATATTAAAGGTGCTGAAAAGATTCATTTTGCATAATAATAATTCCGAAGTGTTGTTGACAAATTGATGAAAAATAAAATTGTTCGAAAAATTTCCCGAAAAACTAACTTTTTTTGTTATTTAAATGATTCGTTCATGTTTCTGAATAAGTATGAATTTTTCCGATTTTTTCATTCACTTTGAATTTAGTGAATTTCTACACATTTTTCTCATATAACAATTAAAATTCAAAGTGAATTCAAAAATGTGCCATTTTTTGGTTGCCTAGGAGACCTGGTTGATCGAAGGCCGAATAAGCGAGGTTAAACTCTAAGTTTTCTTCGTTGGATATTCACCTTAACGACGAACACGCATGACACTCTTACGACCAACATATATTTATAATGTGCGTGAATTTCCCCGAACGTACGGAATATAGATTTGGAGTGTGATAGCGGCCACGAGCTGCCCGCTCGTGCCGTTGACCAGAACTCTGTGTCATCATTAAGGTCATCGTTCTGGTTTTTTTTTTTTTTTTTCAAAAGCAACGATCCACAACGACGAAAAAAATTGAGCCGATACGATCATTTTTTTATCAACTTCCTATTTCCAGTTTCTGCGACAGATTTTTTAGATTTATTTTATTTATCGTCGAAGCGGAAGAGAAATGCGAGGCGGAGAACGATATTGCGTACTATTATTGCGCCGGCGTGCGCAGCAGCGAAAAGGGCCGTTTATTGCTCAAACTGCCGGAATAAGCGAGCACCTTTTTTTCTAGCACACTTCCTACTTCTTCGCTCTCCCGCTTCCCGAACGAAGCTTCAAGGCTTCAACTTATTTATTACCTCCGCGATAGCGGGTCGTTGCGATAGTATGCTACATTACGAGGATTAAATTCATGCCTGATCGATATGTACTTCGCAGCAGGAGAGACCACTGCGAAACTCTATTTCGGCACTTTTGCTCTCTTCCACGAACCTTCTACGAACCCTCTTTCTCGGTTCGTAAAAAAAATAGAGGGGCAAAGTATAATTTTTTTTACAGCGAATGAGAAGCAACGAAACACGCGACTGAGAGGTTTTTTATATTTAAGATAATTGTAATGTTACTTGATTTTTCAAAATAAATAAAAAATTTAAATGTTAAAACTAAAGTGAAAACGTAAAATTTGATAAATTATTGTAACAGTTCTAAAAAAAATTATGCTAAGAAAAAAAAACTCGCGAGATGAAAAGGTGAATTATTAATTAAGAAATTATAATTATAATAATGTTGCTTCTTCGTCTGCGTTACCTAAGTCACCTCAGTGCTCTCTCGGTGTACAGTCACTCAACTTTGAAGCAGATGGTCAGTTTTAAGATCCGTCGCAATATCAGTTGACCTTAATCTGACGTGCTTTTTGTGTGACGAATGAATGGAATCAACATCGTAACGTCGGGATCTCCTCAATGGTCGTAGAGACGTTAAATTTAAATTTTATCGTCGTAATCGATTTAACCCTGCAGCTGTTAACTTTGTCTGCCTGCTAGGCTGTCTATATATATTGACGAAACGTTATCGTATTGTTGAAATCATCTTTTTTAGATTTAATAAAAAAATCTTTCCCTATTTACGAGTTTTCATTTTCATAGCATACATTTTTTTAGGTAAAAAATTAAGTGATTTTTTAAATTATTGCCGTGTCATTTTCAGTATGATTTTCAAGTATTAAACTTCCCATTATTCTGAATATGGGATTTTTTAATGGTAAAGTGATACATTTTTTTTGTCATATTTGTTTATTCTATTGATATTATCTTTAGAAATAATTTATTTGGTACAAAAAAGCGTAAAAGAAATAAATCGTCGCTCTGTTTCTTCCTCCACAATATTACACATTTATCTTTAAATTATAATTTTTTTCATAACGAGCGCGATGAGAACGTAAGTTTGCACGGAACTTTAATTAACCTATCGTCATATACTTTCATCTTTTCCGTCTCGTTATCTTCCTTCTCTGATCTCTATTCATTCCGCTCCGAGGGAACTGGAGAATCTTTTTTTTTCAAAGAATCTTCAATTCAAGGAATAAAACGAGTATAAAGCTTATCTCGACTTTGTGAATTATTAAACGTTAACAGAGCGTTCTTGGCGCACTCAGTGACAAAGTAGGTTACTGTATACCTGTGTGTGTGTGTCTAAGTAGGTAAAGTGTGAGTTACTGTAGACAACGCTTCTAGATGCTCGCTCCTTTTGTAAAGTCTCATGCTGACAGTCTTCTTTTTACGTTTTAATAATTCCTTACTTTGACGACGAATTACGAGAACATTTAGTGGCAAAAATCCTCCCGCAATATTTGCTTCTTCAGTAAAACATTCTTGTTCAAATTTACCGAAAGTTATCGCCATAAATTGCGATCTCAAACAGTTGAAATTTTATCAATAAAAGCGAATACACAAAATTGCGTAGTAAAATTTCACCAACTATTGCAAAATTGAAGGAATTATTGCAAAATATGAGCAATTATTGCAAAATGTGAGCAATTATTGCAAAATATGAGCTATTATTGCAAAATGTGAGCAATGCTTGCCTCGACTTTATGCCGAAAAAAAATGTTAATCCGAGATGTAAGTGACTGCATCTGTCGAGCTTTCCGTGTTACTCTTTCTCGTTATTTATCACGCGAAGGTTACACGAGCTCAAAATAGAACTCTCGCAGTATAATTTAGTTTCCCTCAACGGGTGGTTACATTACTTTCGAGCATCACCGGTCTTGCTACCATGTTCCACCCCCAATATTACTCGCATTTCAGCCTCGGTTTCTCAAATAGTTTATATACATCCATCACCTATGCACTACAACTACTGTGCGTCAGTTAAATTCCAAAGGGCATTCAATTTTTTCTGCTACGGCCAGGCTGTAATTAATTCGTCAGTCTGCAACGAACGTTTGTGTAAAAGAGAATACGATGCATAAAAAAAAAATTGGGCCAATGAATAATACGAAAATAATATTTCATCTTGCGGAGCTCTTGATATCGGATAATTAACGGTTCTGCACCAGACTCACGGACAGGCCGAGTGTCAAATATTTGGCTCACACCCAGATACTAGAAATCATGTGACACTTAATATAACCTCGCGCATTTCGCGCGGGTCAATTGATTCATGTTTCTGAATATCGTACACAGCGCGGCACCCACGAAGAACAGAGAAAAAGTTGGTTGGCTGCGTCGCATATTTTTAGGCACGACCGCGAGAAGTGCCTCGTTTCATTCGCACCGGAAATTTTTCGGTCGAAGAAAACGACGAAGCAATCCTCAAATTTAACCCTTCACGCACCTTTATTACGAAGATCCGTATCGTTCTTGTGCTCAAAACAAGGCAATCGGTAAAGAGTTCCGGGGACTTTTTGCCGGTACTTGAAGATTCTTTGCCCTTGTTTTCCAGACATCTCTCTATTTTTATCAATAAAATTATTAATTACGGCCCGATTTTCCCGGTTTCTTAATCATGAAACTTCGGCAAGGTTTCGTCTTCTTGCCGGAGCTTGATGGGATTCTTGCAACCCCTGGTTGGATCGTCCGAGCCAACGAGCCAATCAGCCATGAATTTTGCATCCTCGGTGAAGTTCTTCGAGTGGACGGGGAGGGGGGGTTATGAGGATAATATTCTGGCAGCGATTATCGGGCGAGCTATGTTAATCCAGAATATAAATCTTCGTGTCGGAGTACGTGCGTAGCATGTTCGAAGTGAATCTCTTCATTTGCCATAAATCTCAAGATCCAAAGATCGCTGAGGCATTCGCCCATGTTCGCCCCTCTGCTCCCTTTCTACTTTCTTATCAGTCACCACGCTGGAAGGAATTCACAAGTAAAGTATTGCAGCCCAAAAAAATTGACTGTCAGATTGTAGTCTGAAAACATTTTTCACATGTTCTGGAATACAGCAAAACAATTTCCGTCCGTCCGTTCCTAGAGAAACGTAATGACTTGCCGAAGAGACTGCGGATCATTACTAAATTTTCTGTATGTGTATGTTCCATACAAAATGCCGTTTTAGTAGTGCAACTAACAGTCAAAATCTTCCGCTGCTTTACTCGAATCACGTAAAAATTATGATAAATAGTCATTTGCCAAACGAGTGCGATAAAGCGAACTTTATACGCACGCAGTGAAATTTTAGGCACGGTAAAGAGTGCGTTGAGTGCGTGCGTAAAGTAAGATCGGACCGATGCGCGCTTCCGTCGGTTGTTTATACCACACTTGGTTGTAAAGTGCCACTTTCGCCACTCTCGACAGGCACAAAAAGTAGTACTTTTCATGCATGAGTTATAAAAAGAAAATTATTACCCCTTAGTCTGCGACGTAAAAAAAACTTACACAGAAGTATTATAGCCAGCAAAAAATATGTGACTCACTGCCGCGAAGCAACCGCAAAGTCGCACGAGTGACATTAAAAAAAAACGTATCGGTTAAGAAAAATGCGTCGAGTGAAATATGAATGTTGTAAAATTGTTTTATTACAAAAATAAGCAGAGAAAAAAATGCATAACGATAAATCGGTGGGGGTATAAAGTAATATACACGGTTGTGAGCGGTTATGGTATCGCGAACAAGATATCATCGGAGGTAGTCGGGCGGTCAGAGTCCCGGGTAGATTTTTTTTTTCTCGTCGCGAGAAATTGAGAGCCCATTCTTGTCGGTGGCAAAGCATACAAGCCGGTGTTCGCCGTCCCGCCACGAGGATATGGAGTTTTTAAACTTGAAGGGCGATTTATATCTGTGCGGGAAATTTCAGCCGGCCGTTATCTTTCGTTCCAACGCTCTCTCACCCCCATTCCTCTCTCTCTCGCCGACCGCGATCCCCCCTACTCCCCGTCTCCCTCTCTCAGTCTACACACGTATATATGTATAGCGAAAGTTTCGAAGTAATAACGATAAATTTGAGGGGCTGGGGGAGCTGCCCGAGGCAACAGCGCTGGAAGTTCTCCTATTCTCCTCTTCACCCTCGCACTTTCGACGTGACGTTCTCTCCCGATGTCTCTCCTCATGTCTCTCCCGATGTCTCTCCTCATGTCTCTCCTGATGTCCCTCCCGATGTCTCTCCCGATGTCTCTCCTCATGTCTCTCCCGATGTCTCCCCGATGTCTCTCCCGATGTCTCTCCCGATGTCTCTCCCGATGTCTCTCCCGATGTCTCTCCTCATGTCTCTACCGATGTCTCTCCCGATGTCTCTCCCGATGCCTCTCCCGATGTCTCTCCCGATGTCTCTACCGATGTCTCTCCCGATGTCTCTCCCGATGTCTCTCCCGATGTCTCTCCCGATGTCTCTCCCGATGTCTCTCCCGATCTCTCTCCCAATGTCTCTCCCGATGTCTCTCCCGATGTCTCTCCCGACGTCTCTCCCGATGTCTCTTCAACTCTCTCTTGCTCTGTCTCTCGCGCCTGTACATGTAATTTTCACGAGGCAGTCGCAAACCCATCTGACCACTACCTCGAACACGTTACAACGATGTAGAGGGCTAACGCGCTTGTGGAGAAACTAAGGTGGTTCTCACCCAGTTTCCAGCGCGCCTGGTCTTCCGACTTTTCTCCACGGATCACAGACTTCGGGGGAAGGTTAAGGTCGTTATACGAGAGCCAATTTTTACAACTTGGCTGACCGCTCTGGCAGCCATTCACGTTCGGTATTTTTGCAGCTTGAACTTGACACTGGAGTTTTATGTATCCTGCTGAAGCTACCCTAGATAGAGAATCGCGGCGTGCATTGTACGACCAGCTATGGAGGAGAATTTTTTTTTTGTGCATAATGTCGCGGGTTTCTCGTCGAGGTAACTGTGAAATGTTACATCCTGCAGACCCCGTTTTTGGTAGTAATTTAATAGAACGGGTGACTTGAAAGAACTCGGTGAATTATTGTTTTTTTTTAGCTTGGGGAAACGAAATTTTTTAGCTTTTTCGTAGTGAAATCGATACGGGGGAATGTGGACCACCTGTCTGCGGAGTTTTCACATCGACGCAGGAAATAGTTGAACAATTGCAGCGTATTTAAGTCGACCTATTAATTTAATTTTTTCATCGGATACGACAAAATCAAATTTGCTCCTTGGAAATTTGTAGCTTGTCCGAAACACCGTAGAGCTCGGTCTCTCTCGTTCCTTGGCCACCGACCTATGGTGGAACGAAGTATTCAAAAGCAAAGCTCGCAGACTTTCGCGATGCACGGGGTTGCGGTGAGCTGCTGCGGGCGTACGCGACATCGAAGCATGCCGTAAATTCTCGGCTCGACGGTCAACCCGAAAGCTTGCGGTTACGATGCAAAGTTTGCTTCACAAATTTTCCTCATAGATTTCGAATTCCATGTCCATCTCGGGCCTTCACGACATCCTCCCAAATTTATTCTGCGAAATGCACACGAACGTTCCGATTGAGAGTGTCCGGAGAATTCGGAGCAAGAGATTTACAAGTGATGAGGGTCAGCGATATGTCAGACCCGCTTCGTCGATGCCCGATGGAAAATTCTCACCGTCGAATCGCTTCGCTCAACTTCCCGTCCACTTCTCCGTTCGATTCTGTCGATGCTCGTGAGACTTTTCGATCACTCGATGTTCTTAAATAATGGATGTTGCCCTAAAAGCACACCCTGTCAGTCGTGGAAAATAGGTCGGTCGATGTCAGACTTTCTACGTTTGCCGCTTTTTTTAATTTCGTTGGATTCCGTTTGAGAGCTTCGGTTCTAGTCGTGACGGATTTCGATACTTATTTCATCGCCTCTGTAGTTTTGTGTTTGTTATGAAAAAAATTTCATTTTGACTTCCGGTAAAAAAGTTCGTTGGCTGGATTCCAAAGGTTCACGGGCGCCAGGGCGTTCTAGCGGGTGGTTACAGTATCGTTGCCGTCAGCGGAGTCTGCAGCCTGCATAATCCGCATCGCAAAGCTGCCATCGCCAGCGAAACCTGCTCTTAAGCCCGAGGCAGCGGTTTTAGTGAAAAACGCAGAAGCCTGTCGATATGCCCAAAGGAACAGGATTATAGGAACCCTCGACATTGAAAACGCCATTGAAACAGGCGTACCGCAAGTTTCACACAGGGGGTAACAGCGACCGACAAAGAGCGCTAACGAGAGGCTGAAGAACCTGTCCTGGGGGCAAATTACAAACAAAGCTCTTTACACACAAACTGCAGTGCCATTAAGCGCCGAAAGAATTTTTCTCATTTTAAAATGTTACTTTTTTTAATTACAAAAATACATCTTTTTGGAGTCACTTTTTACTTTCGATCGGCCGAAGCCTCGACAGTACAGAAAGAAGCGTCATCCGGCAAAGCGAAATGGAACTTCGAAGAAGAGGATGCTGATCCGCACGCCATCCGGTCAGTCAGGACACGAAAGAGGAAGACGTGCACTGAGAAAAAGAAACAGGCGTTAATTAAATAGACACCGCCTATTTAATTAACGCTGTGCGATCCGAAATTCCTTTTGCATTTTACAGAATCGTTTCGGAGAAAAGTGGATTACAAATTTTCACTCTGCCCCTCTCGCACTCATACGTGTGTAGCGTCTCCTTAAGGATCAACTCTGAATGATCGCGCTCGATGTGTGCGCGCCGATAATGTAGGCCGCGATTAAAGAGTAAGGCCAGCGTTGATAAACTCACCGAATATTCACGTAAAAGCGACAATATTCACGAACCTCGTGAAGTGTTCCCCGTTCGCCCCCTCTTCAGAAAATTCGAAATTGGTACGTGTGTGCGCGTGCATGTGTGTGCATGTTGGGTTGGGTGGGTTCACCGAAATATCGATCGCTTTGTCTAACCCCCCCGAAAGACGTGAATCGGGAGAGTTGGGTGGGTTGTTTGGCGAGTCGCCAAAGAGCACGTCGACAACGGAGTTCGACGAATTTACATACTATACGTAGATGTTACCATCGAAGCTTTCGGTGGAATTATTGGTCTACTGCCCTTTGAATTCCATTCCGAACCGCTGTAGGTCTTTCCGCCCGCCTAAGCGTTTCGGGACCCTTTATGTCCTGACGGTACAAAAAAAAAGTTACCGCGAGCCGCCACCAGCGGAAAGTCGAAGGGTTAAAGGGCTATCCGGAAACGAGGTCAGTCCATTGTACGCGGTAAAACAATAAATTTGTAAACACGGAGAATTTTTTTTTTCGTAACAAAAAATATTTGTATCAAATCCGCTCGTTGGACTAACGGAACATTGTTTGTCACATAAAAATACTTGTTCATCGATATTTATTTTATTTATTTACTTTATTTTATTGGTAAATTTTTTTTCACTGTTATCATTTTTTTCGTCAGGAACTTTCGTGGTAGAATTTAGTTTACTCTGTGCTCACAACTTTGCTGATAAAAAAAGGTGCATCGAACAAAATTTTTCTTACTCGATATTCGTCGAATGTTCATTATGTTAATTTATTTATCATATTTCAATATTCACAAATGACGCATAAATCGCCATATAACTAAAGGAATTTCGCAAACATCGGCATGTAAAGATAATCCACGAATTACCATTGCAATTGCAATTCTGGTGAATTATATAATTAATTCGATTGAAGCATGAGCTGGTTCGATATTCCTTTAAATTATCCTACTCTATATAACCTCCCGTATTGGACTGGCTCTTCATTATCCGAGATAATGAAATTATATCGACCCTTCATGTGCCAACCGATTTATTACCATCGAGGTATCATTTTTTGGCAACAAGATCTCTCAGTGGAAACCGAAATAATACGCACAAAATTGGATCAATCATCAACAAACATTATTAAATATTTCGAGATACATTTTTATCTCTAACCGACGAAATAATGAAATAAACATAAAATCATTAAAATAAATAAAATAAAAACAATTGGCGTTAGGCCTGCTTGCCAATAGAGACAGTCAAGGTAGATGACGAATGTCTGAAGAGCCAACGCTCTGAATGCCGTCTCTGTACCGCGACGGTCTTTGATCAGGCCTCGCGAGTGGGCGGATGGCGCATTGACGCAAACCGGATGTCCACAGCGAGAGGCGCAACAATTCTTTATATAAAAACAGTATTAATAATAATAATAATAATAATAATGGTAATAATAATAATTAGAACAATTTTGGTTTAAAATTTAGGACTCAGTCAAATTTTGTCTAAGATCGAAATTTCATGAAAAATAGTTTGAGGTAAAAAGAATAGGTAAGAGAGATTAGCGGATGATCGTCCCGATAAATCAGAACAATTTTGAAAATTCATTTTCATATCGAGCCGTTGCAGATCGCGCCTCGTAGATTTCGCGCCGAAAAGTCACGAAGCAATGAATCGCAGTATCGAGGTCTCGGTCGTTGGTTTTCGTTCTTTTTGTTTTCCTCCTCGTCTGTTCACCTAGTGTGATTGCGAGCGAAAGTTAACGGGGGCGAGGTGTGTCGGCGTACCGCGACGCAGCGGAGACTGTTACGTGGCATAGACAGAAGTCACGAGCTCGTTGTGCAAACAAACGTTCGCAAATGAAATGTCAATTCCGTTGTGCACAATCAGAGAGAACCGTTGAGCTCGTTTCACCCCGTTTGCACACCAGCAGCCCTGCCCTCGCTGGCGGCACTTCCATACCACATCTTCTTTGTTGGAAGTCGGATTGTTGTACGGGTACGAATAACTCACGAGCTCTCGAGAGTTTAGCGGGGTGGTGGGGAGGGGGGGCGGAGGCTTTTCAACGTTTTCCATCGCCATGACGGAGAATACGGGTAACCGATGGGACGCACTGGAACCTCAAACACGGCCGGTGGAGAATCGAGAAAATTTCGCAGTCACTCTGTAGCAAGTGCGACAGACACGGAGAGAATTCACCGACAGGGAAAAACTGCGGCGATTTTTTTTTTTTTTTTTTTCTAGTACATTTTGATCCTCCAATCCTGAATCGTAAATCACTCCGTACTTTCTCGACCCGTACGAAGCGTGTTAGGGGAGATGGTATTGTTATTAAAAATAAATTAAAAAATGGTGCCTCGGATTATGATCTAGAAACACGTTTTGCACGTTCTGGAATGCAAAAAAATAAGTTTCCGATTTCGGTCGATTTATGTCTGTCTGTTCGAAGCAAAGAAAGCTGTCCTTGCACCGACCGTTATAGGATCTGAATTCGTCGTTGACCAGAATTATAGATTGCGCAGTAGACGGGGTGTGGACAAACGTAATTTCGCGAATCGGACAATTTTCCAGCAAATTTGCCGAGCTTATGACATCTGCACATAAGCAAATATCGAAGTATACGCGTACCTTCGGGTATTCGATTTAGCACGTTGATCGATCCGACCGAAGCAATGCAAATTTCAGTGGTCACGTTTGCATTTGAAGGGCTCTATGGTAATACAACTTACTCGATACGTGGGCTGCGGGTTCGCCTTACCAAAATCAATTTTGCATAAAGTTCCAATAGGGTCGTCAGCGATGGCGACGGCTCGTTTTTCCTATTGAGAAAACAGTTTATTCAGGTCGAACGAATTCTTGAAACTTTCTCCCACGTTCCTTTAAACGCTTTCATAATCAAATATGAATTCAGGCGAATTCTGGATGGGATCATTAGTCGCACAAGTGTTGGAGAGACTTCGTTGTTACAGGATTTAATGGTCTGCAAATTGAATCTTGCACGTCGAACGCTTCGACAATTTGCCAGAGGCTTTGTTACATCTCGCCGGTAGTTCACTATGTAAACTTGCGCTCGCTCAACAGCGAGCGGATGCTGTGCGGGAAATTCGCTGAAGTTTGATCTGAAGTTTGATCTAATGTACAATCCGAAGTTCCATCTAATTTGCAATGTGAAGTTTGATGCAATAAGCAATCCGAGGCTCGATTGATTGATTAACCGAAACTCCGCGTTGCCCGACGCATCCAACTCATTCGAGCACTCCACATTAATCGAGGTGTACAACTATATACAACTGTATACAACTGTACAGCTTCTATCCTGCTAATAATTTTCTCCCACAGACTTGAGCGTTTTCAATTCATCAAAATAATATCTTTTACGTCGATTTTTTTTCTCATTCATTTATACTTTTTAAATAGTAGTAGTAGAAGAGATTTACTGCCAAGGGTAATATTTGCAGTTGTCTTCTTATACCAAATTTCATACCTAATGCTAATTTTACACCTTAGCAAAAGGCCATCGACGTGGGCCCTTCAGCCTTTTTTAAATTCTTTTTTTCTTTACTACATAGTTTCTTTTTTTTCTTGGTCGTTATTATTTGAAATTCCTTTATCCCCGGGGCGCTCGCAGGAAATTTTATAAACGCCCTCGCGTCGCTACGAGTTTACCAAGAGCCTAATGCAAACCGACCGGGTGACATTACGGTCTTATAGTTTTTATGTAAAAAATCAAAATCTGAAACATCGCGCTAAAATAAACAAATAAAAATAGTAAAGGTATCATTATGTACAATTTACAATTAAACTAATTTTTTTATAAAACTCCTTTCGCCGTGTTGATGAGCTTGTTACGGGCGTTTGTCGACCGATCTTTCGCCTCCGTACGTGAAATACGAAGGCGTTTGGACGAACGGTTCTCGCAGCGCTAAAGTTCGCTCCCCTCAAGAGAAAAAAAGTCGGTTACCCGGTTCTTAATCAGATTATACACCGTCACTCCGAGCAACAGCAGCCCGTGAGAACGAGGTACGGACGTTGGAAAAATCTTTTTTTTTTATCCCACCGCGATGAGCCTTCCCTCCTGCTGGGCATTAACCAAATTTGTTTCGTGTCTGAGGGTTTGCTGCGTCAACCGCGCCTCTCGCACCTACTGTGTTTTTCTCTCAACCTATTTATCCATCACCCTCCCTCGTTTCCAATTGTTTATTAAAAAAAAATTATAATTCTCTCCGTGTAATTCAATTTTCTTTATCTTAAATTTTCTCCCCCTTCATACGTGTCAAATTTTCAATCGCTCTTTGCTGTATTCGCTTCATTCGTAATTAGCTTATCGGCGATACTTCCGAGAGAAATTTTGTCGGGGATGCCGCAGGAATATTTACATTTTTACACTTTTAGAATATTCACTTTTAAAATCCTCGCGCCTAAATAAATAAATGACGGAATTGTTTCCGATGAAATTCCTTTGCGATGCATTATTGTTTCTCAAATTGTTGCGAAACTTTGTTATTTACATTCAACAAGGTATTTAAAAATATAGCAATTTAACGATGGTGAAAAATATGGTTGATTTTTAAATAAAGCGTTAAACGCTTTTTTTTTTAAATACGGAAAACCTGTTTTTGTTTCGTCTCACCTTGTTCTTCAAACAACGGGAGCTGCGCAATTATTAAGGTACAATACGACGGGTGTTCGTGGATTTTCATAAATATCATGTTTATTCCCGGTTCGTTGCAAAAACGTTGTGTACCGTGCCTGCGCAAACTTTTAAGGCTCATTCCACCGATTGTGTATTCGCCCGTCGTCCCTTTATGAGAGACGATAATGGTTTCTGGGTCAACCTGATCTTGAGAGCCGAGAAAACGAAAGAGGGTGAGAGAAAACGGAGGAGAAAGGGAGGCAGGAGGTTTATAGGATTTTTGAAGGCTTGAATGAGCGAGTGAGTGAGAGAGAAAGAGAGAGACTCTTTTCTCTCGGCGCGAAAACTTAAAGAGGCGTCAACGAAGTAGGCACTACGTTCGGAGCCTGCAGTGAACTTGAACAGCTTCATCCAGCCGAGCCATTTTACATCATCGAAATCTTATTATTATTTATTGATTTTCGTGACCATCAGGTAATGCTTATGGTGTGTAGCGCAACATTACAATCACGTAGCTGGACTCTGTAACGTTTACATTACATATTTATAACACTATTTATAACCATTTACATTGTAACATAACATGCTTATAGCGATGTGAAAACAAACAAATAATTAATGGCTTCCCTATTATCGTTAAAGAGCTGGCTGACCAATATTTAATGGCAAAAATGTAAGTCCATACAATGATCATGATCGGTAGATAATCCGATGATATTCGAGAGGGCGAAGAGAAAAATGTGTAATTTATCGTCGCGATGAGTGTTTGCACGGATTCCTGCCATGATTGACTTTAACCGCTGCTACAAGCACTACAACCCATCCCTTTGCCGGTTTGCCCCAATTTCTCGTGTATTTAACGCCGCGGCGGCCATCTCAACGCAAAGTCGACTTCTACATGGTTGGCCGCAACTTCGTACCCGGCGGCTTTAATATCATCCAGCATTTTTTTTTTTTATCTCTTCTCCCTAAAATCCCTTTGGCCGCGTCCCTTCAAACCGACGATCCTTTGATACCGCATGAAAGTCGAATCTGGTATATTTAATTTTTTTTCCCCCTAAATGTTCTACCTCGAAATTAGCGGAGGAAAAAAAATCGCAAAGCACCCTTTTAGGTCCAACATTAATTTTCACGCATGAAAGAAATGATTGACTTTTTTCAATCCTTCCCACGACTTATATGATGTGTTACGCGATATTTTATATGGTAATTTCAGGTAATAAAATTCATAAAAATAAATACATTTTTATGGGCAATTTTATAGGCGATTTTTAAAAATTGGATATTTGTTTAGAATTCTTGTTCAAAACTATCGAATGAACGGTTTAACGGTAGATTTTCGACCAGTTAAAATCACAAGTCACGCTAAGGAACGTTTTCCGTCTTTAAGCTAAGAAAAATATAATCTCGGCGAAACTTGTTCTCTATGAAAATAAATCACTCGCGACAGACGATCCGTTAGCGAGAGAATGGCTAGTAAGTTTCATCGAACACCGGTAAGTAAAATCCAACGAGATATTGCGAAGATTGCGGAGAATCACCCGGGGCACACACAGATAACACATCGTTCTCGATGCTCGCGAGCATGGAATGTTCCATCTCCTTGAAGCGATTTCCGATAAAATTGCGAGTGTCGCGTAGAAGCGACGGATAGAAAAGACGATAGATAGATAGATAAAGGTAGTACAGGACGTTAAAATGATAAAACGCAGTAATATACGGGAAAATATTAAAACGGTTAATTTTACGTCATCGCTAATAATTGATTAGAAACAAGAGCGTAGAACACCATTGCCTAATCTTTAATGCCTATAAAATTATGTATATTAATTGATAACGAGTAAGCGGATTAGGGTAACGCCTCGGGTTCGGCTTTGATGGGCGGTAACGACCAAACTTTAGCTAATAACTATTTTCAAACTATCGTTCAAACGAAACAATTTCTGGCCCCCAGCGAGGTTCCAACGTTTACGAAGTTTCAACCCTGGAACGAGACGACTCTTCTATGAAGTGTGACGAGATCCGAAAAAAATGTAGGAGCTAAAATAATGTTCAGCATGTTTGCGTGAAAAACTTTCTACTTAAAAGAAATCTTTTAATAAGAAATACATTTATTCTAAATAGGAAAAAAGCTGCCGTTGCAGAAAGCTAACAATTGATTAAGTGAAAAATATATTTTCTGAAAATCGTCAAAAATTTTATTTGACGAAGCTTTCATAGTCTCCGTTAGCAAGTTGAATTTCAAATTTTAATAATTTAGTATTGGCAGTTCCGT
Source organism: Amblyteles armatorius (assembly GCA_933228735.2). NCBI lineage: Eukaryota > Metazoa > Arthropoda > Insecta > Hymenoptera > Ichneumonidae > Amblyteles > Amblyteles armatorius. The sequence continues at coordinate 8,161,096 of OW121695.1, read as the reverse complement.
CCGGGCGGAATGCACTCATCGAATGCAACGGAGTGCTCATTGACTTCGTGCAGCACCTCGTACTTGCCCTTCGCCCACCTTGCATTCTGTTGCTTTTCTATTCGTTTCATACGCTTCGTTTCGCTCAGTAAACTTCGTTACGCTCCAGTCGTTAGATTGCCTCTTGCGGAGACAGCGCGCGTGGCCAATGTACCACCTTATTCTCCAGTGTCGAAGACTCGATTTTTTTTTTTTTCAAAATCAGAACACTGCTGACCAGACCATTACCTTTTTGTGATAAATAAAATAACAGGTTCGTGGAACAATTCGAATTTTTTTTTTAACAATGCTCGAGAAGAAATATTTTTCCACTCACAGAGCTTCCGCTCATATCCTCGCTCATTACCTTTTTGTGATAAATAAAATAACAGGTTCGTTCAACAATTGCAATTTTTTTTTTAACAATGCTCGAGTACAAATATTTTTCCACTCACAGAGCTTCCGCTCATATCAGCGAGCGAGATATTTTTTTTTAATAACTATTTAAAATTTTCATTGAATAAAAAATATTGATCAATTTAACAAGCGGCACATTTTTCGTTTGACATAATGTAATTCGTCAAAATAAAAAAGAAAGTGCGCACTCAAACCAAATTGATAATGATGATGAAATTTCAAATTTAAATGAAAAACGAAATGTTCTTGAAGAAAAATGTATCTTTGGCATTTCAGGGCCTATAATTTCGGGCATAGATTTGTATCGACACGTGGTGTCGAGATTGCGTTCTGCTAATTTGTACCGCAGTTGATTAAACACGATAGATTGATAGAAGAGCGCGTTTATACTTTGGTATAGGTGTCTGACGGCTTCGGCTCTAACGCACATGTCGGCATTGCTATTTATATATCACACCGGTATGCTAGACACGGACCCGGATTATCCTGATTAAGTGATTCGGGTTTCGCCGATAGGAATCGAATTGATTGATCTCACGCGCCCCTCCTGGAGTCGGCCGATAGACTCCAATAAATACACCGCCCACGTATTGCACCAAATTTCAATTGACGTGTTCAGTAACACTGATTCGATGCAGTAACATACTCGGTTCGTACGACAAATCAATTCTGCTACGTTAAATTTTTCAAAGTGTAATTTCGGATCCAGACGTAATTTTGAATGGAACCCAAATTTGAATCGAAGATAAATTTGAATCGAACGTAAATTTGAATCGAACGCAAATTTAAATCGAACGCAAATTTGAATCGAAACGTACCTGGATAATCTTGAATCAAAACGTTTTGGATCAAAATGTATAAAAAACGGAGAAATTTGCCTCATTTTCAAGACATCGCCTTCACATTTTACGAGAATTTGAATCTTTCATTAAAAAAAAACAAGATTAATAGGAGGAAGTAAAAATTTCTCAAGGAACTTTCTCACAAAGAAGGTCACTGCAAAGGTCTCTAAAAACATAAAGTCTCATTTGCCCCTATTTATTTTTCTCATTGTACAGTAACTTCTGTGGACAAATCTCTTGCAATCGCACGGTGTAGACTTGGCTGTGGAAGAAAGAACTTTTGCATTTTGTTAAACACGGAAGAACACAGAGTAGAGTTGAAGCGAAACGATAAGATTAGACGGAGTGGGGCGGGGGTTTATATTCGGACAGAACAGGAAGGGGTAGCGAGCTGCTGGGGTTGCCGCAGAATTGAGACAAAGGGTTAGCTCGAGCGAACGGAGGTGTTTCTCTGCGCGAAATATCTCTCAGCGCCTGGCTTCTGCAGTGTGAAACGCGAGTAGAGACATATTTATATACATGGACACAGTACATGGTGGAAAAGCGTGTCCACGAGGCGCGAGAGAAATTGTAGCCGAGATACGGCCAGGCTGTGCTGAATTAAACGTGACAACTTCGACTCCAACGGGTCGCCTCGTCAGCTCGCACCTCGAGTATTCATTCGAACATTTTCCCTGATACCGGGCGAAAAGTTACGCGCGGGCACACCAGAGCGAAACTGAGAGATGAAGACGGGGCTTTCGCGCAAACAACGCGTTACACCTTTTTCTCATCTCATTATAATTCGCCTTTCCCTATTCCGTAACCGTTCCGTTCCGTTCCGTCGCCTCACTTCAACCTAGCAGTAACTCGCGACTCAATCCGAAATAAGTATTCGTTAGTCGGAAACTGGCATTTTTATATTTTCCCGTGTTTTTGCTTTCTCATTGAGGAAGTTTTGTTTTTATTTTTATCTTAAAGTCAATTTTTGTCGAATTTTTGTCTTCCTCGTCGGTAGAATTCCTCCGAATGTCTTCAAATTTGCGATATTACTTGCCGCGTCTGCCTGTAACATTCGACGAGCTTGCTGTGTGTCAAGTTCGCATCTGTCTGTGTTAATCGATATATCAGTGCTTTGTAGCTACAGTTATATGCTGTGACTGGGGGGGTGTTCTCGTTAGCCGTTGCTCACGCTACTCCATGTGTCGACGACGTTAGGATAGAGCGAGCCTGCGCTTCGGCGCCGTCTGCACAACTTCTACAGTACCAATGTACACCGCTATTACTGTATTTGGGTATATACTGCCACTACGTCAGGGTCGAACCGGCAAGGCCGGTATTTTTAAGTCGATCAGGAGTTGTCGGACGAGAGCACGAGAAAAACAAAACCCCTTTCAACGGTAAACACCATATTTTGAAAAAGTTTTTTATGTTTTTTTGAACACTGCTGATCGTCCAATTTTGCAAAGGTTTTCCAGCAAAAATTGCTCTTTTGGCAATGTAGCGCGTGACTGTAATAACTTCATGATCGTAATAAAAAAAAATAGTTCACCGAATAATTTGTTGAACAATTAATTTTTGGTCTAATTTGTTAATAACATTTTGAAATTGTTATTGTGCAAAATTAATATTTTTAGTACCATTGCTATGCATGCATTTTTTCAGATTTTTATACCATCGAGAACTGTTTGCAATTTGATCTCATTTTTCTCGGACTTACTCGAAATGAATACCAAGCGACAGAACTACCTCAAGTCATCGTTTCAATTTTTAACGTTCTCATAATTAAATTCGTGATAAGCCCGAACATAGAGACCGGTGTCTCCGTCAGTGATCTGTCACAGAATCGATGGGCTCAACACGATTCCATAAATTGTTCGATGACGATTGTCTTTTTGAAATTATTCCATTACCGCTTTGCCGATCGGATAATACCCAGGTATTACGGGACTTGGCGGGGTCAAACATAATTCTTCATCATCCCCGTTTCATTATGACTCGACGATAGCATCGTATGAATTGAACGTTGAATTTAATCGATTATATCCCGTTTTGCATGACTGAACACGGCCGTTATCCGATGTACACGTTAACCATATAGATATTGTATAATCTCCCTGTACGTCGATTCATCGCGATCCGCTGTATAGATTCTGGAAGCTCTTTGCCGATAAAATGTAATTCCCGAAGCGCCCTCATCTTGCTGTAGTCGAAACACTGTTTGGTCTGATGATTTGCGAAAAAGCGTGTTTGTTTAGCGTCGTAAAAATCGGGGTTACCTGTTCGCGAACATTGGTCACATAGTTAACCCACTTTCCCATGTCCTTAAGCTTTCGCTAAACGATCGAAAAATTTCAATGTATACACATTAATATCGAGCACGATACTCAGATTCTGGAAATAACCTTTTTTATCGCCAGTTTTTACTCGCCCAATTCCACGCGGTCGTCAACTACGAGGACCGTTTTAATGGACACCCCTTAATCATTTTTTCTCTCCCCCAACTGCCTCTATTTTTTGTTCATTTTTTTTATTCCGTTTGTATTCTGCAATCGTCGATGCGCAGAGACCTCCGCCAAAAGTAACTTGCGGTAAAAAAAGTTTCAGCAAGCAAAACTTCGCTGTTGCTTTCCTATGGACAGAAAATTTTGCGCGTGTCTCGGTGGGATTTCCGGTCGGATCGGCGGCTCGAGCCAAACCACCAGAGATTTAATTTTCATCGAACCCCACCTACTACAACTGTACATCGCCGGCTCCTCCGCGCCGTGGCCGCATGTCGATTAATACCTATACTGTCAAAGCTTGATACATGCGCGGGCATGTCGCTGCTCGATAAAGTCCCAGGAGCGAATGAAATTTTATCGAATTACCGTGGCCGATGGATCCGAAGTCAGTTGGATACATACAGAAATTAATCGGATCATCGATTAGCTTCGCCCGATCTCCCCGTCTCGCTTTAACATTGTTGCCCATTGTTGCCCCTCTCGCTGCTCTGGATAACGAGGGATGCAGAACGACTCTCCGGTTGCGACCCTTACAGATGCTTCCTTTTTTTTTATTAAAAAAAAAATAGAACTCCTATCATTTTTTTTATCCTCGGATCTGAGCATATTTTCCCTTGATCGCACATTTTTCACACGAGATAACCTTCGATTTTGTTGATGATGTTTTTTTGATCGTCCCATCTTGGAGGATCGAGGATAGGCACCGGCTGCGACGCGGATCATCAACTTCTCTACTTTAACCTTCCCATCAGAATCTCAATTCCAAGATGACCGTGGCCTTGTCCTTGACGTCGCTTCCTCGACGTTTCCATCGTCCTCTCGCCAACCAACACCCGTCGTACTCGACGCCCTCGGAAGTCACGAAGGTTCCTCGAGGGAACCACTTCCGAAAACGATTTTCCCAGGCAGTATAGTCGAGCGACCGAGGCGGGGCGGCGGGTTAGCGTGACGCTTGTCGGAGGTGGCACTAACGGGCACAGCCATGATGACGACCTCGAAAGGTCTCTGCACATTTTTGCATCGACTCCAACAAGAGAACATCTTTTCAAATTCAATACCTTAGGGGTTTTTTTTTTTTTTTTTTTTACTGGAAATTCCCACCGTTATTCTTGAGGCTAGGCGTCATTTCCGCCTCATTCAGCTTGCACCCGGTCGGTAACGCAAACTGTAATGAACTTCACTCACTGCTGGCAGCAGCAATTTCATTCGCTGGTAACAAAAGAGCAGGTAGACTGACGTCAGGAAAGGGCCGGCGCCAATGTACGTGATCGTGATTATCCAACTTAGCTGGTCGAGATTATCCAACTTACATGGTCGTGATTATCCAACTTACATGGTCGTGATTATCCAACTTACGTGATCGTGATTATCCAACTTACGTGGTTGGGATTATCAAATTTACGTGGTCGGAATCATCCAACTTACTCGATCGTGATTATCCAACTTACGTGGTCCAGATTATCCAACTTGCGTGGTCCGGATTATCCAACTAAGGTGATACTAATTATCCAACTTGCCTGATCGATTGGAATAATCTGGTTTTGCAATACGTGGTCATGCACTGTACTCGCACATGGGTGTACAGTACACGACCGTATAAGTTAAAACCTCAAGAAGCAAGCCTGATTTGACGTGACCGGCTAAGTTAGACACCCGACCACCTGCCGAACTTCCTGCCAACTCTCCCTTCCCGTAAAAAAGTTTTCCTTCCTTCATTCGTGACCCTCATAGCAGCGACGACTTGACTCGCAGTTGGCGAAAGAGAAGTGGGTGTTTAAACTACCCACTGAGCAGGTAGTCGGACCCTGAGCAGCGGCAAACTTACGTGGCTATGATTTTCCAACTTAACTTGGAATTACCTACTTTGAAAATACGTGGTCGTGCATGTTTGTATACAGATTCATATATGCGTAGATAGATATACAGTGCATGAACGGATAAGTTGAAAGCCCCCGGCCAATTAGGCAGCCACCCTAATTAGGTTCGATCAGCTACGTTGAATACCTCTGGATATCATTTGTCCATGAGTCCGCCAACATGTCCGTCCAGGACAAGACCTTCCCTTTCCGGTTGCCGTTACGCGTTGGAATTGGAGATGTCCTCACAGCAGCTATGTGATTGGCGGGTAGCAAAAGGGACCGAGTGTTTTGTCCACCTAAGTTGGAATCTGGACCTTGCTTCGTTTTCCTGCTCGATGTCTACGTCGAGCAGGAAACCGAAGCAAGGAGCCGATTCGAACTTAGGTGGTCGTCATTTTCCAACTCACCTGGTCGGTCGGACTTAGCAGGCTGCAAGTTACCTGGTCGGTCGGACTTGGCAGGCTGCAACTTACCTGGTCATGTACTGTACTCTCGTTTTCTCTCTCGTATCTTTCGTATACGTGCGAGGACACATTTCATGAATATCGATCGACGGGGCCAATTCATGTGGGAATCCCCGACGTCTATGCCCTCCTACCATGATTGCCGGCTCGCGATGCCCCGGTCAGATTTAGCTGACGAGCCAAGGCCGACGCCAACAGCAGAGCCCCGTGGACTCGACTTTCGGGGCTGGCTTTGAATCCTTATGTTCGCGGTTCCCGTGGTGGTTACCGCCGCTTCTGGCTGCCTCCATCCCCGGAGCTTTCTCTGGCACGAGCGGAAATTGGATCCCCGAGTTTTATCGGTCAACTTGAGAAAGCAACCTTTGCGAGAGCTCGGGCTTTCGAACTTTCTCGCCGGGCAAGAGAACCGCAATTACCATTGGGATTACTCGTTGTCTAAGGTCGATACGGTAAGCGCCCGCATCGATGTACTTATTAACGTGAGAGACTTGAATAGACACTGACACGACTGTATACGTTTGCCCTTGGTTTGCTAATGAGAAAATAGCTCGTACAGCGAAGCGTAAATTTACATCAAAGGTTTTTCATTGGTCGAACATGAACATCATGACACACTTAAAAGCGTTCATTGGCTATTAACTTCTTATTGAGAAAAACATCGATGTGGAGGCTCACGACGCTTCGCACGCTCGCGATGATGTCGTAAGATAGTCGGCTTTTATCTCCACATCGTATTTCGAAGTGATTTTTTTTACCATTTGTAATCGCAATAAAGAACGAAGAATGAACAAAGCATACGTGCTCGAAAAAAGACGGTGGAAAATTGACGATCCTTATTTTTAGGATTCTAGAAAGTAGCAAAGGATGAAAAACCAAACGTCGAATGCCCAAACGACAGTCTCGATGATGCAGAAAAATTGATTCAAATTTCGCCGAGAGGTCATCTTGTTAATTATTCTCATCAACTTCCGCTCTCTCCGATCCTCTCGTGCCGCGTCTATCTTCGCTTCGCTCGCTCCCGTCATTCCGCCTCCCATGTTCCCACGGGGCTTAAGAAATCGCCACCGGAGTTTCCTGCGAGAATAAAGCACGTACGTCGCAGGATTCCTTTCACTGCGAGATTTAAAAAGTTTTAATCGAGTCCGGCAGCCCGCCTTGCCTCACGGATTTACTCTCTCTCATCCGTTGATCCACCCAAGTTTACGCGAGAGACAAAAGAAGGTAACCTGCCACGTGTAACCCGACGGGTTACTTCTTTTATATATACGCAACGCTTTTCGAAGAGACACTGGATAGTAGCGAATTTTGCCGTGTCTCGTTTACATACACCGTAGAAATACAGCTGCCCAGTATCTCTGCGAGCCAAATGTACACTTTTTACTTTTGCCACACTTTTGCCACACTTTTGCCACACTTTTGCCACACTCTTGCCACACTTTTGCTGCGTATTCGATGACAAAGTAAAAATGTCCCTTGTTTCCTCAACCCTCCGGGCCGTCCGAGATTCAACAACCAGTCCATCCCGAGTCGCAGCGAAAGTAAAGAAAATTGCGTTTTTGTTTCCAAGTAGCGACCATTCCGCTCTAGTGACAACGAGCGAGAGCAATTAATCGCGCTCGCTCGTGGCTCCTTTTTTATACCCTGCTGCGTCTTCGTGTACGTGCTCACAAAAATTCCCGCAGGACCGTAGGCACTTTGTCGAAAATTCACTCATTGTTCTACCGTGCCATTCGTCTCTCGTGTGGTCATCGTTGGTCCCCCGGGAGAACCTTCCAGCTCACCCTCGTCCCCGTTGCAATTTTAAATTACCCTCGTTTTCACTGCGGACATACGCGATGGAGGGAAACAGCAGAGATGCGGATGCAGAGCAGATACGGAGTGCCTCGTGACGCTCGTCGTATTTTCGCTTCGAGTGAAACACCCGGGCAGTTTATTCCCGCATACAAAGTTGAACAACCCGTCTGGATTGTCCCAAAGGGAGTGGAACTGGGCGATTCATGAAGCAACCGTGAATACTCCTGCTGCGCAATATTTTTGTTTCCAACCGCCGACCGAATTTATCGGTACCCGAATCCACAAACACTTCCTCGGCGGTGCTTTTTTTTGAATATTCTGCGAGCGAATCCATATGCACCGTATGATTTGCTCCATCTTTAGAACCGGAAGATGTAGTTGGTGAAGAGCCTAAAACTGAAGGCAACAGTTTTTTTTTAATTTTAATTAAAATTTATCATTTATTGTAAATAATGACGAGTGGAAGGCGATTTTAATAGGCACTGTCCTCTAAAGGGGTGAATGCCTACAAAGTAAAAAATGGCGATGTCAACATAATTTTTCCGTCGGAGTTCAGCAGATCACATCCACGACATTTAATTTTCGCGCAAAAACTCATCAACGCTCGACACTCTCCTCACGCTGGCTCGCAGCTCTTTTCATTAAAGTTTTCTCGCATTGAAAGGTATCCGACTGCCCTGTTTTCTTTGTTATTCCTTTCTCTTGACGCATGTTACATGCCATATATATATGTATATATATATGTATATATATATACATTGTCTTGAAGAGCACCCTTAACGAAGCATTTTGATCCCAGATCCATTTACGAGTGAACCGTCAACCAATGCTCATTCTTCCTCGCTTCCTCTTCTCGGCCCTCAACAAACCCAACTACCTGCAAGATCCCCCCCATTCGTCTCGATGTTTTGGAGCTGACCACGCCGAAGAGTATAAGCTCTTACGAGGGTACGGTAAGAAGGTGCGAGCCAGTGGCGTCCTGGGTGTTGCCGAGGAGTTGCTCACATAAGTAAGAAGTTCGAATTCGATTGGCCATCCTCTTAGCAGTGCCCGACGTCCGAAGAGCGATGGTAAACCACGCCGTCGAAACTTCGTTTCTGCGTTCCGCTCTCCCTATCGTCTCGGAGCAGACTTCGGAAAATTGTGGGATTATAATTGCCAGACGGGAATCGATATCATCGGAGATGGAAGAGAAGCTCTGCCCCGCCGAAGTGACGAAACTTTGTTAACAGTGGAAGGACGAGCTGGCGTCTCGCTCCCTTCGCCGATTCCTTCATCGAACCTCAATTCATGATCTCGCGCGTTCTGCTACGGCCAGGAAATCCAAGAATTATCGTCTGAATACATCTTTCCTTTTTCCATTCGCTCTTCACATCTCATTCGTACCGGGTATGAATCACGCCGAACTTTACTCGGGCTTTGCCACTTTACTACCAAGAATAATCAGAATCTTCGAGGTTTCAGCAGTGTCTTACTTCTTGCAACGCGCAGAAAGTTCCCTCGATTCATGTAAAGTCTGGCGAATGTCGCGGTTTTTAGTGTCAGCATGCGAAAAAGACGTTGTTAGTTTTTCGCACACCTTTTTAACACTCCAATTACTTTTTTTTTAAGGCATGCAAAAATTATCCCGTGGTCCCGAAAGCCTCGGAATAATCCCGACCTGGGACGGCTCTTGGGGCACTTTGATAGGGGACTAAGATTAATGGGTTTGGAAGGGTTCCAGACATTTCGTGGTTGAAGTCCCAATCAATCCTGAAACCACCACGAACCACAACTGCAAGTAAACGCAAACCACCGTTTTGACACTAATTTGAAACAGCAAATGCGGTTGTGCTCACTAAATTTTTTTTGTTACCAGCCGCGGATCAAAGAAGTCCTATAACGGTAATTATTAGCTTATCCACATCACAGGATGAACCGATTGGGCGGCGGGTCCTAGAAACCCATAAAGCATGCGCACCCGACGGAAATGTAACGGTAGCCGCAGGCACGTACACTGCGAGTCGGCGACTGCCAATTGGCGATCGGCAAACATGGTTAGGGTGAAGGGCAATCCGGACGACGGGAAGATAGGACTTAGAGAGAGGGAGAGCAGGAAGGGGAACTTAATTGGAACGTTGATGCATTCGCGCTATTCGCATCGGTGATATAAACCGCGTTCATGTTTGAGTTCACGCGGTCCGCGGAATCGTGACGTTCACCGGCGATGCGGGTCGTTTCCGTTCACCAACACAACGATCCGTATCCCCCGTCCAATTTTCCGTCGATCCTGACGATTACTGGTTCGACAATGGAAATCGAGGCGGTAAGCTCGTCGAGGTTCGTCGATTGCTGGTTCAATATTCGACCGAGTTCGGTATCGTTGCTTCGGCCAGCATTTCCGTGTAATCGCGCTGAAGCCGAATCGAGCTGCGGAGGCTATAACTGGGCCGGTTCTCTCTGGATTCCCGCTCCGAATCCCGACGATTGGTATGGTAACGGCGTGCGAGCAATCAACTGGCTTCCAGTAAATCGCCCAAAACGCCTGCCAGCGAGTTCGCCGCAAGTGAAAAACTCCGTTCGCTGCGATCCAGGAGGCAGAATCGGTTGTTACGTCCTACGCAATTTTTTCAGCTACACACTCTCGTTTTCTCTGGAAATAAGATAACTTAGTTAGGCTGCTAATATATCGGGCCGGGTCTATGTCTCTTTTCTACCGCATTCAGTTGCTCCGATCCGTATCACCCGGAATTTACTACTTTTTCCCGAGCCGAGTCTCTTCACTGAGAAAAAATAATGGTATTTCCTACTGTAACGAATAGTTCCCAGAGGGGACGTCCATATAGATAGTTTGCGATAGTATAAACTCGATTGATTAAACTATAATTATAGTTACAACTACAATTTTTGGTCATTGTCGTAACTGTAAAATATAGACGTCCCCCCTGGGAACTATTTACTATGTAAGTTTTTCTCAGTGTTCCCCGCTTTTCTGTCACAGCTCCAATAAAAAATCTTTCACACTCCGCCCTGAAAGGCAACAGCCTCACCCAAATACATCTTCCTCGGATGCCGAAAAGCCGAAAAAATCGTTCATCATCGATTCCATCTTTCAGCAACATAATGCGCCTCGAGCGTCCCATCTTGTTTCATTTCATTACGCTGATCAAGAATAAAACTCACGATGCGAAAATTCTTTTGTGCCACATCCCGATGAGTATTATGATCAGAACTGCTCGTTCGCTCAGCGTCTTCGTGTTCCGCTTCCGAGGACGTTGAATCGAAGTTCGATAATAACGGAGAGGATATTGGGAATCGTACGGTGCTCATCGGTTTGAATTGTCGAGCTGAAAGGAGAGATAAGAAGAGACGCCGCGGGAGGATGAGAAGAGACGAGAAGGAAGAGTAAAAAGAAACGAACGAAAGTAGCAAAGACGAGGGTTCAGGTTCGCGAACGCGTATGACTCGAGGATGTCGATGAATGGAGGCCGCGGCCACATTTCCAAGCCCCGAAGGCTTTACCATAAGTATCCTGTGAAGATCTTGAAGATCTCGAAGATTTGCGAAAAGTGAAAGAGGTGACGCGCCCGAGTCACATTTCGAGAAAGTTTAACGGAAAAATTCATCCGGCAGAGGAAGCTGGCGAGGCGGACGACGAGATCCACCGTGGGGCGAGTCATCCTAGTAGCTCGGCTGTGAAACGCAACGTCGAGAGAGAGAAAAGGCCTCGGGGGTTCCCCAGCGAGCGCGGGCTTGCTTATAAAGTCGGATCTCATCGTAACTTACGGTCTCGGAGATAAGTGTCCCATGATAAGATGAGAGACAAGACTTACTTTGGATAAACGTTACGACACCGGAGCGAACAATAAAAAAAAAAGTTTTAAAAAATCCGAGCGTCTCGAGGTATAATGCTTCTTTATCCGTTCTGCTTGTTCTTCTGTCTCCGTGTAATTGCAGAGTGTCCTTAAGTTACATGTTCCTCCAACCTCCGTTTAGCTCCGTCGTTAGAGGAATTTTCTTTTTTCCTCATCTTGCTCCTCGCTCGAGAGTAGTTACGTACACGTGCCTCCTACTTCTCGCGCAATTGCTTGTAATTCTTCGCCGAAACTTACGAAAATCATTCCTGCCGAGTGCATTCCGGCGGTGCGCCCGGTCAAGCTGACTGGCACGATACACTTTCTTGTAAACAGTTTCTTTTTTAACGAAAAGTTATTAATAAATACATTTTATGATCTTGTCCATAAAAAAAAAAAAATCCAATGTCAATCGGCATGGCCGATTGCAAAAAAAAAAATGAAGCGACGATCGGAATATGAATATTTAGATATAATAATAATAATAGGAATAATGTAAATCGATAGTCCATTCCGTAGGTTTGAAGTTCCAATCTAATTAATTGGATTTTATTGTAGACAGAAAAATGAGACAGATATTCGGTCAGTTGATTTTTTGGGAAAAAAGTTGTGTCGGGTCAGACGGTGGACGTAGAAATATCCGCACGCGTCATTATCAAGAGCAAGACGATCGAGAAAGTGTTTCCCGAACTTGACCCACTTCGCATGACCGCCCCCGCCGTTGCGTCGTCGTCGTCGACGACGCCGCCGCCGCCGCCGCCGCCAGCTCGTCCCGTCTACAACAACGACGATTCATCCCGTTCTCGCCACTGGCACCGTGCGAAGGAGATCCGTAACAAGCCAAGGGTGGCTTCTCGCCGAGTCAATGCCAAAACAACCGGAACATTGGATGGTCATGCAGCAACAAGGTTCAGCACTATAACTAACGATGCTGTCGGTCAATTCGCGAATGTACACGGAAAGCCCATTTTTCCTGTGTGATTTCTTGGACAATAGTTTGTTACATTAAAAGACATTACGCGCGGCCATTATCGACCGCGTGATCATGTCACCCTGACTTACCCTATGATCATACACGGAATTGTCCGTACCATTGAATTTGTATTGGTTTTCACTAAGCTGGAATATGTTCGCCTGCCAATTAATTTATCAATTGATTTCAACCCTATTGACGTATGAGAACTTTCATGGTAAGCTGACAAAGTTCCATGCAGAGTATTAATTTCACTCTGACTTGCCCTATGGTCATCCACGACCATTTTTTCTCAGAGAGACTTGTTATCGAGTTCCTCCATGCCGTTGAATTTGTATTCGTTTCCACAAAGCTGGAAGACATTCGCCTGCCAATTAATTTATCAATTGATTTCAACCATATTGACGAATGAGAACTTTCATGGTAAGCTGACAAAGTTCCATACAGAGTATCCGTTCACTGACCCGATCGGTAAGGTAGTCGACCCAATTCCTCTCCCAATCCTCTTTGCGAGTTGACTATGCCATTGAATTTGTATTGGTTGCTAAAATTGGAACGTGTTCCTCTGGCAATTGATTTATCAATTGATTTGTAAGTCTCTTAACGTATTATGATTTTTTTTGTTAAGTTCGTGAAAGCATGGAAGCGTCCATTCATTGGTAAGTTTGCCTTCATGATGACTCGACCGGTAAGAGGATTTGGTCTGTTTCCCTTCCTGACGTCCGCCCACACATGGAATATATATTGCACGGTCGTAACTTCGGGATTTTGCCCATAGAAGCTATTCCAATGGAATATTCACGACCATTAGTCCCATTGTATCTCGTCTGTCTTGTTGGCTCAAGAATAATTTAAGGCGCGTAAATCGATTCATTTATTTCTTTCTTTTTTTACTTCTGACTCGAGTTTCCGTATCGAATATTGAGCTGGGGGTAAAATAATTCGCGGATTCGTGATCAGCGTGAGATAATACATCGAACACATTCTCAAAACGACGAGCGTCAAAAATTTGACATAGTCAATTTTTTAAGGAAATTTGAGAAAAGTTGCTTTTTTCGGTATTTTCAAACAGCGTATTTCAAAATAAATTAAATTGAAAACGGCCCGGTGGATTGCAAAAATTATTCGGACGCATTCGTTGGTCAGATTTGTGTGAAGATTTTATTACATTCTCGTAAATAGCTTCAATGAGGCAAGTCACGGCAGCGAAGGGGAGAGCTATTAGCCAAGGAACACTCTCGGGAAGCGGAAACGCAGTGTCTACACTAAGGTGCGGCGAGCCAATATTGATATACGGAAGGATAAAAAAATGAGGTTTGGAAAATACGCCAAGAGACCACAGCAAAGCCGTGGCTCGCGCAGCCCGAACGAATTTTTCGGAAACCGGCTTATGATTGCGGGAAAAAAAGTCTCACGTTTTTCAATTTATTTTCAGACATCCCGACAAAATTCCTACATGTGCCACACACGCTTTTAAAGGATTTGTTTTTTTATTATGTTCCGACTCACGCACGATCCCATAGGAATCTTTATCCGGACGGAAGCTTTTTTTCGCCATCCCTTGACAAAGTCCTGGCTCGCGCACCCCAAACGAATTTCTAGGAAGCCGGTTTATGATTGAGGAAATAACAGAAAAAAACGCACACCTTTTCAATTTATTTTTAGACATCCTGACAATACCTACTTCTAAAAGATTGTGTGTGTGTTTTTTTTTATTTTGACTCACGCATGATCCTATCGGAATCTTTATCCAGACGAAAGCTTTCGCCATCCCTTGGCAATGCACAAGGTCCCCACTCTCTGACTCCGGCGCGTTCTCCCGTTCACGGCGAAGGCCGCGACGCGAGACGCGGCACTTATTCCACCCGAAGCGTATCGATCCGACTGGAGGAAAATAAAACCAGCTGAAGAAGAAGGTAGCAAAGAGAAATACCAAGGATGAATCGCAGCCGAACGCATGCGGGTTTCGAAAATCCTATGTCGAAAAGAAAAGGGACCGTCATTTCGGTGATGGAAGTTTTTCCAAAATTTCGTTTCCTCGCGACACCGAACTTCTGAGAAAGTTTTCCACGCAAGTTTCCCACTCACCTGTCCATCCCCTTTCGATTTAACCGTTTAATGCTCAATGTGCAGCATTCAGCACGTTGGTAAGATAAACTATTTCAAAAATAATTTTCACGAATTTCTATTTCTTTTTTTATATAAAAAAATTGAGAAATAATATGGGCATCCAAATGAAAGTTTTGGGAAGATAATTTCCTCGAATAATCATTTTATTCGAGTGCAAATAATCGCGAAAATCGCTCGAAAAATCGTATTTTTAGGATTTAAATGGAAAATATTTTCTGTCGGTATGAAATATTTTTTTCCGTTTATAAAATTAGCTGCGACGTACTCCAACGTATTTTTGTGCGGTGAACATGAATCTGCTGGCCTTTTTGGATGTACTTTTACCATTTGAATGTAAAGAGAAATTGACAAAATTATTTTTTTTGCAATCGACACTCCCAAAACACTGTGTTTCAACACATTGTGTTGAAAAATTTTCCACAGGAAGGAGGCGTTTCGGAGCTAGTCTCGATTTATCCTGTACGTCGAATCGGAGAATCCATCAGCGAGGAAACTTGATTCGGACATTCGATGGCTCGCTGGAGCCTCGCCCGGATAATCAACGACACCGTCGATGATCCTTTTGTCCTAAGTTGATGGAAAACAAATACGAATAAGCTGAAGCTTTAGTCCTGTAATACGAGACTTCTGCTCGTTCCTCGACGACAGCCCGAGCTTTTGGATTATTGGACTGCGGTGCGGCTTTGTGCTTCTGGACTCCCTCTCCGAGTCCGTATTTACCCCCGCAAACGAACTCTCTCCCTCTTTCCTTTTCTTTGTCTCTCGCTCCCTCTCTCTCCCTGTCTTCGCTCCGTCAATGATTTTCGATTGACGCGTGCTGCGGAGGGCAGCACTACGAGAGCCACACCACCACCGGAATAGCGACCAGGCGCCGCGAAACGTCGCGACGCTCAGTCTACCGGCGTCGTTCGTACCCGTTGTGTGTCTGTACGGTCCGTATCTACCGCGAAAGCACGCGTTCGCTCCAACTGGCCACGCAATCGACGCGGTTTCCGTTAATACAACAAAAAAAAACATAAACAAATACCAAAAGTGAAATTCATCTGCAATTATACGAAACTTTTATCTCTCGATTGTTTATTTAACGCAACATTGTTTTAATAAACATTATTTCTCTTATACGATTTTCCGGTGTGTGTATATATATATGTATATATACATACATGTGGGTGAATCTTAGAATATAGATCTATAAAACTTTGACGGTTGCAATTCGGATTATCTTGCGATAGTTTATTTGCTGTAATTTTTTTTAATTCGAGAATCATCATTTCTGATGTGATTTTTTTTCTTTTTTTTTTTTTTTTTGTAGGGGAATCTTTGAAAAATATATGGAAGTTTAGTATTTAGGTATTGGTTTTGTCCATCCCTCCCATGTTGCTATGATTGCTTCGGTATCAAAATAGATTCATGCTTGTATGACATAGAAGAATCCGACGAACGCACTGACGAATTCTCGAGGCGGTTGTCGCGCGACTCCGAGAATGTGGACAATCTTTCTGAAACCTACACACTCGTAATATTACATTTATTTCCCTTGGGATCGAGTATCGTTATTTTGCAGTCGCTTTTTACTTCCTTTTAGTTCTGTGATATTATTATTTTTTTACCCACGTCGTCGGTCTTCGACCCTTGTCTCGTCTTCATGCGGTAGAATTTTTTTGAGTCTGCGGACACGTCCGAAATGAGTACATACGCTTTAATCAATCGAGATTTGATTGATTAAATCTTTTTCATATTTCTGTAAACTCGACGGAAAAAAAAAATTGACCCTAACGAAAATATTGATATTCGCATCGAGTGGATGCACGTCCTCGAGATAATTGAAAAATTGCCGACAGTGGAATGTTAAAAGCTAAAAATTAAAAAACAATGCTCTCGAAGACGAGAATTCGAGAGGGCATAAAATTGGCCAACATTCATGATGCCCACTTTTTACGCCACTTCATGACAATTGATTAACAACTGTCATGAATTTTTATTCAAACATATTGGAGGAAGCGAGGGTGGCAAAACGGACCGGTCTCTATTTAGGATTGAACTTTTTTGCTATTATTTCTCGCGATAAAATGGCAAAAATAGTCCGTTCTGTTTAGCCACGCTCCGTCTCCTTAATGCCACGCGCAGACGGCGGCTTTTGTTTGTCGGTGGGTAAGTGACCTCGTAGTCAAGGATAATAAATTTTTCAAAAAAGTGCATGTGCATGCAGACGTCACCGTTTTAAAGTTCACGGCTCCAAGTGCCTACGAACCGTTTACAATAGAAAGGGCGCGATATTACGGGCTGCCCCGCAGAAATTGGAATAAGAGTCGGTGTTCAGAGCGCGTCGAGCCTCAGCACTTGTCGGGCCAAAGCGAAAGCTGAGCCACTGAAGCTTTGGTGAACACTTCTATATGAGCCCTTTTTCATGAAGTCAGCTGGTGCGCAATAATCGCGCGTGGATGCGAGAATTCTCGTAGAGCGAGAGGGTGATCGCAGTTCCCAAGATTCCGAAAGTACCCGAATATTTAAATCGATAGAAATTATACGAACTTGACGAAACTTTACTCGCAATGAGACCTAAATTTCTTATAATACTAGCAGCTATTTCGGCGCGCGCGTCTCGCGCGCGCGCAGTATCTGTGAGCAAGGATGAGTATCTGTGTGTATCATTGAGTATCTGTGAGTATCCGTAAGTAATCCGTGTGAGTATATGCAAGTATCTGCAAGCATATGTGGGAATATGTGAGTGTCTGCGAGTATCTGCAAGCATATGTGAGCATATGTGAGCATATGTGAGCATGTGTGAGCATATGTTAGCATATGTGAGTATCTGCGAGTAGCTGCGAGTATCTGCGAGTATCCGTGAGCATATGTGAGTATCTGCGAGCATATGTAAATATGCTCGCATATGTGGATCTGTGAGTATCGGTGTGAGTGTGCAATCGACATGAACTTTATTATTATGTAGATTTCTCATAGGGAAGCGTTGAGCAAAGTGATTGCGCGGCGTTAAATGGACTGGCTGCGAAATATAACAAGATTTTGAGAACGTAGATTTGGACTCTTGATTGTGATGATCCACTCCCTCAAACGCCGATTGGTCAAAGCCGTCCGTTTCGTTCCACATAATTATTCATATTTCAAGAATTCATACTTTGTCTACAAATCAATTATAATTCAGTCTGCACCTCGGACATTTTTCAACATTCTAATTTATCAATTATCACTACAATTCAAGGAAAGTCCAATTTCCTAAATATGGATGTACCGTATATATTGTGAGTTTGCGAGGACGCACTAAAGGCGTATAGCAGATTCGTTTTTTTGTATTAAAGAAAGAATTCACAATATTTTATGTAAGTCAATAATAATCGCCAAGCTGGTCCATATTACCCTACACTCCCCCGTTCTTTTGAAGCAGGTGAGATTTTTTTTGCGTGAGTTCGAGATGAGCGTTGACGAAATAAACGCGGTTTAGCGATCAGACCGCGAGAACGTTTACGCTGGCCGTCCGGTGCGCGAGGCATTGGACGGGAACTCCCTGAGGCACGTTGCAATTATCACGAATTCTGAGCTCTCTTACCTGTGCGCGCGGTCGCTGGGCCATGATTATTTCGCGGCCCTACATACGCGGCAAGAGCGGGACACGCTCGAGACCCAAATAAATGTCGAATGCGAAGAGAGCAATAAAAAGTTGGATTCGGACAGGGCCGACTTGACCACGTGGATTTCACCTTGCGAACGAAATTATTGCACCGGTGTTACGGTCGGAAATTTATGTCGCCTTTCTTTTTTTTTTTTTGCCTTCCTCGCGATTTCTCCTTTTATTCCCTGCGCTCTCCGATTTTATTTAAATAGCAAAAACAGTCCATCTTACCCCAGGGCTCCGTTTCGCCCTACCCAACCGCATATTTTTTAAATTTTTTTACGCAATGTATCTCGAGTTCTTCGAACTTCATTGCTAGCATTAACTTCCGCAAAACCGAGTGACTTCGTTCGGGTTCAGCAAATTCCCCGTTCGTCTAGAAAGCCAAACCAAATTATTTAAATTTTTCGATCACGTTTTCGTAACATCGCGCGACGGTTTTACGTTTTCAATATGGTAAAGCGATAAAAGCCATCTCGCGAATGGGAACGCGTTAGAGGCTAGAGGGAATTTTTTATAAAGTCACTTCGTTTTAACCATTTAAGTCCAGAGCCTCTTTCCGATAATAAAAAAAAATAATCCCGACTTCTCGTCGTTTTATCGAATCAGAATGTTCGAACTTTTTCAATGTTTACACCTGTGGATGATCATTCGTGCTCGGTCGGAGTGGCGGCTTTCGTGCGGGTCTTCCTGCTGCGGAACTTCACTATTCCACCCCGAAAGACCCTCAGCAGTTTAGCAGTTCGGTGAAAGAAAGAGTCAACTTCATTTCGAACTTCAGTCGAGACTATATTTAAGCCTCGACTGAGGTTCGAACTAAAGTTGGCGCTTTCCTTAAAATATGAACGAACTGGAAGTCTATTTGCCCTGACCCTGCTGGGTCGGCAACAAAATATGTAATCCAATTTCACTTTTCTCAATCGTTATCAACATTTTGCCTAAATTATTAGCATCCTTATCTAACAAGTTGACTACACATTAATCATTTAGACTTTGGAAGAAAAGTTCAAGACACTTCAAAAAACATATTACAGTTTTTTAGTTAAAAGAAAAACAGTTTTCAATTCAAAGATAATCTCATGCCCACGACCATCTGTCGACCCTGAGGCAACTTTAAGAATTCTTCCACAAATTAGACGCATTTGGCCCACCTCGATTACCACATTAATCAATGATTATGTGGGACCGGAAGATCTGCTCCACTTTTGCGTGAAAGTGATTAATATGGCCCACCCCTAATAGAACGCAACTTATTAAAAAATCCACCAGTCCATATTCCCCCCTTTTGTCCTATTTCAAGAGTATTATCGTCGTTTGAGGCATTATCTTTTTCGGGCAACGCTCCAGCGGAGTAAGCCGTAAGAAAGTCAATTTGCAACTATGTCCACGTTCCTCCTTTCCTCGATAACTCGAGGTCGAATTTTCCATCGGCATTACCAGAACCACAATCGCGAGTTCGCTCGTTCGCTACTTTCTCGCTCGATATAACCGAGGACGCGTCAGTGTGTGTATGCACCCGCCGCGAGCTCGAAGCTTCTCAGTTTTTCGCTCGGTCGACAGCGAACGATGAACGAACAGTAAAACGCCGTTTCATCATTAATCTGGTGCTCTTTCGACCGCGCGTACGATTCGTTCGTTTCGCTTATGCTAGAGTATTTCTGGATATCGAGTCAATCTTGCTTCTGTAATTTCGTCCGGGATTTTCTTCTTTTTTTTTTTTATTATTTTTCCAAGAACAAACGGTCGCGCGTTAGACGGGAAATAACTAATGACAGTGTTGGCCGGACGATCCAACAGTAGCAATGCGATTGGGCGAGGAAGGGGGGGGGGGGGTCGATAAGCCAAAGTGAAATCCAGTCCAGAAAGTGAAAGTTTTCGTTCTACACGGAAAAGAAAAGATTAATAATAATTCTGTGCCCTACAAGAAAAAAAAATACTCTTTAATATATTTCATATAATATTTCATATAATGCCAGAGCGGCGGCGTTTCTGCTGAGTGTAGATGTGTAAATATTGTCGAAATGACCCTGCAAAATTTTCCAATCCCTCTGCACACTTGACGTATTGTTACATTTTTTCCTCTCTCAAAAATTCTGTTGTTTTTTGCAACAATGTCTTTTTCGCAAATTAAAAATGAGAAATTCCTGTTTTCGCACTGCAGGTCGCATCGTTAATGGGAATTTCAGTAACTATTGTTAATTTTTTACTTTCCGTGTAACGCGAGATGATCCGGTGCGGTTTTCATTCGATGGCTGTGAGAAGGAAAAAATACTTTAACGGTCGATTTTTTTTTCACGATCAACCGGTCTGCGACACCAATAAGTGACATCTTTTAAATACCCACAAAAACATAGCTACTAAATACAAAGTGAAAAGAAAAACTGAAATAAAAAAATTAAAAACGTTGACAAAAAATGTGTTCCGAGATAAAAGATAAATTATCGTGAAGTGACTCATTCAAGATATCGAACGATAACGTGAGGTGCTTGATCGAATTAGCCGATCGAATCGCCCAACAAAGTTGTGTTTGCCGCGCTCCAAAAAAAAAAAAAAAAAAAAAAAAACAGAAACAAGAAAAATCAGAATCGTAATTCCAAAAAAATGTATTTCAAGATCAAAGTTGCATGTCTCTGAAGTGACTTAAAAAAAAAAAACAAAAAAAAAAACAAAACAAAATCAACCATCACGATTTCCGGAAGCCCACGATTTTCCCGTCCGCGAATCGTGAGTCGCGCATCTCTGGTTCTGCCGCCACAGAATTGCGCCCGCGGAGTTGGCAAGCGCAGCTCGACTCGTCTTATTAATATTCCACCGACGCCGACGACGACGACTGCTTGAACAACCGGGAGTAGGAAAACTCTGACGAGTAGAGCGCACCGCGGAGCGTCTTTGAGACGTCGAGAATAAAGCGGGGAAACCGTTGGGTGGAGAAACTGCGACGTCGGTGACATTAACTCGCTACGCTCGATGAAACGCCGTCGCGCATCCAGTGTCGGAGCGAGTAGCGTCCAGTGTGCGGGGAGCACCGGATCGTACCAGCGACCGGTCCATTAGTCGCGGTCGTGGCGGAATTAACGTGTACGGTCGAGCGGGAAACGCGGGAGAACGTGGTTCGACGTTCGACATTCGCCTGGGTTAGCGTGGCTCGTCCCGTTGGGTACGACGGGCGGACAAACGAACGAAGGGACGGACACGGATGCAGCGAGAACCCATCGGAACGTGCCGCAGAACCGAGCGAGACTCCGTCGCCGATGCAAATTCGCTCGGAACACAGGCCGTACGGATCCTTCCATCTCCGCGATAGTGGAAGATCCGGCGCCGCTCGTACGAGGCAACGTTGCGGCCGCTGGTGAGGAACTGCGGAGAAACCCCGAGGCCGACGGCGATTGGTGGGATCGCCCGTGTATGCTCGTGCCATTAGCTTCGCATACGCAGACTCTCGAATCGCCGATAAAGTGGACATTGAAGCTGAGACGGGATTGACAATAAAGTGCCGACTAACGCCGAAGCTACCTTGAACGGTCACCTATACCGATTGATCCCTATTGCGGCGAGGCGGAGTCAGCGTTGTTGAGTTGGTTCTTCGCGTCTCGAGTTATTCCTTTCGTCACGCCAGCGACAAACACTTGAGACGGATCGACCGTTCGACGAAGGATCATTGACCAATCGAGCTGCGTTTGATGTCGAAGCGTCGCCGAGGCGGACGGCGGGAAATAAAACAACCGAGCCAGGTGGCGGGTGAGGGAGGAAGCGAATGATGGGAAAGGGACGAGCGGACTAAGAAAATAAAAGAGCAGTGGATGAATTGAGAAAAATCGTTCTGGACGCGAAAGGCGCGGTTGGACGTAGTCGGGGGACCTTCGGCTTGGGACCAGGGCTATCTCTCCGTCTCCTCTGCGTTGATACGCCGGGATATCGCCTGGAGCGTCGTCGGGAGGAGAGGAGGCCGAGTTGCGACGAGAGTTTTCGCGGGTTCATCTTGTAGCGGATAACGCTGTTGACTCGCAATTTACCAATTTTCAGCCTTGGGCCTACAACGTCAAAGCCCGGGGTGAGAGATTTTTCGCCGTATAGGAACGAAAGATGAGGACGACTGCGCGCTGACGGTGGACAGACTTTTCGCGACGTCGATGCGCGGAGTCACTCGAACGAACGACAAAGCAATGTGAAACTCCGCGGAATGTGGAACCGCGAAAGTTCGCGCCAGCGAGAACTTCAACAATTTTCCCATCCAAAGCGCAAGCCTGGTCGCAGTTGAAGAACACGCGACAAGTGAGCTTCCGGGATGAACTGTCGGGAAGAGCTGTCGTCAACGTTCCGAAGCTTCCCGTTGCCGTTTCGACAATCCTCCGAGAAAGAGCGAACTAAACGAATCGATTATTCAATATTGCCTCTCGTGCGTCGTGACGAATCGCAGACATCTGGGAATTCTATCGCGATGTCGAAGCGCGCCTCGTTACCGGTCCGGTTGTCCACGAGCCAATTACCCAACGCTTGAATCCCGTTGCGTACGAAGAACGCCGGCAAGAAAATCGCGAAGGATCTCGTACTGCATGCGCGACAGCGGTCCGAGCGGGAAGGATTCTTGCTGCAATGCCGAAGGAGGTCGATTCGCCGTTGCGGCTGTTGCGCACGAGCCAATTATTCGCCGGTGAATTTATTCGCGTACGAGGAATCTCGCCGACCAAAGTTTGAAGAATCCAGCCTTTCATGACCGGTGGTCGTTCCCGGAAGTCGAAGGAATCCGACCGCGATGGTGAAGAGCCCGCCGTTTCCGGTCCCGCTCTTTGCCACGGAGCGGTGGACGACGACCGCGAGCGGAAGGAGAGTTCGTTCGAGTATCGGTGGTTTCGCGAAGGGAGGATCTCGAGGAGCAACGAACTGTGGGGTCGCAGGAAGGACAATGACGACGAGCACAACGAACGATGGAAGGTTGCACTGAGCGACCGGACAAAGCTGGCCCACGTCTGGCAGGGGATCGACCGGCCGATGGTCCTTCGCGAGTGGACGGGCACGTGGATCCCTCGAGGGCCGAGCTCCTCGAGGGCTCTCTGGCGACACTGTCGAACGTCCTCGAGATCGAGAGGGTGCGCAGCATCGAGTCGGCGTCGGTCGGAGGCGCGGTGTCGGGTCCGAGCACGACGATCGCGGCCGGTTTCGCCGAAGACCCGGAAATCGACGTCTCTCTTCTGGTTCTAAAGGCCTTTGTGATGCTGGGGATAATCGTTACCGCGCTGCTGGGCAACGCTCTGGTCATCGCGAGTGTCCGGCGTCATCGGAAGCTTCGGGTACCGACGAACCGTTACGTCGTTAGCCTCGCGGCCGCCGATCTCTTGGTGGCGATGTGCGCGATGACCTTCAACGCCTCGGTGGAGTTGTCGGGACACTGGATATTCGGTAGATTCATGTGCGACGTGTGGAGTTCGCTGGACGTTTACTTCTCGACTGCCTCGATATTGCATCTGTGTTGCATAAGCGTCGACAGATATTACGCCATAGTGAGACCGTTGGAGTATCCGGCTATCATGAGGAGGGTCGTGGTTACCGGGATGATCGGCTGCGCCTGGATGTTGCCGGCCCTCATCAGCTTCATGCCGATCTTCATGGGCTGGTACACTACGGCCGAACATCTCGATTATCTCGAGGAAAATCCGCAGGTACAGGCAAACACCAGATCCGAAAGCTTGGCTCTTGTGGACAATGACGGAGCTGCGGGTTGACACAATTCCGAGGGCCGAGCTTGATCCTCCGTGATGTTTGCCCGTTCGGTTATCGCTTCATCATAATTCACGTCTCCTCGCTATGGACCAACCTTCGGCCTCGCGGTGCAATGGTTTGGGCCACATGTACGACCGCCCTTCTCGCTTGCCTGCTGATGTGATCGGATCGATAGTTCCGCGGCCTCGTCGGCCTCTGCGATTCCGGGTTCTTTCGGGCGGAATGTCAGTCGCTCGTGGGAATTGTCGAACGGGGGTTGTCGCTGAAGAAATGCGCGGTTGACGATGCCCTTTTATGTTTCGTTGATAGTGGTCGAGGTAGGACTGGTATGAGAAAAGGGCTTCGAGTACAGAAGAGCGAACACGGTTTCCCTCTCGGTTGTGGATCCTGAAATGTAGGTCCTACATGCTCCAGTTTCGACAATTCTCCCTAACCAGGACTCGGTCCGCAACCGCACTTAACTTTTTTTTTCACTGCTACTAAGCTTTTCTGGTCGGAAGTGAATGTTTACTTTCGGTGAACATCGATCAAGCTTCGTGTCAGAATTTACCGTTGTACGCAATTGGTTCGATAGAAGTTGTCGAATAGCTTGTCTGAAGGTTTACCTAAAAAAATCATTGTTTTCGGGAGCCGAGTAGTCAAATGCCGGATAAATTTCCGTTGACCAAAGCAGAATATCCTGGACGACCGCGAGGTCGCGACTGGGATCGATTATTCATGTGGACTGCCTTGCCCCCGGAGAGGTCGCGCAAGTGATCTATCTGCTTCATCGTCTCCCAGTAGGTTTACACGTGGCTGCGCGGAAAAGTTACTCAAAAGCTTTATCGAAAAAAAAAAAAAAAATCATTGTTTCCGGAAGCTAAGTAGCCAGATGACGGATAAATTCTCCTTGACGAAAATAGAATATCCTGGACCACCGCGAAGTCGCAAAGGGGATCGAATATTCATGTGGGCTGCGTCGCCCCGGAGACGTTGCATAAGTGATCTATCTATCTGCTTCATCGGCTCTCCGTAGGCTTACGCGCCGCTGCACACAACACTTATTCATAAACAGTCGATCGATAGTTCGGCTACTCTGATGTCTCGTACAGGTCGTGAATCTTTCGTGCCAAGAGTCAGCGGATGCTGCGCGAGAACATTCGAGTCGGAACGTGGATCGCAAGTCGAACTTTGCCACTTTTATTTTTTTTTTAACGACCGAAATATTTCTTGAAAATAAAACTACCGATTCCTTGAAGTCGCGATTTCGGGTTTTTCTTTCCTGCCACCTCTTTTCCCGAGAGGCTCGCATGATTTGTCAGTCCGTTCATTCGCGGATCAGTTCGCGCGTTGTCGTCTTCTGGGATAACAATAAAAGGCGTTCACCAGCGATCATCGACTGGTATCCAAGCGCGATCCCCTTCGCCGCGTCTTCAATCATATTCGTCATCTCCTTTGTACGAACTTGACGACACCCCTAAATCGAGGGGTCTTTCCGGGCCATCCCTCGACCCCTCTCCGCTGCCCGCGTAGCCGCTCGTGTCGCTCGACCTCGCGGTAATTGATTGATTCCAGCATCCGTGTTGTTCCAACACGAGAGATTAATGGCGTAATTTCAATCACCGTCAACAACGGACTGGCGACCCTCGAAAAAAAAACGATGTGGATAAAATATACGATAGGAAATCTCCAATTTCGCGCGGAGAAGATGTTCCGAGACCCGGAAGATCGTGACTTTGGTGAAATAGAGGGGAGACGAAACCTCCGACAAGAGACATATACAGATATACGGAATACTTTCGATGGAAGACAAGCAAAATAATGACGAACTATCAATCATTTTTCTGACCCTTGAGAGCCGGTTTCGTGAAATCTCCCAACCGCGCTTGACCCGGACGCAAACGGTATCAAAAACTGCGATCAATTGTTATCAAGGCTGCTCAACTTTTCCAAGGAAAATCAAATTATCAGCGTCTGATCGAGTCTTAGATGGAGACGCGGATTATTTAGGCCTCCCCCAAAGTGTTTCGGACCCTTGCAAGAAGTACTTCTATCGCTCGAAGCACACGACGAAGTAGCAAATAATTGAAGTATTGGGGTGACCTGAGTTTAGAAGCGATGATCGCTCGGCCGGATTAAAGTACGGTAGAAACTCGATCATGCGAACCCGCAATTATCCGAACCATGACTTCTCTTATGCAGACGCTTGGCTATTCAAACTTTAGCGGGAAACAACACATTGTCGCTCGCCGCGGCAAAACCGGCGCTCGTCTTCGAGTGTCTTGAGGCGAGCTTCTCCTCTTCCGGGGTAAATCCGCTTGCACACTGGCTTTCCCGAGAAGTTTCACCCAGCCCAGCAGAGTCGGACTGCGCGCATCGACTAGTTTCAATACCAAATCATTTGAATCACCTAGCGTACGTGGTTCACACTGAAGCGGCTTTGAAATTTCGTTTTTCAAAAGCGCGTAGTGGTTGGCAATTAAAAGTGGAGGACTTTGTTTCAAACAGTGAAAAAACGGTCGATGACTAAACTAAAATTGACTTGCGGGCTGCCAAAGAAAGATTGTTGTTTCAATTCCGATTTCGATTCTCACAATTCAATACGGGATTGAATCAATAGCATGTCAACTTGACAGTCCTACGGTCGTTGCTGCAATATAATACGGAATTGTAAGAATTGAGAGTAGAATTCAAATTTTTTTAAACTATTTGGCAAACTGCATGCGAATTTTTTATTCAGTGCAGAACCCTTGAAACAAGACTTCGATGTTGGAACATTGTTAGAAATATGTTTTGAATTTTGATATATACTGTTGTGTCATTTATATATGGCTTACTCATATACGGCTCAAAATGCGGTAAAAGAAATGGCCCTTAGATTTTCACAATTTGTCGATTATCCGACCTAGAGGCGGTCCCGGTTCGCATAATCGAGGTTCTACCGTGCCGAAGTACCGAGTACCCGATGCATCGATACGTTCTTCGAGTCCTCGGAGTACTCGCCCCAGATCTGGCTTCGGCAGAGTTTCGGACATTTGATACGCAAACATGTTCGCCTACATGTCTGCAACAAGTTCGCTGGAAATCGCGTTTCAGATTGCGGGCGCCGCTCTGCCGAGTTATTTCGATGAGACCCGCGGCTCTGCAGCCGACGATCAATGAAAGCCCATAAATCTCGCGTATCCATACCCTGATTCAGTCAACTATCATTACGCCCCCCCGACTTCCGCCGTTGTCGATGCGAGCGATCGGCAATCGTCTCGAATTACCAGCGCCCTTACTAGGTCAGCTTCTGGTCGAGTCAAATTCGTAGTTCACAAAAGTGGGCCCGGTCGGGGTTGAAGGTGGCACGTGCGGTCGGCGATATTGCCTCGTACAATGCGGACGGTCGTAAACGAAACAAAACGTGTAACATCAATCGCGTCGCATCGAGCCGTCGTCGGCTTATCAATCTCGGAAGTGGGGAGCCTCGATCGCGGACAGCTGCGGCGATTCTACGTCGCTGCCTCGGTGACTGACTGACTCTGAAAGAACCTCCGCAATCCGCCCCTCATGCATGTTTCTCGATCCGCGCTCCCTTCTGTTGCGGCTCTAAATAAAAGGAATCAAATCGCGGAACGAATCGCTCTCAGGCACGAGAGCGAAGTCTCCTTATTGGCCATCTTTTCAGTGCATCTTCCAACTTTTTTCGCGGTGTCTCTGTCATCGGTAACGAACGACTCTCCGGGGCGGCTTGATCCTCCCTATCCACTTGAGGTTCAATGTCGCTTTTGCCCCTTCATTCTCCCAGGGATGCTTTGTGGATGATCTCTGGTGAATGAGGATAACGTAGATTGCAGCGCGAGGTCGCACGTTTCTCCGAGTTGACCGACTTCTTGACAAATTTCTTCGTCAAGTTTTCGCAACTGATCACATTTCGCGGTTTTAATTACCTCCTATTACGGATATCTTTTCCCATCGTACGATGAACACGAAATAGCTGTATCGTCAGAAGCCGCGCAAAAATTTAAAGCGGTTGGAAACGGACTTGGTCGATAACGAAACTGCAATTAATTTTTTTTTCCTAGAGTCTAGTAATATTTTGGGCTGAAGGCAAATTGTCGGCGTCTTCATCTGACCCGTGACTGGACATTGACAATTTGGCTTTCCTCAGCAAAGTTCCGCACCCGCGGTAAAAAAAAATTACAGTTTTCGTTACCGACCAAGGCGGGCCTCGGTAAGGCGGGTGGGACGACGTTTCGTATCCTACCTTAAGCACACCTGACTATTCCTCTCTGATGGCGGACTTATCGATCAGGTATGCGTCTTCGTGGTGAATCGCACCTACGCCGTGATAAGCTCATCGATATCGTTCTGGATTCCCGGTGTCGTGATGATCATCATGTACTGCAAGATATACAAGGAAGCTGTTAGACAGAGGGAAGCTCTGAGTCGGGCGTCGAGCAGCACCGTCCTCAACAACGTTCATCTTCACAGGATATCGTCGAGGCACCATTCGAGAGTGTCACATCAGTTGCTCTTGCATCCAAGTGATGCGAGCGACTTCAGAAGACCATCGTGCCAAACCGCTGTCGAATTGAACGCCGAAAATGGTGAGTTCCCCATTTTCGAAATCACGATATCGAGGAAAACCCGTAAGATAGTTGGACGCATCGTTAATTCCGAAAAATTGACGAAGAACAATTGTTTCACTTTGCACTACCCCGAGTATCCTCAGAATGATAATAATAATAATAATAATAATAATAATAATAATAATAATAATAATAATAATAATAATAATAATAATAATAATAATAATAATAATAATAATAATAATAATAATAATAATAATAATAATAATAATAATAATAATAATAATAATAATAATAATAATAATAATAATAATAATAATAATAATAATAATAATAATAATAATAATAATAATAATAATAATAATAATAATAATAATAATAATAATAATAATAATAATAATAATAATAATAATAATAATAATAATAATAATAATAATAAGCACTCCACATTTCTTGCGCTGAACGCGCGACGATTCTTGACGAGTGCGCACCATAAAAAAAAAATGGTATCTTATGAACAGCGAGTGGCGAGAAACGGCGATAAAGAGGAAACGAGAGAGTCACCGGTGTGACTATTAAACCCGGCGAATTTACGAGCTCGCCAGTAGTAGTGGGTGGACGGACAGTGATAGTCGGTGTATTCAGCGCGCCGTTTACTCACACTTGCGCGTTAACGAGAGAGTTGCCAAGTAGCGGAGCACGCTCGATAATGCACGTTTTGGCAACTCTATCCGGGGCTTCCCGGTCGCTGCATGTCGCTCGCATGATCGACAAAC
Source organism: Amblyteles armatorius (assembly GCA_933228735.2). Classification (NCBI taxonomy): domain Eukaryota; kingdom Metazoa; phylum Arthropoda; class Insecta; order Hymenoptera; family Ichneumonidae; genus Amblyteles; species Amblyteles armatorius. The sequence continues at coordinate 8,131,608 of OW121695.1, read as the reverse complement.
TCGCTCTGTTTTTTTTTTTTTTTTTTTGTGCGAAAATTCAATGGTCACAATATCGACGATCGTTTATTTACGTTCACAACAATAACAATACCGTATGGAATATTCGCGAGTCCTTTCATTCGAGTATCGAGAAAACGTGTTCAGCTCAAACACTAAAATCCCTAACTATAAACAAAATTCGATTAGTTATGTCTATCGAGGCGTTCGCGCGAACACTTGAAGCATCCAAAGATAACAAACGCAGCGTGCAGCTTAAACTGCCATTCCGCCTACGCGTTTCCAATGTGCTTTCACCGCAGTAACGTTACCCAAGAGTATTCGCAAGTTCAACATCAATTACACGACTCGTACACTATACATGGACGCCCGGCTGTGAACTTGGGCGAATACGTTTATAGATCTCGTCCCGAGTACGTACGGGTAGAGCTCGTGCGAACGCGTGGGCGGATTTGGTATTGCACATCGTTGAAATTTCACGGACGAACATCGTTTGTACTTTATCTCTCTAAACTGCTGCAGCAGCAGCGGCGAGCAGATCCGGTCCACACCGGCGCTTCGGTGCAGAGTTGAGATACAGTGAAACCTTGATTCGAAAAAGATATTGTGCTCGTTAGTCTTCTCGTCATCTTTCGCGGTATCTTGCCCGGTATTTTTTTTGTTATCATTTATCACTTTTCATTTAATATCTTTCTCGTTATCTTGTCCAGTATCTTTCTCGTTATCTTGTCCGGTATCTTTCTCGTTATCTTGCCCGGTATCTTTCTCGTTATCTTGCCCGGTATCTTTCTCGTTATCTTGTCCGGTATCTTTCTCGTTATCTTGCCCGGTATCTTTCTCGTTATCTTGCCCGGTATCTTACTGGATATCTGGCCCGGCATCTTGTCCGACGAGACTTTGACTGTGCAGCTTTCCACAGGACACGTTTCATTTAATAATCTCGTTAAAGATGTTTTCAGATCATAAACTTCCTTTTCTTTATTTCTTTTAACTTCACGCTCGGATCGCTCGTATTATCTCAGCGGCCAGAACTGTAATACATAAATGACAGTGTACTACTGTTCTACAAAACAGTCCTGTACATCAAACGCTCATCAGCGCACCTTCACGGTCAGTACATCTTTGTAGGACCGGAAAAACTGCCCCCGGATAATTGAGGTTTTACTGTAGCAGCAGAAGCTGATTTACGATGCATCGCAAACAGTGGGAGTTGCAGCTGCCAAAAATTTCCGTGGACCCAAAGCGAAACAGCGGCAATGTGGGCTCAAGAACGTTTCGCAATAATTACGGCTACAATAGGTAGATGGATACGTACACAAACCGAGAAATCGGTATACGTGAGAGTACATTTACCGCCCCCTCGCTAGCCACCACGATATCCGTGTTAACTCTTCATCGTAGAGCTGCGTTACAACGTTGGGGAAAATGTAGTTTCGAAGCTCTCGGCCGGAATGTAAAATCGAATGGCAAACAATCGGCCCAAATTCATCGAGTTGATAATTGGAAAATACATCCGTGGCACAATGTTACGTATATGTGTTTCATACTACGCGTGTATTGCTTTCGATAAAGAAAACCAATTGTATGGTTATTTTTATTGAAACCGTGTTTTGCCCAAAGTGGACTTTTTTTTCTGTTAGTCTCTCAATTCCGAAGCCTACTTTCTGTTGAAAATAAGAATTCTCAATCACTTGAAACTTTTCTGAACCAAAATGTTTGGAAAATTTAACGCCATTGAAAAATCCACTTCTTCAATTTTTACACCTGTATGCCAACATTTTTGGCATTCAGGTGTAAAGGGCGGATAAAATGTGGATAAATCGAGAATACGAACACGCCGGTCGTACACGGCGTGTTTTCCTCGGGCCAATGCAAGGAATGTATAGATTATGCGGAACTGCGCGTTATTGAGAAAAAATTGTTGCTGTGCTAAAGCGTCCAGATATTTCATTAAATTTTATCGCCCTTTTGTTCCATGAAAAATTCCATCCTGAATATGATCGACAATGAACAGAATACCGACTTCATTTCACTGATAATTCCCTAGTAAAAATATTACCGTGTCAAAGGCGAGCCTGATAAGGTCCTGAAAAGGCTTCATTGGAGCCTTGTCGGGGCCTGATGCAATGCTCTAAAATTTCTATCAGGTTTCTCGCAATGAAAGTCTCCCGACACAGAGATAAAGCGGGCAAAAAAAAAAAAAAACAGAAGGGAGGCGATGAATCGAATCAGGCTAATTGAATTGCTTGATGCTGAATACCCCATCAGCGAAGCATTCGAGCTGCCACCTTGCCATTGATTTTCACCTTTCAATTCGAAACCAGAGAATCTCGTTAGTAATTTTTATAATAATTGGAAACGGCCGTTAGCATTCGATCTGCAGGTATCATTTTACAAAACAATTAAACTTGGAAAACAATTTTGTAAAAATGGTAAGTATTTTGTAAAAAATGTAGTGACGAATTCAAGCACGTAACGTATTCTCCTTTTGACTCGAGGGTTCTGTCAACAGATTTTAACAGCCACACCTCTTTGCCGTTGAAAAAAAATATTTTTCCAACTCCTGTACACTTTGTCAAACTATGTAAAAGTGACTATAAGCGTGGACGTGCGTGGCAAAAAAAATCACGTTAACATCTCAATTTAACACTTTTTTTCGTAATGCAAAAATCAGTTAAACCGAAAAAAACCGTGTCCGTGTTTTATATGCACGATAATTGGATTTTTATATCCTTTCGAAGGACCTCAAGCCTCAGGCCCTTCAGCCATCGACCGGCAGCAACAGTATCCGGCGTATAGATATAGTCGCCGGATAATCCCCGCTCAACAAAACGAAAAGGAGCCTGTAAAAAAAAAACTGCATTTATATTTAGCTCGGAAGCTACCGTCGGACGTTGTCCGGAAGGGTAAACAGTAATTAACAACGGACTCGAGTGTTTTTTTTTTTAAGCGGGGATTATTTCTTAGTCTATTCTCGCGGTTACTCGGGGCTGCATAATTATACAGACTGCACTGTCAGACTTTAAACGTTATAAATAGATAACTAGACAGGAAATCGAGGAGGGTTGAAGGTGAGAATTTTTGCCGGTCGTAATACATCTAGCCAACCGAGACGGAAGCATCCTGAAGTGCCGAGTGAACGTGATGAACGTAGCCGAGATGCACTTGGAACCCGAGCCATTGGAAGTAGAGTACGCGACCAGATAAGTGAGTTTGAGTGCCAAAGCAATAAGGCACGACCGGATAAGTCGGATGCCTCACTACCTGCACTGAGAGAAGGATCTGATAGACATCACCATAAATCTGGTAAAAACGGACAGAACTTCGAACCGACATACAGGCAAACATTCGCGTTAAACTTAAGATGTACTGCCAGAAAACATGATAATTTTTTTTTTGTACGTGAAGTATGCATGCAAAAAATTTGATTGGCGAAACTCTCAGTTTTTATCCACGCCGTTCTCAGTTTTCACTCACGCTGTTTTAAGTTTTAATCCACGAAGTTCTTAGTTTTGTCCACAAAATTCTTATTTTTGTGGACAAACTCGTCTTCTGGGATAAAATTACCTTGACTTGGGTAAAAATTGCTATAGCAGTTTTTCTGAGATCCTCTCAGTACCCTCACCCTGCCTTCCCATACGAAGCTTTCGCGATTTTCCTCCTCCGCGCCTACAGTAGCGACGGTTTTCTTCGCATTAAGCGAAAGGGGAGGGAAAATTTGTCTAAACACCAAGTGAATAGAAAGACCTTAAGGAGTCGACAACAACTTACACGGTCGCTTGGATTTATCTCTCTGCAACATACATGGTCGTATACTGTAGGTTAAAACATTATTCCTACAACGTTACCTATGCAGCACGACTACAGTCACATCTTTGAAAGAGTATACGAGAGTTCTTCCAAAGGGGGGTGCTGAGTCGGCTCTTTTCGCCTCTGCACACGGGAGAGCCAGCAAGCAAGCGGGGAAGAGTCGAAAGGGTTGTTGCGCGAATCCGTCGCGAATTCCCTTCCTCGCACAGAGGCACACAGGGGAGCATAGCTGATTTAAATACCGACAATACTGATCCTTAAATAATTTTGCTGCGATGTCAACATGCGTCTTGACTTCTTTGTGCGATTGTTTTCTACTCGGGTCTTTTACCATGTGACCACTGATTTAACCATGGAAAGATTGTGCTATAGTTTTCGAAGAATAGGAAATCTTGGACGTCCTGGCTCAGGCCACGGGTTCGAAGTTCTGGAGTTCGGTGCCTTGGGCGGTGAGCGATCGATCCTCGTTAGAGGTTTTCTTTTTTTTATGGAAAAATCACTTTGCAACTCACATATTAAAGTTTTTCCCACGGGTGGCCGGAAAATGCGCGCGCTCCTCCAGTTTGCCCACACGCAGCGCGGGAAATTTACTTTCCGCACACGGAAATAGTTTGCGACGCTACGACGGAAAGATATTCGCGGGCTCGGTATACGAATACGAACCAATGGAAGACGAGGCAGTTAAGTTCGGACGAAAGTTCGAACTTTCCCTGAATCATCGTTCGAGCTGGAGCGAAATTCTTCGGAATCCTGCGTCTGAGCCCGAGAATTCCGTACGTAACTCCGAGGCTTTGATAAGCTGAAAAAGAAAAGAAAAAAAATCATGACGTTGAGAAAGTTCATAAGAAAAATCATATGCGTTCATGAACAAAAAAATCTTCCCCATTTTGCAACCTTCTCCGTCAACATTACAAATATTTTTTGTGTAATACCCAACAAAATAATTGTGGTCGTTTGTGGACAAAAAAGGTTTGTTAAATGCACAAGTCTTTTTTACTGTGTAACAAACGCGCGAATGGGATTAAATAAATTGTTTATTTTGTTCTTTCTTCGCCGCTTCTTTTCAATTTTCCGGCAAGTCAGGAAAGGATCAGGAATTCTGCAAACTCCATCACATTGTGCATGTTCGCGAACAGGGTTGCGAGTTTGATGATACAACGTGACCGGCGAGCGTGTTGCAGTCTTGTAGAGAAACCCACCGAAGGGTGCAAAACCGTCGACGCAGGAATGGCTTCGAGGGCAAAGTTTCAGGATTACAAGCTTTCGGCGCTGCGACGATGCAACCCATTTGTCACACGTGCGAGCGTGCTCCTAGGTTGACAAGTTTATCACTAGCGAATCCCGACGCGAGAAAGCTCCAAAGTTTAATTTTTTTTTTTTTTTTTACCTGCACCGCGACGATTGTAACTCGAGTCAAGCCCGGAGACGAGAAAAGTTACATATCCACTGTTCGAGGAATCGCGTCGGGAACGAAGTTTCAGGATTACAAGCTTTCGGCGGCGCAGCGATACAACCCATTTGTCACACGTAGGAGCGTGCTCCTCGGATGACAAGTTTATCACTGGGGAATCCCATCGCGAGAATCCTCTGGTTTTTATCAAACTCTGCACCGCGGCGATTGCAACTCCAGTTAAGCTCGGAGACGAGAAAAGTTACATACTCACTGTTCGAGGATTTCGCAACGTCTCATTTGTTTCAGCCATATTTTCCGATACTCCAGGACAATGGCAATTTTTTAAACAAATTTGACGAGTAGTTAATGTGACGAAGGAAAGCTCGAGTTAATCCAATAGCGAGGACAAATGCAGAAATAAACTATACCATAAAAAGCGATTTCGCATATGCTTATTATCTTTAACAAAATGTAAGCACAGATGCGACGCTTTTGGTGAAAATTTTGAATGGTGAAGAATACAAAATGAATCGATGACTCCTCAGGCTCGCTTAAGACTCTACCCGGAACTGGATAAAAGGTGACTAAAGAAAAAGAAACTAGCTTAAAAAAAATTAATGGTTGCTGTTTCTCAACAGTATGAGGTATGTTGATGCTTAAAGTAAAGCTCCTCATTTCGCTCAGAGTTTCTCCTGGATACACATTAATAATTACTCAGCATCCAAGAGGCACCGTGTCTCCTGTGGAATTGGTGCGGCGTATACATTCGGTGTTTCTTGTGCGCGGGCAGAGGCAAGCGAAGCCGGGATAGGGCAGGTCAGTGAACGCGATCTAACGATTCTGCCAGGAACTGGAGCTTCGGGAGCAGCCGCGCTCCAACGGGAACAACCCCGGGAAGCTCTCGGCGGTTATCTATATAACATACTCTCTTGTTCGCTCGATATCTGGAAACGGGAGTGCGGCAACTGCGGGGAAACAGGAACAGCGAGAAAGAAGGATGGGGAAGGATTGGCCGCGGAGTGGTGGAAATTCGAACTCGGCCTATGCGGGGGGTTGCCAACCCCTCGCGCACCCCTCGATCTTCGCGCCAAGCAATATCGGTATCTTTTTTATTAGTTTCTGCTTTCTCCTAGAAGAAACTATATCTTCATAGAAAAAAAAATAAAAAAATCGAGATTTTAGTGTCAGCGTAGAAATAGTCAATAACGTCGAGAATTAATAAATTGTCAAAAACCTCCCTGCGCGTGCGCCTCATAGTTTCCATAAGACGCCCAATTTAATGAGGGTCATTAAACAGCTTTCACAGACATCAGAGTAATAAATTAAAATAAAAAGAAAAACAAAATTTTCTTCATATTTCCAGACAACAATCTTCCTAAATCTTTGCCGACGAAACTTTCCCATCGGCGACAAAAAGTTGGTTCCAATTTGCCAGAATATCGCCCATCCGGTACGCGTATGCGCCCTCCGAGGTTTCACCTCTCGTATTCCGTCCGCGCGAGTGTAGACCGCACCGGCTGCTGTGTACGCAATAAACGAGGAAGTAATTTCAAGATCTCCCCCGCAGCGTCTCAGCTATGCGAATTGGTTGCGGCGAGAAATTGCCCTCGAGCTTCCAAAGTGCCCGGATATGTAGTACGTACGAGAAATTCTGTCGCCCTTAGTCACCCCCGTATTTCCCGACGTCTCTCACACGTCGAACCTCTTTCCCCCCCCCTTGCCCCTTGCCCCTGCACTAATACATCTTCGTCGTCGTCTTATTCGGCCTGGTTTCCCATCGGTGGCGATGAAACGGAGGCGGTAGGAGGAGCACCTTCGTATGCACGAGTGTGCGTGCAATCCCGGAAGCCACGTTTCGCACTTGGGTAAACTTCGCTACCCGATGCACCTGCATGCTTGCGCACCGACGAAGTTTATATGTGCATGCAGAGGGGTGGTGAGGTGGAGTGGGTGAAAATGGACCGGCGAAGCGATTCGGGGAGTTTTATCGATTTGGGCGACACACTTTTCTTTAAGACCCAAAACGAACCTGCCGCACTCGTTGGGGCGCTGTTGGGACAAAACGAAAAAGGGTGCAAAGTAATTTGCGCATGGCGTTTCCACTTTTTAGCGCTTCGCGCATGGCTTTCTTTACGAGATAGTTCGTTGACGGGTTTTGGCTTTTCATCGAGGAAGCTATGTTTATGATACGTGAAGGGTCAACATGTATTGTGAAAATGCGCTATGGCAAATTTTGGTCATTCATTACGAAACCGTGTTCGATTTATTTTTGCCCGCTGATCACGAATCTGCAATTTATTGGAGTCCCTCCTTGGGACCTCCGACGCCCACCAGGCCTCAATTATTCTCTGTCTACCCTTGGGAACCTCTTCCAGATCTCAATTATAACAAGAAGATTTCGATGCCGCTGCCCTTCACGAGAATCGGAGCAGTGTAAATTATAGAAACGTGAGGCGGGTTAATAATTGTCACGCGGAGGGGGTCAATAATGGGAACATGAAGCGGTCAATAATGGGGATGGGTGAGTCAGTTACTGGAACAGAACGCAACTGATCGCCAGGAAAGTGGAATTATCGGTATGGACACACACTGAGAAAAGCGACAGTGTTTATAAATATATATTATAAATATTGGTGATTGTATTTTTTAATATCTATTACAGGAACAAATGGTAAAAAAAATAATTTGAAAAGACGATTGGGAGATGAAAACACGAGTATTCTAAAAAGTCAATGCGAACGCGCGAGTCACAACTATGATAGGAGCGAGTGAGGCAATACAAAACCGTAACGCAAAACCTACACGTGTCCTCCATTCGATATCAGACTTTTTTTTATGTCCCGCGAAAAATTGATGAAAAATAGTCCGTTCTGCCCCGGGGTTCCGTTTTGCCCCACTCCTCCCTATATCTTGATAGATGGGCCCATCGATTTTACGTGAATGCACGAATGCAACGGATTGCGGTGGGATAAAACCACGACCACGACCAAGCAACCAACCTAAATTTACCTTACTGCATCCGAACACGCGAGCCTTCAACTCGTCTCGACAACTAATCTTCCGCTTTCCATTTCCCTCCCCTCCCCCCCCCCTCCCGATTTCCTCCGCTATATTATCTAAACAATCGTGGAAACAGTCCTGCCAAAATAGATTGGTTATCTCAATAAGTCGCCACAAGTTGTATTCGTACTTTAATCCTACAATGTACTGTGCGATTACTTAACAGCGTCGTGGCTGTTGAGTAAGCATATGAAACTTTTTAACTTCCAAAATGCCAAATGTAATTTTAATTTTGTCTTTAAATTCTATGTTTCAGGTACGACGATACGACAGCAAACTAAAAGCTGGAGGGCCGAGCACAAAGCAGCAAGGACACTGGGTATCATAATGGGCGCGTTTCTCCTATGTTGGCTTCCGTTCTTCACCTGGTAAGGCCAACAAAGACTATTATTTTCATTGAATTTGTGATGTCGCTCTCTGTAGAGACTGAAAAGTCAACGTAAATTCTGCACATTCATTTATTCTGCAAACTCTGTAAGTCTTCCATGTCGAATATAGCAACAATCGATCGATCTTTCCTTTTCCGAACCTTACTAGTTGTATTATCTTCGACAAAACCTCGATATCTCAGTTATAAAGTGAAGTTTCGCCGCCGTACTCGAGTAATATCCAATTCGAGTACGTCAGCTAATACCAGCCAACATTTTTATGTAAAAACTTCACTCCATAAATGAGATATCAAGGTTTTGTCGTACTTTGTTAATCATTTTAGAATTACACCCGGGCTTAGTCAGGTTTGACAATCAACCTTAGTTTGCCTTTTTCAATTTAGATAAGGATCTTGTCGGGGCCTCGGCGGAACTTCCTAAGAACTTCCTATAACTTCCTACATTACCAAAATTCACCTTCTTAAATTTAGATAAAAACTTTGTCAGAACAGCGCATCATCGAATCTTTTCCCAACTCTATCAGGGCGTAGTGTAACGCTCTGGAATGTTCACCAATGCAGCTTTTGCATGCCCAAAAATTGTCCCCGATCCTTCAAAACTTTCTCTACAATTAGCAATACTGTAACTTCACAATACTATTTCACAATTGCACAGTATTGTCGCATACGATCGAGCCTTCACCGCCCCCATACGCATTGAACGCCATTCGCCAGGTTACGTAATCCCAGTATAGATTGAACCGTACCGATGTATAACCACGGATTTGAATGCGAGCTCGCCTCGGCCTGTATGGAGAACAATTGCGGAGACGTTTGTTCCCCGCCGTGTCCAGCGGTTCCTCCCAGAGTCTACCCTGATACCTATTATACGCTTAGATCCTGAACCCGCTAGTTTACCATCCCTGTCCTCACTGAATACACTGCTTGTGCGTATATTATATATATATATATATATAACACCTTTTATGGTATCTCGCCCATGCCCTTTCGCTCGCTCGTCCCACGGGTTATAACTTATCGGATTAATATGCAAACACGCGGTCCGCAGTTCCAAGTTTCCGTCCCCCTGTTGCTGGACCGCTGCTGCTCTGCTCCTGCCTACCGTAGTTAACGCCTGTGTTGCTAGACGCTTCGTCATTTCGATGATGGAGAATGGCGATATTGTCGTTGCTCCTGTGGCAACATTTCTTTCACACAACAACATCAACGATACGAAACTCGCTCCATGAACAAGCTTTCAGGAGCGTCAGGAGCGAGCGTTGCAGAGACGGGCGCGATGGCGCTTCGACTAGAAACTAGTAAAGAAAATAACGATAATAATTTTGTGGCGCAAGTTATTCACTGGGGCGACGAATTTGTTGGAGCAACCAGTCTATTCAGTTAACAAACTTATCGCACCAACTGATTTATCGGGTCAACTAATCTGTCAATCCAACGAATCGATGGGGTGGAAATCAACTAATTTGTTAGCCCAACCAAAGAATCGGTTGATCCGACAACAGGAATCGCCTGGTATTTAATCACACACTGCGTTCACTCCATTAATTGTTATTTTCCGCGTAGATCTTGTTTACAATGAGCGCAAAATAAGTAGATAACTAATCTTGAACTCGTTAAGTTGACATTGTATTTTTTGATTTCAGGTACTTGACGACCTCTCTGTGCGGCGACACCTGCACGTGTCCGGAGGCCGTCGTAGCCGTACTCTTCTGGATAGGCTACTTCAACAGTGCCCTAAATCCCTTGATCTACGCGTACTTCAATCGTGACTTTCGCGACGCCTTCAAGGACACCCTGAAGAGCGCCCTGCCGTGTTGCTCGGCATGTTGGAAAACGACGCAGACTTCCCAGTTCGTGTAGCCAAAAGGGCGGGACAGGTCGACGACGACGACGGGAAGCAGAGCCGACGGATTGACAATACCGATGGCGCCGATCCTGCTGTCAACGTCATCGATTCCCGAAACATCGGCGGCTGTCGCAACGTCCGATCGATCGCCGACATTCGCACGCGAAAGTTCGACGTCGCCTGACAAAAATAGCGAGGACACCTGACAGTCAGGGAATCTCCAGATTCACGTTCAAACTACTTGCAATACCAATACTTCGATATCCAACATCTCCGAGCGAATTTTGGAGACGAGTTTCTGAACGGGAGGGGAGATGAGAGGTTTCAATATGGACATGAAATGCAAATTCCTGCGGCTAGCGTTGCACAGTGCGGGACTTTGCTAATTTAATGAAAGTCAAGATTCGGTAATTCCGATCAACCGATCGACCGCGATAGCGCAACGGTTACAAAAACGATATATTACAATCGATTGCTTCCAGAAGTCAATTGAGAGTTTTCGCTGTCGAATTGTGGCGGCGAAGCCAATGCCGCGTCAGATATCGAAATGATGAGGGTAGAGTGATCGATTTGACGTGTTTGGAGCAAATCTAAACGATCCAACCGCGATTATGATTATGAAAGTGCAAAGTCATAGGGGTGGGACGATGATCAGCGCAATGACGTTGATCAGAGATTTTTGTGAGCCAATCGTAAGTGATCTGATCAAACACTGTCGAGATGGGAAGCTCTCTACACACTCCGAGAGAGAGTGAATGGTAAGAGAAACATTTTAAGACGAAAAGAGGACTCGGAAATGAGAATGTGTTTCGTGAATTTCGGGCCGAATTTACAGTCGTCAGCATGAATGTATGTTCAAACTTAGATTCACACTTGGGTTCAAACTTAGGTTCAAACTTAGGTTCAAACTTAAGTTCAAACTTAAATTCGAAATTAAGCATGAAATCAAGTTTAAAGTGCAACTTAATCTCACGATTATAAATGCTCGGCAGAGTCGTTGATCGCGAACTTAAGTTTCAGCTTAAGACCACACAAACAGCAACAAAAAAAAATTGCTCAATGGTATGTCTGAATAATTTCTTATCTAGACATATCATTAGATTGTTTTTTTGCGACTCAAGATTACGGGTGAATTAATGAACAAAAAATTCGAGGCAAAACTCTACGTACCTAATAACACTAGATGAAAAATTGCATGAGAGAATGAGGCATACAAAGTAAACCAAAAAAAAAATCCTGAGTATTTGTTTGCGAAGTGAACTCGTATTAGAATGACCTAATGACGAATCATCCCTTCTCCCGCTCCTCCACCCGGTAGAAAATAATATCCGACGAGATTTTTTGTTACGTTAAGAAAATGACAACGAATAGTGTGGTTAATAAACCTGTTCGTTTCGTATTTAAAAAAATGTACTATAAATAGAGTATACATAGAGTGTAAAAAATGTCGCAGCCGATGTTAGAAAAAAATGAACGAATGAGTATAATCAGCGAGCTTCGGATAATTGCGAATCGAATTATAACAACGGACTATTATTTGTAAATATTACAAACGCGTCCGAATACTTTTCGAATAATTTCAACAATTGTTATTAAAGATGCAAAACGTTGCGGAATGCAAAGCAAGCGTGAGAGATAAATAAATAAAATGTCACTGTTGGTCGAGAACCAATCGTAACGTCGACGATGCGATTCGCCTCGAGTATCCGCCTAAACTCGTGTATATTGTACGCGCGTACTGAAACGCAATAAAATAGACAGTCGCCAGACAACTGTGAAAAATAGCGCAATTCCTGCGTCGAACAAAAAAAATCGATAAACGGCAAAAGAAAAGTGGGGGAAAAAAAAAAAAAAACCAATGTACTAGACTGTCAAGGAAGAACGTGACGCGAATGAGAAGATCGTGGACCCCTCGAAAAAAGAAAGATACCATTTTTTTTTGTCAATCCGAAAAATTTGGTACGTAAAATAGAGTTACGAAAAATCGGAAATTTTTTGCTGATACATTTTTGAGGGCAAACCGAATCACTCAATTATTGTGTACAATTATTGATAAATTATTGAAAAGTGAGAAGGAACGAGCTAAAAATATTATTTCCTCATTCGCCTCTTATTCGTACTCTTGTGTTAATGAAAATTGTAAAAAATGTACCATAGCAATAATAATCCAATGGATTGTAAATAATAACGATTACGGAAATGATGATAAATGGGGAGAAATGTTTAAAAACAACAACAAAAAACAAAAAAAGTATCATGAAAACAATTGCGCAGCAGCCTCATTGTTTTTTTCTAAGTAATATATAAAAAAAAGTATGTACATGTATATCAATGTATTATTTATGTAAGTATAAGAAAATACGTGTAAATCGTAGATGAAACTCTGCCACACACACCAGTTAGCTCCGACCTAGCGATCGGTGGGCGAACGTTTTGTTATGTCCTGAGAAGACAAGCATTTTTTTTCGTTTACATCTTCCCCTTCATTAGGGGAGAGCGGAGCAAAACGGGACGGAAAATCGGGATGCATCGGTGGGACAAAAACCCCCAAAATTATTGGAAATATTTAGAAAATTATTAGAAAATCGCGTTTTTAAATATGCAATTTTCAAATAAGTTTAGGACGTATCATTTTGCCCCATCGAAGCATCCCGATTTTTTGCCCCGTTTGGCCTCATTCTCGCCTACGTACTGTGAAACCGCTTCCCGAGACTCAGACAACAACACCGATGACGAATCAGATATTACTTTAACTTGTGCCAGTATCGAGACAACTCGGTGGATAATCATTCAGACTATTTTATTGAGAATGATAGTATTGCTAAATGAGGATGGGTGGGGGGCAGGCAGGGCAAAATGGAACATCGGGGAAAAACGGACCATTTTTTTTTTTTACTAGACACGAAAGAAAGTATGAAAAGTCTCATCTTAAATGGAGAAGACTGGTCCGTTTTCCTCGTCTCTGCAATTTACTTCCTCCTTTTGCCACAGATATCCGTTTTGCCCCGATTTCCCAGAATCGTTTTTCTCTTATAATTTGGGTCAACGACGAGCCGATTACAAACCCTCGAACGCTCCTTTCCTTGATTTAATCTCACAACGGTCAAGGGTTGGGGAGAGCGGGGCAAAATGGGACAGTGGGGCAAATCGGGATGCATCGATGGGACAAAATTGGACGTTCCAAACTGATTGAAAATATTGAGAAAATAATTGGAAACTTGTGTTTTAAAAAATGCAATTATCCAATCATTTTAGGACGAGCCATTTTGCCCCATTGATGCATCCCGATTTTCTGTCTCGTTTTGCCCCACTCTCCCCTGTATATTTATACGCGTTCAGGCCTAATTAGACCCCCAGCTTCTAATTTTCTATATAGGGGTGAGCGAGACAAAACGAAAATCCGGAAGAATTGTGCAAAATGACAATTTTATCAATTTTTCGCAGAACATGAAAAAAAAAAGTTCCATCTTAAATGTAGGCCAGTGGTCTGTTCTGCCCCACTTGCCTAATCGACAGATGTCATAATGCCATCATCCTAAAGAGGTCCCTTAAAAAAAAAGAATAAGAAAACTCAATAAATAACTGACATACCGACGGACGGACAAAAACGATCGGGCAACCCACACATGTTCCAGCAGTAAAAGTTACATCAAGGGCGTTGACAACGGATAGACGAATAATGTATTTGCGAGAGATGGCCGAAACGACCCGATGCCCTAGAGAATGGAAAAAAGTTGGTAGTAAAAAACCATGGTGTGTGAGTTACGTAGTAATATACTATTAAACAAATACGTGACAGCGCGATTGAATACGAGTGTGTGAGTGGATAGCGTGTTTTTTTTTATTACTCATTGCGACGGTGAAAAAGTTATTTGAGTTAATATACGTAAATGTTATGTCATACAAGGCAAAAGTGACGAGAAAATAAAAGTAAAATGTTATGATGTGTGAATAAAAGAAAAAAACAATTTTGAATATTTATTTTTTTCTTGTATAAATCTGCTCACACCTATCCGGTCATTTTTCACCGTATCTTTATCGGGAGTCAGTAGCGAGTTGGTTTTTTTTTCAAACTCGAATAATTTTTTTTGAATCTAGCAGAAGTTGACAAAGAAGCGAAAAAATCAAAATTTCAAATTCTTACGATTGGAAAAGCTCTTTAATAGGAATCCGGATGAAACTATTTGCAAAACTTAATCGACTCACTCGTGTATCGGGGACAGAGTAAATATGTAAAAGTTGTATACAATGATAGACGATAAAAAAAAATTGTTTCTCAAACTCAGTACTCTACCTATTTATTCCAAGTTCATATTTTTGTAGCTCGCTTTGATGATGTTTATTTCGGACAGATGCTCCTTTCACCTTCTTTCACCTCCTCCTCCACATCCTCAAATAATGGATCACAAAGTGGGGGAGAAACAAAATTTCCCAAACTATAATCGATTGCTTACAGTTTGCGGTCTACTTCACCGACTAAACCTTACATTGACGTAGCATCCAAACTACGTGTAACTAGCAGCGAACACTTAAACGTGCGCCGTTGACATTATTTATCCCGAATTTATAGGTTAAACAGGTCGCTCTAACGATGTTTATTTCTGATGGCTACGCCTTCGACGTCCTTTCACCTCCTATTCCTCACCCTTAAATAATAGTCCCAAAATATAATCGATTGGTTACATTTTGCAGTCTGCTTTACCGACCGAGCCTTACCTTGACACAGCGTCTAAGCTACAAGCAACTTGCAGCTAACATTAAAGGCGCCCTCAGCCGAGGAAAAAACAGATGGCTCAGCACCATCACACGCGATCACTTCTCTCTTGATGAGGAGCGATGTTGTGTTCGTTGTTATTAGTTTATAAGTAATAAACGTCGTAAAGAAAACCAAATTAACGGAAATAACAGAAAGAGTGATGATGAACATGGAACTGGGCTTGGGAAATACTCTTCTTGCAGGCGATCCACGCCTCGTCGATCACATTGTCGGTGAGGTGAAGTCTCAAGGAATTTTCGACCAGTTCCGTAAGGAATGCATCGCCGATGTTGACACCAAGGTGAGGCTGTTATTTATCACAAATTAAAAAAAAAAACTCATCGATTTTCACCCCCGCAGTATTCACCTTCTACATTATATAATTTTCCTCTTTACTTAGCTCGACAGAATGTACCTCGAATATCTTTGAAATCCGTCGCGAATCTAACGCTCGTTTCTCGGATGGACGTTCGCGAGAAACTTATTTGCGGTGATGCAACTTATTGCAGCTCGACGATTCCGATGGCAGCTTCGCAGAAACTATCTTCGTGCACATCGATGAAATTTTAATGAACGGAAAAAAAGAAAAACTTTATTGCCGATCTTAACTTCACGCACAAACCGCCGAGACAAATTATTCGAGATATGCGTTATTTTCAGATTATCGCAGAAAAAAAATCTCGACGCACGAAAAGAGCGAAACTCTCGATTTTGTTCTCTCAACTTCGTGCAAAAACCTCCGAGATGAATTCTCGGAAATGTGTGTTATTTTGAGGTTACGGGGCGGAACAGATTTTTTTAATGCCGGAAACCGTGACGTCGCGAGTCATTCAGTAATCGCGAAGCTAATCTCTCGTTCTTCTCTTTCTTTTATCAGCCAGCCTACCAGAATCTACGAACCCGAGTCGAGAGTTCGGTGAACTCGTTTCTGAGCAAGCAGACATGGAAGGCGGATCTGAACAAGAACCAGCTGCGAGAGACTCTCCGGAAGCACATCCACGAGGCGCCTTACCTGGACGCCGGCGTGGAGCGAATAGTCGACCAGGTCGTGAACCCGAAGGTCTTCTCGGTCTTCACGCCGCAGATCGAGGACGTGGTCTGCAAGTTCCTCGGTCTCGAGAGGCCGAAGGACCGCCGTAGAAACGGTCCCTGCGGCTTCAAGGACCTCCTGCCGATAGATCTCGATCCGGTCTCGCCGGAGTCGGACAAGAACAGCCTGAAAGACGTTTCCCTCGATTCCGTCGACTCGCACCGGCGGGTCGATGAGCAGCCCGACGAAGCGATTCCGAAGGAAGCGCCGTCAACGAGCCTCGAACAAACCCGCAAGGAGGACGACGAGATCGAAAAGAATTCCGGCCGAAACGGTCACGCGAACGAGGACGCCTCGCTGGAAGTCCCGTCGAAGCCGCCCTCCGCGACGCCGAACCTCGACACATCGTCCAAGTCCGACGAGAAAGTCGACGAGGAGGAGGAGGACAGCCCCATGTTCGAGCCCATCGACATAATGAACCTGAACGAGTCTCACGTCTCGAACGACGCTCATCTCTCCGGAATATCCGAGCTGACCTCCCATCGCTCGCGCAGTCCGGATTTCTCGAACGACGGTTCCCGCGAGAACATGGACTTCAGCAACCACGACTCCGAATTCAGCAAGGTCTCGTCCGACTCCCGTTTGTCGATCGTCACGGACTTCGGCTCCTCGAACCACGACTCGACGCCCTTCACGGAGCCGCCCAAGGACGAGAGGGAGAAGAACGACAGGCCGAAGGACAATTTCAGGGCGGTTCGGGAGTTCCAGAGCGGCAAGGGAGCGAACAGGGAGTCCTTCGGAGCCGGCAAGGAAGCGCCGCAGAGCGAGCCGAAGATACGCAGGAGCATCTCGTCGAAGGAGACTTCGCGGGACGGCATGGAAGTCTCGAGCAAAGAGCCGCGGGACGGCAAAGACAAACCCAAGGACGAGCCATCGAGATCGAAATCCTCGAGGGAGAAAGATTCGAGGAAAGATCGGGAGAGAGAAATTTCCAAGAGACATAATTCTTACGTGGAATCGAAGACGGAAAAGTCGTCGGGAAAATCCAAGCCCAAGGAGAACAGGGAAGCTTCACGGAGCAGTCTCGAGAAGGCGAAGGAAAAGGAATCGACGGCGAGGGCGAAGGAGTGCGGCGCGGCGAAGGAGGTCAAAGACCTCAAGGACATGTACAAGGAGAAGATCCGCGAGTTGCGCGAGAAGAAGAAAGACTCGGACAAGATCGTTAAGGAAAAAGACACGAAATTTACGAAGGAGACGAAGGACAAGAGGGATTCGTCGCGCGAGAAGCGAGACTCGAAAGATCACAAAATCGCGACGTCGAAGAGCTCGGAAAAGAATTCCGGAAAAAATTCGAGGGTGTCGGAGAAGGAGGCGAGAGTGGGCAAGAGCGATTCCAGGGAGAAGGGGAAGCGGGAGGAGCGGAGATCGTCGAAGGAGCACAGGTCGAGGTCGAGCAACGCTGACGAGAAAATGGACGGGAAGCGACTCTCGAGATCGGAGAGGGACGAAAAAATGGAAAAGAGTGAAACTAAGCAGAAATCGTTGGTCCAAAAGAAAGATTCGAGCGGAAGGAACTCCGAGGGGAAGAGGGACTCGAAGGGCGAGCTCGAGAAGGACAAGAAGCGCAGGGACGAGAAGAAGGCCAAGAGCAAGGACGACCACTCGAGCATGCGAAAGAATTCGGACGACCGTCGATCGACCGACAGGGATGGCTCGAACGGCTCGAACGGAAAGAATTCGCAGAAGAGCGGCTCGAGCCTCGGCGCTTCGTCCGGCAAGCCCGCGACTTCGAGCCTGTCCAAGGAATCCACGAACACGAGCAACTCGAGCAGCGAGACGTCGGACAGCATCGAGGAATCGCACATCGACAAATTCCAAATGTCGACGGATGAGAAAAATTGCCGGGAGGGGAGGGAGACGAGCCACTGGGACTTGGACTCGCAGGCGAAACGCTTGGAGGTCGGACAGGCCGAGATAAGCCTGCCGATAAAGAAGAGACCCTTGCCGAGCGACGACAACGCCAAGGGCGAAATTACGATTAAGAAACCGAAGTTCGCGAAGAATTTTCAGGAAGCCAAGAAGCTCATGAAGATAAGGCGGAAGATGGAGAAGGAGAAGATGAGGCAGCAGAGGCAACAGCTGGAGATCGTGAAGAGCGAGTCGAGATCCGAATCGCCGGCGGAGGTTGCAGCGGCGAGCCTCGACAACGACATTCTCTCCGTGCCGGACGAGGAACGCGTGCAGATAATCGAGGTCCGCGACGAGGAGGACGACGAGCCTTACCCGGAGATGAAGAGCGACTTCACTCTGGAGGAAAGATCGAGGATAATTATGGGCGGCGAGTCGATTTTTACCAGCGACTTTCCGATGAGGCAATTCAACGCCAGGTCGACTTTGTCGGTTATGGAATTGTCGATAAGGCAGTCCCTTCAGGAAATGATTACCGACAACAAGATCGACGAGACTTGCGAGCCGAGCAATTCGCAAAGTTCCGCCGAACCGGAAACGGAAGTCGTCAAGGAGGAACCCGATCGAACTTCGTCTGAGATGCTGGGCGAGCCGGAAGCTTCGACTTCGAAGGATTCGACGAAAGCGAACGAGTCGGAAGAGGCGAAATTATCGCGGAGTTTTGAAGGGGTCGATGGAAATGGAAGGAAGGTCGATGAGGATGAAAGGTGCGAAGAAGAGATCAAAGGCGCGGAAATCGGTTGTGAATCGGAGACGGTCGATGGTTCGCAAACAATGGAGATTGTGAAAACGATGAAAGAGGAAGACGATTTCGGAGAAAGATCGAAAGTGGAGGAAATTGTGGAAGCGCGGGAGGAGGAAGAAAAATGGCGGCCGGGGATCGTCGAGGATGAAGAGAAGGTGGAAGGACCGAAGGTTGAGGACAGTTCGAGATCGGAATTCTTCGAGGCCAAGGAAAAAGGGGAAGTATCGAGTTGCGATGAAAAATTGGAAACCGATGACAAAGGAGAGAATGTCGAAACTGAAAATTCGAAGCTGGAAATCGTCGGAAAAGGGGAAAAGATCGAAAGGCGGGAAGCGGAAGAAAAATCAACACCGGAAACGGTTGAAAATGAAGAAAAAATGGAAACACCGACGGTCGAAGGAAAATCTCGATCGGAAATTGTTAAGAATAAAGAAAAAATCGAAGGACGAAAATTGGATGAAAAATCAATAGCGGAAAGCGTTAAAGATAAAGAAAAAATCGAAGCACGGAAATCCGAAGAAAAATCGACACCCGAAATCGAGACGAAGCGAGGGAGGGAGGAAGAGCGACGATCCGAAGAAAAAACAACGCCGGAAATTACGAAAAATTGGGAAACGGTCGAAGCACGGAAATCAGTAGAAAAATCGACGTCGGAAATCGTTAAGAAACCAGAAAATCTCGACGCACGAAAATCTGTTGAAAAATTAATGCCGGAAATCGTTAAAAAACCTGAAAAGGTCGACGCGCGAAGATCCGAAGAAAAATCAACACCGGACATCGGTAAAAAACCAGAAAAAGTCGACGCACGAAAATCTGAAGAAAAATCTGCGCCGGAAATCCCAAAAAAAACGAATAAGGTAAAATCACCGAAATTCGAAGAACAATCGACGGGGGAAATCGTGAGCAAACCGGAGATCATCGAACCACCGAACTCCAAAGAAAAATCGAACCGGGAAATCGTGAAAGAACATAAAAAGATGAGAGCCCCGAAATCCGATGAAAAATCGACGCCGGAAGTCGTGAAAGAACATAAAAAGGTGAGAGCGCCGATGTCCGATGAAAAATCGACACCGGAAATCGGCAAGGAGAAGAAAAAGGTCGAAACTCCGAAGTCCGATGAAAAATCGACGCCGGAAATCGGCAAGGAGAAGAAAAAGATCGAAACCCCGAAGTCCGAAGAAATCGTTGAAGGCAAATCGGAAGGGATCGAACCGTCGATATCGGGAACATCGCAGCCGCGATTGCTTGCCGATTCGTGCGATAGAGAAAAAAAATGGTCGCCGACGATCGACGAAGACGCGGCTTGCCAGAGCGACGACGAGCCTTGTCTGTATTTCACGGTGGACAACGACAGATTGGATCGTTTTACGAAATTCATGAAGTCATTGGAGATCGACGAAAGCCCGAGGGACAAATGCGTAGCCGAAGACGAAACGGACGAAGCTGTGTCGAGCAACAAAATCGTGTCTTCCGTGTCGAAAACGATGGCGCCACCGTTGCCGAAGAGGAAATACTCGACGAGTCCACTGACCGACATACTGCTGAACAATCGTAACAACAACAACGACGCCGACAAGATAACCGCGTCGATATCCGTCGTCGACGAGAGTAGTTCGAACAATGTTATTAAAAAACGAAAGATCGGCAGACCGAGGAAGGAAAAACCCAATCTGAGCTTGTGCAGTCAACAGAATTTGTTGAACGGGGAAAATTTCGTTATGCCTCTGAGCCCGGAGAGCGATGTCTCGGCGACCAGTGAGAAGGCACCGTCGAATCCGATCAAAGACGAGAAAAGGTATACATTGATATTAGATAAATAAATCTGATGACTTGCTGCAGTCTTGTTTTTACACAGAAAAAAGTTAAAAATCGACATTTCCATATCGATTCGTTATAAAAATTAAACATTGAAATTTTCATACGGCGTTCGCAAAGCCTCTTCTGTGAGAAAGCATTTTCTGTATTTTTGGCTTCCTCCTAGAGAAAGCTTCGGAAAGAAAGAAACATTGTGAGAAACACATATGAACATTTCAATTTTCAACTTTTTTCAACGTGATCGTCAACTCATGCACAGCCACTGGTCGATTTAGGTTCATCGCGAAAAATATTTCAGTTTGCATAAAAATCATAAAAATCATAGTTTGCATAATCCCTATCGGACCTATCGGACCCTCGTTTTCACCTTAAAATTTCGTAAAAATAAATAGCATCTGGTTATTTTTTTTAATTAATGTTTTTAATTACAAAAATATAAATCTCATAAAATCTGAAGAATGTGAAAAAAATCGAAATTCTTTTATGAAGATTTAATTAAATGTATCGATTTATTTTTTTTCAGCCGGGTAGCAGTGAGGGGTAGCAATCAGCGTTACACCAGTGACGATCTCTACAAGCCGCGACCGTTGTTCGCGAGTTCGTCGCGGCGGAGTAGAAGATCGAATCAGGCATAGCTAGCGGCACGTAACGTGAGATGTTGAATCCGGACAAACGTAAGGGAGTTTGAGTGTGTCCTTCGTACGCATCGGATGTTTAGGTAATTCTTCATCCAATGCCCCGAAAACTGCCCGTATACCCTTTTCTCAGATTCGACGAAAAATATCTTAGAAACACACATATAATATATATATATATATATCCTTATTAATATTTTTTTATATCGTGTAATCGGCGCGGATTTCCAGAACTCGTTTTTATGTAGAAAATCGCCTGTTACCGCCAGACTGTATATACGTAGTATAAATCCGATAAATATGACTGATCACTTTCAGTAGAGTTTGTTCGACGTATTTTTTTAGCCTAGCTCGGCTCCTCGAAATTACGCTAAATTAATTTTTCATGTTTTAAGATGCAGTAGAATTAAGGCCATGCGAGAGACAGATGCATTTTTCGAATCAATGCCATTTAAAACCGGTTGACGTTTCGGATAAAACGGAAGCATCATCGGGAGCGAAATTAAATTGTAAATCCGCTAGTGCTTTGCTTTTTCCCAAAAAGTCCGCGGTCTCTGAATCGCATTCATTACAGATTTTGGTTACCGACTGAGTCGTTTCATATGTCCTTAAGGTAAAGGTGGCCTCGCGCTTGGTCAGTAACAAAACTGTAATACAATTTTCTCTGACGTGGTTGATCGGTCGGACAAATAAGATCGTCGTTCTGCAGAATTGTCAGACACGGGACAAATGTTCTCGGGCTCGTGGAACTGATCAACCTCGACAGAGAAATTCATATTACAGTTTTTGTTACTTACCGATTAGAATTACATCGTCTCAAGTAAGCGAACTGATTTTCAGCCAAAAACCTCCTTCGCTCGTCGTCACGAGACTCCGTCTGCTGAATTTTATCGGCACTATAGTTTTTTCACACACTTCCACTCGATGATCTCTCAGAAACGATATTATACCAACTTTCGTCTGCAGCATCGCAAAACGCGTTCCTGAAAAATATATATAAAAAAAAATTTAATATTTATAATAAACCATAAATCTATAATTTATAATAAACGCCATCAGAAACAGAAATTGCAATCCATTTTCGCTTCCTCATAGAAGACATTTTTGCGAAAATAGGTCTGTTTCAATTGTATGAAATTAGGATTTTTTTTCGTTTTTTGAATAATTTGTATTTCACGTCCGACACGAGTTTCTGCATCAGACGTTGCGCTAAGAGTAAAATAAGTTGCAGAATACATTGGACATGGCCTCGAAACGGCGAATAACGATAAATTGACTCAATGAAGTTTCACTATAAAATGTGGACCGTTCAAATTTTACAATGTTTAAATTTTATATTATACGCGTAGCTTCGTCTGTAAGGAATCGAAAATCGGTCGACGACTTTTTTCACGGAGGAACTTGTGCACATAACGGTAAAGAAATTAGCAACCCACGTGCAAATTATTTTGTAAATTTTTTTCGAAGGTTCGACGGAGACTAACAATTTGCATTCAGCCCGAACTTTTAAGAGACTTGAAAAAAGGAAAAAATAATCCATTTTTGGTTTGTCGACTGAGTCTGTTTCACATCGTTTCGATATCGTTCAATATTCGGAGAGAAAAAAATGCTTACCGATGCAGTTTCGAGGTCCCTCGCCAAAGGGTAAGAATGTGTAAGGATGCCTGGAGTTTTTGTTTTTTTCGGCAAATCTCTGAGGATCGAATCTCTCCGGTTGAGGATAATAAGCGGGGTCGTGATGCAGGCCGTAAATCGGTATGACGACCCGCATTCCCGCGGGCAGTTCGACGTCAGTGCCGGGTATTCTGTAAAGGTATCCGCATCTCCGTGATATAAGAGGAGCCGGTGGATATTTTCTCAGAGTCTCTGAAAAAATTATTAAATTCATATACGTGACAAGTATTTAATAAATTATTAATAAATTAATCGATAGATTAGTACATATTATCGACTAATAAATTAATCAATAAATTAATTGACAGATTAATGATCCATTAAACAACCGATTATTAACGAGCAAGAAGCGTTGAGGTTCTATAGCAAAAAATTATTTTGCAAAATATTTATAACATTTTTTTGAGAAAAAGAAATTTTCCAATGTATAGAATACTTCGTTTCGTAATAGAGCTCTAAGAAACGATGTGTAATACAAAGTAAATAATTACAAAAAAAAAATGAAGAATTATCGAAAAGTTATCAAGCGGTCGATGACGTACCTAAAACAATCATTTCCAGGAATGTCATTTCCTGTACAGCTTCGTAAGTTAACTTGCCGTCCCACCTGTCGATAGCCTCGAGAATTTCGTTTCTCGCTGTTTCTTGAATTTCTTGATTTAGCGCCAGCTCGTAAAGGGAGAATGCAATTGTGTTGGACGACGTTTCGTAACCGGCCACGAAGAATACGAAGGCTTGAGCCGCTATCGCATTATCGTCCAATACTGCGAATGCACCGACAGAAAAGAAAGTAACGAAATGTTAAATCTCTCTCTCTCTCTCCATCCGATATATCTATCCCTGTCTCAGAAATATTTCAGATGTGTCGGAAGATAAAGTGTTTTGTTGAAATGTTTAAGAAACTTTCCGTTGCAATATTTTGATAATATATTATTTTTATATATTTTTGAAATATTTCGTAAGATTTCAAAGATTGAAAATATTTCTAAAATTATTTAAAAATATATTTAGATATTTGAGAACAACCGAAATTTGTAGTCCGAAGCATGTATTTCGCGCCCATCCGAAGGTGCTTTAGGTTTTTTTTTCAAATGTTTGCCATTTCCGACTATTATTATTCATTACAGTTTTTGTTACCGACCGAGCACGGAGCATTACGGCGCCATTTTTGGATCGTCTCAATTCCCCACCGCCCTTCAACGTACCGAACTTCCTCGAACTTAGTTCTCTCGTCATACCTACCTATCTCTCTCGCAGCCTGTCCCTCTTCCTCCTCGTTGAAACCCTGAAGGTTACTTCCGTTATCGCCGTCCAAGCTGCCCCGGTTCTTCAGCTCGACCAATAGATCCATGAAGTCGTGTCTCTTCTCGCCGGTCTCTTTTTCCCTCTGTTCGATCATCTGCGAAACGACGTCCATGAAGAATCTCGTCACCTCCGGGTCGATGACCTGCACGCCGAGAGTTTTATACACGTTCGGTAATGCAGTTCGCAGCATTCGCCACAGCGTCGCTTTGTAGCTCGGCCTCGACAATCTGGTCGCCATTTTTCGAAACGCCGAATCGTCGCCCGACAAAGCGTTCACGCGTATACCAAAAGCGCAACTCCCGATGACGTCTATCGTGAAATTTGCAGCCAGCTCACGTACCTCGACGCCCTCCAGCGTCGCGTCCTGAATCCTCGATGTTTCGCCGATCAATTTGCGTAATTCCTCCTGACACTCGACGAGCAGGTAAAACATCCGTTTTATCTTCGCCGACGAGAATACCGGCGTCAACTTCGAGCGCAGAGCCTTCCAAGCTCCGCCCTCGGCGTTGAAGAGATGACCCGACAAAGAGTCCACGTTGTTAACGGGGATTCCCCGATTTGTGAAACACCCGAAGTCCTTCACGCACACGTGCTTTACGAGCGTCGGATCGCGCAGTATGAGTATCGGCGACCTTACACGGTAAACACCGATGTATCTGGCCTCCTTGAACCAATTGTAAATTTCACTTATCCCCTCCGGTTGGGACTTCCGGAAGAGCAGAAGGTCACCGAAGTTGCCGAGTATTATCGTCGGCTTTTTGCACGGCACGCCGCGCTCCGACCAGAAATCAAACGTCGATGTGAAGTAGTAGTAAAAAATTGAGGAAAGCACGAGAACCAGCACACCGGTGGTCGGGATTTGACGCAGACCGAAACTGACTTTTTCTAATATATCCATTTTTTTTTTTTTTTTATTGATCAGAAGAATGCAGAAAATCTTGATGAATCTTGGTGGCACCGCTTTTTTTCTTCCATTGGGTACAAATTATCCTGTTAAAAAAAATACAATATAAAATTTAAATCCTGGTAAAAAAAAAACAATATAAAATTTATAAAATATAAAATTTCAACACATCTCTCAGATTTTTGGATGCGAAATAATTTTCTTTTTGTGACTCTCACTTTACTATACGGCAGAGGGGTGTTTACCGAACGATAACGTAATCGAGGCACTCACACTCTTCAAATATTTCGACGCATTTCCGCGCCGATCGTGTGTCAACCTCGTCGCCACGTTGACCCATTACTTTAGATTTTTATGTAATCGCAAGAAAAATATGCGCAGTAAAAAAACAAAACAAAAGACACTTAAGAACACTTTTTTTTTGTCCTTCGCGTTGAAACTCCGACAGGATTGATGTCTGTTTCAGCGAACACGCCGTTTAGGAGACGCTATATTCCGACGAATGACACGGCTAATGTATATTGACTTCATGAATTAATCATCGAGCCGTTCGTCACTTTATCTGGCGTACTTGAAACAGTCACCATTGTTATTAAAGTTGCGCATCGATAGCGAGGCGACGATAAGAAAAAAAATAATAATAATAATTTCGCGCACAAAAAATACCATATACGAGCAAGGATCTTTTGGATCGTACTACTTCAATCAACAATACATTTTGTACAGCATATATGCACATATATGCACATACATATATTGTATTAATTAAAAAATATATTTATTTATTTATAAGTTCTACTTTTTTTTTAGTGAATTTTTCGAGTTGTCGCTCGAAGGAGACCGAAAGATAAACTAAACCGTTAGCATTTCTTTTCCCACCGAGAGTCGTCGCTTCTTCCTCCACAGAGCGTCTCTTCGACTCCCACCAAGTCGAAAACGTGCCACACATCGATAGATATTTACGTGGACGTTGGGCTGGTGTGTTCGGGACTAACCGACGGTTATCTTTCATTTCTACCACGAGAGAGCCGAGACAGATTTCCTTCCATTTCCCTCTATCCCCAGCGAGGATTTTTTTTTCGTCCACACGCACTTTCTACCGACCCGCATTTCGTTGGCGTCGGGGCGACTTAAATTTGTCACGCGTCTCTCTCTGTCGTCGTCGTCTGCCACTTTAAATATCTTCTCCATCAAAACTTGGAGGGAAAAATGTAAATTAAATATTCTTAAAAAAAGAATATTATTATCTGTTCTAAAGCTCCCACGATTGATTACGAATCACTCGGTCAATTCGGAGATTGTAATATCTCTCGTACGCAAAGTTAAACATAATTTGATAAGAAGCGTTTAAATCGCGGGCACTCAGTGGCACGGAGATTTTTTATACTTCAATGTTTATTTTTGTTTTTAATATTAGATGTTGTATTATAAAGAAGTGCAATGGCTTTTTTTTAATGTTAGGTGAAAGTAATGCATCTTTAAAACTGTTTTTTCTTCAATGCGGAAAAAAACAATTATCTCATTTATTTATATACATTAATAAAAATTTATAAAAATTGTCCACGATCTTTAAAATATTAAAAAATGGATAGTTTTTTTTCGTTCATTTATCACGCTTCCCACTCCGTCGTCGCCATCTGCCACTCCAAATATCTTCTTTATCGAAAAACGTCGAGGGGGAAAAAATGTACGAAAAATATGTTTAAAAATAGAATATTATTATCGGTTCTGAGTCATTCGCGGATGCTGCGACCTGTGATCAAAGCTCCCATGATTAAGTACGAATCACTCGGTCGAATTCAGAAATTATCCTATCTGTCGTACGCAAAATTAAACGCAATTTGATAAGAAGAGATTAAATGCCGGGTACTCAGTGGCACGGAGATTTTCATACTTTAATATTTATTTTTAACTTTACATGTTATATGATAAAGAAACGTAATGTTTTTTATTTAAAGTTAATATTGCGTGAAAGCAACGCATCAACAAAAATGTTTTTGCTTCAATTAGCAAAAACAAAAAAAAATGACCTCATTTGCATTCGTTGGCAAAGAAAATGATAAAAATTGTCCACGAGATGATAAAATTTAGATGATGAAAAAACCTCCTGCGGAGGTTTCGAGATACTAAAAAAAATTAATACATTTTTGTTTTTATTCAATTTCCTCAATTCTTCTTGCGATGACGAATTTTCAACCAGATTCCAGATTTACTCGTGAGTATATTGGCTGTCGGGTCGTATTCGAGGGGCGAATGTGTCTTCGGACTGAGCGCCACTTCGTAATTCGACAACAGAGCGACGAGCCCCGCCTTCGTTTGCGTAAAAGCGAAACGCGTACCTGATGAGAAGAAAAAATTAACGTCGTTTGTCACACCCCTTAAGTAAAAAAAGTTATACTTTATCTCATGTAATACTTCTCGTGTGGTAAAAAAATTAAAAAATGTGTATAATTTTGTTATTATTACGAAATTTACGATATTTTTTTTCGCTGAAACCGACGATGTTTTACCTATGCAAATACGAGGTCCCTCGCCGAACGGCAGAAACGTGCAATGATCGCGCAACTTTTTGTTCTCATCGAGAAAACGCTCGGGATCGAATTTCCATGGTTCGGGATAATATTGAGGATCGTGATGTATAGCGTGAATTGGAACGAGAACTTTCATGCCCTCCTCGATGGTTAAATCGGTGCCTGGAATCTCGTACGATTTGTTGCATAGACGCGGTACCATTCCAACCGGAGGATGTTTTCTCAGAGTCTCTGTAAAAGGTAAATAAAATAAAAATGGTTCCCTAAATAATTGATAATCGAGCAGGTGAGACTAAAAACAACGGGCAGAAAATTATCGTTGTTACGCTTAAAAAAAAATTCCTATGAAATTTAATGTACTGGAACTGAAAGTTTTTGAGAATAAATTGGTATATTAAATTTCATGTAAAATTGTGGTGAAAAAATTGACCTACAGTATAATAAAAACTGTAGAAATACTTTACTTTAATTTTAATCCAAAAGTTCATTAATTTTTCATGAAAATTGTACATTAATTTTAATGTACCTGTTTAACTTTATAATTTATAATAACTACGTGAGAGTCGATTACGTGGCTCGTACATTTTTTTCCTGGCCATTAGATAGTAATGTAGGAATTTAGATTATCGACTTCGAGCCTACAGTCGAAACCTTACCCTGCACGGTTCAAGCATCGACGAACGATATCATAGTAATAGCGTAATCCGTGCGAAAAGCTGTTCGTATGTTACACGGGTATTTCCATCGCGCTTTGAGCGTTAAAAAATTAGAATGAAAAATAAATAAATTTAAGAAGTTAAATCCTCTGTGTTTTTACACATTGAGTAACTAACCGCGAATGACGCGATCTAAAAATTCCATTTCCGAAATAGCCTCGTAGCAAACCGAGTCGTGCTTCTTCAGGGTCGTCTCGATCTCGGCGCGGAGCTTTTCTTGTATTTCGGGATTCGCCGCGAGCTCGTACATGGCGAAACTCATGGTTGTCGATGACGTCTCGAAACCGGCGAGGAAAAATATATAAGCTTGGGCAGCTATGACGTTATCGTCGATAACTGAAATTGAATATTTAAACGTTATCAATAATTTCCCAAAAAAAAAAAATCGTATCGTAAAGCAATTCACTTTACGAAAATTGTTCACCGTTCAAA
Source organism: Amblyteles armatorius (assembly GCA_933228735.2). NCBI lineage: Eukaryota > Metazoa > Arthropoda > Insecta > Hymenoptera > Ichneumonidae > Amblyteles > Amblyteles armatorius. Next base: position 8,102,603 of record OW121695.1, on the reverse strand, counting down.
CATTTTCACACGCCTACCTATGTCCGGATTTTTCGACAGCGAATATTCATGAACACATCCGAGACCCTCTTCATGAACTTCCGTTTCCTCGTCATCCCGAACTTTGCCTTCGTTCTTCACCTGCATCAAAAGTTGCATCATATCGTGCCTCACGAAGTTGTTTCGTTCTCTGTACTTTATTATGTTCCTAACGACAGACATGAAGTACTCGGCCACCTGTTGACAAATTTCGCCTGTTACAAATTGCTTCGTTAAAGGGAAATGAACATTTATAAGTTGGGCTTGTGCGTTGCATAAAAAACTTCTCTCGGGAAGAAAGTTAACGTTTTTGGAGAAATTCAATCGTCAAACAACGCGGAAAGAATACCTTCGACCCTTGTCTGTCTAAATCAACTTTTTTGTAAAAAAAATTCCCAACTTAAAAAAAAAAATTAGAAATTGCAACTTTTGTGAGTAATTTTTTTCTATCAATGTTTACATCTAAATAGAATACTTTTACGATGAAAGTCGAAATACGAGGTAAATACACTATCTATACCTCAGTAGGTGTCAGACGCATTCCGAGCCGCTTGAAGATCCCAGGCAAGTACGAGCGGACGATTCTCTTGAGGCTTATCACGAGCGAGGGGTCGAGGACCTTTCTGCACATCGTCCGAAATTCCGAATCCTCGTCTTGTATGGAATTCGTCTCGAGACCGAAGCAACAAGTACTTATAACTTCGGTCGTAAATTTTGCTGCCAGATCACGAAATTCCACAGTCTCCTCGTTGTCTGCGTGCTTTTTCACAAACTCCTGTGACGATTTGTTAAAAAACAAAGTGACAAATTAAAAAATTATTTGCTCTATTATAAAACAAAATCCGCGTAGAAAAAAATCAACTGAACATTTTTTAAATGAAATTTTGAAGAAAATTTGGCTATTAATCGCATATGCTGAGCGTGAAATTTCACCTTGATCGGGCGAGGCAATTCTCGAGTTAGAGCGATTCGAATTTTTCGCGTCTGATTACATCCGATACTCTGATACATCCGGACATTCTTTCTAAAAGTGATTTTTCGATGTTTTGCAACATTCTGAACACGTTTTGATTATAATCCAGTTTTTTTTTTTACCAAAACAAAACTTCTTCTATGAGGAAGCAAACGAAAAAAAAAATTAATTAGCTTCACCTTGTACTTGGTCGAGGACTCGACGATAAGATCGAACATCTGACGAATCTTTCCCGCCGTAAAGGCGGGCGACAATTTTGTCCTCAATATTCTCCATTTTGGCCCCGATAGATTTATCAAGTTCGCGCTTAATGGATCGGCACTCTCGTTCATTACAATGCCACGACCTGTCGAGTGATAAAAATCAATGTCTATATTACGAAAGAATTATCTGTCACCTTCATATCAAGAGACACGGCAGCGTCTCGAGACAAGTGCATTTCGGTCGGTAACCGACACACGAGACGCGACCGCGTTCTTCAATTTCTCGCCAAAAACAATATTTTTATTTTCGTCTGCGTATTGCAAAGTAAATTGTTTTACCGATGACAATATATATACTATAGAGGGCTTAAGGACCCAGGTCGATGGCCTTTTGCCAAGGTGTAAAATTATCATTAGGTGTAATATTAATATAAGAAGAAGAACTGTATAAATATTATCTGTTACTACCATATGTATTTTTTTTACCAGCTATCGATCGCGACTAAAAATTACGGTTATTGCTCGTTTTATCTTGATGATACGCCATTTATAGGGATTTTTTGTGACACAACAAATTCAGCCTACAGCGTGTCACTGTTAATCGTCAACAGCTGACAAGTTTCGCGAACTTTGCAACCGTCGACGTGACGACACGATAAAAGCTACTGTTCTTGAAGAAAATACGATTGAATCAGTGCGTTTTATCTTTAATTGCTTACGATTTAATAGATCACTAGGAAGATACCGTCAAATATACGATGAACTTCCTCGTATTTGATAGTTCAATTTTCAAAGATTGCACATTTATAAATAAATTAGTGAAAATAAGTCTGTGAGTTAATTTGGTAATATCTCTAATTTTTGTTTTTTTCCGCAAATTTTCATCATTGTGGAATTTCGTGATTTACCAACAAAAAATATATATATAAATTCCGGGTCATTTCATGCAGTATTGATACGAACAAGATTGGCTGTTTCCAGCCACCATTATTATCATTTTTTTTCTTAAACACCCAAATTCTGGGGTAGATAGAATGTCTGCGCATTCTTTTTATATCACACGTGTGCTCAATTTTTTTTTCGTTATCTCGACACTCACTCCATCGCAAGTGACCAAGGCTTTCTCGATAAATCGACGTGTCGCGATACGTGAATCATTTCTAAAATTATCTATAGTTGTCCAGAATTGAATAAAAAACATATACATACATAAATAGTTATTATTAACGAATATACATCAGCGTTCAACAATACTAATTTAATTGAAATCAATTTGTGCAACCCGTTATCTGCCAGTGCAGTTCAAAAAAAATATAATGTAATCATACTTGTGTAATTACATAATTTCAGTAATTAAATTTCCGAAAAATTGGACAAGTAGTAACGTATTGTAGAGATAGTTCCCGACCGAAACTTTATTTAAAAAAAAAAAAAAATTATTTGCATTACATTTTTTGTTTCATTGAAGGAGAAAGAGCTTTGGCTGTTAAAGGTTTAACTTTGCCGTAAAAAAAGCAAACCGGAGAAACGAAAGTTGATCCCTAAAATATTACCCTGAAAGTAGCTGAAGTCTTTGATCAGAATAAGTTTTATGAGCTTCGGATCTCGTAGGAGCAGAGCGGGTGTCCTAAGCTCGTATATTCCAACGTATGGAAGTCCTTCGTACATCTTGTAAATTTCTTGTATGCTTTCCGCCATCGTAGTCCTCAGCAGGGTAACGTCCCTCGTGTTGCCGAATATTATACGAGGCTTCGGGCCCAAAACTTTCCGCGCACCCCAGTAATTATAATTTCTAATTAGATAATAATAAATTAAAAGAATTATCGCGATGACGATAAGTATCGATGAAAACATGTTTTTTTTTCTTGATCTTCCGATTATTATATTCGCTTCGAGATAAAGCACTTTGCACGGCAGCCTTGTCGAGTCAAAAATTGGCACTGCGACGAGCAACCTGACTCATTTTCGCGGTATTCACATTTCGTATCTTTTACCGAGTAAATGGGCAGAGTCATGAACTTCCGGTTAAAGTTAGAATAATTTTTAAGAAACGATTTCAATGGCAGAGCGAAAGCTAAATTATTTGTGGCGATGAGATTTAAACGATATTTTAGCACTGAAAAAATATCTCTTATCAGCAAATGCTTTAGAGAAAAGAAGATCGACGTGTATCCGCGCACTTTCGAAGACCACTACTGTTCGGCATGTAGAAACCGAGTGCAGGCAATTGCAATCGGTGACTCTCTCTCTGCCGTTTACTGGCAATAAAAATGGCTGGTTGAAAATGTACTTTCTTCCGGGAGTCGCCTTTCTCCGACGAAAGTAAGCGCACTCTCGGCGATGCAACGATGCAGCTCGTTGGTACGAAGTGTTATGCAATGCCATTTAATTTATTACAGGAGGTTGAGACGAATAACAAATAACATATTGTATTAATACGTTATAACATATTATAACGTATATATTAATATAATATGTTACAACATATTATGTTAACAAATAAAAAATCGTGGAACTTTGTAAACATTAAGTTGTACGAAGTAAATTTTTTTTACTATCTGTGTTTCACGTAAACCCAATAATTGTTAGAATATTTATTTTTTTGACGAAATTGACGAAATTGACGAAATTAATTCCTACTAATATCTTAAATTTCGTCTAACGACCGATAAGAACAAAGGGAATGAATTTCTGTTCGAACAAACGTAACAATTGCGACGGTGACTACGCAATAGCGATCTATCATTCGTCTTTCACAGGTGACGTTGTTATCTCGGTAGATTCGGCTTCTCTATAGGTGTTTCTGATTGTCGTATTTAATCAATGCTCAGTAGAGAATTTGCCGTAACACGTAGGGGATTCGGTAGCGGGTGATCGAGCGACTCACCGGTTTCAAGCATGCGACGAGCTTCCCTGTGCGCATTTGGCGTCCTGCTCGTAGGACAGGTTACGATTATCGGTGCACAATTCGATCTCGCCTCGCAATTTAATCGCGCCTTTCGATTGGATAACTTCGATGTCGCTCCTGAATTGGATCTCGAGCCTGTCGAGTTCGCTAATCGTGCGAACGAAGTTTTCCGGACACTTTTACCACGAATTATTCTGGGGCGATTTCCCGATGTCAACTTCAACGATTCGATACCTGCCGAGGCAACAAAATGTTCTGAACAGATGGAAATGCTTGTCGACGAATTGACGAACGGCACAGAGTGGGCCTTGAAAAGTACGATAAATATTTACATTTTACAACTGACTTTGGTGTTCACGAAATATAGTCGTCACATCGTTTTAACCGCATCACAGACAGTGATCTAACGATTTTCATTCGAGACACGCATTCGAAGAAGCTTTCGGTGTCTGGTGCCTGGCGTTTTTTTTTGTGTCCAGTCTGGTGGTTTGTTTTCTTTCGTGTTCTATCGCAAGTTAACTTTTGGTCGACAAAATTAAAAGTCTGATGTTCTGTTTCTTACATCTGGTGATTGTTATTTTAAGTCTGGTGTCTGGTTTTTTTTTCTAGTGCTTGACGCCTCGTCGAAATTGCCACCCGGTATATTAATGGGTAACCAAGTGGATTTGGGAATGTACGACGAGTGCATCGCCATCAAAGTCAGCGACGCGGTCGGCGAGGAAATTCGTGGTCGTCATTGCATGTACAGGGTCGGGGTGAAGATCGGAGACGTCGGATTCATCGAGACACTTTCGATCTGTCTGCCCGCCGTTTGCGAGCCCGAAGATATTCAAATTATTTTGAATCAAATCGTCGCGACGATTAAACTTACGATCGACTTTGAAATACCCGTTATGGTCCTAGGTGTCACGTGCAGTTCCGTCGAGACACCCGAATGGACCGCCGGTGGTATTGCAACACTGTGAGTCTAACTTTTTGTCGGTTCAATTTTTTTTACCAATATTTATTGCAATTTTTTTTACCCAATCCACGAAATAAAAAACATGTGAATCATGTGAAAATATAAAAATACATTCTGGTGGGTTCAACAGTTCTCGAAGAAAAAATAACCGGCAGGAAAAAGAATTCATAAAGAAAAAAAAAGAAAAAACAGAAATTCATTTTTTTATCATAAAAAATTCGGTTATCTGGTGACCGACAATATTTATCGGAGAATGTTGTCCTAATGTTGTCCTATCGAAGGTTAACATCTCTTCGTCCAAGAATTCGTTTTCCATCGCGAATACTTTATTCGTCGAGAAACCGGGAAGACGGTTACAGATCCCTGTTTTACCGGCGGGGAATTTTTCTGTGACGGGATTTACGATATTTGTTCTGTTTTTCTTTTCTTCTTTTTCCAGTGTCGGATTCAGTCTGTTGTTACTGTTTCTCGCAGTCAGCACTATCTGCGATGTCTTGTTGAGGTATTCTAAAGGGAATTTTTCGGAGGACAGCAAACTCGCGTCGATTAGTGCATTTTCAATTTATTCGAGCGCTCTTCGCATACTGAGTACGAGAGCAACGCCTCAAACACTGACTGCCCTTCAGGGTCTTCGATTCTTCAGCATGTTCTGGGTCGTACTCGGACACGAGTTTTTCATGATAGTTTTCGCACCCACCATTAATAAAGGAGATTTCTTTGGGGTTTGTGTTTTCTTCTTCTTAAATTTTAATGTTGTTTCAATCGATTAAAAAACCGTAAGCGATTTTCTGGTACAATTAGTGACTGACGAGTGACGCACTATACAGTCATGGCGATAGCAAAAAATGACGGCAGACAACCGCGTATATAATTTAGTATACATTTTTTTCTAGTGGGCGGCTTCGTGGGACTCGTTGTACATAATGATCGCACCGTTTGCGGTGGACACATTCTTCACAATCAGTGGATTTCTCATGTCCTATCTTTTCCTTAAAGAAATGTCTACCGGTCGAAGATTCAATTTATTCAGATTCTATATACATCGTTATTTAAGGTGTGTACTGTATAATAAATTGGTTATCCCAGAAATTTTGAGACGTTTGGAATCTTCAAATATTTGGCACCGATTTCTTGGCCACTAACATTTTTCCAGCCTCATACGGCCTTTTAATATGTGTATTTGAAATTTTTAATCTTATAGATTGACACCAGCACTCGGCGCTATTCTACTCATAACGATATTCATTTTTCCTCGAATCGGCTCGGGTGCTCTCTGGGAGGAGACTGTGACAAGTACATCGGACAGCTGCAGAAACAATTGGTGGCCAATGTTACTCTACGTTCACAACTATGTCAACAAAAAAGATCTCGTAAGTTTAGTTTTATGTCTTAACTAATTGTGCACATTGTATATCATATATTATTATTATTATTATTTATGATAATCTAGGAGTAAAGTGTCATGAGAGCCAACACAAAATACAAAATGGTCCATGAATCATGTTTCATATTCATGTAAAATTATGAATCGAACGTGTTTTTTTTTTCAATAGTCCTGTACGAGAGAAATTAGGCAAACCATTTTTTTTTCATAACAGGGATGTCTCTCCCATACATGGTATTTGGCAGCCGAGATGCAATTCTTCGCGATCTCACCCTTAATATTGTATCCTCTGTCGAAGAAGCCGAAGTTAGGTCTCACAATTTTGGGGGTATTCTTCATCGCAGCTGTCCTCGTCCCGGCCAAAATTTCATACGACAATGAATATTCGAGCGCGTTATGGGCAATGAAGAAGTAAGTTCTGTGATCATAAATAACAAATCTTTAGTTCGCTTAGTTTTCGAAGAAAGTAAATATTGTAACGAGATTGGTTTTTCTTTCCAGTCCATTGAAAACTATGGAAACGGTGTCGCATTTTTACATGGAAACACACATCAGAGCCGCCGCATGGCTCATAGGAATATTCTTTGGCTACTTGGTCTTCACGCAGAAAGGATCGACGCGAAAAGTATCTCATTTTTATGTACCTTTTTTATTAGTGCAAATATTAAATCTTTAAAAAATAATCATTTTGACACAAACGAGAAAATAATTTATTCACCCACAGATCATCAAGTGGATCGGATGGCTCTTGGCTACCGCAGCTTTCTGCTTCTGCATCTTTAGCTTCAGAAAGTTTCAAGGCATCAACTATGAGTACGAGCCAGTTTGGGAGACTTTTTACGCCGCATTTTCGAGACCCCTGTGGTCATTTGGCGTGGCATGGGTTATTTACGCAACCGCGCGTGGTTTTGGAGGTAATTCATTTCATTCGTGAACAGCAATTTTGTCAAATCTTATTAATTCTGTAATTTTTAATATTTTTTTTCCCCAGGTCCGGTGACAACGATACTATCGTTATCAATATTCAATCCATTCAGTCGAATATCTTACTGCATATACTTGGTACATTATATGATCCTAATGATGAAAGTCGGTTCTCTGCGTGTACCTCGTTATTTTACGGATTTTAGTATGGTAAGCATGCAATAAATTGTCAAGAGACGCGATAGCATGTTTTTTTTTATACGCCGGAAGTGAAATTTTTCTATCGATGATACTTGAAAACGAAGCATCAGATCAGAATTCTCACAACACGTATACGTACGGTCATAGCTGTTCGGCATATGCTAAGATATGAGCACCGCAAAAAATAATAATTATTTTATGAAAAAAAATAATCATATTACAGATATTAAGAACATCACAGTTATTTATTATTTTTATTATTCTTGTTTAGTTCAATTTGTTCCTGAGTGACTTCATACTGTCTGTTGTCCTCGGATTCCTGTGCAGCCTGTTGTTCGAGTCGCCGATGTTGATATTGGAGAAAATCGTTACGAAACCGCGCCGAGGCAGGAAGGATGAACTGAGAAAAGAACTGAAGGATGAAAAAGTGGAGAACGGCATTGACAATCCAGCAGTGGATTTGCATTAATCGTCTGTGTCAATGCCATGATATTTAGCTAAATAAAAACGATAATGACGACTTAAATAAACGTGTGCGCATTTCCAATAAATCTATCAGAAGTGACGATATGAAAAAGAATTAATAATGTGTTTATGAAATTATGCTATAATTCATTTTGTTAAGAACAATTATTTCTGCAACAGCAATAAGGCTTCGGACTTGATCCAATAACGTTAACGATATTTACATATATCTCCATCTGCTTATCTGTCTGTAGATCACACATGTGGAGTTCTCGATTTAATGGACCTAATTTACCTGTATTAACACCCGGTCGCTTCGATGATCAAGATCGAAAAGCTTTTAAGATAAAAAGAAGCAAGTCTATCGTTATCACGACCAGACACAAAATACTTTATCCCTATCAGACAGGGAATCCATACTTTTGATTATTTGTTTCTCTTTTTCCTTTAATAATCGGAGCGGTCGGTTGACGATGAGTCAAGACTAAAATCAATCTTGAAACAATCGAAAACATACGCGACATATTTTCCCCTTTTATTTTTCTCCTGTTTCATTTATGTCTTATCTCGTAGATGTTTGAAGTTTCTATATATATTTTTCTATACAAAATGACGATTGATCATTGAGAAAATACCAGTCGCCGTGACGATACGCTGACGGTTGGGCGATTAAATGTCAACATGCGACCAGCTTTGTTCATTTCATTGACGTTTCTCTTCGTGGCAAGGGTTTCCATTGCGGAGACTGCACCGAATTTCGCGAGGTGCCAATATGACGATCGGATAAATGAAGAATTTTTTAAAGCACTTTTGCCGGTGAATGTCCTGAAAGAAATCGTTGATCCAAATGTTGGTAATTCGACAGTTGCGAATGATGGTCCGAACGACAAGTGTTTGGAACAAGTGACATTGTTTGCCAAAGAGTTGAAGAGCGGCGCGACATGGGCATTAAAAAGTACGGTAATATTTATTACTTGTTTTTGGAATAAATACCACAATGAAAAATATTTTTTTACTTTACTTAAATGAAATTTCCCAATGGCGAGACAATGATAATTTTTAAATGAAATTTTATTCCCAGAACTTTATTTCTGTTTCGAGTACGTAGCATATTTGCAACGCTGGTAACCGAAAGTTTTATTGAATTTATGAAAAAAATGATTGCCTGTCAAAGTTAAAAGCGATTATGCAAAATAAAAAAAAATTAAAACAATATTTCAGTGTTCGACGCCTCGTCGAAATTACCATCGGGTATCTTGATGGGGAATCTTGTCGATTTGGGTATGTACGACGAATGTGTGGCTATCAGGGTCGAAGAGGCTGGCGCAGAAATTCGTGGTCGTCATTGCATGTACAGCGTGTCTGTGAATATCAAAGAGATACAATTTTCGCAAACTCTGTCCGTTTGTCAGCCGGCAACTTGCGACGAGGAAGACATTAAAGTTGTCTTGGACAAGGCTCTAAATATAATCGAAAAAAATAAAATTGACATATCCATTACTGAGAGTACTTGTTCGAGTGTCGAATCACCCAAATGGACCGCAGGAGGTATAACAACGCTGTTAGTATAATTCATTTTTTAAATTATTTTTTTTGCAAACACATTTAACTTTTTTTTGTTCCTCTACAAAAATTGTTTTCTATACTAAATGTACGATTAATTTGTTTTTCTGTATTTTCAGCGTCGGATTCAGTCTGCTGTTGCTGTTCCTCTTTATTTGCACAATCGCCGACATTTTTGTAAGGGATTCCAAATTTTGTATTTCAACGAACCGTGGACTTGTGGTGCTTTCTAAATTTTCCCTTTATTCTAATGCTTTTCGAATATTGAGTACGAAAACTACATCTCAAACACTGCCCGCCATTCAAGGACTTCGGTTCTTCAGCATGTGCTGGGTCATACTCGGACACGAGTATTTCATGTCTCTTTCCTCACGTCCTATTAATTCTGCCGACTTACGCGAGGTTCGTTTTGTTTTTTCTTCATCACAATATATTATATTACAAGCCATTCAATTACATTACACAATCCCTGATGTATGGTAATACGGCAGGTCAATTAACAAAATATTAATTACGCAATTTTTTCTAAATTGCATTTCTACTATAATGTTTTTACTATAATTCACCAATTTTTATTAATTAATAAAAAATCATTTCAGTGGGCTTTATCGTGGAATTCCGTGTATATAATGATCGCTCCGTTTGCCGTAGATACATTCTTCACGATAAGTGGATTTCTCATGTCGTATCTTTTTCTGAAGGAAATGTCCAACGGTCGAAGTTTTAATTTATTCGGATACTACATTCATCGTTATCTAAGGTATTATGTGACCCTTACAATTTTTCGACAAAAATGGTATTTCTTCAAAAAAATTTTTTAGAATTTTTTCTTTACTGAAATCGGTTGGTAAATATGCCACTTGAAAACAATGGCGAAGGTTTTAATTCGATATCTCGAAATTTTTTGAAAAAAAGTGCCGTTTCGCAAAATTTAACATAGGATTCCCTATGCTGGAAATGGTCAATTTTTAAAATTCCGAAAAAAATACAAGTCGCCAGTGTTTTGAGCCGGAAATGGGTCACTTGAAGCCAATGGAGGTGATAAAAAAGCGATATCTCGAAAAAAAAAATTTGGTCATTTTGAAAATGGAAAAATGATAAGGGGTGAGTTCATCACGCAACGCAACGTATGATCGGTGGATGATATGTCTTTTCGCTTAATTACATTAATCATTAACTGTATATTCGTTTTTTTAACACACTAAGATTGACACCAGCATACGCTGCAGTGCTACTGATGATGATATTTATTTTTCCACGAATGGGATCCGGCCCTATCTGGCAGAAAAATATTGGCCCAATGGAAGACAATTGCAGAAACAATTGGTGGCCTATGTTGTTATACGTTCATAATTATGTCAATAAGAAATATTTCGTAAGTTCTCACAGATATTGAAGAAAACCATTATTATTTTTATTGTTATTATTAAATCTGTGCATTTTTAACATATATCCAGAATTGTCTCGGTCACTCGTGGTACTTGGCAGTAGAAATGCAATTTTTTTGGATATCACCTCTGATTCTGTATCCTATGTCGAGAAAACCGAAGATCGGTCTCATTATCTTGGCGATCTTATTCGCTGCGTCGGTTATAGTACCTGGTAAAATTTCCTACGACGAAAAATTGGCGACTGGCTTATTTATAAACAATAAGTAAGTTTTATTGTTTATAAAAAATTATTAATCGTCTATAACCGGATGGTTAACCTCAGTAAGGTTGATGTTTATCTGAAGCATTTCGTAATATTACGAATTTCGAAAAATCTTTTTTTTAGAGAGGTCAAATCGATGACGATCGATTTTTACACGGCAACGCACAACAGAGGTTCTGCCTGGCTTATCGGTGTATTTTTTGGCTACATATTCTTCATTAAAATTCAACGCCCGAAAATAGTACGTCGATTATAATCGATTTACGATTTCTCGAGTAATAATGAATAATAACGGGTTTATGTACGTATAGATTATGAGATTGATTGGCTGGCTCTTAGCTACGGCATCGTTTGTCTTGTGCGTCTTCACCGCGAGGAATTATCAACTGGAGGGTTACCAATATCATGCAGTTTGGGAAACCTTCTATACCGCTGTTTCGAGACCCGCATGGTCGGCTGCTGTGGCCTGGATTATTTACGCCTGTGTACGTGGATTCGGAGGTATGAGATTTTTTCACACATTTGTATTCGATAGTTATTTTTTTATGTCGTAACATTTCCGGCATTCTTGAAAATAGTGGATTGCAGTTTTCTTCGTTATCGACTGCGATAACTCATCTTTTGCCTCGAAAAAAATTTTAACTAAACTGTTTTTTATATTTTTATCTTAGGGCCAGTGACGAAGCTTCTATCACTCGGCATTTTCCATCCATTCAGCCGTATATCTTACTGCACGTATCTGGTACATTTCGTAATACAGGGAATGAGAATCAGTGCCATACGCGTGCCACGTTATTTCAGTGATTTTATCGTCGTTAGTATCCGTCAATCAATAAATCACAATCAACACTGCGATTTACACGTTTTCAAAAATATTATTTTTTTAAACGTTTTTTTATTTTTTTCAGCTTAATAATTTTTTTAGTGATTTCGTAGTAGCCATCACCGTCGCATTCGCCTTCAGTCTCGTCTTCGAATCGCCGATTTTAATATTGGAAAAATTGGTTATGAAACGAGGCAGAACCAAGACCACCGATGCATCGACGAAAGAAGAGAAGGATAATAAAGAAGTCGAAGCCGGTATTGACAACCTGGGTTTAACGCGGGATGATGGACACACTGCTTGGCCGACACGTTTATAAAAGGGAAAAAATATATACATACGGAATATAAAAAGATAAAACTTTTGAAAAATCACACTCCAATTCTTATTGTTGACACATAAAAATTTCGGCAAAAAAAAAAAAATTCCGACACCGGGAATCGAACCCGGGCCTCCTGGGTGAGAGCCAGGTATCCTAGCCACTAGACAATGCCGGATCAGATGTTATCAATGAATCTCTCAAGTCTCTTAAATTGAGTCCGAAATTCTTATTTTGGACAGATCCACTTGAAAAAAAGAATCAAAAAGATTTTCCGACACCGGGAATCGAACCCGGGCCTCCTGGGTGAGAGCCAGGTATCCTAGCCACTAGACAATGCCGGAGATGATATGATAGGATGAATCGAAAGTGAATTAATTCTTAACGTTCCGACATTGTTAACAAGTATAGTGATAACAAAAAACTTTACTCAAAACATTCGGATTATTGATTTCACATTATATTGTCAAACATTTGTATTAGCTGACCATGTTATGCTGAGATTTTTTCAGCTGTTTTTTTTACTCAGTTCATATTCGATTCTTTACTCAAAACAGGTAACGCATTTAGTAACTTAGATGGTCAGTAAATTATTAAACCAGTGGCTATTTATTATTAATAAAAAATATTTTGTCGAGTAGAAGGATACATTTAGAACCCGTGAATAAAATCGTTTTTAGTTCACATATGTGTGTTTTTTACAATTTTTGTTTCTTTAAAGATAACAAACAAAATCGTCGCATATTACCAGTAAAGAAGGAGAAGCGACGCATGGCGCGGCAGAATAAAGTGGAGGGGTGGTCGAGTCGATGCGTCTAGAACGGAACGACCGACCGCCAGCCTCAGCCAGAAACTGAAATTGAAATTTTAAAAGATACAATGCATCTTCGAAATAATAAACTTGATTTAATTTTTTATGTGATTATTTAAATCCGTAGAATGTAATGAACGAATGAATGGATGATTTAATGAAATACGACTTTTGAAATTGCTACATCGGTCGGCTTTGTTGCATTACTCGATCTAAACATTAATTCGAGCAATAGTTAAAATGTCGTTGACTTACGAAAGGAATTGTTCTTTATGAATAGTCACAAAATGAGGATTTTGGACCTAATATAAGACAGCTGGAAGTTTGATTATTCACACATCATCCGGCATTGTCTAGTGGCTAGGATACCTGGCTCTCACCCAGGAGGCCCGGGTTCGATTCCCGGTGTCGGAAAATCTTTTTTTTTCTCTCAAGTTAATGGCAAACGAATAAGAATTTCGGATGAAATTGAACAACGTTAGGAAATTCACTACAAATATATCATCCGGCATTGTCTAGTGGCTAGGATACCTGGCTCTCACCCAGGAGGCCCGGGTTCGATTCCCGGTGTCGGAAAACCTTTTTTTTTTCCTCAAGTTAATAGTAAACAAATCAGAATTTTGGATGAATTTAAAAACAGTTGGAAGATTCTCTACTCGCGTATCATCCGGCATAGTTTTAACACGGGGTTTTTTGCTTGATTTTTTCCCCACTCGCACCGCTCACCTCATCCTTACAAGCCTTTAATCTTCTCAAATAATTGCTGTTGACGTAATACATCGCGATACGTGGTTGACGATTGCGCTAAAACCTCTCAGGTTCATGCGTTTGGAAATGTATATAACATACTGAATTGAATAAATATTTCTGATACCAACATCCGGCATTGTCTAGTGGCTAGGATACCTGGCTCTCACCCAGGAGGCCCGGGTTCGATTCCCGGTGTCGGAAAATCTTTTTTTTTCGTATTAATGGAGTTTTTCAATTTTAAACAATGATAATTTGAGTCTGATTAAAAAAAAAGTTTTATCTTTGTATTTTCTTTTTATAGAAAGTTTTTGAGATGAGACCAGCAGAAGGTGAGATTTCGTTGAAGTAAGTAGTGCCCTACCGCCGTGTCATTATTCTCAATCTCCGCACGTCCCGCACCGCGAAATCTATCCCTTCCGAGTCGCCACCAAAGTCGCAGAGTACCTTAATTCACCGCAACCGGTGAGTCTGGACGCTGACGACTTACGCAATCATCGGCAGTCGCGTGGCTTCTGTTGCGTCGGCGCATCGCGCGCCCGAAGTCATTGCCGACGACGAAGAGGTCTGTGACGAAGCCGGGAGGCCAGCATCAGTAGCAGCGGCGACCGGCTTGGGAGCTTCCACAAAATGAGCAGCACCGGCGGCAGGAGAGGTTCGTTAAAATGTTGATGCTAAATAAAACTTCTAGCTGGTTGGGACGATGCCACATGCTCTAATTCTGTGGAGGGGCGGCCCAGTGGCGTTCGCGGCCAGGGCGTCGTGAGAGTGCGTAGGCTTTTTCGTGCGAGGCCGTTTCTCGGCACTTTAGGATAGTCTGGTTCTTCGAGGTGTCGTCGGGAGACCCGAACGGAGAGTCGAGTCGGGTGAGCTTGGAGCGTGTTTGGGTCAGGTGAAGGGAAGAGACGTCGGAAACGGAGAGAAACACGGCGGAAAGGTCGAGACATCCGCTCCCGACCTGGTCCACAGACTTCGGCACATCCGGCGACGTGTTTCGTAGAGAAAGAGGGAAATAGAGACTCGGCGAAGAGGATCGCGAAGCGTGTCGCGGTCGGGGAAGAAACGAAGAAGGCGCGGGTTCTCGGTGTCGTTTCGCAATGAATCCACTTCTTCAATGTGAAGATTGATGGAACATGGCTGTGCCCAGTCTGGGCAAGTGCGTCGTCCTCTCGGTCTTCGTGCTCGTCGTCTACACCGGCTGTTGCGCTTTCAGGATTCGCGATGCGACACAGTCGACCGGACCTGTCGAACACTCGCGCACCAGTGTCTGCGACGGCGGGACTTTCGGCAAGTGTCCCGGTGATCCTCGTGCAGTCTCTTCGTCGGCGCCGAGAAGGAAATACGACAGGGTCGAGAACGACGCCAACCGTGCGAGAGTCAAGAGTCGGCAACCACCTGTCGAGGCTGAGGCGAGCGAGGAATCGGCACAAGATGACGACGGCGGGTACGTGGGAAAGGCTTCTGCATACTTTTCTACATTCAAGGGCGCTAAATGGACGCGAAACACGCCGGAAGCTAAAAAGGTCAGACTTGGACGCGGTGTAGTTGAGGAAAAACGAGAAGTTGTGGATCGCAGTGAGGAAGCCGCACTTACGGAAGAGGATGACGACGATGACGAAGAGACCGAGGAAGACGACATTGAGGAAATCGACGCGGACTCAGCCGACGACGACGACGATGGTGTCGAGGTATCGAACGCTGATGACTCGGAGGAAAGCGTTGAAGCTGTTGTCATCGATGCTGACGAGGATGACGACGATGAAGACGAAGATGAAGATACAGACGAGGACGAAGATGGAGACGAAGACGAGATTGAAGACGTATCGAACGGTAATGGCGACGAAGAGGAAGATGCTGAAGATGATGACAGTCGAAGTGACGACGAAACGAAAAACGACGATGTCGACGATGATTACGAAAAAGACGTGAAAGCTCCAGGAAAAAAAATCTTGCCCGGGAAAGATTCGACTCGTACGG
Organism: Amblyteles armatorius; assembly: GCA_933228735.2. Classification (NCBI taxonomy): domain Eukaryota; kingdom Metazoa; phylum Arthropoda; class Insecta; order Hymenoptera; family Ichneumonidae; genus Amblyteles; species Amblyteles armatorius. The sequence continues at coordinate 8,086,673 of OW121695.1, read as the reverse complement.
GTTCCACGATTGGTCCCAAGAAACACAAGGAGGATAAACCTGACGAGTCAGCCGTTGAAAATGATTCAGAGGAGAAAACTCGTGATTCCGAAAAGAGGATTGACAGGGGGTTCAAGGTAGCGCCGAAGAGTGACCTTGAAGGAGATAGCGGCGTGGATGAAGAGTCTGATGATACGAGGAAACAATCGACGACTAAGTTGGTAAAAGAAAGTGGGAAGCGAGTCGACAGGGAAGCGAGGAAGAAATCGGTGAAGAAGGATGACGAAGAGGAAAGTAACGAAAGTGTCGAGGACGGCGAAACGGACGAAGAGGAGGACGAGGGAGAACACGAAACGGCTCCGGTGACACAACCGCCTATGAGAAAATTAGAAAAAGTCAGATTGGCCGACAAGGACAAGGTACAATCGGTCGAAGTAGCCAAAACCTTGAAGCCGGCAAATGTCATCCTGGAAAAACCGGCGGAGCCTGAAGAGAGGATGAAAAAAATCGAAGAGACGAAGAAGCTGAAGACGAAAGATACCGAAGTGGTAGCGAAGGTGGCCAAAGCCGAAGAACGGAAGACAACGAAGCCTGGGAAATCCGAAACGAATGTGAAAGCGGAGATTTCTTCCAAAGTGGCGAAAGACACAACGTCGAAGAAATCGGATAAATCGGATGCAAAATTGGAGACATCCCATCCAACATCGGACAGTTCGGCGTCGCATGTAAAAAAGACCGAAAAGTCTGCGGTTACGAAAACGAGAGACGACAAGCCGGAGATCAAGGGACCGACGAAGAAATCGGTGAAGACGAATGTCGAAGCTTCATCCGAGACGAAAATTGTCGCAAAAAAAATCGATGGCTCCGGCAAAGTAGATAGTGAGTAAACATCATGTAGCGTGCATTTTAATCAATTAACTGATTAAAATTAGCTGAACATTAGTTAATTAAATTGGTAAAATTATTTTAACGCAGTGGGTGAAAATGGAACACTAAAATTATATTTTCTCTCGATTTAGAATCATCAATTTCGAGATACTGTGCGATAAAATTATTCGCGATTTTTCAGACAAACACCAATCGAAGCCGAAAGCGAAGAAGCGCGCTGACGCTTCGATATCTTTGACTGAGCTGAACGACATGATACTGCGGGCACCGACCTTCGTGCCAAATTTCACTGCCATCGAGGATCCGGTCTGTCAACAGCACGGCAAGATATTTCTTCGACAATTGCGCGGTTACAAATTATGGGCGCTTCAAAGTGAGTTTTTGCAATAAATATATCGATCCCATGAACATAAATTAATTATGTTAAATTAAATTTGATCGGATCAGATCAAATCGGGTGAAATCAAACTAAATTACAGAATTTGCTAAATAATTTTTTTTTATGTCCTGTAAATAAATACTTTGAGTTAGAAGAAATTTTCTTTAGACGTGTATTTCAGTGTTGGATGCAGGCGCGAAGATACCGTCCGGTTTGCTAAAAGGAAACATCAATCAACTCGGTGACTTTGACCAGTGCTTGGGAATAACAGCTCGCGTGAAAGTCGATGAGAAAACGGTCAAAGTCCAGGGCAAGTATTGCCTAGCGACGATCGATCTCCATGCTTCACTTGCAGACATGAAAGTACCGGTCAACTTTATGCAGAGCCGCGGATTTATTCGTGGAAGTATGCATGACGTAAGCAATTGGTAGTTATTAACTAAGAAAATGTGCATTGAATATAACGAAAAAAATTTGGCGGCAAAAACCTTTTCAGTCACTCAAGAATTTTCAAATTGACGAATGCAGACTCTCAAAATCAGCGTGTATCACAAAAATTGTGTAGTAAAGATGACGTGACTGTGTATTTTTATTTGTTTTTTATAGTGATATTTGTAGTTATTTTTATTTAAAAAAATTTACAATAAAAAAAAGAAAAATAGTTCGGCAACAGGTCAATCTTGATATATGTGTTTTGCAGGCGGGCCACTTCATTCCGAGATTCACGACCGCCAACTGGGCAATGTGCATTCCTGCCGCGTGTTCGGCCGAAGATGCGCGGAGTGCTATTGAAAGTTCTCTGAGTCATTTGAACGTATCGTCGGGCATGAGATTCACCGTCGACGTCGATCCCGACATGTGCTACGTACGTCACAAGGGGCAAACATATTCAAAGGAAACGATTGGTGTGCTGTGAGTAAAAAAAAAAAAAAATTGTCACCGGAGAAAGTAAGAGGGACTTAAAGTCATTGCCTGAAAAGCGGCGGCGCTCTCGCCGTGGCCTTGTAATGCAACGCGATTTCGCTTTCCCTCTCCGTCTCTTTTATTTTTCAACCGCCTTCCGATAAGGAAACGTTCGCGTCTGTGAAATTTTTTCCAAAAAAGTGAAAATTAGAGACCGCGACATTTGTTTTCTCTTCCAAAAAGGCTAGAGATTTTTATCGAAATTATAAACGAATGATAAACATCTTTCGCCTTTTTGGAAGAGAAAACAAATTTTAAGTACTCGGCGTAACAATTTTTATTCTTTTGGAGTAAAAAAGTATATCTCTTGGTTTTAATAACACCCGCCCGAAACCAAATACGCGTGTCATCCTTTGGCCCATCGTATCAATATATCTAATGGATACAAAAAAACTGACACATATTTTTTTTGCATTTCGTATTTTTATATTTCACAGATATTTTTACGCAATCATAATTTGCGTGGTGCTCGTCGCGACTGTGCGAGATTACGTCGTTAGGCCGCAGGGGAAAGGTAAATGGAGCAATGCGATTATTCCCCGTAGATGACAATTAGATTTTAGATGTTAGATTGATTTATTGCTTATATGGAGTGAGGTCTCTTATACCAAGGGCGGTAAAACGAATATTCACATTTTCCTTTTATTTTCTTTTACATGATATTCGCTGATAGAGAACATAATAAAATATAACAATAGACGGCTCTCAGCCGATCGGCTCTCACCGATGTTTGGTAATCTTCCCTTGAACCGTTTAAAAAGTAAACATACTCTTCCAAAAAATTTAAATAATTTTTATTACTCAGAACGGTAAATGTAACGTGTATATAGAACGTATATATTTTTTCAGGAAGTTATTCCGAAAGGATCATAATGTCATTTTCGCTTCGAAGAACATTGAAGATTTTAACGAAGGAAGGACGATCGGATGCCGGTGAGATCAGTTGCCTTCACGGAATAAGATCACTCGCCACAGTTATCCTTTACGTAGCTCACAAGCTCATACCGACCGGACAGATTCCTTACGCTAATCGGATCTCCATGACTGAGGTAGGGAGCATTTTTTTTTGAATTTTTTTTGAACGTTGGAGAATTCCTTCTCCACCGTTCTTAAAGCATTCAGTGATTTTTGTGTAAATAGAGGAGAGTGAGGCAAAATGGAATACCGGAAACTTTTTTTGTCACGTGAAAAATTCGCAAGAATAGTTCGTTCAACTCCGATGTTCCGTTTTACCCCTACTTGCCTCTGTATGCAGCTGGCGGATTTCATATCGTTCTGTTCGACGTTGCCGATCTTTGTTGTTCACTTCCCGAAACAGATTGCCAATAATCCAATGAGTTCAGTTCTGCGGGCTTCCGTGGCTTACACGGACTGCTTCCTGCTGCTCAGCGGCCTCCTGACCGCCTTCAACATGGCCAGAGAGTCAGCGAAACGAGGCGAGATTCGATGGTTCTGTCGTTTCATCGCACGATTTATCAGGTACATTTTTTTTTTTTCGTTCGATCAATTATTTAATTTATTTTTCGATGCAGATTGAAGGTAAAAGTACTGAATATTAATGATCGATTATTGTGAATAAACGTTTGCAGACTGACTCCGGCGTTGTTGGTGGTGGTCTTTTGGTACGCCTACGTCATGGAGCATATCGGTTCCGGACCGCAGTGGAACAGCGTCGTCGTAGCCAATGCCGAATTGTGCAAGCAAAATTCGTGGACCAATCTTTTATACATACAAAATTTTTTTCCATTCGAAGAAATGGTGAGACATTTTACGATCATTTGTCGTTCCATTCTTTCGCGATACTGTATACCGATTTTTTTTCTGCCTACCGATTAACGATCTCTTTTTCGTGTACCGATTATCGATATTTTTTTCGTGCACGAATTACCGATATTTTTTCCGGAGATCGATTACCGATATTTTTGTCGTGGATCGATTTCCGATTTTTTACATCAATAATATCGTCGATGTGTGTTCAACAGTGCGCCACACACACTCATCAACTCGCCTTGGACATGCAGCTCACCCTACTCGCTCCGGTATTCGTGTTTTTCCTTACGTTCAAGCCGATCGTAGGAATTCTTCTCGTATTTTTTCTCCTCCAAGTCTCGGCGACTCTGCGCTTCTTCGCCGTGACGAGCAATCACCTGTCGCTCGTTATTTTTCATGGAATAACGTGAGTCTGTCAATCATTCTTGACACAAATGACGCTTGCGATTTTGAAAAGAATAAAAATTGTCGAACAGAATCGGATGTTGCATAATCGCAATTACCGTTTCAGGATAAAGCAACTTTACAGAACTGCAAATCTTACCTACGCTCTGTCGTTGCATCGAGCGACACCGTATATCTTTGGCGTTGGCCTCGGTGTTCTTTTGCACTACACCGGTAAAAATTTCCGAGTCTACCGAGTGAGTGACAATTGAAAAAAAAAAAAAATCATTAAAAAACAAAAATATTGAAAAAATGACGGATTCGTTAAAAAAATTTAGTTTCGTTGCAGATTTTCGTGATTTTGGGTTGGTTGCTCGCCGGGGCGTTGGGTGCTTGGTCACTGTTCTCACCATGGCGACTAGCTAGAAGAGATTACACCTACGATGTCGAGGAAGCAGCTCACTACGCTGTAATCGCTCCGGTTTCGTGGTCGATCGCCCTGTGCTGGGTCATATTCGCCTGTTTCACCGATCACGGCGGTACGATAGCTCAGCATCGAAATTCAATTTTTTTTAAGATCCCATGTGCCTATTTTCGTAATTTTCATACATTTCCTTCCAGGCGTCGTTAACAAGTTTCTCTCGAGCTACTGGATGACTCTCTTCAGTCGCATATCATACGCCATTTATCTCTGCCAATTCGCCGTATTTTTTCACAACGTTGGAACGACAAGATACACGAGCGATGTGCAGATACACAGACTCGTGAGTATTCACGATTGATTAATCGTGGAATTCCGACTTTGATCCAAAAGCAGCCCTTGGATTCGTATTAGGCAACAAGATACATCGAAACAAGTGGAGAAAAAATGTCTTCTCATCGACGAAAAAATTATATTACATATCGCAAAAATCGGCCGCCAAAATTGGATATGGAACATTTTGACGGAGCGATGTGTTTGCAGCGAAAATTTTTAGAGTGTCACATCGGGCAGCGACGACGTCCGGAAAGGGCTTTCGAAAGGCAAAAAAAAAAAAAATGCTAAAAAAAATAAAAAAATTCAAGGGCCGCTGACTCCAATTTATCGAGTGCATTGCAATTCCATGTAACTCGCCCTTTCGGATTTCAGATCGATCCCTACGAAGCCGCAGTCGTCACCCTAGTATCCATAGTGCTAACATTATTCATCGACATTCCGATGCAGGAAGTAAAGAACGTTATAATGGAGTGTACCGATGGTCTGACAATTCCTGTCGCCGAAGCGGCACCCGAGCCGGAATCGCAAGAGGCGACCACGAACGAAGACGCCGCAGTCGCCGATCCCAAGGAATTCCATCCAGACGAGGACGAGGAAGAAGTCGAAGTTCCTAACTGGGACCGCCAGGAGGACGTCACAGACGGTCTGACGAGGATCGAAGATTCGGCGGAGGAAGACGAACCCGTCGATGAGTGGCGTCATCGGCGGATGAGCAACGGCCGAAGACGCTCGTACGGAAGACGCGAGATTTACAAGGACGAAGAGGAAGATTACGAATCGGAGCGCTCGGAATGGGACTGGGTGAAGCGACCGGCGAGCACGATGTCCGCGGAAGACGACGGTCTCGTCGAGCGAGGTCGAAGAAGTCGCAGCGGCCAGCGGACGTCGCAATCTTCTTACCCCGAGCCGGACCCGAGGATCCGCGACTCCTCAGCTCACGCCCACCAGAGGGAAGGCGACTACAGGTACGAAAGACGTTCCCTGTCGAGACAACCGGACAGGACACTGCGGCGAGAGGAATCTCCGAGAGGTTCGACGAAGAGAGAAAGATCGACTTCGAGAGCTTCGGAGGCTAGGACGATGCACCAGGAAACGGAGGATCAACACTCGTCCAGGCAGTTCTCCAGCAGGTCCGAATATCGCGGTGGTTTCTCCAGCAGGGAGTACAAACAGCCGGCGGATTCCTCCTGGGAGAGCAGACGGGAACGTTCGCCGAGGCGGGAGCGATCGACCTCGAGAGTCCCGGAGCCGAGGATCTTCCGTCCGGAGATGGAGGACCAGCCGTCCGGCAGACAGTTCTTCAGGTCCGAGTCCCGGGGCAGTTTACCCGACCGGGAATACGACCAGACGGAGCCCACTTCTTGGGAGACCGGCAGACACGAGCTTTCGCCAAGACCTCCCGCGCCGACGACGCGTCGCGAACAGGTCTTGCTGTTGTCGTCGGGCAGCGAAGACGATCCCGGTCAGCACCGACCGGAACAACAGCGAAGACCGCCGACGATAACCAGGCGACCGCCGTCGGAGCCGAAGATAAGCGACGAGGAGGATTGGGAACAGGAGTTGAGGATTCGTCGGAGGAAGTTCATGGAGAGATTAGCTTCGGAGGAAAGGGAGACGAAGCCGCAGCCGGACGAGGGTAACGACGGTTGGGATTCCGTCAAGCGGAGATCGTCGGCGGAGGGAAAATTGGCGCTTCTCAAAGACCCGACGGGAAGCAACGTCATGGACTCTTGGACGGTCAGCCGAGGACCGAGAGTCTCGCTTCTCGGCTCGTCGCAGGAAACGGAGGACGACGGCTCTTACGTGTCGCAGAAGGAATATCGGGAGAGTCATCAGGCGACGCCGCTGAGGGAGGAGGAGAGGAGCGAGGAAGAGACCGGAACCGAGCTGTCGAGGCGGCATTCTTACACGAGCGGAAGTCAAGTGACTTCGTTGGAGGAGGAGGAGGAAGATGTCGCGAACAACGATTTCGTCCTGAGGACTGGCAGCAAGAGGACAACCGTGATGGATCTGAGCAAACTGTCGCAGCAGGAGGGAAAGGGGCCCGATGATGAGGAGAGGGCCGGTTGGAGAGTTGGCGAGGGGGAAGCGGCGGTCGACGAGGAACAGCCGAAAATGGCGACGCTGAAGCTCTTCAAGAGGGAATCCATCGTCAAGAGTCAGGCCAGCGAAGAGGATCCGGAGTATCTTCTGCCGGAGAGACCCAAGCTGATGGAACAGGAACAAGATCATCCGTTCAAGAAGGCATGGCAGTTGCAGAAATCGAGGTCGGAGGAGGACGGTCCAGCGGCTTACGCCCTGAAGGAGATCAAACAGCCGGAGGCGGCGAGGAATCGTAAACATGACAGCAAGGACAATAAAGACAATAAGGACGACAAGGACAAAGAGGGCAAAGAGGACGATGAGGATAACGGCAGGGAATCGACTGGAGGTGGTCGGTCAATATTGGAGATCGGTCACGATGATGAAACGGACGCGACCACGATATGGCTGAGCAGAAGCGTCGATGTCGAGGACAGCAGATCGAGCTCGAAATCCGACAATGAAACGGACTCGTCGAGGCACTCCTCGCGGCCCAACGACGATGAACAGTTCAATCGCTACAAGCTTCGTCGGAAACGACTGTCCGAGGAAGCTGGGATTTATGGCTGGGAACTCGAGGAGACTTGACGATGGGGGGCGGATTTGTTGTAAATGAGAACTTCAATATATTCAGAAGGAAAGTCAATGAAGCACAAATTTTGTTGAAGCAAATTTTGCAGAACCAAACGATTCGTCTGGCTAGCGGCAAAAATTGTTATGTTAGGATCTTTGAGGGTATGGTTACTTTCTGTTTACGTGCACAATTTTGTTTCGGTATCCGAACGGAGATCTAAAAAAGCTCAACAGTCTTGTTACTTACGAAATTTTCGTTGAGCAGGCTCCAATTACGTTTATCGTGTACATAGATATTCTTGCAAATCGTCTAATAATTGCACACTTTTTGACTATGGTAACGGGTTAATATTGGATGGTTTGATTTATCAAAAAAGTTTTTCCGCGATTTTTTAAATCGCGCCTTTTTGGCATTAAGAATGTTTTTGGCACATACGACATTTTGCTGCTAGTGACTCGAATAATAATATTACGAGGAAGAGTTTCAACGCTGTTACAACTGCGATGTTCCAAAGGTGGAGAATTTCACTCGTGCGAATCGATTGACTCGTGACATTTATCGTACAATCCTACGATTTTATTGTTGTTACATAAATTAATAAATTATACAATCATTGTACTCGATCGAGTTTCGTCTCATTTCCTTAGCAACGATATTTATATTTTTGTTGATTTGTTTATCTATCACTAAGCTTCCGTGGTGGTTGTTTCTTCGTTTTGAATTTTCTTCAGACTTTTGGCTGCGTTGGATTCTGAAAAAAAGAAATTGCATCAGTACCGATTTTTGAGGTGTAAAATAATTTTGTTCGATAACAAGATTTTGTTGTTGTTCACTACCTGATCGCAAGAATATTCTCTCGAGACCGAGAATTGGGGATTCAAACATCGTGGACAGTATCACTGCTCCACCGAACGTTAGCATCACATGCGACAAAACTTTACCGAGCTGAAAAAAGAAACGAGCAATGTCAGTTGCTTGCTACCTGCAAAAAAAAATAAAAATCGACGAACTAATCTCAATTTTTTATTCAACCCTCAAGGCCAAAAATTGTTCGAGATCCATTTCTTCAACGTAATTTTTAGAAAATATTTTCTACTTATTTTTATTTTTATTTAGGGCAAATGAAACAATTGAGATCGAGCTTACCAATGAGACATAGTCTAAATGCTGGGGAGTTCTCGCGGTCGATACTGAGTGCAATTCGACCAGTCCATTAACCAGGTAAGCCGAATAAGTCAGTCGGCTGAGCGGCACAAAGGGCCTCCACTTCAAAAAATTCTTCAAGGGCCCTAGAAAAAAATTATGTTTTTATAATTAACAAGACCGTTCGTGCAGGTATGCACAACAACTCCTTTTTATGCCTGTAGCGTGGCGAAAAAATCTTTACAGTGTTTAAAAATGTGCAAAACGTAAGTAGTATGATCTGCGCATGCGCAGTATTCTTCACGCACGCCTTACTAAAAAGCGCCACTTTCGCCACGCGTTACAGTAACGAGAACTGGAATTTTTTGTGCATGTTTTACAAAGGAGGCATTGCAGACCTCTTTAAAAGATTCTCATGCCTAGGATTATCACCAAACATGGCGCAGACGTTTCGGACTCCGGCATCCAGATGCGATTAAGCAACCGGCGATTAAAAACCTCGGCACTGGTACAGTGCTCGTCGATTGCGGTATAAGAGAGATTCGCGAGTGTTGCGTTGAGGAAAAACTCGCGTGAAAGGAGTTTCCGCGGAAGTCACAAAATGTGACACAAGAAATTTCGGAACTGGTTTATGCATTATGGTTTGAACATATGCATGCAGGCCGCCACACGAGCACAGGAAATTTATCAATAAAATGCTAGCGGCAATCAATAACTCTAGTCGATACACGCGGATACACCCGCGGGTGAAAAAATCAGTTATTAATAAGGAATAATAATTATACCAGCATTGTCAGTGATGCAAGCAAGAAGCACCCAACCCGTGCCCGCACTCCAGAGGGCTCGATGGAGCGACGAGTAAACCGCAGCCTCGACTGCGGTAAAATTTTTCCTCGGTCCGTAGAACACGATTATGGAAAACATCGCAGCTATCAAGGACAAGCTTGCAACTATCCAGCCTCCCCTGACGGTATTCTGAAAAATCATAGCGGATAATTTTTCGTCGAGCAGATAATTTTTTTTCTAAAGTTGCTCTGCGAAAATTAGCCTGCCCTTTAGGTTGTTTAACTTACTGCCGACAATCGATAATTCGAAGTTTGAATGCGGTAAAGTATGTATCCGTAAATAAGTCCGAAGAAGTACGGGCTGGCTCTCATGTGCGTTTTGATATAGATGTTTTTGAAGTATTCGTTCGTCGATAAATCCTTCACTTCTCTGTCGAAAGAAAAACGAAATTTTTAGCTTTTTCGATCAGAACTTGGTTATTGTATCTTATTATTTTTCCATTTTACATTCGCTCAATCTTACCGGGTGTGGATCATCAATGTGGGGTCCAACTGATTCAACAGCGTCACCATGAATGGTACGAGCATCGAAACAGCTGTTACGCCAGCGAGGATAAATTCGCCCGATCTCCGCCACTTCCACAAAGGATAAATAATCGCCGGAGCAAGAATGAATAGCTGAGTGTCGACCGACAAGTACCACGATTGGAACATACACTGCAACCGCAAAACATATGCATGTATTTATATATATATATATATATATCCTTCGGCAATGTCATCGATTCGCGTGAAAAAACTAACTATAGACAAAAAAAGTCAATAAATCGTTATTCGTTATGCCAGAAGCGCAATTATCGAAGGAACTTCATTAAAGAATTATTGATCGATTTACCAGTTGATCGGTGTCTACGTAATTGTTGATGTAGAGAACATTTGCCCACCACGACACACGGCAACGTTCTTTCTCCTGATCCATCCGCGACCACAGCGGACCCGAATCTAATCTCGGCAACCACGTCAGATACAATCCGACGATGACCATGTAAGCAGGGGTCAGTCTGCAATTATCGTTGCAATAACAATTATTAGTCTAACTGCGAAAATTGCTGTGCATTTAAATTTACATTTCCATTTTAGCAAAGCTAGGCAATAAAAAAGTTTGTACTTTTTACAACAACTTATTGTTCTAACGACAACAACTTTTAACAACTTGTTCTATTAGTTTGAAAGGGCGGGTTTGTAATATTCAAACCTGAAGACACCAGTTTGTCGATAAATATAAACAAAATTCAATTTAATTTTTGGAAACATTTTTCGTACGTAAATCGAAAAGAAAAATCGGAATTAATTTTTTGACCCTTGATTTTTTTCAAGACAGAAGCTCGAAGTTCGAAGGAAATTGTAAAAAGTATTCAAATTGTTACACTATCCGGATAAACGTGATGAAAAATCAACAAACCTTATGTAACGAAAAACGTATAGGAATATGAAGTTGACAGATTTTCTCTTGTCGAGTTCGCGCAAGATCAGCCGACAGAAGAGGAAACCGCTCAGGAACAAAAATGTATCGACGAGCAGGGGATTGTTGAGAAAAATTGAGTTTTCCACTTTGCCGGTAGCCTGCGCAGCGTAAGACACAATAATTTTTATAAATTGAGTCATCGAGAAAAAGTGAATTTTCGGAAACGAAGGTCGAGAAAATTATCAACTGCAATGCAATAATATTAACCTCTGTCCAAAATGTGCTGTTCAATATCGGTCCACCGATGACGAATACAAGCGTGTGGCCGGCAATGATGATCAGCATGGCTATAAATTTTATTCCCGATATGCAGTCGAGGTTCAAACCGTCGTCGTTGGCTGGACCGCAGAGCTTCTTCACGTTCGATATGAGAGAAAATGCGATGAATATCTGCGGGACAATCCCACTCGGCGTGTCGTTCTTGTTTCTCAAATAAGCCATGTGCAAAATAGTTCCCACGCAAATTATCGACGCCACAACTGAAATGACGCTCCTGGAACGAACATTTTATGACAATTTTATATCGTTTTTATTTTAAGGCATAAGCTGCCGAGTTGTATCGCGTTATTTAGTAGCCATAAAAAAGGTCCGGTCAAACAACGTCGATAGTTAATAAATGATGTATTTTTTTTAGATTTAATTTCGAGAGTTTTTTCTACATCACTTCTAAGGTGATGTGAAATCATTTCTCTCCCTACTCGCGTGTGGCCGACAATAAAAGTGGCAATACATTTTTTAATGGGTGCTAAAAGGCTTTGGGCTTTTAGCACCCATTAAATTCATTGGGCTTTACTTTCTTTGGCCCTCAAAACGGGTGCCTTTATTATTCTAATTTTTTAATCATTGGCACGACAAGCGGTAAACTCTGCAAAACCTACATATAAGCGACATCCAAAGTGTCCACCGCAAGTGGTTCGTTCTTGTAGCATTGTCCATCGGGAATTTTGAAACCGAGACGAACTCGAGAATTTACAAACGCGACTTCGAGTACTCGCTCGATGACTCCCTCGACGTCCCGATTGGTGCAAGCGCTCGGAAAACAAATTCCCCAATAAAGTTTGTTTATCGTTTCATCGTAGCGTTCCGCGGGCTCGCGGAAGTGTTTCCAGATCGAAGCTCGTCTCTTCAGGTAATTCGTCGGCACGTCGACGTCCACTTCGCCCAAGCAATATTGCGCCCGGAGACCTATCGGTGTCTCGTCCTCGATCGATCTGCCGATTTCCAGACACTCGTCGAAATTTCCCAACTGATAGATCGAACCGGCCAAAACACCCTCGGGAACTTTTCCCGACGAGTCGTAAAATTTAACCGACCAGGTTGTGAGATTGTGCAAGCCCTCGATAACGAGTCTGCACTGATCTCTGCACGCACCGTCGTCGATCGCCTCGATCGCTCCGGCTATCAACGTCCGAGCTCTCGCCAACAGCGGAATTACGTCCTCGTCCACCGTATCGTACTCGATATTCGCCAGATCATTTTTCGAGTCGCCGACCGACGACTTGATCCTCAAAATGTTTTTGCTTCCGGCGACGAACGGCGAACTCAACGTCGCGAAGAGTGCGAAGAAGAAAGGTAAATTTTTCATTGCGGTTTTTTTAAAATTAATTTCGAGGCGATTAAAAAAGATATCTATATTCGTGTAAATGCATCTATAAAGTGAGACCTATGGTGAAATTCGTGTAAAGGAAATTCGACGACTAAACATTTCGACGATACTCTTTTAAGGAGCATTGGCCATTTTTTTTAGCAGCACTGATTTTTGGTACACACTACATCGGTCACGATTGTTATAAATATTTTATTAGAGATGGATTATAGAAAAATAATTTAATGCAATTTTTTTTTTTTAATCGAACACTTCGAATAGTCAAGTTTATTATTGTATTATTATTTCGTCGTTAGTTTATTATTGTTGTCAATGTTATGAAGTTAGTGTGTAGCATCACAGAATTTTTAAGTCACTGCACAAGCGATTAATTGATTTTGTATCAAATCGATAAAAAATGTTGAAACGAAAGTCTCTCGGTCTATTTAAAAATGAATGTTGTAAACTTTGTTGATTTATTGAATACACAAAGTTGCGTCGGAGTGTTTCGGTTATTTGGATTTGAGAGTGTGGGATGACGCGACCAGCTTGCTGAACGGTAATCGGAAGACTGTTTTGACTAGTCAGCAGGTCGCGGGCGAAGTATCGGCAAGTGGAGAATGCGCGTCGTTGCAGGCATTGGTTAGTTAGCAAAGGGAAAGGAGAATTAATTCCTGGATCCAGAGAGTGGTGCGGGCTTAACTGGTCTACGCGGTAATTTTTTATCACTTATTATGTCCCACTACCTCTATGTACGTATACGATGTTGCGGTGTGTCGCAGGTACCGCGTCCTTAAACCGGTCCGCAGTGCAAATTTTCCGCAATCCTCATCTTTGACTCAACAACGACTCGTTCAGTTCATCGTTTTTTTTTTTTTACCAAGTTGAAAGTAATTTTCTAAACGGCAAATATTCGATAATATTTCAGAAATCGATATCTTCATGGACTGTTAAGAGTTCTTAATGCGTGGAATAAATAATTCCACGGCATTTTGTGCATTTATTTATTACGTGCATTTTGTAATTAGCAGAAATAATTTTATATTCTTCATTTTCCTTTAAACGAGATAAATAAAAATCTAAAGTCAAACGCTGCAAATTTGTCAATTAGTGTAACATCTTCGACGCGATTGGTGGGACGAATAAATAGCGACGAAGGTTTACAAAAAATAAACGAAACCCTTCGTTACGTTGTTCCGCGCTTTGGTACACGTCGACGATACATTTTTCATGAGACAGACGCATCGAATTTGCCACGCCGGTGGTTTCAATTAGCTGTCAGGCGAGTGCACAATCGTGTGTGCGGGCGATATCCCGCCGATTGTACAGCGAAAAATGCCCTCTATCGAAATGTGCGACGGTCATCAAATTTCGTCACGCTCTTCCGCACTTGGAGCAGTACGAATCGAGATACATACTCAGTCGCGGCGTGAGGTGAATAATAATTGACTCGTGAATCTTCCTGCTTGTTATAGATGCACTTCGTGATATTTACAATAACACATGTGACAATATTCGATACCGCAAAATTACAAAACTATCGAACGAATTTAAAAAAAGAAAAATTATTTAAATCTATATAAAGAAAAATCGGCAATTAATTTTTTTTTTAAAGTCCGTGTCCTCGCGGAAAGTTGAAAACGTCGTCGAAGACAAATATCGCCGTGCTGCCGGGTAAAACACACATACAAATATGCATGCAAACATGTACATCGGGTAACGTCGTTTTTGGAAAGTTTCGATTCGGGATTCTTCGGGAGTGAGTTTTCTTACGTGATGAATTATTTATAGAGAACCGTAAAGAACGTAACGCTTTTACACAACAAGCTTCGTGTGGGGGCACGCTTCCTGGTTGGAGACAATGAGTACAATTTATTTTTATGATCTTTTCTCCTAATAAGCGGAGGGGAAATACGATTATAATTTTTTTCAACAAACAACTGCCGGAAGTAATCTTTGTAGAAAAAATTGACGACTTTTTTTTGGTGCGCTTCCGTGTGTCATCCGAACCGCGTCGCACGTAGATGACGGGTCGATCAACGTTCTATCTTTTTAAATCGCACTCTCGATACCGGAGAATCAAATATTTTTTTCAGTGAACTTATTTTTATTTATTTTTAAATAACCCCGTTATATGCAATATTTCGTCTGTGCACAGTTCTTAAAGAGAACTTTAAGGATACTTCGAGGGAATAATTTAAATTTTTTTTCAGTTGTGCGACAGTCCTCGGGATAATTGGCTAGAGCCGGAAGAGAAGAAGCGTGCTCCGATGTTTTATGTATAGCGTGGAATCCCATTAACGTTTTTACTCCCATTATGCACGAATTAATTGATCGAGTCACGATATTTCTACATTTTACAAAAGAAAAAAAATCGCATGGCCATTATGTATGTTGATTCATTCGAATCATTCATAACCGGCTTCTATTTGCTGTGTTTCTAACTCAACGGAGACATCGGGAGTGCTCTGCTGCCGCAACGTTGTCCACTCGAACCACTTAGGTAGAAAGAGAAAGTCCTCGTACCATCGGATATCTTAGTCTCGTTGTGGTCACTCACTTCTGGCGAGCATGGAGAGGGATCGTAAGAGCAATTCCGTTAATACTTGACTCGGAATGTAGGTAAACTCTTCCTCCCATGACCTACATTTTTTATTTAACAATTGTGATGACATTTCTTACGAAATTTCCTATAACATTTCTTATGACATTTTCTTAAACTTCCGTAGAAATAATTCTTCATTAAGTAGATAATGTTTTTTTTTTTTTTGCGAAATCTGACATGTTTTCCGATATCTCTAATAAATCGGAATATGAATTTTAAAAATTCCAAGCTATTCAGTAAAGCAAATAATGTATGTTTCGTGACTAAAAAAAATTTAATCGGCACGAATGAATTGCCACACTGCAATAGATGTATTATTTCTACGCGTGAACTCGACTGGTTGAGATAAAATTATTTTTTCCGTCAGGAAAGAGGCTTCGGACTTGAACGGCTTAAAAACGTAGGTTTAAAAATTATTTTTTTCGTAAGGTTTATGTCCCTCTTTAATCCTGCAACGTTGGAGTTGTCGCGATAGTGATTCACATGGATTATTGAGCATAACATCGTAATTATCCATTAGTTCAATGTGTCGATTTATTATGCGCATTTAATAGTAGAATCTCATCGAACCGCTGGCAGTCAACCACGGTATTCCCGGCCCGTCACGATAATAATAATATGATCAATCGTTTACCAACAATACATGATTCATTGTATCATTGAATAAATTAAAAAATAAAAATAAAAAAAAATAATAATAAATATTTTATGGACGGAAGTTGCCTATTGTTTAAAAAAATGTTAGGATTAACCGGAATACGGTTTACGACAATAGTTTCAATGTCATCGTCTTTCGTATTGATGCGAGGAATAAACGATTGCGACTGGATAAATGTTTGTCGTTTGCCGACCTAATTGCTAAAAAAAAAAAAAAAATACAAGCCCAGTATGCGTCGATCATATGTCGCTTTATTTCGACGGTGTTCGAAAACTGTCGCGGTGGGCTTTGAGCAGCGAGTATGCTAATTTAATCAGCCAATTACAGTCGCAACGACTGTCCATCGTCGATAATTCGCGATAAACATTTTTTTCTCACAATTAAAATCACGTTTATTTGCGGCGATGTACTCGAACGGAAGATACACATCGGGCACGGTGTTGGGAAACATCCACGCCTTGGGAAACTTCGAACAATGCTGAGCGACGAGTTATCCTCACCGCGGGGAATTTACCGGAAAATATTGTTTAATCGAGATGGAAATTGCAACTAGCAGCGACGATGAGCGGAATGCACACGTATCGTTGAACACACGCTCGATGATGGGTAACTCCGGTAGGAGAAAATTCGAAGAACTAACACGAAGAATAAACACGGAGGTCAAAAAGTATACGGACGAAATAATTTGAAAATGGTAATTGGCAATAACAATTTTTCGTTTCGCTTCTGGCAGGCTGTAAAAAAGGACGATAAAAATGTTCACCCTCTCTTTACCCGAGCTTTTCGTGTACGTCCAATCTCTACGCATCGTATTTCTTGCGGACTAACCGGCAATTACTTCTACTATCCGATGTGGAACAGCTTCTCGGGCGCGGACACTTTTCTTCTCGTCAGTGGTCTCCTGAGGGCTCGGAGTCTCATGAAAGATTTCAGTGTTGGTGGTCGAGTTTGTGTCCGCACACTCGGCGATCCGACGTTATCTACGACTGACACCACCATATCTGATAGTCGTTCTTTTCTTCGCCTCAATATTTGATCGTCTCGACGCCGCTCCGTTCTGGAACTAGTACGTCGCTGGCAACGTCGAGGCTTGCGGAAAATATCGGTTGCGAAATTTGTTTTGCGCCGACAGTTACGTCAATCACGATAAAAATATAGAAGTTCGAATATCCGACTGGTAAAAACCTTTAAAAAATATATTATGTTATAATTTTTTAAAATAATTACCAGATAATAATAATAATAAATAATAATAATAACGTCATATAGTTAATTTGATTGAAGATTATTGAATTAATTTAATTTGGAATCGTTCCTTTAATTTCTTTTAAATATCCCGTACACGACATGTATACATGAATTGACACTTGCGGCACACGATCCGAATAGAGCAACCATCGCTGCATAGAAAATTCTATAGAATCCCGACTACGGAGATGTGAAGTTTATTTCGTCGATATCACCATCTTTTATTTCTCACGTATTCCCGAAAACGTGACACACGTTTTCTATTTACTTTATCGATTTAGAGAATCACATCGTCTCTCGTCGTATACAATGCCACGAAAATTCAATTTAGCAAATCCTGCGTTAGTTCCGCGAGGATTTTTGGTATTTGAAACATCTCCTTAGTATCGCTATTATTACTATTATTATTATTATTTTTATTAAACAACAAGGCGATTTTTTCATTTTTATAAAAGATCTTTTCGTAGCTTATTCAAAATTAATGAAAACAATGATGAGTCTTATTTAGGTTCACCATTACAAAAGGTTTTTTTTTCGTTACTACTTATTTTCATCCAAAGAACATAAAGTGCATTACTTTGAAAGACTTCCAGAACCAATTAAATGCGTACATCTGTGAAAAAAATCCTATCCTCCCCTTCTGGACACATCGCGCCAACTTTCTTCCCGGGTCCACCGCAAACACTTGTTTGTTTTCCGCGGACGATGTGACACTCTTTTCCCACGTCCAGCCTGGATCCGCAAGGTTAAAAAAGCTCTAATTAATTAAATGCAATTTTTGTTTCTTCACGTCTGTTCACAATTTCCGATTGAGAGCAAATTTATAACAATACATATTGCACTTTCTAATAATACATCCTCTTAATAACAATGTCTAATATTTGACCAAAAATTTTTTGTTTGTTTATTCTTTCGCAAACATTCGACAGGACGTGATAGTTTCGTGTAATCGTCAAGTCGCAGATATACAGCCTCGAGCTTATCCGCATTTTCTCGCATCCCCGAGCAACATCAATGCCCACACCTCCATTGTTGATTTCTACCGAATCCGCACAGAACATCGAACGAAGCTGCTGCACGAGGCCTTCTTTATCTCATTCCTCCGGTTTCCTCCCATCGTCCAATCTTTCGGTCCTTCGCTGGCCGTCGTCATACGCGAGAGAGCGGGGCAAAATGGAACTTCGGGGCAATATGGACCACGTGTCCACCTTTCGGGATGACACTTTTATGTAACGCAAAAAAAAAATTGGTAAAAACGGTCCGTTTTGTCCCGGTGTTCCATTTTTTCCCCACCCATTCCCCCCCTCCCTGCCCACCCCCATTTCGTCGAGGCTTCCTGAATCGTCTTCCGAGCGCTTTTCGGTACGACGGCGCGTCGCTCCGACGACGACGTGTTCGGACTCCGAAATCGAACTTGCCGCGATTTTCACGATTTTTCCCGATTTCTCTCCATCGTCCATCGGCAGAAAGTCTTGCCTGTACGCTTCCTCTTTCCCTTCGACCCTTACCGAGACATCCGGCGGGACGCATCGGCCAGCGAAGCTCTGCCAAAATAAATACCGCTCTACTGGCTAAGGTAAAATTTTATTTCCTCTCTCTTCTTCTTCTTCTTATTGTGCTCGTCGACGAGATCCACCCTCGTTGACTGAAGAGGCGTCTAACCGGCCACTCGTGCTCGTTTCCTCCTCGTCCCTGTCCGTCTTTCACGCTTTTCCTTTTTTTTTTCATCCAAGTATTATTATTTACTTTTCACACTTTATTTTAGTGCGTGTTTTCCGTACGATAGGGTAAGTCAGGGTGACACGACCACGTGGTTGAAACACCGATATTGATAATTATAGTTTAACCAATTGAATAGATGCTATTAGAAACTATCCAAATAGACGTTCGTCCTTAGAACTATTCGTTATAGCGAGAAATTCTATTCTTTTTCTCAGTGTACATCATTAAAAAAATCGATAGCGGTTAGTCGGAACTACATAAAAATATCAAAGAAAAAAAAGTACAGAAGAATAAAATCAACGAATTTAACTATAGATATATTTAACTATAGAACTATAGAAATATTTTTTAATTTAACGTGCTCAACAGATTGAATTATTTTTCAATAAAAAAAAACGTTGACAAATTAATGAGATTCATTTTAACAATTTAAATTGCAGAGTTCTCGATTTCAAACTCAGACTGTCAACGTCAGCCCTCCCTCTTCACATCCGGATCAGCGGTATAGGTTCGGTAACTCTCGCCTTCCCCACAAGGACTAACACCCGTAGGCGCAGCTGGGAAACGTCTAACGTCGCCCTATGGCGAATTTGCATACTTGAGTATTCATGCGCGAAGAGGGGCGGGTTGGGGGTGGGGGCAAAAGGCTTTCGCCAGGACGAAATTACAGGCTCTCGGATTGTTGCGAATATCGTAGTGTGCAATGGGTTTGCAGAGCCAAATTCGGACCCGTGTAACGAGAGGACGTGTGTGGATGGTGGAGTGGGTAGAAACTCGAAATACCCAATGATATATTCTACGGATCGCCGTCATTTCGGGAAACTGGCAAACGTCGAATCAACCATAAAATTTGAATTCCAAAAAAGGATTCCAATCAGTTTTGCGCTTCTCATGTAAAATAAAAAAAAATTGGTTGAGAAAAGTCTCGAATGTGTGCAACGGTTTTACTGAGCCAAATTCGGACCTGCGTAACGAGAGGACGTGTGTGGCTCGTGGAGTGGTTAGAAACGCAAAATTAATGGCGCAGGAGGCTGAAAGAGCCATGTATTTGAAAAAAAAAAAACACACTTTTTCCGTATGCATTTCGAAAGGAATAAATTTAAAAATTACAAAGTCAAATGGCAAAGGCTGGAATGTGTCACGTAAGTGCGGATCTACGGAATTAAAGGTAATCCATAAAAGATACTACCTTTTTAAGATACCGATAGAGTGCGCTGCAAATTGTACAGCAAGCCTCTCTCCTCTCGATAATATTTCCATGTTTTAACTCCCGAAGGATCGATGCGCTCGGTCTACCTTTGGCATGACGTTCTTTCGACGCGGTGATTCGAATCTCTCTCAAAGTGAATAAAATAAGGTAATCGAGTTCGTTTCGGACGGTCAAACATGCGCTATTACAAGTGCCGATAAATCTTTCTCTCTCCTCGCTCTCAAATTATTCTCGAAATAATTGAATCTCGCAAAATTTCGTCAGATTTGATCAACAAACCGATTACGAATTTCTTAATTAATTTTTTCTTTCATTTTATAGTTTCAATCGACTGGTTTTGGCCGTGTAACGCCTCAAAGTCCTACGTAAGCGCGACTAGAGGGATAACTTTGTTAATTACAAACGTTAGTTTCAGGCAGATAGAATGAGGTTATCTAGTGCGCTCTCCGGTTCCCAACCGTGGATACCGAAGCAGTGTGCGGTATAGAGCCTTTGCTGGCGCGACGAAAGTGCAAGGTGAAACGGTAGCACTTTCGTATACGTTATAGCCGGTATATCGCATGCCGGGTACCCACCTACTTCGGCAGAACGCGCGCCAGAAACGGTAACGGATAGCTCGCGGCTCTTGGTGCATCCCGGAGTATTATATAAGTTGAGTCGAAACCTTCGTGGGAATCGGCCGGCTTGCGACGACGAGGCTCTAGACTCAACCCTGCATTATTGTCACCAACCTCTAACCCCACTCCCCGTTATAGCCCGCCAGTTTCCAAGTGTAATCTCTAAGCTCCTAAAAGGTATTCGCACCCCTCTGGGAGCTCCTCTAGCCCTGAACAGCCTACCGATCCTTCACCCTTTCCCGATGCCGTTGCCACTGCCGTGTAGATCGCCCGCATCCGTCGAAACCCATCCGAGATGCGAAGAGGATTGCGCTCCTCTTTGGGCTATGTTCCTGTTCATATTCAGCGTTTTTACTGGTCAAGCCAGTAATTGCTGGTGCAGTGACCGGTTGCGCTTGCGATGTTTCGAAGACGACGGATGAGCGGTCGCATTTGCCACCAGTGCCAGCGTCAATGACTGTTTATCGACGATCGATCCGGTATCTCTGAAGAGTCGTGCACGCCATCAGTGGTAGCGCCGGAAACTACGTATCTAATTAAGCCTTAGGTACGTAGATAGATAGATCGATAGAGTTTATTAAGTCCTGAGATAAATCCCCGAAGAACCAGGCAATACAGGCAATGAATAGTAAGGAAAAGATCTTGAGATTTCTAATAGTACAATAGCCAATACAACCAGCAGGGAAAATAGTAGTAAGCAGTCTTAAGGAGGCTTAGAGGAGGAGACTCGTGTAACTGACTAAAAATATAATGAATGGCGAGAATTTTTTGTTGAGAAAACTATACTGTAAATTTTTTTCATATGTTAAGGTTCTATTATTGTATGTTTAA
Source organism: Amblyteles armatorius (assembly GCA_933228735.2). Classification (NCBI taxonomy): domain Eukaryota; kingdom Metazoa; phylum Arthropoda; class Insecta; order Hymenoptera; family Ichneumonidae; genus Amblyteles; species Amblyteles armatorius. The sequence continues at coordinate 8,064,968 of OW121695.1, read as the reverse complement.
GCAGAGGAGGTTTTCGTTTCTATTTCTTCCAATTGTTACCAAAATCCTCACGAAGATAATGCGTCGTCCTACACATCGATTCCCTTCAAATGTCTAATTAAACCGAATAGGTTTCCCGATTATGCGTTACAGACGCAAATTAATCCTGTATACGTATATCATATTGAGATTATGGGCCTTGCTGTAGCAGTCGAATATTCGCGACGGCCTCTCCCGTCTTCTATATTGTGTGTTGCTACAGGCTAACGGCGTTTGAGCGGCTTCGTGCAACCGCACCAGAGCCACAATCGTCATTCCAATTCAGAAACTGCTATGCAATTTTGTTTTCCGGCCGAAGAGCAAAGGGCTCGGTTGCATTCATCAATTATTGCTTGGCCGCACAATCAAACGCGCCTGACGATGAATATTGAATAATATTCTCGTATCAAACGCCCCGACGCGTATCACGCGTGTCGATCGCCGTTCCCGAAGAGAAATTGCTCACTGGCATCCGCAAAATTCCTCGCAAATAATGGCCGATTGCGTAAAGCAATTTCGTGCCTCATTGGTCTCGTGAACGACGCAAACGCCAGTGTGGATACCTCAATATCTACTAGGGGCGAATGGGGAAAAACGGAACTCTGGGTCAAAACGAACGAGTATCCTGTATTTGATATGGCACTGCGTTTTGTTTATATTCCGCGAAAAATGTGTAAAAACAGTCCGTTTTGCCCCGAGGTGTTCCGCTTCATCTCGCTCACTCCCAGTATTCAACCAAATATTACGCACCGTCAACATATTTTTTAATTTACATATTTTTTTCACAGGCGCACCATATAAGCAAAAATTAATACTCAATTTTGGTTTCACTTGATTCAATAATCACCGAAAACGATCTTTTTGATGTTAAAAGTTGCAAGACATCTCAATAGTCAAGACATCTCAATATTCCCGATAATTCAATAATCGCTCGCAATACAACGTAATAGTTCCGTTCGCCTCTATTTTAGTTTACGATCCAATAGGCATGTTTTTCCGTTACAAAGTTTAATTCCTGAACTCGGGCCATTATACGGAACACTTGGTCCCACACGTGTGCCTATTAAGATGCTTCAATGTACCGTTAGTTTGAATTTTTTTACACCTGGGCATTTGGTGGGCTGAGGTTGAACAAGGCATCTGTGCAGTCCTCCAGTAATGTTCCGGCTTACAGGTGCAATCGACAAGGGACACGTAACGATTATCATTGGCGAGCGGCAATGGCACGCAGTAGAAGCGGCGGTGGAGAGCGTGTATCGTTCGCCTAATTGGTGTTGGGCGAATGGCCGTTTAGTCGTGGCCGACCGTCGGTCGGTGGACGTTCCTGGAGTAGGCGGCTATGCAGGTGCACACGGCGACCGCCAACGTCCGACCGCCCATTCTACCTCTCAAATTGGGCAGTCGTGCGCAACGACGCGTGATTTGCCGGGGCGCGATAGTCCGCACGCATCGCAAACCCGGAAAGCGTGCTCTTTCACCGAGCCGCCTGCGGTCCTTGCGGCCATCGGTGATACAACTCTGCCAGGTGTTGCTGCCGCTGGAATCCAACACAACGCCCCATTCGAGTTTCTGCTTTAGAACTGTCCAGTTCAATTGGAATGAAAATTTTTTAATCAAAACCACACCGATCAGATTTTTTATTAAAAAATTAATGGACCGCTGTTGCGAGCGAAGTCACCTTGAATCTGGGGATGAATTCCGCGAGCAGACACTATAAGTTGCTGCCGCTGGAATCGAACACAACGCACTACCCGAGTTTCCGCTTTAGAACTGTCCACTTCGATTGGAATTAACAAATTTTAATCAAAACCACACCGAACCGATTTTTTATTAGAAAATAAATAGACCACTGTTAACAGCGAACTCACCTTGGACCTGATGATGAATTCCGCGAGCAGACACTACAATATAAGCGTCATCGAACGCACTTACCGTTCGTCGATTCATCGATGCCTCAGCCTCGCCACTCAGCGCACAGAGAGGCAAAATTAGAAGACGAGCGAGCGTGTAGGTAAAACACACAGAGGCACGAGAAGACCGCGGGCGAGGCTGATCGTGCGCAAGGATTGCGGATGAAGTAGGTTATGCTCCGCGGTATCTGCGTAGGGTCCGAGAGCAGAACCTTTTCCGTCCGCTGTACGAAAGAGATAGGAACGTATTATCGGAGAACTAATTAAACTCGAGTATAAGAAATAAAATAAAAGGAGCCTATCGTTCTTGCGATAGACCGGTCCGCCGTTCCAGCACCGATATCGGGGTGGAAAGCGAAGAGGAGCCCCGTTCCGAGGTTCCCTCAGCCGTTGTCTCCCTCGGCTTCGCTAGCGGAGGCCGGCGCGGCGGTGAAAACGCGAGGGACGGAGAGAGGCGGAGAAGGGGAGGGTGCCGGAGAGACCCTTAGCTGGAGGGGCGGCCGAGGCTCGTTGGGATATCATCTCGCCCTCCCCACCGGCGCGAATACCGTTGTCGGGGCGGAGGAGCCGACATCGGCGATGGAGCCCGGCAACGGGAAGAAGACTCCTGTTCCGTGGATAGCGTGGATGGGTCGGGCCACTGTTCGGCTGTTCTGGTGGGCCGAGAAGTAATTAGGCTGGAGGCAAGAGATGTAGCGGATATTGTAACAGCACCGGCGCAGGTCCGCAGGATGGGGCTCCGAGAAGCGCCGGTTCCAGCCACCTTTGGTGTTGTTCCCCTTTCCTTCCTGCAGCGCTTCCTACAACCCCGCCACTGACACAGCCCCGGTGCGAAATTGTTGTTATCTAACTTAAATGAACCGCGTAACAATATCGTTAGAGATGTTTCGGGGATGGTTACCTACCGACGTTGCCTTCCGCCTCGGTCAATGAGGACGGATGAGGCGTCGGTAGGTGCAGGCTGACTTCCTCTCTCGATCCACCGTGCGCAGCGTCAGACCTCGGTTTGGCAGCGGTGTACACCTTGGGAAATTCGGACGGGGTGAGGATCTTCGCTACGGCGGTGAAACGCCACCCTGATGAAGTGAGCTCCGGTGATTCGCTGTCGGTGGGTGTAACTTACGACGGAAGGCGATGCAGCGGTGAGTCCAAATGAAAGTCGAAGTCTGATGTGGATCTCGTTATTTTCTCTCGTTTCGAGTTGAGGCGATAGTTGGACACTTCTTTACAATGATTTACCGATTATTTCGGGTTAAGGTAGCCTCTCGGGAAGTCCCTGCGGGCCGCGTGGGGAGCGTCGGCGGAGGCGTGTGGGTACAGAAAATGCGGTTTGGGTGAGGCTGCAATTAATTGAGTCTAGGGTGGAGGAGAGAGGGATCCAAAATTGGAGGGATGAAAGACCAGTAGGTTGAACTCGAAACGGGAAGACAGTAAGAGTTACTTTGCTCGGAGTTGGACCTTGTAGCGAGGCGTACTGTACATTCGCGGCGTACGCGAACATCGGCCCGATTTTATTTCTCACACGCAAATTTACTTCTCACACGCTTCTGTCGTACTTCTCACATAACTATGCGTAAAAACTTTCAGTACCAGTACATTAAATTTCATGCGATTTTATTTTTTACCGTGTACGTAAAACTTTCACTTTACCACACTCGTATCACAAAACTACTATTATTTCGCTGTCATAATAACTGTAGCAACACCTGTGCACCATTGCTTCATATCCGTAATCATTTTACATATATTTGGTATCTGAAAGTATTCCACAAAAGTAGGTGAACTGTTTCTCAATTATTAATTGTAATGCGTGGTATCCTAATTTCCCAGTAGATTTACATCAATTCTCATTTAATGTACGAAGTTATTGAATTTCATAATCTTGGCTACATTGAATATTTTTTTAACACTATACTATATACGATATTCGGTTAGCGGAACGAGTGAAAGAAAAAAAGGGGGAGCAAAAATTATTATTCCTCGTCTTGAAATATTCATGATAATGGGACAATGGTATAGGGAGGGTTGTTGGCGCTACGGGGGAAGGGGGGGGGGGGTGATAATGTAACCATAAAATATTTCGAAGCATAGTATAAATAGTAGCATGGCGAGGGGGAGGCAGTGGCGGTCGGGGGGGGGGGGGGGGGGAGAAGGGAACTCTCCATATACACACACACGTTACAGAAAACTCTTCACGCGAGGGAAAAGTTTTATCGAATCCCTTTTTCTTCTCGCTTTCTAGGCTCTCCTCATCCACTCGCGCTCTCTGCTACGCTCCCTCAAGAATAACGTTGCCGCGGCGAATCGCTTCTTCGCCGTCGCACTTTTATCGTTCGCGAGGGGGGTGTGCGCTTGGCGGGCCGAATTTATATCTCGCGGAAGCGAAGCAGACACTGGCGTTCCATCGGAAAGTCTATCGGAGCAGGGGAGAGCGAGGGAGAGCGCGGCAGGTAGCGGGTTCGAATATAAGAAAAAAAAAAAAACAGTGAAGAAAAGCACCGCGGACCGGAACGAAGAGAGGCTCGCGTTTTCCAGACCGCGAGTTTGCCGACCAACCGCCCCTCCTCCTTGGCCGATTAATACGAGCAACGAGCGCGATAATATCGCGCGGATATGAAAAATGCATTATTCGTTGCCTCGGTGCAGCAGTGGCGTTGCAGCATCCACCGTATTTTCTTCTTCCCCTTATACTTCGGCTTTACTTTCCTCTCTTGCTCGCGCCGGCAAGCGCCTCGGTCTGGGACGGAGCCAAACTTTTGAGACGCCGGAAACTAGGAATCCGAGCCGCTCGAGGGGGTCGCTGTTGATATCCGAGGGAGACGGAGAGTCGTGAGGGTGGAAAACCGTCGGATCGGAAAAGAAGAAGAGGGGCGCGGGGTTGAGCGAAGGGGAAGGATGGTGAAGAAGAGCGACTACGGTGCACGACACGTCTCGTTCTTCCTCATAATAATATTTAATCCGATCCATTGCACGGTACAGCGGTTCGCTCTTACCCCAACCTCTTCCGCGGAGAGATCCTTCGGGCTTTTCGTATATCCTTCCCGACACGGGACGAAGGAGTTCGCCGCGCCGCTGCTGCGGCAGCGGCGGATTCACCGACGCGTTCGCCGCCCCGGGGTTCGATGTCGCTTTTGACTATCGATATCGCGATTCGATGCTGCGAAGGAGCTCGGACGTCGCGGGTGGGAATGCTTGTTTAATGAGACCGTTTTTTTTTTTTTGGATCCGTAATTTCTTGGAAAATTATATCTTTTCGATGGAAAACATTTTGTTGTTGCGATTCGTCGATTGTTGAGAATTTTCCACTAATGCTTAACTGGTTAATTGTAGGAATTTTCTTGTCTTTGATTTTTGGTTTGTGATTAATTTTGATTTTTGGTTTTTGATTAATTTTGATCTTTGCTTTTTGATTAATTTTGATTAGTGCGGTGAAGTGCGTAGAAATAATTGTTGCGTCGGTCTTATGGCTCGTAGATAATCCTGGAGACTTGTGATTACGGTAGCTTATCGACTCATCGCCCCGATCGCTACCTTACCGGCAGTGGCAGAGTATCGATTTAGGATCTAGTAGGATTGTCTTTTTGCGAGATCGCCGCACCGAGCGGTGCTGCCGCGACGCGGGTAACGTGAATGTGTATCGCAGTGCGGTCGACGGGAGTTTTTTTTCGGGATTTTTATTGTGAGCTGATGGAGGAACTTCTTGGTTCGCACTTCGTTCTCTTAAAGTATAGTAATTATGTACACGACAAAAAAAAAAGTCGTGAGGAATTTAATGTACTGGTACTTGAAATTTTTACGCACAAACTGCTATATCAAAATTCATGTACAATAATAAAGTAATAGTAATGAAAAAAACGCACAGTATATTAAAAACTACAGAAATACTTTACTTTTAACAATTGAATTTAATTAAATAAATGCTTTATTTAATTCAGATTTTCGTTATTCAACAACGTAGGTATGCACGTGATTAAATCAAATGGAAGTAAATACCAAAATGGTTTAATAAAAATATAACGTGAGCGAGACGCGGAGACCGGGGAAGACGAGACGAGTCAGCCCATGAAATGTTTTGACGCAAGCCTGCGTGAACCTCCCTGTGCCGTGAAGGTGGAGTCAGGCTTTTTGGGATGGAAGCACAAGCGCGGTCGCCGCGTCAGAGAGAACACGCGAACCGGAATCGCAAGCGCACACAGGTCGGTGCTTACGGGAATCCCCGTAAGCACCGAATCCCCCCCCCCCCCTTCTCTTACACTTGGCTCGCTCGCGCGCTTCGCTTTAAACCCAGAATTCTCCGCCAATTATACAAAGTTTGCATTTCATTCACGACCACATTCTCTTGCTGATGTTTTATGCCGAATCCCCAACCCTCTCGCTTCTTTGCGCTTCCCGGACTTCCGCATCATACCTCCGGCCGCTCCTCTGCCTCATCTGATCATTCTTTTTTCTTTAACTGCACTTAGGAATAAAAAAAGGGAGAAATGCGCTTGACCGAGAATTTGTCACTTTCTTTACTAATTTTTTTTTTCTCTGTGATCGCCAAAATTCGCACGATTTGCTTCGAGAAAGGAACATTTTTGGAAAGCAGAAAATTGCGAGCACTGTAAAAATAAATTGTTAATTTAATGTACCGGACTGGAAGTGCTTATGCAAAAACTGGTGCATCAAATTCAATAGGAATAAAATACGATATTTTTTTTACAATGTGTTATAAAAATAAAAATAAAAAATGATGGAGCGATGAAACGATTCAGCGACGGAGGAATGTGAACAGGATGAGGCCGATAATAATGCATCCGTTGATAGGAAGTATTCTCGACTGTCCTGGCAAAACACATTATCACCCTCATCCTTCATCCTTGGGCCGCGTTTCCGATATCCCGATGTGGGGGGCGGGTTTACGTCGGCGCGTCGTCAGCCACCGGGATAGAAAACCCGACAAATTGCGTTCGAAGAGTGAAACACACTTCGCGACTATAGTTCCGCTACGGAACTATATCGCCTCTCCGAGATGGGCTTTATCGTAGATTTCCAGATTGAGCATTACCCCGAGCATATTGGCCCGCAAATTGAAAGATTCTTTCGTATCATAGTATCGTATCGGCTACGATAAAAAGGCTGAAGGGAATATAAAAGTAATCGCAGAGACGCGATTTATCGCAGGTTACATTTCACGTCAATAAAAGTCTCGTCGTAATTCTAATCCTATGCTCAGTTTTCGAGAAAATCGAGAATCAATATTCCACTTCCAGTTCCACTTCCGGCGTATCGGAGCAAATACGCTCGCACTCATCAAAAATACGGTTGAATCAACCAGAGTTTCGGGCGCGGACGTTCAAATAAATATTTAGTTGGTCGAACAACCCAATGGGTTGGTGAAATCAACCCAAAAATTGTTGAACTAACCAATTTTTTAGCGGTACCAACAAAATATTTATTTGAACGACCCTGCCTGAACCTTTGGTTGATTTAACCGTTTTTCTATCAGTGTGGTAGCGTTTGTTTACAAAAAAAATTTTTTTTTTTTTTTGTTATTCGGCGTCGATACGCTATCGCGTCTCTTGATATCACACGTCTATGCGCCGAAGCCTTACCCGGCAGTAAATAACGATTTTCAAGATGTCAAGGTGGAATTTGTTGCCGCAAAAATTGATACCATAGATCATGCTTGGAAAAATGTCTTTGGACACGGGTTTACACAGGGATCCGTGTGGTGTCCACCTCAAAAGGCTCTGCCGCTCGGGCGCTCGCTGGACGAAAGAGAATGATAGAAGTGACCACAAAAAAAAGCCAAAAAATATTGCAAAGCGATTTGCGCATGGATTTCTCATTGATTACAATGTTGCGCACAGCTTTCTCTATCAGAAGGTTCGTTGATCGATTTTTGGCAAAAAGTCCCAAAACCAAACCAAAAGATAAAATAGATCTAAAAAAATTCTTAAAATTTGGTGCCATTTCGAGGTACTTTGAGGTGGCCTTAAACAACGTTGCAAGTTGTATACGACTGCCAGACGCCCCGAGACCTCGCTTCATACCTAGATTATCGTTGCTGCTGTACCGAAAACGATGGCGTCGGCGTGTAGTTGTTCGCGGGGAGTAGGTTGGGAAGTACCTATATCCTCTAACCACTATCTTTGCGGTAGCTTCGCAATGCAGGCTCGGAGCACCCCACGCGCCCCGTTTACCATATAGATGACTCGTTAGGTAATGTTAAATTACTGTATTTGCCTAGTTGAGGATTTATCATTCATACCTCCAAAGCCCTTCTCGCCCGTGTAACCGGCGAGAGAGCGAGGCGCAATAAGCGGGCTTCTCGTCTTCGACGATGGTTAACTACCAACCCTCGCCCGCCTTCTCATATCTTAACCCCACGGCTACGAGTGTTATACCGAGAGGATACTAGAGTTTAATTGATTTATTCGCGGTGCTGTAACGCTCGAGACGCTCGCAGCCTCCGACGATGCTTATCTCTTCACTGATCACGGCTTTAAGTCTTCTGAATCTTTTGTTTTTATTATTTTTTTTAAAGTACCTGGCGTCGAGATGCTAACGCGTTATTTGATAGAGGATGATAGAAGGGGAAGTCCCGGATGAAGAGTGGTGGGTGGAGGGGGTGGGGATGAGAATGTAGGTATTAAATTTCATTTTAAATGGTCGAGGAGCTCCGTCAAGTTCTTGTGTCTTCGCAGATGGCGCAACCCTACTAACCCTACCCTTTTATACGCCACGCGTCGTCCGCGCTTCCATTCTTCCGGCTGGGAGACTCCTTTATCCGATAACTCGCACGCGCTGGAGAACATCTAACTCGTATACATCATTCCTCATAAAGTCATAGGCTGTAAGAGAGAAACATAAAATTTTATCAATGCTTTTTTTGGTGCAGATGAAAATATGAAGAAAAGAAATCTCACGTGTAATTTTCTAAAACGACTGTCGGATTCTTACTCAGCGCTGTAAAATAAGTTGACACATGTGGTTTGGGACGTTTTTGCATATCCTTGATTTGACAAAAAAATCGTAGGGTAAATTACATCGGGATTATATAATATGTATTTTTGACCATTAAAAAATTTCGTATTGGCCTAAATTCCTAAATTATGTATTATATATTGGCTTAAATTCTGGGATGTTTAGAATGCTTTCGTCTCTCCTTCGTCTTCACGACTTCATTACATCTTCGCAACGTCACCATCTTCGTACGTTATAAAGCTCGCGTTCTCGTAAAACGTTTCACACGCCGTCCCGTGAAGAATTTTTACGACACAGTATCGGTGCCCATTTGTTTTATGCAATTTTTTTTTTTTAAGGTACCTAAAGGGACTGCTGGTACGTTGTCGCGAACAGAGCAAGATTTTACGATAAGTGAGGAGAAGCTTCGAAAAAGATGCTCATTCATCGAGCAAAGTATGCTCTTTATCTTTTCTCTTTATTTTATCTTTTGACTCTCCTTTTTATCTGTTGACAAAAATTAATATGCAGACGTCCCGAAACATTAACGACCAATCTTCGAGATTTTGCCTCGCATAGTTGCATTCTCCCCTTCCACCCGGGCGAGTGGAGTTTCGAAATACAATTTTAAGTATTACACACTCTCCTTCCAATGTTTTTTGTGTCTCGCGAAAAATCATAATCGACGATCAATCTCTCCGTATGACAGTTGTTCCGGACGCGGAAAGCGCGCTCACAGCTCTCTCTCTTTCTCCTTCTGTTTTTCCATTTCTCTCACTCTCTCCTTCGTGTCCCGTGATTCATATTAAACGATACAAAGAAACGTGACCGTGATGATTTATGGGCACAAATTGTCCTGTCAGAGTAGGAAAACGCCGTCTGGTGGTGGGGCAAGCCCTCACCTTTGGTTTCGTTATTCTCTTTCGCCGTTTCACTCGCTTCCTCGCACCGGATACGGTTCATCTGTTCGGTCCTCGTTGTACTACCCCGTTCCGGGGCTGACACATTATTGTCCACCCTACGGTCTCGAAACCCGGAGCTCTCTCCAATATCGTCTGCATTAAATTTCACTTTTTCGCCGGAGCAAGATACCCGCCCTACACTGCAATATGCCGCACTCACGTATCCAAACCCCTTTTGTCTTTGCACTATTCTTTTCTTTTCGACGGAACGTTATTCTTCGCTGCTGCCGCGAGCTGCTGCCGCTGCCACTCGACCGTTAGATCGTTATCAGAAACAATTTGTCTACGTTAGCGAGAGGTGAAATGTTCGCATATCTTAGACGTTAGAAGTGTCAAGACTTCGTATGGGCTGGGAAAAAATTAACTGACGAAGATTTTATGACTCGACCTCTCTGAAGGTTTGGGCGCGTATTTTTACCGGTCTTTCGTATATACATTTTTGTGAAAAATTTTACGTTTTATAAAATTGTTAACGAGATTTGCCTGCAGCGTAATCTTCGCGAGAAGAGTCTGGCTTTTCGATTTCACTATGGATTAGTTGCAAGATAGGCGGTCGTTTGGAAGTTACAGCAGTACATATCGCTGTCGCTGGCAGGTAGCGCAATTGCTGGGAAATATCGCTATCGCTTTGAGCTATGGCCATCGCACGGTGCCATCGTTGTCAGCAAGATAAAGACGTTTCATCGTATAATCATGGAAATAAAAATTAGAATACCAAACTCGAGAAGTTGCGAGTCAGCCAACTCTGGTTTACCTTAAATACCGAAATTTTTTTCAGAAAATGGGAAATTCTTCCAGAAATTACGAAAAGAATTTCGTATTTTCTGAATTCAGTAAATACAAAATTCTCCCAGAAAATACAAAATTCTTCCAGAAAATAAAAAATTCTTGACAAACGCCATAAGTTTTGCAGTTCTTTTTTTGAAGCATACAGTTATTATTTCCTGTAGATGTAATTTTTTTTTGTGGGTCGCGACGGATCGAGAGGCAAGAAAATTTTAACCTGTGTTCTAGAGCACGAATTGGCTGAAACTCGAGTGAGTGTATGTGCGCGGGGTGGCGAGCGTTCATACAGCGACGCGAAAGAAGTTTTTCTCGTTGGTGGTTTACTACGTGCGGGATAAGGGAGGAGTGCTCTCACGTGTGCCGACGACGAGCTTGAATTCCCGTCACGCGCGCATTTATCCTTTTTGCGGAATGAGTGATAATTTGAGGAAATCGAATTACGAACTCGGCCCCGCTGTTCCGCTCGTGATGCTACTCTCTTCTCAGCTGTGTGAAAAGCCTCGGACTTACCGCAATTCCGTCATGGTCTTTTTGCGCCCTTAATACCTCACTCTCCGGGTCGCGATCTCCCGACCGGTCGAATCACCCCGTCCGCGTTTTCTAAAATCTGATTACGCTGCGCGGCCAGCGCATAAAGATCACGTCTCCCTTCAACCTCTACGTAACCGGCCAGGTATGTATGCCAAGTTTAAATGTCGCTGATGTCTCCCGCGCGATTTTGTTACGCTCCGATAACTTTTAGTGCCGAATACCAGTACTCGAAAACACAAAACCGATCCTCGAAAATCGAATACCGGTACTTATATTACCGGTACTTATATTGTACTTATATTGTACCTATATTGTCCTTATATTGTACTTATGTTGTAGTTATATTAAAGGTTTATTATAGAAAAAATCGCCATAATTTTAGTGAATACACCAAAACACCTAAATTCCAGACAACTATGGAGCAGTTCACCGCGGAATCCCTTTCGCGACACTGGATTCGAATTGATCGAGCTCTCACTCGAGGTCTCGAAGCCGCAGAGCGCGAGCGGTCGCGGATGAGAGACCGAGAGGAACTCAGCGTCGAGAATACGCATAAGGGTGGGTTTTTTAAAGTGCAAAGAGGAGGCTCGTGCAAGACTAACCCCGCAATGCCGCGGCGGTGCCTGATAAATTTGCCGGAAGTTTAATTTCATTTTATAGGCGTGATACTTTAGCGGAAGCACCTACACTTTACACTAACGGGGCGATGCTCCCGCAGTTTCTGCGGGAGGTGTTGGTTCGGAGTCTTCAAGGGTGAGAGTCTGCACGTTGCCAGCAGCGAGTGAGAAGGAGAAGAAGAAGGAGTCGGCGGGGGCGGCTGCGAGGGAGAGAGTGGCATACGCGACGTCGATAGTATAGTACGCTGTATACTATAGTTATAACATCTTAAATCATGGCTCGAGAGGCCACCGGCTCCACGACGTAATTATATCGTCGTTTTTAGAAGGACCCTTGGCTCGGTCTCGACTTAATACAGTGGAAAACCGTTTTACGTGTCACACGTGATTCTTAGTAACGATCGCGAAGGGACGGTAAGAACACGGCGACTACCGACTCTCATGGCGTAACGTCCTCGTAACAGTTACAGTCGGGCATCCGATAAGGAAAAAATAAAGTTAGCGGCTCAATAAAACTGCCGGATGAACGAGTTCGACGCCACCGAGAGACGTTGAGTAATTAGATAAACGATTTTTTTTTTTACGAGACACTGCCGCTTGCTCATATTCGAATATGAGCTATATATCAATCTCCCGATCGATGGTAAATCGACGGTGAATTTCGCCGACACTTTTACTCATGTAAAAGTTTGTTGTTGTGGACAACAAATAGTTGTCCACAAGCGTCCACAATTTTTTATTTGTTAATTTTCTAGTTTTACGAGGAGAAAAAAAAATTGTTGAGACAGCAAGAATTTTTTTACCACAACTCATTTAAATGCTTAATATAGGACAACAAAATATTTTCTTGTGGCACGTGATTTTTTTTCATGGTCGCAACTATAAAATGTAGACGTTTCCCGATCGATAATAAAACTCCGGTATGGAATTGGAAGTCCGGTGGAAGTGTAAAAAAAAAGTTGCAATGATTATTCATAGAGCGAACTATATTAATTATTTAATAAAAATTCAATATCTCAGCGATACATCACGGTGAACCGGACCTATTTATCCGACGCATCGCTGCGCCGCTCTTACAACACTGCCGGGAATATCGGTAGTGGCTCGGCCGACGGGAGGACGATGGTTCGATAGGCGCCTTCTGATCAAACACTTGATTAAAGAAACTTTCTTACAGCCGTGCCGTAGTGGCCTCTCGGCCACCATCGCCAATTCCCAATCGCCGCGTGTCTCGTGGAAAACCATCGTAGCCGCGCCGCGGTGCCGACCGATGAGGTGATTGGATAAGGCGAGACGGGCGAAAAATTTTAACATTTTTTTTTTTCGTCTTCTCCACTTCGGCTGCCGGGTCGTCTTCGCCATCCGGGTAAATCTTTTCTTCAATCTTGTTGCCGAAGAGCCGAGAGTAGTCCGATCTGAGGAAAGAAAAAAAAATAGAAAAACGGGTACGTGAGAAGAGAAGGGACGGTGAAGAGCCTGCACTTGATATCGCGGCCGGATGGGTCGATATCGTAGGCCTTGCATGTATCTGCGCTGACTCGGAAACTTTCTGCGCTGCATGGAAAAACATTTTTTTAGACTGCAGCCGAGTACTCTGATTAAATTAATTTGACTTTCGAGATAGGGTTCGTGTTTTTTTTTACATCCAAACTATGGCAGAACGTAGTCGTGAAATCTCAGCAAATCTGCAAGGGAATTAAAAAATTAATTATGTGAATCTGGGAAGATTCGGGACGATAATTATTACATTGTTTTTTTTTGTCCGTCACGTCCTGTGAATTTTTAATGGGATTCAGTGATGCGACATCTGAAAATCCATAGATGTTTGATGATTAAATAATGGCAATGGTAATAGAATATATAAAAAAAAATGATAGTCGAGTCATGATAAATTTTATATCATAATAATAATCATTAAAGGTGAATAATGCATTAATAAATAGCAAAGCGACTGGCGCCAGTGGGTATGAGACCTCACTTGGCGCTCGGCCAAGTGAGGAGGCACTGCTCGCGGTCGGTACTTGGATGGGTGACCGCCTAGCCGTCCATTAGCCAGCGCACCAGAGGGTCGAGGGGGAGAATTCTGAGGACTAATGTTTCTACAGTCGGGTTATTCCGTAGGAACATTAGGACCGAGTTGGAATGGCTGACTATATGGGGAAGGGTTTTCCGCAGTTTCGCCGTGGCTGCGTGCAAGTGTTGTACAGTGAGGTTGAGTCGGTTGCGGCTGCAGCGGCTTCAGAAAGATGGACAAAAATAACACTGGCAAAACTTGATAAGAATGAAAAAACGATTAAAGCCCTACCAAGAAACAAAAATAAATCTAAAAATATCTAAATAATAAATCGCCACGAACTAAAAAAAAAAAGGAATTCCGATCTGAGTCATTGCTACGACTATAGTAAACCGAAGAATAAATTCCAGTCGCGCTCCAGCAATATTGCCGATCCTACCGATGTCAGTCGTGTTGTTGATTTTCCTTTTGCGCGTTGACTGAAATCCCTTGCAAACATAGTCAAAGACTTTGTGCGCTCCTTGATCCTGACGCCGTCGGGATTCTGTGGTTGGCGTCGAGACGTCATACGGACCAGCGAATAACGCACTGAACTTCCAGGTCTATCGCAAAACTGCCCTCCATCCGTCTGACGTGTATAGAGATTTCAAGCGGCAGGAACACCAATAACACCAGCGCCAGGGACTGCTTCGACCCCTGCACACCGTCGGTGTACTCCCCTCTGCCTACTAGCATGTTCCACGTTGCACGTTCCACGGTGGCTTATAGGATTTGCCGCTGTCACGAACGCGATCTTATTAATTTTCCATTTAATTAACGCTTAATTAGCCACCGGATTTGCGAAGGATGAGGGACGTAGTAGGAGGAATAAGAGAAGTCGCTCTCACGAGATGCTGTTAAACATGGAGTGAAGGGGGTTTTTGAGACAAGACGAGTTATCTTTTGAGATGAACGTCCGGATGAACGTCCGGATGAACGTCCGGATGAACGTCCGGATGAACGTCCGGATGAACGTCCTGATGATCACCCGGATAGACACTCTGACGGAGTCTTCGATCATAACGCTTTTCGAGGACACTTTTTATTTAGAACTCTCGAAGACGTTTTCACATCGACAAACCCACAATTTAAGAAAACTTACTCCAACAGTCTAAAACGATTGTAACTAATCCTTAACCGTCTTCCCGACATTCACCCAAACCCGTCGCTTTCTCGCGACATTGATCGTAGAACGTACGAAAGCTCTGGATTCAATTCCATCCCAATATCGATTCCTCTCGGGCCGCCTATACGATTTGGATTTCAGTGTCGTGCCGCGTATATACCACTTGGGTACGTCGTTGCTGGGCATGCGGGAGGATAGGTGACGAGAGGAGAACGTGGGATGGAAGGAACAATATCGACGGCCCAATACCAAAAGGGCGGACAGACGACCCTCGTACGCAGCCGATACGCCCTTATGGAATCACGCCATCGTTATATAGTATAGAAGACTTTGGAAACCGGTAAAACGCAAGGTAGACCTTTATCTTCGAATGCAAAGCGCTCAAGCTAGTGCTATGGAAACTCATTCACTCAAACACTCAAACACACACACGTAGGTAAAGCTGCGGGGGAGCGAAGGAGAACAGAGCCAAGACGCGACTCTTGTGCCAACAGTCTCGGGAGCAATTACGATATTGGTTTGATGTTTGCATAGACGGCGTGTCTTTCGGCGCTGACTTTCGTCGGTCTTCCTCTTCTTACTCTTTTTCTTACGTTCTCTGTCTCAGCTCGCTTGTATCCTTTACCCAGGCATTTCAATTTTCGAACCCACTCCCCCTCCCACCCCCCTTCCCAATGCAACCGTGTCTGTCTTCATCCTTCAGTATAAACCATTTCACAAAGTTGCAAAAATAATTCGCCGCACACACGCGCATTTTATATTCCTTGCTTGGACCGGTTGACTTAATGCATTTTCTGACTAGCGTGGCTATAACGCATTGGGTTGGGAGATGGAAAGTCTCATAGAGAAGAGCGGAACGGGCCGACGATAAAAATGAAAATGTATTTAATTCTTTGATTTTTATTGCAATTTAAGTACAATCGAAATCTTGAGCATTCTCCAATCGATTGAAAAGCATAGCTAGCTGCATGGCGATGATAATCGAGAATTTTTTATACAGGAAGTTCGTGTTCTCAAGTACCAGAAATTAAGAGCGAATTATTGAATTGCCTTATTCACTTATACAATTTCTGCGAATAAAATCGGAAAGGCAGGGGTAAAAAAAAAAAAAGGAAAAAATCGGTTTCGACCAATCGTTCTCGGTCCAGTAGCAGCGGCATAGTCGTAGAACGAGACGAGAGAATCCGCAGTCACGGCCCGCGGAAAGGTTAATGATATGTAGATTCGCGGGGCGGAGGGGGAAGGGGGGCGCGGATTTTAAACGACGCCCTTCGACCCGTCTCTTTCGCATTGTGCAACGGTAAAAAAAAATTAAATAAAACGAAACTAAGAAATAAAAAAAAATAAAAATAAAAGGAAAAAGGAGGGGTAAGTCGACGAATAACGGAGAATAGGGGCACGAAGCTATTCGGAACGAGTGAAATGCAAATCGGAATATAAGGGGGTAACGCGGTGGAAAATTAAATATCATTTGAATAACGCAGAAATTCGCGGGATAGCGAAAAGCGATAAAAAAGTAACGTCGATCGAGGCCTCTTAATTCATTATTGTCGTTAAAGAATGAATTCGATTAAATACAAGTATTCAAATGTTTAAAAAATCGTAAGGATTAAAAAAAAATTATGCCGTAACTAATGTTATAGTTTTCTGCACTACATTTAATTTTGTCGCGTGAGATCGTTTACGATTCTCTAGCAAGTTACTCGTGTTTTATTCTATGATATAGAATAAAACACGAGTAACTTGCTGGAGAACCGTATAACCGTATAAGATATTTTAGCCGCCTATCTGTACAGCCCTATTCTATACCGGTATTTAGCGCAATACGGAAACAAAGTTTATCAATGCTTTGAGAATTTTTTTTTAATTAAAGGAATTCTGAACGCCGGAACGTCAGCAGCGAAAATCGCTTTTCATTCCCGTCGACCATTGATTTGTATCCGTCGGAAGCGTAATTATCAGCTTCATTCGGCGAACCTTTTGAATTCCGTTGGATACAAACTTCTACACGTTATTAGCAGCTACGCTTCTGTGAGCTTATTCAACATCAGAAAAAATTTCAAAATTCTGAAAGGAAAAATATGTATTAAAAAATGTAAATGTAAATGTATGCATAAAATGTAAAAACGTTATAAATATATTATATGGCTCAATATGTATTTAAAAAAAATCAATGAATTTATTGAAGATGAAAAAATGAAGATTTTCAAATTGCTTTTTAAACAATTTTCTCATCAATCAGCTCGTATATTTCCGGCAAAATCCTCCCGCCCTTCCTCCTCATTGGCCTCGAAATGACAATATTTTTTTATAGCTCACACTCAGCAGTCAGCGAACCGTTGCCCGTCCAACTCTTCGCTCACCACCGCCGTGCGGCGCAGGAAATCGTGAAAATTCAACGAACGGCTCATCGTTAACGAATGCAAGACGATTCTCCGATTGTTTAACTTCGGCGAAGGAGCGAGTGGAAAACACGAGAGTGTGCAGCAGTTATCGCAAGCCTCCGGAGCTTTTAGTCTAGACGCAAATGCTGGAAAAGCACCAGGTAGTCGTGGTAGTAACAGCCAGTAGTAATATTCCGTACAGCACCGCACTGGCGCCAGGAGCCAACCGGAAATTGCGTTTCATTGTAGCCAGGCCTTGTTTGCTTTCAAGCCACGATACCCCTACCGCTTCCTCTCCCCCCCCCCTCCCCTCCCCCCTGGGCCCACTGGTTCACTTTGCTCCTCCGTTCCTGAGCTTAGTCCAAACGCTCGGCGTTGCCCTTCGCATTATGGGTTTGCTGCACAAACATCCCTCCATTCAGTTACTCGAATGAGCTCTGAATGACAATTACACTTGGCGGATACAACCGTTTCTTCAACTCGGTCGGTAAGAAAAACTGCAATCGATGTTTTTTTTTCTTTTCGAGCCAAAGTGTTCTGACGATAAGCGAAATTTTCAGCGCTCGCTCCACTGCTGGATGCGTGATGTGACAAATTTCGTCTCGCCCAAAAATTTGATTCGATGAAATTTGAAGAAAAAAAAATTTAAGAGTATTCCATTTTGCCCCGGCGGTCCGCTTCGCCACGCTCGCCCCCAGGCTATAAATTATGAGTTGTGTGAACTCGTGTGTATCACCCGGTGTCTTGTCGCATTTTCACCGGTCCATAAATATACCAAAATTCTTTTTACTTCATTCGAACGTGCACAAGAGTCAGGCTTCCGGTAGTAGCGATTTATTGTATATGAGTTCGTTGATTTGTCAATTGCAAGATGATGCAATATCGCACGAACATAACAGGAGTGTATGCATGTATCGTTACTGTGCCGTGGCGGAGAACGATGGAGGTAGGAACCACTTATTTTCGACGTCATACAGACCCGCATGAATAATGGCAGGATACGGGTTTGGAAGAAGAACTTGTAATACGAGAGTTGCGACGTGTCGGAGCGAGCGGGGCGAAACGGCCCAGTTTGCTCCACTCAAGATAACTGGCATAATTTTTTTTTTTTATTCACAAAAAAAGTAACAAAAACCATGCAAAGTAAATTGCATATTGCTTCCTATATGGGAAAGTTCGTTGACCGATTTTGGCTTCCACGCAGAGCCATTCTTGTATCCTCAAATTTAAACGAATCTCGTTTTCCATCGCATTCTGTTAAATCGGGCTTCGATCGGCTTCTTGAAACGTTTAAACGCTCCTTTACTGTCAATAAATGCATCGAATTTTGAATAAACAATTGTAAAATTTTCTGCCAAAAAATAATAATTTCATGATGAACATTCTGATATTTTTTTCCACCTTTCTGACAGCAAAATCTTGAAAGAAATTTAAAAAAAAGGGTTCGGTAAAAATGCTGGTTGAAGAGTCTAATGTATAGATAATGTATAGATAAAATAGCGCAGGGATGAAATAGTATGGGAAAAAGTCTAGGAAAAATGGGAAGAGGATGAAAAAAAAAGAAGATTGAAGGGCGCCGGAGTTTATACGCCTTTATCGTGGCTCTCTCGGTGAATCGAGCCAGCGGTCATCCAGAAAATGGAGTGTCATTCCGAGCTTGTAGAAGCACGGAATATATCGTCCAATTTATGACACGTAATTAAAAAGTCGAGAGGATAACGTTAAAGGTCCGTTATGCGATGCGCACCACTAGCTGGAAACTCGATAAGCCAGTACCCGATCAAGGAATAAACTCTCACGTTCCATTTCTTTTTTTAAGTTACGAAAGATGGAAGCTAAGCCCCGGACGGTAGTCTGTTTCTATGAAGCCTTCAGTAACGTTAAGTCTACCGAAGGACCCAAAAAATTGTCTCACGACGGTTCCACCTGTACAAACTTGACAAACTTGACAAATAAAAAAAAATTACCCAGCATTTGGAAAAAATTCACACGTATTCTGAAAAATTAACAAATCGTTTTCATTAATTTGTTGATAACATTTAGGAATTATGATTATGCAAAAATCAATCTTTTTCAGCATCTTCGATAAGCTTCATTTTTTTCAGATTTTTATCCCATCGAGAAATGTTCGCAATTCCTTTCTCAATATTACAACTGCAACGCATCCGTATTTACTGTTCCCGTACTTTTTTGTGATAAATTCTGTAAGAAATCATCGCAATTCGTCAACATTTTTGTGATAACTTCTATGCGTTAGTTTTTATTTGCATTTATTCTACTGTATTAAGTTTCATGCAAATCCCTCATCAATATTTATAATGACCGCCTGTTAAAAAAGTTTGAGCACTCGATTAATATAACTATACACGAATGCTTGAAATTTACTATGCCAGTGGGAAGCAGCTATGCATGCCCCGTAAAGGACCTTTCTTCGGGCAAACCGTCGGGCCTCGGCAGGTTTTACTACTCTTCGGATACCGTCTCGTCTCCTCGACTCTCATTATACCCGGAACACGACCGAACACAAAAGGTACCCTCTCCGAACTGGGAAAAGTTCCCGCTCGGAAAATTCAGACCCGGCTGTGCCAACGCGGTACGGAGAAGGGAGTCGGGGTTAGACAGTTTTTTTAATTTCATTCTCTCTAATTTGTAAGGTAAATTTCCAATAGTGATTCTCCGTCAGTAACTACGACGTCGGGGAGGGGGGCAAGACGAGAGCGCAACGAGTTGCAGCGGAGAACGACGGAGTTGCTCGCTACTCTTCCGGTTCCCAGAGCTTTGATTCATTGTAACTTTCGCACTGGGCAACTCGTACATTCGCCCCTCCCCCTCTCTCTTCCCTCCATCCGCGGTCCCTACTTCAAGCCTCGTCGAAGCTCTGCCGCTGGATATAGGAGAGAACGGGTCAAAACGAAACACCGAGGCAAAATAAACCATCGCTTGCCGTTCGCGATGAGACTTTTTCTTTGTAAAAAAATAATTAAATAACGCGAAAAAGTAAGAGTAGTCCGGTTCGCCCCGCTTTCAATTAGAAGTAACTAGACAATATTTTACGGACGCTACCGCAGAGTAAATCGGTACATAGATTATATTATATTTCATAATGATAAAAAAAATCAGTGATAAAATTTGATGAAAATTTAAAAATTGCAATATGCTTTTTGAATAAATGTTTTTCCATATTGAAAAAATGAAATGTAAATACGTATATCATGTATTCGTGAGATAATGCGCGATAAGCCTGCGGACATCCGGTGGAACAATGTCCCGGCTTATTTTTAAGGTGAAACCCTTTTCGCGTATGCGCATCGAGAGATTTACTCCGAAAAACTAGGGTCGATTTCCGGTCCCTTTTGTTTCCCATGGCTTCCCCATTATTCCGAAAAGTTGAGCACCGTGCCTCGCCCCAGCTCAATCTCACGTCCATTTTTTTTGTTTTTTATGATGGTGACGTCGCACCCAGACACCACAGTCGGCTTTGCCAGTTCCAACTAATCTTCGACAATTTTTTTTAGTCATTTTCATTTTTCGTTGGACAATACGTGTTTATTTCTCAAAGACGGTAATCAAGCACGATCTCAAAAAAAAAAATAGTAAATTATTATTTTGTATATAAATTATATTTCCAAAGTATTTTTCTAAATAACCAGTCGCCAGTACATTTTTTATGATCCTTCGACATGACGAAAAAAGAAAATTGCAAAAGTTAGGTTGCTGTGCTATTTTTGCGTTTTTCGTCGATGTGTGACCGGCTGGAAAACCGTTCTATACTTAGTTCTCTCGGGCACTCTAGTCACTTGGTGTGAGACGAACTTACCGCGGCAGAGGAAAAGAAGAACTTCGAAGTAAAGTTTTGATTCATGGTGATGTTAAAGCAGTGTCATTAACGAGGCTCCGAGAAACCGCTGGCACTTCCGGCCGTTGCTGAAAGCGGGGTAGCCCGAGGGCCGAGAGAGCAGACTAGTCGTTAACACGTCAAAACATGGATGCGTTAACGGTGTTTATTGTTCGATCGCGTAAAACCCTCTCGGCCGGTGCCGCGCCGCAAATACGACGGCACTATATCGGTGGCCGTTTTTCCCTCGCTGTACGACCAGCGTGAACCGAACATAAAAAACACGCACGCACTGCGAACATGCATACATAAAGTATAGTAGGGTAAGTCGAGATGATATAGCCATTAATTTTTGAACAATAAACATTTTAGGTTTAACGTTTTAAACAACCTTTAAATTTTGGTCGTTACCGACTCTAGAAATATCGAACTAAAGTAATTCACTCAGAACTTTCGATATCTTCGATGCGAGATTTAATTGCAGCTCTATAAATAAATAATTGCGAACTGCCATGTTACCCGGACGCTGCGGGTAATACGGTCATAGTAATAGTGATACACGGAGAAAAATAATTTAGCTGATCTAACAAAATGAGTTTTGCTGACAATTACCTCCCTTGGCTAAGTCTCTAAATTTTTTTGCCGCAGCAACAAAAGCTGTTTTGTTGCGGTAGCAAATCGCTCCGAGCGAAAAATGTTGCTATGGTTACAAGCTGATTTTGTTATTCCGATACTAGGAAACTAAATTTGTTACGGTAACAAAAATCTTGTACCAAAAAATTTTTTTTCCAACAAATTTGCACGAACAAATTTTACTCGAGTCATTGAAATTTTTTTTTTTCAGCGCATGTATACGACTATTATATGATAACTGTATAAGTGTATTGGCAATAAATTTCTTTTACTACGACTACCAAAAATCTTCAATCCGATAACAATTCATTTTGCCCCAAGGTACTGTTTCGCGCGGCTCTCCCCGTATTCCTCTTCTCGCATCTCTCCAGTCCAAGCGGCAGAACGGGGTGGTTTATCAACCTCGAGTCTGTCGCGAATCTCCCCTTTGGCTTGATGAGCCGAATCTCGGATGTCGTTCCTGAGAGCCAGTCGATTCGTCGTCGTCCAGTTCCGAATTCGCATTCCAGTCGACTCAAGCGACAGGGACAATTAGCCGAAATTTTCCATGAATCCCCTGTACATCCGTCCGCTGGTTTGGGTGTGTACGGTTGTACAGTTTCCGGTCTGTCCCTCCGTATCCCTCCGGCCAACATAATTTCACCCGACACCGTCGCACAATCAATCCTATTTTCAACGAAGTAAAGAGGAAGTAGAATGAGAGTCGAGGACACCGAAACGTACGAGCAAAACGATGGGCTGTGTAACAAGAGCTAGTTAGCGAAACTGTCGTATTACCTTCGCTCTCCCGGTTCTATCGTTTCGACAATGGTGACAAATTTCATGCTTCATGTAACGCGTCGCGCTAGTTGGCACGATTTGGCTCGTGGCTAACGGGCTTTTTGGGAATGATAAAGATGGCATTCGCATTTCGCGATTCTGCATGTTTGGCCCGGCAACCGCTGTCGCGTGAGAAACTGCACAGCGGTACATTTGGCGGAGGGGATCTGCGAGCTTTTTGCTCGGGAAGGAGTGACACGGTGGACACGCATCGGAGGGTTATCAGGGGCTTGATGGCTCGTAGCTGCGGTCGTCGAGAGCCAATTAAATACCGACCAAAGATAAATGGCAGCGAAGCGGCTTTTCCCACCGCTAACTTCGGTTATCCATAAAGCGTAGCGACTGCTAATTCATGAGGTTTGTTGGGATCGTATCTCATTCATCTCGCCCCATCCAACTGCCGACTGTACGACTCAACTAAGGATCGATTACAGTACGACTCGGGGTAAAATGGTCTTCGTTGGACCACTTGAGAGAAAGTGTTCGCAATTCTCAGTCAACAACTTTGAAGCACATTTGAATCAACTCATTCATAAAACCGATTTCTGTTGCCAATGGACGACTTGACTGGATGAATCATCCCGGTTTCATAGATCTGAAACTGTCGACGGATCTACTGATTTTAGTGAAAGTGATATTTGAAATTTGTTCTTCGCTCGAACATCGGAATTAAGGACTCAGCAATTCGCTTGCCTCGCCCGCCGATGAATCCAATTAAAAATTTATTTGTGACCGTATTCTGACATCTCGAAAAAAGTTTGATCCACCGCACGGCCGTTCCTCGTTGCATCACCGAGAAACGAAAGTGGTCTATTAGCACACATAAGATGAAAGATCGCCTGTCGTTGAAAAAAAAAAATGAACTTTGAGTCGACGAAGCCACGACAACAGAGGCGACTCATCATTATTGTCTCTCGGTGACAATTACCGACGTCCGCCGTCGGATCTTCGAGGGGATCGTTAGCAAACGAAATTATGTAGTTACTCTGAAGGACCACACAGAGAGTTGCAAATGTGCGCTCGGTTCTCATCCGTTCTCCGTCTCGCACAGTGTTCTTCTTTGTCCCGAAGAATAACGATTAGTTTGGCTTAGTGTAGCGCAGTGCGAGATTCCTCGAGGGCAACCGAAGGAGTCGCTTCTCCCTCGGCCAACGTTTTGGTGGATCTCTTTTTTTTCCCATCCCTATCCGTCCCACGCGACAGGCTCAGGACGAGCGGCCCGAAGCAAGTGAGTTAGCACGTGAGTAAGTAAGGTCGAGGGGTGATAATTGTGGGTTGCTGAGAACGAAAACCGCCCTCGGTCCCCGCGAGATCGTAGATTACAAACCTCATTTTGCACTCCCGCATGCCTGACTCGTCGTGCGACCCTCGTTTCGGGTCCACTAAGAAATGCGATAAATGCACGAGTTTTGATAATCTCTGAAAGATTTTTAGTCGAACCATTTAGCATCGTTCAAAAGAGCTTGAACGATTTTTTAAATCAACAAGTAATTTAGCCACTGGCAAATTTTGGTAATTGGATACAGGAATTGTCTGCATTTTTTTTGCTACCTATGCTGTGTCATATGAGTTTCTCCGTAACGCGATTTTCCATGAGCCATGAAGTGTTTTCTTTTTTTTTCTCATCGCTCCTTGCTGCAAATCGTAAATCGTCCTGAGAAGTCACACTGAAAAGTAATTTTAGCTGCCGTTAAATTCTGCTGCCGTTAATGGTGTGTTGCGTTTGTATCCGTGTCCGTTAATGCGAAACGCCCGAACCAGAAGCGGAAATCAAAGTTGCCACTCAAAGGGCGCCAGGCGAAATCCCTGAGGAGATTCGGGAACCAGCCGTGAAATACCGTCGCTTCACACCACTGCCGGATGTGTCAGAATGAACGTAGGCCAACATCCCGATTCTCACAGACCTTAAATTTCCATGCTGCTAACGGTTGGGCTGGGCCCCGATTATTGCTTCAAAGGCTCTTTTATCTCTTCGGATAAGATTGACCGTTGGTGAAAATGAAAACTAGATTAAATCAGCGGTTGAAATATGACACTAGGAAACATTGAGAGACATTGAGAGACATTGAGAGACATTGAGAGACATTGAGAGACATTGAGAGACATTGAGAGACATTGAGAGAGACGATAAAAAAAAAAGCTAAAAAGCACCCGCAGACTCATCGAAACTCACAGACGCCTCTGTAAGGACAACACAACGCGAACTACCCTTCTCCGCCACGTCCGTGAGGAACAAACAAAACACTTTTTACATTTTTCTCGCCTCTGCAGAGATACCGTTAACAACTTTTTTCGTCTCTAAAACTTCCCGCAGTACTTTTTTCCTTGTGTCGCTCGCGACGAAGATGAAAAGTCCGTAAGGATGAGAGATTTCTCTCGCCTCTCGCGGAGAAAAGGACGAAGAACCGTTGG
Organism: Amblyteles armatorius; assembly: GCA_933228735.2. Lineage (NCBI taxonomy): Eukaryota > Metazoa > Arthropoda > Insecta > Hymenoptera > Ichneumonidae > Amblyteles > Amblyteles armatorius. The sequence goes on along the minus strand of OW121695.1, from coordinate 8,039,934 downwards.
GCACGTGAGGTCGTTAATTGTGTTATTTTTTTTTTAGTTTTTTTTTTTTATTGCGCTACGAAATGCAGTGTCTGTCTCCGGTGCTCCGTAAGATTGCACCCTTTCCAGCCCTTGGAAGCTCTTAATTAATGACGCTGGAACGAGTACCGCCTCGGTGGCGTGAGAAGCTCCGAGAGGAGGAAAAGGAGTTGCTCTCGACCCAGCGCCCTCACCCTCCGCCCGGCCGGTCGCGGCGGCAGGAGGACAGGCATGCACGAGTGGTAAGGAGGGTTTATGCTGTAGACTTGTAATCTCATGATGTCGTAAGTTATTCTAAATGCACTGGTGGGAGCCCCCAAGATATCTCGGTGTGTTGTCTAGGAGACCCGAGAGTTTCAACCTTCCGACCCCATCGCTCCGGCTCGCCCGCTCTCTCCCACCCGGGCGCGTACCCACTTGACTTTCCCGATCTCCGTCTCCGTCGCGTTATTCGGCCCTCGCGAACCTACTGCGGAGGGTGGGCTCGAGTCGCTTTCTCGATCCTCGGTTAGGTCGCTGCTTAACTACACCTGACATTCTCCGCCGCCCCGCTGCTAGATAGCATCTGCCGTTTCCACCGGCAACACCGGCACCGAGGCCTCGAAACGGTCCCTAAACAACCAACAATACGGAGGTAGCCGTTTCGAATGTGGAACGAAGTTCTCCGACCTCCCTCCCATTGCGATCGAGTAAACTACAGAGAAACCCCCGATTGCGCGCCAGGATCATCGTCGCACGCGTCCGACGACGGACACGTGTGATTACGAATGCGTTACTCGGAATTCCCCACCCTCGGTAACACAGGAAGTGCCTCGTCGTCTTACTTACGAAGCGAAAACATTTTTCGAGGCTATCCGCCGCGTCGAGGTGAGGAGAACGTAACGGAAAAAGAGGGGAGAAAAAAAAGACGAAGAGTGAACGGAAGAAAAGAGGGAAGCTCTACGTACGTGGGGGCTCAACGAAATATTTTTCCTCGCACGGGGGGCGCTCGCTCTCTCCGAACCTCGGCCGTAGTCTGGCGAGCTCCGGCAGACGCCGGGCGAATCGCGGGGACCGCAACGTCGCGAGCTTTGGAGCGAAAACGAGCGGAGGAGGAAGCGAGATACGTGGACCGCCGGTTCCTAAACCCTTCAGCATTCGGCACACTCGATCACACAACAGTTATCAAAGGAACTCATTTGAGCGGGTGAATGGATAGAAAGGAAGTCAATCTCGGTGCGCGGAGATAAGCCCTCCTCCGGCTCCTCCGCGACTGCCGTCTTGGCTTCCCTCCTCCGGTCCCGGACTCCGCGCGCCAACCCCTTCGTCTTCCTCCGCGGCGTCTTCGTCGACCTCTCTCCCGTTCGCGCACGACTCCCGCTTCCCGGTGCACCGTACGCCCCGCCGGAGGGAAACGGGTACCGGCGCTCCTCCGGGCGAGCGAGAGAATGACGGAAAGTTTCGGGACGCCATCCGAACTCGATGCGAAGCGGCTCCTCTTGCGACTTCCGTCCCACATCTCCCTCATACCCGGCCCACCCTCTCCCACCCCCCACCGACACCGACGACCCGCACCACCGTCATCCTGTTCGCCAACCCCTCCCGTCAACCGGCGAACCAGCACCGTCAGCCTCCCGCGCATTCACGATTCACTCTTATTCACATGTCAATACCTCAACTCGCCTCACTGTACACAATCTATACGACGAGGCCCTTGATTCACCCTCCCTATCTACCTTCCTCTTATTTTGCTTATTTATTTCCGACGGTTCGCGCCTTATGTGCGACCCGAGTCGCAAGTTCACTGCCGCTGCGACGACGTCGCTGGCGCTGTCGACCCGGCCAAAAGTCCCGTGGTAAAAGTCTCGCCTTACACCCGGCTTTCACTCTCTTCGACACCCTTTTCACCTTTTTTTTTTTTTCTTTTCGAAGACCTTGGAGTTCCTGTGTGCTCGTCATTCGGAGAAAATTAGAACGCGATTAGCGGGAAATTGTTGTGTGCGTATGTGCGACCTGGGTTTAACTTAAGCCGTCGGATCTTGGATCGGGTCCGCGATATTTTATGCGACTGAACCAAGTCTCGACAGATTTGAAGTCTCGAGAGATCTGATCAGATTTTTTTTAATTGTTCGTCATTGTTCATGATTTAATTTTTTTTAAATCATGAGGCCGGCGTTTTTAGTTTGTCGAAGTTCACCTCTTCCGGAAAATCTAAAAAAATCCACAAAATGCGGTGAAAAGGTTCTCCTTGAGGAGATTCACAAGAAAGGTAAATTAATTAATGCTATAGAGCATTATGCAGAACTGTGAAACAATACAATACGCATTCAGAGCCCAGCTGAAATTTGTATTTTGAATATAATTCAAATTTCAATATAGCATGGTATTCAATGTCTTGAGCACAGAACTCTAGAGAGTTGGGATAGCGAACACCGCGGTCCACTTGACGGATCCTACCTTGCAACGTTGGCGGTTCGCGGCATCGAATGGAATTGGTCAGAGACTTCGGAATTTTTCTACTGTCAGATAAAAGCCATTTCTTGATGTGTGTGATTCCTCACACAACAATGAAAATAAAAAATAATAACAGAATGCGTCAAGTAATAACGGTCCAACTTACTTTTTAGGAAAGTAATTTTTTTAACCATTTATGTAAAAAAGCTTTCAATACCTTTCCTTAATATTCCAACAAAAAATGGTTTACAGTGTATAATTACATGTAAACGAATTGCATCGTTCCGAATATATCGGATCAAAGAGGGGAAGATTGTAGGTTTCAATTCCGTTCGGAGACGTAACCATAGGGGTGGTCGAGGCAATAGCGAGACGAGGCCGGCAAGTAAAAAAAAGCATTTAAGAAAAGGAGTAAGAGGGTGAAAAAGCGAAGGATCGAGGAAGGGGGTATGGTGGACCGCAGAGCAGTCGGAACCCTCTCCAGACAGTATAATTTCACGAGCGGTGCGACAGCGCAAAAGTTTTTCTTTAATATATTCTTACACGGTACCCGCGGATTAGATTAAAACGAGGAGTGCATAAACTCGAAGAAGAAGGAAGGAAGGAAGAAAGGTAAGAAGGAAGGAAGGAAGGAAGGAAGGAAGGTTGGGGATACGAAGCGATCTCGGTTTCGCGCTCACTCGACCAGGACTATAAGCAATAAGCAGCTCAGCACAGCTATAAGGGTCGTGGCGGCGCGATAGTGCGGCCACGCTCTATACGTTCCGCTAACTGGCTCGAGATGGCGAACGTAGTCGTATTTATGATTTATTTAAGTAGCGAGAGGTATGACGAGGTGAAATTGGGTTGGCTGGGAAAAATGAGGCAGCGACGAAAAGCACTATAAGAATTTTTTTGCTCGGTGAGTTCGCGTTACCGATGCATATAGACGAGTCCCGGCGACGACGGTAGGCGCGTCTTTCTGGAGCGCGAAGGGTGCGAGATGCAGATAGTATCTATAGAACGGTCCGCGACTCCACCTGCGGGAGGGGGAGAGTGGCTAAACCCACTGAAATGAAAGGAAAGAACGCCGAGAGGAACGGAGGAAACCCGCTAAGAGAGGAAATAAAAGAGATTATTCCAGGCGGTCGGTTATGATAATGCGACGTAAGAAAAGGATCCGGACGCGCGAAGGAATTAAGATAGAGAAATCTTATATTGGCCCGAGAGCTGAAGGCCATCCGGCCTCCAGCTCCCTCAGGTTGTATCCGGGATGTGGGAACCGCGCGATGAGGTAAAGATGGCGATGTGATTGTCACCGAATGAGCACTTGTTTCTCATGACGCGAGCTTACCGAGGCTTTTGTGGTTGGAAATGTATGATGGAAGTGGTGATTCATGAGGAGATTGATGGGGAAAGGACACCAGTATACCAATAACTGTATTTCGTTGTTAAGGTCCGGGAATCCACAATTGTGTTGATGACGTAGTCATTTGCGCAAACTACTTCAAAGCTGCACATTAATCTTCGCCAATCATCACCAAAACCAAAGAACCCTCACCAGAAAAACCCGGTTTGTCTGTGATCGGTCAATACCGATCACAGACATTGGGAAACCAAGCTTAATCAAATGGCGTCTGAAAGCCGATCTGTGCGATTGCGCTTTCTTAACTACCGCTTCTTGCTTCGCCTTTTTTTCCTCGTCCTGTTCCCTCAGTAGGAATTAAACTCTTGCCACGGTCGCGAGTGTGCGCAGACGCGTTGGCTCCCGAGCGCAAAAGCCATCACGGCGGACGCGCGTTCCTTGCGCGAGTGAGCTAACTAGCAACCGACATTATGCACTCGTTTACTTTCTCGTTGGGGTATCCATGCAAACAGTTACGGAACATACCAACGGCAAGGGACCCGGCACGCCACACCAGGAGGGCTTGCTCCGGTGGTAAAATTACATTTCCAATTCATGAAACGTCAGTTATATGACGCGACGGAGCACACACTGTGGTAGTTGCCTTGCCAGCCTATATCTATACGTACATCGCGACTGTGAACGACCGTCTGTATTGGATGTAACTGCAGCCACGCTTCCCGAAGGTAGGCAGAGTTTCGTACAGCCTGAAGGGGGCAACGGAGTGAAATTGGTCGTTCCTCAAGCGAAGGAGTCAACGGTCTTGAGAGGACATGACAGTTTCCAAGTGAGGCAGATCATCGGTAGATAAAACTTACCTGCTCTCAGACTACCCCGACAAGCCCATAACTCCACGGAGATGAATGAAGTCTTCGGAGATGTTGAAACAATGAATTGCTATTGAAACGTTCTGAGGTCTTGTGCAACAGTCATTGGGAGATGCGGTTGAGGACGGTAGCTAGAACATTCTAGGATGAGATACAGCGAGCCAGTGGAGGGAACAAAGGTGAGCTTGAGATATTGAGCACTTCATCCAATCTAACGATCCCAAAAGAAAAAATATCGTTTGACTAAACACGTGTTTTTTTTTTCACTTGCTGGTCTTCCTTATTGTTTGCTCCGCTCCTCCTCCTCGTTTCTTCGGCCTTTCCTGAAATAACAGATTCTGTGAATTTATTATTGCGAAGTAGGAGTTGGTAGTCTCCATCTGCGGGCAAAATATGATACCTCGATGAGAGCGTCTCGATCGACGGAATTGAATCGTCCAATCAGCTTTGGATTGACCCTCATCGCCCGGAAGATTAAACGAGATGTGTTTGTGAGGGGCGGAAATGGTCGAAGAGGGGACTTTAGATACCGCAACGTCGACGACGATACGCGTTAAAGGCGACGGAAACAGGACGACAGGAAGACAGCGGCGGAAGCGAAGGCAGCGGAGACAACGGCGCGAGCCGATGTAATCCGAAATACAAACAAATCCTGAAAGCTCTGCCGCGAGCTATGGTGTGTACCTACATCAGGATTTAGGATATATCGTTGTAAGGATCGAGCAGTTGAAAGTCCGGCGCTCCACGACGTACCGGCGAACCCTCGTTTGTGGTAAACGCCATCCCGTTATTGCGCGGTCCGGTTAATTATAACTTTGACTAATTGCAAACGTAATCAGGGTGCCACATCAATTTCTCTCGAATTATTGTAATTCCCAGAAAAGCCGGGAGTGCGGTATGACAAAACGTCGAAAGTCCCATTAGAATGTTGCGTAGCGTTCGGACCGCCCATTCGAGCGATGCGAAATCTCCTGTGGAAACTTTGGACTGTCACATGTATCGCCGATTGAATCACAAAAATACCAGTCAAGGCCCCCACAAGTCTACACAGTAGAAAAAATGTCTACTTTTCGGCAATGTCTCCGGGATTCTGGTAATTAAGTTCTTCCATTTCGTTACATTAATTACATTATTTTCTGTTATTTCCTACTTTTGCTACATTTTCTGTTCTTTTTTTCCTGCTTATATTATCATATTCTCATACTAGTTTATATTGTTATTTTTATTTGTGATTTTTTTTGTTTGTAAGAAATTGGATACACTGGTGGTTGTGACTGTGTCACAGTTTTTTATTTTATTGGACCGTGTTTTTAGGGCTCCACAAAACGAATCTATCTATATTGTCCACAAACATCCAGAATTTTGTATTTATTAATTTTTCGATCGCACCAACCAGCTCCAGTTTCACAAACAAAGGTACAAACCATTTTTTTAAAGTATTTAATTATTTTCACGAAACTTCCTATTGAGATCTTGCGAGATTTTTTATTACTGTCTATTATAAATCTCCGCGTTATTTGCCTGTTAGAACGGAACAATGCATACGTTATAAGATGGTAAGGTGATTTAGGATTGAAAAGTGCGTGGTGAAATTTTGGTAACTATCTATCGTGATAGTTGATTAATTGCCGCTGCCCTCTTCGTCTGGCCCGCCGTCTTCTAGTTATTATTACCGGCTCGTTGCGCATATATACACACACACGCGCACACACACACACATACGCAACTTCACCACGCGATGCTTTATCGTGCCGAGAGTGCTTCCTGATCCCTGCGGATTAATGCCAAAGGGAAAGTGGTTGAACTAAAAAGAACGCTCGTGAAGGGCCGGTGGAAAGAGTGCACGCTCCGTCGGCGAGTGACGTGGAAAATGATGGATGGCGGAACACGCCGAGACAAAGGAGAATCGGCCATACTGTATAATACTCGAGCTTGCACCCGGAGGAGTCAGATCGAGAACGAGACACGAGATGCGCTGCGTGTGTCCAGAACGGTTCATTACCGTACGATCTCGCGTGCAACCAGCAAATCGCCTGCCATCGTCATCAACATCATCGTCGTCATAAATAGGTACGACGGGTGGAAAATTAACGTACGAACCGTTCTGCCGGCATTAGAAATTGACGAACCGGTGGAAACTTTCCGGCATGACTGACATGATTTCCATGCACTGTAAAAAAAAAAAAAAAAAAATGGTAAATTTGACCGGAAGTTTTATGCAAAAACTGGTACGTTGAATTTAATTAAAAACGGCGTCGAGCACCCAAAAAGCAATTTACGCTTTTGCTCGTCTCCCGGCTAGCTTCGAGTCGCCTTTCGCAAAATCGGAATATGAAGTTTTGCAAAAATAATTCTGTTCAATAAGTGACGAACGCGTTTTTAAAAATTTAAATACTCAAACCTGTCCTTCTATTTCCCGTGTCATTGAAAATTGTGGTTTGTACTTTCGATTTGCGGTCAAGTTTGCTCGCAGGACTGAGGTATGGGTGAGCATCGCCGGTATGGAAAGTGGAATGGCACAAGAACGTTTGAGTTCATCGGCGAATCCGGATTCGTGCGTTTTTACAGCACCTCAACCGTACGACGATTCAAGAGTACCGATGAGGGGGATGAGCGGACGTTGGCGAACGGACAAGCGGTCGTTCTACACAGCCGCGTTTCGATCCTCTTTGCACAACGTTCCAACGCCGGATCGGAGAGGGCGACTATCCTGTGTGCGGGACGCTGTTACACGGTGGTAAGAGGGTGGTGGTTGAAGCGTTACGCAGAAATGGAAAAGAAACGGAGGAGGGACCGCAGAAGGAATAGCAAACGAGAAAATCTCGTGGTCCCGTGGGTTCCGATGGTGGCGATGTGACGACACCGCCGAGAGACTTTTACCCAATTTATGGTCGAGATGAATGCGAATGCAGAAGGGGAAATGTTCGCGGTAAAGGTAAAGGAGAGAAGAAAATATTTGAAAAAAAATGCGTAAGAGAAGCGACAATGTCACGATTGGTTAGTGTAATGGGTATGGAAATTGTGCAAAAGATTGGACAATGGCGGAAGTTTCGCAGTTTGACGCAAATTGGGTGCTTTCTGCGAAAACCAAACTCCAGTTGAGAAAGAACTCGAAAAGACCACCCAATCGTGACTATGGGTTGAATTTGGGTTGATTTCTTTACCGACTCTTCCAACTCAGCTGGTCGATCGGTGCACCAAACAAACTCTTGCCTGAATCTTCCGAATGTTGAGTTTTGGTCGGTTTTTCAAAACCAGCCGTCATACGCCACGGATAGAAATGCTTGGTTGCGGTTGGATTTACCCAAAAACCAACCGATTTCCAATTCCACGCCAAGACCACCGATGTGGCTCGATGCTTGAAGTCGGAAATCGCATTGGTTTGAGATAAACCGATCGTGTCCCACCCTTCCATCGTCAAATGAACACCCGACTCACGAGTCGTAGACAAAGGAATCGCTGCTTTCCTCCAACAACGATATTTCGATGTGGAATGAGCGCAATATTTTTCAATGAAGTCACAAAGAGGGGAACATTGCTCACGGTGGATTCGCCCCATTAACGACGCAACTGGTACGCACATACATCTCGGCGGTAATGACGCGTCTTCCCAGCGAGTAGAAAAATCTACCAAGCGCTATATAGAGAATAGATTGTCGAACGAGCAAAAGTGAGACACAGGACAGGAGCGGAGAGCGAGAAGACGGGACGCAGGGGGCGAGAGTAGAAGCAAGGAAGTAACGGTAACGCTATTGCCAAGTCGAGCAAACCTTATGAATTTCATCGCGAACCCATAACGCTATGATGCACGATCGGGGGAAGGCAAGAGTCACAAGCTGGAAACCCGTGTTCCTTCTCGTTCGCCGTATCGCTCCATCCTTCTCGACGGCCATTCCCACGGAGATCGTGAAGGGAGCGAGGCGCAGCTCGCGGGCGACCAACTGGTCTCTCCCATTGACGCCGACATCGAGTCGCCGTTACCGACCCTCTCCCTCTGGAACATTAGTTCATCTCGTTATACCTCACTCCGGCCACCAGACGCCGCCCGGTCGTGAAGGGAAAGTTCCGAAATTATTGTGTTACGACCGCGAACTCCAGCTTCATTCGTCACTCAAGTTCGTGGCTATAAATCGTTGGACGATTCTTTGCTTTTGTGAAGAAAAAAGGAGAAGATTCCGATTACGGATTTTCAGATTTACTACAAACTATCTTTATCTTGAATTGAGCGGTAGTAATTTTTCTTATATGACCGGTAGTTTTTTTAGATTCAGGAAAAAATACCCCCTGGACAGAATTCCTCCAGGAAAAAAAAACCGCTCCCCCCCACCCAAAAACACACACACACGCACAGGTATACACGCCGGGCTACTTTTTCTTGGGTATTTTTCCGGCTACCGTTTTTATTATATCCTTTTCTCAGTATATATAATCCACGGAGAGTAAAACATGTAATAAATTCTCACCGTAATAATATTTTGAGGAGCTTGTAATATTATATCCTCGCAGAGATGTGGAAGGAAGTATATCACGATAAGGCATTTACAAGGGGGTTGTAGGTACCTATGTATGAATTAACGTTGGGTACATAAATTAAATTCATAAGCAGAAACACGAACTGAAGAATTATAAACGACTATGCGTACCGTACCGCCCACTTGAGAAGCCCTCGTGAGTGATTTAGTGGTAGAAACAATTCCAATATTGCGCGAGGAGTGCCTCTTTCAGCCCGTACAGCGGTGTCGCCCCGTAGAAGCGCATTCAAGTGGAAAAAGTCGAGTCCGGTCAGACTTGTATCACAGTAGTCGGAAATTTCGTTATAATCGCGTTTTAATAACTTTACAAACAGCGAATAATTATTTCGAGACTGTTGCTTAGACAGCTTTGATTCGTTATACAAAATTTTAACACTTCAATGCGGCAAAAATCCTGGCAGGTTTATCGAAACTTCAAGCATTTTTTCAATTTCATGTTCTAATTTTAAGTTTTATTATTGAATAACGACTCGGTCCGCTGTTGGGCACACAACAAAGGATGCTCTTAATCTAATTATCGGAGTAAAAATGGACCTTAGCGTCTCGTTAAAAAAAAAGTATTTTTTTTTCTAATACTTCGAGTCGAAACTCGTGATATCTGAATAGTCAGAAATCAAAGTCCAAAAAATCGTTTTTTTGTATATAGTATTTATCGCTGTCGTTCCCATTAAAAAGAGTGTAAAATCACATGAAATCAAAACTCCGTTAATAAAAGATGTATTTATGAATTACCCCAATCATTAAAAATCTTCAACTTCCATCCGATTTTTTTTTTTACATGTCACAGTTTTGTCATATATACACTTTCGTATTTACGTGTATAATACGAACGTAGGAACGAACCTGACGCGCCTATAGTCTGACCGCGCGGTTACTGCTTTGGCAGTTCGCACAGTTCGAAATCCAATAAAAACCCAATTGAATCTGTGACGCCACCTGACTTCTCTAATGAAATTTCAAAGTACCAATTTCACGTTACGCTTCCCCGTTCTCTGTTGCTACCGGGGGCCGGTTTGCCTACCTGTTCGACACGGCCGTCACTCCCTCATTGAAGCTCGGTTCGCCGTTACACCGTACCATCCCTTCAAGTAGTACCTGAGAGTAGTAATCCCGAGAGGGGCCGAGTTAAAGCGGGTTCGAGGCGTCTAGCTGCCTAAATCGAAATTAAGTGAGTTCCTTATTATCAGGCCGTACGTACTAGCTGGCAAAAGGCGTCTCGCGTTTCCTAATTATAATATCGAGAGACACGGAGAGATTCGATATGAAAACGAATCCATTGAGCCGTGAAATTTAATGAAAGGCAAAATGGGCCCCGCCCTTCCCTACGGAGAAGCTACTGAGGTGCAGGATGAGGTTGAGATTCTAAGAGGGTAAAATAGGTTTTCTTGCCACTCTAGATATAACATTATTTACGATTTCAGGATACCACTGGCGAAAAATAAAATCTTCTTGTTCTGGAGAGACAGAAATTGACTCTAGGTATAATCAATTTTGATCGAGTGGCGTAAAAATAGATGACATTGAAGAAATTAGTCGTCATTTTTTTATTCACTCGTGGAGAAATAAATAAATATATAAATAAATAAATCCTTCCATTGCATTCGGCGAAAAAGTATGAAGCTGTGTTTTTCCGAGTTCAAGACAATTCATGACGCAGCCCAATCCTTAAGACGTACGACTTGAGTTCCGAGTTTTTATTCGCCGCTCGTGCCGGCTTAACCAGCGAAAAGTCGCGCTCTCACTTACAAGTAAGAAAGCGAGACGATAATTTTGCAAGTTCCGACGGGGCTTAGGCTCGAAACGTAAGCTGGGAAATACTGGCCATTTTTATGACGCACCGATGCACACAATGACATACACACACAAGGTGATTCGGGCCGAGGGTAATTATGAGCCGGATAACGGATGCTTCTCCTTAAACTGCTCGGGCATTACGAAAAACTTTTTCGTAATTACCCTCCAGGCGCATTCTACATTAAAGTGTACACAAAAAAGCATATCCCTTCGCTGGCCTGAAAATGAAATGAAATAAAAATGGTTCTCTCGCGATTTCGAAAAAACTATCGCGACTACGCTTCGCACGACAATCTTTCTCTTTCCGGTCTCGTCGCGTCGCCTTTTTGTGCGTGAAATTTATTTTTGAATTCTCAGCTAATTCTCTTCGCAAACAATTTTTTTTTGCGAATTTCTTTCTCACGCCTAATAATTCCGAAGTCACGCCTGAAGCTCAATTATTGTACACTGGAAAAAAAAAAAACTTATGAAATTTAATGTACCGGTACTGGAAGTTTTTATGCGGAAACCGATATATTAAATTTCATGTACAATTGTGATGAAAAATTAACGTGCATTACATTAAAACCTTCAGAAATATTTTACCTTTAATCGTTAACTTTTATTTTACTGTAAAAATTATTTCGGCGTATCGACTTCCCTGCAACCAAGACTAAAAATATTAATTCGCGACGAGACAAAAGCACTGCAAAGTGAAGGGTGCAGAAATGCATGACCGTGGTTTTGTGGAGTTAATTATAGTTGTGCAAATAACAATTCTTTTTTTAAAAATGTAATAAAACAAGAAAATCATTGGTAAGTTGCAGAGGCCGAGTTGTCTCGAATTAAACCAGGAAACCATGTCGGGTTTCTTTTATCCCCGAGTCGGTCCGCAGGGCTGGTGTTTCGGTCGCTCGCCAGCTCTCTCGTTGGAACAGAGGCCGCAGCCCACGACTGTCTGACGGACGGCTTCGTCTACGGTCGGTTTTAATTTAATTACGAAGTAAAACCTAATATCCCTCGGGAATGTCTCGACTAAAAGTGTGGCGTTGGCTGGGATGAAAGAGAATAAAGCGAGAAAATGACAGCGTCGAGAATCCACGTATCTGGTCCAATACAATGATTCGGACTGGCCGCCCGATTCTTCCTGCATTTTTAGTCTTATCGCGTTGGGGGGGAAAAACCCATCGATACCTCGGCTTTCCGTCTGAATTTATAATCTCTTCACCATAATCGTATGCACATATTTAATTACTTCTACGATAATTTTTCACTGTGTGCAGGTTCATATTTGTAGTTGAAATTTGAAGAAAAAAAAACCACTTGGTGCAATCTTGGAATGAGAGTAAACTGCGTTCACTGCCTCAAATAGAAGAACACACCAAGTATGTTTAAATTTTTTTTGTACATCACAGAATCTGTTAAACAGTTTTTATGTCCGCAACTGGGCCCGTTGGAAAGTCTGTATTTAAATTGTGTATGGCAGAAATGTCGTCGAAATTCTGATGCGATGCTGCGTTTTCAAGTAGAGGAGAGCGGGGCGAAATTGGACAGTGGGGCAAAACTCAATTTTCTAATATAATTGTAATTTTCTAATAATATTGTAAGAAATTGCTAATATCATATTAGCAATACATCTATTGAACTCCTCGAAGTCCTCCGTAAAAAGAATTTGTTACCCTTGGAGAGAAAAAAAATAAAATTGTCGAAACACTTTCCAATACATCTCTCGCAAATTCGTCGCAGGTATGAGTTTCATTGGACAAAAAATTTGTCGGGATATTTTCTGGAAACTTGACGAGTGGAAGGCCGCTAACTCAACTCGCGCAGTCCATCATTAGTGGCGTCGAGCTTTTCCCTTCCCATAACGATTGTGCAAAGAGGTGCGCGCGTGTAGAGCCGGGAGGCGAACAGCTCTCTTTCCCTGGGTAGGCTTTTCCTCCCTCGATGGCTGCTGGGTAAACATCCAAGTACCCACCGATTTAATGGCTGCCATTTACATCGTCGGTCGAGTGCTGAGTAATTACGCCATCCATTCTCGGTTTTATGTCGGACAGGCAAACGGGGAAAGCTCGCAGGGAGTATGTCCGGACATTCTCCCGTTCGATGGACTACTTCCTGTACTATAGCAGTATACAGTAGAGTACACACGATCCGAGCTTCGAATTATATTTATGCGAGTAAAGAGAGCAGCTAACAGGGCAAACGCGTTTATCGTCAATCTGCATTACGGCTTTCGATAATGTCCATGGATGAAGGGGTTTCGTTGAATCGAACGATATTTTTCGACGATCCACCGATAGTATAGATTTGGGCCATACTTGACGAGAGGAGGATACTCGACTTCTACTCGTGGTAGAAATTTTACAGCGTTAATTATGGCAATAAAGGTTAATGGCAGTTGATAAAAATTGTCGACAGCAAAGGACGCGGTGGCGTCTCGACGCCGAGTACTTAAAAGAGACTGTTTATTTTTTCTAGCGAGTACGACAGACCAATACGTCGAAAGAACAGCTAGAAAAATAATTTGTTTGACGGGCTGCCCGCAAATAAATATTTTTTTCATTCAAACAAATATTTATTTGCGGGCCGTTCTTAAAATAAAAATATTTTTCTGGGTGTGAGAACTTTCGATCGGAGGTACTCAAAGACGAGGCATCGATCATCAGTTTTTGTAGAGTAAACTTGAAAAAAAATATTCCGTTGCCGTTTTTTTAGAAAAAAATAAGATAAAATAAACACTTTTCAGTCGTGCATTTTTACAGAAACGTTACTTTTTATTTGAACTACCGGACATTTTGTATGATTTTTAAAAATTGTATTTGTCACTAGGTTGACATGTGCATTCGGATGTTTTTCAAACGCTGAAACCGGAGGCGGAGTGTGTGCAATGGTTTTTATTAGAAAGAAAAAAAAAGAAAAAAAGTAGTCGATGGGAACTTTCGACGCACGAGCCGCCGATAGATTCGTGAAATTCAATCACGCGAACAAAGCTCTTGCCGGCAGCGGTCCGAGCAATGAGAGTACAGCGTATTACGAACCGAAAGCCCCACATCCATGAATACGGTTATGGGCGTCGGATATCGGCGGATCGAACGGTAGGCGGATAACGCGTCGGTGGCGGCATTGCCGGTCAACTCGTAGAATCGTCGACGATTTGCATGTTTATAAGCAAACGGCATCGAGGAAGCCAAAATGGCATTGGCAATCCTCTCGATTGATGAATTGCCGATTCACACCCCGAGAACGGTCTGGCCTCTGGCTTCCAATAGAGCTGAATAAGCAATTCTCGATACACTTTATGCCTCACCGAAATCCTCATCGCTTCTCGAGATTTTTGAATTCAAGTTTTTTTTTCTAAATCACCATTTATATTCACTGTAAAAATAAATTGTAAATTTAATATAGCAGTGTGTGACGAGAAATTAACATTTCCATTAATTTAATTAATAGAAATGATTTATTGATAGAATTTAATATATAAAACTATTATATTAAAATGAATATAATAGTAAATTATAAAAATTCAAGTACCTTTGTGGTAAAAATTAAGGTAAAATATTAAAAATTACGAATTTCCAATGTTTTTAATACCCTGAACATTAGTTTTTTATCACAGTCGCACATCAACTTTTACATCAGTTTATACCAGTTTTTGCGTAAAAACTTTCATTATGGTACATTAAATTTCATACAATTTTTTTTTTTACATTTGCCCAAGGGCGAACATTAAATACCTACCTAGTCTGCAAAGTATACGACAGTTTGCTTAAATGAACTAACTCTCAAAGTGAAAGGGTTAAAAGAACTGTCGACATTTTTTTTATGAACGATCTGTTTCATATCTTCTAACGTCGTGTATGATGCGGATAAAACATTTTCATCCCCCCGCCCTTTCTCTCTCACCCTCACTATCTATCAGCTCGGTCGCGCTGCCTATGAAATACGAAGGGATTCTAAAGAGGGCAAAAGTTTGAATTCGTGCCCCAGGGGCTCCGGATCGGCGAGTGCGGGTGGGGAAAAGGCTAGCGATTCCGGTGTCGGTAGCAGCCCCCTCGAGGAGAGGTTGCGAAAGAAACCGAAGTTGTTCTCTGCGTACCCGTCGGTGGTTTTCCGAATGGCCCAGAGGCGCCAGAGATAGCGAGAGCAAACTGTGCTCGCCCTCTATCCCCAACCCCAACCGCCGTGAATAAAAACACAATGGATTCGAGTGAGCCACGAGAAGATTCCGGAGACGTCCGCCAAGTGTTTCCGAATGGAATTGTACAACTAATTAAAAGTTCACACCATTAAACCCCAGACTTAATGATGCTAAGATTGTATTATTAAAGTTTTTGCTCTGATTATTTCTTGCTCTTCCGCCCTCCCCTCGCCCATCTTTTTCGGTCCCTCAACCCCTTCCGCCCCTTCCCCCACCTCCAGGGTGCAACCCTGTAGAGCGACGCGTTTCCTCGCTGATTTTCGCTATCTTGTTTACGAGTAAGAAAACTTGAAGGCTTTTGAGATTAAAAAAATATTTTTTCCATTTAATAAAAAAAAAAATCATGAGGTATCGAGACTTGCCAAGATCGAGAGACTACTGAGGTAACAAGAACTGCAATAATTTTTTTTTGCGTGGCCTGCAATATGTTTGGCTAAATGCAAATGATTGATGTCTTTATCTAACGAGTGAAGAGACGCTTATAATTTGATATTTCTCACACACAGTTAGCACCTTTGAAAAACAGATTGTAGTTTTTATTACCGACCGAGGCTGGTTTCGCGTGGCCTAAAACGAATCTGGATTGGTTGTGTTTGATTATTTTCGTTCGTATTATTTTTCAAACAGTCCAACAACAAAAAATGTTCAATAATTTTTTTCGCCAATAATAATTTAGTAAATGCTTCAATAAAGAATGACATCGAGTTTTTACATCGAGTTTGATAACTATGTGCAGCTACAGTTATATCGGCAAAGACGGCTTCTCGTCTTCATTTCATTATCGATTTCAGCACTCTCCCTTCAGACTCTGGATGGACCGTCGGCACTGTCCCATGGGCGCGATGAAGCCAAAGATTTCTTTTAATCCTTCCTCGCTTCGCCGTTGTCTGTACAGAGAAAAATGAGATGAAAAAGTCGATGCTCCTTGCAGAGAGGCGAATATTGCCGTGTGATAAGTTTAATGTGACTCGGAGGACTGAGAAGGCTATAATATCTCATTTCACCCAAAAAAAAAACAAAAAAAAACGTACCCCACTCTTATCATTATTATTTTTATTGCGCCGCATTTAATTTTATGTTTTTGACAGTGAAAGGGGCGCATTAAGAAAACAGATTATTTGTGCGGTAGGCAAAAAAAAAGTTTATACATTGAATATGTACATTTCATGTCCACGAAGATCGGCGACTTCAGGGTTAAATTCATATTCATGTTTATTGATTAAAACGAATGTCACATATATTGAAGATGCATTTTTCATGACATTTCCAACTTGTGTGCGCGCAAGTTATGTCACGTTCACAAAATTATCACCAAATTTTCACATTTATTTAATCGAAGTACTACCGCGTCCGACGATGCTTCCGTTTTATCCGAAACGTCGACCGCTTTTTAAATGGCATCGATTCGAAAAATGCATCTAGCTCCTAGCAACTTATATGTCACGTCGTACATTTTTCACATGGCCTTAACAGCTCAAAAACAACAATCGCATGTCCACCAGCTCGTAGCTCGGAGCTTCCCGCCACTTGCCGAGTACAAATTTTCGGGCGTTACGTCGGTCCCTGATAGGGTCCTGATAAGGCCCGATGTAACGCTCGAAAATCTCTACTCTGGTTCCCGCGCTTCTCTTTGCCCCGTCGGGGTGAGAATCAACGATAGGGGAGGCGAACGCTTTCGCAGAGGGCCTCCGATACCGGCGCTTCGATGGGAATTGTAGGGCCGAGCGTTGCAGCAAGTACCCCCGTTTCGTCAGATCGAGAGGATCTCGTCCGAAGCGAGTGGTCCGCGAAATAGAGTAGTTAAAGTTTAACAGTGCCGGGT
Organism: Amblyteles armatorius; assembly: GCA_933228735.2. NCBI lineage: Eukaryota > Metazoa > Arthropoda > Insecta > Hymenoptera > Ichneumonidae > Amblyteles > Amblyteles armatorius. Next base: position 8,022,944 of record OW121695.1, on the reverse strand, counting down.
ACGATTCAACAAGGGGCGGGGACGGTTCGATGTTCGAGAGGACGCGCAGTCTGCGGGATAACCGTGGGCAGTCGATCTCGTCGACGCACAAGAGAGGGCTCGGTGCCGAGAGTGCACGCGCTCGCTGACTGTCGCCGCTCGGCGCAGACGATAGCTCGTGATTCCGCGGCAACAAATACGATTTAACCCTTTCGGCGGTGGGATTTTCCCGCACAGGCTTCCATGGAGGAGCTCCGCGCTTGTTTTAATTCCGCAATAAAGAACGCGCTTGGTTTTAAACGATATACGCTAACACCTGTACGTGTGCATTTTTTTTTTTTTTTTTTTTTTTTCAACCCCATCGTCCTTCGTTGAACCGCCGGTATCGAACCCGTTCGACGTAGAACCACTTCCGGAGCCTGTTGAACTATAACGCTAGCGGAGCACTGCCCACTTACACCCTCGCAAATATCAGCCTGGATTATTGTATTCGAATGCGGAAGCGACCGGAACGCTGGAATGGAGTTAGGGCGAAGGGGAGCGGATTGTGTATGGAGAGAAATGGAACGATACGAGCGTGGGCGGGAGATGAAGGAACGGGGGTGGGATCGGGGGAAGTGGGAGGGGGGGGGGGGGGGGGTACGCGAGAGAAAGCGCCAACGGGGGTTACGGCAGAAACGTATTGCCGACGGAAATGAATTTTTACGATATTTACTTTAAAGTTTGTGCCGCGTTGGCTTCTCGACCCTTTTTATCTACTTTTCTTTCCACCCCTCTTTTTTTTGTTGTTGTTTTTATTGTAAGTTTTTTTTCTCTCTCTCTCTCGCGAGAGAAACATCGCTAACTTTCCAACTGAATTTTCCACGCGTGCAATGTGTGTACAGTATTTTTATGTAGACGTGCATATATATTGTGGGTTATGGGAGAATGTACATATGAGCTCGAAAGAGATCCTCTTTGCATGTTTCACGAGTGATTGGAATTTCGTTGGTCTCGATTACGATGAATTGATGGACAATTATTAGATGAAGTTGAGAACGACGAACACACGTAATCCCGAAATTTTAAGACTTCGTTTTTTATATGTAGAGGAGAGCGGGGCAAAATGGGACATTGGGAACAAAAGGCAATTTTTCTAATAATTTGTCGCCTCGTTTTTTTTTTTTTGCTCCATCGATACATCCGGATTTGTCGCCTCGTTTTGCTCACCGTCCCATTTTGCCCCGCTCTACCCTACTTCATCAATCCAGAAATCGATTTCGGTGCCCCTGAGAAAAATCTCTCAGGGAAAAAAACTGCGGGGAGGGGAGACATCGCTATTATGACACACTGCACCTCGATTAGATCACAGAAACTTGGAAATCGGCTGCACGCGTTTCTGCTAGACCGACCCGCGTCACCGCTCCATCCGCCTACGTGTTCCACACACACGAATGCGTCCAGAAGCACCTCCGTGTGCGTGTGACACGCACACGAGTCGATCTGGGAGCCTCTCTCTATCGCCAGTGGCTCGCGTTTCTATTGACGGCACGAATTATCCTCGAATCATTGCAGTGACGACGATGACGGAAACGGCGACAACGGCGACGTGTGAGATACGGCAAATGGAAGCGGGGTATAATCGACCGATGAGTTGAGGTCTCACGGACTGCGTATATAGTATACAAACTATATTGCAGAGTTCCGGCGCTCTCGACCTCCCGCCATTCCGTCTAATTATCGCACGTGTCTAATTTCAAGGCAGCACGTTGAAAGCCTCTAACCGTAACTAACGCCGATCGCTAAACGCTATTAATCCACAAACGGACTTTCGGTAAACTGCGGATCGGAGCTGGCGGGAAGGGGCATCAGTGTCGTAGCAGCAGGTACATAGAGAATGGTAACTATTACTTCAACCCCCTTTGCTCTGCTAACTGGCTAAACCCACCAAGCTGGTCATCAGCAATGAGGCTCCCGACCGTGATCACCTTCTGTGTACCTCCTGCACCTCCCGATTCGTCCCGTTTGCTCCCCTGATTTCCGACTGGCGGAAAATTCGGTCGTACCGTGCGCGCCACCCAGGTCATGATGTGCTCGCTCATGAAAAACGAACGTTTCTCCTCTTTTTTTTTTTTGTTACAATATTTTTTTGCATCGAAATTCACGTTCACGTTTCATCCACTCGCTCCATGATTTTACAGCGAACGGACATCACCGGAGGTAACAGAGGGCTCGAATAATTTTTTGTCAAGTGCAGCACTTTCCATCGTTTCCGCGATGTTTTCCATCAGGGTTTGTGTTTGATGAACGGGTTTACTTTGATTGCTTTTTTTTTAAAACTAACTGTTGTCGCTCGGCGACAAAACTTTTAGATCGATCATACAACTGGTGGCGGAAGCGATAAAAAATTGTACTTTATGATACGCTCGAAGTGCGGTCGTGCTGGTAGTCAATTAACAGGAATGTGATTACCATCAATCCGTTTTATGCGGAATCCACGCAATGCTACTTCGAAAGCCCTTGACAGAGAATCCGACTCATCAAGAATCCAGTCGCCCAAAACCCGATCGAACCCCGACCAAGCTCGAAATTGTCACCTCCAATGTCGAGAGCAGAACTTCCCGAGTAGACATTTTCGAGCGTTACATCTGACCCTGACAGGGCCTTATCAGGCATTATCAGGACCGTGTCGGGCCCCAATTTAATGTTAAAAAATGTGTACTCGGGGTAAAATATACGAGTACTTTTCTAACAACTTTAGTCAAACGATTGGATCGGACTTACTCGAGAGTATAGGATGATATTATTATAATCGACAGGATGCCGTCCGATGCGGTACAGGGTAGCGTCATACTGGCGGTGTACTGTTTGTCGTTATGTATGTACGGCCGCGGGCCCGCTTCGACGCCGTATTGATACCGTCCTATATGGATGATCGGAGATTGGCGAGAGTCGATTAGTAATTACCGAGGGATAATTACCGTGCATGAAAGCCCTGTGCGCTGTACACGGGAACCCCATTCACAGTCGCTGACGCCTGCACAGCGGAGGCCGTAGTCGTATGTACCCAGCGACTACCGTGGAGGATCCAATTTCTCCCATCCTCCGGCAATGCTATGGTAGATAATATAGTAACATAATACAGGAACGCCTCGCTGCAAACACACAAGTTATGTGAAAGCATGAATCCATTGGTCTCTACCAATATGCTAAATGTCGTTGGGTCGGAATATAGTGACAAAGTTGGTTCCGAGTAGTTCGGAGGTTTCGCGTTCTCACGTCGGTTCTCCAAAGCGATTGGGCTTATGCGAGTGCACGAGTTCAGCCGATTGCTTGGGGAATGCGAGATTGCACTTGGGTAAGACGGAGGTGCTCATCAGATTTTTGTGACAAAAAAATGAGACCACTGCAAGGCGATCAGCAGACTGGGAAAACGAGTGAAAATGTAACAAGTGCAACTGCAGCGTTGCACTATTTAAAAAAACTATGTTAAATTCAACACCACTTTAACAACGACATGTGGTCCATGTAGGTCCGTTACTTTGGTGTTAGAAGCAGTGTTAAAACGTGGTGTAAAACATGCGATCCAAAATCAGTAATACTTACAGAATGGATATTCTAACACTGTAACGGTGTACAGTAAAATGGGTTTAACGCTTGAAGTAGACGTAAAAGTCTTAATATAATGATGTTTCAGAGCATCAAAAATTCATATTTGGAAAAAATGGCGTATGCGTGCGTGTGTTCGAGACTTGCAAAATTAAAATCTGTAAAAGTAAACATAGCGTCTTAGAGTGTCCGAAACACGCTGTAATTGCGGTTTGCATGTTGAAAAAAATCATCAATGATTTAATGAAAACTATTTATGCAAGTCGTCGCGAATTTTTTTTATTATTCCGATGGAGCCCATCGGTGATTGAAGAATTTCAAAAACTTCGAAAATTTATATATTCACGAACGGGATTTCGTAGTACCGGCCGATTGGCCGCTGCGGCTCCTGCTATCTGCGTCAACCTACACACTCGCAATCCTTCCGATAACGGTGCGCCGACCGCTAACGAACCGTATTTACATCTGAAAGGTGTGCCAATTACACGTGGCTACGTTTCAACTCCATCGAAGCCACCTTCGCGACTGTTCGCGCTGTCGAATTGCATGAACTCGCTGTCGCTATTGCAGCACGAGCTCGTTTAACCTTGCATCAATCCCCCCCCCGACGATTTTCATCACTATCCGTGTCGCATCACGGTGGTCGAAATCTGCCTACAACGACAGCACGCAAGAGTCGATGGAAACGGCCGCGCTACCTATAAATTATTTTTTTCCCGACTACGCTAAAAATGCCCCATTTCATGCCTGCAACGGGGGTGAAAAGTGGCCGATTCTTGATGAGCGGGCGTAAAAGTGGTTTAGCGGGTAAAAAAAGTGAACCTCACCCAACGCGCTCGGAAACTTGGTGCGAATATTCGTGTGAGACGGCTAGTTACCCGGGTAGATTCCTGAACGCGACTCTGCAGCTAAAGATTGTGCCGTTGCAGGCATAGAAATATGGCCACTTTTCAGCACAGTCGGGAAAAAAATAGTGTACTCCACTCTGGGGAAGTGCATTTTCACCTCGTGTGAATTTCTGCCCTCACTTCGCTCGGGCATATTAAACTTCACAGTAGGTGAAAAAATGCACTTTCCTCCCTTGTAGCATAATGTACTAATTATTTACGACTTAATGATTTTCAGAAGACTGGCCTTTGTGCATTCGAACCTTCGTTATTGTTCTATCTCGAAACATCGGCTGTTTTACATTTCGATCGTCCGAATTTCGATCCCCACCCGAATGTTCAAAGAACCTAAAAAGTCAATGCGAATCAACTCGATCCGCAGACGGTCGAATTCCCCCGAGCCAAGTGTTAACCTGCGTAGAAAGGTTCCGTCATTTCCTTTCTCATGCCTGCTTGGCCGGCTTCGTTATGACGATCTTCGTCTCAGTCGTGCAGCAATAATATTTCCCGCAAGGCTCCTCCAACCCGCTCGACGGCAGACTGTTTTAATTAATTCACGGCGAATTAACGTTTGAGGCAGCAAAGAGCACTGCGCCAGGACTCCGAGGCATTCCGCAACCCTCGCTGCCTCGCCTCTGCCGCCTCTTCTACCCTATATACGGATACATATTGTTTAGCTTTCGCCGTACATTTATACGGGCGCGCGAGTGCGTAGCCCTGTATGACTGGATCTGTTCGCCGGCTTGGCCTTTTCCGAGCACGCTTCAAAGGGTTAAAGCGCCCCCCTTTCAGCCCTCCAGACTCGCTACCTTCGTTATTGCTCCAACGAAACGCGAACGATTAATTTTCACGGTGACAAAATAATTTTTTTTTTATGTTTGAATTTTTCACTGACGGCAACGAAGAACTTTTGCCGTGAGCAGTCTATGTAGACGTCTATGTAGATAGTTTCTGATAGAATATATTCAATTGGTTAAACTGTCATCATGGTTGTAACCATGAAAAAAATTATTGGATTTAAAGTACTTTTATAGTGCAATTAAAGTAAATTACTACAGGTAAGGTATTTGTAAAGTTTTTAATGAACTGTACTTTAACTTTTCATCACAATTGTACATGAAATTTAATGTACCATTTTACTCGTAAAACCTTCCAGAACCGGTACGTTAAACTTCGCACCTTTTCTTTTTTACACTGTACGGCTCATCCAAGCTTAATTAATTGTCAGAGTAGCGTTTAATTATCGACAATTAATTGAACTTATCGAGGTCGGGTTGATTGGGCTTCCAGCCACAATAGATGTATGAGCTGTTATTAGGGTGGCGATTATACGAACGATAATTACCACGATGCGAGGTCTGAGCTAAAACCGTTTAGCGCTTGACTGTCGTTTAATTCGCGTCCATGGAAGCATCAGTGGTGGTGACAACGTCGCTCTTGTTCACGTCGTCCTCGCCCTCGTCGGCCTCCTCGCCATATATCACGAGGCAGAATGAGAACCAAGCACGGGAAATACCTTGACGACGGAGGCTGCCGGCTCGTACGGCAACCCCCGGGGCCGCACTAAGGTCTCGCTAATTTGAAAATAATTGGGGACCGGAGTCCTCACCGAGACCCCTCTCTGACACCTGGTCGAGACTTTGACCCGCGACAGCTGTATATAGCATTTGTGTGGCATTTTGTAGTATATACTTCTCTGTACCGTGTTCATTCTCCTCCTATACGGGGACCCAAATTGATGGGGCGTCCCTTTAATTTGGCCTCGTTTGCCCGGAAGCCTCGAGAGCACACTCGATAACGATCCGAAGTCGACCGGTCAAGAGCTTACGATGAGGCTCGTGTAGATTCGGTCGACAACCTTAGACACAAATTAGAATTGACGAACGTCAAAAAGTTAATGTCATTTTTTTTTTGTGAGTTATTCGACAGTTTCATCGTAAAAATAAATTGTAAATTTAATGTACTGGAACTTGAAATTTGCTGAAATTGCTTACTTTAATTGAAAATGTAATGTACTTTTCGTAAAATTGAAATAGATATTAAAATTACGAATCTTTTGACTGAAATTTTCTGAAAACGTTATTGACAATAAAATCAAGATTACTGTAAAATTGCAACGCAAATGTGTTTAAGATTTCAGAAACAGTTTATGTAAAAAAAACTTTCAATACCATTAATTAATTTTGATATTTTTTACAGAGTTTTTATTGTTACCAATCTACCTTTCCTTCATCGTTTTCATGTGCAGGGCAACATTGTTCCGACAAGGTTGAGACTGATGACTGTGAATCACCGATATCGCATTCACGCTTCAAGTGCATGGACGCCATAAAGATAACTTCACTTCAAGGTAGGACGCATGATACTCATTCTTTGCGGTCAGATGTTAATGACTCCATATGATTTACATGATTAGCACCTTTCACACAGTCAGTAGATAAATCACACACTCTTATCATGTAACCCGTGCTGAAGTGTATGTAGCGTGATCGGAAGGTAATTTGTGTTGCGACGAGCTTCAAAGGCGTCAGAAGTCTATATCAAAACAATCTTGCACATACGGCATAAACAAGCAAATTTGCATGTCAGAAAATCTTGAACCTGTTGTCTTCGTGTCGCGGAGCTTCGAAGTGGCCAATCATGTATATTGCGAGTTCGTAGGAAAAAAAAGTATGATGTAAAGTTCGCTTTGCGCAGTGAACATATCGGTCGCATATTCATAGAAACATGTACCGTTGTATATTGTTGATTTGCATTAAGATTGCATACTTTATTATTGCAATGAAGCGAGCTTAGAGTTCATCGCGGGTATAAGTGAGACTGCGGAAGGTAAACCAACCACTGTAGGAAAAAGTTTTTACGACACGTCCGCCGTCATTTTCGTTGTGTTACGCAGCACCGTAGCCAGAAGGAAATTCTTATATCTGAAAAGTGCTACTGCCGACCGTGAGATCAGCGCCATGAAGGTACAGGGTAGACGATACATCCTTCTGATCCAGGCTGTGAGTTTACTCATCGTGCTTGGTGCCGTACATTGTGCGCCGGCCCCGCAAGCTGACTCAAGCGACAGCTCGGCTGCCTCAGGCGGCAGCTCGGCTGACTCAAGCAACACGGAAGATAGCTCTACGGAAGATAGCACCGAAACCGCATCGGACTCCTCGGAAAGTAGCACCGAAGAGCAGGGATCTTCAGGATCTTCCGGATCTTCCGGATCTTCCGGATCTTCCGGATCTTCCGGATCTTCCGGATCTTCCGGATCTTCCGGATCTTCCGGATCTTCGGGATCTTCCGGATCTTCCGGATCTTCCGGATCTTCGGGATCTTCCGGATCTTCCGGATCGTCCGGATCTTCTGATGATGACAGAATCGGCGGGGGTTTCCCAATTATAGGACCATTAGGTGGTCACCCAGGTATGGGACCAGCAGGTGGTCCCCCAGGTATGGGACCAATCGGTGGTTTCCCAGGTCTGGGACCGGCGCCAGGCTTTGGAGAATTCGGACCTGGTATCAAGCGCAAATGATTCTATCATCCTGAGAACCCGGTTCAATGCTGGACTTTGGTGGAACGTGTTGCTGAGAGTTTTTTTATTGTAAGAACATCACTTTCTTTTGATGATTTGTCATGAGGAAGAAGCAGACTCGAATTCAGACAAATAGAGCCAGTTAAGGATACTCCACGCATTACATTCCCAACGAAATGTTTGATTCCGTAAAAAATTCAGTACTTCATGAAACGAACATAATGTTTTAAAACTGAAAGTATTGATAATATTGATGTTGCATTGTAATAGTTCCGAAAAGATTATAGCACATAAAAAAATGATAAAAATGGCTGGAAAGATAATCGGAAGATCTTCTTTCTCATGTGATATTAATTTGCTGACTTATGTGTAATGTGTACAGTGTTGAATCGTTGATCATGAAAGATTCATAGTAATAATATTTGTTTGTTTTGCTTCTGCAGTATTTGGAATCACTTTCGGTAATACGGTTCGACGCGAAACATCAGGAAAATTAAGATATTTTACGATGCAGAGATACAACGTTACGATAATATTATGTAAGAAAAAATATCCGGCGTTTAATAGTGACTACCCGGTCATTGAAAATTGAAAGTTTGGTTTCTCTGTGTAATAGTAAAAAAAATTAGAATTGAACAGCGAAAAAGGGATACTGGTTTTTGAATAATTTATATTCCTCCTTTAAAAAATTAATTTTAAGTCCCATTTTTCTCGTCACATACAGGACTCCGCATTTGTACTGTCTTCTCTTACCGAAGCTTTTTCATAACAGCTGCTTTGTGAATGAAAGTAAATTACGTGGAAGCGATTTAAAAATTCATCCTCATCCGGGTTTTTCCTTGATCTATCCTAATTTCCCTCAAACATACATAGCTTAAAAATGTAAAGTCGTATAATTTACAATTCAAATGCTTGCAAACTGTCGATATCTCTATCGTGTATTCGTACAGTATGCACCCCTGTTTCGTATTGAATATTATTACGATTGTACACCGAATTGTTATGAAGTGAGGCTTCAGTATAATAATAAGACCGAATAAACACGATAGCAGCAAACTCACTAAAAAAAAACCGCCCGTTGTTTTTTCCGTCTTATGGAGCTCCGCAGAACGAACCATTTGTGGCTGGAAAGTATTCGCCCCGATCATAACATAAGCACCACGAAGGCATTACGTAGACAATACGTTCTTCTGACTCAGGGTGTGATTCTACTCATCATATTTGATGCCACGAATCCGTCCACATATATATATTAAATATTATAGTCCACATCGCCGACCATGCAATCTGACTCAAGTGGCACCACCTGAGAACTCCATGGACGGTGGCACGACAGAGCCGAGTCATTTCGATGATCCCGACGGTGGCGGACCTGCAGAGGGTTCTCCAGGAACCGGATCTGGTTCATAGAGGAAATGATTCTATCATCCTGACAACCCGGTTCAATGCTGAACTTTGGTGGAACGTATTGCTGAGAGTTTTTTCATAGTACAATATTATAATGAACATTAGCCACGATATTGTTCGATGATATTTCCTTATTTCGTATAGATTACCAGATTCTATTTATCTCTTAGAAATAACAGAAGATGTTTTTGCAAAAGCTTTTTTGTCACACATGCATGAATCGCGGCACTTTATATAGCGGTCTTGCGGGCCGAAAGTGGCCCATTGCATGCCAGTTGTGAACCTGTGGTGAAACGACAGAGTCGCGCATGCGCAGTTCGCATTTCGTTCACTCTCGTCCCTTGGGAGTTTACTTTCGACGTTTTCGTCCCTGGAGACGTAACCTCACTTTTTAGTATTCGTCTCACGCGACTGCCATTCCCAGTGCCGCAGATTCATGCACTTGTAACAAAAAATATGATGTGTAACGAGGGTAGAATTGGCGATTGCGACTCGAGTGATTGCAGCCCTCGCTTCGCTCGGGCCGCAAACCTCACACTCGTCGCGATCGCCAACTTTCGACCCTTGTTGCACAATATACTATTGCACGAAAGAAGCTTTGTAAATGAAAGTAAAACACGTGGAAGCAATCTGAAAATTCATGCTCGTCGGGGCTTTTTCTTGGCCAATTCTAATTTCCCTCAAAAACACACCGATTAAAAAAATTAAGTCGTACCATGTATAAATCATCATATGCTTGCGCGCTGTTGACACCTCTATCGCATATTCGTAAAATATGCACGCCTATTTCATGTTGAATATTTCGATTGGCGATTGTACACCGAATTGTGATGAGGTGAGGCTCGAGTATAAATAAGACTGAATACACACGGCAGCAACAAATTCACGCCAGTTGTTGTTTCTTTCTTACGGAGCTCCGCAGGACAAACCATTAGTGGCTGGAAAGTGCTCGTACCGATCATAACATCAGCACCATGAAGGCATACGTTCATCTGATTCAGGCACTAATTTTACTCACTTTGCTCGTTGCCATGGATCCGTCCATGCATTGTGCAGCGCAATCTGACTCAAGTAGCAATTCCACGGAGAACTCCTCGGAGAACTCCACGGGGAACTCCACGGAGAACTCCTCGGGGAACTCCTCGGAAAACTCCTCGGAGAACTCCTCGGGAAACTCCTCAGAGAACTCCACAGAAGATAGCCCGGGAGAGTCGAAGTCTTCCGAAGATTCTGAAGGTGACGAATTCTTCGAGGGTCCCATACATACGGGACCAATAGGAGGTCGACCAGACATGGGGCCGATGAGAGGTCCCCCAGGCATGGGACCAATGGAAGGTCACCCAGGCATGGGTCCAGTGGAAGGTCACCCAGGCATGGGACCAGTGGAAGGTCATCCAGGCATGGGATCAATGGGAGGTCCCCCAGAGATGGGACCAATGGAACGTTCCAAAGGTATGGAACCAATGGGAGATCCCGCAGGAATGGAACCAATGAGAGGTCCCCCAGGCACGGGACCAATGGGAGGTCCCCCAGAGATCGGACCAATGGAAGGTCACCCGGGCATGGGACCAGAGGAAGGTCACCCAGGCATGGGACCAGAGGAAGGTCACCCAGGCAAGGGACCAATGGAAGGTCACCCAGGCATGGGACCAGAGGAAGGTCACCCAGGCATGGGAGCAGTGGAAGGTCACCCAGGCATGGGACCAGAGGAAGGTCACCCAGGCATGAGACCAATGGAACGTTCCGCAGGTATGGAACCAATGGGCGATCCCGCAGGAATGGAACCAATGAGAGGTCACCCAGGCATGGGACCAGAGGAAGGTCACCCAGGCATGGGACCAATGGAAGGTCACCCGGGCATGGGACCAGAGGAAGGTCACCCAGGCATGGGACCAGAGGAAGGTCACCCAGGCAAGGGACCAATGGAAGGTCACCCAGGCATGGGACCAGAGGAAGGTCACCCAGGCATGGGAGCAGTGGAAGGTCACCCAGGCATGGGACCAATGGAACGTTCCAAAGGTATGGAACCAATAGAACCAATGGAACCAATGGAACCAATGAGAGGTCACCCAGGCATGGGACCAGTGGAAGGTCACGAAGGCATGGGACCAGAGGAAGGTCACCCAGGCATGAGACCAATGGAACGTTCCGCAGGTATGGAACCAATGGGCGATCCCGCAGGAATGGAACCAATGGAAGGTCACCCGGGCATGGGACCAGAGGAAGGTCACCCAGGCATGGGACCAGAGGAAGGTCACCTAGGCAAGGGACCAATGGAAGGTCACCCAGGCATGGGACCAGAGGAAGGTCACCCAGGCATGGGAGCAGTGGAAGGTCACCCAGGCATGGGACCAATGGAACGTTCCAAAGGTATGGAACCAATAGAACCAATGGAACCAATGGAACCAATGAGAGGTCACCCAGGCATGGGACCAGTGGAAGGTCACGAAGGCATGGGACCAGAGGAAGGTCACCCAGGCATGAGACCAATGGAACGTTCCGCAGGTATGGAACCAATGGGCGATCCCGCAGGAATGGAACCAATGAGAGGTCCCCCAGGCATGGGACTAGAGGAAGGTCACCCAGGCATGGGACCAGTGGAAGGTCACCCAGGCATGGGACCAGAGGAAGGTCACCCAGGCATGGGACCAGAGGAAGGTCACCCAGGCAAGGGACCAATGGAAGGTCACCCAGGCATGGGACCAGAGGAAGGTCACCCAGGCATGGGAGCAGTGGAAGGTCACCCAGGCATGGGACCAGAGGAAGGTCACCCAGGCATGGGACCAGAGGAAGATCACCCAGGCATGGAATCAATGGGAGGCCCCAGGCATGGGATCAATGAGAGGTCCCGCGGTTATGGCATGAAATGATTGTATCATCCTGAAAACTCGGTTCAATGCTGGACTTTAGTGGAATGCGCTGCTGCGAGTTTTTACATTGTAAGAATAAAAATCACTTTCTTTTAATGATTCGTCGTGAGAAATAATCGGAAAAAGAGCTGGTTAAGGATGCTTCAAATATTAGATTCCCAACAAAAATTTGATTCTGTCAAGATTTCAGTACTTCATGAAACAGAAATAATCTTTCAAAAAATCAACAATACTAAAGGTATTGATAATATTGATTTTGCATTTTGAGAAATCCGGAAAGTTTTTAGCAAATTAAAAAAAAAATGATAAAAATTGCTCAAAAGATGATCAGAAAATCTTCTTTCTCATGTGAAATGAATTCGTCGATCTATGTGCAATGTGTACAGCGTCGAACCGTCGATCAAGAAATATTCGTTGTATTGTAAGAATAAAGATTACTTCCTTCCGATATTCCGAATGATATACCGTGGCGATATACTAAAAAAAAACAAGCAGATCCGAATTCGTGAAAGTTGTGCCGATTAAGGAACATTCTTTTGCAATAAACGAACACGGGTAGATGAATATCACGTGACCAAAACCAGACGCTATCCTACTATATGCTATTCCATTTGTAATTTCCATACGCTATCTTTACATGTAAAAAATGAGTACTTCCGATGTTTATTAAATAAATATTAAACAAGACAAGAATATATGCGGTTATCTGAGTCATGTGGGCATCGTAGGATTTTAATTAAGAAGTGACAAACATATTCTTATTTTTTTATGTTACATCATTTGAAATTCCTTTCACATGTTCAGCACGTCAGGAAGCAGCAACAGAATGATCAAACCTGTCGTCGCTTTTTCTATCGTCCGTCCTTATTTCAAGTCACAGAAATTTAAGTTAAAGCACGGGGAAACCCACGCTGAATTTTAAGCAATACGATATTGATATCTCGCTAAAAAATGTTACATTCGGTTTCCATTGCCGGAAAGAATAAATTAATAATTTGTGCTTGAAGATCGAGAATTCGTGAAGAAAATCGTTACAGGGCCGGAGTACGAACCGGTTGCCACGAAGCCTCCGAGGTGGCCGAGAATGCGATATCTGTAGCATGTGTCGAAAATAAAGCTTCGCCCTACGTGCGGGTAAAAGGCGAAATCGAAAGGGTTTCCAGAGAGCGAGCAAGGAGAGGGAGATTCGTGGAGTGGATGGAAGATTCGGTGCAGCTACTTTTTTACTCGATGTTGCCTAGTGAGGCTGGTTCTTTTCCTTCTGGATACCGGCGCTGATGCCCGTAGGCCGGTCACGAATGTGACGCACGAGCGGCCACCACATAGCCGTCCTTCTTCAACCCTTTTGACCAGGAGCCATACCCACTGGAATCCTAATATCCACGTTTGACGTCATGCCAAATACTTGCCCCCCTTACTCGTCTGGAATAAGACCCGAGAGAATGCGCCCTGGCATTCAAGCGTGATAGCAAGACGTCGCGGAAACCGGAGAAATAGCACGTAGTAGTAAGTATCACATCCATACTGGTCGCTGCCAATGTAGCCCCGAAGAGCTAGCAAGACAACCACTATTGCGAATCTAAAATTTACGTTGGTAAGGATTCTATTGAATCTTTGCATGGATAGAGCAGGTTTTCTTCTTTACCGTCACATCGTCTCGCGTGGAAGTTGATTTTGGTAATTTGCTTCTTAATTCGTGATTAAAGACCGTGAAATGTGTGATTAAATGACGTTTGAATCAAACGGAAAGAACTTTTCTGAGACCTTTTTAACAGAGCTACTGCATCGGTAGAGTTTCAAATATCCAAGCACGGTTCTGACTCGACGTACAATTGGGAACTTGGGAAAATTTGAAGTGTCTGTCGCAGCCGTTTTTGCTTTTTGAATCGTTTGAATTCCTGAAGTAATTTTAAAGGCTTTTGACTATAAAATGATCGACTTTGTTCGGTCTGGGTGTTTTTTTTTTTTTTTCACTATATTACCTGCGATGGATTAAATCCGGCCGAAGAAAAATCACTATGAGAAAACTTTGCATAGGAGGATTCACGTGTGGACTTCGCACCGCGGTTCGTCTCTCGCCTTAAGCTCGTTCGGAATCGAGGAAATTATCGTCAACTGGGGTTTGTCCAACGTGACTGACCAGTTGGCCCGAGAAAGAGATGGAAAGTAGAAAGAGCGAGAAGGAGAGTGCCACGGGATTATGGGTACGTACGAGGCTCGAATGCCGAGCGTCCGATTTGAATACATAACTGGCCGGATATAAACGAGCCTATGAATAAAATTTAAATTCCAATCAGCAGCCGAACAATGCAATAATAGTCTATGGTCGAGGCTTATTCTACCGGCGAGCGCAACTGTGAACAGCAATCGCACATATACATAGATATACTATAATACATCGACAGCGAACTATGGTCAAATCGAAAATTCGGACGATGATGTGAACTTGCAGAATTCCCCACCAGTCTCTTCGAGACGAAGGAAGAGATTATCTTATAACTATAACGGAGAAGCTCATATATCACTGTCCAACGCAAACGTATATGGCCTCAGATTTCCAATTGATTCTCAGCCTGAAAAAAATTGTAAAAACGAAGGGTTGGAATTTGTTCGTCTGAAGCTATTCGTACTTCGATGGGGTTTTTGTCGAGATAACGATGTGGAAGTTTATGAACAATTTTTTTCCGTGCCATCGAAGCCACTAAACTTCGAAAGATCTCGGTAGATTTTATTTCATACTTAAAAAAAAATACTTTTTTAACTGTTCGAAAATCAAGAGGTGGTAAAGTTGTAGATTTCTCAGGACGTACATGAAGGGCTAACGCATACAATTCTGCAAGCTCTCACCTACAGTTTGTCGGTCTTTGTTTCATTTATTTATTTTTGTTTTTTTATTTTTCTACCACAAGCAGACATCCGAGATGTTGAGAGTAAATGACACTATTCTCTCGCTCTTACACTATTGTCTCTCTCTTACATACACACACACGCGCACATGCACACATACATGTTCGTACTTTCTGACAAACATCTGAAAAGGTTTACCTTGATGTTTCGCTCTATTTTCCGGTCGATTCCATCGTTATCAAATACACTTCCGGTTCAACGCTGTATAGCTACTGCTTTACGCCACTGCTGCTATCGACAGCTTCGAACTGCGCGAGATCGAGAGAAAATCCAGTCACGCAAGAAACCTCTTTTCATTGAAGTGACCACACAAACCAAAAAATATACTTTTTTCCAAATGAGTAAAGACTGGTAGCCCAAGTGCTTAAAATTCAGTTTCTCTTCGTAAAGAAACAAGATAGATATTTATCGGTGCAATCTGATTAAAAATAGAATCGAAATAAATTTATATTATGAGTTATTTTAGAGTGGGAATCGAGAAGGGAGACGCTGTATCGAGGGGAGCTGAAGTTACAGTCTAATTTCGTTCATCGAATAGTTTACGGAAAATTGTATCTCACTTAAGGTCCCTCTTCTCGGTCTTGATTATTGTAAGTCGATATTTTAAGTAAGATTCGGACACTCAGAAGAAGCGCGCGACCCACCCGAAACCCTAATATATAACAGACGAATGAATCGAATGCCAGAATCAGCTGCCACCTGACCAGTGATTGGATCTCGTATCCAAACTTCCCCACCTTTCGCGTCGAATATAAATTCTGGTAACGCCGCGTACGTAAACACGTTACTTTGCATGGAACGACTCCGCGATTCAGGACTGTTCCGCCATTCACTCAACCGCATCAGACTCTCCTCCCTCACAGTCCGTACAAGAACAGCGACGACACAACCATCCTATCCCACTGTATCGAGCTCGACAGAGCGAGAACGCACGTTTTCGCTTCAAGAATTCTCAACTTCCGCTCTGACTCCCCCTAGTTAAGAGATCAAACCATGTATCCCATATACCTTGGCCCCATATTCGTTGCCACAGCGGTAGTCGCGTTTCGGCACCGGAATCAACGTGACATTCGCGACGAGAGGCGAAGAGTCGAATCGAGACCGAAACGAGACGAGATCCTCGTGGCTTTCCTAGTCTGGATTCCTCTCCTCGTCTGCCCTGCGCCACTTCATCCGTCTTACTGTCCCACTCCCGCTATACACACACAACTATATTATACCACACCGTCTATATAAACCAGGCTCGGTACCTCTCTCCATCTCTCCTATCCCTCCGTAGGAATTGCAAATTTTCGGCAAGTTTTCGTTAGGGAAATCCAGAGAGGAAGCCGGGGGGGCGGTGGTTTGGCTGCAGTGTTCCTCGTATACAAAGTGGCTGCGAAGCATAGCGAATCAGGGTCGGGCGGGGAGGGTCTGGCTGCGGGATGAAGGGAGACACCCGACTCGGTAGGAAATGGATAAGGACGCACACTCAGTGACGCCCCGGTGGAATAAGACAGATGAGGATAGCGCTAGGTTGCCGGAGAGACGGGAAGGGAGTGAGCCGGGGGTACTCCACGGTAAAAGCACAAATATTTGACGGGTAAATAGAGTGATACTTGATGCGGCTCCGGCTGATGCTGCCGCGACTGGCACCGCTGTTAAACTATCTCCACTCGCTATCTCGGTCCTTCCGCTGGATTCTGCCACTGCTACTGCCAGTGGTAGCAGCGCCGGCGACGGAGGGACGCCGCGCACGCTATGCTTTAGGAAGCCTTCCGCATCGGCCACCCAGTTTGCACACCGTCGAGATCCCTACCGCTTGCTCAATTTCTACCCAACCCCGCGCTGGCGAACGATCCCTCACCGAGTGCCCGGATAAATTGCAAACATTAGCTTGCAACTTGCAACTCTTCGGTGCATCAACGGGACGGTCGAGGAATATCAGATTAGCCGTGATGCTGCTGCTGCTGCTGCTGTTGCTACCACCGGTGCTGTCTGCGTTTCCTGGAAGTCGGGTCGATGTGTTTGATCTCGGCGATGCACTGACTCGAAGAGTGACCAGGCGATACTCGATCGAGGATCGGCGCGAAATAAGGAATGGATAAAGATGTTGATTCAGGGGAGCACCGGGACAAGCTGGCTGGTGCCCAATGCCGGTCAGGCAGCGTCGTCGAGATGAGGTTTTTTCTTATCTCGGACGTTAAGCACGTCGAACTGTAGATACTTGAGTCTAGTTTGGTTGGATTTCAATGTTTTTTTTTTTATGGGTACCTCATCGTTTTTGAGATCGATGGAACCGAATCCTATGGCAGGATCTTCAACATCAAAATAGAACTCACTTTGAGGGACTAAAATTTGACACATTTGCCTCCAAAGGTCCGCAGCATTGAGGGTAGCTGCCTTAGGAGTTGGAGGTGCTTTTTGACACCATGCAAGACAGGAAGTGTATCAGTAGACTTGACTGATGTGATTTAACTTATTTTCGATAGACTTAATTTTTTTTTACCAGATAACAAGTTTTATGTAATTGGCGTACTTTTTTTTTTTTTAAAGCGCATATTTTTTTGTTTCGTAGACACAACACGAATAGGACTAAGGCTCATGCAAGCGAAGATGTTCAGCGACGTGCGGTCAAACTATTAATTTTCCGAGGGCTTAAAGCGATGGAAGCGAAGAGGGCTGGAATAGGAATAGGTCTGATTGGCGGCGGCGTTAACTGGAAAAGCTAAGCCCCACAGTTAGCACACCGCTCTGGCCTGCCGGCCTGCTGAGTTGCGTCGTCATCCGTGTGACAACTTATAATTTGATAGAGCTCCGTTTCCTGCGAACCAAGCGAGCGTACCGTGAGCACCGTGCACCGGAGCAACGCTCACCGAGGGTTGGCACAAGTGTGCGCCGGTAGAAGTTCCTGCGCACACCGTTATCATCCCGACGTAATACTTACCCACCTCATATCGGCATTCTGTCTCACCCGTCCTCTCGTCCCTCCGCCGACGACTGATTCTCACTCGGTGTATCCCCCTTCTCATTCGCTAACTCGTTCCACGGCGCTCGGGGCTTCTTGTCTCATCGTTTCGAATAAAACTTGAACTCTCGCGCTTTGCTGTCTCGCGCGGATTACCGATCTACAAAAGTCACCGCAATCTCTTACGTAATTAATAGTGCCGTTGATATAGGAAAAGTACTCAGAACTACTGTAAAAGGTTAAAAAAAAATAAAAAATGGTTCATTCAACTAACTTAAGTCCACTAACTTCGTCAATTATTTTATTGTTAATTTTACAAAAAATATTTGTGACATTAACCGATATTTCACATTGTAAGTACTCATAACAAGGTCGAACGCTTTGTTCGATGAATTATACCGATGTCTGGATCGATTTTTTTAAATACAAACAGTTGAAACAGCCGCTTCATTGATCGCTAAAAGTTCAATTAATCAAGACTCTCAATCCCTGGGAAAACGAGATTAAAAAAAAATCATTCTACATGGATTCATAACTCGCTCGTTGTTTTAGGGAAAGTACCTCGGCTCGAATTACCTGGAACAAAATGCTTTTTTCTTTGAACAGTGAATCACTCGGAAACTCATCAATTACAGAAATCCAATGCAAATAGGTACAAAAAATCACGGGAACTTGCTGGGATATTCGGAAAACCAAACGCTACCAACGGCCTGACAAAAGAGGGGAAAGCGTACACTGTGTAAAGGAGGACCAGAGAGGGAGGTAAAGAGAGAGAGAGAATGAGAGAGAGAGAGAGAGAGAGTAAGAGGAATTGCTTGCTCAGCAGATTGGTATCAATGGAGACAAATTGCGTTGTTAGGTGATCGATGAAGCCATGACGCGAGGTTACCCTACCGCGCGCGCAACGTTTTCTCTTTCAGTGCCTCAACTTCCCTCTATCCGTCGAGGATCGCCGCTGCCGTTACTGCTTCGGCTGTGCCTGCCATCCTACCATTTTCCCTCGGAAATCTCCCATAATGGTCCACGAGAAGTTTTGAATATTTCGAATTTAACCTCTGTCCGTTATCACAATTTTCAATGCAGATTTCGATCCAAAAAAGAAGTAAGTTCGGATCCATTGGATTTTCGACCGTACGACGATTCGGCCGATCGGAGTTGCCAAAAAAATATTGTGGCTCTCCGGTCTTCTATCAAGTGTGCCGTGTGCATTACCGTCGTGTACGACTCGACGTAATTCCGGACCGTCGGTACATCGGACCGCGAATCGACCAACGCTCCATCGCTCGGTTCCGCTTCTACCAGAGCTCCGCCGAGGAGTCGCGAAAGGTTTCCATCGTTCGCGAAGTAATCGGAAACAAACTTGCATGCGTTCCGTACTCCTCGTAATAGCATCGTCACGTCGTTACTTTCCTCGGAGGCGAAGTGCCGGTATCGCGGAAGACCGACAGCGAAACCCGGCAAGACCGGGGCGAACGTGGAGGGAGGTTGGAAGAGGCTATCGCCGGCTAATTTGCTTACGACGAGCATTTACACGACCGACGTTGTTGCTTCGCGAAGCTCGATGAAGCTTCGTCTCAACGGCCGAAGTTCGGGGCGAATGTTACATGTTTACCGGAGGTAAGGGGAATAATAACGGCACACGAATACAACGCTCGGTATACACGCGCTCTGGTTCTCTCGTTCGGCGCAACGAGTAAACGTTAAAGATTTTACGAGCTCCATTACAGAACGCTTGGGAGCGCTCGGGTACGGGCGCCTGCGAAGTTTTTTTTATAGATTCGGAAACGATCCTCCCTGCAAGGTCTGTGGTATTTACCACTCGTGTTGCGGGGTATTCCTGTACTTTCGTAACTTCCGGCGCTTCTGGATAAGAGTTGTCCATGCTTTTAGCATTACTCGCTTGGCGATGAATTATTATTATTATTACTATTGTTATTATTATTATTATTATTATTATTATTATTATTATCATCATCATCATCATCATCATCATCATCATCATCATCATCATCATCGTCGTCGTCGTCATCATCATCATTATTATTATTATTATTATTATTATTATTATTATTATTATTATTATCATTATTATTATTATTATTATTATTATTATTATTATTATTATTATTATTATTATTATTATTATTGAAAATTTGGTAAGGAATTTTTATAGCTACTACTACCGCTTTTTCGTAGAAGCTTTGTACAAAAAAAGTGCACAGCGCGAGGAAGCTATGTGAAAATCTCGATTTTTAGCTTATTTTTTATTTATTACTACGAACTGCATCAACACGTATGCCGATGCCGCATGGTAGTAGAGGTTATCGAAAGATGTCTTTTTAAGTTGACCTTCTCACACATACCGCTTGCTACAAGTTTGTCGATCAAACAGAGTTTACAGCGAAATCGAGAATCGGCATCCTTGCCGAGAGTAGGAATAACACACGCGTTCCTGCGCGTGTGTTATTCCTCCTTTATTCGTCGACGAAAAATATTGAGGCATCACGTAAGCCC
Source organism: Amblyteles armatorius (assembly GCA_933228735.2). Classification (NCBI taxonomy): domain Eukaryota; kingdom Metazoa; phylum Arthropoda; class Insecta; order Hymenoptera; family Ichneumonidae; genus Amblyteles; species Amblyteles armatorius. The sequence continues at coordinate 8,002,324 of OW121695.1, read as the reverse complement.
ATTACATACACGGTATCCGAGCTGAATATTCAGCTATTGTGTCCGACAAAAGGGACATCGTCCTGTTCGCCCCGACCGCGGAGCATCGAGATCCGTCGGCTTCGCTATCTTGCCTCGGCTATCGCACGGCGCGCCGCCGAGCTGTATGGCTTCGACGTCACACAGAAATTTGTCGGGGCTTCCGGCGAGTCCTTGCGAGATACGATTTGCTTCAGTATTCCTGCAGTTCGGTTCGTCGTTCGCGGGCATCCTGAATATGTTGTGTACGGTGACTTCGACAACGAATCCATACATTAAGCATCGTAGTCGTCGGTGTGTTTCTGACAGGGATTCATGAAATGTCAATGTAACGATGTAAAGTCGACGCCAATTAGTCGTATCCAGACCTGTGCGTCGAAGAATCACGGAAAGGTCGCGCAAATTGCGAGGGTTGAACTACAATGGAAGGGCATACAATTCATTGTATTGTAGTCCTGAGAAACGGACGGTCGATTCTGGCGCTCCAAGAAACTCGGAGTATCAAAAAAAAAAAAAAAATAAGATCCAATCAAACTTCATCTCCATAAAAAAAAAAGTTGAAAATGAAATTTTCATATGGCTTCCTCATAAAAGTTGAAATTTGAAATTTTGATGTTGTTTTCTCAAAATGTTCCTCGCAAATACATTTAAAGAGTCAGCTTTGGGGAAAACTCTTCGGTACTGCATAGTACAAACCTCAAGTACTATCGATGAATTATTTCAGAATTTTCTCGGCACGCTACTCGGCATCTTTCGATTCAAAGGGACGCAGAGTCGCTTCGATGCACCCAACACATAGGTGCGAGTCTCGCCCGGACCGTCACTGCGATCGAGTCGCCAAGATCTCCAGAGAGTTCAATACGTTACCATAGCAAAGTTAATCGATGTACCGACAAGAGCACACGGTGCCCAATACATTCTGACTTTCCGAGTATCCGACGGTCGGCGGTCGTGCAGTCGGAGACGGTGGTTGCAGAGTTCGCGCGAGAGAGAAATAGGCTCGGGCGTCCGAGTGGATCCTCGAGTTAGCAATGCAAACTAATCGCAACGGGGTCGTAGGCATCGCGGGTTGCGTCAACGATCTATCGAGAGCGATCGGTCCATCCTCGTGATCTCGTAGCGCTTCTGGCGCCGGTGCCGCCGCTACTGCCGCTGGCACCAAACAGTGGCCGGGCCGGGTAATGGGATAGCTCCGACCACAATACACCCTTCACCGGAGCGGAAGAGAAACAAGGGAACGGCATTATCCGGGGAAACGCGACGGGATTCCCAAAGCGAGCTTCAAGACCCGCCGTCTACGGTCCGTGCGACTCCCACTGCGAGCCGAGTGTGCGAGTGTACGGTGGAGGAGTTTAACCGTGTAGGAAACATGAATACCCGTCGGTGTCGGAGAATCGTCGTATACCGTAGGAATATACATTCGGGCGAGGAACACACATGCCGAACGACGGAACGGGATCGCAGGGTTTAACGTTTGGGGGCTTCGAACGTCCACGAATCTGATACAATTATCGCCGCGCTGTGTCTGCTCGGCACACGTACGGGAATACCAGGTAAGTGGAGCGTCAACCCTCGCATCCATCGAACGCTGCGAAGATGATCTCCAATATCGTCCGCACCGCACAGAACCAATGACTGCCCCCGGATCAGGAGGCATCGCGTGTCTGTGTGTCTGCTTCGCGACTGTCGGATGAGTCGTTGTCTGTCAACTCGTAGTGTCCCGACTCTTCGTCGCCCTTCATGCAAAACACCATTGAGGACCGCGTCGTGTCGCCCACCGACATCGACGATGTCGCACACTTTCTCCGAGCTGGAAGCACCGGCTATCACCACCACGCCCGTACATCCCTCCGACCTAACTCTGACCGTGTCATTAAGTGAATATACTTGCATCGACTAAGTGAGTCATCGAGCCGGTTTGTCTCTCATAGGCCTTGACGATTTCCGAAACTAACAAAATAGCGACAGACTTGCGGGCGTGAGGTTGTCAAGCTTGGGTTGGGATTTCGGTTGATCGCCGAACTTCCACCGACTGCAGTTGGTTGAGCTACCAATAGAATTCGTTGTCGATCCCGAATACTGTTTTCGCAGTCGGACCGACTGATCGAGTTCGTTGCGTGAACTGCCATTGAAGTTGGCAGTCATGACGAGCAACTTGTACAACTTGTAAAAAGAAGGATCGGTCGATCCAACTAATGAATCGCTAGTCGGATCGACCGATCCTTCTTTTTTTCGCGCTCCGACTCTCTCTCTCTCGAGACAGCACTTCGGTAGTTGGCCGAGGTAACTTGTAGAAATCGTAGATTCGGGAAATATCGATGTTACAATTAAAACGTTGAAGCGTTAATTGCCCCGGCGGGTAAGAGCCGCGGATAACAATGTACACGCAGGATAGGTAAAGGAAGCGAGCGCGTCGGAGAGCAAGCGGAGGGAAGCGTCTAAGCCCACGGCGACTCCTGCACCGCACAGATAAAACAGAGAGCGGGGCATCCGGGCAAGTTAAATGCATCCGAGTGGCCAGTGGCCAGCAGAGTGCAGAGGCCGACACCGTCGAGAGAGCCTCTTAAATCACGAGTAATCATTTCTGGCCACTCGTGCCGTTCGGACCCCCACGGGATCAGAGGCAACCCGCGTCTCGCCGTTCGCTCTCCTCACCCTCTCTCGCTCTCTCAATCTCTCCGCACCCCAGGAGGCTCCCCACAACGATGCAGCTCATAGTAGTATCTCGTACTCCGTCCTCGTCTCTCCTACCCTACACATCGCAATACCCTACAACGCTCGCCCTTCTTCTTCCCCCTTTTTTTTACCACCTTGCGCGCAAAAAAAAAGCCTCGCTCTCGCAGGACGGTAAATTCACCGCCAAGTTAACCGCCCAGGCGTGCACAATTTATTTACGATCCGAATGCATGCGATCGGAATACGATGATAAGGAAGAGACAATTCTTGTTAGATCGGAGAGCAGGAAAAACGGCGGATATCGCGCACGTTATTGCCACGGGCCGATGCGTTCTTCTTTATTTAAAAAAAAATAATGGTGTAAATCGGAGTCTGAAGTTGAAGGGTCGAAAATTAATAACGTTGCAGGAAAATAGCGTGCAATTACATTGGGAATTATTTATGATCCAAATGCATGCGATCGGAATACGATGATAAGGAAAAGACAATTCTTGTAACGTCGGAGAGGAGGAAACTTGGTTGGCATCGCGTACAATAATGCCACGGGCTGATGAATCCTTCATTAAAAAAATGATCGCACAAATCGAAGTCTGATGTTGACGGGTCGACGATGGGTTGAAAATCAATAATATTGCAGGAAAAATAGTAACTTTCAGAAGGCTCATTACTGAACTGAATTCGACGTAATTGCATGTCCGAGAGGCTTTTTTTTTACCGACGGTATTGAATTCGAAGGTTGAAAGGCTAAAAAATTTGACACACACACACGCATAGAGGATGAAATGTTTCGAGCTACACAATGTCCAAGTGGTCCGGAGAAAAACGGTGATAAAAACGATTCGGCAGGCACTCTCTTTGTAGTTGCGTACTAAATCATACAGCTATTGTATCGTACCGGAGCTCCACACCGACGCGTCGTAATACTATATCTACGGTGTGCGGTGCAACGTGCTATCGCGTGCAGGCGGACAGGAGAAATTTTGCGCGTGCAACGCTCGTGACAAAATAAAACGACGTTTTGAGGGCACAATAAAAAAAATTCGTAGAGATAAATCGAGATTCGTCGGGGCGCTCTATAGCGGAGCGATCGAACGAACGACGGACGAGTACGAGGGAATAACGTCGGCGTTGGTGAACGCTGAGCGCCGCGTCGCGGTGCACTGTGTTCGTTACACGATCGACATCATTTGCCCAGGGAATTACAGCTCTCTGTCACTCTGACTAATCCGCTTCGTTACAAGCGACAACGTAACTCTGTCACGTGAACTCGGAGCGACTAAGCGTTTCATTCATTCTCCTCGTTGGTGCTTATTCGCTCTACGCTCTCTACACCGATGAAAAAAGAAAAATTCCTCGCTTCACCCGTGCCCAAAACGCAAATCGCCCTTAAACCTCTTTCGACGAATATTTCGATACCGAAATGGTGTAAAAAAAATAAATATGCAGTGGCGTTCCGGGCATCGGAGCGGAGCCGCAAAATTACTTAACGCGAAGCACGAAAGCCAGACCAGCTTTCATGGTTCAGCCACGTGTGCAAAAAAAAAAAGAAAAAATTAAATAACTACCGACTGTAAATAGAGTGACGTATTTCGGTACAAATAAAATAAAATGATAACCTTTTGTTTATCATTTTAGTAACTGTCGGGCGACGTTTCTCGATGAGACTACAATTAAATCAACCTTATTAGTAAGATTACAAACTCATTAACTTGGTCTTTAACCCTTTGGGCCTGTGCAAATAGCAGTCGTGTTGCCATTGCGTAAGATTACAGAGTAATTTCATTTTTCTTTTTGATCGTTTTTAAAATATTTTTTGTTTTTGTGCTTTTATTCTAATTTATTGGCTTTCTAAATTCATTGATTTTCATCCTTCTCGACGGATCCATAGCCATCGATTTAACAATGTCATATCCGACAATACATTCGACATTCGACGAACTGTCGATTTCGGTATTATCGAACGAACGATATAGATTTCTCACGAATCGTGTTCCACTAAACGCGCCGTAATTCCGCAGTTTCTCGCGGTTTCGCTGTGCGACGTTGTACCCACCGGGACCGTCACCCGCGAGAATCGGGGCGAAATTGTCTATTCTCAGACACAAACGACGATATAAATTCGACGGTTTAACCGCGCAAATAGCGGCCTCGCAAAGTATGAAGAGGAGAGTGGAACACATTAACGTGAACGAGTTCACATGGAGAAACTCTATAAATCGACTCAGGAAGAGCCGGAAGACACGGAGAGCCTTCCCGAGGGCTTACTTACGTGCCGTTGCGGTGCCAGTAAAGCTTCGGATGGCGTCGTCAGGTCACTGCTGGTTTGCTTCCACTGACGGTGTCGTCTAGCCGCAATTGGGTTAGCCGTCGGACTATGAAAGCCAGAAACTTGCCGTAGCAGCTGAACCGGGGAGAGCCCAGTTTCGAGGTACCGCCTCGAGGAACGATATCGTGATAGGTGATGGCCCGCCGGTAACTCTCAACAGCAGCGGCAACGGCAGCGACGGCAAAGTCGGCCGCGCGGCATAGCGCTCGCAGTTGCACCGCGCAAGTACGATGCATGCAAGCGCGATGACACAGCGGGGCGGACGAGTACTCAATGCTTCCGGCTACATGATGAACCGAGTTTGAATCGCGTTTCTAAGCGAGGACTCCGAACGGATTTCGCAAAAAATATACATTTCGCAATCAGAGTTTGAATCTTCTGGTCACTTGCACAGTGACATTTTTTTTTTTTTAACTTGTCGTCCACAAACACGTGTCTAAGTGAAACAAACTTTGAGACGCATTCCGAAAATTACGAATCACTGAAATGCCAAAGTCTACAAAATAAATGTGTAAACGACTCGGGAATGGCAAAAAAATTGTATCCCAATGCAATACAAACAATAATCGAACTGGCGAATTATCAACGTATAGAAAACTCAGAATAGGATATGGCATTATTATGAACAAAAGTAGAAAAATAGAGGATTAAAAGTTGACTGGTTGACTGAGGAAACAAAAGCGGCACGAAATACATTAAAATGTGAGAGAATTATTGCGAGAAGAAATAAAGAAGGGGGATGTAAAAAGGTACAATCTAAACGAAGTAGAATATGGTTGAACGGTAAAGCACGACTAAGTTGGGTACCGAACATGTAAAGAAAACGAGTAGCTAAAAGCTAATAAAGGCTTTCAATCAATCCGTCTGTCTGCAACAGAACAGACACTATTTTCCGAAAACACCACCACTGGGATTTCGTGCGCCGGCCACAAAACTGTACGCGTCGATGTTCGTCCGGATCCGAGCCACGTCCCGGACAAATCCCGGCGTTCGGTACGCCGAATCCTCGTCTCGTGTTGGCCACCTCCGCATTCGTAACGGGCCTCGTGGTTAATGCACGGGATCGTTCTTGAATAATTAATGATCGGGGACCGTGTCGATAAAAGTATTCCATTATGCGACCTGTCTGTCACCCACCAGCACCTCTACGGCCCGTATATACACCCACGTGTCTCCACCCTCCAATCCTATTCCGATGTTAATGGCGGTTTCTGGTATTCCGAGCCTCCCCGTCCCTCCCCAAGGCATTGCCATTCCGAGTGCACTGCCGCTGGCCGACGTTGCTCGAAATCCCAGTCGTCGATTTAATAGTGCAAAGGATGCGATAATATATCGAAGTGTCTGAACAAATGACCATCCTGTATTTTTCATATTGAAGCAGCTATATCGACCCTGGTAGGCCGTGGATCTGGACATTCACTGAGCTTTCTTTTGCGTTTTGTGAAATCAGTTCTGCTTCAAAAGCCCATAATTCCTACACTGTTTATCGAATTTGTGTGAAACCTCAGCGGACATAGAAGCGTGGAAATATTGATTCGAGGCAAAATGGCTCAATGTTGAAGACGCGAGATCTTCCGAACTGATGTGTCTTGTTAAAGAGGTTCGATAGAGTGCACCTGATCGCCCAGGGTTAAATGCGATGAATATGATGCTAATTCGACGTAAGCGGCTTCGCTTTGCGCTTTAACAAACCTCATGAAGAAGGCATTATTGAAAAAAATGATAGGTATCAATTAAACTGGTGACACCGCTTCATCGTCGAGAGAACATTATTTCATAAAGCTCAGCGCAGTCAAAAATTTGATTGGTACCTGCTATAATACCGTCGACCTATCGTATTGCAATAATCGAATAGTTGGGATGAATATTGCGAAGAGGATTTCATCGGGCAATCCAATTTAGAAGATGAAAAAAAGCACGTGAAAAATAACCGATGCTACTCTCGTGACTCCTGGTGCGAAAGCTGTGGCCGTAACCACTTGCCGAGTTTCCCGTGGGATTTCATTTAAATGCAGATGAAGCCGGCGCGTAACAGCCATACCCGCGGCGTTACACTCGATTTTAATATCGATTGGATATCATTAGCCTGTCCGCGACGTGACGCTATGGGCTTCTGATGGCCGTGGCATAAACGACTGAGTATCCTTCGCTCCCGGCAATGGATCTGCGTTATACCGAGGGCTCTAATGCGTTTGTCCCGGGGACACTTTATACCCCCGATATTGCCGACACCTTAACACATAACCCCTTCGTGCTGCGAATCTTACGAGAATCGATAGGCATTGGGTAAGGCAAGGCGGAGTTGATCAGGAGATACCAAGTCGAGCCACATTATTCTTCAGGAAAATTCCGTTCGGGGACCTTTATCCGCCTTTTTTTAGTGATTGCGTCTTATACGTCTACTCGTCGTTGTACCTAACTGCGATAAGAGCGATGAAGTCATTGTGGCAATCGAGAAAATCGGTCGATCTTTTAACCCTTCTTCAGAAAATATATCACTAGACGGAAGAAATTCGAGTAAGAAGGAACTCAAAACGCTGGTCGATTCACCATACTCGGATGGCACGGAGGTCTACAATACTGACTCGTTGTCCTCAATCCTGCAAGTGTCAAACACAGTTGGTATCCGGAGAATGTTATTCCCAGTCGACAAATCTCCGACTTCCGTCATGTGTCATTCACACGATGTCTTCTCCGCATGAGAACCAAAATTGATGAAATTCCGAGACGATTTTCTAAAATTTGAAACTCAACGAAGAAGTGAACGAAGTAATCCACGCCGTCGCCGTGCGCCTTTTGTTCCACGTCGCACACCGATCCAAATTTCCTAAATCGTCAGAGTCGGATCGCCTCGGGGCCGAACGTTCCACACACTTACCTACATAAGTATACATCGAGTGGCCGACGAGGCCGTTTCTCTTCCGCATGATCGTGTCCATGCAGCCGCCGGATAGTCTGCAGCCTCGAGAGCACAATAGTTTTAGCTTCAACAATGTCTTGATTGGCAAGAATTGCGGAACGATTGTTCGGCCCGTTGGCTTTCCCATCGAGAGCGGAGACTCGAGTGTTCCAAATGGTTTCTCACTCTTTCGCTGCTTCTCCCGTTTCATTATCCGCCCCCCCCCCCCCCCCCCTCCACAGTGCTCCGGGTCGCTTCCTCTACGCCGAGGAGAGGGTGCGAAGAATTCAGCGGAGGGACGGTTTCGGTACTCTCGGTGCGGGTACATCGCTGGTGCGAGGCCAGAGAACGTTGAAAAGAGGCGACAGGAACGGTTTTGACGGTGATGCTGGGTCCAGCACGGGAGGGTGCTAACGAGGACCACCGAACATACCCCAACTCAGCTGTAAACCCTGCGTATATCCCGAACTCGCCAGCTCAGCGTCACTCGCAGACGAGACTAACATCGTTTAAAGAGACGGGGCCAAGGCTCAGGGCCGTACAAATTTGCCAGTCCCCCTTTCACCCCTATCTCTCCCTATACTTCGCCGACAAACTTTTCGCCCCATTCCCATCGCCTGTTTCCCTTTCTTCTATGGGTTTTCCTATCCGTCATGAAGCTCCTTTCCTTCCTTTTTCCCTTTTTCAGACTCGTTTCCCGTTGCGTCGTTGGAGTGAGAAATTGTAGGTGGGGTTCAGGGTGGGGGGGGGGGGGGGGGGGTGAAAGAGGGTGAGTCGATAGCATCGAGCCAGTTCGAATTCTACGGCCAATCTCGATTCGTTAGTTTTCGCTTGGAAATTCTACGAACGAGCCGGTAAAGGGGGCTTCGGGGTGGGGATGCAGCGACGGGAATTAGAGAAGTCCCTTGGGAGAGACGGTGGCAGTGAACAGCGTGTATATATATCGTTAGATAGTGTGTCTATATATTGACGGAGACACGGTATATAGGGTGATACTGGAGGGACAGACCGGTGTGCATAAATTTCGACCTTTGGTTCGGAACGCACAGGGTCATGACGGGTAAATGTAAATGTATACACATGTACGCTCTGGGTACATGCAACGCTGTGTCTTTGGTTCTCTCTGGCTGAATATCGTGGCCGGTCGATTCCACGGTGGTTTCGCCGAACATCCATCCAGCGCGAGGGATATAAAAAAAATGTTGAAGTAAAAAATAAAAAAATAAAAAAATTAGGGATACTTCAAGTCCTTGAAGAGCTGTGAATATAGAGTCGGTGAAGTTCGTAGGAAACGATAATTAACTTTCGACGCTAATTAAAGTCAGAGACAAGTGGCTTTTCCTTTCGTCCGAACTCAAATGTGCATTGAAGTGTCTGGCGGTTGCTTTTCTTTTTGTTGCGGATAATAAAAGCAATGCAGTCGAATAAAGGCGAATGGTCGAATGAAAATTTTTAGCGGATGAATTATTGTCGAGCAACGGATTCGCGATGTTGAGGACGTATTCCAAAGTTTGGAATGGTGCTCGGTAGTTTGAAGCTGACGTATTTTCCTGATCCTAGTGGTCGATTGTGGATTGGGCAGAGTTGTGAGGACATACTTTTGTACTCACTGAATTTGATTCTGAAAACTTCTTCGGGTGATTCAGGATCAAGTGGAGGTCCTATAATATTATTCCAAGATCTAGCATGAGTTCCTGTTGAGTCCTTCATGTAAATATAATATTGAATCCTTTATATAAATATATATATATGATACTCTTAGGTCCTATAAATTATGCCAAGACCTCGTGTGAGTTCCTGTTGAGTCCTTTTCACTTTCTTCTCAGTCCCACTAACGACGGTTCGACCTAAAAATGAGTTTTATTTTTATTTTGTTTAAGACATCTGACCGGTGCGAAGAAGCAGCGTGACGAAGTCCTGAGCGAGAATTTGGGTTCGTCCCAATAATGCACGACGCCAAGCACAGAAAGTCACCATCTATCAACTGTAGACTGCTTCACGACGGCTAAGGTGGGAGGTGGTTTAGCTACGCCGGTCCACTAAATGGACGAACGACGTCTGGATCTCGCGAACGAGGGAATACGCAATAAAGGGAATAGTCGTAGATGTGTCACGAGATAATTGAAAGCTACGACACCGAGTTGCGAACATACCTTCAGACGAGCAAAGTGTAGATCCTGCTGTAACGCATCGCCCACATTGGCCACTATCGACAAACGTATGTACATTTCATACATCCACCTTCGCCTCTTTCCATCCAGCTCCGCGTGACTTCGAGATTTTCTTGCGACTTACGGCATCTAGTTATTGCTTTTTAAATTTATCTAGAATCTACGGTTTTTATCTGCATTCCAAAAAAGTAAAAATGGTACGGGACGTACTTAAAATTAGTTTTCATTTGCTAAAAAAAATATGTCTATCAAAAAAATCTGCCCAAAAAAATTACATCATGTGTGCCAGTAGTGGTCATAAATGTAAATCCGACTGGGAAAATTGAGACTCTTAGCGTTTGGGCAACCGAAGGAAAGGAAAAGAATCGAGAAGTGAATACCAATTTTCGCAAGTTTTTGTACACAAGCATCCGCGATCAATATAGTTTATACAAGAGACAAGAAATTGAACATGAAGAAAGATTGATAACGAGGTTAACGTTAGAAATCACCATGAGTCAACGCTCGCTCGATCGTTCGCAAGCCCGCTCGCTTGGGCCAGACAATATGGACAATCAAACTCGTTCACGGTACGTTGAGCAACGGATTCGGTGGGTTTCGCGTGGACACCGGATGGCTGGCTCATTCGGTCAAACGTACGGAATCGACGAGACGAGGGACGAGCCAGCCAAAGCGAACCAGTGATATAGAACAGAACCCCGAAAAGCCGTTGCAAGCGGTCAAGACGTGATCCGAACGCAAGAGAAGCTGCGACAGTTTCCGTGCGTCTTTGCCGTGAACCGTCACGGAAATCCAGATTATACGGAAGCGACGGGTCGAAGAGAGAGGTCAGTCTCGTCCCAAGCTCCATCCCATCCACCCCACCTGCAACGGAAACACACCAACGTTTCCCCCAAAAATCTACGATCCAGGACAATTCCGTCGACCTGTGAGGCACAGTTCTGATTAGCGCTCGGTGCAATCTTGTTATAGAAATCACAAGGAAAAATATATTAGAATTATGAGGAAATATATATTTTACCAGCAAAAATGAATAATACAAAAAATCCTTGTTTCGCCCTCGGAATGCAAATAAACTGAGTTCGTTGCAGCAAAAGAACTAGCGTTTTTTATTTTATTTTATTTTCTCTTTTTAGCGCAAGCCCGAAAAAATTTCCGAGAGGTTAGATTCGAAACTGGTAATTGTCTTGATAAAGCGTCACATGCGATAAGTAGTTAAACGCCGATCGGAACGCAACAACAATTAATTAATTTACCTTCCGTCGCTGGAACCTTCGCAATTCAGCCGTATCTTGATCATTTCAATACCCACCAATACACCAAATCCTTTTGTTAAGACAACAACCCACCAATGAGATCGCGTCGGGAAAACGTCACAAAAAATTTAAAATCATTTATGGCATTATAAGCGCAATATACATACAAGCAAAGCAATTATAAAGCGTGTTTGGAGGGGTGTGAACATTTGGAGCTTTCACAAATTGCCTCGGCTCGTTGTCTTGTCGCCCGAGGGGTCGAAAATTCGTTTGCGCCCAATACCCGTCATTCCAACCCCAGCGGATCTCGTTCACTTTTAATTCCTTCATTTTCACGGCTCGCTCGTTTGGATCTCATTATTGGATACGTCGAAAGCAACACTTTGACTTCTGGCGTGTATCAGATGCCGAATTAACTCACGCGATTTTTCACCCTTCCTACGGTGGACGACGCGGGACAATTGAGAGACACCACCCGGCAGCGTCGACGTCGCTCGCGCGGGTTGCACGCGAAATGTGTTTGGTGGGGTGAAAGTTAGCGAGCGAGAGTCTATAACATTTATAACAGACAGATCGTGAATCGGTCGGCTGAATTCTCCCTCACAGTCGAGCCGCGACAATGTACATAGAGTTTACCATTGCAAACTGCACTGTAGCGATCATTCCGTTCGATTAAGCATCCAGCTGTCCCGGGAGCGCTTAAAGTTTTCGGGAGGGCGACTATCGGACACCAGGGGAGGGTTAAGGACTGCCCAAATTGACGGGTTCGGCGTGAACAACGCCTCGGGATTCTCTCACGCATCGTCGAACACTAATATAAATGCAAATTAACTGTTATGACTCTGCGAAATGTTGTGTCTCATTCCTTGGCGAATTGAGCCAATGTCTAGGAATTGTGGGATTTATGGGGTTCCCCGTTTATCCACTGTTTCAGAACTTTTCGTGGTTGCACTTGTAGATTCTGGTCGTCTTTGGGGAACTGCGAATCGTGGAATTTGCCAGGGCATCCTCGCCGTGCGGCGGCTTTGAGATTGGCACGCACAGATCAGGTGGTTCGGGTAAAAAAAAAAAAAAAATTAGATCGGCAGTTCATTACCGGATCGCCCCAGTCGTGTATGAAGGATCGTTGAAGGAAAGTACACATCGTATAGTTAGAAAATTTAGTTAGTTCAGCAGAGTCAAAATAAGAAGAAAAATTGTTCTCTTCATTTTTAATTATTATGAACAATAGAAATGTTGGGAAATAGTTGGTTCAATGAAAACCAGTTGGGGATATCGTGACCAATAAATGGGAAAATAAATAATCAATCAAACGATAAATATTATACTTCTGACGAAATGAGTTAAGGTTCGACGTTTTGAGAAAAACCACGGGACTTCATTTTAATTATTAACGGATACAAATTCAGGACATTTATTAAAGTGTGTTTCTAAAAAAAGCACCAAAGGAAAAAAAATATAATTCGTTCGATGCGTCCGAGGAAAGTTGAAGACCAATCGTTTGAAATTTCGAACACTTGATTTTCTCGACCGAAAAAAAAGGTGACGGTAGACCCGAGACTGCCAGGCTTAGGGGCCAACATCCGGAAGACACGGAGGGAAAATCGTACCTAAGAAGTAAGCACGAGTCACAGGAAGATACAGAGGAAAGGTTGGGGAATGAAAATCTGTGCTCGGGAATTGTCTTTCACCGTACCAAGGCTCGTCGGGGTTATGAAGAAAAGTTTTTTTTTTCCGGTTAAGGAAGTAATTGTATGGAGTGGGATCGGGTCTCCTTCGAGAGGTCTTTGCTCACCAGGCCTTTCCTGGATTGAACGTCGGCAATGGAGAGAGGCAATGTCGGCAGCCAGCGGAAAGGGACCTCCGAGCTCGTCGAAATCTCCGGCGTGCCTTAGTTTGTATAAACAAGCGGATTTCGAGCTTAAGCGGAATGCGTCGGAGGGACGGCCGGAAACCCTCTCGACTTTTACCCTCTTCTTCCCTGCGCCATATTCCTTCCTCTGCCCTCTACCACGTTCGTTCTAGCCTCCTCTTCCTCCTTCTCGCTGCTCTTCGACAAACTCCGTCGGATTTCTTGTCTCTCGCTCAAGAATATCAATGCTAGGGGTTCTCCGCTGAACTCACCATTCTTCCGCGAGATCCTAACACACACACACACACGCGCACATATGTTCGCCCCATCTCCCACCTCTCTGTATCCCGTAATACAGTAGAGGGTTCTCGAAGACACGAGTGCTTTATTGCCATTTCCGCACACAGGCACTCGCCAAACAGAAGAAACAAGTTTTATTCCTCCAGAAACTCTCCGATGTTTTCGTGCGTCGTTCTTTCCGCCTTTCGTCGATCCTCACCGGTGCTGCTCTGGTGTAGCTATTCTCGGATGCAGTATGTTCATTTCATAGTATTTTACAATTCTTGCATTACCTCCTGTCTGTCCCGCTTCTCCAGCCTATCATTTGTATTCTCAGCTGAACCGCGTAACAATCAATGACCAAAGTTGCGAATCCAATGAGTGGACCAAATTTCCTTTAGCCGTTCCCAGAACAACGCTGCCAGAAAATTGCCCCATGAGTTGATTTGTAGGCTTGCGGCTGTGGCTTTTTTCGTCAAACGTCTCCAACGCTCTTGACCCAATTCCAACAACAACAAAAATACAAGGAATTAATCCGGCTATCTCACATGTAAGGAAACACTTCAGCGGGCAGAAACATTGGTCGAAATAATTCTAAACTCGTTGTCTGGCCGTACTCTTACCTACAGTAATGAATTAACCAAGCCCTACCTAAGTCGCCAAGCTGGCGAAGTGGGCCAATTCGCATTCGCTATGTAGTTCCCTCCCTTTGGCGTGGGTAAGCCTGTGCATGGGCTTGGAAAACGCGACCGCAGACCCAACGATACACGGTGAAACGTATGCCCGTCGCTCCGGGGTCGGTGGATCCTCCGCGGTAAGATAGTAAGCAGCAACGCCGACTCGCTTCGAGCCTGACACTTTGCAAGACCTCCGGAAACGGGGGTTCTCTCTATTTCGTTGGAGCCTGGAGAGAGAGTGCGAGTCGCTAACTGCGCATCGAGGTCTCCACCCTTGCAGCTGAAGGAGAGAAACCCTTAAGGGCGCCGAGCCTTCCGACGCCATTGCGCTTTGCGGTCGACCGAGAGCCGTAAACCTCATAAATAATGCCTGCGGTCTAGCGCGGCTCTCTGCTTGCGCCGGCTGTGCTGCAGCAACCGGAGCTCCTTACCGTCCCGCGTCGCTGCCTTCCTCCTTCTACCGGTTTCCCGCCGCTTTGCCGACACCACACAACGCAACGGAACACACAACATCTCTAAAAAGCAATGGGAAGAATAGGAGGGCCAACGGTGACGCTCGTAGGAAGCGTTTCCTTCCTCGTGTAGGACGAAGAAGCGCGATCTTAAGTACCATTCCGGTGTATCCGGAGTGGGAGCGATAATTTGTTTGGTAAGAGTTGGAGAAACAATCGTTTTTGAAGAAATTTCGGAGGTCCGATCATTCGATGATATACCATGATTTTGTGGTGTGAGAAGAACTGGGATTGCTTCATGCTCTTGACGACACATTGCAAGATTGTGACAAGAACTGGAATTGGAGCCAGGTAGACATTTTTCGAGCCTCCAAAACCAGGCCTAGCAACGTCCAGAACAGGCCTTATCTGGCCTTAACTTGAATTTTGGAACGCTACATTGGGACCCCAATGTAGCGTTCCAAATTTTTTATTAGGCTATGCATTTTTTTATAAGCGGATGAAGTTTACCTCCCAATATGAGCCAAAGAGCAAGTTTGATGGGTCATGAAGTGACGCAAATAAAAATTTTAACGTGAAATTATAGACTGCGTAAAGCAACCTAAAAAGCAACTCCCTCCTCCCCAATGTACTCTCGCTCAAAGCCTGCCATCCAAACTGCCGAACGCAACTTTTTGATAAAGATTCCAACCAATCGTCGACATCGTGAAATTAATTTCCATCCGCTAACGTTGATAAAGAAACTTTTTCCAGAACATATGAACAACCGTTGACCTCTCGTTGATCGACAATATTTTTCCCACGCTCTGAGGGAAAAAGTGGAATGATATAGGAGGTTGGGCGGGCTTGACGAGCGCTTCGCATATAGAGTCGCGGACGTCGACATCTGCGCAGGCGATACGTTAGCGTGTCAAAAATTGCACACGACCGGGATTATAATTGATGGGGCCTCCGGTAATTAATAGGGGGCTTGTTCGTGAGCTCGCGGCCTCCGAGCGCGGTGAAACAGAGAACCAACCGGAGCGGCGGCGGAGAGCAAGTGGAGAGGGCGGTGGGTTACAGAGAACTCGTGAAGGGTGCGGCGAGGTAAAGCGATCAGGGTAGGAGGGCCGATTGAACGGAGAGAGGATGGCAGTAGATTTAGATCGGGGCGGAACAGAGAGAACGATGAACGAAACGGGGCCACTGGCCGGCCGGGCACCGACCACTGGCCGGGCAAATGGCAAACGATACTGCGGAGGACCGATTAAAAACTGGCGGGGTTCGCGGAAACCGAGCGGATTGTTGGCATGCGGAAGAAAGGGTGAGAAGGATAGCCCGGAGTGCCTAGGTACTGGCTAATTGATACGTGCCCATTAATTATTCCGTCATTCCCGGTGAGCCGTGTTGCTGCGGCACAAGCGCGCACGTGCCTCTGACACAAGTGCGCCCAGTGCGCCGGCGATTTTCCATCGCCGATGTGTGGGCGCGCGCGCGTGTGTACGTGTGCGCGCTGCGATAGAATCAAAATAGAACAGAATCGCCGTGCCACCGAGGAAATGATGATAGGTCGGAAGAAAAAAAAGAATGAAAAATATTGAAAGAGACGAGGTGGGCCGGAGGGGAGAATCGGCGGGATAACCGAAAGTTGAGAGTTAATTCACTCTCGTAGCGATTGGGAGATTTCGTGATAATTGAGTTGGAACGTTAAGATTTATTGTTTTAATATCTTCGGTTGTATCGGTGCTTTTAATTAAACACTCTCCGCCCTCCGACTGCTCGCTCTCAATATGTATATATATTTTTTTTTCACACGGGTGGAACACGATGCCCCATCTACAATGCGTGCATGGACTCTCTTTTAGTTATCTTTTGCTGGTAGCGCAATATTGTTTGAACAGAAATTTTGCAAAGACTCAAATGCACGTTTCGAAAAAAAAAAAAAAAAATTGTTTTACCGTTGAAGAACTTTTACCTCACCGCAACAAATACTAGCAAGGTGGCCGAATATTGTCATACTCAAAAAAAAATTTCAGATCGACTCGGAACCATGAAATATCCACATGACATTTCTAGACGGCCGACATAGGTTTTCGATTTCCGAATTTTCCGACCCCAACTACTGCCAAGGTTGACAAATGGACCGAACACCAACACGATTCTCTTAAAAATTTGTTTAACATTCCCTGCTTTCATCTCGCCTACACAGGCTCAGTCCCCGACTCTTCAGCCCTTTGAATTACAAAAGTCTCCCAACAAAACACAAAAAAAGCGAATACCAAAAGAGGCTTTAAGGTGAAATAAAATTATAGTAAAAAAAAAAAGAGAACAAAAAAAATACTGTTCTCTCGCGCATCGAACAATGCACAGCGGCGGCAGTTATCGGTAGTCCGTACGGTGTGTGGAACTGGTCTGATGGTCCATTAGCTTGTGGTATCACGAATTTCCATACGAATTTACATTCTATCGTACACGTTCGTCGCAGACCGGCCGCTTGCAGTCTCGCCGGCACGATAGACCGCGCGGGGTTGGGGTATTGTGAAAAGCAGTTAGCGAGGTGTTGTAACACCGTGGAGGAGGAACCGGTAGGGTTGCCCAACCTGGGCTAGCGGAACGCACGACACAGCTTCCACCTCCGGGGAAGATGCCCTTTCGAGAGACTGCGTGACCCGTGTACGACGGCGAATCCGGCGCGCCAGTTATCGTCCTCTAATCAAGGGAGCGTCCATCTGCATACGAATGTCGTGAATGGAGTCAGCCGCTGGTGCCACCTCCGGTAAAGCTGAGATAAAGCGTGTACCGCGCTCTGGGAAGGAGACGACCATCGCGAGGGAATCCTCAGGCTGAGGCACGACTGCGACTCGGGATCGATGAGCGCTCGATCGTGGAGTCATCCGGACATTCGCAACTGCGTCTGCAACTTGAGTGCGAGGCGACGAATTGGGGAAAGCGATGGAGCCAGCCTCGGGAGGATTCGGATGGTAGGAAGGTAAGGATGGGCCGAGATGAAACGGGGTCGATTTCTGGCGCATCACTTATTGAAAATGAAAAACAACGTATTGTACAGGAAGCGAAAAAAAAATCCATAAGTAGCTGCTCCGCCAGTGAAGCGCCTGCGGGGACGCAAGACACGCCATCGAACATGATTAAGTATTGATTTCTATAGCCCGTACATACCGTAGTTCATAAGAGGCTTACGAGATTTGCCTTTTCATTTCACATTACTGCGTAGAGCGGAAACTGATCAGATCAAGGCACACCTTGCATTTCACGTCGCTGATAGCGCTGCGTCCTGATAATGCCCTTCCGTGTCCATCAAACAGAGCTCGCGAGATCGATAAGGTGGACTTTAAAAATTGAGTATGGTAGGTTTTAGAGCGGTACATTATAATAAAAAATGGAACGACTCGATTTTCTTGAAAATTGATTCAAAATATTGGATAGAGACAATTGGTTCTTCAAACGAGTTTAAGTTAGTTGTTCGTAATTTTTGCGACTTTGGGACGAAATTTCAACAAACTCCAACTGAAATTCCACAAGAATTTATAATTTCCAACATCGCCCAGAGTGTTTCTTTCACGATTCGAAACGAATCAATTTTTTCGCCTGTTTGCAGCGCGACAGCAAGACAACACCGCATCGAAGACTAGGAGGCAGACCACGGGTGATCTTGAAGACGCTGCACAGTGCAAGGAAGGTAAAACGTCGCTGTCGAGTCGCGAAGAGAGGGCGTCGCAGGTTTTAAGGAAAATCCTCGGGTTTTTATACCATAATATAAGAGTTTCTTCAGACACGGTAAATTTATTTAAAAAACCAATCTTTTCTGTACTGAACGGATAATGATTCTCTAGGATTGCAATTTACGTTGGGAAGAGGTGGGCGGAAGAGGCTAAGGGACGGTCGCCGGAATGAGGGAGGCCTTCGGTCTCTTTTATCCACCAGCGAGAAGTGAAATGGAATTGTTGCAACGGCGCGCATCCGCATGTTGACCTTCTCTTTTCTTTATTACTCGGATAATGCGGCATGATAGCCCCGGCGATGGTGGCGGGCCGGGGGAGACCGGGGAGATTCGAAGGAATAACCGGCAACTTTAATAGGAATTCAACCGATAGTTGTTGGCGTCTCGAGTGGAAGAAAAATAGAATGATTTAACGAGACGCCGGAGAGCGAATATGCGGCAACGTAAATAGAGGATGAAGATTTTCTGATGCCCGCGAACGAAATGGAGAATATTACATCGCGATGATTCAGTTGCGCGTCAGCAAAAACGAATAATGCGAAACGAGCCGAAGATATAATTTTGCTGCTCAAGCTTATTCTTCGGTAAGGCAGAGCCGGACGACACCTATCTGCGACCTCCATTTAAGATACCGACAATTTCTTCCGAGGAACTTTTTTCGATGGGGTATTTATCATATAGAATCAAGAATCCGTGCAGAATGTGCCTCTGAGGAGCCCATAAGAAAAAAAAATTCTTTCCTGAGCAATGCCAAAGATTCGGTGATGGCAATGTGGGGAATTATTATTATCCCATTACAGGGAACTATTTTACCCTCGCAGTATTGACATAACACTTTATAATAAAGACGGTAATTTATTCGTCGCCCGAAATAAGAGTCGAATTTTAAAACGATAGTTTCAACTTAAGGTCGGTCTTGAGCTCAAAGATAAATTCAAAATTCGATCCACATTTCATTGCGGGCTCATGAGAACATTTTTGGAAAACATTTTTTTTTAACCGACGGATAAGCGGCGCGAATCGGAAGCAATCAAGTGAGAATGCGTTGCATCAGTAACGGCGGGATGGAACGGCGGATGACGAGTATCGCCAGAAGAATATCATAATCAGGGATGGGTATCAGTTTGCGAGTAGCGGTAATTACACTGCTAGCTGGAGGGAGACGAAACGCGGTGAAAGCCCTCAAGGCATGGCGCTGGAAAGCTTGTTGGGGAAACCTCGAATATTATGCGGAGCTATTATAATATGAAATCTGATAGGGACGAGACAACGCTTCAGCCGGTCGGTTACAGAGGGGATTAAAGTCTTGGCTTAGGCAAACGGATAATTTATTCTGATAATCGGGTTATATTGATCGCAATTTTAGTAGCCGCTAAAAATTGCCAGCGGCTGTGAAACAGTTTCTCAATACAGAAAAAAAAGGATTAAAATTATTTTGCCATCAAGTTAACACTGAAATAATAAAATAAAATATCGCGAAATAGAATATTGACGGTAAAGTAAGACAGGGCGTTCGAGGCACGATAAAAATCAAGCGTTGCGTGTTCGAGACACGGCAAAGTGCAGCGACGGGTAGACTTCGAGAGACGGTAAAATTGCGACAAACATTTTGAGTGACGTTAATTTGCGCGAAGCTTTTCGAGGCCACGGTAAATTTCCGTGGGGAAATTTTGTACATATGGTAATTTGAATTCCCGCTTGCGGTGCTTTTATCGTGTTGGATGGGGAGAGTGGGGCAAAATGGGACAGTGGGGGTAAAACGAGACAGACAATCGGGATGCATCGATGGGGCAAAATGGGTCATCCGAAAATTGTTGGAAAATTGCCTTTTTGAAATACGATTACCAATTTTCCAATAATTTTAGGATGTCCCATTTTGCCCCATCGATGCATCCCGATTCTCGGTCCCGTTTTGATTAGTTCGAATAGACACACCGATTGTAATAGATTGGCAAATTTACGAAAAAAAATTTCACATGACAGATACAAAATCTTAGTATATTGTCAACATGATTTCTGGAGGGATTATCCGATTTCCGTTCAGCAAATTAAGTTACCGGCGTCGACGGTCGCGAACTAGCAAACTTGAAAGCGTTTTCTCGTAACTGCCACGGCAGCATTATGACAACGTATTATATAGTACAGCGGCAGCAGGCACAAGCACAGCAACTTGGTTACGGTAGACGATCAGACGAAGGTAACTCGCAAGTTTTCGGTATCGGTCCAATTACCGAGATACAGAGGAGGAGGGGGTGGGGGTTGGGTGGAGTTGGACGATATGTTTCATATATATACACGGGAGAAGCAGGGAATGCCAGCGATAGTACTACTTGAATCTGCCAACTAAGAACTCTTCGGCTTGCCGATATTGCGAGCCTCCCCTCGGTCCGCGATCCGATCCCCGATTATTAATTAAATCTCGCGACCATAAGGCTGTTTCGGCTGGGAAGCTCCGGAATATATTGCGCCGCTTCGGCAAATTAATGTCCTCGTGCTGCTCCGCTACGCGGGATTATAGGAAGTAGGGCGAGTACTGTACGGAGAGTAGAATCCTATACAACGACCGTTTCGGTGGTTTAGCGCATAGGCTGAACATTAATTTTTATTAACGACGCGTCGGCTAGTCGGCCCTACGCTGAGAGAAGAATCCAATAAGAACCACAGGGCATCTAAGAAAAATTACCATAGCTCATGGCAGTAGGGGAGAGCGGGGCAAAATGGGACAGTGCGGCAAAACGCACTGGCCCATTTTTTCCAACAACTGGATAGTGGCGGTGATTTTGATCGATTTCTTGCTCGATATCTTGAAAACCCTGTTAGAAATATTTTTTACTCATTAAAAACTCTCACGTTCATCACCGCCAATTTTTCGCTCCCAGCCAATATCAAAGTCAGATTTTTTTTTTTTATTTAAGGAAAAAATTTCCACCCGTACATTTCGACGGACAAAATTTCACATGTTCCAGAATCATAGAAACTCGGCTTCAATTGGGGTCGTCGCAGCGACGAGTTTGACGAGAGGAGACGCGAGCGATCAAGCGCTGCTGCCGTTGCATCCGAATGTATCGCGACTGAGCTGAAAAGCCGAAGCGCCTCGATCGTGAGTTGTAAAAAAAATAAAAAATAAAATATAGCGCGAACGCCGGATAGACAGTTCGGATAGACACAGTCGGGGAAAATGCCAAAGGCGACCGGTATCGTTTGGGGTATGAAATGCCCTACGGCGGAGCGGGTATGCACCATTCACGATAAGAAAGACGAGTCACAAGTGGGTGCCTTCCATGAAAGCTCTTTCGCTACTACGTGCGCGCGATAGGATCGCGGATTATGCTCCACCGCTGCAGCCTGACGTAATATCCAGCAGTCGTTGGACCGCTGCGGATACATCTCTCGTCGAACTCCATCGCGCAGATAGCTGCGGGAGAGCTTTCGTTCGGTGCACGCGGTAGGCTTTCACTCGCCGGAAACGAGCGTCTCGCGAATGTATCAATTCATACGGGAATCCGTGATATGCATCATCATCATCAACATTTCCACCGAGCTGGCTTACAACCAGGCCTTATACAATTTCCCTTTATGCTTACACATACGCTCTGTGTTCACATGCTCCAGACAGATGCCCGGTGAATGGATGCTTCCGGCGCTGCGCGTGCTGCAACGGAATATAATCGTGGAAGGGTGTTTTCTTTTTTGGTACCGATTTTTTTTTTTTTGCATTATTATTTGTACCGAAATGTAACATGGAAGACCATGGGAGTGAACGTAAGCTTTGCCTTGTTTTGGCTAAAAATACGTTGAATGTTTTCGTGATATTTTTTTTTTTTGTTGGGATATCGAAGAAAATATAGTTTGAGGTAGCTTTGAATTTTTTGAAAATTTTTTCGACACATGTCGTAGCTTTTTGGACGCAAACTGGTCGACTCGGGATTCTCATTGGATGAGGGGTTTCTGAGGTGAGGAATTATCTTTCGCGGTGATTAATTCTTGTGGTATTTAATAAATTGACATGACACCTTGACACACCTGCTGGTTACATTCAGTTTGATTGATTTCACTATAAACGAGCCGAAGCCGAATTCTTTTTCGCTAAGTCACCGGACGATGAAGACAAGAGCGCACAAATATGTGCACAAGGAATGCTAAGAAAATTAATTCACACTAAAAGTTCAACACACATTGGTAGAAGCGAGTATTGAAATCGATCTTTTGCGAGTCACATATTGTAACTTTTTTTTTTACTGATTCGACATCGAGGCTGGCACGAGGTCGTTACCGTTTAAACGAGACAAATAACGCCAAGGGGTGAGTTCTTAGCATTTTGGCATTGGTGCGTAGTGTGACAGTGCGAAACATGTTCGTTCAGGGATGGCTACCCTCTAATCAAATCTATCGAACCGTCAAACGAATGATTGAAGAGAGCGAGGCGGCAGACTGGTACAATCTCTCACCTGTCATTTGTTCGAAATCTGGTTTCACGAATCGCCAAAACTGTAAAGGGTAGAGCTAACGCTCGAACTGCTCTATCATTCGACACGAAAATTCGCTATTGTAAAGTGACGCGGTGGTGTCCCGACGTCAAGCACTTAAAAAAAAACATATTTTCAGAGCGATACACTACCGCGTGTTCGTACTCGAATATGTCTGAAGTAAGACTGGTCTCGATTATGGCTGATGGAAATTTCAATGACATTTTTGTGACAGAATTCGAACACAAGCTTTCCGATGCGTCTAGTTATCTATGACAATGAAATCGATGCACTGAAAAAAAAAAAAAATTTTGATTCAAGTAAAATTTTCTAGCGGGCTGCCAAAGAAATAAAAAAGTTGTTTCAATTCTACTCTGAATTCGAACAATTTCATACCGGATTGTAAGAATTGACAGTAGAATTGAAACAACCGTTTTTTTCTTCGGCAGCCCGCAAGCGATTTTTTTTCAGTATGATAATGCATTGTCATCGATAGTTATCTATGCCAACGAAATCAATGACAATGAATTGTTAATTAAATTTCGATGATAATTTTATCATAGATTGGGGATGTGAACTTCCAACGCGTCTAGTCTTGATCATAACTATTCACCAGGTGTTGAGCTATGATCATCGGGATCCGCGAAAAGTACGAAATTGTCATTGTCGCTGTCGTTCCCATCAGGATGATGCATATATCTCATATGGATCCAAACTGGGTCCGCAAAAAAATACCATTTATTTTCATGAACCCAAACCGAGTAATGAATTATTTGCCGACCGAGCTTGGATTTTGTCTGAGGACAGGAACGGTAGGAGAGCTCGGATTTGCGATATACCATGTAAAGCCGCTCGCTGGTCAGCAACTCCATCATCCCGAGGCTTAATAACCGTCGAGATAACTCGTTTATGGCTCGTTATTGCTATTATCCCAGCTATATAATTATCCGGATTATCAGGGGGCCTGGTGAGCTCGGAGAGCCGGCAGTATCGCCATCGTCAACATTGTGGAAGTCGAGAATCCATGCACCCACACCTTGCTATTAAAGCATTGATTTTAACGCTCCCCGAGCACCACCGAATCTGCTGTTGAACCGAGCTATATACATTTGAGCTTTAGCGGCTCTCTCCCTTCACGGTGGCAAACGCAGTAAATTTTACATCAATTTTTATCTGACCATAATCGCCGAAGCCCCGATATTTGTTTAAACCAGCGTTTCCAGCCCGGGGCGCTATCACTTTTAATAACAGCACGCGTGGAGCCAGCAACGCTCCGTGTTCGATAGTTTATTTACAAACTGCTGCGGAACCATTCGAATGGGTTTTTTTTTCGTTTTCCCTACAGAATCGATAACACTGTTCTTTCTCATTTGATCGTTTCCAAACTCTGATCTGCGAGAAGTTATCTCGATAATTTTTTGCTTGTTCGCAGCCGAATTTTCCGAAAATTTGCTAGCCATCAGGAATGCGGATTTCTCTACAAACAGCCCAGAAGTATTTACCGCGGGTGAGTTTGGCGAGGAATCAAGCGTGGTCTTCCAGCCTCAACCCGACGCGTCTTTTCCATTCTTCCGTCGAACCCAGCCGTTCGACGGGATCAATCCTTGCGGCAGCCACGCCATACCCATTCGATTCCGCGGCCATCGCGCACTTGGCAACACCCACACGTATACTTGACCGAGCGAACCGGCCTATCGGTGAAACCTGATAATAGCGCGAATTTTGAAAAGTGATAGCGTTCGCCGGTGGCCTACCGCATGAACGGGTCAGAACGGCGCTATACAGAACCGTCCATCGCTGCCATTGCGAGCGCCCGATCACGCGAGAACGAAGTGGACCATCATCGCAACGCACGGTTCTCGTTCGGTTGGCACTGGCCGTGGCTTCCTCGCCAACGCCAGAACTCATTCCCATACACCGTTTCATCCCTGCCCTCGACGGCTTTTAGTGTGAAATAAATGCTTGTAATTACGCTGACGCGACCGGTCGCCAACTACCTCCTCTCCGTGTGTGTGTGTGCGGGTGTGGGCGGGTTGTGATAGCGCATGTGGGAGAGTAGGATTGAGTCGAAGAGTGGGAACGGTTGGACAGGGCGGAAGGGTATCGGCACTGGTTGGGTAAAGAGGGTGAGCAGACAGTGGCGGCATTTCGAACGAATGGGGGAGAACCGGACGGAACGGAACGGTTCGGTAGAGCCGAGCGCGGGGCACACGTTGGTTGGCAATGATAGACTGACCGGTCGGTCGGTCAACCGGTATGGAGAGAGGCGGAGGGACTGCGAGGCAGAGCGAGAAATTTCGAGAGAGTTCGGAGAGAGCGAGCGCAAGAGTTGGCCACAACCGATGCTGCCTCTGCTGCTGCTGCTACACCACCCATAATGGCGACTAATTGTAATGGCCACCCTCGCTCCCGCCGTGCGGCTCCCGTTTTTTTTCGACGATTCCCGTTAGATGGAACAGGACAGAGACGGACGGAAGGGTGAACGAGAGAAAATAGGAAAAATCGAGGGTTGAACTTCGAGAGGGACGCGGTCGAGGGGTTTTTGGTAAGCGAAGGATTGAAAAAGGGAATATCCAAGACAAAAAATCACGTGGACTTCACATGTGGGCACATAATATTCGACCGCGACTCTCGCCCCGCCGGTTTCGAGAATTCGGGAATCAAAGAGCTCGGTGGAGCGATTACTGATCATCGACCTTGGGCTCGGATCCGGAGTCGGTGACTCTTCGTCTTCTCGGAGTCACCAACAACCTATCGAGCGATTCACATTTCGACACGAGTACCACGATGTCCTGTATCCGGTAGGAGGTGAGGTGAGACATCCCTTCGGACACCGAACCAGACATCCACTCCTTTCGATTTCCTTCCCGCGAAAATTCTCCCTCTTTCACTTCCATCCCATTTTCGCTTCTTCCGCATTCGTCCAGTGTCTCACCCGGTATTTGCGCCGGTAACTTTCGAGAGAGTCTAGACATCCGGGCCGCTGATGGCCTTCCCGAGAGCCGACTCTCTTTTCCATCTGTCGTATGGAAAATCGAGCTCCGCCAAGAAAAGTAGGTAAAGAATGGGCCAATCTCGCGTATGATCGAGCATTTCGATTTCGTTCGGCGACACATTATCTACACCATCGTACAAGCGTTGGCTCTGTGTGTGTACATATATAAGGTACATGTGTATACGGGGGAGAGAGGATTGAGTGAGATGGAAAAATCGAGGGAGATAAAACCAAGTGGGGACGGAGCGGGGGTTCGCGTCTCAGGCGACCGTTGAATTCGGACGGGGGTTTTTTTTTTTTTTTCAGTCCTGGAACATCGGACCCAATCAAACACTCCCTCCACCCTTTCGCTCCCGACCCTCTCCGCGTCTATCCGTCCACCTCCTCCTCGCTCGATGCCCCTGCGAATATAAATGCCCTCGATTTCGTCTATATAATCATGGGAGTGTGAAATTAACCAGGCAATTCTGCAGCGAACCGCGAACCTCCCACCCCGCCCGAGAACGAATATCCACGCCGGCAGAACACAGTGCGCACAGGAGTCGCGCGGCGGAGTGCAGCGCAGCGCAGCGCGCCACCAGAACTAATAGCGAGCCGCCCTACTCTGCTGGAGCGGAGCGCGGGAAACCATGAGCGAACGAGCGAACCCACCGTCGGCTCTGCCGAAGAATTTTTTTTTTTTTTTTTCAATATTTTTTCCTACCATTCCCGCGAATGCAACCCGATCGATCGACGACAAAGTGAGAGGGGCGATCGAGGATGGACGGCGAGACCGGGACGAAACCTACGGGAATCTCGAGAGTCAGCTCGGCGATAATTCGGTTGTTTAATCGTGAGTCGATGAACAACGCTTCGGCGCCGAGCGAATCCCGAAAGTGCAAACGATTCCCTCGCGGAAGCGCCGTCGGGATGAAAATTTCGTTCGGGTAAAAATAAACACACCGAAGTTAGTGGAACACGGAAATCTCCGGAGCGATCGGCGAAAACTGTCGGTGCCATCGGGCGATAGAGAAAATAGCTGAGCGTTGTTCGGAGAGGGGTTGAACGAGCCCGGCGTGCAGATGGAGCAATACAATGGGCTGGAATTAAACGACCAGTCGAGCGAGGGAGTCCGAAGGGTAGGCGATGGGTACGGTCAGCTTCAGCGAATAGCTCGTCGAAGCCACGGCACCGGAAAATGCCGGTAGTTTCTGTTTATTGCATCATATAAATACGGAATTAATTAAAACTGCTGGGTTAATTGAATTTTTATAACGCCGCCGCAGGGTTGGGTCTGCCTTCCCTCCCCCCCCCCCCCCTTTTGCTCCCTCCCTCGTCCCGTCCTCCCCCCATTGTTTGGTCGTCCCTCGTTGTCTGTCTTTCGTTCTCCCGTCTCCCTCGGTCTCGTCCGCGGATACCCGAAGCGACGGGTTGTTTTCCCTTTTCCACCCTTTCCGTCGCCGACCGTACCTGGAGCACCGACACCGGCTAACCGTGGACTGCGTTAACCGGGTAGTTATACCCGTGCCGTTGCGGCGAGCCTCCATTCTTGCTAAGTGTAATGGCGTCGCGAAAATATTACCTTTGCGAAGAGATACGAGAGAGCGGAGAACAGGAGAGAGCTTCGAATCTCCCTCCGGTGCACGCGAACGGCGGTCCCGGCGTGCTCGATAAAATCCTTACGGCCAGGACGATTTACGGACGATACACAACACACCCGGCGAACGAACGACCTTTTACGCATCCTTCGCCGAGCTGGTAACGGGAGAGGAGAGATGAAAAATAAAAATAATATAATGGGAGGTGGGACGATCGTTGCTTGCATAATAATTACCGTACCGGCAAAGGACAGAGGTGGTGATTAAAATTTTTTAATTTATGAGAGACGACAATTGACCCTGAAGACGGTACACTTTTTTATACGAGTGCGTTCGTTGTCGCGTTATTCTAGAAGACATTTTTAGAGCTTTGCGTCGGGAATGGGTGAGACCCTAACTAGGCATGTCAACCTCGTCGACCAGATATCGAGTTTCTGACAGGGGCATGAGATTATCCCGAGTCCTGCTGAGCGGAACGCAAGGGTCGAACTTTAAGAGGGATCGAAGTTGGGCCCGAACTTCATTGCGCGCTTAAGTTCTATCTTAAGTTCTAACTTAAGTCTGAAGTAAAATTGGATATCTTTATCACATCTTGTTAGTTTCAACTTAAAATCGACCTCAACAGCGATCCAGCGTCTTAAAATTCGACCCTAAGAAGCTCTTTCCAGGCCCTGACTGTTCCAAGTCCTACTGAGAACTTATTGAAATTTTTTCACGATTATTCCCATCTCCGCTAGGGTGCAGTGGCGCTTTTTAAGGATACTTATCACTTAAAAGTCCCGCCAAAGATGTTTTTACATAATAAAAAAAAAATAGAAAACCATGGATGCAAAGAAATTTAAAGATAGAATTCTCCGTGAAAGAGAATCCCGGGTTATCAGGCGCCCTCTTATACACTTCACTCCGGCAACGTCAGATTAGCATGTCTGAGACAGAAGGAGATAGGCGAGCACGCGCGGGCGGCCATCAATTTCAATATCCCCTCAATAAATATTCGTTTGGAAAGGGCTCCCGGGTGGAGAATCTCGTTTTTCCTCGGTGCCTTCGAGCCTCCGCAGTCGGAGAGACGATATCCCCGCGTAGGCGTCGTTTCCGTGCTCTTCGTCGTCTGGAGATCCGAAGATTCGGAAGGAGCGCGCCCGCCCGACGGCCCCGATTCGTCTGGTGTGTGCCCACGGCAAATTCGACGGATCCTATAGACGCGCTTGCCGCACATTTGCTTTCAGGCGGAAGGACAGACGGGCTCGTGGATACATCCGACCAGACCCGGCAACCTCGGCCTCTGGATTTAGATAATATTCTTAACATCGCGGTTCCGACGGGCAAAAAAGGATGGACCGAGGCACCGAGGGGAGATAAGAGCCGGAGCAATATCGCCCCGGCCTACGATATTTTCGAATAGAGACTTCCCGGTCGTCTATCCGCCGGCGTGGAACTTGCTCCGAGCCGGTCCATCTGCCGCTCGAGGATGTGCCTGGCACTTGCTGTGTCCTAGAGCTCTCGAGAAAGAATTCTCGATAACGCGAAAACGCACTTTACCTCGGTCGGGAGATCGCCGGATAAACCGTATAGTCATTGGCCACAACCCTAGACTGTACAAGATTTTTTCTGGCAGATCATCTTAAGTGCGAAAAAAATGTTTGAAAAAAAAATGCAAAAAATTGTCGAAACATGTAAAAAAAAAAAAAAATGAAAAATTTGAGGAAAAAAAAAATTACTGTTACCGTGTAGAGCATCGATACGGCAGGAATCTGACCTCGTTTCGTACCGAGTTTAGAATGTAAAAAAAATTCGTATGAAATTTAATGTACCAGTTGTTACACAGAAACTTCCAGCGCGGAACATTAAATTTACATTTTTCTTCAGAGTGTAGCTGAAGAAAAAATCCACTGGGGAGCAATTTCCGATGCGCCGCAGTAAATTCGTAACACAAATTTGCACTTCAACGTCCCAAATCGACCAGTCGGCATTGCTGAAGTTCCCCGCCTGGACTAATATTGTTCTCTTCCGAGATCATTGAAGTGGCGAGATACTCTAGAGAGGGCACGTACTCTATTAAATCAAATATGCATTCCGCGAATCGGAAGTTTTGAAGAATCCCTCCCAAAAAAAAAAAAAAAAAACACAGAAAAACGAGAATCAGTGGTAAATCGGTGCATTATCTTTATTAATTTTTCCGGAAAGATGCCACAGCAGAGGAAAGTTTTTCGTCGAGAGCCGATCTATAACGCTTTGCCGGGGTGGACGAAAAGCCGAGGATCCGACTTGCAATCCCAAGATGGAGAAGTCCGTTCTCGCTTCCTCGTTACACATCCTTCTCCGATTCCCGCCGCCGATTTCCTTCCGTCTTTCGTTTGCCCACTTCAACCGCGCCGGAGAGCGCAAAGTTGGCCTCCTCCCTCGAAGGAGCCAAGGACGAGTAACCGGGACTCGAAAGAATCCGCGGGAAAACGTAACGGCGGATTCGCGGTAGGGAGCTTCCAGGGTACACATTTCTAGTTTCCGACTAACATTTACCTCGGTCTCCCCCGCCGCCCGGTATACTTTTCTCTCAGCCATTGAAATCTGGACCGAGTGAAAAGTCTACCGAGTTGCCAGCGGCCCGGAGAGTGGTTGACGTCGAGGAAGCGGAGAGAGTTGTCTGCGCCCCGGTGTGCGCCGCGCTAGCTGGCGGGTCCGCGAGTAATATTAATAAGTAGTGGAAAAAGTTGGTTTGATCAAACCCCCCCCACCTAACATTTATAGGCCCCTTCGCTGCAGACCGAAAGAAGCCGGCGAAGGGCCGAAGGGAGAATACCCGGTGGCCGACCTCCACGGTACGGTCAGACCACATCAGAGGCGGCCGAAGCTATTAGCATAATTACAATACCTAACCGTCTGATCTATTCGACTTTATGCTTATTTAAAACTCTCTGTACAACCTTCGCCTCTTTCGTTTTGCGCTCTTTCTCTCAACTCCCACTGTACGGCGCTCTCTCCATCGTCCCTCGCACCTCTTTATTCCTCCTTTTTTTTTTTTTTTCGTCCCTCCGCTGCTCCGGTCGAAGTTGCATTCGCGATCGGATTGCGGAACGAATCCATTAGGCTGATGTGGTATTAAAAAGGCCAATCATCGGGATGGACGTCGACGCCGAACGATGGCGTGGGTCAAACTAGCCCCGCCGGGGCGAGCTGTGCACACCACCGATATGTGTACTTCCCCGCGTCGCAAGTTACGCACAGCCGGACTTCCGTTCACGTCGGAATGCGCGGGACATTTGTGCTCGCCTCCTGTATTTCTCCGTCGTTATTTTTCTTTTTTTTTTCGCGCCTCCTCGATCAATTTTCGATCCGGCGAATCCATCGCCGGGCAGAAACCTCGAAGTTTGGGTTAAAGTTAAATAATCACTTCGAGTGAAGCGGGTCGAGGCGCGGCCAATGCGGAATTTGTGATGGACCAATTTTACGGTGAAAATATTTTGCAGCGTCGGCCGGCAAACGTGGGCGTTTTTTTTTTTCAATTGCTTGGCACTTATGCCGATGACGAACCAATTTATCAGGGTCGAAAAGACTTTAATCAATTTGGGACCAAAATATCATTGAATTGCCGGCGTTTTTTTTTTCGCCCACTGCGTCGCACGCATGAATGGGCCACAATTATTTGTGAGACACTCGAGGATTTTTATAGGCTTTTAGGTCGATATTCGTCGGTCATTTCATTGATAAAGAAACCGTTTCGGCGTTCGAATAGATTCGACTGTGGCCTGCCATCAACGAAATTGCCGATCCCATTACTTTTGATGGATTGTTGGAAACCTGCAGTGTAAGGGAGATGAGGAGAAAAGCGTACGAACGGCTGTATAATATCATAATCGAACTGCGAATCGCAGCAGGGGTGTATCTATTGATGCTGCGTACAGTTTTTACTTCACTATCCATTGGCGTTGCGCGTTGGATTTGTTCCCCCGGTGGTTTACTGCGCGCAACCAACCCTAACGACAAACGAAGCGTATACTAAATGACTGAGGGAGAATAGGGGAAAACGAGCCACTCTATAATTTTTTAAAACTATTCCTGAGGAATATCCCTGCAGAAGATAAGTCCTTTTTAAGACAAAACGCGTCTTTTGTATATTTTATTCGAAAATAAAATAAGAAAAATAAATAAAAATAATGGGTGCCTCCCTTCTTTTAATACGCTGAATTCCGTACATTTATATAAATATATTTACTGCCAACAAACCCGAGCACCTCAATAGCAAGCCAATAAATGGAATTTTCTATTGTAGATAGTGTAATTAACTGATAGTAATTGGGCCACTCAATAATCGGGCCGTTCACCTTATCAATGAAACAACACTCTAAGGTACGGCTATGAATTTTAACAGATTTTTTTTATGACATAAACCTGTTATTCGAATCGTTCGAAGATTGCGTATTGGAAAATTCTGAGTTCTCTTTAAAATGGGATCCCTCAAGTGATGGGTTGGCGAAATTCCCGGATACGCATGCGAATTCTTCTTCCAAACGTGCGTACTTGCCGCTGATCTCGGAAAGTTTTAACCCGAAAATCCGAGGTTCCCCGAGCCCCGCCAAATATTATAGGGAAACTATTCCAAAGCTCATCGTCGAATATTTCTTCTCTTCGCGAAGATCCCTGGCCTCTTTAGATTCCCTCTGCTCCGCTGTGCTCCGCTGTGCTCTGCCTTATGCTCATTCCACCCTCGAATTCACTCATAGTTCAGCCGAATTTTCCATGCGCGAAGAAACTTCGCATGACGGCGCTGGAGTCGGAGGCCAAAGTGCTGTTTAGTCACGCGACTGGATCATCGCTTTGGCCGCGCCACCCACTCTTAAGGTCTCGCCCGAAAGTACCTCAAGGAGAATATCGCCACCACCGCCGTCGGTGACGTTGAGAATGGCCCGATATATCGGGTATAAACAGCCGTAGTTTCACCCAAGTCTCGTTTCGACTAAAGCCTACCAGCCGTTCTCAAGTATTTCTATCGGTCTTTGGGCAAACTTTGAAGTCGAGCGAATTCTCTTCCGAAATAAAAATTCCCATGAACAATATTCTAGTGCCGTTTCTGGTAAACAGTCCCTGCATCGGTGGATATGCAATTAAATAACTTACTTTCAAGGAAGATTTCAACTTCGTTAGGCCAGAAATCCTCGATTCATTAAAAATGTTATTATAATGAGGAAAATATTAAATGTGGAATGCGGAAATGTGAAACTTTTTTCAAAATGTCTTCTTTCTATCCAATCCATCGATTGGCATCGTGCATCATAGTTTCATTCGCGGAAAGACTGACTTAAACAATTTAGTTCGATAAACTATTGTCTGAAAAAAGAATATTAGGAATTAGAAAGAATGGCAAACGAAGATGTTTTTTTATGTGAAAAGTCCCAAAAAGATGAAAAGAGCATTGCATTGTTTTATTCTGCGCGTTATGCAATGGTCGGCGAAATCGGTAATTCGTACCATATAAATAAAATAGATTGGGAAGTTCAGATATCGTGTACTTCATTTTTTGGTAATCCCGAGCCTGATCCGATTATCCCGTAATCTTCTCAAGACCCGTCCCTGGCTCCGCTAATTCCAAATCCTCCCAGGTCAGAATTTCATGTTTTCAGATAAAAATTTTACAGCGCTAACTCCAAGCCTAATTTCTCCCATGTCCGAGATAAAAAACAATTACGAAAAATCAGCAGCGTATAACTTCGACCGATACAGTTATTATCAGACTTCCCCGAGCTGCCATCAAATCAAACAGAATCAATTAAAAAAACCACAGTAAAAAAAAAGTGTCAATTCTCGACTGCACCAGTACGAAAAATTCTGAAAATGTAAAAATTACCGAAAAAATAAAATGACACGAATGAGAACACTATTGAATGGCTTCAACAATGTGTTCTCGCCTCATAAAATTGTCATCGTTCGTGCATAAAACATGAGATACGCTTTGCCGCGTCGAAATGCCCACCGCAATTCTCCCTGCGTGTATACATGTATATATAATTTAAATAAATATGTATATATGTCTATGAAATACATACACGTTGTACACAGTAACGACACAGGTGTGCGTATGTACAAGAATACATGTGGTGCAGAAGGAGCAGTTTTATGCAAAACACTACACAGATTTACCTCCACCAGGGTTATCGAAGAGTGTGCGTCTTTCCTTACTGTGTCTGCACATAAGAGACCTAGTTGCCTCGTGACTATGTTGGTGCCCGAGTGCTCCGCGAGGATTCAACGATTTTTGCGTGTTCCCATCGAGTGTACAGCGCAACCACACGGAGCCACCGAATCGCGAGTGAAAATACATATATGCTTTATCTCGCGATATCGCGCACGGGAAATCGTTGGATTCCGGTAGGAGAGAGCTCCAGTTTCCACTAGTAAAATACATTTTTTCGCGACAAAAAAGTATCTTCGCATTCTCGCGCGTCGCCGCGCATTGAGGCGGCACAGGAGGAGGATGAAGACGCGAAGAGCGTAGAGAGAGACCTGGGAGTGGCTCCAGCTGCCGTCCGTGATATTCCACATGCGTGACGCTTTTCCCGGATATTTCCATACATAAATTTCATCCGGTTGAAAGTGTGCAGATAGGCGGAGGTAGCTCTCGGTACATGCCTACGGTGGAGTGGAGGAAGAGTATACATACAGATAGGGTGAAAGTGGCGAATATGGCCCACTCCCGATTAACACATGAATCCGTGATATATGGACTGTGCCATATTCCCCACTTTAACCGTATGGAATCCCATGGGTGGAATTCAAAGTGGGGGTCCTCCTTCTCGCTACTCCTGTGGCGTGGGTGTATTGTACGTAGGTCGGTAAGACGTACAATACAGTAGATGATACGCCTCGAGGCACAGGAGCTGCTCAACCGATCGTCTTACCGCGCGAAAGGCCAAAGAAAGTTTTCCCTTCCGGATCGGAAGCGGAGAAGTCAGGCGGTTTGACGGTTTCGGGTATGGTCGTTGATTTTTTATTTTTTTTTTATGTCGCACTAAAATTTTTGGTTGCGAGGATTTGAGAAGCAAATCAAGTCGGTCGGTATGCAAAAACTGTAATTAATTTTTAGACAGGTTGTTGAACATTTGGGTGGAACAAAAAAATTATCGCGCTATGCGGAGTTGATGGATGAAGTTCCTAATAATTTGCGGTTGTCGGGGAAGGATCGGTCTTGGAATGAAATGCACCACAGATTACGGTGCCGACTGCGGTATTTTCACTCTGGTGCAACCCCAGATTGTAAAGATTCATAAAGAGTTAATTTTATGCTCTTTGGTGAGCAATTTGTTAATTTTATTACAGCTTTCGAACATTCGTGATGTAAACACCCATAAAAAAATATTGGGAAAAATGGTTTTACGAATGTTTAACTATTCGAAAAAAAATATCCACTCATGCGTGTATTTTTTTTTCGCATTGTTGTTTTATCTCGTTATTTTCAGAGCAGTGGAATGTAACGATATCCACTATCGGCGCGTATCACTTCGGCATTTATGAATGAGTTATACGTGACACACTGCATCACACGAGCTATTTCGTACGCTGTACCTTGTCGCGTGGGCTGTAGATTCACGAGCTCGATACACGAAAGTTGACGTTTCGATAATTCCTTCAACCGAGCGGAAATATTTAAAAATGCCACATTTATCGGCGATACAACCCAATTATACGCGAATTCCCTTGATGGAAAAAGCTCGCGCCGCCGATAGCTGACTGCATTTTCGGTGAAGCCCAGTCCCGGTGGAGCTGAAGTCTCGAAATATCTAATGTCTCGGAACGTTTAATGTTTCGGAGTGGCTCGAGCCTCGGCGTAGCTAAAGTCTTGGAGCGGCTAATGTCTCGGAATGTCTTGGTGACTGTTTGTCTCAAATCGCTGAATGTCTAATCTGGATTACCAGAGTTCGTTCGTTCATACGAGTGTCTATGAAATTGAATTAATTTTGCAACACTGTCATATGTTATTCCAACGGTTATGTTGGCTCCGCGATCGCATTGATCGCATGGTTCCTAGCACGTGGAAATCCATTCCATATGGAATCGAAATTTCATGTGGGATTTCGGAATTTCGAACTCCCTTCCATATGCTATGAAAACCGAAATTACGAAAATATAGCACGCGGAATGGAATTTCGAAATGTCGAAATCTGTTCTAGTTTCTAGTTACACCGAAAGAGGGAGCTGGGGGAGGGGAGGGAGGTGGAAAAACATCAAAACCAACAAATAAATCCACCATTTAAAAAAAAAATATATATACATATGATTTTGTTAAAAATAAATATTTATTTTCAGGGAACCTGTGGTGAATTTCTTTCCTTTCTATGCGTGATGGGGAATTCGGTATTCAAAGAGTTGTTCCAACGTCACGAGGGTGCTAGCGAGGCAATCCAGGGAGAACTAACTGACGGCTAACAGAGGTTGAGAGCATGTTTAATGGAAAATAGAATTCTCCCGTGTGCGAGACCAGACGATTTCGTCGGTCCGGCCGACAGACCGAGCCCCGTGCGTGCATGCCTGCCTGTCCACCGTCGCCGGTTCTGCCCGTTGGGCCGTTGGTGGTCCGTCGCTGTTGTAACCTAATTCCGCGCGATTAAATGCGACGTCGCGATAATGCTTGTAAATTGAGCGAATTATGTTACCGGCGGGCGAGTCCAAACCGTCACAAAAGCGCATGCAACGGGAGGCCGATTAACATACGCATTACCCGGACACCGTGGCTCGCTCGATCTCGCATTCCGTCCATCCGTACTTCTCTTTCTCTCTATTTAACTGACATCACGAAATTTGCATTGGTACGTGCGAAATGAGAGATCCGCGACCCTCGGGTGTTACCCAAAACGTTCGCCGTTACCTTCTATTCCTAAGGTCGAGAAATTTTTATTATCCAGATCGACGTATATTTAAAAAATCTGGAGGCTCTGCATTCTATGTCTGATTTATGGGTGTTTTGCCTGAAGCTGTCTGACTCTTGTCCCGAACATTTTCCAATATTTTACTATTCCTCGATAGTTCGCGAAAAATATCAAACCTCGATTGCTTTACGATGTCGCGCAAATTCGGCCAAGCAATGGCTCATACATTATAACTTTGATGTTGTTCAGTCATTGACAGTAATTGAATTCTCAGTTTTAATCGCTAATATTTGCAGTTGTAATCGCCGAAATTCTTAGCCAGATACGCAAAATTTTGCCATATGGGTTGGCTTGCTGTGACCTCTGTGAAAATGATGACCACGTTGCCTGGTCGAAATTTGCCACATGGTTTGGTACCTTTTCTGAGGTCTTTTTCTCAGTCTCCACGAGTAGTTGCAGCATTTCAACGGCCCTTCACCACTCAGTGCTCGAAACCCAATGGGTCAAATTCTGACCATGCGGATGCCATCCGCTGAGACTCAGTCTCGATGAAGTTAGCAATGACGATTCTCCGTGTACCTGAGTTCGAAGCGATAACATTAGAAACTGTATCCTAATAACCCCCGGCACAGCAAAATCGATAAGCGATATCTGCCGTCGAGTCGAAGCTAAACACAGAGCTTTAACTCCGGCGCGAGTCGACGGAGGGGTAAAATTTGAAGCCCGCCGGCCAACAACTGTACTGTTTACCCTATATCGACACGATGGCAGCGCCGCCCCGAGATATAGCTTCGTTCGGTTAGCTCGGGGCGATGCACCGGGGTGTCGCAGGGATCGGACACCAACGTAAATTGCATACTCGATTGCGGTCGGCTGAAGAGTGGCGCCCTCACCCTCGGTCGGCGAGCCCTGAGGCATTCGCGAGGTCGGCCAGTGTCGAAGCGTTGGGAATGATCCGTGACAACCGCCTCTGCCCGAAGTGGACCTAACAAGCCAGTGACCATTGCTGCTGAGTTCAGCTCGCAGCTGGATCCGCCACCTCTGGGGAAAACGA
This sequence comes from Amblyteles armatorius, assembly GCA_933228735.2. Lineage (NCBI taxonomy): Eukaryota > Metazoa > Arthropoda > Insecta > Hymenoptera > Ichneumonidae > Amblyteles > Amblyteles armatorius. The sequence goes on along the minus strand of OW121695.1, from coordinate 7,965,053 downwards.
ACCGGGGCTCGATACGTATTTAACCTCCGCGTCTCCCGAGTCGCGCCGTTCCACCTCATTTTCTGGCTTCGCAATTTGTACGCGGATACGCGAGACCTCCGCACTCGCGACCATGGAATCCCGCGATTGCTCTTATCTTCATGATTCTCTTGTCGATATCGTGGAAGATGTTCAGCTCGTTGTGCGCCTTGACTTTCTCTAATGTGGCATGTTTGTTGCCTTTCGCGAGCCATCTGATGTGAGACTTGAAGGCTCTTGTCGCAATGTTGCTGTTTTACGAACCGTTGAACAAAATAACGATGGCTTCTTTATTTTCCACGAGCGAGACTCGAGTTAGTTTTTTTAGGATTTAAAAAAAAGTGTCTCACTGTCAATTTTATTAGCGTCTATTGGCTCCTCCAACCATCAATGAAATTGGTAGTCGTCAAAAACAAATTTGTCTACTTTCAATGTACTTTGTTTCTCGCCATTAGACCGGACAAATAAAGCGACCCAAGGTTGTCTTTGCCCAGTTGGTTGTATCGCACACATGCGTCAAACCTCATCCGTGTGAATACCGCAAAGAGTCGGAACGTTGAACTTCGGTGTGCGTGAGTATCTCAAAGTTGTAAGCATCCTTTTGATCTCGCTACCTGAAAACCCGCTGCGACTGCGTTTGACGTTGCGCAAACGACGACTATGCGACCGCTGTATTCATCGGGTGGAGGAGCTAATTGCCGGTGCTTCGTTAGTTTTCTACGCGCTCTTTCGTTGCATTCGGTGAAGCGCGTCTCTGTCGCCGGTTAACGCGTCAGAAACATCGACTGACCCACCAAAGCTCCCGAAGAAAAGATTCCTCTTCGTTATACCCGAACGCGACTCGGCGTCTTCCGCAAGCGCAGGCGAGAAGCGGTCTTTCACGATCCTGTGAAAAGATTCGACCTACAGTGACGCACGGACGAGAACCGTCCGATGAAACACCTCGATTTCTCGTTTGCAATAATGACCACTTCCGTCCAGGAGTCTGCAATTCTGCCGATGTCCGGAAGGAGCGACAAGTCCCCGTCGCAACTGACGACTTTAGGTCGACAGCGCACACACTTGCAGCCATCAGAGTAGAAGATCCGATGCATCCATCAAACGGCGGTCGCTCGAAAAATACCTCTGCGGGAGTTACCGAATGGGCTCTCCTAATACTTTCGTCAGTATAAGGCGTTGGCGCGAACCGCGATAACTTTTGGAAAAAAAAATTATAAACGCCGCAGACGCCAGGACACTTTTTGGAGTGGGGAAGCTTCAAGACGGCGAGACTTCGTCCTCGTTTCCTGATCCTTGCGACCGCGTTTCCAACTCGATATCTTTCCTCTTTACACGCGGCATCCTCGGCGACTTATTATATTCCAACAAACGTCGACTTCCTGTTTCCGGTCGTCGGGAACGCCGTTCCGCGAACGGTGTTTTTACACCGTCCGGCACACCTGTCTGGCTCATTGTTGATCTCCCGAAGCTTCCACTCCGCCCGTGCGCGCGAAGCGAGTACCCTCGGTGCGCGGTGAAAAGAAAATGGAAGCCAGCGAAACGGTAATTTACCTTGCGTTTATGTGTTTTGTGGAAAATAACAAGCTCCGCGGAGACAGATGCGACGGGAGGGAAGAGAATAAGTGATGAGTGTCGGCAACAAGTTCTCCGACCATCGAGATCGACATTCCACTTCTATATTCATCCCACCTTGTACCCACCCAAGGAATAACTCAAACTCGGTAATTCCTTTTGTCCACACGACCCGTTGCTTCATCCAACCTGCCGTTCTTCCGCGTCGTTTCGTCCGTTCGAGGAATGTTTATCGTGATCAAAGAATATGCTTTGTCGAAAGATGGAAGACGAGGCGGGAATGCTGATGCACGCCGGTGAAACGCCGTCGTCGATGTCGTTCGCTGATAATTGACAGCGCCAGGCAGACGACGTTGGATTAGGGTAGTGTTTGCACGATCCCTTCCGCATCGGATTCGCCAGACCCGTGCGTGGTGTCGAACACGTGCGACTGGGAGGTGGCGAAGGAACGGGCGAACGGGAAGAGTGCGGAACCAAGGCTCTCCTCAATTATGGGATATTAAGTCGCACTCCGGTTTTGGAGAGGTTGCCACAGGTTGGGCTGAAAGGGTGTCTGTTTGTGCGGTGAGAGATGCTTTGCCACCCCGCGGCACCTCCCGTTGATTGCGCCGCCGCAAGCACCTCACCGGAGCTCATCCCGTCTCTCCCTTTCGCTTTCTCAGACCCTCACTCTTTCGACGCCCCTCCGTCTACCCCTGTTTCATTCCCGAATCTCCCCCGTTACTATATCTCTATTACCCTCGCTCGCTCGCTCGCTGTATACCGAACCAACCTTGAACACATGTGGCCGTAGCGGAGCTTTGATTGGATGCCAAATGCGCGAGGCTTCTCTCCTCCGCTTGCTATCAGCTTCTCCCTCGTTTCCACAGTCAACTTGTCCCACAAGTGCGCGCCTCGCATCCCGGCTAGGACGTATTTTACGGATTCGACAACTTTGATTACTTTGATTGTGTACAGTAACTTCCATCGTTGAAGTTTGTCTTAACTTTCTGTTTTCCTAATTGTTACCAGTAGCTTGTCGAATGTGGTAGTTTGCGCATTATTCGTTTGATGAATTTGATTAAGTTGCGGAAATCGAGACTTCAAGTTCGTACTAGATCACACGCGGGATGCATTTCGTTCCTGAAACCTGCAGTTTTTGTTACATCGATGGTAACTCGACAGAATCAGTGCTCACATCCTGACGTATTCATTTCACCATTGATGAGCCCAAAGAAATTTATTTCTTAAGCTGGGTTGCGATGTGTAGTCCTCCAGGAATGAAGCCAAGATAGACCACCGAATATTCTTTATCCCCAGTTGGCACGTTCAGAAATCACCAAAAGCCGATCGAACCTCATCAGAAGGATAACAGCCTGATCGCGAGAAGCTAAAAGAACCGTTGCCGAAAGTTAATTGCATGTTCGGTCTGGACCATACAATATCCTGTCGACTCCACTGCGATTACTTTGACGGTACGTCTCACTGCTTCTACAAAGTACCTGCAAAGTAGAATCTGGATGACGACGGATGTGCGATGTGTGGTCTTTCAGGATAACATCCAAGATAGACCTCCGAATATTCTTTATCCCCAGTTGACAGGTTCAGAAATCACCGAAAGCCGATCGAACCTCATCGGAAGGATAACAGCCTGTTCGCAAAAAGCTGAAAGATGCCAACCCGAAAGTTAGTTGTATTTTCGGCCTGGACCGTAAAATGTCCCGTCGACTCCACTACGATTAGTTTAACTCTGCGCCAGTCTTACGTAAACTCCGGTACGTATTACTGCTCCGCGATGCCCACGAGGATCCCGACCCTGCGGAGCTTTCATCGGTCCCTGTAGACGAGTCGGTGATTTGCTTTCGCAAAAGTTCACCGTATAAAGAGCCCGCTTAATCGTAATGGAGCCTACGACTCGGATTCCTCGCTGAACTTCCCTTCTCATTGCTTTCGTTTTTTTTTTTTTCATCTCTCCCCTCTTCTCCCCTCCTCCCGTACCGTCCATCCGACAATTTCTCTCACCGTCGTTCCGACTATGGCCGACAGGCCCCTCATCGGCTCTTCAACGAGTTTTCATTCTTCGGCGTCAAAAAGTTTACCTCCGTCCCTGTTTTCTCTCCATTCGCAGTCTCTATTTTCACATCGACCTCCGATCTTTTGAGCCTCGCTCAAGCAGGGACAAACGGAATACCGGGGCAAAACGGACTCGTGGCCTTTATTTAGCTGAAATCCAGATTTCCGTTTTTCCCCGTCGATCGGCGACGATATCCAATTCTATATGTAAAAGGATTATCTTAAAACAGACACACAGTCATGCGCCAACACAGAGACGAGAGCTTTTGAGTCATTTCTAATATTCGTCAGTCTTCGGCGACTTCTTGCAGATTCAATATCGAGAATCAAACTAAGAAACTCTCGACACACACACGAACACTTGTAACTAATTTAACCCTAAAGTTCATAGATATAGTTTATGTTAGGCGATCCGGCAGGTTCTCCCTTGTCAGTTGAGGATTCGTACGAGAACCGCGACGACGATCGTCAGCCGGATAAAAGACCCACGAAAGAAATTCGTCGCTTTCGTTGCGTTTCGCGCGACAACCCGTGACGAGAACCAACAGTTCTCCAATAACGTTGTCCAAAACGTTGGTCGTCATCGTCGCGAACCTCGTGTCGGAGCCAGCCAAGCGGCGATCTCCGGTCTCGGCGATCGGGTAAAGCCCGGCCCTCGATCGGCCCACCGTAACCCTACGCATTACGTTCTCATCTCGAGACAGTCAAAGGATAATCCGCGAAAAAAGCGACCAGGTTCCTGCGGTCGGACGGACGACAATCGCCCCGCCTTTCCGACAGCGCGTCGATTATCTCCCAACGTGTCTGCACGCATCGAGCGACCTTCCGGTCGATCCTCTCGACATTCGATGCTTCCGCTTTAACTTTTCGTCGCCGAACGTGAGAATACTGCAGGGTTCGAGCAAAGATTTATCCTTTCCACCTGAGAAGCTAGATTGATTATCGAAGGCGTTCTCTCTTTGAGGCCGAGACCCGGAGGACAGACACAAAGAGTCATCGCGAGGCGTGTGAGAACATCGTCCGACGCCCGAAGAGAATGGCTCGGAAGATCCGGAAGATGCGGCAAAGGGACAAAGCTGTGAAAAGAGGGAGAGACCAACCCGCCGTCTGAGATAGAATTGAAATGGAAGATAAGAAAAGTGGCGTGGAAAATAAAAAGGACGAACGGGAAGTTCGATCGCCGTGGGTAATCCGAGTGTACGTGTGCGTCTGATTGCCTGACACACTGTAGTCCCCTCTCTGGATGACATTAATTTCTCACATTTTCGTCGACAAATTTCTGTCCCGACTTTCCGCTTGGACGCGATTCAATTCGATAAATAGAAACGCGTATCGGGAAGCTTTTCAGAATCGTTCGAAGGGACGAGCGATCAACCGGTAGATCGGGAAGCTTTTCAATCGGCCGCTTCGAGGATCGTGCTGGCCGTGGTATAATCTTTTTCATTACAGCTATTTGTGCCGTGGGATGAAAAGTGCAGGACGCCCGACAGCGGAGCACACAGGTGAGCGGGTACCGTGCCGGTACAGTCCGCAAGAACTCGTGCACCCGGTTCGTAACTGTAATCACATTAAGGCTCCTCTTCCTTACCCTCGGCTTCATTCACGTGATCGAAGCGACGTACTGCGGCTGTGCATTCGGCGAATCCCCCTCGTCGCCGAGAAATGAATCGGTGAATGACGCGACAACGACGAATAGCCCGCAGCTATCTCGCGAGTTATTTCGCGAAAGGAAATTTCTGTATGGTTTACAATATCTTGAAAGGTCGATTCTTGGGCTGCAATTTTTTTGCCCCCATTCAATCACCCGATTCCATTCCTTCTTTTCCAGCTGCGGATGATAAAAGCCACCTTAAGAAATTTTATATAAAACTTTTTTTTGGAAGACAAAATAAATTACAAGTTAAGTTCTCAGCGGAGAGTCTTTAATTTTTAAGGAAAAAAAATGAGCTCTTTTACTAAAAAAATTAATTGAAAACTGAAAAATGAAAGGTCCACCGACGCGATCCGAAGTCAACGCGCGATTTGACGGGAGCGGGAACCGCTGCCAGGAGGACGGAGCGATTTCCGCTTCGTCGCTCGCTTGGTCACTTGCTCGATGTGCATGTGTGTGTATATTCGTGTGTGTGTGCGTATACGTGTCGCGGGAGAGGCAACGGAGGCAACCATCAGCACGCGGAGACCGATCAACCGAAAAACGTCCAAACTCACAATCGCCCAGGGGAAATATTTCATTTGACATTTTTATTTTCGATTTTTCTTTTTTTTTTTTGCGTTTTATTTTCGTCCCTCGATTTTTGTGTGACGCGAGGGTGACTCCGGCCGACCGACCGATAGCGACTGTGTGTACGACGGGGAGGGCGAGCGAACGAATACGGGTCAGCATACACCGGCGTCTAAACGCAAATTGGAACGAAGCGACACAGAGGGGAAAAACGGGAGGAACGTACGAACGGACCCGCCGAGCGGTGTAGTAATCGAGGGTGCAGCGCGCCGAGCCGGTGGTCGGGGGATGAATACTGGCGCGCCGCTGCAGTGACGCAGTTAATGCAATACGTACTGCTTGGAATCGCTGGGCGGTCGCCTGGAAAATTCGTTCGGTCCCTTCTCATCGATCAACACGTTTACGAGGAAAAAAAAAATGCGTAACAGTCCGAAAGTTGAGTTCCAACGAGAATTTCCAACGAGAAACGCCACCGACCGGTCCAATCAATTGTGCCGTATTTACCATTTTTACCCTCTATTTTTCTCTCATCGAGGAGACGCAATAAATCGCGTATATACATTCACTGATTCGGAAGACTTTCTTTTTCGCGACGCTTCCGCAACTGGCTTGATCCAATAGCCCGAATCACCGCGTTGGGGTCCGGCGAGAGTCCGCGAGTTCCCTTGTTCCTTCGGCGAAGGCCGATGATCATCCGCTTGCACCGGTCAATGGCGACAAAAATTTCACCGAAACAGCCGAGCGTCCGCATGAAGAGATTCGCAAATACACGTTTTCGTTTCCGAGCTCAGCTTAGCGATTGCCTTCAATCCCGCGATCCTGTCGGTCAAGGGAGCTCCGGGCTGTCCCGTTGCAGTCGCAGTGGCTTGATCCAATAAAGAACAAGCCGGCCGGTAGTTATCGAACGGCGGGAGAACGCCGTGCATGTTTGCACGGAAGCGTCGTACCGTGAAATCAAAAAAACAATCGCAAGCGATCAGTTTGTTTCTATGATTTTTTGCTTTCGCTTGATCAGGCTGGACCCGGTCGGGGATTTTGGCATGGAGAAAAAAAGTGTGTGCGAGGGCGCTTCGACTACGGCCGGACATCGTTTCTCGAAACGGCAGCTCATCTGGTTTCCTTCGGTCGCGTTCTGCCTATCCAAACTGGCGAGACAAACATCGTTTGTCGTTGGAAGGCGCACGAGGGAAACTTCGCGTCTCTTCAGCGTTCTTCGCTCGGTTTCTCGGGACACCGGACTGACGGATTTGCCGCCTCCGCTCCGTGAAGGCAAAACGCAATCTCCCAACAATTTTTGGATGTCCTGTGGGGCAAAACGGGGCAGACAATCCGAATGTTTCGATGGGACAAAATGGGGCATCCAAAAATTATTGAAAAATTGAGTTCGCCCCACTGTCCCATTTTGCCCCGCTCTCCTATACCTGCAAACATATGGGAGGAAGGTGACAGCAGCGTCACTCTCGCAATCGTAGTCTCGGATCAATCACGGAGTCTCCGCGTAGCGTAATGGGGAAGTCCTTTAGATCCAACTAAACTAAGTTTCGAAGCAATCGAAGTGTGTCTCTTTGTAAAGAGAATGCCAAGCTAGAAAGCCTGGATTCGATATAAAGGCGACACACGCTAGAGAGTAAGGTATGCAAGTGGAGGAGAAACCTCGAAAACACACTTGAAGTGAAGCTTGTTCACATTCTTTGATTTTGTTTTGCTTATTTATCGATTGGAATTGGGAAATGAAATATCGTGATCCGCGTAGATCGAGCAGTATTGAAAATTAAATTAATAACACGGTACCAGTTGACCAGGATCTACCCCGAAATACCAAAAAGTCGCTGAGGAAGTCTCACTTCGAAAATTGGGACGAGAATGGAATCAACACAGGTCCAGGATACGATCCTTGCTTGGGAGTGAAGTGAAGCTTGTTTACATTCTTTGATTTTGATTTGCTTATTTATCAATTGCAATTGCGAAATGAAATAGCGTGATCCACGTAGATCGAGCAGTATTGAAAATTAAATTAATAACACGGTACCAGTTGACCAGGAACGCGGCTCTACCCCGAAATTCCAGAAGGTCGCTGAGGAAGTCTCACTTCGAAAAGTGGGAAGAGAGTGGAATCAACACAGGTCCAGGACACGATCCTTGCTCGGGAGTGAAGGACGCACGTTGGAGTAATTGGTAAGCCGAGGGAGCGCGTGTCCTCGCCGGTGGTTGCGATTTTGCATCGCTCGGCCCGAAGAGTTCCTCCATCTGGACTTCATTCCGTGTCTGTTTGTCACTCCCGCCTCGACTCTCCCGGCAAAACCAAGGATGAGCCATCCAGTGGAAAATCTTGGTCTTCACCGAGCGGGACTTTCGTTCTCTCTTCTCTACCCGTCTCTCCGCCCTCCTCCCTCTCGCTCCTCCTCCCTTCCTTCGTCGTTTTCTTCCTCTTCTCGTTCCACAATAGCGCACCCCCCGCACCAAATGTTTCTCTCGCCAGCGAGGCCCTAGAGGGAGGAGACCTTCATCTACCGCGTCTTACGTACCTGCATCTCCTTTCTCCGTTCGCCCTTGCGTTCTGAATCCTTTGTTCCTGTTGCCCCGTCTCATCTCCCAGTTCTTTCTTTCTCATTCTCCGTGCTTTTACCCTTTCCCCGCTTTACCGGGAGACTCTTCAACCATTCCGGACGACTCCAGACCAGACAGGCCCTCCAATCTCGCGACACCTTTCCAACGTATACAACCTCTCCTCCACCTCCTCCTCCACCTCTTCCTCCACCTCCACCTCCTCCTCCTCCTCCTCAATCCTCGCTAACTCCGGGAACCCCCCCCCCCCCCCCCCCCCCCACCCACTTCACAATTCTTCCCAATTCGTATCTCGAAACAAGTTTGTAAAATGCAATTTCCCCCGTTGGTTGACAAGTCATCTAATCGCGAGACCGGACTTCTTTTTCTTCCTTCTCTTCTTCTATTCTCATTCGTCGACGAGTGTCACGGCCTTGATATATGTATACGTAGATTTCGTGTGTCTCTTATTTTCCACCCGCGAGGCCTCCTAAGTCTTCAACGGTGGAAGGGGCTTGCTTCACCCCTGCGTCGGGTGGGAAAGGCCGGTTTTACTGTTTCCTTCGTATCGCAATGAGACGGGGGGTGGGAGGGATGGAGGATGCAGACGAAAACAAGGGTCTGTCACGTGTACTAACAATCCTGTCACACCCTAACTTTTAAACCTGATGGAACGAGCGGAGAGGGCGAGAGGAAAAGATTCTGGAAGATCGCTTCGCGGAGGTGAGTTTTCAGGTGGTTCGGCTGGAGCATTTATTTCGCGGGGAAAGGGAACGCGATGAGACGAGGAGCTAACGAACCGCGCATCTTATTTTTAACCCTTCTGGACGCATCAGCTATCCGGAAAATTTTTTGAGTCCTTAATTAATTTTTTTTTTTTTTCGTCTGGGGGGGGGGGGGAATTTCGTGACTCGATGCATTATTTTGCTCCGAAAATTGCAAATCGGTTTTGGTCAAAAAGCAATATCACTGTGAACGACCCTTAAGGTTTTGTTTGTCAGCAGCTCGAGTCCGAATTTTGCCGAGCCCACCGATCGTCCCGATTTCTTCTCAAACGACATTATTTCAAAATAAAATACACAATCTCTAGAAACCTGACATTTAAAATCCCGTCCTCTCGTCCGCGTGCATGCACCGTAACCGTGTCCGTATCCGCGTATATACATATATGTATATTAATTTTCTCGATGGTATTTCACCGGAGACTCCGAAGATTACACGCTAAATTAAACCTTACCCACCGATCCGGTGTAATACGTACGGACGCACAAAGATCGACATCGCGGGCGATCGAACGAGCGAGGGTAGAGAGAGAGAGGGAGTACCTTAACACTCCACCCAGAAAGAAAATCGTCTAACAATCCGGGGATTACGATATTCCCGGTGACCCAGGGGGAAGATGGTATCGACGATATTCCTTCCACCCCCCGCCTCTATAGTTCATTCCCTCGTTTCTATCTCATTTCATCTCACACTGATCTCGTCTCCCGTGGCTCGAATCTCCGGTTCTCTCCCAGTCTCTTCCAATTTTCTCTTCATTCCCGAGGTAAGTTGGAGAGTCGGAGCCGCCACAGGGGAATTCGGCAGTAGGAACCCGCCCGAGAAACGATGAGTTTCAACCGAGGAAGAGAATGAAAAAAGTCGAAAGACAAAAAAAAAAATTATACGAAAGAAAGTGAGCGAATATTGTTGTCGACTCTTCAGAAAATGTGCGACTAGGTCAGCCGTGAGCCGAGCAACATCCATCGTCGTTCGAGTGTGTTTCCTTCTTTTGTGCGAAGATTTTCGTTTATTTTGTTCCTCTTTTCTCTTTTCCTTTAAATCTAAATGATGGACGTGCGATCAGCTAGTCGCGAAGTTCAAGCGACGTGAAAAGGGGAGAAAAGCGACGTATACGAAGAGATAATACGGAGGACAAAAGAAGGCAGTAGAACAACCCCATTACCGTGCAAACACGACGACGACGAGGACGACGACGACGACGACGACGACGACGACGACTGTTTCATCTCCTGCATCTCCTTGTAGCCTGGCATCGCGCACCCCATTGTCGCACCCACAGATGTCTTCCTTTGCGCAGCTGCCACAGCGCTCTCGAGAAATAAAGAAGACGAAGAAGGTGAAATAAAAAGAGAGAAAAACAAATGAATCCGCGCCCTCGTCGCGGAACGAGGTGTCACGGACAAAAACCGGTGGCACAGTTGAGGGCGCAGATCTTGCAATCGGGAACCTACGTTTCCACTGCCTCTTTCCATTCCCCCGTCTCCTCGATAAGTTTTCAGGGGAATAAAAGCGTGGAATGGTAAAAATGGGCAAAAACTTAAATCGGTTAAACTTCTTCGCTACTTTTCACAATTTTTGCACTTGAATTTTTAAGCTCCGATTGAAGAGGAATTTTATGAGCTTGACTCGAACTCAAAGGCACACGTTTACCCTTATTGCCGTTCGATGCGACGGAATGGTCGAAGATTATCTCGCACTCTTATCTTCACCCAATAACGCTTATTTCGTTCGCTATAAAAAAAAAAAAAAAAAAAAAAAATGGTTTATCACTTATTCGACATGATATTTATTGAGCAATATTTTTTGGCCAATCTGTCGAGGTCGCACCGGTCGCAATGCGTGAATGCATTTTTGCTGTTTATAGATATACGCACGTACCGAGACTGTACCCGTACACTCCGTGCACAGATATATATATATACGTATACAGCTGCGCAGAGTGCATGTTCGAAACGAGACGCAGCAGTAGTTAAAGCCACCGAGCGATTTGTCCCCCCGGGTTATTCGGACAGATCGAGATAACCGGGCGGGAGGACGCGGTGTGTCGGTGTCGGGGCGCGAGGGCATGCAGAAAGTGCCCCACAGCCTTCTGTATATCCAGCGATAGGTGTACGGTGTGGGGAGGGAGGTACATTGGAGGCACTCGCGTATACAACCGGGACTCCCGTCGATTAGCATGCCACGGTGTCGAGATAAGCGGCCTAGCCGTGACGATATACTCGTGGCCGATCCTCCCTGGCCTTCCCTACTGCTCACTTGTCGCCCTCCGTGCTCGGCTCGTACCTCTGCCCTCTTCCTCTGGCCCATATCCCACCGAGCATGGGCTTTACTCCCACAGATCCCATCACGGACCATAATCCAAACGCTTCTATTATTTTGCAGTTTCCGACTATCGTCTAGACAGTACAATTATACGAAAAAGAAAATCTTGATAACTTGCATACGCAGAAAAGATTTTTTTTTCAGATCGAATATATTCAGTACATTCGGTAGAATTTTCAATCTGTAGAAATTTCTTAATTTCCAGGCAGGATCTCTCGATCGGCGATCGGTCGATGTACGACTGATCGACCCGATCTCTGGGACGTTGGTTCCTCGGGGAAAATAGACGCTTGTATGCGGTGTACATGAATGCACGGGCCGCGGGGAATCGCGGTCGAATCGTCCGTGTCGAGCCGCCTATGGGCAGAAATCCAATCTGCTGATAGGAAAAGTCAGTCAAAATTGACTGGAAGGCTCGGGTATTCGTATTTGACCTAGTTGCAATAGACCACCGCATTCGTGTTCTTTTTTAAGAACAAACGAATCCTTTATTTAAGACGAGTTGAGTACTTTTTTTAAGACGAGTTGAATACTTTTTTTAAGACGCGTTGAATACTTTTTCTAAGTCGAGTTGAGTGCTTTTTTTATGACGAGATCAGTCATTTTATAAAGAAGAAGCGAGTTATTTTTTAAGACGGTACAAATACTCCTTCTAGCCGAGATGCAATCAAACAGAGATGCGTCGTTACCTTAAGACTTTATGATACATTTTTTAATTGCTTCGTTTTTCGCCACTCTTCCCAAGGTATATTGTGAACTGATCTATACTATGAAATCCTATGTAAGCGGAGCTTCACAGAAAAGTGACGAGAGTTTTTTTCATCGATCGCATGGAAAAAACGAGCGTTACCTCGTCACACCAGTCGATATAGCTCGACGAGCGCGAATCGACGAATATGACCTTTTGATTGCATCCCTGAATGCCGCTATTATTTATAGAATTGCGGAAGCCGGCCATCACCGGGGCTCTCGAGCGATCCGAGAGTACGACCCGAAAGAGTGAGTGTATACATTTTAACGTATATAGATATACGTAACTATGTACCACCAGCTACTGGCTTAACCGGTCAGTCAATTTCGTTAACCTATATATCTGCGACATATGTGTAGATAGCAAGAGTACGGGGCAGTTCGTTGGTATCGACAATGGAACGAATAAGTCGAAAAATGAAATAAAAAATAAAGGAAACAAAAATAAAAATCGTGAAATTGCTCGACGTAAATTCATTCGAATTTTTTTAAATTGTTATTATTTCTTTCTTTTCGTTCTCGATGAATCATCTGGAAAATACCTGGCAGCGAAATCCGAAAGAGATATGAAAAAGGTACGAACAATGTAAATTCCACTTCTGTTCCGAGATAATAAAAAGTCGCTTCCTCCATGAGAAAGTTCATAGACCAATTTTTGGCTTCCAGATCGGGAAAGCTGTGTACATTTTGTTTCGTTAAAAGGGACAAAAAAATCACCCAGTCAAATTTCCGGCGATATTTGATGCAGAAAATCGTATAGAACGTAAAATAACGATTTTCAATCAAATAAAAAAAATCTCGTAAAATTTAAACGGTTAGATCCATATTTGCCGAATATATCTCTACATATGTAAATACTAAACATAGTACAGCGTCAGTTAATTCATTTGCTAAATGTACTCTGAATAATTCCATGTTTACTTGAAGTACACCAATTTTTGTAAGTTTTCCGAACATTTGGATAGAACATCGAGTTGACATCTGTCAATATCGATAGAACTTGGTCGCACGTATGTTGAACAGTTTCCACGATGTAACATAATAAAAAAAAAATAAGCATAGGAGCCGAAAAGGGTGTCGCGCGGTTAGTTCTTTGTCGCAAGGTTCGTTGGAGTTTCGGTGACAAAGGACGCGGAAGCCCGCACGAGTCCCAGAAGGCTTGTACGTATAGTTTGTAGTGTACTCCAATATTCGCATTGGCTCTCGAGTGTCCCCGAAACCACGCTGAGACAGTGCCGATGCTACGGCCTCAAAATACAGAGCATCAAATCTGTCACTTTCAGAATAGAATTATTGGGTCGTAGAACCCTTCGCGATCGACCCTCCAGGCAATAATAATCCATCCTTGGTCGGTGTTATAATTCCATATGAGAACCTTCGTACGAGCACCCATCTGTTTGCTTTTTCTCTTCGTCCTTGTCATCGAAACTGTTTCGCAATTAAATTACGTTCAAAATCACTGCACAATCTGCAATAAGCATACACGTATGAAAACATATCTGGCTATTACGAAAACATCTCCCGATTGGCAACGGCAAAAACGGATTTCGTCGTTGGCTCATGGAAAAATGGAACTTTTGCCGATATGACATTGAATTATCAATTCTAATGCCAAATGTGGCATTGACCCTGTTCATTCTTACGCCAGATGTGGCATTGATTTTGTTGTTACGTATGCGAAATATGGGATTAGTTTCGGTCATTCGATCGAAAGCAACGCGTTTGCAAAATTACCAGACAGAATCTTAAAAAATGAAGACCTGCTCGTTCAATCCACATCGAGCTCGAGGAATGCTGCGTCCAAGTATTTCATGACGGACGCGCATAAACACCGAAGACGCTATATGTATATGATACATAACGCATAATTCTTGGAACACAGAAGGGGAAGATCAATGAGGTCGATCGTGGATACGGCAGAGACGACAAGGAGCGGAGGAGGATCGACGGAGCCGCGGGGGAATCCGGTTTCAAGGCGAATCGACGATTTATGCCGAGGCAAACGGTGCGATAAGCGGATGCCAATGGTGTAATGGGCCCGGGGCCGTAAGCGCGACTGGTCTCTCGCTCAAGATTTGCATCACAATGCCCCGTCATTACGACCACGGCCCAATCAAACCTCGTGCACACGTCGTTTGGCTACCCGCGGCCAACACTCGGGGTACCGGAGTGTTTATTGCCGATCCCACCCGCCATGCAAATTCTACATAGTCGCTGCTCCGCTCACTGCGGGACAACGTGTACATGCCTCGTGCGTGTACACTCGAGCGAGCTAGTTCGCACACATATCTCTTCCCACCCACGCTCGTGAATCCGCGTTGCCGTGCATAATATGCATATTATCTAACCGGGTGGACCATTCGGGCTTTGCACACGTGCGTATACCAGTCTTCGGTGGTACGATATGATTCGTCCCTCAGCGGAGAAACCGATGCATTACAGCGAGCCCATACCATCGACGTCGTCGCGACGAGAGATTACTGAAACATTAATCGAGTTGTGATAAGAACTTCTGAGTTTGAGATTGAGGTCTTCTGAGTTTAAGATGATGAACTTTTGAGTTTAAGATAGTGAACTTTTATGTTTAAGATTGAGAACTTTTAAGTACGGCATTAAGAACATTAAAATTCAAGATTAAGAACGTTGATGATTAAGATTAAGAAATAAGAGAAAATCATCACCACTTTCAGCTTATTTACTTTCTTCCTCAACGTAATGGTCCTGATATAGTGAAAAAATATGAATCACCTCCTAAATGACGATCCATGTTACCGAACTGAGGGTGCTTTACGAAAATCAAGGAAACCGGCTCGATATTAATAAATCTTATCAGGAGCGATGTTCGCAAGGCATTCAAAGTACCTCCCCCTTATCGACACATGTGAGTGAATGATGGCTTAGATCTTATTTTTATCCCCCATTCCTGTCAACAGCTAACAGCCCATCTTACCACATCGGACCATATGCGACACTTCTACCCTACAGTACAAGGAAAAAAAAAAAAAAAGTAGCTGACTAATCGCTTCCGGTATTACGAGTCATTATCGCAGCCATCATTCCAGGTTTTCTTCTCACTCTCGAATTGGCGCTTCTGTCAAATATAAATGAATTGGCCCTGCGGAGCAGCAACATCGCCTAACCGCCTATAAGCGTTTACATTTGTAACGCAGCCCAGAGGGGTACCCCAATAATATAAATTTTCTTCGTTATCTCGCCGAATGATACGGGATGGGACATCGAGTTTGGGGGGGGGGGGGGGGGGGGGGGGAGTTGGTATAAATTTATTGGAGGATATCATCGAGCATCGATTATCGCGATAAGATCGTGACCGCACGCACAACGATCCATGAACTCTGTTCGACCGCAATCCACGCGGTTCTAGTTTCGAGCGCTCCGCAATGGTCGAGCAGTTATAGTTGCATCGTTTCGGCAGAACGCAATAAACGAGAACGAATCCCCCGACCGCTGTTAAGAGGGGGAGAGAGAAAGAGCGTGCAGCTAACTCGACCGATTCCCCCACCGAGGGATGCATAATACGATTATTCATTGGAAAAACGTTATTTATCGACGCGGAGCCGTTGCACGCATTTCTCTCGTTATCACGTTATTTTTTTTTTTTTTTCATTTTTCCGTAACGCGCTCAATAAAAATCTATAGAGAACGCAGTTATCTTGTCAATTGACTTTGCGTTTATTACGCAACGAATATTTGCGTTAACGAGGAATTGTGTTTTTTAACGGGGGAGAATAACGGGGCGTAAAAATTCGATCGGACTCGGTAAATATTTTAATGGGAAAGCAACCGAAAAAAAAAAAACGGTAACTGCAAATAGAAACCATTTGAGCAATGTCCACCCATCTAGAAACTATCGGAGGCGAGTGTGGAAAAGCGAGAAAAATAAAACAAGGAAATCAGTGAGAATAGGTAGCAGCATTCGAGGGATCGTCTTATAGCCGCAGTGATTGTGGGAAAGCGTTTTCTGGACTGCGCTGCCAATTTCGAACCTGCGGCAGACTGAGAAAATTAGATTCGCTGCAGTAGACGCACGTTCTAGGGTTTGAAAAATAATATCCATTCTCTCGTGGAAAATTGTACAAACCTCTTCCGAGCATGGCGGAGCACGGAGCGACAAGGGATAGGCTCGAAATCGAGTGGAGAGGTGGAACGAGCGTGCACGACGAGTGGACAGAAAATCGGCGAAGAAGCGAATAAGAGCGGATTCTAACGTTTTTAATTTTTTGTCTTTATAGGAAAATGCTTTTTAGCATTGCGGGACATGCAAACATGGAAAGGTCTGAAGAAACCACACAGAGCCGAAGATCATCGAAACGGTAAATCATCGAAACTTATCTAGAGAGCCCGATGGGAAAATGTCGAGCAGTGCGACGATTTAAAATTTTTTTTAAATGGGAAAACTTCTGATGAAACCATACAAGAACTCAAAATCATTGAAACTGTTGCTTGTTTGGATGGGAAAATGTCGAGCGGTGTGATGCTTTTCTGTTCCTATTCTTATTGCCTAGGACATCGCGTCGAATCGCTCACCGTCTCTCCCGATATTATCACCTCGATGTGTCACATAAGCCATCGTCTTCCGCCTATCGGATAATTACGCGGATGGATTTTTCCAAATAATGGGAACGAAAGAGAGCGTGAAACTCGCTCGCGAACTCCGTCTCTTTCCTTCTCTTATCAACGGTGGAAGAGTAAGAGGAAGACAAGTCGTTACGAAAAGTCAAGTCGTATCAGCCCGAAGGGCGAAACGTGTACGGCGTGATCGTGGCGCAGGGCGAAGAGTATAAAGGCCTTAGATTAGCGTGATCTCGAGTGATAACGGGTCGCCCTCCCCCTCCGCCCCTTATAGTATTTCTATCCGACTGTATCGATGGTTTAATTCCACAAGGGCATACAAGATGTGTATAAGCGTAGCCTGTATGCCCTTCTGGCGTTGAGCCATCGATGTCTGTTCTCGCTTTCGCTCCGTCAAGATTCCTTTATGTCTGTCCTTATCGCGGCTGAGCTTTCTTCCTCGTCTCGGAAACTCCTTATTCGACCTTCTTCCTCCTCTTCTTCTTCTTATTCTCCTTCTTCGAAACGCCCCCCCGTGGATCTTGGCGGCTCTGGGCGTCGAAGAGAGTGCGACTTATGTATTAGCTACGGGCATATCGTTCGAAAGAAGAAGAAAAAGCGAGAAAAAAAAAGAGAAAAGAAAAAGTCGGTGCGCGAGTGAGGGAGGCAAGTCTATTCTATAAGAACCCGGAAATGTTACGGAAAATCTTAGCACGTTACCGCTTTCGCAATTACCGGCTCTGTAACGAGAACTACGTGGCTCTCCCGAAGCAGCTCTCCTCTTCCTTTCGAAAATATCCTATTTGAAATAACGACCGAGACGAGGGAAACGAGATGACGGTCTGCGGATTATTTTTTTTTTTTTACCGACGACTGAAAAGCGAGATGTCATTAGATACTCCGAGCTCTCTTACCGGATCCGCTGCTCATCTTCGAGAGTCACAGTGACGATGATCATAAGATCTTTGAGTTATTTGAAAATTGTTTTCAGCGATTATGGATTCATTTTTTTGGAGCTAAAATCCGTGATTCGAAAACCGAGGAAATTTGGGCCTAGAAGGGTTTTAGTGAAAACCATTTTTTTTTTTTACCTTTTTTTGTATAATTGCCTAATTGCTGCATCGTATCGAAACACTAGACACAGACTCATAGTTTTAGTCGGTATTGCATTCGCTCTTCCTCTATCCCGAGGCGCGCTCGGCACACTCATTTAGCTCAGGGTGGTTGTGCGCCCCTAAAAATGCGAGACACATCCCGATATCGGTATAGCTCCCGGTTTCTCCTCGCACAGGAACAAAACATCGCACGCGCTCGCACGACATCGTTAATGCGGCCATTGTGGACGGTTAATGCGACTCCTGATCACCACCGCTACTGTGTGCTACGAACTTTACCGGTAACGTACCCACCGGCTTTGCCGTAATGGATCTTACACAGGTATATATTTTGAGTGCCACCAATTCGGAAGCTCGCAAGAAGCTGAACCGTTAAGTTTATTACGCGCTGTTTGCCAACCGCGCGCACCATTGTCTTGAACATTGGTGTGGACCTCGACAAAGCAGAATGACGGGGCATCGAGATCACAGGGTTTCTCGATCGAGTGAACCGCGCGCAAGTGAAAATTTAATCGGATGGCAAACGATCGTGGATAGCGAGATCGTGACAAGAGAAGCTTGCCGTGATGTCTCCAGATTAGAAAGGGACGTTGATATCAAATGTAAATAGTCGATTCATGTTTATTAGAAAATAATTTTTCGACCACGAACTTGATAAAAATGAATTGATAAAAAAAAAATTGATTAAATTGTATTGATAAAAATGAATTCATAAAATTGAATTCATAAAAATGAATTGATAAAAATTAATGAAACGATATTCGAAAGGGCCATTGCCACAGGGAGAAGAGATCTTTTTTCCACCTGAAAGAGTTTTAAAAAAGTGCAAATAAAGGGCAAGTTCCATTTAAGTATATCCGCGGCTCTCTCCTAATTTTCTCCTCGGTTATTTTGTCCTCATGGCCTCTTCGTTGGCGTATTCAGGCGTCGGGCACAACAGCGTACGACCCGCACCAGTGGTAATAGCCCTGTTGGACACGGGGGTGCGAGGGTGTGGCAGAAGGTAAAAAATAATTGGCCGACCCTCTTCCCGAAGCTGAAGAACCTCGACGGAGGGAATGAGGCTGTGAGAAAGATGGCGCTGCTTGCATCCCGAGCCTGCCCGACCTCTCCGAGAAATCCCCAGTTCAACCGGAACCTCGTTAACCAACAATAATGGAGATTATGAAAAATAAAAAAAAGACGCTAAAAAAAAAATCTTTTCCTTTCCCTCGGGTTGGCGTCAAAGCTGCCTCGCAGAGTGTTTCTCGTTATTGAGCCGGTGAGATGAGCCTCGAGCCTCCCCCCGCCCTCCCCCCCCCCCCCTCCCGCCCCGGTTTCCTTTTTACTCCGAGACTCAGTTGGGGGACCATTAGATTCCGAAGAATGAGAAAGATTGACATCGTTAAATAAATATGAGATATATACAACAAACAGAGTCCTCAAAAGTATCCGGATCGAGATGCTGGACTCGGGTTACCCAATCAGTGAATCGTTCGGCTATCTCGTCTTATACTTTTCGTCGTTTTCTCAGTCGTCAAGTTGCTCTCTTTAGGATTTTTTTCTCTTCTTCCACGCTCTTTATTCTTTCTTCTGTCTTATTTCCACTCTATCCCCACGGAGCGAGTTATTAATTACGGCCTCATCGTCCACCCCGGTGCATAACGACCCCCCCGTCGAAACCCGGTCGCCCTCCGTCCCGTGCTCTCGTTTCGCATCCTCGTTCTCGTTTTCTCCCACGCGGGAAGCCTCCTTCATATCGAACTAGCGTCGGGCACATTCTTTCCGACGGCGCTGGGTACCTTTTTTTTTCCTTATTCTTTTCTCCACCACCGTTCTTCTCGGCTTCTTGCGATCCTTTTTGTCGCATCCTTGCTTTAACGAGGAACACCAAATGGCACGAGCGAGTCTGTCGCACGAACTCGACGAGGACTTCTTGACTTTCGCTCGAAAAATCGAAGGTATAGTTCGGCTGGATGAAACTTTCTTGAACGTTGTGTTGGATCAAACAACGCTAATCAGAAAACAAGCGAGATCCGACGAAACATGTTGATGATGAGGTTGAGGACTTCTTGAATGTCACTTGAAAAATCGAAGTCATAGTTAGGCGGCCAGATCAAACTTTTTTGATTGTTGTATTTGATCAACCAACGCTGATCGGAAAACCATCAAGATCCAACGAGGCATGTTGATGATCTTGCGAGATATTTTCCGTGAGACGGGCATTCGTATAGACGAACCGTTCTTCGAAGAGAAACAAGATGGAATACATCGATTTATCTGGTTTCCATGAATTTTTCCGTGACCCAATTCCGAGCCGTTTGTTTGTTTCCTCAGAGGCCATTGTAGAAAGAAATTGAGAGAAACATCATATCGCCGTGTTATTTCTGGGTTAGTGTCTTTCATTTGGCACGAGGTCGCTTTTTTATCGATTCAATCGTGCGACAAGCGTTCGGAAATCTCCGGGAACGATCAGACGAGTCTCTATCTCTTTGACGACTGTCACGTATAAAAGAGGAAAGAGAATTCACCCAGGCAGAGAGAAATCGGTACGACAGAGAAGAGGGAAATATTTCTCTCGTTTCGTAATGCCCCTCCTCCCCCTCACCTTTCTCGCGACCGACCGTCAATTTGTACTTCAAAGGGTTTTATTCCTCAGGATAAAGGATATAAAAAGGAGAAGCTAGGACGCGCGTGCCGAGCCTCTTTTCCTTCTTCGTCCGGCTTCTTGGTCTGTATTTTCTAACCTAAACTCCTGCCTATCGCCGATATTTTGCCGTATATGGCTCGGAAAATTTTCCACGTCCTCAAATACGTGAAGTGTGTTTCCCATTTTAGGCCATTCCAGGCCATTCAAGGACATTCCAGTCTATTGCAGTCTATTCCAGTCAATTCCAGGCAATTCCAGGCCATTCCATACCATTCCATACCATTTTAGGTAATTTCAGGCTGTTGCAAGCCATTTCAGGTCACTTCAGGCCATTTCAGACCACTTCAGGCCATTGTCAGAAAGTGGCGAATATCCCAGCGCCATCTTCCTTGTCTTTCTCTGGCAACTATATTTCACCTCATCCTTTCATCAAATTAATAAAATAAATTCAAACGTAAAAAAAATAAATTCAAACGTTCATAAAACATAGCGAAAAAATCTGATAAAATGAATAGACCTGCCTCAAAGGGCATTTGGTCAGATGGAACAAAAAAAAATCGTATTAAAAAATTCGCACGGTTTTTTCAGCCACAAAAATCAAACGCATTTCAATCTCTGTAAAAATTGAAAGTCAAACTCATTATCCCACCACGGCTGTTCTACGGTTATTCCCGTCCCTTCCTCTTCTCCCTTTCTTAATACTTTCCCTCGTCCTTTATCTTGATATACTTTCACGCTTCTCGCCATCAAACGGACTCCATTATTTTCCGATAAATTTGCTCGGCACTTCGGGCAGGAACTAAGGGGCTGGCTCACTACCCCTTGACCCTATCCTTCGAACATGGTAAAGGTTCTTATGGTGGATCCATATATATATATAGTATACGCACACGCTAGAATTCTCGATCAATTGTTCACTCGCTTGGCTCTATTCGGCAAAGTTTTAAAGTGGTTTTTAAGTGTCATCGGTCCACGCGCGAGTGGTCGACGACGACGACGACGATGCGCCATCGAATCGATGGTTCTCCTTCGTGGTTCTTTTTTTCTTATTTTTTTGTGTCGCTTTGTTTCTTGCTTACTTTTATCGATAAACTCTAAACGAGAAGTGTAACGAGACAAATGGATGTGTCGGGAATAGACTATCGACCCTCTGTTTTCATCCGAATAGAGACTTTGGAGTTTAAAGCTTTTTCTTCAGAACTGTGTGGAAACAACAGTTATTTGAAATTAGTCTCATGAAGAGAAACATAATTTTTTGTGATTTTTTTTCTAAATTCTTAAATATTTTATTTCCCACAGACTCGATCGAGCATTTTGTATATTACTGTCAAGTAATCTTTGTGAGGTACACAATTGAACCATGGCTGATTTTTTAATGTTAACGCTTAAAAAAAAATCCATAAAGTTATAATGAGGAAAAAATGTCAAGATGGAATTTTAATGCAGTTACAGAGGGTCGGTTGATTAAAGAAAATATCGCGGCTCGAGTGTCGTCGGGTTCATATCGAAAAAGTATGAACGGAAAAGCACAAATTAAGAGTAACAAAATGTGTATGTCATAACCATTTTTTAAATATGTATTGAAAAGATTGAGATTGTCGAGTTTAAATAGTGGATTACTTCCACAAGAATATTTCAATGGCGAAGTGCTCGGAGTGTCTTGGAGGTTCAGGAAAAAGCTGTCAGATGGCACCATCGGTACGAAAGCGGGCGGTTCGCAGTCCAAGCTGGTGCAGTCGGAATCTATCGAGATCGCCGCGGTGTGGCCGTATGGAATGTTCGCTGGTTGACATCCGAAGCGAGCCCCAACTATATCAATAAAAATATTTGAAAATCACCGCAAAGGCTTCTTATCATTACACTCTTTTTGCTCATAATCAATATCATTTTTTCTTAAATTACTATCGTAACGGTACCATTTTCGATCTCATGAAAAGTATTTGATGAATAAAATTAGGTAAGTTGGGGTGATATGGCCATTTTCAGTCCTTATCAAGCACTGAGGTTGACGCTTTAAAATTGCCAGCACGGTCGCTTTATGTTATCCCAGATTTTAGGTATTCCCCGTCACGATAACAGATGTAGTGCCGTTTTGCTACTCCCCAGGTGGGAACTGGCGACCAAGCCTGGATCCGCGGATTCCGTATCTTCGCGTATTCGCACGTGTGCACAAACCCCAGTACGCTTTCGATGTAAATAAGGTATTGACCCGGATAGTTCGGCTGATCGGAGCCTGGGAATCCGGCATGGTTGTGCGACGGTATTGAGGTTCCGAATTTTGTAGGATCCATATCATATCGGCTACGAACGCTGCAAGTTGTCGGTAGCAGATCAGTGATCGGCCACGCCACAGTCATTGACTCATGAATCCCACGGAATTGAGAGGATCACAAGGATGCCGATGCGTGGTGACGAAAACTACTTCTAAAGTGGCATTCGACTCCAAACCTCGTCTACTTTTATGGCAACCAATGACGAGGTTCGATATTCGTCGCATCCCGAAGTCTTCGAAACTCCGCGAATCGGGCACGGGCTTCGAGCTTAAACTCTTGTGTTATTTTGCAATTTCTCCGATTCACATTGGCTCACTGATGCGGACGTCTGCAATGGCACTGCGCTGCCAAAAGCCGTTCCTCCCTCCGAGCCCGCTTTTCATGCCTGCACACGTTCGGCGTTGAGAGACACGTATGACCCGGACGTAATTTCAACGTTAAATCGTCTATTCCAGTCAAATTCAACGTGGAAACGTGACATTGGGCTCTCACTCTCTGTTCTTCTTTACAGACTTTGTTCTTCGTGATGGCTTCCCATTATTTAATTCTGGATGTAAAGGCCAATACATCTATACGGTAGATTATAAAAAGCGTACATTTTTGTTCTTTTTGTTCATTTTTGTTCGACCGATGGTATTGCCAGGACAGTTGCACGTTCTCCCGCGTATGAACGAATGCGGCCCTTCCGCCTAATATATGGCTTCTTGTAATTGCCCCCCTCGATAAATTAATATGATTTCGCACGCATGTGCCGCACGATATATAGACCCATTGTTTCAGTGTCGAATGATGGGCGCGAACTCCGGCGGCCTACAGCATGTTTTTCGCTACTAAATATCTCTCTCAATCTCCACCGTTGGGGCGGGACACCGCGTGGAGAGAAAATCTATGAAAAAAATATGGAAATATAATAATGAGGATCTTTTTTTATTTTTCGGCGTAGCACGTGTGTTTGAAATTTCAGAAACAGTTTATGTAAAAAAAAGCTTCCAATACCGTTAATTAATTTTTTTTTTAAATGTACAGTGTATAAAAATCTGTAATATTGTGCAAAATTCGAGGTTGTTCCAGCTTGGTTGGCGAGGGTGGGGGAGGGGGAAAGTGGTGGATGGAAGAACGGCAAAGAGCGGGAAGTAAATTAGTAAATTATCCTCACAGATCGGGGCTTGCCAAATGGACGAGAAGTGGGCGCACATGCGTGAATGTTGCGCTGGTGACGGTGCCGAATATAGAGCCGTTGTGTACGGGTGAACATAGCAAGTAGTAGTACATTTTAATGGGGTACCAGGGGGCGGGAAGGATGGTTACAACAAAAATTATAGGCCGGATAATTTCACGAGTGCTGTGGCCGTCCCGCCTGGCATTAGTTATCGTCCGTGTATTCCACTACCAATGAGGCCCCCCCCCCCCATTCCTTCTCCCATGCCGCCCCATCCCAACGTCCCGACCATAGCGACTTCTCTCTATCCGGGGTAAATTGAGGGAATAAATTAAAAATAACAGTTTGGTCATGTGGCTACTGGTATTAACGCGACACTGTAACCATATGGGGGTTGTAAGTTACAGGTCACACCGGCTCGCGCGTGCAACTAATATATTTTAATTATACAACATAGATATAGATCCTGTGGTAATTAACGAAAATCGTTCGAAATTATAATATTTATCGTATTTATATTATCGGTTCGTGTTCCAAAATTAACACCGGAATGAATATCCTCTTGTTGTGGAAAAACACTTCTGTCAGGATACTTGTTTGACATTAAAGAGACAAACAAAACTTGATTTAACCAATCTTTACAAATTTTGAGAATAATGATTTAATATGTCGGGTTAGACTTTTGAATTTTTACAAAAATTAATTAACGCGTTACCGTGTGTGGGTTGTAATTACAGGTCACACCGGCTCGCGCGTGCAACTAATATATCTTAATTGTACAACATAGATATAGAGCCTGCGGTAATTAACGAAAATCATTCGAAATTATAATATTTATCGTGTTTGTATTATCGGCACGTGTTCCAAAATTAACACCGGAATGAATATCCTCTTGTTGTCGAAAAACATCGTTGCCTGGATACTTATTCGATATTGCAGAGACTAACAAGACTTGATTTAATCAATTTTTACAAATTTTGAAAATAATGATTTAACATGTTGGGTTAGAGTTTTGAATTTTTGCAAACATTTATTGTTAATCGCGACGCTTTTGATGTCTGGCATGACGAATAATCCAAAATTCATCGGCGATCCCATGGCGATTTAACGATTGACTAGCTCGTTATCGGATCGTTGCTTATACCGGTAAGTAACATTGCGGGAAGCCCAGCTAAACGTCGTCGCCCTTAATGCCGGCTCTAACGCGTCGTTACATCAAGTCGTGCTGATACCTACGCCTCTCTGCGAGCGTTCGCCGGGAACGATCAATTAACGACGCGTTAACGAGAAATTACGGTCGGGCCGAGTGGAGTGGAACCGAGGAGAGGTCATAGAACGTACGTAGGGGATGTTTCCACGATTTAATACCCTTCGTATCATTAGCAGGTCTCTCACCCCCTCGCGATGTATTTTTTTCACATATAAATTTTTGTGACAAACTTCAATATTTTGATAAACATCGTGACATTTGTCATTTTTCGATAGGAGGAAATAAATCGTTCACAGGACCATTTTTATTCAATGCAATTCAATTGGCATAAGTGCACTTGGATGTACGTTCACTTTATCCTCACAAAATTAGTTGGCAAATGATTTAAAAGCAGACAAAGTGTTATCACCAAATACACGTGATTTATTTATATACTGATTTATTGGAATTGGTACGGGCAAAGACCTATTAGTACGGGAATTGGTACGGGCAAAGACCTACCAGTTTTTGCATGAAAACTTCCAGTTCGGTACATTAAATTTCATACGATTTTTTTTTTACAGTGCGTGTGGCCGTCTCTGACGTACCCTAGTCATTCCCAGGCTGATCATACGCGGAAGACAACTATGAAATGTTGGCCGATGTACTGCAATTTATTAATCGCACCGACCATACGCGGAAGCAGAGTATGAAATGTTGGCCAACGTAATTTGACTTATCAATCGCACGATCGGCGAAATTTCATCGGCACAGTCGCAATACGATGTGACAAATCGTCGAAAATTGTCTGACTTCGACAGCGCGTTCGAAAGAAATCTCCCCGCCAACCAAGATTCATTTCACCGAGAAACAATTATGTTCATCGGTCCCCCTTTGTCCATATTCAAATTGGCTCCGGAGACACTATTGTTACGATTCATAATTACTTTCGAAACAGCGAATAGAGGGGAAACTGCGGAATAATACTGTTCCGCTGTCTGCTTCAGAGCCAAATCTCGCTGAGATCCGATCTTATCGCCGATGGCATATAGCACGGTGTTATAGGTCTCGAATTGAGAATAAATGGAAGAGGGCTCGGGTGATTATATTCTCTCGGTGCTATTTCGCTGTAGTGTAGCGCGATAAAAGTAACGGATACGGTAATTTACTTTGTTAATGAACTTCGAGTTGGCAAGAAGCGTCGCGCGCTTGCCACACACCGATACACGAAGACTCGACAATGCCGCTGCGCGCATACCCTTAATACTGTGTTATACCGGGCACCCAGGCCACGAGAGCCCGCTCCCGATGCTCACTTCCCGGTGATTCTGGCCTGGCTCGAAAGACCTCCGAGCCAACTAGAAGATATATTGTCCTTGGAAATTGGAATACCGAGCGAGTGCTTCGTCGGGAGAAGCATCGTCGCGAGTGAAGATTCCTTATACGGCGCTAGATATGCGAATAGACTATAAAGATAGCGGTTTTGTGTGGATGGTAACGCCGTAAGAAAGTTCAGCTTCTAACACAGAAACGGAACAGAAACTATGTCTTTCGAGACCAAGAAAATTTGTTAACTTATCGAAGTGCCAAAGATTTACTCATGTTTCTTCGCACACACTGTAAAAAAAAGATTCTACATTTATTGTACTGGACTGGAAGATTTTATGCAAAAACTGGTACATTAAATTTAACGTACAATTTTGATGAGAAATTAATATACTCTTTTATTTCAATTAAAGTAAATTATTCAAAATAAAGTATTCCGAATGTTGTTAATACACTGAACATAAATTATTCACCACGATTCTACATTGAATCTGATATACCAGTTTTTGCATAAAAACTTCGTGTCCGGTACATTAAATATCATACATTTTTTTTTTTTTTTTTACAGTGCAAATAAATCGAATAAATTTGTCAAAATTTATATTAAAATTAATTAATTCGTTAAAATCGTACATAAAATCCTTCGACGAGTAAATCCAAGTGTAAAAAATCGTCGGAGAAGTTTTTCATTGATTCGTGTTTTAAAAAGAAAAAACAAAAAAAAATGGAATTTCTCATTGAACAACTTTGTGATTCTCGAAATAACTTCGAATCTCGTCAGGGAGAGACGTCGAAATGAATCACAGATAATTATCGTATTGAAAATTCGTTTACGTCGCATTTTTATGTAGCGAATACGAGAGGCGACGGGCGACGAAGAGCCGCGATGGCGAGGGAGGCCAGTAGAAAGAGTCGCGGCGGCGACGCGGGCTCACAGTAGTGCGAGCCGCGCGCGAGAAGAGGGTAATTTTATAAAGAGATTCAATTGCCCTTACATCCGCGAGTGAAATATGAGTCTGGAACCGGTGAAATAAGAGCCGATTGGATTGAAAGAGTATCTCACTACTGCCTCTCGATAGCTATACTTATATAACGCCCGCACCGTCGAGCTCACCAGGACTTAGCGTCTACATCGCTCTAGGCTTTGCAGAGAATTTTTCCATCTCGCTGTCTTCTCATTTTTTTTATTCCTCCTCTGTATGCAAATCTGAAGCTTGTATATGGGGCATTACGTGTCAAATCGACGGTGTCGCGAACCATTTTTTTTGTCTCCTTTTAGTACATTTTTTAAAAGATATTTCTCATAAATCAGTTCGGTCATAAACGCCCAAAAAGGCGACTTACTAAAAAAAAAAAAAAATCTTCGTCGTCAATTTTCTAATTAATTTTTTACAGTAAATTCTTTGCCCGAAAATATGAGTTTGCTAAAACAGAATTTTCTGTAAAAATATGAATGAAAAATCGGTAGATTTACGAATCTGCCGATTTTTCCTGGAATTTCCCGTGTTCATGTTCTCCTTTTCGTACATTGAAAATGGGCATAACAGAATACGCGGTCTTAATTAAAAAATCAATTCGATCACAATCGCCCAAAAATGCCAATTACCAAAAAAACTTCGTCGTCAATTTTTTAATTAAATTTTCACAGTAAATTCATCGCCGGCGAATGGGAGTTTGTCAATATAGAATTTTCTATAAAAATAAAAATGAAAATTCGGTAGTTTCACGGCTCTGTCGACTTTGCCCGGAATGTCCCATATGCATGCATGTATATAGTGATGTACCGTCAGGAACTTCCGACGACCAGGAAATATACCGGTCGAGTAAGAAACTGTTACCGAGCTTCTGATCGGGCTGGAAGGTCTCTTACACCCGAACCGCTTTCC
The DNA here is from genome assembly GCA_933228735.2 of Amblyteles armatorius. Taxonomy (NCBI): domain Eukaryota; kingdom Metazoa; phylum Arthropoda; class Insecta; order Hymenoptera; family Ichneumonidae; genus Amblyteles; species Amblyteles armatorius. The sequence continues at coordinate 7,936,645 of OW121695.1, read as the reverse complement.
GCTTTCCAACTTCATCTCAATAATTCCTACTCGGCTGCCCGACCGAAGACAAAAGAGGTTTCCCGGAGACAAAAGAGGAACCGAGATGAATCCCGCAAACGGCTATCCGAAATCGTAATAGACGCTCGCTGCGTAGAATTCGTCGCACGTTTCCAAACCGCGGTATTACACACGGACTGTCAATAGTACGTTCGGGCTTGCAACTTTCCAAGCCTGAGACATTTACCGCACAATAATAATAATAATAATAATAATAATAACAATAATAATAATAATAATAATAATAATAATAATAATAATAATGTCAAAAGTCATATTCGCACAGGAAGCGCGGGCGAGAAGCTTCTGCAAAAAGGGAAACGGAAAGGTTCTTCTCTTTCTCGGATTTCCTCTTTCTCCTTCGTTTCGCAGTGGAGAAAGCGCGGCTTGGGCAAGCTCATAGATTGCGAGTCATAAGCTCGGGAACAAAGCTCCCGTGACTGAACCCCTCACGTACTTCTCGCAGTCGTTGCCGGTCCGAGGGAGGGTCTTTCGGGTCTTCTCGAGAAAATGACCAAAAATGAATGAATCCTCGTACGGTCAACGGGATTCGCGACCGTGTACGGAGAGGTCGTTCTCGGATGAAGGAACGGGGCGGAATACTTTTAGAGCATCGGGCGTCGACGAAGCCAGCATGCTTATTCCACCTGATTCGTATACTAATACGAGTTTCTCGTGTTCCAGCGAGTGTGCAGCAATTTCCTTTGCGCGTCGACGAAAATTAGGTAATATAAAATATTTCATTATAATTCGCAATTAAATTTCCATAGTACAAGTATCCTCGATTAGGTGTTCTCGATGGATCGTGACCTGAACTGAATTGTGCATTTTCATTGTTCTTTCGTTGTCTTCGAGTGTGTGTGTGGGTGGGCGCGCATGCGCACCAAGAAAAATAATTTATTTGACTGTCGCACCGCAAAAGAATATTTTATTGGTTTAGATTAATATTTGTTTAAATTTAAAAAATATTTATTCGCATTAAATGAATATTTTTTTAAATAAAAATAAATATTTATTTGCGGGTCGTCGTCAACTAAATTATTTTTCTGTGTGCGTGTGTGCATGATCCATGCACTTCCATTCAGTATTTTAATGGTTCTCGTTCGTATCGCGAGGGACCGAGAGCGAACAGCGTATCTCCGCCGTATTTCACTGCTCTCCAAGTTTTTACATCCATTCACGTTTCCACACCGAGAGGGAGGCACGTTCGCGAATACACATAAGTTTATAACGACCGGAAAGATTTACGGAAAATGATTTGAAAAATGAGTCAAAAAATTTATAACTCGAGACCAATCTGCAATTTCATCTGATCCCTAATTACTCACTTACGTTCCTCGCCGCTGTTTGAACCAAAACCCATTTTTTCCCCGTATTACACTCGGCGCACATTATTCCCTTAATGCCATGTGCGACGAGATCGTGAAAAAAAAAAAAAAAAAAACGGAGACCGAAGGTAAAGTCCGAACTGAAGCGGAGACGGAAAAGGGCGAAATTCCAGGCTGTGAATAATGCGCAAACGATATACTGCTGAGTTGAAAAGAGAAGAAAAAATAGCGTGGTCGAACGTGCAGGGGACTAGCATCGAAACGCAGAGCAGCGTTTCAGCTGCACGCTGAAAGTACATGGAGGAGGCAGTGAAGAGGGGTCCGTCGGACGATTGGTCGTCGGCCAGTCGACGCTATTGATGCAACGAGGGAGGAGAGTACCGCGGAGAGAGACGGTGAGAGAACATTTCGAGAGGGATAGAGAGGAATACAGGAAAAGAGGGAGTTCATTACGCATGGAAAAATAAACTAAAGGAAACTCGGTTGCAGAGTTAGCGGAGCGCGCGAGAGTTCGTTCGATGCATTCAATGTGGCTCTCCGCTATATTGCCATCCCTCATGCGCTTAACGCTTATATCGTTCGACCTATCCCTACGTACTTTTTTTTTTATGCAGTCGTCTCTCTGTCTCTCCTACGGTCCGGGATTGATTCTCGCCGGTTGATCTACTACCTTTTTTCCTTTCCGTCGGTGCCCGGCAACGGATCCCTCGTTGAGCCGTGTAGCTCACTTCCCCAGGTACCGCACTCCGTGTTTCACTCTTTGCCATTCACCCTTTTTTAAGCATCCACCAGTCAACTTCTTCTTGCGCATACGCAGCATCAATCGGTCGCGTAATGATTTAACCCCCGCGATCGCACTCGCGATGTCCCGAAACTTATGTCGTCGCAACTTCGGAACTTGCCGGGCAGCCGTGAGGATTTTGCGGGATTTTTTATGGCTATTATCACCTGCCGGTTTTCGCACAGTAAATCATGTTCCGTACATGTAAAATGGGTTCTCACCGGTGTATGATGTGTAAAAAAATCGTTCTTCTCATTACTTGGCGATAGAAAAAATTATTTTAGTGTAATTACATTTTTTTTTAAATCCTATAATCCTACGAAAACCCTTCAATTTGCGTGAATTCCGCTAGACATGTGGGCAGTCGCGAGTCGAAGAGAGAAATAATGACAATAGAATGTAAAGAAGGTCCATTGTGTCGGGGATTCAAGTTCATAGACACGATCGGCTGGTATATATGTTCGGCCAGGAGGGTGCCCGGAACCAAGTGAAGAGCTTGCCCGGCCACGGTCGATCCCTTTCGCCCACTCCATTCAATGGACTTTCAATCTCTCGATAGTGTTGGCCCACGAGTTCGCTGGAGTGGGAAGAGGAAGGGAGAATTGCATACGTTGTGAAAGGGGTGCATGACTCGTTGGGTACTGCTTTGTAGCTTCCATTCAATTCCTCTTTGTCTGTTACTCGCTATACAGTTTCCCAATGCAAATTATAGTCGACGTATCATTCGGCGCTGGTCTACGAGAGCTCGTGGTGGTAGTTTAATTCTCGTTTAACCAACTTTTACGACGACTCGACGATTCAATTATTCGTTAATTTATTATAATTATTTTTTATATTTGCATCCCAACACCGGTCAAATTAAATCTGGAAAAATGTTATCGAAAGTGTTATTCCCATTGTTTGTTCTATAGTTAATTAATGACGGCAGACCGCAAGCGAGAAACGGTTAGTTTTTTATATTAATTTTTTTTATGACCAAGGGTGTGAAATTGGTCGCATTCGGCTTCAGCTCGCGCTGCGAACTTTACAACCTTCGTAAAAAGTTTGCTTTCCGCAATTCCATTATGATAGTCCATTACGACACTAGTGCGATAAAACTTTTTCTGACGAGTGTGTATTCGCAGCACAAGTCTAGAGCGAGTGTGCGCGAAGCGTGCGTAAAACTGTCCTTTTCGCACGAAGTCAAATAAAGTGCTATTACATACTGTTTAACGCTCCACTGCGAAAGACATCGGAAATTTTACGCAAATTTAGTATTGAAAAATTAATAAAATAAAATAGTCAATTTTTGTTCTACAATTATGCCGGATGAGCTTCGTGCGAGGTATGGCTCAATTTCGGTGCCAGTGACTCGGCGAGATTTAAGACTTCCAGTCAGTATCCCTAAAACCCTATCTCCATCATTGCCCCTTTCTCTCTTTCTTTCAACGTGCCGACTAGAGCTGGCTCGAGAATGCACCGCATTCTCAAGGCGAGAAAGAAGAAAGCATTATTTTTCTCGTAGATGGCCTCCCCCGGGTAAGTTATTCGTTCGGTTCCGAGCTGCGAAGAGCCTCCTCCGAGACACGCCGAGGGTTGGCCAGAGGAAGGGTGGTTGATACGGCGTTGCGGTGGCGAGAAAATTCCTGGGACGTTAAAAAACGACGACTTCTTTGCTCGCCGATACGTTCCGACGTTTACAATCGAGTATGTATCGTCGTCGAGGCGACGTGGCTCGAGAGAGAGAGAGTTTGCGTTACTTTTTTTTCTCCCCCTATCATCGCCGAAAGTGCCGGTTCGAGGCTGTCGATTCTTCGTAAACATAAATTATGCAGGAGTAAATTTGAATTCGACGCCAAAAGAATTATTAAGGATTCTTTGATCGCAAAATCAACAACATTTTTGTAAAGATGTTTTTACAAGGGTGTCACAGTCAACCGACATTGCAACTAGAGACCTACTGTTTGTAGATCTGTAAATAAGAAAAAAACAAGATAAATATGATAAATAAAATATAGTAAAAACGTATACATTAAAACAAATGTACAGTAGAGACAAATTATATAATAAAATAATAATGATAGGGCTGAAGGACTCAGGTCGCTTTTTTTTGTGTCCGCATCATTGCATCCGAAAAACCACCGCTCATACCCGTTTCACACTGGCCATCCACCCGTTTCATACCCGAAAGCAGCAGAAATCAAGGAAGTATGCGGGTGAAGCTTGGAAGATTCGTTTTATCTATCGAGAGTCAGCAGAAAAATCAGGCTATCTGAGATGCGCTCGTCTAGATCTGAAAGGTGAGTATAAAGTGCACGTGTCTATATACATATATCTCTCTGTAATATATAAAAGTCTCGCCGACGCCGCCGACGTCACCACCGCCGTGTCAAGAATCGGAACGGCGGCGGGGGAGGGGGGGGGGGGGGGAGGGATCAGCTTCACCATAACGAGAGGAAGGTCTCTGTTTACGAAGGTAACCCTTTTCCTCTTGTCGCGAGAGTAAAAAGTTACCTCCATCATACATGGAGCTTCACCCCTCGGTGAAGCTGACACCTCCCCCCCCCCCCTCCTCCCCCCCAAGCTGAAATATTCTTGGCCCCTCAGGCCGAAATATTGTCAACGGGGAAAGACTATGTATAAACTTCAAAAAAAAATCGTTTGATGTGTAATGTACCGAAATGGAAGTTTTTATGCAAAAATTTCTATAATATTGTACAATTGATGAAAAATGAATGTTCAGTGTACTAAAAACTTTAAAACATTGGGAATACTTAATTTTTTACAATTTTCCTTAATTTGACTCCAAAAATACTTTAATTTTTATAATTTACTTTAATTTCAATGAAAAAGAAAAAATAAAAACTTCCAGTGTGGTACATTGAATTTACAATTTTTTTTTTTACAGTGTAATAACAATAAAAGTTGCAAAAATCAAAGTTTCTATTTTTCACAAATAAACATGGTTACCCTGATAAAAAACTTCCTCTCTGTGTGGTGAAGCTGATCCCTTCGACTCTTATACGCGGCGTCGACGGCTGTGACGGCGACAGCGGCGAGATTTTTATATACGATAGAGATGCATGAAGTGTATACATGTATTTATTTGTATATATATGTATATCCGTACAGGGTTCTTTGGGAAAGAAGGAACGACACGATCGGCTAGCATAAGGAGTAACCTAGTTTTAAATCAATCGCACGCTTCATATGGACCACGCAAGAGAGTCGAGGAGCGGACAAGAAAAAACGAGTAAGAAGAAAAAGTGAAAGAGAGGAAGAGAGGATGGTACAACGTTGGGTACCTATGCACTTACACGAGGCTTTGGTAAAAGGTCTATCTGGCACAGCAAAGGCCATTTGATGGCGCATCGACGCGAGAGTTGGTTCGCCTTTCCAGATAGTTCCACTTGCTGGATAGCTTTGTTCCCTTCCCGTTCTCTCTCCGTCCCGCTCGCCATCCTCCCGATCCCTCACATTCTCTTCTATCCGCAAAGAGGAAACTGTTAAGAAGAGGATGCGCGCGTCCCAACGCGCAATTTTTACTCCGGCGTTCCACCGGAACGCCGTACGAAAGAATCTGGAAAAAGATTGAGCTATTGCGCTGGAGAGTCGAGGTCTTTTTATCTTGTCGGACCTCATCTCACGTCTTCACTCCATCATCTTTTGTATACAATTTTTCTGTTCGAGAAATCCGGGAAGTCGGAGCGAGTCCGATTAGAAAATTTCCACCAGAATCTCTAATTTTTATTCCAAGAGTATTTTGTTTTGCACCTTGAAGACTCTGCAGATTTTCCTTCCGAGCCAAATTGCAGAGTGGCTTGAATAAGGGAACGGAGTTTCTCATCTATCAAATTCTAATCTCACGTCTTCAGTCCACCATCTTTTGTATACAATTTTTCTGTTTGAGAAATTCGGGAAGTCGGAGCGAGCCCGATTATGAAATTTCCACCAGAATCTCTAATTTTTATCCCAAGAGCATTTGGTTTTGCACCTTGAAGACTCTGCAGATTTTCCTTCCGAGCCAAATTGCAGAATGGCTTGACTGAGGGAACGGAGTTTTCGTGTCTCCGATTAAATTGATTCATTGCTTCGACTCGCTTCTCCGTGACAAAAAGATCCCTCGAACTCGTTAACGAACCACCCGGGCCGCCCCGGAGTTTCTTATCGTGAAGATGTGTCAATGAGATGACACCAGCCTTATCCACAAAATTTGAACCGAACTCGTAGCAAAGTTCCCACCCTCGCCAACCATCTCGTTCCCTTCTCCCAGTTAACCAAAGTTTATTATTCGTCCCGGCGAATTCCCTTCGATTCGGAAGCCGGGACGAACTTTCGAATGAGTCAAAAATCGCTCCGGTATTGCAACGTCTCGGAATCGTTTTTTATTCGCCGTTCTACGTCGATCTCGATTAGGTATCTTTTTCGTTGGCGAAGAAACGAGCGGCTGGAGGCCGGAATTGGACCGAAAGTCTCGGCTTCTTCCATTGGACGCTGGGAGGGAGGGTCGGTCTTCTCGTACGCAAGATGACTATCCGAAAACCCCTTCGGTCTTCCTTCCTCGAAGTAAACTCGCCGTTCCCCAAACTTCTTCGTACTTTCGAGTTAAACGTTAAATTTCTTACCAATATTGACTTCTCTCGACTAATCCCGAAACCGAAGCTCCGTACCTGCGCGGCTGCTTCAATCCCCCGTAATGCTAAACTCGAAGCCCGAACGTTCCGATACTATATCCTTCGTCCCGCCGATGAAGCACTTACCTCGGAAGCCTGCCAGGTTCGCGAATACACAGACAGGCCTTTGGGACACCTTCGAATTCACTGCATTACTTTTCTCGGGGTTTCTTTGTCAAACACTAGAAAAAACATTGGATGTACAATGAATTACGGAAACGCCATCAATAGGAAATTATACGCGTTCGAGAAAAGCTTCCGGTTAGAAAAATGAAAGCTCTTGTGTTTTGAGTTTGACATAAACGCCGAATTGATTTTCATGCTCTTATCTTTCATTTCGTCAATATTACAATTTCGAGAAGTAATTTAAAAAAATTAATCCTGAGTCCTCCGAGAATCAGAAGAGTACAAAAATGGCATCGAGTAACGTCACATAACGTTGTAAATCTATACGCGAATACACGGAGAGGCCGCGCGACACCTTCGAATCCACTGCACACTTTCTTCGTCGTTCCTTTATCAAACGCTAGGAAAAAAATCCGATGTACAATAAATTCCAAAAAAACCGCTAATCAGCAATCATCCCCATCCGAGAAGAGCTTCCAGTCGGACGAACGAAAGCTCTCATTTTGTGTAGGATATTTTTTGGATATCGGATAAACACCGAATTCATTTTCGAGCTCTAACATTTCATTTTCCCAATATTACATTTTTGAGAAGAAGTTAATTTTTTGTTATTAATCTCAAGTCCTCGAAGAATCAGAAGAGTACAAAAATGGCGTCAAGCAACGTTGTGTAACCTTGTATATCTATAGGGTCGTAGATCGACGGTACACCGGCTTCGGCATCGTCGTCATAGGCTGTAGCGAAGGGTAGATATAGCAGAGAGTGAGGGAAATCGGTGAGCGTCGAAGAGCGCCCGGGAGGGATGAGGGAGAGAGAGCGGCCAGGACACCCTTCCGGTTCTCCAGCAGCGGGCAGGCAGTAGCAGCAGCACAGCCCAATTTACCTCCGAGCGCAGCCACCCTTTTGGCCCACCCTCGTCCACCCGGGGACCGGCGGGAGGGTGGGTTCGAGGGTTTATATATATACTATATATAAAGAGGGTTGGCGGCAGGCGGCGGTACGTAGCGCATGCCCATCCGGGAATCGAAGCCGAGAGGAGGCCGCCGACGTCACCGGCGAACCGGCGACCGTACTGGATTCCTCAGTGCGTTTGGCGAACGGTTCGCGGACGGACGTGTTCCTCCCTTTTCGCGAGCTACTCCACAATACCGTACATCCAGCATTATTTTTCCTATTCGCCCGAAGAAAAATTTTGTTAAAAAAATTAAATAAAAATAAAACCGGAATAAAGAACTTCCGCATTCATCCATCTGTCTGTCTATCCGTATAATGAATATCATACGAAATTACTTCCCGAAAAAAAACAACAAGAATCCTTTGGGGAACGATGTAAAATGCTAATACTTTATGACATAAATCAAAAAGAGGACAATAAATAAATAAATAAGAAACATCGTCGGACTCGTCAACGAGAAAGATCGTTTGACCAGACGCTGAATAGAGCGACGACAGGAAGGGTTGGTTTGAGAGATTCGTTGTTTTTTTTCATTTTCTTTTGCTTTTTTTTACATTTTTTCATTTTTATTAAATATACGAAAATAAGGGAGAAGAGATTTTGACGAAAAAAATAACAACATTGCAGTTGGGGAATCCTCGACGACGCTTCCCGCGTGCATCCTCCATTCGTCGACTCTGCTGGGGTGCTCACGTTGTTTTGTCAAACATTGAGAATCCAATTTAACGACGCTTGGACGAATGCCACTTGCGTGAAAGATTTTTGTTTTTATTTTTTTTTTCGGTGAAAAAAAATTCATCGACAGTAACACGAGGACGATAATCGAGTGGCGGTCACGGGTCTACGCGAACGTCGGGGCTGCCGCCACGTGATTCCCAGCGAGGTCGATCCCGCAGAGTACCGACGACTCTCCACCTTCGCGATCGACGTGAATACAGCTAAAAAAAATTCTAAGAAAATTGTACTGCAAAATTTTGTACCAAATATTTTTTAATCCCAAACGATTCTAATAATCGAAAAAAAAATTGATCCTCTTCTTCGATCAGTTTCGATATTTTCTCAATATGAAGAGAAGTCGTAAAGTGACGAAAACCGAAGAACTATAACTAAAGAAAGCTTCGAGGAAGCAAAAAAAATTGAAAAACTTTGAGCCCAATAAAAAAAAAATTATTGAGAAGTGAGGTAAAACAACTGAAAAATATCGCAAGAAATCATCGCTGGAGAAAGTCTTCGATCGCAGAAGTTACGAGGCCTTCCGAGGGAGGAAAATGTCTTGGTCGATTCACCGTGAAAAGTCAAACACCGAGTGAGCTTCGAAAGATCTTCCATCGTTATAACCGTCTAGACGTCTCGGCAGTTCCGCCGGTTGGATACGGAAAGTTCCTCGAGTCGTCCTTGAACCGGTACACGGTTCGGCGAGTCAACCGTGTTTCAAGGACGCCGAAGCTCTCGACGAGCTGGTAGACACTGAGACGCTCGTTCGTTCCCGCTTGCGCCAGAGCAACGAGCCAAAAATCGGTGACCCGAGATGCAGACAGTCATCTCGAACGAAGAAATAATCCGCGCTAAAAATATATGAGGCAAAAAAACAAACAAAAAAAAAACAAACAAACAAGAGACAAACAAATCGCACGATTTACATTTTTCCTTCGGGCTGTGAAAATCATTGCTAAAAAAAAATCGCCTCGCAAGAGATCGTCGTTTTTGTTGACTTCGAAGCGATAGTTCTGTAAAAAAAAAAAGGACTCCGGTGAGGTGCAGTGCGTGATCCTCGCGAACTAGACTCCAGGAAATCCGCCGTGGAGAATCCGTGCGCAACGACCAATCCCCAACATCCGCCCCGCACATTCGACGATTCAACGGATGGAGGGAAAGAACTGAGATCCGCGACCCCTTCCCACTTTATTTCCGTGCTGGTGGGTGTCTTTCGTCATTGAGAGGAAGTGGGGCGGAGTGAAGACTGGGGAAGTATCGCTGAGAAACGGAACTGGAGAGAAAGGAGACACCGGGCGGACCTCGTGACAACGTGCGACTGGTGAGTCGTCGAGTCAAGTCTTTCGCACGTGGCGGTTTATTATTGCTATTGTTAAAATAATCACTCGCATTCCCTTTATCATCGAAAATCGATGATCGACGGATGGACGGATTTTAAGAAATCGTATCACTTGAACTGAAAAACATTACAAGCAATTGTTGAATTTTTGTCGACAGGAGTGAAAAAATTTTTTTATGCATTTTCGTTTCATGATCTCAGACAAATTTTTAAGCTCCGAACCACCGAAGATTTTCCGATTATCCTTCGACTTGTCAAGGAGCGTCGCGAATAATATGGCGAAGGCGCGAGAACAATATTTTTTAATAATAATTTAAGGACTTCGAATAATAACAGACTTCGAATACTTAAGGTCGGAATAAATCAAACCTGCGCAGGAGTTACCGAAGATCGGGACGTGTGATTTTTCGATCGAAAGTCACGAAAACGTGAGACCCAGATCGTCATTCGTCGGTGGGGTTTTTCGTTGCGAAGTCTCACGGATCCGTGGAATTTAACTGTAGTCGCGAAATCTTAAATAATTGCCCGAGGTTGGCTTTCACTGTGCCTGCGGATGGGGCAGCATTCTCACGTCGATCTCTGCTTTCCGCTCCTTCGATGAGATAAATTAAATAAAATACAATAAAGTAAAAGAGTTCCGCAACGGTCGAAAGAGTGGCGTTTGCGGAAGGGAATCATGGAAGGGTGTCTCGAAGCGGTGCGGGAGTCGAATGCCGTGAATTTATCGCTCGCCGGCACCGCAGACTCCTCGCCAACTCTTTGAACCGAGCTGTCGACGTTGTTTCAACGCTTCCCGTTTCGCCTCTTCGGTTCGCTCGCTGTACCAGAAGAAACCACGTGTCGTCATGCGAAATAAGCAACAATTTTATTTTGTAATTTCATTTCATAATTTTATAGAACTTTTTATAATACTTTATTTTCAATTAATGGAGAAATTATTTTGGTCTGTAGGAAAAATCCCATGGGATTCATTGCTCGTAATGATGTTCTGATCATGTGAACAAATTCCCATGTTCGAAGATAAAAAATTGTAGAAGTTGGATTTTTTTTCAATATTATTTTTTGGATATAAAACTTTTTCTCAAAAATCGATCATCGATAATTTTTTATACTCAGGCTTGCGATTTTTTTTTCTACGATCACGATACTATTACTATGATTTTTATAATCTACAAAAAAATAAAAATGCAACACTTTTTTTTGTCCAGAAACTGTCAAGCTTCGACCTTAGAAATATTATAAGAATAGTAACGGTTAAAACTAATTAACGGTCCTGTAGCTTGCGGATAGTGCAATCGCTCGAGGAATATTCACGAGAGGGTGGAAGAAATAAAATATACAATCCGGATCGATGGTTGTGACAGTAGGGTTGAGTCCATCCCGACGGGGATTTACTCTCGATTGGACAAATTGGCACCAATCATAAATAATTGACAGACAATCACGACAACGTAGGACGCAAGAGGGGGGATGAACTTTCAGGGTTTTCGTCCCATTTGTCCGGGGGATTGATGCGCGCACGTCGATGAGTTCTAGGGATGCTAGGCGTGTGGTATTCCCTCGAGAGATCCTGCGAGAGATCTCTTCATTAGTGAGACCTTCCATTACTGGTTTGCATCTTTTCATCTCCTGTCGAATCCTGAGAACTCCTGAGTTTACTATTCTCAACTTTTACTTAATTGGCATTGCTATTTCTCGGAGTCTAGAGAATCTCTTTGAGATTACAAAAAAAAATGTCGTCAATATTTTATGTCTTATCACCCATTTTTTATCAAATTAGTGTATAATTTATTGGCCTTCACTATTCGGCCCGTGACATTCACTATTCGGCCCGTCGATCTCGTCTGAAAGCAAAACGATTTTTTTATATTCAAAAACGAAATGTATTTTGTGAAAGAATGTTCAATTTTGAAAAATAATATTCTTCAACGCATAGCCTTAAATGATCAATTTTTTTAATTCAACAATGAATACTCACAATATTGAGGGGATTATTTAATAAAATAATGTAACTACAGAATGAGATAACATTTTTGCTATTTCTTCTTTGTTACTCCTACTTAAAAATCTTATGATTACTTTTCTCTCTGCGCATCTTCTCTGTCCGATGAGATGTTTGATGAAAAAAATAAATGATATGAAATGATAAAAACAATGATACTCCAACCAAACGATTCGGACAAACCGGAAAAAATGCGGGGCGTCACTGCGCCGGGATTCGAACCCGGGACCTTGCGATTTCCGGTCGTCTGCTCTGACCAGTGAGCTATGCCAGGCCGGCGGCGCCCACATCCATTTCGAATTATGCTCATTAATGTTATTTTCCGCATTGTTACAATGCGTACACGGTAATACTCTGTTTAATCACGAAGTAAGCTCCGCCGAGCAGAAGGTTTTCGGTAAATGCATAAATTCGTCAAAAACCCGAGACGGATTATCCTCGCGCAGAGTTACGTGTATTGTCCATGAAATTTTGCCGAATCTCCCCTTAGTTCTTCAACAATTATGCCAAGCCGTGAGAAATAAAATACAGCAATGTAGCGATATGGATATGGTAAAAGAGAGATGGTGGAGAAAAAAGTAACATAAAAAAACGGTACATTCGTTAGTACGACGGGACAGGATTAACGCTCTTGCTAGCTACGCAGCCGTAGCTTCCACCGTTGGAATTAAAAAGAATTTAAAAAAAATGGATAGAAAGCACGAGCTGACGCCTGCATCGGGAAAAAAGGAAGTCTGTCGTGCAGACGCATTAAAAAAAAAAAAAAAAATTAACATGCATCAATTCACACGGCTTGGTACGGAAGTGTGTATACATCCTCGTAGAGGTGTTGCCACGTTGGGCGACGAATTCTACTGAACTACTGTGACAGGACACGATCTCGAGTGCAGACGTAGTGGTGGCTGCAGACGCGGTGGTAAAAAAAATAAATATATTCTCGCTAATTCCACTCGAGCCTTTTTCACTTTGAATAATACTTTGGCCGGTGCGCCGCTCGCGCCCGGTTTTTATCATTCCATGCGTAATGCGGTCCTCAGCAAAAATTAAAATATACGCGAGTACCGAGAGAGCCCAGGGCGAGGAAGTTTTTGTTTATAAGGTGTTTTCATTTTTTTAAAGATTTTTCTACGTTCCGAATTCGACTCGGTTGACAGAATTTCAAAAAAAAAAAAAAATTAAAAGTGAGACTCCTTGAGAACTGACTAAGCCGATCCCTATTATGGTCTCTCGCGATAAAGCGATTACCGTCGTCAATCAGTGCGCGATCGAACCTCTCGTCGACCGATATTTTTCCTTCTTTTCTTTTCTTTCTATTAATTGTATCGAATTCGCATTTATTCGGTACAATTGAATTCTGAATATACCAATATTGTAATTCAATTTTGGAATCCTTAGTCGCACTTTTTCGATGCGTTTCATCGTCCAGCATGGACTCAAAACAGGGTTTTGGAATGTAGCCAACCATCCTATCGTGTGTGCTTTTACCGTAGCATACGATAGGAACCTGCGTTTTCCCGATTTTCCATCGGGAAGCAAAGATGTCTGTGTTAAAACTACAAAAAGTTGCCACCGTTCGCAAAATGGCATCGACAAAAAAAAAAAAAAAAACTTCATTCGCTACCTGAAAGTTATATCCGACGTATTTTATCTCGCTCGGCAACAAATCTGTCACTTATTTTATTCCTACCATAACTCTTAATCCGGAAATCCGCGCCAATAGCGGGAAGAACGATGTTCCATTAAAAATATTTTCAGAAAATCGCTCCTCTCCATTAACTCTACGTAGAATCGTCAATTGACATTAAGCAGGCATTCGAGTCGGCTTCGATTAGCGATACGAGCCAGACTCCTCCCGTTTGTCCAACAATGTCAAATTAACGTAGAAAGTAACCACGAAGTGAGAGCGTAAAGCACGGCTCGCCGGGACGAATCAAAAGCTAGATAGGCTGCGTCGCAGTCGTGGACGGACTTGTGCAAGGCTAATTGTTTTCCGAAGCAATACGCCCGAGCGGCGGCGATGGAACGGGCGATGAGTTGGATCTATCCACTGTCCGCGAGACAAAAAGGACGAAACGAGCCGGCAAACTTGGGTTTGGGGAATGAGCTCGGAAGAGAACCGAAACATCCTTATCCTTCCTTCCCGAAGAAGGAAGGAATGTTGGAGCGGGAACGGAAGAGGGGAATATGACGAAGAAGAATTGTCGAATCGCGGCGGTCGGTGGTGTGGGGCAAAAGTTACCGGACAACGGGGACCGACCTGAGGGAAGTTACCCCGAGAAGTAGAAAACAACGGATAACGCCAGGGGAAGGACGGGACGCTGCGGATGCCGCGTAGCCCTCCGGAGGACGCCGGAGCCCCGCCAGAATTGGAGGTGAAAGAAGAGCGGAAGTGGAAGAGAAGAGAGGAGAGATGGGAAGTAGACGCGAATTTAGTTGTCGTTGCAATAGACGAAAGAGGTGGAGTCGGAGGGGAGACGAGAATACGGCGAGAGCGGGAAGGGTTCGCGGAGCTAGGATGAGGATCGAGGACAATGCTCTGGTGCGCGGGCGCGCGAGCGCCAGAGAGGAGTAAATCTGTCCTGAAATGAGGTCGACATAATTACACCCCTAGTCATAGCGGGATGGCTATAGTGCCTTGGGTACAGAGAATGGATAAAGATGGGAGAAACCGGGATGGCAGCGGAGGGGGCTGGTCGCCATCCATTGTCTCACGTAGATCGACCCCGGGCTCTGATTAAATACTTGACACATCCCCGTCGTCCGGGATCCCAAGACCGAACGCCCGGCTTTCCCCAAGCCGATCCGGCCGGAAACTTCGCGTCCTGCCAGCCGCGCGGCATAACTTTGTTCGAATTGTAATTGCGAACCGATCGACGCACGGCGACGCGTCGAGCTCTCTTCAGCTCTTCTGAGCTCTGTGCGGCGTAAATTTGAAGAAGGGCGGGCGTTTTTGGTGTCGCGTCGCGGGTGTGGTTTGACCATCGGCACGGCTCCGGGACCGTACCAGCTGCCGAGGCTTCTGTACCGGTCAGACCTCAAGCCGGTATCGACCCGCAGTCGGCATAGAGTCGGAACGACATACCGGCCCGACGTCGGCACTGAGGCAAAAATTGCACTTATGATTTTCAAATATCTATGAAGTGATATATAAAAAAAATCTTTTGATGTGTGGTTATTTTGTTGTGAAAAAATAATGACCGGATCATCGACGGACTTCATGCGCATACAGTATGTGCTGAAATGTATCTTCCACTTCGGGTCCATAGTAAATTTCATCGAGTTTTTCGTTGCTTATAGATTTAGGGTTTCAAAGTCAACGTTCGGAGGTAGGCGCGAAGGTTGCTCTCCCCGAATTATGGGAGCTCAACGGCAGCCTCTCTATTGCTCGTGAGGCGAGGCTCATATTTAATACGTTTCGTGGTTAATGATGGATGAAATATCGTTCCAGCATTACGTAGACCAACCTGCAACGTTAGCTACTGCTTGCACAGTGCACTATATGTCACGGTAAGCTACAAGCTATTCGAGGTTGGAGATTACATGGGGGATTGGCTCGTCTGAAACTGGAGCTACGGTAGACGAATGGAAGCGCAACTTTTTTTTTTTCCTATTCCTTCGGGAATAAAGCTCTTCTCCGATGCAGCCTTTTTTAAATCTCGCACGGCATATAAACACTTTTTTGATAACGTTAACGCGGCGCAGGGAGATGGGAGACGAGATCAAGAAATTCTGCGAGCACGTTGGATCCATGCGTGGGGTCTTCTGACTCCGTTTCGATCCACACCCAAACCTAAACTTTCGCACACTTTTCCATCCTTATTCGAATGTATGCAATTGAAAAATTGCCAATTCGCGCCGATTCTCCCCGGGGTTTTTCGTTGCTACGTCATTTCTCGCCATTTACAACGTTTCCTCTGTTGCCCATGCGCTGTAATTTTCCCCAGTTGTCCAACCGTGATGCACGGACCGTCTGCGCTCCGCTGAAAGCGTTTAGTCCAACGCCGAACAGGTCTTAAAGGATCTAACGAACTGAGAAGTGACGCTAATTGAGAGAATTTATGTAGGCTACCGACTTCGTTGCATGCACCCTGAAATATCTCTTCATCGTTGAACGAGCTATTTGCGAGAATGTCGACTTTGTTAAAAAAAAAAACAACAACTTGAGGTATTGCTCTCGTCGGGTTTCCAGTCGCAACACTTTTTGGAGTCATTGTGATGGATTTTGCTGCGTCCCCGCAGCCGAAGCTTGTAATTATCAATGCTCATCCGTTCGACACAATAAAAACGGAATTTAAGCAGGCCAATCACCTCGTCCGCGCGACATCCAGGACTTCCGTCGCATGGAATCGATTTTCTGGCTTGTCACTCTGGCAGACCTCACTCGCCTTGATCAACGCGACATGTGTCTTAGTCAGACTACGTCCCGTGACGCTCCCGCCTTGCTCTTCATTATTCTCGGTATCTAAATCTTCCGTTTCGCAAGTCACTTGTCACCACTACGAGATCCGCGCGTAGCATCCAGAATATCTACCGATTTGCTAGATCGTTGGAATCAAAATTTTCCATTTACCGATCTCAGGAAAACGTCTTTTGTGCAGCAGAGCGTATCCAGATTGTCTCGTTTTGGGCATGACTATAGCAGGTTCATTTCCACAGCAGATCACGGTGTCAGGATTATCTCTTTTTGGCCACCACGTCATTTTTCTCTAGCAGATCTCGACGTCTATGTCGATTATCCCTTATCCCTTATATCTGCTGTCCAAATCGCATGCATTCTAGATACCTGGCGCACGAGAATTTGGTTGAATCCGATACTGCGGAATTCTCATGCTTATCTGTAATGCTCGGCGCCCCGCCGAGTCTTGCACGCGCACCGTTCAAGAATGAGCACACGTTCGTCGGTGGAGTTACGGTGAGTCTGAAATTCGCCTGCTGCTGCTGCCGCTACGGACCAACAGTTCAATCTGTGCATATGCATATATGCCTCGGGTCTTCATCCCTGATAATAAGATCACCTGTAGAACTATTCGGGCTTCCGTAAAGTTTATTATCGAAGAATAAGTCATTTTACCCTCGGAAGAATTTCTCACAATGTCAATCCAACTCTTACGGACGGCTCTTCAACTGCCTGTCGATTACCGAATACCATCAAGCAGCTCAATTGACTGGGCAGTGCAGCTTGTATTATCGATGCTGAGAACTAGAATGGCTTTGATTTTTTTCAATTACCAAAATGTTTGGATGCTCTTCAGCTTTTTTCAATTCTCAGAAATTTAGACTGTTTCCGCGATTCAAACGCGTGTACCTCTTCCAGAAAATCTCTGCGCTTACTTGGTATGCGGTCGGCCGTATGCACCGTGTCGTCTGGTATATGCCCAGGTCCACTTTTGATGCTGTTTGCCTCGAGATTCGCCACGCTCTCCTATCTATGCATATGCATGCACCGTGAGAAAGCCCATTCGAGCTGACTACGCGTTACTTTCTAGTTTACTCTGTGTACAGTGCTGAGCCATCCGGCGACTCACCGGAGACACAATATTCTCCGAGTCAGGGGAGGGGCCGAGGGGATAACGTTTCGATGCACGATTCACTAAATTGCGGACAAACTAGAGCTCCGCGGTGACCCACGAATCTAGATACCTAAAACGGCTACGTGTTTCATACAATATCGGGTGTACCGGACATTTTTTTATCAACCCATACTTTATTTTATTTCCTGATATAAAGTCGATGAACTTTTCCAAAGCTTCATGAATGACGTGTTTTTTTTCATTTGTTGGAGTCATTTCGCCAAGTCAATGATTTGATACCATTTTTTGATTAAAGACAGAAGTACCTCAACATTTTACCGTTTTCGGTACACCGTGTATGCATCCACGGGTATGTGTAGGTAAATATACGTTTGGAAGGGTAACGAGTAGAGGCAGACCCGTCGACTGTGCACGGCGCACCATCCGGTCGAGAGAGATAGAAGCACGCACCCAGCTAGAGCCGAATTAGCATGGCTATCTGCGTAATATATTGGACTGTATCGTTGAACACGTCCAGCGAGCGTAGCCCTCCGAGCCAGCGAACCACGTGATATACCGAATCCCCCTACGGTTTCATTGGCAGCATCTCTACTGGGCTACTGGTCCTTGACACTCGCTGTATCCACTTTCCGCGTTAATCCGTTCGGGCACCAGTACACCGCATACCCTGTCCCTTTAATCCGCTCGTGGATGATATAAAAAAAAAATCGCACGCTCGACCGTCGACTGCCGATTGCTTTTGTGTGTACCATGAAAATCGGCTATCTGTTGAGGTGTAAATTATATCAATGCTATTTAATGCTATCTGTACCAGTCTCCGTTCCCTTGATCACATCGTTCATCATTTTTGTCCAAGACAAACTGGATAAAAACCAAAACTCAAGGCAGACTTGAGAGATTCTTGATCTTTGTTACCATCGGATGGTAAAACAGTTTCGTCTGTCTTGGGAGAATCGTACTGCTGCAAAAAGAAATTCCTAGTAAACGATTACGCGATACATCATCTGTGCGGCTGCTCATGATTTAATGAAGATACCATCAAGAAATCGATTGATTGGACACTTTGATTTCGCTGGTCTTGCGCCAGTGTTTCTTGTGAATTCCTGTGGTGCCAGCTAGATGTCCTTCAGTTGTGAGAGTTGCGACTAGCTAATGTTGGTATCGCAATTATCAGATAGAAATTTGATCGAATTTGATGGACAGTCAACATCAAATTCCGGGAGATCCAATCGAGTAGGAAGAATCTGGTGACACAATAGCTTCAGAACCTGTGCGGAGCATAAAAATTGTGAAAACTGCTGCAATCGCTGAATTGTCAACTGGGACTACCATAAGCCGGTTTTTCTTCTCATGAGGCCACATAAAAACATACCTAGAGGAAGTCCAGCAAGGGTCCACCATGCAAAATTTCAGCTACCGCAAAATTTGAGGAGTTTCATCGAACTATGCATACATGGGAATGAAGATAGTGGCGTCGATGTCGAATCAGCTACAAACTCTGATAGCGTTTCCAATAGAAGTGTTAACATCAAAGTGTTGGACATCGTATGTACAGCAAAACTGGTGAATATGTTCTGGTCCATATACCGTTAATTTACGTGTTGATTGGCCTGGGTCATATTCAGCACTTTTCCTCTCTCCCTTTCATCCAACCTATATTCACGATTGAGTCCCGAAATTAAATAGACAGATCAGCTTTGACAAGCTGGCGCAGCAGCCTCGGGGCAGATGGGAGTGAAACACTTTGACAAATTTCCGTACCGATTAGTCGGTGGGCGGTCATCCTGTGTTGATGAACATCCTCCGTGGATTCCCGCCGATCGGATCTGTTCCAGTATACTGAATACCATCCACACATACGGAATCCGACAGGTTTGGAGAGATCTTACTGGATAAGCGGGTGTATTCTCCCCCATCGGAGATGTCTCTGTTGCGATGATCTCGTTATGTTGCCTGCAGATTGCACCGGGAGTGCACAATGAACATTACCGGAAGATATCTCCGACAATACCGTGATTGAATCGTGATAATGAATCGAAACCGGGTACACAATAGGATATCGTCAGAAAAAAAATGATATGTGGTTGTGTTAGAGTTTTTGCTTAGATGAAATGTGCGATGAAATGTTTTTGTCCAAAAACATGAAAAATTAAATGCGACGAAAAAAAAAACTTGTTGTTTCTTCGGTAGGCGTGTCCTGACTGTAATGAAAACGATTAATGAAATGTCATTATTAATTAACAATATAAACGAACACTAAATAACGCATTCATTATTTTCGTTTTTTTTTCAATTTGAAGAGAAAACAAGTTTTAAGTACTTGGCGTGCCATTTTTACTTTTGACATATTTACTCGACGGATCTGCTTTAAAAAAAAAAAAAAAAATTATTGGTTTTCATACCTACTGCGGTGAATCACATTCTGTCAACTAATAACTCCAGCAGTTTCATATTGCATCGAATATGATTAATCCACGAGTGAGAAACATCTTGGGAAATTGGTAAGAACTGCGAGGAAGGAAAGACGAGAAGAACGATAAGTAGAACCGATGATGAGTCGTTCTCCGGTAAACTCTCGCTCGGCGACGGAAATTGCTTCGGAGGGAATGGGTAGAAGAGTGATTTAGATTTTTTTTCATTTCGCGTCAAAAAGTACGTACACACCTATACACGAGAGTACGTAGTCAGGCCGATAGAAACTAGAGGTTTACAGCGGACGGTGCCGAGAATTCGATTCTACAGTGCTGGGAAGGAGAGACTCCGATTGACCTATATCCTTCGGCGAAACTCGAGCGGAGCGTAGACATATACAAGTCATACGTACACACACACCCACGCTCACACACACACGAGCGCGTGCGCGCACACCCTCAGCACGGTATCCAGAAAGGGTTTATACAAGTACGTTCAATGAAACTACGGTAAATTGCCGAGTGCGAGTGCTGATGCACCAGGAACCAAGCGGAAGCAATTAAAAGCCAGCTCTCGGGACTCTTGCCGGTGCCTCCATGTGGCTGTGACACTTCGTCCATCGGCACGCGGAAAGCGCACGAAAGGGTTCCGAGCCTGTGTGTTTCTGTACACTGCTGAAAGTGCTACGATCGAGGAAAAAGGAATGAAAGCCTCATCTGCAGCTATGGCCGCGGATCCCACCAATTGTCAAAAATGGTCCGATAGTGCACCAACGAAAATATCATTCGTTTCGAGTGCTTGGGAAAATAATAAAAAAGGAACCCACCAACAACAATGAGAGTTCGATGAAAGAAAATTCAAACAAAAATTTCTGCATTGTAACGTGTTTCCTTTTTTTGGGGAGGCGGGGGATTTTTTTTTGTGTGCATGTCGCTGACCAAAATGGCCCCAAGTTCTCCATTTGAGTTGGGAATTTTTAGTGCGCATATCGCTAGTGTGCGTTGAATGCACGCGCTTGCTAGAGGGAATTTCAGACCGTCGCATAGGATCCTAACGAGGCCCTGAAAAGGACCTTTATCAGAGCCTGATCTACTGTCTGATGCAATGCTTCTACAATGTTTACCGCGTTTGGTCATTGCGGCTGGTTTGGTAGGATAAAGGGAAGATGGGTGACATGGACCCAAGTTCTCCGTTTGGGTTGCAACCTTCGTTTATGTTCCGTGCAAAAATTTGAAAAAATGAGGCTTCTTGATCTCTCTCCTCTAGCGAATAGACAGATTGATAGATCTTAACCAGAGCGTGGTCTGGATTCTCCTTCGGTCTCTTCCGGACTTCCATCAACGTTACGCGTCCAGCTAAGTTCCCGGTGATTTACGAGTGGTGATGCGCCTTAACAGACCGACGGTTGGAAACACGTTGAAGATAGACATCGCGCCGTCTTCCGTGGAACAAACATCGGAATGCAAATCGGCCCCCAGGTGAAATGGGACCCGCGGTGGCGTGACGCGGCAGTGTCGCATCGAGACTCTACGTAGTCTGACAAAGCGACGTAATCACGATCCTCGGCGGGCAATTAGTCAGAACCGCGCCCCGGCAACTCTTTGATTACTTCGATTTTTCTCGTCCACCGAAAGAGCGTTCATTCTCGTCTCAATCGATAGACTTTTTTGCCATTCTCACGAAGGCAACGAAAAATCCCGACCTTTTTCACGAATTACTTCTCATCTGTGCCACAGAAATCTTTCGATGATCTTGTCGGAATTATGCTCTCCAATTTTCTCATTGCAATGCATTCATAATGAGTCTTCCAAATTTTACTGATTATTATTACATAATATTAAATAAAATATTATTATTAACAATTGCCGTTCTTCGAAAGTTTCCGAATCTTACGAAGCGTCATGATACTCCTCTGTTTCTCACGAAACGCAGCTGAAAGCGGGATGGAGGGTGAAATTTATGCATTTTTCCACCTCGTTTCTGAGCACGCAAGAAGATCCTTCTCTCATTTTTATTTTGCTTCCTCTTCCGCTCGCTCGCTTTGCATCCACTTTCGTCATCGCCGAGCGAACTATCGCGTCCCGACAACCGCGACACTCACTTACCTCCGCGCACTTTGCAGGCGAAATCTGTATGATGGTCGATGTACACTGTATAAAACCCCATGCAGCGAGCGTAACCGCCAGCGTCCCACACCGGAGTTCCGCCGGTTTTCCCAACGTCACTCCGTCTCATCGCCTCCACAATTTGTAAACGTCGATTGCTCGCTGGACCAATTTTTTACTCATAAATCGAAAGCGTATCTAATGGAGCTTCGATCGTTTTATTACCCCCGATTTCACCCGATTTAACTTTCCCAACAATGACAGATCCAAACTCGGAAAATTCGAAAAGTTTATAAAAAAAAAAAAAAAAAAAACTGGTGAATCAATAATTAAACTAAGTCGACTATAGAAAAATAGAATACGTGTTGAATACGTTGCAGTACCGGGAAATTGTCAACAATGCATTGTATAAAAAAAAACTGACCACGCAATGTGTGAAAATTCTGATATAAAAAGTGGACCTGAATAGTTTTTTAGACCAAGTAAAGGGATAAAAATAGAATCGAACTTTTTGATTTTAAATGAAAAGATCGGTCAGAAATAATCTTGACATTGCCGCTCGATTGGTAAAAATTAGCCCGGTCTGTTTTACCCATTGTTGGTACTTGCGAACTCTCCCCTACCGAGATTTACGGTGCGGTACCGGTAAATTGTCAACAAAGCCTTGTGGATCATGCGACTTTGGCTTTCTAAGGTGTCACACACTGCACTCGAGAGTTTCGACAGTGTCGGTGACACTGCGAGCACACTAGAGAAGCCGACAAAGAGTACAAACGACAACGTATTTGTCTAATACGGACTGCAAGTGAACGTGCTTGTTGTTAGACGCGTGTTTGACCTGGTCTTCGAGGGTAAAGCATATTCGACAGACGAAGCTTTTGGCGTTGTTCCTGTGCTAATAACCCCTTTGCTTTGGTGCAAGAGCGTTCGTCGAATCGTTAATAACAACCTGTCGTACTTGTCACAGTGTGATGCAAAATCTGACCGGTCCATAGTGATAGAAACGATTAGTACAACAAATCAATTTTAAAAAGTCCTGGTCATCAAAAGTATTGCCGTTGATTAATTCATCCGACGATTGGCTGTAGAAAATGACGAAAAACTTAAGTTAAGGTAGTTATCGCGCGACAATTGGAGCAAATTTTTGTCAATGAAGATTTCAAGCATAAGAGCCGATGTATCGTGAATCGGTATCTTATTTCGCTCTTACTTTTTCACATTACCGAAAAGTTTATTCCGCCGATTAGACCGTGGGGTGAAAAAATAAAAAAAATAATACAGGGAAACTATTGGTTTGTTTTGGAATTCCTACGCGTCGACCGGTACAGCCGCGCGACAAGTTTAACGAATTATGTGATAATAAATATAACGCCGCTCTCGCGTGGGAGGTGTGAGTGGAATTAATAGCTGCGCTTGGTACATGCACGAGGCCCGAAGCTCCGCCGTGTTAACGCAAGAATCCGCATTCACGAGGGGCTTCGTGATCGGATCGACTAATTTTAGGGTCAAAGCCATTAATAGTGGCTCGACGACACTCCTCTTCGAAACTAGAAACGCGACGCGGAGGCAAGGGTTAAGAAAATTTGTCTGACAAGGCGAAAGCATCGTAAATTTTATACTAAACTAAAAAAAAATCTTTGATGTGTCGAAATCGAGAAAGACTCGTTCGACAATCTGTGTATTCACATAATTAACAAGTCTCTTGATGACGATGACACTACAAAATTTGTTTTAATACATCCATATTCGAATACCAGTCGCTTGCCGTTCTTGAAGAAGTCCAAACCTTAGTTGAAATCGTTTAATGGATGTGTCTTCAAAATTCGACACCAATGCTTCATTTTCGGATAACATCAATCCAAATATTTCACTTCCGGCATATTGGAGTAGAACTACACGGTAATGTCTCGAAAAAAAATCGTTTTTTTAAAGGATTTAGCGTCGAGACGTTGGCGCGTTTATTGATATACCGATTCACGATATCATTCTAAATTATCCTGCTTCAAGATACATGCGATATGAAACGGCAGTATGGGGTGTGGAGTCGTAACGGTTTAAAATGTGGAGGATAGACGAGGACGCGGAAACATACTGCGAGCGTACTATCAACGCGGGCGCTTTTAGGGCGATGACATCGAAGCCCCGGATCGTCGAGTTTGTCCCCAATGTTTGCCGAATGCAGTCAAAGTGCATGCGAATTACCGCATTAGCCTGGACGCGACCTCTCACCGTGCGCCAGGAACGTTAAAGCTAGCCAGCTAGAACACGGCAGGAGAGACGAAGGGCGAGCAGGTTGAGGGGGCTCGGTTGGTATCGTTCGTAATTAAAACATTCTTGTCCCGACGATGGCGGGAGCGCAGGATGAGAGGGGGAGGGAGAGCACGAGCGACAGTAGGGATGGCTGAAGCCAGTGGTAAATAGGACGTTGAATTATTTTTTCATTATATTTGACAATCGGACGAATTATAGTCAAAGCGCGGAAATTGTGGATAACGAGGCAAATTGTCAAAAGAATTCACGGGCGATTGATCCGATTTTATTTTTTACGTCGCGTTTAGGATCGGTCGATTTTAATTTGATTTTAGGATGGAAGATTTCACACATGGAATTTTCTTATAGTTATCATTTATGACATACTGTTGTTTTTAATATATGTAAGTTTTATTGTTCTAAGTCGAAATTATTCACGTTTTCATCATAGTTTTACCTTCCTTAATTTGTTAACATTGTATTTGGATATTTACATAGTGTAATTTCTGCTGCCTTTTTCTCTGTACTCGTCGTCGTATTGTTTCGAGCGCGGCGACTTTAGGTGGCTTCTCCCAAGACACGAATAAACGACACCATCTATCCATCTACTTCCTGTCGAAATCGCCGCCCAGTCCCCAACTACCTCGGCCATGGCAATATCTCCCCAGCCATACAGTAATATTCACTAGATCACTCTCTCAGTGTGCCTTTTCTCACCAACATTTCGTAACTTCGATTGCGCTTCAAAATTTCAGGTGATACCGTGTCTCATTGTTCGCGATTGCACGGTGGAAAACATAAATTCTCTCGCGAGCAACGAGAGAGCGAGAGCCCGAGAGGAGGAGAGAGAGAAAGGGTGAGCGAGAGCGAGAAACGAGTGCAGGAAATTCGCATTCGCATTCAGCGAAGAGAGTCCGGGTCGCGCAAGCACGCGCAGCGAGCCGTGCACATAGTCAACACATAAATACAATCCCATGATTCTGACAGCGCCAAGTGCAGCACGCAGAGCAGCGAGCAGGACCGTGATGGGTGGTAGAACACGACCGGGCGGGTGGCGGATGAGGAGGGACGGAATGGATTTTTAGTGCGTGCTCAAGCAGCCGCGGCAACCGCCCGACGCGTTCGCGACGAGTGCCATGTTTTGTGGAATGTTCAACTCGCATTTAAAGCCGGGGACAAGTCGCCCGCGCCACCCGTCGAGAGCGGCACTTAAAACTCGAAGAGTGCGGCTTGCCACACTCGCACCGGGCGCGGTACGGGATAGTGCGCCGATTCCCGGTGGATCCCATCGCAGCCCGGTGACGATCCACTGCAACCGGACATTGCATACGCGTCGCCGTTCCCACCCGATCGGTGGACTCGCGGCGGCGTATTTCGATCTTCCGCATCCCTCTCTCCCTCCGCCGCCGTCCTTCGGTCCGCAGTTTGATCCCAAGCTCTCTCACCCCCCGTCTTCGCGGAGACTTTGTGCCCGCGAAGGCGGCTTCGCTTTGTGGACGGGCGTCACTTTGTCCAGAATGATTGGCTCTCGGCTCGACCGTACCAAAATCGATAGGTCCGGATGTCGTCGATCTATCCGTCGAGGCGCCATGCCGACGGATAGCCCAACAATTACAGTCTCTCGAACTCCGCGGACCCACACACGACCCTTCGGGATTAAAGGTGCATCGGCAAAACTCCGTCCGACTCTCATCGGTCCGTCCGGGCGATTAACCCAGCCCGACAGTTTCTCTCTCCTCGTTTTCCGATAAGAAACTAAAACCAACGAGAGAAAAAAAAAAAAAAATACACACCGGAAAAGCAAAGTATGACGGATCAACGTGCGCCGAAATGCAAATCGGCGAACGGCCGGCGAAAAAACATTTTCGCTGGCGATTGCCGGTGTGCATCGCCGGAGTGGCTGCGCGGACGAATCACAACGTTGAACCAACGACCGCTGTCTCCCGTGCATCGCGACGCGGTCGTCGCTCACTCGAAAAAAAAGTGCGACGACGACGACGAGCAATATCGTTCTCGTTTCTGTCGTGGCTTTTCGAGCGTCCGCGGTTACTGTAACGTCTCTGGCTCGCGGACGCTGACTCTCATCCGGCATTGTTTTACGTTCGAGTACCGTTCCTCCACCCATTGCCCCTCTTCGGCGAGCGACATGGTGTGTGTATTTGTGTACGTACATCCGGAGACATCCGCACGGCGCGACTATGTACGCGCGCCTGCATCGGTGGCGCATTCCCCTTCCGCCCTCCTCTTCGACATTCATCCTTTCGCTCGAGCCACCCTCCGCTACCCCACGCGCCGCCGGGAGAATTCATATTCCCGCACTCCTTGCCGCGGGGTTGGCGCGGACCGGGGCTGCACGCAAGTTGCCGGCTACCCGGCAGCCCGCCCGCCGGAGGGGGGTAATACTTCGCTTTGTAATTTAATTAGAAGAACCGCAGCGGAGCTTCTAATGAGAGGGCCGGAATGCACGCGCCGAGGAGGAAACGCGGGAGGGTTTCCTCCCCTCGCCTCCTCCTCGTCCTCGCCGCGTTGCCATCGCCACACCCGCCTTCTCCCCAGCTCCGGACCAACCCCCCCCCCCTCCCAACGCCGCTCTCTTTCTCCGGCGCATTTTTACCTCCATCCACCGATACAGCCCATCGCTGCTCCTCCCCGACGACCGACCCTCCACCCTTCTCCTCCGCCGTTCTTCCGTTCTTTTCTTCGCCGACGAGAAGCTGCAAGACGCGGAGGACTCCTATTTCGCTGCACTCGCTGCACTCGTCTCACATCCTCCCCATCGGACGTAACATGTGCCCTGCAGGTCTTATCTTCGCCCGGTTTTTATCCTGCGAAAAGCTCTCGGCTGCCTTCGATGTAGGGAGGCGTCTTTGACGCTCGTGGAAACAAAGAGGCCACTCGGATTGAAATTCGTTCATTCGCGGACCAACCGGGGCCACCGGCATTCGGAGCCTTTTTTTTTCGCCGACCCTCCGAGAAAGTCGATTCAGACCGTTGAGTACTATCGAGTTCGACGTTATTCTTTCTATTACGGAGAGACGATAAGGCTGACGCGCGGGGGGGGGGGGGGGGGGGGGGTCGGGCAGGAGCGCAGTCGGAGATTCTACTTCGATGCTATTCACTCTTTCTCTGTGTCTCGAAGCTGGCGCTCTCTCATCCTTCGCTTCTTTCATTCCATTCATTTGATAGGATAAGGCCTCGGCTGCCTCATACTCTTCGGTCCCGATGCTGCTCTCACTTTCACGAGCTCGCTCGCTCCGTCTTCTCGCTCCCCGGTTCGTCCACCCATTCGCCTAACTCGGACGCTGCACGTCTGCCAATGAGCAATATCCTCGTCGTATTCTTTTGTCGAATTGAAAGGAAACTTCGTCTCCCGAGAGAGCAGATAAGCACGGAACTCCTCCGGGGATGAAGACCGGCGAGTGATCTTGAAATCGCGATGATAATGATGGTCAGTGTCGAGTGTCGATGGACTGTTCGAGAGATCTTCAAGATTCACATTTCACGGATGGAAGATGCTTTTTTTTAGAAGGCGAGCCGCGGTACGTCTGAATATTTGAAGAGTCGTTGGAAAAACCTTGTAGGATATGAATACGCAGGATATTTTACTGATTACAATCGCTCCTAATTATAATATGTATCATAATCAGAGTCGCCCCCTTAATTTTGTTGAAACCGTCTGCCGGCTCACACAGTGTATGGAATATGCAAGTGCGCGAAAGAAACCCTGTATGAATATTATTGACAAATATTGCAACGTCAAATAGTTTACAAATTAGTGAAAGTTAGGTTGAATATAACGCGGTGAAAAAAAGTATGCTAATTCGATCCCCCTCGCGCTCCGCCGTAGTTTGCCCGCTTCGTAACAAACGGAAATCAATAGAGTCGAAAAAAAAAAAAAAATGCGCGATCCTCGAAGCGCCCGTCTCGTTGACAGAATAAATAGCTTTTGACTACGGTGGGTGTGAGGGAGATAGAATACTTAAGGAGAGTCTCCGCTTTCATCGTCCGCGCTCGGAGGATGGAGAATCCCCGCGGTCTGCGGATTTGAAGAGCGAAGCCCGTGACGTTTGTCTATGCTAATTCTCAACGGGTGCGCGATCCTGGCCGGGCTTGAGAAGCCTCGTTCGCCTTTCTACATCTCGAAAGGAGCGCACCAGATGATTTCGCGGAGTCAAATCGGTCGGCGGAAAGACATCCGACCGAGAAACCTTCATCCTGCGCAACCCTCCGCTTCCTCTCGCCCAATCGAGCCTCGCTCCTCCGTCCGACTTCGCGGCTGCAAAAACGGAAATGAGACAAGAGTCTCCGAGTATTCGCGAGGTACGCGGCGTACGTCATGACCATCCGAACGCCGTTCCTCGTCTTGACGGCTCATTGGAATATTTGACATCCCTCGAGGAGGAACGGAAGAAGATGAAAAACGAAGATCTTGGTCAATGAATTATTTCTCCCACATATTCGCCCGCCCGATATCTGATCTGGGTCACTGACGAAAACACTGGGGCGCACTCATCCTCGTATCTCCGCCCGATATTTTTCGCCAGGAAGCTTGAAAGGAGTGTCACGTGACCCGCCGACCGACTCCCATGGGAAACGGTCCTCGTCATTGGAGCACTTAAGGAAAAAACGCCTAAAATCCTTCGATCGGGGACTTCTCAACAGAGCCGAGCAAATCACTAAGTACTCGAAGTACACGTTAAAGTACCAAGTACTGAGTCAGCGCTCAGTGCGCAGAACTTCAGCAATTCAGTTCTGCCAGTAAATACGTCAGTATTCATCAATCACGCAGTGCTCTGTACTTCAAACACTTGCTGCTTCAATAGATACTTAAAGTACTTAGGGTATTTGCCCAGCTCTGCTTCTCGACAAATCTGGGTTGAGGTTTCGTGAAGACAAATCATTTTCATGAATCATGAATTCGTGAAAATGATTTCTTATCACTGCATCCTCGAGAAACGAAACTATGCTTTCTTATCCTCGATCATATTCGGAACTTT
The DNA here is from genome assembly GCA_933228735.2 of Amblyteles armatorius. Lineage (NCBI taxonomy): Eukaryota > Metazoa > Arthropoda > Insecta > Hymenoptera > Ichneumonidae > Amblyteles > Amblyteles armatorius. The sequence goes on along the minus strand of OW121695.1, from coordinate 7,907,414 downwards.
CGTTTCGCTCCGCGCCAGATCAGACTCTCACCGCTTCTGTCTCAGGTCCATCTTCAAGAGATTGTGTGGTCATAGTTACCGAAGCAAGATTTCGGGAGCATGCAACACCCGACATCCAAGAGAAACTTCCACAAACCTCTCTAATACGAACAATAAAGCATAATACAGATAGGTTTCATACGACTCGCTTATAAGACGTTCGGAGAGATGGGAGTTAGGGGGATCGTAAACGAATTCTTAACGACTGTAACTTAGCGAAATCGCGTGACGCGGGCTGAGGCGAACGCCCGAACTGGAAGACGAGGGAACTAGGAATGCGAAGAAGGAGAACGCCGAGGCACGACGGCGGTGGTTGGAGGGATTATTAAGTCAGACCCCCCCGTTAGCCCCGGTTGCTCAACACCGTTGAGCCGAGCTGGCTCTCTCGTATCGCGGATCGCGTCGCCGGCTCGTAATTTACGTCAGGTGACACGTGGCCAGAATTAATCCCCAGGGTAACACTAAAGAACCCGCTCGCTCTCTCATAACGTAGCGTTACGTCTCGGCGAGCTCTCGGTGAGTTCGCACTGAGTGAAACGTAACGGCGCTCTCGCTTTCGAGTCAAAGTGTCGGCCCTTCACGTCGGGGACCTCGCGTGACGCCTCGGATATGAGCGATGCGTCGACGGCTGGGAAAAGTTTCACCGGTCCCGAAGAGTCAGCGAATTTGCATATCGACGACAATCGCCGCGCGCCATTTTACTCCCGTGTTTTGCGAATTTAGAGATTTTAAACTCGACATCTCGTTCCTCAGTAGTGAGGAACTCTTCGAAACTTCGTAGATATGCTTCAAGATTGATGCGCATGGAAATCCATCGAGAATCCAACGAAGAATCCTGACTCTTCCTCTCAGTCGCTCCATTTCGGAGGGCGCGAGTCGCGGAGCTTATTCGCGTTTTACAAACAGCTCAAGCCTCATAAAAGTTTTAACGACCGGGTTGACACATGTTCCTGTCCCTCTGCGGATGTGTGTCTTTTCGCGAATGCGCTGTCGGTTGACCCCGACGAACCGTGCGATACATATTTCACGTTGCCCCCCGCGCTATTCATATGTGATCCGGCCTATATGAGCCATGACGTCCATAACCGTATTGCGGGTAAATCATCGTTGGATACATTGTTCTTTGGTTCGACTCAGCGCACATCGGGATTCGGGAGTCCCGCCCGCGTCCTCTCAAAAACTTTCATAATCGAACTTTTCTGAAATGTTTATGGTGCCTCCCGCTCCTTTCCCGGCCAGTTCTTGGCCTCTCCCTTCGGCCCGCTCCACGGTGTTTTATGTCGTTCGTTCCTCCGCTCGGATTCCGGCGACGGCGGAAGACCACGGCGGAGCTTCAGCGTCGACTCTGAATTACGATACGACGCTTTGATACGTCCTGTCCCCTGCCCGCTGTCCCTGCAGACAACACTTCTCCTTCTCTCGCTCGCGACCCATCGAACCTACCGACTCTTCCTCTCACTCCGCCTGTCCTTATGGCTTGGCAGTTCCACCGCGTGATTTATCCGCCATATCGGAGACAAATTCGCGACTGCCCGGGCTAACACCATCGCCACCGACCCACGACTTCCCTACGGCCGGAAATTCGAACTGGATCTGCGAGCAGTTCGATTTTTTTCCGATCACGAAGTTGCGATAAATCTTCGTTCCAGCTCCGATTCCTTTTTCTCCATAGATTCTCTCGCTTCGCGATACCGAACTCAGAAGTTCGGTTGCAGTAATACTGCGTACTTCGCGTGAGTTCACTAGCACCTGGCTGAAGTCGATCAACTTTTCAGGGGCATATTTTGCGACGAATTTTTCGATAGATCGGTTCGGGAGCAGAAAAATCGGTAAGTCGGGTGGACCTTCGGGCTCCTCTTCTTAGGTGACCCGGCGTAAAGGAGCTTTTTGCACTTTGCCCGGAACAACAAAACCTACGCCTGTTCTTCGGCACCTCGCGGACTTCCCTTGAGGTGTCGGGATTTCACTCGAACCCCCGCCGATTCGCAAGGAAATATCGACAGACGCTTGTTGCACGGTAGAGGGCAACTCCTTCACTGTTAAAAGTGAATTGCAAATATAACTGGATCTTGAAATTTGCTTACACACATTAATTCAACATTAGTGTACTTTTTTGGTAAAATAAAAATTCCAGATATAAAAATTGCAAATCCTTTGCTTGCAATTTACAAAAACTTTAATAAAAAAAGAAAATTTTGCTGTAAGATTGCAACGCGTATGTGTTTGAAATTTCAGAAACAGTTTGCGTAAAAAACCTTCCAATACCGTTAATTAATTTTTAAACAGTTTTTTTTCGGTGCTTTCCTTGCGTCCAACGCCACCGAACAGATCGAATTGCGGACCTTACCGCAAAACTTGCCTTAAGAAAAATTGATCTCGAAAACTCCTTATTCGGTATCGTGGCTGATAATCTCATGACGCAGGCTGTAGAGAGAGATGCCGATAATCCAACGAGAACAAAATAATGAATTTAAAAAACGGAAGAAAACGGTAGCCATTAACCCGTTGTGACCGTGATTAAAAAAATCACCATACATATAGGTACATATATATGCGTGTGAGCATCAAGTGTGGGATGTTCAAAGAAGAGATGATGTACGGTTGGAAGGGTCGATGGGAAGATTTTCATGGAAACACACAAACCAGCAGCCTGCTCTCACCCAACGCTCCACTGCTCTTTGCTCGCGCGCGCTCCTTTATTAATTATTCACCTCCTAAAGCTACGAGGATCCTAGAGCGCGTAATGAGCATCGCATACGCCCGCCCGTACAAGCTCTACGAGCTTTATACACGTTCACGGTTTCATCGCCGTACACTGGGCTACAGGCGCCATACACCCGCAAGTCTTCGCTACACTGAATAATCTAAGCATACCTCTTGCCCTGGGCTTTACTCTCTTTCTGTCTCGTTAAGCTTCCACTCGTCTCGACTCTTTTCTCAAGCATACACCGAATTATTCAGACTTTTATAGTCTTATCTTATTTATTTACGATTCCTCGACGTATCTTTTGTTATTTGTTCGGATTTCATTCCGCGGAGCGATGTTACTCCATTTCTGGTTCGTTTGATGATAACTTTGACTGCGAGTTCCGTGCACTTCTCTGGGGTTTCGTACTAGAGTAGCTGACGGCGTAAGTTGCTCCGAAACCAGGCCAACCAGGCACGACCGGATAAGTTGAATTTTCAACTACCTGCTTTAGGACCTGCGCACTCTCCCTTCCTGTATACGAATGTGGAGCAGGAACGTTTTGATAGGTGGGTAACGAAATGGAAGGGTATTTGGACTCCCCGCCATGCATAGGTAGACGGAATCCCAGAAAAGACCGATCCAACTTAACCCATCGTGTTCTGGCCAACTTATCCAGTCGTGCTTTGTCCAACTTATCCGGTCGATAAAACTTATCAGGATGCAACTTACGCGGTTGCATCCTGATCTACTGTACAAAAGAAATCTGCGGTTACATGTTCACGCGGCAGTTAACTCTGGACAACTTCATGTATTCGATGAACGAAAGCATTTAGTTTCTAGGGCTGGCGATTGTTATTCAACTTGCAAGATCGCCACGACACCTCAACCTAAATGCTCGCATCCATCCGTATCGAAGTCGTTGCGAGCACGCCAAGTGACACCCGGATGAAGACACGGTGCAAACACCGCTGTAGTCTTCCAGAACTGAATCAAATTACACGCCAGCAATCCAGCGCTTTCTACACCTTCCGCTTTATCGCGAAGACGTCGTTAGACAGTGATTGAGTAATCGATCGATCCTTGGAACGCGATGCGTCAGCGTGACGAGGGAGCCATCGCCGCTTCCGAGACTAATTAACACCGTGGCTGGTTACCATGTGTGGAACAGGTAAAAAAAAAAAAAAAAAAAAACAACCAACGTACCTAAACGCAAAGCCCCAGCAGAGCTGCTTTCGCGCTCCAATTTTATTCACGCGTGGTCATGTTTCCCTCTCGGCTTGTCTGAATCCTTTTTTTCGTTGATCCTCTTGTCCCGAGCTCTGATACACTCACTCCGCTGTTTATTTCTCTTCACTTTGTTATTTTCCCCGCTCCTCCGCCTCGTTCTCCCCGCAGATCTGCGGCGTGGAGCGAATGCCGAGTGCACGGTGAAAGAACAATGGCGATTGTCAGGCGCCGCCGCCGCGCACGCAACGGTGAAAGGGAAAGAAAAGATGGAAGGCCTGCGGCCGTAACGATGTTGGTTTATCGCAGGTCGACGCACGGTTGAAGGTGCCCCCTTACCTTCTCCGGGAACGGAAATGTCCGTGCGGAAGAGGACAACGAAACGGGAGGGAACACGGAAGAAGAGAGCGAGGACTCGGCGGACCGAGCAGAAGGAAGGAAGTCATCCGGCAGGACCGCGGAGAACTCCGGAGAACCTTCCAGGAACTGAGCGCCAGCGCTATCGATTATCGGCGAGCGTTCGCCCCTTCGTCTTCGTCTTCATCGGCGTCGTCGACACCGGCGAGAGTTCAAAGGAGTCTCGCGACTCGGAAGAGCATGGTAAAAGACGGATTAAAATGCGGTTGCGAACATGCACCGCCTGCGTGTGCAGTGAGCATGTCGGACTTTCGAGAAGCGAAGGCGAACGTTCAGGCGCTTTGGAGGATTTGTTTTACCACAGTTTTATTAGTCTTCCCGTCGCGCAAGGTTTATTGTGTTTTCGTTGTCTTGTGCGGAAGGTGATTGATGCGCTGGTGTAAGAGTTGTTCAGTCGCTATTATTGCGGGTACATTCGCGCTGACTGCCGTGGCATTCGACGGCTATTGGCCTGCGGCGAGTTCCGAAAGAAAAATGGCACAGAAGAGGTTGTCATCGAGCCCTACCTTCCAAAGAATCATCGATCGTTGGCCTTTGTCAACCGTCTCTCCAGGCTTGAATTTAGTGAAGAGTACCAAAAAAAAGAGCGAACGGCCATTGCCTAATTCGACTGTTGTGTCAGTGAGGGTTTGCAGTGACCGCAGGGCGAAAAATTTAAGGAAGGAACGATTTTTCTTGATGGAAAATAAGTAGGTTGATTAGTCGCGGTGATCCGGAACTTCATTGAAGGGATTCAACTCCTGACCCCGTCGCTTTATACTCTGTCGGTATTTCACTAGAAATGCAGACACGCACTCACGCGTACTGACGCGCCTATTCGCGCGCCTATTCGCGCGCCTATTCGCGCGCCTATTCGCGCGCCTATTCGCGCGCCTATTCGCGCGCCTATTCGCGCGCCTATTCGCACGCCTATTCACGCGCCTATTCACGTGCGCACTCACGCGCCCATTTACGAGCGCACTCACGCACGCGCTCACATGCGGCGGACATCTGTGGCGGCGTGGAAAGTAGAGTGATTTTCACGATGCAGAGGAGAGAAATAAAAACCCCGCCAGCAATGGCGTGGTGACGTTGCGAACGACATACCGCTCGCAACAAATCGAGTGCCTTTCGTGTGTGCTCCATAAAGAATGGAGGCTCGTATTCCGGAAAAGCGAGGAATGGCACTTCGCCAGAAACTACTATCGACTATCGTACACCCGCACGGCTGTTGGCCCACCCACCTCGAGAGACTTTATCCCACGTTTGTTTTGCGCTCACTCCTTATGCTGCTGCTACCGCTGCTATCCGGCTTGCAGAAGATTCAGTGTACTCAGCTATTCCACAGGCTTTCGCAGGCGACGATTCTAAGCTACTATACTATACCATACATTATCAATTGGCGAGAAGCTATTGGGATAAAAGGAGATTCTACATCGGCACATGCGCACGTCGAACGGAGGAAAATCATCGGAGTAATCACGCGCGTCTCACACCGAGACTATTTTTAACCAATCATCGTCTAAACATTTACTTATATTCTCAGGAAAGACTCGCTACCTCTGTGCGTCTTTCCTTACACAGGTTAAGTCGGCGTGATACGGACATGATAAAAAAAAAAAATGAAAATTGGAGTTTCACCGTAAAAAAAACCTTAAAATTTTTATAGTACCAACTTTAGAAACATCGAACTGAAGCAATTCACTCAGAACTTTCGATATTTTCGAGACGTGATTTAATGACAGCTTTATTAAGAAATATCTGCGATCGAGCGTTCGCAGAGAACATGTGGCAAATCGTACTGACCCTTGCGCATACAATCTCACAATTTTCCGTGCATTCATATTGCATCCACACATACTAAAAACTGTGCAAACGGCAGCGCGATTCGTTAGTTACGTTAAAAGACATCACGGCTTGCCATATGAAACGCGTGGCCATATCAACACGACTTACCCTATCCAGGAATGTGCGGCGAGCTATCCGTCCCTATTCGTCACTATTCGTCTACCAAGGTGTGACAGTTGTTGTAACTGAAGACAAAACCAGGAAGACGCATGGAAGACAAAGTGGACACTGAGGATCTAAATGGGCGCCACTCGTTGATCATTGTTCTCGAATACGGAGTTCCCTTGCAGAGTACAATATTAACAATATGTGACTCTATAGCTGAGCTGAAAGTTCGGAACATCGCCGTGGAGTTGATTGAAGTGTTAGAGGGCTTCCCGACTCCCACATGCAAAGCGCGTATGAATTAGACTCTTCCCTCAATCCCGTGCTTTGATGTCGTCCGAATGTGGAAATAGCGAAGTCATTCAAGGGACGAGACTGCACCCATAGAGTCAGACAGAGGGATGTTACCTCGATTTACCATATTTTCAATGTTAATCCCGTCGGGCCAAATAGGAGTTAGATTAATACGTCAGGCCGGTCGAGGCGCATTGACGTGGACATTAATTAACAATCCGGATAGGCTCTACTTTCGATCCGTCCGTCAAACAAAGAGTTCAGCCCTCTCTGCGTACCCTTCCTGTTACCCATTGTTGTTGACACAATCCTGCAGTTCCCGGTCGCGAAATTTTCACATTTTTTTCGGATCAAAGCCCAGTGAAAGGGGAGTGACCGAAAATTCCACCGAAATTGTGACCCGTCGATGAATAAAATGATGAATTACGAGGACTTTAATAATAACAACTCGAGGGTGTTTATTCCAAATCCAGGCTGGGTAAAGGTTCTAAGTACTTGTTCTCTAAGTACTCTAAGTACGTAGACTGCTAGGTAAGCAAGATAAAAGTGATGGCTCAGCCTGATTGGCACGTCAGTCAATGATAAACATAGAACAAGTCGCATTCACCACATTTACCCTATTTGTGGAGCTCTTCCCTTCTGCTTCAATATGCATATCGGGTACTTGGAGCGTTCGACCAGCTGTATTGCAAATATTTCCTTGACCATTAACTAAATAAACTAACGGAATTAAATCGGCCGCAGGTGTCGAGATTTTTCTTATAACCTCACAGACCATCCGGCCGTGAATTCTGCCCGAAGACACATTGATTATTCATGTAATAATTAAAATTAAATGTAAAATATAAAATGCGACAAGTGAAATCAGTTTCTCCTGTAGCGTGTGGGTGAAAAAAATATTAAGTTTCTTCCACTTTTCCGATAATAAAATTATAACAGTCATTCGGAAATAGTTTATTACCGGGCATGCAGTGTTGACGTCTAAGAACATAACGACTCTGTTTTTTTTCGTTGTCGCCAATTTGCGGAAACATTCCGTTAAATGTTAAATATTTGATATGCTAAACCGATTGTAATTCAACATCGGCGAGTCCGGTATTACATAAGCATTTTCGGTCCCCTAACGAACGGGCGCTGTGAAACATTATGGAAATGAGCTGGTTTCATGGAATACTTTCGGTGGTCATTAGAGAAGCGAAAGAGGCGGATTATTCTGCCTGTCGATTGAGACCAAAATTTCGGGCAAATCAAATTTTTCTCACTCCCTTAACCACTTCCCCCCCTCCTTCGAGCCAGCACCGGCTCGCGCTCGCCACCCGCCCCCACCCCCGGGATTCCGAATTGAAACGCTCGTTTCCGTCAACGATTCGTCGATATTCCGACAATCGAATATTCTCCACGGAATAATTGACTTTATCGAATTAGCCAGGTTGCATTGCCGAATACCCCGCTCTGCCGCGGCCTACACGGCCACCGCGCACCGCCGATTGGGGGGCGGAGGGAGGGGGGTGTACCATCGAGAGGATGAACAAAATAAACTCTCGGACACCGGCCAACCTCGCGCTCCGTTCGCGGGTAATCGTAACGCGTCCCCGCATCGGCAAATTTCATACGACAAAAAAAATCAAAACAAGAAACAAAAAGTGTAGATTATTTCACTTTGTTATCCACCTGCAAATACGGTCGGCGAATGAAATGCAATCAAGGCGGACATTCGGTTAATGTACATTCCGTAGATACTGTGAATTACTCTATGCGATCGTAGGACTCTAGTTTGTCATTTTTAAAATAGAACATTTTTGAAACATATTGTTACTTACTATTTTTTTTAGATTTTTTTTTTGCGAATCGACTCTCATCCCATAGTGCGTAGAATCTCATGGATAGAATGTGATTTGGTCACGGTTCCCAATAAACGATTATGGGTGAGGAAGAGCGGGGTAAAATGGGACAGTAGGGCAAATCGGGACAGAAAATTCTGATGCATCGAAGGGGCAAAATCGGACATCCAAACACGATTGCAAAATTGGGTTTTGTTCACTGTCCCATTTTGCCCCACTGTCCCCATTTTGTCTCGCCCTTTCCTGTCTGTTTTATCTACGAACGATAAACTTTCAAATAATATCTGTGCGTAACTCTCTAAGTGCATGGTAATTTTTGAGTATTGCCGACTCTTTTCGAGTGTCTCTAAAAAAATATTATATAGACGGAGAAACAAACAAAAATCATGGATTTCTTATTTCTTCTTCTATTCCCGCTACGACGTTAAGCCCGCTGATTAAACCCAGAAGTTTTCCTAAGCCACTCGGCGGTAAGATCCAACGACGATCGTAACGCTGCATTCTGCCGCAGGTGGTGAGAGAAAAAAATGGGCATGGAAAGTGTAGCGTACAGGAAACGTCCGGCTGAAAGCTACCGTTTTCCCCGGTAGCTGCGCTACGCCGTCGAAGCCTCTGCGTCTTGTGTGCGCGCAAGTGCACCGTGTGTCTACTCTCTTGCACATAAGTTCAAGCCAACCATATCCGCGTCTTCGCCAACATGCGCACGTGTGCGTGTGTGTGTGCACTCTGTTTTCCGTTTCAGATCCGCTGGTAACTTGGCTCGCCCACCACACCAGACTTTTCGGTAGTTTTGGCTCCAGCCGGTATCACCCCCCCCCCCCCCCCCCTTTCTCCTCCCTCAATGGTATTACCATCGGGCCATTGCTTTTTACGGCTACGATCGGCCCAAAATTTATTCGAAACGCTCCGCTGATTGGCGTTTTAAATTTCTCGAGCCATTGAGCGTCTCCTTGATTTGAGGATGGAGGAATAAAAAGAAAGGTGTATGGGAGGGAGCGGGTGGCTGGGAGGTCGAGTGCAATCCAACGACTTCGATGGTTTACTGGGAGGAAACTACATTTGCACTGTGCGCGAAGTGAAACCCATTTTGGAAACCTTGCAGTCTTCTTCGTCACCCGAAGACTTCATTCGTCTCGCTTCATACTCGATATCTTTCAATCTCTATGTTGACTGCTGTTCTGCACTTCCGCAGCTTGGCAATACCGAAAAGACTTCCAGTTCTCGAGAACCTTCGAAGCGCGCGGGACTTTTTTGGGCGACGAAAAACACGTTTCTTTCATTCGATCAGTTGCTTTTCGTGCCATTATTTTGTGATCAATTGCTTTCTGTGCCATTATACTGTGATCGATTCCTTTCCGTGCCATTATTCCGTCATCGGTTGCTTTCCGTGCCATTAGCGAAAGGACACTTTGAGGCACCTCTCTGAATTTTTTTAGATTTTTCTGACACTAAATTGTGTCACTCGAGCAGTTTGAAAATTGCGAACTTAACGCCACACGTGCGGAGAGCTTTTATACGATCGCGCCTTAAGCCTCAGACTATTATACCGTTTAGTCTACACCGACGTACCCTAGTCGTCGGCACTTTATACTTTCGAGAGTGCGCCACCCAACTCTGGGGCAATGAAAAAAGTGTTCAACGATGATATACGTACCGCAAGCAGGCTATGTACCCAAGCTCTTCAACCCTACTTCGCTAATGGAGTCGATATCTTCGTATCTTAATATCGTCACCGACACTCCCGTCGTTCCTCCTCACCTCTCACGGTCCCAGCCACTTCTCAGTCGTGCTCTTTTCCCGAATCCTCCTCACCTCTCACCGTCCTCGCAAAATTCACTCGCGCATTTTTCCGAGTGACGCCGCCAGAGAGCCCGGGAAAAGAGCGAACCATTTGGGCTAATCATTTTGCATAAACATGCTTCGCGGATTGCATCGGCACCACGTGGATTTCCGACACATAGATGATGCACTAGTTATTTGTATGGCAATGGCGTAGAAAGGCAGTTCTTGACGAGTGCGGCATTCACACGCGTCAGGATTCCGGTTTCTACGCCCCTGCCATTCACGGAAATATTTTCAACAAATTCACGAAATTCACACGTTACGTTTTTGGAAACTGTGCGCAGAAAAGCACTTTCTCACACGAGTGTGAGGAAAATACCATATTGCGTTTGCAGACATGCGCGTATTTCCGCGCTCACTTCACAGGAACGGAAAGCGGGATTTTACGTGCATGCGTTGGGAGACAGTAATTTACGATACTAGTGCGATAAAACTTTTTCTGACGAGTGTGAGTATGCAGCATGAGCTGAAGGCGAGCGTTGCAATCACACGATTTAAGAAAAAGTATTTCTCACGAGTATCGTGCAAAATTTTACATCACTAGGTGTGAAAACGTGGGTTTTATACGAAGCGTGCGTAAAACTGCAATTTTCGCACCGACAGAAGCAAAAGTATTTTTTTAAAATAGATTTTCTATATCTGCACAATTCTACAGTACACTATTCTATCTATTTTCCACATCTATGTCGTTCGATCGAGCTGCCGTAGTTATATTTGATTCCACTCTCCTGGAAGAAGATGGCCAGGTGTGAATCCTTTCCGCTTTCTATTTGGCCCACAACACCGTTCCTCCGTCCGTTGCTCTTCCCCGTCTCCTCGTCTCGTCATAACTACGATAATATTCTCACAACGGCAAACTCATTCCGTCGTGTGCTTCTCGTCGTCACTGCGGAGGCTTCTATCGCGGAAAAGACATCCACGGCAGCGTCCTGGGTGGTCGATTTTACCGTCATCCGTCGTCATCGTCTTCGTCTACGTCTCTCCGTGACCGTTGAGATCTGCTCCCCCCCGCGCGAGACGAAAATAGAGCGTTTCGTCGTCGGCAGCTTCCAGCCGCGATCACTGCGACATCCGTCCCGACACTTTTCGGGGTACGTCACGGAACTCTTGCTTTTGCCCCACTATGTATATCGGACCGGGTGGTCCGTTGCGTCGAAATTTGAATTAACGTCTCATGTACATAGGCAACACTTATTATGTATATTAACAATGTATACATATATTGTTACGACCGAGCGAAAGTCAATCCTCATCTCTATATTTGATGCAATATATTTATTTGTACAAAAGGGAAAAATCTCTTTTTACATAACCAGATATTATATGCTCGTTTAGAATTCACATGATTCTTAACCCACAACTTAGAAGTAAGACCTGATTAAACTTGAAACAGACGAAACTATAACTATGAATATAAAGTTAAAATAAACACGTCCTCCATGCTATCGAATTTCTTGGCTAAGTGAAAGTGGCATGGAATTAAATGGCCGTACTGATATACATAAGGAAGTGATATATATACGCCTTAAATAATCAATAATCGGAAGCAGTGATTAAATTAATTCCGAAATGATTCCGTCTGTTGCCGTACGCATTCGCAGTGCCATTTTCTAGTCCGTAGCTTGGAGTGGGGACTAAAGGGGAAGTTGAAATATTGGCACGCGGTCGCTTCCGACTAGTTCCATTGTGGGGACTTCGACTGTACATAGGAAGCTCGCCGGAGATAAGCGAGCGGGCTTGCCAAAGCGGGCGTGAAATCGCTGCGGGAATATCGGAGAACAAATCGTCGGACTTCAGGCCACTGACGGGGATGAATCGTTTGATTAGCACTCGTCGATATATCGGTATGATGGAAATATACGACCAGTGTCGGTGAAGAAAAGGAGAAAAAAAAATGAAAAAATGTATTTGTCCATGGGCTGTCGAAACAGACGGAAAGGTCTGATCAACGGCTTTGGCTTTGTCGAAGCCGCCGTCAGCGGGCGTGAGAGCGAGCCCGAAACCCGGAGATACCGATACGTGAACTATTTTGTGATTTATAGTTGCATTACCAAGACGCGCCGTGGACAGCGAGTCGGTGAAACAAAAAACTCTTACGTGACTCCGATGTGTCTAATGTAAATGAAACTAAGCTATGGCGACTTAAATATGTAATCATAATATATGCATGGTGAAAGAGCTATTAGCAGAAATATTTAATTTTCATCTAAAAATTCGAAGTGATAGAAATTTAAAGAATTCATTGAGGATTTCAGGAATTCTAAAAAAAAAAAAAAAACGGTGAAGTAATGTGGACTATGTATTAGAGCGAGAACGTTCAAGATTTATCGATTTTGCATCCTTATAGAAAAAGCTATTTTTCGAAAAAAAAAAACGGTCCCGATTTTAATCTCGGAGTACTCAAAATAGCCTAAAACGTCGAGAAATGCGATTCGTAGCTGCTGGTTGTATGTGTGTATGTGTGTTTCAGATTTGCATCGTTCGAAACGAATATAGCTCGGAAACGGTTTGAGGACCATGGCCCGTTGCCATTCGCGAGGACGGGTAGCTTTAATTAAAAAGAATTCCTGCTTACCTAGATCAGCACTTCGGAGTGCCAATCACTCCCGCCTCTGTCAACGAAACTTCCTCAATGTAGTTTTAATTACTCGCCACTTTCCGCCATTTGAACTTTTCATTGCTAATTAAGGATACGTACTTTCGTTAAAGATCGTTCACCGTCTGCGAAGACGGCTTCTGGTACTTGGAAATCAAACATGAGTTCAGTGATAAATCGAAGCGACCGATAAAAAAAATAAATTATGTCACGATAAGCACAAACGTGCCTATGGTATGTCTTCGTCAGCACCAATGTTCGTATTTGATGTACTTCGTTCCGTTTGCGATAGTTGACGATAGTTGAAATATTACTTCAGAAAAATAAAAGATGAGGTTTTATCGGTCTATTGGACAATTACGGTGTATTTTTTTCCAAACGCAAAATGAGTGACATTTAATAAAATGTTATCATTGTTATCATTTCTATGATGTTTCTAGAATGATTTCTAAAAATTTCCGAAAGTCAAACAGTTTTGAAGCTTGTTTTCGAAGCAGCCTTGAATAATTTCATCTTTACTATTAAATTTGACAAATCGACCGTGTAAAGGGCGATGCAATTTTTGTTGCTCTTCTGGTCCTTCTCGCCCTTATGCTTGTAGTCGCCACCGTGGTGTTTTTCTCGTAGCCGTAGAGGACCTTTGCCCGTAGTCTTTTTTTTCCTCCAGAAGCACTTCCGACTTGGCTGCAACGACGATCCCGGAGCAGCCGGAGAAAAAGGCTTTGCTGCTTTGTAAATCGCAGAGGCGCGCTTCTGCTCGCTGACTCCTACCGGCTGCACCGACGTTGACGACGACGCTTAAACTGCCTCTTTGTAAACACTCTGCGAGAAAAAAAAACAGATCCCCTTGCCCGAGGCCGACACCACCACCGGAGATTTTCATAGAGATCTGCCCAGCAGAAATAGTTTTCGCATTAAAAAAAAAAATCGTTTTTTATCTCTTAGTTTTTAATAAGGAGGCGCTTTTGGAACGAAAATTGTTAACCTTTTGACCCGTTGACCTGTATTACGTCACTTATATTTTTGCTCAATATCTCCGGAAACGTTCTGTAATTTTTTAAATTTTACGAAAAATCAAGGACAATTTTTTTCTGAATTTGATGAAATTGCGAGATTCAAGCCCGTTGCTATTTTATTCCAAATTGGAGTCGACTGCGCGTGACTGTTGAAAACTCGTCGCGATATTCGCATCAATTAATTTCAGCGTGAGCATTCGCACAATCTCGGGAAGTAATTTCAGTGGCTCGTATGGGAGACATTTAATTGAGAAAATTACTCTTTCTCTCTGTTAGTTACGCGTATAGAGTGGAATAAGCGGCGCGCGAGCGGCGCGGACGATGTGTTGCAAGCATCAGCAGCTGCAGCAGCAGCTTCGGCGTGCACCGAGGCTCCAGGTTGTGCGTCGTATCTAACGTAGCTTAGTACCAACCGAGCATGGACCACTCAGCTCGCCTAATTTAATCGCTAACTAATAGCGTAATATCCAATTTGTAACGTAGGCTTGTGCGTGCTCGCTCGCGCACTACGTTTGCTGTATAGTATACGAACCCCAGAAGCCACTCGGCTCTTCCTAAGTGGTTACGGGAGAGGCTACGGGAGAGCAAGTTCTCCTACGTATCCTAGCCATAATATAGGAAATGCGCTCCAACCGAGCGCGTTAATTCGAGATCCACGCCCGCTGCATCACAATTCCGAGATATACGCGTGACGCTGTTCCGAGCACGCGGACTCATACGTTCAACCGCTTTGAGCCTAACGAGCACACGTTTACCTATAAAAATCCTCAACTTTGTGCCAGTTTGGCGAGAAATTTGTGCGATTTTTATGGTATAATGAGAATGGAAAGGGGAAATTGCGATTATTTTTACGCGTGGATTTATAGACATACGGTTGAATGACAGACTTCAAATTTAAGGAGGTAAATTTTTTTTTTTAATTACAATAATCGTTCTTCGATCAGAGCTGGGCAAAATACGAAGAAATGTTTCAAGCCCAAATTACAGAGTATCAAAAATATTTGACGTATGTCAAGTACTTTTGGCGCTTAGATTCGTAGCGTTAAGAGTTATCTAGCGAGAAACGTTATCTTTTTTTTTTTAAAGGTGCAAAGCAATTTGCACCAGCTCTGTGTAAATTAATAGAACATTACTGTAATCCGACTAAAATGCTTACAATAAAATTTGTCGATTTTTGTTTCAGGTACGTATACGAGCGATAACCAATATCATTCCGGCGCGAAACATTGATGAGACGATTAACGCATAAAGAGTAAGTAGCGATTCATTCCAACAGTTTACATGCCGTAACGACGGGAAAATAAATTTTTCCCTGGTACATGAAAAAAGAGAATGTCCCGTCTCAAATCGTGGAAACAGGTGCATTTTACCCCATTCTCCCCTACCGACAACCACGTACCTTATATGGTCGACTATTTCTTTTCCGTTATTTCTTCCTCGCTTATTTTTTTTTTTACCTTTCCCTTTTTCTTATTTCCGTACAAACATTTTGCCTTGTTACTCGCGTATAATAAACTTCGAAACGTATATACTGCATTGCTGCAATGCGGTGAGGTGGGCACACCTCCCATCTTCTTATCTTCCCAAGCCGACCGGAAGCGCGATTCCCTACCCATACACATATATTTATATATATACACCTATATATATATCGCGTATGTACAAAAGTGCAATTCTCGTGACTTTCTAAACTCGACCTCGTATATACCGACCTACATATTTTTATGTCTCGTATCTTTATATTTCTTCGGTATATATTTCTTTCGTGCGCCCATCGGTAACGAGATTTTCTCGGGCGCACAATAGGCGCCTTTACCCCGGATTTCGCCTTCACAAATACTAAAGCTTGATTTTCTTTTTTTGTCTTTTATACTCGTATCGAGAATATTATGTGCACGGAGGACCGAGTTTTCCGACTCATTCCGAGACAGTTCGCTCCTTCTTTTTATTCCCGCAACATCTCATACGGATTTCTTCACGTGGGAAGACGAGGCAAAACGAAACTCAGGGGCAAAAATTTCTGCTTTTGCGGATCGCGAAAAATAGTCCGTTTTGCCCCGCGGTTCCGTTTTGCCCCGCTCTTGCTTACCCGTACGTGGTGAGCGGATACGACGCTATATCTAGACATGAGCGCGACAAATTTCGACATCTCTTTTCATCGGGGTCAGTTCATCGCTAGACTTTTTCGCCTTTCGTACACATGTCGTTGTAGCTTGTATCGTAGCGCGATCTTTAGACTTCTCGCCAACGATTCGGGAACCATGCTGTTACTTTGGGCTCGTGGCTTCGAGCTTAACGATATTTATTCGAGGTCTTCCAGCGGCAAAACTATCGAAACTGACAATTTCCATCGATTATTCTTAATGGTGTTTTAGCCATGCTAAAAAATTACCGGTCTCGAATGTAACCAATTGTAAAAGTTCATTTTTTCTAAACATGTAATTTAAAAAAATATCGTCCGTTTTCCAAAAATGCAATTCTTTCCGCATTTTTTTATATTTCGACCTCGATTTTTTGGAGGTCGTAAATATTAGTAGTGAATATTAATTTTCCCATCGCGGATAACCAATTCCTTGGTATTGGTTCGAGGATAAAGGGTGCTTCCCCTTGGGTTTCATCGGGCAAGGAAACCATGAAATTTAGCCAACGCGCCGGAACCCTTGCCGCCCCGATGACTGAATAATTAAAGTGTTTCGTCGATAATTATTATTGACGTCGTAACTTCGGACTAAGAGTCTGGGATTCGGGGACACTCTCCGGTGTGGCCCGTGTCGACGGATCCGTCGGCCGAGGCGACGGTTCTTGTAGTCCTTTATGACCCGGAAGGGGGTGAGAACGCGGAAGCCGGAGGGTTGCCGAACGATTGGCATTTCATCCAAAGTCGAAGCACCTGTACCCCTTTTAGCGCTTCTATTATTACAGATGGGGTTGGAGATTGTGCACCACCGCGATTCTATTCATTGAAAATGAGAATTCTCACCACCCACCGCGGAAGCCCTTCGATATAGTCAACGAAACTTTTAATTGCGTGTCCTCGATAATCTCTTCGCAATTAATTCTACGGCTTGAACTCCGATGAGCAAATGTGTCGCGAGCATAACTCCCAAAGGTTTGAACTTCAACAAGGTCTCTTTAAAAACTTTCAGAGAAAATTAATTTGAGATTTTCAGAATTTTTCTGATTAACGACGATGAAGATATTTCGAAAAAATTACCAGAACGTACATTGGGCATTGAAGAGTGAATGTTTGTGTCGTCCCTCGCAGTATTGTGCCATTTACCGAACTACGCTTTACGATTATTATTATTACACACACATAGTTACACACATTTCTCCCCTCTCAGCCTTATAGCCGATGTAAATTTACAAATTTAGTATTCGATTAAAAATCGGTCGGGACAGACGCGCGTCGATTGAGCGAAAGTCCGCTCGCCTTGGATGACTACAATACCGACTGAGGAAGAGTTAATAAAGGACAAGTTTTTTTCTCTTTAATGTTCCCTCCCTCGTTTTTATCGCGAGGCACCACGTTCCCGATGCAGCGATTGCGGAGAGCTCGAATCGTTTTCTTTTCTATTATATCGAGCCCCCCCCCCTCCCCCTCCCTCCCCCTGCCGCGCCATCCTCCACTCGCCCATCGCAATACAGCTTTCGGAGGAGACGACGAAAAGGTTTCTCGACGCCCACCAACTTTCCACGGCCCTCGACTATACAGCAGCTTGACAATCTGCCACGACGGTGGAGGTGCTCAAACCATCGCGGTACCTTAAGGGGGACGGCGAAAGGTTGGTGGGCCCGCCTTATAAATCATCAGGCTCCAAGCATCCGTTTTATCATCGTATGGAAATAGAGTGAGTTATATCGAACCTCCGGACCTGTTATATTTACGACCAGGAATGATCGTACTTCAGCGAAGTGCGCAAGGCCGAAAGGAAAAATAAGGAAAAAGAGGAAAGATAAAGTTCGGAGTGCTTACATAAATGTTTTTATTACAGCGTGAGAAATACCGAGATCTCTCGCTGGGTTTCAAAAGGCTCAGTCATTCGCAGTTAATTTTATAAATGAAAAAAAAATTTCATACCGACAAAAAATATTTCATCAAAAATTCCACCCTTTCCGATCCATTTTTCACGTTCTTCAACGTCCTCGAACGGGCCGATAAAACGATTGTAAAACTTTGCAAAAGGCCTCATTTTTTGTATTTTTTCCCGTAGAATACGATGAGCACCCCGCATTTTTCCTAACTCCATTGGGAGCCGAGATATTGAAAATCGAGATTTTTTCAAAAGTGGCTCAAAAAGTGAAGAATCGTTGTTTGATCGATTTTTTTATTTCCATACCCTTATTTATGTATCAGCTGAAACGCCGAAAAGCTCTACGTCGGATATACTTTGCACATATTTCTTCGAAAAAATGATTTTCTTGCCTGGCGCTTCTGGTGTTATAATATTTACGTTCGACATCGCAAGGTCGATAATCGAATAAAGTATCGACATAATATTCGATAGCGCGAGCATCAAAACAGACATCGACACGAGATGCGTGTCTGACGTATTCAAAGGTGTTTGTACAACGCTGCAGGCGTCTCGAGCACGAGCAATTTCGACAAGGGGTTCAATCGTTCGATTCGTTTGAGAAGGCTCAAGAGAGATTACCCCGGGCTACGATGAGAATCCTCTAGGATACTCGGTGAACTTCAGGGGCGTCTATCTCACGTATTGGCGAAGACATTAATAATCAATCGAGAGGTGTTAATCACATCCTCATTGAAATCTATAACTGTTGGTATAAATCAATTGCTCGTATTAGCGGTGGAAATTTGGTACATTTTGATCGCGAGAAGCGAAACCCAAGTCGGCTAGCTGACGAACAAGTGATGGATTCTACCTGGGGTAAGAAAGTTCTATCACAATATTTATTTATTTCTCTTCTCTACTTTGTAAGCCTCAGACAGTTCGGACTTTTAACAGGTTAGACTGAAAAAAATCTGTGAAAAACCAAAGATTTACGTCAAATTTACGTTTTTTCACGTTTAATAATCAGTTTTCTCCGAATTGACAAAAAATCTCTTGACAAACTTAGCCAGCGTTTTCTTTAAATCGTGATCTGTGTCTTTTTTCAGGTTTTGTTACGTGTTTATTGTTATAAATTTAACGTATTTGAGGCAGTGCGAGTTTCGCGCGAATATTTTATTCTTATAAAAAAAGTCTCGGAATTATTAAGGTTAATATAATTGTTTCCATGTAATCGAATATCGTGAATCATTACATATATTTTTAGGTACGATTAATTTTTTTTGCCGACATAGCAACTATAGCGAAGTTCCGAAAGTAAAGCCATTACGAAAGCTGTGGCAATGTCGCGGAAGAATTTGTTGGGAGCAGACAATTTCATGATTGTCCAGCGAAGTACGGAGAAGAGGGTCCACCTCTATAGGGCTACGTATAAGAGTGTAAGTCGAGGCTGGTCAGCAACAACGTCGCGCATCGGCTCTCGCACTCACGGCGAGACGAGTGAAAGGGTTTCGACCCTTGGTACTGCAGAGCCTCACTCGACCCACGTCGACCCCGATCAAGCCTGATCCTCACCCTCTTCCCCATATAAAAGGGTTACAACGTGCACAAGCATCGAGCAAGAAAACGGGCAAGCAAGCAGCACACCCCGGGCTTTTAAGCTGATAGATGAGACCCCGCTCGATCTGTAGGTGAATTCAATTTTTCTTTTCCATTCATCGACAAAATCGATAATTGATCATTTAAAAAATGGATACGTTGGCTCGAATTTATTAAAATATTTAGATTTTATTCAAATGTTCAGTCACGATTTTTTTCGGTACTGTGTGGCCCTTGTTTGTTGTCTGTGGATGATTGGCCGAACCTTTTAAATCCTTTTCTCTTCAATGTACTCGTGATTTGCTGATGAGCTTGAATAAAAACGTTAAGCAATTTAAAGTAACCCTCGACTGGCGTATCCTCTTTTTCGAAGTCGAGCCTCAATGCCCTTGCTGAAGAAGCTTTTAACGCTGCCATAAAAGGGCCGGAATGTATTATCCCCGATAGGGACCCGACGCACTATCGGGGGTTAGTCAAAGTCTCCACATTGAAAGGGTTCACCAATCGTCTCACCCTCTGTGTCCGATGTTTCCCTTCAACATAATCGCCCCTTTAATCACATAGCACTGGCCAAAGTACATGAAAAAGATATGCGCCCTCCGTTGCTGATGGTGAGACCGCAACGCGTGACTTTCTCATTCCATTCCGATGAAAGGAATGGAATGAGAAAGGATCTTTCCATATTAAAAAAAAAAAATCAAATTAACCGAACTTGTATTTTCTTTCAACAAAAAGTAAGAACGGGTGCACCAATTGACGGATTGTCTCCGGATTACGCAACAAA
The DNA here is from genome assembly GCA_933228735.2 of Amblyteles armatorius. Lineage (NCBI taxonomy): Eukaryota > Metazoa > Arthropoda > Insecta > Hymenoptera > Ichneumonidae > Amblyteles > Amblyteles armatorius. The sequence goes on along the minus strand of OW121695.1, from coordinate 7,887,128 downwards.
GTTTGGAAATTGCGCCCGCCTTTGCGACACTACAGGCTTAAAGCTCTTAGGCTACATAAAAAAAGCCTGAGAAAGTGTCTTAGATCCAAGAATACCAAAACCCCAGCGACTCCGCCTTGGCACCGCGTGCAAGTAAGAGTAATCTGTAAGTACATGCAAATGTCAGTCTCCCCCCCGTGAAATCTGCTTAACTTTTAGGCTGAAAATTTCGTCGTCTCGTCGTCCCCGGACCGTCCCGACCTCTGCCGGGAAGAGATTACACAGAGGCTGGCGGTAGATTCTATTAATAATGTATTAAGTAATTAGGAATGCCGAATACGCAGGAAGCTACGTATAGAGTAAGATTTAAAAAAAAAAGAAAAAATAATGAGACAAAAGAATTTAAAAAAATTTAAGACACTGAACCAGAACATCGAAGTTGAACTCGTGTGGGTTGCAGAGCAGAGGGAGTACAATGAATCCCAGACAGGGTGGATGAAAGAAGCGTATAGAGAGCTCCGTCCTCCTTTTTCTCGTTTCCCGCAAGCGCAACACGTAAAATTCAAAAGTTTTACGATAAAACGGGTTTCGAGTCTTTCCTTCCGCCATCGCCTGTATAGGAACCTCCTACTGTTGACCACAGACTTGCTCTACTATCTCTTCGTTTCTTTTCCTACTTTCTTCTATCTCTTCCATCCTCCACCTCCTTCCTTGCAGTGTTTGGAAACCCTGAGCTTTCTACCCAATAACGCCAACTTGCCGGCCGACTCACCCGGAAGTACTTTAGTCTTGCCGAATTAAACGAACGAGTCGCGTGGGTTTGCTCGAGTGTGTTTCCACTGACTCCCTCCCCACCTCTATCCTTTTCACTATTTATCTGTTTTTTTTTTTTGTTTTTTTTTAATTTAAAAATAGCAGGCTGCTGAGTTTCGTCTACAATAAACCGCTGAGAATATTTTCTGCGATTCGCCCAGTTCTTCCTAGGATGATTTGTAATAGTCAGTGCTTGGGAGCTCCCACGGTCAGAGTGCCGTACGTTGTCGCGAGTTCTAAAGGTCGAATTTTAAGACGTTAGTTTGAACTCAAAGTCGCTCTTGAGATGGAACTTAATATCGAAGTTTCGCCCGAAATTCATTGCGTGTAAAGATCTATCTTAGATTCGAACTTAAGATATAACCTCAGTTCGAACTTGATTTCTTGCTTAAGTTTGAACTTGCTTTCGTGCTTAAGTTCGAACTTGATTTCGTGCTTAAGTTCGAACTTAAGATCCACGCTTTTTGACCTATATCTGGATCCCAAATGCGGTTAACTTCGACGACACAAAATTGTCATGAATGGGTGATCTAGCAAAATAATTTTTTTAATCCGTTTCGATGAAACGATTGCTAATCGTTCTCCTCAATGACATGATCGATGGTTGTGTCAAAAATGTATCGAAACGTTCGAATCAAAACGATGAAAGTTTGACGAACATTTCCAAAATTATCGTCTTGATCGCCTTAACAATTTAATGATCACCGAATATTTCGAGTGTTGCGAAATAATTGTTCAATTTGATCATCGCGGTCGTGTCCAAGCGTATCCGAGGCGCAGCACCAGCCGCGAGCATTAAAGAGGAAGGGTTCTTTCGTATCTCGGCTGTCGAGCTCGGGATGCGAATTTATGGGCCAGTGTTACTGTTATTCTCACCTTCTCTCTTCCTCCTCTCTTTCTCTCTTTCGGAGGAGGGTGTGAAATCGTGCAAATACAATTTAAGCGTTGTTGATCCTGTCGTGACAAAGTGGCCTGCATGACGGATGCCGGAGAGATTCGCTCGCCCCCGTTCGCATTGGTCCATAACTCTATAAATACGACACATCCATACATCTGCCGGAGCGAGCGGGAGAGAAAAAAAAGAGTTTTCGCAAAGTGTCACACATACATCCAAAAGTGAAAGGGATTATCGAGGTCGAAGAGAACGGAACGGGAGACAGATGGGTCGTGCTGAAAAAAAGTACTCGGAGCGCAGTACATGGCACGATCCAGTCAGCGAAATATGATGAAGCGAGAAATAATTATGCAAGAGTGCGTGGTGATGGTGACATCCTACTTACTCGCCAATTTGATCCTCATTCGCGCGACCCATTCGTCTTCATACTCGCCGCACTCGACTCGTTAAAACCGTGGAAAATTCTTTCGCATCGTAAGTCACGAACGTCGTTCGGTCGTGACGTTTTCGATTAAAGCATATTTGTTCCCGAGCGTTGCGTTAAAAGTTGAAATTGCAGATGGAAAATAAAGCGTCAAATAAATGAGAAAATAGAAGAAAAAAAGAAATAAAAATATTGTTTGACCATTTTCTTCAGAATCATAGCTGATAACTTTGTTTAAAGAGAGAAAGTTTCTAATCGATCAATTAAGTTAGCAATTGAGCCCAGTCCGATTGTACCCGGAATGATTACGAATTTGTGGTCATGAGGTTCAGATTCAGATTTAGTATGTCACATTACATTAGACCGTAATTTCACCGCGTTGGTTTAGGCTTGGTATTAGGCTATTGTTGAGTCCATGGGTACAACCACGAGTGCCGTTGTAAAATTTCCCGCGAGCACCAATCCCGAGGGATAAATAAGATTATAACATTAAAAAATATATAAATGAAAATCAATCACTGAAATAAAAAAGTAGTTGAATATAAATTGCTATTAATCATCGATGTTGGTGAACATAAAATGACTATTGTATCGGGATGTTTTGACCATATTTCCGGGCTGCACGTTGTCACAGCTGTAGCAGAGCTTCCGAGTCTGACGCCGGAATACGACGGACAAACTTCGATAGCCCGGAGAACAGTGGCATTAATAGGAGAACGCTCGTTAGCGAGCTCGTGGGGAGAATGCCCGTGAAAGGTAGGATCTTCCAAAATCCAGCGGTAAGTCAACACTCAGTGGGTCCCGTTACAACGTCGCTGCTGTTGCGGGTATGACGCGATGGCTATTCGTCGCTAATGGCCATAGTTCTCCTCGCGCGTGTCCCCTTAATCCCATCGCCGTAGTTTGTCCGTGGGCTTTGTTATTCTCGAAACAGATTAGGCCACGTCGTGTGTCGAGTTGCCAAAGATATTCAAACCCTGAAACTGCCGCTGTTTATCCTCGCAGTGCGACGAGACTTTCCGGAAAACGTACCGATATAATTGCCCATCGGGGTGTTCTTCGCCCGGCGCCGAATGCGACCCTGCAGGGCACTGAAAGTCCGGAGTGCGAAGAGACCATTGCCGTAACGGCGCCGTCACTGCGCTACCGATGCCTGCACGGATTATTATAATCAAGACTGAGACGCGTTTGCGAGACGTGGATGCAACGGTACTGGATAAAATCCAAATGGAGAGCGAGCGTGTGTTGTAAAATATGCAGAGCAGCTGACGAGGTGAACTTTCCGCACTGAGAGTGCTGTGAGTATTAAACGCGATGTGAATCACGCAACCGAGTTTCCGTCGTTCGAAGACACCGATCGATGTGATCGCAGATGTCACCGGAGAACAAAACCTCGAATAACTATCAGCGTTTCCTAATACGGAGATGCCGTAGCTCACGGCTGAGATTCGTCGAAACACTCGCTTCACTCAATGAGGTGAACACGGTGAACTCGCCGTACTGAGAGTGCTGCGCAAGTATCGAACGCAGTGCGAATGACGGATTCGAGCTTCCGTCGTTTCAAGATGCCAATTGATGTGATCGTAGATGTTGGAGAACGAAACCGCGAACAACCATCAGCGTTCCCCAATGTGGAGATGCGATAGCGCACGGCTGAGATTCTTCAAAGCACTCGCTTCGCGAAATGAGCTTTTGGCTCATCCGCTTTTATGCTGCGAAAAAATCATTGTAGACTCGATGTCTTTGAGACTTCGCGATGTCGGAGCGAATATGCAGAGCAACGAACGAGGTGAACTTGCCGCGCTGAGAGTGCTGCGCAAGTATCGAACGCAACATGAATGACGAAGCCAAGTTTCCGTCGTTTTAAGATACCGATTGATGTAAAAACCATCGCAGACTTGATTTCTCGATGGGACTTTCTCACCCAACCGGTAACTGCGCAATCGTAGCGTAGCGTGTAACGACTTTGCAGCCCCGGAGCGCGCTGCAACGGTTGAACGAGGAACGAATCTGTTGTCTGTCGAAAGTAACAAGGATGCGAGAGACCTCGCCGGCAAGCCGGAAGCCCACGCATCCAGCAGACCGACCGGTGAGTGACGTACCACTGTGCGAGTGTCCAACATTAGCAGAAACTGCGGTGTATCCAGAGACATGGGCACTGATCCACCGTGCTGTGTACATACGGGCGCTGCCGTTGCCGTCGCTGTTTACCGGTTGTACCTGCATTGCGCACGCGTCATGGAATATTCATGAAGACCCCGCCAGTTTCCACGGTTCTGTCTTCCATCTCGACGTCTCTTCCACGGTCTCGATTCCGCTCCAATATCTATAATGGAGTACATGTACTACGATGGTAATTGCAGATCGCGAAACGCCACTGTGTGGACATCGGCGAATTTCTCGTTCAGGCATTACCAGGTCTGGTTGCCATGCGATTTGCTCATCTCCATCCGATTTCGTACACTTTCATCCCGATTCCTTCGGCCTCTTTGCCAATATCGTTATTTCACAAGGTAATTGCATCAGAACCTTACCGGTCTTTTCAAAATGATCTCGTTCGACCAAGGTGCTAGTTCTGGCCATGGACAATTTAAGACGAATCGCTTTGAGAATTTACACGGAGTTTTTCTCGGAGATAACAGGTATCGTCTTCGAGTTTGATCACGTCGATGAAGTTAATGTCCCGGTCAATGTAACATCATAATCCACTATACGTATGTAGTCTTCGTGTATACGCAGTCTTCAGGGGATGTGTATCGTGGATACAGAGGAGCCCCGATAGTGGATAGGGCACAAAGAGCTAACGTTGACCCGGAACGTAGGCTGATGTTACTGCGCTGGCAAACGAGGATACACGACGCACAAATCACGGCAAAGCCGGCGCATTAGCCAAACATCGTTCTGGATCTTGTTCGACGTGCGCGACGCATTGGACACCGAGTCTGCAGATCCAATACTACCCTGTATATACATATGTGTATATATATATGTGTGTATCTATCTATGTGTACACGCGATCGGTGCATCGTGTATACTTGTCGGTGGTAATCGGTAACGATGTGTACCGATGCCTGCGGGTATCAAGAGATGCGGTAGCGTCTCGACGCCAAGTACTTTAAGAATAGGATTTTTTAAGGGAGAAGCTACAGTGCACTCATAATGCAATATGCCGGAAGTGAAATCATTCGATCTATGATATTTAAAAAATTTCGATGACACTTCTACCATAGAATTCGGAAACTTTTCAAGGCCCAGTCACGATCGTCACTGCATCTTCCTTGCGAAGTAATTCGCTTGTAGCTTACTATTATAATTTTTTCTGCTAATTCATTTCACAATTCTTAATTTGTACTGTTTTTCATTGCAGTTATTCAATCCTAGTTATTCAATCCTCCTTTTACGTTTCATTTGTAAAAGCGACCTGTCCACTGCCGCGGTTCGCCAGTCCGTTATTTTTGTGACGCTCCAGCATATCACACATATCTAGACAACTCGAACGATGGAAAAATACAGGTGGTAGTGGCGCGGTGATCAACGCTCTTACTCAGTAACCGACTCACCCGGTTTCACATCCCGGCGATCTCCACATCATCCATCATTTAATTTTGGACCAGCCGTCACATCATCGACCACGACCAATCCTTCGAAGTCTCCACACAGTCATTGCATTTTCATAAACTACGAAAGGCGACAAGCTTCAGGCAGTCGGTCGACGACCATTAAGACTTACTCCACCTGGTAATACACCGAACATCAATCGCCAAACTACTCCTGTTCTCCTGTTCTCTTGTCATTGGCAATGCGGCGAACATTCGTGTCGCCGCTGAGCCCAAAGTCTCCATAGCGGTTCGTTTGTCAGAGCGTCAGCCTGCGGCCGCATTTGGACGGAGTTGGGTACTTTTATGCCGTTTTAGTTGACGCTGCTTCATGTTTTAGTGCAATCGCCACTGTGCCTGGTCGAGCTCGAACGGAACCTCAAACGGAACCTGCATCGAGCTCAAACGGAAACTCACGCGACTCGGTCAACTTGGTGGTGAACGTCCGACGTACCTAATACCCGTCGGCCACGGCAAGAGGACGTTTTCCTATTTATGGCGTTTCCTACGGGGCTAAATTAACCGGGAATGTTGTGGGCTAGGCAGAGAGGAGCGATCGTTATCGCCGCAAAACCCCGCCGACGACGATAGGACGGCTCGCAATTTTGCATCCTTCGTAAATACTCTCTCGACATCGTTTACGTCGTCGTTGTCGTCCGCGTCGTGTCGTACGTGACCAACGCAGATAAGACGCGAGGACGTCGTTAGTCTCGGGCCCGCCGCGCCGGAAGTACCTCGTCGCACGCGAGGACCACCGAGCAGGATTATCGGGCGTTACTCTCGTTCGCTCACTCTCCCTGTCTCTCTTACGCTTTCTCTCGGTTTGCGGATTTAGTTCACTCTATATCTTTCTTGTCTTTTCACTTCCGCTCGTGTAGATCAACCCTGACCTCTGTCATGGCCACTGTTGCATCCCGAACGAGTGATAGCCTAGCTTTTTCGCCCGAGCTCATTTACGGAAAACGTTCTCACTCTGTTTTAGTTTACCATTTAGCTCACTTCGTTTCATTTTTGAACGTAGATTCATAGGATGTTTTTTTAAAGGAGGTTTTTTCCTCGGGTCATTTTTTCCAAAGGTTTTTTTTCTGGGAGTATTCTGCGGTTATTTTTTCGGGAGTATTTTTGCCGGAATTCAAATTCACTATGTCTACACGAGTCAATGATTCATTCTGCATGAAAAATTTAAGTGCGACACTTATGGCAGATTAATTCGCAAACATTTTAGTTAGCTTCCGATTTGCGATTTTTTTTTCGTGTTGACAGTTTCGTGACAAAGTTATTTCAAAGTTTTTATGCTGTAATTTTGTTATTTGTTTTTTTTCACAAAAATGTTCATTTTTCTGAAACAGGGTTTTCAGGAATTCCTGCTTGGTAACTTTATTTCCATATGGGTATGTGTGTCAACAGCGCATACGGGCGAGATTATGAGAGAGTAAATAAATTAATTCGCGCATTAATGTGCGACCGTAACTCGTAGCGTGTGACGCTAAGATTTTCCTAGAATTAAATTTGTGGAAACTGGGGAAAGTGGCGACAAAAAGCGGAGTCGGTACCGAGCGTACAACGGTAAGGTTTGCTTCGAATTAAATTTGTGGAACTGGACGAAAGTGTACCGAGAAAAAGCAAAGCTGTTGTACCGAGGAGAGTTTCTACCCAGCTGCCGCCGTGCGCCGTCGTTCCGAAACGCAATCCTCCGACTCTGAATTATCTCGGTGCAATACATTTTCGGTCCCGCCACTTTTGCGTCGCTGACTCGCGCGGAAGGATGCGAGATTAAAAGGAATTTCACCATATAATATGGAAAATGTACAAAGACTCGCTTAAACTCATCGCGAAACTTACGGCGGATCTTGTCGCGAATAATTTATTCCCTTCCGGAACGGCACATTTTTACATAGCGAATGCATAAACGATGAGACGAAAGAATTTTAAGGTAAATTAGTGAACGACCGAGCAACGATTTTATGGCCAATTGTATTCGCGATGTTGGGGACGCTTGAAAATAGATTCTGCAGTCGGGAAGCAACCGCTTCGCGGGATGATCGCTGAATTATTAAGCGAAACCTTTAAAACACTTTCCAAACTCCTTACCGGAAAGTGTGACACGTATTCTCATCGGTATCTTGAACGCTTGCATTTTGCGATCGATATAGACATAGTTCGGAAACTTTTAGAGCAAAAGAGCATGAGAGAGGTAGAGAAAGCGTCCGTGGGTTGACGAACGCGTGAATCGAAATTGTAGACTGTAAACAAAATTCGTGTGAAAATTTAATGCACCGGTACTGAAAGGTTTTATGCATAAACTGGTATATTAAATTTCATGTAGAATGGCGATGAAAAAATTAACGTACAGTATATTAAAAACTTCAGAAACATTTTATTTTTAATCATTTACTTTAATTCCACTGTAAAAGTCTATTAATTGTTCATCGCAATTGTACGTTAAATTGAATGTACCAGTTTTTGCATAAAAACTTGCAGTCCGGTGCATTAAATTCACAATTTTTTTTTATGTTAATTTTTCGTGCTTAAGATTTTTGTTTACTTCGCACAGGCTTTAGCTATGTGAAATGCACTGAAATCCGAGTGCGGAATAAGCTTACGCTCGTAGTTTCTCATATTCCATATTTCACTTGTGACAAGGAAGTCAGAAATACTATAAACCTCCGCGTCGACAAAATACCGAACGCAAGTGACGTGAACAAATAAAGACAGGTGTCGTTGCATGTTGAGTGTGACCCGAGCTGTTGGAGCTTACACAGGGATGGCGACTCACCAGTCACGCTGCACACCTGCTGTAAATAGATAGATAGATTGCAAAGACACGTTATACACTCAGAGAAGGATCTCGGAAAAACTACCAAGTCGTATGGTCAATTTCGTCCAGGCAAAATTGCACACAAACGACGCCACTAGCGATACGTCACATTTTCACACAGCCATAGAAATTTTTATCCAAGCTAATTTTTTCCAGAAGGAGGGTTGGCAAAATTTTGCGTATCTGGCCAAGAATTTCGTGGATAAAATTAAGAATTTCATTAATTAAAACTGAGAATTTTGGCGAACAAATTTTTGTATGTATGCATACGTGAAGAAAAATTTGGCCGACATAAAGTGCTGATATAACATGCAAATCTAAAACAAACGGGTCGCGATCTACTATATCTCCTTACAAGAAGCACTTGTATTCTATTTAAAAAATTCCGAGATATTCGGGTAATATCTGCGACATCGAAAATCACTATATTTCCTAAAAGAATGTGTTAGGTTTGATACGAAATGTTCGCCAGGATGTCGCTGTAGTTCCAATATACATGAAACTTCGGTCCTTTCTTACCAGATTTATGGCAATCTCTATCAGATCCTTCTCTCAATAAACAATCGTTTCCCTCCCGATTTTTCGATTTCGGATGAATCCATAAATTTGATTTATTACCCCCAACATTAGCTCTTCGCTCATGGATTCCTGGAGCAACGACACGTACACGACAACCGAACGGTAGCGATGTCTTCTGTTCCGTTGATAACGGCGAGGCGGGTGTCGCAGTGGATTTCCCCCTTCCTCGGCAATCTACTGTGTAATATACATATATATGTGTACAAAGCATACCCAAGATCCGTAACAAACAGTATTTCAAGTGCTTCTTCTCTTTATTCTTCTTGCCTTTCTCCCTTCTCGTTATCCCGCACCGGGTAGCAGCAGCCTCCTCATGTTCGGATGTGTGCGCTTACACTTTGTACTTACCTACAAGCTTATACTCAGCTCGTTCATCCCCCCCCCCCCCCCCCCCCCCCTATCGGCCCGATTCGCGCGCCTCGCCCCGCACGACGTTCCCATAATCCAACGGGAAGACTGAATCGGGGAAGGGGATATCAATCCCGGACAGATTTGAATCTCCGATGGATATTCGCTTCCCCGCTCCGTGGAAGAACAACCAGCGGCGGGAGCCACTCTTTCGCCCTCCCCTGCCGTTGATAACGCTATCTGGCCCCCTTCATCTCGACGATCTACGCGAATTACGAGGCTGCGCGAGAAACAGAAAAAAGCTTTTATCGAGAAACCGAGAGACTAGAAAGGGGGATCGAAGCGAGCGAAGTGGGTGTGAGAGAAAAGCGTTCAGCGTGCCTCGTCCCCGTTTATCCTCGGCGATGAACGAGAGAGAACCCCGTCGATGAATAAGAATGGGCCGGTTGAAGCGCACCGAAGCGCGATAACAAATTTCCCGTAGATTTTCCAAGACAAACGATTTGCGATAGTACAGTTTGGCGCTTAACGGCGTTCCCCGGCTCGCTCGCTCTTCTCGGGCGTCGTGACTGGAGCACTCAAGATGCCCGCTCTTTGAGAATTTTTCGCGGGCGTTACGAGGGCTGAGGGAGGGTGGCGGTGAATTTCAGTGGCTAAATTTTCATTAGCGGCTCCGCACGCGGAGCGGACCGGGGCGAAACGGGCAGTCTTTTCCGAGCTGCGGTCTTAGCCGAAGTGTCGAGATTCATCGAAATGTCCGTCAGACTTTCAATGATCGGTCCCGAACCGCACATTGACTCGATACTCTCGGCATGCAAATGGCAAATGAAGACTGTCCGTAATTGCGCCACGATACGATAACGTATTCGGAAATGGTATTAGCAATTTGCGGTATGGAATAATTGGATTTCCCGAAGGCTATTTCGGGCTGTCAATATCAGCTGTAACGATCAGACCCCACGAATCCACCTTGGCCGACCGGTGTTTCTGGACAGCTTTCGGCACGCTCGCAGCCTTCCGCCTACCTGACATCGACGATGAGACAAGCGGAGTGAGACACAGGCAGGGAATTAAATGCTGTAACGCTGGAGCCTTTAAGGGCGCCCGATACGCTGAGACACGCGGCGTCGGGCCACGACGTGACACGCATTCGGCTTCGAGAACGCCATTCGCGGCGCATGCTAATGCCCACCCGTGGAAATCAGAAACGTCAACCGGAGCAGCGGCGTCATCCCGACCGAGCAATCCATCCGCCGATGGCGCGCAGACACACGTGTAGGCGATAGCGCGGACGGACACACACACGCAACTACATCGACGTTACGCTAGGTGGTCGTCGAACGGGATGTCGCGAAGATTCAATTCGACGCCCGGTGGCTTCCTCACGATTCGTCCTGACCCAGCGGACCGCCGCGGCCCACGTACGCATACGTATTATGCACGGAGGTAATTCTCTACCCACGTATCCAAGTACGTAGTGGACCATGGCTGATGTCAAGCTTCGATCGATCTCACACCACCGCAAGCTACGTGTCTCGTGAGAAATCGAAACGGATTATCGGATCATGGATATGCGTTGCGGTTAGTGTGACGTCTTAATTGAGATTCGATTTGGGGCACTGAGATAACGGGTCGTATGATGTCGTCAATGAGTTTAGGACATGGATAAGACGCCGTTGTGTTGTGATCTTGGAATGGAGCATTTCCTTCTTCCGTTTTACAGCTGGTTGTCACGCTTGAAATTATTCCTCAGCTGGGCATTTTCGCTGTTGGGATGTTTTTCAACTGGGCGTTTTACTCGATCTTTTCCCGTCTGGGCACCTCAGCGTTTTGATCTTTCCTCGCCTGTGCATTACACTATTTGGATGGACTTTCCTGTCTGAATACATTGCTGTTGTATATTTCTGTATCGAAACCCTGGAATGTAATGTATTATGGCCGCATGCTATAATGCCACATCGGCTGTGTATAAGAATATCTTGTATACCCTTCCGACATTGGACCATCGAAATGTGCATGTGCCGCACTTTTTTTGCACTATCAAAAGGATTCACCATGTTGACTCTCCCCACCAGAGCCTGAAGGTTTCTCAAGCTCGAGAAATCACCGGCGTTGCCTGCTGAATCGACCAGCTCGGTAACAGCCCCGGTCTCAAGTTCCTCGTTCTCCGTCCCGTCGGTGTCTCGCACCGCTTGTAACGCGACTAAACGTTGAAATGTCTGCAAATATTTTTTCCAGAACTGTCAGGTGCAAGCCGTGAGTGCTCGGAGCTCTGACGACACTCCCATCGGGATTTTCACCAGCTGAGTTTCGTGTCGTAGTTTTCCATTCCGGGAAATATGGTACCGAAAGCGCGGTCTTTGCAACCGCAAATCCTCACAATTTTTAGACACTGATCCATAGTTCATAAAAATTCAGGGCCGCAACTCTGTCGATGTATTGTTTTATTAACGACAGTTGAAAGGATTGCACTGATCTAAATATCGGGTAAAAGTGGGGAATATGGCCCGGTCCATATATCGTTGATTTACGTGTTAATCGAAGTGGGCCATATTCACCACTTTTAACCTACGGTAGTAAGGTGTGTTTTATGACCACCACGCGCCCACGCAGATATGCTATTTTCTCATCGTGACAAGAAGAGGGCAACGAGACATTCCCGAAATAAAAAGAGAAAAATGTGACAGATTTTCCAAGGGCGAAACGACGACAACGCATATCGAGTAGACGAAAATAAGATTAGATCCAATCGCGTCAGCGTCTCGGTCGGTGTGGAATTGCCTCTGGGATTGGTCTTCTCGGCTTTCGGGGGATCGAATTATAAGAGGGTCCTGAGGCAACGCCCTCGGCAGCGAATTTCACTTCCGGTGTCGGTGAACGGAACCGAGCGAGGGGCAAATGGTAGCCAGATACGTTGGGATGCAAAATAAACCGAAGAAATTTGAGAACGGTTCGGATGAGATGCACACGGATGCATCTACGTTTCTGACTCCGTGCGCCGTTGCTGATCCTCCGCAACTGAAGCGGACCAGCAGTGGCAACCAGAACCAACATCGTCACCAATACGAGCACAACACACCGGCACCGACACCGGTTGTATGCGGATCGCACCGCTGCCTGTTTCCACTGCAGTTGCATCCGGAAGCTGGAGTGTGAGAAGGTTTTGAAATTACGGTTAGGTAAATGAAACTATTCCGGTGTCTTCGTCCTGCAAACCCCACCGGGTATCTCACTCTTTCTCAGCTGCTCGTGGCAGGTTGCTCCTGGCCGTTTCATCACCGACTCGACCCGGCAAGAAGTGTCTCGCGGGCCAGTTTATTTTCCTTTCCGCATATTCTTTTCATAGTTTTCGTTTTTTTTTTTTTGGTTTTTCGTTATTATTTTTCGTTTACTCCGGTTTTTTTCTCAGTAACTTTTTGCGCTCTGTTGCGCACCGTTGACTTGGCACCGGTCCGAAGCTCGGGATCGCGATAACTGAGCAAGGAACGGACACGAGCTGTTTGCTCCAGCTAACACCAATGTGTTTTTGAGCCTTTTGGGCGAAACTCATTTGTTGCGTATCATAATTTTTTTTTATTTTTAATTTGGGTATTTCCAGTCTGACCATGTAGCGAGATTGAGTGTATGACAGGTATGACAGTTATGAATGTTCAACCTTCGAAAATTAATCTTTCTAAACTTCAATCTCGTCCCATTACAAGTACTTTTATAATTATGCACAGCGTGAGTTGATTTTTGATTAAAGCCATTGAAACTTTGGCTTTGCGTCATCGTCGAATGAACTTCCGTACGCGAGCTCGATGAAATGCAGGTCACAGAATTTACACCTCATTACTTGCCGCGCGGCGCGGAGTCGGGGGAAAAGCGCCGAAAGCCAGCTGGCAGTTCACGCGCCATTCACCTTCCGGGATCAGCCTCACCCTCAGTCGTCATTTCTCTAATATCGCTGGATATTAGCCCGTCGTTGGAGCATGTAGGTCGAGCCAGCATGCACCGACAGCGAAATCTCGGCGAAAGCTCGAAGCTCCAACTCACACCCGCATGCACACATACATGACTCGATTGGGTGGCAATACGAATCTTTGCATTTCCTCAAGCTTTGGTCGGGTGGCCTTCCTCCACGTCGCTCTCCGCCCTTTCATGAAAATATTCCATCGAGGCTCGATGAGAGATCGCCCGAGAAAATTTGCCTCGAACATCTAAAGTCTTTCCATTCTCGACAGTATAGATAGATAGATAGATACATTCGTTTATATCGTGTTCTAAGGCATAAGCTCCCTAAGAACACCGTGCATCAAAATACAAACAATCGTTACAACCCAAAAAGACAAATGATAAGAAAAATTGAATATAATTGAATATAACGGAATAAAAATACACAGAAAAAAGTATCGATATCGATAATAACAGAAAAATATTCACAGTAATATCGAACTTTTTTTTTCTTCTAAATGTGATTTTTTTTTTAGATACAAAAATCACTCAGTAATGTGCTGAGTATAAATCTCCATTATCCTCGATCCCGTGTAATCTGGATAGTGGCTTCACCGCGGTGGTACACAGGCCTGAATCAGGGCTGCGATGCGTCTTTATTTTATAGATAGACCGCCAGTCATTTACAGCGATTTCCACTTATACCCTTCGATGTTTCGCCCACGAAGATGAAGAAGCCTTGTGAGAGGAACGATCGTACTATACTCGGGATCTTCTCGGTTTTTCGGTTCTCCCGCAGGCACCCTAATACGATGCCTAAGCCCGCAGCTTCGCCCCGAGGGTGTCTCTTCGTGAACCACCAATTTCTCAATCGTCTCTCACAACGCCCTCACATTTGCATTATCCCCGAGTTTGCCAAGGCCGATCGACTTCCAGGTTGTTTAAATCATACTACAATATGAGAATTGTTCGTCGAGAGAAAAATTGAATTTACGAAAAAATCAGGCAAGCTATTCAGGCAAATCAGGCAAACAGTGACTTTGGTAACGAATCAGAATTTGTTTTCATTTTTGTTTTGTTTTAAAAAGTCCCAAAATTTACCCGCATTTTCCTCTGACTAATCAGTTATCAGTTCTTAAATTCTGTCACAGTTCCAGCACAGCACGAAAACGCACAACATCGGTGCAATCGAGAAAGCGTCAGCGGTATCGAAACTTTGACACCAGTTCAAAGTTGAGGGTCACGCAGTAGGTAAAGTTTCTCTCCAGCCATCTCGAAAGTCTGTACAGAGACGGAACAAGATCGCGATATTGCTTGCGCCCCAGCGGAGTTGTTATACTCGATGACCTTGGAAATTGTTTGCATGTGGGTACGCTGCGGCGGCGTCGTCAACGTCGAAGCTTCCGGTATGATCGGAAAGTGCCGAGGCCTTGTTGTGTTTGCAACTTCAAGTTCTCTCCGTCATCCTCAGGGTCGATCGAGTGAAAGTGACGCCGCGCGCTGTCTTTCGTCCCGCCATTGCTCATCGACAGTTCTTCAAGTTCAACGCTTGCAGTGCTTCCGCCAGGTGGTCGTCAGTAAACGAACTTTCGCAAAGTTTGGAGCTTCGGACTCGCAGCAACGTTTCAACGTCAATATCTCTAATACGTCTTCTCGTCCTTGACCTCAAAATCTTTAATTGACCAAACCTCCAAAGTGCTCACATCGAATTTATTTAAATCGGCAAAGATCAATCGCGAATCACAGAACACCGAATCGACTGCATCGCTAGGTGATTTACAAAAAATGATCGCAATGATTGTCACTGTATGATACGAGGAAAGGAAAATCTGCAGCAGTGAACTAGATAAACCAATCCTAAACCAGCGATAGCAGCAGCGTAGCAACTGTCCTGTGGGATCAATCGCTGAATAGATGGATTGACGGAAATTGGACACGTGGAGTGGACCAGCTCGGACGAACAGCAAGCTCGTGTTATTTCCCGGGAGCACCGAACGGGTGGGGGGTTGAGAGGGGGGTGGTGTGCAGAGAGTATTTCACAACCACCGAATCCCACGTACACCCGGAATGACCTACTAGTGTCGTACATAATATTGTTCCAATAACAGTGCAATGCAGGCACAGATGAGTGATCCGTGTGTTGGGACGATGAATGGGAGGCTCGGGGGGGGCCTCGTTGCGAAGGTTTATTACACCCCGCTCAACTCCTCGCGATATCCGTGACTATTGGTCCTCATCGTTCGAGTGATTTGCAGGCTCGTGAGAGAATTTACGAGGTGGAACCAATAACTCGCTGTTGAGTCGTACACGCAATCCTGTGAAACGCTGTGGAGGTTGGATATTAATTTTTTGAGCTGTGAAAAAAGAATTGCCAATTTTTAACAAATCAATGATCCGAACGATGTTGGCGTCAATGATGATCAGACGCGTTGTGGAGGAGAGTTGTCTGTCGTTCACTTCCTTCTAATCCGACAACCGGATTAGGCTGCTGAACCATACACGCAATTCTGTAAGACGTTGCGGAGGTTGGATTTTAATTTTCTGAGCTTTGAAAAAATAATTGCCAATTTTTAATAAATTAATTATCCAAACGATGTTGGCGTCAATGACAATCAGACGCGTGGTGGAGAAGAGCCTCTTCATCTCCCTCTGGTCCAACGTCCGGAAGGAGGCTCGAGCTTCGGTAGAGATCGATAGAAGGCCCGACAAGATAGTCAAGGCGAGTACCGTGAAAACTGAGGAACGACGGAGAATCGAGGATACACACGAGCGCGGAACACAGAAACGGCAGGTTTCAGCGACACTGGAGAAAAAGGAAAAGCTCGGAAACAAGACAGGCGGCAAACGCAAGACACGGTACATGCGTGTGCGGAGACTGCAGTCAAAGCCAACTGGTGTAACATCGGATGGAGGTAAACTAAAGCTCCGAGATTGTCGGAAATGCGAGACGAAGGTGTGGACACACTTTCTTCAGAAAACAACGTTGTGTGCACACACACGCGCCGATGTGTACGGTAGTTTTCAGGCAGAGTATAGGAACCGGAGACTTGTCTCAAATAGTACAAAACGTGTGGATAACTGAGACGGGAAGAGAAGCTTTTGCGGAAAAAAATATCGTATCAAGTTGTCGACGATAGAAGAAAGGTGGGTTTTTCTCAACGGGATAACGAGGTACGGATAACGGTGCATCGACTGGTGGTTCAGAAGATAGACTGTTGTTCATTGTCGCAATACAATTGATCGGTTACGATAACTTTACGTACCGATGTGTCTTGTGTGCTATTCGTCGTGATATTGGCAAGTCCGGTGGTCGAGCGTAAATTGTTGGATTGGATAATTGCTTGTTGCATTTCGAAAAGATAAAGACGACATAACGGAAAAGTGGATGGTAACAGGGATTGGGAAAAGAAAAGCTTGGCGGAGTGTTGGAAAAGGTGGGCGGTAATAGGCGGGAGGTGGAGTAGAAGAAAATAATGGTACATGCGCTCGCATGAACGGAGATAAAATTGTCTGCACATATTCCGTTCGTGTGTTTTTCGTGGCGTTTACATATCTGCATAACAGCTGCGCGTTATTCAAATATACAGAAATGGTCGAATAAATTTTCCAAGGTACCCAATGAGTTAAGGGCTCAGCAATCGGGTCATTGTTGATTCATCGGATCAGCTTCGTTGTTGATGGATCAACAATGAGGTTTCGTTGTTGGTAGAATAAAGATGGGTTGTCATCGTTGATGCGTCAACAATCTGTTCGCAGTTGATGGATCAACAATTCGTTCGCAGTTGATGGATCAACAATCCCATCGTTGTTGATGGATCAACGATTACTTCATTGTTGATCGATCAACTATGTTTTCGCTGTTGATTATCTCTGTGTTGAGAACCCTACGGTTCGTATTATTAAGATGTGGTTCGGGATATTAGGAGATTGTCTCTAGACACTTAACCCATACGTCACGATCCTCCTCGAGGCTCAACGGGAACGACAATGAGCCGACTCTCAGCGCTTGCAGGGCTTTGTTTGTTCGCCCGACGTGGTGCACGTGACGTGTCGCCCCGTCCACGAGACGCGACGGATAAAGCGAACGACGAAATTGGATGCATATGGGGACAGGGTTGGATGACGGTACCTGCGGGAGTCCGCGAAGGATATAACGGGAAGCGAGTCAACCGAATGCGAGTACCTTGACTATTCTTCCTTTGTAGGGACGCTACCGGTAGGTGAATGCCACAAACTGACATACGCTCCGTGTCCCATATTCCATACCCGGTCTTCATGGAAACTTTAACAAGGTCGATGCGATCGTCGACGACGCATCGTTACCGTCCGACGCGTTGAGCGTTGCCTCGTCCAATGACGAGGCGCTGGTACTCATTAGCATCGCGCCTTTGGGAGGCCCTGGAAGAATTATTGTGGAAAATATAAAAAAATTGGCCCAATTTTTCTCGTATAAAAATCAAATGTCCAATTTGGTCGATAAAACTTATTTATCACGTTTCTCATTTCCCGTCTATAGAGACGCGGGTCTGATCACTTTTTTTAAAATTAATTCTAAAAGAGAGAACACGTGCATGTACAACGTCGGTGGACTCGGTGCGCCGGAATGGAAGGGAGGTCAGCGTACATATACGGAAGAGCGGGGTAATATGGAACAGTGGGGCAAAAAGCGATAGAAAAACAGGATGCATCTATGGGGAAAAATGGGAAGTCCCAATAAGATCGGAAAATTGCGTTTTTAAAAATGCAATTTTCGTCCCATCTTGCCCCGTCGATGCATCCCGATATTCTGTCTCGTTTTGCTCCACTGTCCCATTTTGCCCGCTTTCCCCCATCCATACATACAATGTATATCTATATAAACGGACATTTTTACGGTCACTACTCGTGACAGGGTAATAACCGATTTACTTTTGCGAGGAAAATTGTATTTCCACGCGAGAGTTCATCGCAGAATAGTGTTTGACTTGGCAATCTAGCAATATCCCCGATGAAATCCCGAGTGACGAGAGTTTCATTAGTGAACGGTAATGCGACTATGGCCAAGCGAGAGACGCAATTATCGTTTCTCCCGCCCGTTGGTTCATCGAGTATATGAAGTAGCGATCATTGTACGATTAATTAGGAAATCTCGATTGACGGGCGCGGGGGTGCGGGCGGGGCTCTTGCAGGCTGATGGATCATTAGCTATAAGAGAGATAAAGAGAGCGAGGGAGTATGAGAGAGAGAGAGGCCATTTGGGGAAGAGAGAAATATAACAGCGGCCTCCGGTTGCTTTTGCAATTCGTCACGCTATACCTAAACGATATATTTTTTCCCACAGACGAGAGGTGTGCAATTAGTCGGGAGCGGAGCAATTTTTCGATTTATCCCCCATATACCACGCGCGCGCTGTCCAAATGAACGAACGAGTATGGTACCCGAACCCGTACTCCCCCCCCTCCCAACATCGACTTCCGGCCGTCAACGTGACTAGCAGCGAGCTTGAAAAACTCGACCCGCGTTTCGGCACACGGTGAATGAATCGAGTCCGCTACACGCACTGTCGATCGATGTTCGTCCAGGGTATTTAATTTTTAACTATAAATACCTTAAATAACTCCGAATATTTTGAACAAACTTTGTAAAAAAAGGGTGAGGAAATTCACGCTTGTCCTAATTTTCTTTTTCACGGAAATCGTTTTTTCGATGAGCGATCGGTGGTGATTTTTGTTAACGGATAATTTTTTGTATTCGACCTGGGATTTTTTTTTCCACCGTTAGAATGCTGTTATAGGAATACGTCTTTTTAAGGCCCTCGTCAAATGAGATTTCTCGGAAACGATATTATTATTGGGTAATTGGGCTGATCGTCAGAGTAGCGATTGTCGTTCGGCTACCAGCACGATCGGCGAATCACGACGCGCCCCTTTTCTGTCCATCATAATCGCTTTCTCGTCGTCGTTGTCTTCTGGTCGTCTCGAGGCTGAAGCTTCTCGGCTGCCGTCGCCGACCTTGCCCTAAGTAAAAGGCTAAAGTCGGAACTAAAAGCAACGTGACAAGAAATGTAACAATAACGCAGGGTTTGAGAGACCGTGGTTGCGAGCTCAACGAAGCTTGGTTTAATATGATAAACAACTAATTTAACGAGACAACAATGAAGCCCGACTCGGGCTACCGCCGCCGTCCTAATGATGAGTGACGGCGGTTTTACGCAGAGACTTCTCTCGTCTCCTTTTCCTCACCGCTCACTCCATCCGTGTTTCTTCGTTTCGTCGCTGCTGTCTTCGAGGCCGCACGAAGTTACCGCCAAATTTAGGACGTCCGTATATTCCACGGCTTCACCTCTTTTTAATATCGGGATTCCGTTTAGCGATATTGCATTTAAATAATATATTCAAACATGGCTTCAGAACGATTTTTTTTATTTACGAGATACGATACGTTCTTTTCATTTTTATCGCAATTTCATCGAATTTCGTACAAATTGGGTAATCCACTTGATCATGGAAATTTTGTTGCCGATTGGAAAATAAAAAATTAATTTCTTTGCAAAATGTCAATAACAATGACATTGCGATGCATCGGAATAGTTATTTTATACTCGGCCCTTATTCTTGTTTATAGTCGGTTCGCAGCTAAATTCCCCGGTTCGTTGAATACAAGAAAATGATAAAAGACGGTGGAAGGAAGAATGGAAGCGAAAAGAGGTCGACAATGCTCTTTTGTCCCGAATCCAGGTGGGCGATGACGCATGAGCAACATAATGTCGTTGTTGCTTGACGAAGCCAGTTTCCGACCGGTGGTGTTGCTATGCTTGTCCGGTTGGATACGCGTCGGTCACGGAGATGGAGGGCGATAAAAAAAAATGCATCCACCGAAGTCTAAGAACGAGAAGAGTGTAAAGCCTCGTGTCGAAGCATACGCGTTGGGCCCGCCTGAGTCTTAGCGGTCGATATAAGTTTGCATGTTGTTTCGGTGAAAAGTTGCACGTCCTCCACCGGTATGTCTACCGTATAAATGCTGTATTATATTCCTATAGAGGTCCAGTCACTCTTCATCCTGGCTCTTCTTCTCTTTCTTCGCCACTGTTCGCCGCATCAAGAACGCTTATTCATATAGAATACTCGGTGACGAAGAAGCTACGAGGCTTTACGGAAGCCGAGTATTGCGCACGAGCGACAACGATTGCGTGTCGTGGGCGTTAACAGAAAGGTTTACCCCATTGAACGTTGCAGACATAATAATGAAGGTGGGTGAGGCGCGTTCCGCCAGTCTCTCTGGAGTGATCTTTCATACATTATATATGTACATGTACGGGGGAGAGCGGGGCAAAACGGACTATTCATACTCATTTTTTGCGAGGCATGAAACAGTCTGATGCTATGTAAAATAAAAACTCGTCTGCGATCGACTCGGAATAGAAATAAATAAAAATCTGACTTCGGTACGGCAAAGATTTCGAACATAATTGTAAGGACTGATACTTGTCCACGTTTTGGTTTGGAGTTTTGGTAGACGCGCGTGACAGATCTACCGCGAGTCTATCGTCGAACCAGGTTTATTCTACACGGGCTTATCACACTATTCGTTGCGTAATGCATACTGCACGCGAGGATCGCGGACGATAGATACGCGAAAGCATAATTGTTGCCCAGTTTCAGTGAAATTATCGCGATCCATCTAAAAAAAGAGGAAAAATGGCGTTTTTCCCTGGATGGGTCCATTAAGCTCGAAGCTCGTTGGTCATCGAGCTTAAACACTCTTCTTCTCCGCTCCACGCCGGAGGATTGCGAGTGCACCAGAGGATATTCTCCGACGGTTGTGTGTGGCGCAACGGGGAAAAAAACACTCCGGACACACGTTACACGCAAGAGTGTCGCGCCGGTGTGGAGATAAAAAAAAATTCTAATTACAAAGCGAAACATGGACCGGACGAAAGATAAATCCGGACATTCGCTTCCTTTTTTTTCCTCTCTCCTCCGGTCTCCGGCGCGACGCACGCGCGGCCGCGCGCTGTGTCCTCCGAACCTGCAATTTTAAACATTTCACATTGCAGCCTGGGACAAAAACCTTGCTGTGGGCGGAAAATGCCTGTGTGCCTGCGCGCTCATGTTCAGCAAATCCCGCTAGCGTGAACGTCACACCACGCTGGAGATAAAACTTGCGTACGTATGCTCGCGGGAACTTTCGCTGTTTCTTTTGTCGCTTCTGTGTTACTATCTCTGTCACGTTAGATATTATAAAACGTGCCCGCAGAAAGGGAAAAAACAAGGCGATAGCGCGTTTTCATATCTAACCGTCGACCGGAGACTGCGACGAGCAAGCCGGTGGGATTCACTGTAGGGAATTTAATATTTATTATACACGTTCGAGGATAAGTCAGAGATTGTAACGTTTTCACGTATTTTTTAAAATTCGAACGTCAGTTACTAAACAAATTTTATTGGTGGACCAGCCGCGGGCAAAGTCCTGATCGAAAGCATAATTCTCTTGATCGGACATTTACGAATGTGAACTGGTCGTGTTAATTTTTTACCATTTTTTTCCACTCAAAAATACGGTTTGTCAAGAGAAGAAAATCGGGGAAATTTGCGGATGAGAAGGGTTGGTTGAACGCCTTCTTTCCACCGTCGAGACGCGCCGCGTCTCTCGATAATTCATTAGGAAATAGCTTCCTCTATGATCAAGCAAAAGTGGCCCATTATGCCCCACCCTCCCTTACATAGTTGTAGTAACAGCGCTAAGCGTGAAAAAAAGGTCGAAAGTGCGAGAGATAATGGCAAAGAGAAAACAAACGAGAAAAACAAGAGTGGAGGGAACGGGATATCGGATATACTTCATACCCCGACCCCGACGATCTCCCGTTCGTGTTTTTGTTTGATCGTGTGGATAAATCACTCTGTTCTTCCGCGCCCCCGTTTCATTTTCTTTCTGAGCCGCCCGCGAGTTTCACCATGGTATAAAATCGAAACCATTATCCTAATTGATCTACAAACAACTTTCGATACCCGCCAGCCGAGCTTTCCCTCGCTCCGCATTTCTCCGCAGTATTTGATTTTCGAGCTTCTGCTTTTTTTCTTTGCCCTATCGGTGCTTCGCTTTCCGGCGAAGTATCAGCGTTTATTAAGAAAAAAAGTTTTGTCGATAAGGACGGTAGAAAAATACATGACTCAGACGATTTCTTTTTGTCGTGAATAGAATGTGAAAAAGAAATGGTTGGATTAACCGAGACACCGCGCATTGTTTAATCCAACCATTTCTTTTTTTTCATACGTTCGTACTGAGGCACGTTCAATTGAGAGAAAGATTGGAGCGGCACAGTAAGTGCAATACATAGTGGTCAATAAGTTCATGGCGGCGAATTTAGAAAATTACAGATAGTTCATTACTGCAGATTTTATGAATTCAATACAAATAATAAATTAATATTAAAGCCGTAAATATATTATCTACAATTTGTTGTCCACAAATAAATGAATTACTGTTTTCTTGGTTCTTTTTTCGACATTTTTCATTACATTGGATCTTTAATTTTTATTTTCATTGATGCGCGACAAATAAATCTGCAATTTGGCGCACATCGAGAGATGATATTTAGCTGCTAAATAAAAATATACATGTACACGTATTATATATGAATGACGAATTATATTCCTTAGCACTGCTACTAGGAGATATAGCCAGTGGAGTAGCGACGAGAAAGTCAGACACGAGATAAGAATACATAGATTCAAGAAGACCTTTCTGTCCTCCATCGTCGTCACCTTTCTCATTTCGCATCTCATCGCCGTCGCAATTTGGAGGTAAACAGATCTCCCTGAGCGGGTTTCCTCGAGACGGAAGCCGTTTCCGAGGTGCGGTAAAATGTAGTCTCGTCAATATATCGACGGCTGAGAATCGATAGGGCGTATCACCCACGTTAAAGCAGGATAGAACGGTGCGAAATCCGGCACTACAATTTTTAAAAAATTTGGCATAAATTGTTATACATTTATTAATAAGACGCGACCCAATTTTTTTCGTATGACTGCGTCAGTCTCGTCCCTTAAAATTTTTTTACACCGGTCCGTGTTGCCCCGCCCGCCCCTACGTTGTCGCATTTTCGTCGTGCGGGCCTGACAAGCGCACACTGGCCACCTGTCTCACATCGGAGAGTATTTCGTGGTCGCCCCGCTACCAACTCACGGGATGACGCTATTGTTCCGAGAGTCAAGCGACTTTTTACGTCGACGCTCTACATGCTACTACGTATTCACTCCGGAAGTTAATTCTATATATATTTCGGTGGAATATATATATATACCTCTACACGGCTTAAAACGCTGGAAGGTGTGCGAACTTCCGGCCATCAAAAACGTTTCTATTTCCAGTTTTTTTTTTTTACCGTACTATAAAATACATATTCACACGAAAAAAAAGGAATTAGTGCCAAGCAATTTAAGCGACGATTTAGAGCATTCTGAGTACTCCGACACTAAAATCCAAAATCCCTTAACTTCACATTAAATTATTTGCAAAAAGAAAATACAATGATCTAATTTATGAGAAGAATTGTCAAATTTATAGAATGCGTGGTAATTTTTTTTTTTCGAAGGTGTAACACGGGAATAAAAAGAAAATCTTTTGCATCGCAAGAACATCGGATCGCGACAGAAGTTCGATTGGAACACGAGACATGCATCGACAGTGCGGTGGCCCGCGTAGCTTGAGAATCATATCCCTTTTTTCTCACTCGACACGACGAGGCGGCGTGACGGAGTACGTGACGCGCCGGCTGCGAGGCTCGTGACATCCTGCCTCGCGAGCTCGCACTTTTGCCAACTACATTTTTCTTTGTTTCTTTTTTTTTCTATTTTTAAAACTCTTCTTTATCCATCGACCCGCCGCTTCTGCGCGCAGCGTCGAGCGTCCTCAGCTTCTTCGGCTCGTTCTTATTTTTCTCGCTTATGTACAGTCCTCGTCGTCGATGAAGATGAACCGCACGCGTGAGGCGGATCCTCGTGCATATGCGTGAGTCGGCCGATCGGTTTAAGGCGGCGTTGGACAATCGAGGTGGTCCCGTGTCTCTTTTTTATCCTCTCCTTGGACTGCAGGCCGAAGAAGCCGCGCACGAAGAAGAAAGAGTCGGGCCCGAAGGCCCGCGCGACACAATGCGTCGCATTGTTCAATGAAATACGGAATAAACCGGCGGAGTGGACGCGTGTAGCGAAGAGCTTCTTCTTTTTTCTCAGCCGGAGCGGAAGCGAAATAAAAATTTTTATTGTGGGTCGCCAATAGTCGCATTTCTTGAAATATGTGGTTCGGAATATTTTCGTGGAACTTCGCTATTTCGGAGACGTTGAGCATTTTGGAGAACGAGCCGGCGATTCCGAAGCTTCATGCATCGACATAAAAGCGCAGGCCCGGGAGACCGGGGCAAAACGGCCAGCTCGACTAAAAATTGGTATTGGGGGCGAAACGGGCACCGTCTTAACTTTCTTATAAACGACTTGTTTCAGTTTCCTGACGTTCCTTACACGAGAAAAGTACGGAAAATAAGTCAAAATGTTCCTGATTTTTAAAATATATATATATATATACAATCATCCTAGTTGTAAATGTTTTTTCATGAAGAATTTGACTTATTTTCCATCCTTTTCTTATGTAAGGAACGCCAGAAAACTTTAATTAGTCGTTTATAAGAAAGTAATGACGGTGCCAGTTTTGCCCCAAAACCGTATTTTTCGTCGAGGTGACCGTTTTGCCCCGGTCTCCCCTGTTTATGTGTCGCTACATTCGTATCGTTGGCGATGCTAGTGAAAACGTTCGCGAACGTGGAACAAACGATAGTGTCCTGATGGCCGGTCAGCGCGGAATGGTGAGCAAGCGTCGGGAACGAAACACCGGATCCGAAAAGGATCCGCAGAGGCGGGGAGCTCGAAGAACGGGGATAAAAAGCTTGTAAAAGCTCGGAGCAGGGACGACACTTTTACTGTCGAAAAGCGTGAAACTTCGGACACTTTTCCTCAGTCGTAAATAAAATGTTGCGATTGTCGGGAGAGTCCGCAGCTGGACCGACGAATAAGACCGCTTCGCGTCGTTCTCCGCAGTCTCGCTGATCCTTTTCCGTTTTTTTCTTATTTTTTCGGTACCGCGATTGGAAGAAAGCTCTCGAAGAATTCTGAAACTCGACGACGAGGAAAGTTTAATCCTCTATTTAACGTTGCGAAGCGAAGCAAATAATTCTATTTTTAGCTCCGCGGACTTCGCCGTGTCCGCAGAATTGATTGATGCAGAACTCCGCGGCAGAACAACAAAAAATTTGATGGAGGTAACTGGTCGGGAATGCGCGATTATCGATACATATCTCGTGAAATATTGGCCATAACAATTTCAATTTCTATTACGGGGATAAATGGGACGACGAATTGTGAAAAAAATAATTTCAAAATATGATTATGGGGATGAGGAAAATTATCTTACATAGTTGCTAGTTATTTTATATTTATAAATTGTTTATTAATTGTAATGCATATTGAATTATAATTTCAACGAAAATCGTATATTCATTTTATTTGATTTAATAAAAACTTCCAGTCCAGTACATTAACTTTACAATTTTTTTTAGTGCATTCTATAATGCAGACTAAAACTGAGATACGGAAAAACCTTGAGATAAATAAGATATATGCTTTCGTCGTAGGATTTCAGTTTTCGTCGGCTCGATCGGAACCTTAAAAGAATCCGGAAATTCGTTGAAATGAGTTGGTCTCGGAAGGAGCCAGACGATTAGTTTTAGTCTCGATGGGAGAAGGGGACCTCGGCGAATGATTTCTTTTCGTCGAAGCAGTAAGTTAGAAATCCCTTAAGGATCGCTGAGCGGCACAGTCCAAACGCTGCGGAGGTCGAATGCGCTCTAATTAAAATTTATCGAGAGTACCAACCCTCCTACTCTTTGCACATCGCTCTTGGCAATCAATTACTCTTAATTCGGGTTCGTCCCACCCTCTCATCCTCTTATGTTTTCTTTCCAAACGGAAAGAGCAGTGCGGATATCCTACTACTCCTTGCAGAGAAATTAACGAGGACCACCGTAGCTCGCAGCTGCTAGAAGAAATATACGAAAGAGAGGATCGATCGATGGAACAAAAATCATAAAATAAAAATTTGAAAATTCGATAACAAACTCTCATATTGATTTTATCATTCAGTTTATTTCATTATTATCTTGTTTCTCTTGGATATTTTGGTTCATATTTTTATTTTCATTTTGTTTTTATGCGGTTTAATGTTTTTTTTTTTGTAGGGTAGAGCGGGGCAAAATGGAACAAAAATTATAGGAAAATTGCGTTTTAAATTAATTATTAATCCCCGTACGAGCATTCCGGTTAAGACAATATTTACAAAATCTCTTCCACAATTTTCCAAAAAATGCCACATAATAGTCTCGTTCCCTGTGACACAAAAAATCAGATACATTTTTCAAAACTTCATTCAACCTTCCCACCCAATGCCCGGCGGAAGTTTGTTCGATTGTGCGTCGCATCCCCGATCATGCCCTATTGAACGTTACCAATTTCCACTCGAATTACGATGTTGCTCGGCTCGAATATTGCTCGCATTCGAGGATGCGAAGGTCGGACTCGGTACGGAACGTTGGATTATCGTCTTATTCAAAATCCCATCGCAACTAAATTATCGGGCCGGATACTATGGAGGATTCACCTGAGGTTATCTCTCACTATCGGGTCGGAAACATTCGTAAACTAAGGTCGACCACGGAGTTGCCGGGTCGAAGCTTGCCGTCTCTGTCTGAGTCAACTTCGATCAAGGCGCCGAGATAGGAGGATGAACAAGGGAGATAGAGAGATCCTGATGCGCTCGTGATGGGCGGCTACCATTAGTTACTCACCAGTTACCTCCTAGGTATTTACGGGAGTTACCTTAAGCATCGGCGGTATGCAGCTGCAGTTCCTCAAACCCTCACCCCCCCACCCCCCTATCCTCCGCCGCCCCTCGGGCCGTGATAACTGGATCCCCGCGAACTCAAGATCCAATAACGCTTTGCGGCAAAGTTAAGGGCGCACCGAAGAGTTCGCCGAGCTTCGAGGCGTACGAAAGGAAAACGAGCGAATTCTCCCTTATACTCAAGTTTGGACTAATAATGTATATGTGTTAAAGATAGAGGAAGAGGCAGAGGGGGAGAGAGGGAATGTCGATAGTCCGAACGCAAGCTCCTCATACGTAAGCAGACACTCTCGTTTCTCCAGGCTGATAAAGAACTTGGGTAAGTTTTACAGAGAGAATCTGGAAAATCACTGAAGATCACTCGAAGCGTTTCGTGAAAAATCGGGAATGATCGACTGACGGGTGAGCGATCTCTGCTGAAATTGGAACTGCTATCCTGACGATGAACCGGAATCGGCGGCGTTGTTTAGGAAGATACGTGTCGAGAAACGATTGTGTATTTTTTTTTAGCGATGGTGACATGCGTTGTAGAAATTTTGGAATTTTACATCCGACTCTGACGGGGCAGGAAAAGGCTTGACAAGGTCTTTTCAACTTCCCTTTAACGCGCCGATGGAACTCTCCATAATTTTTAGCGGCGATGTTCTGCGTTTTTGAAGGACGATGAACAACGGGAATTCAACGAATTGCATAACGGGAAAAAGATGAATAACAAAGATGGAGCAATTGGTCAGAGAAACGCCGGAGACCTCGAGTGCCCGGAATTTTGCGGGTTTGTCCGGGCCTTCTCGAATAACTGGAAAATGGCACCGTTACATAAAAACGTTTGATGTTATTACGACGGCGCGACCCACGAAAGAGAGGAGGAGGAAAAGCGGGAACGTTCGCAGAAGTGACTCAGAGATCGGAGTAGTAGAATTTAAGTACCGAGTGAAAAAAGTGGGCGGGACGAAAGAGAGAGCCTCGGAGTGGTGCTGTAAGAGTGACAACGGTAAAAGCGAGGACACGAAAGAAGTACCGGAGGAGAGTGACCTGCATTTCGCAGGACCCGGTTCGGTTCGTTTACTCTTAAAACTTGGCGCCCTGAAGTTTCCCAACGACCAATTCCTTCCGTGCTATGATATCGAACAAACACGACTGTCTGAACCTTCGCATAAGGAGAATTTCTTTCCGAGATAATATTCCGGGTAGAAATGTTTGACCGTTACATTGGGACATTTTCCGGACCTTGGTGCAACGCCTCAAAATTTCTACCCCTAATCGTGTGCCGTTCTTTGGGCTGCGACAACATTGTCGGATGATTCTGAAAAAAATGCAACGAAGTTAAGAAGGTTGGAGCGCTTCGGACTAATCTAATGAGTGCCACGTTTTTACAGTCGTTTACACAACTTTTACGCATCTATTTATCATAGTCGATGGTTATTTCTATTACAATAGATGTACTTGTTAAGTCGTTGAGCGACCAATTCTGTCCATGCTCCGATATCGAAAAAACACGACTGTCCGAACCTTCGCATAGGGAGAACTTATTTCCTGGTAGAAATCTTGGACCGTAACAAGGTCCTTATTGGCCTTGCCAGGGCATCGTCAAGCATTTACCAAACCTCGTGCGAGTTCCATGTAAAGCTTCAAAATTTCTACCCGTAATCGTTTTCCGTCCTTTTAGCCGCAACAACGTTGCTGAACGTTTGCGAATAAAAGCATCGAAACGAAGGACCACGCGTATCGTTCATCGAGATTGCGTGGCAATCATCCAGCTAAACGGGACCTAAACGTCGAATATTAAGTTTCTAACGAGACGTTCCCGCAGCCACCGGTAAGAGGTAAATTGGCCGAGCGTTAACTTACGTATTCATCATTCGCTCCCGAAGTGGTACAGAAGATGATGGGTGAAGAAATAATGAAGGACCACATTATCGAGTCGGCGATGCGCCAGTCGGTAAGAGTCACGTGGTTTGAGCATACCTACGCCTCGACACTTCACGGTCGGTCCGCCTGCGAGCGTTTTGTGGGCTTTAACTCGATCTATCCACGTAATAAAGGGTTTCGCTACCGACTCACTCATCTCAGCGCATTCGACGCGGTCGAATCTGGTCGATCCTCGCGTGGCCCGAGTCACGCAACTCGTCGGCTCCGCGAAAACTTTCCTAATTCAAAACTCAGTCAAAACTGAACCAGGCGAACACACATTGGCCATCACGATTTTTAACTTAAAAATCTTCTTCATACTCAAAAAACAAAGCTTTATCTCCACGTAAACGGCCATCGTATCGATGATAAAAAATGTAAGAATCGGTAAAGAAGAGATTGTCGTGGGTCGGATTGGAGGGTCGCGCGACCGTTCCCCCCCTTCGATTAATTTGCTCACGATTCCCTCGATTAATTTGCCCGAACTGCCGACGGCGTCTCGTTACCCGCCACTCTTCTCGAGTTACTGGCCTCTTGACATAACGATTGGCCCCGAAGCTCGAAGCTTCCCGGCCTGGAAGCTGGGACGACGACGACGATCCACTACCGACTACCACCTGCCCGTCTCGGCGGTGTCGTGGATAACAATATTGTCGGAGGTACTGCCGAGTCAACAGCAACGACAGTGTAGGAGGATATACCGAGTGAAAGACCTTGCGCTTCCTCCCCCTTCCTCCCGCTCGGTGTCTCGATTCTCCGGAGCAGGGACAACCCTCAGACCCGCAAGAAGCTCCATTATTAGCCAGTGCCGCTGGGATAAGGATGTCTTGAGACGACACTCGATGGCCCGGAGTGCGGAAGCCGCTCCCTTGTACCCGCAGTACTTGTCATCCTGCAGGATCGGACAAGCGGATAATATCTATACAATATCCTGTGACGGTACCGAGACTTTGAAAAAAAATCGCCTGTTTCATCTGACTTTTTCTTTCCGGATCGTGGGGCGCAGTGATTGCCTTCGTTGGATATGAGACTGCAGTTTGAGGTGCTGCTGGATAATCTCCCGCCCACCCGAACCGCGCTCTTTCGGTAGGAAAAACTGTAATGAACGCCGTTCGGAGACGGCGGACTTCTGAGGGAAAAGGAGACTGTCATCGCACAAAAGAACGCGTACCTAAGCAGATCTGCATTCATGAACGCCCCTTTTTTGCCTAAATTCTTGTACTCGATTTGCAACGCGTGCGCAAAAATTTCCCGCTTTCGTGCGTGTAAAGTGCGTGCGTGTTTTCTCAATTTCGACACATGACGCCGTATGAAGGATTTTTTTTTCATATGAAAAACGAGAACATGTACCAAGAGTTTTTCTGAGCAGTCTTCAAAGCCTCGTTGAGATTTCCGAATCTTCGCATTATCCCGGTAGAATGAGGGTCAAGATAAAGAAAAAAAAGTTGACTCAAATGATGACGTTCCAACTGCGGAGAAGTTTTCCCAGATAGTTCTCCGACTGTGTACAGTGTAGGAGTGAACGAGAAGAGAAGGGAGGCTTTGAGGCATTTGTACTCTTTCTCTGTTCGGCGAAGAAGTTCCTTCCTCTTCGGAGCGCGAGGAGATGAGGATCTCGTTAAGGGTCGCCGCGGCTATACTTTGCCGGTTAACGTCGTTGGGTTTTCTTCCTCATGAGGAAAATAAGGACCGACCTGTCCGAGACTGGTAACAGGGCGAGGAACGATTCTCTATACCGGTAGCTGCCGCGACTCCTACTCGTGCGTTCGTGCGAAGGACGCATCGTTATTCTTCATCCGCGAAATGGCCTTTAATAGCGATGATGGTGAAATATCGCGTAGACCCTTGTAGAAACGGTATATCTCTGTGTAGGATCGGGAAGGTAAAGCAACGAAATAACGTTGCCTCCTTCTCGCCCCACCTCGGTTCTCTCGACTCGCGACCATGGGACGACAAGGACTAGAAGGACGTGGAACGGAATGAAAACGACGGGCGACTGGGAACTGGGCGGGAACGACTAATATTTCGCCGGCCGTGAGTCCAGAGTCTGAGAAAAGGGCGGGGGAGAAAAGCGTTCCTTGACAAACGATTACGCGACCGAACCACTTTCCGGACGAAGGTAAGAAAACACTTTCGCTAAATCATAAGGTTGCCACGAGTACAAATGCGGGTACTCATGGAAATTGTATGTGCAGACATCTTCGGCAGTTTTGGGGCGTTAGTTTGGACCTGAGATTGCTCTTGAGATGGATCTTAAGATCGAAGTTTGGCCCAAACTTCATTGCGTGCTTAAGATCTATATTGAGTTCGAACTTAAGTCTGAACTCAGATTACATCGAATTGTAACGCTTTTTCGGTGTAGAATCTGGGTATATCTGGATCCCAAATGCGGTTAACTTTGATGACTCTGTCATGAATAATCGATTTGGCAAACGAATTTCTTGAATCCGTTCCTACGAAATGATTGCTGGGAGCAAATGTTTCGTGGAGGGCGAATCCAATTTTTTTTTTACATCTCCTTGTTGCATCTTATTATTTTGATCTTAAGTTTGACCTTATGATAGATCTTAAACACACAATGAAGTGCGATCTCAAGAGCGATCGCAAGTTCAAACTGAAGTCTTAAAATTCGATCCTAAGTCCCTCCAAAGACATCGAACCAGGACATTTTGAGCCAATGAGACTTTGACCGTAACTCTATAATTGAGGACATGTTTCACTCAGAATCCCACGGATGATGTATTCATATTAACTTAGTCCTAAAAAGACGGCCAAGGTTCCTTCCGGCGTTACTTTGCGCCTGTGACCTTAGATTCATGAATCCACGTGGTTCATACGTATTGAAGCTCTCACGCAGGAGGATAATACCTGGGTATACGGGATCTCCATCATTTCGTTTTATGGAAGACGAGGTGAGCGTATCGGCAGGGTTTCGACAGGAGAAGAGGAAGAGGTTTAGTGTGAGGAACGCGGGAGGGGCGGGAGGGTTAATTCGAGAGAAACACCGCATGAGTGGTTCCTCGCATAAACCACCTACGTGACCCCTGCGAAGACGCCGCTTTCGCCCTTTTGATGGTTCTTCCTTTTTTTATCTTTTTTTTCTTCTCACTTTTTTTATTTATTTTCTTTCGTGTTTTCGCTGGTTTAGTTTTTTTTTTTTTCGAGTCTGAGATGAAACTTACTGGGTTTCAGGTAGCCTGAGGCGCGGAGGAACTTGTTCAGATACGCGCACCACGAACTGGGCGTTATTCTTGATTTCCAACCCCCCACCGATGTTAGTTCTGCGACTGGTGCTGACCCTATATCCTCGTATACAGCAGATATGTAGACATTTCATGCGAACGTAAAACTTGCGGTTTAATCCGTTCGGAACTCGTTTTTTATTCCACTCATGAGTTCGTTGAAATTCAAAAGACCAACAACCGTGGTCTGCGTTCGAAAGTCGAGATGATTCGTCAACGTCTCGACAAAATACAGAACCGGGCACTAAGCAGAAAAGTTTTACAAGGATGGAACATCTTTCCGAAAATTTCCAAACACTCGTTTCACCGGATTAAAATGCATTGAAATTAGAATGTATTCAGTGAAAGCCAATAGTTCAGTTACGGGTTTAAAGAAAATTTACTTTTGGCAACAATTCGACTCCATTTTTTTGTTTTTCTTTTTTCCATAGAATTGTTTTCATTTCGCCACATCAGATAGTTGATTCCAATTACGAATCAACGCTGTTGAATGTACATAAATAACGTCGATTTTATTATTATTGAAGAAAACTTTAAGCCAGTAACACCGTCGGCGAATCGTTACGTATAAAGTAGCTCCGGGCTTTACCAGTACACTCGTTAATGTACATTTTTCGATACGCCCCCGTCTCCCTCGACCGAGTGTCGGGTAAAACTTTGCCTTTATTCTTCCGCGGACAGACTTTGCCACGAAGTTTATACTTTTTCCCGAGACATCGGTCCGCCTCGAGACCCTGTGCTTTCTTACCCCTTTCCTCCCCCCGCCTCATTCTCGCGATGACAACGACGACTACGACGAAGCTGCTCAATCCTTATGTTTCTCTTCCGCCGCAATTTTAGTTCAGTTGGCCGCCACTCACGCATAACAAATACCTCGGAGCCCGCAAGTTTCTCTTTTCTTCTTCTTCTGCTTCGTGCGCTCCTTTTTCTTGGTCCTCTTCTTTTCCGGTTCCACCGATCGCTCCAACATTCTTCCGTCGCATCCGCACCTGCAGATTCGTACAGAAAATGAATTGCAGATGAAGCAGAGAGAAGTCTCCGTTCCACCGCACGGCGAACAGTGGAGAACAGCGGAAGAACTCGTCGCGAATTATTCGTAGAATCGGCGGAGAGCCGAGTGGTGGACGCATCGATTATTTCGATATATTTCGCGCCATTGATTTGTTCTTCGACTCCGGAGTGGCGAATTATTCGTCGAACAATGATAGAAGCTCGCATCCGCCTTCCAGCGCGCCGGCCTCCAAATACCGAGTGTTCGCCCCAGTATGACGATAAAACGCGACGATCTTCTGCGACCGCATAATGAACAGTGTAAAGCCGAGTGGCTTTGAGACGATCGAGTAGCTTCGTCGTATCTCCGGATTAACCCACGCCGGCGCTTCTTGTATTTCGAAGTGCCGGAGTCCAGCGGGCACTCGAGGCTCGAGGCGAGAAACAATAGAGTTCCAAAGGGAGCTTCCGACCGAGGATGAGGACACGGAGTTTGACATCGCCGGAAACCCAGCGCCGACTGCAGCGGGAACTATGCATCGCGGAGTATTCTCGCTGGTGTCGCAAAGGTGTCCACTGTTGAAAGGTTCTGCCCGTTGGTTCCAGCCAAGCCGGTAATTTCCCGACCAGACAAAGGACGGCGATGGGACGCCGCAAGGACGAAGGGAAGAAGATACGAAGCTGGAAGCCAAATCTGCGAGGTGCTTGAAGCGAGAGGGACCAATTAACTGCAATGTTCGCTTTTACGTACCGGACGAAGAGGAGATGAAGACACGGCGGTGAAACGAAAACGCGAGGATTTCGATCGAAGAGCTCGGAATGGGGAGAGGTGGAAGAGGAGTAGGAGGGGGAGAGGACGGACCCAATGTACGTAGTCCTCCACCGGCCTGCTCTTGTGCCCCTCTTCCCTCGATCGCACGTCAGCTTCACCGGCGTGGGTCAAGGTTTTCGTGAGAATCTGGCTAAGTCAAGAAATCCTAACGGGGTTGGGATTGTTAGGTGGTATCTTATGTAACGTTGAAAATCAAACTGTGATCATACAATAATATAATTTACTCGAATAGAGTTAGGTCCTATTTTGGGTCGAGCGAGTACGGAACTATTCATGATGCTCGCACTGTAAAAAAAAAAAATTTAATTAAATGTGCTGGCACTTGAAATTTGCTAACATTACTCGTATTAATTAAACATTAGTGTACTTTGCTTGTAAAATAAAAATACCAGATATTAAAATTACAAATATTTTGCTTGAAATTTACAAAAGTGTTTATGAAAAATACAAATTTTACTGTAAAATTGCATCGCACATGTGTTTCAAATTTCAGATCTTGTACAGCCAACAGTCACAAAGTGGTCAGATTTCAACACTTCTCCTTCACCGATGTTTCTACCATTTATATCTCCATTCACAAATGCGTACACTTGCGAAAATCACGAACATTGCTTACATTGAGACGAAAAAGCGCAAACACCAAGTAGACACATATAACGACAGCGAGACGAGCCTCCTTTGAGACCACGTCGGCCGCTGGCAGCGCCGCCATCGGTGGTGAGCACCGTGAATTGATCCTTAGTCAGTGTTACGGCAACGCTGTGATACATGCTAGACCGTGAAATATGTGTCTGATCTTCCACCCCGTGTAGAAATAGCAGTGAATAGGGATGTGTTTGCACGCGAGGCGTGAATCGGACGCCCGAGAAACCGAGGTAAAGCGAATGGGCAATGACGAAGAAGACTGAGAACGGATGTTCCAAAGCAGAAAGGTCTGGGGGTGGAGGGGGGGGGGGGGGGGGGGCACGTACCGAACGCCTGCCTGACGGAGTTTCTCGGATGGATCGATTATCAATTCCAGCCACGAGCTCCACGATCTATCGACCCATATACCGCCGACGATATGTCTTCATTAAACTTGAGACAGTTTCACCCTGGCGTCATGGCTTCTCTCTCGTCTTCTCCCACTGACGGGTATACGTGTTTATATTCTCCGTATTTACTCTGTGCGAATCAGAATGCTGGCGTATCCTATGCTCAGCATCCTCGTTTGTCTTCCTGGTACTCTCATTGAAAGTTATCTACTTCTTGGCGCGCATTTCAACGTGTCCGTTTGTTCCGTGATTCCATTTGCAAACTGATTCGCACATCAGTCAATGAACCGGACAAAAAGCAAGCTTTAGAGTATATCATGTGTATCTGAGATAACGTTCCATCATGCATGCGTAGTCACTGTGCAACGACTCATTCAATTGTTTTTTTTTTTTGTTTTGTTGCAGGTAAGTCAGGCCTCATTAAGTTACGTGATTACCGGCTTCGACATTGCGTAAGTATGACAGGATTGTGTTATCGGTGTCATCGATATTAACTGATAGGTTATCGGAACAGAAACGCTGGATGGTAACGAAGAGAGAATGCAAATCTTGGGTCAATAGACTTTAGACTTTGAATCGAGGGAAAACTGGGCAGTGCCCGAAAAATCCTTATACAAGTATCGATGTCAGAATCCTTACTCGCTGGCACTTGATAGCCAGGTAGGCATATGCGTACTATTGAAGATGCTCCGACAGTTACTACCACGTATGGATTCTTGATTTTTTATTACCTGATCAGAACGTAACACATGGCAATGACATTTTCTGCCTAAAAATGTGTTCGTGGATGAACACATTTTTAGGCAAAGTCGTCGTCAACAATTCACTATTTCATGAAGAGAATCAACGCCTCGCGAAGAACTTTTCGATCAAACGGATATTCTGTACACCGTGCACTGTCCTGCCATTTTTCAATTGACGTGGCTCTTTTGACACGTCGCTCCTTTGATGCGCGGACGAAGCTGGGGATGTGTAATAACCATCTCCGGATGAAGCTCTGCCGAAGCGTCTTCGTGTGCGCTCTAACTGCCGCATGTGTTGCCCGTGGAAAGGGTTTTCGACAAAGGGAGGAAGATAAATCGGAATAACAGAGATACGTTGACGAAGGTGGCGGGGTATGAGGATGGCGTGGCAAAGGTTGGCAAGGAAAAGAGGAGCGAACGGAACAGCAGGGGTGGCGTAAGAGTAGGTGGTTGAAGAGGAGAGAACGGTCTAGCACTACCAAATGACAAATGGAGACCGCAAGATTGCGCCCCTGACATCCAATTAGCCCATCCTTGCCATCACCGAACCCCCAGCGCCTGGGCCGCTGCCTCCTGCGTTTCTCCCTGTGCAGTGTTCTCCAGTTGTCCTCGCCCTCGCTTTCGCTTGCACTCACCCTCGCAGTCACTCGTCTACATCCTCCGCCCCTTTGGCAACCATTTCAGCTTCAGGTGCAAATCAGCGACATCCCCGACGACCTTGCGCCGAGACTACAGGCCCAACGAAAATCTCGAAGTCCTACGTCGACCCTTGGGACGTTTAATCAGCCAAGTCGGAACGGTTGTTCCACCGCGCAGCATTCTCGACGATCGATGAGACAGCCAGCGGTAACGCAGCTTCGCGTGTGTGTCCACACTTGCTGCTTCGAGGTAGATTGTCCGATGCAATGAATTTTCGCGAAAATCGAAGTGGTACATTTTTGTTGGTAATTCAATTGTCCCGACAAAATGTTGTTTTCAAGAGTGCGACAGTTTCACGTCAATCTTGGGCAACTCGTTGAGAAATGGTCGCGGCGTTTGATGAGGAACGGCTCACTCGTCGACTTCTTTCTGCGGACGCGAGAGTCTTGCGTCGCCCAAAAATTGGTGCGTTGCAATGGATTCTCTATTCAGGGAAAAAGCTTGGCGTAATCCACCGTCCATCGCATCTAGCTAAAGGACCAGTGAAGCCAGGAAAGAGCTCAACTTCGGTGTTATCACTGGGCTCGCTGGGTAGTTTCGAAAGCCAGATGGAAGCTGGCACGTATTTAAAAAATATAATATTACCAGGGCTTCTGGTGGGTCGCGTGCTCGCGTGGAGAGTTTTCAGAAGACTTAAAATGATCAAAGCCCGGGCGGGAGCTCAGGGGACTTAGAATAAGCAGAGCTTGCGCAGGAGCCCAAGGGGACTCAGAATAATCAGTGCAGGCACACGTAAATCAATAAAAATTTGTTGCTGACCTGATTCGGTAGTTCTTCCGCTCTTCATGACTTCATTATTTCCAACAAATGCGAACGCAACTTAATCCACTTATTACGACATGGCTTGCAAAAGTTCGCTTCCGGATTGTGGAATATTGCTCAGGTGCTGTTGTCAAGAAACGATTTATAATAATCTGTTCTTCGTACAATCACGCCACCGATAGGACGATACATTCAGGTAACTGAGTGCCCCAGTTTGCTTCTGCAACTGTGGCTATGTGGGGTTTCTGGTAGTTAACGGATGTACATCGTTGTTCAGGAAAATGAGATCGATAGAGCCATCCCATAGCTCATCAATTCGATGTCCCGATGGTGCAATATCCGACCACCATGCTCCTGCTATGCCACTGACTCTTTGACCCGGAGCGGAGCACTGACACTTTACCGAATCTCCGATTCCGAGAAGCGAATCACAGTGAAGATATTAATTCCTGTTCTAAATCCTTGCTCACGTATCGAAATCCGTTGTTTTTCCCCGTCGAAGCCCGCGCGATGGAGAACGATCCATTGATGCTTACCGCAGTGATTGTGTTTCTATCGAGTTCACGTTTCGCCCGGCTCAAGCTCGGTAGGTCATTTTAGCATCGATTTCTCCATTCCACCTTCCTCGCCAGCGCATTCTCCCGGAAGTGTGTGTTCTCCTGTCTATCTCGAGATTCCGTGTAAATGCACCCGATCAACTACTACTCACCGCATCTGTATGTATCGTTTGATTGACCCGCCACATTGCGCAACGCTCTCGCAAGCGAAGGTACCCGAAGTGCTCGAAACAAGTCGGTCAGTTTCTCTGGACTGTTGCTTCCGGCTATCATCTTTTGTATCGGACAGGCACTCAGACCGGATCTGGCTGCCCACTTACCTTGCTCCATATCCAACGACACGTGACGTCGAATTCGATTCTCATCCACTCGGACCCGTACGATTCACTGTTTTCCGGCTATGTCCACTTTCTTCCACAATCGCATGTCTGCCCCGTTGATAACTCGGTTGTATGTTCGTTGAAAGTTTGTGCATGTTTTCAATCAACTGTAGGGTTGATTGTTCCGTTTAAATTAAAAATAGCCTACTTCATTCTTGGACTACTTTAAGTCAACCGACACGGAGCGTCGAATTGTAAGACGTTAGCTTGAACTTTTCAGGTCGCTCATGAGATCGAACTTAAGATCGACTTCGAACCTAAGATAGTTCTTAAGCACGCAACAGAATTTGGGCCAAACTTTGATCTTAATTTCGATCTCAAGAGCTATCTCGAGTTCGAACTAACGTCTTCAAATTCGACCCCGAGACTCATATCTTATTATCAAATCATTAGTACCAGAAGAATCATTGGGGTTGATGCACTCTAGAATCTAAAATCTAAAACCCTCCTCGCCGATCTCAGACCGCGTTGCTGACGGGTCTACCCGGGAAAAGATGAACGAACGAAGCAAGAACGTCGAAAGTTGTTGGTGTCTCAGTGTCCGCAGCAGATTCCGCTCAGCGTTGACACTATCGCGCGAACGGCTCTGCCGCAGCAGATCCGTTTCTCGCCCGCTGCTCGGGCAAACCTGGAACTCAGCGGTAGCAGCAGCACTTTGGGCAGTAAATCTTTGATGGCAGATTTACCCAGAGGCTGGTGCTGGGACAGAAACAGCTCGTGAGCCGGATGCCGTGGCTTAGACGCGAGGCATGTGGCTGCCACATTTGTTCGGCGTGCTGTACGACGAACGGCTCCGTAACTAATTGCTCATTAGCGTTGATCGCAGACATTCCCATACCGTCTACATGCGCCAATGCATAAGTGCCTTTAACTC
This sequence comes from Amblyteles armatorius, assembly GCA_933228735.2. Classification (NCBI taxonomy): domain Eukaryota; kingdom Metazoa; phylum Arthropoda; class Insecta; order Hymenoptera; family Ichneumonidae; genus Amblyteles; species Amblyteles armatorius. The sequence goes on along the minus strand of OW121695.1, from coordinate 7,847,796 downwards.
GGCGCCCCCCCCGGCCACCGTATCCGAGTTATCGGCGGGTTCTCCGCCGTCCTTCTGCATCCTTTCCTTATCGCTTCTCCACCGGATGGCAATCCCTTCGATGTGGGTTATTCGCACGATTCCCGTCCCGCGCATGGACATCCGATCGCGGACCGCCGATGCAAATGTCGCACCGGCGACCCGATAAATTCCGCGTAGGCGTTAAATCTTCGGGAATCTAATCTCCCCAATGGGAATTCGTAATTGCCGAAGACGCCGGGTCGATTGAACGCTCGCCGAAATGGTCTGACGATGTGACCTCAGTTTGGAGGCATTCAGAAAAATTGCTGGAAAAAGCGGAAATTGAATGTTTCTCCTTTTCTTTCTCCATCCGTGATCGCGCGCGTTTATAAATTACGCGGCTGAAGAGAGTTCGTGCCGAGATTTGACAACCTTATCATTCGCACGACCAGACTTATCACCGATATCGGAATTTACTATTCGGCTCCTTTCGGCTTTATCGACTTTGGTACGATTTCTGCCAGACAGCGCATCTCCGTCTAGATTTTAAGGTTCGCTATGCGGGAGCTCTACGAGGAGCTTTCTGAAATCGAGGTTGCGCTTATGTGGTAAAATCGGGTCTGACATCTCGACCTCCAGCATGTCGACAATTTTTCTGCTTCTTAATCCTTCGTGCCTTTCGTTCCTCGATGCACGCGAAGAGGACTCAAAGTGCCCGTTTCAACCCTTCCAATTAGTCAACGACCGCCCGTTCGGTCTACCTCCTTGTCCATCGCGTTTCCTCTTTCATACTCGGCGCATTAAAGTCCCGAGATCGTTCCAGCATCGCGGTTAACGGTGTATTTCCGGTATTCACGCAGACGGACTATGAAAGTTAAAGCGCCGTAATAAATAGAGCTCGAAGGTCAAAAACCGTTTCGCTCTCTATTTTTCAGCGAATCATTTCGCCCTCCGCGCGGCTTGAACTTTCGTTCTTTCAGCCGGCTCTCGACGAACGAGTGGTACGCGGGAAGCACTTGCTTATTTGTTTTTTTTTATTTTAGAATTTTTTTTTTTCACTCCGACTTGTTTCCATCTTCATTACTTTTATCTCATCTCTCTACCTTTTCTCTCCACTTTATTCCTTTGCTGCCGCACGGCGAGGAGTTAATTAATTAAGGGATGCTACCCAGCCGGACTCGACCTAGATTACCCTTCGCAGAGTGGTTGAGTACCTTCCGAAGTGTACCTCAAAAGCACCAGAACCACGACTCGCTTGCGGCTGCGGAATCGGAAACTCTGGACTGGCAACATGTACACCGCGATATCACTAATAAATTATACACCATTTCTTCACTGTCGTGGTTCTTAAATTTATCTCGTAGAGTCGCCACGGAACGATATTACACTGTGCGGCATTGTCTGGCTGACATAATTTTTATCTCGGACGCGAGAGAGAGTGAAACTGTTTCGCCCATTAAGGTTTTTTATTCACAGTCTCGCCCATGAATTTTACGATTTATCCTCGCGAAATTTGAGAAGGTTTTCTTTCAGTCATTGAAAATCGATCATTAAAGATGATTTTTCACCACTCTCAACGAAATGATTAACTTCGCTTAAAATAATTATTTCTTGAAAAAAAGTTATATCAGCCAGATGTCGAAATCGACGCTTATGGCTTAATAATAAAACATGGATGTATTGCATTAAAGTTGGAATACAGTTAACCTTTTCGCGCTCGATATCTTGGTAAATGAGATTCATGGCTAATATATTGAAATCGATAATTAACATCTAGTGGGTCAATTATGAATTTATTTATACTTTTCCAAGATTGTAACATTTCTTTTAGTTCATTAATTAATCAATTCCGGAATGCCGACCGGGACTGAATAAAAGGAATTAAAAAATGGGTCAATGCTTCTGACTTCATCGTCGAGATATATTTTCATCGTTGCCCTTAAGGGTCCAAGACTACCTTCATTAATTATGGAAAAAAAATGCACCGTCGGGATCGACGAATGTATCAATTTATTAAAACTTCATTTTTTTCATCGGTAAACACGCTTTTGTATCTTTATTTAGGAAAGTATATTTGATGAGCATATTTATAATAAAAATTATCAATAGTCACAGCGATTTCATACTTAGCTTATTTTTTGTCAAATCAATATAAATGTATATATATCAATATATATATATCAGAGATGTACCTGAATGACCAGCTCTTCGACGGATCACAATTGCAGAGTGAACGGATGGATTTATTTATTGTTTGTTTTCTTTTCAAATGGTGATTCGTCAAAATAACACCATGCACAATCAACACTGTGACGAATAACGCCGTGTACTTATTATTCTTGATCACATTTTTTATTCACACGTGGGGCCTTAAACAATGTGACGTAAATGCACAGTGTTGAATTCGCGGTGCAAGTCATACTGGCTCGATTTTCTATACACAGCTTTTAGGTGCATCGTGCATCACCTGCTGTGCGATCACGTGACCTCTTGCAGTTACGTCCTCCAATGGCCCACTCTATCGGAAACGTTTATCAGCGATCGCCGAGTGAGACGCCGGAAGCTGTCAACCGGTGAGCAGCTATACATATCCTTGAATACTTAAATATCGCGCGCTACACAATAGAACCCTCAATTAAGTATGGTAATTATTATATTTTTTTTAACACAAAAAATAAATTAAATGGCTTCCTCTACGAGGGAGCAAAATAATTTATGCATGGTCTCTCGAATCCCTCGAGCAATTTCTGTAATCATTAAATACCCATTTAATACAAAATATAAAATAAATATATATAAAAAACGTAAATTGAATTCCAAAAATGTCCTCGTCATTCATTAGATTTTCAACCTCCCGAAATTGCTCCTACGTTTCTGCACGAGTAAAAAAACTAAAAAAAAGAAAAGAAACGATGTTAAAAATAAGTGTGCAAATTAAATTTGCACTTTTAAAAAATAAAAATTATTCAACCACCGTAAAACAATCCGACGATTCTTGTACGAAACTCGCCGCCGCGTCCGTCACTCGTCCGCAAGCTCGCGAGCGAGTATTGCGAAACCCTTTTCCCTTTTGCATCTATCGGACACGTTGGAAACTCGAATGAAAATGTGTCAGCGCCAGTCGGCGCTCCTGCGGCCCGATCCCACGGCCCCCGAAAATCAGTCAGGTCTACGGGTATACCTACTCATCAACATGCGAAAACTTTGTTATTTGTTCGAAGCGCGTTAAATTATGCATGCGCAATATGCCGTGAACTGCGCGCGGATAGAGGGAGGGGGGGGGGGAGGGGGATGAGGCGGCGGCCAAAGAGTCAGCTAGGGTTGTACGGGGTGGTTTTCGCGCGGGTCACGACGAACGGTAGAAGCTGAGAAACAAAAGTTAACAGGAGAAACTGCGGGGCGGGGAAGAGGGGCGGGAGGGATAATAAGCGTGAACGTGGATGTCGCCGAAGGGGTGCGTGGAGAGAGACCGAGTCCCTTCTCCCCGTCGGTCTTTCGGACGTAATTGAAACAACAATAAAGTGCGAACGCACAACAATGAACGCGTGCAATAACCCGAGGCTCTCTTGCCGCGGCTCCGGGATTATGGCAGACACCAATCGGGGGAGCGGAGATCGCTGAGTCGGGGGTTGCCGGCAGGGATGCGCGGATGAGGAAAGGTAAGGCAGGGTGCTGAATCGAGTCGGACGTGGCCTCGAGCGACGTGTATTTGAATCGGGTGGCGGCGGGTCCGAATCGCGATGAAAATTCGTGAAAATACATTCGGTGCTTTCTTTCGTCCTACGCAATGAGAAAAAAAAAAAAATTGTTGGGACAGCAAGAATTTTGTTGACATAACTCATTCACCTGCTTAACACAGGGACAACAGAATATTTTGCTGTGGTAGCAAATATTTTTGCTGCCGTAACAATGAATTATTATTGATGCGCGTTTTGTTAGAGAAACAGAAATATTTTTATTCGTACGATGTAGCTACGGTACAGATAATATAAGATTGTAATTTACTCTCTGTAAAACCGATGATAATAATAATAAATGTTATAGAGCAAACCCAACTTCTTCTTTGCTTCGTCGCGGAAGCTTTGAGTTTTCTTTTGGGTAATATTTTTTTTTTACTTTCCAAGCAGAGAATCATACTTTGGGCCGTATGAAAAAACGGCCCAATTGAGTGGTGAATCGGGGAATTAAGTCGCGACTTAAATTCGAACTTAAGTTCAAACCTTATTTCGTGTTTCAGATCGAACTTAAGTTTGTACGTTTGAGTTTCCATGCTCGGGGTTGAAGTTTCTCTCTTCATCGGGTACGAACTTAAGTTCGAACGTGAGATGGAACGTCAACTTTTTTTTCTATATTCGCAGGATATCTCTTCTGCGTTCCTTCCCCGCGAGTTCTATATCTGACACGTCGTTCGCCCCCGATTGCGTGACTGGCGTTCTCAAGTCACTGCGAGCAGCAACATCGAGCGGGCCCGTAGACCTTTCGCGTGCGCTTCGCCACCGAGAGCCAATCTACGTCAGAAGTTTCGATCTGGTTATAATTATTACCGTAGTACAGGACTCATGATATTGATGTAGCGAACTGCGTTGGATAAGCTTCTTGCACAGTTTTTCGCTGGATAATTGCCCGAGGGCCGTCGTTGTAATATTGCTAATCCTGATTTCGATGGTACATTTCTGAAAATTAGAAGAAAAACAATCGTCTGTTGAAATTGACCTTAATTCAGTTCAAGGCCTTACCTACTCAACACACTTTTAAAAAAATTGTTAATTTAATACACCGGACTGGAAGTTTTTATACAAAAACTGGTACATTAAATTTTATGTATAATTGTAATAAACAATTAATGGAATTTTACAGTGAAATTGAAATTAATTATTCGGTTTGGAGTATGTATATAGTAATGTTAAAGTAAATTATTTCTAAAGTTTTTTAATGTACTGTACGTCAATTATTCACCACAATTGTACATGAAATTTAACACGATTTTTTTTTTTTTTTACAGTGCAAGTCATATATCGAACCGTTCAAAAATCACGGAAACCTTGACCAGCAACAAGTATCAATAAAAACAATACAGACGAAAAAAATCTCTATTGACCAAAATTCTTGCCGACAAAATGTTCTCGTTAAATTATCGTCTCGCTGCGTTACGAGTCATCGCGAGTTTGTTTGCCTTCGCCTCGAGTTACGCAACTGCGTGTGCGCATTGCGAATGGATATAAATGCCGGCACGTGATGTTTAACGTATGTTGTGTTATATCGCTATGGGCGAGCTTTGAACGTGATCTGACGATAGTTCACCGCATATCGGGCAGGGGTTGTCGAGTTCGGAGTACGAGCCCTCGTTGCCTCGGGGGTTGGAACATGGAAATGGAACATGGAATGGTTGGGGCATGGAACGGACCACCGGTAGAGCGGTGTTACCTCGTCGACTGGATATATTCCTTACTATTGCTTTCCCTCTCGCACTTTCTTCCAACACCCCCCCCCCCCCCCCCCCCCCCAAAGCTGTACCGACTCAAGCATGTCGACGTTCTGCATACTTTACTTACCCCTTACTACCACTGACCCACATTTGCCGCCTGCCCGGTCACTGCTGCAACTGCAAAATCGATTTGGAGTCCAGCGGCGCGCTGCAAGGCCCTCTGTTGGCTCTGCAGGGATATTGGAAAGTAGATAGTGTCGATAACATCATAAATCAATAAAATGTTATTATCAATAGAAAAATAACAAAATTAAAATACAGGTTTACAATAATTTTTTACTTTGGTTTTATTGCCTATCTACGTAGTTTATTGATTCCCCGAAGGGCTACAAGATTTTATTAGAAGATTCTTTTCTAATTTTAACCTAGTAAAAGACAAGCTATCGGCTTCTTAACGTTACTATCGAACCGCCAAATAAGGAAGAATTACTGCATACAAGTTGTCATCTATGCAATTGTATCACGAGGTTTAAAATTTTTTACGTCAAATTCATTGCCTCCATCTTACCCCGAATCATTCGTATTCCCTGAAAAATGACAAAACCCACATATTCTCCGAATAACTCCGCGAAATATGAGGCGCAGAGTCGGTAGTGATTTGAATGGTGGAAACTTGCAACCCTTGCAAATAATTTTTCCATCCTTATCCATCCCCGGTATTTCCATCTTTCTCACGCCTTCGACTCTCCCCGACTCTCCGAGAAGCCCCGACACTGCCTTGGTTCTCCAACAGCCGTGTCCGGATGGCATGGCGGAAGAGCTCGTACGCGGCTCTTATTAAATGTGGCGATTTATCGCCAGTAATAACGGTGTGGTCTGGCTGGTTGGGTATCTCGGATGCCAGCGAATGTCTCTTAAGGCCACTGGTGGAAACCGGCGGGTACGTTTTGCGATAGTGGTAACCAGGCTAGAGACCGGTGGTCGTGTTAGTGCGAAGAGGAAGCCGATTCCACAGCGACGCCGTGTCCTACGGTGGAGTCCTTCGGTGAGTCGGGAAACCCAGCTGGTGGCTGAAGAGGAAACACTGACGCGCTCCTCCTGGTGACTCTTCGTGGTGTACGTACCGGGACGATGGCCACGTGTAATGCCTGTCTCTTGACTCCGGAAGATTAACAATTCCTGACATTTCGTAGGGAATTGAGCTCGGTGTGCGTCGGCATATGGGACGGGTAGATCTTTCCTCGTACACCCATTCGGTTTCCCTCGCCGCATGTACGTATGAGCGGACGAGTTATCACGAATTGTTGGAGCATTGCAATAAAGGCGTGATAACTCCGGAGGTTGACAATCCGTCTGGGGAGTAGTTGCTTGTTGTCCCTACGGACGAGTATCGATAAGATAAGGGTAAGAGAGGCTGGGACATGGACCTGTTGGGAGAGTGGGGCAAAATGAGGCATTAGGGCGAAACGGGACAATGGGGCAAAAGGCAAGTTTCCACTAACTTTTGGATGGTGGCGGTGATGGTAAGTGGGGTAAAACGGAGTTGAAAATCTGGATGTATCTATTATTGGAAAATTGAGGTTTGCCCCACTGTCCCATTTTGCCCCGCTCTCATCCACACCAAAGCTTATGGGATGTTAAAACGCCGTGAGGTGTGGAAGACTTTTTTACGATATGTTGGTGAAAAGAGAGACGGTTATAGTAATATAATTATCATGTATCTGTGGAAAACAAGTGTGTAGTGGGATGTCTGGATTACCATCTGCCGATAAGTCTGAGATCTGCCTGAATTTTTTCCTGAACTCGTCGCTACGTTTGGTAGGACGATGTATGTCAATTTCCATTCGGAAGGTTGTATTGAGTAAACTGTATATTGATAAAAAAAAAAAAAAATTAAATAAACGTGTTTTCGCATTTTCGACGACATGCGCACGGGCGGATTTTCAGCACGAAGTGCACGTTCTAATTTTCGTCTTCGTCGTTTTTGCGTTTACTGATTCATGAGACGAATAACTTATATAAGCGTAACATAAGCGAAGACACGAACGAGTGAGAGAGCGAGGGTGAGGGTCAGAGCGCCGGGATATATATATACATATATGGAGAGTCGCGAGTGATCATATGAATAATGCTCACGTGTCTCTTTAACCCCTCGAACAGGTGACCTCTCTTCACGTTTCTTCGAAGCGGTGGCGGCCGCTTCGGAGCAACCTGCCGAAACAGAATTCTTCGATGATCTATCACCGCGATACTACCCTTGCGTACCCGGTAAAAATAAATTGTAAATTCAAGGTACTGAAACTTGAAATTTGCTTGCATCGGTTGAACATTAATGTACTTTTTCTTTTAAAATAAAAATATTAGATATTAAAATTACAAATCTCTTGCCTGAAATTTACACGAATGTTCATTATAATTTGAACATTAGTGTAAAATTGCAATGCACATGTGTTTTTAATTTCAGAAAAAGTTTGTGTGAAAAAGCTTCTAATACCGTTTATTACTTTTCAAACAACTTTTTTTACAGTGCATCTATTAGACTCGGGATGCTATGCTCGAGTAAATCTCCTCGGGTCTGTCCCAAAAGTCGTGAGACTATCCTCATCTTCACCTCCGTCGCTGTTTCCCAAACCAAGTTTCCGTGAAGCTATTACATTATATATTATGAAGCCCACCACTCGGGAAGTACATCGGGCGATAGTCGATCAAACACATAACCGTCATATTCAGAAAATGTGAATGAGACAGATCGACGACAAATAAGGATACGTGTTGTCACTCGAAAACAGGAAAAAATTATATAACATTATGTACGGCAGCGACAATGCTAGTAAGCATTATCCATTGTAAGCAAGCTGTACCGCAAAACATCCTATTAAAAGGGACAAAAAAAACGGAACTCGTGACCGACGATCGCCAAAGACACGAGCCGATCCAAGCTTTGGTAGCGCAGACGAACTATCATTATATGCAATTGATTGGACTTTTATATTGTTGCGTTTTTTTCTCACCATCTCCGACGATGACATAAAAATTCGTGCTGTCGGGACTATATAAGACCGAATGAAACATCGGTATTTCTCATAACAATTGTGAAAACCGACAGACCCACGATGAAACTTTGCTCAGTTGTGCTTTTCACGGTGTTGGTGGCAGTTGTTTGCGTAAGTACAAAAATCTAAAATTTATAAATTTTAACATACTGACGCCAAACTATATATACAGGCCGATCATGGAAAGGAAAGGAAAAAGGAGATGATGGAGATTTTCAAAAAATGCATGGAAGAAAATGGAGTGGATAAGGAGACAATGAAAAGCAACAAGGGTAAAGAGAACCCAGATATTAAAGTGAAGTGCACAATGGACTGCGTGGCAAAAAAGATGGGCGCCGTAAGTAGTCAACAATTGATAATCAATACTCCGAGCTTGAACTAAAATGACGATTCTTTATTTTCCTAGATAAAAGAAGACGGAAGCTTTGATCAAGCTGCAGCCGATGCAAATATCGCCAAAATGCCTGAAAAGATGCAGGAACATGTGAAGAAAGCTGTGGATGAATGCAAGACAGTGGCGAAGGGTAGGAGAATAATTTCTTATCTATTATCGTTACTTAAACTCCAGACATTATACGTATTTTTACATCTGTTCAACATCGGACATGTATTTGGCCGATCCGTTCACTCAATCGTTGCGCTATTTGAACGAAAAACAAAAAATTTTAGTTTGATATTAACAAAACCGGGACGCCAGACTGTGAGCAACGTTTGTGTTCAGGTGCCATACCGATGTGACAAATATAATTGTAAATGAAATTTTGTTGAAAACAAAAAAAAAAACAAGATTTTCTTGAAACAGGACCTACCAGACCCATGAGTGGTTTCTTCAGGGTCAATATTCGATTCTTACTAAGAACTACGATTGTGTTCAATGACTGTATGTTATGTTTTTCCAGCTGGTATGGAAAAGTGTGAATCAGGTTTCCTGTACTCAAAGTGTATACACGAGAAGATGGTAAGTCTTGCAAACCTTGGACATGGTGTGTTTTCGTTTGTTGGTAAAACTTTATATATATATACTTTTCTTTGTTGCAGCCCCACCGCAAACACAAGAAAGAGAAGAAACATTCAGGTGAAGACAATTAATTTTATAAACAAAATTAAACGTTGAACTCGAAGGATTTCGGTCGTACGGCTAAATAGGACAACCGCTTCCACTCTGACACGATATCTCCAATAATTAAATGTACATGCCTATACATTATATGCAGAACGAGTGTACAATATTGTAACTTATCTTCCCCACAGCACTGCAATAAAAGTCCTATAACTATATTTTTAAGAATCATTTTACTATACCTCTCCGCATCCCATCCACCTGACGCAGAGACTCGATTTATGCCGTGTACATTGTTGGTAAATGAAGGCACAAAAGTCGAATCCGATTGCACCATTTTTTGTTACGTAACAACTATTTATTTACTAATCTCGTATACGAGTTATTTTATTCATCTGGCCTAAGAGTTTTTATCACCTGCAAATCAGGGCTCGTGTCGGAAGTTGTCGAGAATTTTTATTATTGTGCTGATTCTGCGAGATTGAGAGATTCGAAGCTCAACAGCGTCAGTTCAAGCGATAAATACAGTTGACTTGATTAAAAAATATTATTACGTATCTCCCAAAAAAAATCGATAAATAGATATACATTTTTTCCATTATTAAAACCTGCAAAAATAAAAATGAATTTCACTTTTGATGACCGATAAGAATTTGAACAAAATAAAAGTTTTTTTTCGAAGTACTCGATAAGTTTGGACAGAGGACATTTCACGTAGATAAAATTAGGCCATGTTCGGAAAAGCGACTAATTAACCGACCCTATTTTTTCCGTCATCCCGATCGTATTATTCTCAAAGGGAAGTCCCGGGGACTAGCGACAAAAAAAAAGACACGCATTTTTTCCTCTCAGCTCATTTCAGTCTCAATCGATAAAAGGCGTGTACAAATTTGCGAGATATCCTGCTGCTGTAAACAGCTCGGTTCTAACGCCGTATACAACATTGGAAAGAGCGTAATGAATTTAGCTTCTTTTAAATAGGTTATCGGCGGGAAAGCAGCGAAAGCGCGCGCCTCCTCTTCGTCTATTTCGGCTTGACAACCTTCAGCATGGCTCTGCATGGCCGGTCGAGGGAAAGAGGACCGGTTCATGCGACCGGGGGATAACGGTGGTCCGGTCGAGCCGGCTTTTTCACCCTCTCAACGCAATTATCCTCATCCGGGTTCTCTGCTCGATTCAAACGGGTTGGATTTTACGATACTCATTTTTTGTTTTCACATTTTTTCTCACGCCTTTGAACGAAAATATCGATCGATGAACGATCGCTCCCTGAAGCCTGATGGCTATTTGAACGATCGGTTCGACAGAAATTCGGTCCAACGCACTGGAATTACTGAAGGAAGCTGATGGGTCAGAGGAAGAGTGAACCTTGTTTTAATCCTGTAAAAGTTGTTTGTACAGCCACAATTTTAACTCGGGTCTAAAGCTTGCATTGAATATCCTACATTTTATAAAAATGCCGATTAGCACATAAAAATTAAATCATTATAATTCTGTAAAAATTAGTGTCAACGTTGATATTACATTTTCTTTCAGAACGTGCACTTTGTGCTGAAAATCCATGTGTCATCGTAAGTTTGAGAGCATCGGGCGCCAGTCGATCAAACACATTACCGTCACATTCAGAATAGGTGAATGAGACACGTCAATGAGAAATAAGGACGTGTGTTGTAATTAGAAAAGAGGAAAAAAAAATTCTAAAATTATCAAAACCAACGGCAGTGCTAGTTTGTAGGCAAACTGTACCGCAAAACGGAACTCGTGACTGACAATTGCCAAAGACTCGAGCCTACCCAAGTTTTCGTGGCGCACACGAACTATCATTATATGCAATTAACTCTTACATTGTTGTATTTCTCCCACTATCTCCCCCGGTGACATAAATAGTCATTCAGCCGAGACTATATAAGAACGATAAGAAACGTCGGGATTTATCATAAACAGGTGAAATCGATAGTCCAGCAATGAAACTTTGTTTTATTATACTTTTCGCGGTCTTGGTCGCATTTGATGCCGTACTATACATACAGGCCGAGAGTGGGAAGAAAGAGTGGGTGTTGAAAGAGATGTTCATAAAATGCGCGAAAGATCTTCAAGTCGATATGGAGACTATAAAGAATAACAAGGATAAAGCGGACCCAGATCGTGAAGTGAAGTGCGTATACGCATGCGTGTGCGAAAAGTCGGGCGTCGTAAGTAGACAACGATTGATAAAAAACACTGCGGACTTGAACAAAAATGGCGACGCTCTATTTTCCTAGATGAACGCAGACGGAACCGCCAATCAAGCCGGAGCCGATGCACTCATCGCTAAACTGCCTGAAGAGATGAACAGTATCAAGGAAAATATCAATGAGTGCATGAAATCGATGAAGGGTAGGAGAATAAACGACACATGTGATTTTTACAAAGTTAATACTCGATTCCAACTAAGACCTAGGGCTATGTTTAATAACTTTATGTTACGTTTTTCCAGCTGATTTGGCAAAGTGTGAATCAGGCTGGTTGCTCGCAAAGTGTTTGAAGGACAAGATAGTAAGTCTTGATAATCCATGACATTAAGTGTTTTCGTATTTTGTAAAAAAAAGTTTTATATATATACTTTTCTTTAATGCAGCCCCACTCCGTATGTAAAAAAGACCCTAAAGGGTCAGGTGAAGATGATTAATTTTGTAAACGAAGACAAACTTTCAATTCCGCGGATTTGGTTCGTGCGAGCAAATAGGACAACCGCTTCGACTCTTACACGATGTCTCCAATAATTAAATGTATATGCCTATATATTATATGCAAAACGATTGTACAGAACTATAACTTAAATTCCCTAAAGCAATCTGATGAAGGTCAGAGGCGACAAACCGGTCGCCAAATCAACCAGTTCGCGTGTCGTAGAAATTTCGAGAACATTTTTATGTGTGGTTGTTTTTTAAAATCTTTTATTCCACTTTGCAATGTCGATTTCTGTTTGAATTTTCTGCGCGCTCACGTTTAAGTATTCTACGAATATCTATGAGTGTCCAGTGGACTTGTACTTCATTGTTAAGCCGATCCAAATATCTATTACTTTTTGGATGCTTTGCTCGAGTAACTCTCCCCGAGTCTGTCTCAAAAGTCGTGAGATTATGCTCATCTTCACCTCCGTCGCTGTTTCGCAAACCAAGTTTCCGTGAAACTAATATGAACCCATCCCTCGGGAAGTAAATCGGGCGTCAGTCGATCAAACACATTACCGTCGCGTGGATATCGACAGAGCCGCGTGTGCTCGAGGGAGGAATATATCGTACTTTGCCACTCGATTGATCACTTTACTGTTGGTTCTTGCACTCGCGAGTCTCTCGAGTCTCGTTACGCAACTATCGACGGCTTGGTTTAAAGTGACGATATGATTCTAATCAGTTCCTTGCCGAATATCTTGCCGAATATCTTGCCGAATATCTTGCCGAATATCTCGCCGAATATCTTGCCGATTATCTTGCCGAATATCTCGCCGAATATCTTGCCCGTAACGCTTTCTGAGGACTCATTCAATTTAAAGACCCCGCTAATGATGTTTTTACATTTTTTAAATATATATATATATATATATATATATATATATATATTGCAGCATGTGCATAAAGATTCCCCCTTTTTGTCGACATAAAGTGTGGCGAGAGTAACGCTTTCCAGTGTGGCATGCGGGAAAGGTTCGTTAGTCTTTTTCGCACACTTTATAGGCACTCAAAGAGGAACTTATGCGCTATGTACCAAAAGTACTATGTGATGCGAGTACAAAAAACTGGATCTCGACGAAGAGTACGAAGTCGGCTGCACTCGCGTACGGCTCGTGCTATTCTCGTCTACTTCGTGCGTAGAACTTCACTTCATCAGATTTTCAACTTTGTCGAAAGTCCGCCCTTTCGTACCCGAATCACAAAGTAAGCATTTGATCTTTACCGGTTAAAAAAAAATGAAAAGGTGGAACGAAAGGGACGAGACGGAACGACGACTCATCCACATTCGCATTCGCAATATTCACATTTACCTCGGATAGATCCAGTCGAAGGAAACAATTCCAAAAATCTAATTTATCGCATTTCCGTTCCATCAAAATTTTCAATAACTCCCGTAAATGCGAGGATCTCGACGACAAAATAAAATGAAGTGGCGAAGGAATAAAGATTGATAAAGTGAAAGAGATGAACCGTTTTGAGGAAAAGCGGAGAGAGATCGAGCGAGTGGAGCACGCCTTAAGGGCGGCGCGGAGCTCTCTTGTTGCCTCAGGGGGGGTCCGGAATATTTAAACGGAAAGAGGAAATGACTTGGCAAAAGACGAAGCTCTGCTACGACGCTTTCTTACTCTCGCACGCGTCTCACTCGGTGTACGTTCCTCTTTCTCGCTCGCTTGGCCGCAAAGTCTCGAGCCAGTGCAAACTCTTGCGACCCTCAGTTCTCGACGGAATCGGCGGCGCGACCGCAGGCGATAGCCCGAAAATAGATTGCAAACGCAATATTTCAAACGCCGTAAATAATCTACGCTGGGAAGAGCGAGAGTCGAGAGCGTTTCAACGCGGGCGCTTCTGTCGTTCTTTTACTACTTGTCCGGTTTTTCATTTTTCTTTTGTTATCATTTTTTATTTCTTATTTCCTTCCACCGTTGTTTCTTCCTCCCCGCTGCGGGAAGTACGACGAGACCGACCATGTACCAGACACTTCTAATTGGGATACGCAATATTTTTTTTTTTCGCCTTTGCTTTTTATCTCGTCCAGGTGGCGTTTAATTGGCCGGTCAACGCGCGGGTGGTCTCCCGCTAATTGTGGTACTCTCTCGTATTCGAAAGTATTCGAGCGTGCAGAACGCATCGAACTCTACCAGGGGCTTCAATGCCGGACGATCTATTTCGTTTTGGGAATTTTTCTTTGGAAAAAAAAAACATTTCGATTGTTTTTTTTTCTTTTTTATTGGTCAATGTCAACGTGCCGATGGAAAATCATACAGGAAATGGGAGAGTAAAAAAAATGTTTGTACAAAATATCTTACATCGTTTTTGAGTATATTCGAACTTTACGCATTTTTTGGTTGTCTGGCATTCGCATTTTTGTCTTCCGCAGGCATGATTGGCTCCGGCGCAGGGATCGGTGGTTTTCCATCGGGATAATTCCAATCTTGTATCTTCGCTGAGCCGAAAAGTACGAATACGAAAAATGCTGTTAACTGGGCGGCTGTGTTGATCCAGAAAATAATTCTCCAACGTTCGAAGGTGTGCTGGAAGAAACATATTTTTCTCGATTTTACTTCCGAACAGGTTTATCAAAGACAGTTGGTTTTTTTTTTTTTTTAAGTGATTAAAAAGTTAGGTCGAGAATCCTCCACGATAGATTGTTGGTAACGGTGTTGACATCACGTAAAAAAACCATAAGGATTTAACATAAAAAATCGTCCGAGTTCCATTTAAAAACTGTACTATAAAAAAAAAAAATAGAAAATATGTGAAAAAAATTATATCGAAAAAAGAATGAAACTCCTGCAGTTTGTTATATTCGAAGCTGAACATTTTGTAACATGAGCAGAATACCGTGACGAATAATCGTTCGTGTGGATTTTCTTATGCGATTTTTTGTTTCACTAATTAAAAATACGTTCGATAAAAAAAAGTTGTCATTCAATTCTTACCCCTCCTTCTGTCAAGGCGCCAACCAGAGTGGGCAATATAAACGCTGATATAGTTCCAGGCGTGTTTGTTATACCCATGAGAATACCGGCATAATTCGGCGCGAGGTCATTCTGATTAGTGAGATGCCCAACGAAGATAGCACCGCATATCGTTATACTGATAATCAGCATAATCGTCGTTGCGATTCTTTCGCAACCGATGTAAGCGATCGCTATCATCAAAATACTCGGCGGTATGCAACCTAAACAAACAAACGTTAAAATTATTAATTTCCAATCTTCATTGTCAATCGAAGGCAAAACAAACCTTTATCACAAATTTTAGACACGTGTGCATTTTGCCCCCCTTTCCCTTACATCAACGTACTTATCCCAACGGCAGTTTTGCGAGCCGAGGTTTGAGTCCAGTATCCTCGCTTCCTGCCGATGTCCAAGACTTTCCCCAAAAGTGGATTCGTGAAGGCATTTATTAGATACGGCAAACAGCTTATCACCGCGTTCTGCGCGTCAACAATAAAGAAACACCGAATGAAACGTAACGTCAGAAATTAACACTGGAAAGTCCAATGTCACTACAATTACTTCGACTTCGGGTTGGAGAAAACACAGTTCAATGTGAAAATACAAAATTCGGTAAAATATTTGACCAAAAAGACGATAAAGATTCTCGCTCCATTCGTTTTTGTTATCGCACGTTGGAGGATTGTCGACTGAAAGATAATTCGCCAATCGCCGACAATATTTACTGATCATTTACTGATTATTTATGAATTCATAAATAGTTAATCATTTACCCGTTATTTATTGATTATTTACACATTCTTTATTAATCACTTATTAATCAATTATTTATAATATTTATGTGTGGGTGAAAGAATACTCACCGAGGTAATGTCGAATCTGAGCATTTTGTTCATGTAGAGAGGCAGCTGAGTGAGCAGGAAGTACCAGCAAAAGTTGCCCAGAGTATTGGTGACAATGAGTGCCCAAAACGGTCGGGAAGTGAAGATCTGGCGCCAGGGTACGCGCACATCGGCCGACACAGGTCCGCGATGACCGTACGACGAGATCAGAAGATTTCGCTCGCGCTCGCTTATAATTTTTTGACTCTCCGGATTGTCGGCGAAGAAAATTGCGAAGACTACGCACCACAGTAGCGGCAACGATCCGTGAATGTAGAATACCGATTTCCAGTCAAGATACTTCATAATGAGACCCGACGACAGAATCGACATGACCGTGCCGAGCGATGTACCGGCATAAATAATTCCCACCCACATACTCTTCTCCTCGTAGACGACCCATTTGCCAATGAGAACGTTCATCGCGGGAAAATTTGCCGAACTCACCAGACCAGTAAGAAATCGAAGGGCCAGCAAGGCACCGATCGCGTTCGCTGCCACTGGCACGAGAATTGTGAATATCGAATTGCAGATTATGCAGATCAGAAGAACCCACTTCGTATTGAACCTTTTTATGAAGGGAAAAACGAAATTAAAGAAATAACAGCATTTATTAAATTTAATCTAGTAAATTTATTCATCGAATTTATTAATCTGATGAATCGTTAAAAGAAATGTTGTTTTAATAATCGTTAAAAAGTTTAGTCGTTAAAGCATAAAAAATGAATAATGGAACGTTCAAACTGATAAATTACTGTTTTTCTTATCGACAAATTTACGCACCGATCGGCAAAGTATCCGGCGGGAAACATGCCGATTAAGTAGCCGGCGAAGTACAGGCTGACCACCAAGCCTTGCTCGGTCGCGGACCATTCGTACGGTCCATCGAGATCGGCCGCAGCGCCGTTTTCTTCCTCAAATTGTGGACACTCGTGGGACGGTTCACCTCGGGACTGATTTCCGCTGGACTTCACCATACCGATTATAGCCGTCGATATATTGACTTTCAGGCCGTAAATGATCATGTTCGCTATGCACAGCATTATCGCGAAGAGGTATCTCACGATTTCCGCTCAAAAGTCGAAAGACAAGTTAAACCAATATTATGCATGTTTTTTTTCTTCACCAATTACATTTTATGCAACGAATATTGCAATTATAGATCAGAGATGAACAAAATTTTATTCTCACTTAACATAAAACTTACTTAAAATTAATCGAAATCAGATCCGATTTATCAAATTAACGGTTTTCCAATCAACAATGTTTATTCATCTGCGTTGCTACTTAATTTTCATCGAGAATTATATTTACCCATTTTTCCAAAATGCTTCTCGCGTGTCGAGTTTCGGTTGATCCTAAATTTTTAATCCTTCACTGCACTCCGATTATTTCTTCACATTTCATTCATTGATGTCTATGTACACACATATGTACATATATAGATATATATCCGGAAAAATATTATTTTTTCACGAGTATCCACATGTCCATCGTCGAATTCTTTCGTTTCTCGCATCGGCAGTAATTACCGACGAGCACCTCCTTTCCGAGCGAGTGACATCGATCGACTATGCCCATTCGAGATGAGCAATCGCTACGAAATCAGTGTAACGCAATACATTCGCATAGAAATTTCGCACAACCGAAGATGTGCGACGCGTTAACGACGTTTCCACTCTTCGTCGATATCCGTGCGGATAACAACTTGTGTAAACTGCCACTCCACTTCGACAGCACTGAACGAGGCAGCGACACGATATTCGCGAGTCTCGATGAGCCTCTCTTCGAGAATGGAGCTCTCGCGCAATCGTCACTTATTTATTAGCCACGGAGACAAGCGCAGAGACTTCTCTCACCGCTTACTTATTCAACATTTTTCGAGAGACATATTCCTACAATCTTCGTCAATATTTGATGCGAGAACTCGTCGCGGTGCTTTTGCTTTGTGCGGCATTTTTTTTTTTTTTTTAAGCGGTTTGAATAATTGCGTCCGTTTATCTGCAGGAAACTCCGCACTTCGTATGTGTGACTTTGAACAAACGTACCAATTGCACGGTGCATACCAGTCTTTTTACAATATCTCGAAATTTTTGAAATTGAAAAAAAATATGAAACAAAATTCCGACGTGGAGCAACTTGCGGCAGTGGAGATGCAGCAAGATCGGCGTTTTTTTTACCAAGGAAGGCAGGCGATGGAATTTTTTTTTAAAGCAATTCAAAGACCATGTCTCGATGCGTACAGAATAACAAAATTATTCGTCATACGACAGCGAGCATAACGATTACAACGTGAAAAACAGATAAAAATAATTTTTGTAATCCGTCTAATTTCGCCTTATCGCATTATCGGATGCCGCGAGCTATCTCGGGGCATCCGATAATGTTATCTCCAGCCTATGTTGGAGATAACAAATGCTGAAGTGGCATCTCCAAGTCTCGTAAACAAGGCTCGTAACTATAAATTTCTTTCGCGACTACGACTCTTCTGCACGTTTCCATCTCCAAGTACAAACTTGCTGGAATACAAGTCTCCGACAAGTTTGTAATGTTCACAACCACCTCTAAGTAGCCAATGACCTCATAGAATTTATCAGTTTACGCAAAGAGGCGTTCGAAGGTCTCCGACAAATTCTCGATTGATTATTTATGGACTTAAAGTACAGACTTGTTTGAGAGAGACTTTTCGATTTTTCGAACGATCGGTCGATTAAGAAGTTTTCTTTCATCATTCTCAAGAGTCTAAATTTTTTTTACACAAATTGCCCATGAAATTACATACATTTTTTAAAATTTATTGATCAACGGGCAGCTGCAGGAAAAATCGTAAAATCAGGGAAATTGAGTTATAGTATTCGGCTTTAATGATAGGTGTGTATAGGAACACGATTCAAAATTCGAGATGGGGTTCACCGGGTCGCACGGGGCTGGAAGAGGACGCGATATAAATCAAACTTCAACGTCATCGTATCTACGAGGCTCTCGAGGCATTAATATTAATATGATATCGGTTCCAGTGATCGGACGCGCATGCCGCCGTCTGCGCCGCCTCGATGTTTGCTGACCCGGTTGGCTCATTTTCTAGACGGTCGCATGAGAGGGCGAAAGAGGGCTCCGCTACGGCATTGATCGCCGTGACTAACCGATCCAGATTGAAGAGGCGGTGTACGGAGCCAGCCGCCCTGTGGATCGAAAATCCACTGGAGTCGCCGCTTGGCTATCCTGCACGACACGATATCGTTTATCTTGACTTTTTTTCGCAGTGTCTTTTTTTTACCTTACTTCCCTTTCAAGAGTTCCTCAGAAAACTAGAAATTAATTCCCGTTGCCTCCGAAAAAAATTGGAACAGGCGAATGGACGGACGCATGGACGGACCTTGTAATAATGGTATAATAATATAATTCATTATATTATTATAGCTCTTATTGAACCAGAAATAAGGATATACATATTCGTGATGAGGCTGCAATTTTTTCCGTATTTTCTTACATTTTTTAATTTTTTTTTTAACGCCATAACTACGGAACTGTCGGCGCAATTGCGTTGGAACTTTTTTTGTGTACTGTGGAATCGTGACACGGAAACATATTCGAAATGTGTGTCTCTACATTGATTTTTCGAATTTTAGAACAACTTATTGTCCACGAACGTTTTAAAAAAATATTTTTATTTGTTCATTTTTCGATCGCATCATCCGGCGCCAGTTTTGCAACAAAAGTACAAACTAAAATTGTCAATTACACGGGAAATATTAAAAATGAGTTTGTCATTTAATTAACAAAAATTATAGGAAGTACAAGGATCGTCTATTTCTATTTTCCGATTTTTTTTTTTCGAAAGTCGCTCTTGAACTTTGTGAGTCAATTATTTTTAAGGATGAAATTTTTAGCCGGGAGGAGAAATCAATACGAGTGACGCACGGAAGAGACAAAACAATAGGGCAATCCGATGCAGAGTAAGACGCTTCGAAAGGATAGAATGATAGCGAAGTAAGGGACCAAGAGAATCGAAAAAGAGACGTCTCTCCCTCGACGACGAGAGAATCGTAAAAGTATTACGCAGTTACGATGCACTTTGGTGAACGTTCGTTCGAGTCTTCATGGTACTTCTGGTTCAGTCGCTCGAAGGGGATGCAGTTACTTAAAGCAGCTCTGGATCACCGGAAGAAATATCAAAGCTCCTTATTCTTGTCTTTCCAACAACATTATTCCGATATTATTTTTCGAACTGTATTTCCTCGAAATAACACTCTTCAACATTGCATTCCCTCTCTTCAAGGAGGTTATCAAGAAATCTTCCTGAAATAATAATTGCAAGAAGATTTTCAAATCGCATAATTTGTTAATATTCATTTTTTTTTTTTACATATTTGAGACACGACATTAAACATTCATCTTGCTTAATATTTTTTTCGTCAGCTGCTCAGAGGAAGTGAAAAGCAAAGATAGATTAAGGAAGAGAAACAAGTAGGAAGCGCCCTCGGCGATCAATCATCGTTAGCGCCTGCATCGAATGACAGTAGGAAACAGCAGCAAATCGCAGCGGCCGGGAGGAGATGGTCTCGCGCGTACGACTGTAAAAGCTGTGTAAACTCGACGAGCAAACAAACGTTTTATGATCGCTCGATAACGTCATTGTGCTCGTAATATCGTAGGACGGATGTTTCAAACGCGCCAGAGAGCTGCATAAGATCGAGCACTGGTGCAGTAGTCGAACAATTCCACGGAAGAAGGGTCGAGCTTGTCACTGCTGCTTCGACTGTCGGAAATTCTTCTTCTACTCGGATGCAGTTCGTTGATCTCACAATCGACGTTTCTGTTTCGCAAGCCCAGAATAAATTACCTTAAGCCGCGAAAAATTATATTCGACGATGTTAATTACTCACTTAATATTAACAAAACAAAACAGTTATTTTCACCGTTATTATTTGCATTAATATGAATGATTATTTTTTTGTAGAAAAATAAACCCAAGACACACCTAAAATTGCCATACTTGCAAAAATGATGAAACTAAAGAACAGGCTGTTTTTTAAGTCCTCCTCGACATGAGGTAAATTTGACAAATTCTCACCGATGGCACCTGCAACGAAAAAAATTAATCACTCCTCTCGATTATCCGTCACATCGATGGATTTAATTGATTGACGATTATATCGTTCAATGGAAGGACCATCGAGCCCTCTCTCGGGTTATCTGGGTCAATACAGTATTACCGATAGTGGTTTATCTCTGCAGCTGTATATGTGTGTATATATATATATAATATATATATATATATTATATATAACCAACGACAAGCAGCAGCACTCCACCCATCAGTTCTAATACCTGCAGATGCACCGTAGCAATACTGTGCTGCCGTGAAAACCCAAGTTCTCACTGAATTGAAGTTCAAGTAAACTTCAATCGTTAAACCTAACTAGGTTTAACGATTGACTATTACAGTGTACCATTACCATATACTCAAATGTAGAACACTCAATTAGGCACTATGACCGTCTGTGTACATCTCCGGCGTTGAATATTGCTGAGGTCTGTTATACGGATGAAACTGAAACGTCTTGGTGGCTCGGCAAGCTTCGCCGGTCGAGAGGCAACCAGAAGGGAATGATGCGAACCAGCTCAATGTGCCCGATGGCTTACAAGTATTATGATACCCCGGCTAATCCTTACGATGAAGCCCCGAGCCGAATGTCGGCTTATATGCATACATTGATGTGTCGTGCACGAGGGTAATGTTAATACGTTAATATAGGTTTCTTCGCAGCTGCAGTCCGTAAATGGTATTACGATCCAAATTACTCACGTTGAAAATGACCGGATGTTGATAATTTATGATAAAGAGACCGAAAAGGTACGCATGGGCGAACTAGTTGCATACATTTATTTTATCGAGATTCTCAAATGTTGCGAATTTTTTGTCACAGCGGCAAATTTTCTTATCGTCGATTTTTTTTTAAATCTACGAATCTGTTGGTACAAATGACCTGGCAACTTCTAGCGTATGATCGGTGACCTTGACCCAAAAAAAAATCCATAATTCGTAGCTTTTCGACAATTTCTCAAAATTAAAAACATTACAAATTGACAATCAGAAGAAATTTTTTAAAAATGTGCATGTATTCCGAAATATCAAACCATCCGATTCACAGGAAAATGGATTATTGATTATTTCTTAAATTATTATTTTCAATGTTTACCGTTTGCAAAAAAATTGCGAAAGGCGCGAAGCATTATCATATGAATCAATATGAAGGGAAGAATGTTTTATTTTTAATCTTAACAATATAAAAGACCACACAGGCCCTGTTTTCGGGATGATGGCGTCCCGCTGGTAGTGTCGGGTCAAATACTTGCTCCACACGACGCATAAGGAGAGCCGTCTATCCAGATCGGATTATCCACGCGTCTCACCTTCGCCAGGGCTTTTCCCATGTACGCGGGCTATAATCAAGAGCGTGCTATAATCTTCTTATAACACTTCACCGCGGTCCAAAGTATTGTATTTCGACGAACCCATCAATAGTACTTTATACCAGGGAAATGATCCTCTTACGAATTCAAAGAAATCCTCTCTATCGTCGTATCGATTGCCGAGAAGCAAAAGGGCATATCTCACATCGCATTATCAGTCAAACGGTGTGAGATACACCCTTCTGTTTCTCAGCAGCCGGTGTCCAAAACGAGCCCTCTCGCTCGCGCTGCTCTAATCGATTGTGTGATCCTCGTTCTACACGCTTCATAATTTCCGCTTATTAGAGGCCAGGTGTTCGGGCGTGCAGCCATACCAGCAGCTTACCAAATTACCAGTAAATAATTGAAGGGAAACTAGAGTGGTTTTTTTTTTTTTTTTCAATAGACTCTGTTGGTCGTCCAGACCAGCGAATAGTGAGTTTGCTCGGTGTGAACCACAAATGAATAAAAAAGTTCAAAGTCTCGCGTCGAGTGGAGAACACCGTTTTTCCCCGCACGACCCTAAAATCGTGCCGCAGTCTCTTTACCACGGAACCATGGAGAAAACCATTCCTCGCCGTCTGCCAACGCGCGAAACGGACGTTGGCGCAAGCTAAGCGAATTCGCGGAGTACATCTGCCGGTAGGAGCCGGTGCTTGATGGAGTTCCTGTTGCACCCGGAACGTGCGAATATAGTACACTGCGGAAGGAGACGCTGGAACGCGCCAGCTAGCCGACATGTGACACTTTCATCTTGTCAACTTCAGCCATAGTTGCGAGATGTGCTATCTCGTTATCACGAGACCGGGAACACCGGTATGTGCAGTAACTGTGCGGATTTGATGACTAAGCGTGGGTAAGACACCGGTCAGCCAAAGTTAAAAAAGATAATGTTTTGCTATCTCGCCGACAAATGCAATGAAAAGGAATTTCGAAATAAAATATCGCACTAAATTGAAGATACGCCTATCGTCACCCATTCATAAAATATTTTCTTTCTTCCCATATTTTTCAATATTAATAATAATAATAATGATAAGCAATCTTATCAAATATCTCCTCTATTTTCGTTTATCTGAAATACACTGTACTGAATGCACTCATTATTTTATTTTATATCTGTACTTTCTTTGTAAAAGAGCGTACCCGCAAATAAATAAATGAATAAATAAATAAATAGATAAATAAATAAATAATAAATATTTCTGTGCTCGCTGTGATTGACACAGGATCGAAACGTTTCATGGGTAGCTTTTACAGATCATATGGACTATTTATACCACAGGGGTTGAAAACGGTCGAGGAGGGAAGTTTGTACGGGGCTAAATGATACTTGTATATGATATGAGCTTGATGCACTATGCGGGAAGCCCCCGTACAGGGAGTGTCAGTTGCAATCAGTCGGTCCTCTTCGATGGCTTCGGCTTAGCGTCGCTGAGCGTTCACCCAATTTGTCACACTGGATTGTTTACCGTTATGGTTAATATCTGTTTAAGTAAACCACACTGTGCGAAATGTCGTTATCACGAGAGATATCATCCCTGTCACTCAATTGCTCCGAACTATGCGCGGAATTTGATTTTGGCACAAGGAACTCCTGATTTTACACTTACCTTCACATTTCGAATATTTTTGGGTTTTTTTAAAAACGTATATATTTATTTTTTCAAGTAAAAATGCACCCGCTAAAAAACAAATTTCGTCGACTGCAAAAAGTCGAAAAAAATCAACAAGAAAGTGTA
The DNA here is from genome assembly GCA_933228735.2 of Amblyteles armatorius. NCBI lineage: Eukaryota > Metazoa > Arthropoda > Insecta > Hymenoptera > Ichneumonidae > Amblyteles > Amblyteles armatorius. Next base: position 7,823,505 of record OW121695.1, on the reverse strand, counting down.
AATAACAAATAATTCGCGCATGACAGTCAGGAGATTTCGTCATTAAAATACATTATAGAAATTTGACGAATTATTTGTTATTTCATGCTTTGTTGTTGATTTTTTTTAACTGTTTTTCAGTCGGCAGTTTTCTAATTTTTTTATAAAATAATTTTTTTAATAATCGTTTTTACAATCTTTGCATGCCGAGAAGAACAGAAGAAGTCCTTTAAGGTCGACGGTAAATATTCATCGAGATGTCACCTTCGTGATCCTCTGTATCTCTTCGATCGCGAGGTATCCCGCGGGGATACATCGCGCACAAGCTCTTCAGGTATCGCTTGCCACCCCCTCCCCCCTCTCTCCCCCTCTTCGATTTCTTTCATTCTTTGCCTATTCCTAGTTCCGACTCGATCGGCGGTGAGTTCGAGAATGAGCTGCCGCCTTACCGAAGACTTTATTTATTTTCCGCGGTAAAATTCCTATGCGAAAGCCGAGACGCCACTCTCTTTCCTCCGCCTCTCATTCTTCTTCGGAGGCTTCGTCTCGGCAGGATCGATAACGATCCTCTTGCTGCGGGAGACTCGCATTCGCAAATGCGGATGGACCGCAAAGGGATACGATCGTGCGATAGGGATTAGATTATTCATACGGGATATTCCGCGAACAATCTCACTTTTTTTACAATGAATCATACGAAGCAAGTAGTTATAAACATTTATCGAAATATAATAATATAATAATAACGGTATAATTTTTCGAAATGGAAATCGAGTATTCAAAATAAAATGGAGAAGGGGAGGTGACTAGAGGGGATAAGTAAGGGAATATGTGGGTACGTTTTCATACAGGCGGGGGCGCGTTCGCGTGGTTGAGACCAGATTAAAGCGGCATCAAAAGCCGGGATGGATATATAATTACATCGGCGGGGCACCGTGCTATCGGGTTGAATATAATAGGAGCGGGTGCGTTCACGAACGCGGGAGAGCGCGGCAATTAGGTTGTATCGGGTTCGTAGCGCGACGAACGTCACAGTAAACACATTAGAATCTAATGGTACGTTATTATATTTCGACGTGACGTAGCAGCAAGTTTGTACACGGGAGATGAGGAGACCGCGTCGCCGTGAAAGATGCCTCTCCATGCACGACAATGGAATTCACACCTGTGTAAAATATTCACTTTGAGCGAGGCACGATGAGCGACGCGTCGACGTTCACGCAGTTATTTACTTATTTCAAACCCCATTCTCAATTAATTGATGTCTAAACAAATAATTTATTTATATATTTATATATTTATTTAATAACTTGTTTGGTAAATAGTGAAAACTACGGCAGCTCGTTTAGTTGTGTTAATTCTGTTTTACGACGGTAAAACAGAAATACTATTTTTCTACCATAACCAATAGTTCTCAGGGGAAACGTTAACATAGATAATTTTTGATAGTATATATTGAATTCGTTAAATTACAATTATAGTTGCAACCATGATTTTTTGTCCCCGTCCTAACTATGAAATGTAAACGTTCCCTCTGGGAACTATTTTGTATGCTAAAAAAGTCAGCATTGTTGTTTTTACTGTGTCATTTTTTTTCTCAGAGAATAAATTCATGCAGTCATCCACTAGTTGACTTCTCCATGAGACTCTTCACGAGATAATTTCTCTCCATTTAAACGAGGTCGTGAACGGGTCCGCAACGACGATACGCCCCCCTCTTACCGGAGCCATTCCCATAAAACAACAAAAATATAAATAATTTTAATTAACGAATAAACATACCTTGCACGCATCCCGCAACGCGCCTTTTCCTCGAACCTCCGTCTCATACATCAAACGACTCTGTTTAATGAACGCTTCTTCGTAATTATCGTCCCGTTGCTTCGAATCTTCTTCATCGTCGTTCGCACACCGTTTCCTCCCTCGAATCTCGACCGGGAACTCTCGCACTCGAGATATCGAGTGCGCGCGAAGCAAAAGGGCGCGCGCTGCATCGTGTCGCGTGTTGAACGCTGTAGCATACGACCATCCGCTTCTCGAAGGCAGATGTGTATCGCCGCGCCAGAATTTCGTTGCTGAAAAAGTTCAACCTCCTCGAGACATCGTTGACGCTGTTGGGTCGACTTCACCGTTACTCGCTCTCGTCTCAGGGTTGACGTTTCTATGCGCTCTCGAGAAGACTTTCCTTTCCGGCATCGAATCTTTGGCAGCGACTAGGCCGTCGCAGTTTCACCTCTTCGTCACGACGGTTGCTTGGGAACCGAGACGAACGAGTCACCGTTCGCCGCTCTTGGACCCATCGTTAAGCGTTGATAAGACGAGCGGCAAAAGCAACGCACGAATAATCAAGTCGACGGTGTTGAGAATCTCTTCGATGCTAACGAGGCTCGCGGGAACCGACATGGTTGTTGGGGCGCCGCGGTGGAGTTCCAGAGCAGCCGGCAAGTGTACTCGCGAGTAGACCAGGGATCGGTGCGACGAAGAGGCTTCACCCGGAGGCCGATGGGAATAGGCGAGAAGGCGCTGCTGAAGAGTTGATTGAGGATGTCGTTATCATTTTTTTCCGGAATGGTTCCGGAAGGTGTTGAAGTTCGAAACTCGGTGTCGTTTCCTTCCGCGTGGAAGAATCTTTGTTTTTATGGAGATCAAAGAAACCTTGCATTTGTTGGCGTGAAGATGCGAAGGTCTGACTTTTCCACGCTAAAAACAACTATCGATGGCTCAAGCAAAATTTGCGGGGTTCTTAAGAAAATAATGATTTTAATTCATATAATTTCATACGGGATTCGAACGACAACATGTAACCTTGACAGTCTTGCCGTCGTTGTTTCAATAGTGATTGATATTTTTTCAAATTTTATTCTTCATTCATTCACCCATCTTTTTTTCACCTCCATTCATTCACCCAACTTCGGGTGTCGTTCTGCCCACCGTGATCCTGTAATACTCCCTGCAGCTGATCAATAACGAAGGTCTGTGAGGGAGAGAAATAATAGAGAAAGTGGCCGGTTCCGGTGAGTTACGAAAATCAGGTTCCTACTATAGTCATTCGATCTTTTTCTCTGGCTCTTCTCATGCCCGCACTTCGCTTAATTTGTCTCGCGACGACGCAATCGTGCCGTAATCAGCGACTCCATAATAAACGCGTGCATCTGCTAGATCAGGAAACGGGAGGAGGGAACGAACAAATGGGTGAGACTCCGTTTACTCATCACGGTAAAAGCTTCGAAGAAAGGTAAAGGAAACGATTTTTTTGTTAATTTTTTTTTTTCGAACGGTCGTTTCCTCTTGAGACTTAGATATCGTTCCGGATTATAATTGTTCTCTTTTCTCATTTACACTTTTAACGTCGCTTTGTTTTCGTCTTAATCGCAGAAAATTTTGCGCTCTCACTTCCGACCGGTAAATGTAACTGCATCGACAGTCACGACGGTTGGTTTAATTGTAACTTGAAAACCATTGGAGTTCTGAAACATCGCAGTTATAAGTGTCGAATTATTACTAAGATCCATTAAAGCAACGTTCTTCATATCGTTACGACAATTACTTGGGCATCTCGGAATTAAAAAATAAAAATTTTACGATATTAATAACGAGACTACTGAAATAAATGTTATAATATATTTGTTTTTTACTTTACACTCTTCCGCTGCTTTTTACTTTTCTATCTAATTATTCCTCGCAGCTTTAAATTCATTAAAAGAGCTCTTTTAATGAAATTTTTGTTGTTGCTCGACGATCGTTGTTTCTTGTATTTTTTGTGTCAAAGAGCGGCAGTAGAATTTCGACGAAACCTTACGCGATGAGCAAATCCCCCTCCGACGTCGAGTGATTCTCGTAATGGGGTTGAATCTCGTTGCCTCTCACGATTTCCACGTCGATACCCTCGCTAAGCTTGGCTCAACCGTGGTAAAGGGTTTGCACCAGGCAAAATCTTTGCCTTTGATAGTTGGCTGCACAGTTGTCGTTACCCCGACACTGTCACAGTGATTTCAGCGAGTTTCTCGTTTCTCTTCTCTAACGTCAACAGTGCGGATAAAACTTGGCCTATTCGCGTCCCGCGTTTGCCTCGCGGCAGGGAGGATTGTATCGCGAAGCCGTGAAGGCTTCTTCAATATCCAAAATCCAGCTCCGTAAGGCTCACTCGAAAGGCTCCATTTTTGTCGTCTTCAATTTTCTTTCGAACCATTTTTAACCCGGTGGTTCAATTTTAATCACCATAATTTCGTTCAGAAATTTAAACCCCTCTTCACCGATTCCCCCTTAATATCCGAAGTGTCTTTTACCAGGCGCATCTTCGCGCGCGAGTGGTGTCGGGTACGTTATGAAAATTTACGATTTTTAAATGTCAGCAAACGCGGCCGTGTTCGAGGCTATCGCACCGAAGTTTTCCGGTCGGATGAAAGACGTAGCTGAAGGGAGAGAGAGGGGAGAAAGCCGAAGGAAGTTTCTTCTTATCTCGGCTCATGCTCGAGTGCTGATGAAACTGGAGTAAAACCGCATACTCGCGCATCTCAGCTTCTCCGAGGTATCAATCACGCTGCGCTTAATTTCATACGAAACACGAGCGAACGAATAAAAATTATCGCAGAACCGAAGAGGAGAAAATAACAATAATGGCAATAATAATCGTGTGCCGAATTAGCACGAGTTGCGGTAAAAAAAATCGGCCCGAAGAGTCAGTCGCGGGATCGATGAGAGCTGCGAATATGCTCGAGCTTGAACCGTCAAAGGTGACGTATTGATACGTCGAGTGTCTCCTGTGTCGTAGAGCGGATGAAAATGTTGACGTGGGAGAAAAGCGCAACGAGAGACAGTGAGCAATACAACACAGATATAGTGAATTCGAGCGGATAGGTTGGCAGGGCAACCGGTTGTGCACCGGTGATGAAGAGACCCGGACGCGTCGGCAAAGTTTGTCTCGTAACTTCGCATGTCCTCCCCCCACCCCCAACGTCTGCTTGTTTAGATGCGGCAGGAAGTGGTACTATCAGAATTGTTCACGCGCCTCCTCGTCGTCGTAGACAATTTGGCACCAGCCCTGAAGCCAAACGGTGGCGAAAGGGATGGCAGCTTTCACTGTAATCCCAGTTCAGTAATCTTGCACAGTAAACTTGTCGGGCAGAAAAGTTGCTTACATGACCGATCTTCCAATCATCGAGATCCAGTCATTCGACACAAGTGCGGACTTCCCATGTTTAAAGGGGATCTTCGTTGCAAAAGTCACAAAACGGCCGACCATATCGCTGAATCGGCAGGTGTTTGCCCGACAATGCAATCCGATCGATCGCCGACTTGTGGTTGTCGAAGTTTCGTAGTAGACAATCTTAGAATTTTAACATTATTTTATTTTTTCTTACAATTATTGCACAGAACTTTAACGTTAAGTCAACTGGCAAAAGTCAACAATTGTCCACGAAAAACATGGACAAATTCCTGCTGTAAATTATTTGCGGACAGATAGCATCACAATTCCATACGGGATTGTCGTTGTTGTTTCAATATCATAATGAATTGTGAAAAGTGAAAGTAGAATTGAAATAAAAACTTGTTTCTTTGGCGGCCTACCAGCGAATTTTTTTTCAGTCATTGCATTCCGTGGACACTTCAAACGTCCCGTGTGACTCTCAGTTTACAAACTGTATAGTTACCGTAAGCAAGCTCTACCGCTTATCTCGCACTTTCGGCATACCGGATCGCTCCAATCGTGAATCCCGAAATCGTGATCCGTGTGCGAAGGCGAAACCGAGAAAGTCAAATCGATGAAAGTGGCGGGGCTTGTCGTTTGCGAGAAATCCATAGCTGATAAACACTCGACCCGGATCCGCCCGATTCCTTCGATGACTCGTCGGATTGGCGAAGCGTCAAGAAGGGTGAGCTACAGCGAACGCGAATGCTGATACCGCGCGCACGCTGTATCGGAGCATCACTGCCAGGTCGGCATGTCGGCTGATCATCCATTCAACCGTCAACAGTTCAGCGTGACAAGAAATTGAGTTATCGGTCACCACTCTGGGGAACTTTCAACGTTCGATCGACGTTTTGAATTCACGAACCTGGATTACAACTTTTCCACAAGTCACTCAAAACTTGGCCCGTGCATTTGAGGGAAATTCTCTACATGTTCACGAATTTCCGACGAAGTTCAGTTCAATCTCTAGCCGTCGGATCGGAAGCCGAATAGCCCAAACGTCGTTTTCATTGCCTGCAATAACCACATTGGTTTAATCTCTTTCCCAATGGAGAAACCTCGATGCGCCCAACTATCTCTCCTCTCGGACACCCCAACAGGGCACAAATTTCACTGCGTTGCTAATTAAGAAATTCTTCGTCCGCGTAAAGCAATCCGTCGCGGTGGACGTTCGTCCGGAAATGTGTAGCTTCCAGGAGTGGCCAGAAGGGTCGACCTGCGAGAAACGAAGAGACACAGAACGGCATGGATTCTCGATCGGGTACATTCGATTCTGTGATAAACTCTCGCCGCCGAATAGTCGGAACGTCCGAGGAGTTTCTCACGAATCTGGCGGAAAGTGCGAAGGACGGAGCGAAGGACAGGATGGTAGGGATAGGCGACGTGTTTGCTTCCAATAACCGCAGGCCAGTTGCCAACTGTGATGTCCGCGTCCCAACGATTCGATGGGGCGATGGTCTATATATAGAATATATAGTATATAACAACGCCTCATACAGATATACGCATAGTACGCGGCAATTTTCGCGACTCCGTCTGCGGTGGTCCGATGGCCAACCGGAATCGGCACTGCTGCCGGATCCGCAACATAGTTCCCAGACACTTTACGGTGTTCCCCTAGTGCTGTTCCTAATCGACATTCAACAAATTCCGCAAGGAATGTTGTCGAATATCTTCCGTGGAAGGCATTCAGAGATAACGCGTTTAATTGATCGTATGAAGTCTATGATGTAATCGATGAAGTCGTTAAAAAGTTCTGCCCACGTCAAATGTTGAGAGGATTGATACGATGGATGCCAAGAGCTCCACAAGTCAAAGGCAATGAGAGATGACCGAGACGCGACAGCGTGGAGATGCTTCGCAAGCTTGCAGCTCCTTCTCGCCGGGAATGGACGGACTTCGGCGTCAACATCGCGAGGGAACAAACGGACACGGACAGTCCGAGTCGGCGCGGTGTACTGGCGAGCCTCTCTTCGCGGCGGTGGATGCCAATGTCACACGTACGGCATTGGTATTTCTGTGCGAGGATGGAAGAGCGAACGAGAAATTGCCCGCCCGTTCTCCCGCTAAGATGAGCTATGATGGTACAAGGGGAAGTTAGCAGCTCAGTGTCAGTGTTTGACAAATTGTGCGCTCACCGTCGCCGCGAACGCCATCACCGCCGGTGGAACAATGAACGAGGTGAAGCGGGAGCTGATGCGGCGTCGCGCTTTGGCCTAACTCCCGCAATCTCCATTCGCTCTCTGTTCCGTGCGACAATGCCGTGCCGATGAATGCTGTCAACGTTGCGTGTCGTAATCACTTTTGCTCGATTGCGAACGACCAAGAGAGCCTGAAACCGATCGGGAAACGGAAAACGGAAGGAACGCTCCGATGTGTCTGAGCCCACTTAAGTCGATGGAACGCAGCCGGGCATCGAACGTCTCGCAATCATGGCGTTTTTGGTTCGAACTGCGTCACGTTAGACCAGCGTCAATTAGATAGATAGATAGGTTTATTGTGTCCTGGGATAAATCCCCTAAGGACAAGCATTACAGATAAGCGTAGTTAAAGTAGAACAGAATAGTTTACAATATTATTAGATGCGCATATAAGGATAATAACAGTAGCAAAGCAAAAGATAATAATAACAACGCAGAAGATAATAATAATTATAATGCAGAAGATAACAATAATAATTAGGTCGGTTGGTGTAACTTGGGTGGAAATGCCAAATGACCCTTGAAATTCGAACTATATTATAAACAGTAGCGTCGATTCCTCAATCTTTTGAAGCCCCAAGAACCGACCTGGAGCGAAACATGAATACATTCGACTGAATTTACCAATTCGTCTTCGGCCAAATTCCGGACCACCGGAATTGGAAGACTTCTTTGTACTTCGTTCATTACCTTCGATTCACTGTAACCAAATGGCAATTTTCAGCAACGGGTCTTCCCACTTCTTATGCATACCCGTCAGAATGAGCAAGCTTGACTGCCGACGGTCGAGCCTTTAAAGATATCAATCTGGGAAGGGGAGCAAAAACACACGGCTGACGACGCGGGTTTTGCGAAACGTTTCGATGCCCATGGTTGCGGACACATGTTCTCCACTCCACTCCGCTCCACTCGCGTCCCGATCATCCGGAGAGTTCTCTCGCCAGTCGAAAGAGCAAACGTAGACGGACTCGGCCTGGAGGATAAAACTGTAAATACGTCTTCGCACATCTCAGCTTCTGGGTGTTCTAGCACGACGGGCTGTGGCACGCGAGACACACAATTAACAGCGGGTTCTCTCCTCATATTTCGTCGGTATGCACATCCACATGCGTGACTAAAGGAGATGCTCGGTTTCGATAGTGGACGTCTTCCCTTCCAACTCCCTCGGAGCAAACATTCTTCCAACGGCATTGCGGAATGCGTTTTTTTTTTTTTTTTTGGTCCGAACTTTTTCAACAACTTTGTTGAGTGGAACTGATGCTTGCCAAGTATACAGTCGGTAATAGACAAATCCATCGGCCACACGCGCCCTTGCAAATATTGCTTCACGATACCCGCATCGGTTCCGAGTTACGTATGGAGAGTTACGGTGAATAGTCTCACCGTTTGAATAATTTGTGGCTATTGGCTATTGGTCGCGGCCCGGACGAGCCAGTGTCACTGCGCCAACAAGAGCCGCAGCAGCATTAGCGGTGGCGGACTCGATCGAAAAGCTTCCAGCATGGGATTCGAGATTTCTCCCTGAACGTTACAATGTTCGACGTGGGAGTACATACGTTCGCTTGAATCGGACGAACCGAACAGACGATCGGCCGGTTTCCATGCATCGGGACGCTAAACTCGCAGGGGAATCCCCGCTCTATGGGAACGCGGACTGGTTCTGTTCCTCTCCCTCTGTCCTTCTACTCCAGCAGCACACACGGCGGCATTGGTTCTCCTGTGGGACCGCGGGCGCGATTCTACATCGACGGGGCAGAGTGTACAACACCAGGCGACGTTTCATGTTGAAATATTAAACGCGAGAGCTGTGACAGTTGTTGCAGTTGCGGAATATTGCACGAGGCGGCACTCGAGCCGCGTGTATTCTGTTCTGGGAAATTCAGAGATAACGCAATCCGACGTTTGTATCTGCATGCTGAGTACAATATAGCTCAATGTATATATAAATATACATGTCCCCGCTTGCGTGTGGTCTCCAACAGACTTAAAATAATCAAAGCCTGGGCAGGAGCCCAAGGGGACTTGAAGTAATCACCACCTGGGCAAGAGCTCAAGGGGACTTGGAATAAGAACCACCTGGGCAAGAGCTCAAGGGGACTTGGAATAATCACCGCATGGGCAGGTGTCCAAGGAGGACTTAGAATAATCACCGCCTGAATTCATTCTAAGTCCGCATAAGAACTCCCCGACCCCCCCCCCCCCCCCCCCCCCCCCAAGATTACTTAGAATTCTTCAGCTTGCCTTCAGCATCACGGGGAAAGGCTCTCTATAATGAATCTGACCTATTACCCTTAAGATGAGGGGTAAAAGGATCGACTTCATAAAAAGGGCCCTCCCTACCTGTATGGTGAAGCTGACCAACTCGATTCTTGCGCACCACAACGGCGAGATTATTGTATTTTATAGCGCTATGAATATATACGTATATAGTAATATTGCCATTGAGTTTACTACTGACAGTTTGTCCCTGCTAATTACAACTCTGTATATCGTGTGTTACAGGGTACGTATCGCCGATCTCTGCTTCCCTGGACTTCCGACACCTGTCCCATTTGACCTGGGTAAATATTATATATTTTTCATGTCCCCGATTTCGAGCGAGAGCGAGGTGATCCGTAATTCGCTCACGAACTAGTGGGTGGGATTTGACATCATACAATCCCCCAAAGGTTGGCTAATGCCTGATTTTCTCTCGCTAATTTTACCACACGTCAAAGTGAATGACATTTCGCTGGAGTTTCATCGATTGTTATTAACAGGTAGAGAAGATGGAAATTGCAGTTTGTAAAATCAGGCTTGAGCCAAGGGACAATATGAACCACTGAAGTCGAAGATCTAAATATATATATTTTTTAATTTCTCATTCTTTTTCTTCTGTGTTTGGAATTTAATTTTGCCTACGTAGTAAAACGAAACGTGTCAAGAAAGGGATGCGCGGTTGCAGGAAATGCATTTCTCTGCTGCGCCGACTGGAACAACAAACGTCGTCTCTCAGGCGTTGTTTTTTCTCATTGTTCTTTCGGAAGTCCTGTGCGACCCGCGAGACAGAGGAGCTTCACACAGGTGAACAAACGCGTGGAGGGGTTGGGCTGGGTGTTAACGACGTTCTTAATTGTACTCGCCTCTGCGTTCTCGAAGCGCCGAGAAATAGAGGCTGTGCTATGTTCCGTCTGTAAATGCACATATGCACGCGTAAAAGAAAATGATTTTTCAAATCAAGGAACCTGTTCTACAATTTCTTCTAGTTTTTATTTAATGGATAAAAAATTGTTTACTCGACTGAGAGCCACGGTCAATTTTGAAAAACAGCGTTCATCCTCCATAATGGGTGGTGGCTCAGCACCTTAAATTTTCTACTTGCTGATACGCCAATGAAAATATACCGAAAATCGAGAAGCCGAAACATAAAAACAATTTTTTTTTTACGCAAACTTCTAAAAATTGGCAACTTAATGCGACTCATTCCCTTCTTCATCACGGAGTTAATAATATTCTTACGACTGCTCGTCTAGTCTATCAATTTGGGAAAATTTCGTTCGCAACTACTTCGTGACCTCTCGAGTAAAATACGAACGACTGCGTCAACGATTATGCATGCAATTGTATGCGAATGTACTTTCATTTGCCACAACAGACTCCCACCATGCGGAATTTTCTCCAAATGCGTGGATGTAGGACCAAATATTCCGCGTAATTGGTGCAGTTACCACTTGTCCAGGCGACTACGGAATTGTTAAATTGTAACGCCATTACATTCGGCGAGGCGTTACACAGGTAACACCCGACAAGACTACTCGGCGAACAGTCCTGCCACAACTGCGGCTACAGACCCAAGGTAAAAGGGGGTGAATTACCCGAGAGTTGAGCCGCATTCAGACTGACGCGGTAATGCGTCTGAATCCATTTAGCCAACCGCAGAGTCTCAACGATGGAGAGTGGAAAGAGGAGAGAGGAGGGAAAGCGAGACGGAGAGAGAGTGAAATATATACATATATATAAATATATATGTATATATATACAGGAGTAATGCCACAGAGTCGGCGATAGTTCCAGGGTTCATTCCCGACGTTGCAGGAAATCCTAGTCTTGTTCGTGGTGCATGTCCGTTATGATTAATTCTCCTTCGTGATAACGGAGCTGATAAACCAGGACACAAGACGTCTTGTATTGGACGACTTTACGACTTTTTTTTAAAATACATTTACTGTTTACTGTTTATACACTTTATTCTTAATAATTGACTTCAATTTTAATAATTTACAGTAATTTCAAAGAAACGGTAAATTGATTTTTCATCACAACTGTACATTAAACTTAATGTACCAATTTTTGCATAAAAATGTTCAGTCTGCTACATCAAATTTACAACTTTTTTTTTACAGGTTTTTAAATAAACTTAAGTTATTTTATAACTCGGCCGATGTTAACTTCCTGCACGAGGTCAGAGAATCGCTGATATAGCGCTGTCTGACTGCGTAATGGGGCTTATGTATCGTCGTCTCAGTACATAAACCAGTGTATCTTCTCTCAAGATCCGTGGTGTCTGTATGATCGTGTCTGCTGACCGCACAGACAGGAACTCGCTTTTACGGTGTACCCTCGAGGCGTCGCTTCGGCAAGGAGTTTGTACATCGCTTCGGTGAAATCTTTATGCGAGAGCGACGACAATGTACTCGGTAGATATGGCCGAGGCACTCGGGCGATGGGGAAAATGGATGAAACGGCATGTTCACGCGGACACTACAGCTCAGTGAAGACGGGACACCGCTGCCCATCACCAAACCGTAAAAACGCCGAATCGATATGACCGCGGATGCATAAATCGCCCGAACGTCTCACATCGGCATGGCTCACCTGCCCGGCGTTCTTTTGGGGGTTCTCAACTTATGGTAGAATTTACCAAGACATTTTTCGCTGCGAATAGATTTATGGATAAAAAACGCAATTTTGATTTTTCAGCTTCCGTTTATCATTTTCTTACCAATGTGAAAAAATATCACGCAACAATATTATCACATCCGTGATCGTGGTTGTTCCTGCATTTAAATTTGCATCTATATATACACTGTAAAAAAAAATGTGAATTTAATGTTCCGGACTGGAAGTTTATATGCAAAAACGGGTACATTAATTTAATGTACACTCGTGATGAAAAATGAATGTACTTTTTCATTGAATTTAATGTAAATTATTAGAAATAGATGATTTCCAATGTTTTCAATACAGTAAATAGTAATTTTTCATCACAATTGTGCAAGAGATTTAATGTACCAGTTTTTGCATAAAAACTTCCAGTCTGGCACAATAAAATTCATTCTATTTTTTTTACAGTGTATAATCAGGAGAGCGTAGTTAACTTGAAGACGACAAGCTGAATAATTCGAACCAGTTGGTGTGCGACATCAGTTGCGGTACGTATCGGGTCTTGTCCTTTGACTCGCACGCGTGATATTAGAGGCGCGCAGAGTGCCGTGTTAATTGCACTTACACGCCGTTCGATCGTACATCCGGACAGTTAGGTAGTTAGGTACGAAACGTACGTACGAAGGTACCTCCATCCGATTACGTACATACGTGCTTGGAATTCTCACGGGCCACTTGGATTTCAACGCTGGCCTTCGTCGCCTCGTATGTGCCGAATTTGCGCATACTTAAATGTATGCCTTTAATCACACCTCGAAATCAGCACCGTAACGCCTTTTTAGGACACGTTCGGCAACTTTACTTCCCTTAAAAATCAGAAAACTAAACCCTTTTTGATACCATTTTTGGGGAGGGCAAAGACGTTTTTGTACAGAAATTCGAAAAAGAAAATTTATCACAAAATCCCAACGATCATCGATTTTTGCGGACCACCTAAAGGAAAGTCGACCGAGAAATATCACCGTCGGATTTTATATGAGACCATGTACTATTTTTAATATAGAAAACTCCGCGGATGCGAGAAGGCCATGTAACGCGTATTGTTCGCGTGAAAGTGTGAAAAGGAGATGAGAAAATATGTAGGGCGAAGAAGAAGACGAAGAAGAAAAGAACTTCTCCGGGCGGGATTTAGTTGCATTTTATTCAGTCACTTTGTCCACCCCCCCGCCTCCTCCCTTTCAACTCGCCCCGCCAACTTGTCACAGTTTTACATTATTTCCATCGAATGCTGTTACTGGTAACATCTGCTGGCATATTCCCTTCGTCGGTGTTTCCGTATATATATTTTTGTATATAACGGTACAGCGGTGGTGTGCCAAAAGAGGAGAACTGTAGCAGGTTTTTTTACCCTCTTACTTTCTCATCTCGCTGTAAGCGGTCTGCCGGTCCCTATCAACCTCGAGAGTATGGTTCAGCAATAAAAGCTTTTTCCTATTACGATATTTCGATGTCAAGAGACGCGGCAGCGCGGTTGCACTGTATACTCCAGTACACCGGAAGTGAATCTTTCGATCGATGTTATCCGAAAACGAACCATTCGGTTGGGAACTTTGTCGACACTTTTATTACATAATTCGAACACAAACTTCGTTCTAGTGAAATGGTACAGTGGTGCGCCGAGAGAAGAATCTCGGAAAAACTTCGAAGTTACATGGTATATTTCGAACGGACAACACGGTGCACGGATTTAGGATTTTCGAAATCCACTCCGATATGCGATGTGGGATTTAATATTTACGAAATCCACTTCCATATGCTATGAAAAATCCAAAATCCAAAATCCAGCATACTTATCGATCGAAGTTTCGTGTTAAATTGTAACGCTACGAATAAGCAAATTTTTTTTATCGTCGTTGTTTTTTGCACAAACAGCCAACACTCGACGGCCGTCTCGACGAGAATGAAAAACCGTATTGCCTCTTACTTTTCTCGCCCTCACCTGTGTTCACCCCTCGCCGTGTTTGGCACGAAAACTCATAACGGTCGATGCTATACTGGCTCCGCAGAGGCGCACACAATTCTGACAAATAAACGTTTGCGCGCACACCCGCTGTATAGAGAGCCGTGGTGCCACAAGGTCACGCCGAAAAATTGCTTGTTTCCGACCGAGAAAAGTGCGAAACGAGAGACAGAAACGGGCACTCTCTCACATCTCTTTTCTCGGCGGGTAACTTATATTGCTAGACTTATATTGCTAGACGTTTCATAAGGAGCCGCGAGAAAAAGCTTTTCTTTTATTGTCCTCACCCTCGGTGTCATTATTACTCGCAGTGGCACAAAAACAAATTAATCACATCGTTAATAATCCGTATAGGAAGAACTCTCGGGTCGAGCGACGATGAAACTCTGCGAAATAATGTTTACGTCCCAACGACTCCAGTCGTCACGTTGAATGTCCAAAAAAGTAATGGCAGAAATAAATTGCTACTAAAAAAAACGCAGCATTTTCATTTTTTTTTTAAAATTTCTAACAAGACTTCCTGAAAATGTTTTTTTTTCAACTCGTCAAAGCTATAACACATATTGAAGGAAGTGCGGGGGCAAAAAAAGGAGGGTCCTGTTCCTCTCCGACATGAGATCAATGAAACTGGTCCATTTCGCCCCGCTCTCCGCCTGTCAATAATACTGCGTATCGCAGTACCAAAGTAGTGGTTTCGTTAACAAACCGTAATTTTTTCAATATCCGATGCACTACAGACGAGCGATCAAGAAGTAAAAAAGAAAGGGAAAAACGTTCTATTGAATTCGTGTAAAAATTCGCCGGGTAGATTTTATCGTGAAAGTTTCAAGCCCTCTCGCGTTCCGAATCGTTCGTACTGGCTTTCCTACCGGTCGTGGCACAGCGGCGGGGATACGGAAAGAGGTAGACACTCGAAGCTCATACCAGTCGAATATTTACCTACCGCAAAGACCAACCTGCCCCCCGCTCCAACCCCCTTTTTCAAATTCCATGCTCGTTCGTGAAGCCGCGGGAGAGTCTCCGCAGCTATTGCAACCCGGCAAGGGTTTTAATTTTCTACCCCGGTGGACGCGCCGCAAGGAATCGATGAGAATTCGAGAATAACGCCTCGATGGCAATGCCTAGCTTGGGCGGATGGATAACGCGCGGGTGCTCGCCGGGAGGCAAGAGAAACGATAGAAAAGCCGAGGGGGTGCGTGTGCGAGCTCTGGCGTTTGTAGAGGGAAAAGGGGGGGGGGGGGGGGGGGTTTGGGAGGGTTGAATGAAAGGGACAAACGGGCCAAAGGAATAGGCAGGCGTTTTAAATAGTAGTGGAAAAGGGCATGCGCGTAATGTGCAAGCGATGTGAAGCAAGCAGGCGTCAAAGGAGTGATCCCGTGTCAAAGACTGGCGCCAGACGATAAAATCCCAGTGAGGACAACAAAAATGGACTTCGATGGAACCCGTTAATAGTGTGTCGCTCAATAGTCCCAATGCCTCGATAGTCCGGCGCCTCCAATGTCTGTGTATCTCCCAATACTCCGTTTTCCCATTAGCCAGTTGATCTTTGAAATTGGTCCATGACGGGTCGGCTCATAACGAGACGTTTTTTTTTGTAATGAGCCCTTGCAATCAGTGTATACAAGGTGACTTTTCTCCGTGTAATCTTCAAGCGATGTGAAGCAAGTAGGCGTCAAAGGAGCGATCTTGTGTCCAAGACTGGCGCTAGACGATGAAATCCCAGTGAGAACAACAAAAATGGACTTTGATGGGACCCATTATTAATGTGTCATTCAATAGTCCCAATGTCTCAATAGTCCGGCGCCTCCAATGTCAGATTACCACCCAATAGTCTGTTTTCCCATTACCCCTTTGGTCCATGAAATTGGTCCATGGCGGGTCACCCCATAACGAGTTGTTTTTTGTCACTATCCCATTAACCCTTGTAATCAGTCGAATGAGGGTGACTTTTCTCCGACAGCTCGCTGGCCGTTAAAATCGGACCATTGATGAGGCGTCCCGTGTCTGGGACATTCGAGAGGGTTTCACTGAGCACGTATTGGACTCGATTCGGATTGACACGAAGACGTTAAAGTAAAAACTAATAATCCAGTATTTTTTCCTCGGTTAAAAAGATGGAGCTCCGATAATCTAGTCTCGGTTCATTTCAATCATACTTATCGCTCCGGAGTGGAAATTTTTACGAGAAAATGTTGTAATATCCTGCATCGAGTGAAACGAGAGACTGGCAGTGTAGGCGACCCCTCGAGGATGAGGAATAAAAACTGACTCCGGAGACCCCTGTATAAAGAGACGGTGTACGTACCGCACGCAGTGGCTTTCCACACCTAGGAACGGAGATCCTCTACGAGGTCGGTGACGAAGAGCCAGGGTATAGTCCCCGATCCAGTGAGACGGTTTCTCTGCCAGGAATATGGAAGCTCGGGGAAACTCGAGAGTGCGAGGGAGACGGGCGAGGACTCTCGGTAGTCCCGGCACGTCGCCGATGAATGGTCTGACGAGACTCCAAAGAGACTTTGCGAGACAATCGCTTGGGAAATCTGGAACCTCGGTGATCCACCCTCGTACCGGTCCCCTCCATCCTCTTTACCGGCTGTTCGATCTCGGGGAAAGACAGGGAACGCTGCTAAGCATTGCGTTCACTCTTCTCCTCGGCTGTGTATGTTTTACTGTGCAGTGAAAACCCGCAATATCTGTCAGGTTGCCATGCCGATTTTGTAAATGGCATAAAAATTAGAGGCTCCGGAACGCTACTGGTTTTCAAGGATCAAACGAATTCTATTTGAATCAGACAAATTTAGCTGAATCAATGAAAAATGTTCTCCTATTCTGACTCGACTGGACTTCCTTAAAAGATATTAAACATTTATAGATTTACACATTTATATATGCAGATTTGGTCTGAGATGTGATTGCCATTTTTTTTGCGTTAATATCGTGTATATAATCTTATTCTTCTTCGTTCATCACTCTGTGTAGGTATTGACATGTAGTGTGTGTTGGAAATTTATGTCTTCGGGTGATGTCTTGGTGCGGATTGTAAGCATATCGGTTGGATGTTTGCTAGCTGATTGGATGCGAATGGTTGATTGAGTTGTGTTTTGTTGACATAGGAGTGATGCTAGTTGCTTCGTGTAGAAGCGAATTCCGCGGTTTATCAGGCTGTCTGATTCTTGTTAGACTCCGAATGTGTATTGGTTTCGGTGGTTTTGATTTTTTTAAGGGTCTTTGCAGGAATTCGATGAATTACTTCCAAAAACAGAAAAGCAAAGGTAAACAAGTGACGAATCAAAGTCTGTATGAATTAGCATGTCAAAGATGTCGAAAAAATAATTTTTCACATTTCAACAGCCTTGCCCTCGTGGACTAGGATTCGGATTTTCTTGAACACCTCTCCTCTAACAAGGGTGAAACTTTTGCCCTGTGGTCCGGGGATCGTTGCAGCATTTGTGATGGGCTATAGTGGTGGCGATGGCCTTGGGTTGGGTATATACCGAAGCAGGCCGCAGGCGTATTAATTAGAGACCTCGGCTCTTAAAGCACCTGACGAGGTCTATACTACCTTAAAGTACCGAGGAACTCACTCACTCGATGTGGTCTGGTAAATTTAGTACTCGGATTTCATGCACCAAGAGAGAAAGCACTACGTACTTCGGCGCGCGGATCGGTTCCGAGCGGCTCGGGGAGGTTTTAGTTCGCCGTGGGGATAATTATTCAAGCGGCATTTCCTCCTCTTCCCCCCCCCCCCCCCCCCCCCCCCCCCCGCCTCCACCCAACTCGCCCGGTTCGCTCGCGTTCCTGTCTTATACGCAGCGAATGTTGGATGCAAGAGTGGAAAAGAGGGACGAAGCGCAATGTACGAAGGAAGGTTGGAACAAGCGAACTAAAGGGTGAGCGAAGAGGGATGTGAGCCCTCAGCGGCGGTGCGTCATCCATCATGCTGCAGAGCGTACAAGCGTACATACGCGTACAAGTTCCCGTGCTGGATGCCTGGAAACCATTGCTACGGATAATTGAGCGTGTGTAGGGAAAACGTATTACGGTATCGCATTCTGGCTGTTACCGCACGAGGTGTGCTCGCGCACACATGGACTACTACGGATATTCGCGGTCTGATACTATCTCTCCCTAATTTCATTATCATTCACACTGCTCGACCGAGGAAATTTCACCGCTTTTGTGTTTATTTTTTTTTTTTCCAGTACTTTGTATCATATTCGGTGATACGTCAAAAGTTATTTTTTTTATACTGCAACACTTTTCTTTTCACGGTACGTATCGTCAGCGTGTACGTTGTGAAGAAAAAATATCATATTTTCCTAGTTTGCGATGTAATCGAAAACAAAGAATATACTTTTTCAAAAAAAAAGTAACAAGTGGCACTTTGAGTATTTAAAATTTTTTTTCTCTTCCAACAAAAAGAAATACGTTTATCGTTGCGATCTCTTGAAAAAGAAAATTCCAAACAAGTGAAAGCATATGAGGCAGGTAGTTTCAGGTAGCCGTCAGAGAAACGAAAGATGTCTCTGCAGTTTCACCAAATATATTTTTCTGTGCGGATTAGCTTGCAGCCTATCGTGGTTGAACTTCAAAATTTGGAAACCGCTCGATGCACTCGCGACTGCTGTAATACGGAAATAATTTGTTACTTAAGCCCGGTAAGACTGGAGGGATTTGCGTGTGTCGGAGTCTGGGGTACCACAGTTTCCACGAACTGTTTCCAATTTAACGAGGTAACTCGATATTAGCGAGTCCTGGGCGACGCGACGCTGCGCAGAGCCGGGGCGAAAGAGGGAACGGGCGGGAGAGCTCGGGGTGGCGCTCGAAGGGTTAAAGCTAAGGAGTAGTCTTCCGTTTCCCGCGTCTTCGCGCCTCTCGAACGAGATTGGCAAAGTTTCCGCCGCCCGGCGCGGAAAGTAACGTTTATGGATAAATCCGGTCCGGGGACTCCGAGGCGAGTCGCGCTGGTGGTTTTCGAGCCGATGGGTCGGTAAGTTTCGTTTTGGTGTATGGTTGTCGAGGTGTGTAGCGGTTTCCGTTCGCTCGCTCTCGTTTTTCTGTTAGCCGGTCATGCGGCTGCGGACAAAGTTCTTGGAGCTGCGGAACACAGGAGTCACGATTGCCTCGGCATTGGCAATGTTCAGGGTCTCAATTTTATTTTTATTATGTTAATTTTTTTATGTTTGTGATAAAGTCTGACGGTCGAAGTCGTCGTAGGTGGCGCGCGCGTCTCGTCTACAGTACTTGAGGGTTAGTCGGCTTCAATGCACAAAGCAGAATGGTCGATTCTCAAGTTTTGTGCTGTATTTATCCATAGACAATCGAGTTCAGTTTTCAATCCTAACCCGATTCACATATCTGTTAAATCCCAGCTCGATAGATCAAAGTCTTCTGGAGTGACGGGCTTCCTGATCGTTTTTTTGGCGTTAAAAGAGTATACGTTTTCCCTGGTTGCATTTTTAGCGCGTTATATCAGATCCGATAAGATATTTAAGAGGCCTGATAAGACTTCGAGAAGGCCATTTGTAGAGTCTTGTCAGGCTCCGATGCAACATTCTAAAATTTCTACTCGGATTACGCTGCATTTCCATCATTCCGATTGGTTCTGATTGGTTTTCGATTCGATACATATCGATTATCGAAATCGTTTTTCCGGGTCAGTTAACCTAACAACCCGACTTGCCACTTAATCCGTACTACGATGATGTTTAGGTAGTAAATGACAGTGGAAAATAAAAAAAATTTCAACATCTAGTCAGGCGGGAATTTAAAAAAATTGAATTTGTCAATTTTTAGGTAAACTGAAGGTCCTACAGGGCCTTCTCTTAACCTGACTCTTATAGGAGTAAAAGGCGGAGCTTTATCGCGCGAAATCGCCATTAAATCCTGAAGCGTCTCGGACCTTATTTACACCCTCTCCGGCACGGAAGAGCAATTTTTATTACTCTTCGCACGAAGAAAAGGCAAAGTAAACGGGTATTAGTATTCAGGTCGATGTTGTGTGAACGTTTTTCGCGCTTCGGCAGCACTCGGAATACGACGAGGCGCGAAGTGGTGCGGAGAAAAAAAAAACGAAAAAAAAAAGTGACTAAAGCACAGAGCACAGCAGCCGAAGCACAGTGGAAGAGAGATTCAGCCGGTGAGTTTAGCCTTAGTACAGATTTATAAAGCCGCCGTGAGAGTTCACGCTGGAGGGGGCGCCGGACGAAATTAAGAACCTGTAAATCTGCACGTGTAAGGAAATTAGTATTCTGGGGATAAGGCGTTTTCACTCGGGTATATTGCGAGGGAGAAGAGTAAGAGAGGTGAGAAAAAGTGCTTTCGACTTTTCACCGACTTTCGGTGCATTTGTTTTAGTTTCGTTGCTCGGAATGGACGAAGAAAAATTATATTGCGATTTGACTTATAAAAACCACTTGCCGATGAAAAGGTAGAGGAAAAATTCACGACAGGTAAAGCATAAAAAAAAACAAAAAATTAATTGAAATTTCGGAGATTAATTCTTCGAACGATGTGCGTTTCGAGGTCTAAGTTTTGGGCCTATGCGTTTCGGGTGATATTTATTGGGGCTCCGACACCCTTGCGCTCGCTCGAGTCCCAGAAGCGAAGAAAATGAGAGGGGGCGAAAGGGCGAAAGCCTGAGCGAGGGGAAGAAGCCGTACGGTGAAGTGTGTACACGTTAGCCGGGGAGTAAAAGAAAAATATCAGTGATAATTCAAGCCGGTCGTGCACGGCGGGCGGAGGCGGTGCGAGCGAGATTCCCGACGCGGCACATAATATTTTCTTGGACTGGCGAGGAGGGGAGCCGCGAGCCGTGTCCACGAATCGAGATTATTAATAGTATTCTCTATTACACTCGTGTATCTACGTCTCGCAGTGAAAATAATCTCCCCCTCCCTCCCCTCAGTTACTCACCTAATACCTTCCCTTATTACGCCCGAGTGCCGGTAGTTTATCAACTGCAAGACTGCAAAGTCAGCGCGGAGAACAGGTGTTTATGCGGATTGTGCATTTTCACTAGAATGGAAATTCATGACGAGTTTCAGCGACTGCAATCTGTTTTGGCCGACGCATCCCCTCTCCGCGGGTATCGTATTTTGCCAATTAGTGTCGCGCACGGTAATCGGAGAGTGGCGGTAGGACGAGAAGGGGTCGGACATAGTACAGAAGCCCGGCCAGATACTGTCAATGATTTTGGCATAAATCAGCGACCAGCCTCGAGGCTGACGTCCGAAGCCCCCTTTTGCGAGCAAAGGGTGCACGCCGAGGACCGATCCGAGAATTAACAAATAAAAAATTGTCGACGTTTTTGGATAAAAAATTGTTGTAAAAAGTACAAACTTTTAAAAGTGTGTACCTTAAAGCCTATCGTATTTCAACCTCCAATTTTGGGAATTCTGTCAAGGATTTTGACATAAATCAGCGACCAGAATCGAGGCCAACGTCCGAAGCCCCCTTTTGCGAGTGAAGGGTGACTTCGGACGTGTCGAAACCTCGAGACGTTTCGGCGCACGCGACGGAGTGCCGGAAGGGACGAAGGGACGCCAGCGAGTGAAACGGAAACTGGCAGTGGAAACTGCCAGTGGAAGACGTTTAACGATTCTGCTTTTTGCAAATGTTCGAGCCTGCGGAGCATCCGGCGTGTACGTGCAGAGTGAGTCACCAGGGGGCTCCGCGAGCCAGTCGGAGACGTTGATGGCCACATGTGCCCCCCCCCCCCTCACCCGCTCCCCCTCCGATAAGCCATAAAGTGCCGACTCTCAGGTCCCCTAACCTTCGACAATGTCCCGCAGTAAGCCCGAAATGAAATTACAAATTACTTCTGGCCTGCTCGCGGCTAGGGACGTGACCGACAGACCTCCACCCCTGTCGCACCGTTTGTCGACCACGACTGGCTCGGCAAACTCGAAACTTTACGACTCGTAGTTCCGCGGAGCTTTTCGCGAAGGAGTACGCCACTATTGCCGCCGCTCCTGTAGGGCGGTATACCGAAGAAACGTACTGCAACTACCTCTCCAATTCCTCTTTCCACCCTACTTTTTGTTTCTTTCCTTCTGTATCGGTACATTGAAGAAAGTTTTTGTTTCTCTTTTTTTTTTTTTTTTTGCTGAGATAAAATAGGCAAAAGGGAGAGTGGATGGACATTTGTTTGCTGATTATTTGTGAATTTTGTTAAGCTCTGGGGATTGAGAATTTCTAATGGCATCGATGAGAAAATCAATTGAGATTGCGGAGAATCGTGAAGCTGAGGCTAGGGGTACGCGCAGGAACTTTAATGTATCGGAAATTTTTGTTTTCTTTGGTCTGAAAACTATTTTAATAACGCCGGTTTGGATCTTTCTTTAGAATCCAATTTTTTAAATTTCAACTGTGTAAATTTAAGTTGAACTGCCTTCAATAAACATAATAAATACAATAAATTCAACGAATTCAACAAATTTAACAAATCCAACGAATTCCACAAATCTAACAAATGTTTGATATCGAAATCATTGATTGATCTGTCTATATTAAGGTCTCGAGTGTATTCGCAGAGATTGGCGTAAAATTTACCACCGAGATTAGACGACAGTCCTGTGGCACGTTGGTGGTGAATATTGTTAACCGACGCCGTGGATGCACCGGGTTCGGAGCAATCTGCTTTCGAGCGAGATAGAGATGGGGCTGAAGGGTTGGAAGATACTCAACTTTAATGCGCAATACGGGTGGTATCGCTCGTTGGATCACCGTTAGCTCTTTCCCCCTGCGCTTCTCTCTCGTGAGAGAGACGGTGGAGAACATCAACGTGGTATTAATCTGAAATGCTCGTATAATCATTATGTCGGGGTTTCGATGTCGCAACAACAGGAGCAGAGCGAGCAAATGCTTGCCGGGCCGCCTCCCGATCGTCTATGGTGCTACATGGTTCATGCTTGGAGCCGGCCAAGCGTGTACCAGGATCAACCGCCAGCAGCCGGATATACTGGCATGCAGGATGCAGGATATTGAGTTTACATTATCCGCCCCCGGGTACCGTTAAAATTACGATATTGCTGTATCGATATGGTTCCGTCGTAGCTCGGGGCTTTCCCCCGGGTTCACACGTACACACACACAAAACCCACCTCAAACACCATTGCCTATGCTACTTTGCATAAAAGAAAAGTTTATCAAAGATGATAACAACCGTGAAAGATGAACAATATTGCTTCAAAGTCGATTTTTCTTAATATTCTTGGAAGCCAAGAGGAGCCGAAGGGAAGTACACAATTAAGATAGTCCTTGCGAGTAGTGTTCACTTCGCATAAGTTTCAGAGAAATAAGAGGCAATTGCAGACACTTCTCGATGGTATAAACATCTTTAAAAAAATCAAGCATATTAAAGCTGCTGAAAAGATTAATTTTTCATAATAATAATTCCTAAATGTTATTAACAAATTGATAAAAAATGAAATCGCTCGACAAATCTACCGGAAAACCTGACTTTTTCTTTTGATGAAAATGATTCGTTAATTCTTCTGAATACGTACGAATTTTTTCATGAATCGCATGAATTGTCGATTATTATTCTGACTGTTTTATATATTATAATTTTTAAGATCCATTAATAGTTATTTAAAAACGTCTAGCGCTCATAAAAATTGTATAATTTCATTACATAAATTGTGCCATTTAATAGTTGTAGATGGACACCGGCCAAGCGGACGCGCAGAAAAATCGAAAGGGACTGGCTCTCTTGGAAAGCCGCCAATTTCTTTATGATAATTCAATTTTCCTCGTCATCGGCGGACCGCCTTTTCTCGGATGCCTAACGTGCCTTCGCTGCGCCCTTCGGACCAAAGTGATGCTCGATCGCACCCCAGTGAATAATCCAACGGTCGCTCAAGCCCGGGAATAAGACGTCGAAACGACTGCCTCTCGAGGCGTTCGGAGAATTCATTTTACCAACGCTCACCTACCGGACTTTCATTTCGATTCGATTCCTCGAGGCACGAGAGATTCCACAAAAACGAGGAGATCCAGAATGCGCGAGATAGAACGTGCGTCGTCGGTTTGCAAATGATATTGCGGAAAACCGAAGTTCATTGCCATTGGGCCGTGTTCTTGGGCGCTGGCGATCGTTGCGCATGAAAAGCATCTTATTCGAAGGGAGGCAACCATTTTCTAAAAATAAATCGTCTTCCTTTTGTTTTGTTTTCGTAAAAAAAGTCGGCGTCTGCGTCTGCGTTCGCGTTGGCCAATATTTGCCAACGCTTCTTCCACCAGACTTTCCGAAGTCAATACCGTGTCCGGTTTTTTTTTTCCTGATTTATGAAATTCAAGAGTTCAAGAGTTTTCTTATTGAAGGAAAAGAAAAATGAATTTTTTTTCTTCAGAAAAAAATGTCTGAAGGGAACTCCTTAAACTAAGGTTGTTTTCGCGCGGAAACACGAGTAGCTCCTGAACTACACCGACCAAAATCTTGGGCAATACAGATGTTTATGGCAGTCAGGGGCGATCCGTTTCGGCGGAACGTAAGTTGCTAATTAGCCAGCCAGATGGACACGCCGTTTCCAGTGGTATTGGCTTAGTTGGCCAATAAGTCTGCACCGTATAGTGCCCTGACTTCCCCCCTCTCCGAGGGGAGGGGATGAGTTTACGGCCGGTCGGCGGTCGCGACCGCGTCGAGCTTGCCACCCGAGCCTTTTCTGATCTGCAGTTTGTACTTGAAATGGAAGTACATACCGAAACGGTACAAAATTACACGGAAGTAATCAACGTACCTCCTTTATATTCGTTGTTGTATGTCTGGGCACGGAGTCCTCAAGGGGTTTGCCTCAGGACACGAATAAAACAACCCTATTCTGTTCTATTCCATATTTTCATAAATTAAAACATCTGAAATAAAATTTGAAAACACTTTTTTTCCACGAGTTTTTGCATGTGAAGAAAGTAAGCAAGTGCTGAGAACGTGTTCTTGAAATTTTCGACACTCATCTGTTCTTAAGAGAATTCGACACATCCCGGTAGATAACGATAAAGTAATTTTTGAACATTCTATATATTATGGGAACAAACCTTCGTCTATGAGAAAGCAAAAATTCATTAAAACATTTATTCAATGAAAAAAATACCTATTAAAACAATTAAAAATATTCATTTAAACCAAATAAGTATTGATTATTTCTGCGTGCATCAAAAGTAAATAAATGACCGATGACCTAAACTAATCCAGAATATTCCTCAGAATCTCACCAAAAAAAAAACCACGAAGGTTCTCTCGCCCTCGAAATCCGTCGTTGACGAGTCCTCCGTTCCTCGATCGAGTTTCTCGCTGACAGGTGGTCGGGTTATCGACGAACATTCGTGAAATCGATATTTCCATTTAATTAGAGGACATTCCGTTCGGCGTGTTAAGAAACTGTCGAGGTATAGACGGCGCTGGCGTTGTTACGACGTCCCATTCGCATCGATGGGATCCGCGAAAAGGGGGGGGGGGAGGTGCCGAGGAGGGGATCGGTGAGGGATCCGGAGAAGGAGATTTGTGAGCTTTCCGAGCTTTACACAAGGGTGGTAGATTATACGCCGGACGTTAATGCGGCTTCGAAATAGTTTCCGGAACTAATTTACCCCGGCGCGAGAGAACCGGGTCGGGGAGATTCGGCTCGCCCTATACGAACAAGCCAGTGCGACGCTTCAGCGGCAGGGGCAGCACCATCGCCGGCTAGCAGCACCATCGCCGGCTAGCAGCACCATCGTCGGCTAGCAGCGCCGGCCGACCACCGGAGATCTCCTCTTTATTTTATACGGTCCCGCGGCTATCACCCGTGAAATCGCTTCGGTCGTTAAGCACGAATTTCCGCGAGGACCCACCGAGCTTTATACTCGATCCACGAGACTTGGACGAAAACGCGCTAAGGCGTATTAGTTGTGTACGTACCGTTTTGGCACCGAAGCTGGCGGATGGCGAATTTTATTACGCATGCCCGGAAAGGGCTCGGTCGCTCTGGCGATTTCATACCGTGTAATAGGATGTAATATCCGCGGAGATGTGAAGCTGTCACGTCACGTGATCCTCGTTCGACCGCCATGTGAGCCGCACATGACCGTCAATGAAATAAAGTTTCGATAAAATCGGTAAAAAAAATATGCTGGCTGCCGGAATTAAAACGCGATGTCGGGGTTTAAACACTCAAAGAAGATTTTTAAAAAATGACCGGAAAGAAATGATGTTATTTTGCTAAAACAAAAAAAAATTCTCCTCTGCTGTTTTTTTTCCTACATTTTAGAGGCGGGAAGTAGTAGATTCAGAATTTTCAAGAAAATGTATACACATAAAATGTGCTATGACGCTTTTAGTCTTAAGCAAGAACGAATAAAAAAAAAATACCCACAATTGTCATCGATAGATCGAATAACGAAAAATCTAACCCTCTTAAACTACTTGACCGTAGCAAACAGGTAAATTTTTTAAGTAAAGTAAATCAATTTCTCTTTTGTTTCTTCATGTTACAGGTGTGTTGAGTGAAATTTGCGACAAGGCGACTCCGGGACGGAGTTAAGTACGAGGTGAATGAGAGGAGGACATGAACTACTCGCAAGGTAACGAATATACTACAAGATGTATATACATATGTGTACATTAGACGAGGTTGTTGCTCGCGGGAATCGCGCGCTCGTATGAAGCAGGAAGAGGGAACTTGAAATAATCGGGGCCTAGAGCGGCGGCCCCAAAATGGTCTTAGAATAATCAGGCTTGTCCCCCCCCCCTGCCTCCCCGTAAAAACGATAGACGTACAATATTTCGGACGCGGGGCTTCTCCGTGTGTCGAGATATTATTCTGATACGATTAACTCAGTTTATTTGTATTCCGACACACCACGTTTTTTTTTTCTTGTTTCGCTTTCGCGTAAAATATGTGGAATGAAAAAACGATTTGAGATTTTTGTTTAATTTTTTAAAAAATTTATTTACCCATAAAACTTTATTTAAATTTTATTTATCCTCTTTCTCTCGTATAGCCAAGAACGGTTTTCGTGTTATCAGGGCGGGGATAAGTGATAGAAACCAAGCAGATAGTACACAGCAGACAGCATTGGTATTAGTAGTTTGCCAGAAGAGCGTTGAGGGAGACGTAGAGTTGCTATTCGGGTCACGTAGATTGCTAACGTAACTTGTTTAGCGGTTTTAGCGGTATTTGATTAGTTGAGTGAATTTCCGAATTGTTTCAGAGACCGAGAGAGAGTGAACGAATGTGGGGTGCACAGAGTGGGATGTATATACGGCGCGGTATAAATAGAGTGTACGAGAGAATTGGTGGTAGTATATAGAGCGAGTGGAAGTGGAGTGTTCGACAGCCGATTGGAATATACGTTGTTGCATACACACGCAAATTCGCAGTATACGTGCGGTAAACACGAATACCTTATACAGCGCGCGGTCTATTCGAGAATTTTGGCTACAACTTTGGGCTACATGTATGCACTCTCGTATGCCTGCAGAATGGCGAAAGCGTGCGAAAACGTAACCAGAGCGTTTAAAAAGCGTGCAAAAAAGTAACTAGTTCGATAAAAAAGTGTGCGAGAAATTTAGTAGTGCAATTTGCGCATGCGCAGTGTTTTTCTCGAAGAACTTTCGCGTTACTTTCATCACGCGTTACATGCACAAAAAGGGGTACTTTTTGTGCGGTAAACACGAATACCTTGAATATATTCGAGAATTTTGGGTAATACGTAACGTAACTGGAGTGTTTAAAAAACGTGCGAAAAAGGAACAAGTTTATTTTTTTAAATGTCCGAAAAATTAACGGGTGTGATTTGCTCATATGCAGTATTTGTCTCGAACGCCTTTCGCGTTACCTTCGCGTGAAACAAGTACATTTCACGGTTGTGAAAAAAAAAAAAAAAAACAAGGAGTAATTCGAGAAATCTTTTTTCGCCGTTCTTAATCCTCTCGATAGGTTCATCAACGAAGTAATTAATTTGGACCGGAGCTTTGCTCGCTCCTCGATGTGCACATCGCGTCGCAATCGTCCTCCGCAGCGTCTGTTAAATTCCCCGCCTCCTCCAACGTATCTCCAATGTAGAGCCAATGTGCCCGAATTCTCGCGTGACTGCGCGTGACGAGAAAAACGAAAAGGCGACATCGCGAATTTTCATTCTCGCGCCCCCTTCGAAAATTGCCGCGATAATTGGCGCATGCAAAATTGATTCGAAGTCATAAAAAAATTCCATCGCCGACTAAGCCCGGATTCCGCTCGCCAACCACCTTTTTGTACACCCCTTCGCCTACTGCTTTCTCTTACTGCTTTCCCCACGTCGTTTCGTCCATTTTTTTTTCCACATCACACGTATTCTCGCGGCTTTTCCCTCGGAGTCTCTGGTTTACGCGCATTAAAACGCGAATTGAGAATTTCGTGCCAGGGGGGGGGGGGGGAGTGGCGAAGCTCGCACAACTCATCGCTGGCGGAAAAGGGCGCCGGAAGCTCTCCGAGAGTACCGACGTGGCGCCGCTGAAACGACGTACGACAGGGGGCTCGGGGGGTAATACACTTTCGGATTAATTCGAGTAATTTCGAGTGTCGTTTCGCGAAATTATATTCCGGGGCTATATAGTATGGTACCGAGGCAAAGGACGAGGGTGCCGAGCCGTTATATTATTATTGGACTCTCGCGTATATCTCGTCCGAGCATTATACAGCCCATGCCAGAAAGCTCTCGTTTCCAGCGAGATGCGAAAATGCATCGGGTGCGCGGGCACGAAGCACCTCGGATCGGATACGTTTCGGTCGATGGGGAATATTCGAAAAAATAAAATTGCAAAAAAGAGCTTTTTTTCTTTAGGCAGACATTGAAGTGGTGTGTTATTTTTTTTTAAATATACAATAGTATTACCAGTTTGAATTGAGTATGTTATCCGTGTCATCCGAGTTATCGCTTATCCGACGTACGCTCTCCTCACATTACCTCGGATAAACGGGGTTCTACTGTGCATATATTTCTTTTTCACGGAAACTTGACATCAATATCGACACTAATTTTTAGATAATTTGAACTGTTTTAGTTTTATCGTGCCAATTGGCCTTTTTTTATTGTAAATTCGTGAGGCACCCGTAAAATGAAATGTCTCTGGTTGTGATTTGATACGAGCTTTGGCGGCGATTTAAAATTGTCGGTGTACAAACAACTTTTACACGATTGAAACAAGATTGACTTTTCATCAGGTTTGGACTCAGTCGCGCTTGCGGTCTGTCGCCTCTGACCGATCAGCTTCATCCGGTAATTCCGATGCGCCTGACTGATTTTCTGTTGAAACGATCGTTCAAATAGCTATCGGGCTTCAGGACGCGATCGTTTATCGTCGGATATTTTTCGTTCGAAGGTGTGAGAAAAAAAGAGGGGAAAAAAATGAGTATCGTAAAATCCAACCCGTTTGACTCGGGCGGAGAACGCGGATGAGGATAATTGCGTTGAGAGGGTGAAAAAGCCGACTCGAACGGACCACCGTTATCCACCGGTAGCATCAACCGGTCCTCTCTCGCTCGAGCGACCATGCAGAGCCAGGCTCACGACTGTCAAGCCGAAGTCGACGAAGAGGACGCACGCGCTTTCGCTGCTTTCCCGCCGATAACTTATTTAAAAGAAGCTAAATTCATTACACTCTTCCCGATGCCGTATACGATGCTAGAACCGAGCTGTTTGCAGCACCAGGATATCTCGCAAATTTGCACACGCCTTTTATCGATTGAGACCGAATTGAACAGAGAGAAAAAATCCGCGTCTTTTTTCTCGTTAGTCCCTGAGACAATCCTTCGAGATTGAGACGATCGGAATAACGGAGAATGCAGGCTCGGTTAGGTAGTCGCTTTTCCGAATAAGGCCTAATTTTATTTACGTGAAATGTCCTCTGTCGAGTACTTCGGAAAAAAAATTTTTTTGTCAAAATTCTTATCGGTATACATTGAACGGTGAGATGTGCAAGGATACGATATGAAAGTGAAATGCCTTTTTATTGCTGGTTGTACGATAGAAATAAACTAGATTTATTGTCATTTTCGGGATATGCATATTAATTTATTTTTTCAATGGAGTCAACTGTATTATCGATTGAATTCGTGCTATTGAGCTTCGAATCTCTCAATCTCGCAGAGTCGGGGCAATAACAAAAATTCTCGAAAACTTCCGGCACGAACGATGATTTTCAGAAAGTGATGAAAACTCGTAGGCGAGATGAATAAAATAACTCGTATGCGAAATTAATAAAAACAAACGCGTAGACGAGATTAAAACATAAATAGGTGTTGCATGAAAAAAGAAATAGTGCGATCGGATTGTACTTGTGAGCTACAATTTACTAGCAATTTACATATGGAGTCTCTGCATCAGATGGATGCGATGTGGAGAGGCATAGTCAAATAATTCTTAGGAAGATAGTGATATAATTTTTATTGCAGTGCTGTGGGGAAGATAAGTTATAAAGTTGTGTACACTCGTTCTGTACATAATATTTAGGAATGCACATTAAACTGTTGGAGATATCGAGTCAGAGTGGAAGCGGTTGGCCTATTTAGTCGCTCGAACCAAATCCGTCGAGTTCAACGTTTATTTTTCTTTCCAGGACGAATTCTGTTTATTTTCTGATTTACTGTTTACCTTTCATCTGGGCCTGAATGAAGAAAAGATTGTATGTACAACATTTTTTACACCATATACGAAAACACAAAATGTCACAATGGGTTTTCAAGACTCACAAGCTTCGGGATTAGACACTTTGCGAACTCGCCGCCTGATTGACAGTTCGATGCACCGGCTGGAAAGACATAACATAAAGTCTTTAAACACAACCTTAGCTCTTAGTTGGAATCGAGTATTAACCCTGTAAAAACCACACATGGGTCTAGTCGGTTCCGTTTCAAGAAAATCTTGCTTTTTTAACAACTCGTCGAATTAGATCGGCTTCCGTCACTTCAATAATATTTGCAACATCGATATGGGGCCTAATCGTAAATTTTGCTCACATTCTGGTGTTTCGGTTTCGTTAATGTCAAACCGATAAATATCGTTTTTTTTCTCCAAGTTGCGCACCGATTGAGTGATCGGGTCAGCGAGATACATGTGTGATGTTGAACAGATGAAAAAATATGTGTGATTTCCTAGGGTTAGTAACGATAGCAAGTAACGATAACAATGAATAAATCATTCTCTTACCCTTCATAGAATTCATGCATCCCTTGATCATTCCCTTAATCGCTTCAGGCGATTTGGCGAGTATTTTATCGACTGCGGCTTCATTAGGGCTTCCATCGGCATTCATCTAGGAAAATGAAGAGTCGCAATTTTTGTTCAAGTTTGTAATAATAAACAATTATCAATTGTTGTGTACTTACCATGCCTATCGCTTTGCACACACATTCGATTGGGCAATTCAATTTACCATCTGCGTTGCCTGCACTAAGGCTTTTTTTCATAGCATCCAGATCCATATTACTTTGTTGTCCGCATTTTTTTAATACGTCTTGTAACCCCCCTCCCTTCTCGCCATTGACCTGTATATAGAGTTTGGCATTAATATAGTGAAATTCATGATTTTTACATATTTGTACTTACGCATACGAACGCCAGCGACACCGCGACAAGTACAACTGAGCAAAGTTTCATCGTGGAACTGTCGATTTCACAATTTTTATGATAAATCCCGACGGTTTTTTTCGTTCTTATATAGTCCAGACAGAATGAACATTTACGTTACCATGGGATATAGTGGGAGAAATACAACAATATAAAGTCCAGTTAATTGCATATAATGATAGTTCGTGTGCGCTAACGAAGCTTGGATCAGCGCGTGTCTTCGGCGATTGTCAGTCATGTGATCCATTTTTTTTGTGTCCCTTTCAGGATGTTTTGTAGTGAAGTTTGCTTACAATGGACGCTAGCACAACCGTTGCCTTAGATAATTTTATATAACTTGTTCCTCTTTTCGGATAACAACACATATCATTATTTCTCGTCGATCTTTCTTGTTCACAAAAACCGATGACCAAACGTGTGACGACTTTGTTTACGGATGTTTTTTTTCCTGGATCGACGTAACGAATCGCATGCGGTATCGCCGGAATAAATGTATATATGTTGCATTCGAATTATTTTGTAACGGCACCGGCTGCTCCGGATATTCCGCTGCTCAGGAACATCGAAACGTTTCAATACACCACTGTCTATAATACGGTATAAAGTTGCTATAATTGCCGACGTAATCGCGACTCATGACTTCCTCGTCGCATTTGTTGATCACGCGAAGCAGCTGAGATAAAATTACAGACAATTCAGACTGAACTTTTTTTTATTTCGCAGATCGATTGGAATCTTTGCATTAGTTTTCTTTTTAGCGGCGACTTTTGGGCGCTTTTGGGGTCTCGTGAGTGAACTTCTACCCACAACTTAGTACACAATTTTATTATTCTAAGCAGATTTTTCTGCATATCTCGTCTTTCGTGAAGTAAAAATATCCCAGTGACGATTAAAAAAGTGTCGAAAATTACGATATGGCAGCGATCTATGCTGCTCGGTCCTTTCAACAGGGGAGGGAGTGGGGTTTTATAATATTGTAAATACCTCGTAATCTCGCGACCTCGTGCATCGTTCCCTGCTTCATTACCGTCGACGGTGCCATTGTTCCCTCGGTATAATTGAATTCCCAAGACAGTCGGATCTCCACTGTCTTCTATTCCCCACGACCCGCGCAACCACTCGCCTTCTCTCGCTATTCCTCGTCTGGCTGCTCCGGGTCTCTAATCTAAAATGCTCCGGTTTTGTCCTCCGCCCATGCTATTTCCCTTATTCTCTCTCATTCTCTTCGTCCTCTTGACATCAACGGACCGAGCCAACCACGATTTCAACCTGAATCACGGAGTTCCGATTTATCCCATTCACAGGTAAAGGCAGGCGAGGGAAAGACACGAATCCGGGAGTTTGAGAGTTACTAAGAGCGAAAGAGGGAGATGAATAACAAGAAATTTATAACTCGAATATAATGAAATTCTCAATGGAGGCACGGAAATATCGGGACAAAATGGTCCTCTATTTGAGACGAGGATATTATTTATTTGCGCTCAGCCGAAATTTATTAAAGTAGTCCGATTTGTCCTGCACTGCCTTGCGGAAACGACGAAACCCTGATTTTGACCCATTTTCGGCCACTCGACCCTAATCATGCGCGTTTACGCTCACACCCGAAGGCGTGAGCCGGAATTAGCCCCAATGACCAGTGCCCTGC
This sequence comes from Amblyteles armatorius, assembly GCA_933228735.2. Classification (NCBI taxonomy): domain Eukaryota; kingdom Metazoa; phylum Arthropoda; class Insecta; order Hymenoptera; family Ichneumonidae; genus Amblyteles; species Amblyteles armatorius. Next base: position 7,790,020 of record OW121695.1, on the reverse strand, counting down.
AAGATGCACTATTGGGTCATTCGTCATGTGTGCGGATGAGGTTGTGCTATCGTAACTAATCCAAAGTACAGCGCGCAGAGTTGGAGAACTCAATTCGCTAGAGCGCACTTGGCCCAACCTTGATTGCATCTCGTTGCGCTGGGTTAACGGGTTAACGTGTGTGTGGTTACAAGCGACCTGGCAAAGCCCTCGACGATATCCTCCCGCAACGTACCGATGCTCTCCCGTCACGACCGATGACCGGTATTACGATTTGTCAATAACAATCGTCCTCGGGCATAACTGCCGGGCAAAGTGCAACTGATGGCGGCAGCATCGATTGTCCGCGGCGGCGTAACATCCGCACGGGCCAGAACCATCGGACAACGCTCACCGCGTTCCTCTCGTCCTTCGTCTCCTCGTCCCCTCTCCCATCTGCAGCCCGGTAACGCGCCACTGGAGTAATGATAGCCCCAATGTCGTTGAATCATCAAAAATCTGGCGGCGACAGGCGTGCGTGTGTATGGTAATTCAGGATTATTTGGCCAAACCTAATATCTTCTTACAAGGCCGGCCAATGTTCGCAACATCGCCCGCAATGTTCTGGTGATATCGCCGATAACCACGGGGAATGAAAGGATGCGACCTTTTTTTTACAACTTTCGAGATCATTTTTTTAAATTATCTCCGCTAATAAATCACCCACTGATTTTTTTCGGCACTCACACATTTGTCGCTTCGGGTGGGGCGCGATATGTCATTCTGCGATTTTTTTTCGATCGAGTAAATTATATACCTCCGATCGCTTACAGTCGTTATTCTAGCCTTACTGTGTGTCCCAAGGTCTACAGAAATCGATCATGGACGGTATTTTTTTAATGTACAATTTTGGTATAAGTATACACCCTCCTCTCATGTTCCCATAGTTTGTTACCTATGGACATTCAACCCTTTTCCAATGGACATGCTTCTCATCGACGTCGTTAAAAAAAAAAAAAAAAAAACCATGACCATATTATCACGCGGCATTCCTCTACATGTGCGAATGGATCAATGGATGGATATTCCAACGTTGCATCAGAGTTCGACCAATTTAGGTACAGATACACCCGAATGTAGATGAATGGAGAACCTGTAACGGCTCTCAATCGCGCAGCTTTGAAAGCCTCGTAATACCGGGCAATCATTAAAATTTAACGAATATTGGGAGCAGTGAAATTGAATGCTCCACGAATAATGTACCTGCGACCGACGAGATGAGTTAATGAAGAATTGATTTTTGGTAATAATGCATGTTTGAATGCTGAAATTTGGTGTCCGAGAGGGCGCGAAGACCGAGGCTATTTTTGAGGGAATTCAATCCGCCACGTCGGGGGATTATGGTAGGCAATGGGATTAGCACGGATGTGTCGGTATTCTTTTTTTCGTCGTCGAAAAGGGTTGGAAAAAAGGGGCAAAGTAATTTGTACATGGCTTTCTCATATATTTAATACCAACTACTGTACAGTGTTAGTCCCATCCTATGTCAAATTCTATACAAACGGCTTTTGATAAAAATATTTTGTCTGTGCAGTTTTAAGACGATAGCTCAACAATTTACGCAAGTACCCACCTAGAATTCTCAAAATATTCAAAATCGCATCCATTCTCCAATCAGGCCGCATCTTCATGAAGATTACACTGAAAGTAGTGACATGACAACTCTACTAGTGTACCAAAATGTCAACTCGCTGTCCCAAACCGTTTCAGCGTTATTGCTGTTTTAAACGATGTACAGCTGTCATACACACATACACATACACACACAGACATCCGGAAGCCAGCTGAAAACCGCCTTTCTTGGTTTAGACGTTTTAAGTACGCTAACATAAAAATCTCGATAAAAAATAAATAAAAACGGCTTTCTCTCTACGAGGAAGCAAAATATATAAAGATCGAAAGTATCAAAAATCCTTGTGCCCTTGCACTTATGAAAAAAATGGAGCTGTAGCCCTCGTCTAGGCGTCTCTACATGATGGAACGATGCGATTTATCCAGAATCCTGAGGATTTTGGCCACCGGGAGTAGGCAAGCGTCCTCGAGCGATTCTATTGAATTGAGTCCATTCACGAAATTGCTCTCGCATTATGCTTGATCACGCCCTCATAGGTTGTCACCATGGCGGTAGTGGTCCTCCTCTCATCACCCCTATACAAAGCTTCGGCTAACTCTCAAGATTGACAAAGCTGATCGTGGTAGTGTGGGGCGAGTAACGCCACTGGGGTGGCCCACCAATTGGTATTCCCTTCTCGACAGTCCGGACTCTTGTAAGTTGTCAGCGGACCCGGAACTGTACATAATCGGCAATGATCGCATTACGCTTGAATCGATCGAAGATCCAGCGAGGTTTTTACTAGCGAGAAGAAAAATTGCTCACCGGCGTGTTGGAACCCAAATGCGGTCAGCGCAACAATTTATTGTCATTTACTCTCTCGTATAATGGAAATATACAAAACCGCATCGATAGTCGGACTAAAGTCAACTCGAGCCGATCGATAACCTAAGATCTTCCATTTCGAGAATAGTCTGAGAAATCGAAACCTTTCAACACACACGTTAAAATGTTTACAACTACTTGGCACACACGGTTTAACTCAGTTTCGTTTTTAATCTTAAAGAGATTGTAACAATAAAGACCTTTTATTTATGTAAATGAAAAAACAAAAAAAAACACAATTTTAAGAGAGGTTTTAGTTTCCTTCTGTGTGACGAAAATCCCCGAAGAGAATCGTGTCACTTGCAAAATCGCAGTAAGCAAAAAAGAATATGCGAATACAGAAAATGGTGCCATAACTAAATAAAATAAAAGCGAGAGAGAGACGAGTTGCATTGAGCACAGGTCTAGCGGTAGCGGGTACTGTCGTTAAGACGGCAGGCATTTTAGGTCCTCGTGCGCTGCTCTTAATGAAATTTAAACGGTCGTCAGCGCGAGCAGGAAGTTGCGAAAGAGACGGAGGTAGCGAATAGCTCCGCGCCGAGGGTTACGCGGCGTTACACGAGGGCTGACCTTATCGAGCGCATGTCGAGCAACCCTTGGTCGCCCTCTCGAGCCGACCCCACCCGAGAACAGGTGACTAATCTATCTCCTCTCCGTCTTCTCCGTCTCTCTCTCTCATTACCCTCTTCCGTCTCCCGGTTCAACCCCGCGCGGGGCTCGCAGCCGCGTTGTTGCCCTTCAACACATTTTCCTCTTCTTTCCGTGTCCCCTCAGACCTTCCTCGGTCGGGGAACCCCTTCTGCCGCCGGCCCGAGGAGGAGGAAAGGAGACGGAAACAGGAAGTCAAGAAGCAAGGGAGATTAACGTCAAGGGAACGGCGACCTCGTTCGACCCCGTTCGACCATTACTTAAAGGGTCGGTCAACGACCAACCCCGTATCGCACTCCCGAGGCTCGCTCGAGTTGCATTCGTCAACACTCTTACTCTTCGCGGCGCTCCGCCACCACCGATCCTATCCGACGCCGGACGCTGGCATGGACGAACGACCTCGTGATTTTTAATTGAGGCCACCGCGGCATCGCGACTCGTTCGAACAATGGAATTAGATAAATCTCGAAAATAAAGGGGAAAAAAAGGACACCGGCGCATTACGGTGTAATATATAGGCTGCTCGGGTTTTATCATAGGCAGTCGTTATCTGCGGTGTTAACGGGGTGAAGGTGATTTATTTGCGGTCGTCGCACTGAGAAAATAATTCTATAGTAAAGTCAACGATACTGAATTTTTGCCATAAAAAAATTGTTCCCGTAGTTGTTCTATCTCTTTCAAAAATTTCTCCGAAAATACCGTAGTCGATTTTGAAAGTGACCGGATCCATAGTGCGGCGTCGACTCGCCTCTCCGATAGAGTGCATACACGCATTCGCTTTTGATCGCTATCGTCCCCACCGTTAAATTATGTATTAGTTTCCATTGTTAATGCGCCTATGGTTTCGCACCGGTTGACTACGCTTAATTGATTCGTGCTTCGAGAGCAATCTATTATTGTCACCCGTGCTTATTGTAAATCTCGGTAAATTCGAAACGTTCGCATCATCAAACCCCTGGCTCCCCTTCCTAACCTCAACCCATCCCCCCCCCCCCTCCGCCCACCCCCGCTCGCCTCCATTGCGGCTGACTCGTTCGTTCGTCTGCAAACACAACACACTAGACATTTGTGAACATTGCGAATCGTCGACAACGTTTGATTTGTATGCGTTTGTGGATACTGGATACCGGTGTTCAGCGTGCAATCGCTGCGGCGTGATTTAATTGTTCGAACGGGAGAGGCGCAACGCATCGAAAAGTCCGTCGCGTATGTATAGAGAATGAACAACAGAGGGCGAAACAAGGAGGTCGATGAACAAAAGTTGAAATCTCGCTGTACAGACCGACGGTGTTGATTACGATGACGATGATGACGATGATTATTGAACGAATGTAAATGGGCGCCGATAGTTGATCAATTTGTAGCTTATTTATACGTTATAGTATAGATTGTGTGCACGGCGCTTACGTTCGAGTGGACGTCAGCGGAATATTTGAAAATCGACGATGCGAATGATTGGAAGCGGAATTTATAGTATAGCAATTAAATTGGAAAATTAGTGCGAGTATTGTTTCGTCGATTTCGTGACGAGTGTTTGATGTTTTTTTTTTTTTTATGGCGACTTGCGGGTGAAGAATTTCAGAATTTCGGGGAAAGAGATGAGATTGTCGCTCTGAAAATTCGAAGAGTAGGTCGGAAGGAAGCTGCAGAACGATTATCGAGATTGCGATTTTTGTGTTTAGTCAAAAAAAAATTTCGTACAATCGGAATCCGAAGATTCGTGAAAATAATTTTGTTAAATAAATGACAATCTCTTTTTTTCGGGTTTAAATATACAAACTTGTCGTTTTGTTTCCCGTGTCGTTAACAATTTTAGTTTGGACTTTTGATTGTAAAAATGGGGCCTGGTTGGTGCGATGGGAAAATTAATAAATGAAAAATTGTGGACGTTTGTGGAAATAAGTTGTTGTAAAAAAAGGACCAGTGCGGGTTGACATAAATGCCGATTCATAAAAATCCAAAACTTCGTTTACTTGTATCGATAACGGAGAGGTATTTTAAGTGTCAGATTTTACTCCCGGCGGTATTTAAAGGTATCCCGAGAGCTTCCTTCATTTTCATAGACCACCCGCAGCTCACCCTTTAATGTCGTTACAAGACCGAAATTCCCTTTATTTATCCATAAAAACTGAAGTTCCGAAGAAATTTAATCCCCAGTTTACGTGAGCAAAACAACCATGATACCGCAACGGCGCAAAACCCGATACTTCATTCTTCCTCCCGGCTACGTCTTCTTCGCGCTTGTCCGCCCGCCTTGAAAAAAAAAATCTAATTTTATTGAAAATCGGACACTTTCGACATGAATCGAGGGGTCTTCGACGAGGTGACGAGGGGATATTAACGCTCCTTCTAACAATACCCGGCGATAAAAGCGGGCGTCCGATCTCGCTCGTCGCGCTTTCGTTCCTCCACAGGAATAGCAAAACCATAAAAAAAATATTTTTTTTTCTAAAGGTCCAAGAATAACTCACCTCTGGTGATAACGCAACGAGACGTTAGTTCTGAATGCGCTTTATCGTCGACATCATTTGTTATACCTTTAAAAATGGTAATACCGCGCGGAGAGGGTCCGTAGAAATAAAAGACGAAGGGAGCGACGTGTCTGCGACGACGATTTATCAGCCACCTTCGCGGTGACAAGGCAAGTCTTCTCTGTCTGCTGGTTCACATCCGCGAACTGGCTGTATCCTATATCCATCGTCGTCCTTCCTTCTCGGTGTTCTCGTTGTCGTCTCGTCAAGGATGTGCGGCGACGGGGAAACGCGGCAGGAGAGATCGCGGGACGTTTCATCTCAGCATCCGTTGCATTTCTTTCGGAGGGCATTAGATTAAAGGAACGGGAAGGATCGTTGTTGGTTACATATAAAGCGACTAATATATAATGTAGTTTCTGAGTGACGAGGCGCGCTCTAATTGCCTTGCGCTGGGTAGCCGGTCGGTTGCGATGGCGCAAAGGATGTTACATACATGTGTCCGGTTGCGAGATGTTTTCATCATTAGGATTAATCTTCGGTGCGCGATGGAGAGCAAGGTGAAACGGAACGCCAGGACAAAACGAATGTTCTGTGTTTGAGACGAGCTTTTTTTATTATTTTGAATCTCAACTTTTTTTATTTTTATTTTGAATCTCAATTTTTTTTATTTTTATTTTTAATCTCAACTTTTTTTATTTTTATTTTTAATCACAATTTTTTTTATTTTTGTTTTTAATCTCAACTTTTTTTATTTTTATTTTGAATCCCAACTTTGTTATTGTAAATTAATAATGTCTTTTGCCCCCTGCCCTTCCGCCAGTAAAATTTGTGGCGCGTTGATTCGAGGCTCGTCAGCGCCTTATCAGGCCTTTATCCGGAACCGACGTAGAGCTCTGAAATGTTCAGCAGGGATTGTCGGTCCGCGAATTCTGAGAACGAGTCGCCGTGAACGTCATCCCGCTGGTGATTAATCGTTGGACCACCGAGACGCGTCCCGGAACGCCGAACAAAATCCTGCGGAATGTAGCTCGCAATAATAACGTGTAAATGCAATTTAATCGCCATCGGGGCTAATCCTAATTCCGACCCAATGTCTCATTAGTTCCGAGAAAAATAATAAAGTTACAGACGATGTCTTGCCGCGCGGTGGGCATGCGACTTCGAAATCCCATCCCGAAGTAGATTGTTCTTATCCGCCGGAAAAAGACCATCCATCAATTCTCCTTGCCCGCTCACCGCCCGATGAATCATTCTCTCGCGATACCCGCTAATGTAGTCCCGATCGCGGCACCCGGAGATTTAATGGTTCGGCCTTCTCGGAATAACATTTGTTTCGCAATGAACCCATAAAAAAAGAAGTAATATACGACTTCTGGCTCTGCCTCGAGCATGCGTGCCTCTTCTGCGTTTCGGCGACGCAATATCTGCTTTAGCCGATCTGCGACTCGAGTTATGCAGAATCAACGGCATCGGGGCCGTAAGAGAACGAAGAACGGATATCATGCTCACCTGTCGTTAATAATACCGGAGACGTTCCTGAAACGTGCGTCACACCGTTTCTTCTCGGCTTTCCTTCGTGCTGTGGTTTCTGTTTCTTTTTTTAGGTTTCTTAATCTAAGGAATTTCGATTTATTTCTCATGCTGCTTCTTCAGGGTTCCGTGCCGTTGTTCGCTGAAAATAAAAGGGACCTCGCGATATTTGTATGACAGGCAGAAAAAAACCGCTCGGAGAACTCGACGGTGCAGCGTGTGCATTCATTAATTACGAAAAGGTCCGATCGAGTCGTGTTGGCAAGGCGCGTTCCGATGACGCCTTTTACCGAGATGACCATCGACATTTTTTAATATGAATGATGAGTCGGGAGCGAAACGGGCTATTTTACTTCGCAGTTCGATGGTGAGTCGGCGAAAGGGACACACGAGAGTCGGGGAGCCCGGAGCTAGTCGGAATCGCCGCAGTAAATCTCAATCGGAGGTTGGCGCAGCGAATATGGCACTCTAAGGCCTAACTAACCATGGTATGAACTTTAATGCCTCAGAATGCCGTGGTCTCCGCACCAACCTCCGATTGATTTACTGCGGAACTTCGGGCTTCCACCGTGTTCCAATTAACCCCGGTCACCCCATGGATAATCGCGAATTCGGGCTCAGACGAGATATTCAATCTTCCGAAAGTATTTTTTTTTCTCTCTGGGAGTTTCTCACCACGTGTCGTTTGGTTTGATACAAACACATAAACACGTTAGCGAATTTTTCAACTCGGTATTCTCCGTTTGTTGATTATTATTCCCGCATTTTTTTTACGTCGCTGTCAACAAAAAAATATTGTATTTTTTCTCGCACTAGTGCGAGAAAGCGCTTCTCTGCGCACACTTTTCAAAACCGAAGGGCGTGATTTTCGTGAATTTGTTAGGCAAAAAGGCCTCGTGTGAATGCCGGACTCTCTTTTGGCACGTGCTGCATTTTCACACACATAAAGAATTCCCTTTCTACGCCCTTGCCATACAGATAACTATTCTCGACAGCCAATGCCCAGCAATCTTCGATGTGATGAATTTTCCCGCTGCAGGTACCTGTTTTACCGTTGAAGTGCTTTCATCTCTTAGTGCACACTTTACATTGTAAGCGACCGTGAAAGAGCTTCGTACGAAAACGGACTCCGAACTGGACGATCATCATCGACGCGAAAGAGACGACCCCCCGCATGTCGAATGATCAACCGTCTTCGATAGTTCTCAATGACCCAACCTCGAGAAACCCTCGAATAATCGAACATAACTCGATACGAATCATCGTCCATTGACGCGGCGGTCGCAATAATGCGCTCGCGCTGCGGTTCAATTAAGAGCTTCGGCGGGGGTTCCCCGTCCTTCACTGTCGGCGCGAAAATCATGCCGGTAATCGGACACGGTCGATCGAGCACATAGATCACGTCGGATCCACCACGGATGTGAGGCGCGGTATAGAAAAAAACTGGCAACGAGAGGGAAGAAAAGAGGGGCAGTGAAGATATCGAATATTTCTACCGTGGGGTGAACGAACTATGTTCGACGATGAGTGAGCGGCTGATGGGGCAAAATGATCGGGGATATTAGCTGGGAAACCTATTACGGATGTTAGGATGACGGGGTTGGTTCGAGCCAGTAGTTCGAGGGGGGTCGAGAGGACGAGAGAGGATATGTAAGGAGCATTGCGAGATGATATTAAAGCATTTCCACCCTCGATCCTATCCGCTTAATAGATTCAACGATATTATTGAATCAGCACGGCCGAACGAAGCGGGGCTACTTCGCGTACGGACGAACAGGCAGCCCGAGAGTCGTGGAGCAAGGAGGCGAGCTGGACGGTCCGCTGTCTCCAGGCGCTCGCAAGCAGTCGACTCACTTAATCGAAACGCTTCCACTTCATAGCCTTTATGGATTTCATCTTCAACGTCGAGGTGTCTTTTTTCCATACGCTCCCAGGACGTTGGAACGTAAGTTCGACCAGTTCCGTACGATGAAGTACACATGGAATGTATTTGGGGCGATTCTGGGTGATATGGCCATGGTATTTTTTTTTCTTTTTTTTTACTCAAATACGTCTTTAGCGGGGCTTTTGGGTAAAACGTGTCTGCAAAAATGGCCCTTTTGGAACGAAGTCTCGGGAGGAACTAATAGTCAGGCGCTGGGACCGCTCTTGGGCAGAGCTTGAGCCGCGGGATTTGGAATAATGAGGGTCTGGAACAGCTTTTGTCTTTGATTCGGCTGGTTGCTTTGACTAGAATAGATGGAATGGAATGGTTACATTTAGATGTAGAATAATTATCTCTTGGAATCTCGGGAAAACAGACCAGGATCTTCGAGTAATCGGGGCCAGAAAACCTTATTCTCATGCTGTTATTATCTTCTTGTGTGTCATCTTATTGTTAACTTTACTTTCTCAGGATGTGGAGAATAGTGTACAGTAGAAAATTTTTTAGGTAGCATGATTCCGTAGCGAGGATGTGCGAACGGGGCAAATTGATAGCGGTTGGCACGCCAATTAACTCGATTACCATGTTCATCCGATTACCATACGATTATCTCTTGACTACTAGTATTACGTCCACGAGGAGGAGCTCGAGGATGAGGCGGGCTTCGCCGTAAAGGGGTTTGGCGAACAAGCCCTTTGCCGGCCACGAAGCATACCGACACCCCGGGCTCGAGTAACTTTTGGCTAGTCTAGGATGAGCCAGAGAGGCGAACTAGAGAGGTGTAAGCAGGTCTGCTCCGGAGCATTCTGCCAGGATACGGCAGGCTTCAAGAGGATATTCCACTCGAGACTAAAAACGCTGGCGTTCGATTCGACAAGGTCTACAACCCCCTGCCCGTATTCGTGTATGTCCGTAAATATATAGGATGTACCGGTCAGGGTCTCGTATAATCTGAAACTTGCTCCATTCTGCATGGTTAGTGTAATTCGACAAACGATCCAAACTTTGATCCTACGATATTGCGAATTTCCCCACGAAAGGTCCAGGACCTGTTAGGGCTGCGTTAGGGCTTTGGTCTGAAACTCAAGGTAACGGCGCCCGAGGTCGAATATTGGTGCGTTTGGATGGTGCCAATGGTGGTTATGGTTTAACCTACGACGCTCGGTTCGCTAATTTTCAACGAACCGGCATTCAGCCATTAAACAACTTTTCGATGAATTGAGAAATTGAGCGTGGCATTTGTGACGAGGCTGATGTACGACGCCGCAACAGTTTGACACCGTTTAACTTCGTTGCGCAGTTGGGAACGTCTTACTGCATGCGTATTTAGGGAGCAAACTTCATTATTGACATAGTTGCGTCGATAGATTCTCGTTCCACAGAAACTCAACGGTGCGCATTAGAAGATCCTTGACCTACGCTCTCGTCCCATAGAAATTAGCTTCCGTCACTATGTAATCGTTATACTATTTGACATATCGGTTGACAAGGGCAAAATGGCACAGCTGGGCAAAACGGGACAGTGAGGCCAAAACGCAATTCTCCAATAATTTTTGGATGCTCCATTTTCTACCAATGATACATCCGGATTTTCAAAACCCGTTTTGTCCCACGTGCCACCATCGCCACCATTCAAAAGTTATTGGAAAATTACGATTTGTCTCATTAACCCGTTTTGCCCCGCTGTGCCATTTTGCCCCGCTCTTCCCTAAAACGGGCGTTTATAGAGAACGATTTACCTGGTACTTTGACTACCCCCAGTCCGACGACCTACTTTACGATGCTTGAGTAAACACACAATCAAATATCCCCTAAATGGACGTGGTCCTACATAAACTTGACGTCGGGAAGCGAGGCGCTGGAGCGACACGCCAGCGAGCTCGTGACCGCGAGCGAATCTCCTGGGAGACAGCTGCGCGTACATCGGGGATGCCCTCACCTTTCTCGAAGAGATCTACACCGCTCGTCCTGCGTCACTCAATGATTGTCGTCCAACACACGCCTGCTGTACACGTCCGTCCTAAGCCGTGACGTACACGTCGCTATCCATTATCCGTGCACTGGGTTTTGCGCAAGCTTTTCCATCGGGTGCGATGGCTACGAAGAGGGATGACTGGACACGGCTCAAGCGTTTAAGACTTGGGCATTAGTTTGGCTTCGAAGTGTAACGGAAGGTCGAGAGTAGCTTCGCCATGAGCCATCGTGAATATCCACCTAGTTTAACCCATCTTGTTCGTATGGCCAGTGTCGTTCTTTGGCATGGTGGACGCCCCATCCAGAGGGTGAAGGGTTGCGTCGACATTTCGTAGGGATTGACCGCTTTCCGTCACCGATCTCTTCCAACTGGAAGACGAGTTTGGGATGTTTGCTGTCGGGGCTTTTTTTATTTTAACTTTTACGGACTTTTACGCAATTTTTTATCGTACAATCTTTGTCGTTACACTTAAAGGAAGCAAAAAGTCTTCAACATAATCACTGCTCCGACTTCAAGAGGTTTTTCCCTAGGTTGCGACAGATTTAAAAAATCCTGACTTTGATGCTTTGATTCCACATGGGAAATTTAACTTCACTCGATGGGAACAACAAAAATAAGTCCGGTCACCGATCGAAGGAATTCACTTCCGGCATGCCGGAGATTAACTACGTGGTAGCGCCTCGCTTGAAACAATCAGTTCTTTAAGTAGTTGGCGTCCAAACGCTACAGTCTCTGTTGATTTCCATGCCGGAGGCGAGAGAAGAATCCAACCGCATATCAAAAGCGACAGAGCGAGAAAGTAAGAGTGTACACGCATCCATTGAAATCGAAGGGGTCGTCAGGCGTGAAATAGGTATAGGGAGAGGCGGTTTGGAGATGAGGGCAAGAGTTTTGCCGGGAAGGGTAATTATTAGCCGTACGAATTCGTCCCCAACAACGTGACGCGACTTCTGTCGAGGGTTGCCAAATTCTCTGGTGGGATGCGTCCGAGCGTTCAAGCGTTAAAGAAACGGTAAAGTGACGGGAAGATGGAAAAGGGAAGATTCACTTTGCTCCGTTCCATTCAACGCTCCGGAGGACTTTTCATTAAATTTTAACGACTGGTTTCTGTTCAATTATCAGTCGACTGCTTTTCAATCGGTCTGACTGAGTGAGATCAAGAAGGACGAAAGGGTCCTTCTGGCGCTAGATTATCGGCATCATCCGGAGTAGAAATTTTTCTGTGTTCCGTCGAGACTTAGTCCGGAACCTGACAAGCCCCTTGGTGCAAATAATACACACGTTTAACATTAGTAAAGATATTATAATAACCTAATTTGTCTGAATCATTTTCCCGCACGACAAATTTAATAAACACGTAATCAAAAAACAAATGATTACCGATGATTATCTAATTGAAAATATTGCTTGCACTCGCACCGTTGATGGAATTTGTGTGTTATTTAATATTTCCAAATTAATGCATTCGATGAAGTCGCGATGTGCTTCAGTTAAAACGCGAGTTGCGCCACACACTGTTAATAAATTGTTGAATAAAAAAAAAATCGACGTATTTGCCGCGATAATCAAGAGTAAAATCCACTGTTCAGCATGACATGTCTTTTTTTTGTATTAAACAAAAACTGTATTTATTATTAGTATAAATTGCCTTCGATGACGGTAGCAAAGATAGTGCCGAAAATTGGGCCGTTCACCTCAGACACAGAAGTCAAGCCAAGATAAACACTAACGCCGGTTGATACGGCCATGGTTCTCTTTTCACAAAAAAAAAAAGAAAATTAACCAAGAAATATCTGCGATCTACCACGCGCTTAAAACGACACATCAAGATTAACTCAATAGTAATTATCTCTCCGCTCTTTACCATAATTTCTTATAAAATGCAACGGTGTCTGATTAACCGTTAAAACCCACCCGCTGGTATCGCTTCCCTTATCACGGGCGAACATCCCCGAGTTTCGAGGTAGCTGTACGGTATAAAGCTTCTTGGCTCCGCACTCTTACACACAATCGCAGATAATCGGCTAATTTCACGCTCGATTCTTCCAGAAGGGGAGCGGGGCGCGGGTATCCGACGCCGCGGTGGGCTTTTAATCTTCAGCGTCCTCTTATCTCGTCGAACTGATTACATTTTTGTTTGGCCCTTCCGGTATTACGGAATATAAGGCTCTCTATACATATCGACTGCTGAGAGACGAAAGGGCGTAAACCGCATGTTAAATACACGCGAGACACGCCCTTATGGTTCTCAGCAGACGTTATATAGTGTACAGAGTAAAGCAACCGTGGAACGGTGGCCGCGGGGAGGAAAGAAACGGAATGAGAGGACTGAGGTGAGAGGGTAGTTGCGATATCGTCAGGCAGAGTCTCTCAGCATGCCGAGGGATCCTGTCTGACCTCATGAATATACTAATAGCATACGAAGCTACTACGTCGCCGTTCCCCGCACACGAGACTCGCAACTACTCCCCGCACAGTGTCTCGTCGCTCGCGCGACTCCAGACTCGAAGGACACGCTTGTAATGAGAAATATCGACACGGCGTCACATATTGAACGGGACGAGCCTTAAAAAAAAAGATCGAGCCGCAGGAACGACTTTTTTTTGTGTGCATTCTTCGTCGATTTTGTTGAAAAATTCCGTGAAATGGGAACTGCAATAAGCCGCGTTAACCGATTAAGCCGAGTTCTCGAAGAAGCGGGAGGGTGCTGAAATAACGAGAGCCGAAATGAAAAGAAAAATAAAAAAAAAAAAAAGTAAAAATGCAGAGGCCAAAGAAGTTTGGAACGGTCGAGTTTAAACGAGGTCTCGGAAGCCTTCCAAGAGAGCCCATTAGAATCTGGCGTCCTAACTTGGAATTAAGTAATCGCTGTTTGCATATTAATTGTTCATTAGGAAATCGTGCGCGGAGTCGACGAGCTGCCGAAAGTCCTGCCCGTTGTTGAACGACCCGATTTTTGCCTGTCCGAAAGCGACCACCGTCAGCTGGAGGAGCTCGGAGAAAGTCGAAGAACCGAATTGGAAGTCTGAAGTAAAGGGTGTGACGAGAAAATACTTGCGATTACTGAATTTTGTTACGGAGCGGCATTGAATAATCTCAGTTAATTTTTGTTCCTGCGCCCCGTGGCAAAACCGTAAAAAAAAAAAAAACGAGCTCGGGACCTCGAGTATCTCCCGGTTACGACGCTGGGTTGTCCCGCGGGACCGATGCATGCAGATTTTTTAATCATTCCTCGGTATAATTCGGAGAAGGTGCGGGGGGACGCGTCAGGCTTGTATTTTGGGGATCCGCAAAGTGAATGTCGTAGCGAGAGTGGATATGTATATGAGGCTTGTTCATGCAGCCACGTTAAACGTTACAACGTTTTTCCCCTAACGGTGATGGAGGATGATGAGAAAAAAAATATTTTTTTTACTTCGCAACTCTCGAAGCTATTCGAGAAGCAACGAAACGGGGTTACACCAAGTGTCCTCAGCGTGTAGTTTCTTCGATGGAATGGAAAGACATTATTGGAAATATCCATACACGGTAAAAAAAAAATGTTGTACTTTTTACAACTTATTGGCGACAAACGTCCATTTTTTACTTGTTAATTTTCCGATCGCACCATCCGGTTCCAGTTCTACAAACAGAAGTACAAACAAAAATTGTCAATGACACGGCAAATAAAACGATGAATTTGTATATTTGAATCTGAACAAACGAGGTTGTCACATCTTTACCAAAATAATTTTTGTGCAACTTCGTGTTTCGATTTTGCGAAATTATTTTACACTGTGTACGTTGTCGTGGCTAAAAGAAAGTCCCACAACCGTCAGAATCATCCAGCTATCTCTGGTCTCGCCTTGTTTTAGTGATATTAATAGTAGCGCTCTCCGCGATGAAATTTTTTTCTGTTTAATCAAATAGAACACTTTTAGCTCACTTCATGAATCTTTTCGTAATATTTCAGTCCCATTTTTTTTTTGTCAATCCAGCATTTCGCTCTTCCTCTTCCCCGCTGTCGACTATGCGTCGGAAATTTCCGTCACCACGAATCATAAAATCAAAACGACGAACAAAAAAAAAAAGACGGACGGACAGCAATAAATCTAACGCCCGCGGAAAGGGAGCTCGAAGCCCGTAGAGCCGGATAGTTTTGAATTTGGGTGAATAGTCGTAAAGTTCATTGAACCGAGTAAATAATAAGTTTCTCATTGGAAAACTTTGTTATTACCTCTCATATATCCCGTTACTTTATCATCTATCCCTGCCCGGGCATTACGCGCTTCTCTATCTTTACGATCGAAGCGTATATAAAGTGCTCGCTGGCATCGGTACGTAACATTGTCGGTAATAAAAGTACCGGAACGGTAGGGTGTGAGAAAAATTTCAAAGTACACGGCGAATAGAAGGAATCTTCCGCTTCACATTCCTCTCTCCCGCATATATAATTTAAAACCACGATATATATTCCGGTTCACGCTCGGTATAATCGTTCCGACGAGCGCCAAATTATTATGAATCCCGAATTCGATGTGCGGAAGCCTTCCCACTTTTCGCCCAGATTTTTATTTCATCAACTTGGATACGCGTACAGGAAGACCATGGCGAAACAAACCAGTGTCTTTTATTTCAGATGAGACAGTTTTTTGATATTTAGATTTTATATTTCAGATTTGCCGGACGATTTAGCGGCTGTTGTTGTAGCCATTTTTTTTCTACATTTTGTTTTGCTGATGCAACACAGTGTCAAAAAAATCATAAAATTAGATAGAATAAAGAAATAAGCAGGGCAATTTATTGGGGGGCATAAAATAAAATTCGGCTACTATTAAGCTTCGATACTTATTGAACATTTAAATAATTCTTAATATTGACCTTTTAACTTTTGAACAATGCTTGAAGGACCATTTTTTAATCAAACTATCTGCAGACCGGCAGAAAAATGGATAGTCGGACAATGAGAGAGTGTTTCGAAATAATAAATAGAATAAATGTAGCGGGTATAGAATAGGTATAGTAACTATAAAAGAAGTATAGGGATTTTTTAACCGAAGGGGTTTGGTGACGCGAGGTTCGAGGAAAGAGAAGAACGCCATATTGAAGATGAAGTATTCAGAACGCTTCGAACGGTCGAGATCCAACCCGCCGAGACGGAAGTAAAAGTCTGTATAGCCCGAAGCGCGGAAGTGCAACAGAAGCAACGGCGCTACACAGAGACTTACAGAAAATTCACTGTAAAAAACGATATCCGGTTTACGATACGGCGATGCGAAGAAGCGTCTTGACTCTTGCATCGCGTCTCGATGCGCTATACCAAAATGCATAGAGTGGCTCTGACTCGAATCACCCTCCTGGCGGATTTGAGCTTCAGCTTGTTCTGGCTTCGCCGAGCCTTTTCTCTCTCTCCTTCCGTCTGTTTTTCTCTCTGCTATGGACGTCGGAAAAATCGAAGTTGCGGCGGGGAATTGAAATATGCACGTCGGATCGAGCCAACGGTTATATCGACTCGATTTTACGAGCGAGAGACAGTGCGAGATGCAGTTTCACCTACCGTATACCAAGTTCTCGCATCTTCGAGCGCATCGCATTCATTCTGCGCCTTCTTTTTCTGTTTTTTTTTTTTTTTTTCCATCGATTCACTGGAATTTAACCCCAGATGAAAAATTCTCGAACGCGCGAAAATATTCTCGGCTCTCCGAGAATATCACAGAAATTTATTAACATTGCGTTAAAATTTTTGAAAATCACAAATTGCTTTATTAAATCCTCAATGTACGGAAGGGTGCGGATAAATTTTTGCGAGAATAAATTGCGTTTCCGCCGTTTGTGTATTGCGACGGGATTTCCACCGTGACGTTACGTCCCGTGCATTTTCGACGAAATTCACTGGAGCAGTTGGATAAAAATCCATAAATGTTTGTTAATAAAGTGGGTCACAAAATATACCAAAATAATAGCTGAGTCGCAATAAACACATCGTCAAAATCATCGTTGAGAATTAATTACGCATTTAACGATTAATACTGCATAACGTAACACTGAATGATTCAGTGATTGGCATAGCAACAGTTGCATAACTTCGCACTGTATCCATCAAAGGTTCAAATAAAAAGAAAACATTCGCTGCTCTCCAACCATTGCAAATGACAACGAAACCGAAAATTCGTAACAAAACCAATTAAAATTGTTGAACGCCGAATTTTCAGTTTACGTACTTTTGGTGTATTCAAATTTTTATCGTATGTAAAAAATAACCTATTTCCCTTGGTTTACCATCGGTTCGATGGTAAACTAAGGGAAATGGGTTATTTTTAAATGGGTTCCATTTAGGTGAACGGGCATTAAAACGTATGAGCTCGAGGGGGTTTACGAAAAAAAAAAAAAAACGAAATGAAAAACGGATGAAAAAAAATCGGAGCTATATATAGTTCTCTGAAAGAGAATAGCGATATCCCGCAGCAAGGAAACTTGTGCTATGTGGGGCGTTACGCAAAAAAAAAAAAAAAAAAACGGCACAAACGCGTGTTCGTCGGATTTCTCTCTCGTAGCTCTAGTAACTCCATTTGCGAGAGCGTGCTGGGTGCTATCATCGATCCCATGTGGAATCAGATAGACGGGCACAAGCCCCATCCCTTCCGCGGAATATAAATAACACAATTTGTATAAAAAGATGCCGCAACAGAGGGAGCGAGGGGGGGTGAGGGGAGTCAGAGTGGTCGGGTCGTACACATAAACGTAAACAACACCGTGCACGTATGTATATCAACCCTTTCGCAATATTTTTTAACCGCTGCGCGAGCGCGTCCTCCGGATGTTTACTGTAACCGTAATCCTTTGAACTCCCGGGTGTTTTTCTTGTCGGGAAAAATTCGTCGGAAATGATGAAACAATAGGAGAGCACATAACGAACCAAAGCACTGACGCCTAGACATGGATGAGCAGAAATAATTCAACAGTCTTATTTTTTCGTATTTTTCGTATTTTTCGTATTTTTCGTATTTTTCGTATTTTTCGAATTTTTCGTATTTTTCGTATTTTTTATATTGCTTAAATAAATCACGTCAAGTAGGATGATGTTATACCATTCCATTATCCCACTGAATTAATTGCAACGCCGAAATGACCCAATTTAAATAGTTTATTAGCCATGACTATTGTCATTACTTCGTGGAAATTAAAAAAAAAATGTCACTTTCGTTTTGTCAAATTTGCAATTTCGTCCTTGTTATCGATGTCAGCTGCGAGTCCCTCCAAGTTACTCCACCGAGCGGGGTGTCGATCGACGGATAGAAACATCCGCGGGCGAGCACTCGAAAATGGTATACCGATCGGCCACTTCACGGAATCACGGGAAAAGCTCATTTCGATCGGCGACCGCATTCGCACTTGTCGACCCTCCCCGTGCTGCGCTATTTCGCAATACGACCTCTCGCCGATACTACAAATCATCGAAACGTTGTAACACTGATTGGTATTGAATTTCCCCGCGAAATACTGATATAGATCGGTCCAGCACCGATAGGGAATATAAGCGATGCTTGTACCCAGCCTGTATAGGCTTATGGCATTAAGCCATCGATAAAACGGCGGTATGACGAAAACAAGGGTTTTAGGTCAAGAGCTATGGGCACGGTGTTCGATCCATCACAATATTACAATAGAAATCGTTCGGTATGATAAAAAGAGAAAAAAAAAACGTTTCCGTTTGCTGAGCACTCACGGAGCGCCGGTACTATTTGCCAGACTTGAATGGCATACTCCTCCGCAATTTTCAGCTCCCACACGCTCAATCGGCCCCCGCAATTTTCAGTACGCACTCGATCCCTCGATCGTTTCGTTTTCAATCTCTCTCTGTCCGTCATGCACTCAATCTTCTGATCGTTTATTTTAAACCATCGTTACTCGATAGGTATCCATTTCCCGAAGCTGGCCCTCGACCGCTCATTCGCTTCTGCCATTGATACTCAAATGGAATGCGCCGGAGCATACTCTTCAATGCCGTTCTTGATTCGCGTCCAGCCTGTTTTGTTCTATTGCGGGTGTACCAAAAATTCAACCTGGTCGGAGTGCGCCTACTCGTCGAGTGGAGAACATGTCCAAATCCATCTGTTTACTCGTCACTTCAACATTGAACAACACAACGCTGCGGAAGTTTGGATGCATGCGGAGGGCAACGGGGAGCCACATTGTTCTGCCGAAACATCGATCGGCCGAATCGTCGTGTGGCCGAAAATCATGGGTCCGAACGCCCTTCTTCCGAATCTTTGGAAGAAAAATGACGTTCGGTTAAATAACGATGTGGTGGAATAAAGTTTGGCCAATTGCCACTTCCGAAGAGTAACGTCCACTGAAATGAAGATTCGGAAAAATAAACTTTTGGAATTTTGACAATTCGGAAAAGTATCCCGTTTATGGAATGTTAATATGGAAGTTTCACGATTCGGAAGAAGCGCGATCGTATACATGATTTTCCATACGACGATTCGGCTGATTAGAGTAAATAATCGTGGCGAAATAATGTCGATTCGAGGAATGCTGGTGAGCCGAAAGCTCGCGGATTTGCTGTGCTCCTATTTGTTGAAAAAAAATATCTACAGAAAGCACGTGCGAGATAGAACAAGGCTTTCTGCGAGCGAACCGCGGCCTGGACGTCCGACGCTCTTGTACAATCGATGTCGGCAGATTCAAGCAGATCGTTCCTCATTTGTATACAGCGATGGTCCAGGCGTGGCACCGGTTTTATCTCCTTACGCGCTGTTCGCTCTTGGATAAAGGGGACTGGCTGGCTTCGCGATCGATTCGCTCCGAGCTTGACTCATTTATAAAAGCTATCCTTCGTTTTTCCTCCCCGGCACGAAAGCTTGCCCTGATAAGCTCTGGCAAAAGCTCGATTAGGCCCTGACGAGGCCTTTTCAGAGTCTTATCAGCCTCCTGTGTAACGCTCGTTAATTCCCCATAGGGAGACGGGTGTGGAAAATAGTTCGATAGTTTTGATTCTGATTATTCAGATTGAACTTTATTGAACAAGATTCAATTCGATTGGAGTGGCTCGAATTATATTGGGCTTGAATGAACTTCGAGATTAGCCTCACTCGAGCCGCCCTAGTGGTCGGACTCAACCCCTGGTGACAGAAATATCTTCCGAAAAAATCCCTCGAAGACCCCGATTGAACAATCCGAAACTTCTACTAGGAACAGGACTGTCCTAATTTGCCCGTGCAGATTGCCTTTTCCATCCGGAAACCTCACCCGGACATTTTTCCCATCCCTACGATTCACCCACCGTAACGGTGAATCTGAATCTAAAATACGGATGCCGAGCAGCCTACGACCAATTTGAAAGACAAAGCACGGTAATTTGAAAAATCCTGGGCTCTAACAGTTTCGATCACTTCCGCCTCTCGCTCGAACTCGCATTCATTTCTCTCGCTCCCCAAGGGGGGGGGGGGGGGGGGGGGGATGATTTTACAGCTTCGGTATTCCAGAAACAAATTCGGCAGGGATAAAGAGTGAGAATACCTCGAGCACGGCAGAGAGGAGTGGAATCGAGGCGGGAGTCCACCGGTGTTGGTCGTAAAGGATTTTATGGCTATGAATTAAATTTTCATGCAAACAAGTTGCCTCTACCAGGCTCGCATCTCCCGTAAGATCGTCATCGGCGCTTCGGCTCTCGACTCGATGCCGAGAGCATGCCAATGCTGACGGCACGGGTACTTAGAGGGACGGGAACACAAGGGTCGACGGCGGTAACTCCTGTTGCCGCCGATGTTATGACTCGCGCCCAAACTCTCTCGTCGCCGTCGTCGTAGTTGGAGTGGCAGCGGGTGGCTGACGCGACTACCCCTGCCTGGTTACCCATAATCCAATAAAAACCGGGGACGAGCGCGGGGCGGGAAGGCGAAATTTAATATCCAACGCCATCAAAAGTCGCTGGGATTGTTTCCAGTCGGTTGTGACGCCGGTTCCCTCCCACTGGACGGATACTCGCTTGTCCCCCCCCCCCCCCCCCCCTCCATCCGCCATCGTCCAATTTGTTGCTCGGCCTCCTCTTTCGTCAAAGCTCCTGCTTGATTCCGCACATTGTCAGCACTGGATCGCTCGTGACTGGTTTCGCCGACCCTGCAAAAATCCGGAAGCACTTTGCTGATGGGTTCCTCTATTTTTATTCACCATCGGAGCGGATCGATGGATGGTTCGATCAATTTGGCGGAAATCTCTAATTGATTGTCCATTATTCAATTGGTCGGTGTTCCAAAGTCCGGGTAATCTTTTCTCCTTCGCTGTCCGTCGGCCTCGGGCGGATTGGGCGGAATGTTCGATAAGCACTCACCAAAGTCCACGAGCATTTCGTCGGGAAGATAGAGAGTATGGAAACACCATTCCCACCGGGACGCTTTCGTATTTACCGCATAAGCTTCGCCATCGCGATCGTCCACGGTGGTCGGAACGCGACAGAAACGTTGGCCAACGCGCGCTTACGTGTCTGTCGTGGGCGCGGAGATCCGCCGAGGCGAACCGCCAACACCGCAATTTATCCCGCTGCGGTACAGACGCATTTGTACTTATCGTTATTAATCAGTGGCCGGTGTACAAGGCGAAGGGTGGACAGGGATCATAGAATTAACGGGGAGCCCGGCAAATCCGCTTTTCCTGTTTCGCTGCTGTGCGTATTGTTGAATACGTACCGTTGTCCTCTGGTTGTTGCATTAACGCGACTGTGTTCACGTTTCGGGATCTTCTGCTTCGATCGCTCGCCACTGAAGATTAAGCTGTGCAAATTTGAAATTTACATCAACAGCGGTCTGCAGAAATACAAAGTAAGAGAAACCATCTCCGATTGTGTCAGAAGTCTCTGGTCCTGATTTTCCTTACTCCGGGTCAAAGTCTTCCCAGATGACAGCCCAGACTCTGATTACATTGAGCCTCATCTGGCTCAGAGCTTTCTTTCGAATGGCTTTGAATTCGAGGATACTTTTGACTCAGAAGTCCCGCTCAAGCTGTTATCAGATTAAATATCAAAATGTGAAATACATCACTCGGCACTTGAACATCAGAGAAATTGGTTGTCTGATAGTATTTGGTAATTTGTTTTTCTTGAATAAATGTATCATTCGACAAATATTTCTCGGCGGCACGCAAGTCGCTCAGTCAAGAGGCGTGAGCGAAAAGGGTTGAGTGACAATGGATATGGACAAGCACATGTGCGATTGATGTGAATTTTACATCAGAGCTTGGTCTCAAAGATACACCAAGTGCTCAAAGTACGTATTGAAGTGTCAAGTCTGCGTCGGTGCTCAGTTCTCAGACCTTCAGCAATTCAGTTCTGCCAGTCGTTCAGGGTTCCTTCCATAACCAGAGCGGCCTCCACCCGAAACAATCCATCAATTTTTGCAGCCCTCGCGATGCAAGTGGGCAACGTGACGTATGCCCAAAAAAAATGGATAATAATCTCACTCGTTAAATCGTCCGGTAATTATCCTGGTCGTCTAAACGGCAACCGGAACGGGAGTCGTTGCTCGTTCCGGCGGCGTAATTACCACGAGAAGATGAGAGAAAGGCAGTGAAATATAGAAGCAGATAGAGAAAGATATTGGGAGAGGGTCGGGGTGGCACGATTCCCACCGGAAGGATAATTCGCGCGCGCGGTGCAAAGCCATTCCGAACAGCGGTGGCTGGAGGCGCAATATAGTAAACTTTCACGCAACCGTTCCCACCACGCACCGTAGCGCCCTTGTTTCCCCGAGTCTTTCGCGAATTAGTCGGTGGAACACCGCCTTAAATTATTTACCGCCGCTGGAGAGCCCGAGCGGAGGTTCGGATAGAACGCGGACTCGGAGAGGGTAAGAATTGCCGAGACAGAGGGACGCTTGCGCGTTTCAATGGCGAACGTCTGAAGAGGCGAGCCGGGTTGTACCTTCGCTTCATGACTTTCGGTTTGCCGGCAATAACAGTAGATCTGCCTAACGAGCCTCTAAATAAGGGTAAGTAATTTCATGTATTTATGCGTGAGTTATGTTGCGCCCTCGAGGGAGGAAGGTGAGGCGCGGGCCAACGAAAGGAGAAACAGTGAGACTGAACGGGAGTGAATGAGAAACTGAAGCCCTTACCCGAGGAACGAGGGAACAGTCGAGAGGTGAGAAAGGTAACGGATGGAAGGAGAGAGAGAGTCGAACGGAGAAACGAAAGGAGACGGCTGTGAGCCGAAAAGTGCGAGGAAGAAGGCGAGCTCAACGACGGGCGCGCGTTCGAGGATAGTTGGTATATCTGGGAAGGCAATTAACGCCTGACTTCGTAAAATCCCGAGCACACACGGACGTACGAACACACGGAGAGGGAAGGGCAAAGGTACCCTTTGGTGGGTGGGCGGCTGCGGGAATGTAGTGGAATTCAGGAAATGCGGTACCGAGGCTGTTGTGAAGCTACGGGAACAAAGTGAACTCGCATAGGTACACGAGGACTTATGAGGGAGACGAAGTAAGGGGTGCGGCCGTTGTAAGGTGGGTGGCCCGAAAGGAAAGCGAGAGTGAAACGCCGAGGCGACAAACGTTCAACCCTTTTCGTTTGACTGCGGAGGTGGATCACGGGGGCTGGAACGAAGTAATTGCTATCTGCCTGGCGGCGCACGGGGTGTTCGCTACTTTTTGCAAGCTTTCGTGGAAAAGAATAAGCAGCGCGGGGCATTAACAGCGGAGAAATAAAAACTGGGGACACCGAGAAACTCGAAACAGTTTTTCAGCGTAATTAAAAAAGTTGGATAGAAACGAATGTCTGGGAGAGGGAGGTAAGTGTCGCTCGTTTCGGTGTCCGTGCCGTTGCGTTGCATGTCCGTCATGTATTTGCGAATGCGACTAATTTCTGCCTAGCCTCCGGATCCGAAGACCTATTTTCCGACTCTAAGATTCACACCGGTGAACGCCTAGGCCGGAGCGGAATAATCAAGGAATAATCAAGGAAAGCGGACGTTGGCTCGGTCCGCCTTGTTCCGAGGCCCGAAACGTGACTTCTCGCCGTGACTTCCAGTTCGGAGTCTTAAAGTACCGGGAGTCAAACATGATGCTGGAATATTTAAATGGGGGTTCGTTTCAGCGCGGATCTCGTCTCACCTACCTCAGTCCTTCGTGCACATGCAACTCGGAAGATCTTAGAAAGGCGGATATGTGTGTCTGTTGGTGCGCTCATAAATCTCAGCATCGTCAGTCCGAACCAACAAGCCGTTCCCGTCACTGATTCCTCCGGGGCGTGCAGCCAGTGCACCGGGGCTGAATCTCTCGAGAACTCGAGCAGGGGGATTCGAAAAGACACTCGAGCGTTCCGCGAGCGAGTGAGAGTGAAGGACTGAGTAACGGAGGATAGGATGGAGAAATGGAGAGAGGGAGTTTCGCTGCGGTCTACTATGGCAGGATTAAGGACAGCTCCGCGCAATTCTCCCTGGCCGTGGCGTGGTGGAGTAGCCACCAGTGGAGGGACTTCATGCTCTAGTCATCCGGTCCAGCTGGCCTGGCTGGCTCTTGCCGCCAGTATCAGGCCGAAGCTAGAGGATTAATCGCCGGAACAGTGGAGCCGTTAACCTTAACCCCTCCTATCAACCCTCCTTCAAGGAGGACGTATACGATGTACTGTACCATGGAACTACCGCTACCCTTCACTTCCGATAGACCCGACCGCGGGACGTTGGAACTTTAATCCTTCCATCATTGCTCTCACTTCGTTCCCTCGATCTTTTGTGATCCGGCCGGACGGGGATAATGATGCGATTTCGATGATACTCGTCGAACAAGGGCGCGATCCAGTGCAACATGTATCGCGTTATCTGGTTGACCACTCATGGAGTCATCTTACAGCATTGCATCAGCTCCTGATAAGATCCAGACAACCCTCCGATCTAACTGGGCGAAATTTCTACTAGGGTTTGATTTTCCTACAAAATTAAACTAATGCATCTGGAGACGAAAAAAGAGCAACGAAAGTTTCGTCTCTCTACTGTGAGGCGATACATTCATAAAGTTTGATTTGTACGATTCGGACCTGACTCCAGTTAAACCAGCGGTACAAAAGTACGCGCATGTCGGGGACTCGCTCGTGTATCCGTTCGACGGGTGCATCAACAAAAGATTGCAATATATCCCTCAAACGAGCAAACGAGCGTTCATGCGATGACGGAGTGTAAGAGAAAGCAGGACAGAAATGGAAGAGTCGAAAAGAACGCGGCTTAAACTCTGGCACTTCAGGCTTTGACGGATATTGCGCGGCGCTAAATCAACCCTACCGACCTACCATCTGGGCCTGCCGTATTGTGTACTAAAAATACACTGTTGCCCGCCGTCTACCGTACGGCATACGTGCGACATACACTTGAAAGTCGGATACGTGTGTGCGCTGGCACAAATATGTGTGCACACAGAGAGAGATTCCCAGTGGCCCGTCACCGAAGATTTAAAACTGGTGTGCTTCGCTAATGACCATTAACTGGTTGTCCTGCAGTGAGGGAGCAAACAGCAGTCGCACGAGCCACGGCCATGCGGCGGTCGGTGCGTGCCTGTCAGGTGGACCATGCAACACCCCTTTTTCCAACCCTCCCGCATTCGCCAATCCCCGACAGGGCACCGTTTCACACACCATACCGTTATACCGAAACTGCTCCGGGTGTACCGCTCTGCAACACTGGCTGGCGGGAAGGGAGCTCCGACCTAACCCCCGCGAGATTTATGCGCCGGATGTGACTCGACCCACCGAATGGTTTATGAGTTTCGAGCGTTAAACGTAAGCAAGCTCTCGCTGTCTCGTTTCTCACTCGCTCGGGGGGGCCGCTCATTCTTGCTCTTTTCATTCTACCGCTAGGATACAGGCACCCTGTGTGCATATTCTCTTCCGTACTCGCAATAATCCTCGGGTAGATACCCGTGAGATTCTGTCGGCTGGCGGAACTCATAGAGCGCCAAGGGGAAGGAAATTTGTTAGTGAAGAAGCAATTCCGGAACAGAATTTTCGCCGACGAATTGTACCATTGGCGGATTGGATGAATGTGTGGAGTTTTGAGACTTTGTTCGTCATGATTTTTCAGATGCTGGTACTTTAGAATACATTTTCATGAATCGGTTTTTATATTTGGAACGGTCGTGTCGAGGAAAATGTACCAATGCTCGGACGGTTGAGAACATTCTCATATTCCAGCAGTTATTAATTGGTGGGAAATAATTTTTTTGCGAAATTAACTGAAAACAATGTCAAGCTGATGGTTTCTAGTTTTCAAGACACATCGATTAATCGCAATAAAAAATAATGTTTGTAAACACGATTGCAAGTATCAAATTGGATTTCTAATACTTAAATTCGGAACAAATCAAATCTGCACAGAAGTGTCCAGCGACTGGGACGTGTCCGAGCATTTGCGCTGTCACCTTACCGTGGTCCAGTGCGATTCTCGCAGCCAAAGGCCGCCAAGTTGGTGGGAAATAGGCTCGATATTACAGAACCGAGCTCAATGTTCACGTTCGAAGAACATTGACAACGTCGATTTGCGCGCAACGGAAGAAGCTCGAACGGGGATGAAAATAAGATGAAAAAAAAAAAGAATCTGCGAAGGTCTGCAACGAGGCCACGGTGGAAACGGAATCCTACCGGAGGAAATACCTCCGGATGTTGCGCGGAAATATTCAAAGTATTGGGATGCCCGATATTCGCGGCAGGCTACCGACTTCAATGGCCCTTCGAGATTCACCTCGTATCGAGAGCTCGTCGTAACGATAACGTTGCGCGTCGGGGTTACGGCTTTCGATCTCACGTCTACGGTATGGCCATTTCTGTAGCACAGCCCGAAGAAGCTTTCGACGCACTGTCGATTGCCTATAGAATCTCCCTTTGCAGGGGGCAAAAACGAGATCGCATTCTCACCCGTTACCGTTGGTGATTCGCACTTTAGTCGGAGCCGCTCTCAATTTTTATTATTTTTCCCATCTATTCTATTATTTTTTTTTTCACCTTCAAGATGTGTTGCGAGAGTCGCATTCGATTGAACGTAAACACTCGAGACAGGTGAAAACTGCCGGTTCCGTCGAATTGATTGAATACTTCGGCAAGGACATCATCCCGGTCAGAAACTGGCGCAAGTTCCGCGACTGTTCCGTTCGCAATCCATAAACTACTCTGCACTCTAAAAATAAATTGTAGATTTAATGTACCGGAAGTTGAAATTTGCCTGCATTACTTACATTAATCGAACATTAATCTCCTTTTTGTAAAATAAAAAATACCAGATATTAAAGGTGCAAATATTTTGCCCAAAAGTTATAAAAAATTTAATTAAAAATGAACATTTTACTGTACAAACGGGAAATTGCAATGCACATGTGTTTAAAATTTCAGAAACAGTTTATGTAAAAAATCTTTCAATACCGTTCATTGATTTTCAAACAAAATTTTTTCACAGTGTGTCTTTGCTACTGGACAATCCTCGAAGGCTCGAGTTCTTTTGTTCAGTTGGTCATCAGATATATCTCTCCGAGCGATCGACCACGGAATAGTCTGGTAGAACGGATAACGCGCTGGAGCCAAAACGCCCAGGCTTTGAGTTTCGATTCGCAATTCGATCGCATCGCCCGGAGATGCCCCGCTTCCACAAACAATCGCGAGATATTTGGCCATTTGGCATGGCTTGGCGGTCATAAACCGGAAGCCGTAGAAGCCCCCGATGCGGCGGCAGGGAACTCGCCGCAACGGCGTTCGCATGTCTTTTCTGCATACGTATACGCGACATTACCGATCGCAGCCTCCACCACACATTATTTTATGAGCGTCGAGTTTACTGCATGATAGCTGTATGATAACTGGATGTTCTGCTATTGGCGTTTTCTCGCTTCCACCCCTTCCCGAAGCGAATGATAGAAACGTTCTGGTTGGTAAACGAGTGGTCGTCGTGTCGTCCTTGTTTCGCGTATGCTCCATGTACTTTTCTGCAGTCCCCGTCTCGTCGAGCCCCGTTCAATCGGAAAATCTGCACAGCCATTTACCACTTTACCTATGTTAATTTCCGATTAGAATAATCTAATTCAGCATTGACCAGGCCAGGCCTACACCCGAGTAGAAATTCTCGAGTTTCCGGAAAGGCCTGACAAGGCCTTTCCAGAACCTTATCAGCCCCCGAAGTAACGCTCGAAGATTCCAACTCGCGCAGATCGACTGAAAATGTTTCCACACCAATAACTTTTGCCGACATAAATTTCTCAATCGTGAGTAAATTGTCAACTCGTATCATGATTCGGCTTAAGTGAAATCATCGTAATAACGTTTGCCGAACTAAACTTCTGAATCGTGAATATATTATCAACTTGAAGCATGATTCGGTTTGAGTAAAATCAGCGCAATAATGTTGTTTACTCGTCCGAGCATTTCCGTGTCCAACTGGCTTCCGTGTCACCATTGTCCTATTTTAGCCAAGTGCAATTAGGTAATTCTAACTGAACTTCAACCGAAACTTCACGATCATCCGGTTTCGGAACATACAAACCCTGCGCTTCAACGAAGCCCCGTACATCGGCGCAGTCAAAATTTCCTACCGCTAGTGTCGAATGTTAATTGACTGCATCGACGTAATTCAAACTCAAACGGTCTGTCATGCCAAGGCGCCGATGCCAACTATAACATTGACTCCGTTAGCAGCTTGTGGACTGTAACAGTACACTGAACTCTGTGCCCGCCCCGAGTTGAGCCTCAGCCCGAGTATCATTGGGGCACATCGCACAGTTCTGGTTTCGGTCTAGCTAACTTCAGTGACGCATCGGTGCAGCAATGCATGAGAACCTTGCCAGCGTTGTCTACCAGCTTCTGATTCGAATCCTCCGCTCTCTCGCTCGCTCCCTCCGCGTCTGTCTGAACCGCGGCGTTCCGCGTCCTCCGCGTCTCTGTCTTTCTCAGTCCCTGGGTTATACACTGTGTAGCTCGATCTGTTACGCTTGACTGTACGTACAGAAGCGGAAAGCTTAACCTCCGACCGATGGGAGAGCACGTATAACGTTGATATCAATGTTTGCGGTCGTACTAACTGGAAGTGCATATTTGCTTTGCTGATCCAGGTTATATCCAGTCCGGTGCGATGGTCTGGGGAGCTTGGTCTCCAGTCGTCGAGCAAAGCAGGACAAGTGTGTGTCCTCCGCTGTCGTCATTGGTTCAACGGTCTCTTTTCCATCCACTTGTCTCCCCCCCGTCATGCGCTCTCCGAGGGACTGTTTAGACAGTCGACAGGACGTATCGCGTGACTTGGCCTCCGCGTGGCAAGGGGCAACGTAACGAGACCACGACGACGACGACGACGACGAGCCCGAACGTCGGTTCTATCTACGACTTTCGCGCAACCTCGTTTGTAGGAATCCGGCATTAATTAGACCCCTCTTAAAGTATTCCGGAACGTGGACGGTTCCATACCGTTCGTTTTTACTTACCATTCGTAGATATACTTGAAATTCCAAACGTGCTTTGTAACTGCTGATCCTGAACGGTTCTCGGAACTTAATCTGGCGTTCGTATAGTGAAAGGCCGTTTTAACGTCGGATGCGCTCGGCCAGACATTGTAAATTATCGACCACTTTGGAATAAAATTTCGCGAGGAAAGTTACAAAGAAATTGATATCAATCATTAGGAAATTGTCTCACGGCTATGACCTAATTGCGAAAATGTTGTTTGAGTAATTTATGAATTTTCGCAACGACCAGTTTCACATCCAGATTCGATGCACCATGAATATTTCTCCCTTTCTGGTCTCCTTTGCGTCTCGCTGCTACTCACCCCATCTATCTTTCTGCCTCTGCTGTACGAAACCACGAGCGTGCTCCTCCACCGCTAGTACATAGCGGTTGAAGCATCTCTCGATCCTTCACGGGGAATCCTTCCCCAACCGTTCCTTTCCTTTGCCTTGCTTTCTCTGCTCCGCTCATTGCCCACTGACTAACATGGGAGCCCGTTTGAGCGGCAGAAGCCGCGCCGACCACCGCAAACTACTATTATTGCAACAGTTAAGAAGGTGTTCCGAGCTGTTTCTACCCTCCGTCTCGCTCGCTCTCTCCATCCTCCCCTCCATTCCCGTTTTCCTCATGAAATTATGCGCACCGCAGGCGCATCCTTTCGCGTTGCCGCTACAACTCACCGCTAATGGGCCCGGGGCGCATGCTTCGAGCGTTTAATAATAGCGTTAATAACGATAATTTCCAAGCACTCGCGACGCGTTTACTAATACCGTGGCATCGATCGACCTTCGGCGTAAGCCACCTTTGTGTAATGTGCTGTACCTATTTGCCCTCGTTGTATCCGTTTTGCGGTCTTGCGCGACGTTCATGAAAATCTTAAGTTCTCGCATTGTACGACGTTTAGCTATGGGAGATCGTCAAATTACCGGTGAATCGGCCAGTCTTCCCATTTTGGCGACGGAACTGTCCCCAACTGGCGACAGAATCGCCAAAGGTCACCGAGGGTCGTCGAATATGAAAAATTACTAAAATGGTCATTGAGGTGCGTACAAAATTACCAGAAATATTGGCGGCACCTTCAATGAAAAGAACTACTGGAGTTTCAGCAGTTACTACTGATATTGCAGTAACTACGAATTGTTAGTAGTTACTCCTTAACAGCCAGTAGTTATTACTGAACAAGCAGGCGGTTTATCCATTAGTAATGCTACTTATTAGTAGAAGTACGGAAATCTACAAGCAACACCGACTAGCGAACTACTCGAAACTGAGGAAATTCCCAGTAGTTAATTACTGGACACTCTTAGGAGTTTAGTGTTGTTAACACCTGGACATTCATAGTAGTTTCGAGGATTTAAGTACTGGATACTCCCAGCAGTAGTTTTTAGTAGTTTCCCACAGGTCTTTTCGGCGAGGAAAGCGCTGAATTAGCTATACCGGTGATTTGGGAGTTGCAAGACCTTCAAGAGACGATTATAAAATTAATTATTTAAACTCGACTAACCTCTCGAAAAGAGCGTTGATATTTCTCAAGCGTTTCCCAAACTACCTCCAACTAAGTGAATTTAAACGCCACGTAAGAAAAATTGCAAACTTTTCCTCAACGCAAACGACTCCTCGGAGACTCCTCGGGCAAGTGTCGCGCTGACGACAGATGAGAGAATGCACGATGGACAGCGCCAGGAAAAAGAAGTAAAAAAAGGAAAGTGCAACCCGGAAAGAAGAAGAGTGAGCGGACGGCAAGGATTCTCGTAGACCCTGCGCAGAACGACGCGGAGCTTGCGCAGCGTCGCCTCGGTTTGCGAACAAAGTCCAATCTCCGAAAAATATACAATCGCGTATAACGAGAGAACTTTAAGGAATAGACAACAAAATAAAATAATAACTCCGAGGAAGCGCGCACACGTGGATCTCACGCACGTTCTGCGGAACAACACCGAAATGAAATCCTGCAGTGGCTCCGAGCGCCTTCAGTGCCGACGTCCCATTTTTTCTCCTTTTTCTTTGCTCCACCCTCGCTTTTTTTTTTAACGCCGCCGTAAAACGCGTCACCGAGGCTCCGCACCGAGCACTGGGGAATGAGACGAAGACGGTGGGGCGATGGGTGTGGGAAGAAATATATAAAAGCTCGTGCGCTTTACGATTATAGTTGAGACTGAAGTGGTCGACGTGCCAGGCGCGACGTAAGATTTGTAGGGAAAATAAGAAAGAAAGAGCGAGAAAGAAGGAACGAAAGGAACAAAAAGACGACGAGTTTCACGGCACAAAGCGCTCCCTGTTTACAGATAGCGTCAGGGTTATTTGTGGTGGGCTGGCGGCACGACTGCCGAATGCAAAGAAGCTACGACGGACAAACGAACTCGCCTTTTCTTACTTTCTTTTTTAACTCTCTCGCTCTCTTTCTCCGACTCACGGTATTCTTTGTCTCGGCGTTTTTTTTTCTGAAACTTCTTTTAACCCCCGCTATAGACTTCGTCTATACTTTCGATTCTCGTGAATTCCACTCTTTTTCCCGTCCTACTTTCGTATGTAATTTGATTTTTTTTTGTCTTGATGAGAATAAGATTGACGAGAATGCCCAGAAGACAAAACTTAAATCAATATTTACGAATGTAGGACACAATCACGACCATCCGAATTTAGGCGATGTCGCAGGCCTGAATCGGTATGCCAGACGCATATAACTTATTTATTGGTCTACTCGACGAGACCCGCCGTGTTTTTCTGAAATAGTAATTTCCCTCGGAGAAGATTACGAAAACACACAATGCACACGGCTTTGTCATTTGATGGTAGTTTCCTCGAGAACAGCAGTCGCAAGTACTGTCGTTGTTTCACTGTTTTACCAACTGAGGCGGTAACTGCGTTAAACGAATCCCTTCGAATTGCGTACTGTACTAAATTATCCCAATGAAAAATAGCAACCCTTTGTCAGTGACTCAATTAATCCAACGTATATCATGACCCGCTCTGATGGCCTGTCGACTGCTCGTCGACTCCCGCACGAGCCCACGAACCATTGTTGACCTTTAATTGTACTCCATGTTTTC
Source organism: Amblyteles armatorius (assembly GCA_933228735.2). Classification (NCBI taxonomy): domain Eukaryota; kingdom Metazoa; phylum Arthropoda; class Insecta; order Hymenoptera; family Ichneumonidae; genus Amblyteles; species Amblyteles armatorius. The sequence goes on along the minus strand of OW121695.1, from coordinate 7,757,523 downwards.
TGTTACACGTATTGTGGCAGTACACGGGACTGTGAGCATAATTTAGGGGGATTTAGCATAAGGCATATTAATACATTAGGACATATGAAGTTATGGTAAAGAAAGGCATAACATACGCGCACCTTTTAGCAGCTGCGAGCGAAGGGTCGTGCACCGCGTGCGCCCGCGCCCGTGTGTTCACTTGGGTCACGTGTCCTCCACAAACATACATGCAATAATGGGGGACCTGCGTCGTATTGTACGGTATGAGAGAGGATTTTATGAAATATCATCGGTGAACCCGATAGAACAGAATCGGTCAAGACTGCTTCTTGAGATTTCAATTTGCTAGCTTAGGTTTTTCTGTTCATACAGTGTTTACTGATGCGCCCTCTAAGAGACTCACTCCTTTGCTGATTCTGAAGTAATCTCTCTGTCCGCTGCCATTGCATCTCAGCAAAGTAACATCCGATTTGCTGTACAGTTTGATGATGTCCAAAGATGCCGAATTTCCGTAATCCGTGAACCTTTAACGATTGTCTGGTATCTACGATAGTGAGGCGTAAATCTCAGATCATTAATTAAATCTAATGTACGAGTTTTTGCATACACACTTTCAATACGGTACATTAAATGTACAATTTTTTTTTAGAGTGCAAATCCAAAATTCGTTCTCTCGCTGAGCGTTATAGAGTTACGTACTCGCAACATACTTCCCCGAATAGCTATCAAAAACTCGTAATTCGGAACCCAACAGACGAAATCGACTTTCTTGTCGCACACTAAAAAACGGCATTCAAAAGAGTTATGAATATGCTGGTATCAAAAGTCATACCACATGGGCGGTGAGTTTATTCACGAGCCGAGACTCGAATCTTAACTCGGCAAGTCTTTGACCTTGGCCGAACAGGGTACGAGGGGATCGAGGCTCAGACAAACGGACAAAGTTGTTTATTGCATTTGAGAAGTGGCGCCCTTGAGAGAACCGGTGAATGGATCGTGAGAAGGGTCACGAGTTACAAGTGTCTGGCGAACTCCGCATTCTGGCGTCGAATTTCCAAGGGTTGACGCTTCTATCTCGGTATAAACGATCCGCCGTGCTTTCTTGTAACTTCATTACACTCCGGGGGGAAAATTACCCCGACCGCATAACTTCGAAAAGTCCATAATCTCACGCGAGTAGACTCCTCGACCTTGAGGAACTTCCGTTTCGGAACATACTCCGAAGATTCGAAAACTACTAAAAAAATTCGCCACGCGCTTGATTTTCGGCATTCTGGATCTGATAATTCTCATTCGTGTCTATCAAGTTGGCTTGGAAGTTGGCCTTCGTTTGGAAACCATTCGCGGAAAGCGGAAAATTTTCTTAGGAAAATCCATGATTGAACATTGAGGAATTTTGAATTTTTCGGGTCTGATCAAGAGACACGGTCGCGTCTTAAGAGAAGTTGTTTATGAAGCTACAGTTAAAGCGATCTCGGACGCCTCACCGAACGTCGGAAACAAAATAAGCTCCAATTGTCTCAGATTCCAAAGAAGATATTAAATTCCAATAAAATTTCTCTCAAGTGCATCGGCGTTGTCGAAGCAATCACATTTCGTTCAGTGCCGAAGCGGTGAATAATCAAACGGCGTGAGATAACGCCGCGCGATGCAGCGCGAGAAAGTCACGAAGGAGCGTCGACGGAGGCTCGAAGAGATCGGGAAAGGCGACGTCAAAGTTAAGAATAAGGGTAAAGCCCTCGAGAAGGGGCGCCTCGCCAAAGGAGGCTAAGATGTGTAATCTGCAATCCAATCTCGAGTCAAACGAGGGAAGGCGAAAGCGGATGAAGGGAGTCCGAAGGAGAAGACGAAGTTGAGACGACGAGGAAACGAAAGAAGATCTCTCAGAAGTGGAAGAAGGGATCTTCCGCGAAGGTGCTTGAGAGGGTTGAGAAAAAAAAAAACATTTGTTCCCTTTCATCCAGATTCTCGGGTCGGGAATCTTTGGGCGTTCGCGGAGGCTTGTTTCACTCTCACTTGAGAAGCCAACACCCGCAGCAACGGCAACACTACTGTCGGCGAAAGGAGGGACGAAATAAGACACAACACAATGCGCGCGGGAAGCAAAAGGGCTCACCAGGCACACTTGCTTGTGCGCTTCGTTCGCGCTCCCTTTGGCTTCTTCCTCTCCTTCTCTCCGGCTGTTTTCCTCTATTCCGTCTGCATGCTCTCATTCGCTCTCGCTCGCTGCGGCGCGACGAAGACCCGACCGGGGGAGGAATCGCGGCCCGCGACTAAATCCTCACGGTCCCTTTGTTTCCGGCATCTCGAGTGTGTGAAAATCCTGCGGGACGATGGAAAACTGGAGAGAAACGATGATAGGGGCTGGTCGAGGATACCGCGTAAAGAATGTGTACACCGTGGGAACCTAGTGAGCATGCAGCGTGCGTGAATTCAACGTCTCCGCGAAAGAAAAATCCATTCCCAGAAACATTAAAACATAAAAAATCAAAACGTCGCGAATTAAAAAGAAAAAAAATCACCGATTCGTTGTCCCGGAAAAATCCGCAAATACGCCAATTAAAAGCCGTAATGTCGTGGAAAATAGTATTAATGAGCACAATTCGGAATAGCTGTGGGTAGCGGCCTGGCTCAGTGGTCAGAGCAGTCGACCGGCAATCGGAATTTCCCGGTTTCGGAGCCCAGGCCGGCATTTTTATTTTCTTTTTCCTGATTGTCCGAATTTCTGATTATGAAGCTCTGTATAGAATCACGCTTGAGGATCGAAATAAAAAATGTATATTCGTTCCTCGTTACTCGCATCGAGTGACCGTGTTATTCGGTTAAATCCCGATGGGCGAAGGTGATCCGAAAAATCTCGGCGTTTTCCACCCGAATGTTATCTCGAATTACCATTCGCGCTGTACACATAGCGGACCGTGTCTATTATCCTATACACTACACCATATAACGAATTGGCAGTAATCACGGTCATACAAAACGTCCGCGCTAATGCGACTATAAAATTACCCACGGTACATTGACCGTCGGCAGGCTGAGGGGAGTTTTCAGCTCAATGTCCCGCCACGGTACTTATTTTAATGCCGAAATAATGAATCGGCCCGTTGAATTCAAATGGCGGAGGCAACGCCGGTGAAAAGGGCCGCCGCAGTCGGGCTGGAGCATTGGACAACGCGAGGAATTAGGAGTAAAAGCGCGTAATTAAACGCGCGCACGCTCCCGCGTCACCCTATCGCAGCTATTAGTCACGTAATACAAGTACCGCTGCCCACGGTGCGAGAATATACCAGACCGAGGACAAGGGGTCTCGGACTGCCATACAATCTGATGGAAACTGTACTGCTCAACAAGCCGGCAAGACTACAGAGCTTGACCGGCATAAAGCTCCAATTATCAAACTCTATAATTTTTCGTGAACCATTTTTCGAGCTCCCATTACGTCCAGACCGGCGAATGGTCAGTTCGCACGGAGAGAAACATCAATGAAGAGTCTGTAAATTTTACTCGAAAAGTGAAATAAGAAAAAAAAATGAGAAATTCTTGGCACGCCTTTCCTTTGATGCAATGAACTCAGTTCACTTAGAATAGAAAACGAAAAATGGTTTGAGTTTTTTTTTAAACTTATTTTTCATTTGCTTTATGAATAGACGATAAAGATTATCACGATACGAATCTTTATTTTATTTGATTTTTTAAGAGAATACAAATTTTTAGTACTCGGCGTGTCAGTTTTTACTTTCCGCTAAAAAAAAAGTATATTTTTTGTTTTATCGATACGCGCAAAAAATGAAAAGAGCGAAGCGGATGGAGGAGGCGCCGGCGCGAATGGAAAAGGGATGATGAGGCGGTGTAACCGGGGTGATGGTCTGTAGTAAACACATAACTATACTCTTCGGTCACTGGTGCGAGCGAATGGCGGCAAAGAAAGCAATGAGCATCGGGGGAAATCTTCCAAAACAAGAAGCCGCAGAGAGATTGAGGAGAAGGCCGGTTGGCTCGGGGAAGGAAGAACAAGGGTATGAGTGGTTGAAAAACGCGAAGGCGCTCGACCGGACGGTGGTTGAGGTCCTCCAGCAGCTCGGGTCTCGTGCGTTATCCGAGCCGCTAACGTTTCGCCTATCAAGAAACATCGGGAAGCCGAATGGAAACGGAAAAACGCTACGCCCGATGGTCCGGTGATTTCCCGTTCGAGTGGATATTTTTTCTTCTCTTTCAATCTCTTCCTCTCCCTTCCCCGCTGACCTCCCTCGTGGGATTTCCTTCTTTTCCGTCGAACGTGTGCGCTCTCTTCCATCCGCGCCCAGCACCGCCCGGTCCAGACCGGAAACTTTCGGCAAAGATGCGGAATATGAGAAAAAGGAGGAAACGGAGCGAAGTGTGGCGGCCGGATAGGTATGCGGGTCGAACAGTACAAAAGTCGAGCAAAGTTTCACCCACCGACGAATTCCTCTGCCCTCATCTCTCGAACGAAGGATATCCATCTTTCCTTCTCTGTATATTTCCCACCCGCTGTAAAACTCGTGCTTCTTTTTCTTGCGGGTTTCCATTCCAGGCCGAATAAGGCCGAACAGTGCATCGGAATATTTCGATACAGTGTCACACTGTATCGAATTGCGGGAGGCAGGGGGGGACTTAAGCATTATTCAATTTTTTCCTTTTTTGGGAAAGCGGGGCAAAACGAACCTGTGTAGCTTATTCTAACCGATACTATGTGCTTCATGATCCGGGCAGTATTTGTGCAAATAGTCAATTTTGGTCTGGTGTTTTGTTTTGCCCCAGTCTCCCCTCAACACGAGAGTTTCCCATTGGGAAGGCCGAGAGCAATCGAGTATCGGTCGCGTTGGCTTCGTATCCGATTTCACTGTTGCGAGTTGGTCACCGAAGTGCATTGAAGTGGCGAAATTCAACGGTTTGATTTACGCCGGTCGTGCGTCAACCCGCAGGTCTCGAAGGCAGGACGACGAAAGGAAAGCGGAAAAATTTGATTCAAAATCGAGAAACAGGTAGAAAAAATAATAGACTGGGTCAACCAAGAGGTAACCAAAAAGCAAATTTTAAAAGTTTTTTTTTTTTACAGATTACTCGATTTCTCATTTTCTTTTTTATGCAAGTGATACTAGCAATAGCTCAATTTTTTTCAAATGTTCATCCCAGCCAATTCTCATTAACGCCCCTAATTTTTGATCACTTTTTGATTCGCAAACCAAGTCAATTTATTTAGCGAAAAAAATGTCATGTGAGATCTGTCATTGCTATACATCACGTGTCTGGAATTATGAAATGGCATCGACACCGGCGACTACGTCGAGAAACGCATGGCGCGTGCAAGGTGCGGCCTCGTGTCGCGTCGCATCTAGCACAAAGTTCTATCGACACTGATCGAGGAGACGGGAAACGAGGTGGGTCCGGATATCACGCGCACATCATTTATTGCGAGCTCGTAGTCTTTCCCATAGAACAATGTCAACAACTTTGGTTTCTGACCTATACGAAACACTTGGATCAACCGTATCTATTGCAGATTAGTAAACAGAAAAAAAAGAAAAATTCATATTTACATATGAAGTGTTTTTGTCTTCTTTCTTTTTAAGTACATCATGTATGATATAATATGTATGAAGAATATATCATAATTATATATAATACGTTTTTAAGCCGTCTAACGAAAAAATCATTTCAAGCATAATCCGTCTATCAGAATTATCCAACATATATTCATAAGACATCGGCTAAAAAATTTCTACGATTAAAAAAAATTGCGGATAAAAAAATCTCTCGCTCTTCCCGGCCTTAAGCAACGGGGAATTAATTAAAAATCCATTTCATCGGCAAATAATGTATAATTTCATTATCCACTATAACGAAGCAATATCTTGCACCTTGTAACCTCGTTACCTTGAACCTCGTTATCCCCTCGCCGTATATACGATCAAGTTAACACGTGTGGAGTGACGATAAGCACGAGCGCACTCGGGTCTCGTGTTTCGATCGTGATTGATTCGTACACCCCGTTCACCGCACCGAGCGATGTGATTCACATGGTTGAGATCCCCGGGCCAATTAGAGCGAAAGACTCGGTCGAACTGGGCGTGCAACCGGCAGAAAACAAAGCTTCAAATACTCATCAGTGCTATAATTCTATTGTAACACTCGTACAGTAGCAATTTTAGCTCCAAGATATTAAAAGGAAAAATTGAACCGCACCTACATATTGAAAACAAGAATGAGAAAAAAATGTAAGAAAAGAAAGTGGCAATCGCAGCGCTAATAAAGCAACAACTGCACCGTTCGACATTAGTAAAGTTTTTTCGTAGCATGCAATTTTTTTTCGGAGAAAGCACACGTGCAGTACCAATTTTAGCTCCAAGATATTAAAACGACAAATTGAACAGCAGCTATATATAAAAAACAAAAATAAGATAAAAAAATGTAAGAAAAAAAAATGGCAATCGCAGCACCAATAAACCAACAATTCCACCGTTCGACATTGGTGAAGTTTTTTCGTACCGTGCAATTTTTTTCGGCAGAAAGCGTTCGTTTTCAAAGCGGCGGCAAAAAATTTCTTCCGATGAGACCCTTTTCACCCTCTGACCCCATTCGCCGATCCGTGCCTCTGTAACTATGCTCGCCGATGCACGTACATAGTCCGTCCAGTGTCCACAGGGATTACACTTTCATCGCCTCGTCATGAAAAGTACACTGCTGCTGTATATATCGCCCGCAGCTTTTAGTCTGGCCTTGCCAGCGCGCCTGGTTCATAGTTTATTGCTGGTCTTCGTGAATTTCAACGTTGAATGGAGACCCCCGGCCCTCTCGCCGTCCAATGCACGTTGCACTTCTCTCTGCGTTATACACGACGGTACACGGAAGAGGGTTAGTACACAAAACCCCCGGAGCGCAAGAATACCACGCTCTCTTCCAATTAAGCCCGAGCTTCCGGTGAACTAATTTTTGGTGACGCGCGAGTCCACCCTCAGGTCAGAGTCTCCGCAAAAGCCGTCCCAGGCGACGATTATTTCAAGTCCGACCCCAGGTCGGAGGCTCCCCAAGAGCCGTCCAAGGCGACGATTATTCTAGGTCCTTCCTGGCTTCGAAGGGTCCAATTTTGAGGTGTTGGTTAGAACTTGAGATTCCTTTCAAAATCGAACTTAAGATCGAAATTTCAAAGATCAAAGATCGAAGTTTCGAAGACCAAAGATCGAAGTTTCGAAGACCAAAGATCGAAGTTTCGAAGACCAAACTCCGGAGCGATCTTAAGTTCAAACTAACGTCTTAAAATTCGATTCTAAGACTGCAATACTTTTGGAGAACACTTCATCACTCAGAAGTCGCGCTAAAAACGTTTTCACACAAAAAAAAAACTAATCGATAAAAAAACTCCGTTAAAAAATGCAGCGGACCGTAAATTTTTTCGTGCACTTGTTAATTATTCATTTCCGAGGTTAATTATACCTTCGACGAAGTTTGACCTATTTCACTCCGTTAATATTAGCCCCGGAGCTGGTCCCTTGCTCGTTGGGCGATACTGCTGCAGTGTCAAGGATGAGCGACAGCGATCCTTTGGCGGAGGTGATTGTTTTCATTAAAGGAACTCATTTGACGGCGCAGAGGCGCGGCAACCTCACGCTTCTACACCCCGGACGAAAGTTTCTCATTGGGGACGATGAAAATGAGATTTAAAAAAAAAATAAAAAAAAATAGTTGGACGGCAAAATTGTCCGAACGAGCGAATTGGACGATGTTTACCGGATGGATGAGTATGTGTGGTGACCAAGGATGTTCATTACTAACCTCGAATGGCCCCGATGCAACTTTCACGTATCGTTTGCTTTGCCCTAATTTCTACAAATTACCCAAATAACTCGAACCGCGAGTAATTCGACCAAACGTACCTCGGATCCGTTATGTGGATCCTGCCACGTTGCTGCACCCACAAAGCCAGATGGAGTGGGGCAAAATGGCTTCCTCCCTTCGAGCCAAGACTTTTTTTTTTATGTCCCTGGTAAAATTGGTGAGTATAGTCCGTTCTGCCCCGCTCTCCCCCTACACAGTTCCTTGTAACATTAATTGGGACGAGAAACTTCTTATCCTCGTTCTCATTGTGTTTCCGTACAATTGGAATGTCTTTGGGGTAGTTTCTTCCATCGGTCGGCGAATGAGTCACCCGGGCTACCTCGATCGATTAGCTGACGGGCTGACATCCGAGAGGGAGTTCGCTCTCCAAAAAAACCTCACCGAGACCATTTTTTTTTTTTTTTTCTACGAATTAATTCATCACCCTCGAGAAAGAAAATGGGAAAATTTTCTTTTCTGGAAGTGTCAAGATCGAGAATATTTTTGATGAAATCTCGAACTTGAAATTTGAAAAAGTGTGTCAGGTTTGGTTGGGAAGGTCGTCTTTAAGCCGGAAGCTGGGCGGAGAGACGCGCGATCGCGGGGGGTCGAAAGACTCGCTGATCGAATCGACTGATGCCAGATCAGCTAACAACCTTTAAGGTCCCGGGTACGCCGAGTCCTAACATCCTAACAGCCAGACCAACTCGCTCCTTCCTGCCGAGCTTCTCTTTCCATAAATGGTTAAACGGTCGCAGACGTGTCTCAACCGACGCTTTAGGATGGTCGTTAGCGTTGATTGGCCTCGAACGAACGAACGAGGAAACGCGATTCTCTACTCGACACGGAATTAAAGTAGATTTATCGTCGCCGCAACGTTATTTCGGGTTTAACGTGAGACCGAATTGACATCCTTCCTTGAGCGTCGAGGCGAAGGGTGTGTAACGAGTTTGTGCGGTCCGGTAATGGCGGCGATACCGACTCAAATATTACGGACACTTTTGGGAATTAAGGGCATGCGCGATACCGCGGTCGGTAATAATAACTGTGATAAAAACTTGCCATAATAAAAACTTGCCAGAATCCGTGAGAAAACTTTTCTCAAGTGTGTGTCCATATTTCTATGTATTTTTACGCGATGAAAACGAATACGACAGCAATTTTGGCTCAAAGTCAGGTAGACATCGGTAGACGTCAAGAACCATTTCTTCCTCCCTTTTAAATGTGGTGCACGTTTTTCCGTATTTATTTCGGACGGAGATTAACAAAAAAAAAATATAAAATTTTTCTACTTCTCCATCAGTTTCCTCGGCAATTCTAAGGCATGATCCTGACTCCACATAAGATCCTACTTCCGTGGCTTATCCAACCTAATGCACTCTCGTTAATAACTTGCCGTGGTACACATCTCCAGATTGCTGAGTTTTCACGTAATGTTATATATACGTATACACACAACATATATAGGGTATATACGAGCACTCAGAAATCTCATCAATTTCGCCTCAATGGTGTATCCCATATATATGTAACTGCCGAATGCACACGATGAGAAGTAAGCGACGTCCGTAGGACGAGTGGTAAAGGTTGAGTACTTTTCGTCTAGGCGGTGGTTTGGCGAAGCAGTCGGTCTTTCTATTTGGACGACCGACGGCAGGGCGGTCGATGGACAGTCTAGCACTGCACATGTAACTACCGTCGAACCACTATAAAGAAGCGAAGAGGAAGGAGAATGAAATCGCAAGAGGGAGAGCGAGCGAACTGCACCGCGTCGTCGCGTGCATTCGTAAAATAAAGAAGACACACACATATGCCCTCCCCTCCCTCTCGCCCACCACTACATCGAAGCTCTGGAATTATTTGGAAATAAAATGATCCCGTAAAGTCGAGCCAAATGCCACGACTCACTCCCGCAACTGTTCCTTTTTCTCGCCTCCACTTGGCCGAAGTGTATAATACTATAACCACACACGCTCCGCGTACATTCCTCACGTGCAAAACATTTCGGCCGTAAAATCGCAGTCACGATTATGCGCCTATTTTTCCGAGAACTGACTTTGTTCTTTTTAAATTCTCATCCCATAATACGAGGTATGTATGGAGGGAAAGTTTTATAAGCCAAAAGAAAAATCGATTACCAGATTGCGGTTGGAACTATGTTTTACATGTCTCAGAACGCAAAAAAAGCAATTTCTCATTTCTTTACGCATTTCACATACATGAGAAATAATTATTTAATATAGTGTGAATGCTGCCTAATGGTCTTCGTTGATCAACGCTTTTGTTATCTCGGATAACAAAAGCGTCGTAATTATCATCGACACTTGTTTCCAACATTCATAGTTCGGAACCCACATGAAGCGTATTGAACGTGATTTTTAACTCAGGCGTCGACGATTTTCCGCGCATTTTTCCAAATCGCTAAACCACGGTCCTCGAGCATATTCTTATTGCGAATATAGTTTATAATTTATAATGAATTTACACGTCACTCTGTAAGGACTCCCTTTTGTTCGCAGCCGTCACCTCTTCTTGACAGTTATATTCCAGCCTCGGGTATTCCACCGAAGCTTCTTCCTCTTGATATATTTTACTCCTTTTTCTCTCGTTCTCTTTCATCTCTTAACCCCGCGTGACCGTCTCATTCTGCACACTCGGCAAAGATTTACTCAGCAATCCTTCCGCCATGTCACATTCTGATCCCTGGCAGTCACCTTATCCTCCGGTGCGCACTACGCGGAACTTACTGCAGTACCGGCGTTAAGCCCTCTATCTTTCTCGTTTTCTCGATTTTACTCTTTGTTCTATCGTCCCCCTGTGTCGCGCTTTTCTGCTCTTTCTATATCCCGGATTATCCGAGTCTTCCAACCTAACTTTTTTCTTTCTCGCCCCCCCCCCCCCCCCCCCTCGGCATCCCTTTGCCGTTTCCATTCGAAAAATGCTAGAACGGATTTGAATGCGAAGGGAATTCGAAACTTTTCCCTCGCGATCGGTCATCGACCGATCGCGCCTGTCAATCCCAAAAGAGTCAATTTCGTCGTCATCCTCCCGAAGATCCAACTTGGACTCGATCATTTCAACTTCAGCCGGAGTCCCTTCAGCCAGAGTCCAAAAAATTTGCCTAAAATCGCCAAATCGGTAACGATAGAAATGAAATAAATTACCGCCAAATACATAATTGCAGCGTTCACTTCGCCCCAGAAGAGATCGATATGAATATTGAGTATCCATTCTACTGAGAGCCGCGTAAGTTGATCTCCCACTCAAACCCTTCCACTCCGGTATTAACAAGATAATTATTAACAACGCAGAAGAAGAACCCGAGCAAGATGGTATTAAATGTTGGATCTCATTGTGCATCAGACGCAGACCGCACGACCTACATCGTCGGATGTCTTGTCTGGGTCACGTGTCTCACGGAGTCTATCACTGCTATTCTCGTCACCGGAGTGATTCCCTTCGACTTCTCGGCTCCGAAGCACGCGAGCGCAGGAGACGGAGGAGAGAAATAGGAGGCAAAAAAAAAAAAAAAAAGAAGAAACGAACAAGAAGAAAGTAGATACAATGCTCGGAAGTGGTAGTCGCGTTCATCCTCTCCCCAGCTCGCCGTGCCTCTGGGAGGTTGGATCTGGTGTTTCTCGGTCCTGGCGAGCGCTCATCCCATCCCCGGCTCCTCCGAGTCTCCGCTAGTCTCTGCTCGCCGTCGGGGAAACTCCGGCAAGGGGTGGAGAAAACAGCCGACCTGTACACCGAGCCGGTGGGGAAGAATCGAAGGAGCGAGACACCGGCGCGCGTGCGGACGGCCGGGCGAGAAAGAGGAAAAAGACGACGGAAGGACGACGGCAGGGTTGGTGAGGAAGGCAACATTTGCATGCCGCGCCGAAGTCCAACTGTGGCGCGGCGCCCACCGGCGTGGCTTCGCCGTTTCGTTCCTTCGATATTCTCCGGCCGAGACGCCCGCCGGTTGCCGAGTCCGTTGCGACTCCTCTGCATCGGGATTCAGGGTGGAAAGTGAAAACGGATTTCTCTTACCACCCGTCGCAACGAGCGAGAGTGTACGCCAGCCCAGCGCGCTACTGGCGCAAGTAGCAATATCAGAAACCCGTCCCTCCCGCATCGCACCCCACCGCGGCTCCTCTACTCCTTGCCTCTTCGCCTCTCCTTCGAGAAACCTCAATTTTCTATCTCATTTGCAACCGTTGTCGCACCTCTTTTCCGTTCATCCGTCTTCTGTCTCGGTCCCTCTGTTCTTCCGTTTGTTCCAACGTCGCTCCACTTCGCACACACCTGGAAGACTCGCGGCATTGAGAGCGCCGACGGCCCACATCTTCGTCACCTTCATCCCCCCAATCCGACCCAGTATTTCCTTCTCGACTTGCGGTTTAACACCTTCGAGCACCTGACCCTCTTTTCAGCAAGTTATCCCCTTCGCTCTTGTGCACGAAGTTTGCCGATATCCCGGTATGAAGTACACTGCTGTTCATGAACGCCTAGTCAATTTTCCTATAGTGGCCCTATTCAGATCGTCCAGGCATTTAAGAACAGCACCGTCCCGACGGTGAGGAATAAAAGCGTGTTACAGGGTTGGGTTAGAACTGGTCCCGCAATGGATTCATCCGCTGATTTCCGTATATCCCTTACTCAAGTAGGTTTCACCCTCGGAACGACATGGAGGGCTTCACAGACGCGAGCATCAGTGGGGATAAGACGATGGCAAAAGTATGGCAAAAAGTCGATGAAAATGTTAGGTGCTAAAATCTCAATCGCAGAAGTATCGGAACGATTGTTCGGTGGTTAGTGAACGCAAAACCGCAGGAAATATCTTTCGCACCGGACACCGTTTTGTAATTTTATATCTCAGCACGAACCGATTTATCGGTTCAATATTCTCTGGAGGTCCCGTGAGGCAGCACTGCGGAGTAGCTAGGTCTGCTCTGCAACACACCCACACACACACACGTACACACGCACACACACGAATGTACCTAAATTCTCTCAAGAGCATGTGGTGGGTGTGTTCTGTAAGCATGTGGGACATACTGCGGTATTGCGTACCTCCGCGGCGAGCCGGTGTCCGGCTGTTCCTCCCGCTAGGAACGAAATTACAGACCCAGAAAATGCCAAGGCTCGAATCCACCGAGCGCGTTTTCCGATAGTATTCCGAGGATGGCTAATAAGCATCGGACGTAATGGCCGACGTTCCATTTGCGGAAAACGCTTGTGAAACGGCTTCATTGTTCGCGAAGACAATGTGTCTCCGGTCACATGTGTGTGTGTGCATGTGTGTGCGCGCATTTGCGCGTCTACGCGGACCGTTACTGCAGCGACACATCGGGCTCTATCTGCCGAGCTTCACCGATACAACTGCACATGTCCGCGTGGACGTTTATACGGCTCGGACTAACGAGAGTTGGCACAGCAAGGACGAAAGGGACAGCGAATGCAAGACTGCCGCTGCGCGCCTCTGGTCCACTCGCGACGGGCCGGGATACGCGCGTCGGCGTGGACATCCACCCCGTTGCCACGACGACTGGACGACTGTTTCTCTGTCTGGTGGCCCGTTTCGTCCTCGTCCACGTCCTCATCTTCGCCCTCCCGACCGTGTCCCATCAACCGCCCGGTCTCCACCCGCACGTGTCCGCGTTACCGTGCGCGTGCGCTCCGTGTGCGGACCCCGTCGTCCCCGTAACGAGCCCAGCGGGGTACCATTTCGTTGGCTCTCACGGACGTTCAGCCGCGAGGTAAAGACACCGGGATAAAGATGGGGACACGTCCGAGATATTCCCAACGGCAGTTTCTATCCACTTTGATCTCCGGGGATTCTGCACTCCGCAGACCCCGTATCGGTGACTCTTCCACTCGAATTAGTTGCGTTAAAGTTCACACCCTCGGACCCTCCTGTGTCCATGTCACGTGAGCGGCGGCCGGAAGTTGAACCTTCGCCGCGATGCCCACCCTTGCGGACCTTCTTTCCTTGACTTCAGAGTGTTCGCCTAAACAGTGGATGAGGTTTTCCATACTCGGCACAATTTCAACAAACTTCGCGGCTCTTTCGTACAGATCGAACACCGGAAACCCTGTGGAAGTCACTGCAGCTGGTTACACGGGGTAAAACGTCAAAAACGACATCGTTGATTTTGCCATCTGGGTCTGAACCGAAAACTTCGGGTGGCGTATTTTCAGGCTTAAAAGCGCACGCATCAAGCCCGTGGTGTGTTCGCTTCCACCGTGAACTCGTGCCTTCCCGGAAACTCCGTCAAACTTCCTGTTGCTCGCGAGTACCTCGGGGCGACCGTCGTTGTTGAGTACACTTGTTTCACCCCCGTGACACACACGTGAGTTACATCACTTCGGTGTGGCGGAGCTTACTCGCAGCGGCGAGAAATTTACGGGAAAATTGAACACGCGGTCATGCAGTATCGTATAAGGCGCGCCCGGTGCTCGCGCGTTGTCCCGAAGAGTTCGTAAACCGTAACGAGCGACCGTTTCATTCGCCGTGAAAGGTTCGAGAGGGAGGACGGAACGGAGATGCGGAGCTGGGATGAGACCGTGGATAAACCGGAAGAGGGAACGACGCACTCGCGTTTCCCAGTTTACCTTTGTACGTCGTTTCGATGTTCGGTTCGGTGGACGTTAGGTTAGTGAACGCCACGGCCGGTAGCCGTGCAGCCCCCTGGCCGGAAGATCGGGCAACTCCGGGCACGTAACGCTGGACGCACTCGTTGCCCTCGCACGGGGCGACCTCTCGTTAGTCTCCCCGACATGCTTCCGGCTCCGACTACGTGTACGATTGTACCGTAGCTTATTCGCACTCGCGATGACTCGTCGCACCGCCGGTAGCGGAAAGCTGAAAGCTGAAAGCCACCCCCTCGAGCGTCATAATATTGAACTGCCCTGGCACGTATCCGACGAGGGAGTAAAAAAAAATGATCTCGTTATCTCTGACTCCTGGACTTTGAACGGTTCGATCGTGAAGCTTATTAAATGAACCCGTGCGCCGGCATCTGTCGCCACGGATTTTACTTTCTCGTTCCATAGGAATTGTGTAAAGAGATAAAGTATTGTAGTCCGAAAATATTGGACTCTCGCGTGAAGGTCCAGAGATACGTTTGGCGTGTCCTAGAATGGTAAAAGGCAGTTTCGCATTTCTGTGTTAAAGTTCGTAGGTCCGTCTGTCCGACCGCGTCTGAAACACGATAACTTTCCAAAGACACTTAGGGTCACAACGACGTCGACTTTACTGTGAATAAAGTTAAGGTTATGCTGTAGGTTTTAAAAAAAGGCTTTTTCGACATTTCAAAGCGGATAAAATATAAAGCTGAAATGTGTAATAAAAAGATATGTTATAAATATGATAAATATAGGCATTTTTTTATGTATCAATCCGCTGAGCATCATGTGAAAATTTATTCGTGTGTCATTGAGAGATTGCGATTCGAAAATAGCTAATTATCGTTGAGAATTAAATTTACTTTGGAGTTCAACCTAAAATCGTTTGAGCCCGATAGCCGCACGTGTGCGTATGTGGATCTACTTTGCTCTGTGCGTTATACTATACACAAAGGTTTACTCGCAGCGCAATCGAATTCCAGTGCGCCGGTTCTCCGATCTCGCGACTCACTGGACCAGAAGGTGTGAAACGAATTAAACAGGCGAGTGGGCTTAATCTCTTCGCTCTTTATCGTACTATCTCTTTTTCTCCGTGCCACTGAGGATGCCGCCTGTGAATGCGGCGACCGGAACGCACAATGAACATTCACGATACTCGAGACTCGAAAATATGGGCGGTTGATGGGCTCGGTATGCTCGTCGATCAGCAGATAATTACGAGGTCGTAAATCTTGCGGTCGTCCAGTCCCACAACGACCAGCCATAGAAACTCACACGAATAGCTGCAATCGTAACTCAACCGGTATAGCGTGGTGGTAAGTTAACCGGTGTAGCTCGGATCGTACAAGTCCCAGTCGTCCACGGTTCATCACGATCTATACCCAAGCTACGGCGAACAATCGCCAAAATTTTGCGAGGTCATTTTTATTTTCATGAATCTTATACTTATTAATTACAAAATCTTCGACCAGACCCAATGGACTTTTTTTTCAAACTTCAAACTGCTCATATGGTACCAAAATGCGGTAGTAAAATTCGGAAAAAAATCATAGCCCTCTCTTAAAGTGTAATTTCTCCGATGGCAGAGAAAAAATAATAATGTGCATCCACATTATTATTATTACAAATAGAAATAAAAACAGTTCGTTTCGCTGCTGGCAGAAAAATGATTATCACAATCTTCTTTTGTAATTTTTCAAAGACAAACATTATTGGTTGTATTTTAACACTTTTTATTACAGTGCACGATGAATAAAATAATGATCGTGAAATTAAATTTTATATCGTCGATATGACCGTAAATTGTGGTAATCAAATCCATCGGTTATCGGTGCATCGGCTAAAATTGGTTTTCGATTATCATCCCGTAGCGGCTCATTGCTCGGTGTCAGCTTGGTCGATGTAATATGTGGTGTTGCCTCGATGAAGTTGTAGTTTCACACCGAAACTCGGATGTCCGTAAAGACCAATGGTTATAATGCTCGATTTACTCATTGTCCGTAACGAAGTTCATTGGGTTGGGGGGGTTCATCGGCTTCATCAGAGTGAAAATCCCCGGTGTTATTAGGAGACATCGAAGTGGAAAATGAGGGTGTCTGTTCTCGTGTCAGACTTATTGTCCTGGCTATTCCTCAGTTTGTCAGAGCGAGAAATCACCCTCTACGAGAGACCGTATCACGCGCATCTGTGTCAGTTCGTTTTCCAATCGAGCCTCGCTATTCATCCCGTAAGAGGATAAAAGGAAGTGAGGAAAAAGGACCAATGCACACGGAAACAATCCGATAAGGGATATTTCGGGCAAATAATGGGATAAAGCATTTTTGCGTGTAACATGCTTATCAACCCTAGAAGAACTGTCGGGGAAAGTTTCGGGTAGGGCACTTTCCTAATTCATTCATTTTTACTTTCTCATCACGTAAAAAGTGTGTAAGGAAAGAAGATATTGTAATTTTGATACCCAAAAGGCCACTTACTTTTTTATATTTAAAAACATCATATTTGAGCATTTTTTTCAATTTTTTAAAAATAATCCAACATCGATGAAAAAAATGTAAAAAAAAGTCGGCTCTCTTTAATGGACGCAAAAATTTGTCAGACATTCTGAGTAAACCATTTAATCAATTTATTAAACACATGCACCGCTGAGGAAGAGAACTCTTTTACGTGTTTAAACAAATGATGATAAAATTATATGAGACTATCTCACAAATTGTTTCATCGATCTGTCTTCCGATAAATGCAAAAAATCCTTAACTCGACGGAAATTGATTTATATCCCGGTGTATAAACGAGTCTTCATCGTGCGAGAGGAGAGCACGTAGCTCGTTCTGCGTGTTCCGCAGTAATTCCCGATACTATCGTATCGAATCGTCGATTTTACTATGAGAACGTGAGCCTCTTTAAAAGGTCATGTGTGCTCGATAGAATGCTTGAATCCTTCAGTGGCTGACTCGCTGGTTTGGTTTCTTGCTTATTGCGGGAACGCGAGTTTGCACGAAGACGAAGTCAATAGCCGGATCGAAGCGGCGTCCGTCGCGAAAAAGCACTCTCCTGATCATTTGATGAATTTTTCATTCGCGCTATATTCCGCTGCGATTCGGATATTAGTTGATGCCGCTATGAATTTTGACGTGGGTCGACAGAAACGAGACGGACAGCGGTAAACATCTCGTCTTCTACGTATGCGTACACTGCATTACCATTATGATTTCAAGGCACAATAATAATAATGATAACACTAGATATACTTTAATCGAGCCTATGACGGTACAATGTATTCGATTGGACTTTGATGGGAAATAATGGAAAAACCATTCCAATTATAATGATTTCTATGGGAAAAATGGAAAAACGATTTGATCCAATTCACATCGGCTCGTCAACCTTTTGAGTCCATATGTTCTTTTCAGTTGTGGGTACAATTTCGGATACAATTTTTTTTAAAATTTTTTTTCGTGAAAGCCAAACGCATCTCGGAACTTTAAATTTTTAATTTACTTTTCATATTTTAGTTCCTTAAATACTTTCCAAATCTTGTTATTTTATATTTAATAAAAATGGTGGAAAAATTCTGTTGAAATTCCCTCAAAAAATCGTTATCCTCCGCATCATTAATAATAGCCGACCCTCGAGGTCGAAGTTTAGAGTCGAACACGAAATCGAGTTTGAACTTAAGATAGATCTTAAGGACGCTATGAAGTCCGGGCCAAAACTCGATTTTAAGTTCGTTCTGAAGTTCAAATTAACGTCTTAAAAATTCGATCCTAAGAGCCCCGTTTTTGCGAAGTTCTACAACGTCAGTCCGCAAGCCCTTGGTTGCCGGTTGGACATTACGAATATCAGCCTGGACGTCTTGAACCGTAGAGGCGAGGGTGTCGATTCTCTTATCTGTTGCCTCCAAGTGTGCGTTGACAGCCACAATCGATTCATCCCCCGAAACTCTGACAAGGTGTGACTCGTCAGTAGATCATTCACGCTTTCCGTAAAAGCACCGCAATAGTGCTTTTGTTCGACCTTATCGAAGAATCTAGTCGCGTCGGCGCATACGGCTATTCGTACGAACATTGTGTACGGGTTACGACCTTTTGTATTTTAGCCGTCGATACAAATAGATAAAGAATAACAAATTTCAATTTCGAAGCTGTCGCGGAGTTTGTCAAATTCTACCACATTCTGTTCGCTATTGTGCAGCGCATCGGCAGCCGGCACAATCTGTGGCTCGCAGGGTTTGTGAAAAAAAAAATGTAAAAAAAAAAAAAAATTGATTCCATCCGAAATGGTAATAAAAGCGATACGCAGCAGAACGAATGGCGAAACAAAGAGTACGCTGGAGTCCGGGAGGAGGGAAAACGGTGGAATAATAGAGCCACGTCGAGGGAAAGATGTCCATGGCCGAGGGCGAATTACAGATGAGTACGGGAATGGACACAGCGCTGTGCGGATGGACATCAAAAATGCGTCGCCGTGTTACGACGAAATCGATCATAAAAACACTGTAAAATAAATCGAACGAAGAACGAAACAGTGGAAGAACGAAAATACGGGATTCGCGATTACCTAGCCGGAGAACCGGAGGGTGGGAAGCTTCGGCGATCATTTGTTTTGCAGTAAAATCCAATAGCGATCGACTCTCCAACGGTGGGCGGGGAAGGAATGGAAAAATTGCGTGTTAAAGAGAGGAAGGGCGGAAACGGAAGGGGATAAACAGGAATCGCGGATGTACGCTCACGTCGCGTTTATGAAATCCAACGTGCAAATCTGTGATGCTGTTTATATTTTTACGGTTATTCGAGACGAAGCGACGCCGTAGGCTCTCGACGTCAAGTGCTTAAACGAAATGATTTTTTTAGCCCAAAACATTTTTTTGGGTACAAAATTTTTTTAGGTACTTCAATACTCCATTGCTCCAACATGCCAGAAGTGAAATCTTTCGATCGATGACACTTGAAAACGAGCATCGGAGCGGAATTTCGATCAAAAACGTTGCGTCATTGCAATGATTGAAAACTTCGAAATCTAAACATAATTATTTTTTTAATAATGTTGGAAAATACTTTTCTATAAAAGCGTTGTATACAAAAGTATTTTACATAAGAAAGCTATGTAAAAATCCTGATTTTCACCTTCGCTCAGGTTCGTTTTGTTCCACTCACACCCAATGTACATCAGAGCTGGTCAAATACGCCAAGTACTTGAAGTACGCATCGAAGTACCAAGTACTCGAAGTACCGAGGACTGGGAACCACTTGATTACCGGCATGTCGTCTACTGGCAGAGCCGAAGCGGTGAAGTGCTGCGTACTCTGTGCCGACTCAGTGCCGAGTACTCGATACTTCAATACGTACTTCAAGTACTCAGTACTATTTGCAGAGCTCCGCTGTGTACGGCAGCGACGGGAGAGATCGTTTAACGTCGGTGAGACGGGCACGATGCCGATAATTTAATAGTACATTATTCAGATCAAATGAATACTAAGGAGCGGGAAATCGGGAGCGAACGGGAGGGAGCTCGAGCGGTATCCAGAGAGAGCATTGTAATCCCGCGGCTCGTCTGAAGAATTTCCGATGAAGCATCGCCCGGCTGGTCGTAATTTAAACGCGCACCACTCACGATGGATATCCCTCTTTCCCGTACGATTATGGGCTATAACATTATCCGCCACTTTTCGTACATCAGCAAATACGCGCGGTTCGACTGATGAGACGGGGTGGCCCCGAGCTTGAAAAGGATTCAGCTTACAGTGCGCAGCCCCTTCTCAGCCGTCGACCATATAATACCGAAGAATCTTTTATACTCCGGCACATACCACCGTATCGAATATTCCACCATATGAAACCCTTCATCTTCATTTTACTCCCTTTATTCCTGCACTCTTATTTATCCTTGGGTATCTCCGGTAATACGGATAAAATCATGTTCCTCGAGCACTTTTAATGGAATATTTTAACCAGTCTATTCGTGCGACTGGAAATTTTTTTAAAAATTTGAATTCCGCTTAGGAAATGACTATTAGAATTTAGGCGTCGTTTCAGGAAAAAAAAACGACGAACTTGACGAAAATTCTCTAACATTTTTCTATTTATTTATGTTTTAGGTATGTATTCAACCGCTGAGGGTTCTCACGCGAGAGCATAAATTGTGGCTCACTCTATATCAGTAAGTAACACCGTCCAATTATTGTTGCCTGTAAATAGTCTTAAAATAATAACAATAGTAACATGAATATTATAACACAAAGACCATCGAAGTTTCCTTATCTTTGGTCCGATGCGAACGCTCCTTTGTACGTAATCCGAATCGCCGATCTAACCCTTTCATCCCCGAAAGTTTATGATTTTCGCTCTTAAAATAAATGCCCCGAGCGGCTTATCACGTATTGTCCATCGCCGACGAGCAGTTCGATCCTACGCAATTCTTCCAGCTCGATCCGATGGCAATGCAAAAAAAAAGACAAAAAAAATAAGAGAAGAGCGAAAAACATAAATTTTTCACAAAGCGAGAGTTCACGTAAGTATCACGTAAGTTAACGCCTCCAGGGCGAACGGATACACTACGTACGCTTTACCCTTTACTTTCGCACTATATCAAAGACTGGCTCCGCGCGCGCAGTACTTTCTCGCAGCCCGAGGAAGATATGTGTTTCGCCGAGGGCGTGCAGTGAGTCGGAAACAAGGTGAGAACGATCGGACGCGATAACGAGTGAGAGACGGAACGAAGCGAGGGAAAGGGTTGAAAAAAAACCAGTCTAACGAAGAGTGTGAGCCACATGTCTGATTTGTATCGGGGTAAAACTACTATTCTCCACCTCGTGGCATCTCCTTTCCATCTCTTCGCGTCGATGTTCTCGGACCGTAAAAATTGACCGACTTGACCTCGCGACACCAGACAAAGCGAAAAAGGGATTGGATAACGACGAATGTGTGTTAGCATTTTATTTTATTTTTTTGGTGTAAATCGAGCAGATCGGTGCTCAGGATAAACTTGAGTTCATCGATAAAAAATGCAGACCTCTCAACCAATTTTGTTGTACCAGACGGCGAGACGTTTTTTTCTGATCCTTTTTCACATCTTCAGCTATTTGGGCATTTATGTTAAATTTTTTTTTGTTGTCTTTGAAAAACACACTGTATTTTTTGGTGGCGAGCGGTAATGTTTCCCTTCCACCTTAATATTTGATACGGAAATTCAAGCTAGAAACTAAAAATATATGAGTTTTGGCGATTACACTGTTATCCTTAATGATATTGAAAAAAAAGTTCAATAACTAATAACGAAGTAGTAGTTAAAGTTATCTGTTTTTGCCGCTATCGAACGATATCCGTCGTGTCATTTATTGCCGGACTTGGGATATCACGTAATTTATCTCGTTGACTCCATTGACCATCGTTGATTTCCTGCCGGTCTTCCTATCTATCTCCACTTACACGCGCGGGTATAAGCCATTTCCTTGGACCATTCCTTTCAGAAATCGTTCGATCTTATCGGGCTGCGATATCGGTCAAGCGATATACGCCCTACGGTGCTTCCGCGAGACCGATCGACCCTCAGGAAAATTGCTCGAATACCATTTTCCTTAAGTCAAGCAAGGAAACGTATTATACGATTCCATTTTCTTCGGGATTTATTTATTATTTATCATTCTCGATCAATGAGCCCATCGCTGTTTATCTCGTCCAACCGTGAGAGATAAGAGGAGATAGTGAACGCCAGAAAAAAAGCGTATAGACTTTTGTTTTTAAATCTCATCTCGATGACCTCAAGAACCTTTTCTGCCTTTTTTATCAACGCAAATTGCTGGGTTGTCAGTGCCGTGGTTCAGTTTTCTCCGCAGCTTTCCGGAACCCCTGCATTATTATTTCTCGTTTCTTCTTTCCCCGATAAATTTTTCTGTCTCACCTTACTTTTAGTATTTTTTACCCTTATCCAAAAAATGTTAGTCTCGATCTCGTAGCATTTTTTAAATGTTATTTAAATTTTTTTAAAAATAACGTTGCCGTCCGCGCATGACAGAAAAAAAAAAAAACGTACAGACTTTTGTTTTTAAATCTTATCTCGATGACCTCGAGAACGTTTTTGCCTTTTTGATTAATGCAAATTTCTCGCCTTTCTTTTATAATTTTTTGCCCTCGTCCAAAATTTTCACTCTCGAACCCCTAGAATTTTTTTTGCCTTCCTTATCCCTTGCTCCTTTCGGCGCCGTGCCTTTTTTTTATTCGTGAGCTCGAATAAAATAACGTTGCCGTCCCATCATCCTTATGCCTCTAACGCTACCAAGTAGAGCGTGAAGTTCTACCGACTCGTGTCTGAAAATCCTCCCCGACGTAGCAACGAGAAAAGCAACTAGCGGAAGAAGGCTCCGGGTGGCCTTATAGCCGCAACCGTAGCGAAACGCCAGCACGCAGAAATTTAAGGGTAGTAGACCGAGGAATAATTACGAGGGCTCTTTCGCTTCCATCTCCAGAGCTCCGTTTGCCCTTTTCCTCGCGGCATTAGCCGGCAACGAGATACCGCGGATTTAGCAGAGTGCCTTGACCTTAAGACTCTCGAAAACACTCTGGGGGTTTGATGCTGTGTTTTTATACGGCTTATCCTCTCTTCCGAGAAAAAAAAAGACCCTCAAGGAAGACCCCGTCATCGTCACATCCGGTCTCGGAACGACCGCCGTCGCGGGCTCCTTTATCCGCATCACGTGACTTTTGGATGAGCGTTCATGTGCCGTTTAATTTGCGGAACTACGCGAATGCCATGAAAAAACCCGCGAGGCTGCAGCGGGTCGTTCGAAGGTGAAAGTTAACCGTGAGAGTCGGACACATCATCTTCCGTCCCGCGTTTTGCGAAGTTTGGAATTCCCGCTGGTACGAAACAGCCCGGCTCGCTTGGAACGAGTTTGAAGAGTTCGGGTATGCAGTGCCGGAAAACCTTGCGGACCATTGCTATCGCGGCTACCACGTTGAGGTCTCGGCATTTCCGCGATACAAATGCAACTGGGTCAGGCCGCCTCACTGGCCGGGCTTTATCTACTTTTTCCCGACCCCTGAGGGCAGCTATGATTTTTCCATCCGTAAAAGGACACGGGAATATCAAAATACTACACTGAGAGATGGATAAAAAATACCGGTCATCTGTGAAAAATTACCATAGTTCATGGTAGGACGCAACTCCACCTATGGCAAAAAGTTCCCAGATTTTCCAAGAATTTTTTTCATCGTATCTATGGAAAGTTCTTGTAAATCCGGTACTTCCTGCCGTAGGTGGCGCACTAGTTTTGCACTACTGTGCGCTAACAAGTCAATCGAGTACTAAGATTTTGAAAAATGGTTTGTACACATTTTAAAGGAATAATTAGTGTGAGGTGGATTTAGATGAAGAAGCTCTTATCTTATGTAGAGAAACATGTACAGCGATGAATTTACAGAAAAATAACTCAGTTTATGCCAATAAATCCAGAGGTGTATTTTTATAGACTTTTGTGAAGTCAAATTTGTCATTTTCGTTCGATTTAGTAGAGTAAAAGCTCCTGATGTTTTAATTATTATTGTGGTCTGTTGGACCAAAGTTTCCTGAGAACCAATCAAAAATACAACAGTTTTCATACTAAATAATCCATGCAAAAAGATAACAAGCACCTAGAAAAATAAAATAATTCTAGTAATTCATGATTTTAATTGGCAATTAATAATTAATTACTAATTTCTGTGGCTCGACGCAGCTCTCTCCAAGTCCTTCTCGATAGAGTCTCGAAAATAATTGATTCCTGTTAATAGAAATTAAAAGCAGTAAATATTGAGAGCGTGTAGCGGGACGTACTCGTGCCGATTTTTTTCGCCAATAAATGTAAATGAACGAGGCCATGTATTATACACGCTGCGTGCACGTTTTGCAGTACCACAATTTTATTTACTAAACGTATATGCTCGTAACGCGAACAGGTGCAATATTTTTGCGAATTATTTATACCAGCGTAAACCGGTGAACTCGCTCGTGCATTCCAGTTTTTTTTCAACTGTGTAGAAGCCCATTTAACTCTGTACAGAGGTTATGTATGGTTTGGCAACAGAAAAAAATCTATAAAAATTTCGAAGCGCTGGTGCGATGATTAATTAAAAAATCAACATTTTAACCCGTTTCTAAATTCATGTCACGGAAAGAGTCATCGTTTGCCACAAGTTACGTCGTTCATCACTTTGTCAATTTATCATACGTTTATTAATTTTTCAATTACGCAGCATTAATTTTATGCTTTCCGAAGTGTATTCGTCAGCCCCACAAGGAAAAATCGAAATTTTTGGTAGAGGGACAGTTAGATAGTTGTGGTGATTTATTCGTAAAATAGGGCCACATTATTATGTCTTCGAGGCACATACAGTAAGAAATCAAACACAGTAGAAATAATTATCGCAGTATAAAAAGATATGAAGAAATGTAAATAAATTTGAAGAGATCGAAAATAATAAAAAACAATAATAATAATAACAGTAGAAACAAAGTGACATAAATATTAAAAATATGAAAAAGGAAGAGGAAAGGGGAGAGAGATAGATGGGAAGAGCGAGAGTCGCCTTCCGAACGCGGGAGGGAGTCACCTTCCTAAAGCGTCGAGTCCGTGGAGTTTCCTGTAGAAGCGATGGGGCTTCGCTCGATTAGCTTTCCATTACGGTCTCGAGCCGAGTCATGGAATATCGATGGAAGCGAAGAAGCGGCATAGATGAGCGAAAGAGTCGGAATACAAATAAAATACACGTATCTCGTGTCGGTCGGAAGCCGCAGTGATCCGGCTGTACGATAGTGAAAGATTGAACTAATCCTTTCATTGAACACTTTCATATCCCCGGTATAGAACTGCATGCGCGCCGATTATCTTTCTATTGTGAAACGATAAACCTCGATACGGACAAAACGATATAAAATAGCGAAGATCTATCGCGGCGGATGATCTATTTATTTCACTTTTATTTCTGCATGTTTTCCGTCAGTAGATCGTCAGTTGATGGAATTTTTTTGTGTTTTTGTTGAATGTGAAGTATTTTTTATCGATGCTTTTCGTCGATGATAGAAGCATTCCCACATTGCTTCGTTTGGGAGAGTTTTTTTATAAAAAAATAAACCACGAAAGGCGTCATTGGATCAGTTCAGTGTGTGTCGTTCAACGAGGACGCAGCATTTTTCATTTCGCAACGTTCAAACTGTTCGGAATTTAACAGAATGTGTAAAAAAATATATACAAAGAGCTACTCAAAATTCACCATTCCACAACGTATAAACGTGTCGAAAATCAAGAAAAAGTTGCAAACAATTCTGAAGAAATTCAGAAAGATACCTCAAAATCTACTTTCTCCGACGACACGGAAAAAAACGAATGAAGTACATCGATATCGTCATCGTAAATAAAAGACAGATCGGTGTGAAAAGGGTTTGGAAATGCTCGTCGTCATTCAAAACAGCTTCAACTTGTGCATGCAGTGTACTGTATTCATACCTCATCTTTGAGACGTTACTGGTCTTATCTCCACTGGTTTGAATAGAAGCCGAAGTATTTTGTGAACGACAATGTGCAGCGATGAAATCGGAGGTGAGAAGCTGGACGATCGTCGTAACGTCCGGGGTTAGTGGGACTCCGTTCAAGACGGCGACGACAATGACGACGGTAAGGTTGCGGAAGATGCACCGACGTTAAGGGGTTACACAAGGGGCAAAGCGGGAGAGCTTGAAAGTGACCCGAAGGGGGTAAACGGGTGATGAGATTTGGGTTCCGTACGAAGATTGAGCGTGAGCGTGAGCCTGAGCGTGAGCGTGAGCCTGAGCGTGAGCCTGAGCGTGAGAGTCAGCGTGAGCGTGAGCGTGAGCGTGAGTGTGAACGGGAGCGTGAGCGTGAGCGGCCGGTTGGCTGGTTCGCGGCGTCCCCTTCGGGATCAATACGGGGCTGTTGGGTTTGCGGCGAACCCTGCTGTAATACGACGGCGGATGGTTTCCCGCCACCCCGTTGCTGTTGCCACCGCGTGCACTGGCCGTGTAACTGAAAAAAACGCGACAGCAAAGACCGAAGAACAATGGATCACGTGCATTATCTTTACAAAAAATATGACGGAAAAACAACAACAATAATATGTCCAATAATTGGAATCGTAGACAGTGGCTCAATACAGAGAACGAAGATAGAAGGGAATGGAGAAACAATGAGAGGGAGCATTCTGACGGATGAGTGAATTGGTTGTCAATTTTGGGAAATATTCATGCGTTGAGACATTTCGTCTATTCTAATGAATTTGCAAAAGTCCACCGCTTTCGCAGGTCTATGGAAACATCTGAGAACCTGCGAAATTGCATAGAGACTTCGTGTCAAGCCACGAGCATGCACCAATGGAAATCTAGTCCACCGAAATACGCCGTTTCGCATAACTTTTTTTAAATTCATTTTTTTCATTGAAATCACAACTTTCTCTTTGAAGAAGGAATATTGTCCAACATTCAACCGGTGATACCTTTTTGCCATTTTTTTCTCCATTACGAGGATGAACTCATATCAACGAAATTTCAGTAGTTTCATGCTTCTCGGTCCGCAAAGACATTTTTTTTATTGAAAGTCAAACAGTAAAACGTTTTAAATCGGTGAATCATACCACGCAAAATTTACAGCTCGAAGTCCCAAAAATGTTTCCCCGTATTTTATTTATCCGCGCTCGACTGAGCGCGGTTTCTCATCGGGTGTCGCCCGATTTTTTTATGGGCTATTAATCATTCGGGTGCTCATCGACCAAGAGGGACCTTCGCGAAAGCCGTTTGAGGATGAGATGCGAGATCGTCTTTGGGCCGTTAGGCCATTCCTTACCGATCGCCGCTGGTTACGGTCAAAGTCGGTAAATCGCGTACGGGCAATAAAAATATCAGCATTTGCTCGCTACTTTCATCTTTGTCGCTCGTGCCTGTTGACTTCCTTGCCGGA
This sequence comes from Amblyteles armatorius, assembly GCA_933228735.2. NCBI lineage: Eukaryota > Metazoa > Arthropoda > Insecta > Hymenoptera > Ichneumonidae > Amblyteles > Amblyteles armatorius. The sequence continues at coordinate 7,730,159 of OW121695.1, read as the reverse complement.
TTCATTCGCGGAATCGGCTGAATTAAAATTTTAAAGCAGGCTCCAGACGCCGCTTCGTCGGGGAGAGCGAGATACGTCGCGAGCGAGCAACGGGGAGTGAGAGCGAGATGGAATTCTGGCGCGGCAGGCTCACCTCGCAGGCTCGAGACTCGGGCATCGAACGACGAAGCTGGTCGGGAACTCCATCGTTCACGTCCTTCTCATCCTCGACATCGTAAACGTCGGGCCGGAAGTGACTGCGGTGATTTTTTGTCCTCCTCCATCAGGCTGACCCGTGAAGTAGGCAACGCGCTGCCGAGGCGAATTGCACTAGCGGGTACGGTGATTGGCACTTTTATTCAAGCTGGTGTGTTGGTTGGATCAAGAGGTGCGAATACACTGGTCATCAGTGACCGTACATTTCTCCGGATTATTCATCCGCTTCGCCATTTATTAATTGCCAACATTACTCTAGAACGGCCACAAAGGAGAGAAAAAGAGATGCGCGGTGAGAATTTACTCATTCAATCAACCGATCTACAATAATTTCTCGATGAACTCTTTTGACCTTTTGATTTCCCACAGTCTAACGTATCGGCGATTTCAGGTCGATTAACGCCTCGGCGAAAATGGGAATGCAAAAATATGTGTGGTTTTACCGAGTCTAAACCATCGACATTGAAGTAATTACCGGTCGAGTGCCAATGACTGTGAGACTGATTTTACCCGTAGCGAATTACGAGAAGGACGGAGTTGTAGCTACGTAGTATGTAGGATCGAGACGAATCGTAATTACGACCCCAGTCCCGATAACGTCCCTGCGAACTACTTAGTGTAGATACGCGACGCGAAGGCAAGAAAAACGCCAAGAAAGAGGCCACACGGCTGGGAAATGCTAACGTGGCCGAGGGGAAAGAGGTCCGTCGGTTGATCGGTTTCTGATGCACTTTTCCTTCCTTCTTAGTAAGCGCATACAAGACTCGTTTTCCAACGGGAACATCGAGTAGTTTTTGTCGCAATGTTGATCGTCACAATGATCGTCATAATGACATTGTGATGATCGTCATAATGACGATCGTCGCAATGACGATCGTGACAAGGATGATCATCACAAAGATGATCGTCAGAAATCCTGAGTGCTCTTGCGCACGATGCACCTCTAATGTATCGCATACAATGTTTTGTTTTTATTTATTCTTCCGTTCTTCCATGTCTGTTCTTTTTCTCCGACCATCCTTGCCTGTTATCGTCCAGTGGAGAGAGGAATTTTTTAATAACCGGAAGCGCCTGACCCTGCCGAGACCCTCTCTGAGGAAGATGTCGCTCATGCACGTATATCCATCTGTCCTACTGTACATTGTACTATTGCGCGCGCTATGCACGGGGACATTCAACCTGCAAGGAATCCACGATCTAGTTTTATCCAGGACGCCCTCTATGACGCATTCGAGCACGACCAACATTTTTCTACACTGAATACAATTCATAGACGACATTCCACGAGGCTTCGATGTTAATAATTTCACGTATTCTCGGGCGCCGTGGACGGGCAATTGAATTAAAGAAGTGGACAATAGTTCAAACGAACCCTGTTCTAAGTAATCGAATCCTTTATCAAAAGAATTAATGGCGAATTAATAAGGAACTCGATCGCGTGAAAGAGATAAGGGATATTATTGTTGAGAAAATTAGTATAGAGGGTGCGGTAAAGGACTGGAATTTTGCGACAAGAGAAAAAGTTCCGTCAATGTATTCGTCACAAATAAATGTCCCGATAACCAAACTGCCATAGGCAAAAATTCACAACGATTAATACAAATTCATGTTCGGCTCCTTAATGACAGTGGAATCGAAAGACTGCTTGGACCGTGAAATTGACCATACAGGCTCACGCGACTCGTCCAATTGTTATTAGGCATTATGACGATGTATACATCGCTTATCCGACAACGATGCTCCACGAAGAAATTAACAAAGTCACCAGAAGCCGACTCTGGAGTTCCAGCGAGGCACGAAAAAGGAACGGAGCGACAGAGAACGGCAGAGCAGAGTCGCGACAGGAAAACCCTGTGATGAATGGAGCCAATTTACCGGACTGGCGCCCGGTCTATTTCCCTTCTCGTTTGGCTCGGCACCCCCGCTCCGACACTCTACGCTTTTACTCCATGAACCCCCATAGACTCCGTGAATCCCGTGGATCGCCTGCGACCACCAATCGTTGTTTCGGAACATTTTTCCCGCGAACCTTTTTTTTTCTTTTTTTTTTTTTTGTTCTATTCCCTTCGTGAAAACGATTTTTTTTTTTCAATGCCCACTGGATAGGTATCGGCTTTTCACGAGAACTCACGTGCGAGCTCATCGACAAACGTGCGGCCGCTGGACGCGATACACCTGATTTCCTGACAGTGCCAAGCCGCATGAGTAAACTACACGCTCACGCCGAAGAGAATGTCTAGTTATGCATGTGTACAGTCACTTCCTCTCAATTATTTTATCGACATGCAATGTGCGTTGTAACATTTTTTGGAATAGATCTGCTACTGTCATGACAGCACTCCAATGCAGCGCTGTGGAATTTGTACCCGGGTTTCTTCTTTTTGTTTTTTTGGTAAAACAAATTGTAGGGAATATTTTATGGAACAAAGGCGTAATTGTGATGCATACAGAAAATTTGATTTACATACATAAAATTGTATTGATTTCCCACACCAAACATAACACGCTGTGAACAAAAAATCAATTGAGTCAACAAAATGAGCGCTTGCGGATGAAGAAACAAATTTTTGATCAATGGAACGAAATAATTTTCATGGTAAGTAAACAAACATTCGATTCGACGGCCTGTTAGTTTGATCAACGAGGCATTTCTTTCGATCAACCAGAAATTTGTTTCACCACCCGTAAGCGCACATTTTGTCGACTCAATTGATTTTTGGTTTTCTCTGTGTAGGTACATTCGAACACCCCACACATAACAACATACCAGCAAGTTAAAAGAATGATCAATGAAGAATTGAACTGAAGAATTGAATCTTAACCCTCACTCCTTAAAATAATATTTAAAAAAATAATAAAAAACCATGGTTGACGGATTTAGGTCGATGGCTAATAGGGAGTGTAAAGGCGATTTAAGTTTGTTGCGTATCGAAGACTGCTCCTTGTTATATACACTGAGAGAAGGATCTAGTAAATATGACTATGTCGCTCCAGAGATATTACCATAGCACATAGTAGTAGGAAAGTAGGGCGCCACCTATAGATAGGAAGTACCGGATTTATAAGAATTTTCCGTAGACATTATGATAAAAATTCTTGGAAATTCTGAGATTTTCCACCATACGTGGCGCCCTACTTACATACTGCTATGAGCTATGGATATTTTTCTCAGGTGATTGGTACTTTTTACTTTTTCTCGGGGTACTGCCAATAATTTCACTACCACTACTATTACTACTGAACTAAAAAAAAATCACTTGGAGCTGCCAAAGTAATTTTTATTAATTTCAATTCTACTTTCAATTCTTACAATTCCGTTTGATATCGAAACGAGATGGCAAGGTTACATGTTATCGTTTCAATCCTGTATGGAATTGCGAGAATTGAAAGTAGAATCGAAATAACAATTTACGTTATTCATTGATATTTGTTTTTCAGCGTCGTATTGATTCCCAACCGTTCTTTGAACCTCGATGGCTGTTAATATCATTCGATTCGTTGCACCGCGAATCGAGTGAGGATGCGTCTGTGAAGCTCGTTTCAGTATGTTTCAATGAGGATTGGACGATGCATCTGAACGTATTGAACTTTCGCGTGTACATTTTCTCCGAAATCAAGCTTTTGAAGAGCCGCGATGAATGTTCGTCGCAATGCCGGATCGTATCGGTGAAAGCCTTCGGTTTTCGTTTCATCGCTCCGCGGTGAAAATACGGTGAAAAATATTAAAGTGTCCTCTCATTCCGAATGAGGAATCAGCCCGAAATTAAATGTCTCAACGATATTCAAGAGTTAAATATCCATTATAAGGGATGCGCGTTTAGTGTCCCGTGTTGATACGTATCTCATATTTATGGATATTTTATGATAATTAACAAGTTCGTCGGTGGAATGAGAGCCACAGGCGGCCGAAACGAAAAATCCCAAAGCAGAGAGAGACGCCGGGTATTTCCGTGAGAAAACGGTGAGCCGGAGTTTAGAGTGGAGTAGAATTACACAGCGGGGCGCGGACGCGTGGGTGGAGGGTTCCGCGGAAAAGGAACCTCCCCAGTGGTACCAGTCGCACGGAGATCTACCTCGTCAGCGGGATAATCCTCGAAACCCAATTATATTTTACTGCGACTCGACTCCGACTTCCATCCCGCGCGACGACGCTCTATCCCGGTCGCCGTCGACCAACCCCCCCAAAAACCCCGACCCCGTTTTGCCCCTGCTTGTCGGAGAAACGAAGACTACGCGAAAGCGCAGACCGACGGTGCGCGGTGTAGGCGATGAAATACGGATTAAACGTTATAACTGGAAATTGCCACGGATTCCACCTTCCCGCAGCTCTTCTTCTCCCTCCCGTTCTCACACCCTCGGACGGTCCCGTCCGATCTCGCCATCTCGATCTTTCGCGCTCTTTTTTCCCCCCAACAAATTCATGACGTACTCGCGGACGGACCTATCGGCACTATTCCGGGACCAACGATTGTCCTACATCTCCAAATTATCGGAAGTTTAATCAGCATCGTTCCAATCGTGAAACCTTTCGAGCAGTTTATCAGCCGGAATCGTTTGTTACCGATATGAAAGATCGCGATTCTTACTAAGCTTTCTCATCTAATGGACTTTTGTGTACAAAGCTTCTATGAAAAATAATTTTTCGTTATTATTTATATCCCGAATACGCGTCGCGCTGCGTCTATTTTGATTGCATATTTGTAAAATTTATTTAACCGCCTTCCTTGAATTATTATTAACATATTTATAATCTTGGCGTTTTCGCCTTTTGGTTACATTATTTTGGGCGATAGCAAAAATTTCTCCTCAAGTGTTCCACTGACGACATCTTTTGCCTGTGTATGCGGAAGACGTGATAGGTGAAGAGGGTGAAGAGGCTATATAGCCTGACCGAAAGTTGCGAATGAATGAGGAAAAGGAGGAAGCCGGTTGCCGGAAAGACGAAAGGAACCGAAGCGAATCCCACCGAGTCTGAACTCTGAAGTCCTATCACCCGCTTGCACACACCCAGGGAGGGAGGGAGAGAGAGACGGAGAGGGTGGCTGGTGCCGGTGGGATCCAGGCGGGTAAGCAAGGATGAGATTGGGGAGACTGGAGGAGTTAGGATGGAAAAGCCTCGATGAAGAGAGGACAAGGCACGCGGCGGCTCTCGGACGCGGAGTAAGATAATGCGACGAGGGCTCGGCTGTCGCGGGTGGTGCATTGTGCATGAAGCTCGGCTAATGAGAATGGAAAGCCAGGAACGACAGGTCGAGGGCAAGGTGAGGCGTTGGAGAAATTGAAGCTGCGCGCCGACGAGGAAGGCGACGGAGCGTTAAAAAACGCTGGAAAGGTTTTAAAGCAACCCCCCCCCCCCCCCCCCCTCGGCCGATGCCTCTCGCCTTCCCGTGAATTTTCCTTCCACGCCACGCCGGATAAGGATAAGCAGATAAGAGAAATGGCCTCTCTCGTGCCGTCCCACCTCGTCGGAGACGACCCTCTCCTCCTCTCAAAAAATCCGTGAACCGCGAATCTCATGAAGCCACTCGCGGAGCAATTTTTTTTTTCACCCCCCTCTGATCCGCGCGGGAACAAAACAGATAAACCGCGATGTACCGGCGAAGTGCTCGGGCAACCGTGAAGGGGAGAGCTGTGACATTGCAACTTATAGATTCGGCAAATGAGGATCGTGTGCTGAAAAAAAAATCGCTTGCGGATTGCCAAAGTAGTTTAAAAGAAAGAGAATTCTATTTTCAATTTTTACAATTCCAGATGGTATTGAAACGCACTGGTAAGTCTTTCAAGGTTACATGTAATCGTTTCAATCTCGTGTGAAATTGTAAGAATTGAAGGTAGGATTGAAATAACAATTTCTTTTTTCTTCGGCAGCTCGCAAGCAAATTTTACTTGAGTCATTGTATATTTTTTTTCAGTGCCTATAGAGAGATTTCCAAGATTGTACAAGGATAGTCATTTATCGAACGAGGTTAATGAAAGTATAATGAGTTTGAATCGGGTCGTCTGCATAGGAAATTCGGAAGTCGGACGATGTGCGACGGTTCCGTCTGTGAGATTGATAGGCTCATGTCAACGGTGAATTAACCATTGAGCAGACGGCGAAAACCAGTGATAGAACATTCTATCATGCAGTTGCTTCAACCGAAAATGGCCATTCACTGACTGTTCGCTTACCGTTTACTTTCGACCGTTTGCGTAGGGGAGAGCGGGGCAAAATGGGTCAGTGAGGCAAAACACGACAGCGGCGGTGAAACTCAATTTTCCAATAATTTTTCGACGCCCCATTTTGTCCCAACGATACATCCGGATTTTCAACACCGTTTTGCTCCACTTACAAAAATAGCGTTTTGTCCCATTACCCCGGTTCACCCCACTGTCCCATTTCCCCACTCTCCCTCATGCCAATAAACTCGTCAACATTTGCTGACGTGACAACGAGTCATGCGTCCATCGATGTACAATCGTAGCGTGAACTTTTCTTGTTTATTGAACCAGCGAAAAAAAAGAAATGGCTCGCATAAAAATTGAACGAACGAAGAGGTAAAGTCAACTTCTTCGGTCGTACAGCTTCCAGTACGTGTTTATGCAGCGAGTGAAGTCCCGTAGCTGCGCCATCGCCGAGCCACGGTTATACCATCCTGATCCCGTATTATACATGTACGGTAAGTCCGCCGTAGAACCTCCCGCAGGTGTATCGTCATCCCTGTGTATTCGTTGCGCAGTGTCGCGTCGTTGAACCTTATATTCCGAGCTTGTCGTCGCAGTACGAAGCTCCATGAACTGTAGCATTCTATACAGATCATGCAACAGAGCGGAGAAGCAGTATTATAACAGCCGCAGCCGCAGCCGCAGCGGCGGCTGCAGCGGGAGCCCGAGCAAAAGCCGGGTAGTTGCCCGGGGGTGACTTTAGTAAAGCGTCCAAGGGAACGCGATATCTTCGCGAGGTATTACAATAACAAAGAGTCGACCGGTTCACCCTGAAGTACCTACACGTTCACCCGGTCTAGGACCCTATAGAATTTGCCGGGTGACCTCCGAGCATTAGCATAACACTCTCAAACAACCTCTTTACGACTTTACGATCTCCTGCACACACACACACACACGCTTTCGAGGTCACACGGACAATTTTTAGCGATCGAGAAACTTTGTACGTAAGCCGAGTTAGCATCAAAGTTGATCGGTATCGAATTTGGCTCGAATCGAGAAGAGGATTAACAAGTTGTGAATATTTGGCTTTTTTTTTGGTTTTTTAAAGACCATTTTTTGCTTCTAAAATCTAAAACGCGCATGCATTTTAGACAGTAACTTTTATGAAACGTAGGAGCGAAAGAGTACGACTGTACAAAATGGACCTATAATCCGAGATGAATGCACGATAATATCGTTGTGGCTCCTTCGTTTTCATTTCGTTCCTTTAAGACTGCGGTGTTACGTGCGGTAAGTCGAACATCCGTGCCTACGTCGGGTGGTTATTGCGTACGTGCGGAACCAACGGCAAATAAGGCACTTCCACGTTCTTTCGCTTCTTATACGTTGCATTATCCGGAATAATATTACCACAGACGCGCATGGCGGTGCATTTACATTTATTCATGGCATTAGATTCAAAAATGAAAAATTACAAAAAAAATGCAAGAAAAACAAAATTTAAGGAGGCAAAATTGAAATAATTCAAGAAAGACCTCGCCCATTGGATCTTTCTCTACTTAGCTAGTGTTGCTAGGGGGAATTTCTCCTGGAAATATTGTTTCGCTGAACGCCAGTTCTACCACAAAAATACAACTACAGGAATATCGGTTTTCCGAATCAACGGAACGAAAAAAAAAATCCAATTTCAGTTCATTGATTCACCTGTTCGGCATAGGATGAATTTTCATTTCCTTGCAGCCGCAAGTTTTGTTCTCACCAGAATCGCACCGCAAAATTTAGATACCGCGGTAAAGTATAGACGCGTGGAACGAATAACATTCGGAAGAACTTTCGGGCGAAGCCGAGCGAACGGTAAAGCTTGGAAAACAAGAGCGAAAGAGACGTAAAGTTGGGTACGGCAAGGTTTTCCGTACTGTGCAATGGAGTTTGGAGCGTTGCTTCGAAAGTTAAACGAACGACTCCAATTATACAGACTTGTTGTACACCGAGACGACGAGCAGCGGCGCTGCTTCCACTTCCGAAAGTCCGACCAGCGTCGTTGCCTGAAATGCCGTTTCCGGCGTGCACACTTTCGCCGTGGAACAGTAGAAAAGCCACAATTTCGAGTACGCCCGGAGACCCAAACTGTTTTATTTATTTTACGAATTTATTATTGGCGCGTTGTTTTCATGCCTGTTTACCTCTCGTTTAACTTGCCCCAATCTCTCGCATCCACTTTGCTTGTACATTTCCGTACGCTCCTCTTCCTCTCCGTACCTCTCGCGTTTTCACGTTTCCACGAAGTTAGAATACACTCGCCGGCCTCTCCCCTTTCAATTTGCGATTAACCCGCCAAATTAACGTATGTACAAATAAAGTTACAGCTCAGTCTCGTTAGGTACCTCGTCTCGTTTCTCTTTCGCATCTTCTTCCAACAATGTTAACATTTTCGACAGTTTCCCTCCGCCGACTCCCACCACCCCCTCAGTTTACGCAAACTTTCGTCAAATTACGGAAACAGAAAGTTTTGTCAAATTACAGTGTATTTGCGGTTCGTTTATTTGACAAATTTTCGGCGAATGAATATTCACTCGAGACGATGAGCAACTTTATTTGCATCAAAAATTAAGTACCCGAAGAATGGAAATTTTACTTTTTCCCTCCGACAGAGAACTTAAAAAAAAAAAAAAACCCTTTCGCGACATTGCAGACGAAATAAATTCTCGTGTATTTAATTTGAATTTTTCCCACGAAAAGGAAGCGACATTTGATAGTGCACGTACGAATAACACGGCTATATTTCGTCCGGAACACTCTCGTCATGCAGTAGCCTCGGAATCGAAGAGAAGAACCCCGACACGTGTACGTTGCATTACCATATCTTCTATAGGTATACGCGAGCGGTTGTAGCAGGTCGATCCCGGATACGAGAGGAGGCCCATGGAGCTCGGCGCTGCTCATCGCAGCCTCGTTAAATATTGAAGGGTTTGAAAAAAGAAAAAGCCCGGGACTGGGAGCTTAATGAGAAGGAAGCCCCCAGATCCCCCGCGTTGTCCAACGCGCGCACTGCGATTTCCCTTTCTTTCTTCATCTATATTCTTCTCTCGGGGTTTTTTTTTTCTCTCGCTCGTTCGTCCCATAAATATTTAATCGTCACGACGCTATCGACCTTCCACGGCCGGCCCTGTGCACCCCCGTCTATAGTTGCACCGTCGCGCTGTTACAAAGTGTCCTTTAAGGGTGCGCGCAGCACGGTATTCCACATGCGTAACGGCGCTGCGGCCTGAGCCGGGGCCTCGCGAGATGTAAAAAGAATTATTAAAGCGTGTCCTTGTCAGACGGGATAAGCTCGCCCTGTGACGATATCAACCTGTGCGAGAACACAGCGAACCGGCGATCAAAGAGAATCGGGCAACGCTAGCTGATTGGGCCCGACCCGCCAACCCACCCCTGGACACCGGCAACACAGCCTCCGACAATCGCTACTGCTTTTCCGGGCGCGTTCACACCGACGCGTGTAAACCCCACCCCATGAACGAGTTCCCGGGAAAAAGAGTTCAACACAGTTTTCACCCATACACGAAAACATGGTTAACCCTTTGAAACTAGGGAGCGAAGAGTGGAAAAAAATTTGAAAACATATCGCATTGATACAACAGAACACCGTTTCTGTCAGATAACATTGTTACGACATTTCATTCGGATGTTCAAAAAATATGGTACAGAAATTCCGGAAGATCAGTCCTCAGTCGGGAGCGCGTGGAGTCTTTAGGTTCTCCCGCGTGATGTGTGGTTACTAATTGTTACATCCGTATGGCACCTCGACACACATGTCGGGTAGATTCTGACGTTTCGATTTCACTACAAAGAAGCTGAAAAATCTTTATTCGCTGCTGAATTATCCGCAGCCGAAGACGGGGGTGCAATATCGACTCCTGACGGACCGCGCAACGGTTTCCATGACCAATTGATTCGGTTTCGCTACGCACTGACGAGCTGCATTGATCCGGAAACATTAACGCGAGTGAGAGTTACGATTCACGGTTACATATTTTTTAAAAATCAGAATTTCTCTCTCGAGGGCGGGCCGCGATCGGATTTTCTCTCTCGCGATCGCTTACGTTCGTTATTCATTCATGGAACGTCCATCGTGCGCACATACCTGCATGCCGGGTGATTCGCAGCGGTTAATAGCCGTCGCATTATCCGTGAACGATTAAAGCATCCGTGTAAAGTCTGGACCGAGGGCTCGAGAGCGGCTTCATGGCATCGCTCGGCTGTGGGCTCGTGTCTCTCTCCATCGCTCTGGTCCAGCCCCTCGGCAGGCTCCGAACGCGACGAATAATTTAAGCGAATGACCGTCGGGCAAATAACGCTGGTACGATAAACAACGGGACCGTCCAGGCGAGTTAATCGCTCCATTGTCCGATTGCGTCGGTGCGGGCAAACGAGAGAAGAGTGCGAGCGAATTCCATCACAGCGGAGGGAGGGGGGGGGGGGGGGGGAGGGCGGGGGAGGATCCGCTGGGACGAGAGAGCGACACGAACGGTGTGCAGTACGGTGACTTTACAGCGTGCTGCCGTACACCGTGTGCGTCCCGTACGCAACCATATACCAGCGAACCTGATCCATTCCACAGTAATATCGGTAATATGGACTATGGTTCGCGTGTCCCGCAGTGGGAGACCCTGCAGTTGGGATAATAAATAATGGTCAGATTTTTAGTACTCTTCGATCCGAATTCGTCGGACTTCGGCTCGATGGACTCAACCAGACAAACAAACGACCGCGTCACATGCCCCGACGGGGAGATCGCATTCGCGAACCCGCCCTGTGGCCTTTGCCGATCGTGACAACGGATCCGAATTTTTCGTGGTGCGTCCTGGTAAAAGATTTTGGGACCAATATTGGCTGCCGATATAGACTCGGTCTTGTCGTCATCCATGACGCGATCGATGGTTGAGCCAAACTCCCATGTCAGTATCGGCGCATCAGCATCGAACGACTAATCGGAATACAAGTTTTTTCGGCTCACTCTCGTACACGATCGCAAGGCCAGTATCGGCTGCCAATACACGGAGCCGATCTTATCGTCCGAGGCTCGGCCGATCGTCGTGCCGAGCTCGTATGCCAACATCGGCACCGAGATTCGCCCGTCCGTGGACCCAATCCGATCACCCCAGATGGGAAAGAGCCTTTGAATGTCGTCGACACCAGCACAATTCGATTCCGACCAAACGGTGCACCTAATCAATTCTGCCCCGCCGCAGTAGAATGTGCCCGATGACGCATAAAACTAGAACGCCGTTCGCGCGCTCTGTACAATATTATAATCAGAATACAGACACGATGTTGTATGTAAACCGATAGCCGACCGTGGTATCGAAAGCCCGCATGCGAGGCATGATACAGATGAGAATCCGCCCTCATCGATCTTCCGATGAAATCCTCCGGATGATCCGGCTTTGGGTATGGATAATCCAAATGCTTGTGCATCAATGCCGCGACCCTCATGCATCCCCCGCATACGGAGCGTCTATTCTCATTCTGACTTTTCATCATTTGCCGGGGAGAGCGATACACCGCAGCGCCCCGTCGGAAAACAAGTGCGGGATGATCGCTCAACGCCTCCGCCGCCAACGGCCGTCTCGCCTCCTATGATTATAATGAAATGACAATCTGGCGTCCGATAGCAACGTTCGTTCGACGACCGCGCCGTACCAATCAGAACTACAAATAGGAATTACCGTTGAGCCGCGTACAAACAATGGCCCTTGTAGGACTCTGTGTATCTGCGTCGTACCGGATTGATTGACTTTTTGCCACCGTTCTTGCGCGGCGGCGATTTCACCGGAAAGCCCCTCCATTCGAACACTCGGACCGTCATTCGGGACGAACCCCTCGTGTAGTACAGCTTTTCGCGGCATCCCCCGCACCCGGCTTGTTCCGTCCGTCCTTGGTCTATAGGATCCGACATCGAGCCGGAGCTCCGGCTAACGGGACGTACGCGCGACGGACCACCGTCGCGACCTGGGGATTTCAATCCATCGGTGCGGTAGGGCGCGATAATCCTTCGTTGCCCGCCGAGAATGAGACCATTCGCACCGCGGAAAATGAGATTTTTCCGCAAACCCGGACACACGGAGATATCGGCTGATGCGTCGTCGCGGACCCTTGCGCTTTCCGGACTGACCGTTCCCTCAATGGCCCCGCAAATGACGAACGGCGCGTCTTCGACCAGCGGACTCGGAAGCTTGGCTTCCTTATCGAATTATCGACGGGGGAATCCGCGAACGACTGAAAGCCGAGCTAGAAGGCGTTTCGTCGGCGAACTGGATCTGCAGGAATTTCAACAGCTTGCAATCGAGCCTGGCGTTACGTTTGTTGAATAAGCATGGGGTTGTAAGTGGCGGTCCGGCGATCGGATTTGAATGAATCCGGGAGATTGGCTGCGCGAAGAAGAAAATAGGAACACGGCGGCTTCTTTGAGAGTGCAGACTCCAGTAGATCAGGTCGACCGGGTGGACGTGCAATCGAGATTGGGTTGGTGAATACAACACGGATAGGCGACTTAGTCGAAATGAAGGTTTCTACTTGAAAATCGGATAGGCCAGGATTACGAGCTAGAAATCCAGTGGACCTTTCACTGCATTTCTACAGTGGGGGAATGAAATTTGTATTTTTTTTTTTTTTTTGAGAAATAAGTGGGAAAGTTTGACGGGAGAAGAGTTTTAATAAACATGGAAATTCATCGTATCCAGAACTCTGGAATTGTTTTTTTAAATATCAGACAAGTATGCAAAATCATATTTTGGTCCCCAAAAACAACCCAGATGACAGGAAAAAGTTTGCTTCTATATTTTCTTCAGTTTTCCAGTTGACAATTTTCGGGTATATTTCTAGAAACATTTTCTCTCTTAACTTATTATTAATGAAACGTGTTTTTGACAGTTTTGAATATCGAAATCAGTCACAGTTAATATGACTCAATTAGAATTTTTGTTTGTTTGTTGAACTAAATCGTCAATTTGTAGTTAGTTTTTCGTATCGTCGTCGTCCGCCAATAATACGTTCATCGACAACATTAAACTTTCCAGGATGGAGAAAGTGCTCTTGCCGTGCTATGTAATAGTCGCAAGGTACATGAGACTTTTTTACTCTTGAGATATATATATATATATATTACTGGATATACCATACGCGAACTAACCCTTAGAACTCTCGAGTCCCGGGGTTCCCCGCCTCGGGAAAGCACCGCGACCGGAGAAGGATACCGAGGTATTTATTCCGAGGGAACCGTTAGCTCGTGGATGGCTCCTGCGGGAATCCAACTCTCAGACTCATCCCAGGACACGTAACTACCTTGAACTCGGGACTCGCATTTCCTATTTCCAACGCTTTTATCTCCCACTTTTCCCTGCTTCACTACAATCTTCTTTTTTTTTTTTCTCAATAATCAACCAAGCGACCCATTTCCGAAACTTAATTTTTTGCCCTTTTGCCCCCGACAAAGTGTTTCATCGTAGCGACGATTTCGCAAATAATATCCGCTGACCTGAACTTTCCCTTTTTTCCCCCCATCGGCTTCAACGGGTTTATTTGATTGATAATGATACAACAAATTATCGAATTCCCGTCCTTCCGTCCGTGTCAATAATAGTAATTGCCATTCCCTCTCGACGTGGAGCGTCCGTTTTTTAAATTTTATTTCCGCACCAACGAAATATACTTTAGCACGCTCAAAATAGCCAATAAATTGAATTACCCTCCTCTACTCCATCGCTAATTTATTCAGCTTTAATCTGCGAATGAAATTACGCCTGTATAGAGTTGCGAAATTTCAGTTCACCGAACTATCCCTATTAAAAAAAAAAGTATACTCCGAATTACCGAAGGCTAAGTTCGTCAAAACGGCCTGTCGCGTATAATAATTTGCTCGATGAAATTTTTATCGTCCCCGCCGCTTCTGTGGCGCTTCCGCCAGATTGCACAAAACGATTCGACAATATTTTACGCAGAGGCAGCGAGGAGAAGAACGCCGACAATCGTTACCAGGCGACCCTATTGTCAAGGCTAATTCGAAACGAAAAAAAAAAAAAAAATGGACCGTCCTTTCCCGTTTGCTGAAACGCGGCCGACGTTCCCCCAATCGGTCCCGCTACTCCGGCACTCGGGCAGCTTCGGCGATGCGAAAAAAAAAGAAGCGGAAAGAGTTAACCTGTATAAAGCGGCGTGGGACTCCCGGAAGTGCGTCGAAATTCGTTTACGATCGATAATGGCGTCGTGCAGTAGAGATATGGACGCGAAGGTTATGGTGATGTCATACAGCACTGCGTCGAGGCAACGGGCGAACGAAAGGAGAAAGATGAAATTATCGTGAGTGAGCGGGAGTTCGGGGGATGAGCGAGGGGGAGTAAGTATGGAAGCCAGGTGGCCTTTGAAGTTCATAAATTAAAATACGACCGTAAACATTAATCGAATCCTTTAATCGAATTCCCTGGCGTCTCCTCTGGAGTTTTACCCCCCTTCCCCATTTTTCTTCGACCGTGCCTTTACGGATTTTCGATGGACTCCGTGGCTCGTTGGGAAAAGCCTGCACGAAGCCACCAGACCCCTCGTGCTCGAACGAACTCTTTTGTCAATGTAGATTCAGACGGCGACCCGCCGATGAGAAATATAGGGAGTCGACGCTAAAATTTTCGATGGCTTTCTGCCGAAAAAAATGAATATTAAGTAAACTCTCCGAAGTCGCGTTTTTCTGTTATAAGGACGAGTATGAGATCAATATTTATATATATTTTTTTGAATTATGGTCAATGTTCGTAGTTAGTTCGAAACCCAAGTTCGATCTCAAAAGCGAACTTAAAATCAAACTAACGCCTAAAAATTCAACCGTAAGTTCTTCGAATTCTCGTGACTCTTCTCCCTCATCGCTTCCAGCTAGGCGAAGAATCCGCGTGGCTTTTCCAAAAGCCTTTTGCGTGTTTCGCCCAAACCTGAAACATATAAAAACCCTATAAATTATGGACAATCCACAGCGCAGTACAGCGTCTTTCGCAACAGTGGAAGCAAGTAGGGGAGTTACAGGTTGAATCTATTGTTTTCATTAGTGACGCTGCCGAGGGTGTAGGAGGGTAATTAATTTTTTTTTTCCGCCAACGAGTCAGCTAGCAAGCTTTCCTCGAGTGTGGGAGCACTGTGGACGTTATCGCCAGTTTTTTACTACGCTCGCTGTCCCGGCAGTGCGACGTGGTCGATAGCAGGGCGATCAAAGTTATCGAATACGCGAATCGAGTTTTTTTAAATGTAATTTTGTTACGCAGTGTTTGAGTCAAACTTTTCGATGTCAAAGCTCAAATAACGTCGGTTTTTATTGGAAACTTTTGTGGACCTTTTTTTCCAAAGCTCGACACACCGATCCGACCCTTTCACGAAGCCCGCAGATACAACTACAGCGCAGAAATATGGTAATCCGAAACAAAGCTTACTGCAGGTCTATCGGCGAACTCTACCGAAATCCGTTCTAACAATGGCGTTAACCCCGAGGATCCATGTCGCGAACCCCGAGAATTTATTCACCCGGTCGAGCGCATATAGAGCCGTAGCCGCGCAGCCCGAGTCGACGACGTTCCCGGGCTCCGCCCGAGTCTCTATAATAAAATACACGTAAATATATCTATACAAATGCACTCAACGGCTATGGAGCTACGTACCGGTGTTAATTAACTGCGGTAAATCCACCCTGGAAACGACTCCTTTTTTCATAAAACTTTTTAACTCTGATAACTTTCTTAAATCCCCCCTCTCTATCTCCCCCTTTTTTTTTTGCGCTCGAATGCCTCGAAGAATCGAGATTTTAGATGCTCGCTAACGATAATGTAATTTTCTTTTTCATCCTCGAACGACGAAATTATATCGTGATGAATTATAAATGAAACTTTTGGCCCTTGATCTACCCAACGTTTCGAGTCTCAAAATTAAGAAGGGAACACAAAAATAAAAATACATCCGCATCAAGCTTAATCAAATTCTTGAATTTCTTATAACGATCTTCATTCTTATCCCGCTTAAATTTAAGCTCGAGTTTAAGAAAAAGAATTTAAGAATTAAACATCGCGCTCGATAAACATTTCTGCTCTTCGAACAATCCGATTGCGGTTCCTTTTCGTTGAAAAGCTCGTAGTAATTTATCGACTTTTTAAAATCTTGTTACAAAAGAACCGTATGAGGGGAGTGGAAGGAAGCAGAGAGATAACGCGAAGTCAGGACAGCGAACATAGGCCCGCAGTTTGAACCGAGAGAGGGGGAGGGGGAGACAGTGTGCGCGAGGAGAAGGGCGAAATTCTGGGTAGTCGGAAGGTATCTTTGCGGCGGATCCGGCATCGGAGAGCAACGCCTACCACCGCACTTCTGCCTGGGGCATCATTCAGATTCGGGGTGTGCGAGTGCGAGCAAACGTTACACTGCTATATTGTGTCCCACGCAATACCTCATCCCTCTCTTCGTCAATGCTGTCCATAGACATATGTGCACAACAGTTGTACAGCGGAGGCAATTAAACAGTGTACAGTATAAATACACTGGCATAACATACCTTGACATCAATGAAACATTGTTATATTGATATTTTTGTGTTACATTGGGGAGCCCTAGTGGGAAGGATCTAGTAAGTACGACTATATAGCCTGAGAGATATTACCACAGCACATAGTAGTATGGAACTAGGACGTCACCTATGACAACAGGTAGAGGATTTATAAGAATTTTTCGTAGATATTATGGTAAAAATTCGTTGAAAACCTGGGACTTTTTGCCATAGGTGGCGCCCTAGTTGCGTAATAACATGAGCGATAGTAATTTTTCTTAGGTGACAGGTAGTTTATACTAAAGCCTTCTCTCAGTTTATGTTCCACTACGGTACACAATGGTACACAACGGTAAATTATTGTACATACACTGTGGTACACTGTGGTGCACTATGGTACATACAACGTGATACACTGTGGTGCACTATGGTACACTGTAGTACACTATGGTACACTATGGTACACTGTGGTACACTATGGTACACTGTGGTACACTGTGGTACACTATGGAACACTATGGAACACTATGGTACACTGTGGTACACTGTGGTACACTATGGTACATACACTGTACTAGCCTGCGGTACACAACGGTAAACTATGGTACACAACGGTAAACTGTGGTACATACACTGTGGTACAGTGTGGTAAACTGTGGCACTCTATGTTCCCTTAAGGTACAGTATGTACCGTATGTTTCCCTATGGTACATTGTGTACACCGTGGTAGACTACGGTATAGTACACCATTGTACTTCTCTCCATTACCTGATTGGCTTTTAAACCGTTCTATAAAGGAACATTGTTCTCGTTGGTTCAACCAATCGGACTATTCAGGTACTCCGGTAGTCGGTATTGTACCGAAGGTACTGTACCGAACACAGTTTCGCATGAACATAGCCGAATACCGAGTACCCGTACGTGCCAATACTGATTGTAACGAAGGCAGATAACATATGTATATTGGGTTGTAACAGTAAAGCCAAACCACGGGCCGCTACGGTTTCTGCTGCAGAGCGAACAGCAGACATTGCTGTAAGCCAGTGAGCTTCGGAGTTTCAACTCAGTAAGTTATTGCACATAGATGTAAGCAACGCAGAGGGTTAAACCAACCGGACTCCACTATCCATTGCGCCGAATGCTTGCAGTGTAGAGCGCACGGGTTCCAGATCACAAAGCACGTCCTCCTATCCGTCGCTTATCTCCACGGTCTAAGGCGCATGTTACCCGGTGGGGGCCCCCGTGAGCTCACTTGGATTTAGTGGATCTTCGCGTTCTCCGACCGTCCGTTAGTTACCGTAGACCAGGTATCCGGACATAAATTTCTGTATCGGACAATGGGTAATTGTGCGACCCGGGCGACGTGAGCCCGAGCTGGGCCACGATCCTGCGCGCACGGCGCATCACTGCAGTTAAACTGCATACGAGAGGGGAGAAGGGAGAAAACGCGTGCACGTTGAACCCACTCTTGGTGCAGTAGGCTCTGGGCAATTCACGCTTTGTCGCGAGGTCAATTTTCGTATCTGCTCTTCCCTCCGCCACCCACCGTCATCGGCCCCTAAATGCCCTTTTTGAACCGTTAGGTGCCAATGTTAATAGTCAAGAGCAGATCTTGATGTACAATATACTTCAAGGACAAGTAGATTAAAGGTATTCGATGTACTGAGTACCTGCAGCAAATATACTTGAAGCACTCTTTAAACACTTTTTCATCTGTTTTAAAGAATGAGATTACAGAATTTCAAGTACCAATCAGGTACCAATCAAGTACCGAACAAGCACCAATCAAGCACCAAACAAGCATCAATCGAGTACCATGTACCTTAAGTACTGCCCAACTCCACTCAAGAGTCCAGTTTCCCAGCACGTGAATAGTCCGAGCGACGCCTCGATAAATCAAGCTAACCTTTTGAATTTTGAAACTACCGGAGAATTCCAAACGAAAATTTTATACATCTTGGACCGTAAATTCAAGACCGACCAAGGAGTGTGATTTAATTTAGTGCCCGACCGATTTACGAGGTATCGGTAACCGTGGCATGCAGATTCTTTAGTTGTAATAAATATATGTATACATGTAGTCTTCGAGAACACGACCTCTTTTTTAATGGCCCACTAAGATCGCAGGAGGAGCTGGTCATTGGAATTTAAATAATTTCCGTCGCGTGTTCGACCGAATCGATCTGTCTTGGGCTCGCTCTTCTCATTCTAGTGAAGGAGGGACAGAGAGGCGAGGGAACGCGTCGATCGCTTCACGAATTATAGTGTAGCTCGTTAGTCACGTAGCAATCGTCACGTTTCGCGGGACCCGGACGAGAACATCTTCGATCTAAAGAAGCAGATCAGATGTATATATATATGTACGTATATACATATATAAATGAGGAGGTAAAGACGAGCGCAAGAAAGACAAGTACACACCGGGTTATTTTCTCTAATGAGGCGCGAATTATAGATCCGGAAGTCAACAACGAGAGCTCCTCGACAACGATCACCGGGATTCGATTACAATAACAATTAAGCTGTGAATAATCTCTCGTCGTCTCACTGGGCTCTGATTAGATCCAAGCGTTCAAGGACCCATTCAACTTTCTCTCGTACACCGTTCGAATCCTCTAAATCCCTTTAATCTCATTCACCAACGCATCATCGTTAAGTTTTTTTTTTTCTCCGCTTCCGCCAAACAATAATGGAAGTCAAAATTCTGCAATCTGGCCGAAACCGTTTCTTTAAATGTAATTCCCAAAAACTCGGCCTGAAAACGGGTGTTCAAACTAGAACACGGAATTAACAAGTTGAAAACTCTGACCCCAACCCGCAGAAACTGCCTTAACCATCGTCCAATTTTATAAAAATTTAAATTTTGCCGAAACCAACTCGCATCAATTTGCATTCCTCGCGCGCTCTGTGTTTCTCGGTTCTCGGTTAAAAGTGGATTCGAACTCGCAGACTATAAACTGTTATGTGGTACACGGATAGAGGATTTTATTGAGAGGGAAGCGGGAGGCACGGGAAATCAAAGGCAAAGCAGCGTGGGAAAGACCCGAAGTGCAATTTTCCCGGGCCAATATCGAGGCCGTGACGAAGACGCAAGTGACTCGTTGCGACCCTGGGGGAAATTGCGGATCCCGGGAACGAAATAAACGCGGCACCGAATTGCGGTGGTATCGGCAGCGGGCCTTGTAATCAGTCTTCTTATCAATTAAACAAACGATTCCTGAGACACGGAGCTGATCGACATCGACGAAGCGCAAGAACTGCTGCTGCTGCTAAAGATTATCCTAGGCTTCGCTGAGGAAATTTGGAGGAGGTTCGAATGAATGATCGGCGTTCGATCGAGGACCGGAGAAGGGTGAAAATCGGCTCTGAGTTATGTTCGTCTTGCATTCTCTATTCTGGTGCGGAGCTGACGCAATATCGATACTGCAACAAGACACTCTTGTACAGTGCGAGTTCTGCAGCTTGAAAATTCTTTGGGAAAGGCGGTGACAGGATATCGATGCTTGCCTTGCGACGCGATACTCTTGTACCGTGGGAATGCAACAGTTCGGAAAGTCTTTGAAAATAGCGACAAATCGGTGCAAATGGTAACAAGTTCCGATCTGTTTCACGCGATCTGAGATCCTGAAGCTCGACGGTGAGCGTCGATCCGTCGCAGGCACTGAAATTCTTCGACAATCAATGTCTTTACATTCATTGTCGAAGAATGCGGAATACGGAAAGAAGGTAAATATATTTTTTTTATTTAACTCAAGATGATTTGAAAAGTTTCATCATATACTTGCTGATGGAATGAAGACCTGAAAAAAAAAATTAACACATGGGAGATACTGAGAACATCGAAGTGTTTTTCTGACTTCGAGATTCATCAGAAGCCACCCGTTAAATCCGGTCATTAAGAGAGCAAACATTTTTTATTTGATCGTTGTACGAGGTACTTACAAAAAAAAAAAAAATAATCAAATAAACTCGTGAGATCCCGGCTGGCTTAAACATTTTTCGGACTGTGTACGCGTGCTTTATATTGACGTCGAAACAAGAGAGAGGCCGAGAGAGAAAACAAACGAGACCCACAGTGGAAGAATGGAGAGCGGTAATGACTTGCCAGACGAATCCCGAGGGTACTGTTTACGTGGTGAAAAACTACGCGGCCTTAACGCTGTACAAACAAGCGGGGTTCGAGGGGGTACCGCAGCGGTAGTAAAGTGTGGCGGTCCAGGGTACGCTGAAAGCCCCAGCGCTGCCTCCGCTGCGACGGCTGTCTTGTGTTCGAGATCTGTCTCTGCCGCCGCTGTGCGCTCTATGCCGGCACTCGCATTTCTGTTTACCCACGTGGCGAGCGAAAGAGAAGGAAACGGCCGGGCCACTTAATATCATGATATTACGAGGGCAAACAAGAGCAAAAGAAAAGCTGAGCGGGGGGAGTTTAAACAGTGTGTTCGAGGCATGGAACAACGGGGGGTTCGGTGATTGACAGACGATTGTGCGTTTCAACGGCGGCGGGGGATGACTTTGTACCGCAAGAACACAGCTGGCGGAATTGATGCAACTGAATAAAAAAAGCTTACTTTTTCTCACCCCTCTTATTTTTGTAATTTTCTCGACCTTTATCTTATTTTTCTAAACTACTTTTCTTAGTCCGTAATTTTTCCCGTTGCCATCTATTGTCCGCAACTGCTACATGGATATTTGGAGCATATAATTATTTTACAAATTTTGTCAAATTTTTTTAGCCGATTTTGATCACTTTTTGAGATTTTTTTAATTTCGTTCGGACAATCCTCGTCATGAATGTCCGCAATACATTCCCTCTCCTCCATCACAGAAACTACACTATACGCAGTAAGAAAGAAATTTGTACTTTCATTTGTGAAACTTAAGTCGGATGGTGCGATTGGAAAATTAACAAATAAAAAATTATGGACGTTTGTGGACAATAAGCTGTTAAAAAAAAAAACACATTTTATCTACTGCGCAGGCCCGAGCCAGAAGAGTAGTCCCTTCCGTTGCTTAAAAAAAAAAAACCATCGTATATATTATTTCCGCTCTTCGTCCCCTCACCCGAACAAAATTGCATTTTTGCACTTCCGCTAATCCCGATCATAAAGTAAAACCGCTCCATTATCCGGATGAAAATCACCGTCTTTTATTGTCTCCATAAAAGTGAATGCCGCGCACGACGGACTCGGACCCGTCGTCGCTAAAATATTCTTCGCCGACGCTATCATGCGAACGACGTGACAACCCCGACATTTTAGGCAGCAGCAGCTCCGGTCTGACTCGCTTGGGTGCGACCCGGTAGTTCGCGCGGCTGAAAACGGTAACAACGCCGACGAAGCCTCGCGACTCTCCCGATTCCACTATAATTCGCTCCCGGTGATTCCCTGACCCACCCCTGAATTATTCATCTGCCTGATTCATGGAGAAATCCTCCTATCTCCGCTCCCGGCTCGCCCGAATTCTTCCTCCCGCCTTCTCCCGTCTAGCTGCCTGTCCCGCCATCACTTACCTTTCTTCGCTTCTTGCTCATCTTCCTCATCGTCCTCTCGTCCACTATCTCGTTCCCTTCTAAACTCGACTCACACTCGGGCAGCGTTCAGTCGTCCGGAGTGTAGCGAACCACCCCGTTTCGTCTCCCTTTCCTCTCGTCGTTCTCCCTTCTCGTTCCTCCGGCCCGAGCCTTCGAAGCTTCTCTTTCTGGCTCAATCGCGAATCGCAAGCGCAGCACTTTTCCCGACAAGAACTCGCACTCGTCAACTTTCGACGATTGTGGAAAATCCGCGGGGTATATCATAACGGTGGAACACGAAGAACGGAACGGAAGTGACGGGATAACAGTCGAAAAGGGTGGAAAAAGGATGAGGATAAGTGAATCTAATTGCGGACGGGAATTCGGAGGTTTCTCATCGTGTCTGTGTGTAGCGGCGCTGGAACGTTGCATAGCCAAGCAAGCCGGGATAACCAAGCCGTAACAGTGCGCGGAAAATCCGGTGAAATTTTCACAAAACTGCGCGACGAATATTCTTCATCTCGTTTCGACGCCTTAATCCTCTTACGATTCGGCGGGACTCGGTGCCGGGAGAGGTAATTAAATTTTTGCGGAAAAGTTTCGAGGCACCCGCCGGCGGCGATACTAATGCAATTGGCCTTGTCGCGGCGGTGAAGAGGTGTTTATATGGGTCTTAGACTATCGGGAAGATTGGGTAAAAACTGGGATGGAATAATCAGAGAATGGAACGGCTTTTGAGGAGACTCTGATCTTTGTCGTGAGATAACTGGGACCGCGGGACTTGGAGGACTTAGAACTTAGAACTTGGAAAAATTGCGACTTGGGACTTGGAAAAACTACAGTTTAGGACTTGGAAAATTTACAGTCAACGACTTGGAAAACTTACAGTTTACGACTTGGAAAACCTGCAACTAAGAAAACAGAAAACTCACAACTTAGGACTTGGAAGAACCAGGGTCTCATTTCAGTTGTCTTATTTCGTTCATGTCCGTCGACCCGTTAAGTCTCAAAACTTCGATTCATTTTCGAGATCACAAAAGTTTTGGCAGCTTAAGCTTGACAAAGTAATTCCTCTAGGCGATGAGGAATCATATGACAGGATTCTTATTTCCATCAAAGTCCCATGTCGTATTACGCTTATTTATCGAATGTCCAATGCACGAGTGGCGCGTGTGACGCGCTAGGGATTTATGTAAACTTGAAAATCAACACCGCCGTTAGAGAACCCTCCTCTCGATAAGGGAGCCGCGGGGTAGCACGGTAATCCGGGAGATAAGTCGCACGCGTTAGGCGTCGTACTTTACCCCCTTTGCTCCAGCAACAGCCCAAGGCCTCGCTGATCGGGCGTAAACCTATACTTAACGACTGTTTAACTTATTTTCGATTTTCTTTTCAAAGAGATTGTAACGATAAACATCTTTCTTTTTTTCATAACAAAACAAATTTTAAGAACTTGGCGTACCAGTACTTAAAAAAAAGTACGTACAAAATATACTTTTTTTGAAAAACAAGTTTCTTACTTAATCAACTTAGTTTTTTTTCAATTATATCGAAAGATGAATGCAATAATTATCCTGCCAAACACATCTCTTATTTGAAAAAAAACCTAAAACCAAATAGATTTGTCATAATTGAGCTGCCACGTGTATTTTGTGTTTGCTCGCACGCTGGCAGCCGGTATGTTTTACTGCTGTAATTCATCGAAAGCCCGCGTGACATCTGAACGTACCACGTCAAATCGAATCACCACATTAGTTAGCACTTCGTTACTCGTCAAATTGTTTGACGTACCACTTTACCGTTACGTGTTTTAGTTACTGAACGATGCAGCCATGCAGTTCACTATACAGTGGTTGTATAGAGAGTATAGAAGGTCCGATGCTAATTTCCTATTAATATTAA
Source organism: Amblyteles armatorius (assembly GCA_933228735.2). Lineage (NCBI taxonomy): Eukaryota > Metazoa > Arthropoda > Insecta > Hymenoptera > Ichneumonidae > Amblyteles > Amblyteles armatorius. The sequence goes on along the minus strand of OW121695.1, from coordinate 7,705,839 downwards.
CGGGGTTGGCAATTAGCATCAGCACGATTCATCGGCAACACGAAGAGACACATCGTTTGCACATTTGTGCTCTCGGCTCGCTCTCCCATATGTGTACGCATATTGCAGTATCGATGGGATATGTGTGTACATATATGCCTGTAGAAATACGCTGATAAGGCCAAAATGCGTGCATCGTATGGTCGTGAACTGTGGTTACGCTAGCTACTGCGTGACGCACTAGTCAACTGAGTGCAAAATGTTTACAATTTTTTATCCAAAATTGCATGCATTTATCAGAGTAGACAAGATTGATTCGTGTTATTCCATGTGTCCTCAATCATGAGAATTATGAAATAACCGGTAAATGGAATTTCCATGATAGTACGTTTTGTTGGGTTTTTTCAAAATAAAATCCGTATTTTTTCATCGATTTTCATGTACGACGGCTCATTTTGTTTCTTAAACGTTGCTCTACAAATTCACCACGTAGAGTTATTGTAGATTTGACCATTTGACAAATACGGCCCGTTTCTACCTTGGCAAAACAGAATTAAAAAAAAAGTGCTAACCTTAAATTGGCAAATTCAGTGAGTATTGATGAATTTGGAGTAATCGATTCTGAAGACATTTTTTTCGACTAGAAGCTTGGTGTAAAAATGAAGAAAAAATAACACGCAACTTTTATGTAAACATACTTATAGACAGAAAAGTGTCACGATAGAAATTAATATAGTATGAGTGGGAGAAAAAAACGACAAGAGTGTCACGACGGGGTGAGTGAGTCGCGGGACGGGGTTTGTTGGCTTCCGTACGCCCGCAGCGAACGCTCAGGGAGATAAAGAAACCGCGCTCGCGACGTGCTCGGTCCCCCTTTAGTGACCTCAAATACACACGCATGGGCATTAATGCTAAAATCGTTTTGCGGGATACACGTCTTTGCGGCTCGCCGACGTTCTCCTCGGGTGTTGTGTACTTTTGCGCTTTTCATGTGTGTCCTTATGCATCGCGGATATTACGCCCCCGAGTTTGCAGGCTTTGGCGAGAGGAGCGAGAGGCAAAAAGGACTCATGTCATGCATTTGGGATGAGACATATTTTAATGTCCCGTGAAAAATGGGTAAAAATCGTCCGTTTTGCCCCGCGATTCCGTCTTGCCTCACTCTGCCCCGTGTCATACAAGTTGCGAAGCTATTAATCTAATCCGAAGCTATACCAACATCGTACAAAATCTGCAAAGTGCCGGTGTAATCCGCCAGTCCATGCGACTGTATTAAACTTTTAACCTCAAATCGAGAGGTATTTGAGAGAGACAAATCTTTTACTTTTATGGCATTAAAAAAATAGATTTATGTATTAGAAGCTTTTTTTACATAAACTGTTTCTGAAATTGCAAACGCATGTGCGTTACAATTTTACAGTAAAACTTTTACTATTAATGAAAATTTTTGTAAAATTCAGGCGAAATATTTGTAAATTTTTATGTCTGGTATTTTTATTTTACAGAAAAGTACATTAATGTTTAATTAATGTACGTAATCTAAACAAATTTCAAACTCCAGTACATTGAATTTACAATTACGGTTTACACTGTAGGAACAACCTGAAAAATTGTCAAGTTAATATTTACAAAAAATAGTTACAGTAGTTGAAAAGTCCTCGAAATGGCTTTGTCAACCCTCGAAAAAAAAAATGTATTCCAATCACACTTTCGTTTGTTGTTTTACATCAAGGTATATCATAAAAAAATGTAATCACACGTTATCGCATTACAATGGTTAAAAAGTTTTCGAAACGGCTTTCATTTATTTTTTCATAACGGGGTGTATCATTTATTAAAATATTTCATCTCGAATTATCGTTAAATAATTGTTCGGACTTTTTTTCCGTACGGCTGTTGTGAATTCGCATTTAATTCCGCGGCTTTTTTTTCATCCGCGGCTTACGAATATTAATTAATGGATTTTACACACAACCGTGTGCTTGCCGGTATTGTAAACTCCAGAATAATCAATAAAACGATGAACCGCGCCAGCTAATAAACTGCTAACGATGCTTACAAAAACCTCCAGCTGTTATTGGAATACATACAAATTCGATATTATCGAAGAGTCGACGAGATAAAAAAAAAACATTTACTGCAAAGTAAACTACTCTCTGTGACGTGCGCGTCAGCGTATTTGCACCTCACGGCACCGTCCAATCGATAAGTCTTCAATTATTACTCGTTAGAGTAAGCTCGACAAAGCGTTCGTACGACGAACATAACCGGCCGCAAGGCTCGGTGCTGTGCTCATTTAATATTTTTCTGCATGCAAACGTTAGTACTCGCAATTTCATATCTTCTTTTTTTTTCTTGACGCCTTATGTGCTCTACATTGAAGCTCTAGCGCAAGGATCCTTATCGGAGAGTTCGTAGACGCGGGGAATTCGCGAGTTTTTAACGCGATTGTATATCGCAAGCTATAGACGGGCTCGGTATAAATAGAAGATTCAAAATCTCTTTAGGTCGACGAATTATTCAGCTACTTTAGCTACCCTGTAACTTTTTAACTTTTCGTAACAATTAAGCGTCTTAATGCTAAAACACATCGCGCATCCATGCCAACGTTTCATAACCCAGTTGCGACTCGGATAGTTTGTACATAGTTGAACGAGAATTTGAAACACCGAACGAACTTTCGTCGTTCATCATTTCTATGCGAACAGTCGTGTGTAGGAAATTTAATTTTCTGTACGGTTACGAAGCTCGAGCGGTGTTATCGGAGCCGTTTGAACTGTTGAGCGATTCGAGAATAGCACACAAAAATTCGTGGGGAATAAAAAATGGACACAAAAAAGAAACACAAAAACGGCAATCCTTCAAGAACTTTTTATCGAAAGCCAGCCAGCCTCGTTTCGTTGAGTTACTAGAACGATATCAATGTTTGGAATAACTGTTTTTGTGTAATATAAGAAAGTTCACCAGATTTCGTTACTGCTATAACGTTCCGAAGATTGTCACCTTGCAACCTCGTACGCGATGGGTCAAAATCTCGCTGGTCCATTCAATACGTGTTAAATTTATTTTTATCTACGTATATTTTAAAATCATGACGTTGGAATATGACTTGAAGTTTTATTATTGGTTTTCCGAAGGTCGGATCTTCCACTTTCTATTTTTACTGGCATTTTTTTTTACTACTTGGAGACACGTAACTTTATTTTACTAAATAATACATCCAAATTACTTTTACAATGCTACAATGATTTAAATAAAATAATTAGAGCATTTTTCTTTATAAAATGAAACGGTATAGGACATTATTGAAAAATGGTCTTTACTAACAATTCTCGTTTTACTGATTCAAGATTCATTATGTTTCAATTACTATCAGGGGTGTCGATATTTTTCTGTATATTTACCTCGAACGAATTCAATTCGTTTTATTTTTCCCTTTTTTAACATTTATTTTGTCTGTTATTTGTTTCGTTTATTTTGTTATTTATTTTGCATGTACGTTACAATTTTACAGAAATTTTTTTACAATTTTTACAATTTCACAGTAAACATTTCAAACCAGACAGTCTTTCATTTATTTTATGTCGTGTACTACCAGGGGTTTCTATATTTTTTCCACATATTCGCCTCAAAAATTTTTTTTTACATATTTACCTCGAACGAATACAATCTGCTTTTTTCACTTTTTTAACAACATTTATTTCGTCTATCGTTCTCATGCATATGCAAAATGTGTTTCCACCCGCAGAACTCGAGCCTGTCGAGCGAAACTATTGAGACGTTGTCTCGAACGGAAGTTGCCCGGATTCATCGTGCCTCCGTACCTCGACGACGGGAGGGTATGAAACGAACTTCCCTCGTTCTTTGGGCCATAATCGACGAGGTCGCTGTGAATCTAGTTATTCCAACCGACCAGCTTCATTCACCGTTCAACTAACGAACAACTCGCGTTGAAAAGTCCGCTATCCTTTGTCGTACTGTTCACTCATACTTGTAGTCCTTGTTGTAACTCGGTAGTTTCGCGTCTACCCGCATACCCACCCGAGCGAAATACCTAAACGCGAAGACGCCGACTTTTCTAGATCGATATTCGAAGCACGCGCCTCGCTCTACCAAGTCGACACGCTACACTATACACACTCCGAGACCGCTTGAGCCACCACCCGCCCCCTCATTCCCCTCTCTCTCCCCCCAACCGGTAACCCCATAATTTCTCATAATCGTCGTGGTAGCTATGTACAACCCCGCCCTAGCCTACCCGCACCACACCTGGATGAAGACTACCAAAATAGTCTTTGCTTTACGCAGCTTGTTGAATGTGAACGTAAATTCCATTTTTTTATCTTTTTTTTTGTTTTGTGAATTATACAGTGAGGGGAAAATCTCGGAGAAACTATCGAGTCTTATGGCAAATTTTGACCAGGCAACATGGTACACCAGCGCCACCACTAGCGATAGGTGACATTTTCACAGAGGCCAATTTTTATTCAACTCCTATGATATTTTTTTTCGCGAAGGCGGGCTACCGAAATTTTGCATATCTGGCTAAGAATTTCGCGGATTAAGACTGGGAATTTCGTATATTAAAACTGAGAAATTTGTCGATCAATTTTTTTTTTATATATAATACACAAAAAAAAAAGATCGACGTAATATGCCGGTGTGACCCACAAATCTAAAGCAAACGATCCGCGATCGCGGCGCCACCGATTATTATATATTATACGAAGAAGATCTTATATTCTATAAGAAATTACGGGACATTCGGGTAATATCTGCGTTAGCGAAAATTACCATATTTTCCAGCAGAATATCTTAAGTTTAATACGAACACTTGCCACGACGCCGCTCTAATTCCCATATACCTGAAAGTTATGTAGGTTTTTACCAGATTCATGGCAATTTCTATCACATCCTTTTCTCAGTGCAGATTATTCTTCGCCATTATAAAAAATAAAATGAAATAGAAAACCCGTTTTATCAGATATTTCGATATATTCTATTGCGATCGTTTCCATTCTGCAATTTTATAACGAGAATGTATGGGCGAGGAGATACCGAGAAGCAAACATACGACGAAGCCCCCGCGCCGAAGGTGTGCTTCTGCATCATAAAGGATCTCGGGTGCGTACGAGTCGCATCGAAGCAAGAGATCCGCGTGCGTACAACACGTCCTTCGCGAGGCGAAGACACATAAGTCGTGAAACATAATTGGCTCGGGACGCGCGCCTTCGGGCCTTTGCCATTGATTCGTGCACCTGCTCTCGCATTTATTGGTGGGTGTGTGCGCGCGCACGCACGCACGCACAGTGAAAGATGCCGGCGGCGAGAGTCGTCGGCAGTTATTTTATTCCTCCATTTTTTCTCCGTACGTCATTTGTCTTTTTTGTTTCTCGCTCGATCGTCGGGTATTAACCGGGAAGAGTGAGAATTCCGCGGCTTCTATTGTACCGCCGCGGTTCGGCGCTGCTGCCACTTCAACAGCCGCTGTCGTCGACCAACATTGACAGAAACCGGTAACCGCTTTTGCAGAACAAAAAATTGTTCGCTCGATCGCGATACTCGCACTTTTTTTTTGGTCTCTCAGTCATCCGCGATTATGCCTAGGCTTTTCTGCAGAGGTGTTCTACACAAGAAAATTAAAAAAAACGATACGCAAGGGTGAAGACGTCGGCGATACAACTGGTTTCGGAAAGATCAAGGACGAAAAAATAAGCACGCAGAACGGCAAGGAAACGGTGCGGATCGAGAATCCTCCTGAGACAGAGGACTTGTCCCAAGCTATTGGGGGGGGGGGGGGGGGGGGGGGGCTTGTCGCAGGGTGGTGAGCTCGTGGCTCACCGACTCTTCCGACCTTTAACGAACCTTCCGCCTCAAAGTTCTGCCGATGAAAGGTAATGGGCACAAAATCGAGAGCACCCGAGTAGAAATTTTCGATCGATAACGATCGAAAATATCTATATGTGATGTGTATTACATTGATTATAAAATCGTACCATGATGTGTACTAGAAGTCTCTCGATGCATTGACTGATGAACGATCTGGACCAGTTACTTTGATGAGGAAGAACATATTCCCGCACTTGCTATCTCCACAAGGACGCGCCTGGACGTAGACGAGACACGCGTCTTCGTACGTCCGATCGGCAATTTATTTTCAATCATTAGAGTCGACAAAAAAATGCTCCGATCAGAGAGACTTTCGTACCAGCCCGGAGAAGTCGTCCTCTTTCGTTCCGCGACCCGGTGAGATGTGGTACGTGCTGCGCGGCAGCGCGCTGCAGCACCAGGGTGGTTGCACCAGCAACAAATAGCAGCAGGCAGGAGCAGCGGCGGTGTGCGGTTGCAGTCGCTCGGGTCGCGAGACTAGAGGATCGATAGTGCTCGCGGGGGTTAGCCGCACGGAGCAGCGAGGGGCCGATGCTAGTCCTGGGACAACATTCGCCAACGTACCGCACAGTGGGCGGCGGGTCTCTGCTCGCCGAAGCCGCTCGCCTGTCTCGTTTGAACACGACTGCGTCACGGAAAGTTAACCCCTTGGCCTCCTCACCTCCATTTTCCAACTCATTCTCTTTGATCGCCCTTTCGATTCTCTCAACGATTCCGTGACTGGACTCGCACTTTTACCCTCGAACCCCGTCTCCCCTATCTCGTTGGAGTATCCACTTAAACAGCGCGGTGAGGCATCAACAAATTTTTTTTTTTATCAGCCCGCGTTGTTAGCCAGCCTGATGAAAATTCGTTAATGCGTGGATGACAATGTTCGTTGAGAGATCGTATCGGCGTACCGCAGTGATGTCGCACTTAAGTGCTTTAGAAAAAATTGAAGGGTTCGAGATTAGGTGGAGAGGACCTTTTTCTTCTGTATGTTAAGCGTGAAAAAAAATGCTTCCCATCTATGCACGATTCCCTTTATGTCCACGGTAGTCAATCATCCCAGAGCAGCCCTCCTACCTTATTCCAGTGATCTGGACAACGGCGTTCATACGTATGAATCCATGGCATCGGTACGGCAGACCAGTTATTTTATAGAGCGATTATATCATCCCCGTGCACAACGTCGAGAGTCAACACGTGACCGGGGCAACGTCAGGGTGGTGTTACATCGTGATTCTCGAGGGCTAGGGTTACGCGCTGTGACGATTGTATACTCGAAATGGCATATAGGAATAGCGATGGTGGGCTGGGCCCGCGGGAGCGCGATCGTACTGACCCGTCGAGTGTTACGTCCAACGGGGTGATCCGAGCCAGTCGTGCACGTAGCAAAGTGGTACTTGTCCATACGTTACGAGGCGATAAAAGTCGCAGACCGTCCACGCAATTCATGGGCTTCCATAACCCCTCGGACTAGACCTCGTAGACCGGAACGCGTGTAGGTCCAACACGCTTCGAAGGGGAATATAGCGTGGATCTGGCTAGTATGACATTACCGGCCATTGTCGCTTATGCCAATAAGCGGATACCCACACGAACGCACCGTATGCGCTCTACTCTATCCTAATCCGCCGGGTGACAATGACCATCCGCGAACGGCAATGACAAACAGGGCATGCAAGAAAGTGGTCCAAAACATGCTTGTTTCGAACCCAGTAATGGGAAATGAGCTGAACTGAACATTCATCGAAAAATTTGGACGCCGCTATCGCTTACGCCAATAAGCACCTACATAACCGTACCATGTGCGCGGAACTCTATCCTAATACGCCGGGTGACAATGACCATTCGCAAACGGCAATGGCGAACAGGACACGCAGGAAAACCGCCCAGAATAAGCTCGTTTCGTACCTACAAATTGGAAATGACCTGAACTAAACATTCAACGAAAGATTTGTACGTCATTGTCGCTTGTGCCAATATAAGCGAATACCTACATAACCGTACCGTATACGCTCTACTCTATTCCAATCTTCCAGGTTACAATGACCATCCGCAAACGACTATGACAATCAGAAGCCGCAAGGAAGTGGCCCAAAATACGGCGCCTACCAATAGAAAATGAGCTGGCCTAAACATTCAACCAAAAATGTGAGTCTCACCAAATCCGAACCAAGTACCAAGCTCAAGTTACCAAGTCCTAAATCGAGGCTGAAAGAGATGCCATCTCATCCTCCCGAATTGGGGACGAGGTGAACCGGACGTTAAACGTCACATGAATATTACCAAATTCGGATCGAGCTGCGAGGGTCCGTGGGTCGTCGAGCTTGATGACAACTTCGCGAGGATTACCCTCAGTCCCGCGGATACACGGAACCTGACGATTGTCTGGCGAAGACGGCTACCTGGTCAAGACATCTGGGGATGCCCGGGATAACGGAACCATCCCGGATACGATGTGGTAACTTGTTGTTGATGGAATTGGGATGATCGTTCCGTGCCCGGGCCACGTCGTCGTAAGGACTGGGTACCATAATCGCCGTCGTACACACTCGAGCACATAGGGGCACGGAAGGCTGGTACTTTTTAGGCGGCCTCAAGCCACACGACACGATCTTTATTCGCATAGGGGTGTCATCCGACCTGGATCATGGAGAGGGCTGAGCAAGGATGAAAATATTCTAGTCTCGCGAACGGTCTCCGCACATAGTTCCTACGGAATATTCACTGGAATATGTGAACACACACACGTGCCGTTTGAATATTTTGCTACTATGCTGATGCCAGGATGATGGTCGATGGCGCATAGCTTCATAATACTCCCTCATCGTAACACGATAACCCCGAGGCATGAGACACACACGGTACCTCACGTACAGATCCGTGAGAGTCTTTTCGAGCTGGAGAAACAGGATCTCGTTGTAAGAAAACAAAGGCGTTGTTTACCTCCTATCGGGAGGTAAAGGGCTGCTAGCAAGGAAGCTCCTAGCTCCAACTTTGTATTTCGAATAAGTGGAGCTCTGTTGTCGCTGGATACTGAAAAAATAAGGAATGTGTTTCACAGTCGTGTTCACGGACGTAGCACGTGAAGAAGATATTTATTTTCTTTCATTTGGCTTATATGCTTCCCGGAGGCCCGAAGGTTCGACCGGAAGACAACACGGCTTTTCGAACACTTGTCTTCATCGCTGCGTTGCTGCCTCAAAAAAGTTCAGCGTTCCATCGTAGTGAAATCGATACGTCAGGATGCACCCAATGTGTTCGTCGAGGTTCCATGCAGAGCTATCCACCGGTGTAAAAATTACCGGTCATGGAAGTTGAATGCACCTCGGCCGACCGAACCGTGGACGTTTTAGGTTGCAGCATTCCACAGATCGGCGCCTTTAATTATTCTTGGGGAAAAAAAAGATAAATACCTCGACTCTCCAATTATTCATCGAGTGGTCTAGCGAAATAATTCACAGCGTTTCATATTCGTTAGACTCTTCGTCGAATCGCAATCAGCGACGAAATCAGGAAGCCCCGGTGCTCCAGTCGGCGAACTCTGCGCGTAGTCTCGTTCCGGATTTTTCCTACGTACTTCTCCTCCTACTAATACCACAACTCTTCGCCCCTCTCTTCTTCGTCTTCCCTTTTTCTCGTGCTGGCCGCGACACGACCGAATCTGCCATTCCTATGCCCCGTCCCTGTTGTTCCAACGATTTCCACGCGCACTCGCGGCCACGGAAAAGTTTGTCCCGAGAGCATAACGAATGACCGGGAGCGGCGGGGTTGCGCGCCGGACGGAACGAGCCGCGCAAGCTCACCGAGTTTTACTCCCGTTGCGTTTCACGGTCCGTGCTCCAACTCCGGTTCTTCTATTTCTCATATTCTCTCGCTGCGAACGGGCTCCGAACCTTCTCCCGGAGTTTACGTTCCGACCTCGGTACACTCGTCTCTCCGCCGCACAAACTTGCTCGCCAATTCTGTCCGGCGGACGGATTCGGCGGTTTTGCCTCGTTTATTTTTTTAATGTCCATTTTTTTTTATCTCGTTCGTCCCTATCTTCTCCTCGTCGCCTCATCCGGACGACACTCTTCCATAATTCTCTCTCCCGCCGTCCGCCCGGATACGACCGTTCTCGACGGTGAGTCTGCGGCTGAGCCAATTAGAAAATCACTAAGCCAGCTGAGCGTTAAAGCCACCCTCGCTCCGGCCCCGTGTTGTTTAACCCGAGGGCGAGTTTCGAAACATAGGCGGCGAGCGGGGCGAACACATGGATACCCGAAGAGAGAATGCGTGATCGGAGCGCCAGAAGAATCGCTTCGGGAATTTGGTGGGGCAACGATAGGGAAACTTCATTGAAGGCCTATCTAGATGTATACGCGTTGTGTGCAGACACCGCGGCTGGGGCGATGCTCGATCTGAGCAAGAGGGAGAGACACGGAGGGACACCGGCGCGGTACGGGGAAATAATTCGGTTAACTAGGAGCCCGAGTTTACAGCGCAGCCGGCTCGATATACCGTGTCCATTAACGGTATGCACGATCAAACCTAATTATAATGGATCCTCTGTGCGGGGGAAAGCCAACCGGCCATGTCGTCGAACTACGCTATGTTCCTCTTTCATCGTCCGACTATCATCCTGTTGCCGGCGCGCTCTCGCCTTTTGTCAGATTTCTCTGCAATAACCCTGTGCGTTGTGTGTGTCTCTCGACGATAGTCGGATGCGCAACACTGTTCTCTCCTCCCGAGGGAACGGAAACACCCCCTGTCCGCTCCCACGCGAGATACGCGGAGTGGAGGAAGCGATTGCGGCATGTTTATCGAGAAAATCGAATCGATCGATCGATCGTTCGATCGTCCCGGGAAACACATCGTCAGCCGAATGGCTCGCTTCGTTAGATTTCGCCGACATCGATGTTGCTTGTCGTGCGTTTGTGGATGTCCGCTGGCCGATCGATGAACTAAAATAACTGACAAGGTAGACCGACCGGTTAATGGGCGGTTGCGGTAATCGAACGGGGAATCGTCGATACGGGGGATTAATTTTGGTTCTGAACCTTCTCGAAGGTGGTCGCGGAGGAGATTGCGTACAATCAAAGGACTTTGTAGGATAAAGAAAGACACCGTACTGTGACACTCTTTCTTTTGCGGGCTACTTGGGTGCAAATCTGCTGCGAGCCAAAAATAGCTTTTATGCAAATTTTTCAACATTTTTTGACCATTTTCGTTACCATTTTTTCATTTTAGGGCTGGAAACACCCATAGAGATCGAAAGAAATGGCAAAAATATTTTTTTTTTGCATTCTGGAATATGCAAATCAAGTTTCCAAACCACAATCCGTCAGGGCGATGTTTTTTGTTACAATACTTTCTCTCCTCGCATACTTCGTATAGGAAGAGAAAACACAAAAATTAATTCGCAACAATCGTTCCGAGTATCCGAGAAAACCTTTGATCTTTCGCTGCTATCGATCTAATTTACAACACTCAATTTTTTTCAGTTTTTTTTTTCCTATCTTTTCATCGCCACCGTGGCATCGATGAATGCCTGGAAGAGCTTCGCTCGTCAATTGATTTGGCGTGAATCGAGCGTTGTGGGCATGTTCCAAGGCAACCGTAGCAGCGGGTCGGCTCGGTGCGTGAAAACGACAGTGCTCGAGATGAATCGAGAGCGGCGAAACCGGTTCTCGACGGTTCGCAACGAGTATCTCGCCACCTCGATGAACATCTGTACTTTTCTCGGTACAAGACCAGCGCATTCCCGCGGTTCGTCCTTGTCCCTCGCTTATATAGCGAGGCCAACAATACGTGTGCGGCGAGTCATCGGCGACGTTCGTTCGTCAGCTTCGCACACCGGTTCGACGCCCCGTGGGAGAAACAACGCCGCGTCTCGTGCGAAGATCAATCGGGAATGCTCACCACCTGTGCGAACTTGATGACGACCGAAGTCGATTGGCGTCATTGGGAACGAGCAATTCCATTGAAGTTGCAACAGATGTGCAAAAGAAAATACTTTATTGCACCCATTCAGGGAAGCTGCACTTGTGGAATTAAAAAAAGTACATATCTCTTCCGGAATTAACGAGAAACACTTCCTCGAAATCGTTGGAGATTAAGATCTATATAAGGGGAGAACGGGTAAAACGGACGGTTTTTACTCATTTTTCGCGGAAAGTAGAAAAAAAAAATATCATCTGAACTAGACAACTCAAGGTCCCGTTTTGCTCCCGAATGAAATAAAATAGCTCCATTATTGTTTAAAAAAACCGTTTTGTTTAATTCACCACTTAAAATATTATACCGAAAATTGGCGAAAAATCGAATTTTTCGACTGTCGTCTGGGTGGTATTCCACTCCATACACGAGTTCTAGGGTTAAATAATCGCCACTCAAGGAAGCGTGCGAAAACTGTTTTTGTTAGTGTGTCAGTGTACAAATTTACCTCATAGCCAGCTACGAATTTTGGGAAGTTGCGCTAGCCCCCTCAATCTTGTGCACGGCGGCGGCCGCGGCGACGAGACACTTATATATTATAGATAGATATATATTTCGGTACACCGAGTATCCAAACATATATTTGAAAGTAGAGGTAGAACACAGGGTGTAGGATATCGAAAGCAGGCACTTTCGCTTTGGGACGGAGCCATTGAAACCCAAGACGACGCGGTAAAAGCAGGCTGCGCGCGTATGCGGGGTGGTATAGATTTACTATATCCCGTACGGTGAAGAGGGGGAGGGGAGGGGGAGGTGTACGTGCTAGGCATTAAGGTTCTCTCACTCTCTCGAGGAGCCAGGGAGTTTCGTCATAGGGAACTGAAGAAACGTCGGGTAACAGAGACGACGCTAGTCTCGGGGTGGCAAAACAATCCCGACGACTCGCACTTGGACAAACATCCCAAACGCGCGACTTCCTGTGGATCCAGTGAGGGCTCTAAGAGCCGAAGAGAGTCGAAGCTCTTCTCTTGGATACTCTGACCTTCCGGTTGCGCCATCTCGCACGCCTCAGCTTCCTTCCCCTCTCCTTTGTCCCAATTTTATCTCGCCGAATCTGTTCGTACGAAAGCTCATCGAGTGAGCGACGCAAACAACTTTTTTTTAATCCCCATTGTCTGTTTTTTTTTTTTTTTTTGCGGAAAAAGCGTAAACTGGTACGCCAATTAAAAATTTAATTGAATCTCGGAACTAGATCATTTGGCCGTGGGATTTAATTTTTTCCCCTCTCGCACCTTCCACGGCCTTGTGTACCCTACTGGGTGGGCAGCTTTCGTCCTGCCCATTAGCGATACAGGATTATCGAGCGTTGTGTAACGCGCTCGGTAACTTTGTTAGTCGCTCTTTAAAACGAAATAATTAAAGTCCGATCGAAGCTCGGAAGGGTGAAATCATCTCATATAACCCGCGTCGCTACCTTCAACCCATTCTCGGTGAATTGTCTACGCGACGGCAGCCTTCGCCGGGAAATCCCCTACAACCCTCTTTCTCGCTCGATCTATCTACCTTCCGTCTTCCTTCTATGCCCTCCCCCCTACCCGTTCCCTGCCCGCCATTTCTTCACCCACTTTATATCAACGCGGTGGGTTAACGTAACGAGTAAACTTTGGGACGAGTACAAGGATCTCAAGAATCCTTTGACTAAGACGCCCGAGCGAGATTGAACGTCGACGTCGACAGGGTAAAGGGGGCTTCAGTTGGGACTCTCTGGATGGTCGTTGCGATGCCGATAATCGACCGGTAGACAGCCAAAGACCTCCCCGCCCCTGGCATCGTTAGCGATTTCAGTCAGCAGCATATTACAGCCCCATAGTCCCTCTTACCGACATGCTATACCTATCCTTATCTTTTGATATCCTGATGATTAAAGTTCGTATTTGATCTTCGACGGTAATCCGATCCCTTCAACTTGGATTCCTTTCCTTTTAATTTCTCTATCACAGTGAGTTTACTGCTTTCAGTAAAATCAATATATGATTTTTTAAGAATTCGTTTTTTTTTTCTGCAAAAAATAAAAATAAAAAATAAACCGCTATGCTGTACCGTTTCTCATCCTTTGATATCGTGGCGATTAAAATTCGGATTTAATCCTCGACGGTAATCATATTCCGTCAATATGAATTATTTTCTTTTTTTTCTCTACCACATTACGTTGCCAGCTTTTAGTAAAACCAATTTTCTTCTTATTTTCTGCAAAAAAAAAATCCATCTCGCTGAACGTATGGAAATACTCGGAGGACGTAACTTTATTCGTAATTTGAACGACTTCAACAAGAGGCTTGAAGTTGAATCGACGAAGAATTATTTTTCGTCATTAGAATTTTCGAAAACTTGTTAACTATGACAATAAATTGTTGTTCATTGTTCCTCTTTGAATTTATATATTTACCGATGAAATTGTTTGCGTACGATGTGCGGGTGTATTTAAATTGTGTAGGTACAGCGGGTAGGGATTCTGAGAGTGAATGAGGTTTATCGAGCCGGGTTCCTGATTGCGCCCTTTGTTTCACGTTCCACAGGGAAGGGACGGCTTTACCCGGCCTACAGCCTGAGCGGCAGCGAGGGCGAGGATAATTCATTGGGTGTACAGCGCGGTGGCCGCGGCGTCGGCTATCCCCAAAATAATCACCAAACCGCTCAGTCCCAGCACAATCACTACAATTCGAGTCAGCACAGCAAGCAACGAGGATACCACCAGCAACAACAGCATCCCCTTTACCACGTACCGGGAAGCGGCGCTGGTCTCAGCGATACGCCGACATCGGGAAACGCATCCGACGAAACGCTCACCGATAGCGAGCTGACCAATCTTGCTCGGGACTCGACCCTTCTAGTTCATAACGGTGAGTCTCTCTCTTCGTGAATCTCGACCGAACAATTCAAGCGTCCTGTCAAACCATCGACACTCGATAAAGCGTCTAATAATTGTTGTTCAGAGCTGAGCAAATACCCTAAGTAACTCGAAGTACGTATTGAAATATCAAGTACTCGAAGTATTGAACGCTGCGTAGTCATTGAGTATTGACGTATTGATTACAGGCGGAACTGAATTGCCGAAGCTCTGAGTACTGTGCACACACTCAGTACTTGATATTTCAATACGTAGTTCAAGTACGCAGTGCATTTGCCGAGCTCTGTTGTTGTTGTTGTTGTTGTTGTTAGTACGTCAGTGTAAAAAACTTAACCCATTCAGCTATGAATTTGATGAAGTCGTGCTGCATCAAGAACATCAGAAACTCTTTGAAAAATCTTTCCGAAGTGTCAAGCTCGGTATTGTTTCGCACAATGTTGCCATACAACCGTCACCTTATACTTGAAGTATGTATTGAAGTATCAAGTACTTGAAGCACCGAGCACTGGGTAATTATTAAGTACTGGCGCATCGAGTAAGGTCAGAACTGAATTGCTGAAGTTCTGAGTACCGGGCACTGAATCAGAACACGATATTTCAATGCGCACTTCAAGAACTCAGCGCATCGGCGCCAGCTCTGTTGTTGTTTCGTCGTCAGCGTGTCAGTATAAAAACAGCCCATCCATCGATGCATCCTGTGTAGTCGTGCTCCGTCAAGAGCATCAGACACGCATTAAAAAAATCTTTCCGCAGAGTCAAGCTCGGTGCCGTTTCGCACAATGGTGGCGTATAACCGTCGCCTTGTACCGTAGAACGCGTGTTGTGTGTAGCGAGTGGGCTGCGACAGGCTCGGTCATTCGCAATAACGCGAAATCGTGTCTCTGCATTACTCAAACATGATGGACGAGCTCGGCTCGGTCGGGTGCGAGGCACTCCTCTCGCAGGCCCCTCGCGCTCCAATATCTATACGTGCACAATACATGTACTTATACCCGGTAAATATATATACGTACATTATGTGTGTGTCCGTCTACATATGTACACACACACACACACACACACACACACACACACACACACACACACACACACACACACACACACACACACACACACACACACACACACACACACACACACACACAGACGCCGTACGCTCGGGATATAGGACCGGAGGGAAGGGAAGGTTTAGTCGACGCCCGGCCACACTGGCTTGTCAGGAATGACGTATCGCCTCGAAGGTAGCGTAGGTCGGGCCCTGCCGACTCCTAGCAGCCCCGAGCAATCCCACCGTCGGCTTGCCTCTCTGTGATACGTACACCGCCGACCGTTCACGGCCTCTCGCCTGCACTCTGCCTCTTCGCTTGCAACACCTGAATGACACTTCGCCTTGTACCCTCGCTGCACACATTCCAATCCGACTTATCACGCATGGCGCAACACGCGCGGACGTTCGGGATTTCCCCGTTGGTACCTTCATCACGAGTCCGCGACTACCGATCCTTCCTCGTTCGTAATACGATATCTGGCCCCGATTTACCGGATCAGAGATCACAGCAGTAATTTCCTTATTACATCGGTAATAATTCACCGGCGCCCACGTGCCCGTCGCGTTCTCGCCATAAATTCATCGATTGATTTACGACTCCATTTCAAGGGGACCTTCGATCGGAGACTCATCCGCTCGCGCGATATCGGGGATGTGTCTCGATCGTCCGCGAAACCATTGACGAAAACGAAAGGTTACCGGATGTGGCGGCGGAGTCCTCGGATGAGCGTGGAATATTCACCCTCTCTCATTGGATATTCATTTCCAAGTCATTCCTCTCGCAGCAACCGCGGATGTCCATTGGAAACTTCTTCATTGTGTCTACCGGGTACTTGTGCCCGATAAAAATTCGTCGCGCCCGATGGATGTTCGTAGTTTCGGCGTAGTGCGCTCTATCGAGAGGACTCGTCCGCAAGGATTTCCGAATGATCGTTCGGTGACTCTCGGAAATCTTCCCGTCGCCCTTCTTCCGCACAGGAAAGCACATCCCGCAGACCCGATCTCCAGACCCCGCGCTCGGCTCTCCGTCGACTTCCTCTTATTCTGCTCCATTGTCTCGACCGCTATTTTGCCGGGACACACTTCCGGGATAAACATTCGCGGCGGACGGGACGAAGAGAGACTGCAGCCGCGATGGAGCGACCCTCCGAGCGAGATTCTTCGCCGGCGTGCCCTTCTGATGGCCCTTTCGCGTTGCTCGACGCCATCGATCATGTCGCCCGGTCCTTTCTTCCTCGAACAAACAACCTCCCCTCTCGGCTGTAGGATAGATTGGACGATTCGGGTCGTCCGAAGGTAGAGACGGAGCTCCAAATTTTACTTTCGCCACACATTGCAACAAAACAATTTTAATAACAAAAATCGATGCTTTGACCGAACCAACCAGGTGCACAGTGGAAAATAATTTAATCGGAACACGAAGTTTCGTAAACATAATTTTATTAAACAAGCGACAAGCTCGTTTGTTCGGATCCGAACATGCGAATCCGTCAATTTATTTCTCGTGTCACTGACAATTTAAGTTCGTGCTTTAAAAATTACCAAGTAAAAAATTGACAACGCTTGTGGACAATAAGTCGCGAAAAGTACGAACTTTGTTTACTGTGTGGACTTTGACGATGCTGGAGTCGGCTGCACGATGGAATCGGGATGCATGCCGAGGAAAGGGATGACTGAAAAGTGTAACGAGGGTAACCCGGGTTACACCGTTTGTCCCGGGCGGGCGTATATCTGCGCATCTGAGACAGAAGCGAGGCAGCCCCTCCACGGCCTCGTCGGTGAGGACAATGCTCGCCAGTTAGTTTCCCATCATCCCTTGAGTTCCGTAGTTCAGACCCCGTAACCACGCGCAATTACCTTGTTCTGGATCAGCATGACAGTGGGCATCATCGCGTCATCCGGCACGTAGAGGGAGCATCAGACGAATGCATTAGCGTGTTGCGCACCGACGAGCTGTGTAACTGCGACGTTCCCCTGTTCTGCCACATCCATCCTACGTCCCTTCTATTCTAACGTAATCCGTTCGTGTCCTACGTGTTCTTCGTCTCGCCTTTGCTTCATCCGACCGTCCCGACCGTCCTTTACCAGCTTAATAAGCGCATGCTCGATCATACACATTCCCCGTTGCGCGGTGCGTCCTGGCGAGCGTTCGAGCCTCCCGACCACGACGACGATGACGATCTCATTCGCTAACTCAGCTAATATTGTCATGGGTTACGGGCCGTGGGCAGGGGTGACGCGATATATGGTCCGCCCTCGATCTCCCTCGACCGTGTCACGCGTCCCTGCGTGACGAATTTCACCGCCGATATATACCGCATAATTCTTTTTCCTACACCGATCCGCACACTGTCCTATTGTAAAGCCCGTTGGCAGAAATGGCATTCTTTCTTCCGTCCGTGCCCTCCAATGATACGGAAGTAATTTCCCGTGATCGCCGTATTCCCCCTTTCTCACCCGGCACGAAAGAAAGTTCTCGGTTTGTCATGGTTCCGGTTCCACTGGTGAGTATATCGATGGTCATGAATGTCCCATCATACAGAAGACTCGAGTGATCTCTCGTGTTCGCCCCGTTTTCCAGCTCTTGCTCAATGACGCCTCAATTGTCCCAGCTATCGTTTCAACTTTGTTTTCAGGTGCTGGCTGGATGAAGTCTTTTGGCGTACAATATCGCAGATAGTTCTGGTCATTCGTCTTCGGCTGCTTGAATCACCGATGCAATAAGATTCTGACCTGTGCGTCAGAACCAGTTTCAGATACTCAACCAATAAGTAGCCTGGGCACTGAAGCGTGTGTCGCAATCTCTTGTGACGCGAAAGAAAGTTTTGGAGTAGATCAATGAGTATGAAGTTCCCATTACACCGTGGACTCGAGTAGTCTCTCATCTTCGCCTCGTTTTCGAGCTCTTCCTGAATCACCCCTTATTTGAGTCAGCTATTGTTTCAACGTCTCTTTCAGCTGCTACTGGCTCCTGGTTCCAGCCTTTTGGCATGCAATATCGCAGATGCTTCTGGTCGTTCGTCTCAGGCAGCTTGAATCACCGATGCAATAAGATTCTGATCTGTACGTCAGACCCAGTTTCAGATACCCAACCAATAAGTAGCCTAGGCACTGAAGCGTGGATCGCAAATTCTCATGACGCGAATGAAAGTACCTGGTTTTTCATGGTTCCGGTTCCAATGTTGAGTACATCAATGAGTATGAATTTCCCGTTACACCGTGGACTCGAGTAGTCTCTCATCTTCGCCTCGTTTTCGAGCTCTTGCTGAATCACCCCTTATTCGAGTCAGCTATTGTTTCAACGTCTCTTTCAGCTGCTACTGGCTCCTGGTTCCAGTCTTTTGGCATGCAATGTCGCAGATGCTTCTGGTCGTTCGTCTCAGGCAGCTTGAATCGCAGACCGATGCAGTAAGATTCTGACCCATACGTCAGATCCGGCATCGGATACCCGACCAATAGGTACTCCGGTTACTGAGCCGTGCATCGCAATGTCTTCCGATCACGAATCACAGTTCCTTACGGTCGGTACATGCACATGAATTTATATTACTGTGTATGGACCCGTAAGCGGCTTAGCATACTTGAGTGAAGCTCTCGAAACGCGAAGGGAGCATCGCGCTTTGTGGCAATGTGCCACAACGCTAGCGGTATTCTGTTGCATTGTACCGTGAACGTTAGTAATACCACCGTGTGCACCGGCTGCTACAGCGATCTCCTCCTCTCGGTAGTACAATTCGTGCCCCGAGTCCGTCTGACGCTCTTCCTCCGGGTCGTAGAATCCGCAGACGCTATTGTTTTGTTTCATTCATGAGACACTGCGAAGTATTGATTCGACATGACGTGTCAAATGGCTTTCGTAATTGTAGCGCGCACTTCGCCGACAGTCTTCGGAGCTTGAAAAGCGAGAGTTTCCTGCAAGGTCAGGGTCGTGTCATCCATCCTTCATTCCACAACAGCACGAGGTTGACTTCGATGAAGGTACCGAGCAGCGAAATGGTTTCGCATCCCTGTCTTCATTGACGTGCAACTTTGTCTGAAAGGAATATTTTTCAGACTCTTCATGGCGAAATCAATACCGCAGGATGTGAAGAACATTTACGTTGGGGGGTTCTGAGATTTACCGAAGACTGTAACAGTCATTGGCTCCGGAAGCTAAATGGTCCGAGTTCATAAAATCCATGTGTGACCTCCCAGGCTCGAACCACTGAATCCATCCTATTATCAACGCTATCGAGTAGAGTTCCTTTGGCAGGAGGTTCCCGAGATCCAGCGATGGGTACAGGTTCGGACCTATATAGTGGTGAATAAGGACCAAGGAGGTAGATAAATAAAAATCAATACCCGCTTTCCCGAACATCGCACTGGTGGGTGTACATAGTTTCCTCTCTCCAGGGGCTGGAAGAGAAAACTCTCTTCACTCTTTCGCTCGCGTCGAGAGAGCGGAAAAAAAGGGAACAAAATAAAAAAAAAAAAAAAAAGAGGAAAGTAGTAGTAACTACCCTCTGCTCCGAGTGAGATAGAGAAAACTACCCTCTGCTGTGTTTCTCCTTCCTGTATGTATAAGCAGCGTACCTACATGCTGTATACTATGTAATGTAACGGGCATATCTTTATCGCACTCTTTCCTTCCTTTCTTCGTTCTCCGTCTCGGGCGTACCCGTGGTGCGCGCTTCGGAGGACCGCCTAGACAGCACACATAGACATATCCAATAGGGCCAGCACCACCTTCGCAACTTTGCGAAGGAAAGCAGGTTTCCCCACTACACTCCACTCTGCTCGCCTTCTCAACGCTCCGCTCTCTGCTTCTCTCCCTCACGGCTTCTTGGCGTTCTCTTTCGCGCCCAATTTGCGGCCCATCATCGCTACGGAAGAAGCAATTTCTAACTTAAATGAAAGCTCCCTCTCGCTGGCTCGTCCTCGGAAGGCGCTCAGGCGGCGGCGGCGGCAGCGCGATCGACAGGCAATCCTCCTCCTGCACCCAGATCTTCTGGCGGGCTTCCTTTAAGCTTCGAGCTGGCTTGAGTGAGATGAAGAAGAAGCTCGAGGGAGAAAGGGAGATCTTCGGTAAGGATGGAGGATAACATTGGAAACTGTGGATCTTGCCGCGATGCAAGTTCATTTGTTGAAACATGACAGTTGCGCGTCTGAAAGTTTTCGGGTATTAAGCTTATCGGAACCAAAGTTTTTCGTGGACTGGATTATGCCTGGAAGATCGGACAAATTTGGCGATATTTCGGCCTGATAACCTCCATTTAGGGTGAACCTTAAATGGGCTTTCACTGTTCCCGCATGATATTCCCCAGTAAGTTGGCCTCCGGCGTCCCGCAGAGGTCAAGTGGACCACCAAGCTCTCGCGGTCTTCGGTTCACATACGCTTTCGAAACTCCTCTTTGATATTTCCCGATACGTCGTCTTTTTCCTCAACAAACATCGTACGCACCCATTGCGGAAAGTGAAGCCTGAAAAGACGAGTTACGTTTGTCCTTCCGTTTCTCTGATCTCTCCAGTTGCGCAGTTCCTTTCGTGCGTGGAGAGAAGTCAGGTAAAACCTGACTCCTCTCCACCTGTAGACGATAAACCCGCAATTGTGACCATTGAAGAATAGGCCAAAGTTCGGCATCAACATTTATCGCCAGTAATCCGCAATCCGGATATAAGGTCGGAGAAAACTTTCCTTCAAGATTGCGTCCATGGGTCAGTGGCGCCTCACCTGGTTTCACCTTCACGCGCACACATGCGCGTTGCCGCCAGCACGAGCGTACATGTTGCGAATTCTTCGTGCCACTAATGCTAGGTTGTCGGTAACGCGTGCTTAAATGGACACATTCGCGCCGGCTATAGTAATAGAACGCGTACGGGGCGCCGAATAAAACGGGAAAGCACCGAGGTGGGAGTAACGGCAGAAACGAGAGGTGCGAAAGGTCGAAGCCGGTGTTTTAAAGGGTAGCGGCCCTTGAGGATTCGAGGCCTCGGTTGCCCAGGCAAGCGAAGAACTCGGAGTTGGGTTGGGGTATGTAACCCGGGTTCGCGTTGCGGAAAAAGAATAACCCCGAGGAAGGAAGCACGAGCTTCGTGCCTCTTCGAGTAGCGTTGTCGAATGCCCGCTACCCTCAGGGCGGCACGGGGAGGTCAGGCTCGGTCAAGCTCACGTAACTGCTTATAACGGGGCATTAACCCGACGACGGAATGGAAAAGTCCGATAGCGAGACTCCCTCCTTGTGTCCTACCCTTCCAACCGCTTGCCCACTTGGTTTCTCCGTTCCTTCGATATTTCTCCGTAAGACTGTATGGTTCTCTTCTTCGTTTGTTACTTCATCGTTCCGCCGGTGCACGCTTGCCTCGGTCCTGGTTCCTGCGGGAACGTAACTGCCGTAAACCGTAAAGAGGTATGATCTGTTTGCTCGTGGCATCGATAACGTCAAGGTTCCGACCAGTCCACCGCACACTCCGTGCAGAGTGCATTGTGCTATAGCAGCTTTAAACTAGCAACTTATGGAATGTCTCTATACGGTTTGAGAAAAGATAGAGGGTTGGTTCTTTTTTTAGGTCCTTCCTACTGTGGTGCAATGAGTACTTTGCCTTTGACTTTGCCACTACTGCCTGCTGTCTCGACTCCGGAAGACCACTCATACTTTCGTGCCCCCCGCCATCGCCTTGTTAGAAACTTGTTCGTCGTGAAATCGATATGCAAGGACGCCAGCTACATGTCCGCCAACGTACCGGTGCGATGTTGAAGAGTGGTGACTCGAGTACAGGCTCGGGAGGCAAACTTTGAAAAAAGGCAGGATCAATTAAAAACGTTTGATTGCTTCCGAGATCGAGACAATGACGTGGACGGATCTGGCCTGGCGGTGGTGGCGAAGGAGGTGAATCAGCTGGAGTGGTCCGCGAATAGTTTCTCGATGCGAAAAACGCATCGAGCGAAACAGCGGCGGAGCGGCGGTGAAGTATAATAGAGCACGTGACCTTTGGATCTCGCCATTCCTCCACTACGTCGAAGACTTCTTGGGTTTCCTGCTAGCCGAAACTCCGTGCATCGATACGGACAAGTTTTGTCCTCGGGGAACCGTCCCTCACGCCTGATTTCGATCCTTCTTCCCACCCTGTAAAACTTTGACTCTTCTTTTATCTCAATTTTTCCTACCCTCAGCCATTTCTCCTTTTCCTCTTCACTACTCTCTTTGCCGGAAGCCCAGCTGCAACCCCTCCACGCTTCACTGACCGTTACCTCGATGTATATGTATACTGCTTGTATATAGACGTGTATATATGTGTACAACGGCTTTATATACCACGTCTTCGGAACCGCTTCTCATTCGCCGCTTCCTCTCCTTCCTGAATTTCGTCCTCCTTCTGTAGCTGTTTTTTTTTTTTTTATCTTCCGTCACCCTATTTCACCTTTGCCACTTGTTTAAAAAAATTGCTCTCTCCTCTCCATGCTTGCCTCTCATTCCACGCGGATAACGTTTCTCGTGCTTCCCCTGGATTCAGCTCACGAATGCGCGACAAAGCGACGGCGGAGAGTATTTTGCTACTTTATTCTCTACAGCTTCCCGTTAACTGCTGCTCACTCGGAACTGATTCTATTTACCATAATTCTACAAAATATGAATTTTATATTTAAAAAACAAATTTCAAGTACGCATTTTTGTGGTTTTCGATATTAATTACTTTGCCAACTCGCTATAAATATTAATTTTTGAGAAGGGCGGGGGGGGGGGGGGGGGGGGCGTATCGATTGAAATCCATCGAATTGTTCAGGGACCCCAGGATATTATTGTCACTGCGGCTAGTAATAATAATAATTTCTAAAATTCATTTTTTTAATTATGAATTTTATGCGTTATGGAATAATATCTCGAGAAATGGATTATGACGAGGGATTTGGCGGGGGGGGGCGAATAGACAGAAATTCATCGAACTGTCCGGGGATCCCCGGATTTTATTGTTGCTACGGTCGAGTGCACGCTCTCGGAGATAGTATCGTGGTTCCATCGGGTTACGTGAGCCGTCCTGTATCCATCGTTCTTGCCGCAGCATCTCTCCCGGCTAGGCAACGCTCCCGGGAGTACTACCGTTTCCAGGCTCATTTAATTTTCTCGAAGGATCCACTCTCGTCCTCTCGCGTTCGCGGCCGTATAACGTTTGTTGAGCTTCAGCTTGGCCGCGTAACGAGCTCGATGTTGAGTGCTAATATTATCCCCGAGGCCGAGAGGCTAACTCGATATTGTGGTATCCTCATCCGCAGCAATCCGACGCACATCAGTGTGCCAGACGGGAACTCGATAACCTCGCTTGCGTGAATCGCGGCGACGATAACAAGAAAGAGAACAAAATACAGCGACATCATTGTTCGCATATATTTTTGGTCGCACGAAATTCTGACGACGTTCAGCTGCTGAACGATTATGACAGAATGCAGTAATTTTATTGTACGAATCGTGGCGATGGAAATTATTATACTTAAATTAAATAAAAAAATTTCTGATAAATAAATTAATATAATTGTTGTTAAATCGGTCTGTGGAAATAATTGAATTTTGTGTAACGGACTATTGCTTCCTCACGGAGATGAACCTGTTCATGTATAACAAAACATTGACATTCTAGTATCAGAGTACTTATAATAAAATAGTCCTATAATAAAATGAACTCCTATCTAAACGACACAGGTCCGTTTTGCCCGGCTCTTTCCTATACGATAAGCTCGGAACCTGCGTTAAGAACAACGCGAAGCAACAGAAATCGAGAGACAATTCGCGGAATGTCTGTTTCTCTCCCCTCTGCTCTATACGAGGTACAAACATGCAACACTTGCCGGAGAATCGTACACGATCTGCATACTTCTATCCAATACCGGACTAAGTGGCGAATGATGTTTCCTTCCACGCCGACGATTCGCGAATGGTCCATCCAGGACAGACGATGAGACTCGGTCGTCGCGCTCTTCGGTACGCAGGCTCGCAGCTTTGTCGAGTCGAGACACCGAGATTCTTATTCGCCCTTCTCACAAGTGCGCTTCTCTCCCGCTTCCCGTTATCACATCCAAATTCATCCCATGCATTATTCAGAGTCCCGGAAATAAAGGAAGAGTAAAAAAAAAATACGTAGAAGGAACGAGTGTAGAATGGTGAGAATACGAGAGCGAGAGATCTTATTAGCATCGAGCCAAATTACATTCCCCTTCCTATTTCCCACCCTTCGTTCCCTATGGCTCTTACTTTGTCACGAAAAGACGAGCGAGCGATAAAGTCGTTTTACCTATCCTTCGCCCGGCCACAAGGACGGAGGCAATTTCTTCAGCAATTTCATCGGTTTAGTGTAATCTTTATTTCTCTGCCTTTTTTTACCCTAATTTTCTCCTCACGCTCGGCATAAAATTTGGAAACATAATCTCGATCTAAAGTCGTTGCAGTTTTATTTTTATAGTAGCACTGTGAACAGGAGAGAGACTTCGGACCCGAAGGGTCAACCCCGAAGACCAACATAATTTTATCCTCGCGAAACTTTCCTGAAAATTACAATTTTTCGTCTTCCTTATAATGAAATCGATACGACGCGATCCGACCAAGATAATCGACAAGGTGCTAGGCCTCTCTGGCGAACGTTGCAACAATCGCAGACTTCGGAAACTAAATGAGTCTACCGATGTGTGATTCTATACATTAAAATCAATTCCACATTGACTTATTTCACATAAATCGTAATCCTTTTTTTTCCACGACGAGAGTCCTTGGAACTCGTCTTAGAGGCATGGACAAACAATATCCCGAGCCGTGGTAACGGAAGACGAATAAAGAGAAGAAAAGAAAGGGAAAAAAGAAGCGAGCAAAGGAAATCGGTGGGCCATCGAAGCTGCGCGCCGGAATGTAATCCGTTGGTATCCCAGTATTCGGAAAACAATCCGAAGATTGGTCACGAGCTTGCCGAGAGAGTGAGAGTCCACGTATACGTGGGAGAGATTCGGAAATCGACGGGTCGCGGGTTACGCAGAGGGGACGACAAGATCTCGACGAGAGACGAAAACTACGACTTAGCTTGCCGTTTCGTCGTCTCTTCATGCTCGATACTCGGCGGTCCCGGAGAAACAATTTCAATCGTCGGTAGTAGAGGCTTTCGTGGCATCGCTTTGAACTTTTCTAAGGATATCCTACGCATTCCCAAGCTCGTAGAGAACGTCGCACGGATTCCGAAAGAGACAACGTCCACCCGCCAGCTTCCCGAGTGGTTGCATCCACTCCGTACCGTGCGCGTTTGAGTTTTCTGACTAAGACGATGCTGTTCCTCTTATCTCGCCGGTTCCAATTCGTTTGAGAGTACGGCCCTTCTGCTCGGAACGGGAGAGAGCCGGAGAGATTCTCTTTCTTCCGGCGATTCTTTTATTTTTTCCTCTGCTTCTTAAAGCCCCAACCGGAGTACCGGAAGAATGTCAAGTCGCGCGAAACTCCGCCCTCGGCGCTTCTGCGGATCCTTTGCGCGGTTTTTAGCCTCAATTTTTTTAAGATGCAAACACAGTTTGCAGCTATCCGCATGAACTTTCTGGGTTTTTTGTGTGTCGTGTAGGAAAAAAAAATGAAGAATTTCTTTGGATATTTTTTTTTTTAATATTATGAGGCGATGGGAAGTTGAAGGAAAGAATCCGACGGATTGTCGGTCGATTTATAAGCGATGTCCTTTACTATTTCGAAGAGCGGTGTTTACTGTTTGGAAGAGAAACAAGCAAAAAAAATTATTGACTTCTGACATATAAAAAATAACGCACTGTTAAAGACCGAGGTGCAAAAAGGAGAATTCAGTCCTGCAGCATCAACGCGAAACTGGCAGAAGGAATAAAAATGGGAAAATATAATCTTCGACGCATAGTCAACCCTTTCAATTTCCGACATGAATAGATATTCGACGCATGGATCGCATTTACTCAATTCGAGACAGTCTCATCGCTAGAAATTTTCATTGATTACCTTAATGTTGGTAACTTTTAGGAGATAACTCTGCGGGCGCGGATAGGTCGCCGACTTCCGACGAGGCGTCAAGCTCGCGGAGCAGGAGAGGTAGCGCAACGCGCGCACGGGCTTGCGCTTATTAATTGATGATTCATAATTGCCAGCCGCGGCGAACGCGCGCCAAGTCCACCCCAACTCTGCGGGTCGCCCGACTGTTGCCGCTGCTCTCCTCCCGGTAGTTGCGAACGCGCGAGCTTCCCCCCACCGCGTCACGGCATGCCCCCACCGGTGTTGCTAACAGGGTGGTATCCGACGTTTAATTATCCCGCCATGAGATTTATAGACTCGAGTGGGGCCTCTTTCCTCCTCGAGACGCTCGGCACCGAGAAACCTCTTCCCACACTGTCGAGACTCTTCGATATGATATAAACGCGAATCATACTTTCGTTTGAAACCATTTGGTTCGATTATCAAATCTTTTCGCTCTCTCATTCCGTACGAACTATGTAAGGAGAGAAAGCATTAGTAACAAAAAAAAATGGAATCTGATTGTGGTCGAGAAAGATGTTTTATTGCACTCGATGCAAAAATGACAGTTTTAGACATACTTGTGCGAAAGACGTTTTCTGAACTCTTTGCAGCACCCGTCAGAGAAAGTTTTTTCACACTATATATATTAGATACCGGCTGTATCATCGATAGTCGAAATTAGAATTTTAATAATTTTCTTACAGTTTCTTTACTAAAGAGATGAAAAATTTCGATGATGAAACAATATATCACAGCACTATCGCAATATTCAAGACCGCACGGTAATGTTGTGTAAAATAAAATTTCGCCTTGCCTGCTGGTCGAATGGCTCTCAACGTTGTGGGAACGTGAAGAAAAAAAAAAAAGAAACGAGAATTTGGAGTTCCAATAAGAAGATTTAAGAATGAGAGAATCGAATTAGAGGAAGAAGCTGGTGAGCCAAGCGAGACAGCCATTAGTTATTAATAACAAGGGTCTAGGTCCCGTGTTATTATACGCGGCCGGTTCCTCTGTAGTATTTCGAAATGAAATATCGCTATCAAAGGCCCGAAATTAATGTACCATGGCACATGCCCGGCGGGGAACCGGTCGCCCGCTGAAACATCATTGGTGGGTGGGATATCTTTAAGGGACCGGCAATCTCAGCTTCGATTCAGTCAGGCGCTCCAACCATTCGAGTTTTCAAATATGACGTTCAATCTTATTTAATTCGTTAAAATCATCGATAACAATTCACGATAAAATATTATACCGGGGGGTCCACTTTATAACATTTGTATTCTTATCTCTCCATTAGAGCGTTTCATTCACACGGTGACCGAGATCAGGCAAAATCGAAAAATGTCACAGGAAACAAAAAAAAATCGTCAGGCAGAAAGTACACTCAACCTTAGCTAACTTCTATGATTTTTTAATAGAATTAATAATTAATCGAAAACTCGTTCCGTATACGAAGAAAATTGTTTCTCTAATAATGCGCGCTCGCAATGCAGTTAATAATGCCCGCTTCTCCTATTTAAATTTTTTCATTTCATTTTTTGTTCAATTTTTTTTGTTAACACCAATCCTGTGCCAGACCTTAAGGATAATGAATTTTGACTCCGATAGTATTAAATTAAATTTTCTCTACAATTCGCTATTCGTATCCTCGACTCTCTATCTCGCTCGGTTCATTTTATTCAAGCTCTCTCTTCTTTCTCTCTCTCTCTCTCTCTCTCGCTCGTCGACCTTGAAGTCGCTGTGCGAAATTACCACCGCCATGGCAATAACGCAATTTGCTTTCGTTTCTCGCCCACTCAGAACCTCCCACCCCTTTGCAGTGTGCCGTCGAGCTCACTGAGCTGTCATTCCCCCTTTTTACATATATATGCATACATATATATATATATATATATATATTTCCTCGCCCTCCCTCCCTCCTCCCAACCCTCTTTATATATTTTTTCTTTGCCTTGCAAATCGTATCCTCTCTCGTCGTCTACGCAGTTGGAACCCGGCTACCTTTCCCACCCTCGAGCTCGAGTATGTAAATTGGAGTTTCCGGCTGGCTCACGTAATAAACGCGCATTAGGACTCTCCGGACGCTTTAGGAAAATTTACAGAGAGGGCCCTTCGCCGACTGAAAGTCGTACCTCAAAAACCCACCCTATTGAGCCTTCGTACAGTTCCGTCGTTTCTCCTCGAATCTCTCCACACCCCTCTTTTTCGCAACGCACCCCATATCGAATAAAGCGACGAGACGGCATGGCATTGTAATCAACGGCATTGATATCCAACTTTCCTATCTCACTTCCGATTTATTTTTGTCCTTTATCGGGCTCGAACTGCCGTGCGGGAAAAGCGACTGTTTGTGCTCGGTACTGCGGTGCGTTAGGTATGAAGTGTACGCTCGATTATTTTCCCTCGTAGGGAAAGAAAAGTCATGCTTTTTTTTTATATAGTACTAAATACAATTTTTAACCCTTCGAATACGGGGGATTTCTTGCAGAGAGCAAACGACCATGATTTTTTAAAGAACCAAAAACGATACAGATGTTCATGATAAATTTTCTTCTGCGTTATCAAAAAAAGAACACTTTAAGACTCTAAACGAGTTTGTTCGCCCGCATAGGCTTTGTGGGCTGCGATAAAGAATACAACAATTTGTAAACACTGTGCAGATTTGAACCTTTTTTCCGGAAACAAAAACGGAATGAGATCGAATTTTATTTCGAACTTGCGATACATTTTTACTACCGCTCTTCATTTCCCTCCGCGTTTCCAGCCCGGAGACGAACCTCGATATTCCCGTGTTACTTCATCTGTTCGATTCATCTTCAATTTGCCATCACAATAAGTCACGCAAACGTGACACACAGTCATGGAGACAGAGAGAAAGTGCATTCGCGAGAATTTACCGTACGTAAAACTGCATAAAAACAAAAAGTGACACTCGTATTGATGACACATCTCTCCCGCTGGGTATTGAATAACTCAGCTTTTGTCAAGCTACCGTGTTCAGAGAGCCAACATTTTATTCAGACGAAAAAAAAAAATCTGCCCTTATGGCATCAACAATAAAAACGCATGGCATTTTTATGACTCTTGACTCTTGATTGGAACTTAAAACAAAAATTGACGAGCATTGAAAGCCGCGCGGTCATCGGTTTTAACATTTCGCTCGTGAAAGTCGACGATTTTATTTTATTTTTATTTCTTTTATATTTTTCAAAGACAATTTCTTTCGGCCGTATTTAGGAAAATTGGATAGACGCTCGCTCACGAGAGCTTCTCGAGATTCTTCTTTCTGCTGTTTTCAATATCGAGTATCGAGTTTTTAAAAGTCGGAATAGTATCGCCTCCTCGTTAATCTTAGGACAGCAATATTAATCTTACCCGGGAAGTCGTTTATATTGCTGTTATCAGTCCATTTATTTTATCTGATTGCCACGATCTCAATGTTGTATTCCACGTCTGGCGGGTGTGATGTAGGCCTTTACGGTGTGTGCGTTGATAAGTGAAATAATTGCTGCGTACTTATTTCGTCACGGTTTGCAAACCCGTCACCGTCTAATCAAATAATAATAATAACAATAAATATTGTGCACGTAATCGTGAAAATCAAATTAACCTTTTGTGACATCGATATTGAAAGATATTCACCCACCTCCTTTACCTTCTTCTCTATCGACAAAAAAAAACCGAACGAACAAATAAATATTGGCACGGCTCACGGGCGAGTTCTTTGTCGAGGAGATCGAGGAAATAAATATCTCGGTATTGTCTCCTTCCTCCAAGACACAATTAGATGGAAAAAGCTCCTTCACTCTTGTGCCTTTTGAGGCGTCTTCAAATTTGTTCAGAGCTCTGTATATGAAAATTCTTCACGAGTCTGCTTAATACATTGCTGTGTTACACAAAATGCACTTTTTTTCGTTCCTGGTGCCATTTTCCAAATCTCAACTTTTCCAAACGTCAACTTTTCCAAACCTCAACTTTTCCAAACGTCAACTTTTCCAAACCTCAACTTTTCCAAACCTCAACGTTTCCAAACCTCAACTTTTCCAAACCTCAACGTTTCCAAACCTCAACTTTTCCAAACCTCCGTTTTTCCAAATCCATTTCCTCAGCCTTCCATAGTAATGCAGAATCCATCGAAAGAAAATAAAAATCGTGCCAAGGAGAGTCGAAGAAACCGAATTTTGGGCTCGATCGGCCAACTACGACGGTGATAACGGTAAATGTCGTGGATAAGTCGTCCGAGTCTCGGCAAGCCAGGTTGTCGACGACGTCTACGGCGAGAAACGACGCTCCTCCGTAATTGTCACTGTACTCAAGGAGGTATGCGTGCGCTTTGCCACCTCCGTTGTAGCGGGATCCTGGCGAGTGTGTGCACGAGCACAGGGTAGAAGGACACCGAGGCAAAGCTTCTGAAAGCTCTACAAATTGGGTACGTACGAAGCCCTTGTCTCCTTAGTAGCTCTACCTCTCCGGCAAAGGTGAAAGACAGGGTTGTACGAGGAGGACGAGAACACGCCGCTTGCGCTGTTGGTTGATGCGCTCTCGACCTTTAACTCTGGTATCGGGCGGGAGAGGCAAGAAGCCAAAGACAAGCGAACAAGAAGTAAGGGGGGGGGGGGGGGGGGGGGGGGGGGGTTCCCCATAAATTTTCATTATTTTAAAGTCAACGCCTCGTTTGTATCCGCAACAAGCAGCGGCGAGGGTCGAGACGGAGGGTGAGAAACATAGAAAGATGAGAAGGAACGAAGAGGAGGACGACTTTGGGTGAAATCCAGTAAAAGAAGCGAAAGGTGAAAGCCCGTGCGAAGAGAAAAAAAAACCGAGGGAGAGGCGGAGTGAGAGAGGGACAGATAAATTGGTAAAAGTGGAAGACGGCAGGCGTAAGCCTCGTCTGTTGTTTCTCGTCCATCGCGAAAATGCCTGCCGGTCCCTTTCTCTGACGACTTCGTCACTTCAACATTTTCACCCCTTTCGAACATCGAAAGCAGGCTCGGCGGGCTTTCGTGAGAGCCTTTCGTCTCCGATCCCGCGATCTTTGCCACGCATGGCTTGAACCATCAATGTGTATTTTTTTTTCTATTTTTTCATACTTCTTTACCGCTGGAAAAAATTATAATCCGATGCGGTATCGTTGAATCGACAAAATTTGTTCTCGCTAATTGCATATTAATCTCCGAGGTAATTTTAATGAAGTAATGTAACATCCACGGCCTCCCCCTCCTCGTTTCGATTGCCTGGCAGCTAATCGGCAAGAAATTTCACACACAGTAGTGGAGCCACAGAAAATGACGTAACATTAATTATACAAACTCCGCTGGCTGAACTTTCGTGAATTATTGTTGTGGATTTGCACTTAAATCGAAGGGGCGTGTTGGGGCGTTTTGATTCCCAAAAGTCTGGGCGAAGCCCAAGACCCGTGTATCCTAATCAAAACTCGTCCGAGTCAAGTAAAAGAGAATGGATGGAACGGCGAGAGGGGTTTGTCGAAAATAAATTCGACGGTTCTGTGTGGTTCGCTGCCGAGAGTATACAATCTTGAAAGTTACTGAGAAAATTAATCAAAGCTTATTCCGGTCTCGGGCTTGAGGAGGTTGGAGCGCTTCACACGAGTCAAATGAGCGCTACATTTTATAAAGTCGTTTATACACACTTTTACGCATCTATTGATTATAGTGGATTATTTGCATTGCAACAGAGGTTCTTAACCTAGGTGCGTATCGTTATTCGAAATGTTCGGAGCACAAAATATCGTTGTTGGTTAGAAAAATTTTCGAAGTCGTAGCGCTTCCGTCTGCGCTCAGTGCTAGAGTCCGAGCACCGGATTCATAACAACGAGGAGTGCAGGTCACGTCGTCCGCAGGGCTCTAAAGTTTCTAGCCCAACGAGCCCCACACTAGGTGGAATCGATTTCCTTGGGGAGGATGCGCGTCTCAACTTTACCCGTATACCCCGGAAACACAACACACACATAGAGTTGCCGGGGAAAGACAGAAATGAAAGAATGAAAGAATGAAATGAAATGAAAAGGGAACAAGTGAGTCGGCAAAATGTCGAAAAAATAACAGCAAAAAACTTCTACGGAAAGAAAAATGAATTTTTTTTTTAAGGAAGTTTTTTGCAGACCATTGCTATAATAAAATTCAGAAAATAAAATAGAACTCTGTAACTTGAATTCAGAATTTAAAAAAAGACCCAAAGATTAAACCAAAAATAGAAATTCATAGGCCATGAATTACCAAATTGTACATACATGTTATTATACTTGATGACATTATATATTTCCTGTTTTTTTTTTTTAATCTCAAAAATGTAATATCAGACACCAGTCTGTCTGTCTCAAATCCAGAGTGTATAGATAGAAAGTGTCCACCTTTATCCGGTGTATTCTCGTAGCAAACCGCGATAGAATGTACGGCACCGGTGAGACGAAATTCCTATGACATATAGATACGTGAGCGAGATACATATCTACGTATTTAACATTATACACTGCCATGGGGAGCCCTTCGTCCACGCCACCTGGGTACAATAAACCTCAACGTAATTCGACGAATCGTCGACTACGTTAAACGTAAGTCTCCTTCTTTCATTTCCTATTTTTTCCCCTTTATATATATGTATATATATATATATATATATACGTCCGGTTGTATTTGGTTTCTCGACCAGACTCTCTCGCGCTGTCTCTCTCGTGCCGCTCGGCTCATTCAGGACACGTATGAACGTACAAATCGTCCTGGATGAACGAGAGGCAGGGACGCGTGCGGTCGTTCCTCCGGCACCGTTATCCGGAAAACGTTGTTCCCTCCGCGCGCGAGAACATCAGGGCCAAAGAGGGGTTGAGGTATATGGAAGCTGAAGTAGAGAGAAGTCGAAACGCTGAGGAGAATGAAAAGAAGAGTTTTTCCGCAGGACACGCACGTACAGCGCGTTGTCCAATCTAAAAATCTCTTCGGACCGCGCAGACTGTGTGCAGTGTGTTTGCTTCGCCTCTTGCTGCCGCTGTGTTCTTTCATTCCTTCAATCGTTATCTCAAGTTCGAATTCACCGCTTGTCGTCTGTTCCGGACTGTTTCGAACGTATTCATTTTGATGCAGAGACACAGTTTCGATACACGATCTACTCCGATCGAGAGATAAACTTTCGAGTCACGAATTGTTATTATTATTATTATTTTTTTTTTTAAAGGGGTTTATTAATATGGAGCCTTATCGGGGATGCAAAACTGCGTGAATTTTTCCTTTGGCGGAACTTTGGACGTTACGTAGTTCTTCAGTTACAAGGGTTCAAAGCATTCAGCCAATGCGGGCGCGCGGCAGTCGGCGCTGCAGTCGCTCGAGCCATCTAATTGGCCGGAAGCTTCAATCGCTCGTATCTCGAAAGCTATGCAGTGTACAAAAAAATGTCAAAGGATTGTTTTTGTTCATTTTTGGACTTTTCATGCGACTCCACATTCGCTTTCGTGCAACATTTTTATATAGGAGAGATCGCGAAAAACTAATTATTTGTGAAAAAAATTGTCGCGTGACGTAAAAACAAGTTTTATCTCATATGGAGAGCTCTCCTCCGTTTCGCCCGCTCCATTATGTCAACGACCCGTGACCCGAATTTCGACTCGACTATAAATACATGATTTCCGACATGAAATTTCCAAAATTCAGGTCAACGCTTATAGCGTCGGCTCTCTCGACGCTCGTTCACAAAATCGAACTCTCGGATATTGCATTTATAGAGTGCATCGATGCAGCAAACCCGTTTAATTGTGTTTAATTGTCATTCTTCATTAAAAGATGTAACGAGCATTTTCCCTCCGGACAAGAACCGCGCGCCCACGCAAACACGTGCATGGACCTACATAGTACATGCTTGCGCAATGTCCATCGTACTCCGAACGCAGTACGACTGCGGTGCGTATCGGAGGAATAATATCGTAATCCCGATACAGTTGACTCGCTGAATTCCTCTTTTCTTGTTCACGTATGTATTTTTTTTTCTATCCACCTATGCAATCCAGACGCCGTACAACACAATATATTTTATCACCGCTATTGCGTTGAACCGGAAAGCCTCTGATAATTACACCGCGGGCTGGCTCCCCGTTCGCCGTACCTCCCCCGTAATACTTCTGAGGATATTAAAATAGTGGCGTTTAATTAAAGTCCGGCGCAGAGTCGTCGCTGCCTCCGCCGCCCTCGTCGAGCGCAATAAACTGTTGTGTAATCTGTTCGAGCGCATCGCACGCTCCATCTCCTCCTCCCACCCCTTTTTGTTGTCGTTGTGTTTTCACCCTGCCGTGTTTCGGAGGTTCTCTTCTATAAACATGCGGTTTGTTTTGCTCAGTCCGTCTGCACGCGCGGACTCGATTTCCGCTGATCCACATTGTTCATTGTTGCGCCCGCTGATATTACGTTTCTGGAGATATAAATTGCGTACGCGACGCTGCGTTGGTATCATGGAGAATACGCATTAACGATATGTATATACATGGTTCGACGCTTTTTGGGAAAATTTTGTTTATGCGGATTCATAATCATCGGAGAGGATTTTGGGGGATGTTGAAATTGGATCGCGGTAAGCGAGATTATGAAGCGGTGCGATTGGATTTGGCATCGTTCGATCCCATGCATTGGAATTTTACGGGGTATTAATATTACAAAATGAACGCGGTCGGTAGTGCTGTTTTCTCTGCGAGCTATCGCGTCTTTTGATTTAAAAATCCCTCGACAAAAAAGACAACAATAAGCGAGAAAATTTCTTTGTTTGTAAACATAGAAAATTAACAAATAAGAAATTGTGTACGTTTGCGTACAATAATTTGTTGTAAAAAGTACAAACTTTTTTTATTGTGTGGGGTGGGGGATGAGAGTTAAATAGGAATGGGGATTGTTCGAATTCTCACCGGCACTATCATTCTTATCAGTTTTCGATAGTTTATTACTTCTGCATAGATTAGTTTTTAGGTTACTATATGCTATCTTTTTTTTTCTTTGTACAATTTTTATTTTATTAGTTATTTTTCATTGAATGATTTTCAGCTGCGCCTTTTTTTGCCACTCGTCGTTGTATTTTTGTCCTCAGGGCGCTCGCCTCAGGACGTGAATAACCGACGCCATCCTATAATTTAATCTCACCGCCGGCGCAACTTTCTTGCTCAAGTGAGAACGTTCAAATTCACCTTGGCCCTCGAAGAACGTTAAAAAAAATAAAAATTTGTTATCCAATATATTCCATCCGGAGAACTCTCGTCACGGCACCGAGACAAATTGGCGGCAATTTAAATCCCGATGATGAAGAATGCCGCCCTGGCATTTCTCATCTACTCGAACCCTTCCTCTCACTAATCCGACTCCGGATAAATGGAACATGTACACCCGTGAAGGCTCACACATCTCGCGCATTCCTCCTTTCGTCGTTACGGACCTCGTTGCTATATGTTGACTTTCGCGTTATAGCCATGCAGGAATCTCTCTCTCTCTCTCTCTCCATCCGTCTTGCCCCTCGTTTCGTACACGAACTATGCGCATGTGTCCGTGTGTATATAAACCAGGCATTCCAATCTATTCGTATAAATAAGGAAGGGCAATTACCATACCCCGAGGACGTGTTTCACTATTAAATACCCCGCACGCGCCCCATACGACGAGGGCCCTGAGGAGCCGTGATCCCGCAATACTGTCGCGTATGGCAGGATCTCCAAGACGAAGCGGGCGAAAGAAGGACGAAACGTTGGGGCATTAAGGATGGTATTAAACGAGTGAGATATTCTCTTGCCCCTCGCCTCTCCCCTCGAGATAAATTGGGTCGGAGAATTTACATTTCCATCTGGCCGGAATAAATGGATACCTGAGACACGCCCGGAACTCACCGGGCGAGGGGATTCCCCTCGGTACATAGCTTTGCTCTCTTCCATTTTCCGTCTCCTTTCGGTACACGCTCCTCGCTTCTGGTCCCCGCCGGTACCAATGTTACCAGACAATAGGAAGGATGGAAACATGGGAGAAAGAGAGCGAAGAACGACGGGCGAGATTGCCTTAGCATCAACCGGCTGCGGTGAGGAACACGTACCGCGACCGAGTCGTCATTCAGCATCGATGCCCGCAAAGCGATGTGGGAGTCGTGGAGCCCCCCCCCCCCCCCCCCCCCCCCCCGAGGAGAAATTATCCTGGGAACTATGAGAAATAAATTCAGATGGAATTGTTAGGTATCCGGTTATCCGGCCAATTATTAAGGGATTTACATGATGCCTGTTTTTACGGACGAGCCTCGGTAAAGGACTCGGTGATCACCGGTTCTAGGGATCGCTGATGCTCATTGAATGGCAATTTGTTCGAGATCACGGAATTATTGAGGAGAGAGGGAGGAATTGTTGGTAATTGGGAAAATTGCGGAACTGGCATTTTTAATTGAAAATTTGAATTTTTTGAATAATTTTTTATTTATGGGGAGTGTGCTGTAAAAAAATGTTTTTTTTAGAAGTTAATGAACGGTACTGAAACGGCTTTTTTACATGAACTGTTTCCGAAATTTTAAACACATGCGCGTTTAATGACAATTTTTGTAAATTTTAGACAAAGACTCGTAATTTTAATATATAGTAATTTCATTTTACAAAAAAGTACATTAATCTTCAATTAATCTGAGTAACTGTCAGCTTCCAGTACATTAATTTTACCATTTTACCATCCCGTCTTATTAACAATTTAACTTTGAATTTTTGTTCGTGAAACTAGAAGTCCGATGGTGCGATCCGAAAATTAACAAATAAAAAATTGTGGACCTTTACGGACGATAAGTTCCCGTGAAAAGAACAAACTTCATTTACTGCGTGCCCACACAATCTCTTTTTGTCTTCAACAATTCCCATCGCCGATGAATCTCAGCGCCGTAAGAAATTCGCGGCGAACTGCCACGATCTGATCGAATAATCGTTTCGGTACCCGACTCTCTTTCTCTCTCCCTTATCGTTTCCCTCGGCGTTCGCCGCCGACCTCACGTTACGCTATACACATCCCATGGCACGGAATGCATCACGCAACCTCCAGTTCAGGGCTAGACTTTGTTAATTACCGAAGACTCGCCCTTCTGCGAGTGATCGCGCGCTAACGTCCACGCTAAAGCCGGAACCGGATGTTACTGTCGTCGGTGGTTGGTACCCTCTCTGCGTTTCTCTCTCATACCCCGGTTCCTACCTTCAACCATGGCCGACGTCAAGGTGCGGATATCGTGTGCGAGTATCTCAACATTTTCAACCCTCCCTCCCTCCCTCTCTCTCTCTCCCTCCCTCTCTATCCTGCGAACCCGGCAACGTCCCTCTGACCGTGACTCAGCCACCCCTTCGTACCGCTGATACCGTTTAAAATCGTAAGGCGCCCCTTTCCTAAACTACCCTTTAGTTTAGCTTCTCATCGCGAACACACTCTACACATAGAACACGTTACGATGAACTCTGTACCGAACGAATCAACCGAGTTCCCTCTCACCGGAGAGCGGTTTCGGGCCTGGGGGGAGGTGGAGGGAGAAAATAGAAGCAGAATTATCGCGTGCACGTCAGGAAACGCTCTCCCGTTTTCACCGAGAAAGGGAAACATCCCGTCGTATAACCTCGCTCCCGGCACCGATAACACTTGTTTACCGAAACTTGACTACCATCAGTACGGAAAAAAATGTGTGTGGCATAATGGGTTCGGGAAATCGGCGGCGCATGGTACGGTACGATATCCGACCGGAAGTAAAGAAAATTTTCCGTTGCGACGGTGTCGTCGGAGCAGAAAATACGGGGGAAAAATAAAATCGGTTAAAATCGGCGTCACATGATAAAATACCATATCCGATCGGGAGTAAAGAAAATGTTCCGTAGCGATTTTCCGTATTGTGGGAGCGTAAAGTGTCGGTAAAAATAAAATCGGGTAAAATCGCTATTCGGTTATATGATTTAATTTTTATTTTGTCACCGTTTACCTAGACGATAAGTACATCCAAATACTATGTATTATTCCGGAAGCAAGCCAGACGCTGAGTTCGCGGAAATACGTTGACAAAGCCCCCGAGGCGATTCAAGGGGGGAATATGGAGTTGGGCGTGAGCTTAGGGGTAATAGAAGATGATGGTGGCGCGATGGCGTAGGGACGGTGGTGGAACGTCGGTACTGACACCTGGTCTTGACAGTCGTCACGGCCACGCACATTTCCTCCCCGTCCCCCGGCATCGTGCGTGACGCGTCGGGCGTCACGTGTGTTCTGTTATGCTTCTGGTATTGGGTACAAAGATGATACCTATTCTGCGCCGTCGTCTGCCGCTATTGTGCGAGCCGTTCCATGTTAAATTGGCGAACCATTTTAAACGATGCCAATGATTTATTCTCTGCCGATTTCGCAGTCGAAAAACAGTGCAAGAAAATGCCATGAAAATCTATCAAAGTCTCATTCGACGAACCCAAATATTTGCACCATTATTTTTTACGGAACTGGCTCGAGAAGAATTGAAAATTTATTTTTAAAATATGTAATTTTAAATGCTTTAAAAAATACCAAAGTCGTCGATATTTTTGACATTCAAAAAACCACATCCTTCTGATTTTTGTCACACAATATACACGTACAAACGTATATATACATCTATAGTAAAGTCTCGTACGTGCCAATGCTTAGGTAACGTGCCAGCACGTTATGTTCGATGTGTCATGATTTCTCGAATTGGGTTCAATGTATGGGTAAACCGATCGCGATGGCACACGACACCCATCGAGAATACCACGCAACGGTGGTGAGCCTCGAACTCGGTTCTGCGCTCGATCGAACGTCATTATAGAATCCACGTCACCATGTATTTCTGGTCGAAGCTATGTGCATCCAAATCCATGTGCAACTGTGACGAGAACGATATATGCATATATGTGCATATAATAGATGTGCGGTGCGGTACGTAGGATCGATGAGGAAGAGAACATGCTCGGCTCGCGTTTATTGAGATTTAATCGATTTCTATGTCCGTGAATGATAGGCACCACACGTACAGGAACAGGTTAGTTGAAGGAAAGCAGAATCTCCCTCTCAGCCCAGCTATTATCGTGAAACTATTTATGATGCCTCGATGGAATTTATCCAATGAAACGTGCGATCATAGAGCGGATAATATATAGCATATACGTGTGTATATGTTCCAATACATATGTCCATGTATATATGTATTGGAATGGAGGGTGTAGATTTCCCGCTAGATTTAAACGAATTACGAGATCAATTATCGAAACAATCCGCGTCGTAATATACTTAGCCGAGTAGAAAATTGATTACATTCTTGAGCACAGAATTCCATTTTTTTTTTTTTTTGTAGTAGCTCTATTAATAAAAAAGAGTTGGAATGTGGAATTTTCGGATGGCTTTTCCACAATGGTCCTTTATTTGCAAAGCTTCTTCTATCAGAAAACATTTTCCGTGTATTCGGCTTCCTCGTATAGGAAGTTTAGCGAATAAAGTAATATTATGAGAAGGCTATATGAAAATTTTAATTTTCTTACACAAACATTTTTCAACATCATTTTTGGTTCCTGAGCAAAAGCGATAAATAAATGACTAACAAAAAAAACCTTCAGAACAATAAAAAAAACAGGCTATTCCGAGGTGTCCTTTGATCGGTATCCTATAATTAGTCTCTCCCTCCAAAAGGACTCTCAGGCTCTCTCCGCAGTCCTCGTTTGTTCCGTCGTTAATTCTCGAGACTCGAAATAGCCGGAGGCTATAATAGTATCGCACATACTCGTCTCGAGCTCGCGGGTCTTCCCTCTCCGTCCTGCATATAAGGATCAGCGCGTTAGCCCTTTGCCCGGATGATAGATAGGTCCAGGCACGCCTATCTCGGCTCGTGCTCGTGATACGCCATGATTTACGACACGGCCCTATGGGTACGAGCAGTCCAGTTCCCGCTCAAGCTCCGTGTATACAGGATCGCCGTAGTACGGTATATCGACGGCTGAGAATCAAAAGGACGTGAACCTCTCCTCACACCACGCGAGTTGCGCCCCTTTGGTTCTCAGTCGTTGATACAACGTACAAGACGTAACAGTAAATATTATAATTATTGTTACGTCCCGACGCTTCGGACATCTTAAGGCTCATTCATAATTATTTTCCATGTTCAATTTGATAATTTACATCGCAATAGGATGATTCCAAACCAATAGACCACTGGACGTAAAATATCAAATTTCCGCAAGTGGTGGGCGGCGAGCTCGGGACTTTTTAGCGCTTCGAGGCAACCAAATTTACGGTGAATGTTTAGTTCACAATTACGATCCGAACGGCTCGTAAGTGGCAAAGGGGAATCGTCTCGCAGTGGTACTTTGTGGTTGGATTAATGTCCTCTACGATCTGTGGGCACTCCGAGGGCGAGTTACGTCCTTTTGGTTCTTAGTCGTTGACACAACGCGCAAGACGTAACAGTAAATATTGTAATTTTTTCGGACATCTTAAGGCTCACTCATAATTATTTTTCATATCCATTTTAATGATTTACATCGCCAAAGGATGATTCTAAGCCAATACGCCAGTGGACGTAAAATATCAAATTTCCGCAAGCGATGTCCGTAAGCGGCGGTCCGCGAGCTCGGGACTCTTTATCGCTTAGCGGCACCCAACTTCGTGCTAAGTGTTTCGTCCACAATTACGATCCAAGCGGCTCGCAAGTCGCGAAGGGGAATTCTCTCGCGCTGGTACTTTGTGGTCAGACGAGTGTCCCCTCCGTTCCATGGGTACTCCGAACAAATTTTGCCGAAATAATTAGTTTTATGCTCTATCTCGTCTATCTGTGCCCCCTCGGACTCGGCTGGACAGTCTCACACACGCCCGCTGTCCAGTCTAAATTCGTCTATCGCTAACGAAATGGAGTGCCATTTCCTGTATTCCGCCTCCGCAGTCCGCTCTCGCCGACTGTAACCCGATTCTACTGCGTTGAACGAATGAGAATTCTACGATATAACGAGGCGTCCGCAAACGCCGCTATATAATGTATGCATCATATAGTGGAGGATTTCAAACACAATGTCACGCGAATTTACTACGACTCTTGATTATGACGGCTATGACGTCTGAGGCGGCGATATACTAAGTATAATGGTGTAATCAAAATATCGGCAAAGGTGGATTCCAGCACTGAAAAAAAAATTCGCTTGCGGGCTGCCGAAGAAAAAAATGTTTGCTTCAATTCTACATTCAATTCTTACAATTCCATGTGAAATTGAAACAACGACAGCAAGACTGTCAAGGTGACATGTTATCGTTTCAGTTCGGTATGAAATTGTACGAATTCAGAGTGGAATTGAAACAACGTTTTTACTTCTTTGGCAGCCCGCAAGCAAATTTTACTTTATTCGATGATATTTTTTTTAGTAAAGCCGATATCACGCCAACTCAGTTCGTCATTGGTTTTGCAATACGAAAGATCCTCGGGTTCCTCTCTGAGGCGGCGATATACTAAATATAATG
The DNA here is from genome assembly GCA_933228735.2 of Amblyteles armatorius. Classification (NCBI taxonomy): domain Eukaryota; kingdom Metazoa; phylum Arthropoda; class Insecta; order Hymenoptera; family Ichneumonidae; genus Amblyteles; species Amblyteles armatorius. Next base: position 7,663,659 of record OW121695.1, on the reverse strand, counting down.
GTGTAATCGTAATATCGCCAAAGGTGAATTCCACACGAATATCACGCCAACTCAGTACGACGGTGGCGATTACGAGGCATTCCGTGCCCGGTTGTTGGTTTTACAATACCGGAGATTCTCAGGCTCCTGTTCGAAGAGGCGATATACTGCATCGACGCGCATCGCGAAGGGGGAATCCTGTCGCAGGGGTACTTTGCGGTTGGATGAGTGTCCTCCCCGATCTATGGGTACCTCGAACAAAGTTTGCCCAAATAATTAGTCTTGTGCTCTATCTCGTCTACGTTTGTCCCCTCGGACTCGGCTGGTCAGCCTCGCACACGCCCGCTGTCCGGTCCAAATTCGCCTATCGCTAACGAAATGGAGTGCTATTTCCTGTTTCCGCAGTCCTCTCTTGCGCTCCTCTGCTACGTTCAACGAACGAGAATTCTACGATATAACGAGGCGCTTGCAAACCCCACGTTATAACGTACACGTATAACTTAATATACCAAGTATAATAGTGTAATGCAGTTTTAGTAGCACACCTCCTCGAACACTTTTCCAGGCTTTGAAGCACCGATATTCGCGAGCGCTTTAAGGCTGATTCAATTCCGCTCCTCCAACCTCCCCCCACCCCCTCCCAAAAACCGTTTCCGCAGTCAGGTGGCGCACTCTTTTCCGTGCTCGATAGAAAAAGATGAAGAAAAAAAAAATGCCCGTCTCTCGTCGTTCAAACGCTCGCTATTTATTGTACAAGGCGAATACCGTCTAGACGTCGAGGACCCTCCGGGAAAGATGCCAAAAAGTCGAGGAGGGGAGTGCGTGGATAGTCGAATCGTCGTCGGTTCCCTTTATCGAATCTTTGCGTGTGTGCCCGCGCGCGAGAGCGTTTGCGTGCCCCGCCAAAGACTTTTATTCGCTGTTTGGTAGTTATAAGGTCTGGTCGATTCGTCCGGCGCGGCCGAATTGCTCCGGAGCCTCGATGCTGCGAAGATACGCAGCCATTCAAATTCGATGCGATATGGACATCAGTCCATGCACAGTAAAATTGGTACGTTTCTTGTCCACAAATAGAAAAAAATTCTTCTTAATTTTACAAACAAATTATGTTAATGTAATAAAAATGTTTGTTCATTTTACAAATGTATTTTGTTGAATTATCAAGAAAGAAATTGTGGACGTTCCTGGACAAGAAAGTTTAAAGTACAAATATTTTTACTGTCTAAGGTATGAATATTAGTTTACATTTACAATAATTTTTTTTCTGTACCATTGATTAAACCACCCATTGCGTTTTACCCAACTGTATTTTTTTAGGTTTTTCTGCCCTTTCTTGAAAAATATTCGGAGCGTTTTTCAGTTACGAGGTGGCAAAATTAAGGCCCTAGTTGTGTATAAATCGCGGTGAAAAAAGGCTCGAAACTCTTTGGTTATAAACATATTTTTCTACTGTCATTCAACCCCCTCCATTGGGCCTTCATCTTCTCTACTCTTGATGTCCGAGCTTCAGAATTATTAGTCCCTAAAGACCGAGACCTAAACAGTACACGGTACTCGGATGAAGCTTCTCTCTGACCACAGGGTTTCCCGACTGCGCCGCAGCATGGTACAGAGGAACACGGGAATTTTCGAAACATAAAAAAGGGCTCGGAGAACTCTTCAGCGCGTCTCAGGTATAATTCGTACACGTGGCTGGGTGGTGTAGTCCGAGTGGGAAAAAGTTCGAGAAGGTGAACCGTGGAAAGGATAGCGAGGCTCTGGAAAAAGAGGGTCGAAATGAGAAACACGATGGCGCAAGATGGCCTCTACTCCCTGCTGCCTCGGGTCCTCGACGTGTGCCGTGTATGATACAAGGTCGGGCGCCCTTTGAGCGTGATGGGGGGTCTCGGGCACCCCGCGGAGGGCTCCCGTGGCTCCGGGTGAAGAGGGAATGACAACAAACTGAGAAACACGCGTAACTGGCGTATACCGTGTCAACTCCTGGAGCCTCACAGCGGACTTCCGATTAGGACCGCATCTTCGAGTGATGGTCGTTGGAAAAAAAATTATATATACATATATACGTATATCATGTTCGAGAGTAGCATTAAGACGGGGGCGTGGAACTCTTTCCCTCTATTATCATTTTTTACGACATTTCTTGGTATTATGTTTAAAAATTCGACGCAAAACTTTTTTTTTTTCGTGACGGGAAAGATCGTCGACTGTCGAAGGGTTGGAGCAGAGAAGGTTTCTTGCGGTGTTTTTTTTTTTTTTTTTAAGTAGAAGCTGTGGTCGTCTTAAAAAAATAAAAGTCGTACCGCAAGCCGTCGGCAATCCAGCCGGTTCAGCATTGCCATTATACTAAGTTCCACCGCGACGCGCCTCTACACAATAGTGTATAGCAAACCCCCTGGGCAGGCCGGACGCGATTCTTGCCGGCTTGACCCGTCACCCGACACTCTCCGGACATAATGTCCGCTAATGATGCATCGGATACAAAGAGTGAGTGGGAATGAGAGAGAGGAAGACAGAAAGAGGGAGGAAAATACGAGCTAGCCCGCACACAAGGGAGGCCCCTCTGGTGCGGCGTGATTTATACTCAATTACTGGCGGATTCACTGCCGGCGGATCGGAGAGGAGCAGGGACGAAAAGAAAGAAAGAAAAAAAAAATAGTAAATTCTCGACAGAAAAACTGAAAACTAACGACCCGATCGAGCCCGAAGCCGGCGCGGATTCTTGTTACCGGGACGTTTAAAGGTGTAGGGAGCGGCTTGAAAATTTTTATGGACGAGTTTTAATTTTGCGATACGAGTTTTAATTTTCCGCCATCGCGGAAAATTTTATTCGCCATATTTATCCTTCTGTGATCAAAACGGGCCTCAAGAAATTCTCCGACAGGGAAAATGTGGTGAATACGGCCCGGTTACTGCAGAGTAAAAAAAGTTTGTACCTTGCACAACTCATTGTGCACAAACGACCACAACTTTTTTAAAATTATTTTTACAAAATTTCGTATTCCGAGTTCACGAAATTATTTTCTACTGTGTGATAAAAAAATATCAACGACATTACTAAAATTCGTTTGCTGGCTGCCAAAGAAAAAAAAAATGTTACTCCAATTCTTACAATTCCACGAGGGATTGAAACAATAAAATGTCACCGTCGACCTTTCAACTGACAGTCTCGCCGTCGTTTTTTCAATGTTACATGGAATTGTAATAATCGAAATAAAAAAGTTCTTTGGCAGCCCGCAAGCGATTTTTTTCAATGCATGTATCACTGATACGAGACATGCCGTATTCGCCTCTTACACCCGACTCCGAGGAGCTTGGTAGCTTTCGATGTCTAAAAGGGTTCTCTTTCGCAAGGTACGCCGAGAGTTTGCGTGGGAGCTCGGAATCTTCACCATGGTATGTGGTACTACACCTAAAGGGTGTTGCTTCCGCGGGCTTGAGCTCAGTCCTTCATTCCCTCTTCCTTGAACACGTTCCTGAGGGGTCTTCGAATTTTGTCCTCATCGTCTCCGTCGCCGTCTTCGGGGTCGTCTCGGCCGGTTGACACCAACTTGGCGCGGCCGAAACCGTCAAAGAGGCGTTTGATACACAACAGCACCAGCAACAGCTTCGCCCAGAGAGAGAGTCAAGTGACGCGTCCGGCGAAAGGGCTGAAGCGACGAAGCCATCCCGCAAGTGTTACGTCCAGCGTAACGAACGCAATTTGTCAACTCGGGCCGAGATAAATCAATTGCGAACACGGGCCGAGATAAATCTGACGATAAGATAAATCAGATGTGGAAAGTGGAAATGTGAGGTGGCGGCGAGACTCGGTCTTTGACCACCAGCTTCGCGACATTGCAAATGGACTAAAATAAAACCTCTCACTAGAGATAACTTGCGACCGTCCAAGGTGCGAGTGTCGACAAACTTTCGTAGATCCCAAGGGTCGATAGATCTTCTTTAACGTGGCCCGGGAAACTGTCTGTGAAGGGATCTGCGGTCAAAAACCAGTTGTACCAACATCTGAATTAACTATTTTATTCCTTGATAAATAGACATTTAAACGCGACTAATTCGAATATTCGCGGCGTATATCGTAGACAGCAATCGTGCATAGAACCGTAAAAGGACGGTATGAATAGGCGAGGTTTCCGTCTTGATGTAAAGAGCTGCTTTGCCTTGACCCGAAAAGAGAAACCGATCGTTTTGCGCTCTGTCACACACTCTCGTGAGTCGGCTGGACACAACAATCTGCCGCAGAGTTATTTTCTTGCTTGTTTATAGTGAAATCGATGCAGCAAGATGCAAGCAATACGGATGTCAAGGTACCATGTGGATGATTTCAGTGAGAGAATTACAGGTGCTAAATAAATGTGAAGCCGAACTGGAGACAAGAAATGGACTAATGATTCTCGAACTCTGTTCTACCCTTCCGTCACTCTCGAATTTTTATCCGTTTTTGCTTTAACGGCTAAAAGAGAAGAGAGTGGTGAATGGGCTGCGATCATCGCGAGAGGGTCCGTAAGGAAACGTAGACAGACGAGAGGCGTGACGATTTTTTCCCCGAGATAATTGTCAGCCCGCGCCAGGATAACGAGGAGGAAGGAGGAACAACTGCGAGAAAAAGAGTGGAAAAATAAAGAAAGAAAAGAAAACGAAGAAAAATCCGCGTTACGAGGAGGTCAACGTGGATGAGGTTAAAAGTGCAGTATATGGAAATGGTAACAGGAGGGAGGCACTCATTTCCGGCATACGAACGAGAACTGCTCAACGTGCAGACCTCATCTTTTCGTGGGCTTCTCGTTACGGCGAAGTAAATTTTTCAAGGAGTGCCTTTCGTTGAATAGACTTCGTGGATAGAGAAAGGTTTGGGCTGAGCCAACAGGGCTCCAACTGTAGGCAAGAGTACGAGGTTGCGGAAGTGAGTCGGGGCGGGGCAAAACGGGCTATTTTTATCAATTTTTTCGCGGGACATAAATAAAGTTTCAGCCTGAATGGAGAATGCGGGGCCGTTTTGCCCCGCTCTCCTCTATCGCGGCGGCTAGAGCTGAAACACATACGTACATACTAGTGAATGAACAACATATCTTATGCACAGTGCACGCTCCAGTGCTTGACACACATAACTGTAATACATATTTCAACGCACATAGACCCAAGATATATACATGTGCGCATGCTCGAAATTATGTGTAACAGAGGGTCGGTGTATGTGCAGTCACGTTTGAAGAGGCGGCAGCGACCCTCTTCGTCTTTTTTTTTTTTTTCTTCTTTTTCGACAATAATTTCGAAGCCAACACACATTTTTACACCCCTTCGTAGCTTGTTCATAATTAGATCGTGTTGGCAGGCTGTTAATGTAAATATTAAAGGGACGACCATTTGATTACACTATGCCACATACGATGGTGGGATCTTCACCGAGGTTTCTTGGTCAGGGCCTCGCCAGCGCATGCTTAGCGTAACTCTACGAGCGAAGCTGGCGTCATTCGGGACGTGAATTAATTCTCCTAACAAGCTAACTACTTTTCTAATGAACTTAAATAAAATAGCTTTCGAGGGGGTTATAAAAAAAAGCTCCTAAAAAGCTCTTCTAACAAGGCTTATTGGAATGAGAGGAAAATCTAGGAGGCTGTGAAAACTGAACAATGAGAAAACAAAGATAAGGGAATCCGAGGCGGCAAGGCGGAATTAACTTGGACTGTGCGAATCCGAGGAATGAGAGGAGAGTGGTTGATGGCAGCGTGCGGTGGACTGTAAGTCGTCTCGCAATTTCTCGCCGGGTTGAGCGAGAGGTGCGAGAGCTCGGGGAACTCAACGGGGCCGGGTCGGGTGGGTTGCTCGGCACCGGCAGCGAGTAGCACTAACCCCTTCGAGAGTAACCCCTTTAAAAGTAACTGTTGCAACACCTGGTGCGAGCCGGCAGCTTCCCCGGTTTCCACTGAGCTTCGCATCTTTCACTTCTGAAATGCGAGCGTCGTCAGGCTTTACTCTCGCTCTTCAACCCACGATCTCGACTTTGCGACGTCAGGCATCGTCGTCGTTCCAGTCGTCGTCGAAACGCCGGACCCGAAGTCTCGAATTCTCGTATAACTGCTCGATCGAGCGCAATAACCGTTAAGTCCTTACGCTCGCTTTTCTCGATTTCTCTCTTTTTCCCTCGTGCATCCAAACGAAATATGGTGGTACCTGGCTGACTTGACTCACCGCACTGTTTGCACCTGTGACGCTGGGATCGATATAAAAATTTTCATCGTCTTCGCCGGGAAAGGTGGTTTTATAGCGGTCGGAATTTATGCAGTAGATTTTTTACTTTCTCATCCCGTGCGAAGTATGTAAGGAGAGAAAGTACTGGAACCGTGAAGAAAATCAATTGTCGGATTGTGGTCCAGAAACATGTTTTGCTTGTCCCGGAATAGACAAAGAAGCATTTTTCCATATCTGTTTGTCTGTCATTCTCGCCGTCAAAAATGTATCCTGCAAACTCAACTTTCGAGCGAATTTAGGTCACAGACAAGTATTTTGAGTAAAAAGGAAATCGATGTGCAAGCCGTGGAAAATGTGCTAATGTTGATGCTTTCTTCTCTCCCAGTCGCTGTTTTATTTTTTGATCCGCGAACGTTGCACCGTTTTAGTATAACAGAGAAAATCAATTATTCAACGGAGAATAAATAATTTACGTAAGACGGCCAGAATTTGTTTCGAATCGTAGGATTTTTTTAGAATCCGACCGGGAGTTCAATCCTGCGAACTGAGTCTGGCTCTGACCCCATTTCTCTTTTACTGACCTCTCTTTTCTCTCGCACACTGCTCACCTGTTCGCTCGATTAAGAATCCGATTAATAATAAATTTACCGTAAAAAATTACGTATATATTCGCTGCCGATGCCTACGGAGCTTCCGTTATATCCGTTACCGGTGTTTCCACTGTTGCTGCGGATAAAACCGTTGTGATAGAGCCGCAGCGAGCCAGGCAGCCCTCTCGTAAGACGTCACGTAATCCAATGCCGTTTATTTCACCCGCGGTTTTACGAGTGCCCGTATAAACGTATCGGATTACCAAATACCCTGTACGTAAGACACTCACCTCTGAATGGCGCGCCAACCGCGTGGCTGCATTGGACACTAACCTCCCCGGCATTGCTCGCCTTCTACGAAAGGTGTGCATCGGTGGTCTCGACGATCCTGCGTCTTGATCAATGCACTGCTCTGCCAAATGCCAATATTTTGCGGCTTCTCTGTAGTGAAATCGACACGTCGAGATGTAACTCATCGTCATGTCGGTACATCGAATATTCTCAAAAGACGCCGTAGCGCCTCGATTTTTTTTTTCAACGAGACCAAGTGTATTTATTGACCTCGATTTTCTCAGAAACGAAACATCGGATTAGAATTGCGACGGCACTTTTGTCGCATAATTCGGACCCGAGCTTTCCAACGTGCCCAGTTAAGATCAAATCCCTTCGGCGGATGCTGAGACATCGTCGCATGCTGCAGGGCGGACTCCAAAATTCAGTCAGTTATTTCGAACCTCTTTGTCATCCGCATAATATGAATCTCTTATGTATAATAGCATGCATATATTATCTTAGTGGGAGTGTCTACCAAAACGTGTTTCGGTATGCCATCCTGCATGATAAACTTCAGTGACGCGTAGCTTGCACTACGTGGCGCGTGCATCGGTAAGCCTAGAGATAATCATATCTGGTAACGCCGGACTTGCTGCACGATACACATTCCGTGTGTTCCTCTAATGTCAGTCGTTAATGTCCGTCAAGTCGAGCTGCTGCCGCTGCTATTGCTGGGGTTGCCGCTTCTCCACGTCGTTTACGGTTCTTAGCTTCGACCTCCCTATCTCACACGGAAACCCCTTTAGAGATCCTGACGATCTGCCACCGACACGCGCCGCTCCATCAAGGGCAACGTTTCGGATAACGATGATTCAAGCCCCGGCGTTTCGTTGTTCGAGGGGGATTTCAACGTCTGGATATCATCCGACGATTCAATCACCAAATAGGAAACTGTTCGGCCGTCGATCTCTCGCGATCGAATGATAGAAGTGTGAAGGTCGGATGGTGATATTGGGATTCGCTTGATTGCCGTTTAATCGTGGAAGATCAAATCTAGTCCGGCGTTATTGTTCGGAACGTTTATTTTGTGTTGTGTGTTTTCTTTGTGCAATTCCTCTGCGTTGAGCTTTAAGAGCCTGCAATTTCCAAAGTACTTCCTACACTAGACTATTTTCGCCAAACAGCCCCTTCAAAGGGCAATAAATCTTTTTAGTTTGACGTCGTTCAGAGTGGGAAATATTTCTTTAAAAATTTTTTTTTTTACCTGAGCCTGCGTTGAGCTTTAAGAGCTTGCAATTTCCAAAGTACTTCCTAATCTAGACTATTTTCGCCAATGAGCCGCTTCAAAGGGGAAATAAATCTCTTAATTTGAAGTCTTGAAGAATGATAAATATTTGTTTAAAAAAATATTAAAATAAACCTAACATGCATTGAGCTTCAAAAGCTTGCAATGTCCAAAGTACTTCCAATACCGTACTATTTCCGTCAAAGAGCAATAAATCTCTTTAGTTTGACGTCTTTCGGAGCCAATGAGATAAACATTCCTTGAAAAAATAAGCCAATCAAAAAACCTAAAGAAAACTGGTCTGAATCGTTAATAAATAATAATTGTCAGAATGATATAATATGGATCTCGTTTGAGGGATGAAGGTGAGGAGAAAGAATTCGCTGGAGGATGCTGCGGAGATGCATCTGCTGTCGGGTGATGTATTGAGCTAGGCGCCCGGAGAGTTCCATTTCCTTCGACTAATTGCTCGGCATGCTGCGCTGCGGTTATTATTAGATATATATATACGCGTACATATACATTTATACATAATACACACACAAACACACGCAAGAGTACACGAAGAGATGTTGCACAGAGGAGGATAGTTTGTCAGAGATCTTGCCCCGAGGCAAGGACGACCTCGACTCTCGATCCGGAGCTCTCGCAACTTTGAGCTATGAGTATACCTGGCGAACGTTCGCTCCGTCCCTCCGTCTCTTGTTCGCTCCGGCGGCTGCGGTCGTCGCTGAACCTTCTCACCTGTCGAGTTACACCTGTGGTTTGTCCACTTGCCCGAGCCACTGTCAACCGCACCGACTTCCTCGCGACTATCATAGCAGTTACCAAATAAGTACACGTCTCCGCTCGGCATCGTTTCTCGATCGCATTATTCGCTAAACCGTGAGAGAAAAAGCGTCACGATTTGTCCGCGTGACAGCTGGAAAAAAATATATATATTGCGAAATTGTCTCGCAGAGTACGCGACCAAATTCGGTACCGTGGGAAATGAATGCGGATTGTATTCGGATTATGCGGTTTATTGGAATCGAACAGTGGCGCAGCGCGGCTCCGGGAACAGCTTTTTATTAATAACTTTTTACATTCGTGTTAAAAAAATTTTATGGTAAAAAGTAACGGACACGCTGTGGCTTACGCGAAAAATGAAAAAATAAAATAAAAAATTTGTCCGATATTTCGGGAGATTCGAGCCGAGTAATCAAAACCGTCAAACAAATGCACCGCTGCGTTCGGGAGTGTGTCAACGGTCTATGTGTAGTGTATGCAGGTAATAATAATACGGCAATATGACTAGCTCGGGAGCGATACAGATCCGAGGCATATTCTCCCCAGTTCTCGATATGTATGTCGCTCTCTCATTCCCACTTCCTCTCCCTCTCTCTCCCTCTTTCGCAGTCTGTATATTTGTCGTGAATATCGATACCTATTGGCATTTACGCCAATCGTATGATACGTCGAGCGCTCAACGTACCTTTGGCAATCTCGATACTCTCATCCCTCCGATACACTCCATATATATATATATATATATATATATATATATATATATATATATATATATATATATATATATCCTATATATATATATATATCCTATATATATATATATATATATATATATATACGTCTTAGTGCATCGCACCCGTCCGAGTATTATCACACTCGCATCACGCGATCTGTTTTCGCTGGAGAAGCAAAAACAAGCTCTAGGGGAGAGACCGGGGCAAAACGGACTCGTGCGCGCAATATGAGATGAGACGCTTCTTTATGGCCCCAGAAGAAATCGTAAATATAGTCCATTTTGCCCCGTTCCCTCCCACCTATGTGTAGGTAGCTCGACGGATCCGAAACAGATATCTGCGACTCGGTGCTCCTTCTTTTGCTCGGTGATTTCTATGATTTGTTCCGTCACGGGAGATACGACGAGGATACGAAACGGTTCGTATCTGTGTCGAGGCCCTTGCGTGTGTGTGTGTTGCGAGTCGAAATGTCGATCGATTTGTACCGAATCAGCGACGCGAAATTCTTGCTGTACTCAATTTCTTCTTGTTCTCACAGTGGGTAAATCGAAGGTTTTTGGCTGAATTTCCGATATCTTCTATTTTCGCTGAGACGTGTACGTCATTTATGATATTCTAGGTCGATTGGTACTGAAATTTTGTGTGGATGAACGAACTCCTTTCTCTATAAAAAAAATTGCTAATCCTACTTTATCGGGAACAGTGTTGGGGTTCTATTCGTTCGGTGATTGGGAATGAAGGAAAAATTGTTTCTCGGAATCATCGATCGGACGTTTGATTGTGAGGCAAAACTGATATCCGATTCGTTTTCAGCGCTAAAAAAGTACACGGAAATATGTATTTTTTTAGGCAACAAAAATTGCACTCCAATATCCTCGTTACAATTTTTTTGAACTGTTAAAAAAAATGATATCATCGATGTCGCACCGATGGTGTGGATTTTTTATTTTCACTGGGACGTACACGTAATGTATTATAGTGTAGGTAGATTCATGCTCCAATTCGATGTATATAAACAAACGCCATTCCTCCATTTAAAAAAATCGCGTATCTTAATTTATTGGGAACATTGTCGGAATTTAGTTCGTTCGGTAATTGGAAATGGAGGAAAAAATATTTTCTGGAAATACTCGATGGAAAGCTGAATTGTGAGGCAAAACCGATATCCGATTCGTTTTCGGTGCGAAAAAATACATGGAAATGTGTATTTGGAACGTTTTTTTATTACCTCCATTTTTCACCCAATAAAAATGGCACCGTTTCCTCTTTGTTACTTTTTTTTTACTCTTTAAAAAAAAATGATGTCACCGATACCGCACCGATGGTGTGGATTGTGGATTCTCCCTTCGACATCTCCATTCGTGTGCCTTTTCCTCGTAGCGGACTGGCTTGTCTGCGCTGCTGGGACTTCCGGTGAGCGCGCGCGAGACTGCCGAAGACATCGGATTCAGCAGCTGAGAGCTGGAATGGGGGGTGAAAGTTTTACTTTGGAAAACTAACCTGGCTCGTTCAGACGATCGAGCTCTCCCTCTCGTTGCATAGCTATATACTCCGACGTTACCATGACTATCTATATATACATATATATGTATTTATTCGCAGTCGCGCGATTTGCGACACTGGCTTCGGGCACCATCCCAAATGTCTCGCCAGGAAATAATTATCCGAGCCCAGGGCGAAATCCGTGAAGAGCGAATATATAGGGAATAGAAGGTAACGGAAGCTACGGAAATCTTTGACTTTGCCCCTTGTGCGTGCGAGTGCGCCACAGCTATCCGGTCTAAGTTATCCGTCGACTTCGGTATGGTCTCTTGGTAACTATACCTGGTTCCATTTTCGCTACTGTATGGCTTATCGATCTTACAAAGACGATTTGCTATCTGAAGAGCCCTTTTTACTCATCGATTAAGTGCAGGTTCTCGGAGAAAAATTGATCTTTTTCTCTGACAAAGTATAGATCGCTAATAATTTATTTTTGCGATAGCAATAATTTTACTTAAATAAATAGTGAATAACAATGAAATAGTAATAATAGTACGTTAAAATTTTTTGTTTTTTTTAAATGATAAATAGTTTGCCAAAATTATGGTGTCAAATTGCGAATAGTCGAAAGGTCGAGGAATCTCGTATCGGTAGATACACTATTGAAATAAATAATGATAACAATAATAGCACAGATATACACCTTCACTGAGCATACACTCCCTCGTTGGGGCAAAGAAGTGTGCTAAAACGCGGGCGGTCACGCAACCTCGACGATCACGTTATAATGTACAGATATAGCGGGGGTGGCTTTATAATGATATAAGTTACAGTGGATATAATACGGATAAACTATGTTATAAACCCCGTGAGGGATTCGAGATAACTTTGAGTACTGTGGTATATACCCGGTAGCTATATATAACACACCCGCCCAGGCGATAATGGTTATCTATGGAGTGCGTGAGAGATTTCTCTTTCTGGTAAACGACTACGCCCTCAACGCCCGTTACACGGTCAACTGCGGCTCTGGTTCGTTTGATAATTTGTTTCAGCTCCAACAGGTCTCGGATTTTTCGGAACGATCGGAATTACGCTAAAGCGAAGTGACGTTCGTTGGTCGATGAAAAAAGTTAACTAATAGTATACTAATGACATTTTCGAGGGTGACTTTTTTTTCAGGCGATTCAGATTCTTTTTTTATCGCGATTGGCTTTTAGGTTCGTCGTTGCGAAGTCCTGGCTGAAGGATTGACTAAGAGCATAATAAATTTGAATATGGAAATTTTCCCAATCGATTTTGGGCACTTTGAGGATTTTTTCGCGCTGTGCTTACTCGGATAACGATAATTTTTTCATCATATTTGAGGGCGCGTTTTTACGATGTATATTTTTTGTGTTATTTCTCGTACACGATATACAGATACGTTTGGAAATCTTTACAACCGTTTTTGAAAGGTCTTTGGGTACTTTGAGATTTGTCCCAGCTGTGCTTCCTAAGAAAACAATATTCATTTTTCCCATTTTTGTGGTCACGTTTTCTTCGATATTTTTTTTTTGTTATTGCTCATAACCAATGTACACATATATTTGAGATCCCTACATGTGTACACAACCACACATTTACCGTACTGTCGCAACGTGCCTTTAGCCTGCAAGCAGCTAGAGGTAAATAACTCCGGGGCGTGTGAGACACCCTTTCCATCGACCTACGAGATCCCTCAAATACACGTGCTTTCGCACACTTATATCGAAAGCCAAGCGGTACCGTAGTACAGAAATATCCACAGCTTTATATATATATATATATATATATATATATATATATATATATATATTGTCAGTATAAAGATATAGGTGGAAGGTTGTAGAAGTGTCGTGTTCACTCAGAAATCGTGAGAGTCGACCTCAAAAGTTTCCTCTCAACGGCTACCAACATAGTCGCGTTGTAAAAAAAAACGACCCGATTGTTGTCTTCCGCGTCGAGACAAGTGGCCATTCTCCGTAGAAATTCCTCGAGGCACCGGCGGCCACGGTAGTGAGGGACGAGTTCTACTTTTGTCCGCTGATGTGTATTCTTTGCTGTGTATCGAACGTGTCTTTTAGTCGGTCTTCGACTAACATAAATACGTCCGCGGGGTGTGTGTATCGCTTTTACATCAACGAGACAAGAACATTTGTCCGCGCCACACATGACTTGCACATTTTTACAACCATTTTTCATTTCTTTTTTTTTCACAATGATTCGTCTCGAAAAAAATGTCTTCTCTTGAAATGAAACATTTTTATGGACCGTGATCACGAGCGAAGATAATTATTTGAATCAACATACTTTCTCTCCTTCGATATACGCCGTAACAAAAATTTGTATGCAATTTAATGTAGCGGACTGGAAGTTTTTATACAAAAACTAGTAATCTTCATGTACAACTGTGATGACAAATTAATGTTCAGTCCGGTACAATACATTTACAATTTGTTTTTACACTGTACTGCGCGCGTGACGAGAAAGTAAAAATGCCTTTTCGAAAGTACAGTGAAAAAAATCAAATTAATCGAAACAAGAATGTACGTTTATTTTTTTTCATATGCGCGGAAAAGAGGAGTTTACAGAAGTGCGGATGTGTACGAACGTGGGAGATAAACGAGACTGAAAAGGGGCCGAAGGGGTATTATCAAGGGGGTGAAAGGGGGATGAATGACGAGTTGTGTAAGAGGAAAAAAAGGAAGGGTGAGTCGGAGGCGTAGGCAGAGAACCGTCGATGGCAGTAATCCATCAAGTTGCTGTCTATACCATAGTGAGATTCGTCGATGAGAAGAAGGCACGAGCAGCGCGAATCTCTGGAGCACGGTGCTTCTGTGTACCTACATCCCCGAGGCTAAACCAATCCATGCATTTCATTCCTCGTTACTTCACTCGAACCCGCCATTTTTCATCACAACCCCCCCGCCCCCTGTTTCTGCATCATCATTTTCTGATACGAGTCTCCCGTGTGTCTGATACGCACTCGAAGCCTGCGGCGAGAAGAGCTGCTTGCCTCGTGTTTATTCGTCGAACGAAACGTTGGCGAGAGACAAAAAAAAGAAGGAAAATGAACACGGAAAATAGGAAAAATTTGAAAAAGTAGGATTTTTATTTAGTTATTTATTTAAACGAAAACGGGGTGAGCCCAGTTGCAAGACGACAGGAAACACCATCAAATGATTTGAAACAGAGACAATGACCGGACGCCAGATGATACAACACGGTATAAAAAAATTGTAAATTTAGTATACTCGTTTTCTTATAAAAACTTCCAATCCCGTACATTAAATTTTAATCGAATTTTTTTAACAGTGTAGTGCGGAAGAAATTCGTCGCGAAGGGACTCAATTCATTGCCGAGGAATTTTCATCGACACTTCGACGAATCATCGAATAAGGGTCATTCCGCATCACCGGACGAGAGAGGTCGAGTGGTTGGAAGGGCTGTTTGTATCGAGAGAACGGGATCGCATTGATCCTGAGAGTGCAGATCAAATTGTAACACCTCTGTCGCCTTCGGCGTGCGAATGCGACCGTGTCAAGGGTTCAATTAGCGAACGATAACGAAGGCTGCACGCTAAACCCAACAAAGGATCACCGTCGGTGGAAACAACCGGGTTGATTTCCGGCGTTGAATCGGAGAGGCTACGTACGTGGCGCCACCCGAAACGCATCCTCGTGTTGTAATCGTACACGGTTCATGCAGCCTGCGTACACGAGTGTACCGAGATTTTTATATTTGTTCGCCCAGCGATATTTACCTTTCGTCGTGAGTTATGAAAAAGCGGAACGACGGTAGTCGAGGATGCAGCCGAAGCGCTACCAAGAGCGTACAGCCAACTCGAACGGCATTCCATATCGAACGTTTTTTTAATATTTACCGGAGCACATATCCTGTGCATTTTATACATAAAAAAATTCAAAGTCGCAACGACTGTAGTATGAAACTTGGAATTCGGATGAAGCATATTGAAAATCATTTTTTATTATTTTTTCAAACAAAAATAAAGCTTCACAACATCGTCGACTGGGATGAAAAAAATTTCATTGGGAAACGAGTGACTGACGTTCGGAGACGAATTTATTGAAAGCATCGGAAAAGGACAAATTTCACTTCCGGTATACTGGAGTATAAGTACGCGGTAGAGTCGCGCTTGAAAAAAAAATCATTTTTTTAATACTTTTATTTTCAAGTCGCTTGATACTTAACATATTAACAATATTCACCACCGCAACTTTCGCGTATCGATCAAGAGCAATTCAAACCATAAAAAAATATGTACTCAGACCCTGCGCGACAGACGGTAGGCTTGACAGTCCGTGGATTGAATTAAAAATGTATAAATGTTCTACGAGACTCTTCCGAGCTTAAATCAAGTTTTCAAGCCAACATTTCTTCCCCTCTAGCGAATTTCGCTCGAGCGTGCGACGAGGACTGAGAGAACGAAAAAAAAAATCGTCGCAACTGCAGACACAGAGGGCATTTTTACCAAGCGGAGCCCATTCCTCCTCATCGTCGTCGTCGTCGACGACGTCTCTCGTTAAGAACAGAAATAAATATAGCACTCGTCATTTCTACGCCATTTTTGTATATATTTTTTTTTTCTGTCGGAGAGGGTGCAGGTCTCCGTTGCGTCCTTGAAGGACGCACGGTGCGCCGCTCACCACTCGGCATCAATCCACGAAGGGGCTCGCCGAAACGCGAAACTTTATTTTAATGAGAAACCGCGCCCGCGATCTCTGTAGTGCAATATTATCAAGCTCTCGCGTAGGTATTTCCAGTTTCGTTCACCGACTTGTACGAAATTACGTTGAACGCGAAGGGCCGCGTTAGAATTTTTTTTATTTCTTCCTTTTCGTGCCGTCAAAGCGGCAACCGCTGCGACGTCCGACGTCTTCAAACATGGCGGAGGAAACGTTGACCCGCGATGTTTCCGCTTGAATTCGTCCAGTTTTTTTTTTTTTGGGGTTGGGTGTGCACTGCCTCCCTAATGCATCCTTTACGTACTTTGTGTACTTCATTGATGATTTTTAAATCCAAACATTTTATTAAATATCGAATGGGGTAAAAGTTGTGAATATTGCTCACTATGGATAAAATTGATTTGCGTAGCAATCGAGGTGGGCCATATTCCCAACTTTTACCCTACTGAGAGCACATCTTTGAAAACTTTAAAAATCACAAACCTCAAACTGTAAATTCAGAAAGGTAGGCACCGAAAAATCGTCCTAAAAAAATAATGAATTCAGTGAAATCTCCATTTTATGAAAATTGAATACAAATACAAAAGTGTAGATTGTATGGGAAGACTAGTGTCAAAAGATGAGACTAAAAACAAAGTAGCGTCAGTGCTGGTTACATCCGACTGTGCAGCTGTACATAGAACAGTGGAGCTGATCGTATATAGATTCGGTCGAGACACGAGACAAAACAGTCGCCGGTACAGGGAATCATACAAGCAGCGGCGGAAACACGAACTCCCGCTCCCTCCGCGCTCGTGGAGAGCGAGACGAACGGAGAACCGGACTGATTGCACTCGCGCATTTGAATCCCGGCCAATTACACGAGGCGAACGCCTCCGGTCGGCTAATTAAACGCGCAGGGGGTTTTCTCTCGCTCGGCTTCCAGCGTGTTCGTCCTGCTCTCCGCACAGTGGTGCGAACCAGTCCCGGCCACCGTCGAAGCCCCGCCGTATAGTCCGGGAAAATGGAAATTCGCGTGTCCCCCTCCGTACGACGCAATTTCGAATTCTTTGAAGGTTTTCTAACGTCGCGTAAAGAAATAAAGAAAAAAAATGGGAAAAAAAAAAAGATAAAATGCAAATTAATTTGTACGTTCTGTGGTACTAGTTGCTAATCTATATAGCTCGCGGTAGACTCCATTGCAAAAGTAAATTGCTTTGTACTTATTGTTCGTTCTTTTTATAGCTTCGTTATTTTTTTTTCTTTTTTTTGAGAATTGACCTCGTCTTTTCATCGGTATTTGTCGAAGTTGTAAGAAACGAGGAAATAGTTAAAGATGATATTTTATTGTCGTTCCGGGAATAGAATAGAATTAAATTTTCTTTACAGTGTACACAGTAAAAAAAAAGTATGTACTTTCTACAACTTATTTTCCGCAAAGGTGCACAATTTTTCATATGTTAAAGAATATTATTTAACAGATTGAACAGCCAATGGCCAATTTCATTTAATCCATTCCGCGGATGATTCTGCTTCATTCGCCGATCAGCCGCCCTTTTGAATAATTAATTGCAATCTTTTTCCAGTTCGCGAAGAGATTGCTCGGTGAACCGCCGGTCGAGGAAAGATTGTCGGATTCGGAGGGACACGGGAACCCAAAAAAATTCGTATTCGATGGATACATGAAGCGAGGGTGTGCAAAGTACATGGCTTAGCCCGAGAGCCTGCAGGCAACCCTACACACAAACACAAACACACGCACTTTCCTCTTTCCATACCCACCCGTCTTCATCGCACACCAGCTGTGTTACATATATATATATGCTTATCTCCTTCGCTTTTTACCCTTGATAGTGAGAGAACTTCGCCTCACCTTCCATTTGGTGATCCGCTTTCGCTATTTCAATTTTGTGCCCACCTACTTTTCCACCCCTGTTTTACAACGCTCTGTTCCGCATCCCCTCGCCCTCGCCCAAGTCTGGCGCTATCCTGGGTGTTCCTTCCCGATCGCTTTAACCCTCTCGTCTCTCTTGCCTCTCTCTCCGTTGTTGTGCCTCTCCTTTCTTACATTGGCACGCGCGCGTGTAACGACTCGGTTCATATACGGGGGGAGTGGGGGAAATTGGAATACCGGGGCAAAATGGACCATCTTTTACCGATTTTTGCGTGGGGTGAAAAAAAACACTCCTCTCGAATAGAGGACCGTTTTGCCCCGCTCTCCTTCACACACGCGCTTCGAACTGGCGAGAAACCTAGTGCACAATATAATTCGGTATGTATAGTGCCCACTCTACGACCCGTGAGAACTTACCAGCTGCGTCCGAGACGACGAAAGTGCCGGAGAGACGCGAGATACCACCGGCTAAGGTTAAAGTGAAAGTAAGGGGGAGGATGGGAGAAAGGGAGGAGAGATGCGGAGGAAGAAATATAGGGAGAAAGAAAAAGAACGATGGTGGAAAAAGAATTCGGCCAGGATGAGGGAGGAACGGTGGGTCGCACTTTACAAGCCCGGCGAAAGATCCCTTCACTCACGACGCGAGGGAAACTGTGTGCAAGGCAGAGTCACACATTGGCAGCTTAATGCAATAAGCCCGTGTAGTAAGCCGTGTTGTGCATAAACATCTCATAGATTTTTTGGAAAGTTGTTTGTTTGATCCAGTTTTTCAGATTTTTTTTTCATTTCAAGTCCTTCTAAGCGACCTTTATCAGGCCCTGATTATACATGTGCGATGACTTGGCAGATGTTACTTACCTATTTTGTCCTTCGGAGTGGATTTTTCCGAGCGTTACATCGGGTCCTGACAAGGCCTTGTCGTCAGGAGCTCGTCAGGTCTGGATGTAAGAGTCGAACATTTTGACACGGGCTTTTTTGGCCTATTTGTAGGAATTATTTTTGTGGTGATTCTAGGATAATGAGATAATACTGCACTATAGGGATATACGGCGGTTTCAGAACAGTATTTTGGCTCGGTTCGTCCGATTATTTTGGACGCCCGTACTCGACGAAGTGATGCAAATAAGCTGCTTACTGGCTTCGTATTCAACGTGTTGTTCGCTGATTCCTGGTGTGGTAACACTTCCCGACGCCAAACACCCCAATTTTTGTTGAGAAATCGAAAACATTTAAAATATAGTACTTTGCGACACAAGTGCGGTAAAGCGAACATTATACTCAGGTTGTGGAGTAGTCGCACGAGCTGCTCGAGTACCACAAGAGCATTCGTACCACAATCCTGTGGTACGAATGCGCCAAGTGCGATCCACTTCACAGGGTGAGCATAATATTCATTATACCGCACTAGTATCGCATGATATTTTTAGTAACAAATGCAGAAGTGATTGTGGCGCTGTACAGCAAAGCGAGACTAGTGCGAAAAGTAAACTCCAGTGCGAATAGTAAGAATCGGGTGCGAAAAGTAAGAATCCAGTGCGATAAGTAAGACTCTAGTGCGAAAAGTAGGAACGTCCAGTGTGAAAAGTGAAAATAGGCCGGAAATGAGTTAGAAAAAATTTTAAAAACGATTTCTCAGTTTCATTATCAATTTCGGCAATAAATTCCTTGCATCCCGTCACGTATGGTTTTCACGTGTGTTACTGAAGTAGAAAAAAAAAACTCCTCTCCTCAGCAGAACAATCGAGCTAATATTGCAAGATGATCGAGCAAGCTTGCTCTCACCGGCCCGAGATAAAGGTATCTCCGGGAAAGTAAGATAAAGGATGCTGCAGAGCGAGTTGAAGAGGACGAAAGAAAAGAAGGGGAGCGAGTTTGGTATATAGAAAAGGACGTTCTCGGGCTGACGAGCGAAACAACTTCTCGCAGCAGCAGCTGCGGCAAGCGTCTTAAAGTGAGTACATCAAAAGTTCGGATTACTGCTGGAAGCCGGGCCTTTACTTCCGCGAGACTATAAAACCATTGGTGCAGCCGGGCCACTACTCACCTCGCGAGCGACTACGACGACGGTAGGAATGCGTCGCGAAGATAGCCAGTCTCTATCTCGCTTTCCTTTATTCTTCGCTTTCCTTTCCCTATATATATATACATATCATATATATATATATATTGCTCGTTTCATCCCGTTTTCCGCAGCATCCCTCCTCTTGCCGCGCGACGCCAGCGGCACCATTCTTCGCCCCCGTGCTCTCCCATTCCCCGACGCCTTTCGAATCGACGGAAGTACACGCGCCGTGGGCTCGCGTGCCAGAGACGGGAGGAGGAGAATCGCAAGGGAAGATACCTATATAGCTCTCAGTAGCTGAAAAAATCCTCGTCTAATCCTCCTATGAGATTGGTTCCCCGGAATTCGATCCTTAATGAGAAAACCCTCTGACCAAAAACCTAAGCGTCCGATATTGTACGCTCTTTCGTCATCGTGTATTTAAATTTTTGTAAACAATATCCGAAGCAACAAATAAATCCCCAATTTTTTAAAATATGTCCAAGGAAGATAGAATGGAATTCCGGAATTTCGAAATCCATTCCATACGTTATGAAAACCGTAATTCCGAGATTACGGCATATGGAATGGAATTTTGGAAAAACGATAGATCGTCAAAATCCGGTGACAGCCCGGTCGTCGATGAACTTGGGACTTTGTTATGTATAATTGTCTGTTGTGTGTTTGGTTTGAAGGAAACAAGAGCGAGACGAAAAAAAACACAAAAAATCGACCCGACCAAATGATGCATGCCCGAAGCTCGAGTTCGTGACGCGCTCGTTACGAAGAACGAGAACGCATCACCGTCTCTCAGAAACGTAGAGAGCCAACGAGCGAGGCACTTAACCCTTCGCGGCCCTCTCGAATGCTATCGTACCGAATGTAAATTACCGCGGCGTGAAATCGGATAGCTTTATCTCGAAGGGGCCGCGCTGTCCAGCCGATCCGCATACCCGCTCGCTGTTCGCCACCCATCGGACAGCGAGATCGCACGAGCCTGAAATATATTAAGAAGCCTAACGTGTACACTGATGTAGGCTCGTTCTCTGATCGGATCAAAAGAAAAAAAAAAAAAAAAAAAAAAAATAACACCCGCTCTCCCCAGCGCGATTCATTTCACCAACGACCGATCACCGTGTCGCCCAACATTGTCCGCTCGCTGAATAACGAACGTTGCCAGTCAAGTGTCTTCTCCTCGAGACTGGTAACGGATCGGAAATCGGAAACTCAGTCGACCATTCATTCCCCGTACCGAAGAGCAGGGCAAATCGGATTCACATGCTCCATTTGAGACGAGCCTTTTTATCCTACGAAAAATTTGTGAAACGCCGGTCCGTTTCGCCCCGCTCTCCCCTACCGTCCTCGAGAGCCGAGAGAAACCGTGGTCCGGCCCGGCGAGAGTGATCGGATCTGAATCTGGTCGGGATTCTCAAATGAACAAACGAAAGAATGAACGACCCAACGCGGGGCGATGCTGCGGAGTAACCGAGACGATGGTCCTCCATCGTATTTCATTCGTGGCCTCATGGGTCTTCGAGAATCCCTCCTCACTATACGTGTACATTGTATATTTATATATACGAAAGGTCCGAACCGAGTCGCCCGATAGGATCACCAATTATGCCCTGGGATGGGCTCCGGAGCACGAGCGAGATCCTGTCAATTACGTACGTAGCCCTACCTGGGTACCTGGCGGCCCGTGAACTCTTCACGACCATGAGAAACGATGCCCGGCTATATGAACCGAGATCGAGCTTCTCCTCGCCGTTTCCGATCTCCTTCCAGAACTTGATTCGTGTGTATCTTCGGCTTTCTCACTCCTCGACCCGGGATGACCGAGAGTCGACACGATCTAAGCAGACCCCCAGATCATTTTCTTTTAGGTCTTCTTATTGGGGTTTTTTTTTTTTTTTTTCCACCGATGCACCGATGCACTTTTCGCGATCCGGCGCCTAGATGGAGTATTTACGAGCGATAAGACGCCGTGCAGCCGCGCGAAAAAAATAAGTATTAAAAGAATATTTCTGAAGTATTATAAGTCGACGATTACAAACACGCTTAAATTTTTTTTAAATACTTGACATCGAGACGTTCCCGCGTCTCTTGGTTTGTCGTATCGGAATGACGCATACTTGACTAATAGTTCGAAGATTCAATACGGGCGTATAGGGTTTTTAGTGTAAAATCAACGACTTACGAAGTACATTTTCCGAATTTTTCAAAAAATGTAACAGACACGCGCTAAAAATGATGTTAATTTTCAATTAACGAAAACTATTTTACCTTTGAAACACTTTTATCCCAATTTGGACGTCCGAATAGGACGATTCATCAAATTCACGGAAGAAATTAATCAAGCGTCAAACAGTTTCGACATTAGCTCGTCAGCGAATCCCACGCAATTTTTGTTTTATTGACCGGAATAAATGAAGCGGGATATTCTGTGACCAGTACAAAAAACGATTATTCCTCAACTACGCCCAGTGGGGCGTTAAGCGGATAATTTCGTTTTCGCAGAGGGCCCTGTAAACGCGATAAAACCAAGGACTAGCCGTACTAATCGAATGAATCTGAGCTTTACCAGAGTTTCTCTTGGATTATATACATGGGACATCAAGGATTGCCGGGAGTGAAGCCGGTGTGCCGTAGCCGCTCCGGTATGTACTTACTCCACGCCCTGGTGTCCCGAACGTTTGCGCTTCTCGTTACCTGCTCCCGCGTCACTCGAGTCCTTCGCGCAACATTGCCAGCTTCGGGGGAAAATACGCTCCAGCCGATTTATTGGAGCGAGCAGACTACGCAGAATTAGTGTCTCTCCGCTTCGATGTTTGCTCTAGCGTTTATACTATATATTTATCTCTCCCCTTTGCACATCCCTGCGCCATGACTCGCACGAACCCTTGCCCAACCGGGTAACGCACGAAACGCGGAATCTCCCCTACGTCATTAAAAAAAAAAAACAGAAAATAAATAAAAACCCATAATTACAAAGTATATTTTTATGAAATTTTCCATCTAATTTTTATCTCCCCCGTCGATTTTTGTGTTCGTGTGATCTCGTTAGTAAAAGTGTCAGAGTTAACGGGGGAGGGAAAGAGGGAGCGGCGAGCTTATGGGATCAGCCGCGAGTTGGATGCACACGAGAACCGGCAAGTTAGAGATTCGATACCAAAATTTGCATCATACCCGGCCTCAGCGGTGTGTACATACGCGAGCAGTTTGTTGCACACCGTTCGGCGTTTCCGCTGTACTAACCCACCCCCTCCGCCCACCGACCCACCCTTTTCCCACAGTTGCTGGCGAGAGCCCAACCACCCCTGATTGCTGATTATTCACAGACCCGCGCTAAAATATACAGGGCAAGAGAGACGCCGATCCCCATGGCCCACCTTCGGTGACTGCCGAAATTGACGCGTATGCGTGCGTCTCTGTCCGTGTGTGCGTATGTGTTTCCGCGTGTGCGTGGAGTGTATAACCCGACGTTGTACCGTACACGGCTGTAGTACAGAGTTGATATGTGGTGTACTGAATTCGACGTATTTGATGGTTCTATATTATGCAGTGCAACTGTTACAGCGCGCTCTGCCTATGTTCAGGTTTCAGTCACGTGTGTGTGCGTCATTTTGCGGATGTGGCGCGCGAACCAAAATTCGTGTACTAAAAGCAATCAAATTTATAATATAAACACGAGTCTGCACTTTCGTCAAAGATCTGTACAATCATTGTTGGCGATGGAAGGCATTGTCGATTTATCCGATCGGCAAATATGCGATCATTCGAGGGAAAGAATAGGAACAATTTTCGTGATTTACGATCCTGTCAGGTTGGCAAAATTGCCCAAACTGTAATTTCCGATCTTTTTTTTTTTACCGACATCGCTTTTGGCTCCATTAGTTCGCTTTCCACGCTTTCCGCGCTTTCCACGCTTTCCTCGCTTTCCACGCTTTCCACGCTTTCCACGCTTTCCACGCTGTTTGCGTTACAGAATTTTGCGGGAAAATGTCCAAGAGAGAGATTAGAAACGTCACGCTTCAATTGGAACCCAGTACAGAGTACGAGCGTTCCGAGCTTATCGTCCGCGTTTCCCACTTACAGGACGTCTCCTTTTGATGCTGATGCGGGTTGACGGTGTTAGTGCCTAACTCCGCTTCCAGGAGTGATGCTGAAGCTGGATATGTAACGGGTTAGATCCCTTTGAAAAGGGTCTTGTACGGTTTTGGCAAACCACTGAGAATGTCCGCTTTCCAATTTCTCTCATCCGTCCTCCAATTAACGAGACAAGCGCGCCCGAATTTTCATACGCCAATTTTACCCACTCAAGGACTTTGATTAATTTGCAAGTTTGACTGGGCTTTGACTTTAAGCACGTATGATCCGATTACGAATAAAAGAGAGGGACGAAACCGTTTTACTGAATTTAGATTCAGAGCTCGCGAATTAATTCCACGGATGGGATTGTCGTTGCTTGAGTCACGGCTATTACAAAATAGTACATTTTCGCATTACTATCGTAATGAATTATTTTCGCACTAGAATCGTCATGCATTATTTTCGCACTAGTATCGTAATGTACTATTCAACGTTCCTTCGAGACAAAGTCGCGGACAAGTGAGTTTGGACAGCCGAAATGGTCGTTCGGCGAAACGAAGGGAGTAAATGTCGAGCTTCCGCTTTACCATGAATTTCGTCCAGACCGCGTGACGAAAAATCGATCAAATTCGACGACGCGATGAAAAGCCTCCCACGATATACGTACATATTATACGGTATACACACAAGGAGCGCGAAAAGCATTCGCGAGGAAAATCCAAACGGACGAAACTCCGAGCAGCCGCAACGAGGAACAACAACACTTCGCATCGCGACGTGATAATTTATTTGTTCTATTTGTCCAACGTTTGCTCGTCCCTGTATTTCTATACCTCGCTCCCGCAACGGTCGGGGACTGTGAATCATATCTCGGTTCGGTGACAAATAGCTGAGGAACAATTTTGCGATTGCCCGATGATAAATAGACGGTAAGGAAGGAAGCAAGAAATTGTTAAATTGGTGGGAAGGATGGAGGAGAGCGAGGAGAAACTTCTCGTCGGTTGGGTCCTCCACTGTTCTGGTCCTCCTTACCTTTCGCTTTACACTCTCTCCCATTGTTGTCTCGTCGTGGCTGGCAAACGGCGCGAATAATAATGATTATCAGCGCGGGAGGAGCGCGGAGGGAAAGTTGTAACTATAACGGGTTGGTCTCCGCACCGTCGCGAATCGACGAAGGTTGAACACTTTGGACGTGCTTAGTCGAGGAGAAACAAGCGATGGCTTTTCATCTGCCAAGGCAGATTGGGTCGAAATGGAAACGCGGGCCAAATTCGATAATCCAGCATCTAATCTCTATTGTCCAATCTGCACCGCGCTTTCATTTCCACCTCTCGGTGGACATTTTCAAAATTTTACTATATTCGGGAAAAAAATATTTTTCACCATCGTGAATCGACGACGTGAACCCTTTGGATGTGCTCGGTTGAGGAGAAACGGGCAATGGCTTTCCATCTGCCCAGGCAGATCGGGTCAAAATTAACCCGCGGGGCAAATTGGACAATCCAGAATAGAGGCGGACATTCTCGGAATTTTACTACATTCGGGATCGAATCCACTTTGCCAGGACCTTGTCGGGGCCCGGTGTAACGCTCTTACACTTTGTCGATCGACCTTCCTATAGGTGTAATTCTTGGATCGTTGCCGCGGAGCCTTGTCAGGCCTTTACCGCTTTAAAATTTCCGCCAGGGTTATCGTAACGCGCTTCTTGAATCATCGAGTTTCTACGTCTTACGGAGCGTTTTTTTATACGAAGGATAAATTTTTCGCCGGTAAGAGTTGGAAAAATTGCTCTTCAGACGATGCTTCGAAGTCGCGTGGAAGAGCGATGAGAACTGGATGGGTGGGGTGACAAGAAGGACGAAGAGTCGGCTTGGCAGTAGCGCTTTCGCCACGGAGATGAGAGTGCCGTCTGTGACTTGACGCGCTTCGGGTCGAAACAACGATGCACGAAATGAGACCAAAGAGCTGCAGAGACATCGAGGCAGTAAACTCACGTCCGTAGACGTATAAGAGTCGGAGCAAAAAAAAAAACAAAACGGGGTATAAAAAAAAGATCGAGAACCGAGGAAAGCGACGGTTCTTCTGTGTTCACAGCAGCAGCAAAGACTTTGAGATTCGAAGGATATAGGGGGGAAGAGTCTCTGTCTGACTCACGTAGACTTCTTAAATACATACATTTTTTTTATTTTCATTAAAAGAATAAAAAATGAAATTTCACATACTATGCAGATTATTTTGTTAATATTTTCAGAAACATTTTTACGTTGCATAACTCTTACCCTGTTTCTCGCAAGAAGCATGCAGTGAATATTTCCTAAATATCATTTTCCGATTTTATTAAACATTCTGAAGCTATTTTCATTAACATCTCAAAAACGTTTTGTTCATCAAAACAAAACTTCCTCTACGAGGAAGAAAATTGATAAAAAATTCTAACCAGTGTGTTATTTTTTTCTGTTGCAGGTGAGTCTTTACAGCAACGCAATAAACCAGCTTCTGCGCGGTGAGTTTTTTTTAATCTTGTCCAGCGAAAATATTTCGCGCTCGTTGATGTCCGGAGAGTTGGAGGAGAGGTAAAAAAAAAAAAAAAAAATTGTCGAGAGGATTCTTTTCGCGAGCATTGCGACGCGAAATCTTTTGAAAAATGTATGCGAATTGGTTCGGTGAGTGGGCGTGCTTCCCTTTTGCCGTGCGGGGCGAACGGGACAAAGAATAAGAGGAGGATGAGGAACCGGAAGAAAAGGAAAAGGCGCGACACCCTCGAGGCTCGAGAGTCGAGGGAGCCAGTTCGCCGATGCTGGCCCGCTGTCGTTGCCGCCTCGCGGACCGCAACGAGCGAGTCTCCACGAGATTACCGTGCAAACAGAGACAAGAATGCATGGTTGAATCGTAACATTCCCCGGCTCTCTCGTTCGCGTTGTCTCGGCTATTTTGTTATCTCATTCTATCCTGAGCTTCGAGCCGAGCGTATGGAGGAGGAAGAGGCCGGCGCATGCATTATTCAACTCAAACAGCCCTAACTCATGCAAGACGCATCTATCCACCGATGTACCGGGTGTACTACTACGAGTAATAGAATAATACGAGTACAAGCGTTGTGTAAGATAAACGGCACAGTGCTTTTTTTTTAAAGACTCCGAATTGGTAGGGTGACATACCCCCCTAACGGTCATGCCCCGATGATTATTCCCCGAAAAGAGTAACGCCCAAAACGCATATCCCCTGAAAAGTTTTTTGCTCCAAACCCAATATTTTGCATTTTGCTCCAAACCCAATATTTTAGATTTTAATCCCAAAAATGCGATTTCACATTGGAGCAAACTGTTTTCAGTGTATAAAATCGAAGATACAAATGTCCCACTACACTCACGCACAAAAAGGCCAGCAGATTCATGTCCAACGCAGAAAAATACGTCAACGCAGAAAAAAAAATACGAGATGCAAAAAAATACAAAAACATTTACCAAACTAAATATACATTTGTAAACAATTCCATCACAAACACGTCGTTACCGATTAAATCCTTTCGACAGATATTCAAATACATCTTATTTGCAAGGATTAAAACACATCACATATAATAGAGGTTGTTGTGGCTCGCGCGCTTGCGTCAGGCAGGGCCCTAAGGGGAACTTGGAATAATCAAAGCCTGGGGCAGTTGCTCCAAAGAGGACTTAGAACAATAAGGCCCCATAGGAGCGTTGGGATAATCAGGAATAACGGCGCAAAAGCGGATTTAGAATAATCAGGGCCATCCTCCCCTATCATCTTGTACACGGCCGCGACAGCGGCGAGACTTTTTTGTCATAAAAAAAAAAATTGGTCGGATAGGAACAGATACGGGGTGCCGGTATTAGATGTGAGTTTGAGGCGCTGGCATATTTGATATTCCAATGAGCCCGGAGCGACCGCACCCCTTGCTCACCGCACCCTTTGTCATTTCTCCTGTGCGTGCCCAAGACAACCATCTTCGGGGGCTTTCTCTTGACTCAATTCGCGCGTCCATTTTGACAAAGCCACAACCGTATCTAGCGTGGCTCATCCGCGAGGCAAATAAATATTTACTATAACTGGAAAACCAAATCGCGGATAGCAGCCGAGTCTCGACCGCGAGCGTATAAACAGAGAATAATGGGAATAGCCGGCTCGAGTTTCTATCCTGGTAAGACACCATCGTCTCGGAAACTCTCTCCGACTCCGTCTATCTCCTTCACTCCGTCCCACTTTCTCTCGCGTTGTATCTATCTGTCTGTCCCGTTTCTCTTCCCCCGAGAGCACCCCAGCAGGAGCAGCAGCGACGGCATCGTCGTAGGTCTTCCTCGATGTGTACTCTGTGCCTCTCAGCTCCATCCAGTGGAGAATATCCTTTGGGACGTCTAAAGTCGAGAGAAGCGATATATAATTCCAACTATCACGATTCAATATCTCTCGCACGCGACTATCATAATATTTGTCGAAAGATACATGCGTTCGTGTGCGCGCGTGCACGTGCGTGTGCACGTGCATGGATGCGTGTTTGTGTGTTTGTGTGTTTGCGGGGATGTTGTTTGTTCTTCTTTTGCGCTCTTAACGTCATGGTTGAGGTCTGTTTTGTATTTTCTGAAATCTCTTCTGGACGTCCGGATCGAACGATCCTATAGAGAATTCGAGGCTTGTTCGAGATCGCATCGAAAGTTCTTCGACTTTAACCTTTTATGAGTGGGGGAAATAAAATTTCGAAGAAATTCATGGAGACATGTTCATAGCCTCTCGAATGGAACGGATAAAAAAATTGATCAAAAAGATGTTCGTTGTCGCGAAAAAACGGACGCTCGTTCGAGACCTCATCGACGACACCTCAACTTTTGTTGCTCCGCTTCCGCAGTCTCGAAGAGAAGGTTGGAAGCCATGGACTCGAACCAGTGGCGAAACGGTTGTTTCCCGCCCTCTTCGTGTCTCTTCGCTCCACCTCTTTTGGACTCTCGGCGACGCCGAGGCGGCTGGTACTTTTTAATTAGCGTAATTTCAAAACTTTAAAATTTCTAATATTCGCTTAATGCCGAAAAATCCGCTTACCGAGTCGGCGTGAAAATTTGGCAAAACAGGGAAAGAACGGGGCAGCGCCGGCAACCGCACGAGCGAAGTGAAGCGGAAACAACACCGAACGGATAGGATTAGAAGGAAGAACAAGAAGAAGAAGCGGAAGAGTGCGAGGGAAACAAGGGAAGAAACCGAGTGCGGGGGGTGCCGAGCAGACCCGAGCCGTGATAAACATTCGAGTTTTCGCGAACTTTCTCACGGTTTAGAACTTCACACTGTATCTCGTTCTCTCTCCCTATCCGTCTCTCTCACTTTCCTTCAGACGCAAGATTTCTCAGCCTCGCCCACCATTTCGTTTCTTTTCCCTCAACCTTTCCGCCGCCGAAAGGGCGCTTTCCCTGTTCCCTTCGTCTTCCTCGTCCGATACTCGAAGCTTTTTGTCTTTCCGTTTCGAAAGTTGGATGAGCCGAGCTTCGTCCGGATAGCGGCGGTTCGGTTGTCCCTCTGTCTGCGTTCTCATGCGCGCCTGCGACGCTCAAGGGTGCCTCAACTTTCCGGATGTCTTCGAACCCGATGCCGAGCCGTTTGCGACTCGCGCGGCGAGAGCGCCCGAGAGACGCGCGCACGGCGCGTGGATGTTCGAGAGGACACAAACGAGAAATGAAGGAACGGGGCGCCCAGGCGGGCTCGGCGAGATGCTTCGAAAGGGAATTCGCATCAAACGAACCGATTGCAGAAAACTTGATCGAGTATGAGACGCGAGGGTAAGGGAGAGCCGAGGATCTCTATTTCTCGATCCCTCTGCACTATATTTCTTCCCCTCTCGACGGAACGTCTCTCACGAGCGCCGTAACCCACTTCACCCTCATCGTTTTATATTCTTCGGCATCATTCGCGTCGCCTACCCGATTCGTCATGCGAAATTAACTACACTCGACAAATCTATATTTTATTTTATTAAATATCTTACATGTGATATAGTTTTAGAAATACATGCTATTCATTAATTGATATCTATAGAAATATCCGAGATATAGAACTTTTGACCGCTTTATACATCAGACCGGTATGTTAAAAAAAATATATGCGAAATATATTTTTGTTATATCGCGGATATAGTGCAATGTTTTCGTCTTCGTTGCATCGACTCGGTTGTGCGGGTTCGCAGGGGTTTGAGACGAGTCGAACCCTCGAGATATCTCCATGAGACTACATTTCATCAAGTTATAACGGCATTTTTGCATCGGTATAAAATTCTACAAGTAACTAATTTTTTTTTTTTTTCATTCTTCATAAAGCAGTGCATTGACGGAGATTTGCCGAAAATGAATTTTGACGTCACGCAGATATCTTCGAGGCCATGAACTTCCGCTATTTGTAGCGTTGTGAAAAATAGCATTGATGAGGTCAATTCGGAATAGGCGTTGCAGCTCAGTGGTCAGAGCAGCTTGACCGGCAATCGGAAAGTGCCGGGTTTGAATTCCGACCTATTAGCGACCGTCATTTTTATCCGTATTGTCCGTATAAAAATGGCGTCCAACAATCGTGCCACGGCCTCTGAATAATTGACGTTTCCGGCGATTTCCGTGCTTCGAAGCTATTCCGAGATTGAGAAGTCCTTTCCCGAAACTCGCCGAGCTTCGTCTGTATAGTTCCGCTAGGTGCGGCCTGCGGTACTTCACGTCACCGGACTCCACCCGCAACCCTCCCGCTCTCGGATAGTCCTAATCCGTAGTACCTCCGGAGTTCGAGGCAATTTTAGGAAGTTCGAGTACGTTTCGTCAGGAACGAATTGACTGTGGCGGGGGAGTTCGTAACGTTGTGGGAAATAGCATTAATGAGGACAATTTGGTGCAGGTGAGACCAGCGAGCTACGCGGCCGGGCATAGCTCGGCGGTCAGGGCAGTCGACCGACAACCCGGAGTTCTCATGTCAAATAACTTAGAATGACCACATTGGAATTTGGACATAAAACCTATTGCATAATTAACGGCTAATTAAAGGCTATTTTAGTGCCCCAAAAAAAAATTTTCCGCCCCACCCCTAAGGGTAGAAACGTGTGGACTTTCTGACTGCCAATGAAGCTGGGATGACCACAGGCAAAATAATGGTAACGGTAAGTGCTAGGCAATTTTAACCGACGGATTATTTAACGGCTATTTAAAGGCTTTCGAATGAGACTAGTTTCGATTTAATCGGACCACCCCTTCCCGAGAAACCCACCCCCTCGTCAGCCGATTTTCGTATAACTCGGCCGAGGGACGAGCTAAGACATTCAAATTAGTCTTAAAAATTACGTTGAATTAACCGCCCGACATATCCGTATTACCCGATTTTTCCTTTCCACCCCCTGCCGAAAACTCACCCCCTCGACAGCCGATATCTGTATAACTCCGGGCAGGGACGCGCTAGGATATTGAAATTGATCTTGAAATTCCTGTTGAATTACCGACTCATTATTTCCACATTTGCCGATTTTGCCGCTCCACCCCCTTTCGAAAACTCACCCCCTCTACAGCCTACAATCGCACAACTCGGGAAAGGGACGAGTTAGAAAATTGCAAATGGCCTTAAAATTCATGTTGAATTAACGGCTCGACATTTACATATTTTCTGATTTTGCCGCTCCACCCCCTCGGCGGAAACTCACCCCCGCTACAGCCTATCATGGTGTAGCTCGGAGAAGAGAAGGGTTAAAAAATTGCAAATGGCCTTAAAATTCATGTTGAATTAACGGCTCGACATTTACACATTTTCCGATTTTGCCGCTCCACCCCCTCGGCGGAAACTCACCCCCGCTACAGCCTATCATGGTGTAGCTCGGAGTAGAGAAGGGTTAGAAAATCGCAAATGGGCTTAAAATTCATGTTAAATTAACGGCTCGACATTTACATATTTTCTGATTTTGCCGCTCCAACCCCTCGCCGGAAACTCACCCCCGCTACAGCCTATCATGGTGTAGCTCGGAGTAGAGAAGGGTTAGAAAATTGCAAATGGCCTTAAAATTCATGTTGAATTAACGGCTCGACATTTACATATTTTCTGATTTTGCCGCTCCACCCCCTCGGCGGAAACTCACCCCCGCTACAGCCTGTCATGGTGTAGCTCGGAGTAGAGAAGGGTTAGAAAATTGCAAATGGGCTTAAAATTCATGTTGAATTAACGGCTCGACATTTACATATTTTCTGATTTTGCCGCTCCACCCCCTCGGCGGAAATTCACCCCCACTGCGGCCTATCATGGTATAACTCGGAGTAGGGAAGGGTTAGAAAATTGCAAATGGGCTTAAAATTCATGTTGAATTAACGGCTCGACATTTACACATTTTCCGATTTTGCCGCTCCACCCCCTCGGCGGAAACTCACCCCCGCTACAGCCTGTCATGGTGTAGCTCGGAGTAGAGAAGGGTTAGAAAATTGCAAATGGCCTTAAAATTCATGTTGAATT
This sequence comes from Amblyteles armatorius, assembly GCA_933228735.2. NCBI lineage: Eukaryota > Metazoa > Arthropoda > Insecta > Hymenoptera > Ichneumonidae > Amblyteles > Amblyteles armatorius. The sequence goes on along the minus strand of OW121695.1, from coordinate 7,631,145 downwards.
AACGGCTTGACATTTACATATTTTCTGATTTTGCCGCTCCACCCCCTCGGCGGAAACTCACCCCCGCTACAGCCTATCATGGTGTAGCTCGGAGTAGAGAAGGGTTAGAAAATTGCAAATGGGCTTAAAATTCATGTTGAATTAACGGCTCGACATTTACATATTTTCTGATTTTGCCGCTCCAACCCCTCGCCGGAAACTCACCCCCGCTACAGCCTATCATGGTGTAGCTCGGAGTAGAGAAGGGTTAGAAAATTGCAAATGGCCTTAAAATTCATGTTGAATTAACGGCTCGACATTTACATATTTTCTGATTTTGCCGCTCCACCCCCTCGGCGGAAACTCACCCCCGCTACAGCCTGTCATGGTGTAGCTCGGAGTGGAGAAGGGTTAGAAAATTGCAAATGGCCTTAAAATTCATGTTGAATTAACGGCTCGACATTTACACATTTTCCGATTTTGCCGCTCCACCCCCTCGGCGGAAACTCACCCCCGCTACAGCCTGTCATGGTGTAGCTCGGAGTAGAGAAGGGTTAGAAAATTGCAAATGGGCTTAAAATTCATGTTGAATTAACGGCTCGACATTTACATATTTTCTGATTTTGCCGCTCCACCCCCTCGGCGGAAATTCACCCCCACTGCGGCCTATCATGGTATAACTCGGAGTAGGGAAGGGTTAGAAAATTGCAAATGGGCTTAAAATTCATGTTGAATTAACGGCTCGACATTTACACATTTTCCGATTTTGCCGCTCCACCCCCTCGGCGGAAACTCACCCCCGCTACAGCCTGTCATGGTGTAGCTCGGAGTAGAGAAGGGTTAGAAAATTGCAAATGGCCTTAAAATTCATGTTGAATTAACGGCTTGACATTTACATATTTTCTGATTTTGCCGCTCCACCCCCTCGGCGGAAACTCACCCCCGCTACAGCCTATCATGGTGTAGCTCGGAGTAGAGAAGGGTTAGAAAATTGCAAATGGGCTTAAAATTCATGTTGAATTAACGGCTCGACATTTACATATTTTCTGATTTTGCCGCTCCAACCCCTCGCCGGAAACTCACCCCCGCTACAGCCTATCATGGTGTAGCTCGGAGTAGAGAAGGGTTAGAAAATTGCAAATGGCCTTAAAATTCATGTTGAATTAACGGCTCGACATTTACATATTTTCTGATTTTGCCGCTCCACCCCCTCGGCGGAAACTCACCCCCGCTACAGCCTGTCATGGTGTAGCTCGGAGTGGAGAAGGGTTAGAAAATTGCAAATGGCCTTAAAATTCATGTTGAATTAACGGCTCGACATTTACACATTTTCCGATTTTGCCGCTCCACCCCCTCGGCGGAAACTCACCCCCGCTACAGCCTGTCATGGTGTAGCTCGGAGTAGAGAAGGGTTAGAAAATTGCAAATGGGCTTAAAATTCATGTTGAATTAACGGCTCGACATTTACATATTTTCTGATTTTGCCGCTCCACCCCCTCGGCGGAAATTCACCCCCACTGCGGCCTATCATGGTATAACTCGGAGTAGGGAAGGGTTAGAAAATTGCAAATGGGCTTAAAATTCATGTTGAATTAACGGCTCGACATTTACACATTTTCCGATTTTGCCGCTCCACCCCCTCGGCGGAAACTCACCCCCGCTACAGCCTGTCATGGTGTAGCTCGGAGTAGAGAAGGGTTAGAAAATTGCAAATGGGCTTAAAATTCATGTTGAATTAACGGCTTGACATTTACATATTTTCTGATTTTGCCGCTCCACCCCCTCGGCGGAAACTCACCCCCGCTACAGCCTATCATGGTGTAGCTCGGAGTAGAGAAGGGTTAGAAAATTGCAAATGGCCTTAAAATTCATGTTGAATTAACGGCTCGACATTTACATATTTTCCAATTTTGCCGCTCCACCCCCTCGGCGGAAACTCACCCCCGCTACAGCCTATCATGGTGTAGCTCGGAGAAGAGAAGGGTTAAAAAATTGCAAATGGCCTTAAAATTCATGTTGAATTAACGGCTCGACATTTACACATTTTCCGATTTTGCCGCTCCACCCCCTCGGCGGAAACTCACCCCCGCTACAGCCTGTCATGGTGTAGCTCGGAGTAGAGAAGGGTTAGAAAATTGCAAATGGGCTTAAAATTCATGTTGAATTAACGGCTCGACATTTACATATTTTCTGATTTTGCCGCTCCACCCCCTCGGCGGAAATTCACCCCCACTGCGGCCTGTCATGGTATAACTCGGAGTAGGGAAGGGTTAGAAAATTGCAAATGGGCTTAAAATTCATGTTGAATTAACGGCTCGACATTTACATATTTTCTGATTTTGCCGCTCCACCCCCTCGGCGGAAATTCACCCCCACTGCGGCCTATCATGGTATAACTCGGAGTAGGGAAGGGTTAGAAAGTTGCAAATGGAGCGGCAAAATCAGAAAATATGTAAATGTCGAGCCGTTAATTCAACATGAATTTTAAGGCCATTTGCAATTTTCTAACCCTTCTCTACTCCGAGCTACACCATGATAGGCTGTAGCGGGGGTGAGTTTCCGCCGAGGGGGTGGAGCGGCAAAATCAGAAAATATGTAAATGTCGAGCCGTTAATTCAACATGAATTTTAAGGCCATTTGCAATTTTCTAACCCTTCTCTACTCCGAGCTACACCATGATAGGCTGTAGCGGGGGTGAGTTTCCGGCGAGGGGTTGGAGCGGCAAAATCAGAAAATATGTAAATGTCGAGCCGTTAATTCAACATGAATTTTAAGCCCATTTGCAATTTTCTAACCCTTCTCTACTCCGAGCTACACCATGATAGGCTGTAGCGGGGGTGAGTTTCCGCCGAGGGGGTGGAGCGGCAAAATCAGAAAATATGTAAATGTCGAGCCGTTAATTCAACATGAATTTTAAGGCCATTTGCAATTTTCTAACCCTTCTCTACTCCGAGCTACACCATGATAGGCTGTAGCGGGGGTGAGTTTCCGCCGAGGGGGTGGAGCGGCAAAATCAGAAAATATGTAAATGTCGAGCCGTTAATTCAACATGAATTTTAAGCCCATTTGCCATTTTCTAACCCTTCTCCACTCCGAGCTACACCATGACAGGCTGTAGCGGGGGTGAGTTTCCGCCGAGGGGGTGGAGCGGCAAAATCAGAAAATATGTAAATGTCGAGCCGTTAATTCAACATGAATTTTAAGGCCATTTGCGATTTTCTAACCCTTCTCTACTCCGAGCTACACCATGATAGGCTGTAGCGGGGGTGAGTTTCCGCCGAGGGGGTGGAGCGGCAAAATCGGAAAATGTGTAAATGTCGAGCCGTTAATTCAACATGAATTTTAAGGCCATTTGCAATTTTTTAACCCTTCTCTTCTCCGAGCTACACCATGATAGGCTGTCGAGGGGGTGAGTTTTCGGCAGGGGGTGGAAAGGAAAAATCGGGTAATACGGATATGTCGGGCGGTTAATTTAACGTAATTTTTAAGACTAATTTGAATGTCTTAGCTCGTCCCTCTGCCGAGTTATACGAAAATCGGCTGACGAGGGGGTGGGTTTCTCGGGAAGGGGTGGTCCGATTAAATCGAAACTAGTCTCATTCGAAAGCCTTTAAATAGCCGTTAAATAATCCGTCGGTTAAAATTGCCTAGCACTTACCGTTACCATTATTTTGCCTGTGGTCATCCCAGCTTCATTGGCAGTCAGAAAGTCCACACGTTTCTACCCTTAGGGGTGGGGCGGAAAATTTTTTTTTGGGGCACTAAAATAGCCTTTAATTAGCCGTTAATTATGCAATAGGTTTTATGTCCAAATTCCAATGTGGTCATTCTAAGTTATTTGACATGGAGTTCTCGGGTTCCAATCCCGGACCGGTAGAGCAGAACATTTTTAACCGGACTGTCCAAACTTCTGATAACAATTTATACAAACAATATATTGTGCCGAGATTTACGTAAATCGAACATGTAAGTATTTTTTTTACATTCCCCAAACATTCATTTATAAAAGACATATGTTCAGCTTGTAGCATTTTTTGCTGCCAAATATTAGGTATTCTAACCAATATCGTTACACAGTAAAAAAAAGTTTGAACTTTTTACAACAACTTATCGTCCACAAACGTCCACCATTTTTTATTTGTTAATTTTCCGGGCGCCCAATCCGGCTCTAGTTTAACAAATAAAAGTACAAACTAAAATTGTTGATGACTTCTATGATTATTTTCGAATCATACGGCCGATCGACCAATGATATGGCCAATGGCCATTGGCCATATTACCCGACATGGCTACAATTAAACGAGCTCACAGTGGCATTCCACGTTCGAACAATTTTGTCATATTACCGGAAATATTCGATGTAAAATAATTCCGGCTAGTTCAGCGTCGACATTCATGTCATCGATAACATGCATACCGTCAACAATGAGCCAGGCAAAGTAATCCAAAGGGTCGAACGGGATTTCCGCTGGGTGCTCTCTGCTCCTGCTTCCGACTCCGGCTGTATATTCCTGCTTTCCAGAAAGTTAAATCTTTTTCGAGCTACGCTCAAACGGATTTCCTGCATGGATCCCGTGGGAAAAGGTACCAGGAGAGCCGAGTTTCGGGAGCATCTCGAGACCCAAAAGTTTTGAAAAAGTCAGTGGTAAAATCGGGAAATAATTTATTTATTTTTGGCTGAGTACCAAGGATATGTTCGTATTTATAGATAAATCTTTATTCGACAGTGAAATAGATTCCCTGAGTACCATTGCAATACAGGCGGTGACAATTTAGTGTAGACTAATCTTGAAACTAAAACAGAAGTAGTACCGAATAAGCAGAACAAGATAAAAGCGAACAGGATAAACCAAGAGTAAAAAAACGCACGAACGAATCGACGACGATACTAATTTCAATTATTGGGATAAATATTTTTTTACGAGATCGAAAACTTAGCGAGTCAATGATGAACTGGATGTTTTTCCTTGGTAGCGGAAACACGACACGATGTTGTCCGGAAGGATGAGGCAATTAGCCAGGATGCCGTTGCCCTTGGTTTTGTTTTGTTACGTGACTTTCTCCGGGAATTGGAATTTCTTCCGAGCGGGGTGAGTGTATGAGCATATATCTAACTCCACACACACACACACGCAAAAAGACGAACACAAATTGACACTCCAGCTGCAACAGTAGAAAGGGAGTGCGGAAATGGGCGGCGGGGAGGACGGCCGTGGTATGTGTGTATGTGTGTGTGTGTGTGTGTGTGTGGGGAAGCGCGTAGTTGTCAACTGGCACAGCTTCGGGCGCTGCGTGTCCGTATCCACCTGGTGAAGCAAAAACCGAAGAAAAAGTGGTAGAAAAAAAAAAAGCGAAACAAAAAAACCGCAACGTAACGCGGTGGATGAGAAAATGAACGGGAGGCGGAGAACTTTCGTGATTGGTGTAATTCACGAGAACCTATTTTTCTCGTGGATGTGTATTGAAGGTGGGATTTTACTCCCTGTTGTGTAGTTACGTGGATTTTTGTTTGATTTGCTTTTTCTCGATATACTGCCCCGCCGACGCTGTATTCGGAATCGAGAGGGGAAAAAAAGGTCGAAAGCAAGCTAGACTTGATACACTGGCGCGAACGCCCCCGCGCCGAGACGAATTGGAATTATGACACCGAGAAATATATCCTTTATTATATACGATTTCCTATAGAGCCACGCTGGATGGTGTCAATTTTTTTGCAATTATTTTATTTTTTTCTCTTTTATGTGAATCGACGGGAAACTATTTCTCTGTTTTTAGCGAAAGTGGCTCATGCGATATTGCAAACGACTCGAAAAAAAAAAAATTTCAAGAGACGTGGAAGCGTCGCGACGCCAAGTACTCAAAAACACGATTTGTTTCTTTTGTTTAAAGAGACTTTAACGTGTAGTTTCCAACGCGCCCACTAACGATCATAACTGTTCGGCAGATGCTCCGATATGGTCATCGTGGTCAACTGCCGCGATTCGAAGCTCTGTCGACTTAACGATTCAATACATTTCAGATACAAAAAAATCTGCTCTCCTTTATAGATTGTCGTAGATCCCTAAATTTGATCCCGGTACAAATGTTTCATTTGACATATATATGAATATACCTCATGTAGTGCGTCGGTTACGCATGAGTTCGTTGCATCAGCTAGCTCATATGTCAACTGCCGTGTTTCGACGCTCCGTTGACTTCAATGAATCGACGTATTCAAGATGGACAATCTCCTTCCCGGATAGACAAAAACCGGTCTCCATATACATCGCCCTACGGTGCCATAGTCTTCTGCAAGCAAAAGAAAAAAAAGATGTTGAACAACAATTTTCTAACAAATTTCGGTCAGAGAGCTCTCCTTCGTAGATTTTCCTCCCTCGCTTCCGTTACAAACGTCGTAAATTCTCCGATTTATAGATTTTCCCTATTTACTCTTCGAGCCGGAAATTTCCTCTGGACATCGGCAGCCTCGCTTTTCACAGTCAAATACGTTCGAGGCGTGACTAGCGAATAAGCTTCGTCCAAGTAGTTTATTTCGTTATCGCGCTAGCTTCAACGGTACACAGTTCTATATAGATGTTTATATGTATATACATGTGTACGTATATATGGGAGCTGTGTAAAATATCCAAGGTAACCCCTCGAGAGATCCGGCGAGTCACACGCCACGCTGGACTTTATCGTTTAGGCGGGTGAAGTCAAAGGGAAAAGGGCCAGACCGGCCAGACACCGGGTTCACTGGTGCAAAAGTCAGCGCCCGCAGGGGACGCAAATACCGCAGCGATATAACGTACGGGGATGGGGAACGAATGGGGAAAATAGCACGAATGAGAGAAAAGGACGGACGAAATTCGAGGAGCAGTGAATATATTTATCCTGCGGAAAAGCTCCTCGATCCACTCTAACAGGACTTGTATCGAAGATCTAATCGTTGATCCCACGAGCGAAGGGTACCCATTTTTTTATTTCCTTTTTTTTTCTTTTCTTATTTCATTTTTTACATTGGGTACTGGGGATTTTTTGTGTTATCGGGATATCGTTGCAAGCAATCAATCTTGCGGTGTTTTTTCCGATACCATCAGTTTTTTTACTTATATAAAAAAACGGGCGATGCGTTGGGGGTTAGAAAATCGTTATTGAATAGAATTTTATCGTAATCTTTTTTCGTTTTGTTGTTAATGATAATAAAAATAAAGCTTCCTCTATGAGGAAGCAAACGTACATTTAAAAAGAATTTTTTTATTGATTCACTTGAGATATCGGATCTAAATTAATCATAGCGATCGAGTTTTTATTTATGATTAAACTTGTTGGAGAATCGGTGTTTAACATTTTTTTTTTAACTTGCAAAGGACTATGGCAACGTAGAGCGATGTATATGTATATGTGGACTTGTTTTTGTCTATCCACGTGTATATATATATATTTTTTCGCGACTCCCGTTCTTATTTCAGCTTTCCCCATATAATCCGTCGAGCATCGCGAGACAACGCGAATGTGGTGAACACGTACGGAAGTGCATGTCACACCCGCGCCGTTTCTCTCGCCGTCTTATTCTCAACCTCTCCATCTCCCATAACCCACTGCTCGATCGATCCGTATATCTTAAAGCACGCAGAAACCCGCATCTCTCGCGAGAAGATTTTACGATTCTCATCCTCTATTCGTGCCATGTCTCTTCCACGCGCATGTGTATACACTTTTTTTTTCTTGTATCCCTTCACTTCGCGCCCTCGGCAGCATCGACGGTAGCGAAATACATCCCTCCGCTGCAGAACTTTCTGCTACACGAAGTTCTCACCGATGCTGAGTGTGCATGTTATTTCGCAGGGAGAACGTACTAAAGAGTTGTATTTATATTCGTATAAATAAGAAAATGTCTCCCAATTTTAAGTTTAGACTACACAAGTGGGGTATAAAAGGGATCAATGTTGTATAAGTATAAGCGTGGTATCGCGATGCTGGTGCCAACGTACACTGCAAAAAAAAAAAAAACATTGTAAATTTAATGTACCAGAATGGAAGTTTTAATGCACAGGCTGGTACATTAAATTTAATGTACAATTGTGATAAAAAATGAATATACTTTTTCATTGAAAGAGATTTGTTATTTTAATATCTGATATTTCGATTTTTTGAAAAAGTACATTAATCTTTGATTAATGTAAGCAATGTAAATTGCAAATGCCCGTATATTAAATTTGCAATTTATTTTTAAAGTCTACACATAAAAGTAGCAACTTGTTCGTAAGGAATTTGTCCCGCGAAACAAAAAACAATACAATAAAATACAATATCGCCCGTGCGGATTGGTACGTAAATTAATAACAATAATATCGAACCGGGATAGATTTTCTTGCAGACGCGATCACCATTTCCCCACCGACCACCATTGACCCGAGTTCCCCCGGATCATACACTTTATATCGACCAGACGTTCACAGCCCGTCTGATAACTCTCCGAGCACGATGAACCAACAGCTTTTCGACTGATTGCGAAAGCTCGAATGCGCCTCTCCGTCATTATTCTCAAGTGTCCCGCGTCCCGGCGCCGATACAGGTTTCCTCTTTGCCGGCGATACTCCCATCTCGAATGCACTACCGTACAAAACGTTATTCACATTTGTACCATACATCCAAACCTTGTATAATCGAAATAAAAAAAATTTCAAAATAGAACATTCCTCCGAAAAAACGCCATCAAAGTACGACGTCAAACACCCAACTTACCATCTAACGAAAAAAAAATGTAAATTCTTTTTTTATTGCGATCTACATCTCCTATTTTATAGATCTCTCATCGTCATCCATTATTCTCCTCGCTTTTGCCATTTTCACCACCGCTCTCTTTATTCTATCTCCTCCCATCCTCCTCCGACCGAAAACCGCTATATTCTCAGCGAATCTCTCTGCAGCATCGCTCCCTTCGTTGGCGATGAGAAAGAAGACGGGGGGGGGGGGGGGATTTTTTTTTTACATCGTATTTTATTCGACCGTGCACGAAGTAGCAGGAATAAGACGAAGAAGAAAAGGAAGAAGCGGAGATGAGAGAGTACCTCGTGCGAGATAATGTGTATCGATCTTCTCTCGCGTACCTCGCGTACCTCGCGCGCGGTTTCATTTCGGTAAGTGCGCCACGAAGCTGTGCATGTCGTGCGAGCTCTGGATCCTCACGGATTCCTCGGGATGATGTTGAACCGAAAATGGTCGGGGCTTTCCGGCGAAACTGGTCAATTTCATCGTGAGGAGTCGCGGGTGTCGGTGGTGTAAGTAAGAGCTCTCCGAGCTTTCTGTGTGCGGCTTTTACACTGGTGCGCGCACACACACGCGCACACATGGGCGTTCTGTGCAAGCTCGAGGCGTCGTGACGCGCGCTTGGTACTCGAGCTCGACGAGCCACGATGCATCGACGCCGCGGCGAGGACGAGCCAAAGGGTCTCGAAATACGTAAGTCGAATATCTGACACTGTGAAGGAGGATTAGTTTGTACGGAAATGGGAGGTAAGGTGCGAGGCCGATGCAGACCCGATTCATGCGTTTATGAATTGGCTGCTATTGACGCTTCGCCGTTATCGATGAATCGCACGATACAACCCTTATGGCAAAAGCTGCAGAATCAAATATGGGCGCTCTCTTGCCCGAGTGTGTTCCGTGGAAGACAGCTTTTAATATTACACGACTTGGCACTTGCGGAAACGGCCTCATAGGGGTCCTCAGGGTCTCTTCAGGCTTCCCATTTGACGCTCTGCAATATCAACTGGGATGGTTTCGGCAATTAAGCAATTCCGCTAACAGTCTATTGCAAATCGTTCCTTGTTAAAATCACGACGATTGACCCATAATATCAATAGTTATTAAAATAATAATGGCAATAAATATTGTGCGGTTGACAATTGTTTGCTTGTCAGCCAAAGTCGCCGATCGAAACAAGAAAGAAAACCCGGCCATAGTTCATGGCAATGTTTCCGTGTTTTGTCCGGATGCGGTGACGCATGTTACCTTATTACAATAATTTCGAGCCACAGTTGTCCAATTTCGATGAAGTATCGTCGCGGTCCTGGCGACAAAATGTAAAATTCTCCGTCGGATCGCCGGCATTCGCGCTCCTCTCCCCTGTCATGTTGCGACAAAGGCTACGGGGAAGTCGCGACGGTAACTGCCGAGGCTGAAAAAAAATCCTCACGGAAAATGTACACGAGTGTGATGGAGCGGAACATCAAGCGAGCAGGGCAGAGTCATAGATAGGGAAATAGAGAAAAAGTGTGAGTAGGTAGGAGCGAGGTACGAGGAGCTGGTCCTCCAGCTCCGGAGTCTCGGTAGAGTGGAGAGATGAGAAGAACGAGAGGAAAAGTCTACCGCTATGGGGTGTTCACCTATCCGGAAACCTCTGACAAAAAATCTATGTGCATATAAAGCTGTACGTATCGAAAATACTCGAAGGGATAGGTCGACGACGAATGAGATAAAATAGAAGGACAGCGAGATAAAGGAAAAGGAAATGGAAAGAGGTGGAATGATTTACGTATCAGTAGCAATCAGAGAAAGAGCGAGATAGTGAGAGTGAGAGAAAGCGAGAGGGGGGGGGGGGGGGAGAGAAATGGTAACAGAAAGATCTAAGATCTGCGGACGAGATCGTGGAAGGGTGAATAATAACGTTTGGAATTCGAGACGCGGAATAATACGATGTCGCAAACGAACGGGCCGAGAACGCTGTATCGCCTCAGAAGAAGGAGAAGAAGAAGTAGAAGAAGAAAGACAAGAAGAAAGAGAAAAGGAAGGGGAAGAAGAAGAATAAGAGGGGGAAGAAAAAGATGAAGAAGAAGTAGAAGGAGAAGAGGAAGAGGATGATGGGGAGAGGAAGTGAAGAATAGAAAGGAAACGAAGAATTGAGCCGAGCGAAGAATGAAAGAAATGTTAGATGAAAAGAAAGAAAAGGAAAGGGGAGAGGGGTTAGGTGGAGTTGGGTGTATATAGAGAGAATCGAATGGGATGCTGAAGAGCGGGGACGGTTCTCTTGCTCGCGCGAACGAGCTGGCAAGAATTCGTGGCTATTTTCCATTTCCTGCAGGGAGAAGCGTTCAATAAAGTTGAATATTTAATAAGGGCGCGTCATGCGGAGGGAAAAATGCTGTGGATTTGTATACGGGAATATCGTGAGAAGGAACTGAAAAAAAAAAAAAAAATGTTGGATTAACGAAAAGTCGCGACAACGCACATTCGAAGTTGTTTGTTTAACGATTGATTTGTCAAACGATCGATCGCTCCGGTCGATTCAAAAGATGGTTTTCCTGATGAAAATTTCGGAGAATTGGACCAGGAGCTCATCAGGTTATTTCCAAGCCTCGTCAGAACCGGACGTACCTGACGCTCAAAAATTTATATCAAGCACGCTTTGAGGGTCAAATCTTAAACATTCAACGTTCCACATTCTCCGTCCGAAAAAAGACAATTATCGATATACGTTCGACATTTTAAGAGCCGAACGAACAAGCTTATCGGCCAATTCATCGTCCGAACGGGTCTCCGTCTCCAATAATAATCTCGATCGACGTTTCTTCCTCTCCTCAACGATCCTGGCCAGCGCTTCGAATTAATCTCCAGCTCGAGCCCGGTCGATCGGGAGCGACCGTGTGTTCCGCCGGTGGAAGGGCTTGGACACAATGATGAGGGGCGATCGTCCCGCGTCATCCGATAGCTCGAGCGAGCGTGCCGTTCGGCGGAGCGTCGCTTGTCTCGTGGGACGACTCCTCCGGCACCTGAAACCCTCGCGATTATGTCAAGCCGCAGGTATATAAACCGTGCGTGTTTGTTTATCAGATCTTCGCGAGTCGTAACGGCGCCATAGAGGTCTTCACCGCTACCGTCTTTTCTTATCTCCCGCGCTCCCTTCTCGCCTTCGCTACGGAGTCATCTCTCAGATACCTCACCGTCTCCTCCCTCATGCATTCGCGTCTGAGAGCGTCCGCCTCAGCACCGTGTTCTGGACAGCCTTGCGGGAGACACGAGTTCTCCGGATAGCTCGAGGCTGTCGCTGCGAGAAACCGACCAGAGTTTCATTCCGAGTGAGATCACGCGCTCGCCAAGTCGGCCCGGTTAGTCACGATGAATGGACCGAACGAATCGAGCGAACCAATTAAGGATTACGAAGGTCCACAAGGATCGTCCCCTTCCTCCTCCGCTCTGCTCCCTGCACAGCTTGGACGCTGGACCTCGTAACAGCCCCCCCCCCCTCCCCCCTCTCTTGCGAAAGTCTCCGCGAGCATCTCGCACGCATATCCCGGGTGGCTACTTGGCTCGAGGATCGCCGAGCTCATTCCCCGTCCCTCGACTCTCCGTCGTAGACGAATGTCCCGTGTAAAAGGCTATAATTTCCCCGCTACTTCGTACTTATTGCGTCAATGGCATAAAAATTGTGTCGATAAGGGGACGAAAGCGTCGTTGGTACGAAAACGTTTTGATGAAGAATGTCAACCATGCTTGTGAAATCACACAATCTCGCAGCTTTCTTCATCCAGGTGTTACTTTAGCCTACGGTCAATATGTAGTGAAATCGATACGCAGGAACGTCAGCAACATATCTGACAAGGTGCAATGTCGATTTACCAGAGAGTTTACAAATTAGAGGCCTTCGAAGCTAAAACATCCGGATTCATCAGTCCCACATGTGCTCATGTATCTTCCAGTGACGAACGGAAGAACAGCGTCACGCACTGATCTACAATAATTACGAGCCTCCGCTCCAAAGCCTCCCCTCGCGAACCCAAGGCGACAGACTCGAGCCTCAAATCAAAGATAAATCTTGCCATCCAGTTGGGAAATACGTACCCGTGGTTTATCGCCGAGCCATCTGCAATACCTCCACACACACACACACACACATACCGCGCGCACTTACATCCTACACCGAATTCGTTCGGCCATCCGAGGATGGAACTCCACCTTCGAACGGAGGGAAGGCTCCTAGGCCGTTCGAGTTACCATTCGTCCGTCTCTCCCTCGCCCCCGACTCGTGGATGTGCGGGGAATGCGAGCGACAGAATTCGCCTTCTATCGCCAGGCTCGCGCTCGGAGGAGGCTGGGGGGTAGGCCGGGCCGCCGTCGGGTCCCTCACACCCCCCGTGCACTCGCGCAGTTAGGGTAGAGGCTCTCGGGGGTGCAGAGTGCCGATTTAGGGGATGAAACACGGGCGGTCGTGGGCGACGGGGTTTGGGGAACGGGTGTGCTGCCGCTGCTGCCGCCGCTGCTCTGATGCTCTCGATGGTGGTGGTTCCATCGTCGACGACGACGGCGACGGCGGCGGCGGCGGTGTCGAGGGTGGCAGAGCCGGCCGGTCGCGACGGCGCAGGGTCGTCGTAACGTCGAACGCATGCGTACAATACGAGAGTAGCCGCCGAGTACTCGGGTCGAACTAGGCGAAGAGTTCAGTCCTCCGCCTGTTCTCGTTACGCGAACGCCCGCGCCTATCTCCCATTACAATAATAATACATCAAGGGACTCCCATCGGGTCTCGCGAGACGACGGCATTACCGAGATTACATAATTGTCCAGCCGACCCCGAGATCAACGAACGATCCCGCGCAACCGTTCGCCGACAGTTCGGAACGACTCGAACCGGGGCAAAGATTGGATGACGAGAGGTGAACGGACCAACGGGGAAGGCGTTTTTTTTTCTTTCCTTGAACCTCGAGAGATCTTCGGGCTACGGGAATCCGGCTGGTCGGTGCTCGGCCGCAGATCCGGTGACGGTCTTCAATCGGCGACTCGCTCGTTGCTCGAGCCGGGGAAGAATGGGTTTTAGGGACTGTTGAGATAAAAACAATTGTGAACTCCGTGAACAGCTCATCTATCGAACGCTTGCCAGTGATCCATCTTCGGTCGTTGGGTTCCGGTTTTCTTTTTGTTTTCCTTTGGTTCCTCGGCTTTTCGAAGATTCCGGGCTCACAGGGTGTTTTTGCCCCACTCCATGTCGTACGATCGGGCAACCTCCGTGATCACTTCCTGACGCACGGCTAACCAGTCACTCGCTTGTTCTACTGCTACCTATTCACTATCGCTACTACCACCACTGCGCTACCGCCTCTGCTGCTGCTGAGGTTGTCGCGACAGGTCCTCAGCGTTCAATCAGTGTCAGTCACAACCCGTCGGGTCTTTTTCCCTGACCCGGTCGAGTGAAGTTCACGAAACTCAGTGAAGGATTATCGTCAACAAGCGTCCCTGATTATATAACCGACGATCGTTGCTCGTCCAAACCCGACGCAGTGTTGCTTCGGCCCGAAGTACTTTCGGAGGATTAATCCTTTGGAGCAGATTCGAAGATCCGTGGTGAGATCGAGTTACTGTGTCTTCGGGTTTTTTTTTTTTTTTTAATACTGGATCGACGGTCGAGGTGATTCTTTTGATTTACGGAGAATCGGAGTGGATTCGATTGGGAGATTACTCGTTGACGTCGTTATGATGGTGATCTAAGTGTGTCTCGTGACAGTGGCCTGTGCAATGATAAATGCAACCGGTACAACGATAGTAATAGAGGACCAATGTACCAGCCAGGTGAGTTTCCCGAATACATCGGATTTTCGAATGGATTTTTCGGTGGTTGAAGCATGTAATTCGGGTTGCAATGGGCACTTGGAATTCGAGAGGGGGAACGTCGGACGGACCCACCCCGGAATCGCGACGCAGCAACTCTCTCCCGACCGCTCGAAGGAGCCCTCTAAAAATCTCCCCACCACGCCCACAACGGATTTACGCTTTAGCGACGAGCGTCTGTCATTCGGGTGATCCATCGCGCTGCTTTGCTCGCGGATCCCCGACACGCTCTCTAAATGCAATGCTACATTTTTTAATTGACATTTTTTTTTCTTTTCTTTTTTGTACGATTAGTTGCCAACATTTTATTGAGGGCTTCGGGAAGTTTTTTGTTTGTTTGATATCTTTGCGATGACAATGGCAATAATAATGATGAAGTTAAGGGTACGGGATTACGACGAAAATGCCGATTACATCCTGTCGTATTGATTTCACTGCAAAAAAGTCGAAAAATGTAGTTTTTTTTTTACAAAGTTTCGCAACGTTAAGAAAACTGTGCAAAATTATGACGACGAATGTTTCGTCCGAATTTCTTTCTTTTGATTATTCAATTCAGACTTGATTTCTCCTCGTTTCCGTAGAGAGTTTGGCTATGGGAACATCGTGAAAATTTTACGCCGTATCCGGTTATTTCACAGCGAAGCGTTGATCGTCGTGAATGTTTCACGAATTTTAACGATATCACAGCGCTTCACTCGGCTGAATGTTTTATTTATTTATTTATTATTATTCATTTTCTTCTCTGCGACAAATCTGTTGGAATTTTTCATGTCCCGAGAAGTTAGACCATTGATATTTTTTCGTTTACGACTTTTGCGAACACATAATTGTATTCAAAAAACAAAACTCGATCACGGTGGAGAAAAGTGTTATCACAATAACATTTAACTTGTTTTGCATTGGATTTTCATACGAAACCGACACTGAAAGAGAGGTTTTTGTTGAATTTTTTTTATTTTTATGCAACCAGACGCCCAGTTATCAAAACTTGTTTTCTCTTTAAAAAATAAATAAATATGTTTATCATTGCAATTTAAAAAGACAATCGAAAATGAGCTAAATCATATGAGCCAAGTAGTTGTAAGCATTTATATGTTCACAACCGCTACTATCATTAACATATACTGCGTATATTTGGTGTAGTATTAATTATTATTAATCATGAAGTCATAAAATATATACAAAAAAATTAAAATTCAAAAAACAAACAAATTTTCTCGATTTTGCTCAAAAAAAAGATATGAAAAAAAAAAATCGTGCTGCGCCCTTGGAATACAAGTGTTCCTTTTTCTTGTATCATTTTTCCGTAAAACATACAGAAATGTAAAAATGGTTAAGGTTTTTCAATTTTTATGCGCCCTTTTTCTTTCCTGCAAGAAAGACTCCAAGTAGAAAAGGAATAAGTGGAAAATACCGCGACAGACGTTTTTTCCCCTGGACCGTCGACGTACTTTTTTTATTTTTCGTGCTCTTAACAGGCGAAGGTATACAGCGAAAGAGTGAAACGGAGCGAACGCGGGTTACGCGGAGCCAAGAGCCAGCCAGCAGCAGCAGCAGCAGCGGCGGCGGCGGCGGCGGCGGCGTCGTCAGAGCCTTATCGATTCCCGAGCTCAGATTCTCGAACTCGACGGCAAACTTCCGCCGTTCGATGGTCCGCTCCGTGTGCTGTGCACCGTCTCCGTTGTCGCGATGGTGCACAGCCCTGTTCGGCGGGGGCGGGGGGGGGGGGGGGGGGGGGGGGGGGGGGGTCTCGCGAATCTCGAGGGTTGGTCGTCGAGGGTCAAGCGTCGGCAGTCTCGCCAGACGTCGATAACTCCGACGCATTTCAATATATCCTTATTTCCTCCGGGTTTTACCTATCGAATGTGGATGAAAAACTTTTTGGCCAAATTCAATTGTCGACGACTCTTCGGTCGAGTCCGGAGATAATTTATCGAATGTATATTCTGTGTAATTTTCTTCTCCGCGGTTATGTTATGCAGGTTTTTTCTTTTTCACGGAGCACATAGAATTCCCGATGAATAATAGAGTTTACTTTCATCGCGGATCGGCAAAGTGTCACTCCGCGATGAGTGAACCCCTATACGGTGGACGTAGTTGACTCGCGGATATCCTGCTTCGCTCGAGGGAGCTAAAGTCTCGTCGAACGTTGGCGGTGATTTTTTTAAATCGAGGCGATATGTGCTAGAAAATTATTTAGGTTGGCGTATGTTTCCGCTAGATGGATTCCGGTGAAATATCATTTAAATTTCTTTATGACATGCAATTCCGCAATTTTTTATGACATTCGCAGAGGGTTAATATCGTTGCCTTTTTTTCTGTTGATAATATTTTGTATTTATATTATTAAAAATTACATAATATTTTATATTATGTAATTTTTAACTGTAATGCCTCGTTGTTATTCATGTCGAAAAAAACCTTGCATATTCGACAATTACCATCTGATCACCTTAATTTATGTAGCTCACTTTTGCTCTCGAGAAAGGTGAATAATTTCACGGATGAATTTCGTTAATAGCGAAACCGATCGGGCATAAGAAAGCAGTATAAATATTTTTGAGCTTTTTTTTTCAGTCATTGGATCAAAAATTGGTCGTCGTTCCGTTTTCTCCTTCTCGACTCGGGCACATATCAGGCGTAAATATAAACTATATACGTATAACATATATAACGAGGAGCATGCGTCGCGCACATATTGTGAATCCCGTCGACAAATGCCGTAATGCATCGCTGGTACTGGCTGGCTGTTTGAAGCTCCGCACGTACGATGCACTTGTCGAAACGAACGTGCCTCGAAAAACGGGTAGCACACAAATAGCTATACACGATGGACCATACCATCTGTACCGCACCCATCCCAACACATACTACGAGTGCCATTACCCGAACGATGCATAAGGCATTTCGAAAAAAAAAAAAAAAATTGTAGTCACATTTTTTTTCTTCGACAAAAATCTCACCGATTTGTCTCAAATTTTTACAGAACCTCACTGACCATGTGCGCGAAGTATGAAAAAAAAAAATCGGCACGATGATAGAAGCATCGCTTGCCAATTTTGTCTTCTCCCGAAATCCGCCGACAAAGCGGATTGGCAATCCCGCCGATTGTTTTTCCTCCCCGTTACGTATAATATTTTCCGAATTTTTTTTTATGAAAATTAATTGACTCTTTTGGGACGAATTGCCGCATATATATGCGCATGGGCCTCCCTCCATGCGCGCTACCCTACGCTGTTACGGTGGCTGGCGCTCTCGGGGTGGCTGCAAGCTGACGCGACCAACGCGAAAGTCGTTTTTCGAGGATCGATTTGGGAATGGAGCCGCGAACGACAGGCCGAGCGAGCGGGCAAAACGAATCGAACGTTTTCCCTCCCCCTCCCCCCCCCCCCCCCCCGCCCGCCCCGCCATGCATGAAGGATCGTTGAAATTGTCCATTCGTTTATTCGTTCGCTGGCGCTTAATTGCGTGGGTCGTTTATAGTTTTGGTGTGTGTGTGTGTGTTTTTATTTTTTATTTTTTATTTTTTCGTGATAAAGTCGACGTTTCAGAGTTTGACGTGAAGCAGGATCGGTAGCGTATCGTTTTCGGTGCGCAACGGTACCAGCGGCAGTTCGATGCTTCAGCTGTTTGTGATGGGTTCGGTGCTCGGGCTGGATCTGCCATCAGGCGTGTCCGCCGGTTAAGTTTGTCTCTCGCTCTCACCTACTCTAAGCTTTTTCCCGAACGGTCGATCGGCATCGACCTTCAAACTACCAACGCGGCGGAGCAAGCGACGATGCAGCGACAGCGAATCGAACAAATCGGACTATACCGAGATCGGGTACGGCCAACGCTTTTGGCATTAACAGCGGTTCGGCGTGACGGATAGATGGATGTTCGATCGGATTCGACGGTATGCGGGTTATTGTCTCTGTTCTGCCGGGCTCGATCTTCATCACTCCCGCTCGTGCTCTACGCAATGTCATGAAGGTTTGAGCTACCGATCTGACCCCTGAATCGCACCCCCCCCCCCCCCTCCCACACCCTCCGACATGAAAAAAAATATACGTGGAAATATATTTTTCGTATAATGAATATAGTTTACAGGCAATTTTTTTGGGAAATGGGAGTAGTAAATGTATTTATTGACATTGGTGTTTACAATGTTGATGGTGAGACATTTGCAAACGATATGCAATGCATACAATGTCAATGGGCCATCGGCCGAGGTCCCTCAGCCTTTGTGTCTAACATGAGCGAAAAAATATATAAAAAGAACATTTGAAAAAAGATGTTTTTTACCAATTTTCGTTGTAGTAAAAGTGCATTTATTGACAATACCGTGCAGTTTTATCCAAAAGCTCTATACATCTCTCTGTATATGAGTATTTTCTCCATTTACATAGACCTTGTAATTGTGAACGAGTCCAGGAGCCCGGATTATTCCCATATGCTCAGGATGTCGTCAGGCTTCCGCCGGACCTCATCAGGAGCTGATGCAACGCTTCAAAGTTTCTAACACGGATCACATCCGCTCACCGACACTTTGTCACCCGCGGTCGTCCTGACGACGCGTTTCTTTTCGACGAGCGCGCGATACAGTTCGGATTCGTCGCAATCGTTGACGCCAAAGCTGAAGTAGCGAGCGAATCTCATATTCTTCGCGATACCCACATGGTAAGGGCATGTGTCATTATTTTCAGCGCTGAAACTATTTTCGTTGCTGGTACTACCGGGTACACTCGTGCTGTTGCCGTCCACGTCGTCGTCGCCGTCGTCGTTGCGCCGCCGGGGACGGCGGCACGTGCGACCGACACGCAGGTCGCACACAATCTCGCACTCGTTCAAACGTGTTGGCCCTGTCACGAAACTCGCATACGCCGCACACGACTGAGTTGGCGTGTGTCTGACTTTTCAGCTCCAGGGGGATAACGCACACGGAGAGCCGCACTATGGCGCACGGGTGGAAAAAGAGTTAAAGGGGAATAGACGCGAGAAAGAGTTTCGTGAGGGGAATGTTAACATATATATATATATATATATACACATGTTGCATTTGTTTCCATTAAAATACTGCCAGAAACAGAATCCCTTCGAGAAAGTCACGTTTGTTTGCATTTAGGGTGAGTGCGAGGAGGCGTTCTTCGAGCATTCGCCGAACTTGGGAACGTCTGGGGATGCAGGAATCCGAAGACCATGGGAAGTCACCGGAAATGTTCCGTGACGGTGATTTTTTGTGAGCTTCGATTGACCGTCTTTTATGATTCTAGAAAATGTTCGTTGTACCGCGGCCGTCAATTTTGTTCGGGGTCACGAATATGGTCGACACAGCGCAAATCATCCATCTAGTTGGGATTCGAGCTTCATTTTTTTTTGTCACACATTTGGTGAACTTTCAGCAGCCTGGGTTGATTTCGAACGAAATTTGGAATCCATCGGAGTTGGGACATCGGTACATGTTGTCTTTCACGGCTGGAGCATTTAGCTTCTAGAGCCTCCGACTATTTACTAAATCAGCATGAAACCTCGACAGAAATATTGTTTGGATCCTCTCGTATCGATTTCACCACAAACAAGCTGAAAAACATTTACATTCGGCAGAGTCAGAGGTCGATAAATATAGGGGTGGAAACATATTAATGACCCGGCAGATTTAGTTCCACACTAATTGGCACACGTTTCTATGCAGCGAGATTTTTTTTTTTTTTTACCTTCCAATATTGAATCCATCTCAATTAACGAAACGTCCAATTGATCCCCGGCCACGTGATCGTAAAGTTCGCCGATGGATCGACGTATCAAACGGCTAATAGGTCGCTTCGACAGGGGGTTTCTCGGAACAATGTCCAGCGGGATCGGCGCGGGGGTCCACTTTGCGGCAATCAATGGCACTTGATGGGTTCGACGAATGTGTGCCAAGGAATAGTCTTTGGTCCGACCGCGCGTAACATTAAAAATACTCTGCTCGCGAACCACCAGGGTCGTCGACCCGCGAGTGCATGGAGTACACTCCGGTTCGATATATCGGATTCCCTAGCATGAAAATAACCGGAATAACTACCACCAGTCCATCCGTTCCCGCGACCTATTTATTTCATTCTTCTAATTGCTTTTCATTTCATTTAATTATTTAAATTCAATCCCATAGCTGCAAATCACGTAAAATGGTCATCGACGATCGCAATCTGGAGCGAAGAAAATTTAACGACTGACCTTTCAAATTATTTCAATTTTCGTTTCGTTATTTTTTATTTTATTTTTTGTATTTTATCCGTGACCAACGAACGACCATCGGTACACTAGGCGGAAAATGATTTATCGAGCATCCGGAGCTTCCACGCATGTGAATGCACACACATTGTTCAGTGGTATGGGTTGCAGTTGCGTCGGACGACAGGCTGAATCACCCATTCGCATTTTAATGACCCTTCACTTTACTATCTGTATGTATTTGCGCACATGTGCCGTTCCGAATGAACTCTGCCAAGAGCTCGAGAAACATTAGTCGATGGGTCATCGACATTTAAACTACTGTAGCATTGTTTGCCTCTGGCATCAATGCACTCTTTCTCTTCCCGTTTGCCATCTCCTCTTTGCACGTCGATCGAGCTGCACGAGCGTCTCTTGTTCCGCTAAAGACGTTCATCGCTCATCTGTCCGTATCGATAATCGTGTGTACTTTATAAGAGTCAATAGCCCTGTTCAACTCAAAATGCCTACGCAAAGTTCTCATCGAATTTCACTTTCTTCTCGAAATACAACAAAAAAACATGTATAGTCCGCCTTTGAGTCTCCGTTTACCGATACGGTACAAATAACACCACGATGAAAAAATATTAACTCAACTCGGCACGGTTAAGTTCTATTCTTAAATCGGCATCAACGGCTCGTTTATTTCTCGAGAGACCGCGAAAATGCTATTCTTAGCCACGCAAAAGCTCCTTCAAAGCTCTTCTCCCGGCTCGTTTCTCAAAACCGCTAACAATAATAACTCCAGTACAATCTCGCGATGCAAAGGCTCGGTGTCGCGCGTGTCCCGGAGCCGGCTTCGGCGTTGATTCGCCTCTGCGGAACGGGGCGAAGAACGAACCAACAGCGTTACCGCAAATATAGACGTCCGTGGAGAACCCAAAGCTGTGGGATGTGATGCAGACAAATATATTGGCAACGTTTGTGCAGACGTATGCACGCAAAACTGTCCCACTGTGGCAGAATTTTCTATGCGACTAAATTGCAGCTTTTAACTTGACACGAGAGTCGCGTCGACGATATTCCCCTGGCTCGTTTCTTCGGTTAAATCGTCGCTCGGCTCCGCTGACACGCCCTGTCGCGGAAGGGCGTAATAATGCGTTGTAGACGAAGCCACTTACCTTACATGGATTATCGTTCAAAGTATGTGTTGTTTGAGCTTGGTAAACTGTACTGTCGTTACATGACGTGTGAATAACCGTAATACCCGGGTATACGGACAGGCACCCCAGCGGGGATGCGTGCACGCACACAGGTCGAAGGAACAAGACGGTTGTTGGGGCTGCTCGAGTTTTCAATGCAAATAAATGAGTGCAACGTGAATGCGGGTTTTCCACGTGCATGGATTGTCAGAGACTTGGTTGATCTTCCGATGAAAATAATGCCAGCCATCGGACCATCAAACTCGTGGGTCGGTGTAGTTGTTGTCAGCTCCCTCGTTGCTGACAGGTTGGCCCGTTTGCAGGTTGTCTGGCTGGCAGGATTGCAGGTTGGTAACTTTGCGGGTTTGAAGGTTTGCTGGTTTGCGCCTTTCATATAGGGAACCCTGCCTAGCAAACTCGCCAGCCATATAGACAAGAAACGGATGACGGTCAAAAATGGTCGATGGACAAAAAATAACACATGTTCTTGGAAAATTTTATCCGCATTGTCAGTTCATTCATTGACGCACCAAGTTCGAGCAGGTAAGCGACTTAACGAGGTGCGTAAGAGAAAGCGTCGTTCGCAGTCGTTCAGAAACATTTCATCCCCTCAATACCGAAACCCTCCAGCCGCAGAGGCTACCGATCGGATCACCCAGCCCTGCACCTTCATAAGGTTGTACAGGGAATGCCGTCATCGCATTGAAGCTAGATGATGGTAGTCGTGCTACGAGGAGAAGAGGGTATCCGGTTGAGCATCAGTTTTTCACTTTCACTCTTTCCCCATGGTACAACTCCCGGAGCAAAGAACCGCCAACTCCGCCGAAATCATCGGAGCGGAATTCAACGCATTCGCATATTTGGACGGAACGACGAGGGTGTGCACGCGTATGTGTGTGCGGTGTGGCGGCTTGAGGCTCGAAACCGCGAGACCTCGCGGCTGTATCCGCGGACGCGTGAGCCCGTTGCGAGTCGGAGGGAACGAGAGTCACGCAGGAAGAACAAGGGGGAGCAGCGGTGAAAGCGAGAGGTGGAAATGGAAGAAAAGAAGAGACAGAAATGCACACATTAGAGAATGTAATCAGGATAATAGCAAGGAGGCTGGCGTGAAACTGTGCACCGAGCGCGCTATTACGCCACTGGCAGTGGAACTCTTTTCCTCCGCCTCTTTCTCACCGTCTCGCACCCTGGGCTTCTTTCACTTGCCTGACTCTTTTCTCTCCGTTTCGCCCCTTTTGCCTCCTCGTCCTTTACCAACATCCATGACGATCCTTCATCCGAGCGGGTCTCCCTTCTCGCTCGCGCGAACGCTCTGTTCACTGACTCCACCGCATTTTTCACCACCGTCATCGCACTTGCCACACACCAACACTTCCGACGCTGTCTCCACTGACTATACCTATCAGTCTTCAATTTTCTTCTGTTCTCTTCTCGGAATTCCACCTCGCTGCATATCGGGTCTCTGCTTGATTTAAAAAACTTTGATCTGGAGAAACGGCGCTGAATCCCGGATGGCAAGGAAGCCGATCGTTGAGGGGGCTTCCTAGGCTAGGAATAGGCTTGAATAGGCGGTTTGTGCTGCATTAACTTTTTAAGAACAGTCGAACATCGACTTCCCGACCAAGATCGAAAGTCCCCAATACTGGCGACGAAGTCGCTGAATTGACCACACTGACACGCACGACAACTGTTCGCACGGAGAAACTGCCCTCGGTCTTTCGAAACTTGAGAAAGATCACACATGAATCCGGAGTTAACTAATCCATGCAATGAGTAACTGACAGCATGATGATTGCAGGTTTGGTTGAACGTGCGAAAAGACACCAGATGCACAAGCTATCGGGTGAAATGTCTATACTTTTCGAAAATAAAACAGTATAGAGTGGCGGAGGAATAAACTGAGTATTATTGATCGGCCGCGGGAATGAGGGAACAATAAAACTTTCCCGGTTGTCGCAACGATCGGCGCACCGTCAGTCCAATCGTCACTTCTGGGGCAGACCTTCCGGCATACTGCCACAAAATGGTTATCTTACTTCTGCCATCATCGACCTGTTCGCGAAAGCTCTCGCACACCACGGGCCGGATCGATTCTCCCGTTCTCGTGATAGCCACCGATCGTCGAGCCGATCACGACGGTATGTCTATTTTCCTTCCGAGAAGGCTTGCGGAAAGCGCCACGGGGTCGGTCTCAACGGTGACTTATAGTTTGACCCTTATTATAGAAATATCGATTGGTCCAAGTTCCAAACGACGTCATCCGAATCATTCGAACCCCGGGTCTGCGTCATTCCGACATCGAGTCGAAGATAGACTTCGATATTTTGATCCGTAACCGGTCGGAGTTCGTGATTTCCAACGGCACTTCGGCTCACTGACGGTTTCAACCTGCCAAATTCAACAATGAGTGATGGACACATTACGGTGTGAAATAGTAAGAAAAAAAAATTACGAAAACGTGACGGTGCGAAAAATAGATTCAAACAAAGTTTCATCCGCGAATAGAATTCACTGTACAAGGAAAAAATGTCAAAAAGTTGTCGTTAATGGAAGTGAAAACCCCGTGTAATTTTTTCATGGGCGGCTGTCACGAGAGTCAGTCGACTTGTGAAACGAGGTGGTTGCCGGTGGTAGAGCACGTTAGCGGCGAGGAGTTAGGAGACAGACGTAAAGCACGGAAAAACAAAACCCGTGGAACTGATGGAGAACGAGTGGATAAAGAGTAAAACTTTCCGGGACGATTCGCTGTACGCGTATAGACAGTCGGGCAAAGTGTACGAGAGAGGCGAGCTTAGCGTGCAGGTTCGGAAAATAGTGGCATGCGACAGGCCGGCTTGTAGTTTGCGAATCGACAACGACGAGTGCGTCGGGAGAGAAGACGAATCTCCGGCAGAAGCGGGCTAAAATCCGACCGAACTCCCGGTGCCAGCAGCGACCGTGCCTATGTAGCTTCGAACTTCGGTGGAAAGGGAAACAAGTCGAGAAGGATGGATGGCGAGTCGAACCAGCACATGGAAAGTTAAAGAGAAAGAAGGCACGAATGTATGGAAAAAGAAAATGACAATTTCTGTCTTTCTCGTTGGCTCGGTCCCCGTACCTTGGCATCACCTCTTGGAGGATGCCAGTATATAGGCAGCGGGTAGATAGAGAGCGGTGAGGAGGTGGAGAGGGCGTCGCGACGCCCAGTCAATCTCGGTTTCGGCCCGGGACAAGCTGGAGCGTCGGATCGATACATAGAAATCCAGCAGCCGGCACTACGAACGCCAGAAGCATTGCGAGGAAGAAGCTTTTTGGCTATACTTTCTCCCTGCCCTCGCACTCCTCGGCGTCAGCGGCAGCTCAGCTGCTGTCACCTCTTCCGCTCTTTATCTCAATTTGCTCTTTTCTCTTTTATACAGAGTTTTTTCGCACGCAGTGGGTTGTGATCATTGTGGCGGAAGAAGTAGGCCCGATACCGTTTCTTTCCCCATCGGAGAAAGAAAATATGTGGATATACGTATATGTATGTATACCGTTGGGACGATTTGGAAGAGAATTTGGATGACTTGCAAGAACAGACAGCAACGATTGGATTGCTAGGCTCTGGCTAGATAGTGACATAGTCCGTAGGAATCCATCAATTACGCTTTGTTTACCCAAACAACGTGAAATTAATGGATTCCTGAAGCCTCATTGAACGGTAGAATCATTGCGATCCTGGAAATGGTTCATCTAATCTTCGTTCCTTATACGCTCCACTTGGTCTCTTATTTCTGTCGTACCGACATCGGGTCTTGATATTACCGATATCACACTTCAGTGAGCGATTGTCTTGTGGACTGGCCATTCATTCTTTGTAATCAGTCAACGCGATACCCACCCGACTCACATGGATTGCGAGATGCCAATCGTCGGATGGACACACAATCAACGAAATTCATTTGAGAGAGATGATTCGTAGGTTGGCAAGTCAAGAGGCATTGATAGAATTGGATGCCGTATCTGGCATTGATGACGGAACGCGTTCGGCTTCGCACTGCTATCGCCCGTTTTTCCAGGTCCGTCAGAATCCCACTTGGCATAATACGCTATTGGATGGGTACGGTTATAGGGGTGGGTATATGGATCACCCGCACGGATTCCGCGAGCCCAATTTGTGGCGCAGCGTGAAGGGGACGTGACTGAGACCGATATACCAGATAAACCGGGAGGGAGTACACCGTGACGGGGAGACTTAACTCGTCTCTCGGTGCATGATAGAGCTGATAGACATTATCGAGGCCGCGCGAGGTCGGGTGTCACGGGGACTAACATGGCCCCGCTGGCGGTTCCACCAGTACCATGGAGCCTCCCGGCCGCCAAAGCTCGGTTTCCCATGTGACGTACGTACTGTGTTACGTATATGTCGTGTCGTATACCGCTGCAGTACACTTAACCAGCTATAGCACGCAATGGCCCACTTGCACCACCCTCCGGCTCATCCGCAGCTCCCACCTACGAGCTTCGCATCGCATTACCCTATGCGACAGGCACGCATACGCTTCAGCTGGCGTACACGTGCATGTAATACCAAATCCGATACTCGGTCTGCGTTACCTAGCTCATGGTACAGGTGCACGACTGAGCAACGCGCACTAACCGGCAGGAACGGAACGGAGTGAGCGGACCCGCGACACTCGGGGATCTTGTACATCGACTGTGAATTTTATCGTTTCGTAGTTTTTATATTTCCAAAATTAACAACAACAAAACTGTGGGGGTGTGTTCTACGCTCAAAACCGAGAAAACTTTTCCTTTGTCAGAAATTCGTAGCATCGATACTTCTCTAGTTACGAGGATCTTAAACTTTCGGCCAATGACATCGCTCGAAAGATGGCGCGCGGGTCGCCTCATGGACCCATTGGCTGAAAAATTCAACGGCTCGTATCTCTGAAACTGTGCGTCGTAGAAAAAAAATTCAAAGGACATGGTCGATCAGTTTTGAAGTCTGATTACGATTTTTTAAAGTTTTGCACAGTGTTCTGTACATTTTATTTGCATCGATCTGTATATGTGTGAAATTCGTGGTTCACACAGTATATTCTATTGCGCGTGAGTCTGCGTTGCCGGCTGAGCCGAAATGGTGACCACCGCACCGAATAGTGTACTATAGCGTCAGCTAAATCCTAGTAAAGCTCGTAATGTATAGCCGCGCGGTACATAACCCGAGCTGCTATACTATACTATATTATAGCGCCGCATCTAGTGCACCCCTGCGAGCGGACGGGTGTACAACCCTCCCAATGGAGCGAGATGGATAGACGCAATGTAGAGAGGGAGAGATGCGGTAATCGTACCGGCGGCCGCGAAGGGGGGGGGGGGGGGGAGGATTGTCGAGCGAGGGAGATAGAGTAGCGTTGGACGCTATCGACCTATCACAACGAATTTAACGAATCGCTGATTAATTACAACGAGCCGATATTCAACGGTCCCGTTGAGATTTTTATCTAGCCCCGTGCGCACCCTCGAAACGCTGGTAACAGCGAAGGTTCGCGCTGCCCCCGATGCATTGCGAGACCAGGTGATTACGGAAAATAAAATTGGATGACAAAGATCGTTCGATCGCAAATTGTTTCTCTTAACTCATCCTGTTTGAAGCCACTTTCATTTTTTTTAAATGCCTCGAGAGCTCGACGATTTTTTTACTTAAAATATTTGAAAATGTCATTTTTCAAAAATGAAGGATTTTGTTTTGCTTCCTAATGGAAGAAGCTTTTTTCTTTTGCTGTTTTAACATTACACCGAGGGTATTAAATTGCCTGACTCAATTTTATTACAGATGAAAATAATAGAAGTAGGAACGCAAAATCCTTGAGAGAAAAAAAAATGTTTTTACGACGTATTTTTGTATTTAATGAAGTCATTTTCGTATGTACAAATATGATAATTCGGACTCGCGAGAGTACGAGCTATCATATTTTACGTTATTTTAATGAAACATTTTTAGAAACGGAAATTATTTGGATAAAAATTCTCTCTGCGTGTAAACGTGTGTTTTTCGAAGGATATACTGCTTATAAGAGGAGATCAAAAATAGATGTCTGTCGACTGACAATGACAATTCCTCTGCACTTCTGTTACATTAGGCGCATTTGTAATTATCCGATATATTAGGGGTTCAAATTACATGTCAAGTATACCTGCTGAACCGTGAATGAAAAGTTTGATCGAAATGAAAAATAAATGCCACTTCGTGTTTCATCGTAGTTAGACGGTTGGGTAGCATCAAGTTTCGTTGAGTACGTGGCGGCATGGTCATTGGTAATTATAGACCTCGGGGGTTCCCCGAATGTACACCGTCGATATATTTTTGACTGCGACGCCGCCCTCCTCCTCGCTACCTCTCAGCTACCTCACACATTCACGAATAATTGAGTAATCAAGTTTAATCCGGTAAATATAGGGTGAAAAAATTGGGCGCACAGTTCCCACGTAGTTCGAGGTAGTGCGTGTCTACTGAATCGAATTTGTTTTTTTTAGTTAACCCTCGTTAACTCTGCGTGAATCCCGACACGCCGAAAATAATTTTTTTTTAACATCAATGTATTTTTTTTAAATAGTAAAATCAGCAAAATAAGAATTGTGGAGTTCTGTCATAACAAATTTTTGTTAACTGCACAAACCTCCTTTTTTAGCGTGTACCACTCGCGGAAAACCGATGATCATACAGGCATATAATCGAAGTACAATGTAAGCGACCGTTTTGTATATTTATTCTCGTTAAATTCAGCAGAGATTTCGAAAAACGATTTTCAATTTCCATCCTCGCGGAATGGACTTCGCTTACACTTACCCCTTTCCCTCCCTCTTCCTCCTCATCCGCCGTTCCCGTTACCGCCGCAATTTTTCGCGTCGGTAGTTTTTTTTTCCGGTCGCTGCGATTTCGGTAATTCAAAGGGAAATTCCGTCCCTCGCTTTGACTTCTTTCCGCCTCTCCTCACATTCCGCCGGGCTCAAAGATAACGAGAGTCTCTTCCAGGGCTTTCCGGCCTCCGTTACAAATCACTCTAAGCACGGTCGAGGATTAAACCGGGCCACAGCACCGTTGGGCGCCGTCTCGTGGGAGTCAGATCTTTCGCCCAACGTTTTGGAATTCTTCGAAATTAGTCTGGTTGCCCTCCTCTTCGCTCGCGCTCCTCTCCCAACGCCGAGAGACCCGGCGATGTTTTCTTAAATCCAAATTTATCGCTTATCCCGGGTAAGTCCCCCTTTCGACTTACCCTTCGGAACTCATGCGTCTTCGCTCCGGTACTCGAACTCCCTTCCGAAGATTTTAACCTTCGCTGACTCTTTATCGACTCGTTCCAATCGGCCGAGGAAACTTGCCGCTCGATAAAACTCATATAATACCCAAGTTTTTCCCGCACATTTAACGCGCGATTCTGCGATCAGGTAGCTCGAAAAAATGTAGACGGAAATTACGTAAAAAAAAGAATCGAAAAATATTGGCATTGCGGTGATAAATCCGACGCCAGATAGGTGACTCTTATTCCTTCATCAGTTCACATTTTGTTAAATTATTATTATTTCGATAATAATAAAATAAACTGTCGCAATTAAACGGATGCATTAAATTTCATGTACAATTGCGTTGAAAAATTAGTATTCGGTTTATTAACAACATTGGAAATACCTAGTTTTTAACAATTTACTTTTTAATCGTTCTAGTATAAAAGTACTTTAATTTCAACAATTAATTTAAATTCAAATGAAAAAGTGTATAAATTTTTCATCACTATTGTGTAAATTAAAAGATGTACATTGTACGTCTGCAACGTCACAGTAAGCAATCCTTCGGCAGGCTGACGTTTGGTAAACACACATGGCAGATCGACGACGAGACTATCGTAGAGGAGATTTTTTTTTTTTACACTGTTCCGTTATCGACAGTGCGATAGCGCATACCGTCTGACACATCGTCAACGTGCCCGAACACACGCGGCCTCGATAAATCACACCGGCGTTCTCGAATCCTGCAGCACGGCTCACCTCCCGACGTATCGCCGCTGGTCTCTGTGGTGTTGTTTCAGTGGCAAGAGTGGAGAGACGGCATAAGCCAGAGTGAATAGACATCGGAGCGAAAATGATGAAGGGGATGGAAAACCAGCGGGGAGCCATACAGATAGATCCATCCGAATTATTGAAGGCCTCAGATCGGAGGCCTCTGTACACCGAACATTCGGTTCTGCGGGCGATGTGTGCTGCTGGCGTTTGAAGTTGGTTCCTGCGGGCTCCGGGAAATCCCGGCGCCTCAACGCCATACACACAATTTCGTCAGAGGATATACCAATCTCTCTCTCTCGCTCCGTCTCTGTCTCTGTCCATATCACATACAATTCTCTGCCCCAGGCGATACGGCATCAGCACACGTCCGTTCGACCAAACGAATGTAGGGTCTCTAATATAACGTAATCAAAGCCAGCATTCGTAGCCGCCGATAGAGTGCATAGTTCACGAATAACACTGTGCGTTTCGTTTGTCGTATACACGTTTGCATAAGCTTTGCACACTTGCCGGGGCGTCGACGGCCGACACCTGACAGAACACAGTGGAACGAGATCGTCGGATGGTTGGGACTCTAAATGTAAAAGCTTATATGTGAGCGTTTGTAGAAAAATATATGTGTCATTCACGACATACTTTAAGGGCAGTTTTTTTTTTTTACTCATCGAAGTAATTACTTTATGTGACAGCATTTTTTAAAACCAAATTTCGTTGCGGTTTAAACTTTTTGAAGAGTACGTATCGGCAAGAGGGAAGAAAAACGTGGTTGGGTTGGGTTGGTTGGGACATTACACGGAAATGATTATATGTGGTCACGTGTCGAAATGCATGATTGTCGAACTACATCAAGGGCAATTTTTTCGTGCCATCCCAGAAACTACACTCGGAGGTAGCTCTGTGGTTCACGCAACAGATTTTTTCTGTTTTTTTAATCACATTGCCTTTGGACTTCTCGACGATTGCGTATCGGCGAGAGGGATGAAAACCTGATGGTGAAAAAAATATATATACATCTCAGCAGCATGCTCACCATTTTTGCTTAACACGTTCATGGCGATCCGGGGTTTCGCGAAGCTCGGGGACACGGTGGGAAGCCTCGGGACGTCCCCTCGAAGTTATCGTTTCGCCTCACGCACCCGGTAAAATTTAGTGCTGCCATAAAACGATAGCGGGAAACTCGGGAGGGTGCGGAAGCGAGATTGAGAGGAGCCGCGAGAGCGCCGGGAAGGTTTGGAAAGAGGCCGAACGATGCTCCGAGCCCGGAACCGAAAAGCGGACGCGCTATGGTCATCCCCCAGGTCCATTTCTACTTGATACCCTCGACGCAACCCCCTAAAACAATATCTCGAACGACGACGACGACGACGACGATGGCTGCAATGGGTAACGACGAGTTCTAGCGGATGAACCTGCACGCGGGGGAAAACCGAGGGTTGCGCTGTATGGCTGTTACTTTGGAAAGGCTCATAGAGGAAAATGAAGGAATGGACGGAAGAGGAGCAAATAAAGGACGAACGAGGGGACCATAAAGCCGAAAGGAAATTTATACTTTGCATGAAGATATAGAGACAATAGAGGTGCAATTATTCCCAGCGATTTATTTTATTTATTTTATTTAAATTCAAGGGTTAAACCCTTTTCACGAGAACACAGAGTATGTGAGTGTGATTGCACAAGGAAGCAACACTGCTTGTTCCAGCTGTTGCATGGTTGGTCCACCGAAGACAATTTTAAAGAGAAAATGGGTAGAACTGAGAATAGAAAAAATTAACTGGATCTAAAACTGAAACTGATCATCATTGTCACCTTCCATTTTTTTTTTTCAAGTTTTTTTATTGTGAATTATTGGTCGCCAATAATCTTTGGTTATAACAAAAAATGCAAAAAAATCGAACATTCGATGATTTCGAAAATATTTCGTACGGGGAAACCGGCGGGTTTGGAAATATATTCCGGTGCCTTGCGAAGGTTCAAAGTATACGATGTATAACCTATGGTGAATACGGTTAGAATAGGATCTCCTTCACAATTCCGAAATTGTGGAGAATTGCCTCGGCTCCCTTCAGCCCCGTTCGCCAACTCTCGTCTATAGTTTCGGGCCCTTCAAACTTCTAAGAGGTGCACCCCGAAGCTTCGCAGGATAACTTGAATCTCGATTTCCAACCGAAGCCATTCTGCACCCCCTCCCCCCTCCCCTCCTCGTCGCCCCCTTGCAATCCCGCTTCCTCCGTCCCTCAGCGCCCGGAAGTTCGAAGAGGGTTGTTCAACGTTCGGGCGGGAGGGTGAGAAAGCAAAGTGGACGGACTCACGAAGCTTCGCTAGTTTCTCGTTCCGCGGTAGAACGAGAATTAATATTTCACCGAGTAATGCGTAACTAACTGGAAATAACCGCGGGCGGTCGCCGTGGGCCGCGAGGTTCTACATATATATTTATTGTTCAAGTAAAATTCGCTAATCTTACTTTCACGGAGAATTAATTCGACGATGGTTGAACATAAAAAGATATAATGGGGATAACAAATATATTTGCGGCAGTTTTGTGGTTTTCATGATACATGGAAATATTTCGCCTCAAACATTTGTTTAAATCAATTTTTACAGAAACTATTTAAGACGTGTCTGATCATTACGATTTTTTTCTACGTTCTTCAAAAGCTTGCAACTCCAAAAAATTATTTTTAAACTCCCGACCATTGCCCATCTCGTCTATTTTTTTTTTTTTTTTGCTTAAAAAACAATCGACACCTCGGTTATGTTCGAAAATACCAAAAAATGGCAGTTCATTGAAAAATCGGTTGGATCAACAACTTTGCGTCTCCTCTTGATTCAAAACTACATCACATCATTTTCTTTTCGTTGCTCGCGAATCCGCCAATTCTAGTCCAATATTTCATACAAAAAAGAATCGGAAATGAAAAAAAGAAATTGTGTTTGGCTGATGTTGTTAGTTGGATCAAAAAGAGACACGGTGGAAGAGGAATGAAAATTCATCGAATGAAAAATCAAATATTAAAAAAACAGGCTGATGGAAGGAAAGAGATTGAATACTTTTGTCTGTACACGTTTCGCTGCGAGGTGGGAATAATTCCTTTCCGAATATACATATTCATGGGGGGAGTGCCGCCCGGCGACAAAGAGTAAACACATACACGGTTGCACAGGCAAACGAACACTGTGGCGACAGACATAATTTCTGTCGCCACAGTGTTCGTTTGCCGACGACTGATTCAATTTTTTTCTTTTTTTTCACTTTTACCAAAAATACACCTGCTCCAATAGGTGCAAGGCTTTTTTTGATACTCAATGTAGAGGGTACCAGTACGTAGGCACGGCTTTGTTTGGTAACAAAATATACCGAGTAGATATGTGCACGCATGGCGAAAGTTTTATGACTAATTGCATTATTCAACGCGGTGTACCAATCGGCGAAGCAATCGCTTGTCGATAAATCTATCGTTCCCACCCTCGCTCTCTCGCTCCCGTTCTCGCTCTTAATTCCTATTCAGCACAAACGTGGTCGAATGGCGCCGCCGCTTCGAAAGCAAAGCGAGGAATTTCCAATCAAAATTCTGCTTGACGATAAAATAGATGGGTCTCTAAAAGTTTCACTGTTACTTAAACTGCACCGATAGTTCGCGACGCAGGAACAGAAATCAAGGTCTTTACACATTTTTTTAAATCTATGCAACATCCTTTTTGTCATTTTTATAAACGACATACGAGCTTGATAAAATTTGAAAACAATCTCGAACTGCTTCGCCGTCCAACAAACTTTTTAGCCTCTCATTCGGCCGTTAAAAAAGACACAATCCACCAACAATGTACCAGAAATACTCTATGCTTTAAAATATTGATGTAACATTTTTTTTTTTTCAATCTAAAGATCATTATAAAAAAAATTTCTCAAGTGAGAATTCGGATATTTGCCTTCATCATTTAACCGAGCAATTTTTTTGTTCAGAATTATCGCTTGCCTTACAACTTATACAAATATATAATAAATCAGAGTATGAATATATAATAAATCAGAGTATGAATATATAATAAATCAGATGAGACATGCTCTTCAACAGTTTCAAATTGACTGACATAGAAGAAGAAAAAAATCTTTAAAAAATCGTTAATTCATCATTTTTTTTTTACTTTCATCGTTTAACCTAGCAATATCTTTGCTCGAAATTATCAATTTCATTCTACGTTACGAGATATATAATAAAGCAGAAGAGATACGAGTATAAAATTGAGTGCCAGGAAAAGAAAGCAAAAAATTGTTAAAAAATCGTTGAGATGAGTGATAACGGAGGAAAAAAAAATCGTATAGAATGAGATGCCCTGGATGTGACCCCGCAAGGGCTCTCTGCCGCGTCACCGCGTTGAGTACCGCCCTTGTGGTAAATCGATGCCACGCTAGATGGGAGGGATCGGGTGGCATTAAAAGTTTTGCCCAGTAACAGCAGCAGCTGCTCGAACTACTAGCTGCAAGAGTTAGCTTGCTCTACCTCGTGAAAGACTCTATCTTCGTCACTCTATCGCGACCCGTAGAAAACCTACTGCAGCTATTCAAGCTCCGCTTGGATTTTGAGCTTATCGTCGCGGTAAAGGATACGACCCTGGGGTCGCGATAGTATATACGTACGGTATGTACATCCCAGCCCGAGAACGGTAAAATCTGATTCTATCCTTCCACTTCCTAATTCATTAGATAACTATTGAATTCGAACTTTTTACTGTTTTTTACAATTCTCTAGCTCCGGCGATTTAACAAGTCACAACGAAAGTTTGTTGAAAACTCAATCCAAAAAGGCAGTCAATCGTAACGATGGAAAGGCGGTTTCAAACTTTCATTGCACCGATTTTTATTTTATTTTTTAATCGTGCCAGTCAATGAGAGAAATGAAAGAGGGGCACGTTTTGGCAGCCCTGTTCCGATTACCGCCCGACATTGCCGGAAATGAATATTTTCGTACGGGATATTTCGTATGGGGATGAAAAAGTAAAAATCAACAATCAAGAAAAAAATTCAACAACGGGGCTGCAACCAGAACTAAACAAATTGGCCGTATAGACATACGATGTTATGTCAGCGGAGGTAAACAAATGATGAAATGAAAAGATCAAACAAATCATAATAAAAACTGGCTCGCGTCTGTAGTGTAGGATGCATTCAATAAATAAACAGTATGTATGCGCTATTCCATCGGATAGCTAGATATATCGATCACGGAAGCGCAAGCTTGCCGACTCTATTCAGCGACTTCTGCTCTGCTGCTCCGGTGCTTTTACCGGTTCTGCTTTGCTACTGCGCTCTCCCGTGTCTCCACGCATCGCGAGACACATCACGACGACGCCGACGATGATTCTAGACTCGCGGGCTGTTCGCCGGTGAACTACGGAGTTATAATACCCCAGCCGGCATGTTCTCTTAGCTCCGCCACGCTAGAGTAACCGGCTCTCGTATAGGAGAGAGCGGGGCAAAATGGACCGCTATTAGGAACTTTTTGCGAGACGTAAAAAAAAATTCGTTTTGCCCCGGGGATCCGTTTTGTCGTGCTCTCCCCCTGGGTACGTACTCTACAAGGTTTCACGAGGATCGGCGCACCCCCTGAGAGTGAACGAAGCTCCGCCGAGCGAACGAACGAACGAGCCTTTACCCACCGTGGGTATGTATAAATTGTATGTACATCGACATATATCGCTATCGAACGACCCAACGACAACGGCTCCCCCAGGCCAACCCTCTTCTCGCGCTTTGGGGTGCACGGTAAAAACTGATTGGACATTTTACATCAGTTCGTTCGCCGCAGTATTTTAATATTTTAATACTTTAATATTTTAATACTTTAATATTTTAATATTTTATTATTTTAATGTTTTAATATTTTAATATTTTAATATTTTTATATTTTTATATTTTTATATTTTAATATTTCAATATTTTAATAAACTCCAACAATTCATGAAAATTCTTTGCACCTCCGGCTTCACCTTGTCGCAAAATTGATTTTGGCTTGTTAGTAACGAAGAACGGTACCACAGGATCTAAGCAACAAGGTTTTCGAACGAGTTACGCGGCTGCGCTCGAGATTTCCCACGTTTTTCCTCTCGAATGGTAAAGCATATAATTTTCCGTTGAACTGGGATACGAAGTAGTGGTTTGAGGCGGTAAAAGCTCTCACCGAAGACGAGTGCGAAGAATACATTTTCAAAAAAACTTCGCAGCGCTGTAACACCACGAGCTACAGAGAGTGCAATGGGGCGTATGTGCATATCGTATCCCGAACGCAAACTCTCGTCGACACCGCGAATTCGAGGAGAAATCCTTTTACGGCCACTTGACTCTTTTCGCCTCCACGTTCGCCCGCACTTTAACCTACTTCTCTTCTCCCCTCCGACGTTCCATCGAGGCGGATGGCTCTATTTGCAATAGGATCGGGTTTTTTTCGTTTGCACAGCGGAAAACGTCGGGGGATGAAAGTTACCGATCGGTAAAGCAGATCCCCGATGTACTTTCAATGATAGGCTGTATACGACGAAAACTGTACATCCCCGAGACAGTGAAAATGCTTCTGACATCAATTCAAATGCTGATTATGATCTTTCGTCCAGATTCACAAAAAACGTAATATCCTCAGACTTCATCAACTTTTGTTTGTTTTTTGTGGGTGTTTCTTTTTTTCTTTTCTTCCAAAGTTTTATGCAGCTATATAAAGCTCTTATAGCCGACAAACTTTACGGACTATAATAAAAATCTTGAGCTAAAAGTGTCGACGATATAGAGTTGCGTGTTGTGGCACTGCCGACACGCAACTTCAGTGGGATATCATGAAAAGCTATATAATCAGTTGACTGTGGGTCTCAATGGCTCGTAAGGTCCGCAACACGACCAGCTCGTATCTCCGCCCCGGCCGCGTTTTTGAACGCAGTTTCGTTCTTTTTCGTTCACCGGAGGGGTGAAAAAAAAAAAAAATCCCTGAGACCGCTGATTCGATGCTTTTTCTCGCGCGGCGAAACGCTTTTCCCGTTAGCAGTGGCAGCGATTCCTCGCGATCCCGGAGAGAAGATCACCGCACGAAGGGCAGTGATTAGAGCTGATTCCATTTTTCGAATTCACCCTCTTAGCCGCACGAAAGGAAAGAGCGAGAAGCCGAGGAAATTCCCCGACGCCCAGGTGAGTTCTCATTATTACCAAAGTCACTAACGAACCGAGAAACCGGAAGAGCCTCAGACTTCTCTACCAACCGCCGACTCTCACTTTCTCTCATCCTATCCTCGCCCCTTTTCGCTCCTTTATTTCCTTTCCCTTTTCTTCATCCTTTGGTCGACGAAGCAAATTGGTCGATTTTTTTTTTTTTTTTAGACGGAGAGAGAGCTTCATAAATAATGCAGAGGTTGCCGGCAGAGGTTCCACTCGTGTCACGACTCCATCCCAGCGTGTCTCGCGCTTTCGCGTAGCTTGTCAGTGGCGAAAGAGAACGACGGGAGGGACTCGGCATTTTGCTCCGAGGTCGAAAGAAAAAAGAGACTGCGAAACTCTCTCTGCCTGTCTTCCTCGCTTTTCCTATCCCTTTTATTCACCGATGAAGTATTTCGCCAATGGCAGTGGTGAGACACGAGAGGAAGGCAAAAAAATCGGGGGACCAAGTGGCACGAGGGAGGGGGAGGGAACTCGCTCATCATGGCACGCAGAAACTCTCGCGTCAAGATTGATCGCAACGGCGCGTGTGCCAAGCGCGGGTCGCGAAATTCCATGAGAAAATAGACCCGTGGCCGTACACTATCGAAGTCACTGCTACGGTAGATGGAGACTTTGTTATCAACGTGACGCAACGAACAGCGTTCGAGAATTTCAAGAATGAAACATTTTGAGAAAATCGTTCATATTATTATTTTTTTTTGCATTTTTCCCCCTTCTTCGGACATGCCGCCTGTACAAACTAGGACAGTGGGGCAAAATGGGCCGGGGGGTCCAGTTGCATGTCCCATCTGTCCATTGCATTTGCCATGAAATTTCTGCAATGAGCATAACGAAACTGCTGAAAACCTGTGTCGACACACCCGGTCTCAGGTTCGATTCCAGGCATCGGAGCTTCGTCGCGTTTAATCGAGAATGTAAACATGGACTACAGCTATATAAATCCGACACTCACACTTAGAGTTACTACGTACAAGTGACCGATGTATAAATCTGGAGCTTCGTTCCGCCCATACTTTTATTTTCGACGAAACTACGACACCGGCAATCGAACGGTCGACCTCCCGATGCTTCGGTCTAGAGGCGAGGACGCTGACCACTAAACCGCCGCACCGGTTTTCAGGAAAAATATTAAAACATTAATTCCGACCGATAAATGATCTGAATTTTCTTTTCTTTCATCAGACTACGAGTGCCGGTCTATAGACTCGACCGCGCAGAACATCGGTTTTGCACAGCCTTGATGTGCGAGCCGTACCGCGAGGCTACGGCAGATAATGGATGAAAAGACAAAGAGTGAGAGAAAACGGGGTATATCGATGGACGGATAAAACTGGCAAAAGTGAACTTATCACGGTGGAGAAGGAATAGAGCATCGGAGGTGCGACGCGCGACGGGCAACCCTATCGTCCGATGAAATATGAATGTTCCTCTCGACGGCAGCTGGCTAAGGTTTGAGGTCGACCGCCGCTGTTGCTACCGGTGCTTTTTCTTCTGGCTCAACGCGAATCTACCTTCCGATAATGTAACCTACCCTCCAGCGAGATCGATACGATCATGCTATAGACCTCAGTCGTTGGCCTCTTCCAGTATCTGGGCAGTCGGGAATGGATGGTAATATCTTTTCTGTAATTTCGATCGAATGCCTCTTATATCGCAGCGTTTCTCCTTCCGCTATCCGTCCCCCATCGAACACCAAGTTGCCGGTCGGTGGCGTTCTCTACTGTTCTAGACGGGTCGTGGAAAAGTCAGATCGGATCATCTGCGCCCATCGACGGCACGGTAGACCTGCGCCATTAATTCCCATTCGATTGGCACTTCAGGCGGAAACCTCTTTCCAGAGGTTCTGAAGTGTTAAAGATGATTCGAATGATGGAAACATCTGAGCTACGATGTAGCGGAGTGGTTAACGCTCTTGGTAATCGACTGACAAGACTTCGAATCCCAGCGATCAACATATTTTCCGTCATCCGAATTCGGACGAGCTATCATATGGTTGACATCGACCAATCCTCCGAAGTCCTTCGAGGTTTCACAACGATTTCCGGAACCTATGGATGACGGTAGCGGAGTGGTTAGCGCTCTTACTTGATAACCGACTGACCCGGCTGCGAATCCCGGCAATCAACATATTTTCTGTCATCCGAATTTGGACCAGCCATCACGTCATTGGCCACGACCAATCCTCCAAAGTAACCGCTCGGTCATTACGCAAGGCTGTAGATTCGGCCACTCTGCGCCACCGCAGCCCAATATCATGTTCCCATGTTGGAACACCTCTCCGAAGTCCTCCGAAGTAAGTTTCACAACGCTTTCCCGATATACAAAGTCCGACGCCCCACCGTGAATTGATATTGAGTAGGATACACAAGAGAGCCCACTTGGTTTCGTGCAACTTTGGCCTTATTATAGCTACCGTCGATTTTCGGAAACTGCGAAACCCTCACAGAGGAGAGAATAATTTCCCGGTGAGAACTGCTGCGAGGAGAGGTTTCTTCGCGAATGTGCGGTTTCCGTTGATCCTGCGAGGAAAATCGCCAATAACACGAGCCACTGCAGCGGTGGCTGCGGCCACCGAGCGCCTTATTATATCCTGAGTGGAGCAAACTAGTCGGCGGAAGGGTTGAGCAGCGAATTGAGTGAGGAGCGAGATACACGACGAATGAACGAGGGAGATTCCGAGAGAGCAGGCGAATCGATGAGAGGCGGAGAGGACAGCCGGCCGTCTCGTAAATTTGATTACAGTTCTCCGACGTTCGAGGCTGCCGCACTTGCGAATATGTGTGTACGCATACATGTAAAAATACATACATCTACATATCATGTAGACATTGAGGAGATGGACGGCTAGATGGTTTACAGCGGGGTTTCAATGTGTGCGAGGTTTGAATCCCTGCATGAGGGTCGAACACCACGTATTCAGTGGCCTGATTACAACTACGACTCTGCAGTATTTCTGAGGTTAAGCGAAGTACCGCGATCCGTAACGAAATCTGTAATTCATTTTGGGAATGGTAATGAAAGATGCAAATTATTGTCATTGACATCGTGTGTCAGTTCCGTTGATAATTTGCTTCGGCGCGGAAAGGTTCAGGAAAAAGCTGATCAAATACACTGAGTACTTGATGTACGTATTGAAGTGTCAACGTACGTATTGAGTCAGCGCTCTGTATTCAGCACTTCAGCAATTTAGTTCTGCCAGTACTCAATACATCAGTACTGAAGAACTACCCAGCACTCGGTATTTCAAGTATTTGATACTTCAATGCGTGCTTCGACTACTTATGGTATTTGCCGAGCTCTGATTCAGAACCGTTGCAAACATTGCATTGCAGTTTCCGACGGTCGCTCTGATCGCCGACCGTCGGAAACTTTGGAACTCTACGCGTTTATTAATAGCGGAGGTGTAAAGACTTTGGCGATAGTCGAGAGTCGTTGTTTCATAACAATTTCAAATAAGATAAACAATTCCGAGTCGGGCAGAACACACGCTTAGTGTCGAGTCGGTCAAGATGTCACGTCAACCCCGAGACACTTACCTACCGCCACAACTTCACTCAACTTTACCTCGAACAATTTTTATCCAAGATCGCTAACGCGAATATTTTTAACTCATAATTTCCGAACGATACGCCACAACTTCGCTCGACTTTACCTGGAACAATTTTTATCCTAGGTCGCTACCCTGAATATTGTTGACTTATAATTTCCGAACGATGCGGGGCTTTTTGAGGATCCTTTTCACTCAGGAGTCGCTGAAGGTCTTTTGATATTAAAAAATCCTGCAATGGTAAAAGATAAAAAAACTCTAACGATCGTCATATCTATAGAAGACCGCTGCAGAAAAGGACTCGACGTGGATGCTAGAATAATAACGTTTCGCGCGATAGGAAGGAAAAGGTATAACGTTGACGAGTCGGCACGACGACTGGGCATGGCAACTCGCAATGATAAGAGAATGGGCTGTGGAGCACACAGGACGACGATCGTCGCTGCAGATGAGAGGAGGAAAGTAAAAGGGACGAAGGACGGAGGATAGAGCAATGGTCCACGAATGGTTTATTCCCGAAAGTCGAGAGAAAAGGGAGAACGGAAGAGGGGAAGCGACGGGATTGAGGGTGAGGATGAGATGGGAAGGGAAAGTGGACGAGACGGAGTGTATGGAGCATCCGCACTCTAAGCATATACTGTAAACTGCGTGTGCTTGTGTGTACATGTGTATATGTGTATATGTGTATGGAAGCTACAGTGATGAGAAGCAGGCACGGCCAACGGAATTATGCTAAATCCTCGGCAAGGAAAATTCGCGGCACGACGTCGACGACGAGGGAAAAAATGGTGGAATCACACACATAAACTGCTAGAGTGGTTTATAAATATACAGATGTAGAGGAAGTTATTGTGTATCGTGCTCGCAGGGCGTAGAAGCCACGCACACCGACGCGTTAAATCTAGTCCACGCCGTATTAAGTGCCGCGGAGGAGCAAAAGAAAAAGGTGGGACGATAGAGATAGAAATGGCCGGAAAGGCTTTAGACTG
The DNA here is from genome assembly GCA_933228735.2 of Amblyteles armatorius. Lineage (NCBI taxonomy): Eukaryota > Metazoa > Arthropoda > Insecta > Hymenoptera > Ichneumonidae > Amblyteles > Amblyteles armatorius. The sequence goes on along the minus strand of OW121695.1, from coordinate 7,589,457 downwards.
GATGAATTTGGGATTTAAAACTGTAGAAATTCTGGGTCTAAAAGTAAGGTTTTTCGTCACTCAGTTCGGAACAATTTTCGGAGATTTTATTATTTGGTATTGATGCATCTCAAGGTTCGATGGGCAAGAGGAAAAAATTGGGGAACTTTACTATCGATTCTAAACACTATATTGCAGATTCGTCGTATTTGTTTTTCAGATCAAATGAAAGTAAGTTTTTTGGCACTCGATGCAGAGGAATTTTTGAATATTTTGTTCTTTTTGCTATTGAAATGTCGCAAACTTCGACGGATAAGAAGAAAAAATTCGAAAAATTGACTATCGATTCTAAACAATGTACTGCAGATTTTTCCAAAAAAATGTTTTTTTTAGATAAAATGACGGATGGCTCTGCTTTTGCATATAGTAAAAAAATCCTTTTCCACTCGACTCTCAATACGCTCACCGAGAGTACGATAAATCTTGAACCGCCGCTGGTTGCCCTCACGTTCCTGTGTGTCCCGCGGGAGCCATGCGTGCCGCACTGCACCCCTGTGCGCCATACCGACGAACGGGGGAGGAAAAGTAAAAAATAAAAAAAATACCTCATGCGAACGTGCAGACGGCTCAATACACATACACACACGCGCACCCACATTTCCGTCGAAATGCTCCACACATTTCGGTGTGTAACTTCGTAAATTCTCATTTTTGTCGTCGATGCAAATGAACGGGGTTTGTTGCCCGGTAGAGTCGTGGTCGGATTCACGATTGAAGCCACTCCATGGGTTTCGATTTACTTGGATACCGCAAAGGTTGTAATGATATATTTTTAATTCAAGCGTTCGACCGCGAATTCATATGAAGAGCGCTAATCTCGACGACCACGATCATTTGCGTGTTAATCTTTACGAGGCAGACTATCGTTTGTGACGGATAATTTGCATATTAATCTTTATGAGACAGACTGTCTTTTCTGATGCATAACTTGCGTGTTAAACTTTATGCGACAGACGGTCTTTTCAATGTATAATTATCATCATTCGGGAGAAAAGAATTTTCCTATCCCTAAAATAATCTTTACGGACAGAAAAAAAATCTGATAAACGAATATTAATTATAAATCCAAGGTCCAGTCTGCGTTACTTATTATTACTATCATCAAAACGTCGAGATAAGTCCTTCACCATAGCCTTCGCCTCGGCTAACCAGACTCAACGATTTATTATCAATCTTCCAAAAAAAGTGGTACAGAAAAAAATTATCTAAAAAAAAAAAAACAGAAAACCATAAGTAACGAAATTTTTCATCAGAAACCCGATAAAAAGGTCTAAAGGTTGGACGAAGTTAACTTCAGAGAGAAGATAACGGAGGACTGGACTACCGGACTCTGCGAACTGAGTTATTTTGTCTCCTCCGAGAGTGTTTCGTAAGGGTTTACGTTTATACAGGAGGAAGTATAAAAGGGTCTGTTTTATGTAGGGTGAAGAACGGAGGGCAGCCCAGGATAACCTTCGACCGGTTAACTCTGTGTGCGCGTTCCCGTCCGCTCTCTCCTGTATCGCTCTCGTATAAGTTCGTTTCGTTTTTTTCCCTCTTCTTCACCGTTACGTCGTCGCTGAGAGAGCTCGAGGCTGAACAGAGTCTCGAGCGAAGGCACATAGCTTCATGTCGATCCATTTAATGGGATTTTTAAGTGGCCAGTTCGACCTCCGAGAGCGAGCGCGCTCGGCACCTTATCTCCGAACCAGCAACCCCTCCGGCGCGAGAAACCCCGACACGGTCCATCGACCAAAAATTCCGCTCGTTTTTTCCCTCGTCAAGAGTGTGCGTACGTGTGCCTCGGTGATAAAGGGCGAGTGCGAGTAAAAAAGGTCGAAGACGTTGTGACGAAAAAAAAAACAAATAAATCGCCTTTTTTTAAATCCAATTTCCATGCCGACTCGATGCCAGTTTGGATTCGAGAAATTGATTAAAATGCCGTGTGCTAATGAAGTTTTTTCATTACGATGGCGGCATTGTACCAGCGGGTATTAACCGGGGACCATTTCGTGGTTCCGCAATTTTTTATAAAAATTTTCTACCATTGTTACGAAAGTTTCATTGTTATGCGCACTTTTTTTTTCTTCCTATATCACTGAACTCTGTTTACTGATTTCTTTTTTTTGCCTCTGTTTCAGGTACGTAATCCAATTTTAAAACATGGGAATGTATGCCGATGCTTCAATACGAGTGAGTAGAAAAGCAGGAAAAAATGCACGGCACATGCGTATGGAAATGTTAATAAATGTGCTGTTCATAACCGAACCTGTGCACACAAAGCGTTGGCTACGATTCGACTGTCCGATCCAGTACTGTCCAACACTGTCCGTATTGTAGGATAATGAGTCGAAAAAATGGCATGAACAAAAATTGGTCACAGAGATTATTTCGTGTACACTTCTTAAAATTTTTGAGAAAGGAAAAAAATTGTACTTTTTTAAATGTAAATTTGGAATTATTTTACCCGCGGCGGAGCACGAAAATCGGAAAAAAATGAAGTCTCGTGAGGGATTTCGAAACGAATTTCTTATCTGGTCAACAAAATCCCAGACGAGAGACCGTTGGTGCGCTGCCACGCTTTATTTTCGAGCCCGACAAGAATGAGAGAAGGTTTCGATTTCGTGAGGGCGGCGAGGAAACGCGAGACGTTGAGATAAAACCAAGCTCGAAGCACTTCGAACGTGTTCGCGACCGTCGCTGCACGTGAGATCCCGAAATCCACGGGGCGTCGAAACATTTTCTCGTGGAAAAAAAAAAACATCTCGTATTGGAACCCTCACCATTCTCCTAAATTTCGTTATTCCCCTTTTATTTTTCTTTCCTGGACTCAAATATTTTCACTACAGAAGGCACATTTATCGCCCCCAGAAAAAAATGGAAAGAAAAAAAAGCGGTCAATATATTCCTCGCTAAGGCTACTCGTATTTCATTATTTTACGTCACAAATTCTCTCCGGCTCAAATTTAGCCTTCCATCCCCGAGAAAAAAGAATTCACAGTCTCTCGCTTTTCTACCCCAGCCGCTCTTTTTTAACGAACCAAAAATTTATTTATTTATTTATATACATATTATATATTGGCGCGACACGTAAACGTATCGGCCAAACGGACAATAGCAGATTGAGAGAGTACGCGACAAAACTAAGTGACAGTATTCGTCGAACAAAGTGAAAGAATAGCTAACTCGACAACAATATGCGAATTGGCTAGAATAAATATAAATACGACTCATGTATATAATTTCATAATTATGAAATAGAATCCTAGTAATAAATATATATATATATATATATATATCTATAAAATTCTGACGTTGATGCTTGTGTGACTCTATTAGAGGCTCTTGCTCGGCTTTTAATATCGGCGACCCCTGAGCCTACACCCTAATCCCCGTGGCCTTAGCCGGAGAATATCGCATACATTATATCGACAACGCGACGGCATGTGTGCCCGAGCATCAGCACGATATGACACGTGACTCGGGTAACGAAATAAGTGGCGGATAGTCTGTGTAGACTCGTGTAGCACGCGTCACGGTATCCTCGCTGCGGGCCTAAGGCACGCGAGTATTAGCTTGAAAAAAAAACAACAGCGAGTACGCGTCATTGTCGCATTAGGAACGCGTATATGCCCGGCACCTGGTGTGCGGTGTGAACTACACGCGTGCTACCCTTTTCATTTTTTTTCTTTTTTTTTTGCATCTGTCACCGTCGTCATCAGTGATGTACGAGGGGTGGACGAAACGAAACGAGGGTTGCAACTTCCACCGGGCGTGGCGGGCGGACAATGCGCGTCCTCTAATCCCATCTCGGTGTTTTCAAAATAAGCCAAAATTGTTCAACAAAATTTCTCGCAGAGGCGGCCGTGTGTAAACACTTTCCGCCTTTATATAGCTCTGTATAATATAATATATTTCGCCGCGGCTGTCGTGTTCAAGAATCAAGACGGCCGCGGCAAATGAAACACCTTGACCGGGGTCAAATGAAACACTTTGACCGAGGTAAAATGTAACACATTATTAACAATTAGTTTACGGAAAATGTTATGTTCCTTGGGGCTCTCTGGTCTTGATTATTCTAAGACCCTTTTCTAAGTAATTTTTGGAGACACTCAAATGAAGCGTGCGAACCACCAGAAGCCCTAGTATATATAGATATATATACATGATATATGTATATATATCATGTCTAGATATATATATGTATATATATATATATATATATATATATACATATATTAAGCCGTTCGCTCTACTAACAGCCGGATAATGGAAAATCCATTTTGGCCGGATCGTCACTCACGCGACGGAGCGGTAACAGTGACTCCACATCGGCCTCCGCAACGTCCGCAACGTCCACGACGTTTGATGCACATGTGCGAGGCGGCCGCGCTCTCAGGGATTAAACCGATTGACACTGCCATTTTTTTTTATTCACCTTTCTGTTATTTTTTTTATTTTATAAACGAGCTTGACCACTCGTGCGTAGTTTTGCACATGTGCATATATATAGATACATCCCTGGCGGAGGCGTACATATATATATATATATATATATATAGTGAAGATAAGTGTGCCTCTCGTGTAGACAGAGAGCTACAGAGAGTCCATGAGTATCGGTAATACGAGCGGCGCGTGCGAGGTGCTAAATCGACCGTAACACAAAGGTATTAAAAGCAACCGGAAAAAAGAGCGATGTTTCCACGAGCGGACGAGCCGAGAACCGCAGAAAAAAAACGCCTTTGCTACTCCTGATGCATAATCAAATGTACGTAATATCCGACGGTTGATACACGAACCAATTTTTTTTCTATTTTTTTCACACTCAGCCTCGAGGTTAATAATCGCTCTTACTATAATAAATTAATACCTAATAACGAGAAGGGTTTTTTAAAAAAAAAATAAAAATAAATTAATACAAGAGAACGAAATATGTGTATGCTGGTCCATTCTGCCCCACTCGCCGCCTACGTTTGGCCATTCCCTGACCATATCCGACGCCTCGTTCGGAAAGGTGACTCGAGTCTGCATACACGTATAGCGGGACACGGCCCGGAATGGAGGAGAGTTTTGATGCCGCCCGGAGAGGGATGAAGCGACGTTGGAGGATCGTGATCTGGGAGAGAAATTCGTGCGCGTCCCTCGTTCGGCCCCCCCTCGCGCGTCCAATCTAAATTAGAGGCTCTCGCGCGCATCGCATATATACTGTCTGCTATACCTCGTGCCGTGGGGTACGGTGGTATACTGTAGTGTACAACTATAGAGTATGGGTACTAAACCATGCCCGGTCTCCACTCTGGTCTGGCATATCTGGGCATCGTCGCTCTCCACCTCGCACGAGCGGAGTGGGAAATTAGCGAGACGCCGGTATACACGCGTCTAACAATATATATATATATATATGTGCAGACGTGAAAACGTCGAGGGATCGTTCTGCACTGCTCTGGACACCGGGACTTATATAATCCTCCCACACTCGCGTCGAGATGGACAAGGACACGGGTTTTATGGCAACGTTGAAAAAAGAGGCTGAAACGGGGCTACGGGAGCGACCCTAATTACGCGAGTGCCTCGGGAGCTCAGATAAAGCTAAACGCGTGTACTGATAAACACTCGGCCGTTTTTTTTTAGGGCTTCTATTTTTTTTTTTTGCAACCGCCTTTGGGCCAATTGTAGATGAGGGGGTAAGACGTATGAAGATCTTTATGGGCTCTCTTGTCATTCGTTAGAGTTCTTTTTTTGCCTTTCGCTTTTTTTGGGTCATTCTGTTTTGCTTTTATCGATCTGCTTTGCCGTGAAATTTGAGGACACATCTTAAATTAAGGATATTAAGTCTTTGAAGCACAGTATGGACGTCTTTGAATTTAGAAAAAATGCATTCATAACCAACCTATGTATTCAAAACTTTATACTTGTAAAAAAAAAAAAATGTTTCAAAGGGTCAAAAGAAAAAAAAAACCATCGAAAACATCGGAGTGCATTATTGTCGATTTGATCGTGATGATGTCGTACGAAACTGAGGAAGGTTATACTATAAGGGATAGTCCATACCTTACGGTATAGTCTTGTAAGTATTATGCTATAAGACCAAACTATACCAACATGGCCATGCGGTTCGCCCGCAGTCGAAGCAGCATAATAAAAAAAAGAACGAAGACAGGAGAGGAGGAAGAAAACTACGGAACTACTCCTCCTTTTAGTTTTCTCTACGTGACCTGGAAAAAGATGGCTCGTTTGCCCGACGATAACCAAGCGGACGATTCTCTCCCGTTCTCTTCTCTCCTCTTCCTTCCCAGTTCCATGTTGGGCCGCTTCGGGATAAAATTTTAACCACAATCTCGTGCCTTTTATTTCGCGAATTACTCGGAACACCGACAAAGACGGCAAAAGTTTGCTTCCTGAATGGAAAGAGAAAAAAAAATTATTAAAGAAAACCGATAAAATCGTAACTCGGAGAAGAAATCTTGAAGATACGGAAATTTCGATAGAACCCACTACGAGATATCTCAAATAATTTATATATAATTTGCAAGGCAATTATTTATTCTTCCTTTTTCTTTTATTACCAGGAAAGATCGTAAAGCAGTTGCGTTGGACTTAATCCGATCGGGAAAAGTTTGAATTGCATCCAACATCTGGCCTTTCGATGCCATCGGAATAAAGTATCGATTGGCATCTACAAACTTATGGGTTATTGGGGGCATTGGACGGCCCCGATTCGTCGTCAGTGATTATTGCGATGATAGCAGGCATCCTTGACATCGAGGGTCGCATTCTATTATTTTCTACAGCACTACGGTTCGGGTGAGAGTGGGTCAAAACGGAATCTGATTCTCCCTTTCAGATCAGATTGGTTGTTCATGTCCTGCGAATGGTCCGTTTTTCCCCGGTGTTCCGTTTTGCCTCGCTCTCGGTTCTTGCTACGGTTGGAGTGAGAGTGGGTCAAAACGAACTCGCATCGTCCATTTGATATCAGACTTTTTGATATCACAATTTTTGATATCAGACTTTTTTATATCGGAATGTTTCATATCGCAATTCTTGATATCGGACTTTTTGATATCAGACTTTTTGTTCATGTTCTGCAAATGAAAATGGTCCGTCTTGCGCCGGTGGCCCGTTTTGCCACCCTCTCGTACCACGGTTGGGATGGCGGTGGGTCAAAACGGACTCTTATTCCCCATTTGAGATTAGATTTTTTTGTTCGTGTCCTGCGAATAACAATGGGCCGTCTTCCCCGGTGTGCCGTTTTGCCTCCCTCTCGGCCCCTACCACGGTGAAGCTTAATTCTTTCCATTCGGGGCGTTTCAGTTGGTTGATTTTTGTCCTGCCCTATCGTGATGAAAGCCAGGATAGCCCGGAGCTTCGCACAGAGCGCGTGTCGATAATCTTTCTTATCAGGGATTATCGAGGTACCATACTATATACTACGTAATATTCTCGGACGGCTGTATCTGAATACGAGAAACTAGGAACACGCACGTGCACTCTGCCGTGAACGACTTTGACGGGAGTCGCGGGTGTGTCGCTCCCGTTGTCTACGGCCAGAGGATAGTTTACGGCAATTTCTTCCCACTCAGCTTTGACAACGCTCACGGCAGCCGGAGTATCGATCACCGTCTGAATTGCCGACGGAGAGTTGTAACATCGATTGGAATAATTTCCGGATTCCTTTGCGAGTAACGGTCTACCGACGCGGTGCAATTTGCCTGTGGAAAATTTATAGTTCCCGTATCCATAATCGAGAGCAGAAATAGCTCTCGAAAACTAATAGCGCAATTGATTCGAGCTCCCTCTCGGCTACAATAAAACCCAGTTGAGAGCCGCTTAACCTCGATCGTAAATCGACCTAGTGGGTAAAACAGTTGCCTGTAATGGAAAATTTGAATTCTTAACGGCTCGATGTCGTTGCTGATGAAAAATAAAATGCCTGCACGACGAATTCCACAAGAGCCGACGTTACGACTTTTTCAAACTCAAAATTTTATCGCGACAGCGTCGAAAAAAAGTTTGCAATATAAATGTCGCTAACCGAAAAACCGGAAAATTATTTTTAACAATTTTTTTCGACGTTGTGCGGCGCCGGCATGAATCTTATTTCTGGCAGAGTAAAATCTAATGTTTACTGCAGAAAATTAGAAAATGTATACTTTATACATTGAATTTTTATCTGATCCATAAATTAGCTTATAAGTTTTATTTTTCACTGCGATTTATGATAAAGAGTATCTAGCCAATGTATTGAATATTCAATATTCTTTTTCACTGCGATTTGCGATGAAAAGTGTCTAGCAAAAGGTGCAAAAATAAATGTCGATAACCGAAGAAATTGAGAACTAATTTTAACAATTTTCCTCGACGTTCTGCGGCGGCGGCATGATTCTTATTTCTGGCAAGGTAAAATCTAATATTCACTAACGAAATTTAAAAGATGTATACTCTATACGTTGAATTTTTATCTGATCCATAAATTAACTTAAAATTTGTATTTTTCACTGCGATTTATGATAAAAAGTGTCTAGCCAATTTATTAAATAAAAAAAAGAAGGTTTCTTATGCATCATAAACTGTACGGTCTGTGTATAAGTAAAAGTTGGCTCTTCGGTGTAGCGTCATTATTACCGAACGCTTAAACGACGAGAGGCTTGTGTATGTGGCAAGAGTGGATATACCCAATGGAGTAAGTATGCGCTCGAGGTCGTCATAAATCGTCCGGTAGTTCTCTCCGCTAACGAAGAGACGGACACCCAGTTTGGCTCGAGTTCTACGAAAAATTTCGTGAATACCACGGACGACGTGAGATAGACCCCGAGTCGCCAATTAACGCGTGTCTGACTGTAATTAACCTCGTATCCGTTGGCTCTCCACATGCCAACGCCCGATTCCTGGCACGGCTTATTTTTGTTTTGTTTGTTTTCTTTTCCACTGCTCGATCGAGCAATTTTAATCATTTTTTATTCGATTACCCCTCTCCCGTAGAGTCGCACGAGAAACGGAGCGCGTGCTTTGCGGCATTTATAAGATTTAATCACCGAAATGTTCGAAGTTCCTCGAACCATTAACCTCGGGCCGCGAGACAACGATATGACGAGATATAATAGTTCTCGATGATTTTATTCTGTCGGCAAAGCAGAAACCTGTGATGAAACATTTACACTATAATCGACGATCCGATGTCTGCGCTGCGGAACGTTGAAGAATTTAAAAAAAAATGTTGAAACAATTTTTTTATTTTTTTTTGTGTCCCGAAGGAAGAAGAAAATGAGGAATGTCATACTAGGTAGATCTTGCGCCGCGCTGCTACGGTGAATATCGAGCGTGAGGCCTCAACCGGCCGTATAGCACGTCCCTTACAGGCAAGAGTGCGAAGCCGAACGTTCGCGAGATTTCCCTCGCGAGTTCCGGCGCTACGGCGGAGTTTGCGAATTACGTAGGCGCTAAGTTTCAGTGAGAGCTCCGAGTGAGAACGAGGCGGAGAGACGTATAGAAGCGAGTAGGAGAAAATAAAAGATTGACGGAAGGGAGGCGAGAGGGGCGAAGCGTAAGATTCGCGTCAAGTTTCGCCGACGCTCTTCTAACGAGACGTTATGCCTTCCACATGTTTTCGCATCGCAGCATCCCGAGAGCTTCGCCGGCTTCGAGATGGTTCTTCCTGGACCATTTTTCCCCCCCGATGTATCTGAAAATCGAGACCGACGCTTCCGCCCGAGGGCTCTCACCACCTCAGGAACGGAGAATGTGAAAAAATAAGAAAAAAAAAACGTTTGTTGTCTGAGTGGAAACGTGTTGTTACAGCCGAACTACGAGAAAACGAGTTAACGTCGGAAGCACGGGCCACCTGGCTTTCGACATCGTAGTTTCCAGTGGGCATGTGTGTTATCGTCATGCGTGTGGAGAGCACGAAAAATTGTTTTAAGGTAGCTACTGCACAGAACGCTAGTCAAACGAGTGCTAAATTTTCATAATTGTTTATCCAAAATGTTGTGCATTTGTTAAGAGTAACGGAAGTCGAATTGTATTGCTGCATAGTTAAGGATGTTCATGCTAATTAATAAACTGATAAATACAAATTGTCATGACGATGGATTATCGTTTAGTTTTTTCAAAGAAAAATCCTTATTTCTCAACCAATTTAAATGTACCATAGTTTATTTTGTTCCTCAAACATTACTCTACGAATTCGGTATGTAGACAATAAACCGGATCTGATGTAGCAGTACTTTTAGCTCGCTAGCTAGGATGTCGGATATCGTGGCGAATAAAAAAAAATGCGTGGTCGAGCCTAAAAATTCGTCGGTGAACCGTAAGCTCGCGAAGAGGGTGAATATCGCTCTCCAGCCGGACGATACGTTCACCGCAAAAATTGCATCCCCGTTATGCCTCGAGCGATGCCGGAAGACGCGAGAAAGTGAGAAAGCGAATTCGCCTTCACCGATGTGGTAGACACTTTTTTTTTTCATTCCCTTCTTTACTATTTCTCTTATCCTGCATTATCGATCCGCTCGTTCCGTCCCGGGTGACCCGCGGCCGCAGAGAAAATTCTTCTGGAAGACCGCGATTGGTGGCGAAAGGGGGGTGCGATCAAAGAAATTGCCCGGCTCCCGAGGGGAGAAGAATTGTCGAAGCGAAAGCAGAAAAAGAAGAGATGAAAGTAAAAACGGAAAACAAAACGGGGGGGTTTGATCCAGGTGTTAATGAAGGCAGCGTCGACGGCATCGGAGCCAGTAGCTCAAAGGGCATCGCAGAGATTTTATGTCGAGCACAACTTAAATAAGAAAAATAAAAAAATTACAAAGCAATTTGCATGTGGCTTCCTCATTTTTTTACCATTTTTGTGCCTAGCTCTATGAGAAAGTTCGCTGGGCGATTGTGGCTTAGTCATGAAGGAAGCCAAGGATCTTTGTCGAGGTCATTTTACCACTCAACTATTTCTCGTTTTCGGAAAAAAGGTGTTTGGAAAAAATGATAAAATGATGAATGATAAAATATATAAAATACCTTGTTTACTATAACGCAAAAAGGTGTTCTCCATGTATTCGCCGAGATCGCCAAATTCAATTCGAAAATCGAAAATTATCGATCCGACACCGACATCCACCGCCATTTTTTCGGACCATCCGAAAAAGATGCAATAAATATGCGGAGAAAAAAAAAAAAAAAACGTGACCTGTATTCGCAAAAACGTTGTCCCACGACATCGAACTACAGTCCGAATCCGGAGGGACGAATTTGGAGCTCAAAGATTTACGGCGTTGAGGGTTCGAACCCTGCGGAGGGGAGGGTGGTTGCGAATCAGGGATGGAATAGATTTTTCTACGGCTCGATCGGTCGAAGGGAGAGCAAACCCTCGGCTCGGATGGCCATCTCTAAACCTCTATTCACCCTCTCTTCGCATCCCCACCGTGGCGGTCCGATTCGATTAAATCGCGCGAGAATATGGCCTCGAGATAGGGTGGGATAATTCCATCAGACGTATATCGACGGACGGATAGGGTATATCACGCGCCCGAACGAGGAAGTATGTATACAAGTACACGCAGCTCCGCACACGGGTGCTGCTCTGCGAATTCGGGGCTGATACTATCGTAATCAGTAGATTCGAAAATGGAGCTTCGTTGAAATAGCAAAGCCGTAACGCCTGGGATAATCCGTTCGGTCCGTCGGTTCGTTGGAAATTGTTTTTGATTTTTTTTTTTAAATCTTTGGAGAGATATTTTATCACTTTCGCGCATCTGTAAGGGGAAGCGGAGCAAAACGAATTCGTGTTTTAATAAAATCATATGTTAATGTTAAGCCTATCTATTAAGTTCCTTAACTCTTCACGTACCGGATTCGTGTTCAACGAGGCACCAGAATTTGATGTGCCAAAAGAAATCTGTAAAAATTCACAGACGTGACTTGAAGTGTTGTTTTTTTTGATAAGGCATAAGGAAAATTGATTCCGAAAATTCGTATTGTTTTTGTGCTCAAAAGAAGTCCCCGGTGAAAGGTTAAAAATCTTGAAAGCAAAAGACCCTTTCCGTTCGCTGTTACTCTTTTCATCGCTGGCGAAATGATTATTTTTTTGTTATTCTATATCGAATATTTCACAACAATGAAAGTCGTTGCACCAATGATCGATCGTCGGCAGGAAAGCGAACTGAAAAAAGAAGTGAAACAATAACTAAAAAAACAAAAGGCAAAAAAAACATACTGGCTAACGAACTCCCATCACACGCAATTTAATATCCGCATATCCGTTCGCGTACTCGTACAAAAACTGACTGACTGACTGCTGGACGAATAGAAGAGTTCGATTACTCATTCGCCGACAGTTTGATGATATTTCGTACAATATATAACGCAACGCGTTTACGGAGAGAGGAGGATACGCAGACGTGCCCCGTATGATCGACGGCGACCGGATTCGTGGTTATCGAGGCGTTCGATCGAACCGTATACGTAGCCGATGTACACGGGAATCGATCCTCGAAATTAAATAAATCAAACGTCGGCAACGGGAAGAGCCGATTCAGACGGATAGAGAAAGCGAATAAACGAAGCACGGCGAGAAAGGGACGAAAAAAGGAGAGAAAAAAAGAATACGTACCTATATTCGATACGTCGGTGGTAGTAAAGCCACCCTTCCCTTATCTGCCGGCTATATCTACGAGCAACCCGGGAATCGTTCCCATAGTCGAGGGATTTTCCCTTTACGAACGCCCGAACGGGGATGCCCCTTCTTCCAATCCACAGCGCAACGAGAGCATCGCAAAAACGCGTGCGCGCTTGCGCATCTCAAACGATACATCGATTTTGGCCCTTCGAGGAGAGAATTGATTGACACCAAAAAAATTAGCAAAGAAATAATTTATCTACCAACCATGACATATCAAACAGTCATTCATTTTTTAACAGAATCTCGATTCATATTTAAAAGGGAGTGAAAAATTATGAACTGTTAAAAAAAAAACAGAAGAAGTTCCGTACCACAACTGTTGCCCCACTGAGCATGTCGATCAAATTTTATGATGTCTCGTATAGATATTTTAGAGACGCGGAACTGAAAATTCTATAAGCACTTTTTTAACGGAATTAACGAATCGTTACAAAATTTGGGCGGATCATTTTTACAGAATTAACAAAACTGTTTAATTTGTGTTGTATTTTTTTCTGAAATAAATGAGAATTCCTTCGACTGCAACCCATCCCAGTGGTTTTCTCGCCCACCCGACACTCGCTCGTCGCCGTCGTCGGACTCCTTAGCATAAAAACTTAAATATGCCGTACCTCTGTATCCGACCCTTTTTAGCACTTTTCCCTCACATTCGCTCGCTGTTGCAAATATATCCGACGAGCCAGCGAGCGAGTTTCTTTGGTCCCCGTCTCGTCGAAGAGCCTTATCCGTCGGTAAAGCGCCAACTACGTCCCCGAACAGAAAAGATTTTGCCACCCTCGAATTTCATTGAGATTAATTTTCAATTCCTCCTCATAGCTGCCGCCTGCCGCAGCCTTCTCGTCCTCGCTGTGGGAATATATTCTCTCGAATAAAAGTTTCTTTTCAAGCCGATCTTCCTCCTCCTCCGAGCGAGAGAGTTATAAATTCGCCGCAGGCTCTCCGCTTTGCCTTTACCGCTCGCGCGATCGCTCCGTCGCTTTCGCTTCTCGAACGATATAACGCATTTAAGCGCAAGCTTTTACGTATATATCTGTGAATTCACCGAAAATATATCCACATACATAATACATTAAAGTGACACTTGTCGGAAGCAAAAAAAAATGGCCCTTTACCATTTTCCGACCGTCCATAAAATGCAGCATAAAAAAATACAAAAAATCCTCAAACTGTCATGTGCTTTGACGATTTTTTTTGCGTTGATTACGTTCCCAACCGCAAGCCTTTTTTTAAGCCCGAACCCTCCGTTCGTCCACGATCCGGATGGGCCGGGGTGGGGACGGTCGCGACAACTCCCTTCGTCAGTAGAAAAAGCGCAGGACCGAAGGGGTGCGTTGCCGAAGAGCGCAACAGCTAATCCACCGCACAAACTCCCCCAGGAATTAATTAAAAACCCAATGGCTTTTGATCGCTTATATTTCGCGGCTATCGTCGACGATACCGCAGCATCGCCAAAACATTATTTTTCGTTAATTGTTTCTCTCATTTTCTTCTGTTTTGCTGTCCGACCAGCCAACCAACCATGTGTGATTGAATTAAAATCGACAGGAGGGTAGTCTTGGTCCCTTTCGCGAAATGGAGAAACGGAGAGAGCGCCATTCAAAAATAAATACTTAAATAATATTAAATGATACAAATATTTAAATAAATGTTGATTTAAATTAAATAGATATTTACTCGAACAAAATGTAACAAGTAGATTCAAATATCTCATAGATTTTAGCGTTTCATTCACGCAAGCTATGAAACGCTGTCCAATTGGCAATATGCAATATAGGCGAACAAAGATAACTTTGTTAGGTATAACAAACTGCTAGATGTTATATATGTATATTGTTAATAACTACTACGTAGATATTTATTCGAACTAAATCCATATTTATTTGACTTCAATCGAAATTTGTTTTTATTAAGTAAATATTTACTTGCGGTCACCCTTTGAATAAATTATTTTCTGCGTCTACCTCCGGTACGTAGGCGCGGGGCAAGACGGCCCTCCATTCGAGACGATACTAAATGTTTTCCACGGCCCACGAAAAATTGTCTTAGCGTTTCGTGTCGCCCCGCGTTTCCCCTCCGCGGATTGTGCGGCCGTATATATAATGGGCACACGTTTTACTCCCGACGAAGATTAGAGATCCCGGCTTAGTGAATCGTGTAATTTCGTCAGGGCTAGGACGCGCATACTGTACGTGCCCCGCACTCTGATTTTGCTAAGGGTTCCCGCTATCGCTTTTGACAAATCGCGGCTATTATCCGCGGCTACTCGGCGAACTGCAGTTTCCCAGTAGCGCAGATATGTACTTGCGAACGCGCATATACGCCGACATGTCGTACCTTTTCGACTGCGGGACGCCGTTGAACGGGAACACTTTGTCCAACCTCGAGTTCACCGATCTGTCCCGCTCCGTCGATGCGCTAGCCTGGATCGTATGTTATATCTGTGTCCATCTCGTTCTCGCCCTGTCTGTTCTTCGCCATTACAATATGAATGGACGTCCGAAGTACTGGACGTCCGCTGAGCTGCGCTGCCGGCTATTGTTCGCGCGAATCTGGGAACGCTTTTTGTCGGCTCCTCGGCGCGTATGTCGGGCGATGTGCCCGAGGATTACGCGGTGGAGGACCCGCCTAATTATGACTCCGGTCGGACGGTACGACGGGCAACGGCGGGTCGGCATCGAAGGGTGAAGGGCGAACCACGTGAGAGGACGGTTTAGGACAAAAATAAGGTAGGGTGGCATAGCTCCCGAACGGTTATCCCCCGATGATTATCCCCCGAAAAGAGGAAAGTCTGAAAAGCGTATCCGCTGAAAATTTAAACCCTGAAAAATTAACGTCCAAAACGCATATCCCCCCAAAAATTAAGCCCCGGAACGTCACGTTATTAAAATTGCGGCCCCCTGATCACGAATGTGACGTTCATTTTGCTCCAAACCCAACATTTTAGATTCTTATTTCAAAAATGCGATTTCACATTAGAGGAAACTGTTTTCAGTGGATAAAATTTAAAAATCTTTGTTCAATCGATTTATTTTGTATTTCAAGGCTATATTTTACGTATTTTTCCCGCTGATTTTTGGAACCCCCCATTTTGAAATCAGTCTTGCAGTCTTGCTACACGATTTTCCGAGCCCCGATATCGATCTCCCGATAAATTCGAGAAATCCTCGAAGGGAAGTACTTTCAATCACTCCCGCGGCCACCCGAAAAAAAACATAACCAAAAGCAATAACCGCTCTCTTTATTGCATCGCCGCATGGACGAAACGACTGGTCCCGTGTTCTTAAGAGGATTATTTCCGTACTTTTTTTATAGCCCGAGAAAACGCCACGATAGGGAGGCACCGAATTCCCGCCTGCGCGAGACTAACTCCGGAAGGGTGTAAAGCAAAAACTCTCGCGTCTCCTCAGCCGGCGAAATTTCTTGCTATAAAAATAAAACAACAAAAAATTCAACGAGGTTAAGAAGGAAAAAAAATATTCGAAGTGTCTCCGAGATAAGCGTCGATGCAATAGCAGCTCGAATACATGTCCCGCCTATGCCGTTCTGTCTACGTAGACCTTTGAGATAGTTTTTGGCATTTTGCCATTCGGGGAAAAAAAATAAGAAAATGTCCCAGCCGAACGACGGTGAAATTCGAAGACGTACGACAGTCCTCGAGGAGGCCGAGAACGATGGATGGAAAATTCGATTATGTTTTCTTTCGATTTACCGGCTTGCTTTCGCAATCCGACGACAATCGAAGGGACGGAAGGAGACTCTTTCGCTATATCCGTCCAGACGGATGGAGAAATCGGTCATAGAGCGGATCGGGAGACCAGGGAAAAATTCTAAGCCGGGTCAAAATGGCACACGACATAGAATGCGAAAGGGGGAAAAATGGGACACGCCACGAAATTTACAGCACGCCAGACCGAGCGGCCTTTATTTTTCTCGCTGTGGTCCGTTTTGCCCCCCCCCCCCCTCCCCTCCCCTACAATGCCGTGCCGGACTCTGCAGCGAGATTATAGATCGGTATCAACCACACGTGATCCTTTCGGACATAATGCATCGAATGAATAGTCCCGACTCCGACAATGAGAGAATCGACTGACTCTTTCGCACTGCCCGACCGAGGCCCGACGACTCGCTCAACCCCCGCACCCTTAATCAGTTTTCGATCCCCTAATGATTTGGGGCGAGTCCTCTGGACGCTCCGACGAACTCGCGAGGGTGCTTCACGGTATTATTTCGTATGCCATGTTCTTCTATGCTGGACCTCGGGCTTGGATTTTCTACGTGTGTGCAGTTTGGGCGTCCGCATGCGGACGTGTGTGTATGTGTGCGAAGCACGGTGCTACTTTGCGATCGATATCTTGACAGGTCTTTACTCCCCGGTCACGATAAATAATATACTGTTACTTCCATGTACTTTCGTATACGAGATAGGGCTCTCGGAGGGAGACGCGGTTGTGCACGGGTTGGAATATCAATAATTCAACGATACGGTTACAATTGAAATTGTTTGAAAGGTGGAAATCTCAGATATCGCACCGGGCTGTTCCAAGTCATATGGGGTTCATATTTTTATTTTTTAAAATTTTTTTTATATCCACTCATTTGATATCAAGAAGCAAAAAATGAATAAGATATTATCCAACTGGTTGATGAACTTTGAAACCAATCCATGTTGTGTATTGCCGATCAATTCATTACCACTACTATCGTCCAATTTACGCAATTTTTGTCAATGAAATTTAATAATTTGTGTAAAGCTACAAAAACTTAAATGATTTTTTATGAGATCCTTTTACTCTTTTTAGAATTAAGCGGACAGGGACACAGCACAGTCCGTTGCGTTCGTGCGCGTCACTCTTCTTTTTTATCTAAGAGCAATTTGATTGGGCCCTCGTGAGCAACTGAGGATATATAACAATCTGGCGATGTGTGTAACTCCATGTCGTAACCGAGACGACGGAGGGTAGTTAACGGGGTTAACTACTCTGCACGCTGGCGTATCGATCGTTCCCACTCGGAGGGGCTTGGAGAGGCGAGAGGCGATCCTCATCGTCGTTGTCGTCGTCGCTGGGATCGGGTTACCGAGGTCGAGGGGGTGCACAGGTCGACGAGCACTCGTCGAGTTATCGCCCTTGAAATTTCAACGAAAGCTCGGCCGACCTTTTATTTTCTCATCATCGCGCACTAAATGTATTAAAATTTTTTTATCAATGGTATTTTCGAAAATTGTACCGTTTAATGCCGTAAGGTCATATAGGCTAAGCATAGCTAATATGCCCTTCTGGATGGCTGAATATTTCATCGATACTTCTACAAAAATGTCCGTCGAAATTTGTCTCTCGATTTGTCTCTTCATTAGTGTTAAATGTAAAAAAAATCACATTTCTCGCTTATGATCAATCACAATTCTAAATTCCACGGTACAAATCAAAAGAAATTAGTCCCGTATAAGAAAAAGTCGGTGGGAGGAATCTCCCGAAAAAAATTCCCTATCCCTACGGTCTGCGAGTGTGAATTAAAAATAATTAAAATATCGTAGTTGGACGCGCGCGTGTTCGGTACGGATTCAATGCGTACTGTGTGCAGGAGAAAAAGAAAATAGCACGAAAGGGCGTCAGAGATTTTCTCACGTTTCCGACACCGCCCCGTTGTCGTCATCACATCCTCCATACAATTTTCTGCATTCCCAGTTTTCGCGAATTCTCGAGCCGTACGTAAGCTGTGTGCGAGAGTGTGCGCTGATTAAAAAGCATTCGCGTTCTCGGTCCCGGGCGCATGTGAAGCTCAGCCGGCTGGCATCACCACCTACCTCTGTACACGCTTCGTGAAACCCTGCCTAGCTCAACGGCCGGTATAATTAACGTTAATTTTTTTAATTAGAAACCTGGGTTAACTCGCCGACAACATCAACGTCGGAAACGCGGGAAAGAAACGCCGGTGAGGGTTGGAGTTGCGCTTTCTATCGTCGGGAGCTTTGGAAAAATGCACCCGCGAGCAAATGCGCCGGATTCTTTGTTGTGCCTCGTGGGGGGCGAGTGGGGGCAAGACGGACCGTTATGCCGCGGGTTCGTTTTGCCCCACCGGCGTGTCCTGTACTTGAGATGTAACTTTTAATTTTCACACTCGTACGGCAGCCGAATGTGCGTTCATAATGCGTGAGCTCGCCCAACTTACTTGTTACACGTAAAATTGTTATCATGTTGCTGTCTCGCCTATTATTTTTCGCTATCTTTCGGAAAAAGAGAATCTGAAAAATCCAGAGTTCGAAATTTTTTTTATTGAAATCTCGGAACGTTTCGGTGAACGTGTATTGGCGAGCGTGAGGGTGGCGCGATAATACGGAATAGAATCCACGCAGAACAATTTCGTCCCTCGAAGAGATTCCGTTTAATTGCCACGGCCAATAATGAACGACGAGAAGCGAGTACAACGGCAGTAACGCGAGCGAGAAAACCGGATAGAGAGCGGCGTGCATATATATATTTTTTTTTTCGATGGCCGAGAGCCCCTTCCACCCCTCCGGCTCTTCGAACCCCATAGCATGCTGAAAAAAGTCTGACAGCACCCACAGGCTCGATCGCTGCTTTCCGTAACTTTGCAGATTTAGTTTCGAGCATCGAGCATCGGCACGAAAAAAAAGAAGAGAAAAGAAAAAGATCGTTATGACAAATGAGACAACGTGTCGTTACTTTCATGCATTTTTTTAATGCCTATCGGATCACAATTTTTTTAACAATTTTTTTTCTCTCCGTTCGTATTTATTGTTTATTTTGATTTACTAACTCGACGAATATTTTTCTCGATGTGTCCGATGAAAAAATCGCGAGAATATTTTTTGTTCGAGCCACTATTAATTCAATCATGTGTGCATACACGTGATCGAGTACGATATATCGATTAAACAGTATTCGACTGATACGGGAGGTTCAACAGTCTTCCACCGGGATTTTCTTGTTTTCAATTTTACAACTGTACTGAATTATCAAAAAGGCAACAGTTAAATTTGCAGACGATTGATAGTAAATGAATAAATTCTATTGCTCCATTCGTTGTCGCACCACTCAGTCCAGGATTAATATTTTTTAACTTCTTGGTACCAAAATCGATACGTCAGGAACCGAGCAATACGTTTGGCGAGGTGCCATGCCAATTTAGCGAATACTGTTGCGATAGCGAGGTTCTTGAAGCTAAACGCTCCGGATGCATCGGACCGGACCGGACGTCTGGTCTTCTCTTCCGTGGTAAAAAAAAACCTAACAAATGTGAATTTATAGAAAAATATGACAGGGGACAACACACAGTGTCCAGGTTATATAAGCTCGCGCGTTTTCCGTCGAGGCTTCGTCGACCCTATTCTTTCGACCCGGCTGGTTTTATCAAAGAGAGAATGGTACAGAGACAGAGTCGGGGTTTTAACTATATAGCGAAAA
Organism: Amblyteles armatorius; assembly: GCA_933228735.2. NCBI lineage: Eukaryota > Metazoa > Arthropoda > Insecta > Hymenoptera > Ichneumonidae > Amblyteles > Amblyteles armatorius. The sequence continues at coordinate 7,569,357 of OW121695.1, read as the reverse complement.
AAAACAGAGAAAGAAAGAAATAGAGAGAGTGAGACGCGGTAAAAGGGAGCCGGGTCTGTGGCTTTGCAAACAAACTACGCGGCCCGTTTGCATCGCGCTGTGGCTCAATTTGCACTTGGCACGGGCCTTTGCCCTCGGTGACAGGGTGCCTTTCAATTATTCCTCGTCTCTCGTCTCTCCTTTTCCCTCGGCTATGTGCGACTGGCCCCGTTGTAACTCGAGCGGCGCCGCTTTTGTACCCGGCCGGATGTGTGTTTTTGCGCGTGGAAACGCACCGGCGATGGGTTATAGAGAGGGGACCCCGTGCGCCGACTGTTTCGAGGGAGATAGGCGGTAGGCAGTAACTGCAATGGGGATGGATGGATGGAAACGAATTTGATTCCATTGGCAAACTCGCTGAATAGTTCGCCAAAATCGTCCCACAAAACAAAAACCTCAAATGTCCCTCGCGAAGAGAAAAACTATTCATTAGAAAATAACCTATAACAGTACTATATTTGTTGCGAATTCTATCGGATCCGATCGGATATAGGTCGATGCGTTACAGAGAATTTTTTCAGATTTTTTGGTTACTCTGGTGATTGATAAAAAAAAAGTTTCCTCGCAGAGAGACCAGCCTAGAGTTTGGCCCCAATTTCATTACGTCCTCAAGAGCTATCTTAGATTCGTACTGAAGTTCAAACTTAAGAGAAGCGATGAGAAGATATCCAAGATCGAACTTAAGAACGAAATTAAGTTTGGGCCAAATTTCGATCTTAAGTTCTATCTCAAGAGCGATCTTAACCGAACTGAGGTCTTGAAACTCGATCCTCAGATTCTCAGACCTAACAAAATAGTGCAACCGATCGTTCAGTGTAAAAGAAGCCCAAAAACTAACAAACAATTGTTTTCTCTTTACAGGTGAGTCGAGAGTTCAGTGAACCTATTAAAGCACAGAACACCGAGTCCAAAGAACATCTCCCTCGTTCCTCGTTAAGCTGTCGCGCAGGTAAATGTCTCTCGGATAAGCTGTTGCGCAGGTAAATACGATTGTCGTACAAGTCCTCGGACTAAGAGTAAAGAGAGGCTTTAAATATGATATGAGCAATGGCACACTATCGCGAGCAAAGTTTCGAGCAGCCATGCCCAACTTAACGCAATCGCGCCCGAGGCCGATTCCACTGGAATCGACGAACGGTAAATACCAATTAACGATTTCCGGCCGGTGTCAAGCCCTACGAGCGTCTGAAGCCCACCCCGGCCTCCCCGACCGTCTGCCTTCGCGGCGCACTCTCGGTAATTAATTAGCGAAAACTCGATGCGGAAATCGTGGGGTTCTCAGACTTCCTCGCCCTCTGTGTTCTGCGTGAAGGAAAAAAAAAACCGCAGATAATATAGCATAGCTCGAGGGTTGAACGGCAAAAGTACAGGGTAGGGAAACCAGTCGAAGGGAAATAAAAAAATAAAAATAAAAATAAAACGGTCCGTAGGAGAGGAAGGAAAAAAGCTGGTAGGAACGAGGGCTTTCCGGTGGTCGAAGCCGAGAGAGAGGTGGCGAACGAGGCAACTTAGGTACTCGAGACTTCACCCTTTCACCCTGCCTTTCGCTTTGCCTCCCCCCAACCGGACTCACTTTTTCTACCTCTTTTAAAAAAATGTTCTACCTTCTCCTTTTTCTTTCCTTTTTGCCATTTCTTTCCTCACTCTCTTTGCACCCGACCGCAGCGCTCGCTGAAACAACGCGCCCCTTGCACACCCGTCCCGCCATTCCGTCGAGGCAACCCTTTACTGCCAAGCCACAGCAGAACCCGAGCTTCCGCGCCACCAGACGGGCAACTCTGGTAGTGGAGGTAGTCGTAGTTGTAGTGGTGGTATGAGACTCCGGCACAAAGTCTTCATTAGTTTCAATCGTCGTAATGAGCAAGCGAAGCGGCTAATTACCAATTGAACGAGAGCCACGGCGAAGAAAAAAAAAACCACGCGTTAAACAAAATTCTCCGATCGATCAGTTAAAATGTATGGCATGTGGATCGAAATGTGTGAACGGGAGGAGAAAATAAAAATATCGAAACATTTATCGCATATTCGATTAAACGTTAAATCATGAAACGTGAAGTTTTTTTCTTCTTATATTACGATAAATAATCGAGCGACCGAGTAAAACTGGCCGATAATGTCCTGAACGAAGTCGATTCTACCGGAAATTGTTGTGACATAAAAAATTCTCCGGTAAATTCACAATTTTTTTGTCAGTGAAAGTTGAATATGAAATTTTTTTTATTTATTTCGAGTAATTAAAAAAAATTCAGTACATCTATTTTTCTTTTTTGTACAACCGGAAATGAGAAGAAAAAATATTCCGTTGTCGAAAGTAGCTTCGGGAGAGAAGACAGGGCGCAGCTTCTTATTATTTCCCGTCCTCTTGATCCACGAACGAACGAGGCAGCGCCAGGAAGGCAAAGTGGTGGCAGCGGCAGTCCTTGCCGTCGCTTCCGCCACGAGGACGCTCCTCCCGTCGAGCTTCCTCTTCTTCTCGCATAAGGCCAAGCGAGCAGTTTCAGAAATGAGTTTTCGCAAATAGTGTTAAGCGGAATAAATGCCGTGTGCCCGGCCTAGCTCGCGTTTCTTCCATCCGATGTCGCCCAACCCCTCAACTTCCGCTCCTCCACCCCGTTGCTCAACCCGCGCTCGCGTTTTCCCGTCTCCCACGGTTCTACTATTCTAACTTCTACCCCCCCCCCCCCCCCCCTCCTCCCCGCTTCGTCCTGTATAACCTACCCTTCTGAGCCACTCGAATCCTCGACGTCGCGTTTTCTCGCTACCTTCCGCGGCTCGGACCATCTCCACGGGGCTCGAGCAGTCGCTGCCTCTCAACCTCCCTATCTAAATTACATTTCAAAGGAGAGCGGAGAGTTATTTATTTCTGTCTCGGGGGCATAAATTTCGCAATCAAGAATTAGCGAGGAGAATACTTATTTCGCCCGGGGCCGAAGTAACGCCAGTTCGCGAAGTTGCGACGCGCAGATCCGACAAACTTTCGACTCCATTGTTGTAGACCGTTACTTCCGGAAACATGTTTACTTCACCATTTTTTTTTTTTTTTTTTTTTAAATGACATACAAATATATAACATTTCGAGTCACGAAGACCAGAAACTGAGAATTAGAATCTTAGAATTACAATTTTATAAGTAGTACAAGAAATGAAAACTATGGTTTCGTCCGTTATCCATTTTTTTACTTTCCTCCGTACTTTACCTTACCGTATTTCGGTCTCGGGGACATAAATGTCGCAATCAACAATTAGTGAGGAGAATACTTATTTCGCCCGAGGCCGGAGTCGCGCCAGTTGGCGAAGTTGCGACGCGCAGATACGACAAACTTGCGCCTCCATTGTTACACAACTTTACTTCCGGAAACATGTTTCCTTCGCTCAACTTTTTTCAAATAACATAATAAATGTACAACGTTTCGAGACCCGAAGATCCGAAACCGAGAATTACAATCTTAGAATTAAAATCTCATCCGGGACTAAAAAAAAAAAAAAATCAGAACTCTACTTTTGTCTCTTATTCATTTTTCTACCTTCCCCACAACACACGTGTCAGCCACTCACTCTCCTCGAGGGGTCCCTCGGGATATTCGCGAAATTCCACAAAAATGTTCGCACCCTCTGAACCATCGCTCCCCCGCCGCCCCAACACACATACACAATATCTTTTCTTCCGCCGTCTCGCGAGGTATCTCTCGAGAGGAGTTTCCGTAATTCTCATCCCACGCGGAAGCTAAGCGATTCATGACTTTGAATGAGAAAGCGCGGGGCAAAACGGTTTATTTTGACCAATTCCTCCCGGTCCGTCTTGCCCCGCCGTCCCCCGTACACCGCGCGATCCTGCATCTCGGCGCTGCTTCGCATCACATATCCGGAGTACGGGGAATCGTTGCAGAATTTTTGCGTGCAGACGCGGTCTCTCCTCCTTTTTTTTCCTATTTTTTTTATTTTCTTTTGCGAGACCAAGTCGGCGCGGCGTAGACGCAAACCGGGAGACGGAGGGGCCGCGGCCCCCAGAGGCCGCACCCTCGTCGCCCTTTGCCTAAGTTCTCTGTATTCTACCAAGTCGGAAAAATATAGAGGAGAAGCGGGGTCGGAGAAAGAAGAAGGCAAAAGGGGAAAAGGTATTCCAATGGCCCAAGGCTCGGTCTCACCCTTCCTCCACCTTCCCTTGTACTTTCTTTCTTCCCTCTTTCTCGACTCTCGCCTCACCTCATTCTCGAGCTTGCAGCCACTCTCCGACCCTCTTTCCTCCTCGGGCTCTCTTTTTCGTTCTATCGCCTCTTTCCCCTTTTTTACCCCCCCCCCCCTCCCTCCCTCCCTTTCTATTTCATCTGCTCTCCTTCTGCCTTTTCAACCGTCATCCTGGCTTCATATTCTCGCGAATAAAAAAGGAGGCCCCGAGGGGCCGCGTTGCTCACTGATATCGGGGAGAGAGAACGGGCTAGTCTCTCGCCAGGCGCGGTATGAAAATTCGATATCCAAGAGGATGCGGGAGGGGGGAGGGTAAAGGTCTATTGCACCCCATCTTTATATATTCACACGGTATATCCGTGTAGTGCAATTCTTTTTGACAAAGAGAGAGACCAAGTTTTGGGGCTAAATTGTCGAAGCCGGAAATGTTTGACCCCTTTGATCCCATCACTATATCGATATAGAGTGAAAAGGAATTTTTTTTTTACCTCAAAAAAGTGGTCAAAGTACCACGAAAAATCGATATCGCGAGCTGCAAATTTCCCGGGGATGTTTCTAGCGGGAATCGTCGAGTGTACGATGCATAACTTGGGCTTCGGTGCAAAAGCTAGTGAGACCATTTTTTTTTTTTTTTTACGAAATGTCGATCAAAGTTACGAAAACGAATACTTAAGAAAAATTAAAAAATCATTAAATTGCAACTGAGAGATGAGGATCTGAGAAGAAATTGTGGAGTAACATTCGTGCAACATGGCGAATAAAGGACAGGACGAGAAATAAATAAAAAAATGGATACAGTTGTCGATGAATTGTGAGCTGAAAAATCTGGCAATAATTCTTCGCGAGACAGAGTGTCCGCTTGTGTAGATCCGAAAGACGAGAGTGCTGGGGGGGGGGGGGGGGGGGGTGAAGAATAACGCACAATGGTTAAAACGAACCGGCAGAATTTATTATCGCACATCAGCAAGTAGTCGTTACGTCTCGCGGGCGAAGAGAATGGAAAGAGGAAAAGGAAATGCGAGAAAAAGGAAAAAATATGATAATGGAAATGTGTCCGGAGGGTTTGAGCGGAATGGGCCGAAGTAATCCATGAAGGTAGACGCAGGGGTGACTGAACAAATCTTCGAGGATCATATATTTCTTCGAATCGTTACTTATATTTACTACTTCGAAAATCGGAAAAAATATGATTATTCTTATCGTTAAAAATAAATATTGAGAATTTCTGCCGAAAATTGCCGATAACTGATTCAGCGAAGTAGTTTTTTCTGCAAAGTCTTACTACATCGTTTTGAGTGAGCATTTCGAGAATCTACTACTCTGAACATTTCGACAAATATCTGTTCAAAAGAATTTCTAACGCTCAAAATAAAAATTGCCAGTTTTTGACAAAATGTGCCAATCATTCTTCCGTCGAGGTAGTTTCTTCGTTACGAAACATTGCTTTCTTAAGCGCGCTTATTGAGATTCAGTGCTTCGTCGTCCCGGAAAATCAATCTGACAATTTTTGGGCCTCCAAAAATAAAAATTGGCAATTTTGAGATAAAATTTGCAAATAATTCTTTCTGGAGAGTGATTCCTATTTTATTCCAAAGCTTTTCCAGATTGTATTGTGTACGCTTATCGAGAGTTTGTGAGGTGCAATTCGTAAAAACCAGTTTCTGAAAGCTTTCACTATTGCCGTCGTAGTCGAGGGGCTCGCAGAAGCTCTCACGAGCACCTGCTACCCACGGGGAAACCCCTATAGATACAACCGTAGTGTACTTTCCGAGTTGTGTAGTAGTCACGAAGCTTACTTTATTTCCACCTAAAATTCGTCGAAACGTATCGTCGAGTTAGCTGTGCCAAAATGGTTTCGACCTACTTTACTCAGCCGCCGCGAAATAGTCCGCACGATAGCTCTTGCAGTTGCCTCCCTCCCCTTCCGGTTCCTCTTAGCGTATTTTCTTGTTGGCCAAATCGTGCCAGCTGCATCGTCGCGATGAATAACCAATAGAACACCCACCGGCGAAATCGATCTCGTTGATAATTTACTATGAATTATCAACGAGAGAAATTCTCACGTAACTCGGTTATCCGCTGCCGGAATTCACTTTCGTACATCGCTGCAGAAAATTTTGTTTTTTTTTAAATAAATTTTTTGAAACTTTGAAGGCAACAAAATTATTTATTATTGACATAATAAATAATATTGTTATAATACAACTAGCGGATTCGAGTTACTCACGTTTTTTCGCCCACAACTTTTTGTGAGTTCTGTTTGTGAGCTCTGAGTTTTGTGAGTGTTCAATCGACACGAACTTTATTACTATTTGAATAATATTTTTGATCTATTATCAATAATAATATAATTCTATAATAATTCTATTAGATTGTAATTTAGTAATGTTTGACCGATGAGTTTCTTAAAATAAATATCAAGGTGCAGAAAAAAAAATCGAAAAACATTTTACCAACAGCTTCAAGTATTTGCTCCAAGAATGAATATTATTTTTAAGTAGCTTTTTTATCTTAATTTGAAAACGCTTCTTGTTGAATTGAATGAAGCATTATTTGGAGCCAAATAAGTTCAGCATCACCGTCTAGGACAAAAAAAAATGTTCGCGTCGATGCGGAAATTTACTTCCATTGAAATCCGTCGGACAAATAAAGTTATAAAAAAAAATCAAGTGGAGAACTACAGAACTTGTAGAGAATTCTCTTTAATGAAGAATGAGATTTTCATCTCTTTGCTGATTAAAGCAAATTTTTTTTACAGCTTCTTCGTCCTCTGTCCGCATCGAATATTTTATTATTTACTTTTTTTTTCACTCTTCCCACTTTCTCTCACGAAGGTAATCCGCTCAGCGAGTTCAGCAGCCTCCGACGCTATCCAGTCGGCTACGGCTCCAATTTAAATTTATTTACATTTGTCCCTTTTCTACGCTCATCTCCACTGCGCTATAAACGAATCGTCGTCGTTTCCAAGCTCTCGCTTCGGTATTGATTTCATCCTCGACACCCCCCCCCCCCCCCCCCCTCCTGGTCCATTTTCCTTCTATAACTTCCACCTCTGCTCGAACTGCTATTTCCGCAATGGAAGCAAACCCTGATTATTCAGACTTCGCATCTCATAACGCAATGTTCGGTTTTTTTATTATGAGAATATTATTCCAATGGCGCGATAGGAATAGCTTCAAAGTTTATTGTCGATATCTAATCGGTTAATTGTAGCCGACCGTAGCATAATTAATGCGGCACAACCGAGATAACCTTTTGTTTCCTCTGTTCGCCGACTCCCTCGGCATTCTCCCGTTTCATTGAGACGAAGCGATAAAACATTCGGACAGCGCAATATCCATGGAGATGGATAATAAAAATAAATTCATTTCCTGGCAGCGAGGTCACCGACTGTGCCAACTCTCGAGTCACGCGAGCGGATAATACACCATTCCTCGCTTATAACGCAGTCTGTATGATCCGAATCAAGAGGCTCAATGAAATTTCGTGCCAAGTATAGCGGGCACTGGTGATAGAGCGCACTGAAGCTTGTGACTTATTGGAATAATTTTTTTTTCCGTCGAGGATGGTATAAAATTTATATTTCGAAAATTGTAATATCGACAAAATTAATTTTTTTTTTAACGTCAAGTACCGTTTTCCGTATGGAATATTGAGCTTGGAGTAAGATGAGTGATAGATTCGTGATGAGTGGGAGGAAATCTTTCGCCTCTTTCCATACATTATCATTTTTTTTTTTTTTCGTTGTTTTATGAAAACTAGGAGTTCTATAAAGGATCTCCGCTTACAAATTGCTGACGGTTATGGTAAAATTTCTTTGAACGTTTCGATCAGAATTGATCCGAATTAATAATTCCTTTATGCACCGGGCCGAAAGCGGGAGAGCGCATTGCCGATTGACCCAAAAATCACGCTGCACAACGATCGATTAGCTTCCGCAGGTGAGCGATGGAATATTCAATGCTTCGAGGATTTAAACGGTATATGTGTGCCAAAATATTTATAGTTACGAATCCCCGATATGGCTAGCCTGCGGTTGCGTGGCATTTATCGTATTTCTATACGCAGCATATCCGAACGGCACAAAAAAGAAATCGAAAAAAAAAAAAAAATTACGGGCCAAGCCACATGAGCCAAGCGGTAGTTCACAGATTTATACATATGTATGTATGTGTGTAGGTATTCCATCTGGTTTCGAACGGTCAAAAACTCGACTCTCTCCAAAAAACAAAAAATGTAATTTCATCACAATTCATGATTATTTACAAGGAGTTTTTGTAAATCTTTCCAACATTTTTGGACTGTATTTTTCATGGAGAAACATGAAAAAGCAAACCCTTTGTCTCTTCCTACATATTGCCCAAAAATAAAATAAGAAAAAAGAAGAAAAACAATACTCGGTGCCTCCTCCCTTTGGATCTGTTTTTCAAGAAATTAAAACAAAACACGTGAAGTTTTATTTTCAACGCAGCTGTGATAAGAAGGTAAATTCTGGAGAGGACGAGAGAGGAGAGCGGTTTCAGAGTGTCTCGTATATAAAGGTTTGGCCCGGTTAGGCGAGCAGACACGTATGAATATGATCCTGCAGCGAGGATCTACGAGGGCGACGAGCGTCCCGTCGCGAAATAGAAAGACGAGGGAGGGAAGCGAGATATCTAAGAGGAATAACCCTCCGAACGACTTGAAGTGGAATATGGGCTATTCGATGATGTCGTAAAATTCGAAATATCACCGGGCGAAACGACCATTGCGTGCTTGCAGGGACCGCGCAGGGGAAGAAGTTCGCAGTCGGTCGCATGATGAGATAATGGATGGCTTATGGTCAGCCGAAGGAACGGCAGGGTGGGACAGTTCGGTCATCGATTATGGGCGAGCTTGGTGATCGACTACATGGATATCTGTGTTTTTCGAATTCAGAGGGAAAATGAAAAAAAAAAGATTACTCCAAAGTTGTAAATCAAGAATTGCTCCTTGCTTTATACAATGGCCACTTTGCTTGTCGACGCTTTTTGCCATTTTACTCAATCTCCAATGAGAACGAAGTGGTTTCGGACATTTTACTCAGTTGCCATAGGACCTTAAGGCTTTTCAAGGACATTTTTTGCCGTTTTACTAAATGGCCAACCGGACTGTAACGCTTCTGGTCATTTTATTCAACCGCTAATAGGATCGTGACGCTTTCCGTGGACATTTTTAACCATTTCACCGAACCTCCGGGAACATTTTTTTAAAAATACTTTTGGCCATTTTACTGAATTTCGAATATGACGGTAACCCTTTTTTCATCAAACCTGACCAAAATTAAGGCAACCAATTTTTTATCCCCATAACCAACAGCGGCTACAAGCCACATCGTCCTCTCTACCTCCCCGAAGCCCTTTAAAAATTCGTTTACCTACATCAGAAAAGTCTGCTTTTCCGACCGACGAGATTTTTTTTTCCTCACGATCAAAGATTTTTCCGGACACCTTACCCAAGGTTCCATGTCCCTGCCTTCTCGTCTACGGGTTGCGGCCTCGAAACGTGAGAGGGCGAAAGACTGGGACCGGCTCTCGGCGATGCTGAACAAGGGATGCACGGCCGGAGAAGGTGCGAGGGGCGAGGAGGGTTGGCTCAGAGCCCGAGCTGACCGAGCCAACAGGGTTGACGTGACTTCGCCGACAATTACCTCTAATGCGCGGCACCCTTCAGCCCCGGCTAACTTCCGTTCTGCCTTCGCAACCGGAGTGAACACGACGTACAAGCGAAGCCAGTCGCTCGACGTTCCCATTGCCTCTCTCGTATATTATCCGCAGGCCAAGCTTCTCACCCTCCCCTCCCTCAATCTCCGTAGCTTTACTTTCAAAATTGTCATAGCTCGAACGGCACGAGAATTCTCGGCTTCCCTTGCATTTTCGCATTTTACCTTCGAATGCTTCTCGCCAACGTCGAATTTACCTCATGCTTATAGTCCTCTGCCGCCACAAAAATGTATAGTTCTCTCGGCGATTAACTTTATCTCGGTTCCGAGCCACTTTACTTTTCTTACTCGTTTGACTGCCACCGGGCTCGCCGCTTTTTAGACCCGATTCTTTCCACCATTCATTAGCTTCTTCGCTTTATCGCCCAGACCTTCCCCACTTTCGGCCTCTCGAGTTTAGTGCAGGTTTTTTTTTTACACTCCGGTGTGGGCTTGTGTATAATCTTGTAATCGTTTGAGCTTAAGAGGTCACCTTAAGGCCGACATTTTTGAGAATTTGAGAAAAAAAATTCTACATCTACATAATAATAAAGTTCATGTCGATTCGACGTACGAATACTCACTAGCACTCACAAGGATACTCACAGAAACTCACAGACGTTCACAGATGTTCACAGATTTTCACAGATATTCACGCAGATACTGCGATCGCGAAGCTCGTGAGCCAATGAACCGCAAGTATAGTATATAAAAAGATCTGGCGAATACTTCAAACAGATTTCAGATGCTGTGATTCTTTGTTGTTGTCTCGGTCACCGACTTTGAAGGCGTAGTTTCGAGAAACATGTTTTCTTAACTTACACTCAGACAGTCGTCCAGGCTTCCATTGCAGAGTCATTCCAGGTTCTGACGATCTTTTGCCGTCGTATTTATGAGTGGGTAGATAACCCCGCAAGTTTTCAGTGACGTCGACTCGTAAAATTGTTAAACGAGGATGTAACAAGTGAAGGGTAGGAAAAGAGTTGGAAAACTAGTTGCGGGTTCAAAGAAGCCGGTTTTTTTTATTATTTTTCTTTTTGCCGCAAACGTGCGCAGAGAGATAAGACCGACGTGGGCTACTTAACTTAATCGCTTGAGAGAAGCCGCATAGTCTAGTGACTCGTAAAAATAAATAAAAGAAGAAAAGATAAAAAAAAAAGAATCAACGGGTTAGTACTCTGCCGCTCGCTTCGTACTTCATAACTATGTGGAAAAGCGCAAAGCGCGAGCGGTACATACACACACGGTTATTCAGTGGCGAAGCTTCGGTCACGCGAGCCGAGCTCTACACAGTCTCGGGGCGATGTACACATACGACTGTGTAAATAATATTTTTTAAATGCACGTATGTAGGGCACGTGGGGTAACAGATAATCTTCAATTTCTATACATTTTACCGTGCAAGCGTCACATGCGAGCTGCAATTTGCAGGTTGTCTCGTTTTACGCCGTTTGTCTCGGCTGCGGGGTCGTCGGTGCGAGCTGCACGTTCCTCGACACTTCGGATAACATTTGCTCGTCAAACGTCCAATGAAAAACCGTGAACAAAAAAATGTTGAAAAAAAGAAAAATATCAAATAAACATATGGGATCACCTCTTTTTTACACAACAAATTTCGGAACGTTTGACCCAGTCCTTAAAAAAAAAAAAGATGCCTGAAAAAACATATCGACTCACCAATTTGTTATGCAATAATTCCGCACAATTTGTCCCAGCCCTTCGAAACAAATGTGACTGAAGAAAAAAATAAAAATCACTAAATTTTGATGCAACAGTTTCGCGAAGTTGGAGCCTTCGAAGCGAAATACGACTTTGAGGCGCGAGCGCGGAGTTCGAGCGACGGCTTCGTCGGTGAATTAATTGCTCTGTAAAGCAGAGAGGGCATTATTTCTCGAAAGCTTTGGGCCTTTACAAGTGGTTATAACAGGCGTGTCTCGTCGCGTGGTGTCGTGTGAGAAAGCGTTCTCGTACTCGAAGTAACAGCCCGAGCACACAGTACCACAGACGTTAGAGCGGGACGCACAATTAGTCACAATCTACCTTAGTTATGACTTATTCGCTGTAGGTGCACGGCACCCAAATGACTTAACTTGGTCAGCTCTCTGGCTCACTCGCTCTCTATCTCGGAGTCGGCGTGGAACGAGCGTGCGGAAGTTGTTACGACGTTGGCGAAGTGCGAGACCCGAAGGATGGAACGATGAAGGAAGAAGGAGGCGAGGTCATGTCGGCATAGCCGTTTCCCTTCGGAACTTCGGGCGCCGTATCCAAACTACCGCGCACACGATGATACTCCACCATCGCCATACGTTTAACCCACGTACGATATTCCGCACCCGGCACTATACACCCTGTACATTCTCGTTACCGGCTCTCCGCCCTTCTCTCCGCCACGGTACTTCCGCTCGGCCGCTTGTAAAACGAGATTCCGCGGTCTCCGACGCTTCCGCGAGACCGGAAACGAGATGTACGAGAGGCGCGTCTTACTCGGAAAGATTAGGATTCATTTCATCGACGATTTACGAGACCGACGCCTTTTTACAAATATGATTCTTTTTTTTACACGCCTGATCATTTTTTTTTTCCCTAAAACCGATATAGAATTAGCGACAGATGTGACGTTTTGTGAGATTCATGAGATCAATGCCATTTTACAAATATGTTACATAGCAAATGGACATTTTTTGTTTACATCCCTGATCATATTTTTTCTCCAAAATTGATATAGAATTATCGACAGATGTCACGTTTTATGAGATTTATGAGATCAACGCTATTTTAGAAATGTGTTAGATAGCAAGTCGGGTTTTTTTTTCTTCGACATCTCTGGTAATATTTTTTTCCTAATATCGATATAGAATTATCGACAAATGGCACGTGTGGAAAATAATCCGAGAACCGCGAGATGTGAGCGGGGAGCGTCGGTTAAGATCTTGCCGCGGTTCGATGGCCGACTCTGCTTCGTCTATAAAAGATACAAGAGCGGTTTCCGCTTGTCGCCTCCTCTTCGCGCTATACTCTAGCGATATCGCCGATACGGCGGCTGCTGAGAACCACAAGGGTTTATGTATCGCCGCTTGACGTCCGTAACATGCTCGCTGTACGCCCCTCTGTTTCTCAGCGGTTGATGCGTATATGTAAATATCGTATATGCAAAATGTGTATCGCAAACGATTTTCACCCAAAGCCGTTTCCAAGACAGCGACCGAGAAACATGCAGGAGAAACTCCGCCGACGGAGATGCTACGACAAGAGTACCGAGAGAATACCGTTTAAGAGGAGCTTCTTCGCTCCGCAGTCGCTCAAACTCGAATTCAGGTCGATCCCGGAAGTTTCGCACACCTGGCACGTCTCGGGGTCGTTGACTCCTGATGGCACTGCCTAAAACAACTCTCTCTGCCTCCTACCGTCACATCTCAACCCTCTATGCGCTTCCACTCACTTTGCCTCCTCTCCGTTGCTCGGTCTGTAACAACTGTAATTTTTTTTTTTCGAGCATCTCGGAACTCTTTGGAATAAAAGTAAATTATTATGGATTGATTGATTGATTGATTCATCGATTCATTTATTTATTTATTTATTTATTTATTTATTTATTTATTTATTTATTTATTTATTTATTTATTTATTTATTTATTTATTTATTTATTTATTTATTTATTTATTTATTTATTTATTTATTTATTTATTATTCGTAAAAATGTAATTATATTTATTATTATTGTCATCATCTAAAAATTGGCGAGCCACCAGTGATTTGATTTTCCCCGAAAAAGTTCAGCACCGTTGAAAAGAGCGGATTACAGTTCTCGTTACCGACCGGGCGCGTCTCAGAAATGTGTCCACCAGATTTACCGGCATTTACCCTGGAACCCCCATCGCCTTCCCTCATTCCCATTATCCATCCTCACCACGCGGTCTCTCTCGCCGGAAAGCGTCACCGGTCGACGCGGCCCAGTTCGCGAACTGTCGTCACCGTGAAACAAGAACGTGAGCCCTCGACGGGCGGGGACGTTTCCCGCGGGGGTCGCGAACTCAGCGCGGTGAAAGAGGGAACGTGCAATGCATATACATCTCCGCGCTACGCGACCTCGTTCTCAGCTGTTCTGCATTGCTCCACACTTTGACGCTGATCTCTGATGCCCTCTCCACGGGAAGGGGCTCTGCACTATTCCCGCCGCTAATTCCTTAAGGCGAGTCGGTCACGGCAATCTCGTAAGGTGTCGCGTTTCATTGCAACTTGCCCGGAATCTTCACTCCAGATCACCGACAGTCTTCGTAGTTGAATTCTTTTTGAAGATCTTTCTGAAGAAAAGCACCACTTTTTTTCATAAAAAATTCCTTGTTCGGTACATTCAATTTACAATTTTTTTTAAAAAACGGACGAGCCTCTTCGTTGCCGAAATTTCTGTGTCATGCTAGTTTCTTTTCCCCTGTTTCGACCCTCTCGAACGCGCACACGCACACCCTACATTTGCCATCTCTGCTTTTCCGCCGGACGAAATAAACTCATGACTTAAAGCTGGAAAAAGAGATCTTTATTTCGCGCTCCTTCTCGCGGCCTTATTTTCGCCGGAGACCGGAGACAACCAGCAAGGCCTGATTAATGGCCTTTAGTTTTATTCGCATTCGCGCCCACGAACCCTCCGTTGCCGCACAGTTCGCTCTCACGTATAATAGGTATGGGAGCTCTCCTCTCTTCGTTCGTCGCCTCCGAGTGTAGGGAACTCTGGCTGACCTTTATCTCGAAGAGATTCGGAGCTTTCTGGGCGCGGCGCCATCGCCACTCCTCGCGATCCTTATCTGTTTCTACGCTTTTTTTTCCTCTCTTTAACTTCATATCCATTTCTCCGATTGTCTATTGCCTCCCGAGAATTCTTCGTAATATATAGCATCCCTTACTTTCGGGAAGTACATTTCCTTACTTTGCTACCCAAATACGAGGTCGTGGAACTTCCTTTCTTATTTTTTTAAAATTCCCCTCGGAAATTCGTTGTTGATCTTTTGGGAAGACCTCTACGTTAGCACGCTGTATTGCCTCGATAAGTCAATGGCTTCGAAAGGCTCCGAAATTTGCGATGCGGGGGGGATATTTATTTCGGGAGTGGGGATTGTTATTTCGTGGTCTGGAAGCGAAGTACGTTCAGCGTTTAAGTCCGAAGCTCTCGCTGTTTATGTTTGAATTTTTTTATTCTGTTGAAAAAATAAAAATTCTTCCCACCGGTCGATACTTTCCCGAATCGAAATGTTTGAAAACCGTCAAATTTCCACATCATGGAGGGAAAAAAATTTTGCTGTGAAATTATGGTCTAAAAACTGTTTCGGTTTCGTAAAGAATTTTATTTCATCGACGAGTGGAACTGCACGGGTGGATGAATCAATTATTTTAACGGCAAGATTTTTCCACCACAAAAAAAATTGTCGCGACTCGTTAAATCTTAAAGTCTGAGACAACAGTGAGGAAAGTCCTAGAGGGTTGTTGTCTCGGTTTTCTTGCACGAGACGGCGACGACGACGTCGACCTACACACACACCTACCGCGTGTATCTGATAAAAGTTCGCAAACAAAGTTAAATCTTACAAACTACGACGTTATACTGTAATAACGAAAGCATTCCCCTTCGTGACGCCCCCGTTCGTTTTATTGTGCGAATATGTTTCTCGAGTTTCTATCCTCGTCGAGGATCCGATCTTTTCGCAAGGGTACACGTAAATTCGGACCCCGAATGAATTTAATAGAATAATCAGAAAATAAAAACGGCGCGTCTGTTGGAATAAAAATATAAAAAAATACATATGCTAATTCTGTCATACTCTGTACACTTTTTTCACACACGTGAAAATCGTGCCTTTTCGTGCATTTGTTAAGAAAAATGATTACCCAACTATGAAGTGTAATTAATCGACGTTGAGCTGAATTTTTCAATTTTTATTTCGCGCATTAATTTTCATCTAACACTGATTAATGTTATTCGAATCTCATATTTTTTGTTAGTTCACTGGTTTATGTAGACATTTGAAAAAAATGGAAAGAACGCATTCTGATGGAATCGATTTTTGGACAGAAAAGTTTTCGACACTTTTATCAGCTCCGACGGAACATCGCACGTTGCAGTCTATCATTAACTCGGCGATGATCGGGGGTCGAAAATGTTTCGCTCCAATGACAAATCGTTCGCGTACATCGTATGCAAATTTACGAGTAACCGTAACCGGCTGGGCACCGGTTGCAAACAACAAATACGATATTTCCACCGAGCTCAACTGCAAACGAAATATTATGTACATCTACGTGTATAAATACAGCGGATAATCGATTTATGAACGGTTCAGCGAGCGAGTAGTCGCAGTAGTCGCACTAGTCGCAGTAGTAGATGATTTTCGTGTTTCCACACATCTGCGAAAATACCGTTAAATTATAATCCAGCAATTATGTGTGCGGAATCATCTTGCTACAATCCGTACCGGCGCTACTGCTTACGACAGAAAAAAAATGAATTTTATTTTTACAGTAACTCGTGCTGCGCCTGAAAGCTATGAGTGGTTCATTTTATTTCCGATACGAACTAGATCGAACAAGTTCAGGGGCTTTATGTTTTATTTTTTTGCAGATGGTCCTAAATGCCGTAGTTTTACTCTGTCGCTTATGATTACGATTTGATTACTTCCATAAATGGTCCCCAAAAATAAATGTTTGAAGATTCGACTCTCAGGCGAATTTGCCAATTTCTTTGGCAGTCAATAAACAGTCAGATTTCGACCGTCCGATCAAGAAAATAATTAAAAAAATTAAAGCTCCAATGAAAATTCGCTCACTTATGTCCCTCTGACGCATCACAAAACGGACTAGGAATTTCGCGTCACAATACTGGCTGAGCAAGCTTACTTACGTAAATGTCGCCGTGGAGTTATTAACATTTTTCGTATTCTTCAATCTCATTTGAATCGCTGCAATTCGCATGCAGTCCGCCCGGAATCCAACAATTGACTTCCGCAATGCCGACATTTCAAAAATAAACATTCCGGTCCAATTTGCAGTCGAACGACTCCCCGACTGCAACACAGTACAGAAAACTTGTACAGAACTTTCGGAAGAAGAATTCGTTTCCGGCCATACAGAGGCTGCAATTCCGTTTCCTTCAATTTCCTCTCCTCCTCCCCCTCATTCCTGCGCTCGTTACTAAGTACTCCCGCTTCTGGTTCCTTACTTCCTTCAATTTCGCAAGTTTCCAATGTATAATTCTAAACTTTCCGCCCGACAATGGCAATTCGCTCTGCACAGTTCCGCCAACACAATTGATCGTGCCGAAGAAGCCAGGGAGGGCGGTGAGCGACTGATTCACCAACCTCCGACCGTCCCGGGCAGACATGGACTGCGTAGGTCTTGTACGTATGTGTTGAGCAGTATGGGTGAAGGCCGATAGTGCGGTGAAACACAGACAGCCGGGAGGGTTATCCGTGGAGGTGTGCTTCTATTGCACGCCTTTGTGAAATGTGGAGGATCGTCGTCATTCATTGCGTCCTTGCATTCAAGGTGGTACCGCAGGCCGCGATTCCGGGTCACGTTGATCGGTAGAATGTCCTTTGGCTCGGCGGGCTTTATTCTCGTTCGGCCGATAGGAAAACGTGTGCTCGTGCACCACGGGCTGTAGGGGAGGAGAGGGGCAAAACGGACCATTTCGACCCATTTTTGCACGGAAGATAAAAACGTCTCATCTTCAAAGGAAGTTCCGTTTTATTGACTGCGAGGTATGTCATGGAGAATTGGTGTGGCTTCTTCTTCTTTTATACCTGGACTCATCTGTACCGTCTTGACTGAATCGATGGTCATTGAAGCTGGCGACAAAATGACGAAAGGGTGCGTTGAGGAACTATCCGAATAATTTATATCGTATGACTCTCTAAAAAACGTTTGTGCGAGACTCGAAGTAGCGAGAGGATTATTTGTCACCCTCTTGCATCCAATGGATCTTCACTTTCTCATCCCACACGAAGTATGTAAGGTGAGAAGTACTCGTTTTTTTTTTTTTTTTTTTTTGAGAGTTTAAACATCCCTTTGTAGAAGATGATTACAAAATGATTCTGCAGCTGCGACTTGTCCGATTACTTTGTTGATCTGTCGTCGGTGCTGTGGCTGTTCTGTTCTTCTGTTGCGAAGACGAAATCAAGACTTCTGTTCCGACGATCCAATACTCTCGCTAACGTGTAACCGGAAACGATGCTTGCTGAGACTGCTCTCCATTTTCGTTCGAATTCCGATGATGCGATGTTTCGCGAAGCATGGCAACAGATATACCGGATGCTTGGACCAGTGTCGGTCGGATGGAGAAGAAAAGTCAAGTCACATGGGGATATCTAAAACGGTAACGAGATCCGGCGAATGTACTGCAAGGGTTGGTGGTACGGATCGTAGATACGGGAGATGCTTCTTCAGACTCTGGCGAGCATGGGATGTTTTGCGGTCGTTCTGGGGGTGGTCGGCTAGTGATATTGTTCGCCAGGAGTGTGGTGGGAGATGGAAATAGAGAGAGAGTAAAAGCGATGGAGACCAGAGTGGGATTCCGAGAGACGAGGCGGGGGTTGGCGAAGCGAGGCAGAGACCGCAAGAAATATGAGCTTTTTGTGGTAATAACGTTGGAAAGTACGCGAAGCATAGCCGAAGAGAGTGGGTAGTACTGGTTCTCGTCACTGCTACCGCGCACCAACGTTGCTAGCGACGTAATGGTAAGGGAGGTTCATGGAATGCTGGATCATCGTATCATGCCAGCTGGCGCAGTTTACCCCGAAATATGCCGGAGACGATAAACTGTCGTGGTAATTGGCCATCTACTGACAATTGACAGACCGATATGCAGCGAATAAGAAAATGTTAGATTATTCCGTTAATTTTTTTCTAAGACCATCCGCCGTATTGTTTTTTGAAACAGTCGGTGTTAACTGGTGATAAAAATCTTGCCGGATATCTTGGTGGATGTCTTGATGGATGTCTTGATGGATATCTTGGTGGATATCTTGGTGAATACCTTGGTGAATTATTGGTGAAATTCTCGGGGAATTGAACCGATTAATATCAACAGTAAGAAATTTGATAGAAAAAAGGAACATATAAACTACACCCTAGCTGCATCCGGTTCCAAGCTGCCTTATCCGTTACCACACTCAAAAAGTCAAGCCTGTCTTTGCTGCAGTTTTGCGCTGAATACATTGAAGCTCGAATCGCGTGCCTTTCGACTATATGTACTTGGTAAGCAAAGAATGCAGATGAATGGAACGTGTGTTCCTTCGTGAGCGTATTCCAGTGTCTCCGTCGAAAATTCCCCTTTCGATTCGCCGGAAGTCTGTGAACTTTCTCCTCTCTCCCTTTCCCTTTCGCCCGTACAGCGGCGAAAACAAAGGACTGGAAGACTGGTCATAGATCACACGACGTCTACGCTATTTTGCCTTCGAGCTTGTGCCTTTGTAAATTCGTTGGTTAATTCAGAACCGACGTCTACGTAGTGCGGTGCGGCAAGTCTTGCGACCCAGCCAAGAGATCCTATCTATCTATCGATTGGACTCTCTATATAGCGTATAACTGTACGAAGTTAAAACAGAATTATGTACGCTGAAACGCGCGTATGAGTCGACCGGCACGCAACACGGGATGAGTATATTAGAAACGGCGGACAGGATTAACTCGAAATTCGAACCCTTATATCGGCCCTGACGAATGTTACTCAGGCACGCGCCTCTCAACGATTCTTGCGCTAAATTATACACACACACGCACGCGCCCGTTTCTCTCTTTTGGTATTAAACGAGTCACTACGAACATTCAACCTGGCAGAAGCTATTGCTCTACGGTAATATACGTTAATGTAAATAGCTTTGGATTATCGCAGTTAACAGAGACCTGCCGACGTTCCAACACTCCGAAAGTCCGTGCACACTGCACTGGCATTATTCGACTGTAAGCTGTAGGATTGTCGTTTACGAATTTTCTAAGTTTAAACATTGCATTATATTTTGATGTAGAAACTGAAGAAAAATTTGACGAACAGCAATGCATCCTTACAGAAAAATTTTGAGACTAGAAAATTAAATTAAATAAATTCAATATTAAATATTGTTAAAAATATTAACAATGATTAAATATTGTTTTTATAATGGGTGCAAAAATTGTGAAACTACTTTTTTTAGATATTTTGAGATATTTTGATGCAGTTAGGTCGTTTTTTTTTTTCGTAAAATTGAATTAATTTAAAGCAGTCTAAACTAACTGCTTGAAGAAATTCTTTGAAATGGATTAGAATTCGAGCGAAACCCCAAGAGGGCGGTACGGAAGATTAAAACGTCGACTTCATCCGAGGGGTAATCAAGTACGCAGACCGTTGTCGAGAATATCCTTTATCATCGTCGAACTACTTGCCGCTGTGTTAAAGCAGCCAGACGAAGAAAGAACAAAAATAGAAAAAAAAAAAAAAAAAGAACGGAAGGAAAACGACAGAGATATGCAGATAGAGTCGAGATCGGCGAAAAGGACCGACGAGGATAGTACAGAGAATAGATGGAAAGGGTTGCAGAGGAAAAGGGTGGAGCTGATAATATGGACGACCGCGGAATTTAAAGTGGGAGAGAGACTGCGGGGAACGAGTGTTTCCCTCGGGGGAACAGTGGAGAGCAGTTTAGGGGAGCCTGGCCGCGTACCTGCTGCCATCCGAAAACCTTAATATCTCGGTGATAAAGCGAAATTTCAATAAAAAAAATTTAAAAAATCTCGAATTTCGGCAACTAATTATTTCTACCGATATAAAAGATGCCACAACGAATGGAAACATTTCGTTCCTCCTATCTTTTTTGACTCCGTTATCAATAATGAAAACAGCTCGTCGTCGGTCCGGTTACCAATTCATCCGTCGCTGGCTAATTAATCAGGCCGGAAGTTGCTTGGAGCGAGGGCGTTTCCGCGAGTTGCCGAGCTGCTCGCGAGAGGACCATCAAAGCATCGGGCTTCGTGTATAGACAGCATCCCATCCGCTCGAGGCGCGGACGCCGCGAGATACCGAGCTCTGTTTCCGGTCGATGAACACCCACAACTTCCTGCCAATGTTTACGTAAATAGAAGCCTCCGTTCCTCACACTCGCGTCACGATGAGGCATAATTGTTATCGGAGACTGTTTTATCGCTGCAGTTTGTAATTGAAAATTTCCATGAGAGTTTTGATGAGTCGACGATGCAATTTTAATCCTTTCATCGAATTTGACGACGCGCAGCACGTTGATTCGACACATTAACATTTAACACTCTGCGAATTGGAGTTCGAATTCGCGGCGATGATAAAATGGCAAAGTAGCGAACGTCCGTGAATGTTCGGAAGGGTTCGTTTCGCAACTTCGCGTATCCGGTAGCGGAAAGGGTGGCAAAGTTGGGAGAGTCTGGTTAGAACGATATCATTGAGTCGAAGAGAGAAAGATCTTTCCTTGGAGCGTGTCCAATTTACGCCGAGGTTGGTAACCCCGATATGGAAATAATGTCGGCGTCGTCGCGGTTTTGCGGCGGTTGTTTCCCCGCAGTCTTGGCATGCAAAGTACGTTCCCGTTTCCATATATCACGAGGAAGATATCAGGGAAAAACGCGAGGTGTCCTCTTCGTTCTCGCGTTCTTCGTTCTTCGGCGAACGTAGACGGAGGCGCGCGCCGTCGGCGACGAGGGGGTTGCTGCGTGCAAAGGTCGCGAGAATCCGTGACCCGGAACTTTCATTGCGATCAAGATGGGCGTCGGGGCGAGAGGCGAGCTTTTTTTTTTTGATAAATAAACAAAGCGTGCTAGGTTTTTCCTAAGTTGACAGGCCGTGACAGCGGCACGTATCAACGGTATCCACCGACTTGTAGATTAGGTGGCGTTGCGCTGGCACGATGGAGTGGCACACTGGTGACGCATGCCGGCCTCGCGGCAAATGCGGAAACTCCCCGGTAACTCCTCCGTCTCATTCATATTCTTTATTCTCGTGCCTTTTCGCTTCTCTCGTATCAAGGATCATCTCGGCTTCTCTAATTCCCATCCCTTCGTGCGGGTAAAATGTCAAAACAACACGGGTATAAGACAAAAGTTGAAATCGTATAAATCGTTGAAAATAACGTTTTTTTAAGTCGTTTATACAAACTTGTACGCATCTATTGATTACAGTGGGTGGTTGTTTGTTTGCATTCATTTTACTAGTTCGAAGCGCTCCAACTCGGTTAAATCTGACCAATGTACCAAAACAGAAATAAAATAAGGTTGGTAAAGAATTCACGACACAAAATGAATCGAAATAATCAATAGACATTGCAGTCGTTCTCTTAGTCCGGCGGTTTAATCCCGCAGAGTGAAAATTAAATCTCGTCGTTAAAAAATAAAAATAATCCACGTAACGATTCCCCTGTTGTTCGCCGTTTCTAAGTTTTTTTTCTTTCGTTTCGTCCTTACCTTTTTTTCATCCTAGCAATCTCAATTCCACGCTCCATATACTCCGAAACACGGGGAGTTCCCCGAAGGCGCAAAACGACCGAGAAAATCTGCAGTATAGTTGTGGCGATTTCGAACTTTTCCGTAAACGAGAAGAAGAAACGATGTATAGAACGGACCGGGGAACGGTCGCGCATTACTAGATGAAATCGCGCTTTTTAGCGACGAAATTTTCTTCCCCGTCACGGCACTTTCTCTCTCCCTCTCCCCGCACAACTCTCCTAACTCGTGTATAATACCCAGTCGTCCAAATATCTCGGAAGCTACGCTGCTAAATTTTTTTTTTTTTTATTACTTCAGCGTTTGTACGGAACTGAAAGAAAAAGGAAAATTCTCTGGACAGGTTTTGCGGATGGAAAGAGCGGGCAACTGTAGCTCGTGGAAAGCGACGTTCCCGTCCCAGAGGGTTAGGCGAAAAGAGAAGTGGGAAAACTGGGTCGCGAGAAACTTTCCGCGGACACAAAGCAGTGCTGAGCTGAGGATTCCCGCCGCGCTATGAGCGGAACTGGCTCATCGCTTCGGAGGCTCGCGGATGAAATACCTAATAGTGGAAGCCACCGGTAGCAGCGGCGGATAGTTCGGACTCGGCTTCCGCCAATGTGCTGCTGAATTCGGAAGCGCGTTTTCCAGCAGACCGGGGAATAATGGGACGACAAAAGTTTCGACATTCCTCAACGCGTTTTACGGATGTGACGCTCGCGTTATACGGGATTCCGATTCGGCGGGTGTAGTTGCATGTTTATAATTTCATTGCATTCATTTTCATGTACAATTTAACGCACATGGACTCTCAGGGTCGATAGAAATTTTTTGGATACTTTCTGTGTAATAAATATCATTAAATTAAATTTTAAAAAAATAAACAAGCATCTTTCGAAGACAAGAAGGAGGACATTCAAACGAGGATTGGAAAATATTTGAAAAAATTCTCGAACATTGCTATCGAGCTTCCAAATACACCCTACAAGTTTCTTAACGTTTCATCGAGCTGCTCAAGAGATACGGAAACATTACGATTACGTGAAAAACGGAATTAGCTTAAAGATGGTCGGTACCATTTATTCTTAGAGCTTATTAATGATTTTGGCAAAACACACATACAAAAATGTTGAAAAAAAAATCCAGAATTTTGGTCTCATTGTTATTTTTCATTTGCTTTGAATTCGTTTATCTTTTTTTTACTAACATTGAAAAATGGAGAAAAAAAAATGAAAAAATCTTTTTAAAAAATCACCTCACTCAGTTATCGCCATCTTTCGCAAACGACCTTGAGGCATCGCCTTGACTGGCGTTCCCTCCTTGGCGTAAGTATATCGATCTCATACGGTTTCCTCCTATGGCCTCACTTTTGTCTTGTCTCTCGCGAGATCGTTCCGCCTTCCAGGTTGATTCACACCCGACAGGAATCGTCGACGATTCTCATTTCTCAATCCCGCTATCGCCACCCCTAAAGATAGTCCAGATATATATATATATGTATATATAGATATACACACACAGTACTTCTTCGTTGTAGCGTATAAGTCGTGGAGAAATGCGCCTGAGCGCGCGCTCGGCTTTCTAATCAAATTGTAAATTCGCCAAAAATGCAAATTCACAGAAACCCCCCTCCCTCCACTCTCCTCCCTCGACACTATTCCTATCAGTGACGGAGGGGGCGAACGAGAAATGGAGCTCTCACGCGAGAGCTTTCGGCTTCTCTCTCGCGCATCGTCTCATCCGCAAAGCCGTACGGTGTTCACGACCGAACGAAACATCAGGAAATTCTCCAACGCTCTCCTCCTCCACCCCCGAGACTCGTTTCTCGACATTTACATATACAAGCCCCGCAGTTGGAAAATGGCTCTTTTCATCGTTATCCCCCTTCGTGTATACAGCCTCGCACAGTATCAAGTCACACATACAAAATTTATAACGCCTCTTTTCTTGTATTTCATTTTGTTTTAGTTCTTTATCCTCTCGAGCTACGATTCCAACGATTTTTTGCTTCCTTATAGAGGAAGCTTTGTGATGGTGAAAAAAAAAATTTCGAGATTTTTTCAAGACAGCATGTGTGGGTAATAGTCAATGTTTCTGCAAAATTTCGTCCAAAAAATTTCGGTTGTTTTTTTTGTACGCCATTTTTAATTTCTTCGAAAATGTCTGTACACACTGTAGCGCTCCCAATTTTTTAGCTATCGGGCTGAAAACGCGTACACAGATAGAATATTAGCACCGGAGGACCCCGTTAAAATCGATCGAACGGTTTAAATTTTATCTCATTTTGAATGTTTACGATGTTCAATCGAGAAAAAAATTGTACAAAAAGTTCGAGCCCAAACCGTAAAATGTCATCATTCGGACGTCCGAAAAAAAAAGATGCCCACGAATCGAGAAAACGTGTCTGGGGAGAGAAATCAATTTTTACCTTATATCACATATATATATATATCTATCGGGAATTTCTTCTCCGGCGGTCTTCGATACAGCGGATGCGTCTGTAACCATTGGCGCGAAGGTGAAGGAAATAACGAGAACTGGGAAGAGATTCGAACATAGTCTCGGCTCTCGGGTAGTCCAGTCTCGTGTCTCTGAATTATCACCGTACCGAGCTCGATTTATATCAGGCGCTAGAGGTCCGACAGATTAACAGTGCGCCCGGGGCTGCTTCTAATAAATATAAAAGGGAAGCGCCGTTGGTAGACTATATAGGGTGAGCCGCGAACCGTCGAAGCCTCTGATGCAGTAGCTCTCGGAACTCTCGCGTTTCCATTCGGCAGCGGACCAGCGGCAGCACCCACCATATAGCTGACCGCTCCGCGTCGTGATTAAGGGCTTCGATTTATTGAGCTGGTCGAACGAGCGCCCGCACGTTCGAGCGACGTTCGCGAATTCCGTAGGATCGAAACTTCTCACAAGTAAAAAAAAAAATCCTATAAAAAAGATTTTAATCGAGTCAGACTTTTAACGTCCCAGTATATTTTTCAACACTTTCAGCAATATTTTTGTGATCACTCGATTCGAAGTTTTTCTAAAAAATTGTGTTTTTTTTTCTCCCGTTTGTTTCAGGTATGTAGCACAGACCAGAGAATTCCGCATACGTGTATGATTCAACGTAAAGGAAATATTTCACGCGATTTTCACTGGAGTGAGTACAAATCTACGATAATGTACCAAAAAAATCTCCTACGATACTCGGAGAGCGCCTCGCTCATTATCGAATTGTGTTATTTTTTTAAATTACAATATTTGGAATCTTTACACAGAGAAACAAAAAATGGTTGGATTAACCGAAAGAAGTGCTGACCATGCGTTTTGTACGAAAAATTATATCCCCTTAGCGAATCGAAGATTAATTAAATTGCCAGCAATGAATTTCGCACAATGTTCGAAAGTACACGCGCGCAATGCTTAGCGGGGTTTCTCGTACATGCGATATTCCATGTAGCACATATATTTCGCGGGGGTGCGAGGAAGGTCGGTCAAGTGGAAAGCTGAGCAAAGCCCCGGAGGGTTGAGCAGCCGGTTCGTCGGTCCTTCCGAACCGATAGTGCTCGTCGGCTTCGATCCTTTATTTATTTCATCGGCTCGTTGTAATATTCATCGGCAGGCCAGAAATTGATTCTGAATTAGATTCCTCTTAGAGCCAAGCCCCGGCGAGAGAGCGAGAGCGGGCGGACTTCTCTCTCTTTCGGCCCCTGGCGATCCCGGTAGATCGTTTGTGAGATGAGACGCAGCGAGGGGTTTCGCTCGAAGGGTCGTTGGCGTCGTAAGAGAAATTGCTTCAAGACGTCCGACGGCTCTCTTTATCCTTCGGGCATTTCCTTCCCGCGAGTATCAGCTTTTCATTTTTATTCGCATAGGACACGAGAAAAAAAAATATATATATACGAAAATTAATTAAATCACTGAGAATTTAATTTTCGAACGATCGTTCGGAACGGTCGGTGAAAATAATAGTTGATAATCAAAGGAAGAAGCCGAAAGGCTGGGCCGTACGAAAGACCGAATGCGTGACTGGGAGCAGTCGTCCAGAAAGTAACAATCCTACTGTACAGTTAGCTACCCTCATAGAGCCAGACCACTCGGTCTTTCGCTATCGCGCCGATAGCGCTCGGTATTTTGTCAAGCGTCGAAATTAAAAGCCTCCCAGTCCTCGGAGGATTGCAGCTACGTCGATCTGTATCCACGTGCCCGACCACCCCCGCGATAGCGAGTCACGAGGATAAACCGCCGAGCTACTTAACTAATGCCTCGAACAATAAACTAGCGAGAAAAGGAACACCGTAACTACTAGGGTGGAAGTGGAAAATGTGGCCCGCCCCGATTAGCATGCAAATCTATGATGTATGGACCGGGCCATATTCACTGGTTTTTACCGTCACTGAGAAAGAAAATTGGTTGGGTTAACCAAAGATCGCGGTGACATACGTTCAAAGCTGTTATTTGTTTGGTACGAATAAAGCATTGTTTTGTTAAACGATTATTTGCTTCAATTTATTCAAAAATTGTCGATAAAAAAAAAACATTTTTGTTGTACCAACAAAATACACATTTGAACGAATGTCACGGCGCATTTCCTTAATCCAACCATTAATTTTTCTCAGTGTTTAAATTCATTCAAAGTTACTCGGAGGATAAAACTGTTACCGGTCATGCGAAATTACTAACGATTTTTGCCTGGCTTTTCATGGGAAGACTCTTTTTCTAGAAGAGACGAAAAGACATTTTCTTCGTGGCTTTGGGTTTCGATATCATGCGGAAGACTGTCGAAAAGGCTCGTTTCAGAGAAATCGTCGGCAAGTGGAGAAACCATGTTTTACCAACAATTTCCTTGATTCGAACTTCTTACGGTATCGCGACGTTGAATCGAAAGCCGGGCTTATGCAGAAGTGTGTTCTCGTGTTTGCCTTGGCAAACACGAGAACACCGTGTGATTGTAAGTGGACTGGATGCTCAACGACACAAGCCTGCTTAACCCTTGGTGGAATTTAGCTCCATCTTGACAAGAAAAATTCTTGCACCGCTTGCGGCTATCTGACACAGCATCGAAGTAGTATCGGGATAGACAAGGTTGCCACTGTCGGAAACGACTTTTCAGATCTGACCGGCCAGTCCGCAGTGGCCTAAAGCATGAAACGCGGGGGCTTTGCGTGTTTCGGCCTTCCGTGCCCGGCGAGCTTTCGCTCGCTAATCACGTTGATTTCGAAAGGGAGACCGAGAGACGCGACCGAGCGTAAAGCAAAGTTCGTAGGTCGAAAGAAATTCTGGAGCGATCGTACAGTCGAGAAAAAAAAAAACCGTTCCAATAAATTTGTCGGAAAACCTTTCGGCACCTCATTTTCCTAAAGGATTCTCATTTCGCACCGCATCTTCATGACGTTTAAGGAAGTCTTTCGATTCGCTCGACGGAGTCCTTCTGATGGACTTTCTGCTAACTCCGCCATCTCCTTTTTTTGTCCCATCGATCGAATCAATCTAGACCGAATGGGAAACCAAGATCGTTCCATCGTGACTCGATACAATTTTTTTTTCATCGGTACCGATTGAAAAAATCTCTCCGAAGCTAATTGGCGACTGGGAAAAAAACTTGCACGAATCCCCCCTTTCTTTCGGTTCGGTTCGACTGTTCGCTTTATAGATCTATTTTTTTTTCTCTGAGCTACATCATGATATCCTCGGCATCCATCAGTATTCCTCACGTTTGTCCCGGCGCTGATTGTCCCGGGACGAGTAACGGTGCAATCTCTCAGGTTCGGCTGGGTAGACCGTCGCGTACTTCGAACGTTCGGCCGTGCAGTGAGCAAGAAGTTGGGGCATAAGTTATCCGACGGAAGAGGAGGGTGGTCCGAGTCACGTAGTATTCGATAGTTAAACCGGCGTGTTCCCTCCTCCCCACCTCGACCGTGTAACGACGGTCTGGGAAATCAATTCCATCGGGCCGCGCTCTCGACCTAAACTATCCCGGACTCGTTAACAATCGTAACTCGAAATGATAGGAAGCGATGGACAAAAAGCAAAGAAAAGAAAATGAAGAAAAAAATAACAAGACCCGCAAGAAAAAAAAGAGTGTCGAAAGTTCATTGCTACTGAATCGTTGAACATCGAGGAAGTCGGCGGTTGATTTAAACCGAGCATTAACATACAATCGCCATTAAAATGTAAAATGGTAGGACACGGCGAACTCTGCAGTTTCGAAAGGCGCGCAACGTTACTCCGTAATCGACGGAAGGAGCCCGTATCCGAGCATCTTATAAATATAAAATCAATAATGTTTCACGAGCCGCAAATAGACGACGGAGGTTCGATCACCTTAACGAGATTGTAATGAATATTATTGGAGGTTCACGGCGTACTGCGATTCGTTCGATGTTGCAAGGCGAGCCCATCGGTTCCCATAATGGTGCATCACTGCGTTGCCGGTATCTATCGTTCAGAGGTCACAAAACTCCTCTCGCTGTAACTTCCTTCGCGGAATATTCGTGCAACGCTTCGAGCGGCTCGCTACTCAGTCCATATAGTGCTACGTGCGGTGCTTGGGTCATTAATGTTCGCCGCGGGAAACGACGAGTCACGATGCCATATCGGTTACCGCACGTGAGGAAAAAAAAAAAAATTTCAGCCCTGGCGATAAAACTGTTGCCGGTACATCAGGTTCGCAGAAGCGCCATTCTTCAAGTCAGCTACCATTTGATTTCGAGTATGGCGCAGACGTGGCAAAAGTTTCTACAAGGTATGACCAACTCTGGCGCGGCTACTGTCAAGTATGACATAAATCTGCGTTATGATAAAGTTCATGTCGTTTTGACACTCGCACAATACTCACGGATACTCGCACAAACATTCACAGATACTCACACGATCACTCACGGATATTCACAGATATTCATGGATGCTCACGTGTGCGCATAGATTCTGAAAGGAACTCAACGATACTCACGGATACTCACAAATACTCACAAAGTTATTCACAGATACACACGGATACTCGCAGATGTTCACAAACGCACACAGACATTGATATGGAATTGATATCATGAACTCCAAATTAGCGATCGCTCGTTTTACCGCTTTAATTTTGCCATTAGTATAAACCGGATATAGGACTGTGGTTCCATTTATGGCCAACAGTGTCTGTGTGTGCACGATACGAGGCGAGTTAATGAATCAGGTTGAAGCTGCGCGCCAGTGAACGACTGAACGCGTCGCAACGTTTGCTCACGCTTCGTTCCGCATCGTTGCGGCGTGGCTCACACGCAGCCAAGTAAAATCGACTTGGGCGTTGCTCGAAGGGGACACGCCGATCGGTGTCTCACAGTCACCCGTGCTGAGATAGTTCGAGCCGAATAGATTTTTATCTAAACGATCGAACCCGACCAATGCATCGCGGATAGGCCATTGTGTTTGTTAGCCGATTCTTGCAGTTTCTGTCGCTGGTTGTTATGCAATTGCTGGTGCATCGTGTGCATCGGCGGAGTGCGAGGGGGTCACGGACGACTGGGCCGCGTTAAGGGTCACGCTCGGTTGAGTTGGCCGCATGAGTTCGTTCGTTCGCATCGTTCACTCGCGATCTCGACGCGCGCGCCGCTCTGCCCTCTTCCCGATCATGACCTGGGTGGTAATTTCTGATCGCAGGGGGGAGCCGATCGAGTGGTAGTGTGTGCGAAAGCACGGTCGAGAATGTCCCGAAGTGAAACGAAGATAAAACCGATCGGCCGAGAACGCCGGATTATGGATCAGATGGGAAGATCGGTATGCGTGGGAGAGGACAACCGGAAGATCGCTCGGCCGTGACGCCGCAGTAGACTCCAGCACTCCTTCCAGCGTCCGACAATGTTCAAAGTGGCTTCGGTAAACGTTTCCTCGTGCGTGCAACGTAATCCGCCTATTCCACTTTGAAGATCGTTGAACCGATCGTACGATATTTCATTATGTCGCGTGGATCGATCGTTTTCTTGTCTAAGCGATTGCGTTCGCTTCGCGCATTGACAGTCAATTTTTCAACCCGGAATTCAAGAAAGAAAAGTGTTCGCTTGAAATCCATGCGGACTTAGTAAATTCAGCCGTAATAACTTTCATCCTAGCGCGAGAGATTTACAAATCGGTCGTCGACGAGCTCGAAATGTCGCCGCATTGACGACGAATCGTTGCTTCATTTTTTCCTCTCTTCCATTTTTCTTTCCGTTTGTTCTGTCCATTTGTTCGTACGCTAATACAATGCAATTCACAAAATATATATTTCTGGGTATATTTCGCGGTAGCGCGTAAAACCAGAAATTATACAGGCAGGATTACATGGCCGAGTGAGCGTATAATATTGATCCAAACGTGCATTCCGGGGTTAGCATCGTGCTATACAGCGCTGCAGAGGCACGAGGGTTAGTGGTAGTGGTCAGGGACGGTGTAGTCTTGGCTGGGAGGATTTGCCCGGGACCGACGAATCGACGGGAAACACACACACACACACACACACATTCTCTCTCTGTGCGGGCTTCATTACAAAGCGGGGCGTTGTGTTCCATCCACTGGACTATGTTGCACATTGGCGTTGGTCGTGATCTGAGTTTAGTTTCGTTCCCCTCCTCCTTCCCCGACCATTCGCACACCACCGTAGTGCAGGCTCAATTCGGCGTCGGCTGACTCGACTATCGATGCTTCACGCTTGATCGCCAACAGTCCCTAGCAAGGCTGCATCCTCCGTTGATGGCTCCCCGTCCTCCGACAACAACCCCTCGCTCGAATGCGGTCAGAGCGATACAAACCGGCGGTAATAATAGGCATCGTTTGCTATCGGGATTATTCAGAATGTACAAATCGTGATGGGTTTTCGATTCTTCACACTTTCCACGGACATCCCTAAACGCAGAACAAACTAGCGCGCAAGTTGATGGAACGGTTCTGCGAGGCGAATGAAGAATCATCGACAATGTCGAGATCAGGAATCACACGACGCTTGGAACTGGCAGTGGTGACGACTGTGAGCGGTCGGACATGCTCGAACTCACCGAGGATTCGGACACTTTGTTGTCCACGTTCAATCTCCATCCGATTCGTTCGGATCAGCCCACGGGCTGTGGTAATCGCAATCTTTGTCATGCGAAAGTTTTCGCCGTGGCGAACTTTGCGGACGGCAGCAGGAGCGTCCCTTGCGCGAACAGGCACGGTCGAACTGCTAGGGAATTCAAGGTGACGCCGTTCTACCGCGTACGCCTGTGATTTTCGTTACATCAATGCGTCTCCACTGGCTCGTGTCAATACGATTCAATATTCAATCGCTGAATCTCAAGACGGATGCCGGTTGACACTCCAACGGATGGCCACTTTCCTGCTCACTCATCAATCTATACATAGATTCCGTCACCCTCGTACCGTACGGTTGCTCGAGACGTCGCACAACGACGGCCTCGAATCGATTATTGTCTGAGGGAACGCGGGCATCGGAAAACCCTCTACGTAGGATTAAGATCCCGAAGGATCATCGGAGCATATTCAATGAGTTCAAGCTCTCAACCTCTCGCATATCGATTATCAATGACCGCAGATCCATTACGGCTGATCAGGAAATTCCCCGCACCTTCGAGTGATTAGTCCGAGTGTCTCTCATTCGGCTCGGCGATGACAATGGATCGATTCAAGAGCGAAGCTTCGGTTCCGATCGTACAGGACGTTGGATATTTATCAATAAGTTTTTGAAACACCGGCTCATTGACGGTGTTCTACCAGGCTCGTTGTAGACACCGAGTGAATGGCGTTCGCACATAGCGCTGCCGAGTTTAGAATTACATCGAGGCCCGGCTGCACTTGGCGTAATGAACGAGCTTGCGGCATCAGATTGCTTGCGCTAGCGGTATGAACTGCTGGAAGCCTTTGGGTCCATCGTAATCAAACATCAACGGCACTGACGGCGAATTTGTAACGTGGTGTTCCGACTGTTATCACAGAATGTATCGCTACCATCAACATCATCAGGATCGTCATCATCATCAGCAGGTACACGAGCGATTGCGTCAGTTGGTCCTTCGGTTGAGTAATTAAGTGCATGGCCAGAATACCATCAACAGCGTCAGAAGTTTAGCTCGGTTGCACGTGACGCACCGAACGTTCCCGCGATGGCGGGACGAGAGCAAACCTCGTGGTCTTGTCCCGCGTTGCATGTATCCGACGAAGCATCATGCGGGTACACTGTGACACCGTCGAGAGAGAAGCGACGGGGCGACACTGCGACAGAGTGTGAACTGTCGGCCGAGTATGATCCACGAAACAGCTTCGGTTTGATTTCCATCCGAGACCACCAGCCGGGAACCGACGGGAATTCTTGCTCGGATGTCTTTTAATTGAAAACCGGGAACCGTGACTGACGCTCCTGCTGGTCGATTGAGTGACGGAAGAAGGGTAGGAAAAAAAATGGGTTTCATTGGAGCGTGGAGTGAGTGATCGTCTGACGGATCCCGTGTCTTGAATCGAATTCATTGATCGTTCGAGTATTTTCTTTCACGCTATTTTTGCACCCGTTCTTAGTGTTTTTATCGGAAGAATCGTCCCTTCATCGAGATGAACTTTGGTATAAATACAAAAACAGCGAGGATGTCGGTGCTGCAAGAGCATGTCAGGCTATGAAGTAATGACGCCGATGGGGAAAAGGGATGGCGGGTTGGTTGTTGCTACGGTCGCTCACGGTATACTGGCATTCTACACACGTCCATGCACGGAGACTACTCGATGAATGGCCTCTTTGATCTACGTTTGGCCTGTGCGCAGACTGGACGGCGAGTTCCCTGGCGCAACCAACTCTGATGCCTAGGAGACAGAGGTAGCTAGCAAAGCATGGTACGGGCGACCGATAGAGCGACGAAGAAAGGGAGCCGAGTGTGTACACACATATTTCTCGAACGTTTCGCGTACACCGCGCCAGAGCAAATGGCCGGGAGGGAGAGAGACTACCAATGTTTTATCCACCGCGAACCAAAGAGAAGCCGGGCCGGCCACGACAAGCCCATCAAGAACCTCTGGAACTTTGTGCACGAACGTAGACCGGCCATGATTGTATGCTTGACGAAGGACCGCGTACAACCGCGTCGTTTGTGTTCAGTGCCGGCCGGTCAGTGAGCATCGCGTCCAACTGCTTCCTCGTTGGCACATCAAGTCAATTCGAGGTAAAAAGATATTGGAGGTGTGTTCCATTTCGTCAAGCAAAGCGTCGCCGATCGTCGCCAGCTTTTCGTGTTAAGGAGACCGTGCTCAAGACGTTACGGGCGTTTGAGCGCAGTGACAATCGATCAATGAGAGTGACACAAGCGAAAAACCCAAACTGCCAACGAAGCAACACGAAACCTAAGTAATCGCAACGAAATAATGAGAATCAGCAAGTGGGTTCCATGCGGTACCTATGAAGACGCAATTTCACGGTAGCTGATTGGTATTCCAGCTTCCCGGTCCGAACTTCTCTGAAGTCGACTGTGCCGGTTGGCTGCCGGCGAACCCGAAGTTCTCGGCATCGAACTTCAACCATTAAATTCCAGGTAAATAAGTATCGGAAGGGTTTTCCATTTTGGTAGACAAAGAGTCGTGTGTTCGTCGTCAACACTTCGTATTGACAAGACCGTGTTTGAGACGTTACAGATCTTTGAGCGCAGCGACACAATCGATCGATAAGAGTGACACAATCAAAAACCCCGAACAGACAACGAAGAAACACGAGGCATAAGTAATCGCGACGACATGACAAGAATCATCAAGTCGGTTACATGCCTTTACCTATGAACATACAATTTCACGGTAGCTGACTGTTATTCCAGCTTCTCAACCTGAACTTCGCTGACGTCAACTGTGCCGGTTGACTGTCGTCGAGCCCGAAGTACTCGGCATCGCTCCGTTGCCGACGGCGTCGTCGTCGTCGTCGCCGGAACCGTCTAGTTCGTGTCGCATCGGCCGGGTAACGAAGCAACGGTTTGAATTTCCAAGCAACGCGGCTCGTTCTATCTCGCCTCTCTTCGCCAGACTAGACCGATAGGCCGCAACCAGCCCGAGTCAGGCCAATCTCTCCGTCTCCGCCACTCCTTCAGCCTGCTCCCTCCATCGGCTTTCTCTTCATCCGGCGCCGCCCGCGTAAACGTATTATAATGTGATTACACCTTAATTTCGGTCTTGCCACCGCCGATGGCGAAGGAATCTTCGGTCGGGCCTGGATCGAAAGTGAAACCGTAGACAAAAATAATGTACGATGAGATAACGATGAGTAAAACAAAGAACCGATGTGGAAGGTCGGTAGAGCTAGAACGACCGAAGGGTCAAGGCAGAGCCGGGAGTCCTCGCCGTCGACGGTTTATTATTCCTGGGAGAGCCGAAGCTCAGCTGGGAGAAACGGAGAGAGCGATCTCCCCCGCCTCGTCCGTCAGCTTAAACGTTATCGCAGAAGCGGCCGCAACCGGATGCGAATCCACCACTGGCGCGGAACGCTATCGGCCATTAGTTTCCTGAGCCGATAGGCCACCGGGGCTCGTTGCGTATCCGAGGCGGGGATTAACGCCTCAGGATTTTGGTTCACCTATGTACACGCTGTACGAAAACGCATATGATCATCGAAGGATATTGGAAGGGCCGGCATCGAACGGTTCTACCGGGCTGCGGCCTACTAATACCGCCGTGAATTTGCCATGCCGGCGGTGGAAATGGCTTTTGAATGCGGAGGAAATTGCTAAGCTTGCGGCACTCCGTGCGTAGTACCCGCGCTGTTCGGTCGTTCGGGATCAAACCTTCGCCGTTCATAGCCACGGTCTGACGAGGATCCGTACGCGGCGGGTTATTAAAATTCATATTTCTGACGGAATATCGAAACTACTGCCAATTTAAAACGTGGCCTCGACAGTCTGACGTATCTGGAAGACGAAGTCGGGGTTTTCCATCTGGAATTTTAGAGAGATCTGATTTTTTTAAAAATATGTTCGATGAATTTTCATATTGACTTTCAATGGAGGTATTTCTGAAAGCTGTCTTTTTCTGCACCCCTATCTTCATTGGAGCGCTGGTTGGCTCGGGATGCCGAAAGTGGCGCTTTACAGCCGAGTGGACTGTAAATACCCGGCGTATGCGCACATCGGTCCGATCTTACTTTACGCACGCTTCAGCGTGCGTAACTCGTCAGGTCGAATTCTACTCAATGAAAAACCTACATTTCTCCTCCAAACTTCGGTATAGAAAAAAAAGCGCCTCTTATTTTTTTTTATCGGTGTCTGGCTTCGAGCTCTGTTCGTAAGATCAAGTGACGCATCGACTGAGCGAGCTGCGAGGAAAAGAACAAAAAATCGTCGCAGGGTTTCCCATGTCGGCGGGAACGCGGCACGCTGATATTACAGCTTCTCTCCGTGACCCCCCCCCCCCCCCCCCCCCCCCCAAACCGCGGGAAAGCGAGCGCAAAAAGGAGTTTTAATTTCCGGTGAGAAAAACAAACGACGAAGCCGAGCGAAAAGTAACTCGTCGACGGAATTGCCCCGCTATATACGGACTGAGTATAACATAGATATACCTTATTCCTGTACAGTATACCGCGCTACCGTATACACACACGCAGCCCTCGTATACATACAAGTTGATGGCTATATGCAAAATTACGCTCGAGCGAGCTTTAAAATATTACTTCGCGTATAAGAGCCGCCTGGTCCAACACCCTTTACTGCACGACAACGCAGTTGCGGCCGCTGCAGGGCTGACCACATTCCGGCTCTCCCGGCTGTCCACCCTAGCCGTGCACCAAGATTTTTAATTAAACGAAAAAAAGGCCTCGCTGGAATTTTCGGTGAAAAATTTCCCCACAACAATTATTATTATTATTGTTATTATTATTGTTGTTATTATTATTATTATTATTATTATTATTATTATTATTGTTATTATTATTATTATTATTATTATTATTATTATTATTATTATTATTATTATTATTATTATTATTATTATTATTATTATTATTATTATTATTATTATTATTATTATTATTATTATTATTATTATTATTATTATTATTATTATTATCCAGCAGGACTGATTATCATTTAAAAAATGCTTGGTGTATTTAATCGATGATCACAGTTAACGAGATCCATTGAACTACCCTTGGAGGCTTCAATCGTCTGGCTTTGAGTCTTTAAGGGATAAGAATTCCGGCGTCTCGTTCTCTTACTACACACACACACGCACAGTAAACCTTGCGGATCTCTTCTCTCGTCACGAGGATCGTGAATTTCGAATAGAGAAGCTGAGAAAGTTGAGGCTGCGTTACTGACGAGTTTACTGGAGCGGGGGGGCCGGGGAGGAGATCGGAGCGCAAAGGGACGTGATTCCCGTTCGTTGGAAATCGTTCGCTCGGTTGCCCCTTCGATATCGGGTCTCCGTACAGCCGAAGAAAGAGGGAGCGAGCGAGAAGAACTTGCTGACTCGGCGGGTCGCTTCGCGGATTCGACATCGACGAGACGCAACCGGGAGAGTTCCATCTCTTCGTACCTTGCCCTTCTTCTTTTCACCCTTGAACTGTCTGTACCCCAGCTTGGCTTCCTTCCTCCGCAGATCCTGCGGCTCTCCCTCGATCTCCATCCCTCTGACTACACCACGAACGCATCCCGTCGGTCCTCTCATCATTCACCCCCACCCCCCACCCCCCCACCCCCCACCCTTACTATACTCCGACAGTTCTCTTCTTCCTCCTCTTCCTCTTCCTCTTCTGTTATATAATATATCCCAAGGGATACGCGTAATCCTCTCGATCATTTCGCGACGATATAAAAAGAGTACTTATGTCGGTTCAATTACGACGTCGAGCGGTAAGCCGTTCTTCTCCTCCAACCGCAAGCTTCTCATCCTTTAGAACGTCCCCGGTCTCCTCGGGCAACTCCATTTCTCGTTATCTTTTTCCACGCTGCACCACCTATTTTCTTGTAATTCGTTTTTTTTTTTTTTTTTGCTGCTTCTTTTATATCCGCGCTTTTGTTGTCGCGGCCACAATGTATTTCTTATCCTCTTCATTATTATTTATTGTTACTATCGGCTCGGGCATTGTCTTGGAAATTTACGTTGGCGTTGAACGCTGCGGAATTGATTGGTGGGACGGGAATCGGCCCGAGAATCCTTTGCGGTACGATGTCGCGATGCGCAATGTATTTCTGAGATTAGGTTCTTTTTCTCTTGAGAAATATCGTGGAAAGCAGTTCGGAAATAATCGGAGCGAGTGTTTCGAACGGATGTATCGACTCGCCGAGGATCCAGCACAATTTTTTTTATGATAATGCTTTGATGACTTTTAAAAAAATAATTTTGATTACGATTTTTAAAAAAATATTAATGATTATGATTTTTTTTCATTATGTAAGGTACAGTGCTTCAAAGAATTAAGAGCAAGAAACAAAAAGGTTCGGAAAACAGTCTAAAAAAAAAAATTGAAAAATTTTATGTCCATTCGAATTTATCAACGACTCAATAGAGTCGTTTGAGGGATCGAACGATGGAAGAAATAGTACTGTGCTTCGAGGTTTTTTTTTAGGAGAACAGAACCATGCAGGCTTGCGCGAAGCCTGCGTTGTCGACTCACCGTGTCCAAAAGCTTCCATTCTAATTAAACTTGCACTCGAGAGCGAAAAAAAAATGAAATTAAAAAAAGATATGTCGAGTGATTTAAAAAAAAAAAAAAATGAAAGAGGTTGAACGTGGAATCGAGCTGTCACTCTTCTACGACATGTACGGTGTTCGGGCACGGTGCGCGCACTCGGGCCGATTCTCGTCTCGTGCCCACTGATCGATTCTCGACTATCTGCGAATATAAACCGTGTACGATAATTGGGATAATAGATCTGCCTCTGTGAGCCGTGACGAGGTTGCCCGGCCCGTTAAAGACTCAATTAAATTTTTCTATCCGTCCCCTGCCTCTGACTCTCGACCATCTCGTTCGACATCGACATCTCTGCGCGTCAATCCCGACATCGATGACACCTATCGATTTGAGGGATCGGCGCGTTATGTCGGACGCCCGATCGAACCACTCGAAAAATAACGTGAAATGGGCTGGATTAAGGTGATCCGAAAAGTACCGACTACATCGACGATATTCTCGATTGCGTAATCATCGGAGAAGGTAGACATTTTTTTTTTCATCGAAACTATAATCGAAGCCACAGGTTAATTTAAAATCGAAAGTCGCGTCGTTTTTATTAGGATCATTTATTTTTTGGTTGTTAAGAAGAAAGCATCGTAATTTCACACGAATCGCGCGTATTGCGCAACATGACTTGGTGCTCTCGATCCGCCGTGTCGTGCTGGACCAAAGTCCGGAATTTCTTGCGGTCGGAGAGCAAAGGGATATTGTAGCCAACCTTC
The DNA here is from genome assembly GCA_933228735.2 of Amblyteles armatorius. Lineage (NCBI taxonomy): Eukaryota > Metazoa > Arthropoda > Insecta > Hymenoptera > Ichneumonidae > Amblyteles > Amblyteles armatorius. Next base: position 7,530,592 of record OW121695.1, on the reverse strand, counting down.
CCCGGTGACCCTTGGCTCGAGGGTTTACCTGAATCTACTCTCTTCTCAAGTTTGAATCAATTTGGCGTAAGAGAACACTCGCTGGGTAACTGCGGTATACAGAAATTTGGGATGCAAGTCAAAAGGGTGTGTACAAGCCCCATGAATGCCCCGGAGGTATGTAAGCCCTACGGACGAATTCCAAGTTTCGGTGTATTTCTGGATTTCAAACTCGAACGCAATTCTCCTTCGTCCTCGAGCTAGCCCGCTCGAGAATCTTGACTGCAATAGAGATAAATCGGCACTGCATGCATCGTGGATTACCGATACAGAAATCAAGCTTTTTTTAATTTTTCGTACGAAAGTCCCATTCTTCAGGATACGGGAAATAGATTGACCGGATTTATGCGAGGAATCAAGGCAATACTTTTATTCAACCACAACAATAATAATCCCGCTAATAATAATATTTCTCCTAATGGCAAAATTTGTAGTCAAAATCTGTCATGAAGTGTCGACAGTTTACCAGCTTTTATTGACATTTGCTGCAATTTTTGTATACCAAATACACCGAACGACATCGTGTTAATTACTCCTCGTCTTCCTCGCATTCCTCTTCCTCCTCGTCCTCATCATCCTCGTCTTCCTCGTCTTCATCATCCTCGTCTTCCTCGTCGTATTCCTCGCTCTCCCCATTCTTACTTGCGTCTTCTTCGGCATTATTTACATGACCGGTTATTCTATTTATGATTTCATCTTTCACCCCCATCGCAATTTCTAGGGGTGTCTGCAAGTTGACTGAGAACTCACAAAAAAAATTTTAAGGATGGTGTTTAAAAAAATGCACACTTTTTTCAGAGTCCTCCGCGGCCGAAATTTTCGAAAAATCGCGAGTTTCCAGAGGTTTGACGAGGAGAACCGCCGAAAATGCCAATGTTGCGATGAAAATCGTCATTTTTCACTTCTCCTTTTTAATTCGAGTTTCTCAAGTATCTTCGCGATTCTTAGTCGACAGGTACTGGTCCATTCTGCCCGTGGAACTGTCCGCAACGACTTTTTAAAGAAAACTATTCCTCCCGAAAATATGCAGGAACTTGCACAGAGTCTCAATCGCGACGTATTTATATTTTTGCACGTATTTATTTGCCTTCCGGGAACGATAGCGTATCTTCTGCGAAACACCATTTTCCAGACTTGTAATATCCACGCGCGAGCATTTTTTTTATTGCACCGTTATCGTAAACACGTGGATTAGATTTTGGAGGTCCAAAAAAATGATAATAACCAGTCAAATTATCTTTAAAAAAAAACAAAAATCCAATTTTTTAATGCCGAGCTCGACGTAATTTTCGCCTGATCCCAAGTTATCCTAATCGAGAACCTTCGATGAAGAGGGATAACTATTGCGGAGCGTCAAGGCCGGTAGAAAGACTCGGCGCCCCGGGCAATGGGTACGCTGCATCCCGTACGCTGGATCTCATGTACTTGTAAAATTAGTTACTTTTTTGCTTGAGCCGCTTAGTCGGTGTAGTGGATACATTTTTTTCTAAATACGAAAAAAGCAATAATTTCGTGCTTTCGTGACGGCTTTTTTTTAAATCCTTCAAAGTTTTTTTTTTTTATTATTTTTTCTCGCATGCGGGAAATAAATTGTATACACAAAATAGATTGATCGAAGCGATAAAACGTTATTTATTTTGCCAAGCAAATTCTTCCACCAATAAAATAGTACAATAGGGTAAAGTTTACACATGATCTGTCATGTGGAGTAACAAGTTGACGAACTTTTATTAACATTCGGTGAATTTTTGTTTGTTACATACAAAACCGTAATAATATCGCGTGAATTATTATTCACTGTAGTCGAAGTCGGAGTCTTTGTTGGTCTTTTTGCATCCTTTGCTTTTTTTACTCTATCTACGCTTTTTCTTGCTGTCGTCATCATCGGAGTCATCATCGGAGTCATCATCGGAGTCATCATCGGAGTTATCATCGGAGTCATCATCGGAGTCATCATCGGAGTCATCATCGGAGTCATCATCGGAGTCATCATCGGAGTTATCATCGGAGTCATCATCGGAGTCATCATCGGAGTCATCATCGGAGTCATCATCGGAGTCATCATCGGAGTTATCATCGGAGTTATCATCGGAGTCATCATCGGAGTCATCATCGGAGTCATCATCGGAGTTATCATCGGAGTCATCATCGGAGTCATCATCGGAGTCATCATCGGAGTCATCATCGGAGTCATCATCGGCGTCATCATCGGAGTCATCATCGGAGTCATCATCGGCGTCATTATCGCAGTCATTATCGGATTCGTCGTCGTGATGCTTCTTTTTCTTCGAATGGCGGTCGGGGTCTACTATACAATCGGCAATTGCGCCGTGAACGGCGGTACGCACCGTCTTCGAGAACAGTTCTCTCGGCTGTCTGCCTGATTTCAGGGATTCACCGGACAACATTTCAGAAATATCTCGAATGCTCCTCTTCGACACACTTTCTTTAAAACATTCCTTCACTTTTTCATTGTGCTTGCCAATTGCTCGCAGAATTTCAAATGCTCTTTTCGATCTGACTAACTCAGTGTCAGCGGCCGAAACTTCCGAAAGATCGCGAACGAACTTCCCGCTGTTTACTTCGGACTCGAAGACGTTGCGAGTTTCCAGAGATTCGGCATCGATTCCCACGCTAAGGAGAACCGCCAATAAGGCGGCCAGGGCGATGAAAATCTTCATTTTCTCACTTCCCTTCTTCAATTCGAGCTTCTCAAATATCTTGAAGATCCTTCGTCGACGGGTAAAACTCGATTCTGACGTTGGCGATCCTCAACCGCCTTTTAAAGGAAACTTCTTCATCCGGAAGCATTTTAAAACTTCCAAAAGTCTCTATCGGGTCGTGTTTATTTTTATGTATCTATTCGCTTTCCGTGAAATACTCGCCTTGCACGAAAAGACTCGGTAAAAAAGACTCCATTTCTCGTTTCTGCTTCCTCATAGCTTTTTATTTTCATTTTAAATGCTTCTATTGGCTTTCCGGTAAAAAAAAATACGGTTTTGCGGTGACTCCAGAATTTCCGTATTCGCGATATCGACGCGGAAGCTTTTTTTTGTTGGCACGTTCTCAAGGACACGAGAAACAGATATCGAAAAAGGAAGTTGAATTGTTTCACAAACAGAAGCACGGGGCTCAGTCGACGAGTACGAAAAAAAAAAATTAAAGAATATCGCGGGAATTTTCCTTCGAGCTTTCATCCCATAATTTTGATCGTTCCCTCATCTTCAAGACCGATGAATAATTGTCCGGCGACACAAACTTGGCCAAAAGATCAAAAGCTCTTGACTGAGCGGGGAAATGAGGAATTTTCTTCAACGTGAATCCCTTCCTCAACATCTCGACTTTGAATCCACCGGCAAAAGAAGAATGAAAACTCGCAGCCAAAACATCTTTGTTAATAGACCATTCACTGACGGAGAAACGTACATCATAATTTTATTTTTCATCATTCGCGCGCCGTGTGCAAGGTTAAATCCCTCCGTTAGTGCGACAGTTTGGAGACCGCAGCATGGACACAGCCAACCAAACTCTTCGCGCTGCGTTTCCTTTCATCTCAACCCCGACGACGCATGTATACGCTATTCCGTATGGATGTATTCCACTTCTGCATGCCATCGAGAGAATTAACCACTGAGAGACTCGGGTCGGTGCAAAGCTTCAACGTCCTCTCGATCTCCCGCTCTTCGTATTTCTCCCGTCGTCGTGCGTTGGCCTCGATACTACAAATCTCCCACGCAAAGCTCTGTGTAGGCATTTGTCACGAACGAATCCAATCTTTGCTAAAAGTCAATCCAACATCGGCCAATAATTTCATGATTTTTCTCAACATGGCACCATACGCCGGTGCCATTTAGCTCTCAGTATGGTAGCTTACGCTCTGGGTAGGGATAACTATTGCAGAGCGTCAAGTCCGGTAGACAGACTCGGCGCCCCGGGCGATGGGTATGCTGCGTCCCTTACGCTGGATCTCATGTACTGGTACAAATTGTTACCTTTTTGCTTGAGCCGCCTGGTCGATGTAGTGGATACATTTTTTTCTAAATACGAAAAAAAAACAATAATTTCGTGCTTTCGTGACGGCTTTTTTTAAAATCCTTCAAAGTTTTTTTTAAAAAAGTCTTTTTTCTCGGATACGGGAAATAAATTGTATATATAAAACAGATTGATCCAGGCGATAAAACATTATTTATTTTCCCAAAAAAATTCTTCCACCAATAAAATAGTACAATAGCGTAAAGTTTACACATGGTCTGTCACATGGAGTAACAAGTTGACGAACTTTTATTAACATTCGGTGCATCTTTGTTTGTGACATAAAAAACCATAATAATATCGCGTGAATTATTCTCAACTGCTCTCGGAGTCGGAGTCGGCGTCGGAATCGGAGTCCTTTTTGGGCTTTCTGCCTTTTTTGCCTTTTTTACCCTTTTTCTTGGGGTTTTCTTCCTCGTTTTTCTTCGCATGGCGGTCGGGGTCTTCTATGCAATCGGCAATTGCGCCCTTAACGGCGGTATGCACCGTCTTCGCGAACAGTTCTCTCGACTGTCTGCCTGATTTCAGGGACTCACCGGGCAACATTTCAGAAATATCTCGAATGCTCCTCTTCGACACACTTTCTTGAAAACATTTCTTCACTTTTTCATTGTGCTTGAGAATTGCTCCCAGAATTTCAAATGCTCTCTTCGATCTGACTAACTCAGTGTCAGCGGCCGAAACTTCCGGAAGATCGCGAACGAACTTCATGCTGTTTACTTCGGACTCGGCGAGGTTGCGAGTTTCCAGAGATTTGGCGTCGATTCCCACGCTGAGGAGAACCGCCAGTAAGGCGGCCAGAGCGATGAAAATCTTCATTTTTTCACTTCTCTTCTTCAAGTCGAGCTTCTCAAATATCTTCAAGATCCTTCGTCGACGGGTAAAACTCGATTCTAACGTTGGCAATCCTCAACCGCCTTTTAAAGGAAACTTCTTCATCCGGAAGCATTTCAAAACTTCCATAAAGTCCCTATCGAGTCGTGTTTCTTTTTATGTATCTACTTGCTTTCCGTGAAATACTCGCCTCGCACGAAAAGACTCGGTAGCTATTTCTCGTTTTTGCTTCCTCATAGCTTTTTATTTTAATTTTGAAAGCTTCTATTGGCTTTCCGGTAAAAAAATACGGTACTACGGTGACTCACGAATTTCCGTATTCGCGATATCGACGCGGAAGCTTTTTTTTGTTGGCACTTTCTCAAGGACACGAGAAACAGATATCGAAAAAGGAAGTCAAATTGTTTCACGAATAGAAGCACGGGTCTCAGTTGACGAATACGAAAAAAAAAAAACAATGAAAGAATATCGCGGGAATTTTCCTTCGAGCTTTCATCCCATAATTTTGATCGTTCCCTCATCTTCAAGACCGATGAATAATCGGCCGGCGATACAAACTTGGCCAAAAGATCAAAAGATCTTGACTGAGCGGGGAAATGAGGAATCTCCTTCGACGTGAATCCCTTCCTCAACATCTCGACTTTTAATCCACCGGCAAAAGAAGAATGAAAACTCGCAGCCAAAACATCTTTGTTAATAGACCATTCGCTGACGGAGAAACGTACATCATAATTTTATTTTTCATCATTCGCGCGACGCGGGCAAGGTTAAATCCCTCCGTTAGTGCGACAGTTTTGAGACCGCAGCATGGACACAGTCAACCAAACCCTTCGCGCTGCGTTTCCTTTCATCTCGACCGCGACGACGAATGTATACGCTATTCCGTATGGATGTATTCCACTTCTGCATGCCATCGAGAGAGTTAACCACTGAGAGACTCGGCTCGGTGCAAAGCTTCAACGTCCTCTCGATCTCCCGCGCTTCGTATCTCTCCCGTCGTCGTGCGTTGGCCTCGATATTACAAATCTCCCACGCAAAGCTCGGTGTAGGCATTTGTCACGAACGAATCCAATCTTTGCTAAAAGTCAATCCAACATCATTTTCTGTCCAATCCAACATGTTATTTTCTTCGATTTTCGGCAACAAGACGTCATTTTCTGCTCGGTAAAAGAAAATTGGACCGATAATCTCCAACTGAAAAAAAAAATTCGATCGAACAACGATTTTTCCATTTTCTAGCCATTTTTGGAAAAACGTCAATTTTCGTGATTTTCAAAGGTTGATAACTCGGCTCCCAATGGAGGTAGAAAAATGGTGAGTTGCCCATCGCATTCTACGGAAAAAAAATACACAAAATAGGGCCTTGTGCAAAATTTTGCAATCGTTTTATCGTCCCGTTCAAGGACGTCGAAAAACGTTAAAAATGGATTGGAGATTTGGAATTGCCTCGGAATTTTTTATGAAATATTTTTTGACGGTATGGAATGTTTTTTCCCGTTCGTAAAATTAACTGCGACATATTCCGACGTATAATTTTTTTCAAATGTCCTGCTTTTACTAAATGGAACGCCAACAGAGTCCTCGGCGCACGCTACATCGTTCTCTGTTCTATTCCCAACGAGAAAGTTCGTACCGCACGGTTGATTCGAGTTGAACTCATCGTGGAAGCTTCGAGTTCGAGGGTTATAAGCGTCGACTCGCGGCTATAAGTTCCGTTGCATAAAGCATCAGCCCAGTGTCCACTTGTCCCCGCGGCGCATGCTCTATCTTACTTTTCTCGTCTTTATCTTGTTCCTCCGCCTTCGCGTCTTCGCTGCTCTGGAAAAAGATCCATCGCCGCTGACTTTACGCTCGAATAATTCAGAACTGTAGAGCTGCAGTTTTTCCGTCTTGCACGTTCCCGCCGTTACCCGTTTTCAGCACGGCGGAATCGGGCGATCCAGTCGTTGGCCACCCCTATCGACGCCTCCCGAGAAGACTTTCACAGGGGAACTTAGAACAATCGGAGCGTGGGAGGGAGCCGCGCGTTCATTTAGTTTCAACTAGTTCGAACTAGTTTCCGAACCCACTGAAAATATTTTCATGCAATTTTAGTGAGTTGCGGGCAGTTTTCCTAAGTACTCACAATTTTATTAAATTTCAGAACCAGATCCAGAAAAATGAATAAATCGTCTCGACACCGATCGGAACAGGGTCGTCGTACTGTTAATTGAAACATGCCGATATTGTTCTTTGTACAATCATCGGAAATATGGCATTTCTTGATGTTCGGACCGAGTGATCTGAAATATCATTAAAAATTTCGATCCATCTATATTTCAACTTCGACATGTGTACTCATCTGAGGTGCCAATCACCGTACAACGTGTTTCCACCAAAGTCGATAAGCTGTAGAGTGCGCACCTATACATAGAGATGACCTGTACATCCCACGTAACGGGCATTTTCAATATTCTCGGCCTCGGTTTCTGATCCGCGTTACACACAGTTGACCGCGTTTCCCGTTTCTTTCTTCTTGCACTCTAGTCAGGGATTTTATTAGGAATATTTTATTGAGTAAACGAACTTGCAGGTAAAAATATCGAGTCGGGACGTTTTAGCGCCAGAACTAAGATTCAATGAATTTCGATCAGTAAATCTCTTCAAATTTTCTTTTACCCACCCCGAAAATGTTCAATTATGGCCGTCGCAATTGGAACCCGACACGATCGTGTCACCGAAAAAATAAAAATGTGATTTTTCGATGTTTTGGAACATCCTGAACACGTTTTCATTAAAATCTCGAGAAATATTTTTTTTCGTCATCACAAAGCTTCCTCTATACGGAATCAAAACAATACACTATGGTAATTTCTTGAAGAAAGCGGGTTAGTTGAGTTTTGCGTCACAGTAAAAAAATTACTGGATAAAAATGAGAATTTCGTCGCTCAAATATTTTTATGCACATACGCATAAAAAAAATGTATCGACATAGTACGCGGGCATAATTTACCAAGCACAAGCAAACGGTTCGCAAAGAGCTTATATTCTAGCAAAAATTACGGGATATTTGGGTAATAGATTGCGTAGTTCCCACATGAAAGTTCTGTCAGTCTTTGCCAGATTTACAGTCATTTCTACCAGACCCATTTCTCAGTATGTATATATAATACGTCTGTAAAAGTTTTTTCCCGCTGTCAGAGTCCAGTACTGTACTGGTCAGCGTAGGCGAAACTCGATAACCGGACAAAACGAAATCCGAATGGATTTGCGTATACCGAGCGCAGTGCGTAATATACCGATCATATTCGGTTTGGCTCGTGTTTGTGGGACGTCGAGCTCGAGGCTCGGTTCTGTCACTTTTATATGTACCATATAAATGTATATGCGCGATTATTTAGGTATATGTCGAGATGGTACATATTGTATACACATATAAGCCTGGACGTGGGCGTGAATGGCCCGGAGCTCGGGAGCAGCGGCGTTCTAAATTTGTTTTTAATTAATGTGCAAATGAATGAGTGGCGGCGAGCGTTGGCTGGATCGTTGGCTTCCTGCGGTTCGCGCGGCACGGCAGGGGCGGCTTATCGGAGTCAAGCCGCCGGCAGGCCAGGATCCCGAGCACCCTTTGATAGCTGCTGGTTTGCTTCGCGGGTTATAACAGGAACGGGAAAATTATTCGATTGTTCCCGTGGCAGGCAAACGCGCGCGCGCGCGCGCGTGGGAGCGCGTGATTATCCGGAAAGTCATGTCGAGCCTCGGCCATCCACAAAATTACGTGCATGGCTTGACCGGTAGGTTAATATGTTCCATGTTTCATATAATTCTCCACGCCGACCTAAAGTCAAAAGCGCGACGACATTCTCGCGGCTTCAATCGCGGGTGAACGAACCGTCTGTGATTGGCAGCGGAGCCAGAAAGTCAGATATTTTCGTCACAGTGTCGTAAAAAAAATCTGCAAAAATTATTCACGGAGGGATCCTGGGGAGTAGTTTCTTCGGTGGCGGAGAAAAAAAAATTATCGCGCACGTTCGTATGATTGTCGCAGCCGAAGGAAGCCGTTCAATCTCTGCATACTTCCACATCGAATTAAATCAAAAATCAATTAAAATGTCAACAAATATTTTAAATGAAATGTCAAGCACGAAGATTAAACGTCACTCCTGTAGCCCCCAAACCCTCCGTTAATTGCACAAAAGCCCATAATAATTGGTTCGTACCTGTTTGATGTGAATAGCGGGCATTTTCATGTTCCATATTTGCCATTCGAGATGATATCGGGCGCGTTATTAGTGCGATTGTGTTCAATCATCGATAGCAATTTCGTTCGTACTTCAATCGAATCATGTTAGCATTTTGATTCTCCATTGATGTGTGCGCGTGCCAGGGATACAGGACAACAGCATAAAATTATAGAATCGCGAGCAAAACGGCCCGCATAACGCATAACAGGTTCGCATCGGTCATGGCGGTAACGCAATTGCAGCTGCACCGGCAGGAGCATCAGTAGCTGCTAGCTCGTTATATAACGCACGTTAAATCAAGCGTTACAGTGTAATTGTTGATTGATAGCGAGGCTGCAGTAATAATGGCGACGAACTGCTGCTACTGCCTCGCTAATAACAGTCACTATAACGCTTCGACTGCGTGTCACTCTGTAATTATGACGACCTAGGGCTACCGCCGTTTCTGTACCTATGTCGGCGTAAACAAATATACAGAGCTCTCATGCTTGCGAATCGTAAATCATGTTCGCGGTGAAAGATATCGCTGAAGTCGAGGGGTCACAATCTCACGGGCTTCGCGAGTGGAGGCTATGGCAGATCGAAAATGCCAACTTAGCAGCGAATTCGAGGTGACACTTTTTTTTCCTTTTTTTAATCTTGTCTCAGTAATATTTTGATGATAGGTGAAAATTTTTGGGATGACGATGAAAAAGTTGGCTTCTAGTTAGAAAAATTGGTGGAATATTTTAGATGTTTTTACATCGATTCCTTACAATTTCCTTTTATTCTTAAAAAGAATTTGTTTTCTTAAAAGAAAACGAACTTTGTCGCGAGCGCAAAATTTGCTTTATGAGGAAACACAAATTTATTATCACTTGGCACTGCACGAAAAGTTGTAAAAAAAGTACACGACACGTGCGGACAACTTTTTTTTCAAGGTCTCGTCATCACGACTGTCTTGATACCGTGCTATCTATCCAAAGTATGGATGCCCGAAAAGTCATCGAAGGTGAAAAAGACACGTGGATGGAGAATAAAAAAAATCCGTACTGCTTCCAAGCTGATTCTATGTTAAAAATGTCCTCAATTCATAAATATAAATTTTAATTTTTTTTTTTCCGTGGATTAATCGAACGTCGAGCATAATGTAGGGTTCCTCAATTAGCATTATATTCGCCGGGTATTACCGACGAAACGCGGTGCGATAGCGTGCACTGTATCATCGAAATGCCTGCGCAGAGTTTACCGGGTAAAATCCCGGACGCTAATTTCGCCGTCCAGCGACAATTGCGCGATATGTATATATTCCCCACCGACCTCATGCCAGCCCTCCACGGTGATATTAGCGTTCGCGTTATTAATGAAGTTAATTACCGGGGGCGTCGGCGTTAACCACTGAATTCTGCTGGTACCTCCACAACCGTTAACGGTACCGGCAACGAAGCAGAACAAATCTTTCCTGTTGCTCGATTTGCCCATATTTGTGTTTCATCGCACAATCGAGATTAGCGTACTTTAATCCTCAACATTAATTTTTGACGGCTTCCTATGCGTTTAATACTTTCGTTACACGTACTTTGTGACAGAAACGCATTTAACAGGTTTTTGTTCTTCATATTTAATAGAATGTTTTCCAAAGTGGATTCCTTGCTATGTGTCTTTTAGTCGAATTTTTATTTTATTAGCAGAATCGGAGGTGTCTGATAATTTTTGAAAATTTTAATTCCCCAAACAATTATTGTTTTTTTCTCGCTTCCGAAAATTGCTCGTTGCAATTTTCTGTATCAAATTCAAAGCAGGTCAGTAGCAAAAAAAATAGCGGCATATTGCTTTACACTTTGGTCTCTCGACGTAGTAAAACCCTTTAAAGGATAGAGTCAGTGTAGGGAAGAACGACGAGCTTGCCGCACTATTATATACACGGTGCAAGAGAAGTGAAACACGACCGTACACCGTCGTTTATTGAACCACTCCTAATTCTATTTCAATATACGCCACAAGCCGACTGGAAGCAACCGCGGGAGAGAGGCGTGAAATTCGACGGTGGTAAGATATTCCGGACCGTCAAAGGGTAAGACCAAAGTCAAGGGTCGAAGAAATACAGAACATCGTGACATGCCCTATCGAAAATCAAACATTTATTCGCAACTCATTTCGTTTTTTTAATTTTTTAAATAAATATAATAAAATATTCTTTCTCTCTGTTTCAGGTATGTAGACCAAATCTTCCACGCATTTTGACATCCACCGAAGGATTCTTATTTGCCGAGGGCTTTAATCTCGTGAGTACCGGAATTTAATTTTGCCTCCGCGTAGAGGCAGATTTGTTTGCATACGAATATTTTGCTGACAAGATTTCCATGTAAACATGCTCAGAATTTTCCGAAAACTCGAAAAGTCACGATCATAAAAAAATGTTGGGTAAATTTGCGATTATCGGTATCAAAAAAACGTTAATCGCCAAAACGTTGGTTCGTCGGAATGGGCGAGAATTTAGAAATCTGAACGTGATTATTTTCTTCTTCTGACAAAGCTTCCTCAATATCAAAGAAAATAATTTTTCAAAAAAGCTTTATCGCAACAATAAATAAAATGAGAAAGCTATGAAAAAATCGAGATTTTCACGTTGTTTTTCGTTTCTAACTTTGTTCGGAGATTTTTCTGCATCGTCATATGTCGATAATGATCGGAACAATGTACTTCGTACGAAGAATACAGCACATTGTTCTCTTTATGTTTCATTGTTTACTATGCAACCGAATATGCCATTGTTGCTAACTAACGGCTAACGTTCGGCCTCGTACAACACGTCGAAAAATTCATCGGAAAATCCAACTGAAACTTTTCAACAACGAAAACGCGCATGCTTACAATGGCGTCGAGGATCTCGAAGAGTAGAATAATCACAATTCGCTGACCTCGTTCTCTAATTAAACCCCGGATATTATCGCTTCGATGAATAACGAACGAATGCTGGGAGCTCTAACAAACTTTATTAAAATTTTACACAGTATTTCATTAACGTATTTTCCAACGCAACCTCCACACAAACTCTCCATTGTGTTTCTCATAATTTCTCGACAAGATTCCCCCCCCCCCCCCCTCCGCTCCCCCCAGCTCTTTCAGCAAAGATTCTCTAGTGTTGATAAAGCCAGACTGGGAATTGTCTTTCTTCTCCATTCTTGAATACTGCTTCGGGAAAGAGTAAATAAAAAACCAATCCGTTTTATTTTCTCCGCGAATCGTAAAAAATGTTTTTATTTTTATTTTTTCCCAATTATCGACGAGGACAAGGTAATGGGATATTGGGGAGAAAAGTGGGTCAATCAGTGATTGAATTTTGAATGAATCAAGCGATAAAGCGATAAATTATATTTGAAGGGTGTTCGCGACTTCCTGTGTACGCTGAAATCGATTCATTAAAGAAAATAACAAATTCGTTTATTTTGCTTTAGCAAAATTGCGAAATTTCAGTTTGACCCTCCGTCGATAAATAGGAGTGAAAAATCGTTTTTACCGACGCGATGAAGACGGCTGGTCCTCGGGAACTTGCGCACGCGAACCTTCGACGGGTTTTTCGGTTGTCGAGGGTTGAAATTTGTAAAACGGATAATACACGAAATGGCATATCGATTGCGTGATATCAGCATAAAAGCAATCGAGTTTTCCGCTGTATCGTCGAGTCCGGTCGGCAAAATCACGAGCGCGTGTATGCACAAGAGCGATAAAACTCGTACTGGGCGCGATAGAGTTTGATGTCGGCCGGAGCGAAAGAGATGGGAAATGTGTCAGGGCAAACGACCGCGATTTCCTGAAAATTGGGTACAGAGATGATGGGGAAATTTCGTTAGGTGTGCGTGTGTGTGTGTGTGTGCGCGCGCACACACAGAGACACGAGGATCATATCGAGATACGTGGGAGGTTGAAAAAGCGTGTTATATCGTTCGCATAACGCCGGACAAACCCCGACGAACCTCCGGTGTTGACGATGTGGGAGGGCCAATGTTCCACCGGGATGAAACAATTTTGTTGCCACTGTCCCGGTAACGTAGAACTCGATTTTACTGAACTGGATACGGAAATAGCGATTCTGATAGAGTCGAGGAACGGAAATTAGAGATAACATTACGCTAATGTTGTCACTTGGATTGGCGAATATACTCTTTATAATAATTGTGTCGTTTGGATAACAAATGAAAGAGGACTATTGCTTAATAATCATTTATTAAGGCACTGGCATGAAGATTTGGTCCTAAAAACAGATCGATTTCCAACATTTTTTACTACGCGGGTATTAAAAGGACAAGGTCAGGTTTGTACATACAGTCAGTACAAGATATTATGAAGTTTCAGTTTTTTTAAATTGAAAAATATCAATTAAATCAATGACCAATTCATTAAAGTACGTCATTGATAGTCGCAATTTTGCGATCTTGGTACTCGCGCACCGAATACTACCTCGTTCCCTGTGTACGTTTTTTCCCACTGGAATACCAGCAGGTGCGGAACCGCGCAGCATGATACTTATACTGCGTTCTTCGGCAGCAGGTGCGTCGTCAACACTTGGAATGGACAGTGTATCCGTATCGTGCTCACCGAATACAACACCGTCCGAAAAAAATCAAAAAAATAACAACGTTCTTCGAAATTTGATAAAAAATGAAAAATCAATTGTTTCTTTACTTTTCTTCTTGTAGGTGTGACAAAAAAAAGTCCAAATTGTACTATCGCAGCAGACAAGAAGTTATCTCGTAATTGGGTACTTATAAGCTGCCGTAGTACGGCTTAATGGAAGATTTCGCGGATCTCTTGATGAGCTCATCTGACAGTATCTTCCTGCATAGAGCAGCGTATAAACATAAATCTTGTCGATATCATGTAGCCCTTGGGTTAATCGATACAGAGGAACGTGTAAGAGCACCGGAGGCTTTTCCGGTCTTACGGAGAGACGATGACGGTAAAGACTGTAATACTCGGGGTGTGTAACATCATAGCCAGGAGGGATCCGAGAGCACTGGTGAGAACGCGCGAATACGTGAGGAATATTATCTACTCGTCGTTTCGGTTATAGAGGAGCGAAAATGGAAAAATGAAAAATGTAAAAATGAAAAAAAAAAATATGTAAAAAAAGGAAATCTGGAAAAAACGAAAAATTGCTAAATTAAATACTGGAAAGATGGAGAGGTGAAAATATGGAAATTTGCCACTAGTTGCCAAGGGCCAACTGCATCGCGCCGTGAGCGTGCTTTATTGTAATACGTCCATACACAATATACATATACGTAAAAAGGTATGCAGAATCACGCGTCGACGCTATTTTTCAAGCCTGGGACACTCAATTACCTCGACTTTCGTAACACACAGCAAACCCTTCACCCTTCTCAACTCTTTCCACCCCTTTTACGTTTCCTCCCTTTTCGCCGTTTCCCTGCGCATTGCCGGCTTCTCCCGCCACATCCGTGAAAAGTGTGGCGTCTGGCGTTTCATTCATCCTTTTTTTTTTACCCCGCTGTGAAAACCATAGTGTCGACGCCAGAAGCAGCAGCAGCAGCAGCGAGCAACATATTCAAAACGTAGTAGGAGCGTTAATTAATCATCGGAACGGTTTTCCCTTGCTTCTCCTTCTGCTGCTGTTCTCCTCCTACTTCGTACTCTTTCCATCCGCCGCGGTTTCTCCATCCTGTCGCAGTTGATATATTACGAACTGATGTGTAATCAGCGATACGATATTATTAACAAATGTGCTCTATCGGTGAATATATATTTTCTTCTTCTTTTTTCGTCTGGCATATTTTGCTTATTTTATTTGCAACAGTTGGTAATAAGGCCGATGAATTGAGACTAACTCTCCAGCAACCGAGAGTTCGAGGCTCGAGAACGAGAATGGCTGGGACGTTAAATCACATTAATATAATGCCGGCGAGACGGTATTATTTAACACGAAGTTACACTCGCGATCTCGGAATCTCATCCAAAAAAAGGCATCGGTCCAATAGGCTAGTAATTTTTTATAGGCAGATCATTATTATATAAATATATATATTTAATTATATTATATCTGCCTAAAAAATCCGACATCTTTCGATGTCCGTAAAATGCCGAATTATCAACCGAGGTCGAAGTAATTTTTGCTAAGGGACCTTGACATTCGAAAACTGAATTCGAAACTGACATGCACATCCACGAACGACTTCCTTTCAAACTAAAATTATTCCCACGTGACCCAGAAACAAAAAATGCGAGAAAAGAAAAAGGGGCACATCGAGATTCAAAAGTGTCGCGATGTGATCTAAAAAAAAGAAGTTCATCTGAATCTCGAAGCGACGTACGTCTTCGGAAAAATAACACCCAGGGGCGACCCGCACCAGTGTTTCAGTCCCGGCGAAATCTACAATGCTATCGCGAGGGTTGAGAATTGCCGAGGATTCGAATGAACCTTGTTGTCGCGGATCCTAAGTTCTCCATCCAAGCCATCCAAACAGTTATACCGCAGGAGCGGGTGGAAAGACCTTTACTCGGCGAAACGTCGTGGGGTTGGTGTGCGGGAGGGACAGGCGGGGTGGGGCGGGCCGGGCGGGCGGAGGGGGGGGGGGAGGAGGATGGGGAAGAAGCTCTCGTCGTATGATTAACGAGCGTCGAGAGTTTTGATTACGGCACACCACGGTGGGACGACGTCGGGGCGTCGTTGGTGGCGATGTCAGTGCTCGAGGGTTTTAGGGCTCTCTCGCTCTCCCGTCGCTCGGCGCCGAGGAGAGGAAAAGCCCCCGCGATAGAGAGACCCGGGGAACGGTCATGCAATTAGAAGATAAATCATTTGTAACTTTGAATCGCCCGGTAATCCCTTGGGCGTAAGTGAACGCACAGCGAGAGAAAGCGAGGAGGGAAGGTTTTCGAAGATACGGGAAGATGAGGAAGATGAGGAAGACGGCCGGGAGCGGAGGTGGATTTCGCAGGATTGGGCGGGGGAGAAATGGAAATACAGAGCGAGTCGAAAGACGAGGAGTGCGGGTGGGAGTTTCCGTAGGGCGGACGAAAGAGTGGGACGAGTGACGGAGAAGGGAGAGGGAGAGAAATGAGATGGAGGAGAGAGGAAGAAAATACCGAAGAGAATTGGTGTGTAAGAGGGTGCAGATTTCCTATTAGGTCTCTTCTTCTCCTCTCTTCGCGTCTCTCCTCGTCTCTTCCGTTCTCGCTCGCTAGAGCTCCATCGGCCATCCTCTTTCCGAGATGGCTGCGTTGGCGAAATCTTCGAGTCCCGACGCTCAGTCGGCTGCCAACGATATCTTAATTGGATCGTTCGACCGCGAGCTATAACGGCACTCGGAAAGATCCGCTACCGAGACCGGAGCGGGGGGGGGGGGGGGGGAGGGACCATATCGCCGGGATGTCGCAAACCGAAACGAAGAAAGAAGAGCAAATATCTTACGTCCCGTTTCGCCGCTGCACCGGATCTTTCGATCGGGTTCTCCGAGTCCGATGAAAAATTGCTGTGATTGCACTCGCTACTTTGTTTTTCTGACTTTCGGCACGTGTGTCAAGCATCGATGTTGTGCAATGCGCAGTGGCACTGAACGTTTTCAATGGAAACTGGACTGTGCCGAGGTAAATTGGCATACTCGTCGATTATTGGTTCAATGGCACTGAACGTTTTCAATGGAAACTGGACGACGGCGACGTGAATTGGCGTACCCGTCGCTTATTGGTTCAACAGCACGAGGGCTTCTACCGCGAATGAATACTTTTGCCGTACAGTGGTGGACGCTATCAATTAATATGTGGCGATTGTAATGTTCGTATGAGGAACAAACGTCGCGTGTCCCCTCCCCCTCCCCCTCCCCTCCCCCTCCCCTCCCCCTCCCTCTCCCACATCCTCCGCTCGAGTACACGACTCTCGCGCAATCTCTTCGAAGTAATCGTCGACGAGATTAGAATTCAGTAGACCGAGAGGGAATCGCAGTGTAAACGGAAAGCAGGCGTGCTAATTGCGACACGTAAAACGATTAAGCGAGCATTGTTGTTGGTTAATTGAGAGATGACTTCAGCGCCGAGAGTGGCACTCGCGCGCATTTATCGCCCGCGAGAGAGAACAGGACGGCGAGTTAAAAGTGGTCGGCAGAGAGGAGGGAAAGGCATTCACCGGCCGAGCCCTCATCCTCGTCTCCTCTCATCTCTTGACTCGACGACGACAGCGACGGCGAGCACCAGCGAGAGAGGATTAATTAAACCGAATTGCTACGAGCACCAGGCTATCTCGCAAGCGGAGAATAGAAAACCCTACATTGTGTTACCCTGTGTACGATCGTGCTATTTTTTATTTTTATTTTTTGCAATGTTTAATACAAATGATCGAGTTGCCGAATAATTTGCGGATCAACGATGTAGAAGTGCATTTGGTAGGATTTTTTTTAAACGTCTTTAAAACTTACTTTTTTCGATTCCCGCCCGCTTAAGCCTAGATTATTTTTTCGCGGTCCTTTTCAAGTCTCATTAATTTATTCTTAATAACCGAAAAAAAAATTAAATCAAAATATAATCTTATCCAAGTTTTACTCAAGGAGGCTTTCGCGCGTTTGCGAATCGAGTACAAATTAATTTTTTTCTAATACTCAGATCATTTTCCGAATAAAAATGATGTGATGTGGCATCTTGCGGATATCGAATGTCCAACTTCATTTCTTATTTTGTTTCTACCTATTCGTTAATTTTTTCTCCACATCACTCGGTATATAATTAATCCATCAATTTATCTGTCTATCTTCTTTTCTGTCCGAATCTCTAAGTCGAACTCTCGAACTCTCGAAATTCTCGTCATGGATTTACGCAATTTTCCACTAGCTGCGCGAATTACCGAGTCTGGGCAGTCTCGGCGTCACGAAGTTTAGACGACGGATAATCCCTTGGTCAGACGAGAAGATTCATTCTCTCTCTCTCACTCTCTCGCTTTCTTAACTCATTCGCTCTCGATCGCGCTATCGCACTGCTTTCTCATCACCCCGGTCATAACCATCGCGAGACAAACAATAGACGGCATTGTATTGTCTTCGTGTCTCGGTCTTCATCACCCCGCTGGCGAGTGCAAAGATTCCTCGTAGCGGCCTTGCGTCTTCGTATATCTTAATAGTATATTCTTAACACAAAAATTATTATTTACTGAACATTAGTTAATGAACAGTTCATCATTTATTTATTTATTTATTTATTTTTATGGTACCTATATAGACAAGCGATGCCCATTTGGAGACTGAACGAGAGAAACCCGACGGTCAAACAATCATTCACAGATTGTGTGAGTCGCTTTTTCAAATGAAAAATAATACAAGTTAAAACTTCGAAAAGAACGAGCGTAAATGAATAATAATAATAACCAGATAGATCAACGGTCGTGACATACACTGAGAGAAGAATACAGTAAAAACTACCGGTCATATAAGAAAAATTGCCATTGCTCATCATATGTAACTGGGGCGCCACCTATGGCAGAAAGTCCCAGATTTTCCAAGAATTTTTGCCATAATATCTACGAGAAATTCTTGTAAATCCAGTACTACCTGTCATAGGTGGTGCCCTAGTTCCAAACTACTATGTGCTATGGTAACATCTCTTAAGTCGCATAGTCATATTTACAAGATTCTTCTCTCAGTGTAGCGATTTCCAAGTCTTGAGATACGAGGAAGCCAGCTAAAAACACCATAATTCACGCAGCAAAAGGGATCCTTGAAGGACTCCACTTTCCTGGTAAGTTTAACGTGCTCCAGAAAGCGTAATAAAACCACACAGTGCTAATAAACGAATCGCAAATTTCTTCGCCGAAAGTTTTTTTTTGAGCAAATAACATTTTTTTTCTTCGTAATTGCACCTATTTGATAAAGACTTTCGCAGCCGGGGGATTTAAATAATTTTTAATTAACTCAAACCCTTTCTGATTTTCTCATTTTCGTATTTTTATTCGTTCCATCTTTGTTCCTAGCAAGCTTCATTTATTCGAACAGCCTTCCAGGCGCGTATATATACATTGCGCACAATCAAGTGAGCCGCGCTTTGGAATAAGAGTCGAGACATTTAATTCTCGAAAATTTTCCGAGCCAAAGAGGCAAGGGTCGAAGGCTCTTTTTCCTTCGAGCTCCTCTCTTGAATTGCCGCGCTACTTAATTTCTCGGCATCCCCTCGGTTTTTCCCCCTTTCTCAATGTAATCCCGACGCAGCAGCATCAGCGAGGAGTTAATTAGTTCGTCGAGACGGGACTGCCATGTCGAGGCAGAAAATAGTAAGTACAATGATATTCGCAAACTTGGCGAGAAGAAAATGCTCCCGTAGAGGAGAAGTTTCAGGAAACGAATAGAAAGGAGGAAATTCAGCTCGATGGAACAGAGCAGCTTCACTGCACGGAGCCGTTTTTTTTTCTGTACCGTTGCGAGGCAAAATTTAAAGGTTCGAATTAATTGATTTGAAAATATGCAATACAAACTAATGTCGAAATAAAATTATTTGATCACAATTATTATACTTATAAATATAATATAAAGCAAAACTGCTTCGATTATAATGATAAAAGCTAATTTTATTCACAAAAAGTATTTCGAAAAAGCACCAAAATGAGCTGCAAACAATCAAAATGAAACGCTGAAAAATTGATCAAGCTTATCACGTGCGTTGTTATTGTTCGCGGGAACGATGACTCCTACTTGCGGTAACTCGCGAAGCGTCACCGTTTCCTCACTGCCTTTAATTTAAATATTCGAAGCCTTACTCACGATTTCGTGATTGAGACGTCTCGAGCCCTCGTTCTTTTTTTTCACATACATAAATGAAACGATCACAATATGTAAGTTGTAAATACAGATATACATTTTTAACGGGAGCTCATCGCGAGGCGCTCGATTGAAAGAGCCTATTGTGTATGTAAAACAAGAGAAAAAAAAATCGTTGACCTCGATATCATTTCGCTTCGAGCAGTCAACTTAAATCCCTCGAATCAGCAAGTATAAATCCGTCGTCACGACAGTCATCGCGAGGCTCTATAAAACACCCTTTCGCAATGCCCAGAGAGGTTTTGAAATTTCTGTTCGTCTCTGTCAACAGCTCCCCTTTTACTCTCGCGTCTTGGATGATTCAGATCGGACAAGTGCTCTGTTTATATTATCCACTGACGCTTGCGCATTGCAGAACGCTCCGACGTGACGATGATATAGGCTCGCTTGGAAAAAAAATATCGTCCCACAGCTCGACAGGGCAAGTTATTTTAATGCTTCTGGTCCGTCCATTTGTCTGCCGTTTCTCTGCATTAACCCGAACACGAATATTGAAGATATTATATTACATCGATAGCGTCTGAATTAACATTTTTTATCAATTTTTCAAATACATATTTCTTAAATTGTTTTTAACTTGAAGAAATCTCGCTCTCTGTGTAAAAGAAAGTGATTGTCAATTACCGATAAAGTCCGATAACGAAAAGTTTTTTTCGTAGACATCGCTACAAATTGCAATTCAATCGTTTTCCCGACGTCTTCAAATATTGTACATCAATAGTGTATTATTTATTATTTATTATATAAATAATATATAACAATAACAATAATAATCATATAATGATAATAATAATTGAATTCGAATATGAAAAAATAATATTTATCATTTCAAAGGCGCTGCCGCTGCCATTGTCTGAAATTCTTTTTTCATACACTACATTGACCGATTTCTGTGATACAAATTGAAAATGTGAGCAGATTCAAATTTAGTGTACAACGATTCCCCGGAGAGAGAGCGAGTTCGACACTCGTAACACACTCGGGCCTTCTGTCTCCGGGAGATTACACGGGGCGCAAAAGCCTGCGCGATATTTTGCGTGTTTACGTTCGTTCGAGCTTGAAGTCGCCCGTTGTGCATAAAGGGTTGAATCCTCTAACGTCTGGGATGATGGAGTCCCTCGTGTTTATTGCGTCCTATTTGCTTCTCCGCCATCAACTCTATACGCGTAAGCCAGACACCGAACAGCGCGGTCTCTTTCTATCTTTCACTTTAAATCCGTCTCCGCAGTCTGTGTGTGCTGAGCCAGCGGCACATCTCGTCCCAAACAGCAAACTAATTACAACGAAACGTACACGAGTATACACAGCCATTCCCGCGGCTCTTCGGGCCTTCGCCGTTGCTGTTTGGTTCCCCACTGCACCTAGTGCTTCGTAACATAACGTTTTTTTTTTTTCCACGGTCGACGAATTCACCGCAGCATTGTCGAGCCAGTCGGTGTTATCGCTGACAACTTCAAACATTACAAATTTTCGATAGTCAGCACATTTTTTTTTCGAGCTAAACGATAAATGTGATGTGTAAACATGTGTTAAAAAAATTGAAATTTTCATATCGTTTTCATATCGCTTCTTCCATGGGAAAGCATTTTCTGTATTTTTGGCTTCCTGCGTCGCAGGAACGTCAGAATTCAGAAATTTTCAGACCATGCGAAAGAAACTCGGTCAGTAAGAAAAATTATGATCCATTTTTTTTTTAAAGATTATTTGAGAATTTCGGATAAACAGAAATTGTCAGTGTGTTCATCCAACAGTTGGGCAGACGATGATATTTTGTTCTTCTCAGCACAGTTGCTTAGTCTTTAAAAAAAATGGATTACAGTTTTTGTTACCGACAGTAATGTTTCGTATCGCCTTAAACATAGGAGATTCTCTCAAGCGCATTCTTACCACCCTCGTATAATTTTCTTCGTAGCTTCGCCAATTTGTCTTGATAGCGGAAGCCGTGAGGAAGCAAAAGCCAACGAAGCTAGCGCGATCACGGTGGCCCGTGGGTGCGCTGCGGCGTCTGCGAACCGCGAAATCGTGGTCGGCCGTAAACCACCGTCTGCAACGATCTCTAATTACGTATTATACGCGCTCTCTGTGCAATGCACTGTGCCGATTCCACGTCAAGCTCGTGCTGCTATTAGACCCACCGGGAGATCTCCAGTTCCTTTCGCGAAGAAGAAAACGGAAAGTTCCCTTCGCCGATGACGAAACCGTCACGGTGTCCCGCAATTCGTGAAACTCTCGGCGAGTTCCGTCAATTGTATAGTTTCATTGCTCTACGGTTTAAATCTCAAAGGGACAGCGAAATATATTTTTTTTATCAACTAAAATGTGAACCATCAAAATAAATTAAAAAATGAATTTCATAATGAATTCTAAAATGAATTAAAAAATGAACTGAATGAAACTTGTTTCTTACGAGTACGATATGTTTATTCCGATTTTTTGGACAACTTCTTTTTGTCCAATCACTCAACCACCCTGTACTCTAAACCACTTCTCCATTCTGAGAATTCTCGTCGCACCTTTTTCTCTACGTATGACGCATCGACATGCACAGATCTGCGCCCAGACGCAACCAGTGTATGAGCGCCAATGCGTGTTGCCAGAGGCATGCTGTCAGTGCCCGTCAGCCACAGCCATCCTGAAGTGAAGGGCAGGCGAAAACCCGTAAAGTTAAATGTACAGAAAATATCTTTCTTTTCACCCAAAAAAAAAAAAAAAAATTGTGGTATGGATACAAAAAATATCTAGTCTATACTATCTGAATTCAACAAAAACAGGAATAAAAACTGCGGTTCCTGAACATAAAAAGAATGTATAATAAAAAAAAACATTGTTATTGATTTTTGCTTGACAATCAAAACGAAGCGATAGCGGTAGATTCGTTATGTTGCACGAATTTTTGTTTGAATTAGAAAAAACTTTCGTTTTTGAATAATTGACGATCGTACCTCAATTGATCATAAGTTTTCTTTGGTATGAGGTATTTACATATCCGTGGAACTTTACTTCATTGTGGAGCCTCCACGGTCGGGTATGCAGAAATAGAAATGGTAGTCACTGAGATATTGGAAGCCGGGGTCCTTGCCGTTTCGAGCTTTATCGAATTTATACAGTTACCGGAAATAGAAGACGAGAGCGGCCCGCGGTCTTCCCGGCGATTGTGCGGCGGTGGCAACCAACGAATCGCACCAATGAAAGTCACTGATTAATATTTCAAGGAAGACACTATAATACCGGTGCTATCTCGAGAATGTCCCTCTCCCCCGGAGCTGGATATACCGCATGAATTATTCATGGGACAACGCGGTCCTCCGCTCGGCGGTTATTTATTAAGCCGCGCGAGAAACGGAGAACGACATTTGTCGCGGTTTTTCCCGTGTTGATGCACCAGTTCCAGCACAGTCAATCTCATTCGGCTCTCGCCTCTATCCTGTTTCACTCAACAGATTGAAACCGAGCGCCATCAAACGATTCCACTTTTTTTTCTCTATTCCTAATTTTTCATACGAATCTTCGTCAAACCTTTTTCAAATTTGATTTTTGCTTCCTCGTAGAGGAAGCTTTGTTTTCGTTAAAAAAAATTGAGATTTTAATGTCAGAATACTGAAAATAGTCTAAACCGTCGAGAAATATGGTTTTTAGCTGGTGTTTCCTTTTATTCTTAAAAAGAATTTGTTTTTAAAAAGAAATCGAACTTTGTCGCGAGCGCAAAATTTGCTCTGTGAGGAAACGAACAAATTTCTTATCACTAGGCACTTCACGAAAAGTCGTGAAAAAAGTACACGACACGTGCGGACAACTTTTTTTTCAAGGTCTTGTCATCACGACTGTCTCGTTACCGTGCTATCTATCCAAAGTACGGATGCACGAAAAGTCATCGAAGGTGAAAATTACACGTGGATGGAGAATAAAAAAAAATCCGTGCTGATTCCAAGCTGATTCTATGTGAAAAATGTCCCCAATTCATAAATATAAATCTTAATTAATTAATATAATCTTAAATAAGATGGCGTGCACTGTATCATCGAAATGCTTACGCAGAGTTTTTGGTCTTACTTCGAGACCGAATATTTGGTAATTTTAAGAAAACTGCATAGGTTTATACGTATACGTATACGGGTATATATGTGGTACGTGGTGTAGAGGAACAAAGGGGGAAACCCTGTTCCGTGGGAAAACGAGAGTACACGAGAGCGAAAAAGGGGGAAGACGAAGAAAAAGAACAAGCGGAAGATATAGGGAACGAAGCGTGAGCTCTTCTCGCGATATCACGCTCTTATTCGCTGCGTTATAAATCAAACATTCACAAAGGATAATGGATGAAGGAAGAGCCTGGGGGCGAGCTCGCGCCTGCTCGATGATACGTACACTTTGTACGTACTGTACCTATACGCTATTACAGGATGTACGGTATTCGCGGAGTAGAATAATGATAAAAAGGTCGGAAAGTAGTAACTCGAGGCGAAAGGGCTCTCGAGTAAAATTCACCTATCGCAGTGCAACGATTCGTTCACAAAGAAAGACGCAACTTTCGAATGAAAAATACATCCTGCGTGTCAAAGAGAGAAGCTTAGATGCGGATGATAGATATATATATATATATATCATCCGTAATAATATGTCACAGCAGCAATTAAGTATAGACGACTGAAAGTATGGAAACACCAAAAACCAAAAAAAGTAAGAATTAAGAAAACCAAAATGAATGGAACTGCATTTTCAAAAAAAGTAATTGAAATTTTTTTAGTTTTTAATATAAATCCCCGAAAAATCGTCAATCGCGTCAGCCGGAAAAGATACTATTGACGAATCAAATCTCGTCTAGAACGCGCATGGTAAAAAATAAATAAAAATGCGGACGCGCAGCATCTATCATTGCATAAATAATAAATCTCCCGCGGATGGATGGGGAAATGTATGAAATATCGGGTCGACCCAATTCCGGATTCGCTATCACAGCCAATTTCGATGTTCCCCCGTGTTCCCTTATTTTTATTTTATTTCCACCTTCCGACCGTCGAAAAATCGGGATTACGCCCATCGAGAATCCTCTCGACTCGTTATTTTATTAATGTCGAACAAAAAAATACGTTTCACAAAAAAAAAAAAAAAAAAACACCACCGCCCCTTCCAGATATGTACATATGCAAAGAAAAAAAAACCGAGCAATACGCAAAAGCCCGAACGAGATAGGGAGAATTCCGGTGACGTTGTCGGGTCGCCATTGTGTCGATACGACTGGTCGCCAGGGGCTTCCCCGAGAATCCTCGCTGGCCGACAAAACTGTCCGGCAGCAGAACAAACAGCGGTGCAGCGACTCCGCGGATACATAAAAAAAAAAGTAAAAAAAAAAAAAAAAAAAAAAGATTCACAGCAACGATTAACGCGCGCAAAACTCGAGCACAAATTGCCCGGAGGCAATTCGAGATTTCAGACCCGCGTGTGTATTAGTATTTGTAGCCGGTGCCGTTATGAATATATCTATATATGCTTATGTAGATATGCTCACCAGGGGCGTAGTACGGTACACAGTACACCGCGACTCCGTTGCTGTACGAGTACCGAGGGTATTGTTATCGCCAGGGCAGCTGCCACCCCCTCCCCCCCCCCCCCCCCCCGTCCCGCTCAACTGTAGCCTGTGGGGTAGTGCGGGGTGAAACGGACTATTTTTTACCAATTTTCTCGCGGGACCTAAAAAAATCTCATCCCAAATGGAGAACGCGGATCCGTTTTGCCCCCGCTGTCCCCCACAGCTTTCTCCTGTCGCTTTCACCGAACTCTCTTTCATTTGTGCATTTTCCACCCAAGCTCCCTCGGCCAGTTCCACGTGCAAGCCGAAGAGACGGCGGAGCACTGGAATGTGCACTGGGTAGGATGGTTTACACGGGGGTTTTACAGCTATATGGGCAGCTACCGTTCTGGTCCAGGTGCATATGAAACACCAGAGCACACGTATGCATGTCCATCCGACGTATGCACCTGAGAATATTGGTACATTTTTGTACCTCCGACTGTACTCAAGCCTCCCAAGTGAATAGACGTGTATTCGCTAGTTTCTGTACGGCAGAATTTCCTGCCCGCTGGAAAAATAGATGTAGAGCGGAGTGGGTGAATATCGGTCAGGCTTTCGACCCTGGAACATCGCGCACCGGTCCGGTTGGAGCCATTTCGAGAAAATATTGTTCTGTTTTAATTTGTCGATCGAGGTTCAAAGCCTGTAACTTCGGTAACATTTACTACCGCTGTGGCGCTTCGACGGACTTTTTCCTTCCGTCCCTGGCGTTTTGATTTCACTTCAATTGTACCTATGATTTTTTATTCTGGCAAAGTTGCGCAACGACGAAGATTCGCGAGACCGATGTGAGGGGTCAGAGAGGAGCAAAAGTTTGTGCGATTTTCCGGCTTCACGATTCTCCCTCGCTCCCCTGCGAACTCTTCCCCGGAGCAAAACAACACGTACAATCCGCCGAGGAATTTGTTTTCGATCGTTAACACCTTGCCCGCCTTCCGGCAATTATTTCACCCAACCTCCTTTCTCTTTTTTCATCCCTCTCCCAATTCGCTTCTTGATTTCTCAAGCCGGCGGACCATGCAGGGAACACCTTCGACCATTAATCCCTCGAACGGCGAAAGGAGAGAAAGGAGTGATAAAGAAGGGTGCGACTAACATCCCCTTGTCCGCAGCCCCTTGTCTCGTTTTTTTTTTCTTCTCAGCTCGCGCGCGCCTTTCCTATTATTTCGCGAGGGATGAAGGAAGACGAAAAGCTATCTTCCTTCCGAACGTCCCCCACCCGAAACCGGCAGATAATTCCCGTTCGTTGCAACGTCATTAACTTCTTCTTATTGGTAGGAATACCGCGTGTGCACGGGGGGTGGGTCGGGGCTTGGTTGTGTCGGCGGCAACCCCCGCGGGCCCCGAGGGCTCATCGATCACAGCCACCGCCGCACCGCCGTAGCAGCGAAAGCAAAAGCAATGGAAGCCAGCAACCATCGGGGTGCCTCCACTCCGGGCCAGATAGAGCACCAGAGAATGTCCAATCTCGAAGAGATTTTTCACGCGTCAGTTTTTCTCCCTTACCAGACCCCGCCCCCCCCCCCCTCCCACCCTCTCCCTCAACATCCTCGCCTTCGAGCATCGAGCCGATGTGCCAAACCCCGCGCGTTTTTCACCGGGAGTCAACGAGCTTCGCCGGCGGGCACATTTGACCATCTGTGATTGTTCTCGATTTCTCATCTTCTTCATCGAGCAAGTTCAGCAACTCGCCCCGATTTACAATTTTTGTTAATATTAAACATCGTTTTTCAACCCCTAAATTATCCTCAAAATATTTATAAAAAACGCTGAACGAAATGGGGTGGCTTATCGATATGAGAAATCTATTGATTTTTTTTTTATTGTTCCATCTGAGATTGTTCTCAATTTCGGATGTTCCTCTCATTGCTGAACTTCAGTAATTCGCTTCGATTTGCAATTTTCGTAGATATTAAACTTTTTTTTTACCTCTAAAAATCCCCTCAAAATACTTTTTTAATAAAACTCAGATCGACATGGGACGACATGTCGATATGAGTATTCGATTGATTTTTTCAAATTTATTGGCCGATTCCTCAAATTGTAGCGCAATATTGTCTCGCGAACCGATTGCCCTTTTGCTGTTGCGGCATTAATGCGAATACAAAAAAATGTAACAAAAAACGATTTTACGACCGTGAAATATTAACCTTCGCAACACCATAAATTTACCGAGATAAAAAGTAACATACGGGACTGGAAAAAAATAGGGAGTGGAATGAAAAAATAAAAAATAACGTAGCGCAACAAAACGGCTACCGAGCTCTGTACGCCGTGCTGGAGAAGGGAGAGAAGGGCGAGCTTTATTAACCAGAGACGAAACACATTGATTCGCCACGGCGTCAGTCTGCCATCCTATCAAGCAGTTCCTAATGATATTCATGACCGTGTACAACTGTATACACTAGTTTCCTACTGTGTAGATAGTGTTGATGTAAGACCGAAAGTATATGCATGTAATGTGCGTATGGGCGGTTGCGATGAAATATTACAAGCGTAAGGAGAGATTGCCGAGTCACGACTAAGATGAATGCCTGCGAGCGGGTATAAGAACTTGGACTGGCAGAAACTTCGATGAGTCATGATATACATATGTATCGTCCATATGTATATATATAAAAATATGAAGCTACTGGCGAGTAAAGTGCAACACCCCCGGGCTTCAATTCACCGTACAGAAGAACATTTCCACTGCTCGTCTTGTTCGGCACTATTGTGTGGTCATTTATGTGAAGGGTGTCGAAAATTTCCATAAAAAATACTGTCACATCCGCGGTTAAAAGCTGAACACACTTTTCCTCGGAAATGTTTTTCTACGACGCATAGTTTTCGACTTACGAGCGGATTGAAGTTTCAGCCAATGAAGACTTCGACGACCGTGAGCGCCATCTACCGAGCGCTCCCATCGGTTAAAATTTAATCCGCTGGGAAATAATTTAATAACTCGAGAACGGTGCTTCGAAAAAAAAAAATTCCAAAGGGAATTTCCGTTAATTCCGAAGAGCGGAATACATTAACACCGTCATTTCCAGTAACTTTAGGATATCCTGTATATGGCGTACCCTCGTAACTGTGACGGAATCACGCAAGAACACCCGAAGGACTCTGATCAGCCCTCCGGGACCAAGCGCCGCATAATCCGTCTCCCGGCCCTTGGTTTACTTCAGGCACTCACATATGCACACACACACGACACTGTATATTATCGGGTTGTTATTATATATACTTCTGTCCAGTGTAGAATAAACTGCGCGCATGCGAAAATGGCAATAGGGAAGGAAAAAAATAGACCCAATATATATATACACAGATATATATATATATATATATGTATATATATATATATATATGTATGTATGTATGTATATGTATAAAATATTAGCAAAGGGATGCCGAAGAATATTATCCTCGCGTCTTGCGCGCTCGCTCAGGCGCGCAACCGCGACGAATCTTCGAGATTTTCCTTGCACGCTTCATCCCCGTCGATCGTTCCTTCCTTCTTGCTCCCGATAAGAATATATACGATATCACCTTTCCTCGTCACCCCTCGTGGCTCGCGTACCTAACAGGCGTGAAAAAATAAAGAATCTCCGAGGGTGCGAAGAGAGAGAATTTTTCGACGAGGGTCGACGCTCTGGCGTTACTATAATAGTCTTGCGCCGGAGTATGTAGCACACTCATATTCCCATTCCCCGGTATTGCTGATGCCACTGCTGCCGCTGCTGCAGCGTCTGCGAGATTTTTTTATTACCCGTACGGAAGATGAATTTTTTTATCACCTCGATACTATTTTTCCGGGAATTTTTCTGTTCTCTTTGCTCGAGTTTACGCGTTTACAGCGCACTACGGTGTAACGCTGAACGTCGCTGGCTGTGTGAAGGTTTTCGCGATAGAGTAAAAAATTATGGATCCACGACTTTATTGGAACACCAAAAATCTACCAATTTTAAGAGAAAAGATATATTTGACGACAAACATTTTTTTTTTATATCTGAAAATAAAATGAGTATCAAGTTTGAAGTTTTGCTGATCGGCAGGTAGCCGGAAGGCCCGGTGGCCCCGGAGTACCTCGAGCTAGACGCTGCGCAATCAGCGTTGGAAAAGGTGCGTCGTAAAAGTATGAGGAGGAACCCGTCGTAAAGCACAATCACCGATTAGCCGCGAGGCTCTCAAACTTTCCTTCCTCCCATCCTTTGCCCTTTCACGGCATCCAGTAAAAAAGTCCGCACGAAATTTAAGGACATTCAAGGACAATTTCCAGGAAATTTTCAGGTTGCGTTGGGACATTTATTAAAAAAATGAAAAAATGCATATCCCTTACCAATCCATTTTTCACGTTTTTCAACGTCCTCGAACGGCACGATAAAACGATTTGGAAACTTCGCAGAAGGCTTTATCTTGTGTATTCTTTCCCGTAGAACATGATGAGCACCCCGGATTTTTCCTAGCTCCATTGGGAACCGAGATATCCACCTGTGAAAATCACGAAAATCGAAATTTTTCCAAAAGTGGCTCAAAAAGTGAAAAATCGTTGTTCAAACGATTTTTTTATTCCACGGCTGTTTTTGATGTATTTTTTCCCGCTGATCACGAATATGACAATTATATCACTCCTAACCAAATATTTTCCATTCAAATCCCAAAAATACGACTTTCCGTGCATAAAATCGCGACTTTCAATGTCTCATTGTACTTTAGCCCAAAAAAGGCCAACGGATTCGTGTTCAGCAACATATATCTACAATATACATCTCGCTACATCCCGCTCTTCCTTCCTCTTCCCGTATCCGTGCTTTCGAGGTGTCGCTGCGGCTCTCCTCTATTTCTTTCCTTTAATTTTTATGTATTTCTTTTTTCTTCTCCTCTCCTCGGTCTTTCGCTGCACCTCCGGTTTGGAGCGTCCGGTGTCTCACTGCTGGCAGCACGCGCACGAGTCGCGGGTGGAGATGTGAGAAACGCAAGAATTTCTCATTCCTTCTTCTCTCACACCCTCCCCCCCCCCCTTTTCCCCCCACAATCTTCTCTCGTACGTGGCACGAATGGGGCGCGATGAAACGATAAAAAAGATCGTAAAGGTAACGGCCGTAGCGGGCGAACGGGGCTACGGTCGCTACGTGAGTTCTTTCTCCGAGACCCTCGCCCGGCACGCCGCTGCCTCGAAGCTCGGCAGCATCGCTATAATTTTTATGCTCATATATATATATACATATCCGTTTTTGTTTCTGTGCCTCTTCCTTTTTTTTTTTTTGCCGCATTGACCGGTTTTTCTTTTTTGTTCATCTCCTTCGCCTCTGCCGCTGCGAAAGCGTGTCCGGAAGTTCGGGCTGAGGCGAAGCTGGCACGCGCTGCACTTCCGCGACTGCTCATTTCTTTTTTCGTCCTTTGATAGGATAATTTTGATTGACAAGATCGAGTTTCTTTTCATCCAGATTTCCATGCGTTTTCGATCCGATTTCACAGGTCATCGGACCGACGCGCAATCACAATTTTGAATTGATTATGCGAAAAAAAAACTATCGCTATTTTTTACAATTGCGAAATTGTAAATCAAAACTGCTCCACTTGAATATCCTAAAGAGCTCCAATAAAAAATTCACCAATTGCTCATGCTAAAATGATGAAAAAAACTGGCTTTTTCACAATTACGACAAAACTCCGAACATACGTAGAATTACATGATTATCCACAAAAAAAAATCAAAAACAATAAAAAAAATCCTTCACTTGAGAACCACTTGCATCCCGCAATTTCTCTCTGGCAGGTGTACACGCGCCGAAGTACTTTACGAAGTATCTACAGTTGCAGCAAAGGGAATGGCTGGAATTCGCGGCCCTCGCTTTCCCCTCGCCGTCTGCGTGGTGGATATGAAATTTCTATCCCGGCCACCGGCCTCTTCTCGAGGCGGTGTGCAGCGTAAAACACACACACACACATGCCCCATTATTTCTTCTCTCGTCTGCAGCGCGTTGATACCTTTACGCAAATTGCTCAACTCTTGTCTCCGAGAAGCTCTGCGTGCGGGTCGCAAAACCGCAAGGGTAGAACTGGCGTGGTCCGCGTAGCAAAAGACTCGCTGCATTTTGCTAGCCCAATGGCAAAGCGGCAACCGGCAGAAACGTTAGAGCATAAAAAACAGAGAGTAGTAATTCGAGAGGAGTAAAAGATTGTCGATGTGATGCGCTTCGGGGCGGCGCGAGTATGTGGAAATGTATGAAAAGCGAAGAACGAACGAAAGAAAAAAAAATAAGAAGGAACGAACGAGAGATGGGAGAGACGACCAGCGCTTGAACGCCTGTAATGGTCGTACACAATCCAGCAATTGGCGTTGCAAGATTACAAGGCGCTGCTCCTTCGAGTTTCGCCGTGAAATCGACTCGTGCCTCCCCCTGGCAGCAGCGAAACTCCAACCTCTTCGCTCACATTGAATCTCATTCTTTGGCAGAAAAGGAAAAATCTTCCGAAGGGGTAATCTCCTCAGTTCGAAGCCTAGAATTCTGATCCAATAATTTTGAATAAAAATTAAAATACTTCGCACAATCGTCGAATTGCGATCAAGTTTGGTGAAGTCAAAAACCCGATACCAATTTATAGGTAATATATATTAATGCCTACAAATTGTATTTAATATATATATACTATATCAATATTAAAATAGTAATGCAATGAGGCAATAATATATAGTATATATATTATTATCTGTAGTTGTATTATAATATTTATAGGTGAAATAGCCAACGACGAAACCAAACCTAGCAACGATATGGCACGTGACTTTTTTGCCTCTGCGATCCGCACCGGCTGAAGATAAAGTTAATTAAAAAAAAAAAGAACAGCTTTACTCCCTTCCCGCGAGCATTCGCAGCCGGGATCCTTTAGTCAGCTTCCCATCGCTTTGTGTCCGAAGCCAAGAGGATGGTTCGGAAGATCTGGCGCTGGAAGGGACGCCGCGGTAGGGAAAACGAAGCCGGAAGACGCCGAAAAAAGCGCGGAAGGGGACACCGGCTTAAGGTCTCGAGCGACCCATTGATCCAGCGCCGAGGCCCTCTCGTCCTTCGTTTCGGGACACGTAACAGTACCCTAAACCTTCGGTCGGCACACGCACACGCCGTTCCGTCTGTGCGCGTTATTCACCCGCAAGACACACACTTAATTCGGAAGCTGCATGCTGGGCGACGAGGGCGAAGTGCCGAGGCACAACTCCGGCCACGATTCATCGTTCTCTAATCCGATGTTCCTGAGACCCTAATGCCGTAATAATATTCGCAATAACACAAAAACCGTACGGTGAGCACAGAAGCGCGTTCGGTCGCTTTCACTTCCTCCAGGCCGGTACCTTATCCCTTGTACATTATGTTCCCTTTTACGTCCGTCTCGGCCTTATCTTTTTTTGGTCACCGAACACCGGCTTAAGAGACTCGCTTCGAATGGAGCGAGCGAGATTAGGAACGTATTAAGAGGATAATACGGCTTTGACATTCGTCACGAAACGGTACACTGTACAAATAAATTGTAAATTTAATACACCGGACTGGAAGTTTTTTTGCAAAAACGTGTATGGTAAATTTTTTAGCCGTGATGAAAAATTAATGCACTTTTGCGGTGAAATTGAGATAAATTATTGGATCCAAAGTACATTTGTAGTAAAATCAAAGTAAATTATTAAATGTAAAGTATTGCGAAAGTTTTTGATATACGGTACTTTAATTTTTTATTATATCCGTACATGGAATTTAATACACCAGTGTATGGATAAAAACTTTCAGTGCCAGTACATTAAATTTCATGCGCTTTTGTTTACAATGTAAATGCACTAGACGCGAGTGGCAATGACCATTCTCCGCGGAAATGTAACGGTATAGCGAACACTTTGCGCGCGAGACTCAAGAGAGTCGCGCTCAGGTCGCTCGGGTAATTGCGAAAGGAATTTTTAATTGAAATAAAAACCAAAGCAGGAAAAAAATAAAATAACCTACACTCGTTTGGACTGATTTACAGATTACATTTCGGGAATTAAATTTTACTGAAAATGCAATTCTTTAATTTTTTACATTTAGTTATCATAGAATGAATAAATCATGCAATTGGTTTATGCGACAGGACGTACCTTCAATGCCGTTCGTTTCGTCAGGCTTCGCGTCGTATGTCTCGAAATCCCAAGAAACTAGGTGCTCGTATAACGAGATTTTCGTTTCTACCGATCGGAGGAAGATAGCAGAGAAACGAAAGAGGCCCTTTCAGCCTTTGGGGTAATCCTCTTTCGAAGTTCGAAGCTCGGATCGGATTTTATGTGTGCAAGAATTGCCTGGTGGCGTGAGTCTACTCTATATTATGTATTCCGAAGCGTAAGGCAAAGACTCGAAGCTTCGACAAGTTTCCTACCTAAATCTTCGAAAGTCCTTCGTCCTCGTACCTTCACAGTTCTACATACCTTTTTGCTTTCTTTCCCTAGATAAAAAAAATAGGGCCTAGAATAATTCGAGTATATAGGCTTAAAGTCTCAAAAGATTCCTTGCATTGTCCAGCCGATTTATCTTTGCCATTCAAAAAAATCATTCCAGTCGCTGTAGCGAACACGGTAAATGTCACTTCCCGTTTGGATAAAAATAAAAAGCTATTACTGATTATTCCACACAGACCCAATTAACGAACGATCGTTTAATTTGAATCAATAAAATAAAATACTTCGACGATGATCGCCCATATTTCCACGTTTTCATTTAGTTATTAAATTCTCAGCCTACTTTCTCTCCACTTTACTGTCCCGCTCGCGTTTTTCTCTCCGCTGACTATTTGCCGTTCAAAAAAATATATGTGTATATATATATATATATATTAAATTCATTTTTATTCGTGACCTCCACTGTCTGATCGTGTCCCGATCAAATTCCGCAGACCAACGAATGGTCGCACAGGAATTCTCACTCTATCTGGCTCTGAAATAAATCTCTCTCTTTCCGTCGTTCCTGCTCACTCCCTCGGCCGACCCACCCTTTTCGATCCCTAGCCAGCTCCTATCTGTCTATTTATTCCACTCTCCCGTTCGGGAATGACGAAACGACCTCCCCTCGTCGCTGCACCCTCGCCGTCCGGACCACACGCGTAAACTCGTATGCCGTTGGATACGTGCGTGAATGAAACGTGCCTCGCCACGCACTGACTCATCTCAAACTTTTAACGTGTGTTTCGCGCTCGCGAATCTGTGGACGGAGGACGGAAGAGCTGACGGCGTACCATACGCAGCTGGACTCGCTAATGACCAGACCGCGCGAGCGCGCGGTTCGAGGAATCAAATTCTGCAGGAGGCGACCGAACGAACCCGTTCCGGACAATGCCTTGACCGTGTATGTATTCGCTTTATACCCGCCCCCGTATTGCAGCATGTATTTCACAGCGAATATTGAAGCCGCATACACAAGGCAGTACCGTCGGTGCGTACGCAGCGACGGTACAGTGCCTTCGATGCCAAAGAACCCGCCGACCATTCACGCATGTTCAAATCGATATATATCGAAACAGGGCAATCGAACAAAAAAAGTTTCTATACATAAAGTATAGATTTATGTGTGTACTATATTTTATGTTTCGGCAAGTTTCCCATAGAATGCACGGTTTTCGGTAGACATCGTATTGAAGCAGGCAACAGGATACGAACTAACGAGAGACGACATATATCGAAAACGGTCCATCGTAGAGAAAAAGTTGTCGTACATAAAATGTGAATCTTTTAGTCTACTACATTTTATGTCTCGACAAGTTTTTCATACGACTCACCGTTTTCGATGTGCATCGAAAATGAGAAACGAATCATCGTCGTTACGAACTTTCGCATACGCTTGCATATCAAACTCATGGCAAACTATGCAGTTGGATCGGCACTCGCGAATTAGTGTGTGAGTTCTACTCATGTTACTGAATGGCCGAGAGCGTTCGTTCTGTATATCAATATGTACATGTGTGCAATGCGTAGCGAACGTTCCTGTCTAGAAACACGTACACGTACACGTACACGGACTCGATTATACGCTCAGTCAGCGGCCAGTATTTCGAGCACAATAGCGGTACGGACCACCGTATAGGAGATGCATTTCTATGCGGCACATGTATCCATTCATACTGCCAATTATCGAAACGACGTAACGCGCACAAGTACATCGGTACGTGTGTGCGCATATTGGTACATGTAAACAGTAAAGACTGGATAGAGAAAAGGGCGCGGCAGGGGGGTGGTGGGGGGCTCTCTGGAAAATTGGCTTCCGGGCACAGGCTCGCCTCGGCCCTTACAATATTTCCCCGATTCAAAACTGCAACACTCCAGCCACGGGCGAGCCTGTCGGCATGGGAGGCCGTCCAATTTCTTTTTTATTTTCATTCTCTTTTAAATTTTCGTAAAAAGGAAGTATCCGATTTCAACGAACGGAGTTCTTATTCGTAGGCAGATTTATTGGACGTTACTAATGACGACTCTTGTGAGTGGTCTTTGACGTTTTTTTTTCTGCTCCATCGAACTTTCCACGCTGAGAGAAATATAAAGTAAGATTTCACTATGACCATATTTGACGTTGACCGTTCTTTTCAGCAAGCACAATGATCGTGGATATTCGTTTTACGACACGTCTGAATTCAAAAGGGGGAAAAAAAATTCATCGTATCATAGACGGGGGCGCTCCATGCCCCGTTCTCTATTAGCGTGCTGAGGAAAAAACAATTTTCCGCAACGTTGTTTCATTGACGTGGCTCTCGTATCCCAGGAGCAGTCACGCTCAGCCAGCCAGTCTGAGAGTTGGGTGTTTCGTGGGCACCCTCAGCTACCGTTGAAAGAAGAACGCGGGAGAAAGAGAGAGAGAGTGTGTGAGAGAGAGAGAGGAACGAGAGCGAAAAGAGGGAAAGGGTAATCCAGCGCACGCGAACTTCGCCATGAATAATGGAGGGCGTTTCTCAAAATCCGACATGGGGTGCGCTCGTTGAACACTGCAAAGCAGGCAATACCTCCTGCGTTCCTCGCGCCCCGTGCCCCCTGCCCACCCCCTGCAACCCGCGAACTTGTATCGAAAGTTCGACGTGCGAAAATTGCCTCGGCGATGCTGATGCGTTTCTGGCAAGCATCAGTTATATGTATGTAGTATGAGGCCGTCGCTGGGGAGGCAAGCTGCGAGACACAAAACTCTCTCGGCTACGACGTCGGACCATTTGTTTGGAAGGTAATCGAAAATTACAAACTGCCTTGGTCCAAAGAATTTGTTATTTTATCACACTTTTTGGCCTCTTTGCGCCTGGAGTTGATTTATTACCCGAGGAAAGCATTTTCAGAGCGATGGGATCGAAATTGAGGTATTTCGTCAAGCAGATTGATCTCGTAAAACTATAGAATACATATTTTTTAAACCGTGGTCTTAATCTGCACGACTCGGTGCAAAATCAACATTTATTTGCGTTGATTGTAGTGAAATCGAAACGTCAGACACACAGAGGTTCGATGCCGATGCAGTTGATACTCCAAGAGTTATAGACCTTGCAATTTAAATCGATGTGACCGAGTTAAGAATTATTCAAATTATAGCTCTGATTACAAGAATAATTGGAGCCAAATTTAAGGCACCATCGTCAGCCAATAACAGGCACTATTTCCGGACGCCATAACGGTTCTTGTCGAATTATTCCTGCATGATAACCCGCAGGCAATCTTTATCGATAGAACAGAAGTTGGTTATTCTCGGCGATAAGGATGCTTCCGTGCTTGCTCCGCTGGCTCTCGTTCCTTCAACGAAACGAGCAATAAAAGTCGTACGATTCCGGCAATCATGGCGATTG
Organism: Amblyteles armatorius; assembly: GCA_933228735.2. Taxonomy (NCBI): domain Eukaryota; kingdom Metazoa; phylum Arthropoda; class Insecta; order Hymenoptera; family Ichneumonidae; genus Amblyteles; species Amblyteles armatorius. The sequence goes on along the minus strand of OW121695.1, from coordinate 7,493,300 downwards.
ACCCTGTTAACGACTGGCCCAGGGGGCGGATCACTTTCGTAGAAACTTGGGGACATTTGGTCCGACGTGAAAAGTGGCGTCTCACGGTCGTCAGGGAATTAGTGCAAGCCGATGACAGACTTCATCCCCGAGTGCACGGTGTCATCGAGACATCTCGATGAGTCCTCCAATCATTCTACACAGCGCGGACCGCCGCCGGACACGATGAATCTTGCGCCGATCTTAAAACATCGCGGTCCGACTGGTCAATAACGCTGATATCGGTAATCCACCTTAAGCACGTTACCATCGAGCCGCGATAGTTCATCAACTTACCGGCTAATTCATCGAACCCACAGGATTCCCGGAATAATTCAGTTCGAACCCGATACCAGCCGTTCAGGCCTGATTGGGTCGTTTGCTATTTCGGTACTCGGATCAATAATCAACTCCCGTCCGAATGCCAACCATCGATAAACACCGAGACCGTCAAACCCTATTATCGCGAATCTCTCTACCTGCATTACGCGAGTCATTGAGTAATAAAATCCTCGCGATCGTTCGAAACTCGTTAAGTGTCTCCCGAAGAGCGCCTACCAGCGATACCTTCGAAATTTTCCCCAACGTTCCCAGCCAGACGGGAGTCTCGGCGAGTTCTCTGGACAGTGTCAGCTTTGGATCCACGGAACGAGTCAATTAGTCTTCCACGAGAGGGCCGATAAAGGACGTAAATTTTCAGTGTCGGCGGCATCGGGCCGCGCTGCCCACGGTCGTCGTCGCCGATAAGCGAATTCCGTTCCCAAAGCCATGGTCTCTCGAACGTCCTCGTGGAATAAGGTTACCACCACTGCTACGCTGTTGCGGTATAGCTGCCGCGAGCAGTAACTGCCGTGAACTTGTCTAGCTCGGCCAGCATCAGTCAGCTTTTCCGTCCATTAGACCGGTAAAGATAGGAGACCGTCGTTGAGTAACGATAAAGTCGTTTCGGTCCAGTCGCTTAGCCGAGTAAACGCGCCACCGTGCGGCTTGGAAAACGACGTCGAGTGAGACCGAAGTGTGTTGCCTGTGTGTGCGTCGGCTCGGTCTCCATCGCTTCTCGTTTCCCTTCGGTCTGGCTGCTGGCTCGAGTGGCTTATTCTTTCCTCTTCTGAGCAATAAAACCCATGCTTCGGGAACACTCACCAGGAACATCCACACTTCGACGAGGAAAGCGGATAATGTTTTCGTTGTTTGTTCGCATCCGGGCATTATGAGTAACGGGAGGATTGAACAAGGCTCGGATCTGGATCAGACGATAGGCCATTCAATTTTTACCGCCCGGCGTTCCGCCGGTAGTCAAACCGCATCTGGGCATGTCGATGTGTCATTCTCCGCAGTCAGGTGAGGTCTCGCCGAACGAGGTCTTTCCAAAAATTGAAATATTCCTTTGACTCGTCGGGATCGATGAGACACGACGCCATCGACTCTTTGCCAGGCTACCAGCACGTGCAGAACGCGATCCACCGGTTGTTTCATCGAGTTTATCGACCGTTCTCCGAATGCCATCAAATCCTGTTGGCCTCGCCGAGCGGACTCATTACAAAGTTAATAATCCAACTTCGACGCGGTGTCGATGGACCGTTATGTCCGATGAAAAGGTGGCTCATGAGCGGAGCATGAACTAAATATCAACGATGCGGTGTAATGGCTTCATCGGCACTCGTATGTGCACTGCGCACACACTATCCGTCTCCGCTGTTCTGCACCGGGCGACAGAGGAGGCAGACCGATGAACTTTTCCCATTGTTCCGGCATTAGCGGAGTTTCATAAACGTAATTCCCATGTACGCGTGCTCTTCAGTCTGGATATGAGAGGGCGAGCTTCATCCTCTCTCGACGAACTCGCTCGCTCTCGTATTTACTTGGTTTCCTTTTTAACAATCTATTGTCGGTCTTTGTGTTCGGAGTTCGCCTACGCTATCCGGCTCTGACTCTCGGGCTGCTATCTCGCTCGTTCTCGTTCTCGACCGTACCCTCCGTAACCGTCGTCTTCTCCAGGGCATTGTGAACGACTCTGACTCTCGCTGCGGAAGGCCCACCCTCCATCCTCGCTCGCCCAGACTGGGTGATCCGGGAAAGCGAGCGAGCTGTTGTACAATCCGATAGATGTGGTCGGAGAGGGTTGGCCGGGTGGGTGGTTGATTCGTTGGTCGGCGAGCCCGGTAGCATCCGCGGAGCGGGAGCAGCCACCTCTTTCATCATCGGACCGGATCCGTCGTTTCTGTTGTCCGAAGCTACACGCCACCGTCCGGAGCCCATCCTACAAATAGGTATGGCGTCGGTGTACAGACCACTCGAGTCTCGACGGAGCGCGCGTTGCAGTAACATGGGGGAAACTCGTTTCTCAAGTGCCCACCGTTGTCCACCATGTCCTGGATATCGTGAAAATTTGATTGTCGTCAAATTCGAAGGGTTTCCTTGCGGTAAGTAGGGGCTTCCCGGTTTATCTTCTAGCGACATCGGAGGTTGGCCTGTTTGACATGATATCGATGGTGGTCTCGAGGTCGTATTTTCAGACGCTGAACTTAAGATCGCTCTTGAGATCGAACTGCATTGCGCGCTCAAGATCCGTCTTCAGTTCGAACTTAAGATCGAACCACTGTTCGAAATTAGGATCGTTCTTAAGCTCAAACTAATAAGAAGCGATAAGAAGACATTCAACAAGACATTCTGTGAGAAACATGTCTTCCGCGAATTTGATTCCGCTTCAAAAGCCTCTATGTCGCTTCGAACTATGCTTTGATTATATCTTTGCGTATTGATTTAATTGGAAACAAACAAAAAATGTTGTTCTTACGCAAAATAAAATCTAGGCGAATACCGCGGCACTGAAATATCCGTGGTCTTCTAGGTACGCCAGCTGCCGCGAAGTTTATCCGCTTCTCTATACTTCTCCGCGATATTCGCGATAACTTTTAATGCGAAAGGCCCTTGAGACCCTCGAACCGAGCACGGTAGATGCTTCGGCCCATCGGCCGTACTCTCGCGACCATTACTGCTCTTCGACGATTGTTGTAACGTGTTCTATCTCGGCCATCTACGTCCTCCAGATCCTATACTCCCTTTTCCTCATTTCTCTTATCGCCTCCTCCCTCTCCTCTTCGCTCACCATTTGCTCTCCGACTATATATGTATATATATATATATATATATAGTCGAGATCCACTGTATGTAGATGGCTACTCTATGTGTACCTAACATTCTCATACACTTCGGGTCCAGACGAGGAGCAAAGATCCGGAGTTTCGTCAGACAGAAACGTCGGAAGACACGAGAGAGAACGAAAGGATAAGGGTGAGGAAGGCAGAAACGGGAGGGGACGAGAGAGGATATGGAGAAGAAGCTAAGGGTGGAGAAACGACGGTCGCTGCGCCGTCGTACCCAATTGAACTCCAACTTTCTGATGGAAAAGTGGTTTTTCCTTCGATACGGCGAACCATTTCTTCAACTTTTTCGTGTTCTCCCGTCATTTCTCGCGGTTCTTCCGGCCGATTGGCAGCAGCGCCAACTTACTTATGGAGCAATATCCTTTAATAGGGTTTAATAGTATTCGAGGTATCGCTTGAACGAATCTGCACGCGAATTTTATATATATATTCATGTTTCTATTCATATTCATATTTTATTTACAGATACATTTTCCGGCAAAAATAGTAACTAAAATGATTCACTGGTAAATTCACAACGCCGTCTGCAATGTAATGTTGTTATACGTTGAAACGGACATGCGTTTCTTCCTTTATTCAATTATACGCCTTCCGGTTCTTGTTCTTTTATCTCACTTTTTTTTTTTTAACTCTATTTCGCTACTATTTTGCTCCGATGCCCGAGCAGTCCGTTATCGTCCGTTAGAATTAACAGCGTCGTCTGTCTGTCACCTCGAGGAGGCGAAGCGACTGTGAAACGCAGACTCTCTCGCGGCAGACGGAGCCCCGGGCTTTTTCACAAGCGTCTGAACGACCACGACGACGATAGTAAAAAAAAAAGAAAAGGAAGAAAAAAAACGTCATCCGTCGTCTCCAATGACGATTTTTCTTGTCACACACTCTCCCGTGGAAACTGTGTGGCTGAAACTCTAACCGAAAATCGCAAAATTGCGAGACGATGGAGCACGGAAAAAAGTATATTAAATTAAATGAAACATGAGGGAATAGTGGATAAAAAAAAATACCAACAAGATTGAAGACAGTGAAGCATCTGGCATTATTGTGGCTGGTCGCTCCTGAACGTACTCGGCTCGCGACAAGTGTCCACTCCCACCCACTATTTTTTTTTATCCTTCTTTTCTTGAGTCTTCACGACCAATCTCCTTTTCCGAGTACGTTCGAAGCGAGTTACTGTTCGCAATTCCACGAGACGAGGTTATCATTGCTCGTCGTTTTATTGCATTGTGTGTAAAGTTACTAACATCGTCACGCAACTTAAAGCCATTCATGAAAAAAAGTTGTTAATTTTTTTTTTTCTTTTTCGATTACGAACGTCGCGCTCGATTTTAGGCTAAAACTCATGTCGGGTTCGTGCTTGGCGGTGAAAAATACGTAGGAATGTGTGATCGGTCATTTTTTTTTTGGAAATTTAGATTTTTGCGAAAAAAAAAGACAAATTCTAATTTTTATAGACATTCCAGCAATGTCTCTTTATCGGAATTTTATGATATTTTCGATTGCCCTTTTACGGATTAAAATTTTTTTTTTCCGGCCTTGTGTTGTGTATTTTTCCCTGTAGAATACGATAGATCGCTGGATTAAATTTAATGTACAATTGTCCTGAAAAATTAAACTACTTTTATAACAAAATTGAAGGAAATTATTAAAGGTAAAATATTTTTAAAGTTTTTGATATACCGTACGTTAATTTGTCATCAGAATTGTATATGAAATTCAATATACCAGTTTATGCATACAAACTTCCATTAGCAGTTCATTAAATTTCATTCCATTTTTTTTTACATCGTAACCCTATCAGAAAGTAGAGGTATCGTTATTTGAAAGTACAAGAAACGGCAACTGTTTGGAAAATTGATGTTCGATCCCCTTTCCGAGCAAGATGCACGGGACGCATCTTACAAAAGTATTAAAATAACAATGTTTCCGGACTATCAAATATCCCAGCGAGTGTACAAGTGAAAGGGCCGACTAATCGCGAGAGCCATAAAAACGAGAGAAAAAAATCAGTGACTTCCGGCAGCACAGTAGCTTCCTGCCTCTCTCGCTTGTACGTTTCTTCTTCTTTCTTTTTTCTCATGCGGGTAAATAAGGGTCTCGAAGCCGAAGTATTTCGTCTCGGATTGACAAGTGCTCGTTTCACGTGATTCTCCATCCTCCTCGTCGGCTCGCTGTTATTATTTCTATTATTAGAACCACGCACAGTGCACTCGGCGTACGATCTATTAATACGCCCGTTGAGAATCGGATAATTTCAGTAGTGCCGAGGCGGCAGTGCTTTAATTCGATTCACCGCTACGATACCCCAAAGATTTCTCCTCTGTGTCCCGCTTCTATGTTTATAGCTGATACATAAGTACAACTGCGCCTAGGAGGTCGCAAAATCGTTGGAAAATCGCCCGTTCGTAGCTGCTTCTATTTATGCGCCGCAACACATTTATCGCACATCTTTGTTTTCAAGCTTCTGAAACGCGGCAGTATAGTTATTGGCGGCCCTTTTTTAAACTCCGTATCTCTTGTACGGTTCGATAAAATATTGCGCATTTTTTATAACATATTCGGAGCGTTGATGTATGTCTTTCAGAATTTTTGTAATTTTCTTCGACCCACATTTCGAGTGTTATACGTCATTTTTTCCGATTCCAAAAAGAAGTTTCACACTTCTCACCGTCTTTTTGAGGTGTTGTAGCTTTTGAACGGTTAGATGAAATTTGACGAAACTTGTGTAACATTTTTTATGACAGATTTGGAGGGTTGAGAGTCGCGTTCGAGAATTTTTCCACTTTTCTCTCCCCTTCATTCTGAAGTAATATCTCATTTTGTTGTCTAAGAAGAACCTTCGCACTTCCGTCAGTCTTTCCATTGTATCGTAGATATTGAAAGGCGCGAAGAAACTTTCCGAAATTTGCACCACAGATTCGGAGGGTTGATAACTTTGTTTGGGATTTTTTTTATTTTTATTTTACAAAATTTCTTCTAAACTATCGCATTTTTCACTTTGAAGAGATAAATTGTGTAAGCTAATTCGTATTGATAGGCCTTTATCTCCACTATGAATCAATGTTCTCCAGCGATTTGCGAAAGGAATGTTAAATTTTTTTTTACACCGTACCAGCTTTAGCTTCCATTACTCATGCCGACTGACAGAATCACTTTGACTTTGACTCTGTGCAACGTCCCAGGCCAAATGCACTCGCTTTTTGGTCCCCATCCTCTCAGCATCCCTTTCTCCGCAGTTCTCCTCTCTAATTGGCCCGTTCATTGCGCTAATTGAAGGAAACTACGCAACGAGAAATTATCCATCTGTCGACCTCTCTGCGCCCTTCATCACATTTATACCAGAACCAATAATGCCAATAACCACTTGGCAATTTCCATGAAGTTTCGGTCCGCAGGGGTTTATGCAACATCTGAATACGCGTCCAGACATAAAACCTTAAGGGCGTAACTTACGCTTGTATGGTCGAAGCACGCGCCCTTTTCATTTCAAGAACACGATAAATTTTTAATATGGTGTGAGCATGTTTTTAATTGGCATCACGAAAAGGAAAAAGATCAAAAGAGAAATATTTTTCCGACTCGAGAAAAGCAGACTTTTTCAATGCCTCGACTACGAATTCGGCTTTTTCACAAATATTCTAACTTTTTCTAGGGTTTCATTTTTTTTTTTTAAGTAAAGAGAGTATTGAATGAAAGCGATATTTTTTCGTTCATTAATTTGGCTAACTTTTGGGAAACTTTTTTGGATTTTTCTTCTAAGTACAGGAAGTGACGACTGAGGAAAAAAATGTTGAGCTGCTATATGTCTTTGGCTGCACGAAGGATATGAGTGACAAAACGGGCGTAAGTTCCTATTAATTTCCTGTCGCTCGCTATATTGAATTAAAAAGTCGTTAATCACCTCTCCAGCGTTTCCTCACGGACACCCCACGAGCCAATCTGTCAACGAGCCGAGCAGAATGTAACACACGCGCAATGACTTTTATAAAATGGCAATAGCGACGATTACAATCAGGCTGACAAAGTTTTTAAAAAAGATGTAAAAAAACGCTGAAAGATGAATCTATGCAACTCCGGCACTCGACACAAAGTTCATACGAAGCGACTGACCGATTATCCATCATCACAACTTTCTGCATAAACGATACCAAAGAGAAGTCGAATTTTTTTTTTTTTTTTATATCACCAAGAACGCCATTAAAATCCTACATTTTATGTCCTTAGGTTTTTACTTAGGTCCAAGGTCTACGGCCTGTAGGGCAAAAAGGGGGTTGACCTGAGATTTCATCGTGGCGTCGAGATTCGAGCTTGAGAATGATAGGATAAGGATAACCATCGCTCCCAGGTCACGGCGATACTTTCTTTGATTCCCAATTTTTTTTTCTTTATCTTCTTTTTTATCCTGCATACATGTCTTTGAAGGCCGCGATTTATCCCGTTGTCCGTGCAAGGGGTTAAAGAGCCCGTGTTCCCTGCCGGACTTAGGAGCGGGTTGCGCCCATCCGAATGCACGAATTCGTGAATCATCGTTCACGATCTCTTTGATGCCCTTTTTTCTCGAGCACCTGGCTCTCGTTTCTCTCTTCTTACCGACTCTCTCCCTCGGTCCCTTTCTTCCTTTTCCTTTCTGCCTCGTTCCTTCATGGACCCACGCTCGTTCCGACATTCGTAATAATTCGCATTGCACTCGCCGCGGTGAAAGAGGTGCACTCACCTCCGAGGGTTTTATCGTTTTTTTTTTTTTCCTATCTCGGTAAGAAATCGTTATCTGTACGATTGAATCTGTGGAAGCGATATTCCCGAGCGATATAATATCTTCCTTTAGTACACCGTTATAGTTCCATCCCATTCTTCTATCCTCCCTTTCGCCCAACCGACCATGCTCCAGATTTTTACCCTTCCTTGATCTCTCCGACGCGTAAAAAAGAGCATCTGCCTCGGTCATCCACGGGAAGATCTCATCGCACTCTCGCCATTTTTCTTCTTTTTTTCTTTGTCTCGTAACAATTTTTTGAAATATAGGATGAAAGTGAGTTTCCTTAGTCTTGGGATGAGAGTTACCAAGGATCACTCAGAGATCACATCGAAAGCGATCTATCCAAAAAGTCCATCGCTCCTCCATCGGCGCATTTCTCACGAATCCAGTCAACGACCTCGATCAGCCTCGTTCCGAAATTAGTTATGGAATATCGTTCACTCGCCACCGTAGCTTTCAGCCCTGCTTTCGAACGTGTCGAATCCACACAGGATCAGTTCCCCCTGTGTCGGTAACGCGTGAGACCTGCGGCTACCGCGCTGCCACCCCCTCGGAAAAGTGAGGGCGACGGATCGCCCTGCATGGACTATAAACACTCCCGAGCACGAAATTATGAGAGCCGACGAGCAAGAGACGGAGAAGAAAGTAGCGTCCCATGCAACGATGCGCACAGTTCGTACCCCGAGTTTTTGGTTTCGGGGAGTTTCCTCGTCCAGAAATACGACACCTATACCACGAGCTCGGGCCATTAGCTATTTACGGAAAACGAGCGGTGCAAATGGAGCACACGTTTGTCGTCTACGCGAGCTTCCCTCTTCACCAGACGAAGGTATAAACCTTCGTCTCTCTCCACGCCGTTTCGTCTCTCCTTCTCCGTGCTCTCTCTGCCCAGGCGTTGGTTGAACCTGAGGGGTAAACTCGAGGGTCGAGACACGGCGACAAAAGAAAAACGCGTGGTTTCCAATTGCGACTCCGTGAAGAACCGGAATTGCCGCGTGGACCTACGCGAGACTGGTGAGAAACGGTAGGGCGGATCTCGCACTGTTTGATACGCTAAACGATGGCGGTTACGGCCTTCTGCTTCTTGTACTGAACGAATACGGTCAGAAAAGAAGGGAAGTGAAAATAAAAAAGGAAATAAACGGGCTTGAAAATTGCGACTCCGTGAAGAGCCAGAATCGCCGCTTGGACTTAAGTGAGACTGGTGAGAAACGGCAGGGCGGATCTCGCACCGTTTGATACGCTAAACGAGATCGGTTACGGCCTTCTGCTTCTTGGCGGTCGATCTATCCTATGTATTCCGAATGAATACTGCCGGAAAAGAAGGGAAGTGAAAATAAAAAAAAAACGTAAATAAAAAAGGGTTGAGAGGCGCGCCTGCTGGGCGAACGAAGTCGACCAATCGTCCCCCATTTCACCCCCGGGTACGTCTATTACGTATCTTTATTTCTGGAAAGTGTGTCTTATGAGACACGTTGCTCGTACGATTCTTGGGTTAAACGCCGAACGAGCATCCAGGGAACAGTAGAATCGAAGGCGGAATAGCTCGGAGAGCTGATGGCTCGTATATCCGTGCGCTGGTACCCTCGGTTGTTTATATTATCGCGCACGGTTTTACCATTTCTCCCGCCACGAAAATGGAAACTCGCCTCGGGTAATCTGGAGATACTGCGAAAGCCTGAGGACGCGACGTTAACGGGGATTTGCCGAAGCGAAATGAAAATAAAATCCCGAAAGAACGGAGAAGAGCGAAGATTTTTCTTTCTGCTGTGGTTGAACGAAGCACTTTGAAATTTGGCACACACTGAAAGATGGTCTTCATGAGTGTATGAAACAATTTTGAGATCTCTTACCCAATATGTTTTTTTTTACGATCTCGGAAGGTCGCAAGACCAATTTTTTATTTTTTTATTTATTTACGTAGCCCACTTGGTCTCCTCATCGTAGCGCAATTTCGCCAATAATATATACTTTTTGGCTTCTCAGCAGTGAAATCGATACGACGGGTCGTTAGCAAGATATCTGTCGAGGTTCCGTGACGATTTCTTAAATAGTGTAGAAATTATCGGGTTTTAAACGTAATCGTGTAGATCATTATTTAAGTTTCCTCAAACTTCTGTCGATTTTTTTGTATTTCATAGCGAGGACTTGACATCTGTTCATGGGATACGTTTTGCCGGGTTTGGACAAGAGGTCCTCCTACAAGGGAACAGATGAGCCATGCCGTGTCCTCGGGTCTCGTATACTTAGCATAATAACGACGTCGAAGTACACGGAAGAGAAGCGGAACACGCGACGAGTGCTTGGCACAAAGATGAAGACTTTCAGAGTCGTCCGAGCGTTCCGTAATCCTTGCAAAAAAAAAAGTCCCCTTCTTCCGGGTACTCTGCAACATGCCGCAACAATGCCTCTCGATACACCGTTCGGTTTTGGATCGTACCGATGGGCCGCGGATCCATTTAGTCATGCCTCGGCCGTTATGCGTTCGGTCTTGAAGGCAGAAGACTGAAACGCAAAGCCCGGGCCACACATTGCGACCTCGCAGACATGGCATTTCGAGCGTAAAAGTCTTTCTCATCCGTACGTATGCCTCCCTACGAATCTTCCTCAAAGTAGCGGGAAAGTAAAACCAATTTGGCATTGTCGCTGAAGAGACCCTTCGACAGTCGGAGAGCGATGCAAAGGATCCTTTGACGTGGGATCGATTTTACGATGACACAAAATCGACACAAAAGAAGGAGAAAGAGATGAATCGGTGAGACTTCCAGGAGCTTTCTAATGGAGATTAATCTATCGCTCCGGATCCCTCAGGTTCGACCTGGAATGGGAGTAACCCAGATATCTAGCGCGAGTTATCTGTGTGATCGACACCGGCAGTTGCAATGTATTATTTTTGTAGCGTAAAAGGTGGTGAATATGGCCCATCCGGATTAGTTCATCAATGCATGGACTGGGCCATATTCCCCACTGTTATCCTAATTGTTATTATTTTTTCCGTTTCATCGAAGAGAGAACACTTCAACGTTCTTCCATGAATTTTTGCACAATTCTTCTGCCATATTTAAATATTGTTCGGAATTGTTGAAGTTGAGCGACTGACAAACTCTGGTTTGTCATATGTGGAGCGTTATTGCATTGCCCCATAAGATTACCCCCGTTTAATTGCTGAAACTTTGTTGTTATTGCGCCTTTCGAAAGGTTAATCGGAGAGGACGGAATTGACGGACAATTTTTGGCAGCAGCATACTATATTCAACGGGGCGTTGATACACGCGTCTCATGCGATTTTTTCTCATCCTTCGCCACACGTTTCGTTCGCTCCGATCCCCGCTCCGCGCGAACGACTGCTACAGTCTGTATTACCTCGTCGAAGGTTGAACGTCTGTCTAACGGTCATACTAATCGACGTTAATTCGACTCCGAATGGGAATTTTTTCACAATGCTTCGACCACTCTTTATCATTGGTCGAACTTGTTAAAGTTTCACGACTGGCAAACTCTGTTCAGAGTTTGCCAGACGTGAATAAAATATGCTTAAAAAATGGTGGATAAAGAATCGAATTCAAATGCTCCACATACGAGGCACCCCTCGTACGTGGAGCATTGATGCATTGCCCTATAAGTTTACTCTCGTTTACTTGCTGAAACTTTAAATAATATCGAATTCCGATTTTTTTCATAATTTTTCAACCATATTTTATTATTGTCAAAAATGTTTCAAGTTTAACGATTTTCAAATTCAGCCCAGAGTTTGCCAGACATAAAACTTCAAAAATGTGGAACGATAACAATAAATTATGATTAGAGAAATCTGTAAAAATTCTAATTCAAATGCTACACATGCGAGAAACCCCTCATATGTGGAGCATTATTGCATTGCCCTATAAGTTTATCGTCGTTTAATTGCCGAAACTTCATTGTAACTGTGTCTAGCGAGAGGTTAATCGCAGACGACCGAATTGACGGACAATTTTTAGGCTCCGCATTGGAACAGCATATTATATTCAACGGGTTCGTTGATACATGCGTCCCGTGCGACTTTTTCTCATCCTCCGCCACACGTTTCGTTCGCTCCGATCCCGGCTCCGCGCGAACGACTGTTACAGTCTGTATTACCTCGTCGAAGGTTCAACGTCTGCCTAATGGTCATACTAATCGACGTTAATTCGACGCCGGACCGAAAGCCAACAGCGCCGAGTTTAACGAGTCTTATTGACAAGCTCTCTCTTTCTATCGTATGTTCCACTCCGTGCTCCGTACCGTCCGATCGACGCTCCACCGTCCACAGTGCACTCTTGCAGTCCCCGACTGCTCCGTTCTCGACTGTCTGCTCCTTTTTTTTATTGTTACTCCTCGTCTATCAAACGTGACGCAACTCCCAACTTGGGTGGTCACTAATTATCACAAAACTTCTTGAAAATAGAATCGTGATTGTCACCGATTAAAATTGCAACCATCCAATTTAGGAGATGGGTGGGACTTTTTTATTTTCTACATTCTACTTACGTATGGCAAAATGGACGAATATAAGATACGCGCCAACAGATCTGGATCTTATTCACTACTTTAGTCCTAAGCGCTACATTTGTTATTCGATAATAGAAGAACTAAACGAGCATTTTTCTAACTTTTCACATTCAATTCCATTTACTGATGTGAAAACATCTTTACTGGAAGAAAAGACGCCTTAGCGTTAAAATGATCAAGATTGTTTCGTATGCGTTGGGTCAAGCCATAATTAACTTATAAATTATGTTAAATTATTATTATTTTTTTTTACACTTAAAAAGCTCGGTATAAGAATATTTGTCACGATTCCAGGATGAATGGCGCGTCAGAATCCCCTCAAAGATCTTTGGCATCTTCAATAAATCATCGTAACACGTGAAACGAATAGTTTAACAAAAAAATGATGATTATTGATCATCGATCGACGACAGTCAATTCGTAGAGGTGTAATTCTTCATCGTCATTCAAGGCTATTCTATCGCGATGTACGGGCTTCTGGTATCGTATTCGTCTTGCGTAGGCTATGTAACGTCTCTCTGTCTCCCGTGCGCGTGAGTTATGGTGCCTCGTTCCCATTGACGATCTCTCCCACGCCTCCGGGAGCCACGCCGACGGTAGCGGCGTCGCATCTCTCTCCGTCTCTCTCCGTTATCTTCAATTCTCCATGGGCCACCCTTTTTTTTTTTTTTTTTTTTTTTTTTTAAAGCGATAAGTCGACCGCGCTCACGGAGCGTCTAAGTGGAAAAATGGCTTCTTCGGCTTTGCCGCTGACGACATTGAGCCATCACGATTAGGGGCCATGAACGAGGACCACGGGACGACTGTGAAACCGAGGGAGAATCAACGCACTGCTCGACGGTCAGACGTTCCGTTCGTTTCTTCGTACGATTCTCTCCGTTCTTCGACGCTCGCCGGAGAACTTGCGTGAGCAACCGGCGCGGTCTTAATTCGCCAATGTAGGTCCTCGGTGTCTCGTCGGACCCGATAACCGTCGACTGCATTCCGCCTTGCACGATAATTTTTTTAACCCAGAAAAATCGTTGCTCACTCCCGACTTCGTCTTTGAAGCGTTCCGTCTCGTCAACAGCTCGAGGAAACCTTATCTAAGTTCCACAACATCGCCGAAGTGTCCGTATCTAATTTTTGCATTTTTTTTTTTTCATCATTTCTTAAGCGATAAGATTTTACGTTCTAAAGCCATATTTCCGTGCGTCGAAGACTCTGCTTCAAAGTCGCTCACCCAAACAGGAATGGCGATAATTTTCGTATTCGTAATTTTTTTGTTTACTCAGAAAAGTTGCTGCTTACTCTCGACTTCGTCTAGGAAGCGTTGCATCTTTTTAAACAGATCGACGAAATCTTACAAAATTTCCACAACATCTCCGGAGTGTTTGTATCCGTTTTTTTGTTTTTTAGAATTTTTTTGTCCAACATTTGTTCCACGACAGAACTTAGATTTTTCGCTGCGAGGCCGCATTTTCGTGCGCGAAAGACGGTGCTTCAAAGTCGGTCGTCCGTACGCGGACGGCATTAATTTTCGTACTCGGATTTGACACGAATGATTACTCGACCCCTCGACGCGCCCAAGCAATTCCGTACGATTCGTTCTCGAAAACCAGCGGTGACCAGTCGAATTTTATTCAGATCACTGGAACAGTTCAATGCCACGATGAATCAGTCGCGTTTCGCTATCGACTTCATTATATTCGCTTTCCCCTCGCCGCGTCTACTTTCAAACAACAATGAAGGAACCGGTCGACTAATGACATCGGGATTCTCGGCATAGAGCCGTATAATTGACATTCCGGGCGTCGATGCCTGAATCATCGGACCTAATACCAAATGTACTTTTCGAAAAACCAATTTCCCATGCAGCACCAGCGTCTCGGTGTCTCATAACGAGGTGGCAGCCCGATGAGTCATCGTACACATTGCCGGGGCATCAAACCCGCTCCGAACGAACGATAAAATTTTACAATCGCCTTTATTCGACCGGTGTACAATCGAGTTTACCGAAGTTAACGATAATCCTCGAAATGCCGAAGCTGCTTGAACTCGTAAAGTATGCAAAGTTACGCGCGAATGAAAAAGAAAAGAAAAACAATACCATAAAATGTTAAATATTCGAAAGATGGTGTGATTTATTGAGGCGATGGAGCGATGCGTCATCGACACTGAAGATGACACATTTTTTTTTGAGCGCTTCAAGAATAAAGCTATGATGAAATGATCGACGGAAAGTGAAAAAAAAAAAAAAAAAAACAATTGTGATTTTCAACGAGTCATCCCCGTGAGGTTTCTGGACTGCGATGCCATAACTTAGCTAAAGCCGTACTGTAAATGGCTAAATGTACATTGCAGCTTCTCAATGCAAGTTTCCTTCATGCCCGTTACACATTACTACATTAGGGGGACCCATGAGCATGTGATCGAATAGGGGTGAGTTTTAATGTGGCAGGAAAAAAATTGAGACTAGGTCGTCGAATGATTCGTGAAGGGTGGGTCACCTTGCATCAGTATCGACGGAACTCATATCCGAATTTGCATATTTTATGAGTAAAATTTCCCAAAAAAAAAAGCAGTAAAATTTATGATGGAATAAAGATTTTGTAATCTTCGCTTAAAGTGCCAATAACCGTGTTGCTCGATCCGCGACTTTATGGAAAAATCGTAAAACATTTCTGAGAGAGTTGGGAACTCAAGTTCGCTATGCGTCACGAGGGGGAGGGGGAGGGGGATATACCGATACATCGTTCTGCGTCCCCAAAGATTGATGGCGAAACCACCCTTGCGATGCCGCGGTGCAAAGGGGTGGATTTTCGCCCCGCTTCCGCAAGTCATGCCCACACCGCTCTTCTCTTGTCACCGAGGAGAGTCGAAAGCTTTTAAAGTCCACACCGGGGCTGTTCTTCGCTGTTCACTTTTTTTTCTTCCTTTTTTTTTTCGAATCTTATTTTTGTTCTTTTCCGCACCTCGTTTTAGTTGAGCTCACGTGACGCGGAGTCGTCGCCACCCTATCGGCACTTGCACGCACGTCACAGTCGAGCACAGTGTGAACCGCGCGGGCAAGGGTGGTTCCGGCAAACGTGATATAGGGCTCTCGGGCACGCATCGGTGTATCACCATGAAAATTAGTTCGAAGAAACAATCGGGGAGGGTTAGTCATATTGTCAGGTATTAGGACACGATATTGTGTACCGCGGCACCTGCCGGTGGGAAAAGTAAGTGGGAGGCGTGGCTGAGGGTAAACGGTCGTTTTGCGAGTTAACGGTACTTAGAGGTGAGCAATGTGCAATATTTTTACTTGCCCATCACGTACGAAGGATTTCAGAAGAGACAGTATTGTAATCCAAAAAAAAATTATAGTTGAAACTTGCAGTAGTTTCACTTTTGTTTGTGCTAATTTTCGAAAAGGTGCATATTCGTTCAATTTTTTCAAAGAATAAACCACAATCTTTGCTTACATTTCGATTTTCTAAAATTTTACTTACATTTCTAGAACACCGGAAGTAACCATTCTTTTTTCTATCTGTTCCAGGTATGTACGAGAAAGACTATAGGATTTTTGTCAATGGGTCATAGATCGTACGTAAATAAAAACTCTTTTTGTTATCGCCTAAGTTGCTCCGACCGCGATGTATCTGTTGCATGATTAATGGATGAATCTTTGGACTGCGTCTTCGTATAATTTTTTTAAATCCACATACACCCACGCAGTAGCATATATATATATATATATATACATATATATATATTTCAATACCTACTAAACGAGCGATGGAGATACGAATCTGCCCGAAGTAATGCATAGCCTTATGGCGCGTTATTCTACGGGCCGGAAGTTCCGCCCTCCTCGTTTAACGATCCCATGCGAGTTACAAGGCATAACACAGGCTGAGAATCTTTTTTCATACCGGAAGTATAATACGTTTATACAGCCTCTGGAAAAAAGCTGTTCGAACGACTTGGAATTGAATATTATCCCCACCCCCGTAGTTAAAAAATAAATAAATAAAAAAAGGTATTAAAAAAAACACACACACAATTTCGTACAAGATTATACGAGATTTTATGATGAAAAAGAAATTGCCTCGTCAGCTGAGAATCTGGTATGCGACCCTGAAGGTGATTCGGAAAAAACACAAAAGGCAAAGTGCGGAGGATCCAAACAATATAAAAAATGACCCATAATTCGTGGCTCGTAACCCGATGACTTTCGCTGCGACGACATACGGAAGGCGAGAAGAAAATAAGCCAACGATCGGGGAAGCACGCGAGAGTTCTCCGAGAAAGAAACGAGAAGGAAGAGAGGAAAGATCCTCCGGGCCTACAACCTGACGTGTATCCTCCCTCTGTTTTGCCCCCCCCCCTTTACCCCCTTCCGTGCAGCATCTGTTCTCCGTTTAATACCTCGCCGATCGACCTCGAAACTCTCAGCCAAAGCACTTCGCCTCATCTACCTGTTTTTGTTTATAAATTGGCTCAATGAGCAGTGGTGATTTTTTTTTTCCCGACCATCGGCTCACAATGGAAACCGCTTACGCGTCGTTATTACAGACTCGCCGGAGTTTAATCCAGAGCGGAACGCTCGCTGTAGCCATTCAGTGAGCAGGCGAAATCGCGACTGATGCTTCGTAGAGGTATTTACCCAATTTAAATAAAAATCTCGACACAGATTATCATTATCAAGAAAAAAAAAGCAAAATGAATCGACAAAAAAAAAATTTTTAACCCTTCATCATTTGCGAAGACGCAATGTTCGAACGGGTCGAATAACAAGTTGCTTTGTTTAAAAAAATCTGTAAAAATTCACAGACGTACCTTGAAGTGTTGTTTTTTTGATGAAGCGAGAGAAAATTGATTACGAACATCCGTATCGTTTTTGTGCTTAAGGGAAGGCATGGTCGTTTGGTCTCGGCAAGTTCCCGGTACTTGAAGGGTTAGAATTGAGATTTTTGAGATTCCGGTTCAAAAACATGGATTCACTGTGTCAAAGACCCGAGCGAAGGGATTACTCGGGCTTCCGCTCGTCTGCAGACCGAAGCGTTTAAACTGTCATTTTGCTGCTGTCGCGATGCGTGGTAACGTTCAGAGATTTTTTTTTTTTCTTTTTTTCCGAAGCGACGATTTGGTCAGGTCGCACGGAAGTAAATCTATTAGCGGTAGCGTGCCGAAGTTAGAACTCGGCAGGAAGCAGCGGACGATAATTCGAGTTTCGAAAAGGTTTTGGGAGTTTATTAGTTCAACGCGGTAGGGCGAGAGCCCCGGGGAAGGAATTCGAGCCTTTTCCGAATGCGCTCGTGGAAACTCGGCTGTTCCCTACGGTACGCGGAGCGCCAGGACGCGGCTTATGGCATATCCTGGCACATTTGCCCAAAGTGGGCGGAGAAGCGGGAAAAAGTAGGAGTTCTGCTTGCCGTCGAAGGATTTTATTACTTCGAAAGGCTGGCGTGCCGTTTGGACCGTCGGTTATTTTCATCTTCATCTGGCGTTTGTGACACGCGAGTCCGAAGAAACGTCGAAATTCGAGATAATCGAGATTGAGTTTGGAAAAAGAAGCCAAATCAAATATCGACCAAGATTAACCAGGCCATACGTGACAGAATTTTTTTTTATATTACAAAGGACGCTGAAGTTTAGTTTTTTCAAGATAGTTTAGTTTTTTCAACCTAAAGGCATTTCCGCGAGACGCGAGCGAACCACCCTTAGCGCTTGAAATTTATCCCAAAAGAGGTGGAGGAAAGACGTCGCCGGCTGAAAAAACTTTTCGTTCGTTCGGCCAATAACCGTCGAGCTGGTGACAGCAACCCCGAGTTGCTCAGCACGGCCGTAGCGTGCTGTACATCGATGATTCACCGAGCCTTCCTCAGCCTCTCAAGGTATATTCTCGAGACTCCGCTGCAATGCGTTTCCTGTTTATTTTTCTAATTTTCAATGAACCCCGGACAAACGTCTCCGCGGAAGGCTGGAAAAGATCCACGAGGACGGCGCACAAACTCTGAGGGTTTCTTCCTCGAGGGGTGAAACACCCGTTTAGCAGCCACCAGCCGTTCGTCGTTCCTTTCCCAAATTTATTATTGTAACTGCTGCGCGGAGCCCGTACCGCGGCTTCTTCGTCCCTCCCGCTTCGTTGGCGTATTCTTCTCTCGCTTCTTCCCCCGAAAAAAAAAATCGTAACCGACAGCCACGGGCCACGTGACAATAACATTGTTTTTTCAACGTTTAGTAGATAATTTTCGAAAGCCCGACGGATTCTCCTATGCATCATTTTCTCGGCTGAATGAAAAAAGAAACAAGGTCTTCACGACCGTAAAGAATTTCTAGCGTCCTCCTTGATGTATATTCTTCCTCCTGTCGAGGGTCGAATTAGCCGCGGCATTGTGATGGAAAAAGCTTATTTGGATAGGATCGGCAGTATGGCAGGAAAATATGTTTTTAAAAAAGAAGAAGAATTTCGAACAGAATTAAGAGGCAATTGGGCGGAACGAAGAGACATGACGAGTAAGCGATAAGATGAAGAAGAGCTTCTTCTCTGTGTTTCACTCGGCCGAGAAATAGGAGGCAACCGGCTCGAAGTCTTTCAGAGAAAATGTTACCTGGAGTCGTCCTAGAGGAGTCTCCGGTGAGTTTGTTCGATGGAACGCTTAACGAGGCATTAATGGCGAGGGGTGTTCGAGGAAAGGTCCTGAAAGAGGCAGCGCCGGCTCGCCCTCCGAGGGTGACGGCGCTGGGATAAGGGAGGAAGATGCGGAAAAGGGCAAGACGAGATCCTTGTCTCTTCGACGGTCCTCACAGTCATCCGTCACGGGATTAAAAATTATATTATTTTTTGAAAATTTGTCAGGAGAGGCGCCGAGGGCCGAGACCACCGGAGGGGTCGAAGTTCATTTTCTTTTTAATAATTTGTTGGGCCTCGAGCCAAGAACCAGCTGATTTCGTGGCGAGATTGTAGTGAAAGCTCTGCAATATATCGAACGAGGTGCCAAAAGCCAATCGATTCATCGAACGCTACAAGAATTACAGGTAAAAATGTGAAAGCTCAATTTCTCAAAAGCCGATGTGTGGTCTTCCGAGGATAACAACTCGCAGACGCAAAACTCTTCGTCAATAAATTATTTTCCTATCGCCATTTTTCGTATCCAAGCCAAACTGAACCGCCATGATCTGCTGGCCGATTCACAAAATGCAACTAATCAAAAAGAGCCGAAAAAGTAAAACGGCGTTTAACCTCCGGCAAAGGGCCGTCGTTAATTGTCCGTAAAAAAAATAGCTCGACAAATGGTAATCCGAGATCGTCAACAAGCGCGCATGCGAAGAGCCCCAGGGCGAGATGCACCTTGGCTATCAGATAATTAACGAGGTAAATCAACTCCGGTGGGAACACACAGAGGACACACTCGTCGCTGTTTATTTTCCAAATTTTCCGGAACCGGGTAAACTGCGCAACCCCGAGGTAAAAGCGTCGCTCGGACTGTGCTGAGGGAGGAGGGCGTGTCTGCCGGGACTATCGCATCCTCCGCAGTGCCCATAAGAGAAGCTAATTGTTCCCACCGAGGGAAATAAGGATAGTCGGAGCGTAAACAAAACAAGCTCCGAGCATCGGTGTACAACAGCGGGAAGCCCGAAGGAAGGGTATTATAGGGGAAAGCGGGGAAAAATGGCACAGCGGGGCAAAACGGGATAATAAAAGAAAACGCAATTTTCCAATAACTTTTGGATGGTGGCGATGGTGGTACGTGGCGCAAAACGGGTTTGAAAATCCGGATGTATCGTTGGGACAAAATGTGGCGTCCAAAGATTATTGAAAAATTGAGTTTTGCCCTCACTGTCCCGTTTTGCCCCGCTGTGCCATTTTGCCCCGGTCTTCCATACTTCAAGGCACCTACACAAGCGAGAGGCAGAAGTAGCGCCGGTGGGTATTCTATTATGCGTGTAATTCCCGTTTTTCAGCAAAGACGGCAGGGATCGTGAAGAGGAGCCTTTCGACCTTTTTTTTTTTGTTTTTACCGAGAGGAAACGAAATCGAGACTAAAAGAAGAGTAGTCTTAAGGACGACCGCTGTGCGATCCGTGCCGCTCATCTGGCAATCTTTCGGTGGTCGAAAAGACTGACGAAAAAAATGGCCACCCAGTCGCAGATCCGTAATGTTGCTGCTGGCTTCCTGAAGCCCCGAGCCTTTTGTTTAATTTAATGCTCCACATTGGAAGTTTTTATACAAAAACTGGTAGATTACATTTAATGTATAAATGTGATGAAAAATCAATGAACTTTACAGTGGAATAAAAGTAAATTATTGGGTTTAAAGTACTTTTACAGGAAAACTCAAGTAAATTATTAAAAGTACAGGTCCTGAAGTTTTAATATACTGTACGTCAAATATTGATCACAATTGTGCATGGAACTTACTATAGCAATTTATGCATAAATACTTCCAGTAGTAGTGCATTAAATTTCATACGATTTTTTTTACGGTGATTTTGGTATGTGGGAAAGTTGCTATTGCGACCGAAAATTCGGGTCTTCGGAGCATATTCGGTGGGTATCGGTAAATGTTTTGTCAGTTCTCCGGCTGCAAATATGTTTGGACACCGTCGACCGGCGACTAGACTGTCCCGCGGTGTGGCCAACCGCGGGGGGTCGTGAGGCTCCCCGATGCACTCTGGGTGGCTTTTTCGCTCGAGTCGCCCGTCGCTGAACTCGACTCTTTTTCCGTAGCCTCCGTAGACTTCTTCCTAGCGGTTTCTGCTTGCAATGTGTGCAACAGACGCGGCCCCACCGTGTGCGATCTCTTAGACGCCGATATCTTTCTCTACCTTTCTTTTACTGCCGTTCCTGTCTCTTCGCCGGGCCCGACGCTGCCCCGGCATTCTCCGGTCTTTCGCACGCGGTCACCGAACGACCCTCGTGCATTTCTTACGACACTGCACAGCCTCGCACAGCGATTACAATTTTTCGTCGCTTCTCGACAAAACTTACTCCTTTAAAGGAAGCATAGTTTAAAAAAAATTTATTCTACTAAAAAATTTAAGTACAATAAATTTTAAAAGAAGGTAAAATCTCAGGAACGGGACGGGGAATTTCTGTATAGCGACTTGAAACTTTTTTCAGGTAAGTCCAATAGCTCCGTCGTGACGCACTGGTGCAACGCACGTGTGCAGCGCTTTTGACGCCCGAAACGGACGAACAGACGTTCAGTCTGCGAGTCTTGCGGAGGATTGCGGACCACGTGCCCGAGGCGTCGCCGCGCCTGCAGCACGGAATTCTTTTTATAAAGGCCGTCTGGACACTGAGAAATCTCTGGTTCCGCGTGTCCAGCAGCAGCGGACGAAGCCGCAGACACGGCGCAGATCGCGGTCGCCGAAGCCGAAGGTACGCCAGAGCGGCGAGAGAGATCGAGCCGAGAGCTGGTAGCGAAACGTGACGAAGAACAATCGACGAACGAATCTCGGACGATCTTTCGGATCGCTCGCGAGGAAATCCGGCCGTCAGGCAGATGTGAACGAGAGAACCGTGAATTGTTAGATGAAACGGGACGAGCCGCTCTTCGCGTCACGTACCTTTTGCTTCGATGTTACTATATTGTATAGATGCGCACATGTGTCTCGATTGGGCACAGACTGAGGCCTAATGTGGAAGCCAGAAATGGCACGTTCTCGAACGATTTTCTATCTTGGGTCGTGAAAAATAAAAATATGCGATGTCTTCGGTTGGGATTGAACGGAGAAACACCTGGGTAATGTACGTCGCGCTTCGGGTCAAACTTCACGTGGAATCGAACAACCCTGGTTAATTTTCGATATTGGTTTTTTTAAATCCCTTAATTCCCAATGTACCACATTCGGCACGTTCATGAAAGAAATGAAAAAAAAAACATTTGTTCCAATACATTGTAAATCGAAAAGATCTATCTAATAATCGGTGAAACAGCTATTTCTTTTTTGTAACCGTTCTTGATTTTGTAATTCAAAAAATTGTCCAAATATTCGACAATTCGTGACACACCGTAAAGAAAGTTTTTGTCAAACGCAATTTCGTCACTCACAAATTTCCATATTAAAAAAAAAAATTCCTAGTTTTCCAGTAACTTGTTTCAACAGTATAAATCTTTGATTTTTCTGAACCTTTCCGGCGCGCAAATGTGTAAGATTGAAATAGAGAAAGCGAGGTGAGTGCAAGGTAAGAGGAGACGTAAAGTATGCAAAGAAGTGTCCATGTCCGTTTTCGTTGTGTTGGCCGGAATGAACGGCACAGGCGGTCTCACGATTCTCGTGTTTATCTCGGGTTCGCGTGGGTGGCACACGCACCGCCGAGGGCCACGGATCGGTAAGATTATTGGCCGAGAAATGCGACCGGAAACACTTGCTCCTACACGGCATATACATAAAATTATCTCCCATCCAGCGCAGCAGACTCCGGTCCCACCCGTGGCCAATCCTTCCGATAAGATAAGCTCGGCTTGTGTCAGGATAGAAAATACCACACGAATATTCCACTGGGCCGAACAAGGGAAAGGCTGATTAGGGATATATCTACATCGAATATTCGAAATTCGTTGAATAAATATTTTCGACTAGTGTATTGAAAACACGAGTGTGAAGATAAGCGCAGAAAGAGCAACGAGACGAGGGAGGACGATAAAAGCAACGGAGCGTCGGGAATGCAGTCAAGAGCCGGAAAAAGGCTCGGAGCTATTGTTTTCTTCAGATCTCGAATCCACAATTTTCAGACACAAATTCTTCCCTCCTAAATTCAGAGAAAATTGCGCACCTTCGTGGAGGCCACGGAGTTTGAGGATTCGCCGTCTTAAAACCGTTCGAATAATAACTAACCGTGGAAACTAAATTCCGATAAAATTCGGACTTGTAGCTTCGAGGATAGTTTCTATGATGGTATAGAAAAATTATGATTGGAACGATCCATACGAAAATTCGAGCCTGGAAGAACTCTCGTCCGGTCGTTCCATTGTCGAAATTCATTATCTATTCATGGGATTCATTTATCCGAAAAACTATCGCTCCATCTAACGGACCGAAACTTTGACGAGCATTGTCGATCTGTGAAGGAAGACCCGGGACGCGTTAATCTACAATCTATTATTGCTGTGAATAATTTAGAAAAATTAATAAATGAAAAAAATAATCTATTGTAACGAAACTATGAAAAAAAAACTTGACCGGTCTCTCGAATGTAAAAACGACGAGGATCGTCAGCGAAAGCAGAAGCGGCACGTCAACGGATGAATAGATCGTTCCCCGGAGGTTGCATTTCACTGCGTTTGGTTGTACTGGAGAACGCTGCCGGGGCACGATCCCGACTTTCGACCGCGACGTACACACAAGAATATAATACCGTCCATTAATCATCTCCGGGGCCTGCGACGGCGAGTGCCGCACCGCGTGTGACAGGTTTCGAAGCAATTAGACGACTGCTCAAAATTCTCGTGACGCTCGAAAGAAGAATTCCTTGTATCGCTCGTTCGCTCTCCTGAAATATGTATGAACATGTTTATTCAGCCGATCACTTTTCTCATGCCTCGTCTATTTGTGTTAGACTCGAGTAGGGTAATATCTATCATCTTCTTTCGGAAAAATGTATAAATTATTTTCTGTTTCCAAGCTGTAAGGTCAGTAAAGTAGATTTTTTTTTATCCTAGAACACCACACTTTTCTAGTACTGCCGTCTTCATCGAGCTGCTGCTCGGTCGAAAATTGTTACTTCTTTATGAAAATGATATATTCACTTTTCTGAATACGTATGATTTTTTTCAGATTTTAAATGCACTTGGAATTTTTTTTCTTTTTATATGGGAAAAATGTGTATAAAGTCACTAAATTCAAGGTGAATTTAAAATTATTCCAAAATTCATACCTATCCAGAAAAATGAACCAATCATTTTCATTTTTTTTTAAGTTAGGTTTCCGGGAAATTTGTTGAACAACTTTATTTTTAATCAATTTGTTAATAATATTTTGGAATTATTATCATACCAAATTAATCTTTTCAGCACCTTTAATATGCCTGATTTTCATACCGTCCAGAAGTGTTTGCAATTAACTCTCATTTCTCTGAAACCTATGCGAAGTGAACGCTAATCGCAAGGACCACCTTAATCCGACACATCAATAGCAGAATCAATAACGAGGTTCGCCTCTAAATTATCAATTTTTCGTTCTCTTACAATTTCCCAAGGAATCATCCCCACCGATAAGGAAAGAGAAAAGGAAGTGGAAGAGTGATCGAGAAACGTACTTTGCACGGAGTCTCCCGTCTATACAAGTCAATCGTTTGAAGTCCCCGGAGAATAATCGAGCGTTTCGACGATCCTCTTCGAGTGCCGTCGAGGAAGGACCTTATTCTTCCCTTCATTTCCCTTTCCCCCCCCCCCCCCTTTATCTTTCTCTCCTGGCCCCACAACTTACCGTACCTCGCAATTTTCCGACTCGGGTACAGTATTTTCTATCTTTCACCTTCCGTCTCGTCGCCGGTCCTCGAACGTAAGAAAACATTCGGGAAAAGCGGAATACGACGACGATCCTCGGTCGTAATATAATTACGCTATTCCGGACTACCGATGTTCGGGCCAAAGGCCCCTCTCACTCGACTCCGCTCGCTCGAATGCTCTTTAAAAGAGAACCCGGAGAATCCTCTTTGTATTCCCGGGTTCCCCCTCGTCCCTCGATACCGTTCCTCTCATCCTCGTATCGCTTTTCCATTGAGAATCGCACGAGCGTCACGAACTACCTTCGTTCTTTCGACGGGCGACGTAATGCACACGCGAAGAAAAAACGACTCCGGTGCTCGGACCACTCGGCAACGCTGCCGTCAGCCGTGGAGACACTCCATTGTACTCATCGGAAGCTGGTGATGGATTGAAAAATAATTGTTAAAAAAAAAAAAAAATTGTAACCGTCGTCGGCAAAGCTGCAAAATTTTTTATGTTAAAAATCAATCCTCGATAATCTTGACGTTCGTCAATAATTGGCGAACCTACTGACATATCTGCGGTAGATCTTCACCGACCTGGCGAAACGATTGATACGAGAACGATAACAAAAAAATTAGCGAAATTGATGAAAAATGGGCAAAATTTGGAAAGTTGGAAATAACTTCTCCGTATTCTTGACATTCGTCAATAATTGATGAAACGACTGAAATATCCGTGAGAAATCTTCGCCGACCTGGAGAAAGGTGTAATATAATAAATAACAAAAAAATTGTAAGGCGAAATGTGAAGTTAGAAATAACTTCTCGGTAGTCTTGACACCCGTTAATTATCCCCGAGACGACTGAAATATCCATGAGAAATCTTCTCCGACCTGCCGGAACAATTAATAAAAAAATAAAAGTAGTCATGAAAGCTGAAGAGTTAAGAATAATTTCTCGATATTCTTGACACTCATTAATAATTCCCGAAGCGTCTAAAATATCCTCGAGAAATCTTCTCCGACCTGTTCCGCATTCGCTCGAGACGCCGGCGAATTTTCGTCCGACCTCTCGAAAGATTCTCAGTGATAGGTCCGCGACCCTCGGTAAATAGTTACAGTCCAGTAATTTCTCGACGAAGAAGACAAGTGAGCGAAAAAAAGAAAACAAAAAAAAAAAGACCGGAATACGAGGAAGAGAAAAGGGACAAGCTAGTAGTCGAAGTGCTGTTCCTCAGTCAATAAGCAAACATCGAGAGGAAAAAAGGAGAAGATCAACGGGAGGAGAGAACACGTAAGCGTGAAAGGGTCAGACTTGTATGAGACAGCGAAGAAGCAGCGGAGAACGAAAGAAGGAAGGAAATGTTTTGGACAAAGACGTCCAGGAAGGGCTCGGATAGTAGTCGAAAGGATCTGCTGGGGCTGCTGCTGGACCACGGTCAATAAGCGAGCAGCCCCGGGTGCGTGCTGATGCGAGATTTTTTTTTTTTTTTTTCTCGAGAGGGCAAAGTCTGCAGTGAAATAAGGATCCAATAACGTCGATTGGATTTCTGTGGAGTCCCTTCCGTCGGTGGCCGCTACGTCTCCTCTTTCCTCTCTCGACGCTCTTATATCTTCCGTCTCCGTGCATCCTTTCTTTCTCAATTTCTCATATGTGAATGCGTTGTCCGGGTCGGTTGTATGGAACTCGAGATTCGAGGAGTACGCTGGAAGAGAGCATGAGCCGCCTCATATAAACGTGGCTGGTCTGTGCGCAACTTTGCCCCTTAAGCTTCGAGTAATAACGAAATGTGGTGGTGAAAAAAAAAATCGCAACTGAACTTCGATTTGTAATTTCATCGATGGCGAAAATCCGTCGAGAAATTCTCGTCATTTTTTTCGGGAAATTTAAGTCCTTTCTTTCTCAACTCCTCATATGTGAGTGCGTTGTCCGGGTCAGTTGTACAGAACTCGAGTTTGAATCGCCTCATATAAACGTAGCTGATTCATGCGCAACTTTGCCCCTTAAGGTTCAGATAATAACGAAATGTGGTGGCAAAAAAAAAAAAAATCGCAGCAGGACTTCGACGTGTAATTTCATCGATGGCGAAAGTCCGTCGAGAAATTCTCGACTTTTTTGTTCGGGAAAGAAAAGTCCTTTTTTTCTCAACTTCTCATATGTGAGTGGGTTGTCCAAATCGGTTGTATAGAACTCTAGATTCGACGAGTTCGCTGGAAGAGAGCATGAATCGCCTCGTATAAACGTAGCCGGCCAGTGCGCAACTTTACTCCTCAAGGTTCAGATAATAACGAAATGTGGTGGTGAAAAAAAAATCGCAGCAGGACTTCGACGTGTAATTTCATCGATGGCGAAAATCCGTCGAGAAATTCTCGTCATTTTTTTCGGGGAAGAAAAATCCTCGTTGGATGAGACGAGAGGGTTGTTTCGCAGATTGGAGGAAAGTGTCTAATCAAGCGTGTCGTTCATCCGAGAGAGCCGGTGAGAAAAGTTTCTCGCCGGAGGGATATCGCCGGAAAGATCCATTCGGAGGGTCGCTTATTTCGCCCTCCGACGCTTCCCTCATCTTCCGAGCGAGAAAACGAGACGTGGAAGGATATTTCCGTCAACGCCGAAACTTGAGGGAAAATCGATCGGGTTCCTTCCCCACTGAGACCTTCTTTTCTGTGTGTTCGTCTCTCCGTGCCCGCGCGTGTGCGCGCTCACACGTGCAACGATAAGAATGTGTATTTGTAGACTATGGGAATTTTATCTTGGCCCAAAGGAGGTCAGTTCTTCACGGAAGTCGATCCTTCTCCGGCTCATCCTCGTCAGAAATTGGAGTCAGCGGAAAACAAAAGCGTAGAGTTGCGTCGAAAGTTCCATCTCACAAAAGAAGCCACCGATAAGAGTAGCGATTGTGGAAATAATAATATGATTTTGTGACCGTTACTAATTTCACAAGAGAAAAAATGTTTCCATTCGAAAGTCTTACATATTTTTTGTGGGAACACAGCTTGCTCCATGAGAGGAAGAAAAAAGAACGCCTGTTAATTCAATAAGCTGAGACGTATAAAAACAAATGTAGTCGGACTCGATAATTTTATTGAAGTAAAAAAAAAACAAATTATAAATCGAGTAAAAAAAATGAGAGAAGAGAAAATAATTGAGCAATAGCATTATCGGGCTCTCTCGTCACTCAGAGAAAGCCACGTGCTTCAAGTGAGTGAGGGTAAGTGTAGCAGGAGATCTCAGAGAGCTCGAGATAATAATAAAGTCACCTTTTAATAGTTCACCGGTTTCGACTTAGCGGCTCGGACGGACAGCTCCAGACGGAATGCTTTTACAGCAAACACGGCTTGCCACTACGCCGCTCTAATTATCGAACCTTCTGATGTGCGCTGAGCGCGTGCGGTACGCCGCAGCCATGTATCGACCGCTGAGAGTCAGAAGGGCCTGGTCCGGACGCTTCAACACACAAGACTGTGCTTGCAACGCGCCCTTTTGTTTCTCAGCAACCGATATACACATTAATGTATTTATAAATACCCACTGAAGGAGAATTCACTGTTACGCCCAAATGGAGCAACCACTCGCGCCGGTTTCTATGGTCTCTTAATCCGGCATCCGTTCTGCGTCATCTTCCCTCGTTTTAGCATATTGGACACTCATCTCGCTCGAAAAATGGAAAAAACTGCACGAATCGCGCAGTCGAAACGGAATGCCAATAACTGGAAAATTTACGCTTTGCACAAGTTTTTTGCGGGTGTTTCTATGGTCCCTTGATCCGCCATCCAGTCTGCGTCATCTTCCATCGTATTATGACCCTCGACTCCCATCTCAGAGACCGAAGAACTCGAGCGACGGAAAAAGTGCATGAACCGCGCATCCAAGACGGAACGCCGATAACTGAACATTTTCCGTTTAGCGCAAGTTTCGCGCGGGTTTCCATGGTTCCTTGATCCGTCATCCGTTCTGCGTCATCTTCCATCGTATTCTTGCATCGCAGATCTTGCAAGACGGAAGAACTCGAGCAACGGAGAATCTGCGCGAACCGCCCACTCAAGATGCAGCGCCAATAACTGGAAATTTAAGGCTTTGCACGAGTTTCTCGCACTTTTTGGCGGACGAGGAACGGGTCAGGATGAAGCGATGCCGAGCCGATCGGTGAAAGGATTGAACTGCGGACGAAACAAAAAAAAAAAAAGAAAGGAAGCGATCCGCGCAGCGGAACCGCAGCGGAATAGAGACTGAGAGAAGGTTTATGCGCGCAGATGAGAGAAGAAGATAAACAAGAAGACGAGAAGAGAATAGGCGGCGCGGATGGAAGATCGTAAAGTTTAGCCGAAGAGTCCCCGAGAGATAGGAGCGAGCCGGAGAGCCTTTTTCAAAGCTCCGCCGCAATCGAATGAAAGCAGCAAAACCGTACACTCGTATATTTATCGTTTGATATCAAAGCGGTTCCTAAGCTACGGCATCCTCGCGTCCGCGCATCTGTTTGCAATCGCTTCTGCGGTCAGCGTGTTCCTCTCGGCTTCTTCGTTCTTATTGTCCCCTCCTGTTCGCATCTTGTCGAACTGTCGCCAAAAGTCCCCGAGGCCGAATGTTTCGTTGGCTTTGTCCCGACTGCCTTTGCCTCTCGTCTATCGCCGATAAATCCTCGCTCCTGCCGGCGGGTCGTCGGGATTCGAAGACAACAACGATAGGATCGTTCTATTTATTTTTCCAATTTCCGCGGCAAGCGACACGAAACGTCACTGAGAAACAAAATTTGAGAATGCTTCATCCGTGAGAAAGCGAAACGGATAAAAGATTGTGGCGTTACGATAAATTGTTTCCACTTTTTTGGGTGAAACTTCAAGCATGTGTAGACGCCCTTACAGGATTTCGCTACGGATCGCATAGGTGGAATGCAGAGACCTGCCGCATAAGGCCAGCGTGGAAATATATTGTTCTTTTCGGCGCGAGAATTATTATCACGGCATAATTATGAACAGCCTTGTATTTAAATTGATAAATTGTCTGGAGGGAAATTCTTTAGCGATGCGTAAAATTAGCAAATAAAAACTTGCCGACGTTTCGGAACAACGAGTTGTAAAAAGTGCAAACTTTTTTTTTTCCGTGTTAGAGGCATGAATGAGAAGACTGCTTGGTGATAAAAATTGTTGTATACAAAATATAAAGATGAAGCTCGAAAATAGCGTTATACGATTGATCTGAAATTAGTGAGAAAGAAACGTCACGGATTTCTCGGCTATCGGACACTTCCTAGGCCAACGTAAAACATGGATGAACCGTCGTGAGGCTTCGGGCGGCCAGCAATTACGAACCATCCCCGAGTAGGGACCGTCGCAGAGGGTTGATGATACGAAGAACGAGACGCCTTGACGACCGTTCCGAGTGGTTAGAAAAACAAATGTTGCACCGTAACAGCGTTGCCTCGAGAATCACTGTGCGTGCGCCGTCCCTAGTTCTTAACACTCGGTCACATCTGGTATTCGAGCCGGTGCATGCGTGTCTATTCCCCGGGTAAAACGCCTCCTCCTCCTCGTCCTCCCGGGCCCGCTCATCGGAACACGGAGGATCAAACGGCAGAAGCAGAAGCCAAAAGCCATAAGCCTCGGAAACAGATGACCCTCTTCGTTTCTCGCCTGTTCGGTATCACCGCAGATATCCTGCGGAGGGTCTGCGGTGCATATCTGCTCGAACCGAGAGTCGTCGGAAGACACTCGATGTCAGAAGACACTCGAGTCTCCGAGGACAGAAACTCGACGAAACCTTCCTCAAAATTTAGCCTCGTCACCTCGCCCTTTTCTCCAAATTTTTTGTGCATTCGTCCGTCTCTCCAGACGCGTCGCTCGCCGAGCCGCGACTGGCGTTAGTTGATATGTTGGTTTTTTTTCTTCTAAACAATCAATTAAAAATGCATCAATAGTCCATTAAGTCTCCGAACTTGGCGGTGGTATTTAACAGTCTTCGGCTGCGGCTCATTGAATCCCGAGAAATCTATCAGCGATACGGAGTGTTGCGACACTGGTGCGAGTAATTATCGGAGATTCCGTGGAAATTTCCACATGGGAATGTACGATGCGAGCAATTATCGGAGCTTCGGTCGAAATTTCCACGTGGCAAATCGCATAGGAATTTACCTCAAGAAAAATGAGGAAAAAATAAACTGGTTGTGAAATTTAAAAAAATATCATTTCGACGATTTGTTAAAAATTGTCGAAAAAAATTGAAATTTCCACATGGGAATGTACATGAAGAAAAATAAGGAAAAAATTAACTGTACATGATAAAAAAGTAAGATTCTATTAAAACAAAAAAAAAAAAAAATGTAAATGGCATCGGTGAAAGACTCGGACCACACGGCCGGTAGTGTGTCGCCCAACACGTGGCACACTCGACGGCAAAGCGATCGTGAACTTTCCAAAGCATAGGAAACCGGGCGTCACCGTTGGACTTCCGCGACCCCGAAACAACCCTCGAATTGGTGTAGCCCGGTAAGCCGGTACACGTCCCCACAGAGGTGCCCTAGGTGCACGTACGGCCCGATGGTCCCTCACTTATGAAAAAGTAACACGAGATCGGTAGAAACGAGGGGGGGGGGGGGGGGTTTGAGGGGATGAGAGAAAGAGCATCGGGTTGATACGAAGGCGAGCGAGAGGCCAACAAGTGAGGAGACACGGGTGAAGAGAACGCCCGGGAACCGACAAATGCGACGTAATAGGAGCGATTGTTCGTTGTCGGGCCAATTTGAGTGGCAGGCCAGCAATTTGTAGAGACCCCCTGAAATCCACCGTCCGTCCCCTTTCCTTTCGGTCTCCGCTATGTGCTCTCCCGGCCGGGAGAAGCGAAACCCCTCCGGAAAAAGGCGAACCCGATTGAGCCTCCCTTTCTCTGTCCTTTTTTTTCCTGCGACCTGGCATTCTGTGTGTCGGGACGAGGCGACACGTTATAAATGGCGGCAGTCGTAGAAAGGGTTGTTTTTTTGTTGGCTCTTTGAATCCAACCCCCCGTCCGTAGGCCGTATGTCGTCGTACGTGGCGATGCCGTTGCTGCTGTTGCCGCTGCTGGGCTTCAGCTCGTGCGGTCGTTCGAGGGTTGAGCAGAAAGAAAAGGCCCAAGATACGGTGAGAAGGGTGCAAGAAGTGAAACGGATAATGCGACAAAACCGGGAAAGTGTACATTGGTAAAAGTGGTCCTTGATTATCCATTACCGTGTCATCATTGGCCCTATAATTCGTTCCGCACTTCTCGATGGTATAAAAATAAAAAATAAAATCAAGCGTATTAAAGATGCCAAAAAGATTAATTTTGCATAATAATAATTCCAAAATGTTATTAACGAATTGATGGAAAACAAAATTGTCGCGGTTTATCCCGAAACATATAAGAGTTAAACATGCTTCTCTAACAACAAAGAAATCGTACATAAATGCTTGATAAAGTAATATAATAATAACAATCATGATGATGATCATAATAATGAATTAGACCATTAATTGAATAATCGCAATGATCAATTGGGAAAGTCCTAAATGTGGACTCAGTGAAAATGTTGAAAATTCGAATGTATAACAGGTATACCATACATCCGTACCTTATGCCCGACGAAATTGTATCAGCCTGTTGAAATTTTTTTTTCTCTTTGTGCTCCCTTCCGTCATCGTTCGGCGCACTATTTACGGTTTGTACTTTGTACGCGCGTACGTGTGTACTCTACTGCGATCGTCACCCCAATCCGGACGGGAGCTATTCAGCGGAACGGTTTGCCCTCGTGTCATCAGCTCGCCTCTGGACCATACTCACTACATCCCAATACAGCATCGCAACAACTCTCTCTCCGTGTAGTTCTTATATAACCCAGGACACAATATGTATCCCGGTCGTGTATTAGATAATCACCTAGGGACAGTCGGAGGGTTAATACCGTTCCTTCTCTCTTCCTCCGCTGCTCCATCTCTTTATCTCTCCCTGTTCGCTCCCCCTCCCAGTTCACTTTCCGTTTATTCTCTCATCGACGGACTTGAAAGGCCTACGAACGACGAGCCGCGCTCGTCGCCCATCCGTCATCCATCCCCGACGGTCAATGCGCACTTTTATTCCCGATCCTCGACTCTCCCCGCGCTTCTGACTCGACGCGACGAGCGGGGCAAAATGGACCAGTGTCCTCCCGAGAGGAGAGTTTCTGAAATTTTTTTTTAGACTCTAGTTTTTATTTTTCGCGAAAAAAATTGACAATACACCGTCCCAGTTTGCCCCGCTGCACAGTAAAATGCGTACCAAAGTTTTTGAAAAATTCGCAACACACTTTCTCATTTTGCCCCAGTGCGCAGTAAAATAACTGCCAACGCTTCCCGTCCAGAAACTTCCCTAATTCTTTTCTTGTTAATTTTACAAAGAAAAGTTGTTCATCTCCCACAAATGGCTCTTAATTTTACGAACATGTTTTGTAAAATTAACAAGGAAAGACTTGTGGATTTTTGTGGACTGAAAAGTCTGTTAAACGTACAAATCTTTATTACCGTGTGTTCCGCCCTGCCCGCTACTCAACGCGCGCTTTTATTCTCGATCCTCGGCTCTCCCCGTGCTTCCGCCCCGAGCGGGGCAAAACGGACCAGTCTCCTTCATCCAATACGAGACTTCCGGAGACTATGCGAGACTTCTTTAGACTTTCAACTTTTTATTCCCCGCTTAAAAATTGGCAACACACAGTTGCTTCGGTGTTCCGTCTCGCCCCGCTCCACCCCTGGGGGAATAAAGCAGAGCTCGTGCGGTATTCCCCAGGCGCCGGTGCCGTCTGCGAGGCCCGCCGACCAGCCCTGCATA
This sequence comes from Amblyteles armatorius, assembly GCA_933228735.2. NCBI lineage: Eukaryota > Metazoa > Arthropoda > Insecta > Hymenoptera > Ichneumonidae > Amblyteles > Amblyteles armatorius. The sequence continues at coordinate 7,459,622 of OW121695.1, read as the reverse complement.
ATACCTCCGACAATGCAAACAGAAAGAAAATTCGATCACACCCACGTCGCGGCTCGACACACTTGATCGTAAGGCAAAAAGCTTAACAGTCTCGATAGCCCTCACTTATACTCCAAATTTTTTTTTTCTTTCGACGCTTTTGGCAGTGTTGCTATTATAGATTTTTTTTTTTTTTGTTACGACGCTATTGTACTGTTTTGGCGTGTGTGTGCGCGTGTGTGTCGTTGGTTCGTTTGCCGGTTCGATTCGCCAAACGAATCCCCCAGCGGCTCGGGCCGGGGCCTCGTCGATTTCGTTTGATGTGGCTGTTTTGTGAATTCGACGAGCGTACTAAAACCAGCAACCAGAAGCATAGATCCACCCCAACACACACGGACACAGCCGGCCCGCTTCCCTCGGCCACTGAGCACTGTGTATACGGCATATCGTACAACCGACAAAACGCAATACCCGCGGCCTATAACCGGGATATGGGATTGGATTAATGGAAGTCGTTTTTTTTTTTGCCATTTCTGTCCACCTTGTGAATTTGTATGTTTGGGGAGGACGCAAAAAAAAATTACGATTTGATTGAAGAATTTAATGTACGCATGGACGGGTGTTGGTGTGGGCGAATTTACGATACATCGGAGGTATCTATGAAACTCGATAAACAAACGCGTAGTTTCACGGCGACGATAAACGTCCCGAAAATTTGTTCATGTATGTGGATGCACGAAATTAGTCGGAGCTTTTCCGGAGACTGATATTTGATCAAAAAAGGTCCCCACGAACGCGATTGATAAAATGTAATTTCACGGAGACGATTGATCGATCGATCGATGCAATTTTCAGTGTTCGCTGTGTAGAGCTATGAACTAATAGGTAAACTTTTTTTTTGTTTCAGGTGAGTGCCGGGTTTAACTAAGGCGTAAAATCACTCCTGCGCAGGTAAACTCGGAGACAGTCGACTCTATAAAATTCGACAATATGTTACAATGATTAAATTTTGTTTTTCCAATATTTTTTAATTGGTTAAAAGGTATCATCGAATCGGCGTAACGTCACTTCCGCACAGGTAAACTCAGAGACAATCGAATATAAAATTCGACGATATGTTAAAAAGGATAAAAAATAATTTTTTAGATTTCCAAAAATTGATTTTCAATATTGGTTAAAACGGCTCGTCGATATTGAGAATAATCGTGAAAGGCGGAGATCTCTGTACGTGTGTATACATATAATACACATATATACGTACATGTAGAGTGAAAAGAAAAAAGAAATGGTAGGGTCGAAAGACCGATGCCGCACGGTCGTTCAGAGCGAGCGCATTCTTCGTGCCACCCCCGCGTTAGCCGGATAATTCCACGCTTGCCACGTGGCTCACGTGCGAAATTTTTTAAATGGCAATTGCGGCCTCTGAGTCCGCGAGAATGAACGTGAACGAGTCCTGTACCCTCGGCACTATAGTCACAGTCAGCATCGTCGTCGCGGTCGTTGAATTTTTTTTTTCTTTCTCTACCATCCAACGACGAACCCCATTTCGCAGCTTCCGTGCGTACGTGTCCGCGCATCTCTCGAGAAGAGAATAACATCCGAAAACCCGTGTTTGCGGATGCGGGAATGCGCCTCGAACCGCGAGGGAATGGAACGAGAAGTGACGTCCCAAGATTCGCGGACCACACGCGCTACGGCCTTATGTATAATATTATGTATTCGTCTCTTTTTTTCGATTAGAATTTGTATGGTGGAAAATATTATATATTATATATTATAAATTATATAATATATATTATATATTACATATTATATATTATATATTGTATATTTTATATTTTATATTATATATAATATATAATATATTATTACCGTTCCATCGTCCCCAAGCAAAGGGGAGGGCACTTCCTTTTCTTCTTTCTCTTCTCGTGTTCCTCGGTTAGTAGCGCGGATAATTAACGACGCCGGTAAAACAAAGAGCGCTGATAAGGATCGCGACAGAGCCGAAGAAAGAGGAAATATAAACGAGTCCCTCTCTTTCTCGTTCGCGACGTTGTCGCGCCTTTCGAGTCGTTTACGGTCATGAAGATGCTAATCTTTGACTTCTATACTTGCTCCTACTATCTCACTGCGTTCGGTAAAGCGGCGGGAGGTTTGGTCCTCTATCTTCGAGGGAGGGAACAAAACAAAAAAATAAAAATAATTCTTCACATCGTCGAATAAAGTGAAACAGACTACGCGGACTATTTTATTCTCATGTCTCGTATCCACTCGAAAAACAAAACAAAAAAGAATTTAATAGATAAGATATTAACAGAAAATAATTCGCCGACGGGTTGCCAAAAAATAATTGTTATTTGAACTTTGATTCAAATTTTTACAATTCTATGTATGATCGATAAGCAACCGCTTGTTGCGCGACTAAAACCAGAAAAGCGTATTTTATATCCTTATACATAGAAACAGGTGCTTCCGATTTTAATCGCGCGATTTAACGTTGAACGCTTCGCTCTTATGATTTCAATCTTGTATAGAATTGTGAGAATTATGAGTTCAGTTGAAATAACATTTTGTTTCAATTTTTTTTTTAGAAGGTTTTGCAATTGAATGTTTTTTCTCAGTTTTCTTACGTGAGTTCTCCGTACCCTCACATACCTCCGAGTCACATTGTTCCTTTTGGGTTCTTTTACCGATCTCTTGTTTTTGCTCTTTTTCTCCATCCTCGAATTTTTCGCATATGAAAACCGCAGCCGGCCCGGCCGATTATGCTAATCGCGTTCGCCCACGATATCGTATAAGTATCCTATACTATATTGCGATGCTCTGCATCCTCTCGTTCCCGTTGCAGCATTGCGAATGCACGAAGTTGGCTTGATTTTTATTTTTTCAACAGATGCAAAAATTAGAATAAAAAAGGTCGTGGAGAGATCGAACCTATTTCGTGTACTCGATATTAATGTTTCAGGCTTTTGGTATAAATTGCAATGGGCCAGACATGTCGAAACTATTCTAGTCACATATGTAATCTAATAGCGTGTGCCTCAGCCAATCCTCATCTTTACATTCGTTACATCATTTTAAACATCTTTTGTTTTTAATCGTACAGAAATTCTCAGCATCGACACCCACCTGAAAATAATTGTATCTTATTTATTACTATCGGGCTAGGCCCAAAAATAATAAAATCCTTTTTCTCCGATTAGGATCCTAGGGCTTAAAATCTCGATCTCAGTAAATCCCTTCGTCTTAAATTCACACCGATGACCACCAACGGTACGATCGGAATTTCCGATTTTTGTTCTCTCCTCCCGATCTCGTCCTCGCGAGGACCACACCGGATGGGACGGATAGAATGACCGGTAACCAAAAACTTGCGTCGTTCGCCGTGAGCGGCGCGTCATGTGATCCACAACAAATCGGCAGGATTTTCGTCCGTACGACGGTGCATCTACTTTCACAGCTTATCGTTCATCGAGTGTTCTCTTCTTTCCATGTGTTTTCTTTTTTTTTTCTACTTTCACTCTCCTCGCTCGACTTATCCGTTCCTCTGGGCCATTCTTGCCTCTCTCGCTACACCCTCACATGAAATCCACCCACTTGATTTTTTCTCACGCCTACCATTACTTCGACATCGACGGAGCTCTGCCTCCGCCCCCCTTTGATGCACGGTGAATCCTCCGGCTGTTGTGCAGCTTGCTCACAGCACCGACTCAGGCTGCACCGTCGCCGGTACGCCCTTATGAAATTAAGGATCGCTCGCGTATACATTCTCAGCCAAAAGTGAGATCGGGTGAGAATTTCCTACACTTCGCAATGGAACAAAATTCAAAAAAAAAAAAAATCAACCATAGGCGAGTTACCAAGAATATTGATTTTGTGTAAAAACACACGGAAAAAAATGGTCTAGCTGCTCTAATAAAGTGAGTTTCGCTGACAATACCCTCGTTCCTGCAGCAAAACGATTAGTAAAGGTGCACCGCGTTTGTATTTTATCATTTTATTATAGTGAAAATAATGTCTGTATTTGCAATTGCCAATTCTTGGAAATTTGCTGTACATGGATGTATTTAACTCCGAAAGGATTTCCTTATCAGATTCGGACTCTTGGATTCGGCAGGTAGAAGTGGAAACTTTTGATTCGGAGTGTATGAGCGGGGCGCCCTTAAGACTCGGTTTTTCGACTCGGCTCCAGCATCTCATCGTTGCCGCACAACCCGCGCAGCAGGTAGATCCTTATCGATCCGGGGACCGCACAAATCCGAAGCTGAACTAAAACCCTCGCCCAAAGCCTTTCTCGGTGTATATATCGCTGTTGCGCCTATCGCACTGTATATCTCGACAAGCTCGCCAACACCTTTCCTCTTGATAGCCGCTCACCCGAACGTTACATCGGTTACCATTAGATCCGCGATCTGGTGGTCCGGATCCGTCTCTTGAGGTCAGATGGATTTTCTTACTCTTCGCTACGCACTTTTTTCGGAAACAACAAAATTTGGAATGGTTTTTTGCAGCAAATTTATTCGACTTCAAAATCGTGCATTCAGAGGAATCAAAACATTTATTCATAATAGAGATAACTGCAACATTTATTTTCCACCCCACCAGAAACGGAAGGCTATAATTTATGTCTCATTACTTGAGAATCCATCGAGTTTAATACAATATTTTTGTCAAATGACGAGGTTTCGTTTCGGGACTACAGCGACAGGGTGCTCAATTATACAATTACTTAACGGTAATCCGATAACACGGGAAGACCTAATTAGCAATAAGCATTGCACGTTTGTATTATACCGTGGCTCGATATTCCAAATTTATCCTTAAATCCGAGTTTCGATTAGTTCAAATACGTCGAGTACGTCCGAACGAATGAAACACACGGCCCGATCTACATATAGATCGAGCTCGAAGCGGATGCGGATATCGGGATTCAACGTTGCTTAATGTTGTCGTTCTTGTTAAATATTCATGGCTCGACTCTCGTATCTGGCACGCGGTGAGACGTGATCGCAGCTTTATCGAAACATCGTATCGAAATGGAAAATAATTCGGCCGCATTTTCTTTTCTTTTTTTTTTCAAGTCGGTCATATCTCGTCCCAATTTTTTGAAAAATAAATAAATAATTGAAATCCATTTTTTTATAGCTCAAGAAATTAAGTCCCAAGCTAAATGGTTAAAATTTGATAATCGCTTCACGCTTTTTATTTATTTTTTTTCAACTCCATTTGTCGTAATCTCCCGTCGATTGTTCGACCGTTCATGTCAGCCAGCGGACGTCGATTGTTTTCAAATTTCATCCCTATTCCTTTTCGTTTATCATTATTATTATTGCTTATTTTTATTTCGTCGATTTTAACATTCGATCGACGAATTACGTGTTCGATACTTTACGAGTTGGCTTGCTTCCTCTCGCCTCGCATGGAATCGTGAATTCGACAGGAAATGTCGTGTGTTCTCATGCTGTATCCTACCTCGACACACACACACACACACACACACACACACAGCATGCGCCTCTTTCGTCTTTCGATACTTTTGCTTTTGTGCGCTCACCGGCATACGTGATTTAGCCGCTCGCCTCGTCGAACGAGTCATCGGGACGGCGGGTCGATAAAGTTTACGATTCGAGTCTGCATGCTCTTTCTTTTTTCAGTTTTTTATTTTATTTTCCTCGCTTTTTCCTCTCGGCCAGTGACGTATTTTCCCTCTCGCGCCTCGTCCCATCTTGGCGCGAGTTACGAGCCAACGAGTTTCCCGAGTCGCGTGTGCGACGCGGGGGGCGTCCGGCAATCGAATATGCATGGGAGAGCGCACCGACCGTGAACAAGAAAGAACGGCCAGAAGGGAAGTCGATGAAGGAACCACACCCGAAGACGCCGAGTCGTCGGAGTCGTTATTTGCCGGAACAAATATAATACTCCAATTTTGAACCGCCCGACCCGCGTATTTGACTAAAAAATTGACGATCTTCCGAACGATAGTTCTCGAACCGAAATTCCCGATTTTTCACAAATTTTTTCATCGATTGATTTTTTTTCGGACATCAAATTCTTAAGCTGGTCGCCGTAAAATTTTATTCCCTTTTTAACGATGACTGATTTTTCCTGATCTGGAAACGATCTCGTTTGCATGCTGTAATTTTTTTAATTGCTCCAACCGTTTCCGATTCCTTCATTCCAACTTTCGGACAGCGAATTTTTAACCATTCGCGTTACCATTTTATTCCCTTTTTTGGTAATTGTTTAACGATGGCTGTCGAACTAGATGGAAACAATCTCGTTTGTCCGCTCCAATATGTCATTTTTTTTTCTTTTCTCCAACCGTTTCCGATTCTTTCATTTCCACTTTCGTCGTTTTTCTCGCTACCCGAAACTTGCCTTTTTGGCAGAGCTGCGAGACCGAATATAGTGGACCAATTTTGAGCCGCCTAGCTCACGTGTTTGCCTTAAAACTTGACGATTTTCCGATCGATACGTCTCGAAACGAAGTCCCGATTTTTCGCGCATCGAATTTTTAGCCCCGCGGAAAAAATTTATTCCATTTTTTCGATAATTTTTTAACGATGACTGACGAACTAGCTGGAAACGATCTCGATTGTCCGCTCCTATATTTCATTTTTTTTTCTCCACCCGTTTCCGATTCTTCCATTCTCACTTTCGCTGTTTCTCTCGCTATCCGAAACTTGGCTTTTTGTCGTCCTTGTCTCTCACCTGCTCCCCCGCGTCGGGCAAGTTGGTGGGATTGCCGGAACTGGCCCTCGAGGCGTTCCTCTCCATTCTCGCCGCTATCTTCCATCTCTCACCCCTTGTGCTCGGAGATAAGGGTGAAGAAAAACTCGTTCCGTTCGTTCTTCTCGGTGGAGCCCGCTCTCCCCGAGGCTCGGAAGATAACGGAGCCGAGAATCCTTGCGAGAACGGACTGGAGATATAATGTACGACGACCACCGAGGAGCGGAAGTGCATCCGCGTAAGGAAATGACGTATATAATCCAGTGTCGCGACCGGCAAGAAAATCTGGTTCTCGCCGTGACCAACAAAAATGAAAAAACAAAAAAACTTTTTCAAAAATGAAAAAAAGATGATTTATTTGAATTCAATCAATTTTACGAAATGCATTCATTCACTTCAACACTTAAGGTAGCTGTTCCACCAAATACTAGTCAAACGGGTGCCAAATTTGCACAATTGTTTATCCAAAACGTTGTGCATTATAGAACATGCATTATGTTGTTGAACATAATATAGAAATATAAAAATTAAAAAATATATATACATCGATATGTATATATATGTATGCATTACATAGCATACATGTATTTTTCCACTCCACATTTTTTTGTTTAATGTGATACAGAGTATACGGCTCGATGCACGCGGGGTTGGCATACCTATGGTTGCACAACTCGAAGGGGTCGTGCACTGGGTGCTAAACTCGCGGTCACGCAGAAGCGTGCGAGTCCGAGGTGTATTAATATAACACTCGTGCTCGATTTATGAAACCGGGGAGAGAGCGCAGCCCGCAGGCTTTCTTGCTCCGATATAATCGACTATGCAACCCACTCGCCGCCTATATGCATCGCGAGCTTTTTTTATCTTCACGTTTTTCCCAGTAAGATATATTCAGCGACTGCTTTTTTTAAAAATATTATTACGAATTTTAGGATTTTTCTTTGCGTGCAATATTTTTAATGAGAACACTTAAAATATAGAATGTGTAATGTATCGAAGGTGAAAGATCTATTCGTGCGAAAAAAATTCAATGACACAAAATGGATTTTCATTTTTTTTCTTCTAATGTACAGTTGAAAATTACAATTCAGCGGGAAGCCCTTTTTTTGTAACGCTTTGAAGGGATAACGGATAGAGAAAAAAAGATCGTGACGACAAAAGAAAGGGAATTATTGAGTGTGCAGTCTATAAGCTGCATAGGCTGTTGCGTGTCGTCGCTTTGGCGATATTGTGTGTCGTTCGGTGCGGCCATTATTATATTTATATCGTTCGATAAAGAACCGCGAACCCTTCGCCTGAGCGACATCTTTGTACTTCGAATGCTGTTTATGCTGTCGGGGATGCGTCGATATCCGAAGGGGAGGGGAAACATAAGAGATTCGAACTCCTTCTTCCGGATCGTATTATCGTTGCGTGACAATTCAATAGTTCGTTTCATCGCTTCCTTTTTTTTATTCCTGCGGAGCGAGCTTAGAGTAAAAAAAAAATGAAAAAAAAATCTTCCAAGCCTTTCCGATCATCGTCGCACCCAGGCCTCGGAAGGAGGAAGGGGTGTGTCGGACTAGGAGAACATTTTTCGGCTCGCTTTATACAGCGCCTGTGGCCCGCGTTCTGGCGATGTCCGATCCACGGGCTCGAGAAAGACGATGAGAAAAAAAAATTGAAACGAGCGAGGGAAGAGAGACTCGTCTGAGAGCCTCGCCCGGCTTGTGTGTATACCTAGGAAAAAAGAGGAATCCATTGACTGGACGCATGAAAGGAACTCCCGCACTGAGTCCCGACCTCTTTTTTTATTTTTATTATTTAACCGCCCCGTTCCGCACGCACCAACATCGACGAGTGTTGCACGAAGCATCTCGCGTCAAGTAGACCGCCAAATATTTCTTAGAATGTAATCTCTAGTGTCAGGAATATGGAGAAATAATTTCGGATTATTTTTATATCATGTTTCGACCGGAAATAATTTTTTTAAGGTGCTCGAGCGCTTTTTTTAAATTCGGAAATCGTCGATTTTTTTGTGAAATGAAAACACAACTTCACAAGGCAATTTTTTGTGCATCATTCTGAAGATTATAAGAGCTAATTATGATAAAAAAATAAATATATTATATCCTTAACATAATCTTTTTTTAGTTCGATTATGGAATGAAAATGTTTGTGCTGAAAATAAATAATTTTATATTTAAAAAAATTAAAATTTTCCCTCAATATCTGAGATGCCCAAAAATGCAAAAAGTGTTTTCGAAAATTTCATCAATTCGATGATAATATATTCGTTCGCGTATCCTCACGCCTCTCCCGAGTCCTCGGTCCACCAGACGGCAAATAAATGAGGTGAACGTAAACGCTCGTCTCCCTGCAGCACCCAATACCTGTGCGAATTTCGCGCGTTACATGCTATACCGTGCGTCGGGATGTATACTTGTGCATGACCGAAGAATGAGCCAAGTTCGTCGGTCGGACGCGCCTGCCATCTGGCCGATACCAACTTTTATACTTTTTTTTCACCCCCTTTGGCCGAGCCCTTTTCATCTTCTTCTTCTTCTTTTTTTTTACCAGTCTTCTTATGCGTCCATCTCTATCTGTCCATTTCTGTATCGTTCGCCCGACCAAGGTTTGACACGCAGGACCAATAATAGTTTGTCGATCCGGTATGAAAATTTTTATTATTTCTTCTTTTTAATTTTTGTTTTATATCTCGATTTTCCGACTTCGTTCTTAATCCGTCCGACTCTACGGAGTGTCATTCATGAAGTCCATATCTATCTGTTCATTTTTGGACCGTTGTCCCGAGCAAGGTTTGACTCACAGGACCAAAAATGGTTTTTCGATCCGGTATTAAAATTTTTTATAACTTCTCTTCTTTTTAATTTTATTTTTTGTCGTTCTCCCGACTAAGTTCTTACTTCGTGACCTCATGAGAAACCGAATCCATCTCGGCTGTAGCTCTATGTGCCTATCTGTAGAAATGATCGAATTTGAGAGATTTTTGTACAGCCTCCTGGTTCCAGACAGCTCCCAAAGCTTATGAGTAGGCTTTACAAAGAGGATACTGGTTGGCATTTGGATGGAGCTGGGATAGACGCAATAGGAATTATACGTACACTGGGGGACGGTATTAAATAAAGTAAGGTAGGGCCGACCGTCGTATTAGTCCGAAGCTTATTTACTGTCACACGAAATTTTCGTCTATTTTATTTTCATCTTTTTTTTCTCTCTCCACTCTCGTCTACTGTACTTCAATTTTCATTTTTTTTAATTATTCGCGCCTTACTATTATTATTATTATTTGCGAACAATGCGAAATAAAGAGACGGAGACTGTGCAGGTGGATGCATAGAGAACATCTGCGTGATTTTTAATGTATTCATAAGATACCTCTCAATCCGGCGTGGGTCCACAACTGCATACCTTCGAGGCTTGTTAATTCGAATGCCTCGACGAGTATGCTCACTGTAAGAACCACGGCACGGAGTCTTTCGAGGATAAAGGATGTGATCGAAGATGCGCAGGTGGTCCACGTACTCGCCTATGTATACTTTAATTATATTCTTATTTATTTATTTATTTATTTTTATTTCTTATTTTCGTTTTTATTATTTTTTACCTCATAGAATTTTAGACCATTTTTTTTATCCTCGTTGCTCGCTCCGCCTCGTTAATTTCTGTCCTCTCAAAATTAGTTCAAACTCACAAAACCTTGATGTACACTTTAATTCCATGTTTATTTTTTTATGTATTCTTTTTCATCCATCTCATCAAATTTTAGACACTTTTTTTTTTCGTCACTCGTTCCGGCCGTCCATTTTTGTTCTCTCGAAAATGAGTTCAGACTCACAAAACTTTTGCTCGACGAATTGTCACGGAGACTAAATTATTAAAATTGCACCGAATTTCGACCGAACAATTTTACGAACGTTTATTTTTTTTTCTCTACCTTTCATTCGGCTGTTAAAAAAGTAGTATGAAAAAAACGAAAAAAAAAAAAAAAAAAGATAATAATGCCCACTGCTCGCTCGTGGGCGTGCAACAAAGGGTCATACTTTGTGACAGAGAGAGCACGGAGGAATGAGAAACGAGTTTAAGTGAGAACAAGAAGAGGATGAGGAGAGGGGGGAGGGGGGGGGGGGCGGGGGTAAATGGGAAAGATCCCCGAGGCCCTCTCCGCACACGGGCTCGTTACATAGCTGAATACCAAATGTATATATATACATACACGTATACGTTACGTTCACGCGGATGATAGCCTCGCAAATTGCTACCCTTACGGCGATGACCCTTGCCGTGAACGCGCGTTCGTCCGTCTGTTCGTTTCTTCACGGTGCATAGCACTATTACGTACGTCAGTATGCGATATTCATATACAGTATAGTATGCATGTCTCTATCTCACTCGTGGTGCGCGATCCCACATGTTCTCAGTATTTCGTAAGAAAAAAAAAAACAACAAAAAATTCATGTCTCCCAAAGTCAGAAAGTTAATTCAATAAATAAATATATATATTTTTTATATATATATATGGAGAGGTGCCGGGATAAACATTTGTTTACACTTTTTTTTGAAGACGATTTAAGGGACAAGTTTTCAAAGTCAACGCTAGAAGAACGGGAATATTTTTGCACACCTGTCTTCGTCTGGATGTCACTCGGTGTGGGATAATTTATTATTAGCTTGTTGGTAGTGAAATCGATACTTCGGGATGTAAGTAATGGATCTACCGAGGCGCAATGCCGATACAAGACCCGAGGTGAGAGTTACAGTCGCTGGAAGCTAAACGCTCCGGTTACAGCGGACCAAGGTTTTTCAAGGTTCAATAATAATAAAAGATATTAAAAAATGTGTGTGAAATAGAATTTGTAATTATTTTGGAAGCAATTCATCGACCCATTTTGGATAGTATTCAAATTTTTGTGACGATTTGTCGAACCGTTTGAGAGACCCCAATAGTCGGTGTCCTTGGACTCCAAGGTCATCCAGTTTTTTTTTGCTTCCTCATAGAGAGAGATTTGTTTTAATGAAAAAGTGTTCAGCATGTTTTTTTCGACGACCTATCATAAAGATATTCGGTAAGGTTTATTTATTTACCGTAACATATCCGGGTCTAAGGGTCCTTTTTTACATCGCTACTCATGTGCAAATAGTGTACAGTGTGCATTGAGCTCAACATTTATTTAACTTTGGCGCCACAACCAACTAAAGCCGCGGACACAAGAAGTGAGCGGACTTAAAAGTTAATTAATTCTTGAGGCCATGTGAAAGATGTACCACGCGACGTATGAGTGCGAGAGAGATAGACGCCTTTCTCAGATCAATGCCATTTAAAACCGGTTGGCGTTTCGAATAAAACGGAAGCTTACCGTGTTCGAGAGAGATAACGCCATTGGTTTCGCGATGGAGCGACAGAGAACGTGTTTCACTTCGCCTTAATATCGGAGCCGCGCTCGCGGGGAAAAAAATGGATGGAAAAATAATTGTGTCGAAGCGCGCCGTCCTCCCTTCCATACCGACAGCATCCGAGCGACAACCGTGAAAGCGAAGCGTATCTTCGAAGTAAACCGCGCGCTCCGGCCACCCCCGCTCCGCGAGTCACTCTGCCAGCCGGCGAGCGCTCTCACCCTCGTCCTTCCACCGTGCACACACTAAAACACATCCCCTCCACCGGAAAAATGTTTCTCCGTCTCATCCATCCACCATCCACGGGTTGTATCTCCCGTTCTTCGTTCCCCACCATCGCGCGACCTCTCCGCCCAAGCCTCCGTACGGGGCAGCACCGGCTGACGATGCTGCGCCGAACGGCGCGCTGCTATGTCGGGTAAACGTCGTCCCTTCGACCTCAGTCCGCCGCCGACCGCGCTATCGTGCGGATCGTCCTGCAACTCGCCAACCGTGCAACGCGATCTTTTTACCTTTTTTTTTTCCTTCCTTTTGTTTTCAATCGTTTATTTTCCATTCGCGTTCGTAGAGACGGCACTGTACGCGTTCGCGAGTGATCGACCGAGAAAGAGAAGGAAATTCATTTGACGGATCGTTCAGTTCTTTCGTCTTTTTTTTTTGTTTCGCTCGTTTCGATCCGAGTGACAAAACAAACGAACTCAGCCGCTCGTCGGGATAGACGAGGGAGAGTTGAGCGCGCCGCTGGATTTGCGGGTCCCAGTTTGGAATCTTATCGTTGGAATTTTATGCCGCGCCGAACGACTCAGTGAGGTTTACAAGTGCGATCGTTTTTGTGTGTGTGTGTGTGTTTGTGTGAGAAAACGAAAGAAACGAGGAACAAACAAAAAAGATTACGAATCGAAACACGTCGATGCTTCCTCCGGATATATTGCCGGATTCTGGATACCGAAATCATCGTAAGTGAACAAAACGCGTATTGTCGATTTTTTTAATTTCTTCCGACCTGTTTTACACGAGAAAATTTATCTCGTCGATTGTTTTCTCAGTTTTGAGGGAAAAAAATATACAAAATAAAAAACAAAAAATTGCTCTCGGCGCTCGAATCGAATTTCCGGTCGGGACTCAAACTTCGATGAATACTGCGAGGGTAAAATATATCGCGTGAAATTATCGAATCTATCGTCAGCTGGGCTCGACGACAAAAAAAGTGAACGAACCGCCGGAAGTGGGCGAGCTTCGTGATAATTCAAAAATTTTATATTTTGACCTGAAAATTGAAAAAAAAAAGATATAGCTATATACATATATATATATATGTTCGCGGCGAGAGGATACGCATTTGGAAAGTGAATGAGTGCAAGAGTGCCGTGAAGAGTGTCGAGCAGGTGCGGAGTGAAATTCTGACGGAAAAAAATAAGCAATTTTTGTTGCCGAGAGATATCACTCGGATAATTAGGGTGAAAAAAAGCGTCTGTAATAAAAAAAAAAAAATCGTCTCTCGTTACGAGATCGACTTTTAGCGATTCGAAGATTGAAGATAATAATAATAATTTGAAAAAAAAAAAATACATAAAAATAAAAACGGGTAAAATATGATCGTAAAACGATCGTTATGCTAAACGGACTGTCGAACGTTAAATGTGCGATTGCGAGCCGGCTCTCTCGGTGATAGTACCCGGCGAAGGATTGCTCAAAAGGCCCAGCATGGATTACAACGAGTACACTTACTGCAACGGTGGTGGTCGAGGTGCGTAATAAAAATTTTTTAAATTCAACGAGTAATAATTTTTAAAAACCTAATGTTGCCTAAAATTAAAAAGTTTTGAATTTAATTAAAAAAAGATATCCTTCATTTCGAGTTCACGAGAAAAAAAAGATTAATGAAAGAAATAAGGTTTTTCAGAAAACATAGTGCGCGAATAATGAAAATCTTTTGATTCTTAAACCGGCTTCGAGAATTTTATTTTATTTTTCGTTTGTAAATGCAAATCGATTATTCTGTCTCGAACTCGACGAAATGTGTGCTGCGGCATCGTGCGGGACGACCGTTCGTCAATTTTCGATTCGAGTGCCTCGAGAGTCATTTTTTGGCCCGCAAAAACATTTTTAATTTATTTATTTTTGCTAATTTGAGCGTCGAATTGAGTTACGATCGATACAAAAATTGTCCACCGCAGAGACGCGGTGACATTTGAGATGTGATTGAAGTTTGTGGAGGAAACCAATTTGCTTTGTGATTCGATTGATCGGACGATTAGTGCGCTTATGCGTTTCGTCAATTCGGGTCGAATATCGCGAGGGTATTAAACCGGCAAATTCTGGACACCTCCGATTAATATGCCGAATACCATTAACAGAAACATCGATACACTGCATAATCGTTACAAATTCGTGCACAATTTTCGACATCGGCCTACGAGTCCACTGCCCACGGCGATTCTCTCATGCGGAATACCCTACACGCATACACGCGCACAGAACTCGTCCCGATTCGCTATTAGGGGAGAGGGGGGCAAAATGGTACAGCGGGGCAAAACGTGATGATGAGACAAAACGTAATTTTCCAATAACTTTTAGATTCTGGAAATTTGTTCACATTAAAAATTTGTCAACTTTAAAAAATTTTTGTGCGTGTTTTAACAGTTACAAAAATAAGTAAGAACTTTGCGACACGTCGAGCCGATTATTCGTTCTGCGCTTCGCGAAACGATTGCCGATTTAACGATTTCGCATTATCGAACCGAAACGAATTTTCGTTAAAATACAATTTTTTCAAAATTACACACATGAATATATTTAACCCGAACACCACTTACAGACAATATATAATGGCTCTCGCCTTTTCCGTCCTCCACAACAATTCGCGTATGAATTTCAATGTATTTCCCTCGATTTAAGTTAAATTTTGAAGCTTTTGCAATTTTTTTTTTTTTTTTTTTGACAATTACAAAAATAATAAATACTTCCCAAAACGCCGACGCAATTATTTGTTATTCGTTTCCGCGGAACAATCACCCTCTGTTATACTTTTATGCACAATTTTTTAAAAATTTCATATTATTATCGGACAGGAACAAATTTTCGTCGAATTATTAAAATAATAATAATACGCGTGAATATGTTTTTTACCGGGTTGCGATATAGAGAGAATATATATTCACCCTCGGGTTTCCCGTGCACTCTTCAGCCCCCTCGGACTGGCTTATATCGCCGCGTGACGTCACGACCGATATTAAATCTGCATAATAAAAGATCGCGTGCTCTCTAGGCGGGAGAGCGGACGGGGGGGGGGGGGGGGGGGGTGAAGCTCTAATGCAAGAACTACCCCTGGCGCGGCGATAGAGGTAGAAACGACAGAGGTTTTAGATGGAGCATAGTCGAGCTCGCTGTCCCGTCCGGCTTGCCGACAGCTAATATTAGTTCCACAAAACTTCGCTTGCAAGCGTCATATTTCATAAGTTTAAGAATCGACTGGGGGGGGGGGGGCAAGCGACCCGACGAGCGGACAGTCCTTGTGACAAAGTTAGTTTTATTTTTATTTTTTGTGTCTATAGACTGTTGTAATTCAATTGTGAACTTACCGAGCTTTCATTCACGGCAGAGAACATTTCTTATGCGACGATTCAGTCCGCGTAATTCAGTGGCTCGCACGTCAGTCTCTCCCAAGTTCTGACGTTAAACTGTGTTCGAGTTTAATGTTCTTGGCTCCGTCGGTAAAAGAGTGTGCGTTCTTGAACACGGATCTGCTCGGCTATGCGTTTTTTTTTAGTTGCGACTGCCGACCAAGAGTGGATTTTTTTTTATTGCCAAGGCCACGTCCGATTATTCGCGCTCTCTTCTTCTGCTGTTTATTTTCCAAGCTTTTTCGTTATGATTTACTTTCGCTTCGTTATTTTACCGACCATCGAACTTTTTGTCTTAAGTTCACTTGTATTTTAATGTCCACACGTGGAGTAACGATAATTTATCCAAGTACATCCGGGCTTGGCCCGGCTGTAGCCGATTTTACGAAAACAATAGTCATTCTTCATCGGCCGCGCACCACACTAATCACTGTCTATCGAGTTACGTTGAAAAAGAAAGATTCGTTTATTCCGCTAGCTTCCCCGGCCCAGTGACCCGGAGAGCGCAACCCCGTTGTTACGCGAGCGGTTCCTTTTTTTTCCTCCTTCGTCGGACTTCCGCGCCTCGAACTCCCATATTTTCCGGGCGCCCAGTTCCTCAGCCCGCAGCGCGGCGCAAACGTAGAACTTCCGGTGGAACGGAAGACGAGAGGAAGGAAAAGAAGACACAGTTGGTATCTTGTTCGTTTCTTCGTACGCACGTTGTATTTATCACGAGCAACACTCAACACCCGTTCGGCGCTCTAATTCTCTCTCCTCCGCGTCTCACAAAGCGTCCGACTCGTCGAAACGGTTCGCAGCGCTCCGCGCGCCGCGGCGGAGGAACGAGGTACCAGCAAGCGCCGAGCGGCACGCTCTCCCGTCTTCGCCGACTGCCGGCGGACGCGTGCGTCCACCTGTCGTTGCGCAACGTTACGGACCTCGAGTTCTCGCCCGCTTATAACTTGTGCCACAAAGAAAATAAAAGAAGTACAAAGAGCCTCGACGACTCCTGGAACGGCGAACCGGGTGGCGAATTTCTCTCGTACCCCGACGCGGCGAGAGTTATCCACTCGTCCAAAAATGGCGCGTAATTGACTCGCCTTTAATGAACCTCTTTTTCAAGCGTGTCCGGCGGACTCGTCCCTCCGCAAATACGGCGTATCTCCGTGCGAAGATCTGCTCGATCGTTCCTCGCCGTTTTCGTCGCGTGCTCTGCCGCGAAATACGTGACGAACCTACGCTTCGAGATTTTTTTTTCTTTTCGACGTCGGTACGATCGGGGGGGGGGGGGGGGTAAAAGTTGTGTGCTCATCAGAAAAACCGGCAATCGCCCTGTCAGGGCTGCACACTCGAGACAAATGTGATTCATTTGGTTAAAAAAAATCGTCATCCGATAAGCGTCGTCACAAAAAATACCGCTCGATCGCGATATCAATCACAATTTTCAATTTACAAAAAAAAGTCTCTAACACGCATCAGCACGACGCCGGTGTAACGACTTCCAGAGCGAATTCGAGTCACGGACTCTCGAAATACTACTGACCGGGAATCCGTAAATGCCGTTACTTAAATCACGCCCTATCCCGTCCTATATATATATACATAGATACACAAACACAATTCGTGTATCGATGTTCCAGCGTAATTGTGTGCCGATTCTATCGGTACAGAAATTCTCTCTGTACCGTGCGGAACGCGCGGTGACTGCGGGAGGCAGCGACGAAGGAACGTAACTAACGAACGGACACGCGGCGCCTCGACTGGGTGAAACACACCAGTGGCAATATTACGGGTGTTCCGTACGTTGCTACGATTCTCATTAGGGGCACGTGCGTGGTTATCGATTGCTTCGCTGTCTCCCCCCCCCCCCCCCCTCTCTTTCTCTTTCCCGCTCGCTTACGTGCCGAGATCCGAGAGAACGAGAGGCTATGCAGCTCTGCGTTACCCGCTTCCCAACTCCACCCAGGCGGACCCGACCTGAGATCTAATTGCTGCCAACTCGTGTCCCGGAGAGTTTCTTGGGTGTAGATGCGGAGCCGCTTCCCCCACCGCCGCCGCCCGCCGCCGGATAGGGGAGGGAATTACGGAGAAACGAGCGAGCGGCCCGCGGTGGTGGGGGAAGATGCGAACAGGCGGAAGGGGCGAAGAGTGAGAGTACGAAAGTAAGGAAGCCTAGTCGACACGAAAGGGCGACACTCGGGCGACGAACGACCTCTGGAGCGTACCGTTGGACGCAACCTCCGAGACGGAGACTCGCTCCAACCGCTATATCCAATGTCCGTAAAACTGCCAATTTCAGGACTCGGTCGTTTTATTTTTGTGTATTCTTTTTTTTTTTCTCGACTTTCTCGCAGTTACTCCGGAGGGTTTGTACAACTTCCGTTTACCCCCTCTCCGCCCCTTTTTCCCGCTCCGACGGAGGGGGACGGTCCGCTCCTCGCCGGAGTCGTCCGGAATCGATCTTAGACTACGGGCCTGCGGATTTATTCGGGACGGCGGAAGCGGCTGTTTGGGCCGCGACTGGGCTACGGCGATGCCGAGCGTAAATTACGTGCCTGAAATGTTGATAAGTTTTTTTTCGAGTACTCCTTTGTTTTGAGATGCATTCGATTGACTGACGATTCGGATGGAATTTTTACGGAAACTTATTATTATTATTTTTAGAAATAAATTTTCTAACTACAACTGCGAAAGCGCCGAGTAGAAGAAAGAAAGAAAAATACTCCCGGGCCGGCAATGGCCGGTACTGTGACACTCCCCCTAGGGTCGACGAGTCTCTCCACGAGTAGTTGGATACAGAAAAAAAATTGTCTCCCACTCTCGCACAGATTCGTTTGCCGTCCGACGCGGCTCTCTCGGTTCTCGGTCCGCGGTCCAAAGTTAATCCAGGAATTAAAGCGGATTATTCCGTGATCCGGACTACGGACCGAGGGGACGAGACGTTCGTTCCGCTGATTAATGACAGGCCCGATTAATAATCGGGATTTCACTAGCGCGACCGTTTCTCCCGTTTCTCTCTCGCTAAACCCAGCGCTATACCCGCTACGCCACACGATATATAACCAACACTTTAATACCAACGGTATCTGCCCGCTCTCTGACCCTACTCGACCCCGAACGGCTCATCATCCGAAATGTGTTTTCCTTTACTCGCCCAGAAAGCAACGATAAACTATGGGATAACTTGTACGCGCGCTACATTAGCTTCCGTCGCTCGTACATGTCTTCCTTTATTATCGTCATCACTGTTATATATTATATGTTATTATTCGAGCGGAGTCAAGTTAGTACACGCGGTTTAACTGGGAAAATGAGTGGGATTTAATAGCAAACTTACCGGCCTATATTTGTGCATCGAACGATCACACTTGGATAAAAAATTAATTTTCTTTATTCTTATTTATTCTGAATTTTTATGTTTCTGTAATCGATCGAACGATACTTTCTAGTGCGCATCGATTGCAACGTAACCGGCGACGCTGCGGTACGAATGCAAGTGCCGTTAGCTCGGAAGAGATTGGATTAGATTTTTGTGATAAACCGTGGCAACGTAGATGGCCCATCTGTACAGGACTCGATAGATTTATAGATTTATACGTCTCACACGCGAGGGAGGGAATAGCCGATTTATTTAATGGCACGAAGGGGGCGGAGTCGAAGATAACGAGAGATGCGGGGTACGGTCGAGCATATTTATAGAAAGAATGGGGCAAAATGAATCACGTCGCACGAGGCGCATGTCGGAGAAGTCGTCTTTAAAAAAGGGCTCGTTCCAAACGAAGGACATCGGGATGGAGGGACACGGACGTTTCTCGAGCAGACTCACGTCTGTAACAAATTTATAAATTTTTAGTAGTCCATTTTGCCCACCCGCCCGCTCTCCTCTATACGACAAAAAAACATCGGGACGGAAGGAAGTCAATGTCTCTCGAGCAGAAATGATCTCTGTAACAAATTTGGAAAAGTTTTTTCAGTGGTCCATTTTGCCCCCTCCCGGCCTTCTATACGGTATAAAGACATCGGGACGGAGGGACATCGATGTTCCTCGAGCAGGCATGGTCCCCCTATAACGAATTGATCAATTTTTTTTAGCCGTCCATTTTGCCCCCGCTTTTATCTGTACGGTATAGAGCACGTGGTCGACACACTCGAGGAGATCCCGACGATGAGATACCGTCAAGGGAATCCGGTGGCGTTAATCGAGGATATTAAAAGTCGATAGTTATCGTGAACGTCCTCACGAGAGAAAGAACTATCGGGCCGCTGCCACATGGGAATAGTAACTAAACAGCACATACGTATAGCTTGGTATTCTGATTATGCGCCTTCTGTACGTATGTGTATATTTGTATGCGCCATATTCGTCGATCTTTCCACGTGCAGCGAAGCGCACGAGATAAAGAAAAAAAGAAAATATATGAAATTTTATCTCTTTGCATCTACCCGCCCGATTAGGATCCAGCCGATAAGCCAGAGCTATTAATTAAATGAGCCTCTCGAAGGGGAGAGATAAGTCTGGTCCGGCGGTCGTTATTACGGCCCACCTACGTACACCGCCGCACCTATCCCGTATTAACGTCAACAAGGTTTACCGACACCGGCTACGCAGATGTACCCGTATCGAGTATATATTTTTTAATACCATTTTTACTTTTTTATTATTTTTTTTTTTTTTTTTTTTTTTATCACCAATCGATGATGCCTTTATCCCGCGAAAAAAAAGAGTTGAAAATATTGAAAAGAAATAAATAAATTTATCGGTTCGTCGTTTGTAGATTTTAATCCTTTGCCGATCGAGTCGATCGGGTTGTACGGCGCGGCATGAAAACGACTGCGCGAAACATTATCAAATTTTCGCACGGCCTGCGGGCTAATTTATTCGTCCACAATTTTTTCCAATTTATTTTTCTCATCGTTTTTTTTCAATTTTTCCGC
Organism: Amblyteles armatorius; assembly: GCA_933228735.2. Taxonomy (NCBI): domain Eukaryota; kingdom Metazoa; phylum Arthropoda; class Insecta; order Hymenoptera; family Ichneumonidae; genus Amblyteles; species Amblyteles armatorius. Next base: position 7,438,980 of record OW121695.1, on the reverse strand, counting down.
TATTAACGTTAAAATACAACTAGTGAATAGGGGAATTTTTCCGGAGTCACCGAAATTCGGCGTTTAGTTACTGAACGCTTTTTCAGGCACATAAATACGTCCTGAAATTATTCGTTGAAGAGACTCGTGATTCGTGAATCCGTTCGTCGAGAACGGATTCCTCTCTTCGCGGTTCCTAATAAAGCCGTCGCCACCTATGATAAAAAAAAGAAGAAATCATTCTCCCATGCCCGGAGCCACGCGATGCATCCGTCGAGTTATTTCTTTTTATTTCCACGCGGCGATGAGATCTCCGTCGTGCCAACGAATAATATAATTCATTCGATTAGCACGTGGGCGTTAAAAGTCTCTTCCTTCGTTCCGCTTTCGATTCTATCTTCGCCCTCGTCTTCTCCTTACGATATTTATTCAGTTTCGTCGGTACGTAAAAAAAAAAACTCTCGCTCGTCTTTCTATCTTTATTTTCTATCGTTTCATAAAACCCGCTCGCACAGTCACAAAATCCACCGTTAAACACGCACAGGCAGTATTTCACCGATTCGCAGTCCGTACTCGACCATCTCGATTTTAATCGCCCACGCGAATCTTCGTTTTTTAATACTTTTTTTACTTCATATTTTCAGAGGCGCGCGCGCGCCCTCCTGCAACGCTGTTATATAGATATATATATATATTTTTGTACAAGAGATGCCTCTCCCGATCGCGCACTTCGATACCGAGAAACTCAACGAATGGACGACGCTCGATCGGGGTGTTTCCTTACAATGGGCCAGCCCGCTCGACGGTGTATCGCGCGGCGGGAAGCAGAAGGGCGTATCTCGACTAGTTTCGGGCGCCAAACGGTGAAAGATACGCCCCTCCGTTTCTCGGCAGTCGATTCAGCCGGGATAAAGAAAACGAGAGATAAAGGGAAGTAAGAAAGATCGGTATACGCGTGGGCGAATATATCTTCGCGGTCTCCATACTCTCGCCCGTCCGATGTTTGCGTTTCCGCGTAGAACACATTGGCGAGATTTCTTCTTTTTTTCTTCAGTTCGTACGTGCAGCTCGGTTCGCTACAGTAAATTCTCGGCAGCGCACGCACTCTTGTGTTTTGCGGAGACGCGAGAAGAACACGCTTCGATCTTTTCTCAGCTTTAATAATTCTTTTATTTTTTTTTTTTTTTTTTTTTTTTAAGACCATTTTATCCCCGCTTTGGCATCCACGTGGGCGCGAAACGTACGCGCCTTTCTCACGTGATAGCCTCGTTGCACCTTGCTGGCGAAGAAAATGGACATTTTAAATGTGTGTGTGTGTGTGTGTAGGCTTGCGTGGTTCGCGAAGAATGGAACGGGACGGAGAACCGAAGGACCCTTAGGGTACCAATTATCGTTGCGGTGATACCTGGAAAGGCATCTCGGAACTCCCACGCTCTGGCTTAGTGCGTGTGTGCCAATCGTGTTTGATCGTAGAGTGCTATATTTACTGCAATGGAATTTTGTTTACCTTCAGATTTTTCAAAGATTTTATTCCTTTCTTTTCTGTTCGACTTTCAAGAAAAATTTACTTGAATATTTACTTGAATATTTACTTGAATATTTACTTGAATATTTACTTGAATATTTACTTGAATATTTACTTGAATATTTACTTGAATATTTACTTGAATATTTACTTGAATATTTACTTAAATATTTACTTGAACATTTACTTGAAAATTTACTCGAATATGTACTTGAATATTTACAAAAGCTTCGTTAAGCATGAACTGTTGGCCTCGTATAATAAATTGTAATAATTTTGCGCGCGACTTCATTAATTACCTTGGCGATAAAGCGACAAGAATCCTCGTAAAGCGTCGTAGGATTGCTTTAGCGCAGGGACTCAGAAGTCAAGCGTACACAGAGTGTTTTGAAGCCGGCATCCACGTAACCGGCTAACCGATGGTTGCACGTACTTCCAGGGGTTTCATCAACCGGCAGCCCGCGCCTTCCAATTAAAAACATTTTTCCCTTCTCCCTTTTTCTCCCTTACAATTTTTTTTTCTTCCCTCGCTGCTCGCCGAGCGAGCATCCAATCTTTTTTTCTCTCTCAAGATTTCCCTCTGACGCCGCGAAAAAGCGGATCGCTGAAGGGTAGTTAAAAACCGTCGAGAGGACCTTTCCAACAAGTCGGGCTCTCAATTTGTTCCCCGATCCGGCAGCGAGCCGGCTACCCACTCGACGACGAAAAATTTCCTAACGAGACCTAAACGAGAAAATAAGCCAAAGCAAACAGAGTCCAAGGGCCAAATACTTTCCAACATATTTCTGCGCCATTGTTGACTTTTTTTTATTGAATTTTTTAATAAGTCAGCAGCATTTCGTGCGACGAGGTATTCGCAGTAAACTTTCGAAACCGCTGGCTTGAAAGCCTTCGGCAGGAAAATAAAGATCCGAGGAACCAAACGTCGAAAGTACAGACTTTCCGTCTTTAGATCGAAATATTCGTTTCGATTCAACACAACTTCCGAGAAATTGCGAATATAATTGCAAAAATATATTTGCGAAAATACGCTGACTCGTAAAAAAATCAACTGAGCGTTTTTCCTAATAAATGTTTTTTTTCTTCAATTTTTATCCGCGGCCTGAAACGAAGCCCGAATAGCTGGTCTGAGTAATACGGGTGTGTTTCTGTGTACCGGACGGGCTACCGATTCTCTCATCCTCTTTTCCGTTCCCTCCGTCACGTTTCAGTACCCGTAAAAAAATTAACTGACAATTTTTCCCTCGTCGATCAATATTTTTTCTTGAATTTTTATTCGCGGCCTAAAACGAAGCTCGAATAGCTGGTCGAAGTAACACGGGTGTGTTTCGGTGTACCGGACGGGCTACCGATTCTCCCGTCCTCTTTTCCGTTCGTTTCGTCATATTTCAGCGGTTCTCGGCACTCTCTCGTCTCTCACCCCGGGACTAAACCGGCAGTTCTTCACTTTTTTCACGTGGGCGCATCAGTCTCGCACGCTCGTTTCTCCACGCCCGCGAGAATCAAGGGTTCTCCCTCTCCCTTCGCACGGGCATCAACGGGTCCTCGAGAGTTCGGTAAACACACGCCGGGCTCGGCGCGAGCGCGTGTGGGACACACATAAAGCGTTTCACGAGAGGGACTCTCGAGAATGAAAGAAAAGACGGGAAAAAAAAGTGAGAAATCCTCAAGATCGAGAGCGCAATGTCACGGTTGGAAAGAAAAACGCCGAGTCGATGGCAAAGAGGGTGAGAAGAGTAGCGCGAGAAGTCGACGGCTTTTTACATCGGGCTTGGTCGGCGGTCGACGAATCCAAAGCCGCTCTCGATGTTAGGAGACTTTGGGAGTTTTTCTTATGTTCATGCGTTTCGTTACGATTTTGCCAGGTGGGTGAGGAGAGCCCAACTTTCACTTATCTCGATGGAGAACACTGGTCCGTTTTGCCCCGCTCTTCGCTCAAACATTCAGGTGGATGGTCGAGAAACGAAAAGTAAGATACCTAATGGTACACTGCAAAACCCTCCTCCGGCTCACTTATTTTAGATATCGACGAAAAACGTACATTCTAATAAGACTTTGACTTTAATAAGACTTGGACTCTAATACGACTTGGACTCTAAAACGACTTGGACTTTAATAAGACTTGGACTCTAATACGACTGGGACTCTAATAAGACTTGGACACTAATGAGTCTTGGATTCTACGAAGACTTGGACACTAATGAGACTCGGATTCTAATAAGACTTGGACTCTAATACGACTTGGACTCTAAAACGACTTGGACGCTAATAAGACTTGGACTCTAATAAGACTTGGACTCTAATAAGACTTGGACTCTAATACGACGTGGACTTTAATAACACTTGGACTCTAATAAGACTTGGACACTAATGAGTCTTGGATTCTACGAAGACTTGGACACTAGTGAGACTCGAATTCTACGAAGACTTCGTCTCTAAGAAGACAAAGAAGAAGAGCCTCATTTTTTTTTTAAATCTCAATGGAGAACACCGGTCCGTTTCGCCGCGCTCTTCGCTCAAACTTTTGCGCACCCACCGATGATTCTTCCGCCATCCGGGACGTGCTCGGTGGATGTCCCAGAAAATAAAAGTAAGATACCAAACGGTACACTGCCGAACCCTCCTCCGGCTCACTCTTCCAGCTTGCTACAAAAAAAAAAAGAATCTTCGGACCATTATGCTCTCGACATGGGGTGTAGTCTAATAAATTCCATTAGCAATGGGTTTCACGCTCGCACGAGGACGATATTATATTACCCGAATCGTTCGACGTCATCCTCACAAGTTCGAATCACCAATGGGCGAAAAACGCCGCCCATTACCTCGCCGGGTGCGACAACAACGAGCCGGGCTCTCGCGATCGTCCCTGCCGAGTCTCGAATCGCATTCAAGCGAAGGAAAAAAAAAAAGAAAAAGACCGAGAATGAAAATCGAGCCGAGTTTCATTCACGCGAATCGCGAGGGAACCCCGGGACCGAAAAGGGTCCCTCACCCTGTCCTCGCAGTCGTAAGACTCGCTTTCGAAATCTTGGATGCTCCGAGAGACACGGGAGAACCAAACCAGCCGACGATAATTCGATCCCATGCCTTTCTGGCCCTCTTGAAAATTCGACGGCGCGCATCTTTGCCCTTTGTCGTCATTCCCGAGCTCATAATGCCTTGCGCCAGGTTGCTTTTTCGTGACCCCCCCCACCGGTTTCACTTTCATGGCCACCGCTGTTTTCTCCTCTCCATACCCGAACATAGAATGCTCCGGCTCGAGAGCCGGCCCTTGCCATTTTTCCTAATAGACGACAACACGAGGAGCAGACTCTCTTGTGATCCACACGAATCATGCTGATTGATGACATTCGGGGAAACGTGGACGCGGACACCCTCGAATTTGGCTTCCGAGAACGGGAGAATTACCAAATTTACGGAAATACGTGTAGGACATTTTTTTGGAAAGGTACCATTTTTTTTATATTTCCTTCCCCTCCGGCAAACCCTCGTTTGCAGAATGTTCGGTCCCGTTTTCGAGAGACGAGCCCGTTCGTAATGGCCTCGACCGTCGAGATGTGCGCGCCGGGATGCTGTAATATAAAATTCCACCCCCCGCCCGCCTGCCTATTAATAAGAATAACGACGTGGCGAATGCGCCGCTGAAAACTAAACTCCTTCCGCCTCGTTTAACCCTCGAGAAGAGGAGATGCTCCGAAGACTCCGCGAGAGCTCCAATTTCCTGAAAAGGAGCCACACAGCGGGTGTTTTTTTTTGTTTTTTTTTTCGTTCATTTTTTTTCCATTTTTTTTTAGCTAATTATTATAGCTTCGGCTCCGTCCTTCGGGGCTCGCTGCCTCTATTCAGCGATATCTTATTAATGCAACGGCCCTTCAATTTTGAGCAAAGTATGGAGCCGGTGTAGTGTTACGTCCACTAAGGGGGCGGACTCGTACTCTCGCGTATCGCGTATCGGGCTTTCCGGGCTTCCGCGATGACCCTACGGCACGAATCCGCAACCTCTCGGATGTACATTTCTCGCTAACCGGAGCACGTCGGAGTGGGGCTTCCAATTTCCTTACCAGCCCTTCGACCACCGTTGGCACATCTGCCGCATCGGCAGAACAGCTATAATTTCATTTTTTTATTCTCTCCAATTTTCAGTTTAAAAAAAATAAAAATCGGTTCAAAATTTGACGATTAGCAATACATGCGAACTTATGTTTTATTTCTTGGCCCGAATTTCACTACAATTTTACTACAATGGATTATTTAAAAAATTGATTCAGAATTGGAGAAAATTAGAAAATAATGGATTCAAAATTTGCATGAGAGTTTTTATTTTTATTTTTTTTTTCGGCCAGACTTTTACAACAATTTTCGTTATTGTGATGAAATAATGGAGATTGCGCGGTCGAACGGGGTGAAACGGTATAGCCTCGTGCCCTCCGCGCGGTCCACTCGCGCCGGAAACCCCATTCCGCTTGGTAACGCGGAGGCGCACATAACGTTCCCGAAACTTGTCGGAAAGTTCGATCGTAAAAAAGATCGTAAGTGCATTTTGCCAGGATCTCCATCGTTCGCGCCGCCTTGGGGCTTATATACCTATATAGCTTGTACGACCTCATGATGCTTGTACCATAAAAAAAAAAAAACTAGAAGCGCGTATCTCGCCTGAAAAACTTAAGATGGCAGTGGCGGTATTTATAACACTTTCGAAACGTGACCAGCTGCTAAAAAGCAAAAAATTAAAAAAACAACCCAGCCACAGGAAAATTGGAGCTGAAGTCGTCGACGGGAAAAGATGCCCCAGATAATTCCTATTAAAAAAAGAAACAGCCAAAAGACGAAAAAGAAAACTATTTTGAACTAAAAGCTAAAAGATCGAAAAGTAAAACTATTTGAAAACTAAAACGTGGGCAGCAGCTAAAAATCGAAACCAAACAAAAATATCAGCCGCAGTAAAATTTGAGCCAGAGTCGAGGCTGTAAAAAATATCCGCGTAACTTCTCCGAACAATGACAACAATAAAAGTCTGCACAACAAAAAAATGCAGAAGTCCTACGGGAGTTCCTCTAAATTCGCGATAAAAAAAGCTGGAAGATAAAAAAAGAAAAAAAATTTTTGAACTAAAAGCCAAAAGAGCGAAAAGGTAGAACAATTTGGAGGTACAGAGGGGTCGAAGTGCAAAGCGCACAGTTCGAGAGATCTTACACGCCACAAGAGTTCGGGGGTAAATAGCATAGAAACTATTAGGCGGGGGCTCGGATAGAGTAGGTTTCAACCTTTGTGAGATGCTCCGTGTGGCTCGTCCCTTTCATATCCTTTGAGTCTTGCTTTCCGGGCCGACACGGCAGCGCCCCGTCCCTCTGAAACGCAGACGATGAAACTTTCAGTGCCGCATTATCCTCGAGCTCGAGTGTCGCTTATGGAAGGGAAACGAAAAAAAAAAAAAAGAAGAAAATATCCGGAGGACGAAACGCTGCACAGGCACTTCATTGACCGGTGTTGCAGCACTCGGCGCACCGAGTGAAAAATTACCACGAATATTTCTTGCGCCTCTACCCGGAGTACGAACGCTTCTTCCACGGTCCTCGGAGCGATACAATGGACCGCTCTCGGGATACGACTGTCCAGAGACAGCGGGACGTTTCACGAGATTCAACAGAGCTCCACTCGAACCGCCACTCGTGAACTCGAATATGACCATTTTTGCGTTAAAGAAAAGGGGAAGAAGAAATTTCACGGTCCTCCGAGAGATGCGTGTCGGAACAGAGTCAAGCGGCACGGAAGAGCCTCAATGGTGTTCTTGCCACCGGAGCGTCCTCGACTTTTAAAGATTCCACTCGAAGTCAAAGCCTCGAGTACTCGCGGCCTCCCCGACTCGGACCTTTAAATTTTCCACTCTTCATTCACCGACAAAAGTCCGTAAATTTTTTCGACCAAAACGGGAGACTTCGAGTGCTCCTTTTTTTGAGTCCCTTTCTTGCTACTGAACACAGTCTTTTTTTATATTTTTCCCGGTCACGTTATGCGGGGCTGAAGTGCTCGTTGGATGGGCTATAAATTATTTATCGAAAAAAATAGTCATTTGAAGCGCGCCGAGGGTGCTTCGGATGCAGCGATTTTTTATGGGACTTTGTTGGAGCCGAAGAGAAACGTTTAGTCACGTCGAATCTGAACCTTCGAAAAATTGAGAATTGCGCAAAAAAATTCAGGAGTGCTATTAGAGGAATTATATTATAGCATTACATTAGGAACTATATAGTAAAATTCAGAAATACTATATAGTGCTGTATAGTGTATTATATAGTAATATTATGTAGTACTGTATAGTGTAATATAGTATATTAGGACTTATATTATAATAAATTCACGAAAAAAAACTGCTAAAAGAACAAAAAGACGAATTATTTTGAGTTAGAGAGCTAGCAAAGCGCACCGTTCGAGCGATCTTACATCTCATGTTGGATGGGCTACTATATATCGAAAAAAAAAATAAGTGCGGCGAAGGTGAGGTGAAATTTATTCTCTGGTCCGTTCAACTCCGAATGCAGCGAGTCTGGGAGAATTTTTTTAACGGATCTTTGTCGGAGGCGAAGAGAAACGTTTAATCGCATCAGATCTGAACCCTTTGAGAGTGCGTGAAGTTCCGAGACTCGGGACATCTGCCCGAGGATTAGGGAATATAATGGACGATATTTTTTTATTGTTCTCGTCGGAGATTGTCCGAAGGGTTGAGAGACCGGTTTTTCACCCCTGACACGTTATCCGCACCGGGTCGGATAATCTCTTGACACTTGTGCGATCGCGCAATAAGATAAAAATTGAAGGCATTTTTCTTCGTTTTCTTTTTTTTTTCCTTTTCTTTGGTTTCGTTCTAAGAGGGATTTTTTGAAATTAATTTTTTGCAGGGTGTTTATTGGACAACACGGCACCACGGGGACCGCCCGATGTGCCACCCCGTAATCCCACAATGAGCCGTCTCAACGGAAGATTGCCAGGAAGTCACGGAGCGAGCGATCACGAACGCGATCCCGATCTCGAGCCGTCCTGTCTCGTGCGCACACCGTCCGGTAACTTCTACAATATTGGAAGTGAGTAAATTGCACCTTCGAAACTACGATTTATCGCCCACGACCGGACAGCCCTAAGCCCGGAACTTTTAATCAAAAAAATTATGAAAAAGTAAGAAATAACAAATAAAACAGGATACCAGATTGGAAATCGCATGGGAAAAAATTATGAAATTATATTGTGATTGAAGTCCGAAATCTGTGCTGTACGTATTTGGAATTGTTCGAAGCGAAAATCGAGACACTGCACAGTAAAATGGGTACCGAAGTTTCTTCTAATGTTAATTTTACAAAAAAAAATCTTTTCCATTTTACAAAATGGTCTGTTAATTTTACGCATTTTTTTTTTTTGTAAAATTAACAACAAAATAATTGTGGACAATTGTGGACAAAAAAAGTTTGTTAAATGTACAAATCTTTTTTACCGCGTGCTTTGGTAAATGAGTCGAAATAAAAATCGAAAAAATTCTCAACCGAACGTGTCGAACCACTGGAAAAATCATGCAAATTGGGCGATTGTTCGTCGAGCCCTTCAAAAGAATTCCCTGTTTCAAAGAGCGCTTTTACACGAATTCAAGGCTCTTCGAAGCGAAAATCGGGACACACTGCTTTGATAAATGGTTCGAAATACTAATCGAAAAAAATTCTCATTCATACCCACCGACCCACTAAAAAAATCATGCAAATTTGGCGATTGTTCGTCGATACGTTTGAAAGAATTCCCAGTTTCGAAACGCTGTTACACGAATTCAATATGCTCTTTGAATAAAAACTCCCCTGCTTTAGCTAAATGGGCGCAGCAAAGCTGTAAAAAAAAATCATTCCAGCAAAGTGTCCAACAATTTCGTGCCGCCGCACAAAAAATCATCTCGCTGTGCGGTCGGAGCATTCCGCACCGTTGTCCCTTAATGTTCCATCTCGAAAAAAAAAAAAAAAAAAAAAAAAAAAATCCGCAACGCGTGGGAGTGGCTTTGTGAAGTCGAGCAGTGAATTACACTCTCCCAAGATTTTTCCGAAGCGTGCGATATTAAATCGTTTAGGCGACAGCAGGTAGACGCGGTGAAAACGGTCGATCCGAAAAAAAAAAAAAAAAACACACACACACACTATAGAGAAAATATCGTGAAGTTAACGCATACAAGTGAGCGCGAATCGTAAAACGCACACGAGCGAAGACCGGACAAGACTTCGGGACTCCATTGGAGGAGCCGAGACTCTTTCGCTCGTAGGAATAAGAAGAAGAATAAAACACGAACTAATGCAGAGGAAAGATTCCGGAGCGGGAAAGCAAGGGCGAGAGAGACTTTGACGAGGGTTGAGTTCACGATCGGTGGGCGGATCTCGCCCGCTGCCGCGCACAGAAACGTACGGACTTATAGACACAGCGAGGGAAAGGAATTTAAGGGATCTCAAGTTTACCGCTGATGTTCACTTTTCTATAGCTTCGCCTATCCTGCTCCGCTACTGTTCTTCTCCCTATTCTTATTATTTTCTTTTTCATCGCTCCTCTCGGCTCCCGCTTATCTTATCCGGACTTCTCGGCGATAAGAACGGCGAGGAACATTCGGTCGAGAAAGCTCCAAGCTAAATAGACGTGTGGAGCCGAGACGACTTTTCTTGCATCTCAGTTATTTAAGTCCGACGATATCGCTCATTTTAGTTTTTTTTTTTTTTTTTTCTTTCAATTTTTATTATTCTGTCTTTTGGCTTATCTAACGCAAGGAAAAGCGACGGGAGGTTCTGCGCAACGTCCCCGGGACGTTAAGTGCCGTTCGGCGGAACGTCGGGAGATCGAGGGATTCGTGAGAAGAATGCTCGGAAATATTATCTCGACTGCCATAGCGTCTGGAATGCGCCTATTATTTTTTTTTGTTTTCATTTGCTCGCTTGTTGAATTCGCACGCGATTTTGAAACGGAATTTGTATCGTGCTCTGGTAATCGACACTACACTTTTTTGCCATAAAAAAATGTGTCGTCGTGTTGCGAGCCAAAATATGCGAGTTTCGATAACGAATATACCGATAATTAGTCAAATGGGTAATTTTAAAAAAAAAGAATAATAATCTGAATATCAATAAATTAGCAATACCGGTAAATATTTGCATTCAAATTAATTAAATAATGTAAAAAACGTATAGCGATAATCTCGGCTTATAATTCGGTTATCGAACTCGGGCTATAATTTATATTGTGCTCTGACAACGGAAACTACATTTTTTGCCATTAAAAAATTAAAAAATGTAGTGTCACGTTACAAGCCAAAATATGCGAGTTTCGATAAAGAATATACCGATAATTAGTCAAATGTGTAATTTCAAAAAAAGGAATAATAATCTGAATATCAATAAATTAGCAATACCGGTAAATCTTTGCATTCAAATTAATAAAATAATGTAATAAACGTACAGCGATAATCTTGGCTTATAACTCGATTCTCGTACTCGAGCCGGCGAGAAACGAGAGGGCAACAAAAAAAAAGCCAAAGAAATAGAATGCGAAGTGAGTTTCGTGAGTTCCTAAACGTCCAGATCACGGACATCTTCGTAAACGCCATAATCAGCGAACGGAACTCTTTCATTCCCTCGCTGTGTATACCTTCGACTCTCCCAGTGCCCTTATTCTCCCTTCGGTCTGACCCGGACAGGCGGCCGACTCGGTCTCTAACCGACACCCGCAATTAGCGAACCGGCCATCGCACGAACTTCCCACGCCCGATTTCGCGAACGATGGACTGAAATCCACGAAGAAGCTGCTCCGACCTGGCTCACGAAAGTAACAAATTCCCCCTCGGCGGTCAAAAATCCTCGCCTACGGAAAAAAAATCAATTCACTTAATTTTTATTACGTACAAACCAATCCGAGATAAACGCGCCTTTTTGAAACTCGTTAAAGTATCCGAATGACAATTTCAACAACAATCAGATACAAGTCGCATATTGATTATTACATTGATGTATTAAAATATATAATATAATACGAAATGTAATTAACATAATTTTTCAAAATTGATAAGTTGTAAAGTTTAAGAATTGTTTTTTTTTTTTGCAAAACAGTCGATCGCGTAGCTTTTTCGCGATGCGTCCCGCGTCCCGGCAATAATTGGGCGAGACGGGAAATCCCCGAGACAAAGCCCTTCGGGCTGCACCGGCCGAGTCAGGAATCGAGCCCATTACCAAAGTCTATCCACGCTGTACGCTATACAGCTTAGCAGTGTAGGGTACCTGTTTACGACTGCGCAACACACAAGTGCATTACGCGGGACGAGCCCTTCCGTAATTTCGACGAGATAGAGAATGCCGAAAGCGAACGGGCGAGGCCCCTTTCGCCGATCCCTCGATCGACTGCGGTGAGCCCGACTCGCGTTGCCGGGGCGGCCCTCGATATTCCCGCACGCGCACCTCTACGTATACACTACAATATCCCTTTCATTTTCCACCGCCCCTTCGAGTCTTACGCAGCCGAGACTGCACCAGCTCGAAATTCAAAACCCGAGAGCGATGAATCATACACTTATCGATTCAACAAAGCTTCTTACATCGTCGTGAACAGACACTTGTGTCAGTTTTTTTTTAAATATGTAATGTAAAAAATATTGTAAAAAGATTTTTTTGGTCGGAATTTACAATTAAATCGGCACTTGCCGTGAATGAAGGAACAAAAATTGTTCTGCTATATTTCAGACCGAAAATAGAGCGATTAATACAGTGACTCGATTTCGATGTTAACCCATCGACTCAATTCCGAAAATTATATGCATAATTATATAGTTATATAATTATATGGATAATTATATAATTATATGCATTTGTATCCTGTGTTGGCTCTCAAGGAACGATGTCCTTGAGCTTTATGTTCAATAAACAATAATCAAAATAATAAATAGGAAAATAAGTAAATGACAAAACCGTGCCAAACGAATTTTTTTAAAGAAAATATTTTTATTTTTTTTCAGAGATACCGAAGAATGAGTACAACAACAAGAATCAGTCGACGGGTAACAGTCCAATAAAGGTCGAACTTCAGAACAACATGGACAGGTAAGATTGATGTGGGTGTGATGAACGAGCCTACCGACGATCTATCGATCAGCCTTCCGTCCAATAATTTCCCGGTGCACACACGAATTTTGCACAGTTGACAGGAACGAGAAGAAGGAAATGGACGTAAAAAAAAAAAAAAAAGAGAGAATCTTGCGAAAAAAAAACATGCGATGCTTTCGTCACAAAAGTTTCGAACACTCTTACGTTCTGCGCCCTTTTTTTCCTCGTGGCGAGTGTAGTAGCGGCGCTATAGTGCGAGCAGAATGAACTCAGCCCTCCCATGAATCATCCATTCACACGCGACAGCGGAAGCGGACAATGGGTCAATGTTTGAGCGTGAATTCTCATCCGTAAAGTCGAGTTTACCGTGGAAAATCGAAGGTTCCTACTCGACGCTGTCTTTACAACAAAACGTACCACGCCGAGGAGAACCCTCGAGAATGCGGGGTACTCCAGACACGAGAGTGCGAGAAAACAAGTCTCTTTTACCTTCGTTTAGAATCGGTGCACAATGTGTTCCGCCCGATATCCGGATTTTCTTTCCACGATTTTTCAACGTACGAGCATCGACACTGGTATCCGTGTCGATAAATATTCCGATACCATTGCACGGAGAATTTCGTCCCCTCCATTTTTCGGTTACACCATTTGTGGTCAAAAACCAACCGGAAACCAAAAAATTAATTGTCGACATTTCTTCTAATTAAACAAAAAATTATTCTTCCCATCCACTTTCGCCAGTTCTATAGTTGTTTTTCTTTTTTTTTTTTTTTAACTCGCCACTAAAAACAAAAAACCTTCGAAATATGCAAAACGAGAAGAATCGAAAATCATCAACGATTTCCCGCCGCCGAACTCCGAAACTGGCATTCGTATCGAAAAATGTGCTAATACTTTTTTGCAGAGAATTTCGTCCTCTTCAATTTCGAATACCGCTATTCATGCCCTAAAAGCGACCGGAAACGAGATATCCGCAAAAAACTGATCGTCGACTCATCTGGTTCTTCCTTCGTTGTTTCTCAACCAGCCTAAAAAAAGAACCCCCACATTCAAAAATATCTCGCAAAGAGCGAAACCCGAAGAACAAAAAATGATTATCGAAAAGCTTTCGGTTGCCGAGGACCTCCCTGAAGACGTCTGGCTCCCGTCATCGTCGAGAGTGTTCGTCGGCAAACGCTATAAGCAAACCGTCCGCCGTCCTCTCCGCGTCTCGCTCCCTCCTCGCGCCTCCTGAGAATCTGTCTATCTCGTTCAAATATTATGGTTAGACACTCGTAAGTAACAGGATTCGCTCGGGGTTCCAGTGTAAACACTTGTCGCTCTCGCTTCTTCTCGTTAGCCGTACGGGAAAATCCAAAGAGCTCTTTTCCATGGAAGACCCGAAGAGCGCACTTCGAGCGCTCCGCCGTATGTGTGTGCGTGGCTCTCTCCCATCTCCCGTAGGACTGGAAAAATTTTCCCGGCCCAAGTATCGTGAGACACTATCGGGTTTCTCTCGGCGCCCTCGCAGAGAATTCCCTCACGACTCTGAAAAAAAAAAAAAAAAAAAAAAATACAGATAAATCACAGCTTTTTTCCATAATTTTCTTCGAGTCCCGATAGTGTCAAATTTTCGTGTATAATCTCCATTCGAGGGGTTCCCGGAGGGCGAAATCTCGAAAGTAGGGGACACGTGTGTCGTTAAGAGCTACCATCTGCGAGGCCTGGTCGGATTATTCGGGGCTGTTACCGGGGGGCCGATACGTCGGTGAACCGATAGCATCAAAGAAAAATCCACCGAGCGGACCTCGGAGTGATTCTCAAGAGGCTTTAAATATCAATTCATTCCTCGGAGGATTCCGGGAGAGATATCGTCGGCCTGGGACCAAAAGAGCGCAGCTCGCGTGCCAATGGCTGTGGGCGATGCCCTTTTGATTCCCGGCCTCCGGTTTCGTGTCGTAGTCGGGCTGAACATGTGTGGCGACCGATGGAAATTTAGAAAGTCAAAGGCTAAGCGGTGGAATTTTTTATTTTATTTTTATTTTTGGTAATTGTGTCTAACGAGGGTTATTATGCTTCCAGGGTACCTCTGCCTTACGGGCACAACCCGTCGATGATCCCGATGAGGAGGCAGAGCATACGATGTCACTTCCGCAAAGGGATGGATTGGTGCAGCTGGAAACAGGTCGCGATTGTCGTCACTATGGTTTCGCTGTGTTTAGCCGCTGCGCTCACATACGTTGCTGGTAAGATTTTTTTCTCCTATGATTTGGATATCGAATACCCTCGGATAATTGTTTGCCCTGCTCTTTCCTACTCATTAAAAAAAATATATTAATTATATCAAATAGATTTAAAAAATTCATTAAAAATACACTGAAAGGTTCGAACAACAAGTTGATACGCTGAAAAAAAATCTGTAAAAATTCAGAGACGTACCTTGAAGTGTTGTTTTTTCGATAACGCAGAAGAAAATTTATTACGAACATTCGCATCGTTTTTGTACTGAAAAGAAGGCATGGTCGTTTGCTCTCCCCACAAAGTACTTAAATGCTTAAAATTAATTTCGTTTCATTAAATTATAAAAAATAAATAAAATGTATAGAAAAGCACTAAAAATAATTTTGAAATTTGCAGCCTCGAACATAATGAATTGGTCGTACCAGCGAACAAAGGCCTGCACGGTCCTGGTGGGTGAGAACACGGATACGAAGCTGTCGACGACCGAGGCGAACAAGACGTCGTCCTCGTCAACGACGTCGTCCTCGTCATCGGGCAGCAGAACTCGCCAGCAGTCATCGGCCGGAGGTATGACCGTGCATATGATCTTAGAGAGTTTACACAGCCGCAAGCGTAGAGACACGGTTAACCAGCATGCCAGAGTGTTGCACCAAAGTATCATCGCTAGTAACACTTCGACCGACGTCGAAGTCACCACCGTCGATAATCATCGAAATTCTAACTTCATCGCCGATGACGAAAAAGCTGATTTTTCGAAAATCCGCGAACCGCATGACGAGGTTGGTCTGCATGCGACAAAAACCGAAGACGCTGGCGTTTCATCGGCGAAGGTGAAAGATAACTTTTTGGGAATTCTTAACGCTCACGAAATTAACAACGGACCGGGAACGGAATCCTCGATTTCCTCTCGTTACTCTTCTCTTCCTACGTCACTTTCTTCTTTCCCGTCTGTCTCTTCCACCGCTGATTCTGGTAGCTTTAGATCCGACGATCTCTCGTCCGTTTCGCAAAATCGTCACGAAAGTTTCGCATCGAGCGCGTCGTCGTCGTCGTCGGATTTACCGGAGGAAGAAACGAGGAGCGTAAGCGCGGCGCAGTTCGATAAAGTCCAAAATGTCGAAGTTCCGCCAAATTTTGTCGAGGCGGATTCGCCGAATTTGTCGGAGAACTCTAAATCGGCAGAAATCGAGACGTTTACCGTTTCGAACGGGAGAGTCGAAAATGCATTTTCCTTGAGTGCGAGCGAAGTCTCGAGAAACGAAGAGAGCGGGACAAAATCGACTTCGGACATTTTTTTGAACGACGCCGTCGAGCCGATCGAGAAAACATTTTCCGAAGATTTTCCCCCAAACTCGGATCCACCGGAGTCGGAATCGAGAACTGAAAAGATCTCGATCGTTTCGTCGAATCCGTCGAATCTGCAAGAATCCACTGAAAGTCCAAAAAAATCCACTACGAAAGATAACGAGGAATCGACGACTCTGGATTCAAAGATCGATGCGGAAGAAAATCGTGTTACGACCGACGATTTTTCCACGGAAGCTTCGACCTCCTTGCCGATCTCCGACTTCCGCGAGGCCAAGTTCGACGTGAGTACAAAAAATTCCACCGTCACTTACGAGACGGTTTTGCCAGCGAGATCTTTACCGATCGTCACAGAATCGCCGATTCCACCAGCGATCGACGAAACCGATCCGGAAGATCCGACGAACTCTTCCTCCGTCGTGAAAATCACCCGAGAGCTCTCGATCGAAGATCCATCACCGGAAGTCCCGGAGCCCGCGCCGATCTCATTAGCGATCGACAAGGTCGCCGAGGAGCCCCAGCGCGATTATCCCCTGCCGATCTACAGCTACGAGCGCGAGGAGATCGAGATCGTCAGGCTGAACCAAGAGGAGAAACCAACCACAATATCGAAGTCTAAATCGGTCTACGCCCAGATCGACGCCGCACCGGAAAAGCGGCCCAAAGAGCGATCGCCGATAACCGGCAACGACGTGAGATCGATCGATTTTTCCGAGTCGGAAATCAGCGAGGAGGAGGGCGACGAGCGATCGAAGGAGGATCTGCGCTTGATAATGCGCGAGGGCACCGACGACGAGTTCCTTCGCGAGTTCGAGAAGCGTTTCCGGGGCCGGAAGCATCAGTTCTCTTCGTCTCCGTCCCACTCGACGACGATCGACGAGGCGTTGCATGACTCTAACACGCGATCGACGATCGATATTAACACGATTAATGGAATCGCTCGAGTCCCGCTGACCGAGAGTGTCAAGGTGGTGAAGTTGCCGATGGACGAGAAGAATCCCGGACCGGAGACGTACCGGGACTCGCGTCGAGTGCAGGTCAACGTGACGATCTCGACCGAGGACTCCTCGTCGTCTTCCGGAGCGCGACCGCTCTACGTTCTGTCGGTTTCCGTTCCGGGCGGCAACGCTCGCGGTCCTAACAGCTTCTTGCCCGAGATTAACATCGGTCCCGCACAGCTTCGGGCGTCGAGGGTCGTTTCGCCGATTTTCCAAAATTTTACGGAAACGAAAGAATCGCCACGATCGTTGCCGTACGAGATGATCGAGGCGCCTCTTCCGCCTCCTCCGCGGCCGCCCGCCTCGCCGCCTCCTCCCGTCTGGGGCGGGGGAGAGTGCGAATGCTCCTGCCCGTGCATGGAATCCTCGTCTGACGAGTGGGACAACTTTTCAGCGAACGACGAGAGATCGATCGTCGAACAGGAGATCGCTGAGAACGAAGCGATCGCTAGAGACTGGGAGAGTCTGAGGAGAAACGCCGATCCGAAGAGCCATCCGGGGAGGTCGACGATCGCGGAAGGTTCGTTGGAAAACGGGACGACTGAGATCGATGAATCTTCTACCGGTTCGTCGATCGGTTACTCTTCGGATTTTACCGAAGAAACCACCGATCTCGCGAGCTCGACGACCGATGTCGAACTCGAGACGAGCAGCCCCACTGCCGATCCGACGTGGTGCTCGGGAACCACGCCGCTTCCCCCAGAACCCACTATACTCATTCTCGAAGGTGAGGCCTATCGTTCGCAGTTGTTTTCTTTTTTTTGCGATTTTTTTTTTACCGGTGATTTGAGGGAAAAAATCGATTCTGAACACTTGCGACCAGTTCGGTGTGTGCGAATTGCTTGCAAAACGGTCTTTCGCTGTTGAAAATTGTTTCGGAGATTTGTTTTGCATCAAACTCGGTACGGAATAATTATTCTTGAATCCGTTACTCAATCTCTTATGTGGGGAGTGAGAAAAATCTATTGTAATTAATTGGGGCTAGTTTGAGTAAGTCCGAATCTGTCTTAAGCCAGTTTTTCGTCGTTGGAAAACGGATCGACTTTTGAGATAAGAAAATAAATAAAAACGGTCGCGTATAAAAAATATTATAATTTTCTTGAAACGAATCGATTTTTTTTATTGCCGGGTAATTTTTTTTTTTTCTATCTGCTTCGACTGTTTTTAGTCACAGTCATCCGTGCCTTTACAACTTTACTTTTACTATCGCTTTTACTGCCAGCGCTGTATGCTTGTTAGTTTGATCGTCTTACGAGCGACTCAACGCCACCCCGTTTTATTGATCACGTTTTTGTGTGTCATCCCACTCTGTCCGACGGAATGCTTTTTCATCCGGTTGTTGGAAAGTAGATTAACACAACCCAGTAGATTATGAATGTTGTAGTTGTTGTTGGTTTTTTTTTTGGCACTATGTTAGAAATACTTGGAGAACTCGTCGGTGTTAAAGGTGACTACAAAATATTAATCTACATAACTCTCGATGTACACATGCTAGCAACATATATCTAGATACTAAAAAATATACATATTCTTTCAGAAATAATGTATCGATTTCGAGTTTTATGTAATTTAGAAAAATGCATAAAAGAAAAAAATAAAAAATTGTATACGAAAAATGCTAAACCGCACTTAGGCGTTCAAGTTTGAGAATTCCGGAGCGCTTGCCAAATATGCTGATCTTCTCACAAAAAAAATGCAATCACTCGAAAAAAATAACGACATACTCGGCGCAACTAAAATATAAATATCTCATCAAATTTGCTTCGTGAGAAGATCTTTTTTTTTCTGTATGTCGATTATTCATTAAAATTTAATCATTTTTTTGTCATTTTTCTACAGGTGCGAGAACATTCCCAGCGAGGTCTTTTCCACCGGACGGCACGACGTTCGCCCAGGTCGGTCTCGGCCAGCGGCTCAGCAAAGAAATTCTACCTTACAGCTACTGGAACATGCAGTTCTATCAGTCCGAGCCGGCTTACGTACGCTTCGATTACAACATACCGCGCGGCGCGAGCATCGGAGTTTACGCACGAAGAAACGCGCTGCCGACCCACACGCAATACGATCTGCTCGAAGTGCTCAGCGGATTCAAGGCCCGAACGACACGGGCGTCACATGTTAGTGTCATAGTATGTGCGGGTGATCCCATTTTTTATTTTTATTTTCTCCCACCGATAAATCCCGACGCGTGTCCTAAAAAAATCAACGTTTTGTTTATTTAATCCCCTTCGCAGCCCGCAAGGAAAAACCCGGCGCCGAAGAATGTCATTTTTTAAATTAACCAATATTTAAGAGTCGAACAAAATTCGTATTTCAAAATGTTCAAAAGAATATTTGAGTCGCAAAGTCTAAGAAATGTGTGCCAATTTTTAGGCACAAATTTCCGACCTCGGTAAGAGAAGATTAAATTATTTTAGATAATATCAAAATATTTCAAATTTGTATGATAATTAATCCCAAAAAAATTGCTCGATTCGTCGTCCGTCGCATACAAAAAGATTTTCCTGCTGCGGTTTTTCCTTGCCGAGTCTGATCTACGATTATCCAATAATGTAAAAAAAAATAATAACAACCGACTTTTCCTCTTTCCTCACAGCCGTCGATAAAGAAGGAGGTGACGCACTACATGGAGCCGGGTCACTGGTTCCTGTCTCTGTACAACGACGACGGCGATCCCCAGGAGGTGGCATTTATCGCCGTGATAGCCGAGGACATGACTCACAACTGCCCGAACGGATGCAGCGGAAAGGGCGAGTGTCTTCTCGGTCACTGCCAGTGTAATCCGGGTTTCGGTGGCGAGGATTGCAGCGAGAGCGTCTGCCCGGTTCTTTGCAGCCAGCGGGGCGAGTACATAAACGGCGAGTGTCAGTGCAATCCGGGCTGGAAGGGCAAAGAGTGTTCGCTTCGTCACGACGAGTGCGAAGTTCCCGACTGCAACGGGCACGGTCACTGCACCAACGGAAAGTGCAACTGCGTTCGCGGTTACAAAGGAAAATTCTGCGAGGAGGCCGATTGTCCTCATCCCACTTGTTCGGGTCACGGTTTTTGCGCCGAGGGCACGTGCATATGCAAGAAAGGATGGAAGGGCGCGGATTGCAGCCAGATGGACAAGGAAGCCCTCCAGTGCCTGCCCGACTGCAGCGGACACGGAAACTTTGATCTCGAGACGCAGACTTGCCACTGCGAACCGATGTGGTCCGGCGACGATTGCTCCAAAGGTACACGAGATACAGAGAAAAAAATAATCATCGCAACGAAAAATACTATAAAGGAAATTTTGCTCAATTTCACGAGATTTACTATTTTTCAGGTATTAAGATTCGATTTTTCGACTCGGTGGCGAAATAATTGACATTTCGTTATTATTCGAACCATGGGCTTTCAAATAACACTTCATAACTCATATTGCTTCGAATGCTCTTTGATAACATGATGTTTCGAAAAATTTACGCGTCTTTCTTACTTTGTATGATTTATTCGCTGATCGAGGTTGAGCAGTTTTTTCATTGCATGAAAAATTATTCGAATGACGTTCAACTTTGATCTTTTATGAGCGTTGTATATTTTCTGACACTGATCTTCTTTTTTCTCTTGTTATTACAGAACTGTGCGATTTGGATTGCGGGCCGCACGGTCACTGCGTTGACAACGCGTGCGACTGCATGCCAGGCTGGTCCGGTGATCTCTGTAATCTGAAGCAGTGCGATCCTCGGTGTAACGAGCATGGACAGTGCAAGAATGGCACATGTCTGTGTGTCACCGGTTGGAATGGACGGCACTGCACGATGGAGGGTTGCCCTAATTCTTGCTCCGGACATGGACAATGCAGGGTAAACGCCGACGCTCAATGGGAATGTCGATGCTACGACGGCTGGGATGGAAAGGACTGCAGTGTGCTCCTCGAACAGAACTGCAACGACGGAAGGGACAACGACAAAGGTAAATCTCCGAATTCAAACTGTTCTCAAAGAAACCTACGACATAAGCCCGAAGGATAATTCAATAGAAAAGAAAACTACACAATTCTATTTCATTTTACTTGTTCATGTTTAAAAAAAAATTCAAAAAGCCAAATTTATTTTGTTATAATATTATTAAACATGACTGCCCTTTTTACGTGATAATTGGTTTTTTTTCCTGTAGAAGCTACGTCGGTAAATGTTTAACGTTATAAGCAGTGACGAGATCTAATTTGGCTTAAAAAAATAATTTGACTGATTTTGGTTTTAAAAAAAGGGCTGCTTGTGCACCCGGGAAGAACAGACAAATTAATTATCGATCTTTTGTTCAGACGGTCTTGTCGACTGCGCGGATCCCGAGTGTTGCGCGAATCACGCCTGCCGAACGAGTCAACTTTGCGTGTCGGCGCCAAAGCCTATCGACATACTGCTTCGCAAGCAACCACCAGCGATAACGGCCTCATTCTTCGAGCGAATGAAGTTCCTAATCGACGAGGGTAGTCTGCAGAACTACGCCAAACAAGAGACGTTCAACGAAAGGTAAGCTTTAAAAAAAATCGAAATTCTCATAGAAAATATATTTATGAATCTACCGCGTTGAAAGATATCGCTCGGAAATTTCCGATCGTCAATGATGCTCGATATTTAATAATATTCTTCGAGAATTCGAGTAACAATTATCATAGTGGTTATTAATATATAAAAATGTCCGTCCCGACTCGATGTTGCGTGCAGTGGCGTCTTTAAGTATTTTAAAAAAATTATAATAATAAACGGACTTTACGTTCGATGTCATACAGTTGTCAGAAAACACGTACATTACATCGACAACAATCTCCCACGGAAAAAAAAACATACACGTTTTATGTAAAACTGATTTTGAACAAATCGCAATCGTTGCTTTTCGCAATTATACAAATTTTATACAATTATACCAAAAAAAAAATGAATGATACAAACTTTATCCGTTGATTTCCGTGGGAGAAAGCGTGTCTCTTTCCGATCACACGAGAATGTGTTCATGTACACCGTCTCGACATATAATTCGAAGTATAAAATACACCGCATAACGCTGACGCTGTTATGCAGACATGGTTAAAAAAAAAGTAAATGACGATACATAATACTCATACAACGAAATACTATACCTACCTAATACTATACTACTGCGTTGTTGTGACCCGTGTGAAATCACATCCCAACAGTTTTGTACATATGTTTTGTATGTAAGTGTGCGCGAGTGTGTTCCCCCATGCACCCCGAATTCCTCTAAAATCCAGAATATCGTTTATCCGTTTATTTATCTTTTTCCCAATCTCTGTCCAAAATCTCTGTGCCCTTTCCGACATCAGATTTCCTTTAAAAAAAAAAATCTCCAAATGTCTGTCCGTTCGATCTCGCAATAAATTGCCGACACCCACCGCCGATATATTTATTCTTTCACTATTCAATTACTTTTCTATTGTCCGTCCGAGTGAAGCTTGCGTGAATGTCTGACGAAACCCTCGCTTCAATATGCCCAAACGCTCGGTAGAAACTATAGTCGAAAATAAATAAAAAGAGTCGACCTATAGCCATCGAGGAACGAAGAAAAAGATCCGCTGCTGAACATATCTCGAGCGACACTATATGAAGCCTGTAGATTAAAACAAAAAAAAATTGGACAAAATTGATTATTCTTTTCTTGTCAAATTGAACGACGACCGTTTTACACGCAAAGAAAAAATTGATACATCGAAACTTCAACTCCCCACTATATTTATTTATTTATTTATTTATTTGTCTATCTCTATTTTGAGTATTAATTCGGGATGAAAAAAACTAGTAAAAGTTGAAAAAAGAAATTACCACAATTTAACTGGGCTCTGTTTTATCCGTGCTGCTCGATCAGTGTGTTCTGGAATCACTTCAACACAAGGTAAGAAAGTCACGTCCTGTGAAGGGGATGGAGTTTTAAGGAGAACGACGAATATTGTTGAACGAGCCTATCGTAGCGTTAAGGCGGTTTTAAGTTGTTTTTTTTTTTGTTGTTCTTATTGGTAGCTGACGCGCGTTACGCTTTTTGCATTCGTGTTATTTCTGCATCCCCGATGAGAAGTAAAACTGAGCAAAAGGAGAAGAAAATAAGAATAATACTTTACACGATTTTACATGATGATTAAAAAAAAAAAAAAAATAGGCCGTATGTGAGTGTGTTTGCAAAGAATCGAGAATCAGCACACGAGCGGATCGTCCGCCTCTTCGTATGTCTTTCTATCTCTCGCCTGTGTCTCTCTGTGGCCGTACAAATCACCGGGATTGTAATCGAGACTGAAGAAAAAAAAATCTATGAAAGGAACTTTTTTTTCTGGAACAAAACAACAAAAAAACTTTTTTAAATAAACATTTTTTTTTCACTCTCGCAAAACTCCAAACGTCTATATGTGTGTGCACCCGAGCTATAAATTGTCGCCCGTCACCAAAAAAATGTCTTGTGTTTACACGTTATCGTTGCATGGTTAATTTACCTTATTATTCCTACGTTGTGTTACGTGAATTTTACCTTGAGCTTCAGACTTTGTGTTAATCGTGTTTAAGCTGATGTTACCGTACTTCAATGGTAAAACAGTTGCCTGTTTCTGGATTTTTTTTATTGCCAAAGATTGAGGAATTTATTAAATATTCATTAACGGACAACTGTTTTATCGTCGGACGAGAGTCGCACCATCTTAAGATAGGTAATTGTTACTATGTGTACGACGTTGTTATCGTCCGCGACGAATTTCTGTTAACCGATCGACGCATCGAACTTATCATTGTGAAGTGTCAACAGGATCGAATTTCGTATAAAATAAAAAAAAATCAACCACATTACGATTGCTAAGAAAAAAAATAGAAAATTTCGATTATTTGCAGCGAAAAAAAGTAATAAAATGTACACCGTCGTAATGTATGGTTTGGTATAATAATCATAGAATATCACTCATTTCCTGATTAAAGTCAAGTTGGCAACCTGACGATGTACGGTGCATTAGAGAGAAAAGAAAAAGAAAATTTGTTGGATGAAATTTTTGGTGATTTTTGCTAATTGTAGATTGCTCTTCGTTCGTCCTCGACGAATTTCTATTAACCGATCGACGCATCGAACTTACCAATGCAAAGTATTGACAGATTAAAATTTTGTAAATAAAAAAAAATAATTACAATCAAATACAACCATTAAGATTGTTACGAAAAAAAAATCGGAAATTTCGATTACTTACAAAAAAAAAAAAAAAATAGTAATAAAATGTACACCGTCGTGGTTTATGGTTTGGTATAATAGAATCATAGAATATCGCTTATTTCGTAGTTAAAGTCAAGTTCGCAGCCTGACGATGTAGAGTTCATTAGTGAGAGAAAGAAAAAACAATGAAAATTTTATGCGATAAAATTTTTCGGTGATTTTTGTTAATCGTCGTTTGCTCTGCTTCGTTGTATAGCCGATCGGCGGTTGTGCGAGGTCGGATCGTGACGTCTCTGGGGACCGGACTGATGGGGGTACGGGTCGGCACGAGCACGTCGCTCGAAGGATTTACCCTGACGAGGGACGACGGCTGGTTCGATCTTCTCGTCAACGGCGGCGGAGCTGTCACCTTGCAGTTCGGTAGATCGCCGTTCAAGCCCCAGAGTCACATCGTCTTCGTGCCATGGAACGAGGTGAATAAATACTCAAGATTTACCCCGAATTCTTACGAACAATACATAATAATCCAAATTTACAACGTTATCAATATTCACTTTTATTTACGAAACGATGCAATTACGGAATTATGAAATTGTTGATAATAAATATAATTTTTTTTTTCTCGCAGGTGGTGATAATCGATCGGATCGTGATGAGCACAGTGGACGAGAAAGCGCCGGTTCACATGCCTCACGCCTGCGCGGCGCACGATTACGACTTGATGAAGCCGGTGGTCCTCGCCACGTGGAAGCACGGATTCCAGGGTGCGTGTCCTGACAAGAGCGCCATCCTCGCCGAGTCCCAAGTTATCCAGGAGAGTCTGCAGATCCCGGGTACCGGCTTGAATCTCGTCTATCACAGTTCCCGAGCCGCCGGTTATCTTTCGACGATCCAGCTCCAGCTCACGCCCGAGACGATCCCGCCGACGCTCAATCTTATTCATCTGCGCATAACCATCGAGGGAATTCTCTTCGAGAAGACCTTCGAGGCTGATCCGGTTATAAAATTCACGTACGCTTGGAATCGTCTGAACGTCTATCGTCAGCGCGTCTACGGCGTGACGACGGCCATGGTGAAGGTCGGCTACGAGTACAGCGACTGCAAAGACGTCATATGGGACGTCCAGACCACCAAGCTGAGCGGTCACGACATGTCGATATCCGAAGTCGGCGGATGGAATCTCGACATTCATCACAGATACAATTTCCACGAGGGCATACTGCAGAAGGGCGACGGTTCCAATATTTATCTGAAACACAAGCCGAGAGTCATCCTGACGACCATGGGCGACGGACATCAGAGACCGCTCGATTGCTTCGACTGCGACGGTCAAGCGTCCAAGCAACGATTATTGGCTCCTGTGGCACTCGCCACTTCGCCCGACGGATCGATATTCGTCGGTGACTTCAATCTCGTCAGGAAGATCTTTGTTGACGGAACCGTCAAGACTATCGTTCGTCTCAAGTAAGTGTCACGCTGATTTCGCATACATGTATATTTTTTTCACTAATTTGGAGCTGGGCAGTCTATTTCTATTTGCAACCTTTTCGATTTTTTCATCTAAAAAAATTTACTTCACAACAATTTTAGTTTGGAACTTTTTTCCTTTCTTCTCCTGTTGTGGAAACTGAAGAAATTCGTAAAGGTAGATCGAAATACCGTGTCTTCGATGGAATAGAAAAAAAAAAATGATTGCAAAAATCCACATCATTGCCTATACAGTTAAAAATATAACAAACTCCATATGCTCCATATGACCCTTAAAATCACCAAAAATGCAATGAAAGCTAAACTGATTAAAAAAAACTTAATTATTTTCCAGCGCCACGAGAGTCTCCTATCGCTACCACATCGCCCTGAGCCCTCTGGACGGTGTCCTCTACATCTCCGACCCGGAGTCTCACCAGATAATCCGCGTCCGCGACACGAACGACACGACGGATCCCGAGCACAACTGGGAGACGGTCGTGGGTTCGGGCGAGCGTTGTCTGCCCGGTGACGAGGCGCACTGCGGCGACGGTGCTCTGGCCCGAGACGCGAAGCTCGCTTACCCGAAAGGCGTCGCCGTCTCGGCCGACAACGTTCTCTACTTCGCCGACGGCACGAACATCCGCATGGTCGATCGCGACGGTATAATAACGACGGTGATAGGCAATCACATGCACAAGTCTCACTGGAAGCCGATACCGTGCGAGGGAACGCTCAACGTCGAGGAGGTTCATCTTCGCTGGCCCACAGAGCTGGCGATAAACCCCCTCGACAATTCTCTTCACATGATCGACGACCACATGGTTCTCCAGCTCGCCCCCGACGGCCGAGTGAAAGTCGTCGCCGGACGGCCTCTCCACTGCGCGAGCCCCTCGTCCACCTTCGACACTGAACTCGCCACTCACGCGACTCTCGTCATGCCGCAGAGCGTGGCTTTCGGACCGTCAGGAAATCTCTACATCGCCGAGAGCGACTCTCAGCGAATAAATCGAATTCGCGTCATCGGCACCGACGGCAAGATCTCGCCCTACGCCGGCGCCGAGTCGAAGTGCAACTGCCTCGAGCGTGGCTGCGACTGCTTCGAGGCCGATCACTATCTCGCCTCGACGTCGAAATTCAACACCATCTCGGCCGTTGCCGTTTCGCCCGACGGCGTGGTTCACATCGGGGACCAGGCGAACTACCGCATACGCTCGGTAATGGCGAGCATCCCCGACGCGAGCGGTGCGCGAGAGTACGAGATTTATTCGCCGGACACCCAGGAGATCTACGTCTTCAATCGGTTCGGTCAGCACATAGCGACGAAGAACATCCTCACCGGCGAGACCTTCTATCTCTTCACTTACAACGTCAACACGAGCAATGGAAAATTGAGCACCGTAACCGACGCGGCCGGCAACAAGGTCTTCCTGCTGCGCGACTACAGCAGTCAGGTGAACTCGATCGAGAACACGAAGGGTCAGAAGTGCCGGCTGAGAATGTCCCGTATGAAGATGCTTCACGAGCTGAGCACGCCGGACAATTACAACGTCACGTTCGACTATCACGGACCGACGGGATTGCTGAAGACCAAATTGGACAGCACCGGAAGGAGTTACGTGTACAATTACGACGAGTTCGGAAGATTGACGAGCGCCGTCACGCCGACGGGAAAAGTCATCAGTCTCACCTTCGATCTGAGTCTGAAAGGGGCGACTGTGAAGGTCGGCCAGAACAACAGGAAGCCAGTCTCGATGCTGATAAAGGGCTCGTCGGTCGTGACGAAGATCGGCGACGCCGAGCAGAGGACGACGGTCGTCGGCGACGGCAGCGTCGAGCGAGTGACGCCCTGGGCTCACACGGTCAGCACCGACACGATGCCCTACGCCATCCTCGCCGAGATCGAGCCGCTCCTCGGCGAATCTTACCCGGTGCCGGCCAAGCAGAGAACCGAGATAGCCGGCGACCTCGCCAACAGATTCGAGTGGCGTTACTTCCTCCGCAAGGTCCAGGGCAACAAGAATCGCGGCAACACCAAGGCCATCGCTCAGGTTGGAAGAAAATTGCGAGTGAACGGCGACGTTCTGCTGTCGCTCGAGTACGACCGCGAGACGAACACCGTGGCGGTCTTCATCGACGACAGGGTCGAGCTGCTCAACGTCACCTACGACAGGAACGCGAGACCTCTCAAGTGGGGACCGCGCGACGGAATATTCGCCGGCGTCGATCTCGAGTACGACAGATTCAGCAGACTGACGAGCTGGACGTGGGGCGACATCAGCGAGACCTACGGCTTCGACAGAGCCGGCAGATTGTACGAGATCAAGTACAGCGACGGCACGTCGATGGTCTACGCTTTCAAGGACATGTTCAGCAGCCTCCCGCTCAAGGTGACGACTCCGCGGGGCAGCGACTATCTGCTGCAGTACGACGAGGCCGGAGCTCTCCAGTCGCTGACGACACCGCGCGGACACATTCACGCCTTCTCGCTCCAGACTTCCCTAGGATTTTACAAGTACCAGTACTACTCGCCGATGAATCGACACCCCTACGAGATCCTCTACAACGACGACGGCCAGATTCTCGCGAAGGTTTATCCTCATCAGAGCGGCAAGGTCGCTTACGTCTACGATCACACCGGCAAACTGGAGACCACTCTGGCGGGACTGTCGTCGATTCACTACACCTATCAGGAGACGACGAGCCTCGTTCGGAGCATCGACATCAACGAGCCCAATTTCGAGATGAGGATCGAGTACAAGTATCACGCCGGGATCGTCAAGGACGAGAAGATCAAATTCGGGAGCAAGAGCGGAATGGCCAACGCTCACTATCGTTATCAGTACGACGGTAATGCGCGTATATCCGGTATCGAGGTCGACGTCGATGGCAAACAATTGCCGCAGCTCAGACTGAAGTACAATCAGAATTTGGGCGTTCTCGAGGGCGTCGGCGATCTGAGGATCTACAGGAATACGTTCAATCGATCTGTGATGCAGGACAGCAGCAAACAATTCTTCACCGTTACCGATTACGACGAGCACGGCAGGGTGAAGACTGTTTTGACGAACATCAGGTCGATGGATGTGTTCAGGATGGAACTGGAGTACGACAACAGGAACAGGATTAAGATGAGGAAACTGACGATCGGCAAGGAATCGATGGAGAAGAAGGAGTGGTCCAGGATGGACAAGATTACTTACAACGCGGACGGGCATGTACTCGAGGTGGCCGACACCGATAACAACTGGCAGTACGCCTACGACGAGAATGGCAACGTCATCGGTGTCACCGAACACAGCGAGAAAATTACTCTGGGATACGACAGCGGGGACCGGGTCGTCCAGTACGGCGATGTCGAATTCAACTCTTACGACGGACGGGGATTCGTTGTTATTCGCGGTGAACACAAATACAGGTAGGGCATTTTTTATTGATGAGGACTCGCGCAATCTGCGTTGGTTCTACCGAGAAATTGTATTCGGTGAATTTTTCGCATATCATCGTCTCCGAGATTTTTTTCTTAGAATTTTTGCCAACTATGCGGCGAATATGATTTTCGATATCGAAGAGATTTTGCATTTATTCGCAACAGTTCGAAAGATTCGTTTCGGTTTCCGTCATCAAAATTTTCTTAAAAATATTCCTGTTCCAGATACAATTCCCGTGGTCAACTGATCCACGCCTCGGAGCACAAGAAGTTCCAGATCTGGTACTTCTACGACGACCGCGGTCGGCTGGTATCCTGGAACGACGATCGGGAGAACATCACCCAGTTCTTCTACGCCAATCCGAAGACCCCCGATTTAATAACCCACGTGCATTTCCCGAAGTCATCGAAGACCTTCCGTTTCCTGTACGACTCGCGGGACTTCCTGATGACCGTCGAGACGTCGGAGCAGCGTTTCTACGTCGCGACGGACCAGAACGGTTCGCCCCTCGCGCTCTTCGACACGAACGGCAACCTCGTGAAGGAGATGCGTCGAACGCCCTTCGGAAAAATAATAAAGGACACCAATCCAGACTTCTATCTTCCGATAGATTTCCACGGCGGTCTCTTCGATCCCAACACGAAGCTCGTTTATCTGAACAAACGCCTGTACGACCCCACCGTCGGCCAGTGGATGACGCCCGCCTGGGAACAAATGGCCAACGAGCTGACGACACCGACCGACATATTCATCTATCGTTTCCGCAACAACGACCCGATAAATCTCAAACAGAACGTCGAGTACATGACCGACCTGACATCCTGGCTGAAGCTCTACGGCTACGACATACCGTCGATGCTCGGCTCCGAGTACACCAAGAGGATGGTCTACCAGCCGAGCGCCACGATAACATCGCCCCAGCTCACTCCCGACTTCGGCGTCATGTCCGGTCTGCAGTGCATCGTAAATCGCGTCCACGAGAAATTCTCCGATCTCGGTTTCGTGCCGAAGCCTCTGCTGAAGCTCGAACCGAAGACGCGAAATCTCTTGCCCCGCGTCGCTCATCGCCGCGCCGTCTTCGGCGAGGGAATCCTCGTCTCCAGGGTCGGCGGCCGGGCGCTCGTAAGCGTTGTCGACGGCGTCAACAGCGTCGTTCAGGACGTCGTCACCTCGGTGTTCAACAATTCCTACTTCCTGCCGTTGCACTTCAGCGTTCACGATCAGGACGTCTTTTACTTCGTGAAGGACAACGCGCTGAAGATACGCGACGACATGGAGGAACTGAGGAGATTGGGCAGCATGTTCAACGTCTCGACCCACGAAACGACCGAGCACGGAGCCGGCACGTGGAAGGAGCTCAGACTTCACAATCCCGACGCCGCGGTCGTCATAAAATACGGAGCCGATCCCGAGCAGGAGAGGCACAGGATATTGAAGCACGCGCACAAGAGGGCCGTGGAGAGAGCCTGGGAGATCGAGAAGCAGCTCGTCATGGCAGGCTTTCAGGGACGCGGCGATTGGTCCAAGGAGGAGAAGGACGAGCTCGTCGCTCGCGGCACCGTCGACGGCTACGAGGGCGTCGACATCCACAGCGTCCACAGATATCCCCAGCTCGCCGACGACCCCGGCAACGTCGCCTTTACACGCGACACCAAGAGAAAGAGGCGCAAGAGCGGCAATCGACGAAACAGAATCCATCGGCACGACTCGTGATGCGACCGTTGCGTCGGATCGTCGAGCACGACGGAGACGACGACTACGACGGTCGCGATGATCGTCACCGAGGTAATGGGAATTTACTCGACCGAGAGATTCGACGACGAGGGCAACTTCACGGCCGCCAAACCGTCGAGCGAATCGTCGATGGGCTAATCGAAGGAATGAAGAAACTGAAAAATGGGAATCTCGACGAGTGAACGAGACTTGATATTTTTTTCTTTTCTTTTTTGTCTGTTGATTTTTTTTGCTTTTCATTGTTTCCTTTTTTTTAACGACTCGCGAGAGTCGAGAAGAGAACTCGTGTGTGAAAAAAGAGTAAAAGAAAAAAAAATGTGCGAGCGGGATCCGAACTCGTGGGGGTCCGTGAAGTGTCAAAATTAAGCTAGTCGCCTATATTAACGATTATACGAGAATATAAAGCTTGTTATGAAGTGATTATTTTATAGGAAACGAAAGAAAAGACGATTGCGGGTGAACTGTGAAGACGTTTTTTTTTTTGTTGTTGTTGGAGGAGAGACTCGACGATGTAATTTTGGTGAGGGTGGCATGGAATGCGCTGTGCGTAGAACATTGAGAGAAAAACAGGAAAGAAAGCACGGCGAAGTTTGAGAGAATGTTGCAAGTCACTCGTCAGCGATTCGTGAGCGAGGCTGTGCCCGACGCGCGACCGAAGACTAAAAAAAGAACTTTTTTTTTTTCGTTTGTTTCTTTCGTCAATTTTTGTTTTCCTTACAATGATCTCGAGCTGAAATAGTAAAAATGCATCGTCGTCAGTGATAGTTGACGCATTAACAGGGTCTAAGGACGCGTGTACGTAAAAAAAAGACGAGGTTTCGGAATGATCGAACATTCGTCGAACTCTACTGGTATGCGTCGAGTTTCGCTCGACGCGCGTGAACGTCCAAGAAATAAAAAGAAAGAGATAGACGGGGTGTGTGAATTATGCGCACTGTTCAAATTTTAATTTAAACAAAAAAAAAAGAGAGATGATCTGCGGACAAGGCAAGTAGCCGAGATGAGCTGCAAATATTTTTAACATAAACGTAAAAGTTTTTGTTTTGTTTAATAATTTTTTATTTTTCTTTTTTGTAAATACAAACTAAACCTATTAATTAATATGGTAATAATTGTAGATAATATTGTAACACAATTATCGAAAGAACAAAAAAAATATCTATATATATATATCTATATATATGGATATGTATATACATATATATATATACATATGGATCGCAGTTACGAACACTGTCGATATGACGCTTTTTTATATATGTATACACGGGCTGCTTCATGCTCGGACACGCAAATGGTAAATTGAGAAAAATAAACAGTGAGACGAGAAGAGACGATGAAAAAAAATATTAATACACAGTCAGGTACACTGGAGAAACAAGGCTTAAACGGAAACACTGCGTAATAGTATAGTGACTACGTAATCGAAGAGGCCGCGTGATTGATCATGAGCGTTTCGCAAAGTGTATTTCACAACTTGACGAATAAATTCCGTTTCGACGACTGCTATTTTTTTTCGCTACCGCAAAGATCGAACGATGGGATTGCAATCGAGGAGCGAGCGTGCCCGAAGATGTTCGGAGGTCGCTCGTCTGAATTCAGTCCATTGGTTCAATTTTTTTTCCACCTCAAACGGACCTTCGAAGTAACTTTGAAGAAAAAAAAAGAAAAATTCTTTTCCGCCACGGAAAATTGTGAAAAACGCTTCGCGATATACACGTTAAGCGAGTGAGTCAATGTAGTAGTGTACATGGTATATATATATATATATATATATAAATAAAAATATAAATATAAATAAATAACCGTCGAACGTTGCGTCGTTCGGTCAGAGTCGCATAAATCGTAAGATGAGAGAAAAAAAAATCAATTTTTTTTTCTCGCCCACCACCCATGTCGTAGACACTTGTAAATAATAATGCATAATAATAATAATAAACAAACAATTCGTATAGATAATGAAAAAAACGTGCCGTATGTAATGCGTACTCGGTGCGTTGAGTCGGACGCGGGAGTTTATGGAAGAAAAAAAAATAGAATAATATTTAAAAAAAAGTTGAGTGAAGACGAGACGGAGGAAAAAATTGCGAAAAAAAGATTTAAAAACAAGAACCCGAGTTTTCGGGCGGAAAGTCCGTATATGTAAACAATAGATGCCGCGTGCGCGATGAAAAGATGAACGTATATATATATATATATACATATATATATATACATATATAAATGATAAAAAAAACAGCGGTAATAAAAAAAAACCACACACACAGACATAATGAAGAATGTCCAAGAGGAGAGTAATATTAGTGATGTACGAGACGCGACGATGAGACGGAGGAATGAAGGAAGAATAATGAAAATAATAATAATATTAATAATGAAATAATATACCCCGCCTATCTTTCTACTGAAAAAAAATGCGAAGAAAAAAAAAGAAATTATTTTTTGAATTGTGCCGTCAGAGGAATCTCCTGTGTAATCGAAAAATGTTCCCCGCCGTTCCCGAAGAAACCCCGAAGCCCTCCCTGGCCCCCAACATCCCACCCTGTGTCCCGGTAAAACGATAGATTTATAAGTGAATTTGTCGGTGTTTAGATATTGGAAGTAGATCTCGAGCCTCATTGGATTGGATCGAAAAAAAAGTAACCGATAGAAAGTATAAAAAAGCAAGCTACGGCACACGCGTGCATAAACCAGAGAGCGTTAAAAAAAAAACAGACGTCTTATTTGCTCTCCATTACACGTAGCTCTCGCGATACGAGAAAAAAACAACACACACATTAAAACAAAAAAACATGATATTGAAGTAAAAAAAAAGAAAATGAAACTTAATGGATACATAATCATTAAAATTGCAACGTACATAATAGTTGACGAGAGTGTGAGTGAGATTTAAAAGAAGAGCATTTAGACGCAACGTGGTAATGAAAAACAAACCTTTATAAAAAAAAGCGGAAGGAGACGAATCGGTTAATGAAAACTCGCAGTACCCTGTACATATTTGTTCGCGGTGTCGATCAGATCGGAGTAGCTTCGTCCCTTTTCTAACGCGCTATTATACTTTTTTTTATTATTGTTTTCCTATACTATGCACTTTCGTTGATTATGCAAGGTGAGGCAGGATTAAGTATGTCGATTTTTATCACGTCGATGGTGCCGAAAACTCGAGATCGGCGAATTTGGTAATTGGGCTTTGTTTCGCCTATGCTCGTCGTGCGTCAGGCTCGATTTTTTCGAGTCAATTTTACCATTGACAGGAGCGTAAGACAAAATATGTAAAAAAAAAAAAAATAACAGCAACAAACAATCGGAATTGTGACAAATTTCGATTACCGTGACCATAAAAATTGATAAATACAACAACGAGCTTTTTTCACCTCTATTTTTGTTTTCTTCTGTTCACTTCATTATTTTTTTTTTCTTCAGATATTTCACTTTTCATAAATTATTCTTCTTGGGTGTTTTGAGACTGATAGATTCAGGGACGAGCGATAAATTTCGATATCGATAAATTGAAGAAAAAAAAACCCGAACACAGAGCTGTATATTATCGAGGACGGAATTGCATATAACCGGAAGTGGGCGAGGAGAGAATCGGCTCGATTAAATTCGTGCGTAATCTCGGGGCTTACATGCGAAACGAATACGTAATAAAAGGGAGAGAGAAAAAGCTTGTTAAATATAAAAAAAACATAAACAAAGAAAATAAAAACAGACACAGAAAGAAAAATGAAGAGATATAGTCTCGTACGCAAATATTAATTATCCTATACGCTTGAAATATCGGTTCAAGTTCGAGACGCGCCGTTCACGAAACTTTCTTAGAGAGTTCGATATATTGTTATTATTTTGTTTATTTTTCATATTATTATTATTTCAAATATTGCAAAAAAAAATCGACCCTCGACTCAATTTTTCAATTTTATTTCGAGATGAAAGTGACGATAATGAAATTTAGATGAAAAAGAAGCGTAGCGTGCTATGTGCATGAGAAAAGCAATACTTCGTAACGTAAAGTGTACGAATGAAACTGCTGGCGAGAGATAGTGGTGTGTGATGAATTTTTTCAACGAATGAATGAACGAAGAATTAAAAAAAAATTGAATTCCGAGAGCGGAACGATATCCAGTAGAACGCGAAGAAAAAAATACTACGTTCAGCGTGCTTGTGTCTTCGGTGTCCGTGAGTTAAAATATTATATACTGTGCGCGCGTTACGAACGAGCTATAGTCGAATAGTGTCCAAAAAAAGCAGAATGACCGTGTGAGAGAAAAAAGAAAATTTCAAATGTGCGCAAGAAAGCGAAATTGGACAAATACTAAATTTAAAAAAATTAATATATGCCGTTGCGTCGACGATAGATTTTCGCTGGAAAATTTTTCGTGAGTTTCTTAGGTGCCAGGAGAATTATTTGCAAAAAAAAAAACTGACGCGAGACGATGAGAAAAGAATTTTTATTTTCCGCGTTCGCAATTGCCATAGACTTTTGTACATATTATTGTTATCTTTATTATCTTTATTATCATTATTATTAATACTTATTGAGTCAGTAGAGAAAATTAATCGTCATGTATCGATTGTAATGGTGCGGATAGAAAGGCCGAAAGCGGTGAATGCGACGACGAAGATAAGGATAGGTGGTTAAAAAAAAAAAAAACATGCGCACTGATTTTCATTGATCTTCGTCGGTCGGCGAGCGTGCGAAAAAAAAAAACCGCCTCCCCAAGTTGACAACAACGAGGTGTAAATCGTATGAACGATAATTAATCGAATAATTAGTGTTTCCTTTTTTTCCTGGTGAGCTCAAAATCGCCTCGCGTTTACGATCGCACGGAGAGACGTTGGAATCCCTCGATGAGCTCGGTTGTTTTTTATTTCCAATTTTTTTTTCGCGAATGAATTTCGACAGAAAAATGGAAGAGGAATGGTAAAAAAAAAAAACATTCGCGAAATTGTAAATAACGTATTATTATGATGTAAATAACTCGTACCGTATATACACACAACAAAAACGTGAAGAAAAAAACACGAAAGAAAACAAACAAAAAAGACGCGCAAACACAAACATATAACACGGAACATGACACGCGAGGTTTATTTTAATGACTACATCATTATATTACCACGTAAAGAATACAAAAAAAATATACTTAAATAATAAGTATACATATTCTATACTCTTACACGCTAAGTTACTCAATAAATATATCTACAAAATGTCCCGGTGTTTGTGTATGTCTACCCCTTTGCATCCAAATTCCTCGTGTTCTGTCCGTACAAAAAAAAACTAGTGTCGTTTATTCGTTGCGTCTTCGAAGATTTTTTAGATTAAAAAAAATTGTCTCCTGTTTGTTCCCCATCGTTAAAAGTGAATGTTTGAACATTTTATCTTCGCCGCCAGTATTGTCGTCGGACGTCGAACGGGTGTAGTAAAAAATTCTCTCCACGATCTATAATTCAATTTTTCACTACATTATCTGAACTGAAAAATTGATGAATAGATCATCGGCCTATGGATCGTGCAGTGATCTGTGAAGAAAAAAAATTATTTTTATTGCGAGAGATAAAATGTTACACAACTTACCTCATCAAAAATTGCCCCCCCCCCCCCCCCCCTCAACCCTGTCTATTGTCGTGAATCACATTTTTTATCTTCTAAATACACAAATGATCGCCAATGCCATTGGGTCAATAAATAATTCATTGTTGAACAGTTAAAAATTGGTACCTAAGGAACGTCATGTGATACAAGAGAAAGAATGATGGAAAGAAGTTGAATTAAAGTCTTTTTTCAGCCATCGACGAGGCTCTTCATCATTAAATTAGATCATAGTTTTCCCACCTTCGATCATCTATGAAATTTTATCCCTCGTTACATAATGACCTTTAATTCTGCATTTAGAGTGTAATAACAGTGCATACTAAAAAGCTATTCTATAACGAATCAGACGATAAGACGGTAGGTAACAATAATATTATTTATCTTCCACACACAAGTGATCGCCAATGCCATTGCGTCAATAAATAATTTATTGTTGAACAGTTAAAAATTGGCACCTAAAAAACGTCATGTGATACAAGAGAAAGAATGAAGGAAAGTTTAATTAAAGCCTTTTTTCGATGTGCCCGATGGATGAACGAAGTGATCAGGATTTTTAAAATGAAATTTTTTTTTCTTTTAAACTACAAATTGAAAAAATATTCGGAAGAAACGTTGATTGAACAAATTTTTTTAATGAATACTGCTGGACAAGATTTTTTTTTATTTTCTCTTTACAATCGTTAAAGGAAGTCGTTGACCTGTAGCGTCACGTTATCTTACAACGAAACGCGACAATTTTTTTAGAAACTATTTACAATTCATAAGGTTTACTCATTCTTCTTTCTAAGGTAATTAACTAAGTTGGCTCGGTACGGCATAAGTAGAGGCGAAAGAAGTAATTATCACTCTCGACGCGGTAGCGCCTCGTATTGTATTTCATCGCTGAATACACGCAATAATCGAACGGCGCGTAATTCGAAACAAAAACTGTTTAAAATCGATATGTAGAAAAAAAAGTATGAAATTTCTACCACAGAGTAGAACTGTGTGAAGAGAAGAGAGAAAAAGTACAAATTTTTGGTACACATTAAGTCTGGCTTTCGTCGATCTACGAAATCTTGTCCTATACAATTTCGAAAGATATTTTCTCTCAAACATTATTTCGCCACATTTCGATCGAATTGTTGACTAGTCAAAAAAAAAAAAAAAATGACAGAGTCAACTTTGGGGAATGCAAGAACGAATGGCTATATTATCATCTTCGTACGGAAGTACGAACGTTAAGTGACTCAAGAAATAACGAGCACCGACATACATCATTAGAAGGAAAGAAAAAATTGCAAAAGAAAAAGTGTGAAATTCACAATAAATACGGAACGGTGATTTGTGACGCGAGTTGCGCGAAACATCGAGGACGAATTTTCGAACTTGCAACATATCGTTATTTTTTTAAATATAATTTATCATAAACTTATCCTGCGATTTCGGTGCAATTGACGAAATTTATCTAAAGTATTATGCAACTCTGATAATTGATTTATTGAACTTTATCGGATTTTAACGTCGAATAATGGTAACAGAACGATCTTACCGTTCTTCACGGATGCGAGCTCGACCACATGTGAACATTCATTGTGTAACATTCGCAGCATTACTTATAATGAATTAATTGTAATGAAGTCTAATTCGTATATAGATTGTATATACAAAAATATAAACACTATTGCGCCCATTGCGGCAGATGAATTCGGCGACCTGATTTTGTTTTTTTTCCGGCTCGAATCGGCGGCGCTGCTGTGCGATTCTTTTTTACCGTAAACTGCGATCGCTTACTCGAGCCCTAGCGCCCAATTGATCCCCTGAACGGCGAGCATTATCAGGGGTTGCCAAGCCACTAGCCACCTTATCCAATCAAGTAATTGACCGTACAATACGTGCGGTCTTTCCCATCTAGTGAATAAAACTGGGTTAAGGTCGAAATAACATTGCTTCGATGTAGTCGCATTAGAGACAGGTAGGTTCCCTGTGATGTAACAATCGTCTTGATTCTGCAATTATGAAAGTTTAAATTTCTAAAATAAAATATGTACATTTGTATATGTGTTTTTTTTAATTTGATAATCCCACATCGCCTTGCAATCGGCAACAAAGTTGAAAATTTCGATCTTGAAATTGAGTCGTCATTTTTCGACTTGAAGATAATTATTTATCGACTTGCAATCAATTTTTTTAAATGTGAATAAATGTTTTAAAAGACGTGTGATGAGACTCAATAAATTAAGAAGTACTGAACGTAATTTTGCAAAAGGATACGGATTGCGAAACATCTTCTTGAGATCGACCTTCTCCTTGCAGTAGGGACAGGTCTGCTTCTTTCCGACGATGCACCAGCCTCTAATACAAAATTCATGAAATACGTGTTCACAGCTGAGCTTGTAAGTGTTCTCGAGAACCCCTTCCTCGTGTTCGGAGACCAATAGCGGATTGCCGCATACCGCACAAACGTTTGGCTCCAACGTTCTCGTCGGCATCTTTCCTGGCGCATAATACTGCAAGTAGTAAAAATAAATAAATAATAAACATAAATGAATAATAAAAGTAAAATAGCAGATAAAAAGTGGATTTTTACAGGAATAAGGTCGAGGACGATCGAAGATCAAAGACTTACACCTATGTGCGATGCCATCGTGTCAGCGCAAATTTCCGCCATGTCTCTGGCCAATACACCGAAATATATACCGTAACACAGGAACAACAGAGCATAGTCCATCCATACGGGGGCTTTTACGTCGAATACTAAATTCAGTCCAAAAAACGTTGCCAGCCCTATCACGTAGCCGATTATACCGAGAACGTAGCTCAGTTTGTACAGGAAATAAAACCATTTGTAGACTAATCTGTAAGAATTAAATTATATCGGTTATCAATAAAGTTCTTCTTTCTTTCAAACTGTGTTTTCGTCTTTTGGATTCTTTTGGATGTAACAACGATGTCGATTTTTGTAATAAATTTTTGTCTCTTTGATAATGAAATAACATTTTTTTATCAGTACCCGAATGTACCGTTACGAACGCTCAAAAATGTTATTTCCGCTTACGAAAAATACGATTTTTTCGAGTAAGATTCATCACTAAAACGATAGTTTGAACTTCGATATTCCGAGGCTTACCTAGGAGTGGTGCCTTGTATAGGTTTTTGTATAGCTTTCCTTACGACAAGGCCAGTTATGCACGAAAATACAAGCCAAATGAATACGAATCGCCACCAGTAGTTCCTCAAGCTTACCCCGAGCGGTATCAGCCACATGGCAAACAGAGTGGCGAGCTAAAAGTCCAACCATTTTTATTGTTATTATTATTATCATGAAAGAAAGGAAGGCATACTCTGCGTAACAAAAATATATCTACGATATCACATAAACATACCAGTCTAGTTATTTTTTTAACTGGTTCACTGTTTCAGCATCAATAACCGTTTATTTTTATTTTTTCCAATATTATTCGATAAACTACTAATGAACAATTTTATTTTTTTTTCAGATAAAAATAAAAAAGAACGCTATGAAATATGAAAATACCTGATAGGAAGGAGAATGTCTTCTCTTCCATTCGACCAATATGAACTGCGCTACCAGTAAAGTAACCAGCATTACGATCAACATTTCGGCGTGCATCGATTCGTGACCCTGATGCTTCCGATGCATCTTTATGTGCTCCATCCTGGAAAAAAAGTATTATGAAAAAAAATTTCAATCTTTTTTACAAAGCGGCCCATTCGGAGTCAAATGAGAAAAATTAAAATAAAACTCGAGCACGACTCAAGTAAAATTGTTTTCACGACACTCGTAAAATCGGTACTTTGGGCGTTCGTTTAATTCGCAATTGTAATTAATAATTGTTCATGTATGTCGATCGTTCTCGAGCGATTATAATTTTCGATCCCACGATTTACCTCCATCTCTCCTCCGGCGTCATGTCGGCCTCGCTCTGCAACAGAAATTCATGTTTTTGTCTCTCGGAATAAAATTTAAAAAAAAAACCAACATTCCAATAAACTCAATTTTAATAATGCGAAAAACGTTCGACGAGGGAAGCATTTTCGCGTGCGTTCGTTCGACGACTCGGAAACCCGCAAGAGTCCGTGGCCTTGGAGGTTACCCTTACCGGACTAAAGACAAAATGTGACGAATATTTTGTACCTTATTTGGCATAGTGTGCAATTCTGCGTCTAAATCCATTTTTGTGAACTTCTTTTGATCTCTTTTTATTTAACACGAGGAACCAAATTATATTCGGTAATAAGTAGATATATACATGTACAAATCAGTCGTATTCCATAATGGTTTTTAGTAGCAGTGCGCTACTGTCATCGTGCGGCAGAGACACGCTCGATGTGTCGACCACCAGCCGAATGCCACGGCGACAAGCCGCGAAGACGAGAAACAACAAACGAGAAGTTATGAGATTTTTGGGCGAGTTTCAATGTTAACTGCGAGAGCTGTGCAGCCGCGCCTGGGCGCGGGTGGTATTTCTAGTTGCCGAAAGGCAAATCGGTACGATGGTTTTCTACGTTCGTTTCGATCTCGTGTATACTACGTAATAGCACGCATATTCGACGCGCATGAC
Source organism: Amblyteles armatorius (assembly GCA_933228735.2). NCBI lineage: Eukaryota > Metazoa > Arthropoda > Insecta > Hymenoptera > Ichneumonidae > Amblyteles > Amblyteles armatorius. Next base: position 7,397,897 of record OW121695.1, on the reverse strand, counting down.
CGTAGCCCATTGGCGCTCGTAGAGTTTTCGGCCAATAGAAACCGCAGCTGATGCGTGCGGCAGCGATTGGCTTTTTAACGAACTTGTCCTTTGACCCCGTATGTGCACTATTCATTGGTTCTTTTATTCGAAACTATTTGCTTATCCGTAGGTAGTCAACTATACGGAGCCCCATAATTGAGTATCTGTTGGACAAAATCGTGTGATCATTTTCGGAGCACTTTTGTGAAGACTATTTTAAGACAATAAAGAAATGAAACGAATAAGTTATCGCTCGTATCGGTGAAAATTCAAAGACACGTTGAAGGAATCTTTCGGATAAATCTGAAAGGTAACTTATAAAGGGATAATACTGCTACCTGAGCAGACAAATTCCATAACAATTTTTTTCTTTTTATTCACCAGGTCCCTCGATGTAAAGTTTTCGTGTCGAGTTGTTCGGCGTTCATTTGATAAACTGCCGGCGAATATCTGTCTGGTAATAACGTTTGCGTAAACAGATGTATATTTAAGATAGGTCGTTTATTAGATATTATATATAATAATAATAATAATTTTATACACAAACTAAAGTCTACATAACAACATTATGGAATCGTTTTATACTCTTCCCTGAAAAGTAATTTGAAAATACCTAACAGTGAATGATAAGAAAAAAAAAAGAAAAAAAACTGAAGAAAATAAAGAACCTGCAGTGAGTGACTCGAAAGTCCTATCGCATCCTAATTTTTTATTTACATTTCATCGATGCGTACATGTGAACATCGATGCACACACACAATTTATTCACAAGGAACAGCTCGTGTTTCTGCTTCTTTTTTTGCCCCCGACAAATCGGGCTAATATTTGGATACTGCTCACAATATAATGAATACATAGTACGGGATCCTATATTTGCGTTTATTTCATTATTGTTATTTTTTCCAATACTTAGCATTCGGAGCCACATGCCTACAAAAATATTCGTAATGTTGACGGAAAAATCGTGATTTTTGTTTCTCACCGCTATTCCGATTCAAATAATATCACGAAGCTCTTTCGAATACTTTCTCACTTCTATATCGTCGAGATAAAAAAAACTTGTATACGATAAAAATAAATAAATTAACGAGGGCGTCGACTATTGTCTCGACGTTTTTCATTTTTTTTTTTTTTTTTCATCGAACTTCAAATGATATTAAATATGTTTTCTTGATGCAAGTGCTTTCATAAAAAAGATAACGACAAACGATTTCGCACCGAATAACATTTGATAGACTCCTTCCAACGGAAAATAATAAAAATAAACAATCCCTAACTAACGTCGCATAACAATTCTTTTTTTCAAACATACATCTCAAATTTACCGCGCCCGATACGATGATTCAGACGTGAGTGCCCGTACAAAGAAAAACAGAACGAAACTAAATATATACACCGAAGAAAACGTTCCGCTCGGCGAGCTCAATTTTCTTCTCACTTCAGCTTCGAATTTGTGTCTTACGAACGGTGAAAATAATTTTTTTTAAATGCATTTCTTTGTTTTATAAAAAGTTGCCGATTGTATGCTGCTCAAATTTTTTTAAAAGGTTTCGTTTAGAAAAAGATGTATTTTTTTAGGTCCCAACTTTACTTACTCACGATAGAAGTAATACGGGTGTGCTCGCGTTGGATCCTTTCGTCGAATGTCCGCGTACACCTGACGAATGTTTTTGAATCTTTTAAATTATTTTTTATTTATTTATAATATTATGTGAACGCGATAATCATCATATCGACATTGATATAGTCCGTTAAACGTTCAGTATATCTCAACGTATCGCTACACCATTTTTAAATACTATTATTTACATTGACACCATTTATATAGACGTTAGATTTGCTTTTCAATATTATATATATCGTTTTTTTCCGATTTGTTTATTTTTCTTCCTCATCTTCGTTTTTTTCTTCTTCTTACTTCATCGCATTAATAACATTAAATTAAATAGAATTCTTCATTGTTTATCAGCCAAAAACAGACACTTATAGATATAACAATATATTCATGAGAGAGTCACGAAACGGTATGACTGTACATTGTTGAAAAATCTTGGCATACACACGTGTTTTCATTTTTTATCATTCCTATTATTATTCTCATTCTCTACAGACGCTAACGATCAAGTTTCTTATCTTTTCGCGGAATAATTTTTTCTGTGTTTTATGAAACTTAGCCCGGTTCGAAATTATATCCGTTAACGGTCGAAGAATAGGCTCTTTGCTGTTGGATTTTTTTTGTTGGATCTTGGATTCGTGCTTAATTTTTTTTAAGGTTATTCATTCGTCAAATGTTCTCTACTTTTATAACGAAAAATGAGCTGTTTACTGGGGTCAAACCCCGTTGACTGAACTTCCGTCACCGATGATTCAACCCGAACAATTCAAAGGGTCATAAAAGGTTCTTTGCACGCCTATTTTTTTTTCGTAGTACCGCGATGTCGTTTCTTCATCGAAAATTCAATAATATTTTTATTTGCTCGAATAATGAGAATTGGAGAAAAAACAAAATTCCGATCGCAAGAAAAATGGGATTTTTCGTTACTGTTATTTCGATTAACGTTAAGTTAGCTCTTTTCCTCGTTGCTAACGAGCGAAGCAGCTGTAGGTGCTTGTTGGATTTGGCTTTACAGTTTTGCTTTCTTTTCTTTTTTTTTTATGATTTACTACTGCGAAACAACGTCCACGTAATTCGCTGGGTAGAGGCCGACCCTGCCGTCTTTTCTGCCCTTGCACCAGCCCTGCTCGTCCTCGTCCTCCAGCTTCTCGAAGATTTCACCTGTAGCGTCGAATGCTTATTTAAGATATTGCATTTTCTGTTCGTGCATGTCGTAAATTTAACTTGCACGTTGCTTCGTCATTTTTGTTTACATTTCATTCGCAAAGCACTCTCTGTGAGAATGGTACTTTTCTCCACTCGGTGCGAAAATGACCGTTTCACACACGCTTTGCGTGAGTAAAACCCCCATTTTCACACCTTGTGAAGTAAAATTTGGTACGTTACTCGTGTGAAAAAACTGTTTCTGAACTGGTGTGATAAACTCATAGTCAGAAAAGATTTGTCGCACTAGTATGGTAAATTACTATTACGATACTAGTACGAAAATGTGGTCTTTCGACGAAGGTTGCGAAGTTAACTGCACGAGCTGACGGCTCGGAGTTTTGTCTACTTCCCAACCGTCGTCGGAAGATCAATTTTTTTGGCAAGTATCGCATACTATTTTTTGTAACAAAAATACACAAAAACTCCCACTTTTTATGCCTGTAGTGTGACGAAAGCGTGCGAAAAAATAACTAGAGTGTTAAAAATTTTGCGAAAAAGTAGCTGAGAGTCAAAAAGGGTTTATAAAAAAGTAGCTAGTGCGATCTGCGCATGCATTTTTCTCGCACACCATACTAAAAAGCACCACTTTCATCACGCGTTACAGGCACGAAAAGTGAGACTATTTATGCACGTGCTACAAACAATTCGTTAACCAATTTTGTCTTTCTTGCAGAGGAAACTACATGAATGACTGAAAAAAAACGAGGAAGCAATGTGAAAATTAAATTAGTACCTGCATTCGTTGACATTTTAGTTGACTTTGGGGAATTTCCAAAATGTTCACGGAATAGATTTAGAAAAATACCTTGTTTAAAGCTAAGCTCGTCGGCCTCGGCGCCCTCGTAATCGTACAAAGCTCTCACAGGAACACCAGGTTCGCCTGTGTCGACGAGTGCCTCGCCTCCGTCCTCGTCCCACTCTTCCTCGTCGAAAGGATTAGATTCTTGTTTCGCGTTCGTTCCATTCCTGAAATATATAGATATATTTAGGCATTTAATTTTTTTTGAAAATTAAAGGTCTTTATAATGTTGGAAAAACATCGTTGTTTTTCTTAAAGTATCAAGCTTACGTAATCGTGGAATTTCGGTTAACCGAATTGCCGTCGTGATTGTTCTTTTCCGACGAATGTTTTGTTGAATCGATACTGTCCGTTTTGCAATCACCGTGATCGCTGTCCGCAGATATGACCCGCGCTGCAGGCTTCGCTTTTGCTTTGTGGTTGACCGGTGGGAATTCCTGTTCCAATTTTTCCTTAACGTTAGAAAGATTAACAGTTTCAGCACTCCGATCGCGAAAGTGTATACTTTCTTTTTGACATATTTTTTATATATAAAATATATACGTTTATCGAATCGTGCAATATATATTGTGGGGTATTGAGGATGTTTAATCGTATTTATACACTTTTTTCTCTGAACTTTACCGTTGAAATTGTTTCAAATTTCTTTTTGTCAGAAGAACATAGATTATACATTCTCAATTTGGACGCTTTAATTCGATAGTCGAAAAAATACTAGATCGACATATCGTGAATGAAACAACTAGGTTTCATGCAATTTGATACATCGAGCTAAAATTTGTCTGAAGCTGTTTCTACGAATATTGAAAATTGCATGAAAACATTCGCAAGACTTTTCTGGATAGTCTTATTTCCATTTTTACTCTATCAAAGCTATCGGGAATGAAATATTTTCTACGCCTGTTGGTATAAGAAAAGAAAATGTTATTTCCAATGGCAAACACGATCGCAAAGTTAGTATCAAATTTTTTTTGCATTCGAACAAAAACTCATTATTTAGTTATTCAGTAAAAAACGATTTTGCAATTTTTTTTATCGTCGTGTTAACTCTTTTGTGACGAGAAAAAAATTATAACAAAACTTTACATGCAGATCCTCGCCGACCGGGCGCTGATTGATGAGAGTGATCGATCCTGCCGGCAGAGCTTCCTTGGATTTCGAGCCTTTGGTGATGTCGCGAAATTCCTCGGCGTAATCCTGCGTGAGATAAAACAGCAACGTCCACACAGTCACATGCACGCATTCACGGAATCGGCTATAATCGGTTTTTACGTTAAAGTGAATTATTTTAATCGCAAAGCTGCGACGCAACATCCGTTGCATCGACGCTTCGAGAATAAACTGTCTACTCTTTATAATAATCTGTCTACTCTTGCACTGTCGAAATTATCGACATAACTACACAGAGCAAAAGAAAAAAATTGAATTAAAAATATTATTGTAAACCTTTTTCTTTTATAAATCGTCAATAAAAATAAAAATTAATTTTTACATGGCAAATAAAAGAATTTATATTTAATATTTCAAACTTTCGTATAACGAAAATGGCAACATTTGTAATTTCGAAGAAAAAAAGAATGGAAAATTTTTATTCTACGAAAACGAGCAGTAGGTTTTAAGAACAAATAGATGTATCAAATCATTAGCAGTTACGTATAGGCATGCGATCGTTCTCGAGTACCTGAGATGCATAGAGATTTGTCGACTTACCTCGAACTGCGGCCAGTTCATCGCCATGTTTACGCCGTGATTGTTCGACCACCACTTCAGATCCTTTTCGTGATCGGCGTTGTTTATCGTGTGATAGAATTCTTCGTAGATTTGTGGAAGTCTGGAATTTCGTAACACGAAAAACATTATAATTACGATGATGATTATAAAAGAAATGATCTTTAAATGTGTCTAATTTTTTTGATGACTCAGATACACAGAAACGAGGATTAAGAAATTATACAAATGAACTATTGCTGCTGTTTGGCATTTGGTATAACAGATATTTCGAGTTATTTAACGAAAATTCAAGACTTTTGTCTGATTCAGAAAATATATAAAAATAGTAACTTTCATACACTGTGTTCGAAATATCGAAATTACGCAAAAAATCGTGTCGTAATTGTCAGAGACAAAAAATTTATGGAACGGGCCACTAAAATTAATTGACAATAACAAATAATATATACTTACACTGGGTCTTGTGAGATATTGAGACACTTGTGAATTCCAAATAGTACGTCCTTGAAAAATTGAAGTCTCTGCGCCTCCATCTCCTGACATTTCTCAAACACCTGAGTCATGTCCTCCATATATTTCGGATTGTACTGGTTGATTTCTTGTAGGGCAGCCTCGTATTTTTCTTTAGCCCTTTGAACTTCTTCCTTCGTCTTTTGTACCCTGTCCTGCATTTTTTTCACCTGTCGAATAGAGCCGACAATTATAGTATATGGTGGCTCGTTGATTGATCGAACAAAATAAACGAGGGAGAAGAGAACGAAGATTTACTGAGATTGATCGGCGACTCGAAATTTTCGAAATATGTACATAAAACTGAGATTGCTTTTATTATACAAAAAAAAAAGAATAATTCGCTTCCACGAGCATTAGCAGCAGATGAATCAAAATATGGATACGACAAATCATCCGCACATAGCACATATTTTTAAAATTAGTGGTAAAATGAGTTGAGTAATTTTTTGTGCAAATAGAGATTACTTCATCGGCTCAATCCGTAAATTCTTCTCTCCTCGCGCGTAACGAAAACATCTTCGTGCATTTCCGGTCTCGCAAAGCTTCGCAATTTAACTAGCCAAATACGATTAAAAAAAAGTAAAGGTGATTATATTTTATAAATTCTCGTGCTAGAGATGAAAAATTCTTAAGATTAGAGAAAAAATTTCTAGCATGCCCAGTGCTACGTGCTGCAAAATCATCGAGCTCGAAGAAATACTTTACAAGTTTAGCTCTCGCAGGTAACACATATTTATTGCACCCTTATCCTCGTTCGGGTGTTCGTTGGCCGAATGCATATTTTTTTGACAAAGTGTACCAAATTTTTTTTCTTAGCTCTATTGTCAAATATTCCTTAAATTTTTTAATCGCTAAATGTGCGAGTGCGAGAAATTTTATTGGGCACAAAAAATTTGATTACATTTTCGTGCCGCAGTGAATATATTTTCACAAAAAAAATATAAATGAATATTCACCGATTATTATTCGCTTACCGTCAGAGCTTTCTGTGGTGAGTAACAGAAGAGAATAAAAAAAGAAAATTAAAAAAAAAGAAAAACAAAGATACGAATTAGTAATGCATGCAACATGCGACAACGTATACATACAAGCTGAACGTCGCCTATCTTAGTATTCCTAATGGTTTTTCGAAATCTTTGGCTCCATGCACCACATCCACAATTTGTCATCTAAAAAGGTCGTTACGCAATCTTAGGCTCCACGGCGATCGCCAAGATCGTTAAGCGAATTTTTAATGTCGGTCGAATGATAAAATTTGCATCTCACGGTTTCGTAGTGAATTCAAAAAGTTTTTTTTTAATTTTCTCAATTTTTTTTCCATTTAAAAACAATGAATTATCATCGGAAGGACCAGTGCATACAATTGTAATGTAGCGGACTGGAAGTTTTTATGCAAAAACTGGTACATCAAATTCACAATTTTTCCAGTCCGTTAGATTAAATTTGATACCAAATTTTTTTACAGTGTACGGTCTTCGAATACTAATAAAAATATAGTAATAATAATGCAAGGGAAATTAACAGAGGAACTTTAAACTATGGATTCTTGTATGGAAGACAAGAAAATTGATAACAAACACATTGTTGTTTGAGTTGAAAGGGTTGAAAAAAAAGTGCGAAAGTACTTTCGACGATTTGCACGGAATTGATAAGAGAAGGTCTTACAGACAAATTAGTCCAAAGGTTATGGAATTATACTTTGAAGGCATGCAACATTAATTAGTTATTTCTTTAATCCGAACAAGACTCGAGTTTATTGTTTAACATACGCTGTCGGAGCCTCGGGCCATCTGTGAAAACAATTATTCCTAAAGAACCATCCGTAATTGCGGCATTAATTGTTATGCGGGAGAGTTGCAAAATATGCTCCTTGCCGGTTATTGACAATTAGTATGAATCGGTGTGCAAACACACGTACAAAACATGACTCATTTGTGTCAACGTGCAGTGCGCACCCTCGGCTTCTTTCTTGTTATTATTAAGCCCAACGATTTCGTTCGAAAAAATAAGCTATCGTTTCGCTTTACCTTATCAGTTTAATTCTTTTTATTCTAACCGGGTGCAGTTTTGGGCATGAAACGTCTATCGTTGTTTAATTATTAATTTTTTACAATAATTAATCATTTCTAAGTAGTGATTAATTATTCAAACAATACGTGTGACGAGTTAGTTACTGTGCGATAATCGGTTGTTAGTTATTTTTCCCCCGTCCGGAGTTTCCAACAAAGCAACGAGCTCGATCTTTTTTTATACTAATTATTATGAGCTCGATCGTGAATATTTCGTGTCATCGAGTCGGTGGAAGGAAAAAATTACCTGATCAGGCGAGAGCGAACTATCGGCCGATGCGTTCCTCTCCATATTAGCAGCGGTGCGTTCCGTCTTACAACTATTGTGAAAATCCGATTTCGCCTTCTCGACCTTTTGCAATAATTTGCCCCAGGGCTTCTGGGCCTTCTTGAACGCGTCTTCCATCTCTTTGCGCTCTTTAAGGGTCATCATTGACTGGAAAGAATACACGAATTAATACGTATACAAAAATACCAGGCAACATATTTGTTATCACGACCGTAATTTTTGGACATAGTCGCGTGAAATATTAATAATTGTAAATTTAAAAAAATAATCTTTTTTTATAAAGCGAGAGAATAAAACTACATCGTTAAATATTTCAACAGTCTGTATATAAAATATCCTATAATAATTATTCAATAAAAAATTTGAATTTTTATTTTTGAAAAATAATAATTAAATGATAAGTGAAATGTGATTACCTTGTGGTAGGTATCTTTTTGCCACGTCTTCACCTGCTGTATAATATCGTTGCACAGATTCTCCTTGACCCTTAGGTGAAGATCGCACAGCCTGTCGGACTCGACGAGTACGCCCTTCCACGCAGCTTCCGTCGTTCCGTATTCCGGTCCCTTCTCGATCTTCTCGTTCCAATTTTTCGACCAGCCCTTCAACGCTTTAGCGTAATTCTTCTCGATCTCGGCGCGTTCCTGCACGAGAGCTATCAGACTGTCGCACAGCTTGTGCCCGTCCTCGATTCTCTTTGTCGTGCGCTTATAGTTACCCGGCTCCCAGAAGGAGTCCGTGGATGCTATAAGCATATTGTCGTCGCTGTGATGTGACATCTTCTTAACCTAGGACGAGTAACTCCTTTCACCTGAAAGCAAACGACAAAAAAAGGTTAATAACATATTTTCACAACGATGAGAATATTTTACATTCTTTATTCAATATTTAGAATTATATTTGGAAAATGATCTTGGAATGAAAAAAGCTTGGTCATTTTCGAAAATAATAGGACGCTGAGTCTGGGTGATTTTAGGTCTGCATTTTATGAAAAAAATTATATTAAAAGTGGAGGTATATAAGATTATATTGTACAATGTTTAAGAATTTTTATTGAACCTTCAAATTGTGGTAATAGATTTGTTACTAATGTTTATTAATTTGAGACTTGAGACCGAAAGGCTCAAGGCCCAAAATATTGTAATCATTTAAACCTAGGGGTTTAGTTGATAAAAAACTTTTTGGAGCTCATCATTTTTTTGACTATTTTGTGCTTAGGTTTGGCATGTCAGCAGGAACATTGTTAACATGTGCGCTTTTGAGTTCACTGTAAAGAAGCTAAAAGTATATAGTATTTTTTTTTTTTGAGCGAGGGAGGGTGGGTAAAAATTTGTGAGAAATTGCAAAAATTAGATTTTTTTGTTTATTATTTTTTTTAAATGTACAACTCCGTTGTAATTATAGTTTTTATTTAACTCAAGCGGGAGGGCACTGGGACATTAAATGTTTCTCCATCCAGTCGGAGCGTTTTACTCGAAAAAAGATAATTGTAGGAAATGTTTAACGAGGAAAGACCTCCAGTGCAATGTCATACAGGTGCGAGTTCGCGAGTCTCGGCGCACCGCAGAAAGCGGGACAAACTTGGCTTTTCTCCTGCGACGAGTTTACCACCTATGTGTGCGAGCATTCGACGAAGCGCTTTAATTTCACGCCACACACTCTCTTTGACAATATTTTCCCAAGCGACGATAAATAGCCTTCGTGAAACCCGGCGAAGGAAGTGCAAAGAGGCAAGAGATTGCCTCTCGATTAATGTTGATAAAATGAGTAATAAAAAAAAAAAATTATTAGTCGTTATTTCGTACAAATAATTAATTTTTTAAAATTAACTATTTATAATACAACAAGAAACAAGTTAACCTTTAACTCCTTGTTAACTCCGTCAACAAGTTATCCTTAAAACTGGTTACAATAAACCTAGAATCTACTTACAACTCATTTCAACGAGTTATTTTCGATGAATAATTAATAAAAACGTACATTGCATAGACAGTCACGTACGAATCGGGGTGTATAGGCAGTGGACATGGACAGAGGACGTCGCGAACGTCGTTTATTGAGTTACAGTGATCGGGGAATCCTCCCTCCATATCATCGATCGTGCCAATTTACCGAAGCCATTACAAATCAAATCCAATGCCGGAGATTTAAAACAGAGAATGATAGATAAATAGCTACATGTCCGTAGAATATCCGCGCACTGGTGCGCAAATCTTTTCCATCCACTTGAACGCCATACGTTATTCGTAAAATGTACCTCAAATGGCTCGAAGGAGGCGCGATTAGGTATTTTAGTACCTGATAAAAAAAAAAATGTCGCGCTGTTTAGAATTGTGCAGCTGAAAAGTTTCGTACCCTGTTTGAACTATCCTGTGAGGAATTCTTCCACCTCTTCCTCTCTGTCGGAGATATCCGGAGATATTCGCAGCCACTTCTCTGCGAAGTGCGCGCAACGCATCGCGGTCTCTCGTGACGGTACACCGAGGTACTCCCAGTCGATGAAATTTCTCATACATTGGCTATCGATCCCGACGATCGAACGGCGAACGGGTAATGAAACGGCGAAACTCGCCGCGGCCGCGCTATCCTATCCTGCTATATATATGTGTGAATATATGTACTATATATATGTATAGACGAACACTATGTGAGTCATCCACAATAGCTGGCTATCTACCGCACTTGGCGTTCGAAGCGCAGGCCAGAGGATGGAATGAAAATTGGCTCCACGAATGGCTCGATGAAACGGATACCACGAGATGACCCCGTGGAGGAGTCCAGTCTAAGCGTCCCGCGGGATTTTTGTCGTTGCAAATATAATGCGATTGCATCAGGACTCGCTTTTGTATATTGGGTAAAGCTCTCTCAATAGGAACAGCTTTATTTTATTTTATTTTTTTACACAACATTTTGATGGATTTTTCTTGTTTAAGGAACTTCGGGAAATAAGAGCAGTCGATCGGCAACCGGAAGGTCCCGAGTTCCAATCCTGGTTTATTATGAAACCCACTTTTTTCGGATTGTCTTTTTTTCGAAGGTCCCGAGTTCCAATCCTGGTTTATTATGAAACTCACTTTTTTCGGATTGTCTTTTTTTCGAAGGTCCCGAGTTCCAATCCTGGTTTATTATGAAACTAACTTTTTACGAATTGTCTGAATTATTTTCGTTATAATGTAATTACGAATATGTTTTTTATTTCCATTGTCTTCGACAGAATCGGCGAGGAATTATTGCGCGCATAACGTTCGCGATAATGGACGATCGGGGTCGTGGTTTCGCCACATTAATATACGTGCATGCCATACTGGCCCATATGCACATGACGCCTCTCTCTGTATGTGCGCTGAATATTGTTCCTACCTGCTGCTATTATCTATCGCGTCCCCGCACTGTTTACCACGCTACACACGTGCGTAACGATTTACACGTATAACCCCTTAACTAGTGTATTATATTTGCCGCGAGGCCTAAGTATAGTTAAAGCGTGTGCACTAAAGCCGCGGTGTAGTATTATCGGCGCGGTGTATTGTCAGCGTCGCATAGTACGTTCGAACTCCGGTGAGCGAGATCTCTTATAGTGCACTTAATGAATGAAGCCCCGAGCCGTTATTTATTTTCAGTCGCCGCAAACGTCTTGCACGTAATTTATCGATTGATCAACCTCCGGCCGTTAATGGTTTATTACGTAAAAGATAAGGTACTCAAATGCTGGCGTGTAAAGATGTGTATGAAAAAAAAAAATATTACGTTTTTATAACGGTGTGTAATTGAAAAGATCGCAAAAAAATCACGGGGCTGAAACTGGACTTATTTTATTGCACAGGAAAGGAATTCAATACTAACATCCATTATGTCGTTCAAACAAATATTGATTGAACAGTGGAAAAATATAAAAATAATTATTAAATTTTTATTTTTTTTAAAATAAATACGACACGCGATTAAATTTCTTCAATTTTATGTGTGAAATGCGAGCGAATGAAAGGCTATTGGTAGTCTGATGAGGAAAGCCGAGCCAGCGATGTAACTTCTGACGTAAGGGCTCGAGTCGATGTTTAGCTGCACAATAGTCGATGCCCAGAGACACATCGGGAATACGAAGCGGGTACGCGTTGACGAAAAAGCCCTCGATAGAATTGAGAGACACGGTCGATCGTCGGGCGGGTAGGCGATGTCGATGGAAACCTGAATGCACACGTGGCGCGCACGGTGAAATTGATCTGTCGCAGACTCTCTTGTTTCGCGCACAATACACACCGTTACAATAGGGACGTGTCGGAAGTTTCGTTGCTCGAGGCGAAACCTCGTGACAACTGGCTAATAATAAAGAAACGTCGATGAAATGTGAAAATCTGCGACTTCGCGTCGAATACAAAGTTTTTTTTTTCATGTCTGAAATGAGTTGAATTTTTTTACAAACTCCAACTTTCAGACTACTCGAATTTCAATAAAATGTGGAAAGAAAATTCTGAAAAAATTCATGGAAGTACCTCAAAGTCTACTTTCTTTGACGGCAAAGAAAAAAAAATTAATCTCAAACATCAACGTTTGTAATAATTTTTCGTCGTGCCACTGCACGATGAAAATTTATTGCAAACATTCTCATCATAGCCACAGCTCTAAAAGAAGTCACCGTCGTTCTACCATTAGCGAGATGTTCCTCGTACGTGACGGGTCAATTTACGAAGGAACGTTGGGAAAAAAAACTAATGATGAAAAAAAAATGAAATGAGGTCCAGCAGGCAGTACACCAAATACGCTGAACAAGATGAAGGAACCAACGTAAATGGAGAGGGTTCTACACAAGAGCCCAGGAATGCCGCCAGTCCAGAAACTCGCGGTCAATGGTCGGCTCCTATGATATCACCTATAGATATACCGAAGTCTAATAGTACGTATGCTGTAGAACGCTGCAGGTGTTCCGTGGAGGGGAGAAGGTCGAATCAAGATGCCAACGGAAATGAGCAATGGAATGAGGAGTGGTTTGTTTTCGGTGCTCTCCGTTGAACAGGTGAATTCACAGTGTCTGCAAAGGGAATTACAACGACTCTGCCCACTCTCAGATTTCCTCACCGAAATGCATTATTCTTCGTTAACACGGTTCCTCTCGTTGTTCATAATGAAAAAAGGACATGGGAAAGAGGGAAAAATAAAAGTGCCGAGGAAAACATGGTTCTAAAAAAAAGATTGCTGCCGTCAGAAAATGATTGTCTCACAAAAAAAAAAACCGGTTACTAAAAATTTTAATAAAAAATTGAACGAAATTTGAATACAAAATACAAGTAAACTTTAATAAAAAAATCAACTAAATCTGAATAAAAAATTGAAGTAAATTTGAATGACAAATTGAACAAAATTTGAATATAAATTGAATGGCGTTAATGTTTAATGCTGCTGTTTGGATTCGTGGAAAAAAGTATGAATCTCATTTTTCCCACTGGTCCGGATGGCCCTGTCTTTTCCGCATTTACCGAAAAATACAGGTATATGGAGCGCCCTGGTGTGAGCGTCATCGCCCACGTTCGTCCTCGACGAGCCCGCACGATGAAACTCGTTACGTTAATGACATGCTTCCTCAGCGTTTGCGTGTTCACTTCGGTACCTTTCTGTGCACCGGGCAGTCTCTATTCCGCTCGCAATACCAACACGTCTATCCCCGCACACCGAGATACTCATTCGCCGGGGCTGACGTTGGTATTATTTAGAGTGGAAATGAGTATGGTCAGTTTTCATCCAGAAATGCTGTTATCCCCCGGTGTGGTCATTAAGATCGCGAGGAGAATTATCGCGCGCTGCGATGGAGCCATCGAGGAAGTTTTCCCCGGTACATCGGGCTCATGTGTGTGCATAACGACGCGAACGCGAAAAACCGTAAGTTCTGATTAACGGCATCGTCAGAAAATTTTCCTTTTTTCCCCTTTTTTTTCTTCTCAGTGAACACGCAGAGATATGTACTCATAGGAAAGTAACATACAGGAAGAAGAGTGGAGAAACTGGAATGTGCACTTTTTTTTTATTAAGTTTTATTTATTTTTTTACTCGAGGAGTCGAGCGAAGTAATGTCTGAATAACATATCGAGGGTATGGAAATATGGAGCACGTTATTCAACGTACTCATACGGAAATAGTACGGCCTTCAGATTTCAGTCACGCAAGCGATCTTGCGGTACTCATTATTTAACTGTGATGTCGAAAAAATTATTATAGTTTCTTTAAAATATTTTGAATAAATAAATATTTAACAGATATTTTGTTTCGTAACGACGATCGAAGAAACCGGTCGGAGCTTTTTTTTCATCAATGCCATTGAGATCCGAACAATCTGGAATAATTCGATAGTATACGTTGAAATGTACAGTAAAAATTCAAGAATCTCGTTTTATCACAATTGGGTCGAGAAGCCTGAAGATTGAAATTTTTTTAAATTCTACAATTAATAATAATAAAAAAAATCCCTTAAAAACGAATAATGCTTCGATCTGTATGAATCCGCTTAAAAGCCCTCGAACTAAGGAAGCAATGAAAACCCGAGTTCACAACTCCAAGCGCGAGTAAAAAAAAAAAAAAGAAGGGTCAATAATTTCATCGGGATATTTTCTCTGCGTGTTTGTACTCCCCGTATCGTACCTTCGATAATTCCACGGCTCTACTCTCGAGGCAGACCGGCGAGAAGAGTAATTATGTAATCGTAACGCCTCGCGGTGCTCCCCGTATTACGGAGTACGACCGTGACCAGTTGTAACATCCGTTGGTTTGCGCCTTCGTGTTACGTACGTGCGTGCACGTATCTCACCGGGCAGACCGATATAGAGAACTCTCCGAGTACGAGACCGGACAACCTGTTTCTGCTGCATGTACCATTTCAGTCGATCGAGCATCCACGAAGGAACAAATTGATACTCTCCTATCAACCTCAAGAACCGTAAAAAAAAAAAAAAAAAAAAAATACGAAATTGTTAATTACTTTTATAAACATAGCGGAGAGTTGGCTTTCTTGTGCCACGTTTTTTTTTATTAAGACTGTTAAATTACTTGGAATTTAAAAAGATCTTTTCAAATTGCTCCGTTACAAATCAACTGGAGTATTGGACGCCTTGTCCAAAAATGTCCAAAAAATGACGTGCCCAAAATGCATGCTTACCATCCGTTGGTACGAAAGTTTTCGAATGGTAAAACAGTTACCTACCTACGATAGACTAATCAATAATTACTCTATCAATAGTTTCTCTATCGAGTAGAAAGTCCACACGAAGACTGTGCTTTTAATTCACATTAGGTAGAAGAAAATTCCCAGCCGCTCTATCGTGCAATAATAAGTAATAAGAATCTGAAGACTGTTTTACCTCCCGAGGATAAAACCGGCTTCGAGGTCTGCATTTTAATTACCGCGACAAAAATATTTTGAAACGGATATAAAAAAAGTTTCTATCGGTATGAAATTTCGTTACGACTATTTGGCTCAAATTGTAGAAAACTTAAATCTCTTCGGCAAAGCTATTCGATAGAAATCAATAACATTGACGCAAGTTGCGCAAAGATCAGAGCGGAGTTCATTTATAACGAGCATCGAGAATAAAAGTGATTAATAAGTCGTCCATTGGCGCGCGTCTCAACGCTGCAATCTCGTAATGATAATTATTAGCTGGACGAGTTAACGCAAAGGGCGAAACATAGGAAAATGATGGAATTATATGCCATCCCGGCGCACAACTACTCATCAATCTCTCATCGGCAAATTCCACTCTCTGGTTATTTTGTCACAGTATTATTATTAGAAATTACGGTTACATCGACTCTCGTGGTTGTAATCCTCCTCGTGATTCCGTCGACTGCGCCGCAGTTATTAAGAGATTCTCGAGGGTACGTTAACGCAGAGTTAAGGAGATTAAATGCTCGCCGCTAACCGTTCAAATACCCTAATGGTAACCGCACGAACGCGATTCGACGTAACGATATTCCATTAATCAGTGGTTTACCCGGCTATGAATAATGTGTAGCGACCGTGTATTCAGCGCCTTGATTAGAGAGGCGGTTATTAATTAATTTCGCAAGTCTTTGATGTTCATTTTTTGTATATATTTTTTTTTATAACGTCGGAAGGATGTATCGCTTGTATGCTTTATGGAGAGACTACACCTCTACGGGGCGTTGAGTCGATGTAATTGAGCCAAACGAATTAATTGGGGCCTTTCGTGTCGCGTGACTGCCTTACAAATAATTTCCCTCCGCGGATTAAAAATTGTAATTGATGAAATGTGTCATTTTGCTTTCATATTGAGGAATCTGTTGTCATTTTCTGTTTTTTTTTTTTTTTTTTTAATTTGAGATTCTATGTAATTTTACATTTTTGAAAAAGTTTTGTGAAAAATATGTATTGAGTATTATCGATGATTCGTTCGGTGACTTTTTTGGAGCACTATCTCGCTGTTAGAAGAGAAAAGACTGGAGCGAGGTCGAGTATCTCACTGGCTACGGTATGTAATTCCTTAATCGCTCCGAACGCAAGCACGCAAACGGTCTTTCTGTGTGACGACGATGACACAACGTTTGCCATACCTATCGTCGCATTTATTTGTCGCTTATGACGCACGACCAGCTCTCGTCCGGCAGTGTGGATCGTCATCGACTATCGGATATGCCGTCGTTACACACGAAGCAATCGAAGCGATGTATGGCGAAGGACGCGAATCAAATCGACGAGTGTCATCGAATAATTTTCTGTATATCAGACACCGATGGTGGATTAGAAGGGAGCAAAACGAGACGATCCCGTATGAATCACGATTACGTGATTCGTACCGGATTCACGCAGACGCCCACTCGCACGTTTCTTTCTGCAAGCGACCTTTCGACATTTAGAACATTTCGAATATGTTTTTACATTAAAATCTTAAAAGAAAAATCGTATGAAAGCAAAGCTTCTCCTACGATTGAGGAAAAATTATTTTGTGACATTTTTTTTTCTTATATAAGATTGGTCCAAAATTTTGGCAAAAATTCTGTATTAGAAAATTAGAGTGCAAGGTCGATGACAAGTCTCTGCCGCTTGTCATCGAGCTGCAAGAAAAAAACATTTCGTCAAAAAATTCAAGGACATCCCAGGACTTTTTTAAGGTGGGGCAAAATTCAAGGACAATTCCAGGACTCCAAGGATTTCAAGGACCGGTTGACACGATGTTTTTTTTAAAAGTATTTCCTTCGTAAAAGATGTTTTCAAAATTTTGCCAAAAATGCGGCACAAGAAAATTAGAGTACACGCTAGATGACAAGTCTTCGAAGCAGTCATTCGTAGGACAGCGATGCATTGCCGGCACTCGGTGGAACGACTGCACCGAGAGAATTCTCTCCGTACTAGCGCACGTAACGACACGGACTTCCGTAACACGAGCTGCGACCGAGCGGGCGGGGGAGGGTTGGGGGGGATGTTCACTGTTTAGGATTCCAACGGCGAATTTATGCTCGAAATCTGGGTTACCATTCCGAGCCCTTCGGCGGCCCGGCACGCCCGGGCGGTTAAGGCTCTCGCTGAGAGGAAGCCCGGAGAGGAAGCCGAGGAGGGGGCGTCGGTCCGGGTCGTTGGTTGGGATAAATGAACGTGCCATTTCTTTACATCCCTCGTTCATTCTTTCTTTTAAGTAGAACGGGCCTTCCCGATCCCAGGCTAGACCCGGTGTGCGCATTCAACGGGCCAAAATTTCCATCCGCTCATTCGTATTTTTCGTCCTATATTTTTCGTATCCACGTTTCTCTCTATAGTTACCCTTTGCAGCGAACACTCGTATTTTTTTTTACGTACATGCTCGCGATCGGTTTCGCGGTCTATTGTGCTTTTTCGATCTTTACATTTTTTTGTGCTGTTTCGTTTTGTTTCGTTTTTCCTCATATCGGAAATCTGGGGTCGACTGTAGTGCGGCGTGTTACCGAAATCAGAAGAGACTATCGAGGGGCACGAAAAAAAAAGAAAAATAGATAATTTTTTTTTAGCATCTGTCAATAAAGGAACTGGTGAAAATTAGAAGGCAATGCGCGAGGAACGATTTAAAAAAAATATTTTTACTGTTTATAGATCGGGAATTTTGGATAACGGCGAACGGATCCGAGGCTTCCGTTTGTCCATTTTGCCTCCCCCTCCCTTCTTCTTTGCATATTTCGCAACGCAGCTCGATCAATCGAGCTCCGATAATTCAACAATCGATTCTCCGTTACGGCCGCTCGATCGCTTGGCTCCGATCGTTCGGTCGCTTCCGCGAATGGCAACGGCGATGGGGAACACGAGCCTTCGACGACTGAGACGAGCCGAGCGGGAACTCATCGTGGCACGAGGATCGTGTAACCCGCTCGCCGCCGCTTCGTAGAAGCGCTTGTTTACAGGAGCGGATTGCAGTAACTCTCTCGGACTTAGCCGCGCGATAATCGGGACGTCTTCCCGGTAAATCGATGACGCTCGATCGAGATAGTTTGCGGTAGCGCGAGGTGAGTAAAACCGATTGCGAGTCGTTAGAAGAGAAAATAAATAAAGATATTCGTTGCTCAGCGCGCTCCCACAACGAATTTAATACCTACCGATAAAACTCTGCGAACAGATTATAATCGAGGTTGCATGATAAACTCGCCCTTATCTCGGCGCTTCCAATCGTTGTTTATCTTCTCGGCTTAATCGGCACAGTTAGAACGATAAACCGTTCACGCCGCATCGGAATTCTGCCCGAAGTATTGAATAATTGATAATATTCAATACTCATTGTTTCGTTATCAATCGATTGTCAATTGAATAATTAACGGCGATTATCAATGATAATAATAAGAATTGGTCATCATTATTACTTATAATTAATTACTATTATTGGATAGAGTATTATTGAGAATTCGTTATTGTTATTTTATTTATATCGAATCAAATCGTCTGCTTAAAAAAAACGGTACTCTTTAAAGGTTCTGTTTTTTTTTAGGTACTTCTTAATAGTCCCGCTTTGAAAAAAGATACCTTTTGAAGCAGTTTAACGTTTTTACAAAATAATTTTTGTACTTGAACGCAAAGTTTTTCGGGGACGTGTCAGGAGTCTGCGGAGACTTTGCCGGGGTTGTGGACTGTAATTCGGGAGTCAAACAGACCTTGAATTCGTCGTCCGAACGAGATTGCACGGGTAGGGAAGGAAGAAGCTAAGGCGAACACGAGATGCTCGAAGGTTCCTGCTCGTCTCTCGGAACCCTCATCCTCCATTCTCTTCTTCACGAGCGCGTTGACTCGAGCTCGTCATCGTCGCGTTGAAGGACAATCCGCCGGCTCCGTCGCAACCGGAAGTGCCTCGAAGAGCTCGAGTACGGTCGAGCCTGAGAGCGAGAGCCTCGCTCCTTTCCCCTGTACGTACGCTATAACTATACGGGATACGGGGAAGTGAAGGACCTCTCGCCGTTCCATTAATTGACGAAATCTCGTCTACGCGGGCGGAAGCTCCCGAGACACGGGCCCTGAGCGCCCTTCGCCGTCTTCGCGCTCTTTCCAGTCATCCTCCTCGATAGCAACACTCGAGGATGCAAAAGAACGCCAGAGGCTGCGACCTATCGCTCCGCTGTTTACTCCGCGCGAGCTTGCGGCTTTTTGGCTCGAGATGCAAAATTATTGTCATTTGTAAAAAAAAAAAAAAAAAACAAATCGTCAAACGACCGTAAATTTATGGAAACTTTTTTTTACGATCGTCAACCCCGATTTAAACATCATTCGTGCAGATTTGGATCCTAATTTTTTTCGGTTATTTTTCTTTTTTTTTTACCAATGAAGTTGGACAAAATATAAGGACCTATCGCTTCGCTGGTAACTCGGCGCGAGGTTGCGGCTTTGGCTGGAGATGCAAGATTATCGTCATTTGTAAAAAAAAAAAAAAAAAAAAAATGGTCAGTCGACCGTAACTTGATGAAAACTTTTTTTTACGATCATCAACGACCATTTTTTGGAAACATTTTCAGTTATTTCCTTCTTTTTAACCAATGAAACGAAAAATATATGTATAACGACCACAAAATTGACGGCCACGCCGTTGCCCCTATTTCGTAAGGTATCCGAGCCTCCCCTGCGATGTTACATCGACCTTAATCGAATGAATCTTTGTTACTAGAGGTCGGGTCAGGGTTAATTGACGCACGTAACAGTCGAGACGGATGGCCTGTGGTTCCCTCGACGATTGAACCCTCACGTTCGGTGCCATGTGCTTGTGTTACCAATCTCCCTCTAATAGCTTCGAAATTAACGCCACATCAACACATCTTTAAGGTCGACTAAATATCACGATCGTTAAATATGAAAGACAAAAATTTTACATTGATTTAAATGCTTTCTTTTAAATACATTTTTTGTTAATTTATTTTATCGGTCATCTGAAAACAAAAAATAAAAAAACTTTTTAAAAATTTACTCCGATCGATCGTCGAAAATTCGACGACGGAACGAGCGAAACGCGATACTCGTTCGCTGTTAATCGATATACCGCATCAATTGCATGACATCGCTCGTATTGTCTGGCCATCGACACCGAATTTTAACATCGATTCAAATGCTTTTTGTAAATATCTTTTTTTTTCATAAAATTGGGTATTAACATTTTTTTTACCGGTCAACTAAAAACAAAAAATCCTTTAAAAAATGTAACGAACGAGGGACACGATACTTGTTCGCTGCGCAGGAAATCGATATACCGCATCGATTGCACAACATCGCTCGTATTATCTGGCCATTGACACAAAGTTTCAACATGCCCGCGTAATGGAGACCTTTCTCTCTCGGTAGACGACTTCTGGCCTCCTCTAGAGGAACCAGCTCGAAAGTTTTATTTAGTTGCCAGGTGTGTGTCCTCCATCAACCCCGCAGACTTTATTTATAAGTCTACAACCGTTCGTGCTTCTCGTGCAAAACGCTTCGCTGGGTGTCGGATGAGAAAGCGGAAAAAAAAGTGATCGTGACGCCTTCTCGTGAGAACTAACGAGGGCTGTCCTCTCTCGGACGGTCCGTCAAGCCTCGAGCCAGCGGTCAGAAAACTTTAACATTTTGATTCATGAATTTTCCCAGAATATCGCTTTTGCCTGATTTCTCTGAGGCTCCGAGGCATTAAAAATTCCCCGATTGCAGGAGCTTCACTGACAGCGACCACCCTGTTATAGGTAGCGAAGAGCGGGGTAAAATGGGACGGTGGGGCAAAACGAAACAGTGAGCAAAACGCAATTTTCAAATCGTTTTTGGAATTTCAATTTTCAAATCATTTTTGGATGTCCCATTCTGCCGCATCGATACATCCGGATTTGTGCCGTTTTGCCCCATTCGATACATCTGGATTTTTCTGTCCCGTTTTGCCCCACCGTCCCATCATTCCCCGCTCTTCCCTACGACGTCGACGTCGTACTAAATATTGATTTTTATAATCGATATTCTTTCCGGTACCGTCGAGAGTTAAACTTTGCCAATGGAGAATTACTTTTCGCCGCAGCGATTCATGTGTCGCCCTCTCTGCGCCGGTAATAAGTCCACGACCAATCTCGTATACTCGCAATTAGTAGTAGTTGTGGGGGGGGGGGGGGGGGGGGGGGAATGGAAGGTCCCGTACAGCGAGACTGTATATTTGCTGCACGAACCGCGATGAAGGCGGAATAAATATACTATTATAGGATAAGTCCACTGTGGATAGTACATAAACCGCGAAGAGCTCGAGGGTGCACAGCGTGTATCCGAAAGGAGAACTACGGGCGTAAACTCGAGGGAGTCCGGCCAAGCGAGACCTTCGTTCTCTTCTATAATATACTTAACCACTGTGTGGAGCATCCGTACACCTTACGTAACGGATCTATCATATTTTTCCTCTCTAAACATAATTTTTAAAACTTCGAAAAACAAATCACAGACTCACCTCAAAGTCTCAAAACATACAATAAAAAATTCTGTGATGAAGATGAACAAAAATCATTCCAACATTTTTTTCTCTTTACCTTGACATAACATTTTGTATTACAAATATATATCGTGAGAAAAAAAAATACCGCTCATGGATTTAAATAATGATTTTTAATTACTTGAACAATGATTAATTTGCAATGATTTCAATAATAATTTTTAATAATTTAAGCAATATAATCTTCAATGATTTGATTGAATAACAAATAAATTGGGGTCGTTTCATAATTGTGTTAGTACGAAGAATGATAGGAATGAGAGAATGCACATAGGCGAATAGCAGCGGAATAGGTTGACTTACCGAGCCTCGGCTATTAATCTCGCGGAAGTAGAGTCGCGCGTATCGTTCGAGACAGCCTCTCTGGATGGGAGTAGTGGTAGTTGTTTCGCCTGTGTCTGGCGTGCAGTGTGTCTCCTTGTCTCTACCGATTAAGCGAGCGGCTGTTGGGCACGTAACACAAGGGAGTCGCTGCCGGCTTCCCCGAGTCCGGCATTACAGGCTGGCTGTGATGTACGTGCCCGCGAAGTCGAGGGAGGCCTTACCGGTGCCGAATCCTGTTATAAATCATGCGATAATGTACCTCGTTAATACTCATCTTTTTTATATTATAAAAACATGTACAAAATTTTATATATATAAAAAATAGTAATCGAACAGTACCGGTTGATTTTCTAAACTTGAAAACAGAAAATTTAAGTCGTACAAACAAGCGACTCTTTTTTGTTATCAGTTTCGATATTAAATTTTAGCATTCACTCTTTCTTTAAATATGCTCAAATAATATTTAATTGAGTTGGCTTAATTAAGTCGATTTTAATAAGAAGACTCATTTAAATATGAATTAGGCGCTGAAAGTATTTTTTATCTGCAAGCAAAGCCTTTCAGCGATCTCAAGATAACACTTAATTGTATATTTTATGAAGATAATACAGAGTCATCATATATTAGATATACAGATGTGCATATATGTATACATTAATTAAAAAATGTAACGAGGTAAAATTTTTAAAGAGTACGGATGCGTTTAGCACCTTTCAGCTATTCGTTACCTTGGAAAACGTGTCGCCGCATGGCACTCGCGATGATTATAGGTAATAAATGCAAACTGGCGCCGATTAGACTAACAAGGATGTGCCGAGAGTTTCTGAATGGATATAGCTCCGATTAACAGGAGCTACGTTGAGCATCTGACGGATGAATGAGTATGAAAAAAAATGAAAAAAACGACAAAAAAAAAAGAATTTCACTTAGGGACCTTGAAGTGTACTTTCTTTGACGGTAGAACAAAAAAAAATGGCGGATTAAATTATATTTAACAAAAACCTTCACAGGCGTACTGCAAGCGTATTCTAGCGAATAAATTTCTCGGAGCGAGCAGATTGTTCGAGAGTAATATGTACTTCTGTGTTCGTAAGAGTAAAGCCCGGGAATCTCGACGAACGAGGCAGACTCAACGTTTCTCTCTTTGTAACGGTAATAGTCTCTCGCTCGAATTCGCCCGTGGGAACCGGAGAATGAAGTTTTCCTGTCCCCGAGACTCCGTCCGCGTCAACGTCGTCGTCATTGTTTTGCTTTTTTTTTTTTGTTTTTTTTTGCGTTTCGTAAGCAGATTATACGTTCCGTGGAAAGCAACGAGGGTGAGATTGCAAAGTGCTTGAAAGCTTTTCAATGTTCGACTCGTACCCCTATGTATACAGATTAAAATTACAACGAAAATAAAAATACGAAATTAAAGCTTCCGCGAACGGATGGGGTTGCGTAAGTTGGCAGGGAAATTTTATAAGGGACGTTATGGGAGTTACACGCTTTCGAAGAAAACTTAGAAACGATGGAAAAATTAGTTTCGGGTTCGCAATCTTAAAAAATTTCGAAGAGTCATGAAATATAGGGGGAGGGGTTGGGGGACAAAATGGAACAGTGGGGCAAAAAGCAATTTTCCCATAATTTTTGGATGACACATTTTTGCCCCACTTGTCCTGGCAAAAAAGTATTTCAAAATTGGGTTTTGCACCACTGTTCCGTTTTACCCCATTGTTTCATTTTGCCCTGCTCTGACCTACTGAAAAAAATTCTGTGTAAATTCACAGAACCTCGAAGTGTTTGTATTGGTGGCGCAGTACAAGAAATGTCTTGTATCAAGATAACTTCGATGGGAACGATTGCCTCGGGCGTACATTCTTCGTTCATTTGCGGCAACGCTATTTTTGTGTTTCCCCGACTTTATTTATTCCTGGCGGTTTTGTTCGCTGGCGCGCTCGCATGAATCGCATGCCTCATGGCATGTGGAAATCCATTCCATATGGAAGGAATTTCGGGATTTCGAACTGCATTCCATACGCTGTGAAAATCGAATTTTCGAATATAGCATGTGGCACGAGTTTCGAAATTTCGAAAGCTATTCCACATTCTATGAAAACCGAATTTTCATCGGGTTTCATATCGTTGTACGAGTTCCCATAAAATCTTCGGTTCCGCGGAGTATCGAGGTAAGAAAAAAAAAAGTGAAAGATGATAATGTCTCTCGAGCGATGGAAGAGAGTAGCGCGGGAGAAGCGATAAGCGTGTCCATATAACTCGCAGGTGAGAGTAACGTCTTCGCCGAGAGACGAGATCCGCTCGCGGAGCTGGTTCTTCGGTGCTATCCCGTTGAAACGGAAGACCGTATAACACACGCTTGCGATATCAGCAGGTGATACTGGACGAGGAGATGCGAAGCTGGAGGGGGGAGAGGGGGAAAGTTTAAAACTGGGTTATGGCCTTGAGAGATATCTCGGATCACAGATAAACTTCATTCGCACCGAGCATATTCATGCTCCACAGCCGTGGATGAAAGGAATTTTTACGACTCGGGCTCCTCAATGGGATTTCATGGTAATGTCGTTTCGTTTCGTTCGAAGCGTTGGTTCGGCACACATTTTTTTACGGCGATAAGATCGGCCGCAAGCGTTGAGGCGCTACGATTGTTTGTACGATATAGCACATTTCTATGGTACTAGGTAGTATTTTGAGAAATTTTATTTTTTGTTTTTTTTCCTTATATTCAAAATTTCGTTACTCTGATGGGTAACGATGGGTGAAATCGATAATGCAACTCAAAGCTGGACGTCCGGAGAAGATTTTACAATAGTTGGTCTCCGAATTGAAAATTTCGTTACTGAGATGGTCAAAGATGGTTGGAATAAATAACGAAACTCAGAGCCGGACGTCCGGAGAAGATTTTTGAATTGTTTGTGTCCGAATTGAAAGTTTCGTTACTGGGATGGTCAAAGATGGTTGGAATAAATAACGAAACTCAGAGCCGGACGTCCGGAGAAGATTTTTAAATTGTTGGTCTCCGAATTGAAAATTTCGTTACTGAGATGGTCAAAGATGGTTGGAATAAATAACGAAACTCAGAGCTGGACGTCCGGAGAAGATTTTTGAATTGTTTGTGTCCGAATTGAATGTTTCGTTACTGGGATGGTCAAAGATGGTTGGAATGAATAACGAAACTCAGAGCTAGTCGTCTGGGGCTGCAATAATTGGATAAAATACGAAGGGACGTGCCGAGAGCGACGTCTGGCTTCTCAATTGCATTCATAAACGATCCAGACTGCGAATTCTTCTGTGTAGTCTCCGTATTAAACGGCAGTATGTATGGTCTCTATGGATGCTCGTACTGCGACAAATGCGAGAGCTCCGAGAAAAGCCTTCTCGCTTTTGATTTATCATCCAGACGCTTACCAAAAAAGCGCCATTGTTCGGCGACTTCCGGCCTCTCGAGTGCAAAACGCTCTCACATATGAATATATCGTCGCAGTTCCGGCACTTCGAAGATTTTCCCCTCGACTTGCTTCAACATTGTGCAGATGAAAAAAAAAAATACAAACGTCAAATACTTTTTTTTACACAGCAAAATTTGTTGCCTTTGAGAAACTAAGCGGTTTCGCTTGTTAAAAATGAAAGGTAATTCCGTCCCCGAAAACATTTGGAATTCGTTTTGCGCAAACTGCCCAAACTACCGAGAGTGTAAAAAAAATTGAGTCGTATTTTGATGGTCGATTAATTCAGCGAACGACTCAGACATTTCCGATCGATTTTTTTCATTCGAGAGCCGACTATAAAACGGATTTTTCGTCGAAAGAAAAAAAAAAATATATATATTAAAGAGGCAAATCGAATCGTCCCCGTCACGCCCGACAATCTTCTCCGGGCGCGAGTCACGGTTCCTCCGCGATGCTTCACGCTCATGATTCAACGAGCGATTAAACAAGACTCGCTTCCTCTGTTAGTGGTGCGCAGCTCTGGCGCGGGCCTCGAACGTTCACTTTGCGGCTGTGCACTGCTATACGATGAAACACCGACTCTTCATATTAGCTCATCTCCTTCGGCAATGTAACGCCCGTGATGTATCCTAATTGTCACAGCTAGTTTAGCGCACGCACAACATTTCCCTCTTGGATTTCGTCTCATGGAACTCGGAATTGCATCACACTACGAGAGAGCTGCCGTGACGATAATGACAAAACAAAAAAAAAGGAAATTAATTAACCGGCACGAGCCGTTGTAACGTGTAAAATAATGCAGTAACTTATAAATTACTCGGAATACATAGAAAATTATTATTTTGTTCGAGAGAAAGCAAAGTGGCGCGTGGATGAAGAATACGTTTCGATAGTTTTCTCTGCTTTCTTTCATTTAGCGATTTTGGGAAGTGTGGAAAAACTTTTCTCCCAAGTGCGTTTCGAGGCGAGTAGAAATTTGCGAAAATTCACCCGCGTCGATAAATCATTTATCGACGCAATCGATAAATTGCGATTTGAATGATTTAATAAATCATTTATAAATTACTCGAGATATTGAAAATTGTAATATTTTTTCTTCTTTTCTTTCACTTTATCGCCAAGAATTCTGCGAACGATAGAAAAAACTTTTCTCGCAAGTGCATCACGAGAAGAGTAGAAATTTGTGAGAATGACCTGCGTCGATAAAGCGAGCGCGGACGAACATATGCGCGATGGAAAGTGCCAGCTACAAGTGTGTATACCTGTTTTCAATCGCAGCGTCGCGAAAAGAGAATAGAGAAACGCGACAGCCCTGGTAGACTCGCTCTCAAAGAAAAGAAAAAAAAAAGTGGGAAGGCAGGAGCGAGGAGGAGAGGCGGAGAAGGAGAAGGCTGGCTTTCCAAACATGGACTAACCGGGGAGGGTTCGGGCGCGTATATCTTTCTCGGGAAGAGGCGGCGAGGAGCGAGTTTAAAGACAGAAAAGAGCCGGGAAGAGGAGAAACATCAGCTCGGAGGCTCGAAGGCGGATGTTGCAGAGTAAGTATACAACTGTAACGTAGGGCTGTGCGGTAGCCTATAGCCGTGACCGGGACCCCTCGCGAGCATAAAACGTTGCGCTCGGACTCGTTCCATAAACGTCCGAGACACGACGCCGGAATGCGATCGACCCCATCTTCCCTCTCTTCTACTATAAAAAAAAAAAAAAAAAAAACCCCTCCAAGTCGGCTTTTATTTTTTTTTTGCGAAAGACCTACCCCATTCTATCGGTCTTATGATTGTAGCGACTAAAAAGGTACTCAGTCGACGGAAATTCGTCGCTTTCTTTCGCCTCTAAATTTCATTGATCCCAAAAAATTCCTGTAGTGTGAAAAGTGTTTTTCTTATTCAGAACACAAATATATATATGTGACGCAAATAAACTTCTATCTCTGTGCCGTCGATTGGAAATCGATCGTTTACTTTCGCGGTTCCTGAAACTTTTTGCATAATAAAAAATGTCTTTGAATGTGAAAAGTGTTTGACTTATTTAAAACAAAAAAAATTAAGCGGCTCGATTTGAAAAATTTTGCGATCTGTCGTCGACTCCTTCGATGTGTGCCGAACAGCTGAATATGAATAGATATATATGCGGTGTCTCATACAGCGTATATTGGAATGCACCCTGGAATTAATTCCTAGTAGTGAATTCTCTGAGGCGCCGGGAGGAGAGCGGGGGGGGGGGGGGGGGGGGGGGGAGGGCACACACACGACAAGAGGAACGCGTCAGAGAGCGGGTAATCGATTCGCGATATGGAGATCGGATCTCGCCCTAAGGGGGCAGCAGGGCAATCGTACGAGAGGGTCGTGCGAGAGACAGAGGGCTTCGGTTCACCACTCTCGAAATCTATGATCGAGTGTCGCTGGACGTTCCACTGTGGTTTGCGTCAGCTTCCACATGTGCCCCCTGATGATAATCAATACCATTGATGCACAGATATGTGTGGAAACATGGATTCTCGGCGATGGCGATATATGGATTCTTGGTAATGGCAATATATGAATTCTTGGCAATGGCACTACATGAATTCTTGGCAATGGCCAATGGCAATACATGCATTATTGGCACTTGCTAACGGCAATACATGAATTCTTGGCTATTGCCAATGGCAATACATGAATTCTTGGCTATTGCCAATGGCAATACATGAATTCTTGGCGATTGCTAATGGCAATACATGAATTCTTGGCAATTGCCAATGACAATATTATGATTCTTGGCAATTGCCAATGGCAATATAATGATTCTTGGCAATTGCCAATGGCACTACGTGAATTCTTGGCAATTGCCAATGGCAATACAATGATTATTGACAATTGCCAATATCCCTCATGCACAATCGTTATCCGTTTCTTTAAACCAACTCTACGAATGGACTGTCGTACTGGTAGATTGATGAACAAAAAAAATCTCATCCGTGCTTCGGAGCGGCTGCGGGGTGAGGGTGTTAATGTTTCCGACGTATCGAGGGCACACGTCAGTACGGTCTGTGCTAAACTAAACGCGCTCCCGCCACCGACGATGTCATTTTACTCTGTGCGATAAACGTCACTGATGGGCCCGGCGCGTGTGGCGACAGCTGAGCAATAATGAGAGTACGGTATACAGCCCTATACAGAGGACTGTAGAGGCATTCCCGCGCCTCCCCGAATCGGAACTCTCCCCC
Source organism: Amblyteles armatorius (assembly GCA_933228735.2). NCBI lineage: Eukaryota > Metazoa > Arthropoda > Insecta > Hymenoptera > Ichneumonidae > Amblyteles > Amblyteles armatorius. The sequence goes on along the minus strand of OW121695.1, from coordinate 7,368,748 downwards.
TCCATTTCGCCGTAAAACGAACGTGACATTCGATACGTCGGACACGATATAAAATCTACCTCGCAGATCGATACGCTGTTGCGTGCGGCTCGCCATGAATCTTTATCATCTATCGACTAAAAAAAAAAATAATGAAAATATAAAAATAAATTCTTCAACACTTCGGAGAATTTTTTTTTTTTTTTCATATTGCGCGCTAAACCCCTCTGGAGCACCGTAGTTAATACGATTGGTGTCGCTCGAGGGGACTTTATCTCTTGACCGGCTCGATGAATCCTCATTAAATGTCCATAGAATGTTTAGTGCTTAGATACCTTTTCGTCGGATTAAAAAAAAAAATTATTTGAATGGTAAAAAAAATTACATAATTCTCAAAAATTCATTTCAATCCTCCAAGGATGTCAGATTTAATGACGTTTCATTGATCCGTTTAGAGGATTTCCTTTAACGGTGATAGCGGAGACGTTCTCGCACCGCTCGAAGGAGTCGAACGATCGATCGTAAAGAGTTACAAAATTTAAAAAAAACGACAAAGTGTGGCGATAAAAAGGCGTGCGCAATTTGCAGAGTGGAAAAGAGTGAAAGAAACGGAATCGCAGCGTTCTTTTCCGAGGTAGAATTTATCCCTTGACCACTGGAGGATTAATATACGAGGGCAAACAACACGAACCCACGAGAACGCCACACATAAAATCCCGACGCTTTCCACCTCCGTTTCTCTGTACGACCGATGCGTATGTGTGTTTTGTGTGCGGTTCGCGAGAGTTTGCACGAGCTCTGTACATTCTCGCGTCCTAACCACTTACTTCGAGCAGCGGTATAAACACGCTGACCCATTTCGCTCGAATGGACGACACGTGTGTTGTTCGTCTCGTCGTCATCGAATTCCCGGCGAGGATTTATCGATCGTTGGGTCAAAACAATTTTTTTGCGTCGAATATTTGGAGCCAAATTTTCTAAATTTCCGGTAAAAAAAATTACACTTGTTTTGATTAAGAAAATAATTATTATCAGTGATAAATGCAACGTCATCGTTTTTCCGTCCAATCTCCCCGCGGTTATCTGCTATTTATAAATCTGTCGCGAGTGAAGCTCTCCTTATCGTAGCGACAAGAAAAAATATTTTTCTTTGCAGATAGTAATTATCTTAATCCTTTTTCTTTCCTTGTAACTCTCCTCGTTGCTCGTCCCGCCGTTAGAGACGATGATGACAATTCACCTTCGGTGTTGCATTCGATCCTACGTTATTATGATTTATGAATTAATTTTTTTTTTAATTTAAAAAACGTGCAACGTTTGTTCGCGACAAAAATCGAATTATCTTTTATTGTCAATTTTAATTGAATTTCACGCCCAAGCGCTGCACAAACATTGACAACTGTCCGGTCGATCGTTGCACGATCGTTGCTAGCAACTTCCTTGCCGTCGATTTCAGTACACCTCAAATTCAAGATTCTGAGAAGGAAGAAAAAAAAAGAAAGCGTCGAGGAGACACGCTGCATTTCACCTTTGATTATACATTCGGATCGATTTCACGATGCGAAAGTCCGCGGGCGCGTGAGTAAGAACGTGCCCGACTATCGCAATAATAATGCATCGTATACGAAATTCCGGACTGCGCTCGAATTCGCGTCGAACTGAATTTAATTTGAAACGTATCGAGGGACATGTAAGCTGAATTCGCAAGAGCTCGATCGATCTACGCTCCGAATACGTGAAGAGATTGATTAAACGCTCGAGTGTGGTCGATGCATTTTTAAATAGAGTCTTGGCATTTCGTCGTGCGTAAGAAAGTTGAATTTTGTCCTTTTCAACGCTGATCGATAGAATGGAAAAATGAAATTTTTATAAAAATTAAAACCGGTAAATATCAGGGAATTCCTGTTGGAGAATTTAGCGGCGACCATGAAAACGCAAATACATTTGACAGTTTTTTTTCTTCAATTCCCTACCGAACAGAGATATGACGGGTTGCCGAGATAGCGAGCAGTGATAAAGTATTACAGCATCGTTCGTTTTTTTTTTTTTTTTTTTTTTCCGAAAGAGACTCGTTTCAGACTCGTTTACCGCGCAGTAGTTTCAGCAGTCGCTTTTCACGCTTGTCGGAGTTTCTCGTCGCTGACTTTTTTTCTGCCTGGGTCTTTATCGGGTTTTATTTAAAAAGTGTACATGCAATGGTAACTTCGCCGACTAGACCGTACGAGACCCGTGTATACTTGCAATTTTCCGCTCGGGAAAACATTTTCGTCAAATGTATGCTTCATGAATATGCTTAACTATATATATCTATATATAAAATTCTGTTTTTTTTTTCATGGCCTCCAGAATCTCAGCGAGATTCTCAAATACACGTTTTTTTAGGATTGTCAATAAACGCACACACTAAAAAAAAATCAAAAGGGCCCCCCCTCGATTTTTTCAAGTTTTTCCTCAATATTTTAGATTTTACCTCCAAAAATGCGATTCTTCGTGCATGAAATAGAGACTCTCAATGTGTCACTGTACTTTAGCCCCAAGAAGGGCAACTAATTGACCAGAAGTAAAATTTTCCGTCGAAAACTGACTCGGTTTTAAAAAAAGTGAAGTGCAATGGAGCGATATGAATCCGCAAGGTAATAATGCGAGGTCGAGCCTTCGACGCCGCAAACACTGGTGGATTATGATGGAATTGCGAATTCACCTGCATTTGGATTACCGATGCGCGGAAGATTGTTGTTATGAGATACGAGCAAAGGAAAACGTTCCCCGTTTATCTGTGGGTGGACGGACGGGCATTACATCGTAGCATTACAATGGATATTGCAGCATAATGGCACGCGCGCAAATCGTGCGCGGCCACACTCTCATTATCATATGCGCCTGATGATCGATGATATCTTCGGTCTAACAGTCATCGCGTGAGTCACAATTCCACGTGTGCGCCAGTTTGCTTGTGTTGCCAGTTAAGTAAATTCTACATTACGAGAAAAAATAAAAAGGGGTTTTTAGTGTCTACTTCTAGTGTCCATATTTAGTAGCTTCGATTTTTTTGTTTGAAAAATTCGGAATATTTAGGAATTGGATGACTCATTCCTTGATAGAAACAAATGAATGGACTCTAAAAATAAACGTTAAACTATTGATTTCCGCCCAACTCGTATGTTACTGGTGTCCTTTTCTTAGTTTTCCTTTCTTTCATTACATCAAAAACGTTCTTTCAACGTACGTCCAACATCCACGAAACCAAGCATATAATAGCGTTCTTACAGACATTGCGCCAATTCGCGACTACGAAATATTCAAAAATTTCAAAAGTCACAACTGTTATCATAATTTCTTCTCACTTTATTAAAAACAAAATGAAAATAGATTTTAAAAAAACCACAAAAAATGTGTCCAGACTCACAAATACCGGGAACAATATTTCAGTCACAATTTTCTAAAATTCTGAAAATTTGATGGCTTGTTCCTCGATCGAAACAAGTAAATGGGCTCCGAAAATAGACCTTGAACTATCGATTTCCGGCCCGCTGGTATATTTCTGGACTTCTTTGTTTTTTTTTCTTCCTTTTTCACATCAAAAACGTTCTTTCAACGTACGTCAAACATGTGTGAGTCCAAGTATAGAGTGGGCGTTCTCCGTAGACATCATAGCACGGGTTTCTACCGTTGCTATCAGTTTGAGTGCACAATTGTAAGGTGGATCGTCGACACGTGTCTCAGGCGTGTGTTCTCACGAGTATATATAGAAAGAATGGAAAAAAAAGTAGAATAGCGGTAGTCACGAAGAGCGACGTGAGCTTCGGCGTGTTCCAGGTCTCGAGCAGGGGGTAGTTAGCGGTATATTCGCAACCCCTAGCCCCGTGCCCGACGAAACTCGAGGAGCTTAGCCGAGCCACTACCGGTGCTAGAGCCCCTCTGGTCGACTCGCGATATCGATTTCCGGTCCAAGGTTGTGCCACTCAAATTGTCCCACTCAAAATATGAGGCACGAAAAATGTCGTCGCGGACGTCGTTGCCGTCCGAGAAATTGCAGATTCTTTTTCCTCTTTTTTTTAGAAGTTTAGATTATACAAAAAAAAAATTGGCTAATGAAACATTCGAAGCACGGTAAGCAAACTATTCGTTTATCAACCGCGAGAATGTGGTAGATATAGTATTGTGCATCAAAGAGTTGGAAAGTATTTTCTCCTTAGGTCCAGCTTAAAAAAACTGACGTCAGAAAAACGAAAAAAAGTCTCGACTTTCAATGTCCGAGTAATTAAATTTCCGGTAGTCGAGCGATAAATTCGGCAAATCCGAACTTTGATATTTCGTTCGATTAGTTCGACGATTAAATTCGCCCGTCGAAGCATTGGTAATTTAAATAAACTCGATTAGCGAGTTACCATCGAACGGGAAAGTTAGTTCGAAGAATTTTTCTTTTTCTGAGCTAAGTATGAGGAAGTCGGTCGCAAAGTGTCGTTTCATATCGGACAGGCTTTCAGTGTAGCTCCCGGGCTGAGTGTCCGCGCTGTCCAGTTCCGCGTACGTAATAAACCGATAACGGATAACGTTAAATGCTATTCGTTTGGAAACTTGCTGCTCGAGCGAGTAAAACTGGCTCAGGAGCCCTTTCGGAGCGGCCAGATGTTATTGCTCTCGGCAGTCAGGTGTAAAGGGGAGCGGGGCAAAACGAACCATGTTTACCAATTTTTCGCGGTGCGCGAAAAAACAAAGTTTCGATTGTCCTTGAAAACTTCCGGAAATGACCTTGAATTTCTTTAGGTGTAGATTTTATGAGTATTAAAAAAAAAATTAGATGACTTCGCATGTGAACGACCTGGATGACGAACCGCGATTGTAATATTTCGCGACTTACATACGGAAAGGGTTAGAGGTGTAGCCGAAAGTAGGTTAACACGTTATGAACTCACCGGCAGAGCAAAGACGATGTTAGAGAACCGTCTTTCTCATTCCATACGGAATATGTTTGTACGTTCCTCGATAATTCATTATATACTTTCTATAAATCGATATCCGTGCGTGGCGGATACGCAAGTTTATATCGGTTCGTCCGCAATATCGATCTTCGCCTATATCGTCCACAACGCGGTATTAATAATTTCTCATTCTCAGCACTTAGTAAATATTTTTAAATTTCCTTTTTTTTACGAATAATAAATTTCTGTTGGACTTTTATTTTGCTCGAAAGATCAAGTGTTTTCGCCCTCCTCTCGATCAAAGAGGTCAACTGGTCGACCTATTTTACTCCGAATTACATACATATTTTGTAGCCTTCGAAGCTTTGTGATTCAATTTCCGTTTTCCGATAATCGACATCGAATAAATGAGAACACGACGACAAGAAGCGGAAAAAAAATCTCATTTTGACAACAATGAAAAAACTGCTTTCAATTTGATTCAATTAATTTATGTAAATTAAACGAATTTAATTTTTATTAATTTACGGTAGAAAACCCAATTATCGGTGTGTCAGATCTTATTTAGAGACCTCGTAGAGTCTGCGATAAAAAACCCGTGCACTGATTTTATAAAAATACGATTGAGTCAACCAAAGATTCGAGCAGGGACGTGCAAATAAATATTTTGTTGGTACAGCTTAAAGATCGTTTAATTCAACTATTTTTTTTTTCATAATTTCACCGAAATATTTTTGATGCTTTAAAATATTTTGTCGGTCCAACTGAATATAAATTTGAACGTCCCTGCCCGAATCTTAAGTTTATTCAACCGCATTTTTTTATCGGTGTGCAAAAATTGTCGTCCTCTCGTCCGAGTACGCAATGCCTTACGCGACTATTTGCAGAGGAGCTTATCTCGTACGCTTACGCGAAGAAATTACGCCCTTCTGATTCTGGTCGCACGATACAGCTGAGAGTCTTTGCCGTCATCCGGAATCTCTCTCTCGCTCGCAAACGCTGTAAAATAACAATCGGAGGAAACGCGAACGTGTGAAATAATTTTTTTGCCTTTTTTTGTCGAGTGCCGTGCACCTTGGCAACGCGGGGCAGTTGAAACGTTAATTTGTATACAATTATATACATAGCGTGTTACGGGCGACGTGGAATGCAGTCGAACCACGTGGTTGGCTCGAAACTTTGTACTCGACGTTGATGGTTATAAAAATGCTGTCTCTCGTCGCGAGCATTCCTGCAAGAATCGAGGAGACAATTTCCATCGTGTCGCGTTTTTTACTTCGTTGCACGGTGTTCTTAGGTGGCTTACGCCCCAGAACACGGAATAAACGAATCTATCTATCGATCTATACGGGAACGATTTTTGAATTTGGCCTCGCACGAGATATTTTATATTTTTTATTTACGATCATTTTATTACGTATATTCTTTCGCGACTGATGCAATTGCTACAGTATTTATAGGTCATAGCTACGTTGTGATTATAAAATACGATCTCCGAAAGCTTCGAAAAGTTGCTCCCTTTTCTAGAGCTATTTATTTGTTTGGAAGAATGTATTTTTGCTTGATAGATTTACAGTTTCTCCATAATTGGGTCCAGCACGTAAAAATCCCGATAAATAAATAAATACATAAGGAAATATACAAATAAATACATAAAGAGCCTTTTCAATATTCCGTCTTTCAAGGAGCGAAGCGACGGAAACAAAAAAAAAAGTTGATCAACAAGCGCCGATGTAAATTTCCACTTAATTCAAGGGCGAGAGAAAGGAAGACGCAACGGCGTTGTTTATTGTTCGATGCTCTCCAGCCTCCAATTAGTCGCCTCCTGCCGCACATACTTTATCGAAGCTGCATTATGAATGAAATAAGAAAATACGAGGGGAAAAAGACTGAAAGTACGGAAACGATAGGCCACATCGTGACTACTGGCGAACGAAGCGTGCCCACTTGGACGGCCCCTCGGCAGTGTACGACTCTCACGACGACCAGCTTCCTCTCTCCTCCTCTCCCTCGCCGCCCCCCCCCGCGACCTCCCGGGACGCCCTTAATTCTTCGAGCCGGCTGACAAACCTCTCGCTCCCTTCCTCTCCCGTCGACTCGCTCCGCGCCTCGCGCAAATTGATTTTAAAGTCGCCTTAATGCATAATGGAATGTATGCAAACCTCGTCGTCGTTTCTCGCCGTCGTCAACCCCGTGTATACGCGCGCCTCGCGTTCATCGCCGGATAACTATTATTCGCGATAATTGCGCATGTCGCGGGAAATTATATTCTCGCCATTTCCCTTCCTTGACAAAATCGTTTTTATCGTTCGTCTAAGATTTAGAATTTTCAGCCAAGTAGGGAAAAAATTATAGTTTTTAGGCGATTTTTTTTTTAATGTTTGGTTTTTCAGATACACATCAGAGTGATGTAAAAAATGAAAATTATTAAGATTTTTTTAGAGAAAGGCGAATAAAAGGTTGCGTCGAAGTAATTTTATTTTTTGAGCTTCAAGATTTATTTACATCGGGGCCGCTTATGAATATGCAAAATAAAACTGTCGTATAGTTTTTACGTTGTACGCTACCTGCATTATTTTAATGCCTTTTTGCACGGAACTGCACTATCCACCATCCTACAATTTAAAAGCGACACGTAACACTGTCGCCGTGAATAGTGCATGTGTGAGCTAGATACGGGGAGACCGAAGCGACCTCGATGCCAGGTACATCGGGTAGGCGATATTTACTGGGCTGTGCGAGGTGGAGCCGTTCGTTTCGTTCGCCGTTGTTGTTCTATTCTTTGTGTGCGGTCGACCAACACGCGCCCAGCCCGAACATTTCGCCACGGACGGCGGGATCTCTTTGACTCACAGTTGTTTCGTTCTTTCTTTCACTGGGGTTCTTTCAATGAACCTGAAATTGGCAAAAAATTGCCGCCCTGAGAGGGAGAGAGGGAAATCGAAAGTGTTTTTTAGTTACTTTTTGGGAATAGATTTGAGTAATTAATTATTGAGGATTTGACCTCGAACTTGACCTCGTTATCGGCAAGCATTCAATATTCAAGGTCAATTCTGATCAGATTGGCCAAGGGCATATCCTACACTATTTTTCGTGTTAATTTGCGTCATTAGTTCGAGCGCCGAGAGGGAACATCTCCGTTGCAACTATACCAATGACATTGAGTTACTATGTTTGACTAAACAACCGAGCCTGTACTGAAAAAATATTGCGAGGGGCAAAATGGGGCAGCCTCAATTTTCCGACATATTCGCTTGGTTTCGTTTCTTGTCGTGGACAGAAGGACAAAATGAATGAGGAAAATAAATATACAAGGACATAAAAATACAAGGACGCAAGGACGCAAGGACACAAAGCCAGAGTGACGGAAAGTCAGGCCAGGCGAACAAGAAGGTGGCCGGTCAGACAGCCAGACACTCAGACTGATCTGCCTGTCTGGCTGTCTGACTGCCCATTCTCTCCCACCCCATTTTGCCCCATCGATAGATCCCGATTTTTTGCCCCGTCTCGTCCCTCAATTCCCGATTTTTCTGGTGGCTCGAATATCGAGAATTTAATTACAGGTCGCAGATCAGCGTGTTGAACACATCGCCGTAGGATCCTCCGTGATTTACATTCTCGGTCGCTTCGTAGATTCTCATCGGGTACACGCTCGATGAACGAGAAAATGAATAATTGACTTTCGTTGGTCTCCGGTTTAGCCGCGGTTGCGGATAACGCAGTTACAGGAGAAGAAGAGAGTCTCTCTCTCACGTCCCCGGCCAGACTTCGGCGAGCGGAGGCGACGGGAGAAGGTAATTAATGATTATCCTGGAGCGCGTCGTCGTGACCGAGGGGGGAAGGAAGCTCCACGGCAACGAGCTCCACGGGCACCGGAAACCGGCGAGGAGGATAGGCTTCGCGGACTGGCGAGCCGTGCAACGCGCGCTGCACGCTCAACTAGCTGTACGGGCAGGTAAAAGGATACTAACCTACAGCCCGCGCATGGATATTTCATAGTTCATACGTGTACACCAGAGTTCTCGGAATTCCGCTGTATTTATCACCTCGCCGAACCACCGGTATCTTCAAAACGGCTCGACGAATCGTCACGAAATTTATACGAAATTTTCCAACGGTCTCGACGTCCGTCTGAGAATTTTTTCCGATTTTTTCGTACCCATGTTTTACATGGTAAATATTAGAAGGAAAACCCCGAAAATAATCGTCCATGTGCTATATCCGATTTTGTACGAGAAAATAGACTGTTTATAAATCCATCCAATTTATACATTTTTTGTTTACGCGACAGCGTGGACAATTTTAATATTTGCCTGAATACAATTGTCACACATCTATCTCGAAACATACGAATTACACACTGTTTTTTTGCAAAAAGTGTATTTAATGCGTAAAATATATTTTTTTATGAAACTGCGACCTGAAGAATTTATATCTTGATTTGCCAACGATAAAATTTGCAAAGTTTTTTTCAAACCCCTACTGTGGTGAAGCGCGACACTGAAAGTCCTACGAGAATTCGTCGTGAGCCAAGAAATGATCTTTTTTTTTAAAGCGTTTTTACAGTTACTATTCGCAAGATAACGAGAGGATAATTAGGATTTTAGAGCAGATTTCTAGAGAGAAGATTTAAAGAGCGATTGGTGGTGGACACTTTGTACCATATTGTGCAATAAACAATGGTACGCTTTGCGGCGTCGTTCGTATATGGTGCAAGTGGGAGTTTCCTACGAGCCGAGGCATGTTGCAAACTACTTTGACGATACTGACGCTAATTTTTCTAATCGCGTTGCGTACGAGGTCGTAAGTCTTGTCCGACGACTGAGACGATCACAACGCGAGTTACGGCCAAGTCCGCCAGCTCAACCGCAGTCCGAACTAAACCTTAACGCCGGTATTACAATTAACTGCACCGTAAAAAAAAGTTTCCACTTTTTACAACAACTTATTGTCCTCAAACGTCCACAACTTTTTGCTTGTGAATTTTCGTATCGCACCATCCGCCTCTAGTTTTGCAAACAAGAGTACAAAACAAAATCGTTAATAACACCGGAAATGAAACGACAGGTTTGTTTAATAAAACATCAACAAACGAGTCTGTCACTTACTCAACAAAATTATTGTTACGAAACTTTGTATTCCGACTTTACGAAATATTTTTGTTTACTTTTTTTTTTTTGTCAACGTAAGTGTATTAACCCTAAAGTATAAAAAAATATCCAGAAAATTAAAAAATTTTAACGCTGCAAATAAAATACAACTAATATTGTGAAATGAAGTAAAAATTGGGGCTTAAAAATGAGGAATTTTTTGTTTTTATAGTTGCGGGAAGAAATTGCTGAGCAAGGTAGAAGGACGAATAGTTACGATCTTAGATACATGCTCGACTATATCTCGGCAGGTATAAAATCCACCTACGCTCGCGGTGAACTGGTTCTCTCACCTACGAGCCGCGTTCCTCGCGCTCCGGCAGAGCCGTTGCACCTGATCACTTCCACGACCTTATTCGACGATCGGAGCGCCGTTTTAACTTCGTACGAGCATTGTCATTCATTCCATTTATTCCTTGTCCGCGGAAATTAAATCGGTTGCAGTAAATAAATTTGGGTCGGAGAAAAGAAACAAAAAAATGCAATCCTTTGCTTTGCATTTCCCCACCCAATTGAACTCAGACATTAATCTACACATTTTTTCAAAATGTGATATTTCGACCTTTTGGAAAATTCTCTATATGTCGATAACGAAAATCTGGAAAAAAAACTTAAAAAATCGCTGAAACAAAGTAGCTATTTTTTTCTATTAAAAAAAAATCAGAAACATATATATATATATATATTCTGGCGCAGAGACGTGAGCTTTTCCGTCCAGCCGCGCCTCCGCGCCGGCCGCCGTACGAAACTCCGGTAAATAATAGAAGCCTAGGTTTATAACCGGCTCTACTTACGGCGATCGTAGAGCCGCCGTGCACGCGTGCACAGCGGGCACGCGTGCCAGCGTCGCCAGCCAGTGAACGACTCAGCCCGTCGGAGAGAGAGTCCCGAGAAAAAGATAGAACCGGAGAGAACTCGGGAGAAGGGATCTTCGCGGAGAGAGGAAATGAAATAGCGTGGATGTAGAATACCTGGCTCGGTAGTGTGGAAACTGAGAAAGAGAGCGAGCGAGAAAATCGTTGGACGGCCGCCAATTTGTAGCACATCGAGGGGGGAGGGGGGGGGGGGGCGGGGGAGGGGGGGAGGGAGAGTTTAACCGCAAGAGCCCGGCGCAGTCCACGAACGTGAACGAATAGGACTTTGCACCGAGTGATGCTATGCCGGCGTGAGAGTTCCCCGACTTATCTGACCGGCGTCGTCGTCGTCGTCGTCGCCAAATAAACCGGTCAACGGCCACCGAAGCCCCTGGTATTCGCCCTCGATGAAGCCCGAACAGATTCCGCAGATATACCACACTCTTACTTCGATTTATACCGACACAGTTACCGTTTCCTACTTCATATCGTTACGTTATCATGATATGTGTGTAGAATGAAAAAAATTGAAGACAATGTAATTCATACCGGAAGTGCACGCTTGGCAGCGCCGAGTTATAACTTTGAAGGAAATAGTGACTCGTTAAAAAAAAAATTCACAAGTGGCAACATTTCGATTAATCATCGTCGTCACCGAACAAGATATTCAACATTCTTACTTCGATTATTCGGACGCAGTTTCGGGTTTTTTTTTTTTAATTATATGTGTATAGAATGAAAGGAAAGAAAAAAAGGAGTTCATTCCGGAAGTGCATGCTTGGCCTTGCCAAGGCACAACTTTCTCGGAAATAGTGACACGACCGAAAAAAAAAAAAGAAAAATTAGTCACGAGCGGCAGAATTTTGTTTAATCGCAAGTGAGTCAAGGTCGCCCGGCGATGGCCTCAACCGACGGTTCGACGCTTCGTCCGCACCAACATCGTCCCTGTACCGTGCACAGTCGATGTGGATTCCCATAACTAGCTTCGGTCTACGCGTGGGAGTTTACTTGCCGCGAGCGTAACGGTTATACCCACGATTTTTATCGTACACAGTTAAAATATATAATATGGCATGTTAGCAGTAAAATATCAGACGCATTAAATGGGCATAGCGTAATTGCAGTCCATATCGTACTTAAATACGAGAGAATATTCATGCTCTAAGGTTCCATTCTCGCGTGGGAAGGAGCACAGTGGGCCTCGTATCTTTTTTTTCTTCTCCTCACAAGTACCGATAGTCCTTGAAAATGAACAATAAACAATAAAGCACGATATTTATCTGTTGGTAATGAAGTCTAATTTTCGTAAAAAGGCTTAATTTTTTTTTTTACACTGTAACTGCCCACCGCAAGATCTGACGTAAGATCGGTCGCAGCACGTGACCGCCAACTTCGACAGGGTATAAAAAAATGGGGGAAAAAAAATGGCACGTGCGTTCTTTCGAGCGAAACGATCAATGGAAACTCGAGATCGATTCGACCCAACATCGCGGAACTGAAACCGTAAAGGCGTATTTTTATATGCAGATAATCATAAAATAATTCCTTCCGATTTTAGTCACGCGATATGTCAGTCGCTTTTTAGCTGTTCACCGTGTATATATGTATATGGATGCATTTGTGTCTAGGAATCGCGTCAGAATCGCACTTTACACATCGGGAAGGTTTTAACAATATCCATGATACTAGAGAGATAGAACTTGTCTTTTTACGTTGCGCAACAAAAATTGGTAAAAATCGACCATTTTGCCCCTGGACTACGAACGGTGTGCGCATCGGGAAGAAGTTTTTAAAGTTCGACTTCCGTAATACTCGAGCGATAAGACTTTTTACAATCCGTGAAAAAAAAAAAAAAATCTGTAAATGGTCAATTTTGCCGCGCGATCCCGTTTTGCCGCCCTACCGGCTACAAACGGTACGACAACTTCGAAGACTCGCAAGACTCCGGCGAGACTCTAACAGAGAATGGACCGAGCGTGATCGAACGACGACGACGAAGTCAGCTGTTCGTTGGAACAGCGCGACAGCAATAAGGCTTTGGCTGAGACTCGAGTAACTCGATATAGAGTGTGGACGGACGAGGACGAGGAGCGGGGACGAGGAGGAGCGAGAGGAGCCGAGCAGAGATACGATGAGGTGTTCCGCTGTCGCCCGACGAGAGAGACTCGTCGAGCGAGGAGAACCGCGTCGAGCGCCCGACGGCGGCTCGGCTGTAAACGCGTCGAGCGAAACGAAAGTTCGACGTGAAACTATCGACTTCTCGTCGTCGAAGCATCGTTGTAGTTCCCTTGGGCAGCGGCCGAGAGAGAGAGAGAGGAGAGCGAGAGAAAGAGAAAAGAGACGGGCTCGCTCGCTTGCCTGTATGAATTTCCGCATTCCCGTACGTGCCGCGCGCGGCTCCACCGGATGGCAGATTCCAACTGTTGCGAATTTTATGCGGGATATATTTTTTTGAATTTTTTTTTTTTTTTTTTAAGTCGAAAAATAGGGAGACGCTCCGCGAGAAAATCGAAACTTTTTCGAACCCCGAGCGATCCGTGCTTCGCTCGACTGTGGGAGAAACTGGACTACGCTTGTTTCGAGAAAGCGGACGATTCGAGAATTAAACAGAGTTCGGAAGTTTGTGTGGACAGGCTGAACGGACGGGGGAAGCCGGATCCGAAAATAGTATAGCGAGATACTTCGAGACATCTTTCTTCGGTTCAGAAAAAAAAAGGAAAATATAGAACTTTCGGTGGTTGATGTTGTCGACATTTGTGTATTCTTTTTTTGTTGCCTGTTTTAAAACTTCACTTCTGGGGGGATTGGGTCGGATACGTTTGAGCAAATTTTCGATACATATTCGGAAGACTGATGTTTGATTTTTTTAAATTTATTCATATGAATCGACCTAGTTTAACTATTACTCTGCAATATTTGCAACTTCGAAAATACGAGTTAAAATCCTCCAATGTCGGATAAAATTATCCAGTGTCGTCATATTTTTATGGCTAATCCGATGGTTCGTGCCAGAATTAAAAACAGACTTCCGCTTCGCGCGTAATCAATTGTACTTCGTTAATTGCCGGTCTCTCGAGCTTAAAGAAAAAATCGATGTAGTAAATATAATCCGACAAACATAATTTCTCGCCAACTCTTCGGTCACAGCCGTAAATTAATCAAAAGTAAAAATCTCAGAACACGAAGCTTCGCCTCACCGCCCTCCGCAAGAATTTTCTGTTTGCGACTTTTATAACTGACATTACATCACTCTTAAAAATTCGATATCTTTCGATATCAATGCAACCTGCTTCCTATTCCATGTGCGGTGCTTGCGTAACTGTCTATAAAAAGCGCAATTATATCGTCTCCCCCCCCCCCTCTCGTGATTCTTAAACCGAACGTTGCGATCCTCCGTAAACAAGAAGTGTTTCGTTTCCAACCTCGGCCGGCAAGCCTCCCTACCCCCCCCCCCCCCCCCCCACCCCGCGCAACTCGCGACAATGACACCGATTTCAAGTTCAACATTTCCATACTCGATAACGCAAACACCGAGTTGCGTACATAACGATTTAAAAAAAACTCCGCGACTCCTGTTACGCAAAATCGCGAGAAATTTCGTTCGAGATAATTTTTACTACGCTTAAGTTCATTGTGAAGCGCGAGCCTACGGGAGCGCGCGTCAGAGAATCCCCAAAATAAAAAACAGGTGGGTGTAGAGCGACGCCGCCTGGCTCGGCACTCTCTCTCCGCATCTCGGGAGAGACTGAGCGGAATGCATCCCAAAGAAACGAATCCTCGATGTACGAACTTAAGCTCACACCAAACAGTAATCGAAACGTTTCTCCAAATCTTTTCTTTTCCGACATTAAAGCCCATTCTTCGGATTTTCTTATCGAATGGACAACATAAAAAAAAATTCGACCGATGATTTTCGACTTAAAAAACAAACAAACGAAAGGTGCATTCTGCATTGCCGATCCATCTGTCAGGCGTGACGGGAAGGCCATTTGGAACTTTCGACTAAGTTCAATGTAGGGAATTATTATTTTTATTTTCGACGAGCTATGCGCAACTTGCCGGTCATAATGTAGTCTAGACACACACACACATGGGCAAACATATGTACACATATGTATAGTTTTCACTCACCGAAACTTGTCGATGTGGAAGAAGGCACGCGCGCTAGAGTATCCTTTCCGAGCAACGACAACGACGACGATAAAACAAGGATTAACCAATAACTCATGCACGTGGGATTTTTTTTTTTCAAAGGAAATCCATTTGGCACTCTGGACGATTCACTGTTGCACTGTAACACGAGTAACGGCGGCGGGCTGTCGACACTCCCTTATCACGGTCAACTTGAATAGGACGAGAAACTTTTTATCCCCGTCTGTGTTTTTTCCTTTTTTTTTTTACACGGTTTACGTGGTGCTGCTCCGTTCGAGAAACGATACGCTCATGTTGGCTGCTCCACTGTGAATCGCCAGCTTCCCTCTCCGATGCCGGTGCTGCCCGATGGGCGTGGTTTAAACGGCGGGATTTTACGAGGCTCGGCGGAGAGAGCCGAGACACAACGAGAGGGACTTTGATTCGCGGTGGAAATGTTCGGCGGTGTTGCGAGCGGAGAAAATCGGCGGCTCTGTCCGGCGCGGTTGCAGATGGCGGTAGCTTCCGGTTAAAAGTTCAACATAAATTCCTGATATATTTAGTAAACACGTTTTTTTTTTTGAAATCCAATTCGATTGCATTGAGGTGAGTTTAAACATGTACCACGTGACATACGAGTGCCAGAGAGCTACTTTCGTTTTTCGAATCAATGCCGTGTAAAAATTGTTGATATTTGGGGTAAAAGCGAATTATCACCGGATACGGTATTCAGTTCTACATCAGCTGATACCTAGCTTTTTCGCGAAACGTCTACCATCTCCGAATGCGACTCATTACAGTTTTTGTTACCGACTGAGTCCGTTCCACCTCGGACCATCACGCGGTACATGTTTCAATTCACCTTAAGAATTTTCAACAGTGGCATTTAAAAAAAAAAACAAGTAATCAAACAAGTTGGGAAAGTTCAGGTTCGATGCAATTGACGATGATCTTAAATCTTTCTCTTCAACCCTTTCTTTACTCCATTAGATCGGATGATCGAAATTTCACATTTCGGATAACAGAACAGATTCATCGATACACATATTCTCGATAACTTGTATTTTCTTTTCTTTCTCTTTATGAAACTTCGAATGATACGAATATCATGTTCACAAGAAGAAAAAAAAAAGGAATCGACGTTTTACACATCGACAACGCAATGCGTTGTGTGGTCGCTTGATCGGGCATTAGATGCTCTCAGACGCAGGAATATCCTGACGAAAGTGACGGAATAAACGTTATTCGTTGTTGAAAAAAATGCCCTTTTCTGCGCTGAAACACAGCGCGATAAATTTTTGTTTTAACGCGGTTATTTCGTTCGATCGGCAAAGCCTTTCGATAACGAGACTTCCAAGCCATCGTCCAAATATTGCGTCAGGTCGATCGTCGAACGTTTGATAATTTTTAACAACGAACAGTCACTCCAAATGCGGTCAAAATATCATCCGATAGATGAAATTCGTTAAAAATCGTTCACGAAAAACATTTTTGCCAACATACATGTTTCATTTTTGTCACTACCATCCAAAATTATGATACACATGTCGCAATCGTGATAAACTTTTAGCATTAGAAAAATGTGACGATCGGATATACGTTTGTTTTTTTTGTCGCACAACGTAAATTCACGAATCTCGAAAGCACAATATGTTCTTCGAGCCGCAGCATTGTTAAAAAAACAGGGCGGGGGAGCGACGGAGATTAAGATTGTGTGAAACTTCCTTTCGCCCGACCCGGACTGAGAGTCGGTAACAAAAACTGTAATCCATTTTTTTTTCCGAAAATGTTAAACATTTCGGAGAAAAGTCGCATCATTAGCGTTTACTCGACTGTTACATACACACCAAAATTGTTTATTGAGTATCGTATACTACAGGGAAGGGAAGTGCGCGATTTTCACCGAGTGTGAAGTTTGCGAGGGTAGAAATCACAGGTAAAAATGCGCTCCCTTCCGTGCAGCATACGACACTGTTTTTCGACTTCGTCAAAACAACCACAATTTTCACGTCGCAAAATCGTTATATTCGTCAATGACCACTACTCTACGAAAGTAATCGGCAATAATGAGCCCTATTACTCCCTACGGAATAACAGGGGACAATGGTCCCTATTACTTAGGGAGTAATCAAACGATTCTGCGCACCGATCAATAATGATCATTGATAAATAATAGGCTATGTTCCGCCTATATTGCACGCAAGAAATGTGGTTATTTTAGCGACGTTAGGAAAAAAGCATTAATGCCGAAAACGTTGAAAACTCTCTCTCTAAAAAAAAAAAAAATGGATTGCAATCTTCCTTACCGACCGGGATCGCAAGTCCCGAGTGCTCCGTGTCGAACCCGGGCCCCATTAGTATAAAAAACCATAATCAACTCTTTTTTCACGTCTATCGGCACGCACGGTAGAAAGAGACGAGTCTCATCGAATGCTGACACGATAACTGATATCTCGATGAGCCTCTTCATTCGATCGTACGCACTTTTCTGTGAAAAAAAAGTTGACAGCAGTTTTTTTTTTTCTCGTCGATCACTCTTACGATCTCCACGTGTATCAGTGAGTGTTGACGTGACTCTGCAGTTCCTCGAGAGTGAGAAAGGGTTTGTCGCACAACTGGCATATGTGAGCATTGCCGTTGTGGACGTCGAGATGATCGGAGAGTTCGATCTCGGTTGCAAAAACGTCGTCGCAGATAACGCAGATGTGTTGAGTATTGTCGATCCCGCGTCTCTCCCACTCGGCTATCGCGACCTCCTCGTCGTGCGCCTGCATGTGCAGCATAAGCAGCATCTCCGAGTCGAACTCCTCGGCGCATTGGCCGCAGCGCGCGGTCTCGTTCACGGTCATCTTGGCGCTGTCGTTGCCGCCTATGCTTATGAGATTGGGATTGTCGTCCTCGTCGTCGAAGAGATGCTTCTCGACGTGGGTCTCCAGGGCGTCCTCCGAGTCCAACGAATCTCCGCATATTGCGCACTGATAATCCTTGCCAGTGCTGCGCTGATCGTCGCTCATGTCGTCGCAGTGTTTCTGCAGATGATCCTTGAGAATCTCCTCGTCCGTGAATGTTTTGTCGCAAACGAAACACGTGTAACTCTCTCTCATGGCCGCACCGACGAGCTGCGAATTGCTGTGCTCGTTCGTCGTCGCATCAGCCTCGGCCTCATCGACGACGCGCTCGCTCTTGATTTTGCTCTTCGGTTCTCTCTTCGCGACAACGTTCGGCACGATCTTGCCGTCCCGGTCGTCCAGGCTGTGCGAGGCGACGTGTCTGGCGAGCATCTTCTCCGTCTTGAAACTCGAATTGCACGAGTAACATTTGTAGAGACTGCGAAGCGCCAAGCACACGTGCAGCTTTACGTAACGAGCCTCGACGATCTCGTGACAACGCTTGCATCTCATCATTTTTTGCTTCGGCTGCTTGCCGCTCGAGACGGAGTTGCCGTGAGTGGCGAAGTGTATCTCGACCTCTCTGGGAGTGCCGAAGGTGTCGCCGCAGACGCCGCATATGTGCTTCTCGCCCAGCGACTCGTCGATATCGGATGGCGATTTTTTAATCGAAATTTCGCTCTGCAACGACGTGATCTTCGGCGAACTTTCGCGCGTCAGCAGCGAATTCTTCGACTGTTGCGTCGGTGCGATTCTGTTCTTCATACTCTCCCGTTTGTTCACGGTCGGCAAAATTTGCTTCGCCGACGCCGGTCCGTAGGTCTTGACTTTGCTGCTCTTCGGACCGGGCGACGATATCTTCGGCTCCTCCTCGACGAGGCTCGCCTCGCCGGACTCGTCGATCGGCGAGGTTTCGTAGTCCGCGTACTTTATCGGCTGAACACAGCGACGCTTGGCGCGCGTTATCGACAGGGAATCGCTGTTCTTCGCGACGGCCTTCGCCTTCGCGCTGTTGCTCGACGATTTTTTTTCGTTCTCCAGCATTCGCGCCACGTCTAGACGGAGCAGCACGACGCGAGGCTGAAAGATCTTCGAGCGCAACGCCGCTCTTACGAATTCACTCGTGAACGTGTTGTTGCCACGATTGTTCACGTTGTTTCTCGTATTGTCGAGATTCTTTTTTATCGCCTTCTCGACGATGGTTTTCAACTGATGGTCGAGCGTCGGAAGCGAATCCTTCGTCGCCTCGGACTCCTCCGCCTTCCTCTCGGCATTGTCCCGCGAAAATTTGATTCTCATGTCTTTCTCGACGAATTTCGCCAGATCGGTCTGCACTCTCTGGAGGGCGTCCAATTCCGTGCCCTCGACCTCGATGTTCAGGCAGGACTCGACGAATTTCTTGTCCCTCTTCTCCTGCGATTTTGGGCTGACGCGACGCAACTGCACGGCGTCGATTATGTCCGTGTTTCTCTCGTGATTCGCGTCGTCCACCGGCGTCGCGCTCTGCGAGTTGTTCGCGCAGCGAGGGTCGGACAGGGCGAGCGTTGACGTGACGACGAAGGTCGCGTCGTCGACGATCAGTTCCGATCTCACCGAGTGCGGCAGAAAATCGTCGGTGATGCTCGTCGAATTTTTTCGGCGCTCGACCGGCGACGAAGATATAGATTTTTTAATGATTTTTTTGTCGATCTTGCCGGAGTCGTTCGGCGACAGACGAACCTGATCGGAACCGTTCGTCGGAGCGATTTTTTCCGCGTCGTTGGACTTCGCTATTTCCGAATCGGTGTCACCGACGAGGTAACTGTCGCTGTCAGCGTTCGTTCCGTAACAGCCGGACACGTTGCTGTCCAAATTTTGCAACGCTTTCGCCATTCTTCTCTGGGTCTCCGCAACTTTTTCGGCATTGCACTTCGCCCGCGCTTTCTGAACGGGGGACAACTGAGGATCGTCCGACGACATGGAATCGGAGTCCGTGTCGTTCTCGCCCGTCGCAGCGAGCAGAGCCTTTTTTCGGGCAACCCATCGCTTCGTCGACGCCTTTCGCCTCTCCGTCGTTTTCGCTCGTCTTCCGATGATCTGCTTGACTTTTGGCGATAACGAGGCGGCAGCGAGGGGTTTCACGTCCGATGTGTTCGTCGAATTTTCCAATGGATCTTCGCCGGCGACATTTTCCGGAATATTCTATCGAGAAAAGAGTTGTATTTTTTTAAATACATTCGACATTTTGCTGTTGCTTATTATCGCATTTCGGCGGTACGTTAAGAGAGGAAAGGCGACAGTACAATTACTTCAGTAATTGCCTCGAAGGGCGAGAAAGAGAAAAGGGCGCATAAAAGAAATCTGCATAATGCGGCGACGCCGACAAAAAAAAAAATACATTAATGTATACGAAATACATAAATGTATACGAAAAAAAAATACAAAAAATTTAAACAAAGCTACAAAACTTGTACAAACTTTCTGCAAAGGTCCCTTGTTATCAACCGGCTCCTCATTAGTGCCGAGGGCTTTCGCCGGTGCCGTTTCACAGTCTCGACCAACGCCACTCACAGAACTCGACGTCGGTAATTCCAATTTAAGTTTTTTCTGAAGAATAAAGAAAGTGAAAGGATGATTTTACTCCGAAAGATTTTTTTTAACTTCCCCGGAGGAAAAACAAATTATAACGCACCGTCTCGCTTTGTTCGCCGGGATCGTCCGCCGCGATTTCTTGCAACTCGCTGCGTTTTCTTTTTGTCATCGATGCCTGCGAACAAAATTTTTTTTATAAATTATACCTGAACACGATAGTTTTTAGCCTGTTCATCGTCGTTTGAATGTTACGAAAGAAAAAAAAAATAATTTTACAACGAAATCGCTGCGTACGCTCACCGCATTGTCGGAGAGTTCGCCGAACTCCAAATGCTCTCGCAGCAGGACGTTGGAGCGTACGAACTGTTTTTTAAAGTCGTACCACATGTCGAGCTTGTAGAGACAAACGTGACATATATTGCGTGGAAAATTGTCCTCATCGTTGATCTGCGAAAGACACGAAGATCCATAACAAAAAAAAATTAAATAAAGTTTTCGTTACGTGAAAAGGCACTTTGCGCGCGAGTAACCTCAAAAAAAAAAGGAAAAAAGTATTTCACGATTGGACGATGTGTAAACATACGTGGATCGAGGTGGATTCGGCGAGATCGTTGATTTTCGGTCTAAGATCTTCGGCAAATATGTCGCCCATGCATCCATCGTCGCCGAGGCATGCTCGACATTTCTCATTGACGCTCAATAACTTTCGCTTTTTTGGCATTTTCCCGGCCTTTTTGTTCGCCACTCGTCTCGAGTCTGACTCTCCTCGAGGTGTGTGCGGGTATTAAAATTTTGTATGCCTGTGTGTTGGATACAGGCAATGGAGAAGTCAAAAAAAAAAATAAGCGAAGCAATCTGAAGCGAGCGTCGCATCATGTCCGTTCGATAGGCGATATTTCGAGATTCGATACACGTCAATGTTCGTTCAGCTTTTGATGATCTCATCTCGTACCGAGTTTCCACCGGGGCTGAGAACGGACTGAAACGAGTCTGTAATAAAATATTCTCCGAGACGGTTAACATTTTTTGGGTACCGGAAGAGAACGATACGCTGCGCCTCGCAATTACGCTGTTCAATGTTAGGAAGATTTTTTGGTTTGGAAATTGCAGCCATCTCTCCCGCGCTCGCGGCTGCTGCACATCGTGTCGGTTGGTAAGTTTTCGTTCGACGTCACCCGTCGAGCCACGAGTTCACGCGCCTACCGCGTTGCATGTCAATTCTCTTCGTGTTCGTTTTTTTTTATTTTCCAACTGTTAAAACGTTTTGCTTCAAAATCGAATAAAAATTATTTCATTTTCCGTTTACACCGCAAATGCAAATAAATCGAAATTATTTTTTGTTAATAAAACGATGCCACGTAAGTGAGCCAACTGCGATCAGCGGGGCGCAATTTCTACCACTTATACCGATCGTCGGTACGGTCGCAGCCGTTACCTCGTAACAGTAATGTTGCTTCCTACAGGAAACGCTTTGTTTGCTGCGCCGTTTCGACGATTACACAATTATTTTTCTATTTTTTTTTCATCTCCTCTTTGAATTATTTCATCTGTCATTGAATTTTTGTTATTAAGTTAATCGATGCAATCTTCTCTCGACACCGTATTACTCTAGGAAAATAGATGAGCATGGATGAACACAAATTTTCTTAATCGGTACAATCTTCGACCGGATATAGAGCGCATGCGATCGCGTTTCGAATTTCAAACGGATACAGTTTTGTGGAACGATAGTGCATGCTCTTGCGTAATTTCGTAATTTTTTTTTCGTATATAAAGCTCGAGGAATCGCACGATTCTGGCAGAAGTATAAGCAGCACACACTTTGCGACATGAAATTATTCGCTGAGATCCTCGCTCTTGCGTTCCTTATGGTGGTTCATGTATTATTTATATTATTATATTTTTTTTCAAGAATAGAAGTTTTTTTAAGAAGACTTGTCGAAGATTTGCTGACTTTTTTACGTCGAAGAATATGGTTTTCTTTTTTTTAAGATGGAACTCGGAAATGATCCTCACGGAGGAATGAGAGCCAAGTGCCAGGCCGAGTTAGGTTTGACCGAGGGTAAGTCACATCGCTTATTTTATTAGATTAAATTCTCGTTGCCGGCTTGAAGCAGACTCATCGACGGTCAGCACTATCTCTCAACGGAAAACATTTATTCAACTTTGATAAATTTATCAATAGTCTAAGGCAACACTTACGACGACCAAATTTAGTTTTCTTTGAAATCGTCTTTACTTATTTAATTTTTGTTTATTACTGCATGTTTGAAATTTCGTTTGTTTTTAGATGAGACGAATGAAGGAACAATGAGCCCTCAGCCAAGATTGGGCTGTTACTTGAAGTGTCTGTTCCTGGAATCAGACATCGTAAGATTCAATAAATCAGCTCAGTTGATCACTGATCATCGCAAATTTGAAAGATTTTTTCGGGGGTTATTAACTTTTGTTTTTTCAAATTAAAGATGACTCGAGAGGGTGTTATGTTTCCGGAAAAATTAGTCGAAGGCATATCTCAGGACATACGCGATGTATCGGAAGCAACAACTTACGCCTGTGCCGAAGAAAGTAAGTCCGACGAAATTTTTTTTTTTCCGATTTAACGATATCCTATTGTCGTATTTTTGTAGTCAAAGATATGAAAGACGCTTGCGAAGCGAGTTTTCAGTTCTGGGAGTGTTTTCGAAGAAATATACCGGAAGTGAGTGAATTGATTTATTAAAAAAAAGATCATTAAATTTATTCGTACATTCACAGTTTTTTTTTCAAACTTATTTCGCAGACTTTTGCCAAATTGGGAATTTTTGGAAAACCGCCTGGAGATCATCGTTACTAAAATACACCCAGCGAAATGGGGATGGCTGTAGTCGATCGATATTGTTGATAGCATGAAAAAATACACACGTTAAAATACCAGTTATTGTTGCAAATTGCCAATCTATAAAATGTTAAGCCGTTTCTTTGATTGTCGTTCAAATAAAATTGCCAAGTTATCTTGATTCGACGTCGGGACGAACTATTGGTGCAAAACCAATCCCATCAATTTATTTCAAGCTCTTCGTGGTCCAATATTTAATCGCTTCGAACAACTTGGATCCGCGCTAAAGTATTTTTAAAAAAATTATATTTGCAAGGTTATCGAAGTTTCGCCCAATAGAACCTCGTGCGATCGTGATAGTACGAGACGCACAAATCAAACTCGATTTTTACGGTGACTCACGTGATCGATTAGGACTAAGCGATTAAACGAGTAATAAGCTTCCAGTGATTCGAGAAATTCAGTCTCTCCGCAAGGTTGGCTTTACCGAACGTTTGCGAATACTTTCCGTCATTGCATTTTTTATTCCAGAGAAATGAAGATTTTTCAACGTCTCGTCGTTATCTTTACGATATTTTTCATTATCATTGTGAGTTCGAAAAAAATCGCCTCGAACAATCATCGTCGCGATCGAACATTCTTTGTAATTTGTGCATCCATTTTTTAGACTTACGCGCGAGCCGACATTCGACGAGACTGTAGAAAACAGACGAACGTTTCCTGGTGTGAGTATCAACGTTACTAAACACGAAAAAAAATTGTTGACGCTTGTGAACAAGAAACTGTTCATGAAATGTGCAAATATTTTTTACTATATAAAACGCATTTTTTCTAAAATTTTTCAGCCTCCCTAAAGAAGCTCAAGGCCGGAAATTTCAACCAGGACGATCCGAAGCTGAAATGTTATCTGCGGTGTTTTATGATCAAGAACGGAATAATCGGTCCCAATAACGACATCGACGTGGAAAAGGCACTTCGGCATCTGCCGCCGGGATTGCAGGAGCCCTCGCGAAAAATCCTCGTGAAGTGCAAAGATATTCGTAAGTTATTTCTCAATTCATTAGAAAAGAAAAATTACGCAATTTAATTATTTCTAAAAATTGTGTCTTATCTTTAAAATTTAATGAAATGTATGGGTTTAGCTAGCAAAGACGTGTGCGATAAGGCCTATCAGATAGCCCGATGTTACTTCAAGTCTCAGCCGGAGGTAAAAGATAAAATAGTTAAAGCGTCGTATTTAAGTCATTCAAGTATGAAATAGCGGCGAACCCCGTCCTTTGCGTTCTTCTTTTCTACCCGACTATTCGGTGTGCTTTTTTTTTTATTTTGCTTCACAGATTCTAAAGAGCGTCGCGTTCGTGTGAGCCGAGCGTGAGATGGGGAAGGTGAACCAAAGGAGAGGAGCTTCTTTATCCCGGTAAATCCCCGTAGCTGCGAGGCAATGAGTTGGAAATAAATTTATTAACGTTTGGAACTCGCGATTGCGAGCTGTTTGAAAAAGATTTCACTTGAGATTTCGCGGGTTGCTAAAGAATGTCGAGGTTTTTGACGATCAAACAGAAAATCACAAACTGATGGAAAAGCAAATAATCGTCACTGTTACTGATAGCCCGAGTAATTTTACATAAAAACAATTTGGGGTAGTAAACGAAATTAAAAAAAAAAAATTAAAAATGTTAGGCCGAGTACTTAAGAATCGCTTCGTTTCTTAGTTAAATTTTTTTTAGTTGTAAGCTTCCTCTGTTCGTTTCGCGAAGTTTTAAGAAAGAGAATAAACGGGGTGGTTAAACGAATGAATAAACTTGTATTACATTTTTTTTTCTGCAGCGACTCAACTGTGCATGAAAGGTGCATGAAAAGATGGTCGGCTTCGAAGAGATTAAATATAACCGAAATCGATATGCTATAAATATATAGCGGACATGGCCAGCCGTCTGGTGTATCGTCCTGGGTGGAGAATCCCATCTTAAAGTGAATAAAAAAAGAAATAGGAGAATGCATGTGGGATGAAAGAATGTGGGATTAAAGTGTGATAGTCGTAATACGCTACGGCGGGCCGAGATAAAAACGGTGACCCAATTTGTCGACGATTCGTGGCGGAACACCCTCGAAACCCTACTGTCGCTTAACCGCGACGTATGATCTACCGAAAAAGTTTTTATTTCATTTGGACTCTCGGCACCAATTGAATAAAAAAAAAAAAAAGAAAAAGAAAATTAAAACGAGTGTGAGAAAGGTAGAACGGTATTGGGAAAGAGAGGAAATAAGAGAATGGGGCAATACGTGCTGAGAATTGTGTCAAGTTCTACAGACAACGTTCATCCGGTCGAGACAGATGAAAAAAAAAATCGTTAAAAAATGGTTCTTCGTAGAATAGCGAAGAAGGGTTTGCATTTATTGCGTTAACGAGGCGAAGGGATGTTCAGTAACGGCCAATAAATTTTCATCCAGAGTTCAAATTTGCTAAAAGTTAAATTAACAATTCCACAATAAAATGTCCCTTTTAATCAATCGATTGAAATTTATGTCTCGTCTTTGAAAAAATATTCCGGCGGAAGCTTCGATGAATTGTCCATCGAAAATTATTGCGGTAGCCCGACATGTACGAGCGGAAAGTCAAGGGTTGAAAGGTCGATCGACTTTTCATCTTCGCAAATAAAGCCGAAGGTGGCACGCAGGTATACGACTCGACACGTATCCCCGTTGGAACGACCGATATGGTTCACCCCGGGATGCTGGCCGGTTTCCAACGACGTGTTCGCGCTTTTTACGGCACAATAAATTGCCCCCTCCCCTCCGCACCGACCAGCGACGACTAGGAAAACTTCACCAATTCTACGTATAATATTATGTGCTAGTCCTCCCCCCCCCCCCCCCCCCCCAAATCTACTGCCGCTATGTGTTCCCGGGTAACAGCGCAGTTTCGTTGGCACGGCGATTTTCCCCGCCATATGAAAGGTTTTACTGATAGATATAAAAAAAAGGTCTTAAAAAATGTAACAATCTTGAGACCAGCAGATTTGGCACTCTTTTTTTTATAATCGAAAAAACGATGCATTTGTTACGGGAACAAAAAAAAAATTGTTCGATTTGCCGGAGTGTTCCGTTTTAGCCCGTTCCGGCCTGTTTATCAAACGAGTTGTAAATGTGATCCAATCGTGCAGAACAGAATATCCATTGGACCAACGAATATAATGCGAATCGCTCTTCGTATTCGATTCGCAGTTCCGTTAATCGCGCGCGTGAGTACATCGCAGTAGAACACCAATGCAGTACGTGCGGTTCGAACGTTCGTACTTCCGGGACTCCGGTTCGACGCTGAACGCATCGCGTCGTGGGTGTTTCACGGGTAGCAACGATGTCGTCGTTTGACAAGCACGAGCTACATTAATGCAGTGTGCAAAGCTTGTGGAACTCAAACGAGCGTGTGCGATGCATATAGTGCATCGAGTTGGCTGTAACCACGTGTTCTGCAGTACAGTACAGTACGCAATGGATTTACCACTGAATTACGAACAGGAGAGGCGGGCATGGAGAGGCGAGAGATGGGAAATTCTGGTTGATTAGCACCCTAGGTGCACAAATCTCAGATTTGACTCGATAAAGAGCCTTCCACCATGATCCATCGTTGCTCGTGCTGCACGAGTGTTGTACAGCGATGTTGCAAGAGAAATTTTGCATCGCCTCGATGCCACGCAATCGATAGATGAAGATGCTAACAATTTTTGTTTACCATTAAATGTCGAACGTCCACAAAAAAATGGTTAAGTTTTTATTACCGACTGAGTGATGCAAATGATAACGCTTCTTTTCGAGGATGACGCATCTTTCTGGGGAATGAAAATTCTCGGCGTTGTGTAATTGATAGATGAAGATGCTAACAATTTTAGATTAGCCTTAAATGGTAACATACACGAAAAAGTGGTTAACAGTTTTTGTAACAAATTGGGTCCATTTCACATCGTTTAGATGGTCGAAGGCGAAATTTGCAGTGACATGACTGCACCACTGTAGATACGTAAGTACCGACATGATAAAGGGCCGACCGTATCAATCGGACTCCATGAGTGTCCAGAGAATCCTATACACCTATAGCGGAGCGCGACTATTGGGAATTGAATGCACGCGGGAGCATCTGACTTAATATCGGCAGAGGCGACCTCTGTTATCATTAATCAATTCTGATTCATCGACCGCACAAGAGGCTCGGCAAGAACATTCGACTACCCATTCGACAAATCAGGACGGCTATCCGCTTACCGATTGGCGTCGGCTCCCGAACCTCCCTTCGGTCGACCCTAATCGGCTCGATGGACAGTTCGATACGAACAACGATGTCGAAATTGTCGTTAACTGGACTCTTTTTCCGCATAGACACGTGCCCAAAAACGAAAAATGAGTGAATCTCTTAACTCGATCGAAATTAAATTAATTATAATTAATTGAATATTCACGGCCATCTCCGGTCTGACACGAGTTATAAACGTCTTCGTCTTAATCTCCGTCTTCGACGATAGTTTCATCTCCACCAAGCTTCGGCAGGCTTGCAAAAAAAAATAAAAAATAAAGGATCACAGTTTTCGTTGCCGGAGACGATGAGATTTTCTATTGCCCGAATTACGCTACGGCCGTACAAAAGCACAGAACTTTGTTCAACGATGTTGCTCGTCGATTCGCTTTGCTGTTTCTATATTCATTTACATTCCGGGATTTTGCCGAAATAGCCGCGGTTTACCGCCGGACTATGGGATTGAAGATAAAGCAAAAAATCTTCCACGCGAGCGTCCGTTCGCGCGGAACGCTCGGGTGGAACGCTGGGGTTCGCCTCGATCCGGAATGAAACGATGTGCGAGCTGCGCGTATCAATCGAGCGGCTCTTGCGCGCACCGAAAAAGCACGAAGTACCGCGCACGCACACACGTACGGCTCGTCGAGCTCTAATCGCGCACACAGAGCCGAGCCAATCCGTGAAACACATATACTTGTAGTTTACATGATGTTGTCGGGCCGGCAATAAAGATTCGCCCGTGTGGAAATGCTCGACCGAATTCAAAGCGTTTTCGGGCTCTCCGGCCACTGTTTCACATTCTACCGGGCATTCACTGTCGAGGATCCGCGCGGCGAACACAGCACAGTTCGTAAACTTTTTTGCCACAGCCAAATCTAAGCGCCAGTCGACCACGAAGCACAGCGAGCGGAGCAAAATAGAAGGCCGCCGTAAAAATTGACACAAACCCCGCCATTTGAGACGATACGGTTTTCATGTATCGCGAAAAAATTGGTAACAAAAAAGTGATTTTTTTTTTGCCCTGCTCGCAGGTGAGAGCGGGCGAGCTTTCTTTTTACCCTGGGTCGCTCGGGTCGAGGATAAAAAAGTTTGCAAAAAAAATGGTACGCGCGCGGTGCGGGAAGTTTTCGATTGTTCCTTCTACCGGACGACCGAACTGGACAACGCGGATGAAATTGTCCGTTATTCATTTTTTTAAATATTTTTCGAGCTCTCGTCGATTTTTGTTTTTTGTTTTTTTTTTCCTCGAGGACCATCGTGAATAGTTTTTTTTTTTTCGTAGCGAAACGGCGAATAATTTTAATACCGATATAGCAGAACGCTATGCTGGCTCGACACACACGCTACGTATAATTCACCGTGTGGGTTTCCCTGCGAACATTCGAAAAAAATATTTGATTTTCGCAAAGCAGCGACAGCTTCGAAGCAGATACGGAAAAATATGTGTGATTGTTTTTATTTTATTTACGTTTTTGCGGTCCGTAGATTTTTCATTAGCCAATTTGTTTGCCTTTCATGGTTGTCGTAAAGGGATGGGTTTGTATACTTCAATTTCAAACTAGTTTGAAACAGCCCTCCGATGGGACTGGACACGGACGAACGAGAGCTCGGCTCCGAACTTGGCCTTTCGATACGCAGCGGCCCTTCGAGCGTACCACAATTCCGGCGATCTCCACCCCTTCCGTTGAAACCCGGACCACTCCGTCGATTTCAGCGCAAAGTTCCGGTGGAATTACTCGTGGGGCTTTCCTCACTTGTTCCTCACGAAGTTTCGACACCAACGCTTTCCCGATCTCTCTGTGTCGCTATAATCGAGCGAAGGTACCATCGCGATTCCGCCTGGAGCTTCCTGGGACCTCCGAGATTTGCCTTATTCGTATCCCATTGTCCTCCGCTGATCGGCTAGACGTTGGTCGGGCAAAAAGCGACCTCGGGTGAAAATAAATTTTTCAACCAATTTTTTTACCAATGACATAAAAAAGGGTCATTTAAAAAAAGGAGACTGTTCCCTTTTGTTCCTACGCAGTCTCGTATCTAAGATGCAACGGCCACATGCGCTCGTGTGAAGCTAAGTGAAAACGGACTATTTTTTCCAATTTTTCATCAACGATATAAATAAAGTGTCATCTCAAAAGGAGGACACCGTTCCGTTTAGTCCCTACTACGACTTATATCTACGATGCGATGGTCTTGTCCGCTCGTGTGAGTCTAAGTGTATTGCCGCTGTCGCCGCTCCGGGTCAAAACGGCCTATTTTTACCAACGACACAAAAAAAGTATCATCAAAAAGGAGGACATGGTTCCGTTTTGTCCCTACTCCGACTTATATCTAAGGCGCTGGTGTCAGTCTAAGTGTATGGTCTAAGTGTATGTAGCTATTCGAAGGAAGCCCTCCGGAGTGCAACACGAACGGATAACCCGCAGTTATGGAGACGTTTCCTCAGTCACGAGGGGTGAAGCGAAGCCAAGGGAGGATGGCACCCTCCGCCAGCAGGGGCCAATGTACCGCTGTCGAAAGTCCCATATCGGGCTTATTCACAAGCGATGATCCGATTCCAAACTGGTCACGTACTCTCGGTAAATATACGACTTACTGTTCTTTCCTCCCGGCCGAGTAAACGCTGCAAAATAAAAAGAGCTACTCAGGAAGCTGTCCGGGTAATCCGTTCCGTACTTCCGGTTTATTCGCTCGCTCTCGATCGTCTCAATGAAAAAGTTGCCGGGCAAAGAAGCGAGTGAAGAAAAAAAAAAAAAAAATTCCGACAAAAGCTCGCGATCCGTTCGACATTCAGCTGTCGACAGCCCGATTCAGTCAACCGAAACTTTCGGCGTTGACGGGCCATCGTCAGCCATCCTCTTTCGTGGACATTTTTTTTATCGACACAAAATTACAGGCGTGCAAAATCGGTCGCCGGTTGCGATGATAAATTAGCGCAATTGGTAGCGAATCGAAGTTCGACATTTATAAGCGAACATCGGAAGATATTTCGCAAGTCTAGATCGTTATCGTCGTCATCATGTGCGATCATTGCTCGTGAGTTTGCTTGATGTATAGCATTACATAATTTTTTCTTTCGTTTTTGTACTATTTGTATTTCATTTTTTATTCGACCGGTTAGCGTATTTTTTTTCTTCGTAACTTTCGGATCTTGATTGATTCTCGAATTTGTATTTTTTCGTTAAAATTTTTAGGAAGGTTACCGGTCAGAAGGGATACGGTGGGCAGGTGACTTGCAAATGTGAACAGTGAGTATAAAAAAAGAAATTACCGTCGGAAGATTGCGACAAATTTCATCCTCGTCCGTCCACGAAATAAATGTTTCCGGACGATTAATGCGGGTGCAATTTTTTCTTGTCGCAGAGGTGATAAAAGACCGGAGGAGCGCGAGAAGGAGAAAGATAAGGAGAAGGATTTCGGTGGCTGCTGCAGCAAGAAGTATGAACATAATTAAATCCAAACGTTTCGCACAAAATCACAAAATTCGATGCTCTTAAATAAATCAATTTTTTTTCCGAGCCCTTTTGGCAATTAATTTCCGTAAATGGCCGCCTGCTTGACGCTCCACAATTTTTTCGAATTATGCAAATTTCCGATTGTCATCAAAAGTCCGAGGAGAGAAGATTCAAATTTTACGATTTAAAGTACTTGAAGGCGATTCGCAAATAAATTTTAAAGTCGAAGCAAGTTGGAATATCCACAGAGAGAAGAAGGAAACAAATGTGTGAAAAACATAACTACAAAACTATATGTAAAGTGCCGTAAAGCGGATTATTTAAAGTAAAGCGACAAAAAAAAAAAGAGTACGACGGATTAACAAGATACTCGCCTGATTGTGTAGCGGGAAAAAGCAGAATGCTCCGGGAGGATGTTGCGGGTCTAAGTGCTGCGCTGGTACGAGGGAGGAAACTGGGGGATGTTGCAGCGGTGGTTCGCCGGCAAACTCAAAGGAGGCCGGAAAGAAAAGCTGTTGTTAAAGTGGGTAATCATAGTTTATCGATATGGACTTTTTGGGACGTTGACGTTAAGAGAAAAACGAACAAAAAATTAAAGACAGAAATTAATATTTATCTATAACGCAGAGATTTACATAGATAAAAATTGCGAAGAGGAGATAAAAAATTAACACATTTTGGCTGAAAATGCAACAGGGGCGGGCGGCCATGTTTGAAACGAAAATGAAAAGGAAAAATCTATGATTGTTCATGAAAAAAATATGTGCGCGATTTCTTTTTAGATTAATTTGTTCCTGTTATTAATTACTATGCAATTTCATTGCAGGGCGAGAGAGGCTGCAGGGGGTTGCTGTCAATCGGGCTGCTGCAAGGACGGAAAGGAGAAAAAGGACTCGGAAAATAAAGATAATGGAAAGAGTAGCAGAAGAAACGGTAACGCCGTCGGTGCGGCATCGCCGAAGTAATTACGAGCGCCCGCGTCGAGGGATTCTCTTCAATCACGAATAACAATTGCGCGAGATAATTTTCCTTCGCATTTTACATGAAATGTAACGATTCAATAAAGCTTTACGAGTCCAAATTTAATTCGTGTAAAAATATCTTTATTAAAGGGGGAGAAAGCGTAAAAAAAATTATAGCAGTCGTATTTGTATTATTATGAAATAAAACGGTACGCAAAGGCTCGTAAAAAAAGAAGATCGAATAAAAATAATAAAGTCGTTCCGCAGCTGCGTTCATCTGCCACTTTCAAACAATTTTTTTCGGTCCAAAACATCAGTCAAAATTTTCAAAATTTCGTAACGAAATTAATTCGGCAAAAAAACCTCTTTCAGGAGAAAAAAAGAAGACAAGAAAGAAAGTTACAATGTGCGATCACTGCAGGTAAATAATCTGTCGATTTCATTTCGTCGTAGGAAAAATCGTATATGTATATTTTTATAACCACAATTCACCAATTTTTGAGATCTGTCCGTGCGGAGAATGGTATGACGGTCCACCAAAAATCTGTGGCCTGCGCCAAACCTCAGTAAGTTATCGTTTAATCAGTGGCATAAATAATAGAAAGAAGAAAAATTATATTTTCCGGGAGATGATGTTATTCGAATTCGAAATCGCAGCGGTGAGTTATATAAGTCGAGCCTGTCCCTTCAGTGCTCATTTGCATGAACTGAGAAAAAAAAATCGACCGAGTCAATAAAATGAGAACTTATGGGTGGCGAAACAAATTTTTGCTCGATCGAACGAAATAATTGTCGTAGTGAGTGAAGAAACATTCGATTCGACGGCCTGTTAGTTCGATCAACGAGTACCTTCCGATCGATTTCTTTCGTCCAAACAAACATTCGTTTCTCCACCCGTGAGGGCAAATTTTGTTGACTCGATTGATTTTCTTTTTTCTCTCCGTAGTGCCGTTAAAACGAGCTCATTCGAGTCGAAAGAGGGAACGCGACGTTGCTATGTTCATTCGTTTTATTCTGTCGATTCAGACTGGACACGCCGGATACCGACGGAGCATCCTGTGCCCAGTGGAGGAAGTCTTGTTGCGGTGGTGGGTGCTGCGACCGCGCGATTTCGGATTCACCTTGCTGCGGGGCTCGACAAGCAGCTGCGACAGTTCGACAGACCCAGCCGCCACAGTACCGGAAGTCGATGTACCACCCTGACAGCGCTGGCGGTCCTTCGGGTCACGCTCAATTTGGACACCCTGCCGGTCTGCCGGATTACAATGGCAATGCGGGAACGAACGGGACGGCCGCGTCATGTGGAATTGGAGGACCGACTTATGGAATGGGAGGCGAGTAGATGCTGCTCAAGACAATTAAGATTTTTTGAAATTTCTTTCGCCCGTCGTACGCGGAGAGATTGCCGATTTTCAATGTGTGAATCGATCGTTCGGCAACGATAGACGGACGGAAAATTATGACAAAAAAATCTTGGTCGAAACTTGCGGTAACTTTATAGTTTCTTCGATAGTTCGCAAATGAAATTATTGTGAATACACAGTATGTCCGGCCATGATGAGAAACCTTCCCTGTACGCCGTTAATCAAACCCAAGTGCTTCGGCGGAGACTGCAGGGACGATGACACCGATAGCGAGCATTCGGCACAAATTTAGGAATGAAAATTCATGAAATTAAGAAACCGACTACGACTAAATTCGACGAAATTAAATATCGATCGAGATTTCGATACGGCGTCGAGCTAACTTTTGGCCGCGGAAGGAATTGGAGACAATAGAGAAGTAAAAAAGAATGAATAAAAGATTTGGCAATTCAGACGCGAATTTGAAAAAAAATCAGTTCCGATACATCGAAGAGGTAGACAATGATTAAATCGAGACATTTTCCGCACGGTTTATTAATGCTCGACGTAATCAGGATCGACTGGAGGAAAGCGAGAAATAATGAAGTTAAAGAAAAATAAGAAAAACTTCGTATCTCGATCAATTTTCTGTTTGAAACAACTCGTCAGCCATGATGAAAAAATAGTTAAAGAATGTGTAATGGAAAAAAAAATTGAGATGGACGCGAATCGCGAGCGGAGGGGAGACGAGTAGGAACGACAGAAACGAGAAATCGATGCGAACGGTAAAGCGTAAACGATGAAGACATTTCCGGGTAGAGATAGAGTAATTATTGCTCGAGCGTCTACACTTCACGACTTAATGGCGTTTCGGATTTTACGAACGAGGATTTTATTCGTACTACGAACGAACTCGCGGAACGAGGGAAATGAGAAATAAATAGAAGAATTTCTGAAACTACGGTGGCGCAGCTGCCTCAACTCCGTAAGCGTGCAAAGTATATTGGAAAATATTCCACGAAAAAAAAAGTATTAAAAAAAAAGTTAAAAAAAGTATTTAAAAAAATTAAAAAATGTAAGTATTAAAAAAATGGTAGCATGTCTTCTTCTGCAATCCCGTTCAAGTGTTTTCACTTGAATGCCTCGATAATTATAGGAGAAACAAGAATTAAAAGTATGGATCTTAAAAAAGTATAAATTTACATAGTTCTGCGTTTTAGCAAGTCTAGTTCTGCGGCTCCGCTAATTAGCGAGTACTTTATTTTTTCCGGATGTCCGACTGGTAGGTTGGCACTTAGGTCTGCTCTAATCCTGCACTCACCATTGCTGCTGCCCCAACGCTTTTTCCACCTTCCCGGAGTTCGTATGAAATCTCGCAGGCCATTTCGCGACAACGAATCGTTTTTCCATGCTTTCCCCGTTAAATTTACAGTCCGCGATAGTGTACGCGAACGAGTGAAGAAGTCCATAGTAAGGACGAAAGTCGTTAGAAGGTAAATCTCGGGAGTCGACGGGGAAGTGAGAGTGAAGCAGTTAGGTTGATAAGCACGTCCAAAACAGGACAGTTATATAGACATAACAAGCTCGTTGGACATTGCACTTGGGTGCGTTAGTTGCTATAATTGCGCGAACGTGGCCGCCGTGTTTTCACTCTATTTCATAACGGAAATGGACCAGAGTCTATTATTTCAGGCAGCGTGGAACTTTAAGGATAAACTCTCTCGCACTATAGTCTCTGAATCCCCGAGCGGCGAATATACTCATAAGATAACTCACAATAATAATAATAATAATGCCTCTTTATGGTTGCACCCACAATGAAAATATCAACCATTAAAATACTTAGTTCCATGGAGGAACAATAATAATCGCAGCGATAACTTTTGCACAGTTTTAATGACGCTTTTCGTCCGCCGGTCAGACGCCACGTATAACGATATTGGATAATTAAAAAATTTGAAGATTCATTTTTAAAGGGGGTTGGGAAACGTGCATGTCTATTAAGCCTTCGGGGCAAAGTTCGGTACTAAGCGTCAATTTAATTGAAACTCTCGATTAATTTTCCTTTGTTTTACCAAAGAATTCGTTGGCGTTGATGAGGGTGGGTGGCGAGGTCGCCGGGTACATACATAATGTAGAGGACTACAATGGTCGAAGAAAGGGGGCGAGCGTATAACCAAGTTCCGTTTTAATTGAGTCCTTTAACGGGTTAGAGTTCATAGAAAACCTTTCTGAATATCAAAATCCTCTATCTATCCACCCTTAGCAGGGGTGAATATATACATAGAGTAAAAGATCGAGACAGGGGTTGAAAGAAGGGTGTGAAAGGAGTGTAATATCAGGAAAGTGTGAGAGAAAACAATCCCGATTAGCCACACGGCAAATATCAGATTGATTTGCCGACCACATTCGTAGTTTATAGTTCAAGATAAATCTT
The DNA here is from genome assembly GCA_933228735.2 of Amblyteles armatorius. Taxonomy (NCBI): domain Eukaryota; kingdom Metazoa; phylum Arthropoda; class Insecta; order Hymenoptera; family Ichneumonidae; genus Amblyteles; species Amblyteles armatorius. The sequence continues at coordinate 7,332,953 of OW121695.1, read as the reverse complement.
GCTTTGGAAATTGCACAGTTTTTGGTCGGTCAAAAACGTATGTATGAAATTCGTTGCTTAAGGTGATCCGATTTTTTTAAAGATAAAAACAGTCACACGTCAAATATAGACGCTTTTCAAGGTGCTCATTGATTGTCAACTAACTTTTGATCCTGCAAGAATGACGAGATGGGTCGTGCGTGGTTCTCCGTCCATTCGACGTTGGTAATTGCACGAGCGAGACCATTGCCTGTAACGGCATCCGCAAAGTCCTTGTTGTCGGCAAGTAATGAATTGACGAATCTTTCAAACTGTAGAAAAGAAAAAACGTTAACGTATTTCATCAACGATAATGAATTTAATTGTTGCGAAACAACGAGGGAACCTTTTCTCTCTGATCCTCGATGAATATTTTGCTTCCAATGTGATTCGCACAACGCAGAACAGCTTCCTTATCACCAACGCTGTAAGCAAAACAAAAACACGTTTCCCACGTTAACTGCTATGATTCGCGAGAAGTGTACGGTACGACGATGTTATGCGCAAAACTTCATCGAACTTACGACTCGATTATCGACGCGAATTTTTTCTTCATGAAATCTGTCGCGACGTCGATACCACGTTTGCTTCCGTCAACGATTTTCTTGATGACAAATTCAAACGATATTTTTGACGCGGGATTCATAGCTTTCGTAAGGTACGATTTGAGGACCTTGATATCGGCGGAGCAGCCAAGGGCGCTCAGGATGTCGCGACGCTCCTTCTCGTCGTTGCTTTGTCCGTAGAGGCGGAAAGTTTGGTTCCAGATTGTTGTAGTGCCGGTGCGAATCGCTGAGCAGAGAACGACTCTTCGAAGAGCGGTCGGTATCCTGAAAGAATATAGGAATCGGTAAATATTCGAAGGATTTTCAGCATCAAAACCGCGTGAACTTACTTGCTCGAACCATCCAGATACTGTGTGAACATCTTGTTGGCAGCAGTCGTGCAATTTACGGATCCCATTTCGCACGCCCATTCCACGACCTTAACGTTGTTCAACTTTGTCACATGGTCGATGTCGGCCTTTTCAGGATCGTACACAATGCCCGTCTCTAGCTTCTCCATGATCCTAAGCATATACAGCTGAAAGCGAAGAAACGTAACGTTGGTAATTGCGTAATCGCGATTTATCTATTTAATCAACAAATTTAAAACTCGCGCGAAGTTCGTTGTCACGAAGTTACGGTAAATTGCCCTATCAGGGCCCGATGTAACACTCGAAAATTTCTACTCGGGTAGTTACGAAAGATATGGAAAGAGATTTTTTGAATTCTTAACGTGAAAATCAATTGCACGATACTTGCCTTGAAAAGGTCGTGGTCTTCGGTGTTTCTGAGAGCTGTGTTTAGATATGAGAAAGCCCTGAAAGCCGAGTACCACGGAATGCCATCGACTTCCTGCTGCAGATAACGCGAAAGGTTTAAGAAAATCGTATGGCTGTTGATATAATTATCTTGTGTGAGATGAAAAGAATCGTCCAGTAGCTGAGCTCGATTCAGCACGTGAATTGTTTTGTAATTTTTGGTATTCAGGTAGTTTGTGATGAGATTCCAGTTGTAGTCGTTGTAGTTCACGCGGTAATAGCCTATCGACAGTTGTAAAAAAATAAATTAACACAACTATTGGTGCAATAGACGAGACATCATCTACGCAAGATAGCGTTACCATCTTGGCAAGTTGGACGAACTATAATATATTAGGTCCTAACCCGCCTGTTGGATATTCGCGATGATCCATTCATTAGAACCGGTCAACCAGACGGTACTAGCGGCGTGAAACCACATAGTCGGTGTGGTGACATTGAAATTTTGATTGGTTTGTGTAGTGTAGGTAACGGGGATCGACCAGAGTTGCTTAGAGGCCCCGTTGTTACTTCCTTTCGCCACATAAGCAGATTGGCTCAACTGCCATTGACCGTTCGTGAGACGACTCACGGTGAGAAGTGGGTAGCCCTTTTGATTGATCCATCGCTCAAAAAAGGATTTTACAGTCGCCGGAGCTCCTTTGGCACTGGCCAATGCGTTGAGTAGATCATTCGACGTTGCCACTTTGTATGCGCTAATAAAATGCGCATTATTAAAAACGATGCGACGCGTACCAGAGTAGTGGACTAAGAATCTTGAATGTATTTACTGTTCTTTCAAGTACGCCTTCAACCCAGTTCGGAACACTTTGGCACCGAGCGTATGGGAGAACATCCGGATTATACAGGCAGCTACGAATGTGAAAGACGCATTTGACCATGAAATCTTCCGAGGGTAAAAATAACATCGTTTACCTTTGCTAGAAGAGATATCGTCAAAATTTTGACTGATCTCCGCTGGACTGTTCACCACTGAGTTAAGGGGACGCTGAACCAGCGTGTCATCCGCAACGAAAGCTTTCTCCTGAAGATTTTTTACCACGAATTGATCCATCATTCGCCAACTCGCTTCCGCCTATTTATAACCAATGTATCGATTCAGCTGTGCCCATCAAGATCGCAGGTGTTTCCGATAATTTCTATTAACTCATTTTCACCTCTTTCCCGTTCAGGATGTCGTACTGTAAGTAATCGGCGAAACCCTCGCTGAGCCAAGTCGAGTCCCACCACATTGGACCGACCAAATGGCCGAACCATTCGTGGGCGAATTCTCGAGCCATCGCCATAGCGATATCTTGCTCGTTCCTCGCGATTGTCACGTTGACATCGCGAAGAAGTTCGTTCTCTCTGAAATGAGAAACGATAAGGAGTGAACAAGTTATCGGTGACATTGACAATTGCTCGCCACACATTCAGAATAACATCGTTCGCTCACCTGTAAGTCGCGAGTCCCCAGTTGTCCATAGCATCGGTATGCAATTGCGGAATCGCAACGTTATCCATTTTTGGGATGGCGTGATCGAAGGCCGTGAATTCTTCAAACAATTCGAGCAGGGTCTCACCCATGCTCAGAGCGTAGTCGGTTCTGTAGATCTGACTTTGCATGGACCATACGCTCAATGTTTCGTCGTCGTTCCTTACGCTTTTCAATTCCGATATCGCAAAAGCTACGGAATAAGTGGACATGACCGGGGTAACTCTGAACGTTGTCCGTAGATTTGGGTAATGTTTCTCGTCCTCGGTAGTGTTAAATACGGGCGTGTTCGAGATCGCACGGTGCTTATAGGAGTGGCCTATGGAGATTTCGAATTTGGCTTTCATTGCTGGCTCGTCGAAGCACGGGAAGGCTCGTCTCGCGTGAGTCGGCGTGAATCGAGTTGCGGCCAGCCATCTTCGATATCGTTAAAATAATCGTAAAATTTCGAATTAAAAAATCTTACCGCTGGCGTGAAAACTCGACGAACGTAAGGAAAGAAGAACGTCTCGTTATACTCACGCCTCTTGCCCCATCTCATTTGTGTACGAGCTCCTGTAGAATCCTATTGGCTCGTCGTTGATCCGTCCGGTGTATCGCAAACTAAGTGTATACTCACCGACGGCGAGTGGGTGCTTTGAAAAATCGAGTGTCAGGAAATCCGTGACGTTGTCGATCGTTTGTTTCGTAGGCTCAACGTTGTTATTTTTCTCATCGATCAGAGTCGTGAATGACTCGTTGAACTCGAGATTTCTAGCGTGCAAAGCGATCGTCTTCGTAGCGTTTGCGGTGACGGCGATGCTTATTTTGGATCCACCGTTAAAGCGTCCGGATTCAATGTTCGGCGCTAGCCAGATGGTATAACGGGTGGGCAATACGGTTGTCGGAAGCCGATACTGAACCGCGTGGGCCAATGCCAACGGCAGGGCCACCGAAAGAAGGAAATGCAGTGTCGACATCCCGGGGCAGTTTCGGAATCAATTGAGTCACCACGAAAGGATCGCGCACTCAACGACACTGCGGTCGTAATTTCGCAGTTCGCAAACGTTCTCCGCTTTATATACGGTTAACGGTGTACGCGGCAGATCGAAGATATTGAGATTACTTCGAGTTTAATCTAATCGTGGGACGTCGATAGGTGAGCACACATTCGTCACTCTTTCTCCGAGTAATACGGCAGCAGACACTGTTCGGGGATTCCCTCTGTACAGGGTGTCTCGAAATAGCCGTGTCATTGAGGATTTCGTAAATATTGACCGAGTCGGGAAATTCATGTTAGAATTTCGTTGCGGGGCTATCGAAGTGCGGCCGATCAGGAAGCACCGTTCGCCCATGTCTCAAAGTCTGCGACCAGACATGTTCGGTAGTCGCAGCTCGCACGTTTCGGACAGACGACAAACGGTGTTGTATTTCGCGAGAGCCTGTACAGTCCCAATCGTTCGACGGCGATCGGTGATAAGATGTCAGCGTTCGTCGAAAGGCGTCCGTAATATTGTGTGTTTGCAAGATTAGGTGGCATCTGCTCCAACATTGCCGCACGGTAATCAAGATCGGCAGAGGTACTCGGTCGATCAAGTTGAGGGTTCAGACGCGTTTTAGACACGCTATCGACACGCGCAATTAAAAAAAAAAAAACATCGACAGACAAATGTCCGCGACTAAGACCAGGTTTCATCTACGTGTCTCCAACCGAAAGTTGAATTCGATCGGAATTTTTGTACTTCCTAAACTTCCCGGGCTTCCTCCGACGATTATGAAATTTCCGTTCCGTGTTTCGCCGTTCATTCGACCGTTGTTGGCGACCAATAGCGAATGGGAGTTTGTACAGAGACCAATCAAGACAAACGCTCTCTGGACTCAGAAAACTGTTTTAAAGCATCGACCGCAAAAATGTCCGCTCCCTTATTTCTATTCGTATATCAGAATCTCACAGAGCAGACCTTGATTTATACGTTGCGGGAAGATTTTTTTGTAACCTAGGCTCGGGATATTTTCTAGGTCAAGGAAACGTGCTGCGATACAAACCAGCATCACCGCAAGTGTTACCATTTTCTACAAGCGCGTCTAAAAAAAATTAGCACTCATTTCACTACAGTGCGGAGCTCTCCGGCCTCCTCGAAACACGCATCGCCGGTTGGGTGCGAAAAAAAAGAGGGAAGTCAGTTTTTTTTTTTTTTTTCGAGCCCACGAAAGAGACGACCCAACGCGTATAAGCTTCTCCGAACGAATGACTAGAGAACGGGGGTCTTGGCGGCTTTAGGTCTCAACCGGGATGAATGTGGGCGCGCGCCGAAAGGGACACACGCGAAAGCGCGCAGGCGCACGGGAAGGACCGGAGCTTTCGAGCCACGCGGCGGCAGTCTCTCTCAAACCGCGAAACTCCCGCCTCCTCTGCCCTCCGCGGACGGGAAACCGGGCGAGGATAATATATTTCACGCGAAAGGGAGGAAAACCCCCGTCGGGTGGTATCGGCTTATTCGTAAAATCTCAAGTGCGCTGAATCTTTAACATTTTTCTTACTTTTCGTTAACATTTTTTTTATTCATCTTTTTTTCGCAAAAATATATCACTGTAATCGTTGTATTTCGATCGTGTGCGCGGGTGGAGTGATGCTGCGACTAAAGCTCAGGCAATTCTCTCTCACGGCGTCTGTGAAAAGATCTGAAACGTTCGAGCCGACGAGAGTAAAAGAAAAAAAAGAACAACAAGATGTTGATGTAATCATCCGTACTGCTACTTCCGCGAGAGTTTAAACGTGTCTTTCTCTTAAACGCTTGTAATTTTTTTTTCTCTCTTTCATTCCCTATTCACGCATTCGGGTGGAAACTGTACAGTGCTGGAGTCAGGTTTACCGATGATTTGTTCCCTCTCGCTTAGGGAATTTATTTTTCCGGGTGAAAATATCGAACAAACGTTCCGCACGGATAGGGCAAGGTTGAGTTATGTTTCCCAGCGGGAAAGGAAAATGCTATTGAGATTATTCCGAAATGGCAAAAAGGTACGATCTAAAAAAAAAAAAAAAAAAAGAATGAAGCCTTTTTATTTATTTATTTTTTCACTCGTGTCGTAGCGGAAGCTCGTTGATTAGGATTTTTTTAAATAACGACAACGCGCAATGTCATTACGATTTATTTTTCGTACACCAAAAGAGTGCGGTGAAAAATTTCAACTTCTCTTGATACGACTTTTTTTTTTTAGATTACTTAAAACTTTTTTTATGTTACGCCTTCGACCCTCAAGACAGCTCGACAATCCAACTTCCGGGACAAGTTGTTAAAATATTTTTGTGCGCCACCCCTAGTCAGGCGGTGTTGGGCGATAAAACTGCAAGGACTGTAATAAGCGTACGGGGTAGTGCACGCGATTTGAAGAGCATATATACATACATAGAGTACCGGGACTCGAACGCGTGTCTCCCGCTTATCTTCACGGTTAATCGTACAGAGGTAGCGCGTTGCCGCGACCAAATTGCTTGGGCTGCGGTGACGGTGATGCACGAGCGGAGGTCCCGCTGCGTGTTTGGTGCAGCTCGTCAACGTAGGAGATATTGTCGTCCGGGTAGAGAGCGGAAGGGGGGGGGGGGGGGGTTGAGATTTTATATAATATACATATACACACGTGTGAGCAAAACTTTTTAGTATCCGATAAATTTTGGTCATTAAAAGCGTCAAGTAAAGGATAGATATAAAGTTAATGAAAACAGCGAAATCCTCGAAAACTCGAAAGCTCGTAACTTATATTTGTCCAATCGTCCGGGTCGAAGCATTGATAAGAGGATGACGAAGGGCAAACTGGCGATGGTTACTGTAAGCGTTCCTCGTTCTCGATCCACCGAACTAGTTACAGATTTACAAATATTCGTTGCGCATGGTTTTTTGCTTAAGAAATGCAAAGATAAATTTCGGCAAACTGGCGACGATAACTCGAAACTTACTTCGTTCTCGATCCACTGAACCGGTTATAAATTCACAAATGTTCGTTGCCCATGGTTTGTGTTTTTTTTTTTTTTTTTTTTGGCGAGAGATACAAAGATAAATTCCGGAAGGTCTCGAATTTCGTTTATACTTTTGATACATGTAAATCGCCGGTGGTGGGAATACGGAAAACTGTACCGACTCCGGGCCTCTTTGGCTACGGCGTAAGTTATATTGCAACCGAGTAACGCTGTCAACAGTTGCATAATACAGGCTCAAACTTTTATCGAAGTTCGCGGGATGCTACGATCTTGTTTGCCCACCCGCCAAGTATAAACTTCTGTTCCTACGAAGTTTAGTCTGAAAGAAAAAAAAGAAATAAATAGCACACAATGTATTATATTTCGAACATCTAGGTGAGAATCTAAAGTTCACACACATACACTGTTAAGGAAGTTGCCTTCTTGTTAAACTAGTCGATAAAAAAGAAAATATATATACAGGAAAAATACGACGCGTAAATAACATTTCGAGCCAGTATTGTGTCCCAGGTACCGAGTTTCAAAATAAATCCCTATTCTATTTGAGACCATAAACTAGCGAAGATCCTCCCTTCCATTTTCTTCTCGCTCACTTTTCTGATTTCGTCGGTACAAATGGATTTATTGTATCATCCATTGTATGCAAGCTGTAGGCATTTTGTCGAAAGGAAACGAACACGCCGGAGGGTGAAAAAAGTACGGAGAAAAAGTCGCAAATAAGCTAGCACGGTTACGAAATGGGGGCGAACGAAAGGGGCGCAGGAAAGTCTAAACTACTGTACGATAACCGAGTAGGAGGGTGACACGGCTCGTGTTGTTGGCTTTATAATGAACGAGTCAAACAAGAGGTCATGCCATCGAGGTATCGTACCAACAATACCGTTCGGCAAAAGCGGCAGCAAAAGCAGCAGCAGGATGACAGATAAAGGTCGTAAAAAGTCGTTTAGAGTTCGGTGCATTTTCCCCTTCGAAGATCCACGTCCTAAACGACTTTACGACTGCATTAGTATGCCCGTACACATGCGCTGACCCTAATTTCTTTAGAGACTGTAAACTCCGAAGCTTTTCGCCTCGGGGAAAAAAAGATTGATTTTTGGTAATGCTGGGAAGCTCGAGGGTTTCGAGAGGTCGCAACGTTTCCGCCCCATTTTGTCTTCTGGGTTGCATTTCGAGATCTTTCGTCGCTGGGCAAACGATAGAATCGCATTTGTTCGAGACACTTATTTCAGCAAAACGGTGAAAATTTCAGTAGCTACTGCAGACATTTTTTATTCATCGTAGACGAGTCGGCTTCTTTTGGTGGAAGAGAAGAAATTTATCAAAAATTATTTCAATAAATATGCCAAAATGTTGAAGATCGGATACTTCGTAATCTTTGTAAATTTTTGTTTTCACTTCGCCGAGTATTGACGTTTTTTCGTTGTTTTCTAGTTATTTGCACGCATAACTGGCACAGGGAACGAGGATATTTCTGGAGCTCATTCAATTAGGTGGATTTCATACAATTCGATAATTAGAGGAGCGTGTCGACTTGTTGCGAAAAGAAATTGACAGGATTTGGGGTTCGAGTATAATCGATTCGGTCAACAGAGCCGGTGTATTATTTCCTCGTGTTGTCGATATACACATATCTATTAATGATCCGATATAATTCTCGCGGTACATTAACCCATTCCTCTATTCGCCGTAGCATTGCGAGACCAATACGTGTTGAAATTTGATACGAAATGCCTAAACACGAAACCACACAATAATTACCTGCCGTTCTCTCCCGATAACAGGATTATTGTTATTATACCGTTCTTATTGGAGATTAGCGGGGTGAAACGAGCCGGCTGCTCGATAGCGGTTCGTTAGTATTTCCACTGGCGCTCTTATCGATCCTTCTCCCCTGTCAATCAGTAGCCAATCAATTACAAAACCGTTTTTATTTTTCCTCTATTTGCGTCTATTTTTTCATAAATTTTATCGCGGCTGACGAACCACTTAAGCAGTTTCATCGATTTTTTTATTAATTTTTTTCATCGGTGCTGAAACATTGTCGAAGAAGTTTATTATGCATTGTTGCACGAATTTGCTCTTGGGCTCAATGGACGAAAAACATTCTCATGCATCCGCTCGCAGATCGAGCTAGCCATTGTGTAACGTTCGACCAGATCGAACGCTAATCATTTGGGAAAAAAAAAAAAAAATTTCACACAACTCTACAACTTTTTCGCACTTGTATCACAAAGTACATTTCAAAGTATTATTTGATGCCACAAAAATATAAATTTTATTACAAGCATTCGCATAGTTTCTTCGGGAACAATCTTGTGAGTTTAAGATAAAACTATGTCTGCGGTGCTTCCGAAAATTTCGATGTGTTGCACAACATGTTGTATGGGTTGTCGGATATTGCGGAGAATTTTTGAGTTTGAAGCTTCCCGATCTCGTGCCCGGGATTCGACGAGGCACAATTCAGCGGATGCCCCGAGGGTAGAATTCCCCTACGAGCTTATCCGTTGGAGGTCCATCAGGGCGAGACTTTATCCGCCTCAATTGGTTCCTTAATCCTCTAATTACGCATCGTTGACGATGTTGGAGTGAAGCATGGAATGCCCCGGCACAGCGGTAGAACGAGTGAAAGCGAGAGAAAAATTTGGCCTTCGATAAATTTGCCCCTTCTTTGGATCCACCCCAGAAACTTTTGTGCTACCTCGATGCTCGATTCCCGTCTCACGTAGCGAACAAGGGAAACAAAGTGAGACTAAAACTTGTCGGAACGTTACATGTTTCTTTTACATTCGATATAGAAACGTATTTTTGACAGGAAAAGAAAAAAATTAACGAGTTCAAATTACTTGAATATTTTTTATTAGACAATTGTTTTAGTTGTTCGTTGATGTTGTATTGATTTTCGGCAGAAGTTTTACAAAGTTTCGACGTTCGAAAGTGCGGATTCACGCGATGAAAGAAAATATACTTTTGTTCCAGGAAAAACGTTGATTATTGTGATCGATTTTCATTCGGTAATGGGACAACAAATAATTTCGAAATTTAGCTTTGTCAAAAAGTAAAGATCTTCTTCTGCAAGTTTTTCGCACTTCACGTACGCGAGCTGACCCACCCTCTTCATTGTTGCACTACTTCGCTTGGAATCAATATTTTTTTAGCATAATTGAAATGAAATCGATACGACAGGAACTGAGCAGAATGAATGTCGAGGTCCCACACTAATGTATTGAATGGTATACAAATTAACGGCTTCAGAAAAAAATGTAATAAAAAAGCAGTAAAAAACAAACAAAGAAAACAAAATCGATATACGCCGCGGCTTTACTCTGGGATTGCAATGCCATTGCGTGGTTCGTTTATCTGGTATCGTGCAACAAAAAAATGTATCAACGAATTAATAAATCATTGGATTAAGGCCGTTCATCGGACGGTTTTACCGTACCGAGTATTTTTTTTTTTCAAAGATTAATCTGCAAGAGACTAGAAAGTCAATTGTCGCTTTTCCAAAAATCGATGGGAACGAGCAGACGAGGGCATAGAAAGACGAGGATATCGATTAGAAAAAGAATCTTAATGCTTGGCAAATTTTTTCTCATTTCTACCAACTTGTCCTTCTCCGCCATTGAAACTCGCTGATCTCTTCATTGGCACAAAAAAAAAAAAAAAAAAAGAAAACAATCGCTGTTCTGGCTGGGTAGTTCAGAGAAAAGCTTTCACCCTCTGTCATGGACGTAGTTATTACGACTAAAGCTGCTTCCGCTTCGCCGCAACACCCGCGCAAGGATATAGGATAGTCTTTTTTTTTTTCGTGGGACGATTAAAAAAGTTGCGAAGCTCCGTTTCACCGGCGATCCACTTCTGGGTTTTCTTTAACTTTTATCCTCACTCCGCCGGTCCGGGACGAGAAAAAAATTGTTGGCCCGAAAGTTTTTCTCGTGACTGCGACGCAGAAGTGGCGCGACTTCCCTTCGCACGCTCCTTGCCGCGGAAGCGTTGGATATCGTCGGTAAGTCTCACTGGAGGCAAAACCGTAGCGGAAAACGATGATGGGAACGATGGGAATACATAAGCGTCCTATCTCTTCGGCTCGAATTTCGCGGCTAAGAGCATTCGTTCTATCTCGCGGAAGTCTCGCGAGTTCAGATCTGAAAACTTAAAATTGTTTTGTCGAGATTGGCGACTGAGATGCACAGCTCGGAAAGGAGTGAGGAAAATGTGGATCGCCTATTGGCAGGTTAACGTGACCAACTTCCAACTTCTCCGGGGATCCTCGGATTCTTTTCGATTCAATAAAATAATCGAGACTGGCGCTCCAGCATGCTGTAGAGACGGTAATGACGAGAATCAATATCTTTGAAACTACGTTCGCTCGTATCTTTAAAACTAAACACTTTGATGGTTTTCGATCGTTAATATGTTTATAATTTTTTTTGCGGATCTTCTGAAAGAGTGCGAATTTTTTTCAAAATTGGAAATTTATACATATAGATTTTTTTTTTGGGTTCTTATTCCGACTATTATTCCTTTTTATTTATGAAATATGTCTCGATTCTTGGCGATGCATTGAGAGAACGACACGACACGAAGTAAAAAAAGGAATGCAGAAAAGGGGGAACGAAAAAAATAATTCAAAGAATTTTACCGATTCAATGCAATAGGAATTTGTGTATCTTTCGCAGATAAACTTGATCAACGGATAAGAGGCCGAGTGAAATAAGTGAATTCCGATTCTCGAGGCGAGAGGCAGGAAAAGGAAGAGAACGAAACAAAAAAGTTCGAGGTTGAAAGGGAAAACAGAAGGGCGGGGGACTACGTAAAAAAAGACGAGAACAACATTCAGAGAAATTTTCTATCAAACAAAGAACGCCGCGTGGAATCGTGCTCCACAAATTCGCTGACTGAAGAATTACTGAAAATAAAAATAAATTATGAAATGATGAAGGTGTTGTCGATGGGGAAAATGAGCAGTAAATGGTCCATGAGGTCTCCGAACTTGAGAGTTTGAAAAATTGATTTCACGAGGAATCCAAACTCCCGGTCACGGTCGCGGATTTGAGATTTTCAAACCGGAAGTGACCTGGTACGCCTAATAGCGAATGAAAGTGCTCCCGTACACTTTGAGAAGAAAGTGCTCTAAAACCGCGTTCGCCCGAACGAGGCAAAGGGGCTCAGAAGCGGCAGAGCTCCGAATTTCCGATATCTCGGATAAAAATTCAGAGTGAAAAATTTAACATAATTCTAAACTGTCTTAAAGAAAAGAGAATTTTTGTTTCTTAAAAAAAAAGAAGATAAATATATCAATTACCTATTGTTTTTGCCGTCTGGTTAAACTTTAACAACTTGGGGAAATTACGCTGAAATATTGTATACATTAAATATATAATCCATTGTATGGAGACAAAAGTAGTATTTAATGAAAAAGTGTTATAAAAAAACATTCGATAATACTAACAACGGTTAAATTTATCGGTGGTACAATAATATGTTAATATAAATCTTCCTATGTGTACAATTTATCTGGTTGTGATAATCGTTCGTGGTACTTTTCACCGATACCATTTTTTTAATTCGGTGGTGTTTAGTGATATAGACGAATAACATCGTCGCTGTTGGGACACGAAGGAAGAACCAAGGTAAGATTTACAAAATATAACACCTTCTTGTAACGAGTTGTAGATATGAAATATTTCAAATGATTCATTTGGCTTTTATTCATTTATTTATTTTATTTAAACGGTTTGGAGAAAAAAGCATTGTTTTAAGTAAAAAGATGGGGGTCAGCCCGCTTATGAAACAAAAAAAAATGAAACAAAAATCCAACGACCGCACATTATTCCTACAAGTTCTGAGAAAATAAGAGCCCAGCAAAAATACAAATAAAACGAGCCTTCTCTTGCCGCCATGCGTTGTTTGCCGGATTTTCTACTTACTTAAAAGCGTACACATGTTACTGCAGTGTCGACTACAAAAAAAAAAAAAAAAACTAAAGACTGCTCCCAAGACACCTCGATATTTGCGACGCCTTTTACGATAATTACAGCCTTGCAACGAAGGAGCATCGACGGAAAAAAATGATAGTAAAAAAAAAAAGAATGAGAGACGGAGAAATTGTGTGCTCATTGTCAGCTTTGACTGTAGAGCTGCGGAAACATCTGTCCCGAGAATAATTCGAGAGCTTCTTGGCGTCGGGCAAACATTCGCTCTCTTGCTCGATTGAACTAGATAGCGGCGCAAATTACTCGGGAGCGATTTAGATAGTCAATGGCGCTTTCACGATAATTAAAATTTTGCGACAGAGACGACCGGACGACAGTATGTCAATTCTGATATTTTTTTCGTCAAAAATAACAAATAAAAAAATGCAGATCTGTCTCGATAACAGATCGACAAAAGCTGAAAAGTTGCCCAAAAAAATTGTAGAAAAACTTTCAAAATAAAAATAGAACACGTGCAACAAAAACTTTCTTCTGGTTCGTGACAAAAAAAAATATACACTGTTATTTTATTAATCGTAAAATTATATAGAATTCCAAAAATATTTTATTTGTTGGTGCATGTTTGCAGTTGAATTTCGATTAGAAGTTTTTGTCGTGGAACGAATAGTTTTTAAGAGGTCCGAAATGGGTCTCGACTATTCTTCGGACTCAAGGATCGACCGGCAATAATGCATTGTCATGAGTAATACCGCGAAATGAGTGCTCGGTCTACTTTGCACTATATATTACTGCTATTACTGCCCGTAATCCTAACAGTCTACCGTCCTCATTTTCTTACGTCTCACCGTCTACCGAAGTTTGACCAAACTACAGTAGAATCTCAATTCTTTTCGCTGTTTGTATCGCTGCCAGATTGATTAATTGAGTCGATCCTGGGTGCGAAAAGAAATCGCTAACGCATCTCTAAGCCTGAACATGCTACCGAAATTTTCTCAAATTTTTTCCCTTCGAATTTGTGGCATAAACTCGTTTCTAGCAAAATTCTCATAAATCGACCACTGAGTTTTCAACAATTAATTAATGTATAATTTTAATTTAAGTTTATTTTATTTGTTTACAATGTACACGCGTTCACCATACATGTGTGCGTGTCCGTACATGAGTAGAAGTGAAAATCTATTCCTCCGTTTGTTTTTTTTTCGTCCGAGAGCTCCGCGTTGCTTTCGCACATAACAAACGTGACTCGTTCGGACTCGAACAAACAAAACGAACGAAAAATAACCTTCACCAGGCTCGACGATGCGCGAACTACAAGAAAAAAAGCAGATTTTGCCAATCGCTCTGAAAGTCTAAAAAAAAAAAATCGAAAAGTTTCACATTTGCTTTATTCGCTCCGCAGTTTCATTGTAGAACAGGGTATGTTTCCTACTTACCTACTTGCGAATTCTTCGCGTTTACTTACACTTTTTCATTCTTTATTTCCCACACGCGACGCGCACCGCTGTTTCAGCGAGGCCGCAGTCGCGAGGCCATCGCTCCTGTCTTCAACATACAGAAATCGAGTACGGCTTGTGCCAAGTTCAACTGCATTCTTCGTCGTAACACCGGCGACCTTGATCCCCATTTTTCAGCGGCCCGCTTTTCTAGTTCTCCGCTTTTAGATGCAACGTTCTACTCTCCACACACTCGTACGATCGTCCCGTGAGCCAAATATTTCCATTCTCGTGTAACGCCTTCGTTCCGTTTCTCGACGGTCGGACAAAGTTTTCCGCGGTAAATCGGGATTGCGACTTTGTCGACAGAACAAACTCAGGCCTCGATGGCAGTCTTAAAATGTCGCTGGTTCGACAAAATTTGGACCGAAATGCTACAATGGCGAAAACCCAAGTGAGCACCTGTGTGTTTCAGTTAAAAATGAACTTTCACATAAACGAAAGAAAACGAAAACGAAGACTTCAAACGAAGACTTCAAACGAAAGTAGACTTTTTTTTTATAAGAATTTTTATTTTATATTTGTTCAAAACTCAGTAAAATTGATGTTTTTCGAATTCACCGAAATAAATTACTATCAAAAATGTGCATTCAATCGGAACTTTACCAGAGAGTCGATGCTCCAATTTTGCGCAAAAGCCACGGCAGTGTACCGAGTTCTGGGACAATAGACGACCGTTCAGAACCCCTTTAGGTAAACGAGTATCCTCCTTTTCTTGACAAATTAGAATTTTAATTTTTTTATTTTTTCAAAATTCAGCAAAATGTACGTTTTTCGAATTCACCGATAAGAATGACCGTCGAAAATGTAAATTCAATCGGAACTTTAGCGTAGAGTGGATGCTCCAATTTTGCGCAAAACCCACTACAGGTGTACCGAGTTCTGGGACAATAGGCGACTGTTCAAAGCGCCAACACCCGAGGGAAGATGGTACGGAGAGTTAGAGAGAGAGCGGCTGGACAGCGAACCGAACGGACAAAGCGACGAAATACGGTAAATGGCACGAGGCAAGGAGGCTATGCGAGCGAATGGAGTCAACACTCAAATTATCGTTGGTACACAAGCCGCGGGGACGAGTCCTTTAGCTATCGGGGCAACCGGAGGAACGTGAACGCGAAGGTCTCGTTGTGGTCCTAGCAGGAAGAGTAGACGGATAGCGAACCGAATGCAAACAGCGAATACCTTGGATCTCTGAGGGCTGGGCAGAACGGTTCGCGTCCGTCCGATGCTTGGTTTGCACATCCGGCTCGTCTATAGAGCTCCCGTTTTGCGGCGACCACCGGAGACCACTTGGCTAAATCTTCGAGGCAACTTTGACACACGCAAACGTCTGACGAACTTTGAGAGCGCCGGTGTTCGCGGACATTCAAAAGGCGAAAGGGACGCGAGAGACACGCGGTGAAAATTTACTGTTAGGCGCAGCGATGGGAAACCGGAAGGGGGTGAATTACGAGCTCGACATAACAATCGCGGATATCAACGGAGATGAATCCGTATCGAAGAACGTCTATTGGTATGAGAAATGTAAAAAATATTTGACATTTTTCCGAAACGATGGGACAAATTTTATCCGTTTGTGATAGCAATCTCGTTGCGGTTGAGAAGATCGTCACGAGAGAAGGAGCAATCGATTCGCAACACGTCTAAAGACGTTGAGAGCAAAAAATTAGGGAACGCATAAAAAAAGAAGTATTTTATTCAACGATAATGATTGATCAATTATCGACAGACATTAATCATTCTCCGTTCGAGGTTTCTTGGTTCGCACATCCCGTTCGTCTGTAGAGCTCCCATTTAGCGGAGACCACGGGAGACCACTTGGCAAAATCTTCGAGGCAACTTTGGCAAACGCCATCGTCCGACAAACTTCGGGAATGCCGCTGTTCGCCGACATTCAAAATTGTAAGAGGAACGAGAGAGACTCACGGCGCAGAATTACTATCAGGCATAGCGGCGGAAAACCGGAAGGACGTGGAACACCTGTAACAATCTCGGATATTAACGAAGATGAATCTATATCGAAGAACGTCTACGCTAGGTGTTCGAAGTATCAAAAATATTTGAAATTTCTGCCGAACGATGGGACAAATTTTGTTCGTTGCTGATAGCAATATTTTCATGCTTGAGAAAATCGTCACGATAGAAGGAGCGATAAATTTGCCATATGACAATGAAAGCAAATTACGGAACGCTTAAAAAGAAGAAGAAATCGATTGAACCAAGATGATTAATTAATTGTCGGCAGACATTAATCTTTGCCAACGGTTGAATACCCTTATTAGCGTGACGCACGCGAAAGGCTTATAAATATCGGTCGTATGTAAAGGGAGAGGAGGAGCGAGGCGGAGGGTTGACGTGCGGTGACGATCGAACATCGGGGAGCAGCAGCAGCAGCGACAGACAAGTGCGGTACGTGCACGGGTGCGAGTAAGCGGGAGAGGAAGAGAGCGATGTATAGATTGGAAGAAAGTTGTAGCTATACATAGCCCAGGCTCGTGGAGGCACGAGTTTTAGATTAGTTTAGAAACTATGTCGGGAATTAATGTCAGCTGGCTCGAGAGTGGAACGCATCACATAGGGATCGGCGCTTGTCTATCGTCGAAGGGTGTTTCGATGGTGGTTCGGCGGTTGGTTTGATTCCGAGCTGACGCAAATTAATAAAGGAGCGGCTCCGGTGAGCCCTCGAGAGCGTCGGAAACTATAACCCCACCGGCGGGGAATGCGATACAAAATTCGACCGTAAAGGATCGATGTTGAGTTTAGAATTTCCAAACGGAGGGAGGTTTAGATCGAAAATAAAAATTTGAACGCATAGCCACCGTGTAACTATTCGCCGGGCAAAATCCGGGAAAACTCTACGTGGGCTACTGTATCGACACAGTGGATAATCACATTTTTGCTCCAGGCTACCTTAGAGCATTTTTTTATTGTTTAAATTTTTTTAAAAAGTTTTTTCATTATTTTTCTTACCATTTTTTTTTTTTTTTTTTTTCTAATCGGGATAGATGCTTCGTACATAGATCATCGTTGCAAGGGCGAAAGAGAACTGCAAACTCGATCTTGCAGGGCGTGACCGGAACAGTTCTGAGAAACTTCGGTTCCCCGTCGGCAAATTTAATATAGCAGCTTCAAGATTCACTGCCGAGAAGAGAGAAGGGCCGATTGAAAGGGACGATCCAATGTTCGCCGATCCGTTAACGCACGACTGTGCCAGCGAATGAAGCGTCCTCACGTTGCCCGGCGGGCAACTCTATTCAGTTTCCGGCCAGATTGCGCGCGTCTCCAGTGGTCGCGTCGCGCAATCTCGGCCAATCTTTCAATCGCCGGTTCGCCGGCAATCGACCTCTCCCGAGCCTCGTAAATTCCCGCTCTCTCGGTTCCGCCGGCATTCCGAACCGTCACTACGAATCACGTACCGTTCTCTCCTCTCTCGATCATCAACCGTACAAAATGCCGCCGAGTGCCTACCGTAAGTGCCGGTAATCGTTTACGTTCTCAAAGCTAATCTCCCATTCCCCTTTTCCACTCTCACGAGTTTGCTCGAATTACGACGAGACCATATGTCGCTCAGCTAAATGCGAATTTATACGGCCTGCAATGTTGTCACCCACCATCTGTGCCCACGAGGACTGCTCAGTTTCACGGTCTGTCGAGCAAATTCTATTCTCACTTTTATACAATCTTATATGGCGTGGTAATAAAAAAAATTCCAAATTCTATTGGTTCTTCTCATCGTAAGTGTTCAGTCCTCGTTCGCGTTTCAGTTCAATATTCTATTTTTTAAAAAATACTCAATCGCACAAAAAAAATTCTTTTGCAGAATTGTGTTTGAGCTTTGGAAATTTTTTTCTCAGGTCGATATTTGGAAAAAGATATACATGTGCATATATACTTTACGCTTCAATATATTCAAAAAAATGTCATCGTTAACACAATTGTTTTTTGAGTTTAATTTAATGCCGGACACGAGTTATGGCGTTTCGAAGAAATCGATAGGACTGCAGTGGCAGAGTAACTCGAGAGTATGTGAACAATATGAGTTCACGTGTGCAGGGCTAATGCAATTGCACATTCGACGTATAAAGCCGGTGTACACTCGGCAGTTGACAGAATAATTAATGGACAAACGCTGTAAGCGAGATCGAGATTTTGTTATACTACTTGGCCTGTTGGTACACAACGGTAATGCAACGTTTTACTGCGTACAATATATATGTATTTTTTTGTGAAACGCTGAGTGAGCTTAACTGCGAATCGTTTCGTGCAACAAAAGAGGCTTTTGCGATTGGGCACGATGCCTGTTCGAGTTTAATGGTGCGTCTAAACGTCCTTGAACGCTCGTCGTGCGTCACGCCTGACTATACTCGGGGATTGACTACTGTCACGCGAACCAAATGCTCCTTCTACTGTCTCACGCGTCACGCGATTCTCGGAGTCACGAAACCACGAAGACTGCGAAGGCTTACCCGATTCTTGCTCAATTGGACATCGAATCATTGGCCTGATGGGGCATTCAACCCGTGATCCTGTCTGAGAAAAGGAAAAAGTTCATTCGCTATCGAACACACTAATTGTAGTATAAGTAAAACATAATTGACCTAAATATGATTCGTCTGATAAAAATTGACACGAACCTTCCGAGGGATACTCACTAAACGAAGCAGTGCTAAGAAAATATAAGATGTGCGAAATTAGGAATTTTATTTGTCGTACGTCACCGTTCGACACGTTGCGTCTGACCAAAGTGGGGATCGACTACTTGCGCGGATTAGCATCAAACCTGTCTCCTCTTTTGGAAGATGAAGAAAAAAAGTTCATTCCCAAAGCGAAATTGTATTGTCAGAAAAAACGTATACATACAACGACTGCTGAGAGGCGGAAGGGCGTATCGTCCATCCGTTGCTTAGAACTCGATACCATTGTATCGACAGAAGTTGCCTTGAAGAGTGTTAAACACTTACCTCCAACTCGTACAACGAGCTCGTACTCGTGCCGTAGTACTCGCTGCGGGTTCGTGCGGTCACTTAACAGCCTTCGTGGAAAGTCCGCTTTTTCAGACTTGTATCACAAAGTACTACTTCGTATTTTAGAGTTCGACAGTCGTGTCTGACCATACAGAAGATTTACTACTGCGACGCTGGCCATCTCGCGCGGATTAATTTCCAGAGCTGCGGTAACGTTGCAATTATTATCGACTCTGTACCGATTACGCAATTTTAACACGACCAGAGATAACGGATGAAAGACTTTCCACAATTACAAGTAGAAAGACAAAGGAAATTGAAGCTTCCAATGCAGGCATGCGGCGATCGCCGACCGAGTGCACAGTCCGACAGTAACTGGAATTGACTACCGTTACGACACGCAATCCTGTTTGTTTTCCGTTTTCCCATTGACACTGACAAATCCAATAGTTTCTCTATGTTCGCTCAAACGCTCTCGTTTCGCGACTTTATTATACGCCCTTCCTGAGGAATTCGATGAAAAAGTAGAGAATAAACATTCGAACAAGTTTGAACTGCTCGCTCGCACGCCACGCCACTCGTCTCTCCGCGGCACAGGATCTTCATTTCCATACTCCTCTCCGTCGCGAACAAAGCTCTTGCCGCAGCTAGCACATGTTTCACATTGAAGATCCAAGTTTAATCGCACAATGGCAGAGTTGCCCGAGTATAAGTAAAATGAAATTAACTCGCACGAACTGATACAACGAACGCGGAGGCGCAGATAGAAGGGTAAAGTTAACCCGGCAAAGAGAACGTGAAGAGGCAGTGAACAATGTACGTGCGGCCCTATCGGATCAACGGTTCGGCACTGCAAAACGGATTAAATTCTCGTATATATCGGATAAAGGCGATATGTACGTACATCTATATATGTACATGTATTTATATATAACAACCGACGTTGGGAGTGAATTTCCAGCTTGGGACTGCAGCCACGTCGACCTTCTCTACTTTTCCGTATTTATTCAATCGGAAACCGTACATTCTACGGTTCGTTCCGACTGCCGAAAATAAATTTACTCGCTGACCGTTCCAACATTTCCAGCGGATGTACGGACGTACACGTACTAATAAATGTCTTCGGAAATAAGTCGCCCGGCACAATATCCGTGTAACAGATATTACTTTTAACGAACCATTCAAACGATACGTAATTTTTTTCTTCGACCTTTCATACGCCACGCGGATTAGAAATTTAAAAGAAAAAGAAAATTTTTCCGGCGACGGAAACTACTCCATCAGAGTGGAGAAGAAGAGCTCTAGGATTTTTTGGGTTTCTTCTGCTGGTGTAAAATCTCACCCACATCTTCAGCACTTACTGCAGCAGCAGCAGCGGCAGCAGCAGCAATTCTGGTAGCGCTTCGTTGCATTGCGGACCATTCCGAAGTCTTTGAATTCGCAATATCGCCCGGCCGGATATAGCGGATATCTTTTCTCGACTCTCCGCCACCGCCGCTTTTTCGTCTGTTCACTCCTTAAATCCTTTTTATTCTTCTCCTTCACCTTTTTTTGCTCGTCTACCTTTTCCTGTTCCGTTTCTCGTTGACGGTGCGAGATTTTTCTTTCGCTCCCTCTCCCTCGGCTACGCCTCTACCGAGCCCGATTCCCGGGGTGGCGACGGCGAGAATATTCCTCCGTGTCGTCGAGCGTCGGTTCATGTGCATGTGCGCTGAAGTCCAGAGGGATGGTACAGCCGAGCATGGCGGAGCAGCAACGTCCCAGAGGTGAGCGGCTCTCTCGCTGCTTCCGCAGCTCTCCCACGAGGCCACACACACGTGCCTCGTGCGGAATCGCAAAGCGACCCAGCGATATTCTCACACGGGCCAACACCACCGACCAAACACATAGCACCTCATGAATATTATACTGTATTTTTTTGATTTCCCGCTCGAAGTTATGACTCCAGTTCCGTATTCGACTTCGTGTGCTATCATAAGATTTCTCGCTGAGAGCGAACCACTGTGCCATTTTTTTTAGCTGTAACTGCGATGGGAGTGTTTATATCGTGATATGAGGCGGCCTTTGGGGAGCTGGTCGAGGTGAGTCGGAAGGCCGAGGGGGAGCAATCTTCGGGATTTAATGTCCGTGTGGACATTTTGCCTGTATCGATGACCGCTGAAGAAATCCTTAGGCTCTCGCTTAACGAGAGGGATTTGAATCCAAATGCATGGTAGCAAAAAAAAAAACATGACATAAGCAGAAAGGAGCAGTTTAGCGTACGAAGCTGATGAAGAGTCACAGCCGTGTCAGCAGTTACGTCGATTCGAGGTGAACAGCTTGCATATATATCAACCGACAGCATGCATAGGCATAAGATGGGAATACAAATACGACTCTTACGCACGTGCACTTTATGGAGGCAGGCGTTGTTCGCGAGGCGATGGGTCGCCCAATGACACACGGTGTACAATTCGAGCTCCGACTCGAAACACGAGTGCTGCGACGGATGTGTAACTGTAGAATTCGTACGGTATGTCGAGGATGTAATAAAATATATGGGCCGATTCAGAGTGTCATTGAAGATCCGGTGATATGACGAATCGTGTCTTCCTGCAAGGCGAGCCAATCGTCTAGCCGTTTTGAGAGATTCCAATTTACGAGTCCGCGGGGACATTGCAAGCGAACTGGCAAGATTTCCGAGACGCAGAATCGCCAAGGTTTCCGAGATGCAAGATCATTAAACGAATTGAATAACTCATTCGCTGCGTTCGACAAGATATTCGACGAGATATCCAACACGGTATCTCGTTGAATGAGCTCTTCAATGTTCCAGCATCAGTGCTGAGAATTTTCTTCATTCTCGCTCGAAGTGCTTTCCGAGGAGAGAAAGCGTTCGGAGTGGAGTCGTTTGCGGAAAATGATAAAGTAAGACGGAGGGATTACGGAACAGGTTATGAATCGAAGTGTAGAAGATGGCTCGTTAAGTTTTCCAAAATTGTATTTTGCACAATCTAAAATACAATGCTTTACAAAAATTTGAATAAACACGAAGAAATATTCCAAAGAAAAATGTATAAAGTTAAACAAACAAAAAAAATAACCTTTTAAAGGGGTTATTTAAAATAAACACTGCCTTAACAATGCTGAGTCTGCATATTACAAGAGCGTGTCCCGAAGATTCTCCAAACTATAAAAAAAATCTTTGCGGCTTATCAAAATAAATTACATTAAAACAGTCTGTCAGGCGGTCGTTGCACAATCTTTCTCCTATTACAGAGTTGCCAGATAGGGTGCCGTAACTGCGAATATCGCCGTGCCATCTTCTCCGAGCCATCGTCTCATAAGGATTTCCATTTCTCTGAATTTCTTTTTTGTTCTCATTGTTTTTCTCTATCGCAGCCGCAAGTTCATGTACACCGACTCTCACCCGAGTATTCCGTATTCCGCCGAAACGGCCGTCGCGATCTTTCGCGCGTGTACGGAATCGCAATCGGCTCTATCGTCAAAAAAAAAAAAAAAAAAAAAGGATGGAACGTCGCCCCGCAGAAGTGAAAGGGAAATCCTGAAGGTGGAGGCAAAAATATTCGGCACAGCCTCTTGTTGGGAGGAAAGACAGCAAAAACGTTATCGAGGATCCTCCCGCAGCTTTTAGGACTTATCCGCGTGCGAAATGAGACGTACGTGTATCAGATACCGGCTGAGCTACGCAACGAGGGCGTTGCACTATACCGAGACAGCGAGCTGACGATGTTCGGGCGTCCCTTCGCGTTGGGGCGCTTTTGCCCAGATAGAGAAACAAGGAAAGAAGACTGAAAGCATGTTACCGAGGGTATAATACTGTGCAGCCCATCCCGCCCCACCCCCGTGCCAGGGGCAACGCCAATGTTAGGACTTGTTTAGGCGGTGCACGTGCTGATCGTAGCTCGGCAAATGTCTGGCAACTTCAACCTATCGGTTTCTCGTACAGCAGAGTCCGTACAGCAGAGAGAAACTAAAGCTCGTCCGTCCGCCGAACGTCGCGATGTTGCGAGGTGAATTTGCATTCAGCCGACTTCCGTCGAGCAGAGACTTTCGTCGTCCGACTGTACGCGTTGGGTCGGATCTACAAACATTTCGGGGAAGGGTACATTTTCGTTCCACTTGGATTCGATTACTTTTACTCGAGCCGACTCCTCTGAGGTATTCACGAACGGGTGGATAATACATCGAATTACCGAGTTAAAAAAAAAAAAGCTGAAGAATATACCGTCCGAGTTGAATCGAACACCTATTCTGGATTTTTTTAAATTTAGCTTTATACACTGAAAAAAATATCAATGAGTCAAGTAAAATTCGCTTGCGGACTGCCAAAGAAAAAAAATGGCTATTTCAATTCTACTATCAATTCTTACGATTCCGTACGGGATTGAAGCGATAACTTGTTTTGCCGCCGATGTTTCTGTATATGGAATTGTAAGAATTGAAATTTAAAAGATTTCCTTGGCAGCCCGCAAGCGAATTTTTTTTGTGTAGGTGGCAAAAGAGATGAATTGGGCCACGCGGGGTAAGACGGACCAGTAAGTGTTGAGATAATCTCGACCGAAGTGTCGAACAGCAAAAACGCATACCACACTCGGAGTGCAAGTGAGAAACCGTCTTGGTAATGTATTCTCCTCCCAGTTCGCCGCTGTCGGACAGCAGAGAAAATGCGACAGGAGTTGTGCGAAGCCACATACGTCGGAACGACGAGCCAAGAGAAATGGCGAAGATTCGTTTAAATTCCTGGCTTCGTGTGTGGTCGGAATTCATCCATTTCGGGTCTGGGAACACATGCGACCGTCGCCCCATGATTAATTACGATTAATTGTAATTCCGGACATCACGCGGTTGCCCGTTTGCAAGGGCACTTCAAGGAGGTTGAACCGCTTCACACCACTAAAATGAGTGTTTCATTTTTAAAGTTGAAGTATTTATAATTTCAACATCTGGTATTTTAATTTTACAAAAAAAAAGTACGATTAATGGAAATAATGTAAGCAAATTTCAAGTTCCGGTACATTAAATTTATAACTTATTTTCACAGTGTATTGCAAAGCGCTCCAACCCCCTTAAATCTCCTAACCGTTTCCCTTCAGCCTCTTCCTCGAGGAAACTCTCCGCGTCCGCCCACCACACAGACAATATCCCTCCGTTATTCCTCGACAAATTTTCATCGTTTTTCATCTTTCCCTCCAATTTCTCCGGGGTGTCCCTGGAGAGCGTCGGAGCGACGGCGTTCCAAGTTCAATCAAGAAGATCATCGACGGCACGAGACTTTTCGATCCTCGAATAGTGTGCCACGCTCGGGGGCATCGGCTTCGTTCACTTCGTCCATTGAAACACCGTAGCTACGTCCCGGCTGACCGTGCGGTCGCGATCGTCGGTCCCCTCGCGAAACCACCGCAACGAGAAGCGTCCCTCGGGCTGACACGGAACTGTGACTAGTGGGCCGAGAGGGGACAAGAGTAGAGGAAACAATGGACAAAAAAAACGTGACGGAAGGAACAAAGCCGAAGGAACGCGGAACCGAACGTCGTTTCCTCGCAGCCGATAATCCCGCGAGGCTGCGGCGGTTCCGGACACGACGACGGGGGTTCGCCAGAAGTCGGGAAGACCCGCGCGCGGAGATAAATCTCCCGAGGGAAGAAATGTACCCGAGCGGAAGAGAAACAGCGAACTGGTAACGGTGACGAGAGGAGGAGAGATTAAAGAACAGTGTGGACCGTGAACAAACCGGAGAATGATAAAAATTGATAGTCAAGAGAAATGAAAAAAAAAAGCTCATAAAGTCAAGAGGGGAGGAACGGAAGATTGAGAAAACCCGAACCAAAAAGCTCACCATTCGTAAAAACAAGAGAGCTCGGAGAGGAGAAGCGAGTTCGGCGCTGCTCCGTCACTCGCGGAGGAAACTTCCGCTGGGGAGCGCGCGTCGATTCGTCGTCGTGCGAAAGAGGAGATTCGATCGTTGCCGTATGATTTACGGCTCCGGCAGTCGCGCCCGTCACTCTGTTTCCTTCAGGCGCTATAAATTTCGCATCGAGGGGCCGAAATTCCAGGAGCTGCAAGTTACAGCCGAATCACGAGCGCGTCGCGTTGAGGGGACGAGATTACTCGCTTCGGACTCCTCGCGTTTCCCTGCCGGGCGAGCCGCTGCAATTTATCACTGTTCGGATATAACACTGTATACTTATACTGCGATGAACTACCGCGAGGAACGTGGAATATCGACACCGTGTCGGACAAGGCGCTCGGCGTCACCAGGGAATTCCTGGCAACGCGGAGGCTCACGAAGCTGCTAAATCGCCAGCCACGAGCGAAACAACAATCCGGCACCTGTCCCAACGCATATCTAGACACAACAAATTCATCTGGAACTCCTAAAAACTGAGCCACTATATGACTGTATACAAACATCCGTCCAGAAAAAGATTTCATTATAATTACAAATGCAATGTAAACTTAACGTCGTCGCTCAAGACCTACGCTGTTAATGCGACCTTAAATAAAAACTTTTAAAAAGCTATTCCAACGATTGTTGCGAATTTTTTTTTTCGAAAAAGTGCTTTTTATCTCTACCACCGAGGTAATGAAACAATGGCCTATGGGCGGCGAATGTTGTTGTGCGTGATAAATCTCGCGAGGTGACTATAGATATCCTGTTCTCCGGTCCCTTCTTCCGTGTCGTCAATGAGGGAGAAGATGACCCAAGTTCGTGGGGGCGCACCTTTGTCCATCCATAATCTTCCGCGTACACCCGGGAATGGATCATCGTATTTCACGTGAGTGATATAAGATCGCTTACGGCTCAGCGATAGCCGACAAAAGAGCGATCGCGGCTGCGCCGTGATTTATGCTCTTGTGCGATTTATATCCCGACACCGCCTGACTCAGCGATCCTAGTCAACGTGTATATTACGTAATGACGTAAAGATCTCCTTATTTATCGGTAGTTCGAGCGATAAACCGTCGTAATAAGGCACGCATGAAAATCCCGACTGGTACCGTAAAAAAGTGTACAATGGATCTGTGCATCGGGCGTGTCGGAGACGAGATACTCAATCCTCGAGCAGCCTCTCGCACATGCGTCGGGCGTAGCTTCGGGGTATCCAGTCGATTTATTCCGAAACTGCTCGTTTCACGAACGATATCGTTGGAACCTTTTTTTTACAGAATTTTATGCTCTTAAAAAATTATCTCTTGTAAAAATCTTCTCAGACTAACCGTTAGCGAGACGAACGCTCACGAACATTTGTTTCGTGTTAGTTTTATTTAATTTTTTTTCTTACTTTAACAAAAATCCTCGTACCGATGGGCGTAAAATCTATAAAATGTCTGCCTACGTTCGAGTATTCCCGGTGCACTCTGAAGGTTCCGCTCGTTGCACACGTTTGTTATAGCTCAGCCGATTTTCACGGTGACGACATGAAAAAGATGCGAAAAAGAACGAAGTAGTAGATGGATGGATCTATTACGATCACGTTTCCGTTTATAGATCTTTTTTCCATCAACGTATCTATAACGCAAAATAAGCGTCATACATTTACTGTGCATCGTTTATTATGCATCGTGTGTACGTTGTACCGTTTATAGCGACCTATGCATGCATCATCTGCACGTAGAGAGACGAGCATAACAGTGTGCTGCATGCTCGCGTACCGAGTCCCTGAGGCATCGGGTGAACCGTGAGACGAACCTCCAAGTTCAACGTGTCACCCTTGTTCCGTTGCGTTGTTTTTCATTCTTTTTTTTATCTCGTTCTCGTCCTCCTTCACGTTCGTATCGACGCCGCCGGGGTTGTCAAGTTCGGTATCGGATATCGGATAAGAGAAAAGCCTTCGGCCGAGAAAGAAAGGCGAAAGATGCAAGCGAACATTTTTTTTTTTTTTTTATAACAAATTTTGCGAAAAGTAACGATTTTCGATATTTTTTCGATCAGTCTATCTCTTCGCTAGCCGATGAAAAAAGTCGGAAAAATCCGGGTGCCAAGAGTGCTCCACGGGATGAAAATACGCGAGATAGGGAATTCGACGGGTTTTCGGCATCGCCTTTACTTCGAGTGTTTACAGTAGCTACTACGTGGCACACTACACAAATAAATGTTTGCAATTGTTTATCCGAAATTGTATGCATTTATTGACCAAGACTAAAAAAAATTAACGCGGTTAATTGGAAGAGCTAATTGGCTGAAAAATAAGGATTATTCTTTGAAAAAACTCAACGAAAATGTCTTGGCATAAACATTGTTATTAATACTTTCCTTGATTGCGGACCCATGCAGTAATACAAATAGACTTCCGTTACTGTAAAAAAAAAAAAATACACAAGATTTTCGATAAACAACTGTGGAACTTTAGCACTCGTTCGACTAATGTTTCGCGCAGCAGCCACCTTGGGATAACAACTATCAACGCCCCTCCCCACTATTTTCACGGCGACAACGGAGTCGGAAGTAAAAAAAAAAAAATCGGCAAAAGTGAAGTTTCAACAGATGTGTGAGAAAAAAAAAAGCTGGTCGAATGGTCAACCCACTGGGGGCTTGTGCTCGGTTGCCTCGCCCGTCGCGTCGGTTTCGCAGGTACCGTTGCGGTAATAAGGGACATCGCGAGAGCGCTGCGTTAGCCGACAATAAATGGCATCCGCGCTTTTCCGGACGTCGGAAAAACACCATAAATATCAGGATACAGCAAGGGTGCGACAGCAGCCTCGCAGCCAACCCCCAGCCACCTTGTGCTGCTCTCGCGCTCAAGCTCCCTTTAGCCTTTTGTGACCTTACAAGTTAAAAGTGGGACTTTATGCACTATAACCGTCGGTTCTTCGCGCCGGCCGACGGGCCACCCTCGCGGAACCGCCCGAGTGGACCCAGGACGAGAGAATTGTTCGCGCCGAATTGGAACAAGCGTAAAGCTGTGTGCCCTATTCGCAACTATCCTCCCGCATATCTCGCTCTATCCGCTTCACTATCCGTATACCGCATTCCCCATTCACTCGCCCGCTTTTCCCGGTTTCTCCCCGCGAAAGCTTATAACTAACGAGCGGGCGAATTCGAGCGAGCGTGCGCAGTTACGTGGTACAAGGCGCTACAGTATCTGGATATCCAGGATGTGTCGTAGAGTGCGTTGTATAGTAGCGATACGTGAGGGGGGGGGGGGGGGGGGGTGAATTGTTTCGACCACGGTATACTGCGGGAATAGGAATTTTTTTTTGTAATATCGTATATTTCATAGAATTTTTCGAGGGAAACCGATGCGGGTATCGTGGCAGAAGTGGGTAAATTGATTTTTATTTTTAATTCAAAATGGCGCACGACAATTCGAAGCGACGTCTGGAATTCCGTGGAGAGTTTGAAAAACTGTAAAATCGGTGAAACGCGAAGAAATTTAGTAAAAGATTTTACGCCGCTGTCCTCGTACTAGAATGACCGAGGAATGGATGAGGGAGACAAGCGCTTCGAGAGGATGGCGTTGAGGAGGTCCGAAGAGCGTAGCGAATCGTGCCAAGGGAATAAACCCGAAATGGTCGAACGGACAGGGTGGGCCAAGAGTTAACCCAAATACGAGGCAGTGCCAACGAGACTCGGTGATTGCCGGCCGAAACGGGGAATGATACTGCAACCTTGCTCCCTATAACTAGCATGGACGGCGTCGATCCTCCCGAGCTTCGCTCTCGGCCTCTCTCCCTCGGTCGGGCGACGACAAATAAAGTACATCCCTGTCTCCGACTCTTTCGCCTCTTCTCTACCCTCGGTTCAAAAATTAACTCGAGATCACTCTCAGAATTCTCACTTAACGGGCCACTAATATGTAATCAGTTAAGCGCAATAATAACCACAAAATTTCCGTACGCTTTTCTCAAATTGTTTTTTAAATTTTAATCTTCGTACAAAAATGAAATTTATTTGAAATAACGAAAAGAGGCTCGTAGACTTTTTTATACTGATGTACGATTGAGTATCGAGTAAAATTAATATGATTTCAGTATCGAGTATAATTAATTTAAGAGTTGCGGTAATAAATGCGATTTATTAGCCTCAGTAATACTTGGCTTGGTGGTATTGCGTGGACACGAGTGTGATTTTTTTTCCCCTCACGCTAATGGGCCATTGACCTAGGTCCTTCAGCCCGCATATTTGTATTCATCTACGGAGTACCTCATGAATATAGATTAAAACCTTGTCTGCTTGTTGTCTGCGGAAAAGACGATACAGTCGATTAAAATATTATAATAATGGCTTAAGCGAGCGGGCTCGCAGTTCCTTTTCGTTTTATTCTAGCGGGGAGATTAGTCCAAAAATAATGTGTGTTGGGAATTTGTGTTTGGGGACGATGTTTGCTGGGAGTTTTCCACACAGCGGGATGACGGATTCGAAATGTTTTCAGTTAATTATTAAATAAAATTGCAGTGAATCTTGATAACAGCATGTTCTTTGTAGGGCACTTTAACTTTATTTTTTCTGTTCCGTTGTGCATGAAATTTTCCAAACGCGCATTTGTCCCTTTCGCATTCGGCAGGAGACCGGCAATACTGCAATTGAAATGTGTCGGCATACAGTATCGACAGCTCTGCATAGATATCGATACACCATTGTATGGGCATTGTATCGATGGAGAACAGCAGAAAAGTCTACCGTACCTCACAGTCGATGGAATGCAACAGGTGATAGCGAGTAACGTATTTTCAACTCGGAAGCCTTTAATGCACGGATCGTATCTCTGCGTCACGTTCGAGAGAGATACAGAAAAATTGGCGCAATTTATAGCAGCGAGGTAAATATGTATATACATATCTGGATGTCGCCAATACCCGCCAGATCAAGATTATTTGTATCGTTCGGTAAGCTATTTCTAAAGAAAAATCTGTCCCGCATAGTCTTTCGTTTTATTTTTTTTAATTCGCAGCAAAAAATTGTTATTTGAACAACTCGATTGTCCGAAATCCAAATTAAATACAAAAGAATAGTTGCGCTTACTCGTGTCTCGAGGCGATCCGCGTAAGGAAACCGTTCTCCAAAGATATAACGCCGAATAACAAAAAAAAGGCGCAGCGACAAATTATACAGTGAAAATTAAGGGGTCAAAATTAGACTAAGAATAGACCAAGAATTGTGGTGAAATTTTTATAATTTTTGTTTCCCCTCGGAGAAACCTATTTTTTTTGTTTACTGACTTTATCGAAGCTTTTTAAGCCCTTGAAGAAAATACCGGCTCATTAAAGGGTTGAATCTCTCAAGCCGTGTAACGAATTATTACAAAATTTGCATTACACTGTCAGAATAGCCGTTCGAGAGTTTGTTTTTCGAAGCTTCAGTGAAAATTAACAACCTATGTGAGAATCGCCTTATTTAATCCCCGGCGCCTCGTTGGAACTCACGTATTTCTCAACTACTGTGCTATTAATTTATGAAAGTCGAGGGGTACACGACGTGCCGCTGCCGGCGCCGCACAAATTAGTTCCTCCTTCTTCCCAACGTAGCTTATATTACAAGTACAGTACACGGTGTATATGGTAAATTTCACGATATTCGTAGTGGATACGGGGTGCGGCTGCATAATGCATGAGTATAGCAAGTGTATACGTTTCGGAAAATGCGTTCAACTGTGATCGTGAAAACTTTTACAGGAGCGTTATGGCACTGTCAGGAGTTTTCTCACGTCATTCCAACTTTTTTCACTTGCATCCGTGTATGCAAATCATGGTACGTCGAGTTGAAGTTTGCGGAAAGGTTATTTTTTTTATGTCCTCGAATTTGCGAAACATATGTCGCTCAAAGTTAAGGGATAAAGAAATTTTCTTTAACCCTTGGGAGCACGGTGTTGCATATATGCAACACCGTTCGCTCAGTGAAAAATACGATATTGCTGTAAAACTGAGGTTCGAAACAAAAAATATGGAAAAAAATCTCAAAACGACGTATTAACCATTTGAAAATGATTTTTATCAAGTTTTGTTGACAACCAATTTATTAAATATATTTAATGACAAGTAAATATTGACCGGAATGTCGAATGGACAAATGGGAATGAAGAGTACGTACACTTTCGAATAAATAACGGAGGAAACGACGAGTGAAAGTATTCATCGTTTCCTCGGTTATTTATTGCCCGGAAGGTCGAACCACCCTCGGTGTCCAATCCTCCGCCGCTCAATTGTGGTTGAAAAAGAGACATAAAGCTTGGCAGAACGAAAGAATGAGGATAGCCGAGAAAGTAAAAAAGTAATGAGGAAGTCGTTGAGAACTGCGCTTATAGTAACGAGAGAAGGTCCACTTTTAATATCACTTGGTCGTTACCTCGAACGGCACACCGCCCTTGCTACGACTGGGGTAGTTGTACGTCGTTAAGATCGTTTCCACCAACTCACTGCGTATTAATGATATTGCAGAGTTGGCGAGTAGACCGACTGCAGGAACTTCATTTATCAAATTCATTTTACTTATTGCACTCACATTTTTCTTATACTTTCGTCCAAATTTTCAAACATGCAAAGTGCGGTTTATTTATTCAACTTTACTTTATTGGCCGCTCGAATGGACACTAGAATACAGTGATAGACTCATTGGGGTTTCAAATCTGAACAAACTTTTCCTTTGGCAAAATTATGTACGATGTATGGTTCTCAAGTTGCGAGCAATTAAAGATCGACCAATGAAGTTCGCCCGGCAGATGGCGCGGCGCTCGCCGGGCGGCCCGATTGGCTGTAAACTTCGTCACTCCGTATCTCCCAAAGTATGCACTTTGGAAAAAAAATTCAAAGGAAATGTTGTCTCAGTTTTCAACACCGAATATAGTCGTACAATTTTTTCCATATATTTTGACCTCCCAACATTTTTTTCACACGTGCATGTTGTACAACGCGGTGAAAGCGCGTTGTTGAAAGGAAAGCTTAATACGAGACGAGCAAAGGAGAGTTGGGTTGTCCATGCCGCGAAGGGGATGGAAGAGGGACAGAGGACAGGGCAGGGACGTCGGGAGAGGTGAGCAACGGCCATCGAAGCTGGACTCGTTCAGCTGTTAAACGCGATCAAATAATAACCTTACAGAGACCCTGGTCGGGCGTGCGACCGTTCGATAGATGGATGGCCAGCGAGTGAATGAGAGTGTGAGAATATGATTGAGTGTGTGCGCGCCATATTGAGCCTCCCCACGTTATATGTAACCATACGCCCTTATCAAGCGTATCAACGTGACGCTCTTCGACGCACGAGCTAAGCTTTCACACCACTTTGTTTTTCACCTATAATTATCGTCGCATTCGAACACCGACGGAAGGGATAAAAAAAATGGTATCCGATGTTTATTTATAAACAGTTGCAGAATGTATTTTTAGCGGTGTAAGGAATAGACCGGCTCTTCCCTACACGAGCCAGACTCGCTGCTTTACCTTATGTCTTTGGCCGTCATTTCAGCCATGCGCATCAGCAATTTTTCACGTAACAGTTGCCGTGTAGTCGGACTGCTTGCACGAGGCTCGGAACCACACAAGGATATCAACGTCAGTCGAGACTTGACCGTCGTATGTTGGCCTATTTCTGTGTACAGGCTTGTTGAAATCCAACCCCCCAATCGTGGGTAGGTATACGCGGGATCCCGAGTGGAACACATCGACATGTATGTTCCCACAGACGCCTACGGTACACAGGAGGATGACCCGCGCGACAGCAAGCCACGACCCATGTTCCGTATTTGCACGTTGCAATGTCAAGTGCAGTTGCGCGTTTACCGGCGCGAATTTCCACTCAGCGGCCAAAGCAATTTGCAAATTAACTTTGCAAAAAACACAATCCACGTTTCCGCTGGGTTAATTGTACCGAAAAAAAAGTTGTTTGCTCAACTAATTAATTAGTCCGGCGAAACGGACTGATTTGTTGGTCCAACGAATTGCTCAACCACACCCGGTCTCACCTGTTTCACTGAGCCGTCGCTCCGAGCAACGCGGCCTTTTTAATCTATCCTCAATCGCTTGCGAACAATTAATTCACATCAAAGGGTGGTTCAAACGCCCTCGTCAATGTGGAATTTTTAATATTTTACGGAAGCTTTCGATGCCTCGGAAATTAATTCGAAAAATTTGAAAAGTGATTATTTTTTGTGGGAAAGCGATATAATAATTTCAATTTTCAACTTTTTATTTTTTATTTCGGGTGTGTGATTTTAGAGGCGAAAGGGGGATTTCTGGTTGTTGATAAGTATCGTGCTATAAGCAACTCCCTCGCGTAGTCGGAAATCGCTCTTTGAGGTTCCCAAACCCTGGAGGGATAGATTTGTCAGACGCAAACAGACCCGTAACTCTCTGTGGGTAATTGAACGTACTCTGACGCATGACGTATGATCAAACCCAGCGACAGAGAATTCGGGCACGAAGCGGACGTCAGTCAATTTACTAAGGTATACGCTAGCCACCGTTTATGGCATGGATCTCTACGGCCGTAGGGGCGCAGGAGAAATTCAAGAAATGCATGTATCCACATCCACATCAACCACATCAACTCACACAAGTTGTGCGCGAATTTGCATACAATTTGATAAAAATCATTTTGCCATGAGGTAAAAGTTAATGTTAATAAAAAAAAATGTGCAGATATTTGTCAAATAATGTAAAAGGGCGAAGTTTTTTTTTTTTTCTTTAGTGAAATGTAAAGTGTTCTTTGGCGAATATATTCGCGAACTTTTCGGTAAATCCGGTGAATTTGACGAATTTTCGGCTCAACGTCCATAGATCGTTTCGACGATGAGAACGATTTCGAATTGGAGAGATTGTAAGCCGAATGAAATGGTCGCCGTCAACAAGTTTGGGAAACTCGGAGCCTGTCAGCGATTTCAACGAAACACCCCTCGATCAATGGAGAAGAACGGAGGGTCCGTGGAGTAAAAGTTGCTGAGCAAGAAACAAGCCATTCATTTTATCTTTTCGCGCTTTCTTTCCTCCACACTTCTCTGTCCCGAATTAATGCCGATGTCCTTCGAGGGAGAGATGCTCTTGCGCCGGTCAGCTGTCCCCGAGTAGTGTCGGATGTACCGGGAGGAATCCGAGGACAAATTTCCACACGTATTCTGTCACTCGGGATACCGATAGGGCGGAAAAAACCAAATCTAATTGAAACGAAATCGCGCTATGCGCGAATTTCGTCGAATTACTTTCCATAAGAATTTCAATTCTGGTGCCCGACGAACTGAGATGCTCCGGGACGAAATTTTATTACCTCGATAGGGTTTTATTCGGAGATTCTCGTACCGTCCCGTCAGAGCAATTTTCTCGGCCAAAGAAGAATTTTTCGGTAATCGTACATCAGGGGTGACATGGACGTGCTATATATCCAAAATTGTATGCATTTATTGAGAGTAAAGGAGGTTTATTTGTATTGGTGCATGTGTCCTCAACCGAGAGAAATATTAATCACGATGGTATGACAGAACGACAATTTTTGTAAGGTTTTTTTTTTTTTTTTAAACACTAAATCGACGGCCCAATGCCAAAAGAGTGAACGAGCTATGCTTATATACAGCCTAACACATAGCTTGTACGTGACCTAATTCCATAAGGGCGATACGCCCTTATGGAATTAGGCCATGGATGTGTTTCCATATATTCTTCTTTAAACTGTTGAATGTGTAGAGGGTCCCAAAAGAAAACGAAGGATAATTAAAGGATTAGGAACGAATGATGGTTCTGAAAGAGGCTCCAAAAAAGCCTGTGGCCAGAGAACCGGAGAATGCCGGCTATTTTTCAAAGCTCTGCAGAGCCGTGTCCGTCGGTGGCGGGTGTCGAACTACGAAACCGAGGGGTTGATCCGACAACACTCTCTCGCTCGTACCCTCTCTCTGTTTCGTGATCGAATCTGCTTTGATCAAGGGTAAACAGTCGACCGGATAACGGATGAAAGCCTGATCCTGTCGAGAGGCCCATGAGCGCGGCATGAGCCCGGCATTCCCTTCGAAGCCCACCAGAGCGCCGGATTCCTTCGTCAGCGGGCATCGCTGTCGGTGTCAGCCGACATTCCTCCCCAGCTCGAACACCGAAACAAAAAACCCGGAAGGAGAAGCCTCGAAAAAATCTCGGAAAAACAAACCGCCAAAAAAAAAAAAAAAAAAAACACCCCCATCATAAGTTGATTCGCACCGCTCGGGCCTGTCGGCGATATCGCGTCGTGATGAGTGGCAGAATGGAGGAGCAAAGTCGCTTTTCCGACTTGCTGTCACGCTACCTTGTATCAATTTCCGTTCGGGAGGGTTCGACGAGATCCGGTGAAGATCCGCGCGACCTCAAATGTTGAGGCCAAATTGAAAATCGACTATATATTTCGAGATTTAGTGACTTAAATCTCTTCCGTAAGATACGCCGGATAAGCGCGAGAGGACAGCGGCGAGTGGCGGAGGAGTGAGCGACCATCCCTCGCATCGATAATTCGATTCCACGCTCCGATCGCACAGCTTTTTGCGATTGATAACGGCCGAGTGCCCGCTTTATTCGTATGAACCGAAGCTCGGCGCTGCTTTCGCCTGGTTCGCTGCGGTTCCGGTGTCCGAGGTCTGTCAGATACTCGGTAAAACTGCACCAAACGTTTCCAAACAATACGCGCACTCGTCGCTACTGCGCGGTCGCACGATCGAGCCCCCCTTTTCGTCTCTTAACGTCATATATCTCGAAAAGCTCACTCTCATGCTCCCGTGCAGCCTGTCTCGCTCTCATGCTTCATCACTTCTGCCATTTGTGTTACTCCCTCTTTGTAATGGACACATTTTTTTTTTTTTTCAGTCGTTTTACCGTGCGACATTTAATGTGAAGCTCCGGGCTATAACTTTGAGAGAAGTCCATCCAACCGAATGGGTAAAACGCGAGCGAACGGGCAAAATAGAGCGACTCTAGCGAATGTTCATTGGCTCGTCGCGTTGTATGAATTATATGAATTATATCATTTTGCCGGATGGCCTTCTCGCTGCATAGCTTTGCCATTTAACCTTTCAAAGCATACAATAAAATTAAAAGAAAATGAAATAAAATAAATATATACATATATTTTTTTAACAAGTATGATATTTCAAATACACCGGTTGGTTATTAATGCACTTTGACTGACTTCAAAGAGGTGTTTGACCTGTTTCAAACAACGTGCTTCAAAGGGTTGACGTATGGAATATAAGTATTAACTATAAATGTAACTACAAAAATTCGATGCGCAATCGCATCTTTCGAAAGTTATTCTTTATCAATTATTGTTTGTCTCTATTGTTGCAAATAAGAATATCCTGATACCGTAATGAATATTTATTTTGTCGTCGCGCTATATGAATTATATGATTTTGCTGGATGGCCTTCTAGGGTAGCTTTACGATTTAGCGTATTGAATATAGCACTATAAATATTCGATGCACAATCGAATACTATAACAATATTCGAAGCACCATAAATATTCGATGCACGATCCGAAATATCTGCATCACTAATTCCTCTTTCTCTCTATTGTTGCAGATGAAAATAACCTGGTCGATTGGCTCGGACTGCTGCGCGAACTGGTCGAAGGGTGTTGACAGTTCCAATTTTAACGAAGTATTAAATCATCACTCGACAATCGTGAGTGAGTCACAATAAGCTCGTCGCATTATTTCCAACAACGACCACGGCGAACTAAACATTAGAAACAAATTGAAAATTAATGTTTCGTTTGTGTGATAATCGGGAACGTTGATAACTCATCATCGTCGAAAATAAATGACTAATTCGCAAAGTTTATCCTAAATCGATGTTCTAATCAGTGTCATGAACCGTTCGTAGTTTCGGTAATCCGAATCCGTTGGTATCGCTTCTGATCGTCGGGTTTGTTCGGTTGAACTCTAATCCGGAACGGAAGGACTCGAGGGTGGAGTAGCCGAGAGGAGGATAACAGCAGAATTCGGCGGACTGAGCAGGATCCTTATGTATATTCCGCCAGCTGCCCTCGTGTACCTCGAATGCAATCTCCGTGGCTAATTAAGGCCGTGCTCGACGGGGACGCTCTTGGGTTTCAACGAAAATAATGGAGGATACCGCGCGAGGATGTGGAAGCGGTTAGCGGTCGAATTCCATAGCAGAGCTTTCAATTGTCGTCCGTCCCGTATCGCGCACTCGTTCGCCTCGGTCACAACTGCGTAATGCAAAAAAATTACCGGATTCCAATAAAACAAGGACAAGCTGACGACAAAAAAAAACAGCGATAAAGACAGAATAGACAGAAAATTCACGAGTCAGGAGGTTGAAAACTGAATTGGAGCAGCCAAAAAAGTTATCTCGTGAAGTTCCGGCCAACCCAAACGTTGCAATTCCCAAGGCTCGAAGACTCGATAACACGGTTTCGAAAAGTGGTGCGGACAGATTCGGATCGCCAAAAGGGGAATCTCATAAGGTCGAAAACTCGACGGATCGGCAAAAAATAAAATAAGATTGGTGCGGACAGGTACGAAGGACAAAAAGGTCCCTGCAGGCCGATCGATCGATCCGTCTATTCGGTGGGTAGAGGCGAGCCAGCAGGAAGAGCGAAGATAATAGAGAGGCGGCGAGGAAAGATGCGTCGACAGGGGAGAAGGTCGAAGAGCCGAGGTCGCGTCGGTCCGAAGACCTGATGCGCGTCTCTTCGTCCTACAGGCGTCGAGGAAGCATCAAAAGTGCCCGAGGCGGGCGTGGAGGAGCCGGAAGAGGAAGACGAAGGAAGAGAAGAAAAAAAAGACGAAGAAGCGGAAGTGTCGGAGCGAAAAGCGGCGGAGGAAACGGCGACGGAAGGCGTCGGCGGGTGATCGAGGACGGGTCTTCGGGGTCAAAAGTGCGGACGTTTATCGGTACTTCAACCGACGAACATGTCGATCAACGAGAGTGACATTTATCTCCTGAATTGGGACGACTCGCTGATCGGTCGAGACTTGAACAGGACTTACTACAACTCGACTTATCCCGATGCGAACGGAACGGTCGACAGCCTCTGGGACTTGGCGGGCGATCGGGCGTGTCTCGCGGTCGTGCTTTTTCTATTCTCCGTCGCTACCGTGTTCGGCAACATGCTCGTGATTCTGGCGGTGTTCAGAGAGCGTTACCTGCACACGGCGACGAATTACTTCGTTACGTCGCTGGCGTTCGCCGATTGTCTGGTGGGTCTGGTCGTGATGCCGTTCAGCGCCATCTACGAGGTGCTGGAGAATCGTTGGCTCTTCACGACCAACTGGTGCGACGTCTGGCGCTCGCTCGACGTCCTGTTCTCAACGGCATCGATACTGAATCTGTGCGTCATAAGTTTGGATCGCTACTGGGCGATAACCGATCCGTTCACTTATCCAACGAGAATGAGCAGAAGAAGAGCCGTGATCCTCATCGCCATCGTGTGGATATGCTCGAGCGCCATATCCTTCCCGGCTATCGCGTGGTGGCGCGCCGTACGCACCGAGGAGGTGCCCAAGGACAAGTGTCCGTTTACCGAACATCTCGGTTATTTAATATTCTCGTCGACGATAAGTTTTTATTTGCCGTTGTTCGTGATGGTTTTCACGTACTACAGAATCTATCGAGCCGCTGTGATACAAACGAGAAGCTTGAAACTCGGTACGAAGCAGGTTATGATGGCTTCGGGCGAGCTCGAACTGACACTGAGGATACATCGAGGCGGCGCGATGAACACCGATGCGAGACACCTTTTTCGTACGGCTTCGAGCACACCCGAGGATCTTCAGGATCTCGAGGAACCGCTCACAGCGCTGCACAACAACGGACTGACGAGAATGCCATCGACGAGAATAAACAACAAACAGCACTTGGGCAAGAATTTTTCGTTGTCGAGAAAATTGGCGAAATTCGCAAAGGAAAAAAAAGCGGCGAAAACATTGGGCATTGTGATGGGTGTTTTTATCGTTTGTTGGTTACCATTTTTCGTCGTTAATCTGTGGTCGGGATTCTGCAGCAGATGCATATGGCAGGAGGAGATCGTGTCCGCGGCTGTCACGTGGCTCGGATGGATCAACAGCGGAATGAATCCCGTGATCTACGCGTGTTGGAGTCGGGACTTCAGACGGTGAGTTCATGTGTTTGATGTTGATTTTCTAGACTAGCTAATGTGCTTGAGCATAGACTGGGTGTCTTCGAATTCGACCCGAAAATTGTCTGGCCTCACAGAGGGTTGGAATTTGTTTCGGTCATAATTCAACCAATGAGGTCGCTCTAGCGTCTTCGTTGGACGAAATTCATCTGCTAAACAACCCGAAAACCATAAACTTTAATTTTTTGTCCGGACAACAAAATTTCATTAGATTTAAACCCAACATTTCTTTGCTTTTGGTTGGTTGCAATCCAAGACACCTTGTACATCTCGAAAGGTCGCGACAACTGTAGGACGATTCGGTGCGATTTGGATTCGAGAGCCTCCGAGACGTCTCAATCCCGAGATCTCGCACCCTCGTCTTAATTTCACTCTAACGCAACGACCGAGAAAATGTGCCCCAATCAGAGAAATAGGGAGACTGTGAGTAGATGGAGCATATATGTACCTACGGCCACATAAAGCTGGAGCGTAGCTCGTAGGTCTGACTTTCCTAGTGGGGCTGCAGGCAGTCAAGAGGAAAAACGGTTTTCCCTTTCCCAGACGCGTTGCGAAAATCAGAGTCGGATACGGTTCCATCTCGACGTCGTATTCAGCGCAGAACGGGAGTGGGAAAGTTGGTGCCTTAAAGGTAAAAGGGAGACCCACCGACAGTGAGTTAGTTAAGGGTAAAAGGCATTCTGGTGAGGGAGACCATCTACAGATCGGAAGCTCACCCGGACCGAGACCAAAATCTTCATTGGAATTTCTGAAATCCGAGCTCATCCACGCTCCGCTCGCTCCTACCCCGGTTCCCCCAAACTCTCGGTCCATTAGCCGACGCCAAGTTTTTGCATTCATCTCGACGTCATGGACATGCATATCTTTTTAATTCTAGGTAGGCGTAAAAAAAGGAATGAATCAGGTATTTGGAAAACCGACCTTTCAATGAAACAGTGATGATTATAATAATCTGGGAATAAGTCCATTATAAAGGATGAGCTGGCGCAGTCCAATGCCACGAGGACTAGCAGATCCCTAATCTTGTCTCCGAGAAACTGGGACAGATCGATTATGAGAAGGAAAAGTTCCCACTGCCTGGTCTGTAGAGGGAAAATCGAATTATCATTCAGTATGAAGCGGATTTGGCCAATTCGCGAGAATCGAATTTTTGCTCGATGTTTAAAATTATAATAAGATCACGAGGAAGCGCATGAGGTTCGGGAATGATTCGGCTGTTGAAATTATACAGTCTGTCGTATGGAGGAAAGAAGAGAAAGGAGACGATAATAGAGGAGAGAGAAGAACGGTGAAGGAAGAACCGGATAGCGTGGGCTTCCGTCAAGGACGGGGCAATTCGATGGAGTGCTTAAGCAGGGCGATTCGTATGCTGTCCGGATCTAGCGTCTCCTCACTCTTCGACCCTCGTCGTCACTTATTCCGCCTCCTCTTCCGCGGCTTTTATTTTTCGGGCGGCGTGCCTTTCTTTCAAAGTGCGAGAAAGAACGCGAAGAACGAAAATTCCCGGGCGAACGCCTCTCAATAACCGTTGTCTCTCGGCGCTGGGGGACAAAAAAAGCCGTCGAATGACGGCGAAAATTCCAACACCCGTGAATTCGACATGATTTAGTTTCGCCGTATATAACAGATTAAACCCCGGTTAATTCAGGCCGATAGGTCAAACGGAATAAGAGATACGATTGCAATGGGTTGGAACGCGGTTGCTTGAGCCGGAACATCCCTTTGACCGCAGTGACATAATTGGATGATCATGCATATGCACGACCATTCAATTATGTGACGTCTTACTTAACGTATTGTGTAGTCAACGTGTAACCAGAGACACTTGCTCGAGTCTGACTGGAATAGAGATTGTGGTCAGAAAGTTAGGAGAACCGACCGGTAAATGGCATTGCAGGCTAAAAACGAGCGTTGTTCAGCTGTCACAGTTGTGCGGTAGGGAGGATTAAGCTTTGCTACACTACCCGATTTTACGGAACTATCCGAATGAGAAGGGACACGTAGGGGAGACCTAATGTAGCACACTGTTAAAACAATTCACCTCTGGGAATAAGTCCATTACAAAGGAAGGTACGGTAGACACTTCGGATGGCGGTTCATCCGTATTATCCTGAGCCAATTACATTAGTGCTGCGATTGTGCTGATTACGCTAGTGTGATCATGTGCGCTGTGGTTTGAATGTCATTAATAAGAGCTGTTGTTTGGCCAATTGGTTTTGCGTCCGTAGGGCGTGCGCGAAGGCATTCGGAATTACACTTGGTATAAACCACCTACAATTAAAAAACTCCTCCATTATTTGTATCACCACAAAATATGGATTCACGGTTTTTGTATGCTCGTACAAACTATATTGAAGAATCCAAATCTTATTCCATCAAATCGCACATGGGCGGGCAGGCCACTTAAGAGTGCTATGAAAGCCGGAATCTGGAGAATGTAGCGTATGGGGATGATTTAGGATTTTTGAATTCCACTTCCATCAGTTGTTTTATAAAGTTGCGATCACACCGAATTCCGATAGCAATTGACCCTTCAAGTACCGGGAAGCAAACAACCATGCCTTCTTTTAAGCACAAAAAGAATAATTTTCATTCTGCGTTATCATAAACAACTTGTCACTCGAATCGTTCGAAGATTGCGTCTTGGCAAATTCTAAGTCCTCGTTGAACAAGGATCCCGTGCGTGAAGGGTTAAGTAGCTATTTTCGTCTTCCAATACCAATGAACTTTATCACAACGGCGATTGGACAATGTAAAACGATCGAGTAGACAAACTGTGAGAAAAATTGATGAATTTGCGCTTGCGCGTCGTGATAGGACGAGACTATGAACATTGGTTTCAACGTTTCGAGCTCAGAACGACAGCGTCATTATAGCCCTGCATTCACATCCGAGCTAGTGACCGTAATCGTTAAATTTTAACGCACACGGAGATAGACGAGGCGATCGTAGTGTTGTTGTTACAGGAGGAGCTCGGTCGATGGGTTTCGATCGTAAAAGTTCACCGGCGACAGGAACGATACGACGATAATTTAGTGGCGATTCTCCTCTCGGGACGAGGCTCCTGTGCTCTGCAAAACGTAGCCTCGACTATGGCCGGCTGCGTTCATGGGTCGACCTCGTGACAAATCGAACGAAGAGCCGACGGGGAGCTCAAACCTTCGGAGTAGCCCATCAACCGATCTACGTCTATTCCGCGTGTCCCAACGACGTACAGAACGATCGAGCGTTTTATAAATCTTTAAAGACTTTCGCGTGAAAACACACAAATAAGACGATTTTGGTCGTTGACCTGGCAACAAACGGAGAACAACTTTTCCGTTTCCGTCGTCACGGCTCGGTGCGTCGATCGCAATTTATCTGTATTATTAAGCGATTGCTGGGCCAGGTTGGCTGAAATGAGAGAGGACTGAGCGGTGAAACGGCGGGCGTCTTGGGGCGATCATAAATATATTGAAATTCTTGGAATTAATAACGGACGAAGTTTGCCAGTTGTGACAAGAGGAGTCGAACGCCGTCCCGTCACCGAGGCGCGAGGACCAGAGGGAGCGGACTGTGTGCGTTCGCAGACAGGAGCATGGCTCACGGAGAGTTGATAAGCTGCTCGATAGCTGAGCCGGGCAATCCAACCCGCTGCCTTCTGCTTGATTAAACATTTCCACGGACAATAGGTATTCCCTGTTTCGTGATTCAAGTCCGCTGTGCGTGTGGTCGTACCTCTCCAATACGGTCGCATGCGTCCAGAGGTTGCCGCTCCAACGTGAAACTGGAATTACATTTCTCGAGTTGACATGTCGTCGGTTCGAACCTCTCGTAGGCCTCGGTAACACGGAATGCTCCCATTGTGCCTGAGATTGATTGACACTTGCTCACCGTCGTATCCACGCAAATGATAATCGGTCATGTATCAATCGCCCGGTCAATCCCCCTGGCAACTTCGGCAATTTTAGGGTCCCGAAGTTTGTACATACTTCGCAGATGTTTTCCATTTAAAAAACATGTTACGGAAATACATGAACAAGGTGACCCTGAAGATTTCTGCGATTGCAAATTTTTATGCATCGTCAGCCATGTCTTTATCGGTGCAACTGATTTCAAACGCATTCGAAGAATTGATTTACTAACAAAAAAGTCGCATTGATAAAAAGTCATAAAAAAAAAAATTAAACGAAAAAAAATTGTAACAAAACAAATTTAATAAAAATCCGCCACATCGGGAATTAACTGTCAAGTAACCAAGCCCAGGGGCATGTTTACATTGCATATACGGGTCAAAAGTTACGCGTGACAATAGCTCTAGAAACAGAATAAACTGACTGATTGTTCGTGTTCGAAAAATAAAATCCCGCATTCGGAGAATCGGTCGACGAACAAATAAAGTCCGTAGGCATTTTGAAATCGGTTGCACTTGTAAAAAGACACGGCTGACAATGTACACAAATTTGCAGAACTGGTCCATCTTACCGCGCCGGCTCATATTGATCGCTTTTGCCTCTGCTACTATACGGTGCTTCGAATGTTGGCTACTTGGAACGAAATTTCAGAATCAATCGAAACTAATTGCGCATACATCACGAGGCGCTCGTATATTCATATGAATCATAATATTGAGCTCTCGACTCAGCGCGAATGGAAATGGTTGTTATTGCATTTTTTTACATGACTATATCGGTACACTCTACATCGCGACAATCAAGTTGTTGTTTCCGATGATTCTCAATGCAAACAGAGATTCATAGGCGAAATAAAAATTAAAAAAAACAGTTAATATCTTTTCATTCTTCGGAATCGATCAT
Organism: Amblyteles armatorius; assembly: GCA_933228735.2. Classification (NCBI taxonomy): domain Eukaryota; kingdom Metazoa; phylum Arthropoda; class Insecta; order Hymenoptera; family Ichneumonidae; genus Amblyteles; species Amblyteles armatorius. Next base: position 7,288,910 of record OW121695.1, on the reverse strand, counting down.
GGTTTATTCATCGACACGGCTCGGCAACAATCTCCCTCATCTCGCCATCCGCCGTTTTCCCATTATTCTCACTGTTGCGAAGTAACGAATTCAAAACGCCACGGTGAGTTAGCAAATAGAGTGTGAAATACGACGAGCGTGAAGACCGAACGTTAAATATTCCATAGCGACGGTGAAACAGCGACTATCTTCGTTGAATACGATGCTTAAATAATTGGGCGAATAAATTCAATTTCGAAAGTCTATACACTATGCAGAACATTTCGCAGCCTTGTCAACAACAGCAAATTTACATCTCGATTCAATTCATCGGTTATTCTATCCTACTCATATTTCTTTTTTATATTATTTTTTTTTATCTCCATAAAGAATTTCAAAGTCAAATCGTAGAGTATTCTTTATTAAGGCTGTTGTAATCGTTGGCATAAAAAAAAAAAGAATTTTTTTCTTCATCGTCGGACTGATTATCTCTGCCAATGCTCGAGCTTTACATTGCGCGGTGAATCCCGCTTGATGAATCTGTGTCGGGAGTTATCACCTGTGTGCACAGTGTGCAGTATATAGTGGAGGACTGTTAACAAACCAGGTGTCCGGCGTTGCTCACAGAGGACCCAACCGCTAATTATTTCGTCACCCAGCCGCAAAGCCCGCGAAAGGGTTGCACTATGCAGAACATTTCGCAGCCTTGTCAACAACTGCAAATTTACATCTCGATTCAATTAATCGGTTATTCTATCCTACTCATATATCTTTATCATATATATTTTTTTTTCATAAAGAATTTTTAAGTCATATCGTAGAGTATTCTTTATTAAGGCTGTTGTAATCGTTGGCATAAAAAAGAAAAAAGAATTTGTTTCTTCATCGTCGGAGCGATTATTTCTGCCAATGCTCGAGCTTTACATTGCGCGGTGAATCCCGCTTGATGAATCTGTGTCGGGAGTTATCACCTGTGCGCACAGTGTGCAGTATATAGTGGAGGACTGTTAACAAACCAGGTGTCCGGCGCTGCTCACAGAGGAGCCAACCGCTAATTATTTCGTCGCCCGCCCGCAAAGCCCGCGAAAGGGAAAACGCCGAGGCTGGCAGCAGCAACGATCGAGGGGGCGCGTCGGCGTGTGTATGCTTGAAAATTCAACGAAATTTCATTGAGGCTCCACCGAGGCTCACAACTATGTTTCCCACAGCGTACGCATACGCGATCACCTGAACACGTATTTAACGTGCGAGCCTCGGGAATGTGCAATGACCCTGTCGCAGGTCTCCGAAAGAACACGCGGAACGGAAAAGAGAAACGAGAGCTAATTTTCTTTGAGCTCTTGCTCTTCAGGCTCGTTGCTCCGGAACTTTTTTTCCGGTCGGCAAACAACAATCTCATCTCAACTCGTAACTGTTTGTGAAATTATTTAAATCTTACAATGTTCCTTGGCAGATTTACATCTCTACCACTCAAAGTTCTACCAGATAATAACTTCGTAATTAACCAGAAAACATCTGTACCATATTACAACTCTACCGTATTATAACTCTATTAAAATCTCTGCCACCGTATGAAAAAAAGCTCTACCGCAGCGAACCAGTCGCCAACAACTGCACCACAACTCTACCGGAATGTAAGCGTCCAGGAAAATCTCTACCACAAAAAAAAACCTTCACCAGAATCGAAATAAAATACTGCCGGAATACGAGGCTAGACGGTAGCCTCGAGCTGTTGGCGATTGGTTCGCTCTGATAGAGTTTTTTTTTTTTTCATTCGGTGGCAGAGTTCTGATACGGTAGAGTTGGTTTCTGGTTTAGTTGTTTGGGGAAAGATGATTTCTGGTCCAGGTGTGAGTGGTAGAGATGTAAATGTGCCGAATCCTTTGGGCGTCGAACGATCTGTCTAATATAAAAAATGTTCTATGTCAAAAATTATTATTATTGCTATTGTCAACATTTGTGGAGAAAGAGTGTAGCACTTGTAAAATTTGCATCTCTTGGTAATTGACTATCACGTGAGTCGGGACGAATTGCTCGAGGAAGAGAGTTCGCTGTTGACAAATAAAAAGAAGCGGCATTCATTGTTGACGAATAAGCAGAAGAACAGTAGACGGAAACGATTTCGCGAACACTTCAGCCTTTGATCCGGCGTCGGCCGGAGGCAGCGAAAAAGAAACGCCAGTACGCGAGGCAGGCGAGCGACGGGGATGAGGGAAACCCAGTGAAGGGGCTAACGAATGGGTGTAGCGGTGACGAGGTTCAGAAAAGAAAATATATCCTGGAAAAACAACCGCGGTTCGCTACCCTCGTTCCACCCGTCACTACCGCTACAAAGAGCGAGAAAGGCTTTCCTCGCGGCTTACCCTTGTATTCGCACTGCGCTTCCTGTCCCCCTTCAGTTTCCTTTCTCAACCGCACTCGTGCCACAATGTTGAAGCAGCAAGAGAACCTCGAGGCTCTCGAGAAATAACTCGTGGATCTTCCACATAAACGTTTTTGTGTTTTCCAACGGTACACATGAAATTTTACTTGTAATTTGTATCTTCGCTTCCGTAGCGATAATTATAACGTTTTCATGTAAATCTACAAAAATTCTTCGTCCACAGCAGTGTAATCACAAAAATAACATTTTCATCTCGTACGACATTGATCTTCGGTCATTAGCGAAAAATTCAGCGATTATGTGTGCAAAATTTGAAACACGGTAACAAAAAATTGCAAACCATTAATTGTTGACTGAAATCGTCACAGCTAATAAGGTTTTTAAATATTTCCACCGCGGCCTTCTGTGATGTGCCGTTTCAAAATTTCTTCACACCGTGCGGCTTGTCGAAAGCAATTTCCGATGAAACATTTTTTAAAGTGATTAAGCTCCGCCGTTCTGTGGTGGTGGATTTTCTTTTGTCCAATGATGGTCCTCCGAGCTTTAATATAAAATTGCGCGCCGGCGGTTGCGTAGTACGTCAAAAGAAAATGAGCGATCAGTTAGTGGGGAACACCGGCGAAGGTTCAACCGAGCTGAAACGAGCCTGGACGAGACACGAGCAAGCCGCAGCGCCCTGACAAACCCAATACCTTGGCCCGTGTCATGACGGAACTGTGTTCCGGAGCCTTTACCCCTCGCAAGCTCGAAAGGAGTACGTGATGGGGTGCTCGAAGCACGGGCGCAGGTGCTGGGTCTCCAGCTCACGTTCCTCGTCCCGCTACAACGAGCAGTGCATGAACCGTGCAAATTTTTCAACGGATATTGCAGTCACGCTTGTCCCTGCGTCCTCTATTCTTCACTCCCTCTGTCGTCTTTCCCGAATCGCAACAAAAAAAGTATCCACCGACAATTTCATCTCGTTGTTTTCGCCGCTTTTTGTTGTTCTGATATTTTACCCCTTCAATGTTCCCTGTGGTTCTCGTTTTTTTGGCCTTGCCAATGACGCCGCGTAGCTTTCATAGAGTCACGGTACCTAACGTTCTAAATCCTTTCTCGACTTCTTCAGTTTGTCATCCTCGAATACAAGGAAACCTTACGATGTCGCAATTAAGACCGTAAGTAAGACTAAGTGCAACGCTTAAGTGGTGGAACTTCGTTAATAACTTGGGTAGAAGCGAGTTGATGAAAAAAAAAAAAAAAAAAAAACACGCCGAGTAGACCCGATTACTTTGTGAATAAATTGTCTGAACTCTCGGCGTATTTCCGAGCGTAGCTCCGGTGCAAGAACGGCGGAAAGGGATGAAGACGAAGCTCGCTCCTCGCGGTCAATGGACCGTGCTAGGGACTCACATATTTATCTCAATCTCTTCTTAAAGGTCTCACACAGGAACTCCGGGCTTGCCTGAGCGCGACGATCTCTTTCCTCTTCTCTTCTTCTCCACTGCTCGTCCACCCCTTCGCACTTTTTCTATCTATCTATATCTTCTCATCTGATCTCATTCTCACCAGTTTTCACTCTAGCCCTCTCTTCCCTTTTTCCACTAGAACCCTCCAGATTCAGTCCGCCTCTTTGAATCCCTCCCCCTAAAATCGCCACCATGAATCCGTTTTAGAACTCGCGACACGGTTTTCCTCTCAACAAAGCGGGAAACTCGAGTGGCGAGTGTCGAGTGTAGCGCAAGCGGACTCACGCGAGGTAACGAGCGGAGGGTCCCGTTGCAATTCCCATCCTCAGACCTACCCCACTCGTCGACATAACCCAGACCGCAACCCAAAATCGTATCATACTGTTTACCGGATGAGCGCGAAACGCCCTGGATTTTCTTGCCAGAAAAAACTGAGATTCCGAAGTAACCGTTCTATTTTTATGTACGCCGATTTTGGGCTCATGAAACTCGTAAACAATTAAATTACATTAGTAGAAACGACAGTAAGGGGGGAAAAATTTAATTTGAAGAACCAAAAAAGCATGAATAAAGGTTAGATATGATTTCATCGACTATAAGTTTCGCAATACCATTAAATAAAATCCGGCGTTTCTAATAAGAAACGAGATCTGGAAAAAAGTTATTGTAATAGTGCCTAAAAAGGGTGGCAATCACAATTTTTGAAAAATTTATGTTGGGTTAATGTCGTACAGGATAATAATTGCAACGCGGCTGACACGGGGTCGGCCGCGTTGAAAAAAAGTTCCGTACAATTTTAATTACAGGCCATGGTATTTCACTTGGCCTTAATGGATGATTACTGCGGTGCACGGAGATGAGAAGTAGTGAGTTATGTATGCCGTTGGATAATACGTTATCACCGGTATAGCTCGTACTTACTGTCGCGAAAGCAATGGTGCAACCCCATTTACGATCGCCGAGTCGTTGCCGGGGCCTTCCTAATAGGATAATCTCGCCGGCGGCCAGAACCGGAAATCCACCCTCGTCTGGTACGTGTTATACGATAACAGAAAGACGTACGTACTGCTACAAACTACTGACATTCGAGCAGATAGACCGTGGGCTATGGTCCTAGGATGCATTAGTTCAGTGCATAGTCATGTCCATCGCCAATGTTCCGCAAGACATCACGTGAAAGGCCAGAGCTTGATGGAGTCGAATGATAGCGAACGTAAATAGCTGCACAGCGTAGCATAAATAGCTGCGGAACCGAATCGATTCGAAGTTGATACGGCACATAAGTATGACCGTGGTCTGAATTCAAAAGCGCGCCGTCGAGTGTATGTCTACATACGCCATGTATAATTCTGACGTTGAACCATCATCTGTTTGTATGAAATCTGCCTTCCTTTCGAGGATCGACGAAACGCTTCAATTTAATACAAATATGGTACTCGCTTCTTATTTGATCGCAAATACATGAGTTCGGTACACGACCGTGTCCACTGTCTGTTTATCAACCGCATCATTCCGACCGATCGCGTATTTGACAAAATCATACGTGCGTAATTCCGAGTCTGCCGATTTCGGCTTTCACAGCAAATGGAAGTGGAATTCGAAAATCGTAAATTACTCCCATACGCTACATTGTCAACATTTCGGTTTTCATAACATATGGAAGGGGAATTCGAAAATCCCAAATCACTTTTATACGCGACATTTCGGTTTTCATAACATATGAAAGTGAAATTCGAAAATCCTAAATCACTCTTATACGCTACACACTGATAGACAAGGATAGACAAAACTGCTTGCACTCGCACTTAGCGAGTGCAGCGGCGAGACCGTAGCCCTCAAATCAAACAACCACACTGAAAGTGAAGACGTTATCACGATTATGAATTAATAAAATGCTGACGTCTGAAGAAATTTCTGTCGCATTTAGTTATATTAAACAATTCTGGGACCGTTGCACGTGTGGATTTAAACCATGGACAAACCAGAATATATCAATTTAAGGCAGCGTAGCACGACGACGAAAGAGGAGAGAAATGAATTCCGAGCTCATCGAGCGAATGTCGTTTTGTTATCGGAAACGGAAAAGTTAGGAACTCCATATATGGAGTTCTAAACTTTTCCGTTTCCGATGCCATGTCATTTGCAGATAAAGGTACGCAGTGCGAACGTTTAAACAGGGAGCTATTCGGGTTTCGTTGTCAAGGTCCCGTTTTCCGCAATTGGTATTGCGGTACTTTCGGCAACACCAGCAGTGTATAACGAGGACGGAACTGCAATGGACGGCAACGGCATTCTCACGTGCATTCGCCGCTACCCCATTATATTCATCCCTCCCCCTCCGCCTATTGCATCACCTCCACCGTTTCGCGGTCTTCTTCGTTCCGGGCCCATATTCCGCATTCCCCGAAATTGAATCGGGAATAGTTTCCAACTAATTCCGTATACTCGGTTGCGCGTATGGTAGTCTAAGTGGGACCATGCGCATCACGGCAATCGCAGCGCGAGCTCTCGAGGCCTGGAATTTCACAAATCCCGCTCTCGAGTCCGGAACACTAATTTCATCCCGAGTCTTCTGCTTTTTCGTTTGCTCGTTAATTTCTTTAAAGCGGTTTTATTTTTTTTTTAAATTAAAAAAAAAATGTTAACATCCTTTCTTCGAAATCCTCTTTGAGACTTGTGAAGGCTATCATTGAATTAGTATCGATTAAATAAAGTGGATCGAATAATCGATGACTTTGTGTAGCGGAAAAATTTGTTGTCTCATGGCCTCAGTCTTCCTTATTATTTTCAAGCTTAACTCCGATCGGCATTTCGCAGTAAGCTCGCTATTTCACTTACATTATGGGAGCTCCTACGTGCACGGATGGGTATACGATTCAACCTTTTTTTTCTCCGCGTCAGGAGACGAGGTCGATGATAACGCCTCGGCGAGCGAGTGGTCTCGAGATGGAAAAGCCTCGATAAGAATTCCATTAGACAGAGCCTCGCTCCCGGCCATCGCTCCAGTCGTCTTATATCCGTTTTTTTTCCACACTAGACTGTGGATTATCTCCCTCGATAAATCCCTCCCTTTATAGGCAACACGGTTAAGGGTAACCCTCTATCCTATTATTTAAATCGTATAACGATTCAACGGCTTTAATACAATAGGCAAATTGTTTTTTTTTTGTTTGTTTGCAAACGCCCTCGCCACTTTATCCTTTCTTTTGGTTATCCTTCGGATTACGGTGTTTGTCCCTGAACGCCATAATAATCGCCTGGACGCAACCCGCCAAGCGATTCCGATCGTTCGCAATTCCTTTTAATTAAAACTCGTCTGTCACGGATAACTGCCTTTCGCAGAGTGTTTTTTAAAAGGGCGAAACATTATTTACAATCGGACTACAAAATCGATGCGAATTTTTCCCACTGGCTCATTCGAATCGAAGGATTTTGCTTAATCAATTTTCTTTTATTTTTTTCACCGAATCATATCGAATCATTTTACGCCACGATGGGTGAAACACGTATAAACAATGTTGTGAAATCGCCAAAATGCTGAGCGTGTTTCTCACCGTAATGGCTTTCCGGAACCGTTGCACTGTTGCGAAATCAATGTTTTTTTCTTGTCCGACGAATCGTTAAATCGTACACGAGATATTGCACTCCTATTGTGCCGTTTCGCACATGGACAAACACCTTTTGTGAAGGAACAAAACAATCCGTAAAAAGCCAAAATTGGTGGACCCGGAACGAAACACGTCGATACATCTGTAATGGGTTACGGTCATTTCCGTTTTGGAAAAGCAGATATATTGCACAAAATTAATTGTTCTTGTCGTCGGCTGCGTTAAATTCATGGTCTTAACGTTGCTGAAACTGCGGTCCTTCATTTCTCACAATAATTCGAGCGTGAATTACCGGTGGATCTGCGGGCAGAGCTATTACTTATGCCGCATTATGCTGTAACCTATGCTATGCATACTGCGTGAGGTTGAACACAAATACACATTCGAACGTACATATCGACGAGTATAATCATAAGCGATCACCAATCATGATTGATGCACAGTTTCTAAATAATTGGAACTGTCGACCATTTCGGTACAATTACGTATACATATTACGTCACCGTCCAGCACTAACTAATTTGTACCTGTTGAACATTAGGAAGGTATCGATTGGCCGTCGATTATCGAAGCTAGATATATAGATAGATAGATATGTTCGAGGTCGATAGCAGGCACTGTGGATTGGAAGATCGCGTAATCCAGACTAAATGTAGCTACTGAACGTTGATGTGCATTAAAGTAGTTTATGCGGGGAATCTACGGATAGGTTTGCTCGCAGCGGGAGACGGCCGGTCGTTGCGAGCATGTTTGCAGTTGGTAATACGGACGGGATGTCCCTGGGCTTGTGTACCAAGTACATATCTCACAACTCTTTACAGAATTTCATATTTTGTAAAAAAAAAAATTGTAATGAAAACGCAAAACGAAATGATATTTTACTTATAACCAGATATTATACTTCAAAATTATAACCAGATGGTATTCTTTTAAGAGCAGTTAGATTTTAGTAATGAAAGAAAAATGGCATTGGGATAATAGTGTGAAAAGGCAATCGTCGCCTTTTCATTTTCTTTCCACTAGAAAGAAAGTCGAGACAACACCGTGAATACATTGCTCGGTTATCGAATTACACGTTTCGATATTTTATGTATAAGTGCAACAAAACTTAAAATACAAATCCAATTTCGTTTGTATTCGATGTATTCGGGTTGTCTCAACGAGATTTCGGGCTGAAATTTCATTCGTACATCGGCAGACAACGGAGATGTATTCGATTTACACCGCTGCGACTGATGGGAAGTTGCATCTGGTTTCTTGAAAAGTTAACGCGTCCTTACTCTCACCGCCACGTTCTCCCGTGGGACCGAGCTTGTTTCTCCAAGTCAAATTACACCGGGGACGTCGGATAGAGATGTCGAACGTAACACGCTATGGTAACGACACGACGCTGAACCGAGAGATTTCCAGGGAGAAGGAGAAGACGAAGACGAAAAAAGAACCCGGAGAGAACGAGGGAAAACGGAGAGTCTCCTGTCAATTTCGAATTCGAAGTGTCGGGTTTATCCGAGAGTTCCTTCGAAAGTGCGCCCGGGATTCTCAGTCCCGGGAATTCGATGGATTGTCGATATTTCCATGACACTTCTCTCTAGACCGGCTGCATCTTTCTCGCTGGATTCTCCAACGCCCGTACGGAACGTGCCATGCCGGATTCCACAGGGCCGCACCAGTTTTCACAGTTCCCCCGCAGAGTGACTGAAATTTTTTAGAAAAAAAAAACAATGAAGAAAAATAATTGTTTTTGTGAAAAGCTCTCTACGTTTCGTTGTTGTTGGAAAACGAGCGGATGAATTATCCAAGTTTGTCGGTTAGGTTTAAGAAATAATGTTACCGAAATGTAAATTGATACCAGAGGAATGGTGATTAAATAACGCCGTCACGCGTATATTACCGATCCGGAAGCACACAGTAGCGTAGAGATGCGAAAGTTCCAGGGAATTTCGGTAGCCAGAACAAGCAAATCGTTCTCGTTACTCGTTGCGCAAAGCAATTCATTCTCGTTACTCGAGCAGCTACCCGGACGAGGAACGCTATTCGCCTTTCCGAAAGGGCAAAAATATTTCCGGAAACCGACGAAAACGGATACGGGAGCTTACCATTCATTTGCCACATTTGCACGCTTTTGTACGATGCTTTCTCGAGACAAAATAAAACTCAACAAAATCACGAGCGAAATACCGTTCGAAAAAATATTGTTAATTAGTGAAAGTAATTTTTTAACATTTTTTTGAAAAAACGTTCAGCCCGACTAACGATTTATTCTTCGAGCTCGTAACTTTTTCGTAATATAATAATTGTCTGGGTATTAAAAGATCATGTATTCAATTACACAGATCACCGCGCAAATGCGGAAGCAACGCTATACAGTGAATTCTCGAGGAGTTTCCGCGAAGCAAACCAAACAAAGTGGTGCTTAGCATCACGAATCGGAAACGGTTATCTTACTCGATTAGACAGGTGTACCACACTGTATTGCCTGAATAAAATCGCTGGGGCGTATTTTCCATTTGTGTGAGCACAAAAAATTGAGAATCGTGTGTAAGCGGTAGTACGAATCGAATTACGGTCAGGCATGAGATAGCTTTAGGGGAAGATAAGAAGGATGACGCCGAGCAGAACATAGTGTAGTCAAGGAAATGTAAAAAAAAAGTACGACACCAATGTTGAAATCTTTACTTTTCTCTCGTTGCGATAATAATATTTCTTACTTACTAAACGTACTCAATTTTTATTTCTCACAAATGAACAATACATTTTTTTACGTCAATTTTTCTAAAAGTTCGTAGAAACGATATTTTGCATTTTTAATTATTATCCTGTTGAATTGTATTTATCGTTGCAACAACAGCGAGTGTTTGTCGTTATTGATGAATAGTTTTTGGTCGATGCGCAAGCGGTTTTCGCCGAACTCGCATAAGCAGCAAAATAAAAGTCCTATTTCGTCTCATCTCTCGGACTTCTGGGCGACGCCCGGAAGCCCGTTCTCCGTTTCGCCCTATTATTTATATTCGTTCTGAGCCCGATAGACCGCTGGGATTAATTCGTTCGAATTAATTTACACGGTCGTTTTCCTTCTGTACCCCCTTTCTGCTGTATATATGCCCCCTCCCCTCCGCGCTATCTCGCTCCCGCCGTGATTGAGAACGTTAATTACGTTAGCCGAGCTATATAGATGAGCTCTTACCTCATCTCCTCTCGCATCTTCTTTTCCAACTTTTCTATCGCAATTTCCCGCATTTCCGGACTGAGTGAATTTCCTCGCTGTTCATCGAAAGAACGAACGAGCGTCTGTAATTATCGCCCCCCCCCCCCCCAAATTATCGCTAATTACCGATTAATTGTCAGAATTAAATGAAGAAGAATAATTGTTCCGAAGATGGAGATTGAAATAAATAATGAAAAACATTGCCCAAGGGTTGTTTTACGGTTTGAGAAAATCTCGGAAATTTCGACAGTCAGTGGTATTCGGGCAACGACGATAAATGGCTTCCCTTCTGGCCGTTAAACCTTGTTTTTTACGATGAATAAGATACATCGATACCGGACATCCGTTTGAATCACGGTCAGAAATTTCGGGAGCGTTCGCCAAGAAAATAAAATGGATAAAAAGACATTTTTCTGGGTCAAGGCTAGCGTCTTCTCACTTCCGCCTATGCTATATGACCACGCAATCGAGCGCCAGGACGCCCGGCGTCTAGACGTGCTTTCGACGGCCATTTATAGTTTGCTTGAAAAACAAAAAAAAATCATTTCGACTTCCGCGTACATTTTCGAACTTTTCGCGGATCGGCCGGATGGCCATTTCGAAGCCCTTCCGCAATTTCCTCGGAGATGTAATTTTGCTTTCTCGTACGTAGAAACAAAAGGGTGACGATAACGACGAGCAAAAAAACAGTCTGTACTTTTGGACCAATAAAAGCTTCATTTTTGCGCGAGCTATCCGCGATTATCGGTAAAATCGCTTAGCGACGCTGGTAGAAAATTTAGAGCGTTCGATCGGACTCGGTTAAAGTTCGAAAAAGGCTTGGCAAGTTCCTGGCGAAGGTCCGATCAGAAGCTTCGAAATGTTTACACTGAGAGAAGGATCTGATAGAAGGTACCATAAATCTGGTAAAAGCCGACAAAACTTTCAGATACCTAGATGGGAACTAGAGTGACATCCTGGCAAACCTTCGTATTGAATTTAACACATTCTGCTAGAAAAATGGCAATTTTTCGCTATCACAGATATTACCCGAATATCCCGAAATTTTTGCTACAATTACTTCTTCTTGCTGGAAGATATTGTAATCGCTGGCGATCGCGAACCATTTGTTTTACACAGAACTCTCGTTTCGATCAATGAAATTTTCAAAAAAAACCCCGAATCTGCAGAATTTAATTACAATTTAAACATGGGTTGACCAAAAATTCTACGAGGTAAATAAACGGTCCCTGCGAAAATGTCACATACCGCTGATGGTCGCGCTGGTCGAAATTTCCATGACTTGGTGGTTTTTCCGAGATTCTTCTCTCAGTGTACCAGGAAAATAATGAAACCCGAGACAGTTTACTTATAAAGTCTAAATGCAGACGGCTCGGATGAGCGTTGAAAGCGTGTCGAAGGTCTACATGCGAGATCCGAAGCGAAGTGTCGACGTATAGTTCTCTGTTACGTGTGTCTGTTTTATGTACCTACTATGGTACATACAACGGATAGCGGCCAACATCAGTGACAACAACATCACCGGCAGCGGCAACCACCTACGTGCAATCCCACGTGTAACTATCACGCTTCATGGATATTTACCCGGGTAAATGCAAAATCGATAAGCCCCCCCCCCCCCTCAACCCCCTTCCATCGTTCTGCGCGGCTCGGCACAACCTGCGCCTCAAGGGTGCCAAGCTCGCGGACCGTGCGGATCTTCGAGGTCGGGGGTTACTATACTATAACCGGTAACGGGCCAGAGCGACTATGGCAGAGCTGTAGGGACGCAAGCGAACCGAGCCGGTTTATTAATAACACCGATTGATCGAGGTCGTAAGTAACGTGGACGATATTCAAGCCGACAGCCCCGACGACGCATCAGGACCAAGACAATCCTCGGTACCGAAAGAACGTACCCATAACGAGCGAAGAGATGGATCAGGGGTAAGTTGAACTGGATCGATGCAGTCTGACTGAGTCATCAGCAATGTCGATCATAAGGGTAAATGTTGTGAATTATGCATCTGGTCCGTTTATCCTTGTGGTCCATATTCCCACTTTTCCTATGTTAGAATTAACCAACATTTTTATGAACTTTGTAAGAATACGGCGCAAAGACACTGGCACTTTTCCCGAGTTTAATTTAAGCTCTCGGCAGAGGCTGGATCATCGCTTTCGCATTTCAATCGACCAGAATTACGAAAGGTGACATGGGAAAGCTTCACTTTCATCTCCGTTCCCTCCGCTCTCGGTACTAACGAGGCGGAGGGTATAAAAGTACAAAGCGTCAACTCGGCGAGGAGGCGTGATCCAATTAAAAGTTTGTTCGAGTAAACGTGTCCTTCGTCGATAAGTGCATCTCTTCCCACACAGATCGATGGGACGCGATTAGGTATGGGGTGCGCGCATCTCCGCTCTTCGCTGGCATTTTCTTTTCCCGTCGCGTTTTCTCCTCTCGAACGCAATGCCGGGTAACGCCTTGGCTCCGAGCTATCAACCGGCCTGCCCTCTAAATCGTGACCGTGTCCCATCCGTACTCGGACTCGTCCGCCCAATCTCCGGCAAACCTCGGTATACTCACGACGAGCGAGTCCACTTCCACTCGGCGTAGAACAGTTTTAACTTTCTTCGTCCGACATCGAAACTCGGGTAGAAAAAAAAGATACACGAGACGGGACGAGTTTCCACTCCGTTTCCACCCGGAATCGTCTCGCTGTGTCGGAGACTCTGAGAAGATCACGATCAGCTTCCGGAAGGGATGTTACGTACTCGTTATTATCCAGGAAGATCATCGCGCTTAAGTTTCGCACTCGATTTCACGATCCAAACTCGTCGTGTTTGCAAGAAGTTCGGGTTGCTAGATTAAACACCCAAAATATTGTATACGAAGCTCAGATGAGACATTGTTAACTCGGTGAAGACCGGAAGTCTGAAACCACGCGTGATATCCAGTAGAAAATTAACAAACTATGGTAATGGTGGTGAATATGGTCTGGTCCATTTGTCATTGAGTCGCATGCTAATGGCGGTGGTCCATATTTGCCACTTTTACTGTATCCGATTATTGCGGAAATATATCGCGCATGAAATACTGAGGAAGAAAAATTGGAGGTTTATTTTTTGGTAAGAAATTTGAGGATAGTGCTGAGTAAACTTCCGCAGCGTTAATACGATCGCTTCCGTCCCACCGAGCGGAAGGTAATACTTACCAGTATCAACCCTCAGCCCCTCGGTCTCCGGGCTGGCTCGCAGAGCAGCACCGTTACATCGCGCCCCCGCCCCGTCCCCCAATCCCCGAGTGCATACCTTAGTACCCATCCTCGCTCGTCTCACCTCACCGTCGAGCACTTTCTCCCGACGGTGGGATGAGACAAACATTAAGTGGCGCACCTCCGTACACACCGTATCGTATAATCTATACATATATTTGTCGGTCACGTAGATTCCACTTACTATGCGAATTTCCTCTGAGATCCTGCAAATTATTCTATCTTTAAGATCCTGTCGGATTTAATGCGTTTCCTCGCTGTATTCCTTTACTCCGTGCAGAAGCAGAATTATTCGGGAATACGTCACGTTTAACCCGAATTTCGTGCAATTTACTTTTTTAAGAGTGCAGGCCACTTACAAGCCTGTTCTCACATAAAGCGTGTAAGCATTGTTTTTTGGTCGTAGATGCTCTTCAGCACAATTTTTAAAAAAATCAATATCGATGTCTTTGGCTATTGAGCGAAACGAGTATTTTCTTTTATAATTATGTACGATGAAAGCCATTTTCCTGGTCCGGGCGCGGTTTCCTCCCAAGTTCCAGAGCTTTAAGAGCAGCTGTGTTGGGAGTCGGAGATGCCTTTCGCCAACTAAGCGCAACAGGTAAGTATATATAGATCTCGCATAAATATAAATTATAATTATCATATTTTTGAGTACTCGGTGTCGAGTCACTACCGCGCCTCTTGATCAGCGGCCCGCCGACATTGTGGCCTACATGGTCGAATTTATCGCGATTATATTCACACTTCGAAAGATTTCGGATCGCTTTGCTACACCAAAAAAAGGATTGAAAGAAATATTCAGTTGATTGAACGAATATTTAGTAGTTTGACCTAATATTTAATTGCTTCAACAAATGAATACTAAGATTTAACAAACATTTCGTTCAAACGACCAAATATTTCTTCCGCCACCCGCAACTGCAGCGTAGTTTGATATTGCCAACCCTTTTTTCGGTGTAAGGAGCATATTCGGGGGTTGCGATTTGCCGCATCGCCCACTCCTTCGCTACACTCTATGAGGGTGCGGTACTTCGGAAGTAATCACTTCCGCCAGCTGTCAAACTATTGTGTTCCTGCATCGCGATCGAGCGATAATAAAGAGCAGATTACTGAAGCGGAAGCATCACTGCCGGCGCAGGGTGACCAGACTTGTTACACAGCTGTGGAGCCCACCCTGTAGGAATATCTATTGAAGCGATAAACTGAATGCAAAATAGGATAACAATATTTCATTTTTAAAACGCCATCTAAGAGATTCGATCCTTAATCCCTTTAAAGTAAAAAAAAGGTCTCGAACAGAATTGTAATTTTTTTACTACAAAGTGAACTGAAAGGTATCAATTAGATGAAAGTACAAAGCACCACATGCTCCGCATTCATAGAATTCCAATCGAACAATTGTCGCCGCGTGACAAATGAATTTGACGACAATAACCAACGACTATAGGATAACAAAGAAATTTATTAAAATTTCGTTCAACGAAGTATTGAATTGGAGCGTAAAGTGTGGTCCAATTTTTTTTTTTATGGGTAGGATGTGAATAAAAAAGCGACACTTTCGACATTCTCGGATGTCGTAAATTACTTCGTCGCTAATTTAATGACCGCAATGAACGGAAAATTTCGCACGTTAAATAAAATGAATAGTCCGGGAGAGACGAAATGATCGATAATTCGAGAGTACGTTGTACATTCAATTTTAACACAAAGGAATTTTGATAACAGGCATATTAAAAGTACGCGCCCATGAACCGTGGATTATAGTGACGTGGAGAACAGGTATAATACTGTACATTGTCCGATGGAACGCGGGTTTTAACGATAATCAAGCAGCGTTGGTTAGCGATGTGACGATGTAGGTCAAACGTGATGAATATGGCCCGGTCCATGTATCTTTCATTTACGTGCTAATCGCGGTGAGCCAGATTCACAACTTTTGCCATAATACAGTCCTTGAATTATTATTCAGTTACTGCAATACGGAATTTGTAAAGTTAAAAAAAACTCGACATTTGCGTTGCGTCCACAATTCAGTGGAGAAACTGCGAACTGCGGTTGTGAAATACAAACAGAGAATGTTATGCAGGTGTCGTTTGCATTCTATCGGTCGTTGAAGCACTATTCATTTATTTTACTGCTGAGTTATGGTGGTTTGTGTACTCACATGGGTTACGTGAAGTAGGCCAGGTCGGACTCCACCCCAGCATGGCCCATACCCCGAATATCCGTCAGCATCCGCCAGAGCGACCGTATGAGCATCCGCGAGAGCAACCATATGAGCGTCCGCTTGAGCAACGGTATGATCATTAGCGTGATCAACCGCATGAGCGTTCGTTTGAGTATCCGTGCGAGTATCCGTTTGAGTATCCGTTTGAGTATCCGTTTGAGTATCCGTTCGAGTGCCCGCGTGAGTGTTCGTGCGAATATCCGTGTGAGAATCTGTGAGGATCGGTGAGTATCTGTGGGAGTGCCCAATCGACATAAACTTTATTAATACATCGATTTTCATACAGCGCAACGTCGAATTTCCTACTTAAAAAAATCCACCCGAAATATACTGCGCCAATCCATGTCGATTTATTCGTCCGGTGATTGGCTATTAGGCGAGCCTGCGGCTGGAATGCTATTCATGAGAAATTTCTATCACACCGGAAACGAAAAAAAAAAAAATTACCAAGGTACCGTTTGGCCGTGTGCCAAAGTTGCCGACAAATTCGTGCTCAGCGCGAAACAATTATTTGGGTATATGTGATACAGAACCTTTTTGTGTTGGAAGTGTCTGGTTTTTACGCAAAATATTGCGAGGTGTGACCCCGTTGTGTCACGGCAACAGCGGCGAAATGTGCATCAATCTAATCGGGTCGGCGTCCACTCTGCTTGTCAGTCCATCATAAAACAGTAACAAAAAGTAAAAAAAAAAAAAAAAAACGGTCGGCGAGAATTGCATACGAATTAAATTTAATTAAAAACTTCTCTCGACCATTTGATCAGCTCGCGCATAGATGAGATTGCTTTTTCATATTTCGGCTCACACATGCATGAAGAGAATTTCCGCAACGGTCCAAATTATACCGACCGAACTTCGTGCAATCCAGGGTACCGCTTAAATATAACATATTTAATCCAGCACTTCTCACTCCGATCGGAATTACAACGACAGACAGCACTGCGCGGAAAACTTTAAACGAGAAGAAGCGACGAGATGAGCCCCGGCGTCCTTCCTTCTGTCGTTCGGAAGTAGTTTGTACCGATATTGGATGGGCGGAGCGCGAATCCTCTTCCAGTAATCCTGCTGTCGTTCCGCTCGATACCGTCATCCTTGCCATTGAAGTAGTAAAACACTTCAGACACGACACTTTTCTCTTTTTGTTTTAAAATATTATTTATTAGCGACCCAATTTATCAGCATCATAAAACGCTTGCGTATCGCCGCATAGAGATTCAACGCACTCGGTGCTTGCAGAGTTGTTGGCTAAGTATTCACGGTATTTTCCAACGTTAAAGCTACAATTTCAATCAGCGGCTAAAACATTTTGTGAAATACCGGGTAAAGGTCCGTTAAAGCGATCCGCGCAATTGCGTAGTGTTGAAATATTATTGGCAAAAACTAACCGGCGAATCGCAGTGAAACGCATAACTCCCATTCTTGCACCCCGGCGGGCAGTGGGAGGTAAAAAAAAGTCGCTTCTTCATCGAACAGGACCCCCCCTGAAATATTCTGCGACCCCTTGGTGGGGGGAGGGGAGGTGACCCTGATTGTTCAGAATGCGAGGCCCTTAATATTCTACGTCCCCTCGAGCTTCTGTCCAGGCTTTGATTATTTTAAGCTTTTTGGAGACTGCCCACGCGATCGCGCGAAGAGCGCGAGCCACCGAAAACTCTAATATATACATTTAAAAATATGGTAGGACAGAAGATCCAGGCCAAACATTTTGTGGCTGACGTTACTCTCGGCCAAAAACTGCGACTCATTCCGCGTCGGGCTCCCCCAATCCCGAACTGACTTCAACCAATGCTACTCATATCTGTAACAAAACGAGCGTTCGGAATAGAATACAATATGTAGATAAATAGAGTACCCTTGGGGGATGGAGAAGGGGGTGTTCGCGGAGGGATGAGGCGAACACTACGGGCCAGCAGTTGCCGAAACGGCAGGAGAGCAGAGAGTCGATAGTCGCCAAGGTCTCGATTCAGCCGGAGCCGGGACGCCAGGCGCCGCAACGTCTGCGGATCTACGCGGCTCAAAGTGGTGCAGCACTACCGAATATACCCGATCTCTTCTCGTCCACTCTCACACCACCCCCCCCACCCCCCCCCCCCCCCCCCCCCCCCCCCCCCCACCCCCCCCCCCGTGCTCTTTCTCCTCTGTCTATCCATCTCTCCGCTTGCTTTCTCGTTTTCCTCTGTGCGCCCAAAACCGTCCGGAGTTCACCAGTCGTGCCGTCCCCGTTACCATTCCCGTACGGTATAACCCATAAATTCAACGACCCACGCTTTCCGCTCGTCTGCTTTCCCTATTTCTCTTTCTACCGCGATCCCCATGCTACTTTCCAGCCGTCCATCCGCCGGCTTTTCCGCACGGTTTTTCGGAGAGCCGCGAGAGGAGACTGAAGAACGAGTGAAAACATCGGTTCGCAATGGTCCGATGTTCGTACAAATCGGTACCGAATGTTTAATGCTGCGTCGATCGGTTCTTCACGGAGAACAGAAGCTTATCTGTGACGATCGTCGGCGGCCTCATCCGTACCGTTAACGAGAGTGACCATAAAATGGCAACTGGCTACACAAAACGAGCGGCGCATTCAGCTATTTATTGCCGACTCGTGTGCGATAAGAGAATCCGAGTAGAATCGTTAGGACGATTACCTGACCGGCGTGTCGGGATGACCTATCGATTTTCGGACGTTTAGTCATACACGACGGGTCGTACGGAGCGCGTATGACCGACGATATATCTTCTATCTTTCGTTCGCGTGCAACGCGGGGGCAGCGAAGGGGGCGAACAACGACCGGGACCGGCATTGAAGAGCTCGAGGGATACGCATTCCGGCCACGTTTTGGTATCATTAGAACGCGTCAATTCGCCGGTTCTCGATAACCCTAGCACATTTGCGCTTCTACCCCCGGTTCTCCATTGCCTATATACAACGTTTGCGCGTGTTCCAGCCGGCTGGCCAATCAGCCATGGAATCTCCTCCGCCCCCCCCCCCTCCTCCCCCTCCCACGACCCGCAGCTTCGTGACCCACCGGAAATCACGTGCTAACGAACGAACGCGAGGTGATGAGATATAAGCTCCTCCATGAACCCAAAACGAACCAACACCCGCGTCGCCCGTCCGATTCATCCGACTTGGTCGTGTCGTTGTTTTCAATTTTCCTCATTTACGCCCGTTCACTTGGCTGTCGTCGCTCATTTCGTTCGGGGCAGCGGCGATGAGCGATTAATTTCGGAGCGATTGTTTGCAATCAGCGGGAATCGGAATTGTTTCTGGAAACGTGCATGCAGACTTCGTTCGCGTGGACCACCTTTTTCTAAAATAATAATCACGACAGATTTCAGGCGGCGTAATTATAAGTGTTGTAACAAAAAAAAGATCTCGTCAAGTTTTATCCAACTGTGTTTTTCTTTCCTTGAGCTTGAGTCAAGAATCGTTAACTCTCGCTATGCGAGTTCTCGTTTGTATTTCTCACCGCTCCTGCGATTTCGTACCTTCAATTAAGGAGGTTGGAGCGCTTCACAGAAGTCGAATGAGAGCTACATTTTTTAAGTCGCTTATTCAAACTTTTTCTCATGTATTGATCATAGCGGACGATTATTTGTATCACGGCAGATGTCTCCTTAACTGAGAACAACATTAATTGCAATAAATTTGCGGTAACAAACCAGGTAATATTTTTGCAAATCGATGGCGATTAATGTTTTTCTAGGTCAAAAACATCTGCTGCAATACAAATAAACATCCACTACAATCAATAGACGCGAAAAAGTTTGGATGAACGACTATAAAAATGTAGCGCGCATTTGACTAGTGTCAAGCGCGGCAACTTCCTGAACATATGCGTTTCGTTTAGTTCATTTTGCACCTCGGCTAGTGGGGCGGCATCGAATACCTGTGGCGCTGTTTGCGAAGTGGTATCGCGTTAGCGCAGAATCCGATCGTCCCGCATGGTGAACAACCCGATCCACCGTACGTGGGCGGTTGCGGGTTCGGCGTCACAGTACACTCACGAACAGGCGAGCGATTACAGGCACTAGAGAAGCGCCAATAGCGGAGAGGGAGATGATCGAAGAGGAACGGAGAGTGAGATACGAGATTGGTGACCGCATCGTTTATTGCCGGTCTCAAAGGGACGGTAACGTGTGAGGGTTCCACAGGGATGCAACCGTTGAACAAACACGTGTCTCCGCTGACGCTCGTCGAGTCACATATGGGTGTGACGTCATTGCGGGAAAAAGGTTACACTCCAGTTGCAGACTGGCCGGAGGATTTTAATTACGGATGATGTACGACACGCGCGTCAACTTATGCGCGATTTATCGATGACATCATTGAGCAAGCCACCCCTTTTCAGCTACCAACTCAGAATCGAGTGAAGGTATAGTTTTTACCGAGAAGACACAAAAAAACTTTGGGCATCAACGTAATCTGAATCAGTAAACTTGCCGTCTGATGAATCATTTATTTTCTGGACAGACGCGCGCTTCCTCAGCATTTAATTAAACACGGCCATCTCACAGTAGCGAAACGCTTCGCGGGACGACTCTCCAAATCGAAACCGCCTCCTTCGCTCGATTCGCCAAATGGGCAATTCACCGAATGATTACTCACGAAAAGCAAGCTCACCAAAGGCCAACTCGCTTCGGCCCAACTCGACGGCAATCGAGAACGAGGCTTCCCGTTCGTATGGACGATTGGCTCAACTCACGACAAAGGCGACTAACGATGAGCCAACTCACCAAGAGCCACTTCACCAGCGATCAACAACAAGCGTTCTTCCTTCGAATGAAGTTTCGGCCAACTGACCAAGGGCTACGAACTTGGTTTTCCGGGCAAACTGACTATTCGGTCAACCGACACTCGACTTCACACATCAATGACTCTATGAGCTGCCTGTCATCGGCCGTTTGGTGAATCGGGCCGAGGGGACTTTCGCCTTAGAGGGGCGTTCTACGGAGAGAGTTTCGCTGTCGCGAGATCACCGTGGTCAGTTAAACACTTGATGAATGTCGTCCAGAACGGCTGGGGCCGTTTTATAGATGACACAATAAATGTTGCCGCCTGTTGGCCGCCTTGTGCGATTCGATTCCAAGAGCTACATTAATTATCCTCCGAGTCAACTAAATCATATCCACTTTTCTCATACCTTTCGGTCCGTATTCTACTTTAGTGTATCGGAAATAGGATTTTTCAGAGGTGTTGGAGCAACGGTGTCGAGGTCGGAACTCCCCCGGGCAACGTATCGCCCCTGTGAAATACGATTTCTCGGCTTTTCTGTCCGCGGTCTATACCCGAGTCTATATCACAGCCGGAGTCTGTGCAGGGAAATTGATCCGTTAGTTGGAACGACCAGTAAGGATTCTGGGGCTAAATCTGTACACTGGTCGATTTTATGGCGCTGATGAAGAGTGCCGACTTTTGCGGCGCGAAGCCAGTAAGATTGCATGTCCGGAGGATGCACAGGGAGGGAGAACTATGACGTCGAACAGTGCAAGAGACTGATTTATCGACGTGACTGTGATATTTGTGCACTTGGATACATCGAGTGCAAATACAATGAAAGCAACTTAACGGGCGGCGGGTAGGAATACAGCGAGGCGGATGAAAGGGAAGAAGAGAAACATTTGTTAAGCACCCTGGGACAAGTTCTCTCAATCGCAGAAAGTTATTTCGTGAAAAGTCTTGCCGTAGTCGAATCATACAAGGCGTAACTTTTTTTTTCATTTCATACTGGGATCATTTTTGTCTGTTCTTCTTTTTCTTATCAACTCACCATGATATAACACGGTGGCGAAAGATAAAGTGCAAGAGAACGACGTCGATAAAGAACGTGAAGAATGTGCCGAGAAAATTGTTTCAGTATCACCGAGTTGTTCGCGAAGACTTATCGAAGAAGAATGGGAGGTACGTAATGAGGTTCGGTCGGAAAATCGATAAATACGTTCCGCCAAGCTGAGAGCGTTATAAAAATAAAGTTAAAGAACGCAGCAAAGAAAATGAGAAAATAAAATAAAAGAAAACAATACAAGAGAAAATCAACAAAGTTTAATGATGAGAGCTTGCAAGAATTGCTAAAAACAAAATTAGCCAAAAACATCGTTGTTCACAATAATAAAGCCGATGTAACATCACTTTTAGGAAAAATAAAATAAATCTTTGTGTCGAACGAAGCGCGAGCGAGATCTAAAGATCAAGAAATATTGGGCCTCTCCGTAACAATAATACATTGCGTGAAACTTGAAATCACGTACCAAAGTGGAACGGGCCATAGTCCCATCGTCATCCCATGGGAGTGAAGTTCTTCTTCGCCGCCGTCGCTGCAAGACGCGATTCACCGAGAACCGGAGAGAGTTGAAAAAAAAAAGTTGGAGCGCACAAAGTAACTCGCTTTTCGGTCTGGCCATCGTTCTTTCGAGCCAGATAAGATACTCGCAGCAACGTGAGCTATGGCTGTACGGAAATGCCGATAAAGCTTACCGAGTTGCGAAGTACCGAGGAAGAGAGAAAGAAAAAGAAAAATAAGAGGCGGAGCATGCCGTGATAAGAAGAAGCGAAGAGAGTAGGGGTGGATAGTAAAAATAAATAAAGATAAACCGCGAGGTTTTTGACCGTCTGACGGCTGCGATGCAGAATGAAAATATGAGTATGCAACTTCATAGTGGTGAAATGGTTCAATAAACTGCATGAAGACATGTTTTATATGTCCATATGTAAACCCGCGCATTACTACGCTATACACAACCGCACTTAATAGAAAAGAAGAAACGACGTGATGGTATTGGTAGATTGGTAGTGTGTGGGACGGAAAGTAGAGACGGCAAAGCCCCGTTCGACAAATGGCCCAGCTTACCCTCACTCGAGGCAATACCACTCATAAAGCCCCTACTACTTCCCCTACTATTTCCTGGGCTTCCGGCAAACCAGAAGTGACATCGCACGGTTCATCATCACAAAACTCACATCCGATTTCAAAATCTCGATTTTCTTTTACCGGAAGTAACGTCACTTTCAGTTTCATAGTCTAGAATTTCGGCCGAAAGTTCCGTCTACTTCCGGTTTGAAAATATCATTTTTCGACCGTAAGCGACGTCATACCGGAAGGTCAATAGAAATACGTTTTTTCGATGCGAAGTAACTAGAATTACGTCACTTCCGGTTTGAAAATTTCATTTCTCCGGAACTTCATCGGGCCGTCAAGTATAATGCACTTTGCTCCGACAGTCATATCAGCATGATTGTCTCCTCTATACGAAAACAACGCGGCCCCATTGTTGTGTCTGCATTACTATTCTTCTTATGGAAAGCCGCGTCATCGGTGGCTATACATTCTGTGAGACAACGAATCGTTGTTTAAGACGCAATCCGTATTCATTAGAGTATGACGTGAGAACCGTGCGCAGGCTACGAAATACAATCGTCTATTCGTGCACCCTTCTCCGAGTTCCGTGGAAATGCCGTGGGACTGAGGAGGATCTTCGCATCTATGATAGGGCCCGCCAGAGGAACTTATAATCAGCGTTACATCTCCGAGGGTTTCCACCTGCCGCGAATGCACATCTATCTCGCCTTTCATAATCATCATTGTTTCCGGCCAACACGGAGTTTATTGGATACGAAGCAGCTTTCGGCTAGGTGCTAAATTCGGAACCTCAACCACACCTGACAGTGGTTGATACGCGAGCGGCCAAATTGGACCGAGACACAGTGGAAATTACAAACTCAAGAACACTTCGTGAGATATTCGCAAAGAGCGAACTTAACCATTTGGGGCAAAAAAATAATTAAAAAATATTTTTCACAACTGTCAATTCGACGAAAATTCGTTGATTGGTAAAAGTCGCAAAAAGATGTCTATAGATAGGGCAAGTGTGAACCGGCGAGAATATTGCATCATCCCTCAATCGAATTCGGCTGCAGCGTGGACTTCATGAAGATTAATTCACTTCGTTGAGAGTGATTTCATAAAAACGTTCGTAATAAAAATGACATGATTGCTTTCTACGTGAGAGAGAAAAAAGCATTTTTTTCGATAGATCACTGGAAAGTGGAAACTCCGAGTCGTCGTTGTTTCCATTGCACATATGTGCTCGGATGCACGTAAATCGGATGGCGAGCCACGGCTCAATGACATTATACCACAGTGGCGTGCCATTATCGACGGCCGGGACAATGACATCGCTCGCGTCCCACCCGCGCAGTTCGAACTCTGCTGATTTCGGAATGGCAAATTCGATTCCCGACACGAAGGCCGTTGTTAGCGCTTCCATTCTCTCATCGGCGCCGTTGCTACAACGTTCAACCCCGATATACTAAACCCGCGAGTTTCCACAAATCGCATTGTCACGCATCAACAACAGGCGAATATACGAATTTCCGCGAGTCGTTAATTCTCTCGCGAACTTTGGATGCGTGGCTGTGTGTATTCGGTTCCTTCACATACGTCATCGAGGCGTGCACACAGCGTTGGAATTATTCTCAATATTATATTACAGCAGCCTATTGTTGTGAATTTATGTACTCACACGATTTTTCGTTCCTCTAAAAACCAAAAGTTACAAAAAAAAACCAACCAACTCTGATCTCGCGTACTCGCGACTCGGGTATTAAAGTTTGCCCCCGATGAAAAGCTCGCACGCGAGAAGGCGTGATGTGATCGTCGAGGAGCCAATTTGCCGGGTTCTTTTTCAACCCAAGAGCCATTCGGTAATTGCCTGTTACCGCGGAGAAAAAGGATTACGGATGCAGCAGCCGGCGACGCGCGACCCTTCGCTCTCCGCATCTCAACCATCTTCGGGCTTCTCCACTTTTCCTCGCCTCGTATCTAAATCAGCGTCGCTCCGCTCGACACTCACAGAGCCACGGGCTTCGCTATTACCCGGGTTGAATCTCATTCAAACGACGTATTTCCAAAGCGACGTCTAATTCCTTCTCCTCTCGAGACTCTGAGCGCACCTGATCACTACCACTCGCCCAACGGAACGCAAACAAACTTGTGCAACCACGACACCAGACCAGTGAATTAGAACCTCCGGATTTTTTTTTTACAACTTGCGGAGCTTTCGTTTCCGGGCCACTTCCATAGCATTTTAGAACGTTTGATCGAGAGCTTGCGGGAGTCTTATCAGACCTTTGGCGCACCTTATCAGAGCCCGATGCAAAGTAACGCTCTAAAATGTCTACCATGGTTGGAACGAAAAGACCAACTGGGAAGGAATGCTTCGAACTATTTTTGCTCAGTTCTATGAATTTTCAATGGAATGCACCGACGCAAGTGAAGAATGACAGAAAAACGAAGAAATACCCAATCGAAAAAAAATCGGGTTTTAAATAAAGTGACAATAAATTGTTCCGAATTCATAAAATCTTTGAATAAAAGATAATAGACATAAATCGCAATGCCCTCGCCTCTTTTTCTTCGCTCTTCAAAATGTTATGTCCACATTTTTTTTAACACGAATATCTATGGACTACCTGCGGGCGAAAATATATCAACGGACAATATGACGGTATGGCGCAACAATATTTCGTGCGATTTGATAAAGTCTGTGGGAGGGTTTGAGGCGAAAAATATGATTAAGCGAGAAGAGCGTGGGCGATGAAAGACGAGGATTCGAATGGCAGGATGGTTTCCCGGTACTCCGACGTTGGAGTTTTTCTTATTTTCCTCTTCCTACTCTTCTTCCTCTTCTTCTTCTTCCTTCGGTGCATCTTCGGCTGGCGCATACCTCGCTTTCGCGTGGCTGAACATAAACGCGCACGCGATGCGATATGAAAAGCGACGAAACGGAAAGATCTGCATGTGAATGGTACGAGCTCGAAGATATTTCTTCGGTCAAGGAACAGAAGGGCGTATCCGACATTCGATGCGCCGTAAGGTGCGCCCTTCTGCTTCTCAGCAGACCGTTTCTATATAACCACTATACGGAGAGCAGATATGCGTAGCTTCGTATATTCACATATCTCTTGTCCTTTCCCAGCCGGCCGAGTTTTCCACAAACCAGCGATCTGGAGTTCAAAATTAATCGAGCACGAATGCTGCCGCTCTCTTGAAGCTTTCAGCAATAGCGATCATTCTCACTCGGTTTGAATTAAGATTTTTTCGTTGACAAAGTTGCTCAAAATAAATGCTTGACGAATGGTTGACGAGCTCGAAGCTTTTTTATACAAGATGTAATATCCCTTCCATAAATATTGTAGAATATTTTTTTCCCCCATTTTCGACTCGGCAGCAGACCCTTATGACGTGAGACCGTCATAAAATCCGAGAAAATTGCAGTTGTTAGTGCCGGTGACAGAAAAAAAAGTCTTTTAAAGGGGAAAAAAAATGTAACATCGACACAAAATTAAAAGAAGAGACGGATGAGCTTTCGTTCGCAAGTCGTGAAGAGTACGAATATCTGTCTTCATGAAGGTCGCGCTCGTATTTCAAAGAGCGCGTGAGATCCCTCGTGGATTCTCCTGTCCTCACAGGTTTCCCGTTCTACCTCGATCTCCGTGACCTGTTAGGGTTCTCAAAGGCTTTCCTTTTTTTGCGAAACGACCGAAATACGCCTATGGCGTATTTCGGTCATTTCGTCGGTGGGAAACGCAAAATTGATCTTATGGAAAAAGAAAAAACGTCATCGAACGCAAAAACGATCGATCAGTGGAATGGAATTTTGATTCGTTGCGAAAAATCTACGGTTTTCGAGTGGCGCTCGTTACAGTTTCTTGTTACCGACCGCGGTAATTGACATTGCTTTGAGCAACCGGCTCGCTGCTTGGTCGTAAAAAATTTCAGCCGTCGAGTGTTCGGCATGAAAAATGCCTACTCGAATGACAAATTACGATCGCGCGAACGTAAAACTGCAAGAAAATGTGAGTGCCTCCGCTAATAGCCGGCCTCCATTTTCGCACTCGAAAATTTTTCCGCCAAGGACCCGAGTCACTTCGTTTTCGCTCTCGAGACCTGCGAACGCCGAACCCCTTTACACACTTTAAGGGTCTGCGACGGGGTTTTCCAGTGGCCCCGAACGATCGACTGTACAATGCGCTAATGAGGTTCAACGAAGTCAATGAGCGAACAAGGTCAACAGCGGGAAAGCCAGAGCGAAAGAAAGGAACAGACGAAAAGGTCTGCGCTTAATTAAATTCGACTCGGATTTATATGACTCGTTCCCGGAAAGTCGTGCAAATATTTTCGCGACAGAGGTTTTGTCGAGAGCTTTGGCTCCAAAGCGGCGACAGTGGTTACCGAAACGAATTACATATTTGTAAATCAACTCGCCACCGGTGACGGTGTTTGCGCGCTTAGCGTGTGCAAACGAACACGATTGCGAAAATAATTGCGCGTGGAATGATTAACGATATATTTGTTCGTGTTACGATTACGATACCACCGGTTCGGAGAAAAAGTCTGAAACGCGGATTGGCGAGATTCTAAACCCCTGCCCCTTCTTCTCCGGCTGTTGTCCGACTGCGTTTGCAAACGGATTTACAATGTGGCGAACAACATCGATTGTGTTTACATAACCACGTATAATCGATTCACCAGAACGAAACGATCAGAATCCGTTCTTGCACACGAGTATAAATACGACGACCCAACGCGCGATCGAGTCATGTCTTTCGAAAAGTAACGCACCTTGCCCGATTCGCGAAGATGCCCGTCATGTCTTCGCGGAGCGGTACTTCATTCTTCGTTGCCGTTTCGATGCTTTTACTCTCGTGTGTCTACTTCCCTGCTGTTCGGTCGTCGCGAAATGACTCCGAACCGGATCTTTTTCACTTATCAGCGGATACCGTTGCCGACGGAATGAAGTTTATGATTGACGGGAGTCGTTTCACTCTCGAAGAGCCACCGGACTCGACACCTCGATCAACCGAGGGTGTGGAGTACGACTTCATCGTCGTCGGAGCTGGTACCGCAGGTGCGACTATCGCTTCGAGGCTCAGCGAGATTCGAGACGCGACGGTGCTTCTCGTCGAGGCTGGCGATGGCGAGTCCCTGTTTATGGATATTCCACTTATCCTCAACTACTTGCAACTGAACAAAGACATCAATTGGATGTACGAAACTGAGCCTTCGGATTCGTACTGCCTGGGGATGAAGGATCGTCGGTGCAAGTGGCCGAGAGGCAAAGTTATGGGCGGCAGCAGCGTCCTGAACTTCATGATAGCGACGAGAGGCAACAGAAGGGATTACGACCGTTGGGCGACATTGGGAAACCGGGGTTGGTCCTGGGACGAAGTTTTGCCGTACTTCAAAAAATTGGAAACCATGGGAATCCCCGAATTCCGGAACGACTCGCTCCACAACGAGGACGGCCCGGTGTACATAAGCTACCCTCCCTTCCACACGACATTGGCCGAAGCTTTCGTCCAAGCCGGCGTAGAGCTGGGCTACGAGGAGCTCGATTACAATGGCAAAAAACAGACCGGTTTCTCTTACTCCCAGACAACGATGAAGAACGGTACACGCTTCAGCAGCAACAGGGCCTATCTTCATCGTGCTAAGAAGCGGAAGAATCTGTTCGTGACGAAGAGGAGTCTCGCTACCAGAGTGCTGATGAGCCGGAACGGCACACGTGCCGTCGGCGTGGAATTTCTTAAGGACGATGTGACGTACAAAGTTTACGCGAGAAAAGAAGTCATCGTCAGTGCCGGAGCAATCGGATCGCCCCAACTGCTCATGCTGTCCGGTATAGGACCGGCGAAACATCTGCGAGACTTGGGAATAAAGGTCAGGGTCGATGCTCCGGTCGGTGAGAATCTCATGGATCACATATCTTACGGAGGTTTGGTATTCTTGATCGATCGACCGGTGGTCCCCTCCGTCGTTGATGTGTTCACTCCATCTTTGCCGTATCTTCGAGATTTTATCGTCGACCGAAAAGGGCCGGCCACCATACCGGGCGGAATCGAAGCTATCGCTTTTGTAAACGTCGACGACCGTGACGATCCGGAGGATTATCCAGACGTAGAACTCGTGTTCTTTTCTAGTTCGATCGGTACATGGAGCATTCTCAACGAGGGTCTGGGCCTGGACGAAGAATTGTGGCGCGAAAGCTACGGGGGCTTGAACGGAACTTACTCATGGACTGTACTTCCGGTTCTTCAGAAACCGAAGAGTCGAGGAAAAATTCTTCTCCGCGACAAGAATATTCACAGTCATCCACGATTGATACCAAATTACATGGCCCATCCCGACGACGTCGAAAAGCTCGTCAAAGGCATCAGAGCCGCGATCGCCGTCGCTGGAACTAAATCAATGCTGAACTTCGGTACTCGCTTGCACGACGCTCCCATATCCGGTTGCGAGAAGTTCGTCAAAGATTCCGACGAGTATTGGGAGTGCGCTTTGAGGAGCCTGACATTTAACATTTATCACTACTCCGGTACTTGCAAAATGGGTGCAAAAAGCGATCCGACAGCTGTCGTTAATCCGAGGTTGCAGGTGAGCTTCAACGATTCGATAACGTTCTCTCGCATGCTTGTGTCGCGAACCTTGTTTTAACCTTTGTTTTTATTTCAGGTGATAGGAGTAAGAAACCTCAGAGTCGCCGATGCATCGATAATGCCTGAAATAATAACGGGACACCCGAATATTCCGACTTACATGATAGCAGAAAAATTGGCCGACATGGTGAAGCAAGATTGGGGCTACCCCACGGATCCTCTGCCACTATAAATCCCCTCATTTAACAACCGATCGAATTTCGTTGCATTTTTAACCAATCGAGTTTCATTGTATTTCCTCGTAACTGAGTTGTATTTTTTACACTACATCGTCAAATAACTAAATATATAAAAACCAACTCGTCACCGGAAACGGCTTTTGAGGACTTAGCGTTAGCACTTGCGCAAGCTTACGTACACGACTTTGCAAATAATTCCGTGTGGAAAGATTCATGATATGTTTGTTCACCTCACGATTGCAGCACTGCCAGTTCGGAGAAAAAGTGTGATAAGCGGATTGGCGAGATTGTAAGGCCTTGCCCCCCCTTCTTCGCCCTTGTTCAACCGCATTTGTTGCCAAATGAATATCGTCGTACAACTATGTGTGGGGAATATACAATGGTGCATAAGAATCGAGCGCGTTGGTATAATAACGTATAATCAACTGCAACGAAACGATAAGAATCCGTACTTGTACTCGAGTATAAATACACGACGACCCGGCGCGCTATCTAGTCACACCTTTCGAAAAATAACACGCCTCGCCGGGTCGCGAAGATTCCCGTCATGTCTTCGCGAAGAGGCGCTTCGTTCTTCATCGCCGTTTCGACGCTTTTACTGTCGTGCGTCTGCATCCCTGCCGTTGAGTCATCGCGGAATGACTCGACACTGGATCAATATCAATTATCGGTGGATACCGTTGCCACTGGAATGAAGTTTATGATTGAAGGGAGTCGTTTTACTCTCGAAGAGCCACGGGACTCGACACCTCGATTGATCGACGGTGTGAAGTACGACTTCATCGTCGTCGGAGCTGGTACCGCAGGTGCGACTATCGCTTCCAGGCTCAGCGAGATTCGAGACGCGACGGTGCTTCTCGTCGAGGCCGGCGATGGCGAGTCCCTGTATATGGATATTCCGATCGTCGTCAACTACTTGCAATTGGACAGTGACATCAATTGGATGTACGAAACTGAGCCTTCGGATTCGTACTGCCTGGGCATGAAGGGTCATCGGTGCAAGTGGCCGAGAGGCAAAGTAATGGGCGGCAGCAGCGTCCTGAACTTCATGGTAGCGACGAGAGGCAACAGAAAGGATTACGATCGTTGGGCGACATTGGGAAACCGGGGTTGGTCCTGGGACGAAGTTTTGCCGTACTTCAAAAAATTGGAAACCATGGGAATCCCCGAATTCCGGAACGACTCGCTCCACAACGAGGACGGCCCGGTGTACATAAGCTACCCTCCCTTCCACACGACATTGGCCGAAGCTTTCGTCCAAGCCGGTGTAGAGCTGGGCTACGAGGAGCTCGATTACAATGGCAAGAAACAAACCGGTTTCTCTTACATGCAGACAACGATGAAGAACGGTACACGCTTCAGCAGCAACAGGGCCTATCTTCATCGTGCTAAGAAGC
Organism: Amblyteles armatorius; assembly: GCA_933228735.2. Taxonomy (NCBI): domain Eukaryota; kingdom Metazoa; phylum Arthropoda; class Insecta; order Hymenoptera; family Ichneumonidae; genus Amblyteles; species Amblyteles armatorius. Next base: position 7,257,741 of record OW121695.1, on the reverse strand, counting down.
GGAAGAATCTGTTCGTGACGAAGAGGAGTCTCGCTACCAGAGTGCTGATGAGCCGGAACGGCACACGTGCCGTCGGCGTGGAATTTCTTAAGGACGATGTGACGTACAAAGTTTACGCGAGAAAAGAAGTCATCGTCAGTGCGGGAGCAATCGGATCGCCCCAACTGCTCATGCTGTCCGGTATAGGACCGGCGAAGCATCTGCGAGACTTGGGAATAAAGGTCAGGGTCGATGCTCCGGTCGGTGAGAATCTCATGGATCACATATCTTACGGAGGTTTGGTATTCTTGATCGATCGACCGGTCGCCCCCTCCCTCGTTGATGTATTCACTCCATCTTTGCCATATTTCCGAGATTTTGTCTTCGACCATAAAGGACCGGCCACCATAGTGGGCGGACTGGAAGCTATCGCTTTTGTCAACGTCGACGATCGTGACGATCCGGAGGATTATCCAGACGTAGAATTATTGTTCGCGTGTAGTTCGGTCGGTACATCGCGCATTCTCGACGAGGGTATAGGCCTGGACGAAGAATTCTGGCACAAAAGCTACGGCGACTTGAACGGAACGTACTCGTGGACAGTATTTCCGATTCTTGAGAGACCGAAGAGTCGTGGAAAACTTCTTCTCCGCGACAAGAATATTCACAGTCATCCACGATTGATACCAAATTACCTCGCCCATCCCGACGACGTTGAAACGCTCGTGAAGGGTATCAGAGCTGCGATCGCCGTCGCTGAAACGAAATCAATGCTGAACTTCGGTACTCGCTTGCACGACACTCCCATAGCCGGTTGCGAGACGTTTGTCGAAGATTCCGACGAGTATTGGGAGTGCGCTTTGAGAAGCATAACATTTAACTTTTATCACTACTCCGGTACTTGCAAAATGGGGGCACAAAGCGATCCAACAGCGGTCGTTAATCCGAGGTTGCAGGTGAGCTTCGACGGAGCGATAACGTTCGCGACTCTGAATACTTGTGTCGTAAACCGTATTTTTTAAATTATTTTAGGTCAAGGGAGTAGGAAACCTGAGAGTCGCCGATGTATCAATTATGCCTGAAATAATGACGGGCCACACGAATATTCCAACTTACATGATAGCAGAAAAATTAGCCGATATGGTGAAGCAAGATTGGGGCTACCCGACGGATCCTCTGCCACAATAAGTCCCCTCGTCTAATGACCAATCGAGTTGCGAAACAGAGTTGTATTTTTTATAGTACATCGTTATATCTCGTCTTCGTCGAAAGAAAAGGCGAAAAATGTATTCGACCAGACAAATACTGATACCACGAAATTTTTCGTCAAATTCAACTCAACCAGTCGCAATATCGAAGGAAGTCCCGTTCCAGAGTTTCCTCGATTTTCTCGAAAAATATCCCTCGCCTATCCCTCGAACCTCCGTCCGACGAATATCCGAGAAAGACAGGGGATAAGAAATAAAAAAGGTTGGTCGTTCCCATTAAAGAAAAAAAAACCGGGGCGGGTCTCGTAACTCGTAAAATTGAATGTTTTTCGAGAACAACCATAAATGTCGTCTTTCGCGATGGCAACGCAATAAAGAAGCATTCTCTATACGTACAAAAAGTAAACATATTTCACAGAAATGGAATTTCCTTTTTTTTCAGCGTAACATGTCCTGTTCAAAGGATTAATAAAAGCGAGTGTGCCATGTGTAGTTGAAGGTACAAAGGAGCTTTTCCACGATCAGAAGCCAAAGTAAGGAACATTCACGTGCAGTCGGTCTCTTGTGTCTCCGAGGTCGGTGAACAGCAATAACGAGGCCGGAGAAGCCCAAGAGACGACGAAAAGTCGAGACTACTCGACGGAGGATAATAAAATCATGTACAAAGTTGTACGTAACCCTTCTTCTCGTCCCTGAATGGCGAGTGAGACGAGGGTGGGGCGAGGGTGGGACAAGCAGGGGCCTCTCGGCAATGCTCCTGTAATTCGATGGATATTTCGCGTCGGCGATCAAACGTCAAAGAGTGACGGGCGATAAACACTGAACGTAGAATTGCAAAAGTTTTCTCGATGTAACGAAAATTCGGTAACTTTTCGATGCCTCTTGAGTTTTTGCCCTCGTAAAAACTCGATACTGTATTTTATCGTTTGTTCGGCTGGATGAAGAAAACATCTGTTATTTTCTTGCACATGAAGCGATGGTCATAGAATTCGGTAACACCATTTCACACGAGGTGTGGAAGTTTTTATTACATTCGGAACCATTTTTCCGTCTCCAAGTTGCGACTGCATCAATGCAATTTTTTTAAAATATAGCGTAGAGTATTATGAAAGTGCACTTTCTCTAATGGAACAGAAAAAATAAATTACAAGCATCCAGGTTGTTGGTATAAATAAAAATTCCAAGTAAATTTATTTTTGCTCGCGTCGTTGTCGTCCACATAATAGTCCGTCCAGAATAAAAAATCGTCGCGTCCACCGCTCATTTCTAGAACAACAGATTGTCTAGAATAAATGGTTTCCCTTGCCGTTATCCTCTTCGCCCCGCGATTTATCGCTGGCGAGTTACACGTCGATCTGTACTGCAGCGCTGGCTACGACTATTCGAATAAACAGGCCGAGAAACATCTGCTTTTATTTAGTAGAGTGAGCAGCTGCAAAATTTTATATGCAAGGGATCGTATCGTTGGTTTCAAAATGTAAAATCCCTGTAAAATCCTGTTGGTAGATTTATTTATTAGTCTCGGATACTTCGCGTGGAAAGATGGGAAGAGGGTGTAAAAAAATCCTGTCGAGGAGCTATACAAAGGTACTGTGAGTGGGTACACGGCTATATCCGGTACGCGTCGATATCGCACCACTTTCCGGTGATGCGGCGATCCGCCCACAACTCCACCGACTCTTTCGCATGTCTTGCGCCAGATTTTATTCTATACGGCTAAGTAGAGCATGGAAAAACGCAGACTTCCATTTTTTTTTTTTTTTTTCGATTCAACTTCAGTAGAAACGGATATAAAAAGATATAATCAATCGTCGAAATTGCCTCTCCGAGTTGTCATTTTTTTAATACCAAGCAAACCGAATCGCGCTGCTGACTGAGATTGTACAAGTGACCATGCCGCTACAATAAAAGCATGAAAAGATATAAACGACAAAGGAGTTGATGAAACGTTGGGGGATGTTAAATTAGCATTTTATTAAATGAAGAAGGTGGTGTGGTGGTTACTGCTATAACAGGCGTCATGCACGAAGTGCCGATGTTTTGGGATGAAGGCCAAGCTCTTTGGCCCGTGAGACGATTGACCTAAAAATGTTATACAAAGCTGCGAAAACAGGGTTAAGAAGAATGTGGAGAAAAATTCGATGTACGAGGAAAATTGTTGCACGACGAAAAAATTTGGGGTCAAAAAAGAAATCGACTACGCACGAATAAACTTCAATATTCTATATTTGTTTCGAGTTATCGACGAGCTTATACCCAAAATTGGGATCGAGTTATTGACGAGCCTTCGTTTTTTTGTATCCGAGTGAATTGTTGTTTTAAGCTCGCGCGATAAAACGGATTCCTAGCTAAGATATTGAAAACAAAACTGGTGAAGAGTTGCGAATAAATCTCGTTGAGTACTGAGAAGTACGAATCGTCGACCTTTGCAAATTCGTAAACGATGAATCGTGCAACTGCGATTAATAAAGCCCGGGGCTGGGATAGTTTATCGAAAATCTCTGCTCGTCTAATCTCTTTCAGCCAATCTAAAACTGTAGGCAATTAACGTCACGTCGGTAGAATCTGCGAGATACTCGCCGCACAGGATTATCCGACGATCCGATTCGTGCGCGCTTAAAACCCACCGCCTTGAACACAATTCCCTTTTACGATGTAGGGAAACGGCTGATGTCCGTCTCTCGTCCATGTATATGCTTCTCTGCTGTGGCTTTTCCTACTTGCGGCACCAAATCCCAAAGCCACGCTTCACGCTTTCGCCCTTTCTCAGAGTACGTTTACTACCGAGGAAAGTCCTTCCCGTTGCTCCTGAACCAAGCTGCAATGTTCTTTTCTAATACCGGGGTACAATAAAGGGCAGAAAGCAATGAAAGCACGAGACCGAAAAGCTTGAAATATCGTGAAACAAAAAAGTTCCTTATTTCGAAGCTTTTTTCGATCCGCGCAGCACTTTTAAAAGCTTTACGATAGGAGAACATTATTCCCGTCGAGCATTAAAAAGGACTAGGAGATGTATTTTATTATACAAAATGAGATCGATATGCAGTTTTAGAAAATTACAAGCGAGTTAAATTTTATACAGATGTTAAATCTAATGTTCTTAATTGACGAATTCAAAAGGAATGTAAACTCTTCGCTCCGCTCGATGCCTGATGGGCGTTCGATATTGACGCCGTTGATTGAGATTCTCAATCCAAGCTTTGGTGTCGATGACGTCCGGTAATTTTCTCGGAGCCCTACGATCCATCCTGGTCACGGGTACCCTCCTCATCCGTCCGATATTCTGGTTAGCTTTACTCTTCGATGTCTGAACCTTTGCACCTCTCCTATTTCGCCACCGAAAGAGGGCGATCTCCAATAGCAAGGCAAGTCCAGCGAATCCGTATCCCATGATGAGCAGCAAAAAAGCAGGCGCGATGGAATGGAGGTTCAAATTGTTCTCATCGAAGTGCGAGTCCGTGTCGAAGCAACTGCCATCAACGAGGGCGATCATTTCCGCCCAATGCTGAATTAATCCGACTTCGATTAGACTCGAAATTTTCTGATCCAGCACACTGAGATACGGCATACCCCTCCAGACGGCGAAGCCCAGCGGATAACTGGCAAGAGTTTCTTTCATTCGATGCACATGTTTGGTGAGAAAGCTCGGCTTCATCGACGAAACGTTCATCCGGACTGCCAAAGCCAGTTGTTCATTTTTCTCGTCGATCAAATCATTGAAATGGATCTGATACGTATCGTGGTCGAATTCCTGAAATTTTGTTTTGATTATCCGATTGATCTCGTTATCGTCAATGCCGTCATCGGGATCATCGTCGACCTCGTCGGATTCGAAGAGTTGGGCGACATCGGTCGGACCTCCTATGTCGAAGCCGGAATCCGCCAATTCGGCGAGAGTCTCGATCTGTATTCCCGAACTCGCCATCAATTGTCCGGCCAACGATGCCAGATAAAACTGCGACAACATGTAACCAAAGATCACCCACGACATGAAACGTATTCTCGCCGACATGATCGTGGGTTGTTTCGGCCAAGCGACGCCGATTACCAGAGAAAATATTTCCAGAAACGCCACGTTACGGCTCAGGATGTATTCCATGCAACTGGCAAAAACAAGGAGCCCAATAACGGCGAACCACACGTCATTGGCCAGAGGTGCGACGAGACCCTGAAGCGATATGTTCGGACGCATCGGTATCAGCCAGATGATCTGAACGACCTCGTAGGGCAAAGTGTACACCGTGTCACCCTCCGGCGCCCAAGGGAGACCACCCAGTACCATGTCCACGTCCTCGTTGCTCCACAGTGCCTCATTAACTTGTGCGCCCGTGTCCGTTCCGTTCACCCATAGGATCTCCATTGCGGAGATCTCGAATTTGAGACAGCTGGCTAGAGTCCTAACTATCAGACCCTCGATGCCCTCAAGCTGTAGGCTCTTCGTGACATTGGTGTCCATTGAGGTCGCGTTATCAACATTTTCGATATCGGAAGATTCATATATGTCCCTATCGGAAGATTCAGTTATAACACTTATCGCGTATGGCGGCCAGTCGTAGAATGCCACGGTCACGATACACTCGTTCATTTCCAATGGCAAATACATGTCGCTGATGGCGTTCCAGTTGGAATGGTCCCAATTGGAGTCCTCGGCGCACTCTGCGACGACGACTGGATCGGCCGGTGTGCAAATGGTCTTGGGTTGGAAGGTCAGGCTTCGCGATACCAGAACCGTGTCTCCTACCGCACCGAGGAAAACTGCATTGGCGATACGGCGGTCCCACAATTCAGGAACCATCCTGGCGCACTCCGAGAGGAAAGTGTCCTTGTCGGTGAAGATTCTCGTCAGGACCATGAGGTACTTGCAGTCTCTGCCACAGAGATTGATCAGCGTACGCCCGAAGGTCAACAACTCCTCGTAATCCTTGAGGATTATTATACCATTTATGCTATTCTGATGATCACCGGTCCCGTCCAGATCGCCGCTGAAGACGTAGGTCGACGTTATTCGCTGCAAAGCCGACAGGTAGAGTCGCGAAAATTCCAATGTATCCGTCGCGTTTCCCGCCAGCAGTACAGGAATTCGCGAAGCTAGAAAATCGAAGTACCTCTCGACGAACTTTACGAGGCACGGTATCGTTTTGGAGAGCTCCAGTTCTCTGGCGTGTGCCTTTCGATCATCGGCAGTGATGAATTCTCGGCTGCCGTTCAAGTTTTCCTGAAGTTTCGCGTCTTCGGGCACCATTATCGATACGGTAAATTTCACATATGCGAGTTCTATGGCGAATACTATTAGAATGGTCCACTTTGTCGCGGTACCAAGGATCGACCGTGAAAACTTCATGTTTCCATTCGAGGATGTTTTCGCTAGGTCGATCAAAGTTTGACTGAATGAAAAGTCCGCATCGGCGTGGATTCGCGTGGCTTTGTCAAGGGTATCACTTCGTGACAAAGTTGATAGCGCTCCGTCATTTTCCGTACTAATCGGAGGATGCGGCTTAGATCAGCGCAATTGCAATCATCGCAACGATCGGTAAACATGCGCCATTGACTCGGCAATGTATGCTTGGATCAATCGCCATAGATTGTATAGTCCAGGCACGAACATCGTTATGGTTGCGCGTGAAGGAAAAATGGGTGCCTTTCGCTGCTGATGTAGAAACTGCCACGCGTGGCGTCCCATTTGTCTTGGTGCGAAATTGTGTCGTGAATTTACTTGTGTAAAATGACCTATTCTACTAATTGTCAGTATATTCTTTATCGAAAGCCGCTTGATGTCCAACAAAATAAAATATAAGTCGACCAATGTTTTTTTTTTTAATAGCAAGTATTAACAAAATGTTATCTGGGTTGATTGGATAGAAATTATTGGTGATTTCTATGTCGATTCAACAAGGATAATTTTTTTTTTTTTTTTATTCTCTCAAATCAGCTCCATAAAGTCCAACTTTAGAGTTCATTTGACGCTACAATGCGTAAGAAGGAGACCTTGTAACGACAAGGTCTCCTTTTCGCATTGATCGGACACCATTCTTTCTCCTTTTAAAATTCAAGACAGCCGAGGCGACGATAATAAACCCATAAATTTCAGCCGTTTCAACCGTTCGCATGAGCTATATCAGAAATCGTTATCATGCGCCTTAGAATGCGACGAAAGTTGACCCTCATTTATGCTCGAGTGCGTGGTGGGGTTCTTCATCGTCGCATGCCACCTACATTAGCTTTATCGTAATGCCGCTATGCAAATATGATAGCGCAGTTCTTCCGCTCACCGGCACTACAAAGATACATTAGCATGCCACGTGTAACGAGTATGTGAGATGGAAACCCACACGGTTTTACTGATATGCAAAACCGCACGGTAAATATTATATCGGGATCATGAATGGGGAGCAGTGGCCTAGTGGGTGAGGTTCGATTCCTGGCCGACACCACTGGACATTTTTCCATGCGTTTTTTCTGTGAACCTGGTCGTTCCCCAATTTTGATAAATATGTGCCCAAAACACCTCTCAGGGATGAGTGAGCGGTCGGTGTTCGGCTTTGGTGTGACTCCCGCGCGTTCTTATCTATTGAGATACAGTAGATTTCGATAACATTGGAGCACTTTCATTGGACATTGTTGTCCAATGACAGTGACGTCCATATCATAGTAGTTCGACATTGGTGTCCAATGACAGTGGTGTCCATATCATAGTAGTTGGACATTGGTGTCCAACACATCGTACGTCACGATATCCAAATCCCGAAAACGAAATCGAATGTCGACAATTTTTGGTCCCTCTGATTGACCAAAGTTTCCGATTCAATGTACCGTTCGTATTGGGGCCCCAGCTAAATGCTACACCGAAGGCCCGAAGGTCGAAAAGGCGCTCGAGTACGAAGCATAATTATTGGGAGACACAAAACTAAATATAACGTGATTTCTTTTCTCCTTTGTGTTGCAGAGCCTTCGTGAGAATTCTCTGCGTCTGCTGTCCACGAAGGATGAGAAGGAGGTACCAGCCAGCGTTCAGATGCAAGCCGAGCCAAGTGAGCACTACTCTTACTTCTTCATTATCATACTCTACAAGTTTCGATCTTATCAATCCACAAATCCATTCATATAAACGAGGTTTCATTATAGAAATAAATAAAAATGAGTTTCGATCGAGTAATGAGAAAAGAGATAAGAAGAAAATCGTCCAGCGGATTATCAGAGATTGGACCGAAGGATGAGACTCTGGAGAAGAGGGTGGGAGACTACCAAAACAAAATTTCGAAGGGATTCGCGTCTCTTCCTGCTTCTTGCTATTCGCGGAATTTCTTGCGGAGGTCTTGCCTGGTCGGGAGTTTTTCACGGAGGCCAACGAGATAAGAATCGAGATTAGGTCGCCGAGGAGCGAGCAAGAGAGTGTAGATGGACTCGACGAGATTGGAGGATGAACATGGAAGTGAATGCGCAAGGAGAGGCAAAGGATACCAGAAGTGGTAAAGATTGGGGGGGGGAGGGGGGAGGGGGGGGGGGAAGAGACTCGCGAAGAGATCGGGAGAAAAAAGTACGAGGGCTTGGCGACGAGCGAGGGCGCAGGGAATGGGACAAACACGATAATGTTATCACGGGCCAGCGCGTTTTGACGGCGCACCAGCCAAATTGGTCGGCTTCGAGAACGCAATTTTGAACGATGAAAGGATGCGGCGTCTGATACGGAGATCTGATACGGGCCTGAGCAACGTAGTGCGGCGTAACGTGCGTCAAGGGGTGAATGGGGGAGTGTAAGGCGGTGGAGAAGCGTAAGGGTAGACAAGAGAGTGATCGCTTATACGAAAGAAGAAATTCGGTCTTTGGTGGTATTTACTATAGGACGACGAAGCCTGTATCTCTCGACAGACACTTCCCTTCCACTTCCTTTTCACTCCGAATACGCGTCGCTCTTTATTTCTCGCGCCTGTTAGGTTTCTCGTTTATTCCATCATTCTTTGACCCCTTTTCATCCTGAAGCTTCTTTATGATACACGATTGTCCGTTTTATTAAATATGGTGCCCTAGTTTCAAAGACGACCGAAGATTTCACGCCAAAACTACATTTCAATGGTTAAAAACGTAAAAAAAAAATCTGCGAAAAATAAGGCGTCGATGCTAGATAAATCGACGTAGCCAGGGGAAGGAAGAAGTGGATTTCTCGATAAGCCTCACCCACTTTGTGTGCGACGAACGAGACCCAGGAGATCGCACATCCAATTATCGGCGACCCCTGTGCGTGTCTCGCGACCGGATGGATTTAAAAAAATATTTACAAATTTCCCGAGGGAAAACAGTTCGATCTGACCTACGAATTTGAGATACCACATCGGGCATCGCGTTTGAAATTTTTCGAGGATTTTTATCTTCCGCTTACTTCTCTGAAACTTCTTTGAGAATCCCGGGTCGAAGACCCTCCCCGTCCCGGAGTCGCAGTAAATCGCGACAGGTCACGTTCCCGGGTTCTTATCTCGGGCGGAACGATCCTCTCCGCTCTTGCGGGCGTCCACCAATTACTCCTTGGATTCATATTTCCCTCGTGTTCTATATCTTCTTACTCTTCTCTCTCATAAAGCTCCGCGTCCCTTTTGCCTATGTAAATCTGAAGCAATTCGTTAATCTCTACCACGCCACTTACTCGTTGTCCCAATGCCAATACGGCACACTGTGTTTTCTTCACTTTTTTTGCTCGACAGAGCGTGTCCGATTGACGAGCATTAACGCGTGAAGAGCGTGAAAAAGTGTCGGAGGGATGGAGATAATTAGGGAATCGCGGGAAAACGGAAAAGGGTGTAATTACAGAGATTTTTCCGAGTCGAAGAAATCCCGCAGCGTGAATGGCTTCGAGATGTGAAAGATACTTTGGCGTACGGTCAACCCCTCGTCCTCATGCCCCGGTCGGAGTAATGAGGGTGATGTAAAAAAAGTATATACATATATACTGCGATTACGGTGGACCGCTCGGAGAAAAAATAATTCACTCGGAAACGCCCCGGAACTGAAATTCTTTAAAGGGTGCGAGTTCTTCCGTGCGAGGAGAAACATTTTTCTTGTCGCAATCTCGCGAGAAGTCTTGTCCGCGGACTCGTGCCTGGACTCGGTAATTTCACGGCTTTCGTCGCGTCGAGCTGTATGTAGAACTAGTGTCGATAAATCTTTTTCTTAGAGAACGTTAAATTATTTAGTGGACGAAAAAGCATGGGAAGTTGAATTTCAAAGATTTTCGAGGAATTACGAATTACACGGTAATGCTCTTCTAGCGTGGACGATGACATCGGGAAAACGGCGGAACAAGCGCGACCGGAAGAGTGACGTATTAAAATATATTCGAGCCGGGACAATCCGAAAATTGCAGCCGATGATATGCGCCTTGGAATAGGAGAATAAACACAAAGATTTTATAGCGATAGAGGCTTAAAAAAACGATGTGAAACTTGAGAGAAAAAGACATAAAAAATAAAATTAAGATACGACGAAAAGAATGCACGAATGACGGAGTGAAGTTGGCCGTTCTCGATCTCGCCTGTATTATTATTTTTCAGAGATTCTCCTCGGGGAAGTACTACTCGACATACTCGCTTCATCAGCATGTGCGGCGAAGCCGCGAGAACTCTTGCGAGCAAACCTACATTTAACGCAACATCTTCGGAAAATTCTACGTCTCCGCGTCCAACAAATTTCTCCAGCTGACGAATTTGTCCAGGCGACGATAAATCTTACGTATTCGTCGCCGTGAATCGAGCGGAATCGAGTTGTGTTCTGTCGGCGAATCTGCTGGATGATTCTTTGAGCTCCCTCCCTGCCTTAGCAAAATTTGAAGAAAAAAAAACGTAGAAAGTGCATCATATTTTTAATTCAGTTCATTAAGGTCTTGTGCTCCCGTTTCCCAAACTGGTTCACTTAGAAGCTAGTTCACTCAATTGTTTCTGACACGGTATTCATTGAAGTCCTCGTACGATAAATTTCAATCGTTTTCACAAATCGACGGGAGAAAAAAATATAGCATCTGTCGGCGAATCTGCTGGATGATTCTTTGAGCTCCCTCCCTACCTTAGCAAAATTTGAAGAAAAAAACGTAGATAGTGGATCATATTTTTAATTCAGTTCATTAAGGTCTTGTGCTCCCGTTTCCCAAACTGGTTCACTTAGAAACTAGTTCACTCAATTGATTCTGACACGGTATTCATTGAAGTCCTCGTACGATCAATTTCAATCATATTCACAAATCGACGGGAGAAAAAAATATAGCATCAGAATAAAATCTTGGTTTTCCGGCTGACTCGGCCTCCTTAAGTCGTTCGCCGCAGCTCCTGCCTGCCTCGACCCTCGAGAAACCTTTCGCCTGCCGCAGTTGCCGATTGCTGACCTCGTAAAACCCTGGTTCCCTGTACTTATTCGGGGAAATTGCGAAGGAAGAGACGTCGTCCCTGTTCGCCTCGCTCCGGTGAAAAGCTGAATGACGGAAAAACTTTCGGGGAGGGCGAGGAAATGAGAGAAAGAGAGTATATACACATTATATCTGTATCCGGTATGTTTAGTTTGAAATTCCAATCACCTATAACGCACGTATTATGTACGAGACACTTTGCACATGAAAACACGAACATCGCAACGATGCACTCAGAAATGCACACGTACGAGAAACACTTCTGTGTACTGTCCAACATTACCCAAGTCTCTGCAGCGAGAGGAGAAACGAACTTTAGTGGAGAACCGATTTTAGAAATCTTGACATGCCGTTTTTTTATGCTGAACATTTTTTGTCTTTAACTCGTACATTTTCCAATTAAATTCAGCTTCTCGATAGTGAAATCGGTGCGACAGGATGTAAGCGACAAGTTCATCAAAGTGCAAACACACAGACAAACAGACAAAAATTAGAAAATGCTTTTTTCCCGATTTCGCTAAAATGACCACATTCCTTGCATGCGATACGAGCGGAAAATCGCTTATTGTTGACCACTGATCGCTGTTAACCCATGGCGCTTGCGCAGTACTGTTTCATTACTTGCTGGGAAGTAATAGGGCTCGTTACTCCCTCTGGAAGCACCGTTACTCCCGGTGGAGTAATGAAAGAGTACTGCGCATGCGCACAGGTTAATGGTCAATGGCGAACATGACGATTTTACGACGCAAGATATCGCGCACTTCCCTCCCTTGTAGCATAATGCACTATCGTTGCTTTCTGGAAAATCCAAAACATGCTTCCAGACCACAATCTGACAATGGATTAATTTTTTTGGGATTACCATACCGTCCTTCCTTGCATACCTCATGCAGGATAAGAAGTTAGAACTGCGTGCTTGGAAGAGAAAGGCGAAACCCTCGACCGCAGAAAAAAAGCTATCCGGAGCATGAAAAAAAAAAAAATTCTTTGGAGGAAATTTTTCCGAGCTGCATACCGTATGCGGAACATTTCATTTCTTTTACGTTTCACTATTTCCTCCTTTTCTTTTTAATGGCTCGAGGTTTTTTGTTTCCATTTTGCGAGGTAAACGGAGAAAGTGGGTAGACGCGAAAGAAACCCAGAACTGGACAACTCTCGTACGATTCTATTTAGCTTCGTTCGTGCCGGAGAGAATCCGACGAGACTTTTTTTCAATCCTTTTTTTCCTCCCGTTCCATCTGCTTCGCGTCCACGCGGGAGCATCATCGAGTTCCGTCTCTTTGGGGCATACACTTGGACGACGAAAAAGAAGTGAAACGGAATACGCGAGAACGTCGGTGGGAGAAATAAAAATAAAAATAAAAAAAAGGTTGAAACGAAGCGGGCAACGAAAAACCGGGCAGAACTCGCGAGGACTAGAGCAGAATATACGTTTTAATTTAATTTATTCCTTCCGGAGGGCGACCGACGGTGACTCTGGCCCAGCCCAGTGGCTATAGGTGAACTAGCTTGTTCGCGAGAACCTCGAGCGGATGGGATTATGGAAGGCCCGAATTTTGTGCATTATTTGTAAGGCACTTCCGGCTTGTCACACCCAAGATTACCTAAAAAAAAATGAATAAAAAAAATAGCTTCAAATTGAATTTTTGTTGAGTCTCGACTACCCGCAAAGGTCATCCCACAGCAACGCTCTCCGCTCCAACCCTTTCTCTATCTACTGTCTTCCCTTCTTTTTCCCAACCCGTTCTCACTTCGCTTTTAATCGCAATTCTCAGTCTCGCCCTCTTCCACTCGGCGTTTCCGACATTTATATCTCTTCCGGTACCGGGACAAACTCGTAATTCACGAGGGGCCCCTAGCACTTTTTTATTTGGCGTGTACCTCACAGTTTACTGCTCTGCTGTTCTTTTTTTTTTTTTCTCTCCATGCGCTTATGGGCAGTTTCGCAGCTCGTTCGGAAAGACGGACGCGGCAGCAAGATCCATCTGTCCAACCCGTCCCACCAGGTCCCTATAGCGAGCTTTGCACGGAGCTTTGTTCTGAACGCGAACGTGACTACATGGAGATGCCAAATGGTCAGACACGACCCTCAACGCCTCCGGCATGTCACACGACTTATTTATGTATTTTATTATTATTTTTTTTTTCTGCCGCATCTAGTCGAAATTTTCCGCACTAACTCCACCCTTTAATTTCACGATCTTCACCCAATCGTAGCGAATTGCTCGTTTCTTCTTATCGCTTCCCTATACCAAGAGGATTTTAGCTGCCCTTAAAGATAAGGCCTGCCCTTTTATTGCCCGTGTCGTTAACAATTTTGGTTTGTACTTTTGTTTGTGAAACTAGAGCCGGATGGTGCGATCGGGAAATTAAGGCACAAAAAATTGTCGACGTTTGTGGACAATAAGTTTTTGCAAAGAGTACAAACAGGCACACCGTCTGCTTCGGCGACCGAACTGGCTTGTCGAACGACATCAGCTTCAGACTCGTGCGACAGCCGATCCGCTTTCATGAGCGACAACAATGCATACATCGAAAATGTCAAATACTTTACTCAAGGATTTTTAAAAATACCGTACAGTATGAAATGTCATGTGTAATCGATTCACCCGCTGACTCTACCGAAACTTTACCTTCTTTTGGCTGTGATTTCACCTCAGTAACTTCCGACGTCTTCTCGCTTTGTCCCAACTTTGCACTTTCCTTATCGAAACTATACTCTGGCAAACTACAAAGTGACGTTCACTAAGCTACCGAAATGCGATGGAACGGCGCAGTTGCGCAGGCATATGTATATCAACTGTGTTACGCTGCACCGTGACCTCTCAAGGTGCAGCCTTACGCGCTCCAGCTCGGCAGAATACTCGAATGAGATTTGAATTTTCGACCGAGGCAACGAGCTGCTCAGGTTGTCAGCTTGCACATTGTAGCTTCCGCGTGAAACTTTCCGGGGATTATGTGAAAAGTCACGTTCGAAGCTTCCAGCAAAATCCCGGGGTCCTTAACTTCTTCGTTTGGATAAATTATACGGGTTCTCCGAAAATTTCAGCAATGACGCATGGTTGTTCCTGGCGACTTGAGAACTGAAAAAAAAAAAATTATATCAGGTAATTTTCCACAAGTTCGTAGTTTTCGAGTTATGAGCGGTTGAGATAAATGAGCATGCAAAAAAAAAAAACAGAGTTTTGGCGAATGCTAGAACGCAGTTTTCTGCGATACGGGAATTTAGTTTTTCTCAGGGATACGAAAATATGAGAGCACTTATATTATAAAAGTAATTTCGCGCGTCTGAGCCATCGCTGGCTTTTCTACTCGCGCCGACTGAAAGCGGTGGAAAAACCCCTTTTCTCTTTTCCCGTCCGAATTTGACTCTCTCAGCTTAAGTTCCCTATGGAGAAACTTTGAAAGCCAACAGCGGTGAATGCGCGGTTGGAGCACGGCTCTGGTGGTCCCCCAAGTCAAGCTGATTCGTTCGCGGTCAGTACTTGGATGGGTGACCGCTCGGCCGTGCGCTGGCTGGCGCATCGACCGTTGAGCGGGAGGCGCTTTCTTCTGAGACTTTGGTGTTTCTGCACTTTACTCAAGTGCAAAAATACCGGTGGATCGGTAGACCATGGCCGTCTGTACCGGCACGGGTTTTCCGTAGTTTGCCCGTCTCCCCGGCAAATGCGGTACAGTGTAGCTAGGTCGGCTACGGACGCACTTCAAGTTAGGCAGCTTAGCTGAGTGCGGGTAGGGAGTGCTAGGGGGGAATCGGGATGGGGTTCCGTAAAAACTCGACAGGGTATGCGGTGAAATTGGAAAAACAAAATATAAAAAAAATAAAACTAAAAAAAAAATCTTTGAAAGCCTGAAAGTGCATTCGTCGATTCGAACGATTTTTTTTTTTATTCAACAGCCATCGCACGAAACATTACTGAATTTTTAGAGAATTCTGTGGTTAGAAAAATAAAAATAATACACCATGTGAAAAAGCTTGTAGCCCGACAAAGCGACGGTGTGATTGAAGCTCACAGTTGGCACAAGGCACAGGTGGGTGGGAGCAGAGAAGTATCGGGCACGTCGAGTTTCATATTAGACCGCAGAGCTCTGGTAAAATTGAAATCTATTTCCCTTGGGCACGTGGCCACCGTTCATATTCGCACGGGTGGCAACGAAATTTTTGCACACTCCAACATTCGGTAAACTTCATACTGCTTCATAGACCCACTCGGAGTTACTTGAATGTTTTATGACGGATGACCCGATAAATGGGTAATAACCGATAAATGGATGACCGATAAATCGGGTAATTTGGCTCTTGGAATTCTCGATGAGCGAAAAAAAACGCACGCGCGAGTCCGATCAATCAGGTCTCTTCATGGTCGTTTAACTTTGCCGCCAATGAATATTTTCTAGCGTCATTATCATGAAATCGATGCGTCTCTACAAAGAGGATCTGGTCAGAATATAGTCGAGATCTTGCGCGTGATTGCGTATCGATACATCAAACAGTATAAGCTACAGCTCGTGGCTGAAAAAAAAAAAAAAACTAACGCGATGAACGATTTTATTAAAAAAGATCGTTTAATTACTCGATAAAAGCACCAAAAATACCGGCCATTTGCCAGCCCCCGTTCGTATCGTTGAACAGTACAGCTCGAGCGTTATAATTCCTAAAGCTGGGAATTTGTCGCATCAATTTTAAAAGCATCGTATACGAAGTGAGCCCCCAACTCTAATAAACATCAGCGCCGGAGCTCGACGTCGTAACAGCCGGCAACGGGCAGACTCGACGACCGCTTTTCCGTTTCTGACGTCAACGATAATCATACTAATTACATTAGCTATAACGTATCTGGTGTAATGAAATGAATACATTCTGTTAAAGATCCTTCGCGTGTACATTTCGCCCAACGAAAGTTAATAACTTTACGGTATAATTATGATTATTGAAAAACCAATATCCTTAACACGCCCCTTAGTTGGGATCGTAAAAACTCGTACGCGGTTCGGCTGTATGTGACAATACGAAATATCATCCAGGACGGAAATGGATTGCACCGTGTGGAAGTGGGTCGCGTGCCGTACCCAGCCAGACGAGCTTCAATTCAACTGCCACGCTCCATTTGTCGACGTACCGATCCCAGATAATTCGCCCGCCCATTGCTTCGTACTAGCCGCCCTCGGTATACATGTATATATATATATATATATATATGTATGTAAAGTCTATACTGTTTGATCCGCTTTAGCAGCGAAACGCAGAGCTAGAGCGACGATCAAACAAGTTATCCCACGTTATATACCGTGCGAAATTCTGTGTAAAACCCAGCTCAAGCTCTCGAGCGTTTCGCATTTCCTCGGTTCCATGTCGTTTTTACTATAAAAATTTTTCGACTTTTTTCGTCTCCAAGACTCTCGAGTGCGGTGCCTCGAGCTCTTCGCTTTATTATTTGCCTTCGAGTGGCTTGTGCCGGAGATATCGGCACAAATGGACCTCCGAGCAAGACATCGAGGTCGCGAAAATAGCCGGGCAGGAATTCCAAGAATAAAGCCGCATTATTCAGGAGTTTTCTCGGAAGGAGATACGAGTATAAAAAAATAAAAATAACAGGACATTGGACACGGAAACACTGTCGAACACTCAACATATCATAGACATATTCTTACTGTCGTCACTATTATTTTTTTTTTAGAAATTAAACAGAAAAATTTCCTTTCCGAAGTTTGTGCCTACTTCCCGATTTTTGTTTTCCCGTTTCCCGCTTGGCTTCATTGTGGTTTTTCTTGTGATCCTTCGATGAGCCCTTCGAGGCGACGCAACGCTTGTATGAAAGTTTCTCTCTTTTTTCGACACCTATTTTCATTTCTGTTATTATTATCGTTATTGTTATTATTATTAGTTGTGTCGTGAATTTTAACGTGGATTGCAGCTTTCAGTGTATGCGATGCTCTTACATTAGGTTAACAGCAAAGGCTAAGGCTAATGACTGATGACAATGGTCGTGTGTGTCGTTTGTCTCACGTGCGTGTGTGTGTGTGTGTGTCTGGAATGAACGATGCATCGTGTCATAAATCAAAACGGATATCGCTCGGGATTACGCAAGATAATTTATTTAATGGAAATTGTCTGATCCAAAGGGATGATTATCTGTCGTAATATATCGCGTGACTAAAATCACAAATTGTTACGAATTACATGCGAAATATAATAGCGGTTAGAAATGAAATAATCGACCATCTTTTTCACACGCGTCACTTCATGACGATAGCCGCATACTTGATTTTCGTTATTAAGCTGACAAAGGCGTTGAGTAGCACGTTTAGATATATATTTTTTTTTTATTTACAAAAATTCGTATCGGGGGAAGTTCCAAACGTACGTGCGCTTAAAAAGAAAAGTCCTAAGACTTTTCTTTTAAGTACAAACAGAACAAACTTTTAAAAAAATGTAACAAAATTTTTCTGTTTCTTTTTTCAACCTTCGTGATCTGCGTAGAAAAAATTGCGCCGGAGACTGATTTTAGTCACTCGATATATCGTTGTTTTTTTTATTGCTCAATAAAAATTGATGTAAGAAAAAAAAAGTTGACGCTATTTCGTATGTCTGGTTTCAGTACGTAACGGGGATGGGAACGGGCGGTCAGACGAGCAGCGTCAGCTACAGCAGCGTCAGCCAGAGCAGCGAGGGTGGAGCGTACAGCGCCGGAAGTGGCGCACCGGCGGGAGGGATTTGACGCCACGCGGGCCCGAGACAAGGGCCGCGACGCGAGCGAGCAATCCGCTTCCGGGACACGTGATTGTAGGTGCTGGAGGAAATCGAGGTTGACGAAAACGACGACGACGAGGAGGACGTTGACGTCGATCTCGAGGAGCACGTTGAAAACGACGAGGACGACGAGGATTACGACGAGGACGACGTCGACGAGTCCCCGACCGAAATCGACGCCGAAATGCAAGCAATATCCTACCTTGAAAAAAAAAATAAGAGCACGAAATTAAAGAGGAGAAATTTGTTGCTCGAGGAGCGAAGAATGTTCAGAGTGAGAGTCGACGCTTCGAGGCTCTTTGGGATACCCGAAGAGGATGACGAAGAAGGCGAACGAGAGGCCGAAGAGACAAACGACGAATCCGAAGTGTCCGCTGTCATCGACGATAGTTACGTAACCGAGACGCGAATTTCGTGAGAAATTATGTTGAAAAAAATTCAAGCCAAATATTGGATACATTCGATTAATAGCTTCCTCTTCCCCCCAGCCCCGAAAGAGATTTAACTATCTTGCCGTTACAATCGTAAGTTTATTTGTCGGAGGAGATAAATTGCCTTGACAAAAGAAATGATCAAAATCTAATTTTATAATTTATGTTCCAACATTTGAATGTTTATGTATGAATATATATATATATAAATTGCCAATTGATTTAGGGAGCACGAATGATGCATAATTTTATGCACTATACTTATTGTTACTATTTATTTATTATTTTATTAATTTATTTGTTTATTTATTTATTTATTTATTTATTTATTGAGAGTTCTGGAGGATCGCATTATAGTAACGTTAAGACAAAATAAAAGGGACCCGGAACGTGTCATTGTTGGTTTTGTATCGTTGTATTATACACATGTGTATCTATTAATGTGATAATAATGTCTATTATAAAATCCGGTGCGTAAAGGCGAACTGACAACGGGAGATTTAAGCGATCGAAAACGGAACTTGTCAATTTTTTTTTCCACTCCGAAAACTCGTTTTGTCAATGGGATGGAATGAATTATTGCAAATTTGTCAATTAACGTGGTAATCAATTCTGACGGTGACGAAAAAAACTAGTCGTAAAAAGAATAATTTATTACAGACGTATTAATCAATATCGAGACGAGTGTTGCGGAATTTTCGCTGACACCGGATGTCGAAGGCACAGGATTGGAAAAAAAATGCATGAGAGAAATTGCTTGGCTGATCGATACGATGTATGTGTATATAGTAATGGACGCGCCGATAAATATTGGCCGAGTGAGGCAGTCGTAGCATGGAAAGTGAAAAAAAAAAGAAAAAAGGAGAAAAATTGTCACTGCAGTTTAGACTACGTGGCACCCGCTGCCGGATAACAGTGAGCGACGGGTCGACCGTGTGTACGATTGTACACACCAAGTACGACCAATATGTCACGTTCTTTCCCATTGCAATTTTTCACACCATACTTCTTTTTTTTATTTTTTCCTCGTAAAATCGGAAATAATAACGAGATGGGCAACGACTGATTGCCGTCGACATTCCATGTCGCCCGACGAGCGTGGAACCTAAATAGAAACTGTGATGTGTGGTAGCTGAATATATGAACGATAATAAAAAACAGTGAGTCCTGAAGGTGTCAATTAAAAAATATACAAAAACGGATTTGAATTGAATTCCCTTTTTCGTATCTATAGAGTCAGTAAAATTGGCCGCGATGATAAGTGACGTTCCCTCATAATCGGACGGCTCTTTTTGAAGGTGACATTTTCAGGCCCGACCGCATTGTAAATTCGATAACATTCGGCAGGTTCATTCACATAGGAACGAGCGGGGCAGAACGGATCATTTTTACTAGTCATTCGAGGAACATAAAAGACACAGGTGTCGTATCAACAGGGTGGTCCATTTTTCCCCGCTCGCCCCTACACAGTTAGTATGGACCGCGCGGCCGTTTCCATCCAGTATGCAGAACGAATTCCCTTTTTCTGCTTCATTCGTGAATTTTATTAATTCATTTGACTTCCCTTTTACGGCCAGTAATTTTGTTTATGCCCGCCGACACGCAGCACCCGATGAAAGAGACGCAAAAATGTAAAAAAAAAACAATGATTTTGTTTCACTATAGGAATTTCAATCCGTCGGCAATTTTCTTCCAAAAAAATAGAATACGATGTGAAGCAATGGACTTTCAATCGAAAAATAAAAATATATATTCATGGAGACCCACGCTCGTCAAATCAACTCAACCCTTTTCCACGATCACACGTCGATGCACATGTGTGCCTTCAATTATGCGGAATGCACTCTCTCGTCTACGATCGTTCCACACCGATTTTAAATATTTAAAAAAATACTCTCGCGTACGGGAAAGGGACATAATGAATTGGAAATGTCTCACACTAAATCAGGTGGTGACGCTGTACAGTGAAATGAAAATATGTTTAAAAATGTGATTTATTTCTACTTTATAGAACGGGAGATTTACGATGAAGTCTACCATTACCATTTCGCTAATTAATTCAATCCGGTGATACGCTGAGTACAGAATTATTGCAATTTATATTTGCGAAAATTCGGGAGTGTTTTTTCAACAGTTTTGTTGGATTTTTTTTTCATCATAATTCATTCACCGTAATTAATTCGCCGTAATTATTTCATCATAGTAAATGGACATAATTAAGTAATTCGTTTTTTAAAAGTGTGCATTTCGAGAGTGTGCGAAATTGGCGATATTAGGCAGAAAAAAACCGACAATACATTAACTTACGTCAGTCTTCGTCCCGAAAAGATATGGGACATGAGACTCGAGAGATTCGTCCTCGAAGATTCGCAAAACACGTTTCCGGATTTCGCACAAAATACATGCAACATATATATGTATGATAATAAAACGGTATGTATTACCAAAGCTAGTCGTCGACGATGGCATCTTCCTTGTACCAAAAAGAAAAAAGAAAATCGGTATTTAAGTGCTCGAGTCGGATAAAGATTATTCGAGTTTGATCTCGAATATAAAACCCTGTATCGGATATTTGTAGATGCAAAAAGAAATTTACTTTTTTTCTACTGCTAACAAAACACTTTTTTTTTTCCTCCTACCCATAACCGATGAAGAAAGAGAGATATTGGAGATCGAATTTCGATAAATTTTTGCTCTACTCGGTTCCAATGATCGAACAATTCAAAGCCCCACAATCGATATATTCATGTTGTAAATACGAACGGTATATTATAGTGACGAATAACAGCAAAAAAAAAGAAGAAATTATGAAAAAAAAATGCAATCGATTTGCAATTATTTTAGAGCTCAATGAGACGAGAGATTTTCATCACGTAATTAAATGTAAAATAAGACCCACAATCCTAGCGCGTAAGATTTTTATCCTACACGGGCAATCGATTAAAAACACGAAGAATATAAAGATAGAAAAAAATGCGTACGATCGCGAAAGGAGGAACGAAGGCTCACTTAAAAAAAGAATACACGTACAACCTCGTAAAAGCGATAATTACGATGTTTAACGAGTTGTAAAGATTATTTTACCTTCGTAAACGTGAAGCATTTTTTTAATAGATGTATGTAATATGTATATATTGAACGAGAGATCTCGGATATGTCATGTATATCGCGCGATTAAAATCAGAAGAACATATTTTCGATGTAAAAGCATAGAAGAATATCCTTGTTATTTTAGTCACGCGATATATTTATATGGGACTGAAATATTTATATCCAAAAGAAAAAATTCATTGCTCGAAGGATTATATAAAAATTCGAACGTGAGAAAATCTTGTACAGTTATCTTTTTCCTTTCCCTTTCTAATGTAGCAGAAAAAAAAATCTGACGATTATCACGAAACAGGCACACACATACATATATCGTCTGCTAAGCAACAGAAGGGCGAAAACGCCACTGTTTCACATGTTTAATGGTGTGGGATACGCCCTTCCATTTGTTAATAGTCGATATTTGTATATGTGTGAAACCGAGATTGAAATACAATTGCTAGAATACGATTTTTTTAAAATTATTATTATACTTATTATTATATTAAAAATGCGATAAAGAAAGCTACCCCTCTCCATGACTGTAAATACCGAATAAATAGATGAAACTATAATGATGATTATGATTAATGAAATGAAATTATAATATATGAGGAGGGGGGAGGTTGGCGTATAGCTCGTGCGAAACTCAATACGAGACGGTATGAGTTTAATAATCAAATGTAGGATGATGAATGAAAAGAAGAAAATAAAAAAAAATATTGTAACTCTCGTACCAGATGAACTCTGTTGTAAGACCACTTAAGTACCTTCATGAAAAAGAAATGTCTCTCGATATGCTGTCCTTTATAATAAATATATCGAAAACAATATGCATATCTCCGTTCCAGATTCTTTTCCCAACTCCACTGGTTTTCAGCTCTTGTGGAGTATTTTTTTTTTTTTTTTTAAGTACAGTACCGAATCTACAACATATGAAATACGATATCCTTGGGAAGAAGTCTGCAAATGGATACTGTTGAGAACACATTTTTTGCAATTTTTAGCAATTTTTTGAATGACCCTTCTTTTAGCGTTCATTTTTAGGGCAATTTTATTTCTGAGATTTTTTTGGGAGAATATGCTTTAACTTACCGCAAACCTGGTTCACCGTGAATCGCACTGTCTCGCCTGTCTCTCCACTACAATTCACCACGCCGAGCCTGTAAAACTAGCACAGACGATGGACTCTTAGTTACTTTCAACAGTCAAAAAATATTAAATAAGATTTTTAATATTTTGTACATTTCATCTCGGAGTTTCTTTTTTTGTTCTTATAATACAATAAAATCATTTCCTTGTCCTTGACGTTTGGCAGCTTCGAACAGCGACATCAAATAATTACGCTGTTCGGGTCGGACGTAGAACGTCAGTGTATTGTCGGGATGAGCTTGAGGTGGTTCGATAGTTTCCGATTGTACGTAGCTGTTCGCTGAGAGACTCGTACATCCGGTGCTACTCCCACGAACAAATTGTTCCACCCTCGCTCTCATTGCTTGATCCATCTACAAAAACGATTTTAAAAAATTAACAAAAATTGTTTGCTTCGTAATTTGTCCAAAAATTGTTCGAGATAAAGAAATAAAAAAATGGACGATAAAAAGATACCTCGGGATATTCGACCGGCGATGAGCTTCTTTCGGGCTGCTTCTTGGTCGGCAAGCAGTAGAGGCACAGCATTGTCGGATCCGAGGTGTGTTCCGCGCTCATCAACTCTTTCAAAAAAAATATTTTCTCCACGCTGTCCTCGGCAACGTTGACCAGCAACATTGTTTGGCGCGTGAGAATCAGCATCACCGCTCGATCAGCACCGTCGTTCGTGAGATAGTTCGCACTGGCAACGTGCAGAATACTGTCGCGGTTTTTCGCCAATAACGGCAGAAACCTCCAGCCGTACTGTGCCGACGAATTGTTAGCCTCGTCCAGACACTCGACAGCGGCTTTTTGACGGGGCTAGAATAAAAACAAAAAAAATTGTAAGAGCTAAAGTGCGTACAGACATTTTTTTTCATCAAAAAGTTTCCTCTTTGACGAAACAAAAATCACCCAAGAAAATCGGATTTTCGAAAAAGAGGGGTGGAAAAATATTTGTGATCTTCTGGGATCGATCCGCCGAAACACTGCAAGCTGTTTACAAGATACATTTGTATGGCATGTTTTAAGGGTTAATTACCTTGGCGACAAAAAAAATCTCCCGTTTTTATGAAGATATATCTAGTGTATCTCGTAAAGCGAAAATGAGTAAAATTTCGTGAAATGTTACCAAGGGTAAAGGATTCCAACCAGTGCCCTCCAGCAGCCCTTGACCCGTGAGCGCGACTAGCTCTGCGGCACCGCTCAAGGGTTTCGTAACAGCACCAACGATACCCAGCCCGACACCCGTAACCAAACCTCTGGTTGTCGCCTCCCCGGAAAGTACTTGCTGTAACGGATGATGCGCTAATCCCGCGACCGCCGCTGCAAATAAATTTCCATTAAAGCACAATGCTCGTAAAGCTTACATCAGTGCGTTGATAAATTGAGCTCATCAAAATTAAGCTTTTGGTAGCTTACTTAATAATCACCAAACCACAGACGGATAACGCCACTCAAGGAGAGATTATTTTTGATATTTTTTGTTGTTGCTTTTACGGCAAGTTTTAAGAACATTTTTTTATGTGATCGATTGTTATTAAGCCGATGTTTATTTACCGAGAAGACTCATGCCAAAGCCCGTGAGACCCTGATAAAGCCCTTGAGCCATGCCCTGCGGCCGCGTCCTTCGCGATTCCTCCTGACGCTGAAGATGCTCTTCGTCCAACGTCAGCCTGTCCAAATTTCGCGCAACGCTCGAAGCCAGTTTCGTCACGGAATTAACCGTACCTGAGAGATCGATCGTCAGAACAGAGAATTAGACTGTCTTCTCATGATGATAAAATTTATTCAAAATTTATATCTTCCGCGATCTTACCTGCTGTAAGGTGTTTCATGAGGCTGGCAGAACCGTGTGTTATACCAATCAAAAACCCCCACGGGCCTTGGAGCAAACCTTGAATCGGCAGTGCTATAAAGTCTCGGAGACCGTAGCCCAGAGCTTGAGCGAATCCTCCAGGAGAGCCGAGAATTTCCAATGATCCGACTACCCATCCTGGAATTATTATTAATATTATTATTATTTGCCAGCTTGCCGTTCTTGTTTTCCGCACAAAAAAGTAACCTTATCAAATAATTTTGCGATTGCAATTTCTTCGCCGATAATACTATTCCGACGGTAACAATAACTGCAATCTGAATTTTTTTTTATCACGGTCAATATAGCCTACCTGCTCCGAATATGGCGCCGGACAGATAGTGCATAGTCAATGCATTGCCGAGTCTGTACGGCGTAGTCAGCATATGATCCCTCTCGAACGTCCCAAAGTACAGTGGCGAATGGTCGAGCGCCACGTAGAGTCGAATCGAGGTATGCACACTCAACAATACGGATATCGGCTCTATAGTGAATCTCTCGAGTCTCAGAGGAGATCTCAAATTTGCAGAGTCTAAAATAATGTATTCGGGAACGGAGACGGTGTTCGGTAACAGTTCCATCAGTCTTGTATTCGCCTCGCCGGATATTGTGAGACAAGGCGGTACTGTCGTTGTCGTGTATTCCAATAATTGCGTTATAAATGTATCCTCGATGTACGCGCTTACCGGTCCAATTTTAATACGCACGTGTTTGCACGCTGTGGAAAAACAACGTGTGGAAATTAATGTTACGAAACAATCCTAACCCAGTTCGAGGTGGTAGAAAATATGAATACCGACCATAAAGCAGCCCATCGACTTCCCAAGCGCAGTCGACCACTATCAACGATTCGGCTTCGATGTCCAACTTCGAGAAAGAACCTGCACAGAATCGCGGCCCTCTGGCCGTGTAGGGATGTTGATTTATAAGTACAACGGGAAAATCGAAGCCACCGTGGTCGAACATTTGATTGTCGAGCTGAAAGTCCCCGATGAGAACGATCAGGCTGAGGGATCGCGGATTCGAAACAGTCGTGACGATCAGATCACTCAAACACAGACTGGCGACTTCGACGCGTTGCGATCTTTCGTTTGTGTCTTGCATTATCGTGACGGTTATACCACGAATGTAAACGGTAAGCGAGCCTTTCCGCGTACTGACAGTCGCGGAGGATTGATCCGCCGATTGAATCGACGATTCTTGGGACAATGCTTCTTTCCTTTGGTCATCCGAAGAGTAGTCTCGGAAGGGCAAAACGCTGGTGGCAGACGCGCAGACTGGACTCTGAAACCGTGGGGACGAAAACAATTAATGTAAACTTGACCCTTCAAAAATCGGTGAAAATGTAGACGATAAAAAAATGTGTGCAAAATCGTGAATGTACCCGACTGGAAGTTTTTATGCATACACTGCACAAAATGTATATTACATTTCATGTGCAATTGTGATAAAAACTTAATGTTCAGTGTATTAAGAATATTGAAAATACTTTTTTCAATAATTTACCTTAATTTAAATGAAAAAGGATAATAATTTTTCATCACGATTGTATATTAAATTTACTGTCCCAGTTTTCGCATAAAAACTTCCAGTCCTTTGCATTAAATTTGTAATTTTTTTGTAAATTGTAGTTAAAGGGGTGCTTGTATGGTGTTGTAACAATAACATTGATACTCACGCATGTGCTTGACGTCGTGCTACCTGCGTCATCGACGAGCGGCAACCTACCTGAATTGCCGATCGGTGATTTCGTGTCTTTAAAAATCAATCTGCTTCTGATGTCGCGCGCCGAAACATCGACCTAAAACGAACGCGAAAAAAGGTGACTGCACTGTACCAGATAAGTAGAAAAAATATACCGTATTGTCGTCGTTTAATTTTATTGATTTTTTTTTACCTGCGACATGCAGAGAACGTAAAGCCGTATTGTATGGCATCGTTTCTCCATCAACAGTTTTATGTCTCCGTAGACGGGAAGTCTGACGTACTGTTCCACACGGCCATTAGCCACCTGTGATGTGTTTATCGGCCGCGACCATCGCACGTTCCTCTGGTCTGTTTTACAATCGAAACACAAAAGTCATCTGGCCATCCAAGATATCTTTTTATGATTTAAAAAAATTACCCGCTTGCCGTTGCTCTTCGTCGCTATTTTGCGACAGGGCTGATAACAGTAATTTCGGCGGTTGTCCCGTCGTTTGGCCATCCGGCAATCTACTTCCAACGCTTGGAGTTGAATAGTAACAGGTTGCTCCGCATTCTACTTGACATCTCCACAAGAAATGCGACGCCTCTTGACACGTGTCCTCTGCAACATTGTCTATTTTTATTCGAAATCACAACCATCGATGCTTAAATAATACAAAAACTCGATGATTTTGATTTTTTTCTTCGCGACGTTGTTTTCGGAGACTAAGCGAAACCCCTTCCAACGTTTAACTTTTTTACGGTTGCTTAAAGTCCCATCGAAAAGTAACATAACATTGCTCACCGCCTTCGCCGTTCGCTTCGCCCAACAGCAGACGAAACGGACACGAGTTCTCGATGCACAATTGAGGGTGATCGTCGACGTGAATTAGAATGTACGTTGTACCCTTGTCCTCCTGGACGGTCACTACGACAGGGACCGTGCTAGCGTTATCCTAAAAAAATTGTATTATACTCCAAGAAATGTTCACAGCATTAACATTAATTTTTCGGAGTTACAATATTTAACGAATATTGTAGTAGATAATAGATAATAGATATTATATGTATATTCAGATACCGGATCCTGTAAAATAAATTTAATAAAAAATGTCCTGGCAAAATAATAGCAGAAAATAATGTTTGTTTTAATCCGAACTCACCGATATCGCTATGCAACGTCTGGAGACACTTTGATCGACTCTCACAGGACAGGACCACCGGCCGTCGCGGCTCAATGAAACGTAAAGAGCAACCTGGTCCGT
Organism: Amblyteles armatorius; assembly: GCA_933228735.2. Classification (NCBI taxonomy): domain Eukaryota; kingdom Metazoa; phylum Arthropoda; class Insecta; order Hymenoptera; family Ichneumonidae; genus Amblyteles; species Amblyteles armatorius. The sequence goes on along the minus strand of OW121695.1, from coordinate 7,229,961 downwards.
CATGTTTTCGCTGTCAACCCTGTGCCATTGAACCACCGGCAACCCTTGACTGAAGTTTTCGTGTTAATATTATTATACCGCTCTCAGATCTTTGGCTACATTAAATAAACGACAATTTCCTTCAGGTGACAAAATTTGCTTTCGATGGAGGAGTTTTACCTGCGATCTTTCGCCTGAGGGACGTCGAAGCTGTACAATTCATTGTCGGCAGGGAGATCGAGACTGGAACTCGTCTCGTCCACGGCTAAACTGGCAGCGCGAAGTTCATGAGGTGTTAAGTTGCATATTACGTGACTCGTCGACATGCAGACAACTCGCATATCTTCGTGCATCTTGGAGTTGATGCTGACTATACAAACCTGTAAATTATCATGGATATGAAAATTCTTGGTAAAATATTGAACGATTAATTTTTTTAACGCATTTAGTAATCGATTTACGAATACGTCTTCGGAGAGATCGATCGGAAATACTGACGAAATGAAAAGCTTACGTTTGATCCACAATCGATTAACGTTGTGACACTGCCTTCGACCGGAATGAGACCTCTGATCCGTGGCATGTAAAAGCCCTGACTCCAATCGGGACGAGCCAGCTGGAGAGCCGGTGAGGAATAGTAAGTTTCATCAATGTTGACTTTCAGATTAAAAGTTCCCTGAGAGCAACAAAAGAAGGCGGCATTATTTTTCTTTTCGTAAATATGTGCTTACTCAAATCCATCACATCATATAATCCTGCAGTTTTTTCATCAGCGGATTTACAGAAAGATCAAATTTTTACGATTAATTAGTTCGTTAAATAACATAAGAATTAATTCAATCGAAATTAGTACTGTCGAAAAAAATTATTAATGGCGTCAGGACACAAAAATGTTCTAGCTCATTAAAACTCACGGCGTTTACGATACGTGTTATTACGTCTTCCCCTTGTCTGCAAGTTTATAGACTGAACAAAAAAAATGTATCGTTGCTAATGATCTTGCGTCAGAGGCCTTCGACAAACGATTTTACGTTATATTTATTTATTCTAATATAACGTTCTCTCATTGCAAATAACGTAAAAATGTTTGGCAACGGTGCTTGCGAAGAGACGCTTACTTCGAGTTTCGGTGGCGTAATAATTCCGTGATGTGGCACTTGGCAAAGTTCGATATCCTCCGCAACGATTGTAACTTGACAGCCCAGTGTGTTCAATACGAAGCACCACGGTTGCAGTTCGAGCAACAGCGTGCTCGAAACCATACCGGCATCTTGATACTTGACCTGCAAGAATGTGAAACAAAAATGAATAGTTTTCTATATTATCATGTAAGAAATCATTATATAAAAATCATCTTTTTTTTTACAATGTGATATAAATTAGATCTTTAGAATATCATTCATCGTATAAAAACTTGATAGTTTTTCATATTACAGCTGCTAGAAAATGTTTGATTAAATCCGCACCTGTACGTGTGTGTGGGGCTGCTGGGCTGGTATCCAAATATTCGGATCGTTAAGTTGAAAGGGCCAGCGAAAAGTTTCCACATGATTTTCCAATGCCGCTAGAATAGCGTCGATGTCTTCATTTTCCGGTCTCTTGAAAAATGTGCGCTGTTCCACTGAGCTGTACGATAGCGGGACGTAGGGATTCGACGCCGAAATTCCAGCTCTGTAATAATATTTCATAAAAAGAAATTGTTTAAACGTTCAGCAGGTTGAAGATAGGTACCGGGTAATCAATATTTGACCTTTCTGGAAAAACGCATATTCTTAGTATCGGTCACATCCGATAGATAAAGATACTAATAATTCGCATTCATGTATAAAAATGATCGATACCCTTAAAAAAAAGAATCGGTATCTTTTACCGACCAAGATTTTCGCGTCACCTTAAAAGCAAGGCGGTGATATTTCCGACTGCGCGATCCCCGATAACGACCACAACGAACAATGACAAAATCGTAACAACCAACATACTCGAATTGAAATGTTAACTGATGAGAATGCTCGAAGGTTCCCGGACAATACAATTGCTGAAGTTCGCCTCGTCCGTTTATGGTCGCATTTAAAGTTGTCCTCAACGAAGGTGTTTCGATCTGTACCTTAACAGGCACCGGCAAGTACGATTTAATCATATACAGAGGACTCAGTACAGCCTGCAAGAAGAGAAAAAATGTGTTAGCTTTTAAGAACGATAGATCTATCGATTTTCGATGTCCAAAAATGCGCCGGCATGGACTTACGAGAACTCTTGTCGTTCCGTTGATAGTTTCGGTTACGATTCGGGCCCAAATGCTCAAGAATTGACCTCGCTCCTGCAAGGGTACTGCAAACAAGCATTACAACGGTTGCCCAACTAATTTATAAGATTTATTAGCCTCTATGTTGGCTCGCGCGCTCGCCGTATCTTTGAGTTTCTGTGAGTATCCGTGTAAGTGTCTGTGAGTATTTGTTAGAATCCGTCCGAGTATCTGTGAGTGCCTGTGCGAATCGGTGTGAGTGTCTCGTCAACATGAACTTTATCATTTTACCTTTAACGAGCCAAGGCTGTCCCCACTTCGAATTTGGCTTGAGTGGTATATCTCCGGTCCACGACAAGCTCGTGCTCGTGGCGAAACGCAAGCGCATTGCAATATCCGAATTACTATCCACGACAATGGACGGAGATCTCCCCCTCCCTCTGATCGGGTGAAGATTATCGGAAACGATCGATTTGTTGTTCCCACCTTCGGGCCGATATCTTACGAGTTTCATCTCGAAAGGCTCCATCAGGCGATTCGTCACGAGGAGCAAGCCCGAAAAAGTAACCAGCTTCTGTGTCGCCGAAAGGGACGAGACTTTCGCGCAGAGCACCGAGTGTCCCGCAGAACTTCCAAAGTTCACCAATTGCCGACAATTTTTCTTCACGGAGAAAGGTTGACTCGAGGTCCAGCCGGTGCTCTCCATCGCGACGCGAAGCATCCTGTTGTTCGCCCGACGCCACGAGTAGAAGTAACACTCACGACTCTGAAGCAAAATATTGTCCGACGAGCCGCTTTGACCGAAGCGAATTGCGACGTTGCTGTCGTTGGCTATAACGACACGCGTCAATATCGGGACGCTTCTTTCCTCCGAGCTCAGCGCTGCGAGCCACATGTTCGTCGAGACCGCGAGCGTGTGAGCGATCGACGGTCCAAATTTAACGGAGAAAGGATTGCACTCGACCGAGACGTTTGTCTCCTCTGCCAGGGAGATTTGAACTTTCGACTCGAGACGCTCGAGCACCTCTTGCATTCGCAGGAGACTGTAGTCGAGAGCATTGATGCTTAGATCGCCGCTGATATTCACGAGGACGGAGCCAGTGGACCATCTGTTGAGGACTAGCAAACTCGACTTTTGCTCCAGCTGGAGGAAACACTGAGCCTCAGGGATGAGACCGTTCAAACGATAATTCGTCAGTGGATGTGGGAGCTCGGTGTAAGCCGAGGATTTCACGTGATTGAAGAGCGAGAGATGAACCGAGCCGATGTTCAGAGCGGCTTGTAGATTCGGTATCAAGGAGGCGTTGAAGTAAGAATCGATTCGCAAACAGGCGACGAGAACTTGAGGCGTCAGCACTGTCCTTGCGTGACGGGGAAGCGTCGAAGACGGCAACACGACGCGCCACACCGAAGCCACCGCCTGGGCCGGGGATGTCGAAGGTAGCTCGGGATGATAATTCTCGGTTTCCGAGAGAGTAAAATCAACGTAGCGACGGTAAGACCCGTGACTCTCGCTCCAATATTCTAAGACACAAGGCACCGACTCCAGTTGAACATTCGCGTTCTCCGCGATCTGGAAAAGAATGGAAATTCAGTTATTGATGACAAAAAAATTCCATTGTCGATCGAAGGTTCTTGGCCGTAATTTATTAACAAACTTCTCGGCATCGAGAAGCAGCTTTCTGCAGATTATATTTACCTCGAATGGTATGGGCGCCACGTGAAGACCGGTTATGACTCTGGGCTGCGGGTATCTCCAACCCATAGCCTTCTCGGGACTTGTGTAAAAAACAACCTGCCATTAATTAACAAAAAAAAAAAATTTTTTAAAGAAACAAACTATTACTGTTTTTCTCAACAGAGGTAAATTGTTGATAATAAAATGACAACGAACCTGATAGGGCAAGGGCAGGTCATCGACGTGTCCCTCCACAAACTGAAAAGCCCCAGCCTTGAGATCGTCCTTGTAGTGTTGCTCGGTCGCCGCTTCGTCTCTTCTATTATCGTCCTCGACTCGCACCGTTGACTGCCAACCCATGTGATCGACGAAATTATAATAATCCTCCATCACCCTCTCGAGGATAATCATCTGCTGCGGTCCGAACTCAAAATACATGCTCTCGCTGTCCGCCTGAATTTGAATCTGCGGTTCCGCCTCAAAATCTTGCCACGATTCCCACAGAAGATAAACCGTCACGTGACAGCACCAAGGATTCAGAAAAACTTTCACCTCCTTTCCGTGACTCGCAGATATTATAAACGATTTTAACGACAAATTTCCGTATATTCTCTCGGGCTTGTTAGTCCTCGAGGTGTTGCCCGACGAACTTCCCACGCTTATCAGTATATTCGAGCCCAAATTTGTGCTAAGAGAGAGCACGATCTGTTTTGTCCTAAAACTGAGATCCGGCGAATCGAATATTCTGCCTTTTCTTTCCATGTTGATCTTTGACGCTTGTGACATTGTATTTGAGATCCTTTTCTCGAAGTACTCGGCGGTGCTAGGATCGGAGAAGCAGGCTGCTATCTATCAGAAAAGATCGGAAAAAAATTAACATTTTTTTGTTTTGTTTTGCTTCACAATTAGGCAATCGTGGATGGCAATAAGTGCATTTATTTTATTTTTTTACCTTGTTTAAAACGTATTCGATATGCTTAAAAGCCGGTATGGAACAATTCAATTTTGTTGGTCGACCCATGTCGACAAATAATTGGGTGCTGGCATTGAGAGCTTTTTCGCACTTCACGACGACGAATGACGGAGGAATGCCAGTGTCCTGGTGGGGATCGCCGCTCTTCGTCTCGACAAGCCAAAACTTACTTACCGGCTTATTCGTAACTGGCGATGACTCGATTTCCTTCATACCGCCGAGCGCTATAGCCACGTCGAAGCAAGATATCTGTGTGACAAACAATTTTTATGCCTCATTTAAAATCTGAGAAACGTTCTACTTTTTTGTTTCTTCGCGTACCAAGTCCTACAACAAAGACCTAGAGTTAACCAAAAATCGATCTTTCGTTTTGTTTATTTAAATAGTTGAAATGTTCACGACAAACTAATTAACAATAATAAATTAAAAATAAGGAAATGCGGGGCATTAAATTCTCACTTGAACTTTTTCCACGCTATGTAGTTGCGACATATAAACGTTTGGCTCTTTCAACATCACGTAGAGGAGCAGAGATTTGGAATAACTCTTTTCATCTTCGGCGAACTCGGCGGTGTCCTGACATTGACATAAATACAATACGAGATGAAAAAAATTATTGAGGTAAAGAAAATGTTATGAACGTCTCAAATAATACTTACGATTTGTTCTCCCAACCACGTCGACGATTTCGTCACTAAATACAGCGAAATTGTAACTGTTCCGCAATTCACTAGAATCTCAGACGGTACAGGCGCTGATTTTCCATGCCACGCGAGTTTCATCTGCACCAGGTGGAAAAAAATGCATGAGTTGAAATTTTGATGAGCGGTAAACCCGAAAGGCTTACCGTATTTGTGAAATTGACACTTGACGATTCAAAATCGATGCCACTATCCACGGTGTAATCGGCATCGCGTTCTTTCGGTGATAAGATCCCTTGTACTTGGTGCGGCGGCGAGGGAGTCGGTGTCACATATTGATTCTCTGTCGTTGCCTCGCAAGTACTCGCTTCCGCGTCGAGGTGGTCGGACAGTACGAGCATCGTCTCGTTGTACATGACCCATATTAATTTGATTTGATCCAAATTAATCGACACGTCGATGTCCGTCAGACAAGTGATTTCGAATGCGCTCCCGCAGATAACTTTCGATGGATACAACACGACCGCCGGGGCGATTATCAATCTAAGCTCGAACCTGCACAGAGCGAAAATAAACAAAATGTTATATACGATTTTTTTCTACGATCGAATAACGATCGCTATTTTTTTTCCCATATTTTTTTCCAATACAGCTTCATTAATTTTTCTAATTAACATCAATTGAGAATTTACCTTGACAACAGAGGAGACGTCGAGAACTGAGGCTCCAAATTGCTATCGCTCACTAAATTGTTCCATTCTAATGCCGGATTTTCATTCATGGTGTACAGATAGGACTGCGACATCCGCTAAGAAAATTAGAAAAAGTCCTAAACTCGTGATTCTCAATATTTTGCTATTATAAGAATGAAAAAAACTCTATGTTGGAATGACTTTAAACTACTATACCTTGGTAACGTTTCGTTGATAATTTTTCCATGTTGTTGTGCAGGCACAAATTCCGCTGATGTTTACTTGGTACTGTCGATCCTCTACGGCTGATCCGGGCACGTTGAGAATATTCGATTGGGCAGCGAGCTGATAGATATCCGAACGAATAATCGTTCTGCATATGGGATTCTCAGCACTCGGCGTAATACTAATCCCATCCAGCTATATTAATACAAATATTATTGTGTTCAATCAAATTTCCAATAAAGGATAGCAAATTTGCGGTCGTAAAAATACTCCAATCGTCTTCTAATTTTTTGAATTCTCTTGTTACTTCGTAGGAGGAAAAAATAGTACCTGTATCATCAACAAATCATGTCGAAGTCCGTGAACAGCACTGCTAAAAACCGGCACCATAAGATTCATTCCTTTGAACTCCAAGTAAATTAATGGTAACGATTTGCTGTGAAACTTTTCACAGTCCATCGACGATTGTGTCGTACTGTTATCGTCCGAAGTCCAAAGCTTACTTTCGGCGTCGTTTTTATGCTTTAACAGCTTCGTAAGTAGAATGAACTTGTTTAGTATACCAAGAGGAAGTATTACGTCCACCATTTGAAGGTTCATGTCTATCTCGGTGATGTATCCAACGCTCGACAGAGGACGATCTCTTTTCGCATGTGTCTGAAATTTGAAACAATATATATGTATTACAATATATATGTATTACAATATATATGTATATGTATTCGCGTAGATTCTAAACACACCTTTTGTGATTTTTGATGTTTCTGAGCGCCCCATCTTGTATGAACATTACCGGACTGCGCTTTCGTGAGAGTTACGCTCAGAAAAGTGGTATTTTCGATCTCTGGACTGCTTTCTCTTCCACACATTATTAATCCAGCGTAGTCACCTAACTCCCAATGCTGATCCGGGCGAGTTCTGTAACTCATCGATAATATTAAATATAACGCATTATCTTAATGTTAATTAGATTTTTTCATGTAAAAAAAGCTTTATAGATCATATTCTACCTGACGTAGTGATAAACGGTGGCGGTCGTTATTTTATTCTTCAGTTTTAGATAAATTGGCTGCCAATCCAAAGTTGTTATTATGTCTTCCAATTCAAAGACCAACTTGTTCGATGCCGTAGTCAGTTTCTCCGTAACATATAACTTTAAAGCGATCTTCGTGATAGTCCACTGTATCATTGCCGTTATTACAACGCTTTCGGTTTCTGAAAAAAAATTTAGTTATTATCGAACTGAAATCGTAGATTTAATCATTGCATTACCTTTTTCAGAATCATCCCTCGCGGTTGATATACTCGATGGCGTTGTTGTATCCTCAGCATAAAATACTTGAGTGTAGCTCGATGGAGATTTCTGTATGTCGGACAATAAATCCTCGACCTCCGTTTGTGCGTCACTGGAAATTTTTTTATCCGGACAATACACGAAATTGGCGATCCTCGCGATGTCTGATGCAATTAAATTCAGCAACGTAACCTAATGCAGAAAGTTAGAATGGCATAATTTTTTCGATAAGTCGTTAAATTATTGTCGAACTTGAAAAAAATAAATGTATTTCATTTTTCTTACCTGATCTTCGGACAGAGATATTATCACGGGCGAAGTGTCAACGTAAACGCACAGGCCCAATCCAACCAGGGAACTGTCAACGACTTCCGGTGCGATGGGCTTGGTAGCGATATCGATAGTGGCCGTTAAATCTACTTTTCGAATCAAATTTTTTCGCGAATTCTTTCTCAATGTGTAACACTGAAGATTGTTGAGACGGAATGTCCACGGGAAACTGTGGTACTCTAAAAAAATTAAAACAGTATCGGTACCACCACTGTACAAACTCGAATAAGTAATCAATTGATAATAACGGACCTTGCGTCCACATCGAGGTCGGCAGATGAGCCGGCAGTTGTCTAAGATGTTGCGATAATTGTTCGAACTGTACGTTTACCGAATAAATCAGCACAGTTGGAGATTTTATTGCGAAAATTTGTAAACTAGAATCTCCATCCAACGCTCTATCCTTAGCCAGTTCGATACCTGTAGGAAAAAAAATGTTACATGTGATTAGTTATATATTTTTTTTTGTCGATACATATTTTCTTCGTACTTATTCGAACTTACCGGCAGCACCAATGCCGTCCATCGTCGTCGTGGGTACATAAATTACCAAGTGGCCGACGCATCCGCACAACACAAGTTTACGCCACAGTGGATGCAGCTCGCTGCGGTCGGTGACCGTAAGGAAAATCGTGGATTTCCGGAGGTCCTGAAAGTTAAAATAGAACGTGCAATGAATAAAGTAGACTTAAATGAAAGCAATGAAAAAAATTAAGACGACACATTTGATGTATGATTTGAAAAAAATGGACAATACCCCTAATGTATTATCGGTAATCGGTACATTTTTTTCCACGTCTTCGCCTCCGGGTACTCCTTTGGACCACTCGGTTCGCGAGCCTGACTTAATCTTGTCTTTGTCTGACACGCTGTGAACACTGTCGTGCAGGGTACGAAATCTTTTTCTTCGCGCACCCGTGTCCGATAAAGTTTCTTCCACGGGTGGTTGTTCCGTACCCGGACGTGCGGTATAGACACTGTTCGATTGGTAACAAATCGCTTGGTACTCCAGCCATTTACGCAACAGTGGATCGAAGCTGCAGCGCATCTCTGCCACTCGGAACGAAAAAATTGGTGGGTGAACAGGATCGAATATTGGCTCGGAATACTGGAGGACGGCAGTCAACAGGACTGCGTTGTCCATTTCCCTGGAGAAAAAAAACCACATCGCTAAAGTACTTTTTGTACTATCTACACTCTCATTTAGATCTTAGGAACTAAGTTTATCTAATTATTATTATCGTTTAAAAAATTAAAAATAAAGTAAATATTTTTATTATATTTATTAAAAAAAAGAAACCAAGAATGTACATACCCTTGAGTCTCTGTCTCTGGTCCCGAAAGAATAAATGCCTGCTGTTTATCATTCAGAGCAAAAGCTTTTATAGAATCAACAGTAATCTTCATCGATACCGTGGTCGAAGATTTCAGCCGTTTGCAATGAACGTTTTCCAATGACAGCTCGAGATAAACGGAATCTATGACAAGAAAAAAGAAATTTATTCTTTATAATTCTGTAATATTGGAAGAATAGCTCGGATCGCACCAATGCACACCTTTCTCGTCACAAGCGTCAGCAAACAGCGAAGTGCAGAACAATGGGTTCGAGGTATCTATCGGATCCTTTATGGAAAGAGCTATTGACGTTGCTACCATAAATTTTGGTTTCGTTCCTGTAAAAGTTACACCGTCTATCTCCAAGTCCAGGAGGTCGTTAACTAATCTCGTATTTCGCCAGTACTGCGGATACACCAGAGACTTGTTAGTGCAAGTCGCATTGCATGGCATTACAATCAAAGTACGACAATGCCTTGTCAGGTGCAACTGGCTCTGGATTCCACAAACCTGCAAAAATATATTGAAAATTGTTTTAAATTCAGATTATTCGGAGCATAAGATTCATTAAGACTCATTACTTTGATATTAGTGACGGTGTAGCAGTCGTTGAGCATATCGGAGGCGATTTCTGCCTGCCTCGATGCGCAAGATGCCAATCGAAAGGCGTACATCGGTTGAACCATACGTCCGACAATCTGCTCCGTCTCTACGCTCAAATGAGGATCATCGGACAGCGCTGGTTCCAACGTCGCTGGCTGAATATTTTCCACGGGCGTTCGTTGCTTCGGTAATCTCGCGGAGCTATGATCGGTCAGTTGAAATTGCACAGCTAGCTTGTTAACATTAAAATATGTTTCAATAACCGAGACATTTTCCCGTAAAGCTTCGTACTCCTCTACGGTCACGGGCGGGAGCTCTTCGAAGTTTGGTTCTGAAACGAATCGTATTTTTCGTGCCTTCTTTTTATTGTTATATTTTTCCACGTGCAACAGTTACGACGTTGTACCTTTTTATAAAAAATTGTTTCATACCGTGTTTTTTAGCCACGTAGAGATTGTGATCGTAGTTCGCGGCACGTTTGACCGCATCTATTCGATGCATCAAACCGGAGCAGAGCCTGACTTTCAGATCGCCAACGACGCATCGGACTACACGGCGTTCTGGAAAATTGCTGCAAATATACCAAATTTCGGTCCAATCAAATATATAAATTCATTAATTGGAACAGCAAAAAGATTGTGACGAAGCAAATTGAAATGTTTTTATTTTTTTTTGTACCTGTACTCGAAGTTTGATCCAAATTCGAGGATTTTCTCGACTGGAAAGTCATCCGGTATTTCGATGGAGTGTACGATATCGATTCCAAACGCGGGAAATCTTTCTAGCATCGAGGAAACTATAATTTTTTATGGAAATATGGAGTTGAAAAATTAGCTGTAATATCGGGAAACGAGAAGGTAAAAGAAATTGTTTAAATTTTATCTCATACCATCGACTGTAGCAAGATGATAATCTATGTCGTAGTCGCAGTAGTACTTTTTCAAGTCGGCACTCTCCACCGTATTTTTGTCGAACAAAGACTCCTTCAAGTAATCCTCACGAATCGTTCCAGCTATCATGTACAGCGGAGGCTAAAAAATAAATTCTTCTTCGATAAATGAAACTCGTATTGTGTCGGTCGAGAGAAAAAATCAGACCGAAATAAGTAAGCAAAAATAATGAATAAAAGAAATCAGAACTTAAACAATAAAAAGATGTATTTCTTGAAGGAATTTCCAATAATATTACCTGCACACCGTCGACAACCTCTTGATATCCGCAGCTGCAAGCGCCTCGCGGGTGGAGAGAAATAGTTCCGAGACCGAATCGTACATTGCTCAAACTCATTCCTTTGATCAGCATCGACATCACGGCACCTGTGACTCTCAGCGTTAAGAACGAGTTGTATCTAATCTTTCGCGATTTGTAAAAAAGTTGCTCCTGAAGGCTCTCCACAGTCTGAAAAAAAAAGTATTCCGTCACATCTCTTATTTTACGAGGATATCGTATTTTTCGTACAACAATTAGGATTTAATGTAAACAAGTAGTAGAGGATATTATCCTTAAAAATAATTATTATGATACCTTGAAGGTGAGAACTGCGTCATCTATGTAAACACCGACGTGGATTATGTGACCGGTTGTTGCAATTTGTTGGTCATTCGACCAATCGGAGTCCCAGTTTACCGGTAGAAACGATGTGACGGTGTTCCAGGCCCAGCCGCTCCAGCTTGGTCCTTCGGGGCCGGTACCGAGTGATTGGTCAGCGTCGTCTATTCGGTTCAACATAGTTTTTACGTACATTAAATTCACTGCAGATAATGAATAGTAACTTAATTTGATTTTTTACAATAGAAGATTGTACGAAAAAAAAGATAATAAATAAACCTTGAACGATCTCTCCTCTCTCGTCCGAAGAGACGGTCGGTTTGTCCTTTCGAACACCGAATTGTTTAGCTTGGAGAGCCGTGATGAGTGCGATCAATCGCAGGAGCATAGGCAATTGTTGCTCGGTCATACTGAATTCCATTTTTCCACAGTGAAGATCGAATCTTGTCAGTGAAGCGCACTTCGCGACGTTACTGTGATAGTTCATCATCGCGCGGATTACCATGGAACACCGATAGAGAACCGGATCCTGAGTGAGAGACGATTGATTAATGGTAAATCGAGTATTTTATTTCGATACATCAAGCTAGATGTATCCAGGAGTTCATTTTACCTGGTATATTTCGATCTTCCCGGCCGTATCCATTTTATCCAAACAGAGAGTCAAGTCTTCGACCGTAATGATTTTTCTGAGAGTCACTTCGTAACTCGATACATCTGAGGATATCGGTTAATTCGGCAACAGTTATTTGTCTTTTCCTCCGAAACTTTATTGTTTTAAATTCAATCGTGTAAAATTAATTTTTATTCAAAATAAGAACGGCCTCGATTTATCCGATAAAATAGATCGATGTAAATTGTCTCTATCGTATAGAAGATAGAAACTCGTGCATATGCTAATTGTTCATTTCAACTGGTTGAGTGTATAGACTACCAGAGGTTTTTATATGTATTTTAGTTTAGTACTTATAATTATGATATAATCTAGTAGTAGTCGGAACTCTCAATTAGGATTTAATGTAAGCAAGTTGTAAAAGAACAAATCCGTCAAAACAATTAAAAACAAAAAAATTAATGAAATCTTGAGAAACATACCCGTAAAGGCGGGTTCCCAAACGTCGTTGACTGTCTGCATACTTAAAAATCTGACGTTGACGCTGAGAACGATGTCCTCCTCCACATACTTCAGAATCAAATTGTTGCAATTGATCGTGATGTTATTTATGACTTTAGCGACTATGCTCTTTATGTATCCCGGCGGGGCTTCTTCCCTAAGCGAATTGAGAAAACCGTCAGTGCCGTTAACCGTGCGAGTAACGCATTCTACAAACAATCGGCGCTACGAGAAACCATACTCCATCGATTGTTGTCCAGAGCCCCGTGGTATCCTGGCACTGCTTTCCGCTTGTCCTTCGTCCTTCAGGTTCAAGATGCATTCTGAAAACATGAGTCATCATAAAACCACGATCGAAACAATAAAAATATTTACATATCCATTCAGTAATTGTAACTATATTCTTTTAAATTATATTGGAAACTTCTTCCCGCTTGTTCTTGATTACTGTAATTTTTGTGGTATAAACAGGTTCACGATCGCAGTTACCATTATCATCTCCGATATATTTTTATTATCACGTACAAAAAAAAATCGATAAATTAAATAAAATTCGAATTAATTATAGTTTTTGTTCAAAAAATCTTGTGTCTACCCATCGTGTTAATCGTGACGACGATTGGTTCGGACGTGATTTTAACCCAAGGTACATGGATGAGCAGCTCGTGAATATGTCCGCTGACAAATGTGAACGGAAGATTGAGCTGTTCCTCGAGAACTTCCAGGCGCAGATCCAGATTCTGGAACGACGCATCTCCGCCCCACAGAGATACCTGCGAACAAGAAAGTCGTTTCAAACCGTTTGAATGTTTCTTGTTTTTCCTGTGAAAGAACTTTAGCTTTGAATTCACTTCGCTTAAAAATTTGCTTACCTGCGACTGTTCGGGTTTGAAATTTTTAACATATTTCTCCACATAGCTGAGAATTACCGGTGTTATGTAAGATTCAAGTTTGAACATAGTGATTCCTCGAAGGCCGTGCTACACATAGCTTTTCCACGAATAACTCGTTTCCTTCAAATTTCAACTCCAAGTGGCATTTTTGTACATGTCACAAGTCGAATCGAGCATGCTCTGCGTCTGCAAAACAAAGACGAGCGATTGAGAAACGCGTTTTTTTTTTATATGCAAACACGATATGTTAAATTTAAATTTTTTGACGCAAACGTAATATATTCGAATGACAGTTAAGAATGAAACGGGCGTATCTCACGGATCATCCGATCGGCTGGATGTCACAGAAAAAGTAAATAAAAAATGTCAATACCACTCCTAACGCTCCGATGACGTCGGTCGATGTGCAAATTACCAGAGAAAGAAAAAATTCATATACTTTTTCCAAGAAAAACCATAAATTTTTTGATAACGAATTAGGGTGATTTTTTTTTTTTTTTCTTATCTACGTGACATATTAAGAATGCACCATAACCCTAAAAATCGTATATTTATTTTGTACCGGTCGATCGTTTTTTTTTTTTTTCACTTAATTATTTATTATTTTTATTGTGATCGGGTCCAGAATTCTGGAAGTCGATTTAACTTTTTTCTATGTCAGTTGATTGAGATTGTTTCAGACCCAAACAAACCGACACGACGACAAGAGTCGTAAGTAAAACTATACCGATAGCTACTGTGAACGAATACAATAGTTACGCGAGCCGGGGAGGGACACGACGTACCAGTGGCCCTCGGTTGCGCAGACATACTCCGTCGGTATATTCCTCGGATACAGACACACTCTGTCGGTATGTTCGTCCGATACGGACATACTCTGTCTCTATATTCGTTTAAGAGCATGTGGTACAGACTAAGTCCTTAAAAAAAATGATTTCCCCGTTTTCTCCGCACCTATTAATATTTCAGACAAAAGGAAATTAGGTTTTCATGCATCTATATATACTCTACGAAAACCTAATTTGCTATATAATTTGCTAATTTGCTATAATAAAACCGACCGACTCCGTCTGCATATTCCTTGAATGCAACATCCTCCATTTGTATATACGTTTAAGGCCGTGTGAAAGATGTACCACGTGACATATGAGTGCGAGAGAGATGGATGCATTTTTCGAATCCGTCGCCCACTGCTCTTTCGTTTATGTGGCGATGGATTTATCAAACCGGAAGTTGGATGGTCCCGGGAACCGGCAATGCCAAGAAAAGACCAAAAGAAACCGAAAGTCATCGGCAGTCAAGATCTCAAGTACATGTGAAAGATTGCTTTTTCATTTATATTAAAATATCTTTGTACAATTGGATGAACCATATGATATTCACAGCCATCCGCGCGACGATGGTATACAAATAATTAATATTACTAGGAAATTAAAAAAATTCTCCGACTATGGACAAACGTTGAAGGAATGGTTGAGACTGGCATGATAAGATCTGATGACTAACGCTCGTCGTCAAATTATTAGGATACAAGTTTCCCCGTCGAATTTTCTCCAGCAGAGCTTGAGGCTCGAACTTCGCTCTCTTCGGATGGGCGAAGTAATTCGGTACTTTGGTGTCGTTACGAATCACCGACTGTTCGACGTATTCTTTGTTCGTCGGACGATTGTCGTCGACGATTTCCAGTACCTCGCTGTCGTCGGCTTTGTAAATCAAGCTCGGTGGACCCATTACTCGCATCGCAAAATTTTCGCTCTCCTCTGTACCGTTATTTTCCGGAATCTCGTCGTTCTCGACGTTTTCGACCGTCACGTCTTCCGCTATTTCAATTCCATCCACGCTTTCATCCTCGGAGTTGTTCGCCTCGTCGTTAAGATTTTGTCGAATTTGCGATAACTTGACAATTTCCACGGGTTGATCGTTACCGGCGCTGGAATCGTTTGCTTCGATCTCACGAGCCACCTTGCTCTCGGTTCTGTCCTCACGTCGCTGCTCCGAGACAACAAACTTCTGCAGGCTCGACCGCTTCTGCGGAAATAGGCTCTGCTCCGGTCGACAGCAGCTCAGCGCACCGGGATCGATTGGATGCGCTTCCGTATTGAAAACGTAACCACCCGCGTCCACTACGCACTGTCCCCATTGAGTCTTTATCACTTCCCCTCGCTGTCCATTGTTGTGTATAAAGTTATCGGGATCGAACAGAAGGTACAAGTACTTGGTGGTCTCGGCGAGAAAGAAGGATTCCATTCTGTCGGCTTTTCGGTGATCCCTGACGTCGTTTATCGTCGCGTAGCCGCACGTAGTTTTCGCGCTGTGCTGGAGACTCCTGAGAACGTCGACGCCGACCTGAATCAGATATGGATCGCCGGTTGCTCTGTAAAGATACATGACGGACTCTATGAGCTCTGGTCGCAGTGGATATCCCTCCCGATTCGTTCCGGCCTCGGCTTGGGCGATGTTGTAGAACTCGGGAGTAAAACCGAACTGCTTCCATACCCGATGATAATTGTGAAGGGACTTCATAGCGTCGTCGATTTCGCCGAAGAGGCTCAGAACGCCCGGCCAGTAAGCGTCGAGGGACTGAAATACCGGCAGAGTCACCTGACCCTCGGTCATCGAAACCCATAGGTGCCAGTCCTCGCGTCTAACGTACTTCTCGATAGCGGCTTTGTGCTCGTGAAATATAGCAGCGAGCAGAGGATCTTGGAGAAGGAGCGTGCCTTTCGCGAGATACTCGAAATACGAATCGACACCGGCACCGATACCGGAATCCTGCGCGGTCCAATGGCCGGTAAGAACGTCCACGTGATTACCGACCAGTCCTATGCTGGACTTGTAGTAGTGCAGCGCCTTAACGGCGTTCATGGCCACCTCCTCGTAAAGAGGATCTCCGGTCAGTCTGGACAGAGTTCCAAATTCCAGAAGAAAAGTTCCGATGCCCGCGGTGCAAGTGATACTGGTCTCGCCCTCCGGCACTCCGTACTTGAGATTCACAGTGCCGTAAGGCATACCGGTCGGAGTGTCGAACGCCGCCAGCAATCTCTTTGCCATGTCCTCCGCCAATCTGAGCATCGGACCGTTGCACGGCCACCCAGGCTCCAGATTCATTCCGGCCTTTCGCGACAGCAAGTGAGCGCTCAGCAGACCTCCGACCACTCTTATGTTCGTCTCGAAAACCGAAACGTTTATGTTAGCTTCGAAATTAACTCTGTCGCCGATTATTTCCGCCACTCTACGAAACTCCGTGTAATTTCCCATTACGGCCAGCGTGTCGAGAGCGTCGATCAGCGTCAGGGAAAAACTTCCCCACGTGTCGAAGCCGTCGCAACTCAGAGATCTCAACTCGTCGTAGGGGTACGCGTAATTGAGGTAACTCGAGTAGGCGTGATCGAACATCGAACGTACATCCTCTCTCAGGGCGATGAGATCTTTCTTCTGATACTTTCTCGCCGCTTCGATCGCGACCAGACAGCCCAGCAGAGTAATAGCTCGGAGGAAAATCATTTTTTGCACGAGCGGCAACGATTTTTTTTCTTTTCTTCATTCATCGACCACGTGAACCGCTTTCGGTAGGTCTCTTCGCACGGCACCTGGAATTTAGAAAAATTCACGATTATTACGCCTCGACTCTCGATAAATTCGAATGTACCGTGTATATACATGTACGCACATTGCTGATCAAAACTCACATCTCACATCGCCGAATCAATCCATCAGCTGATTGTGCGATCAAACTGTGTGAATGTCGCAGAGGTTATCCTTTATCCAATATAATTTTTCACCTGTTCTCGGATCGCCGATGATGGCGTTTTTTTCTTGTCGATTGTTAAATTTTTCGAACGCTATCCGGCGAAACTGGTTCAGACACTGCAACGTGGAATTTTGACGTGTCAAGGAAATTCTACGAGTGCGACGATGTTGTGAGAGTTTCAATGTGATTTCCTACTTTACCGAGCGAACTGCTGATACGACCCCAGGCTGGGAATCACCAGCGGCGGGAGGTCGAGAAACAGTTCGAATTTAAGAGCACGTGAAACACCTTTCCGAGTGTGTCCCTCTCGTTCCGCTGTAAGCGCCACTGATGCTATCTCTCTCGCACACCATAGTGTTTCACATGCTCTTTAGTCGAGAAAAAAAATTAAAGTTGATTATCATTTGCTGAGTTTCCACCGGGGCTGAGAACGGTCCGAAACGAGTCTGAACTAGTGGCAAAATTCTACTTAATGCTAAACTTTCTAATCAACAGCCAATCCTATAAGTGAATTTTGGGTCTACTAGAATTTTTCCACTAGTTCAGAGTGAATCTCGGCCCAATCTCACTCACGGTGAAAACTCGGTAATTTACCGTCTTGAAATCTGTTATCGACCGGAAGTGACGTCATACCGGAAAATACGTTACTTCCGGATTGAAAATCTCATTATTCGACCGGAAGAATCTCATTTTTCAAACCAGAAAAGACGTATTTCCGGTATGACGTAACTACCGGTCGAAAAATAAGATTTTCATACGGGTATTGAAAACCCAAAGAAACTTGGTGACCTTCAGTTGTCGAAGAGTGAATTGGACGACGATAATGAGCTTCGCCGACGAGTGACAATAATACTTACGATCGGGACAAGCCACATTTTTTTCCCCGAAAATTAAACCAATCGTATTTATTTCATTTTTCTCGAGGCACGAATAAATGCATAGTCATTTACTTTTTTGCCACATCCGCCTGACTGTGATTTGCATCGTAATGTGATATAATTATCGACAGAAAAAACCAGTACGTCAGACATCGCACCTATGATAGCTGCCGTGTAACCGCGATTAATCGGTTTGTGGGCGGAGTTATGACCTGTTAATGCTATGATTTTTTAAATAACAGGTTCTATCACGATAATCTTGGACCAAGGACATCAAATTTTGAATTTATATTTAATGAGAATAATACGATAAAATCATTTAAATAATTAACGATACAATTGTTTAAACAATTAAACGATAATTTTTTGTTCGCCTAGCAGAACAACGTACGGGGAACAAAACTTGTTTTGAAAATCCAGTTTCGTTATATTGTAAAGTAAGGGGCGGCTATACAATTACAAACATGCACAGTCGGTGCCGTGTCATATCCTTCGGTCACGCTATACTTTTCGAGTCATGCATGTCCGTCGTTCTTCGTTCATACAACGGCCTCTTAATTCCAATCGAGCTATCACTTAGTTCAGTATTTTATGTAGCCTTCAGTTGTACAGCGGCTACTGGATCGTTTGCAGAGCCGGACAACTCCACTGGACGGAAAGTGCTTTTTTGCGATATTTGAAACAAGTATGTAAAGATTCCTTTGGGTTTGAAATAGAATCGATTCTATCGCACGTTTTCGTAAATGGGCGAACAAAGTTCCGCGAACACATCGCGTAAATGGAAAAAGAATTTATCATTAAACTAGAAACGAGTTTTGTTATGAATTTTATACGAGAACAATTCATGTGTTATTCATACGCTCATTGAATTTCAATATTCATTTTTACAGTCGTACGACACTCGCCGAGATATATATTTAAAAAATGGTCAATTGATAATCACAATCAACGGTTATACATATCGCGCTTATGTAAGTTACCATTGACGGAGTAATTGGGTTTAATGTCCACGTCGCGGATCCTCCGGTCGTCCTTCGGTGCATCGCGCCGCTTAAAAATTCCTTATGCTATTTATACTCACTAGTTATTTTTTCATATAATTTTTTTGTTTCTTCTCGATCGGTATACCAGAAGGAAAAGTGTATTTTCATTATGATGCTTTCAGTACTGTTATTATCGTCGACATGCCGGTGGATAAAGCGATCACGTACGAGGAGGAATTGAAGAAGAATCCCGAGTTGAAGGAATCCGATATACAAATGCTTCGGGAATGGTGCGAGAAGCAGCCCCATTTGCCAAAGATCTCGGACGCGGAGCTAGCGCTTTTTCTTCACAGCAATTACTACCGTATGGAGCCAACGAAGTCGACCATTGATGCGTATTACACCGTGAGAACTCACGTGCCCGAGTTCTTCGCGAACAGAGATGCTCTCGGGGCGAAGGAGCTTCGTACAGCTTTCAAAACTGCGTGAGTGCCCACCGAGCAATTAAAAACTCGATCGAAGAACGATCTGGAAAATCTGCGGTATAAACAAAAATCGCTACTTCCGTTGTAATCCGAAAGATCGAGGATCTATCTTAGCCTTCCTTTTTGATGAACGATTTCCAAGCTTTCGCTTAACATGATAATTAAACAAGCAATTCTTTTATCCGTACAATTTGATCGGCGATATAAGGTTTTTCGACGAATCGGAAGTAAACAATTTTTGTCACTCAACATATAGGAGATTAGATACCGAAAACTGGCGCTTTGCCGAACAGCAACATGCATCGTGTCCTATCGACTGGTGATCGTCGAGTCTTTGGTGCTTCCGCCCAACACCCTGCATGAGAAATTCCAGATATTGATAGTTCTCTTTCTAGTGTTCCAGACCCTCTTTAAGCATGGAACGCCAGTTTGCTATCTGCCAAGTGCACATAAAAAAAATTTGCTCTTGGGCATGCAAATCATGACTCGAAATGATCGATAGGTGACTAAGGGGGACTCTTGAGCACTGAGAGCGATGCACGTCGCGTCAATTTAAGCAGCCGGAGGAAGAATAGCCTCCTGCTGGCTGGACAACACGACGTGCGTGGCCTTCAGTGGACGAGGTCATAACTCAGTGCGAGCGTGAATTTTTTTTTTTTTTTTTTTTATTCAGAAAATCAGAAATTAACTTTTTATGTCGAACTTTTGGCTTAAAAAAAAGGGAAATCACGATCGTACCAAGTTTGTCGATTCGTCGATTTCGAGAGCACTTATCAACGATCTTTTGCACCCCTGTCTCATTCGATCAGAGTTTACATGCCTCTGGGGAAAAAAACTAAGGAGGGCTACAAAGTGTTCTACGGTAAGCTGATAGACTTCGAGCCGTCCCACTACAATTACAACGACTGTATGAAGTACATGAACATGGCGGTCGATCTGTGGTTACGCAACGAGGGTACCGGTCCCGGGCACATACTCGTCATCAACGTCCAAGGAGTAGCGCTCGGCCACGTTGGTCGTCTCAGTCCCTTGGGACTGAAGAAATTCCTGTATTATCTTCAGGAAGCTCTTCCGGTGCGACTGAAGAGTCTTCACTTCATGAATACCGTACCGGTAATGGACATCATCCTGGGAATGATGAAGCCCTTCATGAAGAAGGAACTCCTTGACATGGTATCGATTAATTAATCACTAATATTATTGTTATTATTATACGTCTTTGTTAAAATCAGCAGGCTCTCGCGAAAAATGTATCGAACGTGAAGAAATGACTTCTTTTGAAACGCAGCTCCACATTCATTCCACGCTCGAGAGCCTGTCGAAATTTATGGACATTGAGGCGTTACCGAACGAGGACGGCGGAAAGGCGGGAAATTCGGCGGAAATGGCTGCGGAGAACATAAAGTGGCTCGAAGATAACAGAGCATGGTTCCAAAACGAGGAAGCGACGATGAGGGTCAACGAGTCGTTACGTCCTGGCAAGGGCAAGAGCGCTACCGATCTGTTCGGTGTCGAAGGAAGCTTCAAAAAGTTGGATATCGATTGAAATCGTTTTCTCCTTTTGTTCTACACGACGACTCTTGTCGATCACGGTTAAGAACAGGTTGTCGCTCACTGTTGAGAATACGTAAATGTAAAAGCTTCGATATCGTTGAACTGTCGTTGGTGGTGCATTGGTCCAATAAATTTTATTTACCGCTGACACCTGCTCGTTGATTTTGCATGGCACCTCCGTTCTTAAATCTCAGTCCTTCGCAAGAAGTGACGGCAGGTAAGCCGACCTTAACTTGCACCGTAACTCCATATGATTATTTGCGAGAAAAAACAACTAAGTCAGCTACAATAGCCGCCATGTAGCAGGGAGCCACACTTTTTTATTTTCTACAGAATTTCGATCTGTGAATGCTATGATTTTATTAATTACAGGTTATTCTACCTATCATGAGAATCCTCGACTACGAACGTTATAAATTTTTGTTTTTATGTAACGAGTCAAAGAATGACACAATAAAATGATTTAAATGATTGATCCTTTGATAGTCACGTGTAACGCTACTGTTTTGCGAGAACAGGAAACAAGAAAGAGTTTTTTTCGCAGATATCCAGTATCGATTGATAGTACAGGTGACAGTTTTGTAAAATTATGCCCATGTGCACTAAGGTGCTTAGTCATATCCTTCGGGCGCGCTAGTGGCAATGGATATCGAGAAAAAAAAACGATTATAATATAGTGGATACAGTACAGGCTCATGCCCGTAAGTTTCAGTAATTGCAATTGATACTTCAATTAACGAAGAAGAATAATCTTATGCGAATAATACTATGTGAACATTGATTCAGATAATGAATTGAAACCCTTTCACTAAAAACTAGATCATGTTGACTCGTCCCGATTAACTACAATGACTCCGCCAGATGTCAGGTTGTATGTGATTTCTTAATGCACTATACGTCATCGTGGTTTTATAAGTATCTTTATCCTTCGACGACTACACAGCGCGAGGTCTTAATATCGATCGGTCGATCGTGACAGCTCAGTAGTATCTGTACCGTTCGGCTGTTCATCGATTCCATTTGTATCGTTTGCCGAATAGAATAATACGCATCGGATACGCAAGTGATTTTTTTACGAAAAGTGAAAAGAGTACGTGAAGAAATTTAACAGCACCGATTCAATATTTACCTTCACGCATAGAAGTTTATTTATTTTTTATCGGTATACCAAAACGAACGGTGTATTTCAATGATACTTTCAGTATTGTCGTTCTCATGGACAAGATACGGGATAAAGCAATGACGTACGAGGAGGAGCTGAAGAAGAATCCCGAATTGAAGGAATCCGATATACAGATGCTTCGGGAATGGTGCAGCAAGCAGGCCCACTTGCCAAAGATATCGGACGTGCAACTGGCCCTTTTTCATCACAGTAACTACTTCCGTATGGAGCAAACGAAGAACACTATCGAGACCTACTACACCGTGAGGACACACGTGCCTGAGTTCTTCTCGAACAGAGATCCTGTAGGGTCGAAGGAGCTTCGTATAGCTTTCAAAACTGCGTGAGTGCCTCTGGGAACAATTACATTTCAATCGAAACGGAGTAACAGAGTCACCCATAGAATAATTGAATATATTTTATTAAGACATGACGACAGAACACGAAAGAATAATAGCTGAGAGTCCGAGAAACTTTTGAACTAGATAAACCAATGTGGCTGCTCTTGAGCTGCACGCGATTCAAATTAATAATCTCAACATAACGTCGTTTGTTATCCCAATCCCGTAGGGGTTCCAGGCTCCTTAACTCTACCTCCTTCCTCATCCGTTTTGTCGCCAGTTTTATTCGCGAGTTCCGAGCTTCGTTGTACGGCCATAGTCGTAGACCTTACGTCCTTTATCCCGAGCTAGGTCCTCGTCCGTTGTTCACCGGGACTTCGGTCTAGGCAATTATAGACGGACGACTTGGAACTTTCGGGAACTCGAAGCGTTAAACGCGGCGTTGTTTCGTTGCTGTTAATTTGTTCGCGCGGCGTAATTTTGTTGTTGTAAATTCATTTTTCGCTCGCTTGTCTCATTCGATCAGGCTCTACATCCCCCTGAAGAAGCTGTCGGTCGAAGGCTACACCATCACCTACACGAGACTGATCGACTTCGACTCGTCGCACTACAATTACAACGACTGTATGAGGTTCACGAACATGGTCACCGATGTCTGGTTACGCAACGAGGGTACCCGACCGGGTCACGTATTGATTCTCAACGTACATGGCGTGACGCTGGGTCATGTCGGTCGTCTCAGTCCCATGGGATTGAAGAAGTTCCTGTTTTATCTTCAGGAAGCTCTTCCAGTACGACTGAAAAGAATTCACGTTATAAATATCTCACCGGTGATGGACATCATCATGGGGATGATGAAACCTTTCATGAAAAAGGAACTCTTCGAATTGGTATTAGTTCGTTTATCATTATTATTATCGGAGTTAATTGGAATCTATAGTCTTAACTCCTGAGCGACACTAACTTGCTCGTAACTTATGCTTTCACATCGTAGATTCACTTTCATTCAACGTTGGAGAGTCTGGAAAAATTCATGCCCGTGGACGCATTACCGAACGGCGACGGAGGAAAAGGAGGAGATGTTACAGACCTGGCGGCAGAGATTGTAAAGCTGCTGGAAGATAACAGAGCGTGGTTTCAAATCGAGGAAGCAACGATGAGGGTCAACGAGTCGTTACGTCCTGGCAAGGGCAAGACCAGTACCGATCTGTTCGGCGTCGAGGGAAGCTTTAAAAAGCTAGACATCGATTAGATCAATTGGTTCGTCTTTTCTTCCCACACTACCTCGTCTCTTGTCAGCCTCTGTTGTGAATATGTAAATGTAAGAAGCTTAGATATCGTTGAACTATTATTAGTGGTGTATTGGTACAATAAATTATAGATGTATTGGTACAATGAATGAGAACATTTTTACTGCAAAATTCTCGATCATATCGACTGGCCTTGATTAGTTACAATTAATCTACCAGATTTAATGCCACATGTGATTTCCCGATACTCTATAAGTATATAAAAAAAGTGTATATAACAAAATTGTCTTCGAAATTCCTATTTAATGTTCCTTCGTTTTCGAGTATCACCGAACGAGACATTTTACCTTCGGCATATTGGAATATATCGAAACTGCAGCGTCGCGCGGAAAAAAAAAACGCTTTTTTAACACATGGCGTTGCAATGCTGTCGCCTCTCATGATCTCCGTCGTTTTTGTCCATACAGCAGGACGTAATATCGATCGATCGTATCAGCTCAGTATTTTCTGTACTGTTCAGTTGCGCACTAGCTACGCTGGGTCGTTCGCCGACTGGGGTAATACACGTCGGATACGTAAGTGAAAAGAGTACGCGAAGAAATATAACGGACCCAATTCAACATTTGTCTTCGCGTATTGAAATTTTATTTTCATCACAAGGTGCGAAAATGGCGGTTTTACGCGCGCTAAGCGGGCGGAAAAGTGGTAATTTCCGCACCGAGTGATGAAAATGTATTTTAATGATACTTTCAGTATTCACCGACATGGCACCCATCGACATGACCCTGGTTAAAGCGATCACGTACGAGGAGGAATTGAAAAAAAATCCCGAATTGAAGGAATCCGATATACAGATGCTCCGGGAATGGTGCGCCAAGCAGCGCCATTTGCCAAAGATTCCGGACGTGACGTTGGCACTTTTTCTTCACAGTAACTACTTTCGTATGGAACCAACGAAGACTACTATCGAGGCGTACTATACCATGAGGAGTCAATCGCCCGAGTTATTTTCGAACAGAGATCCCGTTGGGTCGAAGGAGCTTCGTCGATCATACACAACCGTGTGAGTGCCTAGTGAACAACGGAATTACATATTCGATCGAAAGATAATTTTCAAGATCTGCTATGCAAGCATAAACCGGATCACCATTTCTATGGTGTTCCGAAAGTTTGAATGTGTCTATTCAGGCTAAGCTTTCTTTTGATTGATGAATGCCAAACTGATGACTGGTGACAATTTCCTGTTGGTTGGACGTCATGATCATAATTTTTTTCTCTGTGTTGATTTGCCTACTGGTCTCATACGATCAGTACTTTCTTTGGTCTGGAGAAGCTAACGGACGAGGGCTACCGCATTGTCTACACCAAGCTGCTGGACTTCGACCCGTCGCACTACCATTACGACAGCTGCATGAAACTTACGAACATGATCTCCGATCTCTGGTTACACAAGTATGGTAGCTGCCCCGGTCACGTGGTCATCTTGAACGCACGAGGCATATCGCTGGGCCACCTCAGTCGTATCAGTCTAATGGGATTGAAGACGTTCGTTAATTATCTTCAGGAAGCCCTTCCGATACGACTGAAGAGAATTCACTTCATGAATACCACGCCGGTCGTGAAAATCCTTGTTAGGATGATAAAACCCTTCTTGAAGAAGGAACTCTATGAAATGGTATTACCTAATTTATCGTTATTATTATTATCTGTCCATAATTGGAATCGATTGTCTGAAGGACAAAATTGGCAACGAAATGACTTATTTTAAAACGCAGATACACCTTCATTCAACGATTGACGATCTGGAAAACTTCATACCGGTCGACGCATTGCCGAAGGACGATGGAGGAAAAGGGGAAAATGTGGCTGACATGACCGCAGCGTACGTAAAGTGGCTGGAAGACAACAGAGCGTGGTTCCAAACTGAGGAAGCAACGATGAGGGTCAACGAGTCGCTGCGTCTTGGCACGTGCAAGACCAGTAGCAATGTACTTGGCGTGGAAGGAAACTTCAAACAGCAAGATATTGATTAAATTAATTGATTCCTTTTCTCTTCCCACACGAGCTTCTCCCTTAACAATCACGGTTGAGAATATGTATATGGAAAAACTTTGATATCGTTGGACTTATTGTCAGTGGTGCATTGGTGTAATAAATGTTTTACCTTCGATAATTAATATTTCGTCATCATGTTTCACGATGACGGCATTCAATACAATATTTGTTACTGGGGGCTGGGCAAGTAAGCAGCGTCTTATGTGGTGTAAGACACTGCTTCACCTTAAAATAATCAAAGCTTGGGCACGAGCCCAAGGGACTTAGAACAATCCGCACTTCGGCAGGAGCCCAAGAGGTCTCAGAATGACGCCCCCCCCCAAAGGGGACTCAGCCTTGGCGTGGGGGTCAGCTTCATTGAACGGGTAGAGGCTTCGTGTATAAAGAAGCTGACTTTTTTCCCTTACGATAAGGGGCGTAAAGGTCACCTTCATAAAAAAAAAACTGCCCGTATGGGAACCCCCGATTCTTAACACGTCGGCGATGGCGGCGACACTTTTATACATTATAGAGACTTTTATCAACCAGGATCATGATTTTATTACAAGTGATGCGCACATATAAGACGATAAGAGTCTTCGAGAAATAACGATGGATCTTCAACGAGTTACGCAAATCATGCATCGCAACAATAGCGTAGGGAACAGGTTTGTACAGGCGATTAGGTCATCGATGAATTCTCAAGACGCGTTCACTTTGGTACCGAACAACGACATTGACGTCTCACCAGTGTGAAAGCTACTTTACTTACGAAGGCTGCGCGGGCCCCCTCGATGGCTCTCTTATATTAACTTTCACTGGTGGAATATACCTTCAGTGTAAGTTGAAACGCGAAAACGTTAAGAACCTTCGAGTGATCGTGTAAGCAGGATGATTAATCCTATATTTGTAAGTTTGAAGTTAATTTATAATACTGTGATGCACATTATCTGTTTTAATGTTTTTTTTTTTATCGTCTTCTTACTTTGCATCATTTTGATGCAAAATTAGTTCGCGTATAGTAACGGGTTTCGGAAGCTGTAATCATTCCACCGTTGTGCCGATTAACAGAAATATCAAAGTAAATAAGTGATTATATATTTTAGTCGTATTTCGTTGAAATTAGATCGTCCTCGTACTGGCGAGTTCCTGTCTCGGTGATGTATCCCACATTTTACCCGAATACAATGATAAAACTACGACGCCGCCGCCGCCCCCAAGGCCATATAGTTTTCAGTACAGCGCCGGACGTTTTCCCGGAAACATCGATCGGGTCCAGCAAGAATCTGGCGACGGTTCCGGTGTGATACACGGTAATTTACATAGTTTTATATAAACTATTATTTTTTAATTATTCCCATAAATCCTAGTTTGCAAAACACATTGATATCTTTTTTTTTCTCATATTATATCTCGATAATTTCATGACCAGTGACGTCATTGGAATTCAGAGTAAAAAAAGTGGCTCAACCGGAATCATGAGGCGTAAAAAAAAAAAAAAAACTGACACTCAAATAACTTTCAGGCTCTTACTCTTACATCGATCCGAAGCATAAGATCCGCACTGTCGAGTACACCGCCGACAAGAGTGGATTTCATCCGTTACTCGTTAATTTTGAGGACACTCAGAAAATGCCTGTCGATTCGGAGGCCGTGAAGCTTGCCAAGGAGAAACATTATGCCCTTTATCAGCGAATCGCCGAAGAGAATGCTCAAGGTTCACCATCGGCGTATGTCCCAAGGGTTAGTATAGCTATCACCTTCCCTCCCCTTTTTTAAGGTCAAAGGGTCTTCAATCCTAGACAATCACCAAAAGCCACCCCAAAATAAATAAAAAAAAAAAAAACTCTACTGATGAATGTTCATCGAAAGAGGATTTCTAAGGTTTTTTTTTTTTTTACTATTCGTCAAGCAAAAAAATTAAATATACATTAAGTTCATACGCTGAATACCTTTTCCCGTAAATTTATTCTTCGCTGCATGCCACATTTTTTCTTGCGTTTTATTATTCAAAGAATTTTTACACTCACCACACCGATGATGTGCAATATGCAGAGAGCTATAACGCGATGTGGTATTTGTTTCATCAGGAAACCGTGAGCGTCGCGAGAGCGAGAGACAAGCACATGGAGCTCTTCAGGAAGATCGCCGAGGAACACGCTGCCATAGCCGCTCAAAGGGAATCGGAGCGTCTTGCCTACGAGGCGACGTCGGTGCCCAACGACGTCGACGAATCCCACGCTTACTTCAACTGAAAAAAGGGCCATTGATAGACATGATAAGCTTGAAATATATATATATAATCTCGATACCTTAGAAATAGCTTGACATGTGTGAGCATGTTTAATCTGTAGTCGGAAGCGTCGACCGTACACTACACAATATACGATTGTGATCACACTGTCGAAATCGTTGTCTGATCGTCGATACGCCGGCAAACAATAATCACGTACCTCCAGAAATTCTCTGTTTTTGTGTTTTTTGTTTTTGCGAACTATTATACTAGAAAAACAAATAAAACGATATCTGTACAGATCAGTTGGACGAGTCGATCTTCACACTTGTCGGGGTCTGTAAATTCGAAATTAAAACCTGTGTCACAGTTCATTGGAAATGATCTTAAATATTCTCCGACAAATTTTAGCCGCCGGTGAGGTGAGCGCCGAAAGTTGGATTTATAAAAAAATCGTCCAACCGTTCCCGGATTTCCGGTCGCGTTGCGACGATGTCGCCGGTTACGAAGATTCATCGTATCCGGAAGAATTATCGAACAAACGATAATAGTCGGGTTAATCGCTCGTGTGTTGTCACCGGCGAGCAAACATTTTTTGCAGCTACCGGATGGGTCAAGCTGTTCGCGATGGTAAGATAAACAGGGAACAATGGACACACCAGGTACATAAGCAGGAGGCGATATCGCGGGCGCCCCAGTGAGTCGAAGACCTCTGTACACCATGAATTTCCACAACGTCGGGTTACTTCTCTGCTTCATTTTTTGCATTCTGGTTTGTTGTTATTTGTTGACGATGCGAAGTTGTTTCACTGAACGACACTCTTGTCTCCGAATTTTTAGGCCGCAGTCGCGGAGAGTTTGCCGTACGACGAATTGGGTGCCGTTGGTCATGCCGTGGGTAGCCACGATACCGAAGCGGGTTGCAGAGGAGGAGGACGAAGAGGCAGACGACGAGGGGGAAGAAACGGGGGTGGCGGAAACGGCGGTGGCGGAAATGGCGGTGGCGGAAACGGCGGTGGAGATAACGGCGGTGGAGACAACGGTGGCGGAGACAACGGTGGTGGAGACAACGGTGGCGGAGACAACGGTGGCGGTAATCCGAAATTGCACCCATATGAAAAGAAAGAAAAAAATTTGTATTTTGTTCACAAGGGCTTTGCAGTAGTCGTTGCGTTGAAGTTTCTCTTAATAGTACGTATCAAATGTTTCTTTCAGGCGAAGCGATATGAAGATGAGATCGATCAGCTTCGTTGTTTCAAGGATGGAAAAAAAGTTAAAAGTTTGTAGTAAAATGTTCACGATGGTTCTATATTAAAACGCTGTAAGGAAATAACTGTTGTTCCTCCGTATTGTCGTTGTTACCCCAGCGCTCCATTTTTTATTGCTGTCACGGTACAGTAGTTACGATTATTATCTAACAATATCCGGCAGTCGCACAGAGAGCGTTACACGCTCAGCAACGTATTCTGTGTATTATCGTAGTGAATGTCTCAAATTACTCGATTATGTATGGAATTGGCCGAACGACGAACGCGATGAAAAAATGTATAGCTTAAATTAGTTATATTTATTCTTGTATACAGACGATGCGTTTGTATCACATTGTATAATTATCATTGCCCCTTACAAATTCGGCGATTTTTTTTTTTTTTTAAATTTCTTTGTTCGAGTTTTTTTTCAACTTGGCGAATAATTCGGAAGATCTCAGTCCCGTTTTTCCCCACAATTATCTGTTTTTTCTCAAGTGTCCTACGAATAACTAAATCTCTAATTTTCGATTTCATTTTTACGCGCAATGAAGTTTGTCACGAACTTCGAGTTACGTGAAATCCGATCGACCGACGCTCCACAGTGCAGTCTGATATTTTTAGTTGTTAACGGCGCGCGTGGCGAGCGCTTTGACGAAACCGAAAGTACGTTCGCGAGATTTCATACCTCACCTCCTCGTGTATTTCGACAGAGTGTTTTTACTTCTTCAGAAGATAGGTCATGTCTTTGTTCTGTCTCTGCAGCATTATGTCGGCCGTTTCCGTCTTGTCCGTAACGCTCTCGATGAGATCGTGCTGCGAATCGATTTCCTCGGAAAGACCGATAGCCAATCCCTTCAAACGCGCTAGAGAGCCGCTCATTTCGTCCAAATTTCTTTCCAACGCCGCACTGGCGTTATTGGCGCCGGGTTTGAGCTCCTCATCGTCACCCAGCAGGCCGCGTCTCTGGAGCGCCGGATGGTTGCTCGCTAAACTGTTCTTCGTGTTGTCTATCGTGCTCGTGAGGGCGCTAACGGAACCGCAACTTTCCGATTCCGGAAGCTTCGATCCGAGAGTCGACGAGGTCGGCACGTCGATCGATTTGCCGCTAAGATAGTTTCTCAGACTTCCAAAAACGCTCTTGATACCTTGAATGTGCTTCTGACTGAATCGCAATGTGCTGTTTATGTCGTCCAGCCGTTTTTCCGTTCTCTCCAGCTGCTCCCGCTGTCTGATAAGTTCCTGAAAGATCGGACAAGTGCATATTAATAATAATACACCGGTAATAAAAGTAGGCGAAAGAAACGATTCTTGTTAGTTTCACTACAGTGAATCAGTACGCAATGCAGCATCCGTAATGAGTCCTACATAATTTTTGAGATATCTTGAGTGACTTAAAAAATGTGCAAGTCTATCACAAAACAAAAACTATGCCTATGGATCGCTGACTCGCATATTGAATACTTTGCTGTCTTTAGAAGCTCGGGCTCTCTACTCCAAGAGACCAATTTTTTCTCTTATAACAGTTTTTTAAACAATTTTAATAAGTGTAATGTAACTATTATTATTATAATATAATTATAATAATTTGTTTTTAAACTGTTATTAAAATTAAAAGCAGAACCAGGTACAAAAAAAACAATTATTCTTCTATAGATTTTGAAGATAATAATGAAAAAACTAAACGAATTTTTTATAGAAGTTATTCCTTTCAAATTAAATTCGTCTTTTGGACTTAATCACAGAGCGATTAATGCGAGCGTGTGAACAAGGTCCGTTGTGTCACGTACATTCCGCAGAACCCTGATAAATCGGTGCGATATGCGTTGCATCGTTTGTGTATAAAAAAAGCCTAATGAAACCTTGAGCTCCGACACGTGAGAAAATAGTGTTTATACCTCAGCTGTTGCCGCACCAATTTGTTCGGAATCTCTGAGCAGCGATATGGATCTCTCGGACGACTGTACGGTTCTCTCCTCGATGGTTTTTCTCCGCTCTACTAGCTGCTGGTGCTGACGTTCGAGTTCGTCGTCGTAATTGTTGAAATGATTGTTGGAATAGTAACCCGAGGGGGCGGACGTTCTCGGCGGGGCACTCCCGAGAAACGTTTCGTCGTCGACATCGTCCTCGAGCGAGAAAAATGGGTTCTTCGGATCACTGATGTAATTGTGACCAGCCATCTGGTCGTCTCGGAGCCCAAAAGCACTTGCAGTTACTTCGCTATTATCGCTGTTACCGTGGCTGCAATCGAATGTATACGAGTAATCTCTCCGATAACACGTCAAACCCGTGTGCCAAGCCAGAACGGAATAAAGAACATTGGTCCGAGACGATAGGCCTACGGGCTGAAGCACGAGTGACAAGGAAATCATCCGCAAGCGCCATCTCGCGGTACGGTGGCCGAGCGGTTGCGTGGCATTGGCTCAACTACGCACTCGCGTACCAACCGTCGTACACAAAGCGTCATTGTTTATGGCTCGTCAGTGCTTACGGCAGCGTCCGAATCGGCGGATGCACTGAGTCGTTTTTCCGAATGTGTAAAACAAGTGTTCCCGTTGCTCAAGATGTTTGTTTACCGTCGAGTTGGTTGTTCAATCCGATTCTATTTCTCGTCGCGTTTAAAAAAACAGTTCTCATTGCTCAAGATGTTTGCTTACCGTCGAGTTGGTTGTTTAATCCGATTCTATTTCTCGTCGCGTATAAAAAACAGTTCTCGTTGCTCAAGATGTTTGTTTACCGTCGAGGGGTTTGGTTGTTTAATCTGTTTCTATTTCTCGTCGCGTTTGCGGGTGGTTTGTTATTAGCGGAAACGAGAAAATGTACACGATTAAATCTCGTCGCCGACCAATTGTGTCTTCCTCCATTTTGCGTTCGCTGGATTTTCGAGTCGCGATACTTCGATCAAGTGACTTCCATTGTCTGAGACGGCTCGATGTCGAGTCGGAATGGACTACATTCGACGAAGATGTCGTCCTTTTTGCCTCTACGGTGAGTTACGATGCCAGATTTACAAATTTATACGAAGAGTCCTTTACGTTTGCGTACGGTTTACGCCATAACCGAGGTAGCGCAAAAAATTAGTTATGAAGAAAAGTGATCTAAATAGGTTACGTATGTCTGTCTGGACAGTATCCGAAAGTTACCACTCATCCAAAAAGTTAACTCTTGGACGTAGGATGGCTTATAGTTACCATATGGACGGACATGTGTGACCCATTTAGATCACTTTTTATACCAGACGTCTTTTTGCTACCTGGAAATGAAGCTGAGGTGACCGTCGGTACACTTCAAATAGACACATTGCACAATGTGCAAAATTTTGTCTTGACGCAGCTGCTTGTCTAGTCAATGCTAGCGCGACTGTGACTAAGTATACGACGCAGCGCCGAATCCTTCGTTGCACCCGTTTCCCTAGAGCGTACGGAACGAGTGTGCTTTCGCGCCACTCTTTTTTTTTTACGAGACATGCCTAACTTGTCGAGGATATTTCTGAAGTAGCAGAATCCTACTTAGAATAACGCTCAACTCCCGACGAGTTTTTTTTTTATTCGTGAAGTTATTTCGTTCGGAAAAGTGCCAAGATTTTGACGAACCGTCTAGTCGAGAGAAAATCGCGTGACGCCGAGAGTACGTCGAGGACTCGTGGAAGAATTCGTTCGACCTAAAATATATCGCGTGCTTCGGCTCACCGTTTCGAAACGCCGAGGTTTCTTCTCGAATGTGCGTCTCTTCTCGAGAGTTTCCGAGCGTAGAAATGGATCAAGCGGGAATGATTATCACCGACGCGTCTTCGCAACGCCATTAAATACATCCCCCCTTCTCCGTCGCAAGCATCGCGAAGCGCGGAGTGTTATATACAGCGATAGCGTACGCATTAAATTGGCGAAGTTAAGAACCGGAGACTTCGTCCTCTTCGGTCAGTCTAGTCGGTACGATGACGCGGATAAGCGTGTATCAACTGGCGATCTTATTCCTCGCGTTGTACGGACGGACTTACGGCGTCGCCGAAGAGAACAAAGGGAACGAAACGGACGTTACGAGAATCGATGGTTGCGGCGCGTGCGGCCACTACAGGTACGTCCAATAACAATCCGAGACTTCCCGATTCTTTGTTGTCATCGTTTGTTCGATAATTTCCCTAGCAGCTTCGGCAACCGTAAAAACAACCGAAACGACTTACGAGCAATTTCGGGTCACTTTTTATTACCATTATTAAAATAATCGCAAAGATATCCATATTTCAACTGGTGCGCATGCGCGTGCGAGAACTCACGCTGCTTCTGCTCGCTAACGGTCGTTTTTCGTTCGAGAAACCAAAAAAAAATCACAACAGCATAACGGAAGTTGAAATACGGTTATTTTTTCGGTTATTTAGTATTTGATGTATGACCTTGAAGTACTATGACCCTGATATCTGCATGAGACTAAATTCCATCGAGTTACCGCCGCTGTGTCTTCCATCGTGCGAACTTCGCTCGGGGCTGTTCACTGAGCGAATAAAATTCTACAAGCGAACGATTTTTTTCTTCCTGACGCATTGGATTGCCAGAGGCTTGCTAAAGATGGAAAATTTATTGTCATGCAGATATCTTGAGTACCGATAGAATTTAAGTGCTGACGTTCATCTTGAAGCTTTCACATTATCTAAATATATATTTAAAAAAAAAAAAAAAACTAGGTGTCCCGAAGACAGTAGCAAGTGTCTCTTGGGATCCGTGCCGGATTCCTGCGAGTGTTGTCCCGGCGGTCTCTGCGCTAAACTGGACGGGGAGGCCTGCTGGAACGCCAGTATCTCTCGACTGCCGTCGAAGAGCAGGGACGAGGGTTTCTGCGCTAGAAACTACCTTTGCCAATTGCGCACGGATCTTCGAGTCGAGGTAAATCACAGATTTTTCAAAATCTGTCCGTAAGTTACATTTTCGTCTAGTGACATGAAAAAAAGAACACATACGATGTTATATCGTGCATCGTGGTCCGGCGGCGATTCTTCAGACTCCTACACGCTAACGACCGACAAATAGTTAATTGCAACGTGTCGGGGGCGCGAGGTAGGAGTGTCTGAGTGTCGCTGACCCGTGATTCTCGGGTCACTTCGTTCCTCGCGGCGTGGGTCGCGCGTTGGGTTGTTAAACGCTGCCCAATCAAACAATCAGACCACGTGCACTCGACGTACCGTGTAACTGCACTGCCGTCGAAGGAAAAAGTCCTCGTCACTGGGTTTTCATTCGACGAAAGAGGAAAAATATATATATACATATATACACAATAACAAATTTCACGACAAGTGGACACTCGTATCTATATTCGCAGGTACTCACACAGCTACTCACGGACACTCGCTAAATACAAACATTCACGGATCCTCACAGACACTCGCACGGATAGTCGAAGACCCGCGCGGATACTTCGGGCGCGCTGAGTGCACGAGCCAAAATAACCGATATATATAAATGTACATTCGTGGTGAAAGCGAGAATAGGGATTTTTTTTTTGGTTCGACAGTAGCGCGTTAACGATAAGGTACGATGAAGGGATAGAATAGATTTCATTGGCAGAAAATACGTAGGACGAGCCCGAAGCGGTCTGCACCTGCATGGAGCAGAGCACAGCCTGCGGCAACAACAACGAGACGTACGCGACGCCGTGCGCCCTCCACGAGGAGGCCATGAGGCAGAAAAATTCGTCCCTGATACTGCAACATCTCGGGCCGTGTCTCAGTCGGCCCTGGATACTGTCACCCCTCGCGGACGTTTCATCGGCTTTCGGTCAGAGAGTCGCTCTCAGCTGCGAGGTCAAGGGATTCCCCGTGCCCGACGTCTTCTGGGAGTTCCACTCCGCCGTCGGGCATCGAGTCGTAAAATTGCCAAGTATGCAGCGGAGAACGAAAAAAAACATATTTTTTATTTTCATTTTTTTTTATTTTTTATTGACGTACGAACGATTTTCCACGATAAATTTCCTCAATCGAAAAATCTGCTTTCAGGCGAGGAGCACGAAGCCTCCGTTCACACGAGCGACGGTCCCGAGTCCCTCATGCGAACGTCTTGGCTGCAATTGGCACGACTCTCCGAGGAGCATGTTGGAACGTATCACTGCATCGCCAACAACACTATCGGCCAGGCCAGTACCGATGCATTCGTGTCTCTCCTGTAAACGCTGCCGCGATATTCTAGGCGAGACCCAACGAAAAAAAAAACACACAAAAATGTCGTTGCGTTGAGACGTTAAATTTTTTTTATTATCTCTTCGAATCTTAATCTTAATGTTTTTTTTAATGAAATCACATATCTTGTAGGATTTTATACCACATTTAAGATTTACTTATCCCTTTAGAAGATAGACATTTTTTTAAAAACACGTTTTCCATTATAAATATAGTAATTATAATGAGAGAATGTCCTAAACTGGAGTCTGGTAACGATGTTTATCGTCGCGTCGACGGGGGCTGCTAAGAGTTCCAAAAAACAAAAAAAAAAACCAAATGTAATTGCTGCTCCTCGCTTCATCGACTGATCTTGCGAACTTTTCACCAAGAGTCCTGTCGTGGCGGTGGGCTGTAAAAATCGAGGACATGTTAATTTTACTGTCGAATATAATACATATATAATGTAGTCGAGACTTTTAGTTTGAGAGACTTACGGGGGAGTTCTCCAGGTTTCACGGTCCATGACTATAGTGTCGGGGCTACCACTGGCGAAGAAATGCACAACAGTTTGAATATTAAAAAAAAAAAAAAAAAAAACTAGGAAAAAAGTGAACACGATGGACTCACTCTCTCGATGGCAAAAGTGCCAAATGCTTTCCGGACGACTCCTTTTTGTAGACCGAGGCCAAAGTATGAGCGATCGGAGTGCTGAACATCATTACCACTGCGCAGACGAGAGTGGCGAACCAAAAACCGTCCATCGGTCCCAATATGTGCTGGCAGAGAAGTAATCTGAGACCCTGAAGGATGTCCCACAGTGGTCGACATTTCGCCACTCCCGTTCCCATCTCGGTGAGCACGTGAACTCGCCACTGATCCAGATAACTGCTGAGACGTTCGGCGTACTTTTTTGATTTCTGTTTACATGCAAAAATGTTAGATCCAGATTGAGAAAAAAAAAAAAAAATGATTATATTTTGTGAAAATAGTGATACGTGCCAATTGGGCAATTTTCTCTCCCTGATTGTCGACGTAGTACTGTATAGTCTTGAGGTGTGAGATGGACTGGTTGACTTGACGTTGAAGGGGCTGAAGATGCAGCTCGAGCGCGGTGAGACGATCGACGAGTTCGCCCTGAAGCTTCATCAGCGGTGCGACTCTTCGGGACATCATGACTCGCATCGTCGAGCCAATGTCCTCGAAGGTCCGAGCGCTTCTGCGATCGGACAATTGTCTCGCGACATTGTAAACTTGGTCGGACAGAGCAGTGAGATCCTTGCTGAGAATCGGTCCGCGAATCTGTCGATGACAAATTAATAACATATAATTCTTGCATGCCTTTTTGGAGCAATATCGAGAGACAATCGAACAATTCGATTACCCACCGTGGTCTTGTGCTCGGTGAAATTCGGACCGCAGGAGTACAAGAGAGTTTGCAGTTTCTCCTGTAAACTCGGTGTCAGGATCCTGAGACCTTTGAGGTCTACCTTGAGGTTCGACAGGGAGCGCGATAGCCCCGTCCATGTCCAGTGTGCCGTTAGCTGCTCCAGTTTCATCGAGTTCCCTAATTGGAACGCTGGATAGGCTGGCTCGTTCTCTTGGCACTTCCTAAATGCAATCGTGTAGCGTTATCGATCAATGACAATGCAATCGATAAATTAACCCACGATTAAGACTTTAGTCCTGAGTTATAGTTTTGTAATCAGCGGTGAAGAATAGTTTAAAAATGGCCTGGAAACTATGAAACCCCGAATTTCAGTTTTTGATTTCCTTTAATCAATTTCAGGTTTCAATTTTATGAGATGTAATCATTTTTTTTATGGTGTGAAAAAAGGTGCAAAACAATCTGCACATGGCTTCCGCATTCATTAAAATTTTGCGCACAGCTTCCCCTACGAGGAAGCCGTGTGAAAACTACTTTGTACATTTTTTGTACATTAATTTTCCACATTGCCATTAATGTAATAACTGTTAATTAAATCCCTGTAATTCTTATTTTCGGGAACGACTCATCAGAATTGAATCCATTGCTCCGTACTCAAAGAGATCCTTCAGAGGAACGCTGAGCCGTTTCCCCAGAAAGGCTCGACTCTCCAGAATGGCTTCCAAGGTGCGATATTCCGGATCGTGCAACGGCCGACAGAGCAGCATCTCGGTGTGACTCGAGACGGCGAGAGCGGAGACGAGAACCGCCCACAATCCGACCGAGACGACACAACTCATCAGGACTCCGCTGAAATTTGAGGTAGCGTTGGAACATCAAAATTATGACTTTGAGTCCCGTCGTACTTTGAGTCCGATGAAGTTTACCATAACAGAGTCGGCCGAACTCTGTGCTCCGAAGAACCGCATCGGCAACAGAGAGCACCGATCAGAAGCATCCACACGAGGAAGACCGACAGAATCGTACCTATTAACAGTGCCGACGGACAAATTAAATTCACCGTACCAGATCGTCAAATTTATTATCATTCAATTAATTTCACTGTTCGATTCCGAGCTTTTTATTTTTTAAAAATACTCTTCACAAGAATGGGGTGTCGGTTCGTGGCAACGAATTACCAAGCTGATTGAGACGGACAGCGGTGAGAACCCACCTACACCGATGTACCACTTGCTCTGCTCGAAAGCCGTGATGTACGGTGCGACGTAATTCGTTACTCTTCTCGTGGATTCGAGCTGCTTCGTGAGGTCGGAATTGCTCGATTCTATGCTTCTCGCCTCCTCGAAAATCCTCGAACGAACGCTGCTTATTTCCCGGCGTATATCTGAAAACACGAAGGCGAGAAAAAAAAAATGGATCACAGTTTCCAGTTAGAAAGCGGGTTCGGTCCGCGTCGCCTTCGAAGTTATTCTTCGCGTTGTCGGCCCGTAAAATATTATCGGAGGAATCTTCACTCGCGTTTTACGCTCATCCAGCGTCGCAATAAAAATGCGATATGGATTTCCCATTAGCCGTACCGTCACCCCTTTATTGCCGTTCGGCTCGAGATGCTCGCAAAGGCCAACATATATGAGAGATGTATTGAGCATGGATCGCGCACGCCGATCCTTCCAGCCATCCATCCACGCGCTTTACCTATAGAGATATAATATATATATATACATATCTCCACCATTGATATAGACGAGCGTATAGAACAGGAGTGGTACACAGAGGAGGCTGCCAGACACGATATCCTAACAAACGCGTAACGTCTCTCATTCCCATCGATCAAGCCTCACATCCGGCTGGACCGAGGCGGCGAACGAATGGATTCTCGTTTAGTCTCTTTACCGATCGCCCCCTTCGTCCACCCTCTCGCCACCCTCGCACTCGAGAAACCACCCTTCTGTTTGTCCCTCGAGGCCATTTACCGTCTTAGGCTTTATCTATTAACGACCGCTCCTAATATCCTCGCTCCCACATAATGGGAATTACCGCTTGACGTAAGATTTTTCGTCATTTTTTTTTCCACCCGACGCAATCTTATTATAAGCGAAGGAAAACTCCCTAATATATCGTAACCGCAAAAAATAAATCTTATTCACGATTGACGATCGCTACGGGAGTGATAAAAATTAATTTTCAAGTTTTATGCACCACCGGACTTTTTTCCCCGGGAACATCGAGAGATCCGAACATTACGAGAATCCTTCGTCGTAGACTACAGTTTAATCGCGGCAAGAGGTACTCAGATTTTTTTCGTCTTTTACGATTTCTCTTCGCCTCTTTTTTTCATTGCTTTTTCTTTCTTTTCCATATTCTATACACAGCATCCCAGCGGCGGACCACTTGTTTATAACCCGGCACGGGAGGGGGGGGGGGGGAGGGGGGGAGCGTATCTCCGCAGCGGCGACGATATATATAATACTCTCGCTCGTTTTGAGCGCGATCGGCGGTTCCTTCGGTCTGCCACGGAACATTTCGCGATATATCCGCTCCGGGTTGGCAATAGAAGAGACCGTCGGCCGCGGTGCTTCTGCCGATTAATTCGAACGTACCGAGGAACTATGGCACGAAATGAATTTTCCACGAGAGTTCGCGGCTGCCGCAGCGCCCGGTGCACCAATCTGCGGAGGCCGTACGGGAAACTAAAGAAAGAAAAAAAAAAAAAAAGAAGAAAAGAGAGACCAGCGAGTAAAGGGAGAGGGATATTATTGAGCACGGCTGCCGACCCGATAGCGTAAGCCCTCACTCTCCCTCCGATGCAAGAGAGAAAAAGAAAAAGCTAGTAAAATCGTCGGAAGTGAGAAGAGTCACGCGCCGAGGTGAAGAGTAAAAAATGAGGCGAGAGGATCCTTCCTATAGAATTATAAGGATATTAGTATCGACTCATTGAACGCTACGTGGAGAACCGTGCGGCCCGCTGGCGCTGTGTCTGTTCGTGAAAAGCTCCTCGTAGAATCCGTCAGTGTGTACCGGACTGGCTCCCGACGGAGCTTTTTGGGTGCGCTCGCCGGGAGTTGCTCCGATTTTCGTCGTCACTTTCACGCCGGTACGCTGGCCCGGTTTTCCAGAGTTACGTCCCGGCTCGACCCTCCCTTATCTCACCCTCCGCCGGTTCTCCACCGGGGCACAAACGTCGCGCGGCGGAGGCTCCGGCGGTCTTGCCTCTATCTGCTCCCCGCGATAATGCCGACTCGAGACACTTTTATACTGTGTCTTTATCTCCGCTGCCCTCGGTGTGGGTTCGAGAAACCGCGGTGGATCTCAACCCCGACAGCCCTCACGAACGACCAACCTTCCCCACTTCCATGCACCGGACGATCTTCGTGTTTTTCATTCTCGAACCATGAATTCGATGTCCGAAAGGATATCGCTTCGGCAAGGTGGAGAAAGTTTTGCTGCATCTCGTGTAATCCTTGATATTAAATAACTTAATCTGCTCTTATACACATTCATACCAAGCGCCGTGGGAACAGTTTCGTCGATTATGTACGCACCGTTTGCTGAACGTGCGCACCCTCATTTACGGCACCCCTTGATTACCCGCGGATTCGTCGGACGTGCCGTGTAGCACTCGGGGACTCTTATTACCCCAACGGGGCACAAACATTATAGACGCCAATCGCAGAATGTGCCGCGTAGTGTTGCGGGGATTCTCATTGTCCCAGTGTGGCTCGTATCTATCTCCGCAAGTGCTCAGAGCGGCAGCCAGATAGGACCGCGATAATATAAATGCCGAGTGATTTAAGCATCGACAGCTCAGACATCATCGAACTGGAGTTGTCGAATCGATCGCAGTTTTCACGTTCGAGACGCTCTCTTTTTTATTTAACGTCGCGTCGACTGGTATGGTTATTAGCGACGCTACGTACTATTTTTTTTTTTTAGTGGGAACCGTACCACTTTGGGGGTTACTCAGTCACGAGTCACCGTTAACTGTACTTTATGTGTGTCTGCAATAGTTGTTTCTAGGTTTGCTTCGCGGCGGCGGAGCTACTCTTCGAGGCTAATCTAGTCACTAGACTGAAGGAAAGTGTTTCGTCGGTCAGTTAGACTCTCTATAAAGTCTCTTGTATTTGATCTTAAGTATATGTAGTGGAAACAGTGTATTGTCGCGAAGATAATCTAAAGGTATCACCGACGCCCTTGAATACTAACGAGGTCGGTGGAACGTAACAGTTTCCTGCATCGGCCTCGTGAAATTAGGAAAAAGGTGTTTTATTTTATTTTTATTTTTTAATGCCGTACTTACGATTTCGTACGTCGAGAGTATTTCTGGCAACATGATGGGGCACGTAGAGGTATTCTCCTCGAGCTTGGCGCGAGGCTTCGGTGAGATTGTCTTTAACGGTGCTCCGTAAGCGCAGAAGTCGATCGTCCCTCAAAAGCTGTAACAATAAAAATTGGTATCTTCGGAGAATCCGGGTGAGAACCATGATTTTTGTTCCAGGTGGCGAGAGAGCTAAGTACTCCGGAGGGCTGAAAGATCGTCTTGCCGGATACAGCGAGCGGCACGGTAGATAAGACCCGGGAAACGTTTCCGGCTGAGATTGGTTCGTTTCGGCGCTTTTTTTTCGTTTCTTCACGGCGCCACTCGTGACTGAGTTCTTTTCTACCAACGAGTGAAGAGAGGATCGGAGGGAGGGAAGGGCGTGCGAGATAACGTGGGAGAAAGAGAAGTTTGCCGGGTAGAGTCGTCGTGATTTATTTTTCGGTACCAATTAGGAGAAAAACCGAGACTCGACCGAATTCGCCGTAGGTAGGTCAGTGCCGATGCGGGTGTTCTATATAGCCTCCCACTTCCCTGCTGTAAGGGTGTCCTCGAAAACTTTCGCCCTTCTCATCCTCTGTCTTCGTGCACTCTCTTCTTCGTACACTTTAACGGTGGACTACGTGAGAAACGGGGGATAGGGAATAAAAATCCCTGCAGAGGACAGAGTAAACTTTGGTCCCCGTTGGCCACTTTGCCATCGGATTCCTCGATCGTCCTTAAAAGAGTTACCGACCAGCGCGAGTTTCGACGCAGTCCGGACTCGCTCATCGCTGCAGGCTCGTTCGAACGACAATTACATTTTGAAGTATTTCTCATCGAGAAGCACTTGAAAAAACAAAATCCTACGTAATGGTCATTAGTATAGTCACCCTGTCGAGACGAAGGGCCACGCCGAGTCCGGTGGGGTTGAGAGTGGCGCAGAGGGGCCGATCCTTGCTCGGGCAGTCCCTCACTGCAGCTTCCAGTTGTCGCCCAAGACCGTCGACCTCCGCGCTCAATTCTAGTGCCCACTCGCTGGCCCTATCACCGTCCTTCAGCAACGCTTCGGCCCTCGTCGAAAGGTCCTGAGTCGCTGCGAAACACAATTTACACAAAGTTGAACGGTACCGCATGCGACAAGATCTCGCCCCGGGCGTATCGGACGAGATCGTGGTAAGAATAATGAAACTACGGACTCAACGTGCTGCAGAAACCAGAAGCGAGATCACGACGCCCTTTTATAAATGTAGCGTTTCGACGTATCTAATTTTTTGTTTGTTTTTCTGTCTCCAGGTTTTGCTGTCTCCAGGCGACTACGCACGGTCGTACGAGCGAGGAATGGTGCACTGGAAGCAGGAAGCTTGGAACTCGGCTGGAAGTGCTTGCATATCCGTTTGGAAAATCTATGGAGCTCGAGCGCGATCAGCGATCCGCCCGCAATTTCTAATCTCGCGTTAGAACCCTCGTCGTATTAGACCGTGGGTATACGGTGGCCGGAGGTGAAAGAGGGACGACGCTCCATGCCGGGTGAAACTCCGAGAGGCACGGGCGTCTATGTGGCTCCGTATGTGCGCAACTGCGAAGGGCCGATGCAGCCCGTACGGGTGTACGACCACGGCTGTACGTACTAATTTAGTTAATATTCAGTTAGCGATTCACTATGAAGTGGCGTGTCTAAGTGATGGTCCGCGCTGCTCGGAGGTCACTTCACAGGCAACTTCACAAGAGTACCTCTCTCGTGCGATACCCAGTTTGGAAATATATACGTATAGGGTCGACCTACCTTACACGACCGTTCGTGCGCATGAGTGTTGGGAAGTTCTGGGTGATACGGCCTGAATGGTGATATTTTCGTATTCATCAATTCGCAACTATATTTTAAGTGGACCAACACACGATTTTCACGCCGAACTGCGATGTCTAATTTCTAATGAATATCGTTAAATCCTACTTTTTCTTTTTTGCATCCGGTACCGAGATTACCGAAAACAATTTCGAACGACTCAGCATCCGAATCGTGCCGTCTTATAGTTATGTACGAATAGTTAAAAAAATTGAGGATCCTTGCCAAATTATCATTTTTAATTGGTGTCTTCTAACTGGACTTACACGATCTTCATGCCAAACAGCAATCTCTAATTTCTCAAAAACAATTTTTTTTCAATCGGGTACCGAGATTATTGAAAACAATTTTAGACGATTGAGCATTCGAATCGTGCCTCGCGAAGCCAAGTCGGGCGGTCGAGGAGCTCCAAAGTTAAGGGTCGTTGCCAAATTATAATTCCCGATTGGTTTGTCTTAACGCGCGTTTGTCGCTAATCGAGGCAATTTTGATGCGAAGCGTGGCATTGCCCGCGAACGGCAGAGTCGTTGCACCGAATAAATTTGAGGCTCTCGCCGAGGGTCGGATTATCGGCGGGCGGGCCGGAGCCGAAATGCCTCGGCGTGGCGGGTCTGACTATAAACGGCGTTGACTACTGTGCTCCCGGCTATCGGTTCGGGAATACGTTAGCCCATTGACGGCGCGGAGTGGTGTGTGCCGTCGAGCCCCGCCGCGTCATCGTCGTTCCGTGGATGGAGAACCATTATGGGATACAAATGTCCATGCATAAGACGATAAGCCAACGACGTCGCGCAGCGGTGGTGATTCCCTATTGAACCGCTCGCGTGGTCTTGGCACAAATTACTATCGATTCCGGTAACGGAGGGTCGCGGCACAGAGAGGCTCTCGGGGAGAGTCGAGCGTGGCACTACGGTTGTACACATCGGTTATGAATATGCAAATATTTGGTCGAACCACGAGCTTGCCACTCGATCAAATCATTGTGACAATATTGACACTCGGTGCTCTCCCGGGCGCTGACTCTCTAACCCGGTGTCGGATCACAACGGTATACAGAATAACGGAAGATCCCCCTGCTTACTCATCGATCCACGGGATTGACACTGTACTCGATAACTGTCGGGGTGGAAAAATCTCAAGCACTCTACGGTGGCGAATTTATAGGAGGTATTGTATGCACAGTAAGGCGGACAGGGGATTTAGGGGGTGTTTAATTATCACCATTGGCGACATCGAGTAGGGCGTCGAGTGCAACGTCCAGTCCGGTTTCCGCGGCCAAGTCGATCTGCACCGGTTTCCCCAACAATTCTTCGACATCTGCAATCGATAAACGAGAATTCATTGTCGACCGTTCATCTGTCGCGCACTCTCCATTTCCGCGGGGCTTATCTCTCAGTTGCGTTGGTACAAATGCACGCGGATACGATGTATGAAGAGTAACTATCGTACGATTCGTCAATTGGCGACGCGAAACGAGACACATTGTAAATCTCGTCACGTCGTTTCGACGCTCCCGCCGGGTAATAATTCATCCGGTCCAATAACGTATCTCGTTATCGGTATCTGATAGGAATTTCCGGCTAGCTCGGGCCAGCATGTCGCGTGCGGTACTTTTTATGCACCCTCGGTCCGTGCTGTTTTTTTTTTTGTCATTCCGGTCAATATGGCAATCGGACATTAAATTTTTCTTCTCTAAAAATAAAAAACCGCTTCTTCGGTTTGGATTTTTTTAAATCCGATCTCACTAACTTGAATATTTATTTTGGAGTACATTAATATTTTTCTTTTTTCCG
Organism: Amblyteles armatorius; assembly: GCA_933228735.2. Taxonomy (NCBI): domain Eukaryota; kingdom Metazoa; phylum Arthropoda; class Insecta; order Hymenoptera; family Ichneumonidae; genus Amblyteles; species Amblyteles armatorius. Next base: position 7,185,034 of record OW121695.1, on the reverse strand, counting down.
CTCATGGGAGTCATTCGATTTATTTGAATTGTCGATGTATTTAAAAAACATTTTCGTTCGCTCGATATCGCGCCGCGAAGTAACGAGGAACGATATTTCTATGCTGTTATCCTGGCAATCGGACCGCTCGTTCTGGCCTCGACATCGACCAACGAAATAGTCGTCCGACCCCCCTCCCGATAATGGACAATCGTTAGCGAGTCCATAACAGCCAAGGAGTTATGCTAATATCATCGAATCGCACCCCGGTTGGTTATTAACGCCCGACGATGCTCCATTGCAATGCTATCGCTCGCCTGTATATATTCACTCGGCAGCGATAGCACTCATTAGCCGGCGGCTATCCGTCTCTCTCCGTTCCAGCGTCGAGGACCGACCTTCATTAGACGTCCCCGACAACCCGTGCATTAACGCTCTCGGTCTCGGTTTACTGAATGGACAAGGGACCGCTACTGCATTAGCGGATGTCCTGTCGCGAGGCAACTGTGTGGACAAGACCGGAGAGACCTCGCGGGTGAGCGATGCTCGTCACATTGAATAAAATAATCGTGCCACCGATAGTGACTTTATTAACGAAATCGAATTCACTATATCGATAAAAAAAAAATTAAATATATAATGAATTTAATTAATTAAAAGTGATTGAAAATTAATTGACTACACTGAGAAGAAGAAATGGTTCGATTAACCGATGCGTTGAAGGCGTTCTTTCGTCGGTGCGACAAAACATTTTGTTTGCATCGACTGAAGCGAATAATCACTCAACAAAATAATGCTTCAGTGGTACCGAGCAATTAATAGCTTCCTCCCCGTTAATTTTGGATCAATCAACCAATTTTTTTTTTCAGTGTAACTAATTAAAATTATTTTTTCACATTGAAAACAAATTTAAACTATCTGGCTATAAACATTACAGATAAAAAATTAAGAAAAAAAAGTACATCCCATATGGCTTCAAAGTAAATGGGTCGAAGATACTCACTGTCCAGGTCTGCGAGGATAGCTTCGCTCGCGACGTCGAGACTCCTGGTCAGGCATTGCCTCAGCTGGACGATCGTCCCGCTATGATAATCGCTGAGATCCTGAAGAGCCGTTTCCACTACGAGGGGGATTTTCTCGATCCCGGTGCTGCTCGCCTCGTTGCACACGAGCATCGCGATCATGCCAGTTCTACACGGTTGTTAAAGAGAATAGTTGTCCACTCTTATACATACGCAAAACAGCCACCCGGTACCGTAAAGTTACCGAGCATCGTCGCGAGGAGTTTCGTATGTTTCGTTTGGCTTTGCCAGGGAAATTCAGCGAGGGACCGCGGAGAGGGAGGGGGGGAAAACCCGTGATAATTCTGATCCGACCGGGGGAGAATCGGACGACGTACATGAACGGAGGCCCGAGTCCGGCAGGGAGATCCGAGCAGTATGTAGAGAAGTCGCTTCGCATAGGATTAGAGAGAACGTACCCGAGAATAAAGACCGAGACGGACAGAAGGAAGGCTAGAAATCCGGGATGCTGGGAGGGCTTGTAATCCTCTCTGATCGGACGACAGGCGAGCCAGAGTTCCGTGCCAGGAATCACGCACGCCAGAACACAGCAAACGCCTACGAGAGCCACGAATCCGACCTCCATATGCATGGACTGGAACGTTGAAATATATCCGTACAACATATACATAAACCAGATAATGTAATGCCGTATATAACCCAGTTCAGGAATGACTATAACCGGGAAAACGCTTGGCTTTACCTCGGATAGGAGTTTGAATGCGGTTATTCGATTTTCCATGACGTCCCTCATCAGATCTATGAATACAAAAATGTTCGATACATACATACGAAGAAAGGAGAAGAGAAAACAAACCCAAAGATTGATAGTCGTCGGGATTTACCGAGCGGCACGTCGTTCGGTTGTACGGCGTTGAGGAAACTACGCAAGAAATCGAAAGCGAATATGCCCTTGTCCAAGTGAAGGCTGGCCATTTTGTAGCGTTCTTCGGGCGGTGTCTTGGGAAAGTTCAGGGTAGCCTTGGAGGTCTCCCAATCCTTCGGCATGCTGAAGGTCTTGAGGTGCGACACGTTCGTGTTGACACCATCGGGATTAGCTGTCGGAGGCGATTCCTCGTCGTCGGCACGCACCCTAGCGTTCGCCTCGTTTCCGGTCGACGGACGAAGAGTCGGAGGATTCTCGGTCGTCGAACAGTTGCAGTTCCAGGAGGTCGTCGAGTCCGGAAGAACGGGAAGCGCCGGCGAATCCCGCTGGGGAAGAGCGTACGCGTTCAACGACCCGAGGATCAGCAACGCGACTCCTGCAACAGCGATCGAGAACGGGAGATAAAACGGACGACCCTCTGGCATCGAAAGAATGAGAAGTAACAAGGGTCGGGGCTGTAGGCGGAGAAATGGGAGGCGCGGAAGAACCGTCGACGGGATACGCGAGTTATCGTCGCGCTTCGCGTACACAATCATTTCCATACCGGAGCCAGAAAATAAAAAATTATAATAAAAAAATTTGGCACACTCGTCAAGAGCCCTCGGAAACAACACGTTACATGAAAAAAACTTCCGACATGGAGGCGGTCCGCGATAAAGCTGCGATACGGAATTTTTTTTGCCCCGTAAACGTAATTCCATTTTCCATAGTGTACTTCGAGGCAAAAGATAAGATTAAAGCTCTTTCGGATAAGGGAAGAAAAAAAAAAATGTCCCCAAACTGGTTTCTGTCGAAGCCATCTTATGTGACGATTTTGCACGTGCCTTGAACCATCGTCGTCATAACGCGCGGCCGATAACAATCCAGCTTCTTATCCTTCACGTAATATTTATTACACTATCGGTATGTCACGACCTCTTCGCTAAACCGGGAAGACACAAAATATTATAATGCACAACGAGCGAACGAGTCGAGGTTCGCAGTTTTGTTGAGCCGCGAGGCTCCGAGCAGACTGTCATTTCGAGGGCTCGTTGAGGCTTCATGCGGAAACCCCACAAACTCAAGTGTTGTCGAACCCTGGTTGGTTATATACCAACGGGTGCTTGCGGCTCGTGCGAGTGGGGGAGGAGAAAAAGATAAAGGGGGAAACCGGGAGAGGACAGTTGAGAATGAGAACGCGAGAGGGGTTGCCTATAGATTCGCCAATTGAGTTTCAACGAGCGTGTACGGGGTGCAGAAGAAGACACCGCGGGGGGTGCGGTAGAGGTAACTAAACTGGGTTACTCGATGGAGGCGCATCGGAGTGAATACCGTTCGGTTTACTACGATTTCGCCGAGAGGAAAATCGCGAGTCGCCACGGTGTGACTATTGCGGCGGGTCTGGTGCGAAAATTATTAACGGTTCGGTAACGCTTCCACGTTCCACGCTCGGCTACATTAGGGACTCCTCGCGAGCCCGAACAAGCTCCGCGAACCGCGGGCATCGCCGCTTTCCTACGTTTTCGGTCCCGCGGATATTCTCGGGAAGTTTTAACTGAAAACCTGATAACGCTCCGGTCGGAGGGCTAACGTTACGGCGAGACGGGCGTTAAAAAGTTAGCGGCTCTGGTTGCTTCCACGTATTTACGGGTTCTTGCTCATCGCTCCCGCCCATTTCTGCCCGCTGCTATCGCACGGCTTCGGGCTTCGTGCAAGAAAGCGAACGCACGCAACACCGTCTGTGTGCACGTACCTGCCGGAACTTGGTAACACAGTGTTCTCAGTTTCCCCGGGTTAGGGAAAGTCCCGTATGTTGTTTATGGCCAGGCGTGTACTCGGTGCGCTGATGGCCCGGATAATACAGAGCTTTTGCAAGCTCGGCGTTTCCATACAACCGCAGGAATCTCTCGTTCGGCGAGGCTTGCGGTTGCTCGCATGCATCCGAGGCCCCAGCCCACGGCTGCGAGCCGGAGGGTGGACGACGCCCTTTGCATGCTCCGCGCAGTCGATGAAACGACTAAACATATAACGTACTTGAGTATCAATCGTAAAACTCCGGCGATTCTTACTTGCGGCTTTAGTGCTGCCGTTAATGGAAATCGTTGAAGGAGCAGCAAGTTCACTGGCAAGCTGCATATACATCGGTTTAAACGAGTACGGCGATGTTCTTTTAACAGGGCTGGCGATATACTTCGAGTACTCGAGGCATGCACTGAACCGTCGAGTACCTGAAGTACCGGCAGGACTCGCGTACCGAAGTACCGAGTACCACACAGTACTCGAGTAAACGTGCTTCAGGTACTTCAGCATTTGCCCCGTGAAAACTCAATCGCAAAACAAATGAAGTCTGTTAAATTGCGGTATTTCCGGTCGAGTGAAGTGTGATTTTCAAACCGGAAGTGTCGTTATCCTGTACGACGTAACTTCCGGTCGAAAACTAATATTTCAAAACCTGGGATGTTTCTCGATTTCCGATGTACGGTCGAAAATCTCGAGATTTGTCTCCCGCCAGTGGAATTTCGAGCTCGCAGGCCCTATCTCGATGTAGAGTATGTGCCACCTGCATGATACGTACATTGGAAATGCAAGATTTTTCGATAGAATGCCCGTGAGCCCATGAAAAATGCATACTCCGCCGCGTTGTACGAAACTCCTGGACGCCCGCTTCGTTTCCTCGAACGGAGGATAGTCGGAACCATTGTCGATCAAATAGATCGAAATGAGGGAAGGGCGAGCTATTTTCTCGGCCGGGGGGGTTTTTGTCAACGGACAGAGATTCCCTCAAACGTTCCCGAGTGCCAGCCTGTATCAATGCGTCGACACTCCTGCAGTCCACCGATTTTGCAGGTACATAGATTTTTTTTTCCTCCTGCAGAAAAGTCGATTCGGGAATCGGAATCGCTTCGAGGGTATCGGAGGCAGAGATGGCTTTGCTCTCGCTCGCCTCCCGGTTCGGGACCGGGTGAAATTCGAATTCATTCCCGGGGGGGCCCCCGGGGAGGACGCGACGCGAGTCGATACATCGCTGGCCGAGAAGCTGGATGCAGCGGCGGACGTAAGTGAGAAATATGAACTGGTGGCGATAAGAAGAGTGGGAGGCAACGAAGCCCACCGGAGTTTCCGACAGGATATAGTCGATCGCGGCTTATCGTCGGTTCTCGCCCGATTCCTCCACACCGCTCGCTGGTGTTCCTCGCGACGCACAACGCGAGAGGAGCCCAAAGCCGAGGTGACGAAGAGGAAACTGAAGGAGACTTTGCTCCCTCCGGCTTCCCCGAGAGACTTTGTCCCTCCAACCTTTGCCTGTGTTCTCCACTCGAGTGCAACTTCCGATTATACAATGTGATCCGGGAGAATCGATGGGCCAAACTTTGAGGTATCTCCTGCCTGCCGGCACTGAGTTAATAAGCGTCTACGCTCTGTATATCGAGCCCAAAGCTACCGTCCACGGTGAATCGAAACCCTCGAGAGATCCCATCAGCATTGTTGATCGAAGCTCCCCGAATCCTGAGGAACCAACATCGAATGCTCAGTCGAATACCAGATTTATCAGTACTTATCAATAATTATTTTTATTCGTCATCGCGGTTTTGGAGTTGGAGGTCGTTGAACCCTCGAGTAAATCGCACGGGAACGCACACCCTTAACAACTTGATGTGTACTTGTATATATCTATAGCGTAATTGTAAATCTTGAAACTTTGCGGAATATATATCCCAGCAGCCGGTGGCACTGAGTGGAAATGAGATTTCGGTACTCGGATAACGCGAGCGTACGTCTTAAATTAATTACGTAACGCGGAGATTTCGCGTCGGGATTTCTCGGGGCGACATAGATATGCCGTCTGGTGTAATTTAACCGGGAATTTGAGAGCCAGAATTGGCGATATCTGCGGAGGGCGCGGAGACGACGCGGTAGTAATTAGTGAATAAAGATTTTAATTAGGTCGACCCGAATTGATACGGGGACACGGGCATGGCTCCCTCGAGATGGATCGTCCGGTGAGGATCGATCGGCGACCCATGATCGGCATGTGGCGTCAAAATTCGAGAATCGTTCGACAACCAATTTTTTTTTTTATATCCGAAAAGCAATTACATCGCACTGCAGATGGGAAAATTATATTCCGCGGCAGCAGAAAATCAAATTTCCTCTCGAAGTTTGTCCTGCTTCCTCTTGAAGTTTGTCCTGCCCGCTTCGATGGTTGTCCCGCTTCCTCTCGATGTTTGTTCTGCTCTTGCAATTCGCTTGCCGATGCGAATGATCGATGCAAATGATGCTATCGCAGCGCGTCGGCACCAAATCAGCTTATCATTGGTGCAGATAGTGAATCGTGTTTCACGGGTGAAACGGATGATTATTCTCCGATAATAGAACGTAAAATTAGTCCCGATATCATGCACCGGGCTGTACATGGAACTCTGAAAAAAGGATTATCCAGCTTGTGCAGGGCTCATGCGACTGGCTGTGTTCGCATGATTGATTATGGTAGCCTGCAGGCCGGCCAGAGTTTCGATGCCGCCGGGGCGATACGATAACATTCCTGATGCACCGAAGCATTCTCTCGTCTTTAGTCCGCCTTCATCTCTGAATTCCAGTTGCTAAGCCAATCACAGCATCAATAGGGGAGTCGATGGACTGATTTCGCGAGAAATTTGTTGACCGGTAGAACTACTTGGCTCTGAGGGTTTATTATGATTTAGCATAATAACCCCTCAGAGCACTTCTCATGCACGCGTTACAAAATACTAATTTACGATACTAGTGTGGTAAAATGATCTCTGACGTGTTTTGCAATCACACAAGTCATGAAAAAGTTTATCGCACGAGTATCGTACCAAATTTTACTTCACCAGATGTGAAAACGGGGGTTTTCTGCCTTTTTCGCACCGAGTGAAGTAAACTTATGTACTGTCCGGTAGTAATGCTTTTTAGAAAAAAAGAAAAAAACGTTGACTCGCTGGCTTTTTCATCCTGAGGAAGACACGCTGTGTCTCGAGTCGTGGCATGAGGTAGTCGGACTCGAAGGCGCCCCCGAGGTAGTATCGTAGTTCTAGAGAATCCCGGATTCTCGTGCACAGCGCCCCTGAGAGTAGAGACGTTTTTGGCTTTTGGACAATCGCCCGCGCGGACAACAGCGGTGCGCTTCCCGGTTGCTCCGGGGAGACATTGGCATGGGCGCCGTGGCAGAGGAGTCAGTGCGTCGTGAGCCTCCGCAACGTCACGACGCCTCCGACCTCGTCGCGCGGTGCAGCCGCACACGCTCTGGCAGCGCGTCTCGCGGGCGACACGCGCGTTCTCTCGTCAGAAGGAAAATATCTACGCGACAGTAAAATTTTTTAAAAAAATCTCAAATATAAACATAAAATAAAATAATAAAAATACATAATAATAATTGTACTCGCACAAACTTGCTAAAAATTAAGAAAAAAAAGTCGGCCGAGTGAAACACACGAAACATAACTGAAACGAATAAACCCAATTCATCCAACGTTCGACAAACTCGAGTCAGTTCGCCGAGACGTTAGTTTGAGATTAATTTATTCGCGGGCGTGTCTCGGCCCAAGTGTTTCCGGTGTGTCAGATGAGTTTTGTATAATTTTAAAAAATAAGGGAACACGATGTTTTTATATCGGCATTTTACGGAAGAAAATCAACCGAATGAGTCGAGGAAGGTTTAACAGCCTGGCTCCCTGATTGCTGAGAATTTGAACGTAGCCGGACGGCGCCTTCGTTCGATCCTCGGAATCTCGATCCCGAGGGACATCGTCGGTTCGTATAAAGCCCGATCATACAGAGCTTGTCATCGAGTCCGTTTATATTTTTATTTATTTATTCAATTCTTTTTATTTCTAGTTTTCTCAAAGTCTTGTGAAACTTTGTGAAACTTTGTGAAATCTCGCCACTTCGGCGTTCGGCGTGTTACGCACTGAAAATCGATCTTGGAACGTCCGCATGGCGGACCTACGTGGCGCATTGTCGGTTCCAAGGAGGCGCCTATAGTTCCCTTCGTTAAAAAGTTTCTCTCCTCGCCCGGCGAAGCCAAACTTCCTCCCGCGAATCAGGGGGGCAACATTTTTCGAGAGTTTCAGTTACCACGAGACTCCGCTATTACGGAAACATCGGCGGGAGTATCAATCTCAATACGCCCCCAATCCGCGACCTCCTCCGAATTAAATTGTTAGCGCAGGCTTCCAGGCTGTTCATCTCGGCCTTTCAGATCTTCAAATTCCAATGTAATCCGATACGAATGACACTGGAAACTCGTAATTCGCAAAGTTGTCTTTTTACGATAAAAAAAAAAAAAATCGTGAAAAATAATGTTTGAAAGAGTATCGATGATGAGAAAAAAATACGCCTTTCAATCTACGAAGTATGCTCTCTGCACACACCGACCGTTGAAGCCATATACAAATAATAAAATAATCACAAAAAAACGCACAAGCATTCGGAAGTACGATAAAAATAATATTAGTATCGATAATAATAATAAAAAAATAATAATAACAATAAAAATTATACCGCACGAGATAAATCGATGTAACAGCGGTGATGCCGCATGGAATATACACCTGGTCTGTATTCCACACCCAGCGTGCTTTACAAGTTGTCAGTTGGCATATATGCTTGATCGATTTTCATTGTTTAGCGATCCGTCGCTTCTCTCCCCGTGAAGCGTTTGTAACAATTTATCGTCGAACTGTCGAGCCCGTCCGCATTACGTGTTTTCCTACAAACGACACTCCAGTAAACTGCTCGTTGTACATACGTCCATAACATAAATTTAATACAACGATAGCGCTGGTGAATCGATGCGAAGTCCGGAACGCTGTAAAACCTTGAAAAAAAAAAGTAAATTGAAAATGGAGCAATTTTGTTAGTTGGGTGAGAGTGTGCACTCTCGCGAAACTCAGAGCACAACAAGCAGCGAAAAATGCACGAGAGCGCGCAGGCCTTGAAAACAATTTTCTCTAAATTTTCACTATATCCCATCCATATTTTGTTCCCTCTTTTCCAAGCTCGCAGGAATTACGTGCGGGGCTTAAAGCCACTTTTCGATTCGCCGCGCACTTAATTAAATTCTCAACGGCACAAGTTTGCCGTAATTAAAGAAAGTTGGATGCAATGTTCACGGTTCATGAACGGAGTCGGATAATTACCATCGCATTATTCTCGTTACAAGTCGATATGTGATAATCATATCGATATTGTTGTCTCATCAGATTTGAGGTCCGATAATTCTTCTTATAATTATTCCCCCCCCCCCCCCCCTCCCGTCCACCGAGTGCGATAAGGTTGATAACAAAACTATATGTCTTCAATAATTGCACAATTTCCAGAAGTTGCAAGAGCTCTCTCACGTATCTCGCGAATTGCCGGAGCCGAAGTGAATGTCCCACTTTTACGCGAACACGCTTTTGTGTGCTGCTTGTCTACGAGGGTGATGATGCTCGTGCGAGAGAGCTCCGGTGGAAATCATCGGGGTGGTGCGGTGAAGGCCGCGCCTCGATTGTCGAGTGTCAAGCTGGGAAGAATCCCCCCCCCATTCAACGCCCGCCGCATGTGAAAGCGTTAAACGGGGGCTGGTGAACAGGAGTGGCGCGACGAAACGAGTACGACCATACTCCTATACACTCCGATGCTAGACGCAAGATGTGCCCCAGATGATGGCCCCGCGGGACTGGCGAACGTGCATCCTTGCATTTTAACGGTCAATTTCGATACACGGCCGCGGACATTATTGCTTCCCAGGTGGCCCGTAGAATGCTCGACATCGGGCGCTTACGTGCCTGTCAGGGTACACAACATCCTGCACTTAACCCCTCGTGGTCGCCCTTAATTTCATGGCGGACGGAGTGTCTTTTCTCCTACACCCAGAAAACAGTTTCATTCCCATCAAATAAATTTATTACGGACGAAGATAAATGTTTATTTGCTTCATTACCTCATAGAGCGTTTATCAATTTCTGACATATTTGTTTGTTTGATAGTATTATTCTTATTAGTTAATAATGTTTATTCGGATCTAAAAAACGGATATTTTTGTCAAATAATTTAATTTATTTATTTAGTGACAGACATGCTACTTTTGGTCGTAAGCGAATAATGTGATATATGAATTTTTTTTGTTGAACAAATCATTTTTACTGTTAACGACGCATCAACAAGCAATGTTTTATTATTAAATAAGCATACAGATCCGTTATCGACGTACAATTTCACTAATCACGTCGCACATTCGTTATTCTCATAACGTAACCAATCTCGAACTTGGTTCTTCGAGGACTTATTCCACAACCATAATTCAATCGAAGTACACAGCTTGAAGTAAACAATTTTAGTAAATCTTTTTTCTGGGTGTATTGTCGTTCGTTCTATCGCGGCGACATCCGGTTGTCTAACACAGCGAAAAATCAAGTGAATCGGGTAAAAAGGGGGCGTTAAATCGGGTGAAACAACATCGAAGTCGATTCACCGCTTCGGCCGAAGCTACGCGAGATACTCCGAAACCCGATTCAGCAACCACAGCGACGAGTTTATCTGGGGTAAGCGAGTTACCGCTGATCTACCGAAATTAAAACGCACATCCATATTGCGCACGAGAAATGAAAAGAATTTCAATGGCACAATCCCGGATGCGACAGAGGGAAGCAATAAACTCGCGAGAGCGAAAGTACGTACGTTCGCTCGAGAGCCATACACGTCGGATATAGGAGACGCGAGTGGTTTGTCGTGAAATGTACCGGCATGAATGGTGCTGTACAACCGGAAGTTCGAAACGTCTTCCTCTATCTCACGGTCGTCTTTTGGCTCCCAGCGTTCGCGGCTCATCGTCGTCGTTCGTCGTGTCGCGGGGCAAAACGACACACGAAACCTTCGTCCGATCCTGCGTTATTAGCTCGGGAACGAAATTTTATGGAAAACGACGGAAAACTTTTGGAATGCGTGGTTAACGAACTTGCCACGAAGAGTCACTGTCTGGACCGTTCAATCGGCACGTGCAACGTCGCCACCGCAGGGTGTCCTATATAAAGTGCCGTTTTGGGCGGTTTGTTCCCGGATAAGTTCTGTTTGCCGTTGTGGGCAGAAGCGCTGTCGGCAGCTCCGCTCCGCAGCGAACGAGACAGATTGCCCGGAGGATTCCTTCATGGTTCCGGACATCCTGTCGAATTCGCTTAACGACGGAGGTGGGCGGACAGGGAATTCAAGCCGAACTTCCGCCACGAGCGATCCAGCGGCTTCAACCGGTCGTACACAGAACAGTCGACCACTGTCACTACTCACGCTTGATTTTTCTTCCACCCTCCGGCTCACGACATTGTAGACACAATATTCCGGGATTACTGGCAAGTGCATCGAAGCAATACACTTGTTCCTTTTAATGCCATGTGAAAGATGTACCACGTGACATATCGGTGCGAGAGCGATAGATGCATTTTTCGAATCAATGCCCTTTAAAACCGGTTGACACGGTGTAACACGATGTAAAAAAAAACTTCGTCACTTCCGGTATTAAATTCCGATCGAATAGTTTCCCTCGAACGGAAAAGCTCGGACAATCTTAGCCGCTGTGTTGATTATCCACCTCGGATTCGGGTGTACAGTTATGATAAAAATGCAAAGCTTCGGTGGCTCTTAAGTGGCTTTTCCTGAGACGCGACGACGAAGATGAGAACTGTCGTACTTTAAACTTCGTTACCTTCTTCGGAAACCGGGAGGGACGATTAATTTTTTTTTTCTTCGCTCTTTTTATTTTTATTTACCGACGCTGATGAGACTTGGCTGTACTACATTCGGTAGTTTGGAGCCTGGTCGTTTAAATAGCGAGAGGCTTCTATACCTGTATACGCTTCAATGTACGGCGAAGCAGCAGTAACACGACGAGCCCTCGTCGTATACCAAAAGTGGTTAAGAGCAAGCCGATCTCTCCCCCTCCGGCGAAGGAAAATAAAAGGGGAACGAAGAAAGTCGGGTTTGTCGGGAACCGACAAAACTCCACGAGCGCGAATGGCAAGAAGTTTATCTGGCTCGTCGATACTATAGAGCTCCCGGTCCGGCCAGCGGTGGGTCGTTGTGTATATGCTCGCGAGTCGAGATCGTAAAAGTGCGATGGTGTAAAAAAAAAAAAAAAAATAAGACTCCCCGTGAACGACCACCGTCCTACGTTTCTTTATCTGCCTCGCTATTTTCATTGAACATTCCGTCGATGAGGAAGAACATAGCTTCGCCCTCACCGCTCCTCTTGCTTTACGAGTTCCGCACTTTATTTCACGATAATCGCCACTCGTTTCCGAATGAAAACTTCTGGATAGACGATGAGTGCGTACGCGGACCGGAAGTTCACAAATATAACGCTGGCTTCCAAAAACCCATATCAGTTTGGAGAGCGCAAAAAGAAAAACAAAAAATTCCCTGGACTTAAATCGCGTATTAAATTCGTGGGAACGACCGGGCGACTCCGCCCACCGCAGCCTGGTGGATGTTGATTTAAAGCCGCGTGAAAAAAATACAAAAAAATAATAACCATCGAAACTAACAGAGCCTCATTCGAGGAGAATTCCGTGTGGGAAGCGCGACTCCGCATTACAGCTGAACAACGAGGTACAGAATATCCTAAAAGCAGATTGAATTAGCGACCCGTTTCGACGAATGTTCGATCAGCGCACACTGCGTCATCCGAGAATGCAGTTCAGCGTTGCTATTAAGTTGTCCGATATATTTCTCACTGTTGGCAGAATAGTTTAAGTCGGATAGGTAGGTTGCGGAGTGATTGATTACAAGTTTGAGTTTAGTTTCTTGTTCGAATGTTCGGTCTGGTGGTTCAACCCGTTCAACTTCACCGCGCACATACTGAATGCGAGGTGGAGGAGGTGGGCATCCGTTTAGATATGTGCCTGAAGGATCTCACCCTCGGGACCGGAATTGCCGACGAGCCACGTACAAACGGAGGGCACGTTGTATTCTCCCCGGGCGCACGTACAAAGTTGCGCGACGATCCGATCCGTGAGGACATCCGGCGGGCCATCAGGTGTGACGAGCGTGGAAGGTTCGGAAGGTGTCGGGCGTGAAAAATGCTCATCGAAAATTGGAAAATTTACGGGTCTTCCGGAAGAGCGACTCTTGGCAAAATAGCCTCGGAGTGGCGCATCCGGTCGTTATTCGTGCGCGACTCGATGATCATTCGATGCACAGTTTTATCGCTGGAACGGATCAACTCCTTTGCCGGACGCTTTCCTTCGCGCCACGACACACCGGGAAGGCACTTCGTCTCGTCGCGAGCTTGGCATCATCCCAGGAGCGGTTTAAAAAAACCCTGACCTCCATTGTCCCAGCGGGAGCGCCACAGTGGACCAGTGTTGGCACAGCGTCGGCCAGCGTCGGCCCGCTCCTGTGTTTCGTTCCCACCGGGGTGTGCACGTACACACAGTAACCAACGCGCCCGAATCTCCCACCGAACCCTGCCGGCTTTGCGAAAATCTTCCCTCGAAATATTTCCTTGCGTCCTTGTAAAATTTCAGCGGGACGCGCACCGCCCTCGACGCTACGCTCAGGAACATCAATTTTTTCGTTACTGTCGCGTTTATCATCCCGTAATATAATTTTTTTTAATAATAAAAAAGGTTCTCGCGAGAATATTTGCCGACTACGTGCGCGGCCCGAGTTTACGAGCGAGAATATCGTTCGTTGGTTTTAAACGTGTAAAATTTTACCTCGAGGGCTCATAAACACCCGCTCTATTCCATTCTACCCGACACGTGTAAGCGTACATGTGTGTCTCCGGGTGTTTCATCGAGCAATCTCGGCACGTTCATCTCCGCGAGCGTTGCCCGCTTAGTTTCCGCGGATGCATCCTCCATTATCCTGGCCGTTCCACGATCGTCGCTCGGGGTGTAAAATTTTCTCGCGCTATAGACTCGTACACAGCTGCGGCTCGCAGAGTACCGCGGTCGCCGAAACATTGTGCGGTGGCAGTGGGAACGAAAATAAAAAAAGATGAAATGAAATAAAAAGAGGGGACTTTGTGAGCGGGCAAAGAAGCAAGGTGGTGGCCGTTGAACTGACTCTTTTGGTCGGCGTACCGCCACAATGCGTTCCTCACACACACTCCGGAAGAAATCCTTTGCCGCGCGATGAGGTGAATGGCGCCAGAGGTTAGAGCATAGAGATCGAGAGCGAGCGAAGAAAAAAAAAAAAAAAAGAAAGGAAAAGAGAAGAAAAGGGTGACGGAGGGTGATAGAGATTGGCGGGTGTGGATGCTGGTTCGACGGATAAAGAGGAAGGCGCTACGTGACTTTGTACGAGCTCGTACAGTCGATCGAGAAAATTTACCATCCCGGTTTACATCGTGGGGCGAGCTAAGTCCTCGGAGATTACACCCGGTGTGTGGCGTCCGATATTGTTCACTCGTACGGTAGCAACGTGAAAGATCGAATCTCGGATGTATGAGATGTTTATGGGATCGTACGGGCATCCGTTTCTGATACCTCGTATAAATCTTTGCCAATGATGTATCCATCGATCGACTCCCAATATCCTCTTTTTCTTTAGACCAATTTTAACTCCCTTTTACGAACTCTTTGAGGGTCCATTATTGCCTATCATGGCAGCAATGAGAGTTTATAAAGAGCGTGTTAGGACAGAAGGTGGAAAATTGTTTTAGTGCTTGAAGCGCTTATTGATATCCAATGCCCAGTATTTGAGTACGTAGTTGAGTACGCCTATGCAGCATTCGATACTTAAAACACTTGGTACTTCAATATGTACGAAAAATACTTGGTGTTTTAATAGGTACTTAAATTATTTGGTACGTCAATATGTACTTAAAATAAGTGGAACTTTAATATGTGGTTAAAATACTTGGTACATCAATGCGTACATAAAATACTTGGTACGTCAACGTGCACATAAAATACTTGGTACGTCAATGTGTACTTAGAGTACTTGGCACTTCAATAGTACTTGACGTATGTGCTCAGCGCTGATCACGATTGCCGGGATTTTGCATAACACGTTCAACGATACGTTTCCAGAAAAATGTTCCATGCATCGTGAAACGTATACACAATGAGACCGCGAGTGCAAGATATTTCTCCGCGGACTGAACGAGGATCGAGTAATGAATGGGACGGCCGTGAGATAAATTGACGTCGATGGGCTCCGGAGCGCTCGTTAGTCGAATAAAGAATCTCAACTCGGTGCGGTCGGACCATCTCGCTCCCGTTCATTTTTATTCTCGAACTCTCATTGCGTCGACTTGCGCTATAATGGAGTGGCGGTCTGTACGAGCTCTTTTGTACAGCGGCGAAGACCCTCTTCGCGAATCTTTGTGCGAAATCTTTCGCACTTTTTCTTATTCCGTCTCTTCAAAAAAATACTTGACGCCTCCGTCAAGGAGACGCCTAAGCCCAGGAAGTGTTTTGCGTGCTGTACAGTCCGCGCTTCATTATCATCGTTATTTAATGTAGCGGCGAAAATTTCCCAATATTCTCAACACCCGAACTTTTCGCTAACAGCAATAAGGACTTCGACTCTGTAGGCGCCTGTTTACGAGTAACTCGAGCCACCACGAACTTTCAGTTGCCGAATTCACGGGTCTGTTTTTTTCCCACGGAGCTATGCTATTTTTTTTTTTTTACGGTTAATGATCTTCTATAAGACGCAGGTCGTAGATACAGTAGAACCCCTCGTTGGTGCATTGGCATAGACGGCACGTTTGTTGGGTCGTTTTTTACCCAGTCGTTATCTCACGAAATAGTGTCGGACGTTTGGACGATGTGCGTATTTATTTACCAGTGAGAAGGACTCGCTCCTCTTTTCGCGCTTAAGAATGGCCGAAGTGTCCGGATCCGTCGAATTAATAAAAGAGGGCTCCTACTGTACTCTACGTCCCATGGCGCCAGACTTCTTTCCAGACTGCGATTCGTATGCCGCCCTCGAAGTCCCACTGTACAGGTGGTTGAGGATTTCTTTCCTTCCCCTTTTTATAACAGTCGTTGCCTATTTCACCCGCTCCGTCGTTCTTTTTGCCCGCCTAGGATTCACGCTTGTTCGAGCAAAGCTTGCTAGGAGAAATAAAGCGACTCCTTTCACACGGGATTCCAAATGAAAAAAAGGGGTCTCCCTTTAAATTTTTTTTCCACCTGGGCAGTGGAACGCCTCGATGCCATCAAAGTACTTTTCAGTGGGTACGCGAGGGGCGATGAATGCAAATCCGACTTGAATATCACACGCAGCACAGTACACTTTGCTCGGTGAATAATAATTTTGTTAAATTTTAAGGATGGTCTTTGTAAAAAAAAAATTTCTGCCTGAAAATCCTTTGACGCAAACGTCGACGAATCGTTTAACGACTTAACAGACACACGTCCCTAAATTCTGTTATTTTTCAATACTCTCTATTGCATTTTTTTTTTTTTTTTAATCATCCGACATCGACGTTGACGAATCGTCGATTTAACTGACTGGAGTCAATTACGTATTCAACGCTCGTCCGCCCATCCCAAAGTGCCGATCGACACCGAATGAAAAAGTTGAACATTTTTCAATATTTTTGCTTCCTCATAGGGAAAGTTTTGTTTAGGTGAAAAAACAAATTCGACATTTTTATGAAAACGTCTTCAGAATGTTTATATCGCTGAAATGATAAAGAAAATTTAAATTTTCACCTTTTATGAAAAAGCGCCATGTGAATATGAATTTTCAATTTTTATGACAAGGCGATATAAAAATTTCAATTTTCAACTTTTACGATCAAGCGCTATGAAAATGTCAATTTTAAACTTAAAAGAAATTGCATTCCACAACACGAAAATGGTCGCCGGTACTCGAAATGTGTATACCCAGCAGCGCACAGTCCTTCTTGCTACCGCGAGCAGCGTGCGTTCCGGAAGACGTCTGAAGTGGGTGCAAGCGGGTTAAAAAAAATAATAAAATAAAATAAAAAAGTGCAACGTTACTGGCAGTATGAGGTAGCATAGCAGCTCGCTCAAGGTTTCCTCGTTTGTTTACCGCGAAAAGGTTACCACTGGTCCTGCAAAACCCGAAAACCATTCGTTACACGACCACACCTCCGCGCCCCTTTTTTCCAGCCTCTTCTTCTTCCTCCTCTTTTATTCGCGTATTTTTCACGCTCGAATACCGATAGAATGTAGCACCTCCGATGCCGCTGCGAGAGGCGGAGTTCGCGGAGCATACAGTACATCTTCAATTCGATAGAAATACTATTCAGCGGTAAAGTAAAGCCCGGCCAGCTGATACATACATATCCGTTGGGGTGAGCTCGCCGCGCTCCGCGTCTGAATTCGCGAAATTTCGTTATAACTTTCCCCCCTCGAGGAGAGCAAAAAGTTGCCGTTTACTTTTACACTTGACGGTGGAAAACGCCCCGGGCTACGCACATCCTCCGTCCACCTTTTCGCCACGCCGCTCATCTCCGTGGCTCTTTGAATATTCACGACGAAAAAAAAAATGAGCAAAAGAGGGAGGTTTGTCTTTCGGTCTGGGTGAGGTAAAATACCTCGGCGCGGCGTGACGGTGCAACTACAGGATTATATCTTCGACGCTGCATTATATACTCTCTCGCCGGCGCGGAGATAATTCCGGGGCGAGAACGGAAAACGAAAAAACGTAATAAAACAATATCGTTGGCGAAACACCGCGTCAATAGAGGCGCTCGTCACTTTTCTGCTTCCTCGCGGACGAAGCTTTTTAAATAAAAAATGATACATTATTTAAAAAAAAAAAATCCTCAGTTTCACATCAACGTTATTGACGTTGACCGATCTCCGCTTATAAATTCTCGAGCCGGCAAAAAAGTTAGGTAGTCCGTTGTACACCTCGCGCATTGTACGTACAGTGGGCGTGAAACTTCGCAAAACAGCCGGCTTGCCGGGAAAAAAAATCGCCGATACACGTCGGAAGTGAGTTTTCCCCTCACCCTCGCTTCACCCCCCGGTGAACTCGCGTGTTCTGCTCGCAGCGAGTGAAAAAGAATAAAACAAAGGGAGGAAAAATAAGTTTCTATGGCACGTAAGGTTTTCCCTGCTCTGCACGATCATCCCCAACGTTCTTTCCCTGCCTCATCCGCTTCGTCCTCTGTTTCGCCTTTTCGCTGTCCTCACCTTCACCCTCCCCTCTCCCCCCCCCCCAACCTTCCCTCCATTTCCATCGTCTGGGAACTTTGCTTGTTTGTTCAACGTCTGGGCCATTACGACATAAATTTCTATCGCAAGCGCCCAACGGGAAACGCAACGTTCGAGGCGCAACATAGAGGCGGCGAAGACGACACGCAACACCGTCGACGGAACAAAATACATCCGCGTGGGAAGCAAAAAAGTGAACAGAAAATCCGCGTTGCCGAAGCAGCAGCTCGGTAGAATGTACTTCGTATACAAGTTGTACCTTCTGGCGTTCAAACTTTTTATTCCCAAAAAAAAAAACCACCCAGAAAACTCATTTCTCGCACCTCATTGATATTTTTTATTTCCCGGAGTTATTTAGCCTGTTATTTTATTAACATGTCTGTTAATGAAACAACAGGCTAAATAACTTTGAAGTCGAAGCACCGCGAACTTGGGAGGGACAAAAAAATGCGTCGCGCCGCTTTATAAGCGAGCTCAAATTTTTTTTTTTTTCAAAGGCTCGTCACCCCGTATAACGCACCTCGTGAAAAGATACTTATTTTCCATTTTACACCAGCGGCCGTGCGCGGTGGGTAGATGCAAAGTTTTTCCTTATTTAGGGGATGAAAGGTCGCTTGTAATGTACCGAAGGGAGTGGTGAAAGGCCGGTGTTTCCACGGTGCACCCCTTCGTGCATCTCTTACCCCTATCTTCCTAGCACTGAGATACGAGGGTGTAGACTGTGTAACGCCGCTTAGTTTAGGTAAGTATCCTCGTGAGAGAACGCTTTATCTACCGTCTTTCGCTCCCGAGCTCCGGCTCCGCACAGGAGTTACTATATGTGGAAGTGCTAGACTCGCTTCTGAGGTGCATCCGGGGTCGGTACTTCGTAAGCGCCTAAGCTAAATTGAGCCCAGGGGCTGTAACGGGGCGCTTCTCGCTACGCGGGCCACATCTCCTTTGGCATCGGGGCATCTCAACGTCACCGCGTTGACTTTAATTTCGAACTCGCTCAGCTGCTCGTCGAAGCGCGCGTCCACCGACGAACCATCTGCCATTCGGAGCAAACGGCTCCCGGCTACGAATTAATCCCGGTTCACGAGACCCTCCCGACACATGTCATCGTCATGCACATGCGCTAATGTAATAATAATAATAATAATAATAACAATAATAATAATAATAATAATAACAACAATAATAATAATAACAATAATAATAATTATTATTATTATAATTATAATTATAATAATAATGAATTGATTATTATATATTTGAAATACGTTTGGCTCTTGATTTTTCGTGAGTGATTCGAAGAAATGGTCTCGTCCGCTCATCGGTCCAAAGCCCGGTATCGAGTTCATGGACTTCACCCACACGTACGGCGAATCGTGAGGAGTAGTTCGGCGACGAGCCTACCTTACTTCTTGTACACCCTCGCGACTCCGACTCCGCGGCGGCGGCGACGGCGACGGAGGAGAGAGTCCCATCGCCGCGACGCACTCATCGTGTTCTCGACATTCATCATTCCCCTTCCATCCGGAGCTCGGAGACCTCGGTGGCGCGCTGGTTCCGTTCCCTTTATGATCTCATCGTGAACCCGCGGTTGGAGCAAGCACGACGAGCATCTCGGCCCCGTCTCGCTCGTCTCCGCTCGTTGAGTTTCACTCCTCGACTTCGACCAGCCGACTGGTACGAGAGTACCCGCAATCGGGTAACTCGGAAAGCCGCGTTGACAATGCGATGGGAACCGGATTGAAAAAGTTTTCACGTGTTTTTTTTTTTTTTTTGCCTCTTTATTAAAATATATTTCCCGGCCGGCATTCGCGTGCATTTTCCTCCGTTCGCCGTCGCTGCGTGGATAAGTCCCGAAACGTCGAGAGTCACGTGCGGGAAAATGCGATTGGCATCTCCGGCGTGGCCGGAGGAGCGGCAACTCCGCGCCCCGCACGCGACACCGTACCTCTCGTCTCGTTGTCCAACGCACACACGCGGAACATTTTCGTGCAAGTCGTCTCGTTAATTCAGCACGCGAATCGTAGTCGACCGCGGAGGGGGAAGCTCCGTCTCGCAGAAGAAACATGCCAGAGAGAGAGAGAGCAGCGAGGAAAGCGGTGAGTCACGTATCCGGTAAACGTGGATCGAAGCGAAGGCGTATCGCAGCGCGATAAGAGACCCGCTGCATCCCGCCATCCAGTTACCGACCCTTGCTTCACGGGCCTTTTCCCTTTTTTTTTTCCTTTTCTTTCTCTCGTGGTATCTCGTTATCCAATTCCCATCCTAGGCCATCGACCTTTTTCCCGCCCGACTCTCGACCGCGGCCGCTCGTACGGCTGAGGGACTTTGTCAGAGTCGCGAACCGGACTGTTAAACCAGATTGCACTTACGGCGTACACTGTTATCCCGAGGCGTAATTCTCGTGTGCGCGGGACCGTCGGATCTGTCGCCTCGTAAATCGGGCACCGAGCGCGGGGGGGGGGGGGGGGGGGGGGAGGGATTCCCTAGAGGGAGAAAGACCCGCGACGGCGTCCGAGGGCCGGACGAGCCGGCCGACGATCGAGAGCGAAAGGATTCACGATCGTCGTTCCGACGATATCCCGAAACGAGAGGAGCCATCCGACCGGCGACGAACGGCAGTGGGACGCAGATACGCCCTAAGCAAAAAAAAAAAAAAAAACTAAAAGGAGAGAAAGAATCGTCCTGGTGCCATTACGCCTAACGATCCTCGTAAGTTGTGCGAGAAGCTCGCAAGCCTCTGTACCACCCTCCGATCGTACTGTGTTCGGCTACAGGGTGGCGCACGTTGCGATGTAAGCGAAAAGGTGGCGCGGGAGCGTAAAGGGAGGAAAGAGGATAAAGAGCGTATATATCTCGCATCTTTCGGCCCGCTATCCTCCAGCTCCCCTCTCCCTGCGACGGCTTCCAGCGCCGGGGCTCCTCGACCCCCTAATTCTCTACCCCCCGGTCCCTCGTGGACCGCCTCGTACCATTCATGAAAAATCCTAATTTCGCCATCTAAATGCATCCGGCGCGGCGGCTAAATCGTCGGAAAAGTTCGCGCCGTTACCGGGGACAGGGTACTTTCTGACATAATAAAGCCATTCGGACTTAATCCTCGTACACCCCCCCCCCCCCCCCCCCCCCCCCCCCCCCCTCTCGTCGACGCAGGCCCGAACCCTTCCGCGAGAAGTCGAGACTTTCGTTACTGCTCGACCGTATACTGTGCTATACCGAATTTGAGCCGGATCGACGGACACACATCGACTCGATTCGTACACCACTCCGAGCGTGCGAGCGATGCTGGAGTGCAATAGTCAGACGGAAGAGCGTTTCGCGGCAAGTGGTTCGAGCACGTATCGGTCGGACGTGCAGAACGCGGATGCTGCGGATAGACGACGAGCTGCTGCCGCGATACACAGTGGCTACGACGTGTAAGAATTCGGCTGGAGTGTCGCCGACGGTATATGGTGTGGAATTCGGTTAAGCTATTCGGCTGGAATATTTATACCGTATGGTGGCAGATAAATGAATAGATAGATAGATTCGTTTGTTGCGTGTTCTGGGGCTGCCTAAAACACCTTGCCACGTGGGGATAAAATAAAAAGATAGTATTTTCTACTATAACGAAATTGGGTGAAAGGGTGAGTAACATAGAGCGAGAGAGCGGCAAGATGAAGCCTTCGGGCAAAGAAGACCCAAGTCTTGCATTCCCGCTCTTTGAACATTGTTTCGCGCATTATTGCGCTGGAATTTCTCATCGCGACGAAACCGGATTCGATCAGACTCTATACCTCATCCTAACCCAGGAATTCCGTCAAATAGGCTGGAATATTTAGAGGAGAGCGGGGCAAAATGGCACACCGGGGCAGAACGGGATAATGAGACAAAATGAAATTCTCCAATAACTTTGAGATGGTGGCGAGGGTGGTACGTGGGAAAGAACAGGTTTGAAAATCCGGATGTATCTTTGGGACAAAATGGGGCATCCAAAAATCATTGGAAAATTGAGTTTCCAATGATTTCCAATTAATTTACCGCATGCATCTATTTTGATTTTCACATCGAATTCCATGTAATCGACCTCCGTAGATACGGAGCGGTCCGGCGACATGGGAGTTTCGCCTTCGGTATTCATTGATTCGTCGCGGCGGTACAGTTCGCGCGATTTCCTTAAATTCTGTACGCCTCGATCCCCGGTGCAAAATCTTAATTACGATTCGTGACCGTAGTCGCGGAAGATTCGAGCTGGGAAAGGATAACGGTAGCGAGAAAGACAATGCCTAGGGACGATCCATACAGATATATAGAGGAACCTCTGCCGAGGTAGCCCGCGTTGCTCCCACGAGTTATTGCACCTCGTTCACCAGCTCGGAATGTAATTACGTTTCCGATTTCTCACTTCTCGTGTCGCCGAAGGAGGTTGGAAACGGGAGAGGAAACGGCACCAACGGGAGTTGAACGTCGATGTAGATAAGCCCCCGAGCAATTCCATTCTTTCAATTATCCTTTTCCGAGTTGCCATCTGGAGAGGTTTCGCCCGAACAGTCCACCTTTGAAAACTGGTCCGGATAACTGGCGTCGATTCCCTCGAGTTCCCGAATCAGGACTTTATCGCTCCGTTCGGGGCCCGACATGCGCGGCCTCTTTGACTCGAGAGCGTTTTACGAATCCGACTAATAACGAGAAGCCCGGCAGTAAAGTGGCTGCACGTGCTGAGCACTGTGTTGAATATTCCGAATAATTACCAATTTATTCTATACGATTCAATTCCACTCATGCGATTAAATCCGTGCGTTCATCCGTGCTGGGAGCGGCACCGGGTGCGAGTGGAAAATGCTGCGGATATCAGCAACGAAAACGTTTTGCTTACCGGATAATGGCCGGACCACCACGGTTTCGCTTTCGAGATCCACAATTAAATTCCAGCCTCGAAGCTGAGCATCCGGCGCGCACTGGTTCGCCTGGCGGGTTGTCTCCTCCAGCGAATATTCGAACAATGGCGAAATCATTTGAACACCCCATACGCCTTTGTACGCTGGCTTGCATTAACTGTTATGGACACACATATTAATTTGCCGGAGGAAAAAAAAAAGAGGAACGCGCCTCGCACCTACCGCATCGTGTTTCTTTACGCCGGTTGCTCCTGGTGTACATTTCGGTTCCGATTAACAACCTCGGCTTTGAAGCTCGCAGGTCGACCGCACACGGAGTACTCTCCGTCTGTGAATCGCAGCGTTCGTTTTCTACCCGGGCGAATGCACGCGCCAACGCTCGCAGTTATCCGTACTCCAACACCAGCTAGCGGTGACACGGTCCAATCCGCGTTCAACTTCGCTTCTCGCAGCGGATCCGGCGCGATACCGGCTTAACTGGCTTACCCTCGTAAACGGACGCTAATTGGCGAAGTCTCCTAAAACTTAACGAATCTGGAGGGTGCGTTAATGAGAATTCCATACATAGCGGTCGAAAGTCTTTACTCGTCAATGACCAGATTTTGTTGAAGATTGATTATTTTTTCAACCCTCACCGATCGGGACAGTTATAAACGTAACGCTAGTTATCCGGACCGATGGAGAACAGCATCGGTGAAATCCATGCGCGGACTCGCCGAATCTGGCGCGGTACCGGCTTAACTGGTTGCCCTCGTCAATGGAATCTAATTGGCGTGGTCTGCTAAAACTGAACGAAGCTGAAGGGTGCGCTAATAAGAGTTCCACACGTAACAGTCGAAATTTTTTACTCGTCAATGACCAGATTTGTTCTAAGATTGATTTTTCTTTGACCCTCACCGATCGGGAAATTTATACACGGAGCTGTAGTTATCCGGACCAATGGAGACGAGCATCGGTGAATTCCATGCGCGGTCCCGCGGAATTGAAGAATCTGGCGCGGCTCGACTGATTACCCTCGTAAACGGACCCTAATTAGCGAGGTCTCCTAAAACTGAACAAATCCGCAGAGGGCGTTAACGAGCGTTAATGTTCCACACATGGCACTCGAAACTCTTCACTCATCGATTCTCAAATTTATTTTCAAGATTCATATTTCCTCGGCCCTCACCTATCAGGACATTTATATACGGAACGTCAGTTATCCGGACCTATGGAGACGAGCATCGACGAAATCCATACGCGGGCTCGCCGATGCGGTGAAAAGCGAGAGGGTATTATAGAAACGGGAATGACGGCTACCCGGGAGAGAAGGGATTCGTATTCGGATGACGGGGCGACCGAGCCAGTGACACCGACGCGAAGAGGAGAGGTAGCGAGAGCGCGAGAGCTTCGAAAAGTCGGGAGTTCGGGGAATAGAATATGAATAATCATTCGGACGATTTTTTTTTTTTTTTTATTTTACCGCGAGATTCCCTGAAAGAGTTTTCCATGGGATAGGAGAATCGCGGCCGGGCGAGTCGACCGAGGGAAAATAGCGGGTCGGGCGAGAACGGGGATGACGCTGCGACTGCGGGATGGGAAGTTGCCGAACGCCCTCCGCGAATATGCCGGCGCGTCGCGCCCGTTGAGCGGACGTTCGCTGGTCCGGCCGTAGGAAACTTCCCTCGAGAATCGCCGGGGAGCAATTCGGAGGCTGCGAATAAAATCACGGATGAAAAAGTACGAACGCGCATGATCGCGAGCGGCAATGCTGTTGAATGTACCGGCTTCCGGACACACGAGCGTAGCAGCAGGTGCGCTTTAATTATTGCCGCACCTGTGGTGCAGGGTCTATCATCGCGTACTTCCAACTGCGGCGCTCTCTCGCCCCCTCGTTCCCTCGTTAACTACCCCGCCTCATTATTCCCGGCTCGCATCGGGAGTCTCCCCGAAGCCGATATATGCGTTCCGCGACTTCACCGTGGGCTCTTCCCGTGCGCTTCGGCTGTTCCTCCGGTTCTTGCTCCACTTTCTTGTCGTCTTAATTCTCCATCGACCCGCTCCTCCATCGACCTTCTCACTTCGAAATATCAGCGCGACAGTCGATACCGAGTCGGCGGTGTTGGGGACGATACCCGCCCCCTTGAACACAATTTTAACCGTCGGAGGGCTCGGGGTGTTCCGGAAGTGCACCGGAGAACGTGCGTCAAAAACGATTACTGATCGTCGTGCGCGAGCTGCGCAGAGAAATTGCAAAAACCCTCATGAGAAGTCTCGCATGCGGCGGAAAACCCGGGTGAACGGCACGGTAGTCCGCGCAGCCGGGATGACTGAATACAAGCCCGGGTTTCGTTCCGTCCGGGTATTAAATTTTTTTTCTCTCAGCCTCCCACCAACGGTGCGAGCACGGTTCGCCCGAACTCGTCGCGAACTCTGTCAGAGTCAGGCCACCGAGGCGGAATCGCGAAACGACCGGATTCTTCGTTGCACCGGGCGGGCGGGCGACGAGAAAAAAAAAATTGTGATTAATCAATCATCATTACGAGAGCCAGCCGAGTGTTAACGGCACCTGCGATTTGCGTGGCGGAATGATATTTCATTGCTGACACCGGAGTACCATGAATCTTACTGGGTATTCGACGATTCATTGACTCGGGGCTCTTGGATAACGTTGGTAACAAGCTTTTAATATTACAGCGGTTCGAGGCCGAGAACGGCCCACGGTACATGCCACGGTTGGCCAGACTCGGGGCAGATAACTCGTCGTAATCGACCATGATATTATACCAACTTCTGGACATAACGGCTCTGCGCCACGGGAGCTTACAAGCCCTCGCACAGGGACACCCTGTCTGGTCTCTTCCACCATTGCGCACCCCCTGTCTCGGCTGGTTAGCGCTCGAATTAAACCCCAACAATTTAGGATTTAATGCCATTAGCGACGAGGCCGGCGATGTACTCGGGGCCAGCCGGGGGACGGCGAACAAGCGAGTACCGTGGCGGTGGACCATTTAATTTTAAGGGTATTCTTACCCCCAGGCTTTCCCACACAAAAGCCTGCTCCATTCCACATAATTCCACCGGCTCCGAGAATTCCGGCTGAGTAACCCTTTTTTTTTCTACTCTGTTGCAGGTTCCTCGATGCGACTGCGAAGCCTGGATAACTAAAAAAAAAATTCGAAATGGCTACTTCGCGCAGTGTCGAGAGTTCATCTCGTCAGGAGATGATCGCCGCGCCAGGCTCAGCGTTCTCGGGGCATCGAGATTCAATAAATTCCTCGTCGTAGGAATCGTCGGAGTCTGCAGTGAGACCAGCGAGGAGATTGTTCGGTTCGATATTTTAAAGCGCTCGATAATTTCCTGGGGTCGTCGTTGTGCGCCGCCAGTCGCGGGGTTCACAATGTCGAGAGCGTTGACGAGGCCGAACCGCCGGCCGACGAAGAACGGAGCTGCGGTAGCCGACGCTGATCGAGCATCAAGCAGCGTCATCGTCATCATCAGCATCGGCGGCAGAAGTAGCCAGTGTCACAATGCGAAACCGAGAGTCTCATCTTAGCGAACAAAAAATTTCGGCCCCGTCGTGAGAGGAGAGGATCTCGAAACGATCCACCGACGAAGCAATCACGGAATCGCTAATGATGTTAGAGCATCAGACGCCGACGCTGCTGCCACCGGCCCTGAACAACAGTAGCTGCTGGCCCGATGGCTCGACCAAGATGCTGTGGACGACCCCGGGGCCGGGGGAGCTTCTCCGCGCGACCCTCATACTCCTCCTCAGCCTCGGCATATTGTTCGCCAATCTGCTCGTCATTTGCGTTATCAACAGTCGCCGATACAGCAAATACATTCACGCACAGGTGAGCCGAATAACGATGCTCTTCAAACAGTCTGTATTGACGATCAAACGATTTCACGCATTCCGCACGGTTCCCCGCCATGGTGGAGGGAAGTCAATCGCGAGACGGCGGTGAGGAGAGATACCGAAGGGGGGGGGGGGGGGGTCTTGTATTCGCGCTGCCGAAGCACCAGCGATCGTGCTATGAATTCATTAGCATCGGATTACACATTTATGACTGGCGCGTTCCCGTTCTCATTCCGTGGCCCGAATGCGCTCTCCTCCTCCTCGGCGTGCAGTGGAGATCGAAGCCATTCCACGCCGCGTTGATGGGTAGCGGGGTTGTCGGCAATTCTGCAGTCATTGGCCGGACGACGGCGAACGAAGTACGAAACGTACTTGACGGAAGGAGACGGTGATGTGCCAACTTCTGGAAACGCGTTTGGGGAATCGTCTTGTTCCTGGAACCCTTTCGTTCTCGCGCCACGGAGATTCTCGCTCCTTCTGTCTTGGGCACCGGGAATACGTAGGGAAGGCTAGAACTACCGGTGCTTCGAGTCGTATTCGCTCCCAGCCAAAACCGGTGGAGCTCATGAATATGCAAATACCACACAGCCTACTGAATACAGGTGGATACAGGGCGACCCGGCGAGAACCGACCTCCCTCCAGGGCTGCTGCCTCCTCGGTCTGGATCCCTTGAGACGCATAGACTTCTGAAGGCTATTAAAAACTACCGTCATCGAAAGCGATGAGCATTCTGGAAACTGCTTTGGGAGCGGAAGAGGTTGACGAGCCCGGAGGCTATCGGAGGAAGGGCTGCACGGTTGGCGCAGAAATGAAAAAAGGGACTCGTTAGGGCTTGAGTATCGCTCTCATGGACCCATTCACAGTCGCGAATCGAGACTCGAGTAACCGGCGACAAAAATGTCTTTTCAAAAGCCCGACCACTTTGCCTCCGGGTGTGCCAATGAGTTTGTCTGGAAAATCTTGTTCTACCTCATTTTGCCCTGGCAATTTGCTGAGTCGATAGATTGCTGGCGTAATACCATCAGTTTGCATTTCATTTGGCATTTATAGGGTTTTTTTTGGTGTCTTGGAACGTGTACGGAGGTCATGCTCGTTGACCGCTTTCCCAAGGGAAGCCTGAAGTCGCGACTTTGAATACGGTCATTAGCGAATCGATAAAATCTCTGGACGTCTCTTCTTTTGCAGCCTAAGTACCTGCTGACGAGCCTCGCTAGCAACGACCTTGCAATCGGAGTTCTCGTTACACCGTTCGGCTTCCTACCGGCCGTTTACGGCTGCTGGCCGTACGGCGAAGTCGTCTGCCAGATTCAGGTAAGCGAATCATTTGCTAGATCCTTCTTTCAGTGTAGGGTAGAGCGGGGCAAAATGGAACAGTGGGACAAAACGGGACAATGAGCAAAACGCAAGTTTTCAATCATTTTTGGATGCCCCATTTTTCCCTGTTGATGGATCCGGATTGTCTGTCCCGTTTTGCCCCATTCTCCCATCCGAAAATGATTGGAATAAGCCGTTTTGCCCCCCTGCCCCATTTTGCCCCAGCGACGCATTTTACCCCGCTCTTCCCTATGTTTTTTTTAATTTCCGAAAAATCGCGTTCAAAATAAAATCCGGTTTCTCGTAGACGCGGCTTTAAAATAATTGAACGTCGTTGCAACGCCGAGAGAGTGAGAGTTGCCTTGGCAGCAGTATCCATTAACGCAGTATCCATTCCCGGGAGATCTGCTCGATCCGGGGGAAGGAAATTGCAGCACAGGAACCAGCGACGTATCCGGCTTTCGTCCTCGTACTCGCCGGGCCCTCGGTGCAATCTGAGCGTTATCGAGTTCGCGTGGCGTCGCTCTGTTACTGCACAACGACGATATAACCGCATTTCTCCTTCGAGTCCCGATTTGTAAAATGATTTGCGCTCGCGGCAGCGATATTTCGTAATTTTCCCTTCGCGGAAGGTACTCCGCGCTGCTCCGAGCAATTTACGCGCGAGTTCTCCGTGACCGTGGCCCGGAGCGGGCCCGCGGGCACAGGCCGTTCCGATACCGTTGTCGCGAGTCGCGAGGCATTTGTCACGGTGAAACAGCGGCGAGCTTCGCTGCGAGAACTCAATAATTCAGTCTCGGTTTATGGTAACCGTTGTTACGTCTGGTCCCGAGAAACCTGCACGTATCGGCGTTATTCATCGTTTCGGAATTATACCCTGAGAGAACTTACAGTGGTAAGCGAGTGGAATATACGGGTGATAAGTTGGCACGGGAATCCCTTTCGAAATTGAACGATACAGGGCGGCGAGACGGACGACGCGGAGGGCAATTGAAAAATCATCGCTCGGAGACCGGCTCTTCGATAACGTCGCAATCCGACCGAGAGTAATCCGATTTTTGTTTTAAATGAAAAATATTAATAAACACAATGAACGGAACATTTTCATCAGCGATGCTCTCGAAGCGGAGCGACATGTCTGCTCGATGACTCGTGTCGCCCGGATGAATTTGCATCAGGTTGCTTAATTAATTACAATCACAGTAACGAGAACATCGTATCGTGGTCCCTGTACAGACGTTTCAATCATCGGAGTACACGATGTTAATTTTACTGGAGAGATGAGAGAGCGTATAATGAATACGGGACGTCGTCATCGGGCGGATGCAACCGCCGGGTCCCGGGGGTGTACATCGTTCCGGTTTCGGGCTGGAATACATCTCAGAATTTCCTGTCCCTTGCGTTACCGTCGTCTCTGGTCGCTGCCGTCTACCTCGTCGGCTAACCAACGAGAATCTTCGTCGTCCACGGGCTCTCCGTACCTACTACAGTGGCCACTGACGAACTTCCGGTTTTCACACCGTTCCTCCATTTTCTATATAAATTTATCGTTCACTCTCCGAACTCACGGCACTCACGCGGCGTTTCGCGTCTTCTCGGGTCCTGCACTCTCCTCTGCCTCCGTGCTTCTCCAGTCGTGGCGAGCGAAAAACTTTTCGCTTCACCGAGAGTCGCCAAGTGTGTCGTGCGCTTTTTCCGCGCTTGCTCGTTTTTCATTCGCTGTCCTTGGAAGTGATTTCCTGTTAGGGCTCGCGTCGAGGAATTGCTTGCCTGCCCTCCCGTTCCCACGGTGAACTTACCTCCGTCGCCCTTATTGCTGGGCTTGGGAAGAATACCCAAGGGGAAATCCGAAATATCACCAGCCTTCTTATGGAAACTATTCCTCGAAGCGAATTTGCAATGAACTCGCGAACGACGCCGGGAAATTTTCTTTTTATTCTGTATCCATTTGGATTCGATTCCGAAGCGTGTAACTTCTATAATATTAACCATATCGATGCGACAAATCGACAGAAAAGTGGTCCACATTCTGGCGTTTCGATTTCACTACAATCAAACCGAAAAATATGTATTTTTGGCTACGTAGCGCACCGCCGAAGACGTCGAGCGTGCCAGAACCGTCCGTGACGTTAAAGAGGTGCGTTCGATATGTGCGATGTTCCGGTGTTAAAAATCTATCGAATTGACGATGCTTCGCGTCCGTTAGTGTCGGGCGGTGTGACTTATGAAGGGTGAAGGTGCCCAACCAACGCGAGCCTGATTAACAATTCATGTCTTCCGGCAAGAGTAGGCGGGCTCGCAGTCGAAACTTAATAGTTACGGCCCAGAACTATCTGTATGGTCAGACAGGCGACACTAACGCGAAAACTGTTCGTTGAAGTGTCGGCCGATAAATAACGCGGCAGCGATAATATTTTGCGGATATGCCACGTTGGAGGAGCGTATCCGGGGGGGTGCGCAGAGTACGCGTTAATATTGGGTGAAGGTCTTTCTCGGTATTTCTTCCTCGTATTCTCCTTTTGGTCGTCGCTCCAGTGGTTCGTACTACACACATTGGTAGCGGTGCTCGTTCGAAACGAGGCCAGAGGCTGATCCTGCGGCCCTCCGGATTATCTCTCTGTTTTTTTTTCTCCTCTTTTTTTTTTTACTGGCTTCAAGCCAACGCTCGTCCTCCGGCGCTCTTCGACCATCCTCAAGCGTTTCGCGCTTGCTTTATGGCTGCACCGGTAGCCGGCGAGCCTGTCGTATAGAGTCGCACGATTCACCTCTTCGCCTTCCTTTCTTTTTACTCTTCGTATTCTTCCGTGCCTTTTTTTCTCGTTCAATGCTTCTTTCACTCACGAAGCGCGTGCGAAAGCATCATCTCTATAGCTAATCGGGCGCTCCGTTGACCGCTATAACGCTATTTCCCAGGTGTGACGTTCGGTCGGAGGCGCTGTAAAAAAAAAAAGAAAAAAGAAATATCATCAGCTCTATCGTCGATCCGTGTTTTAGCACCTCGAAGCCAACGTGAAAAAAAAAATTCAGCAGATTCAGTTTTTTTTTTCTTATACGTTACGCATCCGATTGCACCTTTAAAGCCCCGACTGATCATGGATCCGCGTTGCGGAGATGCGAACCGAGTGCAAACGCGTTTTTACACCGGGTTTATTATTAAATCACGGGGAACACGCAGCTAGCACAGGTGAGATAGTTTACAGGGTGGAAGCGATGCCGACGTTCGCGGATCGAGGCCGCGATATTAAATATGAATACGGTCGAGCGAGCAGTCGAGATTAAAAATTCCGCATAATCTTCCGTGTTCCGGCTGTGCACAGCTGGAGGTTTTGCGTACGAGGCACAGCCGCACACCGAACTTTTGACGCGAGATTACCGCGGGGAGATGGGAATTCGAGCACGAAACCTCCACAAACACAACACAATCCCCCCCCAACCTCACAACCACCGAGTGAAGCTCACGACTCGTGACAGGTTATTTATGTCACGCGCATGGTTCTTCGATATGTTTCACGTTTCGTCGAACGTGACGGTTATACGGCGCACACATCGCTGATGGACCTTACACAACAAATCAGAATACGTTGGTACTCTCGTGCGGGATAAATTACGAGATGCGTCAGTCGCTGTCAAAACTGGGACGTAAAATCTTATATATATTTTGGAAAACTGGATTTGATTGTTTGTTTCGATGTTCATCCCCACCTCTCCCAGCTGAACCCCCTTTCGGTGAAGCTGACTTCCCCCCAATCACTCCCATATTCTTTTTTTCCAAAAGTTCGACTATCGTAGCATACGAGAGTGAAATTCGGAAATCCTAAATCACTTACATATACAATAGAAAATAATATTCATATTTTAAAAAAACAATAATAAATATTTTTATGTCGCGGTAAAAGTAAATCGATCTGAAATTTTTGTACCTACTTATGGAATAAAATAAATAAATCGATGAATGATTTAAAAAAAATATTATAAGAAGATTATTAATATTGTTCATTATGTTGCAGGCACTGCTGAGAGGGGCTCTCACTCAACAGAGCGCGGTCATTCTCGTTTGCATGGCGATCGACCGTTACGTGTGCATGCTCCACCCCCATCGCTATCATCGACATTCCTCCAAAAAGGTAGGCGAAAAAGGGACGAAATAAAAAAAAAGAGCAGGCGTCGGCTGCGACCGTGACGAAACTAAGTGAATAAATAGTGCTGAACGCCGGAGCAGTTCGACCGATAATGGCTTTAGCGAGTCGATCGGCGGGCTGGCATTGCGTCTTTGTTGATTAATGCAATTACGAGTTAACAGGAAAAGCTCTTTGGCGTGAACGGACCAGCTTCAAATTAAGCTTCACGATAATCCATAATTTGGATTATGTCGCACCACTAATACGCGCGGCGAATTTGTCGTATCCCATTTTTACAAAAAAAAAAAAAAAAAGTTGGAAGTGACCAAAACGACCGAAATTGCACTCCAGCTGATATTACCGCAGTATCACGAAAGCAGCGACTTATCGTAAATGGTGGTTTCGCAATGCATCGAATATTTCGCAAATGAGGCTTACGAGCTGAACTTCGGTAGCCAATGGAATCCCTTTGAGTCGCCGCTTCTAATGCTCTCGCGTCGAGGTCGAACGGGGATCGATGCTATACAAACGAGAATTTCCTCAGAGAAATTCTCCGCAGCAGAATCCCTTTGGCAGCGCCCGCAAACAGCCCAGTATGCGTACCAGGAATTATCATATTCACGGCATTGTGAAACAGCGCCGATGTTGTTGCTGCAGCACCGTTCGGCCAGCTCCCTAAAAATGCAATCTTGTTGATTTTTTTTTATTGTGCAGTTTATCCCATCAAATGGACAAACGCGCGCTGAGTGGATTTTTTGGCGAATTATTCGATTCGTCGATCGCCTTTATTCACGCTCCGCCTCGTGTTACAATCGATTGAATTTCCGCGTCATGATCCTCGCAGAGTGCTTTATACGAGTATCTATCAGCTGACATTTCCGAGCTATAAAAGTTCCTCGCGATCGTTCCGCTGCTCCGCCAACTAATGGCTCGCTGTATCGTAGTTATCCGTTCTTCGGATTCGCTGCAGATCCAGTTCTCTCGTAACAAATTTCTATCGTCTACGATCCGGTACATTTCGCCATTCCCCGATTGATCGAAATTCTGAGTGAGCATTTCTCAGCCGAAGATGCTCGAGCTTCGTCCGACTACTCGTCTCGTCCAGCGAACTTAGTCTCCAATAATCGTTGCCCCGAAACGCGACTTCCGGTCTGTGAATCGCATCGCGTTTTAACCAATGGCGATTTAATTTCCGTCGCCGCTCGTCGACGCTCGCGGAAAAAATGGCTTTACCGAACGAATTTCACGCGGTCGCTTTGCGGGTGTATTCCGATACAATTAGAACGTCCGTTTTACCGCACATTCGTCACATCCGACGAGTTAAACTCGGCTCTCGTATTCGCAAAATTTCACGGCCATTAAAACCCGCCCGCCCTGTCGGCCCGAAGCTTCAACGTTTCAAACGGGTTAAAATTTTCGGTTCCACCAATTTTTACGGACTATACAGTTATACGCGTTATTTAGCTTGTATGGCCGCCTGGTGAACGAGCTGGCTGCGCTAGAGCAGCATCCGGGAGGACGAGAGTGCCGTTGACGGTAAAATATGTCGCACTCCCGACTCACCCCCATCTTCCCACGTGCGCGCGGCTTCCGAAATCAACGGGATTATTACGCCACCGCATTGCATGTCGCATTTCGTGGCTCCGGCGAATTCCTACCGTAGGCGGGCTGCCCGCAATTCCGCGTACGATCGCGGTGTACCAAAAAAACCGAGTCAATATTAAATTGACCCTGTAACTCGGTCAATTTCATATTTACCAGCCAGCACCGAAGTGAGCATGAAAAAAAGATCACATGAATCGCTAAAATCCGAAGGTTTCCTAAATATCCGCGGCCGTAAGGAATTCCATGCTGAGTGCGGAAAGCTATCATGCCAAGATAGAATCGGACTCTCGAAGCTCGACGATAGGACTCTTATGTAAAGAGGAAGGGTTTCGGTAAAGATTATTTTTACCCTGCACATTTTTCCGGGCTACGTTTTTATTCTTCCACTAAAATTCTTCCGCCCGTGTAATTACACGAGATAGCACGAAATGAATCATTGAGCGCGTCGGAACGGTTCCCCAACGACCGTAGCGGAGTGATCATTTTTTAAATTTTAGATCACAGTCGACGATGACGATGTCTACTCCGTCTGGTCTGGATTTAACGAATCGCGGCGTACTCGCCTGTACACCTACGATATGTGCGCAATGAAGAACGTGGAACGAATCTCGACTGCGTGACGGAAAGGCTTTCACACCAGAACACCAGGCAAAGTGACGAGGGCGTTTTCACCGCTGAAAACAATGGATGCGTCTGTGCATTCAAGCCAGCATTTCCATTTTGCATCTCGTGTACCAAACCGGCCATGATGCTTCTTGTACAAGTGTCAAAAGTCATTTTATATCCCATTTGCCTTCCTTCTTTTCCATCGTCTTCCCCCCCCCCCCCCCCCCCCACGCCCGACCGCTTATCTATGTCCATATCGGATCATCGTCTCCTCGTTCCGATTATTCCGTGAAACAAATCATTTTGCGACTTATATATGGTCGGGGGGTCTAGCCGGAGGGATAGAAAAATAATATTCGTCGTCGTTTATTTCGCGATCTTTTCTCCGCACTATATATACGAAGCGTCTAGCCCAGAACGACGCGATTCGATATCGAGGATGAGGACGAGCAGTCGGAGAATAAAGACGAATCCTCCGTATCCCACCGTCGCGGGCTGCGGCTGTGCACCGGCAAATTGAAAACTCGATCGACGACCTCCTTTTCAACCCGCTTCGTTCAACGATTTGTCTGTATTTTGCTTCCAGGCTCCGTCCGTGCTATCCTTATCTACCTTTCCCTCGGATCTCCGGAGTTGGATGGTAGATTAAGTTTTTTTGTTTGTTTTTTTTTTTTTTTTGTAATATATTTTTTTTTTCATATACGAAACGAAGTCGGCAGATTGAGAGTAACGATTCGCCGCAAGCCCTCTCATCGGAGTCGAATCGGCGGGGAGGAGAGCTTAGGTTCTTTTGGGTATTACACGGAAGGATTATCGGTGGAAATTGCTGCGAGAGAATCGGTCAGGGAAAGAATTCCGTGGATTTGCACCGCCCAGAAGGGCGGTGCAAATCCACGCTGGGACAGAAACGTCAATACAATTTATTTATCGCAGTAGTTTTTATTATCTTTAATAATGATAATTATAATAATTTTTTATTGTGTCAAAGCAGGAAGGGTTTATCGATCTCGGGAAATTTGCCGATTGGGCGCTCCGGATTGACGTATAATTTATATCAAGGTCTCAAAATATTGAACGAGCCGGTGCTCGACTCCAGTCGAGTATGCTGATCGGTACCGAGATTGATCGCGACAATCCGCGGTCGCTGGACGACAAACCCATTGGGACAGAATTTTCGATTCAATTTATTTGTCCCAGTGGTTTTTATATTTTTTAAAATAACAGTTATACATAACAATTTTTTTATTGCGCCAAAGCAGGAAACGTTTATCGTTCTCGGGCAATTTGTCGATTTGACGCTTCCGATTGCCGTATAATTTACATCGGAGGGTCAAAATATTGAACGTGCCGATACTCGACGGCGGCCGAGTACGCCAATCGGTATCGAGATTGATTGCGACAATCGGCGGTCGACCGGACGACCGCTCGCAGCAACAACGGGGCTAACACGCGGAAGCGTTCAGCGGAGGTTCACCGCGTAAACGCTTTTCGGTGGTGGGTTTAGCCGCGAAGCCATCGAGTTAGCCGCAGAAATTTAGCAACCGTTTTGCCCCGGTTTCTCCCGTTCGGAAAGCGCGGCGCGGGCGATCGGGCACGAACTTCAGTTCTGCTTTAAAGCATCGATCTACGAAGGAGCGCGAGCTCGCGGTCGCGCGGCTCGGGGGCTTTTGCATCGACGGGGAAACCCGAATCGGGGTTATAATAGGCGAGATTTGATAGCGGATTAAAATGCAAAGAGCCAAATCAAGCTCCGGGCGAAACGAGCGGTCGCCGGTGTACCGGCGCTACCGACTCGATGGGGATGCACGCTATATCGAGGTAAAAGGGTGGCAGTAAATTAATCGTCGCGCGAGACGAGATTCGAACCTGAGGGCGGCAACCGGAGAACGAGGGGAGAGAGACGGTACAGTTGCTTTCCTCCGCTCCCTCGCCGACTTCCCAGCGCAAACACTCGCGACCTCCCGCCCGATCGAGTAATGTGCCAAGCTCATTAAACATTCGATAAACATAGCCGAGCGACGATGCTCGAATGGCTTCACTACCATTTTTGCCCGGGGCGATAGGGCTCGTTTCTATCCCTCGTGATAATAATTGGTCGCGCAGGTTTGCGCCCTCCAGGGCTCGGTGACGAGCTGTGGTCGGGCAAACTTTTCAGAGGGGAAACATTGTTGTAAAAAAAAAATTGATAATTTGTGGTCCCGGCTCCTGGCATTGTTTCGACGAATTATCATCATTTATCGATAAATAATCGATATTGTTGTTTTATTATTATTATTGTTTATGGAGCAATGCTGGGTTTTCGGTGCCGCAGGGAAGAGAGGGCTGGGTCGCTATCTCGTGTCCCTCTCTCATCCGGTCGTATATATTTTCGTGAGGGCGTTCCCGATGGTGAGTTTATCGAGGTAATTCGAACGGTATTGCTACTAGGAGTGGGTCCGCCGGCACCATCGATCATTTTATCGTTTCCGCGGGGATATCTGCAACCCACTCCGGTCCGTCTCGTGCTGCGATAAATTTTTTTTTTTTTTTTGTTTTTGACACAAAAAAAAAAAAAGGAAAAATCTAACCAGATAATTTATCTATGGCTCGTCATGTACGCTCGGTTTTACCCGCTCAGACGAAGTGCTACAGCGTTATGAATTCAGCCAAAAGCCCTAAGATCCGAATGAATTTTTTTTTCGGCAGCGTTACTAGAGCTCGGAAATTCGCCGTTCTTATTTCACTCGACGCGCCGAGATTGGCCTGTGGCGACGGGCTCTTTCGCCGAATCGGATCGTTAAGTCGTCGAGGTATAAAAAGAAAAAAACAGAGCGGCAGATGAGCTGCCGTGGGCGCGGAAGCGCGCGGAAAACGAGTAAAAAAGAAAGCAGAGAATGTAATGAATCGCTGAATCGCGAACCTTCATTCATTTGTTCGTTGCCTCCTCCGTTCGTAATTTTCTGACTGTCCAATGAATAGTTTCCGTCCGGTCGTGCCTCTCGCATTTTTTTTTTTTTTTGGGACAACATATCCATGTACCCGAGGGTTGTTATTTGCGTTCGTTCGATGCAGCCCGACGAGAGAGATTTGATTTTAATAAGTTACCTCGTCGGCTCGTTCTGATTGCAGTATTACATGCGGCAGGGCTGCATGGCCGTCATGTCGACTACGTGGATAGCGAGCGTCGCGATATTCGGCAGTCTCGTTCTACCGAGCGGCGGTTACTACTTCAACGGCTCGGGCCTGCTCGCCTGCGATCCATTTTTCGCCAAGGCCTCGTTCAGGTAGGTACGCAATTTTTTTCTTCCATTTCTTCCGAGTCTCTCTTCGGTATTTAAGTATTTAATTTTTTTTCTTCAGGATTCTAGCGTGCTGCTGTTTTTACTTTCCCACGACGATGGTCCTGATGTACTGCTACGGATCGGCGTTCCACGTCAACAAACTGCGTCTCAAGAGAGTCGTGTGCGTTAACACGCCCGAGGTCGTCAGCGGTGCGAACCTCGAACGAGTGAGTATTTACTGGCACGAAAATTAAACCGCGAAAAATACTTATTTTTCTCGGTCAGGTAAAAATTGTAATTTGCGATACAAGTGCGGTAAAGCGAACTTTATACGCACGCTGTGATGTGCGGTGAGTGCGACTCACTTGACGGTCCACGTTATAGTGTTCGCTACACCGCAACAGTATCGCATAATATTTTTTGTAACGAATGCAAGAGAAGTGATATTGTGTTCGCCCGCTGAAGCGTGCGTAAAGTACTTTGTGCACGCTTAATGGTCCGCAAAGTAAGATCGGACCGATATGCGCATACGCCCGGTATTTATAGTACACTTGGCTGTAAACTGCCACTTTCTGCCCTCTTGCAGGCACGAAAAGTAGCACTTTTCACACATGAATTACAACAAGTAATGAACAGTCATAAACAAAAATAAAAATCAATCGTTGAATTGATTATCAGGAAAATTGCGAATATAGACGAGACCACCGATCCACTGTTATCTAAAGTTATTCGCGACGTTCGTCCAGGGGTTAAAAAGAAAGCTTGGCTGCAGCAACCCGATATATACCTCGACGACGAGTCAGCGTTTAATTAATTAAGAGACGGACCTTTGTCCAGGGCTGCACAAAGTGCTGTAGCTACGCTTATCTCGTACAGTCTCCGCCCTTACATTTTTTTTTTTTTCATTTTTTTTTTTAACTTACCAACACATCTTTAACTCGTTGCAGACACAGTATCTGTAGTTTGCACTGCTGTGGTGGAAATCCCGATGAGGGAAAAGGCACGCAAACGTTTGCGCCGGCCGATTCATGCCCGAAGGAGCTTCTCGTTCGCCTTTAAACAGCGTGCACAGCCACTCCTTCCATCCTCGTCCCAACCTCACGTTCGGTACTCGTGCTAATTAACCCTGACGGGTGGGAGGAGGGGGGGGGGGGGAGGGGGCAATTAACTCACCGTCATTCGTTACATTTCGCGCGACGAGTAGACGGATGGAAACAGCTCAATACAGATGAAAATTTGATCGCGCGAAATGATACTGTTAACGGAACTACCATCAAACTATGCAACGACCCGCAGCTTCTTGCGGCTCGGGCGCTTTACGCCCTCGCTATGAATTACGTAATTCATAAACCGCAAATTTTGATTTCTGGAGACTTACCGGAAATACGGCACTTCCGGTTTGAAAATCTTATTCCCCCCCCCCCCCCCCCCCTGGATTCTCATATTCCACTCCCATACGCTATGAATTCCGAAATCTCGACAATATGACATATGGAAGTTATTCAGGATGTTCGGATTTTACTCCCATGCGCTATGAATTCCGAAATCTCGACAATATGGCATATGGAAGTTATTCGGGATGTTCGGATTCAACTTCCACTTCCCGTACGACGTCGCTTTGCGGATGCCTAGTCGTTAATTTTTGTCTTCGTCATTGTAATGATCGTGTTCCTATTTGAACAAGTAGCTCGAACAGACATATTCGTATCGCACCGATCGTCCGCATCCAACTTCACGATCCGAGTTGCTCGCTTCGGGACGCAAACTTTGACAAAGCCGTCACGATGGTGAGCGTCTTCCCGCAGAGTTTGCCCGGACGGGGAACACTCTCCGATTGTGACAGTAGTCGCACCCGCTCCATCTTGTATCTACCCGAAGGATCGTCTACTTCCGCACCCCGTCGAGGAGGATAACTTTGCC
Source organism: Amblyteles armatorius (assembly GCA_933228735.2). Classification (NCBI taxonomy): domain Eukaryota; kingdom Metazoa; phylum Arthropoda; class Insecta; order Hymenoptera; family Ichneumonidae; genus Amblyteles; species Amblyteles armatorius. The sequence goes on along the minus strand of OW121695.1, from coordinate 7,145,451 downwards.
ACAACTCTCGCGCCAAAGTTTCCGCGAGGAAGAGATATCGCTGTTCCCGAAGTCTTGCCGGCGACCTTGGACGGGCCGTCGGCGCTGGGACAAACGGCAACCCATCTTCGACGTATCTTACACAACCCATCTCATTTGCCTTCGTCTGAACGACATTTCGACGGTGAAATAGCTCTCCGAGTAAAAAAGAAAAAAAAAGAAACGCCGCAAATTCCGACCAATTAAAGGGGAGAAATTGGATTAGTTTTAACAGTCTTAAGATTATGAATGCCGTTTTGAGATTGCAGGGGAAAAAAAAAGTCTTTGCCTGCATCTACCGATTGACCAGGGAAAGACAAGTTGTTTTTTCCTCGGCTGACTGCGGTCCCAAAACGGCATTCAGTACGGTTTTTATTACCGGCGTCGGTATTTCATCACCTTAAGGGGAAGTGAAATATCGCGGTCGGTAATGAAAACTGTAATTAACTTTTCTCTAGGGAGCTAATTTTTTTGAGGAAAAGACAAATTCGAGTCGTCTGTGCACTAAATTTCGCATCCGGCCCGAATTGATTCTTTACTCAAAAAAACAAGCACCATTGAATAAAGTTCATTTGAAAATTGCAACTGTCCCTGCCGCACGCACAGCTGTTTCACTTCCCCTCAATGACCAATGAACCCGGAATGGGTCCGCTGCATTATTTTTTTACTCGTCGGCAAAAAAAAAAGAAAATATCTTGAAACATGCATATCGAGTTTCTGCAATGACGCGAGAGAAAACTTTTTCTGTCGCTTGTCTCGCCTTATGTTGGCTACGACAAGGGGGTGGGGGACGACGGGGGGTTTTCTTCCTCGCATTGTACACACGACTTCCGAAAAGTTCGCCCCGATCGGGGCAAGTGCGCTGTTCGCTAAATTTGGCAAGCTCAACTTTCCCTCGCTCCTCCTTCTCGCCGGTATCCGGTTTTATACCGGCAAAATACCCCAGCGGCGGCATTCGAGACCGCCCGACTGAGTACGGTGTCAGGGGTCGAACGGCGCCCCAGTTTTCACCGCAAACAATATATTTTTCTCGAGCACGCTTCGCTTACTCAGAGCAGCGTGAAAATCACATTTATCTCGTCGACATTAGACAGTGGAATTCTGGAGTCGGGACCCTCCGGCGGTGGATGCGAATTTTTCGTGAAACACGGAATAACATAGACCGTGTCTGACTCTCGGTCTCGGAACGCCCGACCCGTTTTTTTTTTATCCATTTACACATGTATATGTGTAAGTACAGTAGAACTCCGATTAATCGGGACGCTCGGGACCGAAGAGTCCCCGTAATAATCAAAATACCCGGTTAATCCGAACTAGACAACTAAAGTATACAAGTCAATAATGGCTGAAGATACAGCTTTATTTTGACTGGTTGCAGTGACATTTGGTAGAACGTGCCCTTAATTGTTAAATAGTCTGAACTGGAATCAAAAGCCTTGGAAATTTTTTTTTTTTCATTAATAATACGTAAACTGGTATTTTTTTTAAAAGTACTCAGTGACTTTGGTTTGCTCCGAGCATAAAAAAAAAACTTGGAAAACGCACGGTTAATCCGACCCCGGTTAATCGGAGTTCTACTGTATTATTACATCGCTATTTTCCGAGAGGACCGGAACGTCGATTATTTTTCAACATCGGAGATCAAGAGCAATTTCGCGACCGTCGCATCGATCGTCAGTTTCGTCCTCCGTTCACCCGGCGCAGTCGGTCGGATCGAGTTATGGCAATAAAATTAATCGACGTTTGCAGGTCATTTCCGTTTTTGGTAAATCCCCTTCCTTGGCTTTTCCTCACTGATAACCAGCGATTCTGTATTCCCTCGATTTTCCTGCCTCCTCCTTTTTTTTCTTTTCTATTTCACATCCTGTCGTTCTATCTAGCACGCTCTCGCCCGTTCGGATTGCCGAGGCGGCTGCCGGTTGGGGAATTTATCGGTCGGGATGGTCGGCCGCCATCCAGCACGGAAGCTAACCAGGCTCGCTCTATACCTACCGCTGGAAACTCCGGATACGTCGTTAATTCAACTTGTTTCGGGCGTCCGTGTTCTACTTCGTTCGCGGTTCTCTGCACAGCCGCCGTTTCCCTCCCATGAAAAAGAATAACAATGCGGCCCTCTCCCCGTATTTCGAGGTAAAAACGTGCCAAAGAGAAAAGATTCAACAGCGTTCGCAACAACCGTCGAGTTCTGGTCTCGCATGACCGGAACTCCGAAACGAAGGGGCGCTGCGAACTGTTTTTTTTTCCGATCGAACAACGTTTTTGCCTCGAACTTCGCACCGTTTACAAATGTTTTTTTTCCATTTTACATTTCGCCGTTTTTCCAGTACACGCGAAACGATTGGGAAGCCTCGCAGACTGGCTCGCTCGAATGAAACTGGCAGATAAAAAAAAAAAAAAAAATTAACCGAAGAATATACACAAAAAAAAATCTTGTCAATATGTTTCATAAATTTTAATCGAAATATATTTTTTTAACTTCGAAAAGCGTTTCAACGACCTTTCGTGAGAGATTCCATTCTCGTTCGAGCACAAGCGGTCTTTTCAATGGAGAGGCCAAACAATCGTTGAAGAAATAGCTGTACACAGCTGTTTCGAAGTTTGGGTGAAGCGTAATCGAGTTTACTAAAAAGGAAGCCCCGGAGTTGATCGAGGAAACGTAAGTGGGTGAAAGAGAAGAGAGCAGGAGGAGAGCCTCTAGAAATCTCGGGAGTCCACTTATTGCTGGAAGCGAAGTACGGAAGTGGCCAGGGAGGGTTGCCGGGTACGAAGTGTCTAGCTGGATGGATGGGAAAGCAGCGGTCTCGGTAAATGGTCTCGCGCGCTCGGCGTTTCGTGTACCTTCCATCCCGTTTTTTTTTTTTTTTTTTTTTTAATTTTACGACGAACTACCCATCGACCTCCTCGTTTCCCATCCACCTGACCTACATTTTACATCCCGGTCGGTACATCGACTTAGTCCCGACTTAATGCCCGGAAGACACCGACTCCCGGACGAAACTTAAGAAAATACTCGAAGCGTTAAGGGGAAGCGATATAGCACGTTAACGAGCTGCGGATTTTCGGCCAATTACCGTCGGAATCCTTTCGCAATTCGGATACGCGACTTCCATCAATGCGAACGACATCGTTTGACTCCCCGACGAGAAGGCACTTCGACGATTCCCGATGAAATCGTTAAAACCTCGTTTCAATTGCTCCCTCCTCTCGCCGCACCGTTTCTCGGCGCTTCTGTACCGTCATAATAAATTTTATCTACATCCCGGACAGACTGATTCGCGAAGTTCGAGTCACCGTCGACTCAGAATTATTCACAGCCGCGGGTGTATAAAATTTAATTAAAGCAAAAGTGTTTCATTAAATTATCCCCATCTAAAAAAATTGCCACAGTCTACTGCATCGCCTTGCGAACTTACTCAGATCCGCTCCCATAAAACTTGCCGAACTCTGTGAAAGTTTCGATGTTTAAGAAAAAATAAAACAAAAAATCCATGACCCTCCGAGCGAAGAACGCTTTTCACTTTAAACAATATCTTTTCAATTTAATTATATATTTTTTAGTAATACCATAATAACTTGGCTGTCGGGTGAATGCAGCCTCTTCATCAATCTTCGGTATCGTCCTTACTCCCTCGCCCGACGATAATGGGCAGTGGCGCGGGCCGGGGGGAAGGGGGGGGGGGGGGGGGTTGATTTATCAGTCTGGTGGCAGTAGCGGTGACATCGAAGCGGGCTGGTACATCGCGCGATGTCGTTATACGTCAATGGGGATGGAGGGAGAGAGGGTGGCGAACGGAGAAAGGGACGACGAGGGAACGTCTTTCGCAGCTTCGGATATCGACAACGACGAGGACGACGGGGTGTGGAGAAACTTGTGTCGGCGGTGTCGTATGCGGGCCGCGTCGGCGTCCTGGGTGTAAAACTCTTCGATCACCGGAAGAGGAAGAGAGGCGGCCCACTTCGTGGCTGGAGCCGAAGCGCAATAGCCGGGAATTTAGTCTGGAGCGACGAAGCCAAAGATAGTCGACGGGAGGCGGAGGTGAGGAGGCTAAATGGAAGGGCCGTAATTACCTCGACTCGGACGACCGGTTAGGGCTCTGAGGTCGCCACGACGATGTCTCTTCTCAACGTCCTTCCGCCTCGATGTTTCTCTCCTCTCGACAAACCGGGACGCCCGATCAACCGATGGGAGATCCGATTTACCGTCGTCTCCTGTCCTCACTTTTTCAAAGCCTCGTCCCTGCCACCTTAACATCGTTATCACTCGGTTCAGTCCTCTGTACTTCCTTCACCATCGGAGATGCTCATTATTTTCATCATTGTTATTGTTATTATTTTTTTATTAATTTATTTTATATCACGGATTCCTCCTCTTACATGAGACATTACATTAGTATATTGCCGACAAAAGTGGTTACTGAGATCGCAAGAACCGCGTATATCACAAAAGTTGTTTTACATTTATTATTTTTTGCGTATAATACATTCTCGCCGCAAGAGGATCCGAATCTTCGGAATGTAGAGGTTTAAAAAATGTTACCAACTATTTTAGCACTAAAATACATCACACTTTACACTTTGGCATTACAATCCATTACAGCACTACAATTTCATACAAGCATCACTGAGCGTTACCACAAGTAATGTTTAGGCTTGCTATTATTATTATTGATTAGGGGATTGAGGGTACGATTATATTTATTAGAGATTCATGGGGCAGGAAAAGTAGCCGCGAAATTTCTCGAGGAGGAATATCTCGGAAAGTTCTGTATTATCTGACAACAGGGATGTGGCAGATGTGGAGCACGGCTAATATACGTGTATATATGAGTGAGGTGTATGTGAGGCGAGAAAAGGCGGCAAGGGTGAGGAATCAGGATAAGAGCCATTCTGTTGAGCTGCAACGAGGCGTCTTTATCCCGGATTATCCCTCGGGTGCCAATGTCTCTCTTTCTCGGATGGCTTCCGTTCCGCTCGTCTCACGGTTCATCCAGCTCGGCCGTCCCTCGCTTAATACTCTTAGTCCTTTCGGGCTGTCTGAAAAGTGTCGCAGGCCCGAGAGGATTTCGAAAGGGTACTCCGAACGGTTAGCAGGAAAAAATAAAAAAATAAAACGAGAAAAAAAAAATCGTGTGTGTATATATATATGTAAAAAGATTGCGAGCGCCCGGAAGGAGTTGCCGGGTCTTTTGAGGACGAGACTGTCATCGGGAGGAGTCATGAATTATTCAGGACGGAGGAGCGAGTTTATAAAACACTGACTAGACCGGGCTGATGAGTGGAATTCGCGATTTCGCCGTGAAAGGTAAAACCCCGGAGGAATGCGCTATCTGGATACATCTTCGCGGAGCTCTCTGCGATTCGACGTGGGTGCACCGACTCGGTTCCACTGTCGGTGGAAGACGCTTCCATCGGCGGCTGGAGACGAGGAACGGGGAGGTGGAAGTACGACGGGGACATTAAATTGTAGAGAGATATCTCTCCGTGTACCGCGCGTCCCCCGACGACCTCACCGTCGTCCACGTTTTCTTCCTGCCGTCTCCCTCCGAGATTGCTTGATTTTCGTGGTACCGTCTCGTTTCCGGTCGGCTCCGTGAAAACGGCGCCGGAAGTTATTACGCCCCTTTTTTTTTACCTGGATGCATAATGCATACGCGAGATTTTTGCGGAGGTCGGGTGAAAACAGAAAAATCGTTGCGGGTGTAAATAAAATATAGATAGGGGAAAGATCGGCGAAGAGTTATCTCAGTCGCGTCGTTCGCGCTCCGGCATTCGTTCGCCAAATTAAGGCGGACTTTTCGGGAGGATTTGGAGCCAAGAAAAACGCGACTGAAACGAAAAAGAGGAAGCGAAAGCTCGAGGGAGGAGAAGCTAATCCCGGTTTCCGCGACGGTGGCGAGCGTGTCCATGCGAGCGGTTATCCGTGGAACGGCTTCCGCGGTAACCGCGCGGCAGAGACGGACCAAGAGGACCCGGGGTCGCGGACACGAACTTCTGTAATCCTTCACCGAGCGGGATCGGATCCGGAGAGGCGAAGGGATTCCCGTGGGTCGGGCGCTGGACGCCAGTCTGCTCGGTGTATCTCCACGCGCTGTTTATCCCGTTGTCCCGCGGACGGGTGCATAAAAATGGGGCTGGAAGAAAAAAATCGCGGGAATACGTAATTTATTTACGATTCTTCCGGGGTTCTTCTCGAGACGTTTCGCATTTTTCATGGACCATTCTTGTTGGTCACGTACCGTGGTGGTATAAAGTGAAAAAAAAATTGAATATAAACATAGCAGGGGAGCGAGGGGCAAAACGGACCAGTGTTCTCCATTCCCGCCGGGACGTTTTCGTTGTTAATGTGGTCTGCAGAAAAAATATGGTAGAAATGGTCCGTTTTGCCCCGCTCCTCTATCCTACCAGCACATCGAAATGTACAATAATATAATACGATGCAAATCGTTGGGTATTCGTTTCGAAGCCGAAGGAAATCGCTGACAGTCGTAGAATTAATGTCCCCCGTTTCGTCCGGGTTCCCGCTTGGGTTTTGCAGCTTGTGGCGCACGAGAGACGACTGTCGACCTCGGCATCGCGAACAATGGCGGCGATGAGCCTCGGTTTCATCGTGATGGTCACGCCGTGGACCATACAGGAAGTTGTGGCAGCCTGCACAGGAAGCAAACCGCCGCCGTTCCTCGACTTCCTAGCAACGTGGCTCGCCCTCTCAAACAGCTTTTGGAATCCCTTTCTTTACTGGCTGCTCAACAATCACTTCCGCCGTATATCCCGAGAGATTTTCTACACCAGGGTAGGGAAAAATAGGAGAATTAGTGGTTTTTTTTTTTTTTTGTGGGAATTATCAGGACAATATTAAAGCTTCCTGTGTTCTTTCAGATACTGTGCAGACAAAAACCGCTGAACACGAAGCAACACTGCTGCGCGACGAGCACCGGCGGACTCGACGTCTGCAGTATCGGGGGATTAGATTTATCAGGTAAAGTTGAGTTCATAGGTAAATCATTTTTTGTTTTTCATTCGTGAAAACTGTATTTATTTTATTGAAAAAAAACAAGATATTTTTTGTTTACATGGGGCGCACGGCCAAATCCCGGATAAATATACAGTTTCACTACGAAAATAAAACTGCTCAAATATTCGCCCATTGATTTGCAACGTTATAATTTTTTCCACCGAGTAAACAATATTCTAATATTTTTAAATGAACATCGCCAACCGTCTATTGCCTGCGCAAGCATTTTCGGTGGGTAACGGAGAATCATGTTTCGGCCGCGTGATTCTACGCTATCGCCCTCGGTGGGTGGTGCGGCTAACGAAGTTGCAACATCGACCGGTCAATGTGCAAAGGTCTCAGTGACGAGCGGTACGAGAGATCGCTCCGACAAAGGCCGCCGCCCTGCGACTAGCAAGATACCCGTTATAAGCGTAGACTATAACACACAACGCGCCGTTTGTCATTTAACGTTCTCCATCCTCGGCTGTCCTCAGGTATGGATCGTTGCTCGATGGATCGATGTTCGATGGCACGATGTTCCACGCCCTCGCTGGTCCACACGCCGCCGCCACTGCCGTGGGAAACCGGCCACGCGATCTGCAACGACGCGCCGTGCACGTGAGGCAGGGACGCCGCCACGCAGACCGAGGATCCAGGATCCCCGGACGATGACAGTTAGTATCGCGTGGCGGCGAGATCTCTGGAATCTCACACTATACGTCAGGGTCGAAGCGATCATCGTCGATCGATCGGCCAGCAATCGGCCGACGCTGCATGGATCGCGAGCCGATCGCAGGATTTTTGCCGGGAAGTCTGTCACGGTCCTCGGAGGAATCAGCCTCGAAGAGGACGGAGATTTCAACGGCAGAGACGTCGCTTCGAATACGCGTGGTTCAAGAGTCTACCCGATCTTCTCAGGGACGTTGATTCGGTCTGAAAATAAATAGATCGACGGACAAAGACTGCTATTCGAAAGCCTCGGTGAATACGGGAGAGCGTTGCGGCGACGTTGAAGAGACTCGGTCGGTAAGGAGAACTGTAACACGTTTCCTTTCGATGGTCTTCGACGTTTCGGGCTGAAAGCGAGTCATCAGCTTCTTCACCCGATACTTCAATGAGTATCGGCATACTGCAACAAACGGATTTTTAAGTTTTTAAGTAGACTGCATTGCGCGCAGATACTTTGGCCCCGATGCGCTCGTCGTATGTTCCTCGAATCATCCGCTTCTGTCGCCGGCTGCAGCCGAAAAACATTCCGGAGAAATATTAAAAATACTCTCTGACTTCCGGTTTGAGCATTTCAGTGGCTGACCGCAAGTAACGACACACGGGAAGACGTCACTTCCGGTGAAAACTGAGATATCCAAACCGCAAGCGATGCATTTCCGGTGTGCCGTCACTTCCGGTCGAAAAATATGATTTTTCAAACCGGAAGTGTTGTCCCAACGAAATTTTTCGCATGGATACGGTGTGACGTCACTTCTGTATCGTCAGACGTCAACTTTTTAGAGGTTCAGATCGGATGGAATTATTTTGGGTGCAATTTTTTTTTACCGATTCAAGAGTTCGAAATTATATAAAGCTTGATTGCTGTAGAGGCGAGCTGTTCAAGTTTGTATCTTATTCCAATCAACTTGGCGTACATGGCAAATAACTGGAATATCCACCCTGCGCTAAATCATTTCGCTGAAAGGGTGCTCGCTTTTTTATTATTATTTCAATCGCAAACACGTAATATCTCGAGCGTGATTCAGGATACGGTCCATTAGAGTTCGTACCAAAAAATATTGGTACGAACGTTGAGAGGAGAGAAATAAAGCGACGTAGAAACGGGGGTAGGTAGGAAATTCGCGCTGCGATAGGATGCAAACGAGCGTGAGTGTACGGCAGCGTTCTATGAAAACGGGAGGGTGATGGTATATTTGTCGTGGCGCTCGTCCTATCCAGACAAGTTCCGAACGATGCCAGTACACGAACGTGGCAATGTTGGATTTTTGCGCACTGGAACGAATAACGAGCGACGCGAGGTGAAACATTTCCGCGATCTGGTGGATTAACTCTCGTCGAGGGCAGCTCGTAAAGTCGTTCACTCTCTAGCTTTCCGCATCGGCGAAAAACTCCAAAGATATATGAGAGGCGCAGAAACAAAAAACACACACACAAAAATAATTGTACGATTTATATTTATTGCAAACAACCGATATCGAGGATCGTTGATCGTCTTAGCTCACGAGAAATATATAAAATTCGACGTACATACGAAAAAGGACGAGCACGAAGACTTCCTTTTTTTTTTACCAAATAATGATTAATCGTCGAAAATCGAAAACGCAAGATCGATCGGGTGAATGGATATTCTGTCGTATAATTGAAGCGTATGTAGAGATAACTATCTCGTAGTTTACTACTAGGCTATATAGTTGATAAAACGGTTTTCTAAAAAAAAAAAAAGAAAAAACGTAAGGAAAATAACATAATAATCGAGAACGAGTGTGCGAATCTTTTGCAGATGAGTTTTGCGTATAAGGCGAAATGTGTGAGGAGCGATCGAATTTATGTGCGTCAGCGGTATCGAGGATTTTTATTTAGAGACGTCCTGGCAATCCGAGCGCGATGTCTGGAAGTTGGTGAACAATGTTGGTGGAACTGCGTATTCGCGTGGAATCCATTAACACAATTCTTTTTAACCGATGTTACCGAACGTGTTATTATCTCCGTCGGTCTTCGTTTCCCAGCGACCGGTCGTCGGCACGTCTGTTATCGACTGACGTGCCTTACGGAACGACTGTTACCGCTTGGCTGATAATTTTGCAAACTTCGACGGAAGCGGTTTTCACCGGCGACCTCTAGAAACGAATACCAACGGAGGCCTCGGCTGTGCAACGTCGGGGATAAGAAAAAGAAAATACTTACTACCGAAATGTAACGTTCACTGATAGCGTATTCTTAGTTATGAATTAATAAATTGATTGATCTACAAATGAAGTGTTCGATTTTTTTGTCCCTACAGGAAATTACCTTCATCCTTTATCTATCGTTGATTTGTCTGCTTTTCTACCGACGGTCGGGATGAAAGGAAAACGCTGAGAGGGCAAATGCGATATTGATTTCTCCAGCTCCGGACGGTAAGGTACGCAAGGAGAAAAAAAAAAGATTGAGAAATTATTGTAATATAGTTTAATCACAAAGGAAGCACTTTATTACAAGTGATTCTCACACGATTAGTAACAATATCTCGCTCACGCGCGCATTCTCTCTGATTTTCATACCTATCTCACTAACACTCGTATATTTATATATATACTACATATATATATTATATGGTAACGCATCGGAGAGCACTAACTGCGAAATAAAAGAACTCAACGTCGATACCGAAGAGTCTATTTTCTGGCTGTTCATTCAAACTGTAAAATCCGATACGTATATAAAGATTGGGGATCTGGTTAAAAATTGGGACCATAATTCCCTTGAGTGTGGAATGTCGAGCACGTATTTACGTATTGCGGAATGCTTGATCGAAGGAGGAATCGACTCGGATTCCAGAACGGATCGATCTTGTTGATCGGTAAAAAGTAAGTTGCTATTCGCAACTCGTGAATTTCTAGTAACATATGGATGTCGTGAAATTATTTTGTATCAAATTACGAACAATTTAGACAGAAATCATTTAATTTCGCGAAGCAATTCAACCCTACGTTCCACGCAAAAAAATTTCGAACACGCCTTATTATGCGAAAAATAGAAGTGAACCTTATATCCATAATGGCCGGGAAGTGTCGTTGAATACTTCTGGTATGTACAGTTGTCTTTCCAAAAATAGGAAATGCCTTGGCGTCGTATCGTACAAAGTATACTCGATTGTAAAATCAAATTCGTATTTTGTCGTACACGCTTCGAACGCGCGTACGCAGTCTCGTTATTAATATCCGCTTGTTAATTTTTACGTACATGTAGTAAAAACAAAATAAAAACAATATTTCTAACATTAACGATGTACAGTCATCGCGTATCTATGTCGCAGTGTATTGAGCTCACCCTCGATGGCCCATATATTCTTATCACTAATATTTTCATGTTTTGTTCTTGTTCTTTTTTTTGTTCATTTTTCTCATTTTTGTTTTAAAAATTATGTACAACCATATTTTACTTCGTATATCGCTTAATAGTTTATACCGTGATGCTTCTTATTTAGTCTAGAGAGTTTGCACGATCCGCAATTTTTCATTTGGATTCGTTGCATACGTCGGTTTTTCGACTCGGTACTCAATTTTTTTTTTCGTTTTAATTTTATCGATATGACTTTTACGCGAGTGATTTGCAGCGCTGCCGCACCTTGTATCACAAGACTTAATCTCACCTATACCGTCCTCCCGTCGTCACAGATCCCATCCCCTTCTCCGTTTTACAAGAACGCTGCTCCTCATAGAGCCATTTGTCCCCGGTATAAAAAGCTTGATTGTGCGACTGTCCGTTAGAACCAAAAACACAAGATAAGGTCAAATTGTCGCACATAGACAGCTTTCTCGATCGTCGCGGTTTGGCAGATATCCGAATTCTGAATGTAATAATATTTAATCGTAACATTACCGTTGCAAAAGATAAATTTTCGATTTCGATTAAAATTGAAGCATGTCGCGGACAAGCGTGGGAGAAGGGCTGTTGGGGTTTAACTGATTTTTTTTTCTTCAGCACCTTTTCTAATAAACCATCATCGGTCACACCGATGGACAACAATTAATTCATAAATCGACAGCGATATGGAAATAAAACAAATTCTCGAATACGATAACTCGAGTAAAATATTACGTTTGAGGTAACTCGGGAAGGAGCCCCGAGAAGTGATTATGTACGGGTTATCCTTTTTTTTTTTGTTGATGTTGAAAAAACCCACTCGCAGAGGGTCTGTCAATCACGCGCTAAGTCTCTAATCCTAACACTTTCTTCTCAAATCGTCGACTTGTGGCTAACGAAATTTCAAGTTTCCCCGAAATGAACTTTGAGAAAGAAGTCAGAGGTAACTATTAGTAGTCGCGACTCGCCGATTGGAGTCTCGACAGGGGCTGCCTACAGTTCGTGATTTTTTTTGTGTTCTGTTTTTGTTTCGCTTTTGGATATAACACTAAAAAATTAGCTACACATCGACGGCAGATCATCTGACGACGAGGTGAAGGATCGCCACAGTTACTGCGAACATACTCGAGGCGAGTTGGTTCGCTGCGCCGCAATCGAGATTGTCTCTGTAGTAATGAGTCGCTGGAGGATGCTCGTCGCCGGGTTTGCACCATTCTCCTTGGGCTTTCAGCTCGGCCTGATGATTATGACACATTCATTAATCAACAGATCCGTTTATATAAAAAAAACACAAAAAAATTAAAGTTTAATCTTTTTTTTTACCTGACAGATATCTTTGCAGGGCGGACAAATTAGCGCGCCCTTGTGGAGCCAATCGTGCTGTATAATTCGAATGGCGATTTCCTGACCCGAGTGGTAACAGGTGTACGTATAATTGGCCACCTGCGAATTAGAAAGAAGAAATTTAATTAGTATTTTTAATTTTTTTTTTTCAGAAGACAGAATATCAATTCAGAAAGTTTAGCGTTCGACTGACCATTATGTGAAGCCTGCCAGCTTCGCACTTGTACTGATAACAGCCGGAGCCCCAGTGTTGCCATTGCCTCGCCTGCTTGCACGTCCTCTCCTCCCACATTTGATTCGTGTGATCGAAGCATCTCGAGCGAGCTCCGTATTTTTCCAGGGCAAAATTTTTCTCGGGATCTGGAAAAATATTTCACGATAAAATTTCCATAAGATTGTACCTCGCCGTTGCAGGATAATCCATCGCGGGAGCCGAGTTGAGAATAACTTACGCGGATTATTTTCCTCGTACAAACAGTGAGATCCTCGTACTACAATGTTCTTGGCACGCCACGTAAATTCTTGGATGTAAGGACAGTAGTCGGCGAGAGATACCGATCCACCGTAGTACTGTTCCTTACCGGGTACGACGTGAGGTATCGAATCAAAATTCTATAAATAAATTTGCATCTTTTTATCATAATTTCGTAAAGCGTACCGCATGAATTAACATTTTTATTATTGTTATGCATATACCTGATATTTCTTCGGTAGGGGCGTAGTGTGCTCGACGAGATTGCACAGAGCCACGGAACTGCGATCGTCGGTGCATTCGGTTTGCAGAGGATCCTGTTTCACTTTGTTGCAAAACGGATGTATCGTTTTACCCCTGCACAAATCAAAGTAATTCATTTTTAAACATTGATTTAAAAAAATAAACGATCATTATACAGATTGCTGCCGAAATGGCCAAATGGTAATCGAATATATGAAACAAAATATATATTTCTATTTTGAAATATATAAAATAAATATATATATTTGTATATTTATTATCGCGCTTCCAGAGTAATCCCGAAGGCGCTTGGGCCACTTACTTCTGCTCCCTCGTGTCCCTTTTTTTAAAATGAAAGCATGAAATACACGTTGAAATAAATATTTGAAAATCCCACAGTCGATGTACTCGATTCGTAAATGCAGAAAAAAATGTACTCACGATAACCGCGAAGATTTGGTGGATATCCACTCCTTGCAAGATTTCATGGCGAAGTCGCACCCTAATTTCCGTCCCCAGCCGAGTTCTTGTGCCATCGAATAATTAGCCCTGTACCATCCGGTGTCCTCCATCAGTGCAAGAGTTATCCTCGAGTAGACTGGATTCTGAGTGTGTGTTCCGGTCATGGCCTCGTTCTGATAATCAGGTATACACAATAAAATTACGGAGAATTACATAAATGGAAATGTATAATCGTACCACGACGACGCAGTCGTCTATCATTGTGAAGGGAGAAATTCGTGAATAAATCATATAATCCCGCGTTAGCGAATGAGGGAATCTATTATGCAAGAGGTAATTCGAAACGTTATTTCTCTTTGAAGTGCCCGAGCATTATATGTATGTTAATTCAAGCGGTTTACCTCAAAGACTCGCTTTTCCCAGTGAGTCAAGGCAGTTCCATCTTCCCCTTGATCCTCGAGCTCGGCCCCTTCGAGGGACGGGCAATCGAAATGCTTCTGTACCTCAGCCCGTACTCTCGGGGTAACCATCATTTGCATTGATCTTTTTACGCTACCGCCGTGCACTTGCCACTGAGGTCTGACGACAGTTTTTATTGTGCTGTCGCTCCATTGATGGGTCTGCAGTCTGTAACAAATTTCGCACACAATTTAGCGAATATTCATTGCACGAGTAGCCTAAACATACTACGACTTGTAAGCATTTTTTTAAGCGTTACACCAGGTCCTGGCAAGCTCCCGATTTAACGCTAAAAAATTCTAACGGGATCGGGGAGTTGAATGTAAATAAAGCATGGGGAATTTCATTCCGTATGGAATGGAGTTTCGGAATTCCGAAATCCATCCTATGTGCTGCAAAAACCGTAATTCCAAAATTACACATAGAATACAGAATGAATTCTGAAATTTCAATCTATATGTTACAAAAACCGAAGTTCCGAAATTATAACGTATAGAATAGAATTTCGAAATTCCGGAATTCCATTTTGTCTGCTAGATTTTCTGCTAGGTTTTCCAAAAAAATATTTAAGTGTGCTTCGACTTACTTTTCGTTTAGGGATGGTTTTCCAGTCTCGCTTCGTCTAGGAGTCCGTGGCTCGCCGTGCTCGTCCCTGTAGAATGCGTACAGACTGACGGAGAACCCGAGGGCGTGGAGGATCTCGTGCTTTACGGTACTCAACAGGGTCTCCAGCTCCTGGGGCTTCGTGCTGATGCTTCCAGGGCAGAGGTTCGCGTGACCGGCGATTGGCCTGCGATAAATCGAAACTCTGCAATATTCGCCTCGGGGCCGAGGGACAAAGCGGGACCGAGGACCCGCAAGCACGTACGGGAACGATATATATAACACTAATATATATTATAACCCTTTGGAAACGAACCCCCGTCATCACCCTGGCCATTGTATTGGACACTGTATTCATTGTATTGGCAGCATGCACGGTACGTTAAAAAAAAAAAAATTAAAAAAAAATTAAAAAAATGTCCGTGATGTTTAAAATGTTAAAATTTTATTAAATTGTAAAAATTAAAACTTTGGAATTGCGCTATGTTTCCACTACTGATATCGGCCCTCAGCTACGCTCATTACCGTCCATATAGATTTTCATAATTTTTTATATTTCTAATTTTGTATTTTTAAAAAATATTAATTTTTTTAATTCGTTTTTTTACATGTATGTACGTTTTTAATTAAAAGAGAGTTGATAGCTGACGAAAACGGAATATTTCTCCGTTAATCGTCCGGTGGTAGTCTTTCTGCTCCGCGAGCGTCAGAATTCTCCGGGGGAACGATGCAAGCGTGTTTCAGGAGGGTGAGAAGAAAAAAATGTATCTCGCGCGTCCGAATGAATATCTCGCGGATTTAAAGTCCGAACCCTCCGTTGCACTCAGTGTTCGGGGATGCGAATAATTAGCGTCAATTTGACGCGAGCGAGGCGGAGAGTTGAGAGACTGCCCCGTAGAGAATAAGGAGCGGAATAATGAAAAAAAAATAAGAAACAAATGAAAAGGCGTGGGAAACGGTAAAATGATAATGAAACAACTTTTAATGAAGGCGAAAAAGCGGGACTGGGTACAACGCCGGTTCACGTGTCAACGTAACAAAGCGCTTAAACGCAACGACCCGTACCGGAGCTCTCGAGCTCTCCGCCGCGGCCGCGCTCTCTCGCTCGACGAGCTTCCACTACTAGAGCCGCGGTACAGCGAAGCTTTTGGAGACCGTTTGAAAAAAAAAAAAAATTTAATTAATTATGCGAAAAGCCGGGTGGGTTGCCTCGATCGCGAAGCCGCGACGCCCTCAACGTTGCCTCCCGCATGGCTGTGCTCCATTGTCAATTATAAAAGTTTACTCGGACCGCTCTCTTCACACACACACACACGGTCGCGCGAACAGGACCAATCTGAAACCATTTTTAATTTATGATAATAGAGCTTTAACGCTTTCCGTCCTCGAAGGAAAAACTCGTATAGGTCGATCTCGTTATAATTCCAAGCGATAGCAGAGCGGGCCGTGCACGAAAGAAAGCGAAGAAAATGAGCGTATCTGAGCCGGCCGAGAATGAGCGAAACTCTCCCCCGTCTGTATCGCCGATCGCGCGGGGGTTGAAAACTCCGCCGCGGACGTAACGCTGGAAAAAAGCGGCGGAGGGCGAACTGGGAGAATCCAAAAAAAGGGCACACATACAAAAAAGAAGGACAGCGGTGGGAGAAGCGTAAAAAAAAAGTGAGTGAGAGAACACGCCAGAGGGGCTCGCGTAATGATGATTTATACCCGCAGTGTACCGAACACGACTGCACCATAATTTTCCTTCGTACGGACCAACGTCCCTCCCTGTGCCCCTCTCTGCCCATACACCTACCTATATATTCCATTCGAGCTCGGGCTGCATTATTCTTTCGTTTGATCGATGGACGACGAGGATCGATATGACATTCATTACAGTGAGGGTGACTTTGTTATCGCGTGCATGGTGGAACCCGCTCCGAGCCCAGGTGAAACCCGCCGGAGAACGACGGACGTGTACGGCAGTTGGGTCTACCGTTTTTCAACGAAATCATACCCCTCCGACAGAATCTGGCAAGCCGCGGATTCGAGAAGGTGTTATTACGAGACCGTTACGTGAGGGATTTTTTTTTTTTATTCGCTGGATTCTTAGAGACGTCTTGATCGATCGTAATTTCTTCATTTACCGACGTTGCTTTGGAGTTACCGATCTTTTTTTTTTAGATTTTTTTATGGTGTGTTGTCATTCGCTTTTTTTTATTTGCGATTATCGAGACTTATTCTACGATGTTCGAAGCGTGTTCCATAGTAAAAAATTTAAAAAAAGATATCGCGCTACCGATCGTCGTTAAAA
This sequence comes from Amblyteles armatorius, assembly GCA_933228735.2. Classification (NCBI taxonomy): domain Eukaryota; kingdom Metazoa; phylum Arthropoda; class Insecta; order Hymenoptera; family Ichneumonidae; genus Amblyteles; species Amblyteles armatorius. Next base: position 7,128,489 of record OW121695.1, on the reverse strand, counting down.
GGTATTCCGTCCAACTAACCGATCCAGAGCCGCTTCCTGCTGACAGTGCACCGCATAGGCGACCGTCAACCCTTTGTGACACCTCTCGGTCTGCATGGCCGAGACGTAGAATACAAAATCAGCACCATCGAGTCCCTCCCCGGCGACGCTGCCCTCGGCGACCCCGCACTTGTGTCCGGTCGCGTTGCACGTTCGACAGACCTGGGGAGAAAAAAATAAAGGTAAAATGGTAATACAATCACGTTCCAAAAAAAAAAAAAAAAAAACTGTCCATCAAGACCGTCGGAATATGCAATAAAAAGAAAACTAAATATTCACAAATGAAAAGAAATTTCTGCCAATAACATGCAACGCACTTTTTTTTATCGATATTGAAAGTCATCGAACAGAGGGACTCTTTTGTCCGGGCGTTTGTGATGCCCGGATGAAAAGTGCTCTATATTTAATTACAAAGCTTTATAAAAGACCACGTAAAATAATTATATAAAGGTACGACATTATGAAAAGGCATTATGAAAAGGTCCCTCGCGAGGACGATAATTAACTTTTAATTCGCTCGGATGCCCGGTTCTTTAAGCAGACGCCGTGCGAAAAAAAAAAAAAAATTAATCACACATTTAATAACGCACGCCGGTTACGATACGCGGAGAGTAGAAAAGGGAATTTCTGATGAAACTTTGATATTGGATATCGCGTTCGGTCTGTGTCGAGACCACTCCGACGCGAATCCCACATGACTGGAGCAAAAAAAAAAAAAAAAAAAAGATACAGGGTCGAAGACATGAAGGGGGTTGGCTGTTCGCCGTGTTAATGGCTGCGTCGTTAGTTGCCCTGGCGAAAGGGAGTTCTCCAGGGGATACGTACGGAAAGGGTCCGCGAGGAAAGGGGCGAGAGATCGACGTAATTAGTGTGTAAGTGGTTGGTAATATGGTTACCACTAATGAGGAGCCTCGATCAGGGGGTAGTAGAATACGCCGAGAAGGTAAGCGTATATATGCATGTACATGCATATTTAACCTCTTCAGTCATTCTGACTGTCTTGTGCGTTCTCCCGCGCTTCCGCAGTTACAGTGCTAATGACGAGGCGCCAATATCGGATAATTCTTCCGACCGCCGGCAGCTGCATTAGCGGGGAGGTCATTTTTTTTCCCTCTTCCGGGACTTCCGATAATCTGCATGGAAATTGTCAAGTGGCTACCGGTGTCTCCGTTGATGTGCGCGCGGACTAATGGCGTTGGATTAGCGGCACGTTTCCACGTGGAAGGGAGAGTGAAGTTTCCAGCCGGAACGGAATTGCGCTCGGAGCGACTGTAACATTAATCACGATGCTTCCGGAAATAAGAGAAGGACGAGGACGATCCGGCGGCGCTGCGACCGCTGTGGATGCACCAGTGGACCGCCGAACGAACTGAGTGCTGTTTCAGGAAGTAAGATCATTACCCTCGTTAACACTCCGCGAAGCTTGTACGTCTCGGCAGCCGGCGGTGGCAAACCCCTTATTAACTATCCAAGGACCTGCTGTCGGCCTGAGGGCTCCCGGAATTTCCGTGAGATATGGCGAAGAAAACTTGGCAATAAAACACGCTGGTAGAGCATGGTCGAAGCCAAAATGATCCTCGCGAAAATGTTACTAGATTATAGGAATCGTGAAGATGCCGCTTGTACACGTTGAATAGCGATGTCAGTCTACTTTAAGACCACGGTGTTCAGTTGGCGAGAACTTCTCCTAAAATATCCAGCTTGCAAGCCTATTACTTTCTGCACGGCTCCTACGTTATTAAAATGGTTGCGCAGTATTTACGGCAAATTCATTTTAGTCAGAACTCATTTCAGCAAAAAAAAGTAACTAGGTAGGAAAAGCACCATGTGTTAGGAAAAACACCAACCGGTTTGAAATTCTCATTTTGCGACAGGCGGCGACGTTTCCCCTAGGTGATGTCATTTTTCGGTCGGAAAAAATCCCTAAAAAGGAAGTGACGTATTTCCGGTATTACGTCACTTCCAGTAAAAAAGTGAGATTTTCGAAGCCGTGGTGAGCGTATTTCTGGTATGACGTCACTTTTCCGAGAAAAAAAAAACAATCTCTTTCCGTTTATTCAAATGACTCCGTTTATGATTTGATCGCGACGCAGTCCGCGACACTTATCCGGTTCGTCGGCGAAGAAATATTCAATGCGTAACGGGTCGTTCCATTAATCCTGAGGTTGTAACGATGATAAGTCATCCGGCGTAGCGCCGTGGTATTTGTTCCGTGTAAACAGCGACCTCCGGTGCCGCTTGACCTCCCGGTTTTCTTCGCTCGGCGAGTTGATTGATAATTGCGATAAGACACCGATGAGGCGCGCTCGCCGGTGGTTCTTAACGCGACGCTCGCACGGATCCGTTCCAGTTTCTCACGCACGGAAATTCTTGGCTCGGTCGTCCGTGCGTAAATTAAGTCGCGATTAAATCTGCCCCCCTTCCATACGCAGACAGAATAGCCCTGCTCGAGCAGATTGAAGTCCAAGAATCACTGCCATTCGTCGCAACGCCCCTCAGATCCATAGACCCGAGTCGCGTACTCGCTATCGTCCGTCCGAGTGCAACTGGCACGCGAATAAAGATCGTCGAAAGTCAGGAACGGATTTAACAAATTAGAATCCAGCGTTCTGGGCGGCGTTGCTGGTTCTCCTCACAGTCGTCCTGACAGTCGGGATTGTAGGGAGCGAAATGAGATGGAGCATTACTTTTAATTGTCAAAGTTTTAAAGGAACCTGAGGGCGAAGAGGCAAGAGAAGCGTCTCCGAGAGCCGAGTATATATCGGGGCGCTGATGCCCGCTTCGTTCGTTCCCTAAAGTTTTCGCGGTAGCAATTAAATATTCATTAGCATTATCACACATTAATCGATGCGTGGATGAGGGTTCGACCGAAGGGTTTCGCGAACGAGGCTGACGGAAGCTTACAATGAAACGACCGTTCAGCGTGTACCCGGAGAATCAATTAGACGGTTCATTGTAATGGACGGGTCGCGACATTCGCCCTCCCGCATTAGCCTCATTATAATTCCTGATCTAATAATAATTCATTATCCTGCTACAAGGGAATTTCAGGTGGCATGGATATAGTTTTCCAAACAGAGAAAAATGAATGCGCAGACTTAATGACCCTGGACAAACTTAGCGAGAACCCTGTTATCAATTTTTAAACCGTTAGATCGGGCTTTGACAAAGTTTTGAAGGAACACTGAAAAAAAAACATATAAATTATTCAAGTAAAATTTGCTCGCTTTATTGCTCGTATTACTGTCGTATGAAATTTCATCTACCGAACTCGAAGTTTTTATGCAAAATCTGGTATATTAAATTTCATGTACAAGTGTGATGAAAAATTAATGTTCGGTGTATTAAAAACACTGGGAATTCTTTACTTTGAATAATTTACTTTAATTTCCCTACGAAAAAGTATATTAATTTTTCATCGCACTTTCGCATTAAATTTAATTCACCATAGTTTCCGCATAAAAACTTCCAGTTCGGTATATTAAATTAAAATTTTTTTTCAACCTCGTTCCTTCCCTCGAGTACTCAAGTAATTTCTCAGAGTCCGGGAAAGGCCCAGCAAGAATCTGACCAGGCGCCGATCTAACGATCAAAAATTCAAGGAAACATACACGCGCGTACTCACATCGAGATGGGCCGTTGGTACGACGACTTCGCCGCACATCGTCGTCGCTCTGCACGTGTCGATGCAGTGGGTGTGTTCATCCTTGACGAATACCTGGCTGCTCTCGCATTTCCTGAAAGCATAGGATTAAAAGACCGACGTCAGATACAGCGAGGCGGGTGGTAGTCGCGGCGTTTCGTCGAAACGCGGTGACATCGTCCGAAGGATTAGTATTCCAGCGGGGCTTTACGGCCAATCAGTGGATTCACTGTCGCGACCGGGAAATGGAACGGGATTTCGCCGCGTCCCCGGTTCTATATCTCGACTCGGCGATTCGCCCTCGATCGTCGTAACGCTGGCCGGGGGATCGTCTATACCGGGGCCCTGGAAATTCTATTGGGATACGACTTCCGTGTGCCTACGCAGGCGTTCACGGGGACACGCCGATGTGAAAACCCCGGCACCGGGAGGGCCTTCCACTAACGCGACGTGACGTTCTATCGGTTTCTACTCCGCTCGCATCTAAATCTCGCGGTGCGAGACCGTGAATTCCGTGTGGGCTTGGTCCAGAGAAAATAGAGAGATAGCGCGGGAAATCGGGAGGTCGGTGAGAGGTTGCAGCAGCGGCAGCAGCAGCAGCAGCGGCAGGGAGTTATAGCACAGAGGGCTTCAGTGAAATCTGCAAATCCTACCGCAAGCACAGCCGGCGGGAAGACTAAATTATCTCTCTCCCTATCGTTATCTGTTCGTTCGTATACGCGCGCTATGTATATATGTTTGGTGCACGAGGGATCATCGCGATTCCACTGTCAGTCGAAAGTACTGTGCAAGCCCTTTCGAGATTCGCCCCATCCCTCAGCGGTCGCGATGGCTCGCGAAGCGCCGCTGCGCTCAATCGAGCCGTGGGAACCGCGACGATCCAGATGCATAAACTGTTGAATTCACGAGACGAGGAGCTTAAGCGTTTTATAGATCCTCGCTCTACGTGTATCGGATAATGTCTCTTCGTTCCAACCGCTTTGCGCCCCGTCGCGATTTCAGTGAAAATTCTGTGACAAGGCGGTTCGCAGATCTCGCATGGATCGTCTGGATGGTTCGCAATAGTCGCGGTTCTTTCTACCGATTCTTGGCAGGGAAATACTTTCGGTTCGTGTCGTTATTCCATTTCGCCCAAATGTATCTTCCTTTTCTTCGTCAGAGGCCAGATTACAAATGTTTGACGACGTACCTGACAGAGATTCGTACCGGGAATGGCTCGATTGCAAGCCGGCACGGTGAGCGGCGACATGAAGGAACACAAAAATGGGAGCGGAAATAAAAGGATACGAAAACCTCGGGCACATCGTAGGGTGAGGCGATCGCGTGACTAACAGATCGGAAGAACGGATAGGGTGGGTTTTGTGCATGGCGCATGAATTCGATTTCTCGTCGGGAAACTCGAGCATCGCGAGGAGAGCCGTGCGTCGGCGGGGTTCCTAAAGCTAGTGCGGAAATATGCCAATTGGAACCAATGGAATCGGCTAGACCTCGCTACATCGAAATTTTTCGAAAAAAGTGGTCGTTTTGAATTTTTTTTTTCATTTGAAATCGTGATTCGGGACCCCTAAAAATTGAAATCCTGTGAAAATGATAGTGAAAAGATTTGATGGTCGTACAGTTAGTGCGGAAAAAAAATGCCACTTGAAACCAATTGAATTGGCTAAACCTCGCTATCTCGAAATTTTTCAAAATTTCTTTTGCTGCAGCTGCGGCGAAAAAATCTGCTGCAGCAGATACTGCAAAAATGTAAATCTTGTAAAAATGACAGTAAGCGCTATCGGGTTCCCTCCTCGAGGAGTTCCCTCCGCCCGACTTTGGCTCGATAATCCTCGACGAGAGCCAAGATTGAAGAGTGGATTCTTCTGGATTCTGCTGCGAAATTACGTCGTCTTTACATTCGAGCGTAAAGCGGACGAACGTGGCAGACGAGAATACGATCCATCCACGATTATATCGGTCTCCCACGTGCACGAGCATCCTCCCATTCCGCGCGTCACAATAGGATGCGTATATTAAATACGAAGCGACACAATAGGATGCGTATATGAGACACGGGCGACTCAGTTGGAGCGGGGACGACCGGGGAAAAAAAAAAAAAAAAAAAAAAACCATCACCTTTCGACCGCATCGTATTCGTAAATCGTCTCACATTAGACTCGAGTTTAATGGCTTCGAGAAACATGGGAAACGAAGAGAAGTCACCGGAATGCTGGTACGAGGGGCAGTTGTTTTTTTTTACAGAAATACCTCGGTGCGGTCGTAAAGCGAAGTCTCTGAAAGTCTCGGCGAAGGAGCGATTGAAGAGCGGAGATAGAAAGGGGAACGACGAATCTTGATTTTCTCATGGTCGTTCGCGGCCTTCCTGCTTCGTGTTTCGCCCGATGTGTATCTGCGCGTCGTTTAGGCCAACTCGTCAGTGCAGGAAGAAGTTGACGCGAAGGAGGTAAAAGGGACACTGCGTAACCGTGACGATGTTCCGGACGAGCAATAGCGAACGGCAGTCGCTCTTCAGCGAAGACGAAGATTGTGGCGCGGTTGCCGTTGCGCCACGACAGCGGCAAGACTTCCGTCCTCGTGCGAACAGGCGGGTGGGTTGTTGTTGGCCCGCCGAAGTCCTCACTCTCTTCCCTCCAACCGGCGCCCTTACCCCTGCTCGGCGTAACGGTAACGGGGTTACGGTTACGGCGAGGCCGGGGTTGGGGCCGCGGGCATAAAACTGAGCCCCTTTATGTTAAAAGTTTTAGAGACGCGCATCGGGCTTCGAGCGTCGGCGGGCGACCCGTTGAATATTCACGGGCAATTTCTGGAGCCGGTGAGCACTTTTGGGATTCGTGTGGGACTCCGAGCGAGATGAGCGAGCCGGGAAGGGTGGATGCCGCGCGAATGAGGAAGAAAGATGAAGAGCGGGATTGACGATGAGGGACGGAAGAGGCTCAAGGAAGAGGGTCGGGACGCGTGGTCCAAGGGCAAGCGGGAGCGGAGGGTGGTTTTGGGGTACGCTCAGTTTTCACACTATCTCTCTGTCGCACCAGCCCCGAAGGGAAATCCCAGCGGAAGGGACTTTACAGCGTCCGCGGCGGCGTACGGAGCGCGGCAAGAGTTACCGGATATAAGTTTATGGGTTACCCCGAGGGACGGCGCGTATCCCTGGCGAGGAAGGATAAGGCGCAACCTCTCGCGACTAAGCGAAATGCGAGTAAGTGCGACATAGAAACGTCTCGGAATATAGCGGGCTGTTAGGGAAGCGGAGGAGGCGAGGCAACACGCACTCGCGGCAAAAAGTGAGCATGGAACCGATGTAACATTCGTCTAGGTGCAGACGTTATTCCTCGATGCGTCTCACCGTTGACGCGGCGAACGGAAGGTACGCCGAGAAAGTGCCTCGTGTTACGGCCTCCTGCTGCACTTCGCTAAATAAACATTGCGTCGACGGTTATTTGCATCTCCTCGAAATACACCGTCGAACAGATCGGTTCGAATAAATATTGGCGAGTCCCATCTCCCTCTCTCTCTCTATCTCAACTTGGTGCCGCGCGCTCGATGGCATAGGTAAATACAAATTTAACGATAGACGCGGGAATACCGATGGATATCGATGGCGAGGGCTCTTTCGCTCCCCCTCGTCCCCGCGCCATTCAGTTACACCCCAAGCTGTAATGGGAGGATTCGTGTCGTATCGATTCTGGCTCCTCGTCTACTTTCATTTTCATTATCACGACTCCTTTTTTATTCATGGAACGCTCGTCACCCAATGGAGACTCACTCGTGTACGGAGGACCGAAAAATATCATCTGAGTCGTCTATTTTTTCTCCATACCGTTGTGACGTTAATTTCGGTAGAAAATTGAGATTTTCACACCGTAAGTGACGAATCTCCGGCGAATCTTTGGAAATGAAAATTTACGGTTTCTAAATTCCACGGTACATGAGCTGTAATGGGAGGATTCGGGTTGTATCGATTCTGGCTTCTCGTCTACTTTCATTTTCATTACCACGACTCCTTTTTTATTCACGGAACGCTCGTCACCCAATGGAGACTCACTCGTGTATGGAGGACCAAAAAATATCATCTTCAAAGAGTCGTCTATTTTTCCTCCATACCGTTGTGACGTTAATTTCGGTAGAAAATTGAGATTTTCACACCGTAAGATACGGATTTCCGGCGAATCTTTGGAAATCTAAATTTCCGGTTTTCTAAATTCCACGGTACATAGCGAGGGCGTGAGGCGCTCGACGCCACAACAGCCTGCTTTTATAATACTGCAGAAAGCTACCCTGCAATGAATTCCCTCGGTGAACACTCTCCGGAGGAAGATGCTCGGTATAATCCCGGTGAAAAGTCGTCGGTAACGGTAAAACACGCTTTCAGTCAATCACCTCAGCAGCGCACCACGCCCGTGGAGGTAGCAAACACGATGAGCGAGCAAAGTGGAAATGGGCCGGGGTGTACATATACACACAAGCCAGTCGTTGGAAATTCCTCCGCGATACCGGCAGCCGCTGAGGGCTGTTCTCGTCGGATTCTATCTGGAAATAAATAGGTTTCTCGTTTTCGTAACGGAAAACGTTTCGGCATCTCCGCCCTACCATTCTCGTTTTCTCGTTTTCCTACTTCGTTTCGAGCTCTCCCACGTCGGATAGATAGAAACGAGAGTGCCTATATAGAGAACAGCCGGGGCGCGGGTGCGCGAAAGACAGAGAGACCTAGGAATGGAAATAAGAGGAGCGAGCGAAAGAGGGAGGGGGGGGGAGGGATGGGGGGTGGCGGGTATAAGAATGAGGTCTGTACAGTATACTCGTCGATTCTTACTTACCGAGAGAGGAGAGAAATAGGAAGTGGATTTTGGTTTGAGGAGCGGAACGGGTAAGGATAAGGGAATAGCTGCGAGCCGTACAGCGGGAATCGGCTACGAACCGAGACGGTAAATTGCCTCGAAGGCATTTGGGAGTATTTGCCGGCCTCGTGTGGAACCAGTGGTAAAGGTGGGTGAATGGGCAGACGCGCACGATATGTGCTGCCGGTGATGCTGCCGCGGTGCGGCCTCGCTTCCCCGGCTCCTCCGCTCGTTCTACCTCGGCGCGGACGGTGCCGAGAACGAAACCCGGACGTTATCCGGGCTTCTTTATTTCTCTCGTCGCTCCGATTTACCTTCAATTGTTTCACGAAGAAACGAGTTCGGTTGCGGCGAGTATCCTTTTCGCTGTGAGAAACCGGGTCTGGCTGTTCATATAGAGAGAAGAGCGGAGAATCGGATCGTTTCCGGGGGGGGGGGGGGGGGGGGGGGGGGGAAGGAAATAAGTACATTTCGTAAAAAGGGTAACTACCGATTTTTCTTCCCTCAACGTTAAGCGTTTGCTTTCGTATCAGCCGCTAGGTTTCCGTACCGTCAGAATTTAATATCGCGGGAAAAGAAATTTATGGCAAGCGCGGACCATCCAGCGAGGAGCGGCACACGCGACTGCGACGTCTCTCTCGTGTGTGGATAAAATTGACATGATGAGAGAGCCGAGCCGAGTCCCGACTTTGGCGGGGTGCTGGAGAAGTTTGAATATTCAAACGCACTACGAGAGAAGGGGTTGTAGCTGTTGTGTAGATACAAGGATGAGGGATACGGAAAATTGGTGGAACGGCGAAGGTCGCGTAGTCTGAGAGGTCGGGACCAAAGGTACCGAAATTAACGAGTACCCTTCTTCCGAGAGAGTGCGCGGAAATTGGCATTACGCTGGAAGGATCTCGCTAATTGACGCCGACTGTATCACAGTGGGATACCCGTGGGTGGAACACAGCGAGCTCCCCGCGTTTGTGCGATGCATACTGGAAAGATACTCGAGAGAAACCGAGGGAGACACGCTAATGCGCCTCCGAGCGTTGATTCGTTGCGACGAGGTACACGTTTTCTGCATTACCGGGATGCCGTTAGCCGTATATGACGGTAGTCGTGCCATACGCCCGGAATCTCCTTCCGGGGCCGTCGCGACTACCGAAGCCGTGTTTTCGGAACCCTCGCTCCGAATACCGTGGCCCTGCCGGACCGTTCCGTCACCGTCGCCACCCCCGAAGGTGGACGAAAAAAAGTTTACGAAAAATTAAAATTGTTGCCGACGTCGGGGAGGAACACATATTTTCCTGTTCGATGTGCCACATCGTTAGGTGTCTCGCCCGCTGTTGCCTGAAAATCAAGTTATTCGCAGTCCATAAACGAGATGAAAAAAAAAAAAAATGTATGCGGAGCTAGGGGGATGCTGGTGGATGCTCTCGCGAACCGAGTGTTGCCCCGTAACGGGGGAAGGAGGTGAGACAGGACGGTGGCCCGCAGAGTGTACAGAGAACAGGTTCGTCGATGCAAAAATATACATGCAACTGGCGGGGTTGAATATGTAAATTCATTGAAATTTCTCTGCCTCGAGCAGTCATCCGTAACCCCCCCCGGTTCGAATCCTCTCGTCCTGCTCCCGCTCGGCCGCCGCTTCGAGAGCAGGGCCATTCGCGAGTCCACGATAAATAAACGATACCAACGCTCGTGCGTGTAAATTTATATTGGCTTCGTTGGGCGATACGATCCACCGGTGAAACTCGAGATCTCGATCGTCATATAAAGGGGCTCATTATTTTTGTTTTATTCGACAGAGGATCCCGAGTATCAGAAAAATATGCAATTTCGTATATTGTAATCGCAACCGCGTTGATTTACATGTCCGAGACTCAATACGCTGTGCTTGAGTGGCGAATACCTGCGCAAAGAGAAAAATAAATAAAAAATAGTTGGTACTAATTTTTTTGCTACCGCAACAAAACAGCCTTTGTTACTGTAACAAAAATATTTGTTGTATGACTGAGTCGGGCGCGTACATGTGCCAACAACTACGACGAGCTCGAGACGCTCGACGCGCAAAACGAAAACGAAGAGACGCAAAGAAACAGTTCCTTTGTATTCGAGTAAAAATAAAAAATAAAGTGGAATTGCGAACTCTTAAAATTTGCTTAAAAATGACAGCAAGTGTCATTTGTTCTCAAAGCGAACTAAATCGTCGCATTATCAAGAAATTTTCGTCGTGTTACACCAATACCAATTGCTTCTACGTAGTAATATTTTTGCTGCCCTTACTAACCGTTTCGCTGCGGGAACGAGCTTACCGTCAGCAAAGCTCATTTCGTTCGAACAGCCAAACCACTTTTCTCCGTGCGCATTCATCCGAAATCATCGTCGAGCGTATTACCGCCTTCGTAAATAAATGATCATGCAGCGGAACGCATGAAAATCCAATCACGATGAAATCAAGCATACCGCTCAACCAGTCCCGAAGAATGCCGCGTGCAACAGATCGGGCGGTATTCGCGGGACTGCGCGTACGGCACTGACGCGGTTTTATTCGCGTTAGTAAAGTTATTCGCTGGTCCATCGGTCGGGGGCGTGGGTGGCAGCGGGGAATGCGGTCGCCCGCGAAATAGTTCAATTACATTCCCGGTACCATTGGATATTACGCGTGAGCCTCGTGCGGCGTCGGGTGGGGGAGTTTGATATGCGCCGTAACACATCCCGCGTAACAGAGTACTAGGCGGAGAATTAATTCTTGTCGTGCGGACAACCGGTAGACCGGGCAAGAGCGTTAGTCCGCTACATCGGGACGCGCATTTCACCGGTTGGCACACGCGAAGATCGCGCGTGTGTGTCCGTGCGCGTATATTGGCCGGTTCCGCACGCATATTGCCCGGGGCGATGCGGAGAAGCCGAATCGTGAGTCAGAACTACGAGCGCGGCGAGCGTATTGCGGGACTCGGCTGTCTCGCGAACGAGCGGCAAGTACGACTGTGTTACGACCGGGCAATTTCAACAATCGTTCGGCCGGATCACTGTCTCTCACGGCCAAGTATCACCGCGGTACGGGCCTCGCAGCGATGTACAGGCATCGCCCTATCGATAGCGGTCGGTTCTCCGTCGGGAGGGACTTCGTATGGGATTCACCGGCTTATCGATCCCGACGGTCGGACCGTGGATATCCGACTCTCCGACTAATTTCGCGATGCATATGCGATGGAGTGTTCCGGTGATAAGTGGATGATAGCGGGGAGACGGCGAAGAGTTTCACTTTAATTCACTGTTGCGTGCGGCGAACGGCGACAATTTTTGACGGTTCGCCGGCGACGGCGATCGCGATTCATCCGTCATGATGCATGGCCTCAACTGCCTCGACGTCCCGGCCAATTTTCATCGCGCACCCATTGTCCGCGATGAGTCTCGCGATTGCCCCGGAAAAATACCGTCGCGATAAGAAGCGACAACGCAAACGTCGCCGGGAAGGAAGATTAATGCCCCGAGGCAACGCCCGACTGTCCCTCTTCTTTTCGCATAAGAAGATCTGCGAGAGGACGGGCGAAGGAACACACTGCGTGACGGGAGATTTCGCTGACGGCAGAAACGGGAGGGGAACAAAAATTCGAAGAAAAAGGCCGACTTCTCTCGGTCGGGGATGATCGAGCAGCGACGAGGAAAGTGGCTGAATAAGGCCTGAAATGAAAAAGCGTGACGTTCACCGTCGAATTTTGGGTGCGCTGAACGTATATATGTATAATGCACACCCAAAAAAAAAAAAAAAAAAAAAGAAGAAGCGCTGTATAAAAACGACGACACGACGGTGGAAATTTGTTCCAGCGAGAAATATCGTGCAGCAGTTGTAACAGTGTTGTTCGTTATACACGTACATGACTGCGTCGCGATATGCATGACGTAATATTTAATGCTTTTGCGAACACGCCATGCTCGGATGGTACGAGAGCCCCGCAAACCGGGACCGTGCAGGTGGACGCGAGCAGCGGGGTGTGCGCGAAACAACGGGTAACATTCATTACGGCTCGTACAATTTTTTTTCGTATTTTTTGTATTTTTCGCTCTTTCGCTTTTTTCCGCGATGAATGCAACGATGCGACAAGGTAGCGACCGCGTTATGACCTATCCAGCGTCGCTTGTTTAATGTATCAAGTGTTCGTCTTTTCGTCCCTTTTTTTCCGGCCCCACACCCGCTCGCGCTCTATTGCGACCGAATCAAAAGTCCCTCGGTCATTTTGCCTTCCGCGTGAATTTTGCGCCCTCTCTGCGGTCGTTATTAAAATGCCCCGGGAGTTCCGGCTGCAGGGGCTGCACTCCGTCTATGTCATTGGAGTTTCGAGTTTTACCGGTTGGCTGTTCGCTCTTGGTCGTCGAGCTAATACCGAGGCGGGAATTGGGGGGGGGGGGGGGGGGGGGGGGGAGCTTCGCAATACCGGAAAAGGCAATACTTGAACGGGGCTAGCCCGACTCCGCGGCGTTATTACACAAACGTGAAACAGCTCGAAGGTGTACGCCCGAACGTTTGAACGCAACGACGGTAATAAAGGCGTCGAGCATTTTGATAACGGAGACCTTGCCGTGCTGTAACTGACGTCATAAAGTTGATCGAATGCTTTAATAACCAATGTCATAATTGTACCCTTTCAGTATCGCGCGCGGATTTTTTTTGTTATTTGTTTCGTTGCAAAGGAACGGAGAGACTCGTGCGGGAAATGTCTCGGGGGCTGCGCATGCGCGTCGCGAATGAAGAGGGAAAGCGTGCGCAAGGGTAATTTTCATTTAATTTTCCCGACGCTTTTATGAGTTTCGGATTCGCCGGAAGCTCGGCTGTCGGAGTGACGTTTTACTCCATTTGAAAAATGAAACGGGAGTATTATGGCCGCGTAATGGAAGCGCACAGCGGGCTGGAAGCAAGAAGGGAAAATAAATCCTCAGTCGTTAAGAATTAAAAGCGGTCAAAGCCTTCGCTTTGGACGGACGAAAGCTAAAAAAAAAGAACGAAAAGGGAAAGAAAGGGAGAATGAAATCAGGCCACGGGCATCGAGTTTTAGAAGAAGCCTTAACGAGCTACGCCAATTAAAGAAAAGTCATCGTTATACCCCGGTTTCCAACTGGCGTCAGGACGCGGGAGCTGCTTTCCGTACTTCGCTCGACCGGCCCGGTCTCTCCGCTCTCGTTTTCTCAGCGCTTTCTCCTCCTCTCTAAGGGTCTCATTTACCCCGAATGGGTTGCGAAAGGGTTGTCGAGCGCGAGGCGGGAGCGAGAAGGACCGAGTTACCCAAAGAACGGCGCATGGTAAACTGGAGGCTTTCACCGTGCGAGCGTGTAATTGCGACACTTGAACGTAATTGTTCCGGCGAATATAATGACGAAGCGAACTGAGCGTAAATACCCCGGGCTTACATGAGATTCCCGTTTAAATAAAAGAGATATGAAATAATATCGCGCGGGTACGAGAGAAACCCGGTCTACAGGTATATGGATATCCACGGCATGAAAACGCCCGGATTATTATGAATGATAAATCGCGGAGAGGCCTCATTCGGGAATATTTAAAGTGGGCTCGCATAATAAGTGCATAATGCGCTTGATCCGCTTTACACACTTCCCCGATCCCTCGTAGACACGAGGCGTTGGAAATGTCACTTCCGGTTTAAAATTTCATTTTTCAACCGGAAGTGACGTCACTTGAGAAAACCCCACTTCGGGGTTAAAAATACCAGTTTTCAACCGAAAGTGACGTTGAACGAGAAAATGTCACTCGGGGATTCAAAATCTCGGTTCTAAGCCGGAAGTGACGTCACATGAGAAAACGTCACTTCGGGATTCAAAATCCTAGTCTTGGACCGAAAGTGACGTCACCCGAGGAAACATTACTTGGGGATTCAGAAGCTCCAGATACGGCAGAATTCCACTTGGGTGCGATAGCTGTCGGCCAAAGTTGGTTTTTTGTTCCTGGGGGACTTTGTTCCACGCCATCGTTCCTCGATCACCGAAAGTTGGACGAAGCAACGAAAAACAGCAAACGAGTGATCGGTGTGTTAGACACGAGGGCCTTGTTTTCGTCCCGTTTGGAAGGTAGACCGAGCGTGCCGTGCGCTCCTTTTTCTCACCGACCCTTTGATCGCCTGTCCAGCGCACACTCCTCGCCACCGTTCCCGGTGCGGGTTGGCTAGCCCGAGTACGCCGGGCAAAGAATCGCGAAGGAGTGATAGCGCAGGCTGGGAGAAAAAAAATTTTCGCAACCCAGATCGTACCGATGATTACTTATCGAGGTTGATCGCATTACGCTTGGCAGAACGAAGTAACGACGTGGCTCTGAGCGCCGAAATAATAAAATAATAATAATAATAATAATAAAGACGAGACGATCGTGAATCGCCTCGTGGAATTTTGGGAAAAAGCTCGAGCAGACGAATCTTGGATACTCGGAAAATGAACAAAATTCGGCCTCCGCTCCCGAGACACTCCCCAAGTTGGCACGGGCGAAAAGTCCCAACGCGGAGAAGCGTGAGACGGTCTTGGGTTTTTATCAGAGCGATATTACTCGAGTAGGGGATCTCGAGCCGTGCCCGGAGCGAATCTTCTCAGCCCGGGAATCTTCATCCACAGGTGGAGCGCGAAAAAAATAGGGTTCAAAGACATTTTCGCAATGAGTATAGAAGAGCGGGCGGCGAGGTACTTTGCGGAATAATTTTTGAGCAATTCTCCCTTCCGCCTCCTTTATCCCGTGGTCCTCATCGTTTTCGTCTTTTTATTTTTATTTTTTTTCATCATCCCTCCGTCGCTCGGTCCCCGGCGACGTCGTTGCGGGAATAACGATTTCGTGCGGAACAATAGCCCGCCGAAAGAATCGTTCGAGACGCCCGTCGCGCCGTCGTCGACGTCGTCCTCGACCCGCGGTGGAACAGTTCTTTCATTGAGGGTATTATAGCCCAAGGATATTTATGAATCGAAGGAGATGATACCGAGGAAAATCCGGCCGGGTACACGGGGGAGACTCTGCGTCGATTTTATCCCCCGCGCCGCGACGTCCTCCTCGGTGGGCGTCTTTCCTGCTTATACGCTCGTGAGAGCTTTCTGCTCCGCTGGTAGCGGCACTCCATTCTGAATCTCGTAATCCCTATTGGATCCTCCGGAGAGCCGGGGGGTTGATAAAGGAAAGCGTATCTCCTCGACGCCGACGAGACTCGAGACCGCTCGTCCGCGCGCTCCTCCGACACTCCGGCCCTTGTACCTTGTTACACTTACGTGTCGAAGACGAGAAATTTTTCTCGACAATGGGCCCTCGGAGAATCTCCTCGACGACGCGGACCGGAAGGACCGGCTGGAAATTTTCACGAGAAAAGGTTCCGGAGTCTTCGATGGGGTGTCTCTCGCCTCACTTCGTAACTCGCCTTTCCGCTCCTCCGCTTCGAATACTTTTTATCGGGAGAGGCGGGGAGCGGAGAGTTAACAGGCACGTTGGCTCTCCGCGATCCAGTGGCGACAAGCGTACACCTGACCCGTCGTAGTAATTGCATTCCTGTCGGGAAACAGCGCCGAATGATCAATGGCTGGCGAACCCGCCGTACAATGAGGGTATCTCGCGTATGAACGCTCGGGGATTCCCCGAACGCTGCGTACGCGGTCTCTGATGTTGCCGTTCATGAAAACCGAGACATTCGCAATTATCCCGGTTCCCTCGTCGGGTAACTTTCGATGTTGCGAAGGCATCGGTCAATCGTGATCGCGGAGGAATTAATAAAATTAAAAAAAAAAAAAATAACTACCCTGGATTTGTGTAAAAAGAAGTTAATTCAACGGAAATTGCGTTTGACGGTCGCGAGATAAAGCCCGCGGCAAAAGGGTTAAGCGCGGAAGCAGAGACGCGCGTATACGTGGTTCGGCGTTAGACGCTATGCGAATAAGCTCGAAGCTTTCTTTCCCGGCCGGAGAGCCTGGCTCTACGTCGGGGTAATGGATTTTAGAGTAC
This sequence comes from Amblyteles armatorius, assembly GCA_933228735.2. Lineage (NCBI taxonomy): Eukaryota > Metazoa > Arthropoda > Insecta > Hymenoptera > Ichneumonidae > Amblyteles > Amblyteles armatorius. Next base: position 7,112,006 of record OW121695.1, on the reverse strand, counting down.
CCACGCGAACGCACCGGCTAGTGTGAGCAAGTCGGTGAATTTTTACGATCCAACAGCCAGCGACGCGAACAGACCTTTCCAGATTCGCGCGCGATGCTCGTATGATCGTAAAACTACGGACGAAAGCTTATCCTCGCGACGCGGCGTCGGATCGAGGCCACGGGAACGAGAGACTGATGTAGAACCTCGAATCGCAGCGGCGTCGCACAAAAAATCATCGAACTGTTCGGCGGAGACATTTGAATAATTGTGCACGGCAGTTCAAGCGACGAAAATTATTATTCTTATGCGGAAAGTGCTTTGTCACATTTTACGTTGAATTCGAATGAGTTCCCTTCAATAAGTCATTTTTTTAACTGAGCGATACCCATCGAGAATAGTCAATGTGCCCATAAAAATGAGGAGAGTGGATGCGGAAAAGAAAGCTGGAAGCGACCTTTCATCGAAGGCAGACATCACGTGTCCCTTCGATGCGGAAAACGATGGTGTTAGAGGAAGCGGCGAAGCGAGCGAGCCTGCCGGAGGATGCTCATCGAGGTGAGGTGTCCTTTAGAATGGACGGACGCACCGGGGAAGTTTCCAAAGGGTTGGAAGGGCGGAGAGTGAGGTACAATGGGATCGAACGAGGTCTGACGGGCGACGGGCACATAACGGCGGGCCGAACCGGTGCACGTGAATAACGTCAAGCGTTTCGCGCGACTATTCGAAGTTACGATTGACGTCGCGACACGTCCGGCGTTTCATTAATTTCACGGCGAACGAGAGCGACGCGCCGGGGCTGAGGCAGGGCGCAGAACAGGGCAGGGCTGCGTCGAGTATAACCCTGGGGAATATCTCTCGCGACGGCCTGTAAATTAGGGGGCGTTTACACGAGTCCCACGACGGGAGTAATTAACACGGAGTACCAACGGCATCGGCAAACACCGTGTAACTATCAGCTATAGATGTGTGTGCGCGCGCGTGTGTGTGTGACGCTTGCACCGGAGAACATCGGGCGCGACCGAATTTGGCGAGCCTCGATGACCGCTGTCGCTGGCCGGATCCGCTGACGAAAGAGCGGCTCGATGTATTCCAAGTTTTCGTCCGGCGACGCAATCAGCGCCAACCATCCGATGCGCCGATATCGATATGCGCACGTCAACCCTGACGACGTTGTCGCGAGTGCTACATTTAAGTCCGACGAACATTGGATCGTATATTCTGCCTTCTTGTTTTATAAATGTTGAACGCGAAATTCATCGCGTCTTGAAAAAAAGACACCCATTTTACGTCCAGGTCAGAGGCAACAATACGGTCCTCTCTCTTCAGTCGAGGGGGTTAAAAAAAGCACTGTCGCTTCGTCAGGAGTGAATGGGAAGGAGTGTAAAAGGATTCCCTTCGGATATTGAATTTCGATATCAATTTTATATAGAATAATAACGCCGGGGCTTTGCAGGGCACTAAGTATCGCGGACAAGAAACTCTGCTCGACATTCCGCGTTCCATTCTTTTAGTTTTTTTTTTTTTTTTATTGTGCTGAACCCGCGGCATCAAGCAGCGGCGCTGTAGGAAAGCAAAGAAGGTTTCGAAGGCCTTCTTCTCACAGTTGTATCGATTTACCGAGCCGGAGGGAGGGAGGAGAGGGGGCCGAAGGGCTTAACTGTGGTACGGAAGACAGCCGAGGGAGGAAGAGAAGTGGGAGAGCACGATGGATCCCAGCTTCGACAATACGATTATGTCGCCATTTTCTCCCGAAGCCCCCCACGAGAGAGGCGCAATAGTCTCGCTTCTACGACGCGGAGAACGATAACTACCACCCGGTCGAGAGAACGTGGGAGCCTCGCGCTCATCCCTTTTCCATCAGACTCCTTATCAAATTTATCGGGGACTTCGTTCGCTTCGCCCCGGCTTTCGTCCTACATGGCCCGAGAATCACTCCCAGGAAAAGCTTACGACCATTCCGGAGAGACGTCCAGTGGCGAATGCTGCGGGATTCCAGGAGTCAACTCGATCTCCGGGATCGTCCGGTTGGACTGTGCAATAACATCGTTTTCACCGCAGCGGACAACGCAGGATTGTTTATTCTGTTGATCCGTCGATTGCTACTACTGATAGCGCGACGGCGTTCTCGTTTTATGTGCCCGACATGGGTCGTAAAACAATTTCTGATGTATCGTCGGGCGATCGCTGGGCCGTAGTCTTCAACGGAACGAGAGTCGAGTAAAACGTATCTGGAGTTTCTTCTTATTGACAGTAACCAGGTTACGTCATGTACCAACAAAACCGAGGGTCGGCAGAGAATTACCTAAGAAAACGACATTTCGATGTCGGAAGAGTAAGAAGACACCGAAGTTGGCGGGACCATTTTCCGCTGAACTTGCCTGAACGGTGACGATTGCTTTGGAGACCGTGCAGTGATGGAGCGAATATTGGGAAATTGGGCGCGAAGCGTACTGCCATTGAGCGACATGGTTTCCCGTACGATCGCTGATAAATAGTAGCTCGACCTCTTAATCTGTGCGTTCCGTGATTAAGATTAATAACCGAAAACGAGCAAAGAGGCGAAACCGTAACATCGGCTCCTCCTTCGCCCTTCACGCGAATCGTCTATCAAGGGGAGACAAATTGATGGGCGTTATTCCCTACCCCCTCCGGTCAGCGTGCGTCTTGGCTCGTGTAATCAACCGATTGCGTTCTAATAACGCCTCACTCAATTTACATTACGTTATTTCACCAACGCAGTCCCGGACCCGGCCGTTATTCGTCAGGGACGACAAACTCGTTCTCCCGCTTGTTTCACGAATGTTTCATTGCTTCCGTTGGTACACGAGTGCCGGAACGTGCGACGTGATGCATCAAAGCGACGAGTTAAAACGAAAGGGTGAGTGTACTGACGTCGTCGTCGTCGTCGTGCATCCGCAATATGGGGGCTTTTTGCATCGGGCCAGCCGTAACTCAAGCGCCGCTGGGCACTTCATTGCGAACATTTCATTTTCCTCGTGGTGTGCAAGCCCGTAGGTCGTAAAACCGTCACAGGCCGCTTTCCACCGGAGCCTTTGCACCTCACCCGGGTCCTCGGAGTTCAGTGAACGGTTGCCAGGATCGCACAACTGTGTCCTCCGTTCGCCTAACCCCACCCCGTTTTCGAGCATTCGTGCCATTTCTATCTCTGGCTTATTCCCTCGTTCGGCGAGCGTTTCCATTCCTGTATCCTCCCGTGTGTCCCAGACAACGGGCGAGACTCCCCACCCGCCGCCCGAGGGGGAAATAACCAAATACTATATTGAATCTATGAATTCGTTCACCGATTCTGGCAATGGAACCTGTGAGGCGCGATTATATTTCGAGACTCCGACGGTTGCAGTTGAAGTGGCGACGGGGGTCGGGGGTTGGGTGCGCGGAACAGGCACGGAATAGATCGGAATATATCGGAGTGAAATTTCCTTTTCATAGAGTAGGTATCTAGCCATCCCCTGCACGGAGTAATAGTATTCGCGAGAACCTGGTTTCGTAGCGCTTGTCGTTGCCATCGACGTGCAGGAATCGTAGACAGGCTCGAGTACAGTCAGAGAGATAACCGCGGGCAAGGTCTCTGCACTCCGGCCGGAAACTTCACAAACGCATGCTCTCCTTAAACAATGAACTACCGTACTTCGACACCGTTCGATTACACATCCGGCTTGTTAACTCGTTGTCCGATGACGAATAGTTCTCTAAAGTTATAATAAAAATTGAGGTCTTCGTGCGAAGGGCGCGCATAAATTTTGCCAGGATGGTTATGGCCCAGAATGGGGAAACAAGCGTCGCCCGAGATAGCAGCTCGGTCACGAACGAGTCCAAACGTCAATAGTTCCTTGCTCTTTCGTCTGCTCGGATCGCTCCCCTTTTCGTGTATCCCCAACGCTACGGTTCTCAATGCTCTTCCACAACACTTCCGGCGTATCTACGGCATCCGGCGAATCTCCTCTCAGTCAGACTCGCCAGCGGAATCACGAACGGTTATACATTCGCGAGTCGGAGTGCGGTATACGCGCACGTACACTTGCGCAAACACGTACCAATACTTTTACTGCCGCGGTGGTATTATACACCGGTACTATTGATGCACCGACCGGCGTCGGGCCGCCACGGTATACCCGTGTAAAGAGGCATTTGGTATGCTTGACGTGACGCCGCTTCCGTCAACATCGACGTGCGGTGAGAGACATCTATCGGGAACCCTCGAATACCCTGGCTCGAGCCTCGGAGGGATGGAACGAAGAGAAAGAGAGTGAGTTCGATGCCACACGAATCGAGGGGGATGATGTACGCTTCAGTCAGTGCGGTACTGCAACGATATTGCGGTCGCTTTTCAGAACCACCTGCTCTCGAGGCGGCGAATCGAAGGGTGATTCTATAAACCCAATCTTCATCTCCTTATACGTTCCGACGCGGAAAGGGGTGCTTCTGTGTCGGGTACCTAGTGAATCATTTGATTCACACGGAGATTCACACGGATACTCGAACAGACCGGAAATGATGGAACGGGCAGAGATGGGGTTTGAGGGAAAAGAGGCGAAGGCAGAAGAGGGAAAGCGGAAGGCAAAGGGGACACCGAGGTTGGGTTGGGAAAGAAGTTTGAAACAGTTCTTCGAGAGGATATAAATAGGAGAGCATCGATAGTTGGAAATTATGTGAATATGGTGTATAACGAAATTAACTGAGTTATATGACTAAAGTCCCGTGAAAGGAAGACGAAAGAGAATGTGCTCGCACGGAACTGAGAAAGCGTCTCGCATGCGTTAAAGGGACCACCGGTTCGGTCTTCCGCTCGCACATCATCGTATAATGCCCGAGGTGGTAATGCGAAAGGATGGATCGTAATACCACGTCTTCGCATTTCGCATTTGAGCGGATTTTCACTCTTCTCGAGACGCCCCAGACATCGTATACGGCGGAGACACGGCGCGTAGACCTCCTCCGACTAAGGCGATCAAGCTCGTTCTTTCCCTTTATTCTGCACTGAGACGTGATCTTTTTTTTCTTATTCCGTCGCGTCCTCACAACGGGTCGTTCACATCTTCGTTCCTGAGGCACAGGCGAATTCCCAACGAAATTGAAAGAGAGACCGCCAAGGTGTGAGGACGTTGGCGGCGACTGTTTGTCATTTAATTATCACGCAACTGCTGTTTCCGTACAGAAAGTTTTGCCATTGGCTTGAATAGCTCGCAACTTCGTGCTCTGGGGCAGCTACTCTATATGCCGTTCCCTTCGTCGAAATTCGACAGCAGCCTGATAACTTTTCCGTCTCGGTATCTCCGTTACTGCACTAAAAAAATTTTGTTTGAAAATTAATTAACCGTATTGGAAGCTTTTTTACATAAACCGTTTCTGAAGTTTCAAACACATGTGCGTTGCAATATTGAAGTAAAATTTGAATTTTTCATGAACATTTTTGTAAATTTCAACCAAAAGATTTGTAATTTTAGTTTCTGGTTTTTTTATTTTACAAGCAAAGTACATTAATGTTGAATTAATATGAGCAATGTTAGCAAATTTCATGTTTCAGTACATTAAATTCACAATTTATTTTTACAGTGTACATCATGCCGAAGCCACCAGTTTATGCTACCTCATTTTTTATCAAGGCCGCTGCTGGAGACAGTTGGTAGCCATGACAGCAAGCTCACTTCGGACAAGTAATTCACGAATTAATGATCGCACATCTATCAATTAGTATCGTCGCGAGGGTCTTTCCGTTAATCCTCGACTCGTTTTAGAAACGTACATTCTCCTTAAATTTCTTCCACACCGAGCCACGTGATTGGGGAATTATTCTCGGAATAAGTGGGGCACCTGGCTCCGGCGATGTCAATCAATATCACCGCGGTCTAATTAAATAATGAATTCATCGCGTTCAAAATTATCAAACATTTACCGGATTGTTCCCGAACCACGAGGATTGTGAGCTTTCTCGATACGCCGGCTCGTACCGCACACCTGCCCGTTCTCGATGTAGCTCCGGCATCGGAACTCCACGCTGACGGCGAATCTCTGACAGACGCGAGTTGGATATCAGGCGAAGCGATGATACGAGGGGATGCGAGTGAGAGGCTTCGCAGGAGAACGGTATGACTTAATGCTCCAAGAGTAGCTGGCGCTGGTATCTCGGTGGTACTAGTGATGTGCGTGCGAGAGGCTGGAGCGGCACAGTTTCCAATTAATTCCAGTAATTAATGATGCCACGGATTCCTGGCGGTGTGACAGGCGGGGGGGAGGGAGAGGAGCGATGGATAGAGACAGATATAGTCCCCGCGCGTATGTACATCTCCTTCCAGTGTGGGAAGGCCTTCCAGCGGGAAATCAGTCGGTCGAGGTCACGACGAGAATTAATTAACGGCTAACAGCTTCGCGGATTGACACTTATGCAAATCTGTGAGCGGCGCCCGCGCACGACGGGCGATGTCGTGATAATGCACTAGACCGAACATCGGTACGGATGCGCGTGCACCTGCCCAAGGTATCTGCGGCCCTAATTTATTCGGCTCCGTGTTTGTCTCCGGGATATCTCGTATATTTTGGGAATTAATCTGGAATAGATGATTCGCACCGATGACTCAACGCCTGGATAACTTCTCGCCTGTGCACACAGGACATCGACCATACGTCCTTCCGACGATGACCAACGCTGCGGACCCTCCTGCGGTCGGTGATAATTATTTTCTCGGAACTCTTCGGTACTTCCGGCGATACGGATGAGTCGGCAAAAAAAAGCAGTAATTTTCATGTGGAAACACATAATTGTCCTACGGATGAACGTGACTCGTTCCCCGATGTGTCGGACGGGTATCGTTTATCTAGTCTCCCTGCACCACATCGGGGATGTCGGGTCCAGCTGGCATATTCCTTTCTCTTTTGCGGCCGATTGTGGACGACTTATCTTCGTCGTTGCACAGGCGGACGGCCCTCGTATTCCCTCGAGGATTCCCAACGCCGTGACCGGAGACAGACGTATCAATTTGTCAGCGCGCCCGAGCAGCCGTGTGTTCATAGGCACGGTGTCGGCTACAACCGCGGACCGGGCTTTGAGACTGACTCTTATTTCCGAATGAGGATGAAAACAGGAGCGTCGATCTTGCGAAAAAAAAAATAAAAAACCGATGAACGAAGAAAAATATGGGCAACGATGTGGAAAGAAGGCTTTGATAAAATAAAAGGAGCAAGATAACTTAGCTTCCGTTATAGCCTCAGGACCTCCGCTCCGGAAACGATGTACACACATCATTATATTCGTCTGCTTGGAAAGACATGTCTCCTTCGTTCCGCTAATGACATGATCCTTTATTGAAAGAGAACCGGAAACAGACGATATGCCACCCCATCCTCCGTATCGTGCGCATTCCTTTATTACTTTTATAAAGTTCTCTGACTGGGAACTTTTTTTTCCGATGTCTCTTCTTCGATAATACGTCAGGATAGTCGTGAGCGCACGAGACGATGGCAGGGTTTTGGCCGTATGGCCTAAATCCGAGACGAATGGGCTGTCGAGAAGCGAGTCCGGCGAGGGAAAAAGGGGAAAAAAAAGAGGTCGGAGAGGGACGAAGTGTGCAGACTCTCCGAACGCTGGGTCGCATCGAAATCCGAGCGAGGGGTCAGCGGAAGAGCGAAGCTGTGGAATCTCGCGGCTGCTCTCGCGCTCGGAAATCAAAGGTCCGGAAAAGTTTTGATGAAAAAGTTGGACGCGGAGGATGAGCCGTCGCGGATCGGAACTCGACGGGTATCGGACTCGATATCTCGTTGGCTTAAGTTCTACGCCGAGGAAAGTCGAGAGGTCGAAATACTTCAGCAAACTGCACCTGCGGGATTCTGAAGGAATATAAGGTAGGGGTGTTTGGCGAATAAAAAGACTAAAAAACAGACAAAAAAAAAACATACGCTTTTCGCGCTTGCAATATAGAAACAGGAGTGGAGCGCGATAGCGACGGACGTTTCTTTTGACAAACATTATTTCCTCTTCCAACGTCATTATTACAACCATTAGTGCACCGATGGAACACTTTACCAATAACTGGACCTGTGTGCCAGGTTCCGCAATGGCTTCCTCGAAAGCTCACGGAAAGCGTGTAGCTTCGATAATTAAAAGAGGGCCGAGCGTTTCGCCGGGGTATTTCGAAAGAGCTCGCAATAGTATCGGAAAAGCGACAAGGGGTAGGGCGGCTCTAATTGCTGCGGCAAATGATTTACAATGGTGTAGCGGCAGCAGTGACCAATAAAAGTTGGGCGGCAAAAAAACGCACGAGCATCGGTCACGGAACGTTCGGCGATACGAGTGTAGGAGCGGTCTGGGTGAGAGTGCGAATATTAAATCCCACGATCGAAATCATGCGGGGGGAAAGAAGAGCCGAAGGGGCGGCGGATGGGACAGAAAAAAGTGCACGAGAACGTGGGTGGAAACTCCGGGACAGTTGACTCGCGACGATGCAGTGCCTACATCGAGTATGGTGAAGTCGTAATATCCGTGAGTCGGAAGGCGTCGTTGGATGGAGTTGCGACACCGCGTCGTCGGCGCGGCACAACGTATGGTCGTGTAGGGAAAGGGGACGAGGACGAGAAGGCTGATGCAAGCACCCTCGGAGAGCCTTTCCGGAATCCGGCCAGCAAGTTACTCGGCGAACGTTACGAACGTTCGACCGTTTGAGCGTATAACGAGTTTTACCTCTCGGTCCCACTTGGTCGGTACTTCGCATGCATCCGAAGTGTCGTTATACTGCCGACGGTGTGACGTCGACGGGCGATTCCGAGATGTGATACCGGGCGATATGCCTTCGAGGGCCATAACATTCCTGTTGGATTCAACCATGATCTGCAGCAGCGCCATCAAAAACTAGACTAGCAGTCTAAGTGTCAAAGTCGAACTTCTCGGCGATGGTTCGATAAAGGTTCGCACTGCGGATCGGCATGATGTTAAATTGTTTTCGAACCACGCACATATTTCGCCCGTGAAAGTGCACCGGATTTGAGCCCATTGTGGTTCACGATTTGAGCCAGTATTTATACTCGGACGAAAGATTCCTCCGAAAATATACTATTGATCAAATTAGATTCGTCACCCTCGAGAACCGAGAAACGTGTAGTGATCGAACCCGGCCTTTTTACTCAACATTGATTTCTAACATCCCAGCGAGACACTCTGGCGATCACCCAATACATTATTTACCTCGCGAAATCCATTTACGCGTGGCCAGGGGTGGAGAAGCGAGAACACCGAGTAACTTATTTATCATCGATTCGCTGACGGTAGCGTTATGAAATTTGGCGTTTGCACACACACACACACGCGTACCGACAATAAACCGGGATAAAGAAAATACGTCATAAAGGCAGGATGAGTGAGTACTCCGAATATTTACGCGTCGGTCGTTCCTAGTTGAATGCGGCGTATCCCTAACGCGTCCGCTGAACCGATATGTCATGCAAATATCGTCGGACGCGCGGGAGAGACAGCTGGCATAGTTTTCCAATAGTTTACCGGCTATGCGAGAAAGATGAGAACGGGTAAAATTTTATTTCCTGCAATATCGGGACACACCGGAGACTCCCTTCCTGCCATTAAAATTGAGGAAGATAGATTGACAGAAAGATGGATAAGAGGATATGATTGGGGCAGCAGTATTATTATTAAATCACAGATGCATGAGTCGTTCCATATTTCAAGAGGCACGAACCTCTCATATGATTTTGTCGTCTCAACCGAACCCCACTTTTACCATTTTCGGGTTTTGAATTTTAATTATTAACCTTCGTAACAGACTCCCCGATGCTGACGTATCTATCGTTTCGACAGTTTCGTATCGATCAATGAATACCCATGATTTCTTCATCCGACTCTTCTCCTCAATCGGAAATGATGCCGTACGAAAAACGTCACTTTTCGTTGAAAACTCAGTCCTAAGCCGGAACTGACGTCATACCGAAAATACGTCACTTCCAGTCGAGAAATAAGATTTCCAAACCGGAAGTGACGTATTTTCGGTATGTCGTCACGTCCGGTCAAAGAATGAGATTACACGACATCCCGTTTGAGAAACAAGGATTTCCAGACCAACAGTTTCAAAGTACAAGCGTGCTGGGCGAGAGCTAATGAAACGGGTGGTCTTATGTTCAAAAATCTGAAGCCGTCGAGACACCGATTACTGTGCACAGTGGCCGTCTCGTGGGAAACCAAAGGTAGACTAGTCTGGCGCTCTGCTCGTTGAGAGTGGAAAGCCTCCTACCCATCAACCACCTAGCTCGCCGACCCATTATAATATGGCGTTGCGTCTCTACGCCGGTGATAAATCAAACCGGCTGCACGGTACATGGCCATACATCCTCGCGGGCACGGGGACGGTCGGGAAGGCGGAGGATGGCGCTTCGGAAGGCTTTCGGGCCGACAACACAAACACGCATTCGCAGGCCATACATATTCAAGCCCGTTCAGCTGCTTAACGTTTCGGTCTGTATGCAAATTAGCGACGTACGAGCAGAGAACGCCCCCCCCCCCCCCCTCCGGCAGCCGCGGCACGCGCATCGTTTACGACGGTCTAACGTACGCACACGTCCTCGGGTTCTTGTGCAGGTTCGGAGGTTGGTTTTGGAGTATGCGCCCTCTAACTCGGCTATGTTCTGTTAGTATTGTACACGTTTACATTATGAGGTATGTAAACTGGAGGGGCTGCGGGGCTTACATAGGTGCCGGTTCGCACAGACGCGCAGACGTGTCGGTCTGCCTTGGCGGGTTGCACATAAATCTTCGGTAGCTCGGATCGTTCCTTTGCCGTCACCGTTGCAGCGTGATGGGGCGCAACACGCCCAGCCATCGCACACGGTACGATCGTCGCTCGACGTTCCGGCCGCGATAGTGACGGATAAGGGTGTAACAACGCGTGCACTCGATAATAATAACTGACGTTCGTTGGAATATTCCCCATCCGAGACTTTGATTATAATCTTCCTTCGGGGCGTAATCGCGTATGATCGTTGTCGGGCTCTTACCTGTTAAGTCGTATGGTTTTCTTAGTCTCGCGAACCATCAGCGCCCGTTCCCAGAAGTGCACAGCCTGCGGTAGAATTGTATTCTGAAAGCAAATTACGAGAATGTGAGAGTAGGAAGAATACACTTGCAAGAGCGGCGTTACACGAGGTCTAGATTAGGTAGGAAAAAAGGGCCGATGAGGGTCCGAGGCGACGCTCTGCAATTTCTGGTAGGAATGGTCCGTTGGATTTTCAATGTTCATCGCTTATCCTTTGTTTCTAGAATCCCTGTCGTATAAATTTTGGTTCCCAAAGTGGCTTTTCGTTCCCTTAATTCCACACGTCAGAGTTTGCGCGGATGTCTGCACGAGCGTCCGCGAACAAGTTTTCGATATATGTATATGAAATATATGTAACTTTTGTGCAGACGTATGACTGTACATACGCGCGAGCCCGGGGGACTAATTTGAAGCGGAATTCCCTCGGCGCGAGCGAAAGGGGAGATAGAGACTGAAAGTGACTGGGCTGTGCGGTCCCGCGAGTGGTGCAGCGTACCAGTGTGGCAGTGTTATGTGCACTGTTGGACGGTAAAAAAAAAATATAATAAAAAAAGAAGTGGAGTGCGGAGGAAAAAAAAAGGAAAGAGCAAAAAAAAACATGGAAAAATAATCTCGCTATTCCCGCGGGATCTCGCGGAAGAGTATTATTATCATTCCGTGAACCGTACGTAATGCCCATTATCCGTGGAATTGTATTCACCTGTGCATGGTAGGTAGGCCGGCAATGGGTTACGTGCCGGGTATAGGTAAAATGGGATATGTACCGGTATTAGCAAAAGTCCTACGCACACTCTCCTTTCCCTTTACATTTCCTACGGCGTGTAAAGCCCAGAGAAGGAAATAAAAATGAGACGAAAGTTTGAGTGGGGGATGTTTCCGCCGCGGAAAGCTGATTCAGAGGGGTTGCTCGGTGAGTTCAACGTAACGGAACTATGGAAAATAAAAGGGAGAGAGTAAAATGATGGAGAAGCAGCGCTGATGATGAGAGAGACGAGCCGACTACCATCACAGCCTTACAGCCTTGCTGCGGCCGTGCTCTTGTATTCAACACATGACGAGGAAGAGAGGCGCGGAATAATGCAGGTTCAGCGCGCAGAGAACGCGTGGATGGGCTCCGTAAAAAGCCCGAAGAGCAACGAGGCGGACCGGGAACTACGTTTCACTGTAACTTCCGATGCTCGATCCACCCGATGTGTGTGTTTGCTTCGTGATTCGACGTCCGGTTTAAAAGTTTTTCCGCCGGTATTTTCTCACCGGTACTGACGTCGCTAAAAAGTGTTTCAATTTTTACATCGTCGCGTCAAGGTTGAATCGTTTGATCGCCATTGCATCGAATTACAATTTTACTATTGCGATGGCATCGTTCGATGGTCCTTTTTGCGTTGCGAATACATCTCGGTTGGCGCTCGGTGGACCGTAATCTTCAACAAAATCGCGTAACCAATTCGCTCTTCCTCATTCCCCGGGTTCTCAAGATTCCAACAAAGCCGCCTCCTCTCTCAGGAACAGCGTTGCGCCTTTGCCTCGAAGTACGACCGTAGCTTCTCGCAGCCCTAGCCGCTTTCCCAGCGGGACCGATGAACGAGCGAGGGCAAACGACTGGCATTACTTCCAGCAGCCGCGGAAACAAATGATTTCACTTTCCCAAGGTGGAAGAGAGGGCTGCCAGCCGATTCGGAACGGCGCGGACGTCTCGTTAATATCCACCTAATGTGAATGTCGCCCGATAATTAAAATCTTCTCTCCCGCCCCGGCGATTTCGACCCCCACACTTTGTCACAATCTCACTCGTCGTTACTTCACCTATCTAAATTTGTACCGAATTTTTTTTTTTTTTTTTGGGTCTTTGCAAGAGATCGTAAGCAAATTTGGGCGAAATCAATTTTCGGTACAATGAAATAACCTTCGGGACCCTTTGGATCAATTCTGGAATACACAGGATGGGGTGAAACGTGTGATGGATAAGGGATACGGGGGCAGCGGGACGAATACAGGATCACGTGCGGCTTGGTGCGCTTTGCCATCGAGAGTAGATTATACTGTACCGAGTATGTGCGGCGCGTTGTTGCTGCCGGTGCCGAGTGATACGTGCTGCTCAGTATACGTGGGCTATCCGAACCGGGCCTCAATGTTTAGAGGCATTTTGTGCGCTGTTACGCTCGATTTCCGCGATGAATAAATCGATGGCCATTCGCCGCTACGGGATTTTATCACATCAGCTCGGCCCACCCCAGCGTCCTCATGCCCATTGCCGACGGTGAGCACCGTTGGCTGGATAAAATAAGAGCGGAAATATGTCGATAGATTTTATTTTTTTTACCCGCCCCCGATGGACCAGTTAGCGCTTGATGCCCGGCATTGCCTCGCGACCGAACATTTCGGTATCCCTCGGCGAACGAACCGTTCTCGCGGAAACAGTCCACAGGAACCCGCAAGGGATGTGAATATGTCCAGCTGTCCCTGCGTCGAAAAAAAAAAGATTGGTCTCGACAACAATGCGATTATTGTTGACACGTGCGAAGGGTGCACGTTCGTGTGGGCATGTGGGCGCTCTCGAACGTTCCCATGGTCTTTTTTTAACCGCACACCGGGCGTTCTCACCAACTCAATTTGCACATCGGACGTCCTCGGTGCGAGTTCTGATAGCTGAAGCTTTCACGAAAAAAATAAATAAAAAAATGGGGATGCCGATGGAAAGAATTGAAATTCGATGGAGGGTCAATCCGGGAAGTAAATAAAAATAAAAAAAATAAAAAACATGTCCTGGCCGAACGGTAAATATTAGAAATTTGATTCATCCAGTTGCGGACTCGAATGGTAAGTGGAGTTAGAGTTGGTGCCCAATGGCCTCCGAATCACCGTGGATGTTTGTCGCTGAAGTACCGAATCGGGAGACTCTGATGACCGTCGATCAATGGATCGATATCAGGGATACTTCTCGAACCAGCTTGGAGGGATTCGATTCTGGAAATTCACCGGAAGTGCGGGCTTTATCCTCGTTAGCGACGCGTGTATTCTGCTGTTGTGTGCGTAACAACGGCCATGTAGGGCCGGTGATATTCCGGCCCTACGGAGAGCCCGAGGGATTGCGCGTTACGCGCGGAATATAACGAGTGACAAAACTGTCGCGCGGACAAAAGAACGTGTTTGCGGACCGGGAACGTCCGGAGTTAAATGGATGTGGCGGAGAAAGAAATTATGAACGCTGCGCCAGCGTGCCGTTCGGACTCCCGTGAACTGGATTAGGACTTCAAAGGGGTGAAAACAAATTTCGTTCCGATGCGAGCCGGCGGCCGGTCGAGTGTTATCCGAACGGTTGGGACCGTTTTGTCGCACACTCCGGTCAACGATCGCGTGCCCGCAGATAAGCGTATGAACGCGGAACTACTTTGGAATGAGCTCGGTCGGACTTGCTCAATGGCGAGGAACGAAAAAGTAAGGGGGTGGAGGAAATCGAGGTTACCCCTGAAAACCCGCTCGCTCCCCAAGACGCTGAAAGACCGAGTTTCTCCGGCGAGGAAAAAAGTGAGGAAAAAAAGGCCGCTTCGAGCGCACCCGACGATCTCTTTTCGGGAGGAGCACGAAGATGGGCGGAGAAGAAATAGTGCTCTGTAAAATAACGCGAAACGGTTGCGAGGAGAGGAGCCAGAGGGGATGATAGAACCGACGAGAATATAAATGGGAGGTGAGGGGGGCGGTGGAGGATATTACAGAGCGAGAATAAGGCTTAGAGAAGTGAGAGATCGGGCGGTGAACGGTCACCTTTAACTATTTCAGGATTTTTACCTCATTTTTCCTCCTCATTTCCCTCGCGCTCCACATTTACCATCGTCCTCTTCCTTTTTCCGAAACCCGATCCCGGGATTCTTCTCACCCTCACAGTGCATTCTCGCACCCGTCGCCGCCACTGTAACTAATACTGTGTTATGTTCTCCTATCATATACAACCCTTCGCGGAATATCTTACGCCCGCGCGTTGTATATTACACGCGCATTGCTCGCGATGTGAGGAACCTGCACAGCCGCCCTTCTTCCAATCTCCCTCGTCCAATTTTTCTTGCGAGCGAGCATGAATTTTAGCGCGTGTTCCGCACCGGCTCCGTTGGCCTGTCTATTACCGGGGTCCTTTATCCTCGTTAGACTCCGCTCCGTCTCTCCTCCTCGGGGTTGCCTCTGCTACCAGCAGGCAACGTCATGGAACGGAGACCACCGACGGTGTATCTCGCTCGGGCACGCCGGCTCCGACTGAGCGGCTCGGCCGCATTGGCTCTCAGACCTTGCGGCTCACGGTCTCCCGCGTATCGGGCAACCCTACGGCGTTTATCACTACTCAGCATGGCGCGGAATGGTCTCCGCCACAGACTCCCTCCTTTATCACAATATTGCGTAACTCAATTCTCGAGACTTATCAGCCCGAAACCCACGCCTCGTTTAATTCGCTGCGCGTATACACCACTTCGAATGTCGAGGTCCCTTCGAGAACGCAGTATTGTAATAACACCGTACCATGATGATATTTATGCGTACCAAGATTCCACTGTGAATGTTATCGCTGGTGCACAACTGCTGCTCTCACGGAACCGAAGGAGCAACATCCGCAAGTTTGCGCGCTGATAATACTTGCTCTACAAAGACGCTTCGCTCCGGTTAAAAGTAGGTTCGGCGCGAACGGACCAAGATCGACGGAACTGGTGTATCGAGCGCGTCGTAATTTTTTAAACGGCTCCGGAAAGTTTGCAGACTGGAGCTACCGTCTTTTTGTTTCGTTGTACTTGAGGAAAAGCAGCAGCGACATCTGCGTCAGGGCGAACGTCCGGTCGAATGTTCGCATTAAATGCAAATGCTCCCTCCGCACCGCTCCGCGCGCAGCATTTAAATTTCAGATGCAATTAGATTCATTTACTCGGCCCGGTCGGTCGGCAATTATTCTCGCAGGGGCGGAGGGCGAGGGACCGAAAGGGGATGGCTATTGCGCGCGCTATGGTAGAAAGAAGATTTTTTTGAATAAATCGTGCGGCTTCCGTCGTGGTGCCGGTGCGATGGTCGCTTGCAAAGCTCATTCACGGACGGGTTTCCACCACTGTCCACTTTCCTCGATGACGCATAGGCTTGTTCGTGGCTTTTTTTGAATTGTTTTTCTCGACTGCGACGCTAACGATCTCAATAACTACCCGGTCATTCGCCGAGCACGACTTCATTGCCTCAAACCTGCGAACGGTTTCTACCGTGTGGCATGTTTTTCGTTTTGGTTTTTCTATGTTCGGACTGTGTCGGGACGAAATTGAAAACTCCCCAAAGCGCCGTCGGCTTCGCAGAAGCTCGCGCCCGCCTCCGACAAACGCGTTATCGACGTTCATTGTTCGCGGAATGTATTAAATGCAAACAGTCGACAGCTCCGCAGCCGTGTACCGCGCACATGCTCGTCTACTCCGCCTCGTCCCTGAAGTTCCGAGTACGAGCCCGAGTGGCAGGCCCGGAGGCGGAGTGAATTCTCGATTGTGTCGGCGAAAGCTTATGAGGATGTGAGCTTTATGTATCTACGGGAACTGCTGTGTGTCTGCGCGACGATACCGCCGAGCGTTGCTCGGGTATTGCGGAAAACATGTAACGAGATGAACTGGCGGCAAGAATGACTATGCGGTCGCTACGTACACCGCGAACGTGCCCAGTCGCTCAAAACCCCTTTAACTTCGTTTTTCGCTTCCTGCTCCGGTATCGCTCGTTGGATGAGGGGGGCCTGAGGGTTCCGACCTTATCTCGCCACCAACATAGAGAACATGGTCGACTGCGGACTCTCACCGAACTCTTTATGTCTGCTCCGTCGGCATTAGATATTGCATACGGTGTTACACGATGCTGCAACTGGATCTCGTTGGTAGGAGATCCTTCCTCTCGTACGTGAATAGGATGAATAGCAAGCATCAACGGTGGCAAAGGTGACCTATAGTCATAGATGGTTCATCCGGTTGCAGACCTCGCGATGAGCTGCATGTGTGTTTCCGAGAATGGAACATGGTATCTTCTGGTAGGGAATAAACAAAAATCTTTCGTCAAATTTCAAACTCGAACTCAACTTCCTCGAAGCCGAGTCAAAATCAATACGCCGGAATTTTCCGACGGAATTACACGGTGCGGCAGGCAATGAACTTCTCGTTTCAGCGTAAAATCAGGGAACCGCGCGTGGTATAATAAACGGTAACCCTGTTAAGATAAAATATTTGCGAGAGTACCGGGACATGTTTCGTGAACGTGGGTGTTATTAAGGTTGGAGTATGACGAATTTCGGGGAAGCCACGAGGAGTTTGGCGGCGAGAGAGCTGCTTAATTGCGCGAAGTCATGGAAACCGGAGATGCGGGGGCGAGCCGGGCGAGGGGGACGTGAAACGCCTTCGCGCATACCTATCCAGCGGCGTACGTGCTTCCAAGGGTCGTGAGACTCGCATGGATCGGTCGAGGCGTGGGCAATGTATGCGCGCTTAAATATGCTTGAAGGCAGATCTTCTGGAGGTACGACTGCAGTTGCCACTGATGGAAACGTGCGAGCTCTTCCCCGGATGAGCGCCGGCGGTGGTGGAGAGGCGCGTGATGAGCATTCCCTCTCTGCGCGAACCCATGCTTCACCCCCGAGGCGTTACACATTCATGGCATACACATGTTGCTCCGGGATATAGGAATACCTGAAAATTAACCGGAGAGTGCGAGAATTCGAGCTGGTGTTCCTAGCTCGGATTCAACCGCAGCAGTCATGATAGAATCTGCCTATGGGGGAATGGTTCTTTGGGCTGACGAAGAGGGAAAGGAGAGGTCGTGAAACCTCGTTATTGAGTTAGCTACCACATTGGGACAATTTTTCTTTGCATCCTCTAAATATGCATTGCAATACGTAATAATACCCCATGTGGGAGCTAAATCAATAGAGTTAGCTACCACATTGGGCCAATTTTCCTTAGCATCCTCTGAAATATGCAATGTCCAATTGGCAATAAGATATACAGCGATAGACTTTCGGATAACCAGGTGCTTTTATTTTCTTCGGAACTTCAGGGCCTCGTGCGGTCTTAGTTTTTCCCCGTTTCAATGAGAAACGATGTCGTCGAGGGTAATCTTATCTACCTAGTCTCGTAGGAAATTGTTTCGCGATAGTTTCCGTACTGCACACATCGATTTCTCACGCTCCATTTAGAGGACGTAGGAGGGTAGACCGTTTCTCCGTACGGCATGGAGTATGCGAACACAGTCGTTGGTGCTTCATTAAAAGCGTTGCCTCGGCCATGGAACGGAAAGGCTATACTGGCAAATTCTAGTGAGATAGAGAGAACGCCGGTGCATAGTCGTAAAACTCGTATACGAGGGCATAGTTTCATGCGAAGGAAAGTATGAGTACGAGAACTGTAGACCGAGTAAGAGCTGTATTTGAGCAGGATTTACGATGGTCGAGGGAATATAGGGCCGCGAGTGTAAGGAGGCGCAACGACAGACCGGCGGAAAGAGGGGAGGCTCGAGCTTCAACGGGGTCGGAGGTTGTTAACGTAGAGCTACAACAAACTAACAGCACCGTTTAAATTCGTTCTAGTGTTTACCCGGTTAAACGCTAAACGGAGAGTTCAGCGTTCTCGTAGACTGCAAGACATAGCGGAGCTTGGTCTCACGCACTCCGTATCTCGGTAAGCAATCATGTATGTATACGGCTGTAGATAGTCCGTGAGCATTCCAGCGAAATAGGTATTACGTGTGGAGGTGTTGAATGAATGCTTCTGGGTTGATCACGTGGAGCTTTGGAGTTGCGGGTTACATGTCGGAGCTCACGGGCTGGTGTCTGAATTTAATAGGATTCAATTGTCCAGTGGATCTGGAAGATATTCCAACGTCGATGCCTGGCTTGTTATTGAACAATGTCGATTGATTTCGTTGACGGAATGAGAAGTGAAATTATTCTACTTGACTGTGCCATTTCGCCGCATCTCATCTACCAAGCCCGCTGGGAAAAAGGTGAACCATCATGGTCCATGCACTTGTCTGTAGATGTACTGAGCAAGAACTGTTGCGAAAAGAACAAGAGTTAACCAGCTGCATCTGTTTTTGATAGAGTGTACCACAGAGGTAGTGTGATGTAGGCATGTCAAAGAAGGGACCGCGCGCGCTTCGTCGGGTTGTTTGGAAAACCCCCCGAGGAAACTTGGCGTCGGCGTTGTTGGAACGTCGTGTATACATCTAGTAGGCGCCGTAGTTGTCTCAGGCGACATCACCGTGGCCGGGAAGAAAGTAGAGGATGAGGACAACAGCGACGATGTGTACGTACCACTGCTGAAAGCTTTCGCGCGCGCAGTTTGCGGAGAAGAAAGCGAGAGAACAACCAGGGATTTCCCTTTAACATCGGCGAAGTTTCCGTCGCCTCTCGGGGCTTTTCTCATCCGCGAGGCACTCATTCCTACTTATTCCCGAATCCACGAGGTTCTCTGATTATTTCCATGCCCATATTCCGTGCTCCTTCCAGAACCGGATGAACCGTGTACATTCTCCAAGTTTTGGGAAATTATCGCGTTTGTTTAACCCACACGAACACCCAGACGCGGACACATGGAGACACTCCGACAACTCTTCCGGCGTAGATCCTGGGGCAAGGAAAGTTCATTGAAATATCGGGAGAGCGACATTGCCGCCGACTAGGGGGTGAGCCACTGCTGCCACGTTGGAGATGGAACTGATTGCTGATCCTTCTCTTGGCAGTTCTGCTGCCTATTGTTGTTCCGGTCCGCTTTATACCGGAATAGCTGAATCGACAATAAAAGGTCGCTCTTCGTTTGCGCATGGTCACGATCACGTTCGTTTGTTACTGCCTCCGCCATCATCCCTATCCTTCTTTCGATTTGTGCACCTGCTACGCAATGAAATACCGAGGGGGATTCGTGACTCGAAGCGTTTTCATGGAGTTTTGGGGATTGATTGGTGTTGCCGAATAGCGGAGTTGAAACAGCAGGATAGCCGTGTATGCCTCGACGCGCCCCGGCACGGTTCGAGGATTCCACCCCTCACTTCTCCGGCGGCAATTCTGCGCTCTCTCACCCTCCGCTATCGCCACCACCCTCGTTCTCTTGATTCCAGATTATCATACGGCCGACCTATTATGCAGAGTTAATGATGGCCCTAGATTCGGAGTGTACTCTGATTGAAACACGGTCGGTAATTTCCGGTTATTTGGCGAATACTGTTGCATGCGATGTGCAGTGCATTACGCCGGATACCGGGGCATTCTGATGCGGCGCCAGGGGGTGCGACGGGGTTCGCCATGAGGAAAACTAAGCCAGAGTGGTTGCTAGTTGTTTGCTACATTTGTTTGGAGGGAGGGGGACGTCCCGCGTACCGATTCGCATCTACCACGCTTCATTTGTAGCGTGCAGTTTGCGCCGGTTGCGGCTCAGTTTGTTCTGACTCGCTACCAACAACTGCTTGAAAACTACATCCGGCCTTAACGAACTCAACCCTACCCACTCCTGCATTCCGCGAAACGATTCCTCGTCACTCGCGCTGGCCCCCAAAGCAGTGACGAGTGCGCTGATTGAAAAATGTTTGCTGCATCACCTCGGCGTTGGGAAGCGTTTTTTTTTTTTTTTTTTGGTTCGTCGTTTCAGGGAAGGAGCCCTGCATCAATGGAGCAGAAACAAGAATCACAGAAAAAATGTTACTTACGTTGATGAGCTCGAACTTTTCAGCGTCCAGCCTGGAACAGAAGAAAAGAAGATATTTACAACCGAGAATCACGTTTTGTGGAGATTCGCAATGGCGCCGGTTCTCCAAATAACTGGGAAACACGCGTTTCGCGATCCATGCCTTATGGACCAAATTCAAACAAAAGGTAGAAACCATTTTCCTCATTCGGCTTCCGTGCCAGAGAAGCCAACCAGTGCGTGTGATCGTCCGGCGGCGTATATCGTTAGCCGCTCCCGTAGCCAATTCTCGAAGTTGGTGGCGGCCGCTCGCACGATCCCGAGGCGTGTCTCGGCTGGCCAAACTAATTTACCAACTAATTTTCGAAATAGGAATTCCGAATAGGTGGAGGAAGGCCGGCGTCGCTCGGTAATAGTTGCGAAATTACTTTCGGCCGTTGACATTATCTAGTGTGCCGTCGGCGTACATGCATGTAACACCGCACAAAAAGGGGCTGTTCCTGCAAACCGTACGTTGCGGAACGAGCCCCGAAGGTCCGCGTGGCCGGCGTTGCAAATTCCTGCGGTCAGACTTTGCCGGCTTTCGCCGGACGTATGGAATCTCGGGATGAACTCGTGAATACGAGGGCATGGCAAAATGAACTGCGAACAAAATTTTCCTATGGCTTGCACGTCTCGTTAACGCGTATCCTTCCTCCAGACCGATGTAAAGATGACAAAAAAAAAAAATATGGAATGACGTGACATCGCGGTTCTTCGTCACAAAAAAGCAGAAAAGTTTCACAAACGAATTGATATCTACTTCCTCGCCTTTGCCCGGATTCTGGTTGTGGCGTGAGCCCCTCGACGTCCCCTTCGGGACCTCATCAACGTGAGAGAACCGCCCCTTATTCGTCCCAACGAGGTGAAAGACCCTTGCCTCGTAAATCCTTACCTTTTCATCGAATATCTGTCCGACTCTCGGCGCTTCAATTATAATAATTCATCTCCCTGGCACCGAAGCTTATATCTACAGTTCTTCGGATGATGAAGCGACGGAGGGGGGGGGGGGGGGGGGGGGGGGTCGAAAGTTTTGTCGAAGTTACGTGCCCGGGTTACTCGCTTCGCTGTCTCTCGAATATATGTACATAGCACCGCTGCGTCTATAATACACGGTGAGCTCGTGGAACCGCTTGGGTGCGCACAAATCTTGTAGGTACACACGACATAGATATTAAAACAAAAGAGGTGTGCGTGGGTGTGTGTGCTCACGGTACAACAGGTCCTCGTTCGCGGGCTCACTTTTTTCCCCCGCCCGCCCTCGACAGCTATCCTCTTAGCCGTATAATGGGTAAGTAAAAAATTTCAGTCCACCCGCCCGAGACTAAATCGTCCTAGGGAGGACATCGTTTTACGGGAATAATTACGAGCAGCAAGAAAAGGGGGGGGGGGGGGGCGAGAAAAGCGAAAAAATGAAGAAACAGAAGAGCAGTGCTTGCAGTTGCAGCCGTCCAAGCGACTCTCGCTCTCACCCTCTCGCCGGTACAACGAATCTAATAACCGCGCTTCTTTTATTTCGCTTTGCGGAATGAGCTCTCGGAATGAACTCGAAAAAAAAAAAATGAGAGCTCTCGCTCACCCGAGCTGGCTACCGTGCTCCATACCGCTCGGGTGAGGCCATACATGCGCCCTCCACCTCGCCCGTCTAATTCGTAAATTACCACTTTAATTACCATTTCGCGCGACGGGGCTGCCGCGCGAACTCTCCCGACCAACGAAACCCATCCAAGAACGGACGACCACCCAGGGCGAAAGGTTGTATCCAGGATCTCCTAAACTCCCCCCCCCCCCCCCCCCCTCCCCTCTACCTCCATCTCTCCCCAACCATCGTCACATTTCCCCTTGGCTTTCAACGGTAACGATGGCAAAGAAGATTACCAGTCGCTCGTTAGAAATGCGATTCGACGACGACTAATTCTCACTCGCGGTTTACTCGGTATACCGTCAGAGGCACCCTCGGTGAGTCTAGAAATCCTTCTAGTCGACGACTCTCCCGGTTTTCCTCGTCCTTTGGTCTTGCTCGTCATTTGTCGAGTTGATCCCCTTCATCCTCCCGCGAGTTAGAACGCTCCGCCGTAAATTCCGTAATCCGGGCTGCGAACCCGCTCCTAATATACTAATCCATTTTTCGCCGGATTGATTAACTTCCTCGCGCGACCTCGTCGGGTAGTTTTCCGCCGCATTGAAAACGCGTTACTCCGCGAGTCTCCTCGCGGAGGATCCGCGGTCGCGAATTTCTCCCTTAACGGGCCTCCGCGCAGCGGGTATTTTTCAGGAAATCCATTAACGACTGCGGTGCGCACTCCCGGAGTACGAATCTCCGCTCGCTGTATCCTCGTTTTTTTTTTTTCCACGCTCGTGCCAAGAGAACGTCGTAAATTATATCCTCGTGCAGCTCAGCGTACACGCGCGCCCGAGTGGTCGTATAATGTTTCTGGCGGTTTGTAGACGGGCTTAACATTGTCTCTGCCGTTTTCGTACACGCGCGCGTATCGCTGTGTGCGCCAACCTACGTACAGTATCGTACACTTATGTGCACAGTAGCGAATACTCGTTTCGCGGACTTCTCTGCTCCCGCGTGAAAGCACCGAGGTGTCCCCGGAGCTGGGGTAGTGCCGAGAATTAAAATCGCTTTATCCCCCGGCAGAGTTTCCGCGCTCTCCCCGTCCACCGGCGAACGGCGGCCTCGGAGAGCCGGGCAGCAACGCTGCATCGCCACTGGCTATTGCACGAGCCACCCGGAGGCCGGGCGAGCAACGTGGTTAACCGCGAACGACCCTCGGATACAGATTTTCACAGTTGCCCACGCGCAACTGCCCGCCAAAGTACGCATCCCTCGTGAATTATCGTTGCGGCGGTGTCGCATAGTAGGGCAGCAGTCTCTCATTCAATTTCGTTTCGGCCGAAGCAGTGGGAAAAATAAAAATAAAAATTGCGCTGACCGTTGATCAGTGGAAATTCTCTTTGAACGTTGTTCGAAAGGAGCGACGATCATTGGCTCATCGCGCCCTCCAATTTTTTTTTTTTTTTTGTATATTTTCATTCTTTTTTGAATCATCAAAGCACTGGCTAATTTCGTCATTGTTCTGGCCGACAATAGCGAGCTTTTAGCTCGACTGCAGCTATTACACGTATGCAGCCTAGAATCGTGCGAAACTGTTTCGAGCATCAAACAATTCTGCCGTTTTCAATATGTGAACCGGCTATCGCGGTGCGAAAAGCCTCAAAGGTATTCCTGGCTGTGCTCGAGTTGAGGTGAATCATCCTTTACTAATAATTTCACCGACAGTTTTTCCATGGACCCCTGTGAAACGAGAGAATTTGAGCCACATCAAACCGCGTCTCAGCCGATGCTGTGGAAGGCCCGGTGCATGTTTCGCTAAGTCGAAAAGCGGCGGTCGTGGCGGTAGCGCGAAGGCACGATTTACGCATGACGCGATTCGAATGCCGATTGAAATGAAATAGAAAAATAAAACGCGGACTCCTCTCTATTTTATCCGGTTGCGAAAAAACCTTCTGACACGGAAAAAAAAAAAGAAATCATCGCTGGGACGCGATGCCTCGTTCGTCCGTTTTTCCCGCACGATATCGTTACATCAATCGGTTCTTTTTTTAATACTACGCTCAATCAAACACGAATCCACTCGGAAACGCGTTGCCGACAGGTAGACAGATTTCGAGAGTGCAGTATAACCGAATAGAGAGCTTCGAGGATGCTTTGCAGTATTACAAACTCATTCTCCCGTTGAATTTTTCCACTTTTTTTTATCGCGGAATCTCCTGCTTGCCATCCGGTGGTTCGATATTTTTCAGTCCCGCTCATCTTTACCGCGGCGTTTTCCTCCCTCCTCTTATTTTATTCTCCATCCACCCGCGCCTTTTTCTCCCGGTCGGCGTTTGCGCCTGGCGATTCCGGCCGAGCTCTCCCCCTCGAAGCGCATATTTCTCATCGCAACTACTCCAGCTGGATAGCTTTCTGGCTCGCGAGTCGTTCGGTATATATGTTACAATACACCGTATATACGAGCGCTTCGAAGGTACGGTGCAGCCCGTCGCTGTAGCGCGAGCATAGATATAGCGGAGATTGCAACTGCTGCTGGGCGGGGAGCTTTGCCGGGCACACTCGCCATTTTCATTTCGCCCGGCCGAGCAATTTGCAGTTTTGCTCGACGGTGATTAAGATGCTTAATCTGTGCGCGAGAGCGGCTGCATAGCCCTGTCCTCGTCCCGCTCCGCCCTTCCGGGCACACCGGCTTCCTATCGGTGCAGGTATTGCGCGCTGATGGTGGTTAAAACGGGGGGGCCGCTCGAGAACGAGACGGGAAGGAATGGAATCACGAGGGATGAAGAACAGAGCGCGGAGATACACAGAAGTTTCGGCGAAAAGTGGGAGGGAGCGAGCGGGGCGAAAAATAGGAGGAAAGGGCGCGAGGGAATATAGCTTTAAAGTTGGGAAAGCGCTCGAGCTTAAAGGGTTTCCTCTCCACTCTATCGCTTCGTAGATACTATTATACCTACATTCCCCTCCGCATACCACCGCGCTCTTAACTTCGCAGCCCCGACTCCCCCCCTCGACCCGTTTATATTCATGGACTTAGCGTGAATTTTCCAAGTGCAGATTATGAATCACCGAGGTGAAATACGAGCTTGTTCGGAAAGCTAGCCGCTACTCGTATCCTTTTCCGTCCCGCCTAGCGGAAGCTTTGTGAATTACGGAAAAAATGATACGAAGCGGACACGTGAATATATATGTGTATATATATTTTTTTCACCGTCCTGTCGTCACATCCGCACACGACTCCTCATTTATCTTGTTCGCTCACTGTGGATTCACTTAAAAAATTTCGCCCAAAGATTTTTCCTTTGATTCTCGGCCGATCGTGTCCTCTTCCCGACGAGGACCGTCCCATCCCCGAGACATCAAAGTAAATTCGATTGCACGTAATTACTTTTTGCACTTTGCGTGTGCCTTGCTGTCCGCTAGACATCGTGAGTGTGTGCCTTCCACGCTGGAGTCTTTGCCCGAAGCACTCTCCCCTGTTTCTATCGCGATTCGGCAACGTCGTTCCTTGTACAGAAAAAAAAAAAAAAAAAAAAAAAAATGAACCGACGAAGGAAAAGTGAGAGTCGCGGGAAGCTGCGCGGTAAAACATCGAAGCATTATTACAACGTTCCAGAATTTAGCTCGAGTCACGATGCCGGCGCAGCAGGCGGGCTCGCACGTACGCTTGCGTTCGCGCGATTAGGTGGAACTCTGATTTAGGATAGTTAGTAACGGCCGGGACGGGAAGGGCGAGCCAGACCGGGCGGCGAACCAGAAGTCGCCCGGCCGACCTACCCCTCTTGCGTAATATCCCGCGGAATATGGAGGCGCCAGATAAATTGCAGTGGCAATTAGCGGCGGCCCGCGATAAAACCCATAACGCGAACGTCGTTCGGCGCTTGCCCAATAACACTCCGCACGCGTGAGTACTGGAACGAACTGGCGCTACAGCGCGCCGGTTGTACCACTGTGCTTGCACAGTGGTCGTCTATTTCGTGGATGACCGATAACTGGTTGCCGGTGGTCCGTACCGGATGTCCTGCCAAAGACAGGACATCCGGTACGGAGTGGACAATCACCGATTCGTGGCGCGTAGATTTACGTCTTACAGGAGCCCTTCAAAGTCCAGGATGAATCTTTCAGACACATCGACAACACCGGCGCCGAATGCAGTCCCTTCGTAAATCGTTTCGGATTGACTGTGGTTGCTCGACCGTCTCTCGATGCGAGTTCGGTGGAAGAGGGTGGACCGAGCTCTTCGAACAGTCCGACGTGTGCTCTCGGTGGCGTATCAATTATTCAGGCGTTTGTTGCCGCCAAAAGCCGGCTTTACCAAAGGCCAACGATGGACGCGCTAACAGGCCGAGCCGGACCACCACAGCCCGAGCGAGGAGAGCCGAGAGCCTCGAGGGTATTCGCGGATCGATCCTCGTGCTATTCGAATGCGAGGCTCGTTATTCCGGGCTTTATGGAAATTCGGAGAGTCTGCGGCCTATACGGGGTGAGGCACGTAAAGCGCCGGAGGTCGACTGCTTCTCCAGCCCCGAGCCGTCCACACCGGCCGTCGGGCCTGCGAGCCGTACGTTACCGTTCGTTGGTCTCCGATTTGCATTATACCCCCCTTTCTAACGTGACGGGTGCGAAACCCTAATCGCACAAGAGCCCACTTTAACAGTTCGCGGGGAAGATATACGCGGATTTCGGCAGTCAGGGTACGATCGTTCTGAGATTTTCACAAATACTCGAGATAAACGGCACTTCGACGTCTGCTTGAAGAAAAAGTATGATGAAACGATGGATCGTTAAAAGGCAAGTTTTTACCGAAGGGATTAAAACCTCACAGGATTGAGACCTAAAAAATGTGTCGTTAGTAACGTTATTAAGCCATTTGCGCGGCGGCAGAGTGGTTGGCTTTTAGGCCGGACCATCGGGAGTTTGTCCCGATTGGATGGCCCACGTATGCGGTCTGATTAAATCTGCTCGTTACTACTGCGGAGCGTGATCAACCCGAGCTTCGAGGATACGGACAAACAGACTGTAACGAGACTCAACATGAGTCGTTGCTCGTTGCTCATCGGGCTGTAAAGTGGGTACAGCCTGACGGGGAGTTTTGTTTTCAAAGAAATCGGGCCGAATGATCCGAAACCTCGGTAAGTCTCGCGCATACTAAGAGGCAGAACAATATGGTAAAAATTCATTCTAACGAGTGTGTTATACCGATGCTGAGGGAATGGTGCATTATTAATTTAGATATATATTCCGCCGCAGTTGAAAAGCACATTATCTTCCTCTTCCTTCATCATCTTCTTCTTCTCCCCATCCTCCCATTTCTGCTACGGAGCGGATAATGGGATATGTTCCGCCTGGATGCCTGATGCCGTTACGTAAGTGAGTTGAAACTCTCCCGTACTTGCGATAAGTTCTCTGCATCAACTCCCCACCGACGTCTGCCTGATACACTGTTTCGAGAGGTCTACCACCGATACAGCGAAGTTGACGGAGCTTGTGGGAGGCGATGACTCGGTAACGATGCGTCGGAACACTTCAATGCCCATCCGCCTTGCGCTTGCCCTCGTGTATTCATAAAAGACAAAATTGCTAATTTATCTTTTATAACTCATATCACACGCCGTGTTTACGATCACCGGTACATGAGTCTGTAATCACATATGTACTTACTTATGTAGAATCATATCAAGGTGGCTCAGCGTCGGACGATGGCATTGCAGCGTCCCGCTAGTTCTCTGTGTACAGAATACGCGCACGTAGGCGCGAGAAATACGTTCGTGAAAGCTTAGCCATGAGTTACAGCGGCCGAGCGGCGTAGGAGTACCCGAACGGTTGCACGTGGTTAATTATACGGTGGGATTAGCTCGGCCTGTGCTACCACAAGCCCAACCCTATAATTTTCTCGTGAGTTCAAATTCGAGCGTAAAGCTGCACGCTAGTCTCTTTGCCTACTGCCATCCCCCCCCCCCTCCCGAGTCCTCTCCAATCATGCCCCGCCACCCACAAATGAAGCTTCACCGAAGATATTACACTGTGATTGGGAACTAACGTGGGTAACCGCTTTGCACAATTCGTGTGTATTTCGGGCTCGTTACATTAACGCGTGCATCGAGTGAGTCGAGGCGACTGTGAATTTCGATGATACACCGAAAATTCGTGAATGGTGGATGAACATGGGCGACCACCGAAAGACTATTCGATATTCTCTTAATCACGTGACCCAGAAGAACTCTTCAGCCAGTGATTTTCGTCTCGGAATCGCGAGCATTGGATATCACGCAGTGGAAATTTACGGCTACGCACGTGGGCGCTCTTTGATTGCGCCACCGATGGAGAGTGAGCCTTTGTGCGTGATTGCGAGTGTGTGCGCGGGCGCTTGTACGAATGTCTGACGAGAGGGTGGAACGAATGATCGAAGGGGTTGGGGGCTCCGTCAGTGCGGCAGCTGCTGGTGGAATACCGACTAGATTCTAGTCCGCACGCCAGCATCCCCGTTTGCCTAGTCGGCACCCCGGCCAAAACAGATATTGCTTTTCGACAACGCCATAAATTCTTGTGAGCTCATATAGCACAAGTGCTTCCACTCGTGATTGAGACAACAAAAGTGAAACGAGAGTCGGCGCCGATACCGGTTGGAGTTCCCCGTGCAGATTGGAATGACGCGGTGAGAATTGAGACCATCCAGGCGATTGACGTTCCGACTTCGGAGAATTCCCGACGAACGACAGGTGACTCGCTCAATGTCGAGGAAACTTAACATCAAAAGCAATTGAGTCTGCTGGTTTTCTCCTTCGTCATGAACATGACGGACACACGATTCTATTTTCGTTAGATCAGTTTACCCGACCTAATTACTTTTGCCCTTTTCGCTCGGGGCGGAAACGTAATTTCTTGAGGAAGTTGATGATGATGAGAGGTTTTATGTGTCTCGTTCCGCAGGACACGTAATCGTGACGGAGCGCACGGGGAAGAGAGAAAAGAATATCGAAAAACGATCATCGTGCCCGGAATATCCGCATTGCTCCCACGCGACGAATACCGGGGAGATGCGGTGCATGCTGGGTAGGCTACATTGAGACTCGATCGTGCTTTCGGTTCGAGACTACGATGTTGACCTGGCCTTTTGCCTCTGCAACGTATATCCTATCCTGTAATGTACAGGAATGCTTTTCTGCATTCTGGAAGGAGCGTCGCAGGAACCGAATCGATTTTCATTCGTTTACCTCCGAGTTTCATAATAGGGCCAACGAAAGACGTTCGGTTCCGCATGGCGCAACCCCGAGGAACAACTCCCTTTGTAGCTACGTGAACGAATTGTTCTTCTTTGGTTTTTTTTTAACGTTTCCAGCGAAAAGATTTTGAACTCTTGCAACAACTGGAAACGCACGAAAAGCCAACACCGACGAAAGAAGCTGCCGGGTGAACGAATAAATAGTCAAAGGGCTCGGTTCAGCGACTATCATGAAGTCTCGAAAGGCGAACCGACCCGGACCACTGCACGATCGTGGCCACCATTCCCAATGGAATTCGGTCCGTACGGAAACCATGGGCAAGATTTTTGAACCAAATCGCGAATCGGCAGCGGCGGGAGCCTCGCTGTAGGAAACACGATTCGCAGTTGTATGCTCTGCGTCGAGTGTGTAAGTGTTGGAAGAGTTTCTGGATATGCTATCGGCATTCGGGACACGCACCAAAGAGATCTGCCGTCGGCGGGGCGCGAAGACACTCCGCTGGCTTCTCTCATCTGGCACTGCAGCACCCCTTTTCCCGACGAGGACGCCGAGCAGCACGCCGTTTGAACGAAGAGCAGAGAACCCCACCCGGGCGGAACGTTCGAGGCGTGTAGAATTCGTGGAGAAGATATGGGACGCGCATGACTCGGCGTAATGTCGCGCTCCTTACACGGCGCGACGACTACGAACAAGAAGACGCGCCTTATCTCGTTTGGTATTCCAGTTTCACTGCCTCAACCCCCCTCAACGATACACTCTGTTATATTCACGAGTCGAGACACTTTTCCACCGGTAAGCAATATAATATGAAGCGCGGACAGAAGTTAATTCGAATATTGCCGGTGGCGGAAATTCAAATTTAATTTCGAATTACAAATTTCAACGCGGAATTCATGATATCCACGATAATCACTGACGATCTACGACTTCGGTCCTCGAATACAAATCGACCCTGTATATTCATTAATTTCGTATTCGATAATTGATTGAAATGTACCAGCGCGTTTCGTGTCGTACATGCACTCGTGTAATATGGGAAAACACTGAACGGACTGTTGGGGAGGACTCTGTGGAGTTGGAACCGATGTCGCGTATAAACGTCGGAAGGCAATGCCGTACATACGAGATCTAATTAATCACCGGAGTGACCGAGCAGGATTATTTTTACAGACGCCCGGGCGTCCGTAGATCCGATTCCATCGGGTACTGAAATTATCCAGTGGTCGAGACCGACGCGCGCGGAAATCCAATCACGGTATTGTGCAGGCTGGATATCGAGGATGTTGCGTCCAACGGAGTGCCTAGGATATCCGAGTACTCTGTAAATAAGCCCACCGATATCTCTCTCATTTTTCCTCTTGCCCGGTGAGGTATTGCATTCTGGGGAGATAAAGCCCTTCATAGACGGCTGAGCACTTCTCTCAACGATTGCAGCTGTACGTACTGCGGATAGAGAAAGAAGAGGAAAACAAGCAAAAAAAAAGTTCTAAAAAAAAAACTACTCGTAGGATGAGTGCGCGTAAAAAAAAAATCGATGGCAAATCCGTAATACGAAGTACGACCGGTTCTCTCCGTAATACGAAGTGCCATAGGTTTTACATGCATCCATGAGAACGCACAATAATCGAACGAGCAACCATGTCTCTTTGATTATCGTCAAATTTTTAGATTTCATTCCGTGATGATTTTACGAGATAGTCTATACAGGGAAACGTCTGGGCGGCCGCCGAGAACGCTAAACAGCGCAAACATTGCGAACTGGGAATCCAAGACGATCCGTCTTTTCAGGATTTATTACTCTCGGCTCACCGGCTTCTCTCGCCCGCCTCCCGACGGAGCCAAGAGATCCGCAGCGTTTCTTGTGCAGCGGTGTAAGCTTCACAGTTCAGGGCGGTCGAGGCGACGCGGGGAGAAGGAATTGCACGGGAAAACAAGAGGAACACCACCGAAAACTGGGCAAGGAAACTGCCATCGACCGTTCCCACTGAAACGGAAAGGAGGGAATCGAAGTAGAGGGTTACGATTCCGAGTATTATTTTATGTAATACCGCGTCGGAGGAAGCTCGCTCTCGAATGTAGTTTTCTTGCAGACTCTTCTTCATGTTCGACGGCGAACTGGTATCAGTTGTAACATGCTTACGCCAAATGCATCAACCCCACCCCACGGGACGACCCTATCTTCGTTGCCGTGGAGCCAGCCGCGCTGATAGCTCGACGACGATGGACCGGCACGGTCGCCTGCTCCACCGGCAGATCAATAAGCAATGATGATGTTACACTCCTTCGTGTTCCTGCGCACGTCTTGTCGGCGCGAAATAACGAGTAGCAGCAGACATTACATATATATATTTCTATCGTACGACGATCATATTCGATCGTCTCTTCGGGGTCGCAACTGCTCCCTTCAATATATTCTTCGGATGCGCCGCTCTGAGAATCTCGTTATCGAGTTATAGCTACTTCCAATTTTCATACTCGTACTGTGCTTTTGCAACGGCGAAAGCTCGTTATCTCCGCTATTCTTCTTAATGATGTTCCGCGCTCCCGTCACGGGATTCTCACCGGTACAGTGACTACGAGTTCGGAAGTCGGAAACAAATAAAGGCCCGATATATCGCCGCTTCCGTTGCCCGGGTTACATTTCATTAAAATTCAATGACGTAATTTTTGTTTTTCTGCTCGTACCGAAAGTTGCGCATGTGCGAGTGATCTTGTTGTTTCTCATACCGAGACGCGATACGCGTCGAACAAATATAATATGCCATGGGAATTGGCATAAGTCCCGAAGCGTGAGATCGGCTCGGGAGTTGCGCAAGTCCGTAGGTGCCTCCTCGGCGCGCCGGAGCTCGGGCATTGTTCGTGATTCTCCCGCGATGATAATAATGATAATAACGTTACTGCATCACTCGCGGACAGTCCTTTCGCAAGACGTATCGCGGTGTCGGCGCGATTCACTCGATCGTCGTCGTGCCACGCCGACACGCAGCCTTGTAATACTTGAGCAAAAAAAAAAAAAAAAAATAGAAAAAATTGGCGACGTTCATTATTTTTAATTTCTTTCTTCGTGATGTTTCTACACATCGGTGGGCATGTCTCCTGGCGTGGAACGAAGCGATCGATGACGAGGGTGATGCTCCTCGGTTATTTACAATTGCAAGCCCGGCGTATCTACCGTTACTTCGCAGAAGGGACACTGTTGACATCGTCGGTTCTGAAGAATTATTTCTCAGAGACGTTCCCTTTCGAAGGTTCATCTCTGTAGTCACGAATGCATCGCGCATCCACGTGTGGCTGCACGGGCGAGGTAGTTAGGATGGAGGCTCGCATACGTGTGTATACATCGAATGCAATTGCTTCTCTGCGCCAGCTTACTTGCACACGCTCGTACACAAATACCAGATTGCGGAGCGGGACCGTCAAACGGCATAGCAGAATGGAACAGCAGCAGCAGCAGATTCCCGGGCACATCGCTCGAGGGCTCCTGTTGGCGAGAATAGCAGTCCCATATTGCCTCGATTTAAGCATGAGAACAGGACGCCCTTTGCGCGCACACCAATATACGTTACGGACACACCCAGGATACAACAAGTGGCGGAGAAACAACGATTCTCAACGACGAGCAGAATGGGACGGTTCGACGGCGTGTCATGACATTTTTGCTTGTTTAACAGGTCCGCATCAATTTTCGGAGTTTGAGTCGATGCTCCACATTGACGCGTGCCTTGGCTCGACACCTTTGCGGAGAAAACTAAAAGGAAGGTGATCGACTTCGAGGCTGAAATCAAAGTTCCAAAATCCCGACCACGAGATTATGGAGGCGAGTTGATCGCGGGATTAAGGGATTAGCGAATCCAGGTAGCAAGCTCGAACAGCGTGCACTGCTCTTTCTACGGCACGTGCTTTCAACGTCGAGATCCGATAGCTGCATCATCGAACGCCTGCGAGCCGTTCGCTTTGATACTCGGATGACTGACAAATATTTTGCCTGCTAGCAAAAACGGAAAGGTTCTCAGACTGGAGAACCGCGGACGCATGCCAATAATTGTATAGAGGACCAATGACCGTGCACAACGACCTACCGAGAGGAACATTTTTTTTTACCTCTCCGCGACTAACGCGCACTGTAAAATTCTATGAATTCTCGAGAACCAGAATGCGCAGCATCATGATCACGCGCAAGTGGTACGAAATACACGTACGGAATGTGCAGGACGTGGTTCGCTGAAAAATTCAGCAGCCGACGGAATAGACTTTTGGAACTGGGTACGTGTTCGCGAAATTGTGCAACAAAAAAAAAAAGGATAACGAGTTTTTCGGTTGCAGCTCGATACACTGGAACGTCTCTCGATGTTGCGTCTCAATAATGCATTGATCTTGGTCGCTCATTAGCGGTGAATGTAATTAACGACGCACGACCGGATGACAAAGCACGGAACGTTGGTTGATACATCTATACAATTAACACGCAGTCGGAGTTTGGGATTTTACCGCAACAACGTGCAACATCTGCATCCACAATACGCCGGCTTGTTCCTCCCGTTCGCTCTTCGGTTGAGACTTCACCCTCGGAGGATGTCACACGTCGCAGGAAGCACAGTGCAACAGGTTTCTCGGCAGGTCTTCAACACAGCCGCAGTTGCCGAGGGAGGTAAAGTTTTGCAACAGCCTCGTTACTTAGTTCGTCACGATACTCCCATGAGTGCAGGATGCAACTGCGCCACGGAGCGACTCGCCGGTGCACGGTGCAAATTCAACGCGATAAATTCTTCATGCATGCGCTATTGGTTCCTCGATGACTGCCGGTTTTCCGCACCCAGAAAGACCCTGCGTTTCTGATCTATCATTTTGCCGGGAATGTTGCGGGATTCTAACACTTCGACTGGGAATTCTTGTAGCCCAAGGTGACAAGAAGTAGGGTTTCTGTAAGGGCTACTTGTTATCCGGATACTCGATCAGGAACAAAACGAACTTGTGCACGGGCTGCACAGTGAAGGGCCGGGTTAGGTGTCAATTGATTAACGACACGCAGATGGTTGCGCGCCAAGTGAGCACGCTGTTGCTGTTCCGTTATCGCCGGCACCGCCAGCACCAATGGCCGAATCAATTTGTGCTGATGTAACGCGGCCTCATTCGGTCGTACAGGCGAGCGGATTGCCAGATACCTACGAGCTGATCACGGCCTGAGCTGATGACTAGACGCATAGAATTGCCTGAGCCTCTTACAGATTACTGCTGTGTAGGACGGATAGCGCCAGTAGCAGCGTCATACCAGAACGTGGG
This sequence comes from Amblyteles armatorius, assembly GCA_933228735.2. Taxonomy (NCBI): domain Eukaryota; kingdom Metazoa; phylum Arthropoda; class Insecta; order Hymenoptera; family Ichneumonidae; genus Amblyteles; species Amblyteles armatorius. Next base: position 7,077,208 of record OW121695.1, on the reverse strand, counting down.
AAATCCCATGTGGGAGACCTTAACGGTAGATTTAGGGCGACACATTGCTGCGAAGATCAATCGTAAGTCCTGGCTCTGGTTATCCGTAGAACCGACGCATCGCTGCAGGAATCGAAACACGCGCCGGTGACGCATGACGATTGATCTATTGTTTCGTTATTGGTAAAATCCTGTTCGGTGTTTCGAGTGGGTAGGAAAGTTTCAACGCTGATGGTGTAATAATACAGTTTGATTCCTAAGATATTATGGAGGTCCATTTTGGGCGATTCTCGCTCGCCATACAATCCGACTAATGAGCCGAAGGCCGCATTACAGGCTTTACCAACGCGGGATGCAAAGCACGAGCCAATAGCGGATTGACTGAATATGATGCAGTAATAACAAAAATTAGCGTGAACATGGACTCTCCAAGCCAGGCTATTCATTCGCCATTGGTTCTATATAATCGTAACGTAATCGGCTTTCGTAAATTCCCATGGATTTCCGATCGAGCCCGACAATGCGGATTCTCCGAAGCTTCCGCTGTCTTTCACTAATTGTTTCCGTACTGCAGCGAGATTTCTGCTAATACGGAATCGATTAAATCCGGTCTCCCGTCTGTCCCGCTATATTCACTGCTGGCAAGTTGTTGTGGCTCGAGCGTTTCGCGACCTCGCTACGGTCTATGACATTTAGAAAACGGACACACAAATTTCCGGATAGTTATCGGAAATACGTCATTTCCTATTCGAAAATCTCATTACTCGACCCGAAGTGACATCACACCGGAAATACGTCACTTTCAATCGAAAAATGAAACTGTCAAAATGGAAGTGACGTATTTCTCGCGTGACGTCCCTTCCGGTCGAAAAATGTGATTTCCAAACTGGAACCGACATATTTCCGGTATGACGTCACTTCCGGTTGAAAAATGAGTTGCATTTTTTTTACCAACCATAGTGAGCTCCGCTGTTGTAAACCGCATTATTGTGCGCATTCGTTCGGTTGCGTAATGGCAGTTCCATAGAATCGGGGGAACAAACGGAACTGGTTGATAGCGAAAAGTGTGATGGAAGTACGATTATGTAACCGTGCTGGGAGGTGAGAGTGTGGGTAGACGCTTCATTTAAAGTTGACTGCAACTTTGGTTCAGTTTATCGGGACAGAGAGAGTAAAGCCCTTCAAAGTATTACAGCACGTGGAGGACGGTCGCGGTTCGACGAGTGTTGAATAATATACCAGGCATCGGCAGCCGCGAGATACAGAGTTCTCGACGGAAACTTGCAGCCGTCGACGTAGTCGACGCCTCGTTACGCGTGAGGCATATGGTCTCCGTTGCACGAAGCCATGTTAACGTAAATGGCACAGAGCGAACGATCCGAGCCTTGACGGAGGCGAACTTCATCGCGGGCATCCGCCGGGCGAAGAAAAGTTTCATCGAAGCTCGCACTCTCTCTCTCTCTCTGGCAAGAGAGCTCTGCAAGATTTACACAACGACAGCGGGGGCGGACCCAAGTGCGTAGGACGAGTTTTGCTGTCGGTACAGAGCAGAAGCCGCCGGTGTAAGAAGCTACATACATATTGTAGAGAATACGTTGAGACTCCGAAGCCGACACGAAAAACTCGCGCTTTACTGAAAATACTCCGAGACTCTCGGTCCAAGTTCTTTCGCGAACCGGCAGGGAAGGTAGCAAGAGCGGAGTGGCAGTGGAGGTTCGGGATGTACGGGAACGGGGATGGAATAAGTGCTTCTGAGAAGGCTGAGACTGCAGTGCCAGCGGCAGTGAGGCACTGCACATATCTAACAACTGCAAAGTAGAAGAAGAAAAAAAACAAATAAGTGGGGAGAAACGAAACTCTCGATCCGGGTGCAGAGGCACGCCATCGTGACCTGGCACGCGACAGTACAATGGAATTCGTAGTGTACACACGGAGACGGTGTGTTGCGCCACACATCAACCTCCGTGGGGATCCACGTATTTTTCCGGAACGGTTGTTGATCCACACTCCATAAATAAAATGATGCGTGCGGGGAGCGTGATTGTCGGCAGACGCGTTGAGTTATTTATCCCCACCGTGGCGCGAAATACATTTCGAAATCCGTGCAAATGCTTCGGTAAGAGAGTAGTCTCGCTCGCGTACGGCGGAGTGGATGGTGGATATAGGTGGGATAGGTGTAACGTCGTTCGCGAGAGAATCGAAGTTCCGGCACGTTGATTTACAATCGTTCTGGGGGTCCTGATATCCCGCGGGGAGTACATCCCGAACGGATACCGCTGGTGGACGAGGGGTGGGGGTGGGGGGGGGGGGGGGGGGGGTAACTCAACCCATAAACTTCGCGCTACTGAAAGTTTATGGGCGTTATACGCGGATTTATCACGATCAACGGATTCCTGAGGGGTAAAGGAAGACTTTTACAGGCGATCACTGTTCCTTCCCGTCTAAATCGCGGCCCCCTGCAGCCGCGCACCGTGGATTCACTGGTAAACGCAGGTAGTGCCATTCGAGACTCGATATACAAATGTATATACGTATATATGCGTGTTTATACAGTGGCTCGGAGATCTCGGCGACAATTTTACGGCGGGTTCAGCTTTCCTTTATACCGCTCGGTAAGACAGAGGTCCTCGTCCGGATCCACCGGTTATCTACGCCGCGGATCCCGGCTGTAGCCGGGCCGAAAGGTAGAATACCGTAAAATCGAATCTCCTTTCGATTTCGTCAAGTCGAGTGCGTGATATCGGGAATCCAATATCCGTCGGAAGATGGGAGATGGACTGAGCGCCGGATAGCGAGTTTCCGGTGTTGGCGCAGCCCTCTTGGTCAGCAGGAAGAAAATGGGCAGCAGCTGGTGGACGCGACGGGAATTCGAGCCGAGGCTGACTTACCGAGGAAGAATCGTCCCTGCGCGCGGTATCCCACGTTCGACCGGCGAGGAGTCGGGAAGATCGATCGGGTTGGAGCATTGTAAGGAACGACGTAAAAACAGAAGGAAAAAGAAGCCGAGGAAAGGAGGAAGAAGTCGTAGCACGATGGAGGCAAAAAAAAAAGCTGGAGACTATAAAACGGAAGAGAGACGAGGACAAAAGAGCGCAGACGCTCTTCCGGGCTGAGACGAGGGCCGCGGTGTTTGCCGAAGTCGGTATCGAAATGGCATCTCTTCGGGCCACTTCCGAGTCAGGATCATCGCTGGTCCCCCGCGCGGTGAGAACCACGGATGTCGCGGCGCCTCTTCCGTATCGTTGCATCCAGTTGCAGGTGTGGCTCCGGACGCTTTAATTCTGGAGAGTGCAATATTTGCATCCTGGACGGGACGGGAGTGCGTGGTAGAGGTGGGCAGGTTGTTGGTGGAACGGGAGAATAGCGGCAAGCGGCGAACCGAAGCGCAACGAGTAAGAGCGGACGAGGTTGCCGGGGGGTCAGGTTGCTCGCTGGTGGACGAGGGGGCTCGGGATCAAATGGGCACCGGCTGGGAATCCCGTGATGGATGGCTCGCATATTTTAAAACGGTCCGAGATACTCGCATCTCGTCGGTTTCAATTCCCGCTGCCCCTCCGCTCCGGCTCGAGGCGGGGTCGACCCCATCGCCTCTCCACCCTTCCATCATCCTCTTCCTCCTCCTTCTCTCGAGTTTGGAGGATACTCCAAACGCGGCGCCTACGACTCGACGGAGAGTACTCCGCCTTAAAAAAAAAAAAAAGTAAAAAATAACGTCGCTGCAGACTCCGGCACAGCCGACTCTTCGTCGTCATCCGTTCAGAGAGATTAAAATACCCTCTCAGCGACGTCTCGACCGGGCTTTCTTGCAACTACGGGCACGCCACCTTTGCAGAAGAGGATATCCAGGTGGCGTTTTCTCAAAATTGTGTGAAAAGTGAGCAGCACAAGCGAAAGCTAGGATAGCATTTTGGTGATAACGAAGTCGAGGAATGGCAAAATTTGGTGGCGTTGACAATGGCGATACGGGCGAGAATGTCATCAAACCGCGTGACATGCAGCTGACGTTAGGCGTTCCGCTGATGAACCTCGAACCATTATCCCTTCTCTCTTCGCGAGTCGTTACCGACTTCGATGCGGTTAGAAAATCGAGCCACGGGCCGTTTGCTGCGGTGTGCTTTGTCCCAGCGGGGGAAGTGTTCGACGACACAAAAGCCGACGAGCCCATACGGGAGAGCAGGTGCGAGGAATCCGAATGTCGTCAACGCCACCGTCGGATCGGTCCTGGGGCGGTGAAAGCTTCTTCCTACTTTGGGGCATCCACAATGGCGCCATGAAGGGCGGCCGCGGTGGAGAATCGGCGCTTTTATCGCCGGTCGTTCAAACGAGAACAATAAAGCACCTGCGCTTCACGTTTCCATCTCGTACCCTATAGCGCCGTTCGGATTCTATCGGACGCATAGTTTATCGGTAATGGTACCGACGACACGATCGCTCTGTCATTGGCGGTGTATGCATAAAGTCCGGTTCGCATGAACGGAGAAAAAACCGAGGGAAAACCGAGCATGTCGCGCGCTCCGATTCCTGGCCTCGTGTCAATGTCCCCGCACGCTTTTACCACCTTCCCCGTTCGTTTGCATACCTTTATCCGTCGCCCACCCTTTCCTCGGCGATGCTGTAGCTCGCTGCGGGTCAATTCTCGGACAGGCCACCTACGCCATTCAGGCGGTCGATACGAAAGTGTTAACTGATCGACGAACAGTGGAACTCGGCCGTGAGAAATTATCGATCTCCGCGAACCGAAGGAACGCGAGGAATACCGGGGAGCGAGGTCTTTTTTGTAACGCGCGGATGTTCGAAATCCGATGCATAAATTTAACGAAAATATTCGAGATAGCGGAATCTACGTGCGCGGACGATTATTATGAAATAAATGGGGTAAATATTTACCGCCCTGTAAATCGCAGCGCGATCGCGCTAACCTCCTGCAAAAGCTCTTAATTATAGAAATCTGCATATTAATAATCTCCCGTTGGTCTACGAGCTCGTAATCCGCGAAGCAATTTATACCTTTAATTCGATGAATTAGTTTCGGTCGGCGTTATTTAGGGATTGGATTATCTTCTGTACTCCCGGTATAAGTGCACGCGGTAGAGCAGACGATTATCGCAGGGCATTCCGTCTCTATACACCAGCGCGAATTCTGTATCGCATAAGTGTATACGTCCAACGAAAATCGATTTTGGGCGAATGCGCGCGGGATGGTTCATTAGATGCCGCAAACGCGCACAAAATCCGGAGGGAATATCCCCGCAACCGGAGGCGGTACGATTCAGCGATATTTTACATCGCAAGTATATCGGAAAACTCGTTTCTCTCGAAACGGAATAAAAGGGAGTGAATGAAAAAAAAATCGGCGCCGATGAATCGATCGATGCGGAGACGGTCTGGTGAATTTTCATTCTTCAGGCTGCAGATTAATTTATACATACATGTCTAGCACATATCGGATCAATTTTTGTGACAATGCATATTTTTTTTTTTTTTCGTTCTCCATTTCCCCGCAGCACATTTTTCGTCGCGATTATATCGGTAACATGTCCGGCTATATTTGCGCGGGACAAACAGGATAGAGGATCTATCCGGAGGCACCAGAACAAATATTAGAGTAGCTCAAATTTAGGGAAGGTTCCGAGCTCGAATGTGTGAGCGAGGACGGTAATCGGGTTTACCGTCGCTGAACCAGATGCTGAAAGCCGGATCGACATAAATTACATAACAGCCAGCTCTATATCTTCGTGGCGAATACATGCGGTAGGCGCTCACTCTAAGTGATCGATTGGCTGGCAACGAACAAACGTGTGACGTATATTAAATAACGAAAATAAATAAAAGCACCGTTGCATGTCGATATAACGCGCCGATGTAATTTCGTCCCCATATTGTATTTTTTCAAACAGGGCGTTCTTATCTTAGGACCCGATAAACACCTGTCAGGCTGGATTCTATCGATTAGTTTCCGGTATAAAATTCCCCGCAGTTTATTTTCGGATTGAGTTCGTTTCCCGGCTCCCTTTCCAGCCCTTTCCAGCCGCCTCCTTCGATATCGACTATTCGCAATACCCGGGGAATAATTAAGATTCATCAGGGGGAAAGTGGAGTCCCCGAGTGCTCGTCGAAGCAATGCGAGGGTGAGGGCGATAAAGTGGAGGAACGGGAACAGCGAGGACGAAGGACTTTAATCAGCAGGACCGGCGCGGAGCGTGGGAGAGCCGGGTATTACAGACAGGCAGAGAGACAGACGGACAGACGGACAGACAGACCGGAAAGCCGAGTTCGGGAAACGTTCGGCGAAACTTTCGGATTTTTCCCGGTGCTAAGGAATCGAGATTGCACCTACCGTACTACTGTCGGGAAGTGGATAAAGCCGATAGCGGTTCGACTCATCGTTCGCCATTGGCAATCGACAATCTTTCGTTGTCGAACGGATCGGCGTTGCTCTCGGTCGGATTCCCGCTAAGTGGTCCGAGGGTCGAACACTCGCCTGCTGCCTTTGTACTTGATCAGCGTTCATCCACTGTCGCATTACCGGCAGCTCAACGTCGAGAATCGATCAGACCGATTTATTAAAATTTCAAAGTCCTCTTTTACCGCGATATTAAAAGGCCCAACCATGCAGCGATAGCCGCAATTAATCATGCAGTGCGTGTGGTTTCACGCTCGCCGTCCGAGGTTTACTTTAAACACACAAGAGCAACGAAATCATGCACGAGTACCGCGGTGACTCGAATATATACCTGGTACATTTGGGCATCACATAATACACCATAGAGGTGCGAGAAACCGAGTCTTTTGATCTTCCCACTCGACTTTCGCACAATATTTTTTATTTTTATTTTTTTCCTCAAACACGTACGATGATTTCACACATACCGATGTCTGCTGCGTTATTTCGGTACGGAAAATCTATGTCATCTGTTTGCAGAGCGATCGGCTTTCAAAACGCATCCTTCCTCGTTATCTCTACATACATTTTTCCCCCCGGTCTCTCTTCATCGCTCTATTCCGCTTTTTCTCCCGTCACACTCGATTGTGAGAAGCGATATCGTATTACATGCCCACCGGCCTGTTTTACCAGCGCGCAGTGGACTCATATATATTATGTACATTACACAGAGCGCGGTAACCGAAAAGTCTCACCGAGCGTTAATTGTTTGAGCTTTGAATAAATAAATGTGCAAACATCGGTCCACCATATTTCTGTTAATAACACAATCAGGAAATCCAAATTAACAAATTTCATAGACTCGATCGGTCGATTCAAATTTTCGGGGAAATGAAAAAATTCAAGGACATTACGTGAAATTCGAGGACTTTTTCAAGGTCAGGCAAAATTAAAGGCCGATTCCAGGATTCCAAGGACTTCGAGGACCGCTGGACACCATGAAACAGTAAAAGCGCACATTACTTTTTATCATCGACCCAAATAAATGTACCGGTGCAAAGCGCATTGCCGACGGATATTAATTGATGCGGGTGTGAGGGCAGCGTTGTCATCGATCAGCACGTACGGCTCCGGAAAGCGTTTACGTCGGTTCGGTAAATCGCGTCACGGGACGCGTGTCGATAGCGAAAACCGATAACCGATATAACAGACACTCGGGGTATTTCTCACGATAACGGAAACGCCCCGCGTACGGTCGGATCGGAAAGAAATTTTTCGAAAGTCCATGACGCTGCATCGCCCAATGATGACCGGGAACGAAGCTAATCGCACGAAAATCGGGCGGTGCGCCAGCCAAAATTCGCCCTCGACATTCCACCCGACCGATCTTCCGTATCTACCATTGTCATGCAGTTTCGCTGCCGGTACCGCGCACGGTACATAACGTGCGCTATATTGTTTCTGCACGTTACGGTATAAATGTCTGACATCCGAGCGGCGAATCGACCCGCGACAGCGCGCCCACTTCGTACGCCCATCTCCCATCTTCCTGTCCCCATTATCATAAATTTGTTCGACCGTTTCTGCCACACGTCTTCCGAACTTTGATATCGCTTGTATGGTAGGGTTTCGTTCGTTCGTGTTCCCGCGATTGTGGCGGTGTGTTCCGCGATGTCGGGAGTACCACCTGGCACTGAGCCATACAGCGGCGGCGGAGCAGGACAGGGGGGGGGGGGGGGGGGGGGGGCGAGAGCTTCCTCGTTACGCGATTGCGATAAACAACCCACACGCGGGGATAGTCTGTTTTCTCCCTCTCGAAGCCGGGGCGAGCGATCGATCGTAGGTGGAGTAACGTAAAACCGTTGTGCCCTCGGAAGGAGAGTTTACCTGTTTCGTGACGGTACGGCGGCGCCGTTTCGTTAAGATGAGCGAGCTGCTCGATAATCTTGATGATTCAAATGCGCGTGCGTATGGAAAGGCGAGATCAATTACGCTTCGAGATGCGAACGTGCGTTCGTCGTAGGGAAATCGAAAGAATTTAATCATCGGGTCGGAGAGTTTACTGCGAGAGGCAGGACCAGTGCGGGCCAACGTTGGGCGAACACTGGCCGAGGCTGTGCCAATACCGGCCCTGTGTGGCGCCCCGACTGGGGGAACGTCGGCCGGCTGAGCAGTGCAGCTCGTTCCGATGTCGCTGTCGATATTTGGGCGTTTCGCGTAAGCCGGGTCACGAGAGGTGCCTAATGCGGAAGTGAACTCGCTCCCCGGTTGCGGTCGTGTTAGTCAGCACGCACAGCGCGCGAACGAGCACGAAAGGCACGCGCGAGCGGTGCGATGCCGCATGTTATTCCCATTTCTGCACAGTGCTGATAAAGCGAAACCGATCCGTAATCGCGCGCGAATTTACCGTAAGAGCGTACACATACGTGCGTCTCGTTACTCGTACGTTACATCGAGCGAAGTCTGCGAAAGCGAACCCATCGGGAGCGGGACCCGCGTAATTTACAACTAATGCGGGAAAATCCTTGTCCGCGATACTGCCAAGCGGCGCCGTTAATGAGGTAACATCAAACCTCGCTTTGATGCCGAAACAGACCTGCGCACCGGACTGTCTGCTTCCTCGTCATTTCGATTCAATCGCGGGGTGCGTTTGCGTATGAGGAAAGGAACAATTAGTGGACATATTTTCACAGAATTTATGACTCGGGCGCATCGTACCCAAAATCATTTATCCGTAGCTTCATGCCGGTGAGGTCGAAAAATCCTCTTCCTTTTTTTTTTGTTCTATATTCTTCTTCCCTTCAAACCCAATCGGGATCTCTCCGGCTTGGCAGCTCTCGCGGATATTCCTGCCATTCGATGCTCAAGCCCGTCAGCCATTACGTGCAGGCATATTTTACAGGCGCCTCGTAAAGCCAGAATCCCCCGGTACTGGCTAGCTACGGGGAAAACTGCCGTATGTTTACCTCTGGCCACTGGTAGTAAACCGTTAAAAGGTAAAAGCCAGACGCGCACACGCGCGAATGCAATGGGAAGCGATCGGGCTTAACCCGCTCGCATCGAGCTCCCGTGGAAAAAGGGTCCACGGTATGACGATGCGTTCGACTCAGTAGTACGCGCGCAATGTAGGCGGCGAATACCTCTCTACTTTCGTTCCTGCCTTTTTCTCGCAGGAAGTCGAGCGAAACGAGTTTCGGCAAAAATTGACCCCCGCCATCTGCCCGTTGTTTGCCAGCGGTGCTCGATAAAAAGTGAAAAAAAAAAAAAAAAAATAGAAAAGAATTCGAAATCAGAAGCTCGAAAAAAAATATAACAACGGAAGGGACGTGCGCCGGGAACGCGAAATTCATGGAAAAATAATATTTACATGGTCGCGAGAGTGGGGCCTGGGGATTCGAGTTTCTGCCGTTGGAACTGCACGAGCGAGGATAAACGCGGACGAGCGCATCCGGTAACGCTCGTTGGTATGTTTACTAAACCCTTTTATCTGCTGTAATACTGTATACGTACAACGGTACAGATACAAACCGTATACATATCTGCTACTGTACGCCAGCGCGTTTTTCATTCGTCCCTGACACGGGAGCAGCAACAGCCGAGCCAGCAGAGTTTCGTCCGGCGAGCCATCGTCCTCCCATCGCCGGGCTGGATCAATCGGTCGGACGGTTCATGTATTGTCCCGAATCACTTCTTTTGTCGATCTCGTCTGACTCGTTTAACCGGAAAAATGCGTTCGTTTTCAGTGCCGTGGCTGACCGCACATCGGCACCGATTCCCACCCGAGAACCGTGCTTCCGTGCTCCGTGAATGTATTACTTTACGTGCATGTACGGGCGATCAATGCCCGGTCCGGTTGCATGCAACCCTCTCCCGATCGCGTGTTCGCCATGGTTCCTGCTGCTGCAGTCGCTGATGCTGCTTATACATCCTGAGGTAGATCGGCGCTCGCCGGTTCGTTCCACCATCGGCTCCCCTCGCCGATGTCGCAACTCATCCGGGTCCTGTAGTACATGCCTTCTGGCCCTCGTCGTAATTGAATGGAAAGCCAACATAAACAGCCTCGCACCGAGCTTCCATTTACCCGCAGCGGTCGGAGGACGATTGGAAGGCGGGAAATGAAGCGTACTGCAAATATATTTCATGATTCCGTGAAATCTGCTGAACGGGACTTTGAAAAAACATTACGCGACAACGAGATTCCAATCAAAAGGGCTCTGACGTCCTTCCGGAAGTAATTGGATCGTCGACGGAACGTAAATTGCGATAAATCCCTTTCCCGTCCGTCAATCGTTTTTTTCCCGTCATGCCTGCAAATGAATACACATATTTACTGCCCTCTGCAACGATTTTCATTTTTTATGTTCGAGGAGCCTCCGTTGTATGCGGCACACAGGCATGAGGGGTTTGAGTTCACGTCATCCATTATGCATATTCTAGATGCGATCGTTGCACACCGGTCGCGAATGCAGTGTGGGTGCGCTATGCTGGACAGGTGCGTAATGCGAGCTTAATGAAGGGAGCGACCGAACGAAGCGCGTAAAGTTTTCTCCGCATCTATCCATCGAATCGATTCGATCGATCGAACACAACGCCTCCCGATGTTTGCCACTGGCAAAGTACATGCGTGCGCGAACGTCGGCGCGAATCCCCTAGCATGCGATTGTTTGCATGAGCAGAAACCTCCGCAGCTCCGCTCCCAATATGCCCGCCGAATGATTGGCTAGTTTCAAAGGGGGGTTTCTGGCTCGGCAAACGATACCGCCAGTTACGGTTCCGTTACCATTTTTTCAAGCGTCAATCGAATCCCGATTCATCGAAGGACCGAAACAGTTTACACCATGAGCGTATCCAAATCGAACAATGATCACGAAACTGGTTTACCCGAATGCCGTACACGTTCCGTGCGAACCTGGAAATAATCAGTTTTGCTAGAGTACTCCGAATTCAGTGACTTACGTGTAAACTTGCCGATCGACAATTCCGCACGATGACGTTAATCGATGTGCGTCCCGATTGGTGCGAACAAGTTTTTGTCCCGGACGGTGGAAAAAGTTCCGTAACGTCGGTCGACATCGATCCGTCGATTATGTGATAGCTTCATGAGTATCGCAAAAAAAAAAATCACGGAAGAGTTGTATTTCACAGGGAATGCGGGTAAAATGTAATAGTTAGCTAATGAATTTCTCGGCAAGTACCGGTGTTACGGGAGAGCAAAGAATAACGTTCCCGATGGAGAATTAGCCCCCCCAGTAAGATTATACACCTTTCCACGCGAAACGAGTCCTCGTCACGCAGTGTTTTTCCGTGTTCTCGTGGCGCGGTGAGAATCGATTCGGGACGTCGAGAAAACGAGCCGGGCAAATGAGAGAACGAGACCGAGCCGCGGGACCGGAGCAAGCCCATTTTTGTTTGCGAATGCAGGCCGGGGCACCGACGGAGGCAACTTCGTCGAGTCGAGTAGTTTGTATGCGGATCTTGGAAAACATTGCCGGCGACGTAATGCCCGGGAATCGCGCCGCAGCTCGCGGGCGGTGAATGACGTACGGGCCGATGAAATTAAGCGTTCCGTGCAGGGAGTTTAAATCATCGAATTCTTTTGTGTCCGGAACAATCTTCTGACGATGAAGAATGGTTTATCGGATTTCATGCAATCCGATAAACATTCCTTGGTTCGCAATGCGAACCAGTACATTGATGATGGGGTGTCCCGCTAAGCCCACAAAGATCGTCGTGGGAGCACTCGCTGCCGAGATACATCGAATACCGTCTCTGACGGATGAAGTCTTGTCCGAACTGGCTCGAAGTCCGTGTATAGACAGTGGCAATGTAGAATACCATTAATATGGGCAATTCGGAGTGTCCTAGTGTGCGATGGAGATCCGTTTGACGGGAGATAAATACAATGATGAACGAGCTCCAGTCCCATCGACAAACTTGCTCGGGGAACCGAGAGGGATGAAACTTGCTTCAAACAAGCCTGCACGTATGCCAAAGGCACGCGGGACTTCGGAGCTTCTCCCCGTGCCTCTTTCCCTATCCATCTGTATCTCTCGGGAGATTCGAGTTCGTCGTTTCGCTCTCCGACAGCGGATACTATATCCATTTCCGTTTTTCCTCAAACACCGTCACGAGGAGAGCCTGGCTTCAGCTCCGCCGAAGGAGTGTTCTTCGCGCCGACCGCACTCTCGCGCGGAAACCGCCGACTCCTTTTGCTTCGGGTTGTGTGGGCACGGGGAGAGGCTCTGCCGGTGACACGGGTATCGCCGTGCTGAAACTTACTGCGGGCTTCCCGATATATATCACGACGGTGACGTTGTTTAGACAAGTTTGGCCACTCTGCGAACGACCCCGATAATATCCACATTACAACCTCGTATCCGAACCGCCGGAGTTCATCGACGTCTTTTGAACATTGAACGATGAACGAAGTATTTCCGGTAAGAAGGTTTGGTTACTTCGATGAGAATAATCTTGGTGATTGTTCACTTTTTTAGTGAGCAATGATAAACGAATTTTTCTCGATTTCGCTGTGTCGCGAGACGAAAGAGATTCATGATTAAAATTGAAAGGGTCATCGCAGGATATGCGGCAGACTTTACAGATTCGACGGAATCCGGCAGATCTGGAACCGTACCGTAGAAGTTTCGGCTACTTCGGCGAGAATAATGTTGGTGGATTGTTCACTTTTATATCGAGTTAATTTACATCGTAAACGAATTTTCCTCGATTTCGCTGTCACTAGACGAAACAGGTTCATGATTAAAATTGAAAGGGTAATCGCAGGATGTTCAGCAGACTTCACACGATCGGCGAAATCTGGAATATGAGGTACTTGCATAGGCATTTTTATAACTCGCATTCAAAGTGCATCGACGTTGCGATATCCGCAGTCTCGGATCTTTCATTATTTATCTTTTTTTTTTTTAATTTTTTCTCATATCCATTTATACTTTATTTGCAAAAGCCGATAACCGATAAGCTCTTCACTTCGTCGACGTAGCAGAAGCGCATAACAGCAGCAGCGCCGGCAGCCCACCATCACCAGCTTCAGAATATAAATTGCTTATTTTACGGTAGAAAACTCCGACGTAAGAGCATTCGAAGTAATTTGTATTAACGTATTCGCTGGTGAGAGAGAATCTGAGCGATGAGACGGAGAGAAAGCGAGAGACAAATAGCGGCGTACCGAGCTCACTAACAACGATGCGGAGTGGGAGAATCATCCCGCTTGAACTTACGATGTAGCTATCAACGTTGAGGAGATGAAGGAAATCGGACGATTTTCCCTCGGGCGAAATTGTTCTCTCTTACAGGTTTTTTTAACACTTTAGCAGTATTACTTTTTTCTCTCAAGAATCGTACTGTATATATGCGGGTTACCCGTATTCGTTGCACAGAGTCAATGTTGAATCGTTAAATTTCGGAGGTAAACATAAAGAGAAGAAAAAAAAGAGTGAAAGACGTCGATCCTACCGAAACGACTGAAACTAAATGAGTATCCCACCCGTGGCCAATGCGATGTCCTCGTTCTCGTTACGCTCACTTTTCCCCGTGCGCCGTATACCCGTCCGCCGCTTTTTCTCATTTTCCGCTCATTAAGGAGCGGAGGCAAACGCAGTGAGAGAGAGAGACCGAAAGGGCCGTCGAGAGGCGACCGGTGTCACCTAAATTATCATTATATTTATTTAATGAAAAGCTTTTTTGTTCTTCCGCGAAAGCGTTTCCGACCCGACGAACTCCTCCCGGTTTCCCCACCCGCTCCCGGAGTTTATGGAAGCTACGTTGCCCTCCGAGTAAATTCATTTCATCTCCGGTAACTGTGGACCAAGAGGCTGCGCGCGGGGCCCTGAAACGTATTACTTTCCATCGCTCCCTCCGACAGTTGGAGTCGCGAAATTGCATTTATGCAATTTATTTCGTACACCGTTCGAAATACCCGCTGGAATTTTTGAACGAGCTGCGAGACGCGTCGGAGTCTTTGTCAATCGCTAGGAGAAAATAAAAAGGAACGGATGAGAGATTTCAAAACCGAGAAACGGCGAATATTTCGCGTATCCTCCGAGGAATTTTCAATCCGGAGTGTTCAAAGTTGAAAACACCAATTTGAGAAACGAGGGTCGAACCGCAAAATCCGCTCTTATATTTTCGACCAACTTGTTCTCCGGCCGCCCCTTCGGCAAGCTCACGGTTCGCGGTTTGCGTCCGAAACTTCGTCCGTCAACGAGAACGAAACGAGATGGATAGACGAGATAGTGGCCGGTTGCTCCGGGCGAACTTCGACCGTGGCTTTTTAGCGTGCCGAGTTATCGGTGCAGCGCCAAGAGCAAAACAGATACGTCCGAGAGCTCCGTTCGCGGTGCACGCACTCGTGTGCACTCGCCGCTGCAGGCTGCAACTTCGGCCGAAGCCACCGACGGTACGATGTAGTCGACCCTCCCGACATTACACCAACGGGGTGCAGTGCACGTACTCGAAGTGGTACACACCGCGCGATGGAGCCCGGTACGTAGCCTGGGAGGGACCGGAGTTACACATTTCTCGGCGAACTTCGTCCGCTCATTTGTTCCAAGCCCGAAGACCCACCGACGCCGAAGAAGCGGAGTTTGCGTATAGCTGCCGCACGGTTTCATGGGGTGCGCAGTTCTGTAACTGTATGAGCTGGTCGGGTTATGCGGTTTGCTCCTGAGGCGAATCAATGAGGGGGATGAGAGAAACGATTAAAGTTTCGCCGGCGGATCGAGCCGAAGTGAAGTGGGCTCATGCAGGGGAGGAAGACTGCGGTACGTGCGGGTCGGTCGGACGAATCGTAAACTCCGAGACCTCGAGTGGCATTACTCGCAGCGATTTCAACGACGAAAAGCGGAGACGCGAGGCGGAAGGGAGACAAGCCTTCCCGGCACAAAGGAGCTTTTTTGCTCTGCCTTTTCTCCTCGTTGGCCGTTCGATTCTCCGTGGGACTCGGTCGATCCGATTTCACCGCCCACCGGAACCACGCAAGCTGGCTATCTTGACTCCCCCGTAATTTCAATTGCCGCGAAATTTTCGTGCTCCGGTCGTTACGAATTTACGAACGTACCCTCGACCAGACCCTCTCGAACACCGCTTTTCGTCCGACCGGGTGCGGTGGGAGTCGCGCCGGAGCTCCCGGACTACCCCGCAGGGGGAATATATTCGACTGGGTACTCGCGGCTCTCTTATCCGTCTAACGGAAAATTCCGAGATGTTTTATCTCCGTCTCGTAAAACACGAGAGAAGGACGATTGGACGTTTTACAGTTCGGCCATTTTTCCGATCTGCCTTACGCAACCTTATACCGGCTATTACCGTGCCCGAAGGACCTTTCCCGTCGCGGGTCTCTTCGTTCCGCAGGCGACGTCGCGGCCCAGCGATCGCCCTTACATTTGCAAATTTAACTGACACTCCAGCTTAATCAACCCTCGAATAAATCCCTAGGTAATTTTTGTTACATCACCCAAGCTACGTTCGGATGATAAAAAACTATGAATATCCCGAACAAAATTAGCGGGAAAGTTTGAAGGTATCGCAGTTTTTTCTGAAGCACTTCGGCAGTATGCATCGTAATTTTATTCGTTCCGAGCGCAGGCTTGAAGTTTTTTTTGTTATTGTTTCATGAATTCGCTGCCCGATCGAGTTAATCCAGTGTCTACGGAAATTCCGCTGGCGAAGAAGGGAACGAGACTCTGAAGGACGGATGATTCTGCTCGTATAACCGGGGAATCCATTGGAGGCGAGTTTTCGTACGTACCGGTTGTAAAATTCCCATGGTATGTAACTCGTATCGGGAGCCGAATATAAAGTTTCCTTGACTTGATCCAAATCGATCGGTCGTACGTTTCCCACCGGCTCGGTGCAGGGGAGACCGGGGCAAAATGGCATGGCGGGGCAAAGCGGGACAGTGGGGGCAAAACTAAATTTTTCAATGATTTTCGGATGCCCCATTTTGTCCCAACGATACATCCGGATATTCGAGGCCGTTTTGCCCCACGTACCACCATCGCCACCATTCAAAGGTTATCGGACAATGCGTTTTCGTCTCATCATCCCGTTTTGCCCCGGTGTGCCACTTTGCCCCGCTCCCCGCTATATCCCTCGAGTGCTCGTACACGTTGCGGGCGGAACAGTAACACAGGATATCGTGCGCTCACCAGGTTTTTTTTTTCGATTGGCCTGGTTTAAGAGTGTCGTTTCGCTACGGTCAAGGGAATGGTTACGCGATCGAGAGAACCGTATATAGATACTCGGTGGCCGGTCCGAACGATCCCGTCGAACAACCCGGTTACTCTCGTCGCAGTATCGACGGGATTACGAAAGCTGGATGGTGAACGAACGCACGTTCCCGCTCAAGGACGGTTCGCGGGGATTAACGATCGAGAACCGCTTCACGATATCATTCCGGGCCGATCTCCCCGTTCGCTCCGGCGCACGATCGACCATTTTACCGCTTCTTTGATCCTCGAGCTCCACAACGATTGTGGTCGGACAATCGTGAATCAAGCAATCCAAACGTTGTGGCGAAAATCGGATAGGTCACTGTTTCATTCCGGATTCAGGTGAAGGAATTCGTTTTACGCCGAAGAGCTCGACGAGGTTGGAGCTAATGGAACGGAGCAGTGTTCCCGAGGTGCCCATCCATCCAATACATCCGACAGCCGTCTCTCCGCCCTCTTTCACTTTTCAGTCTTGATTTCCAAGTTCTCTGCTCCGCTAGGCGACGCCGGGTGTGCGGTACGAGAACAAGGCGAACTGGCATCCGTGGAAGTCTCGGGCGAAGCCGTTATCGAAGGATACGTCGAGATACCTTTGGATAACGTGTGACGATGTCTGACACGAAGCGCCTGCTCTGGGTATAACCGGAGCTGATATCTTGTAGAGAGAACTTACGCTCTACACTCAATCGGCGAGAGTGAGCTTTGCTGGAAGTGTTCTGGCGCCATTCAATGGTTATCTCGATAACCGTGGAACAATGGTCGTTTGATAACCCAGGCCAGACGCTCGCCGATTGCTGGCAGCAACACTATTGGATGTCGGATGTATTCAATCGCCGGGCCTTCAGGACCAATCTACTCATCGAGCGCATCCTCATGTGCCTCATGTAATAATCTTCTTCGTAGAGCAGGCGGCCTTTCACGGTTGCATATGCCGTCTCGGGGTATTCAACCGCGCACCGCGAAAACCACGCCTCAAGATGTTTCCCATTCCTCTCGTTCTTCGCGCTCTTCGCGTTCCTCTCGATCTCCTTCGACCTCTACCGGTCTATGTAGACGGTGAAAGTACACGTTGTAACGATCGCCGCGATCATCGCGGGCTCGGGTGATGCAAAAGTCAAGTTGAATAGCATGAGAATCTGGCAGCCGCGTCCAAGAATCTCACTCGTCGTCACGCGTGCACGTGTGCCGGTTATACCGATTCCCACGCGATTACGTGCCTTAATGGTGAACGGCGAAGATCGAAGTTGGCGGCTCATCGTTCACGGCGTACTCGCTGGTACCATCCGGCTGGCGAAGGTGGGAGGGGTGCGATATCAGCGAATCGGGACGAATCTGGACTCGAATTCGGATGATCGGCAAGACGACCGAACCGGCACGGCTATCAGCTCTACCTAGCAGAGCCGCGACACCGAAATATGTATATGTGCCTACCAGTTATACAACACCGTTCAAACTCGTGAGCATTGTGGCCTTTGCTACTTCCGCCGGGGAGTCCCGTTAAATGCAACTGGCCGCGAGTCTCGTCCGCATCCGCTCGGTCGTATGCACAGCACTGACCCTACTATGTTCGCTGTGTTTCTGCGGGATGGAGCTCTTTCCGCTCCCCCGGTCGCGAACTCTGTCGCTCCCGTGTCAGTGATACGTCTATCGGTCGACCGGTACGGTCGCTTACTACTGCCGAACATCACCGCCACCGGGATGTCCACCGCCCATCCTGATCAACGCCAATCACTCTCGTCTTTGATGCTACGCGTTACACCGCGTTTCTGACTTCCGTTTCGCGCTGGAACGACTCTACAACAGTTTTGAATTGTTTACTTTTGTCAATTTGTTTTCCGGTCGAAATTGGCGTTATTGATTGAAAACTCGTGACTTTTCTCTGGGTGTTCATTACTCCCATGGCACATGACTTTTGGGTGATAATCAACGTGATTAAGTGGCTATCGCTATCACCCCACGGTGATGTGCTGAGGAAATTTATTAAAAATCTATATATATATATATATAAAGAAAACAAAAAACTGAAAACAATCGGCTATCTATATCTCGATCCTTTATTCGTGAGGGAGCGTTAGTCTCGGCGCTCTCTTAATCCCCTGACAGCTTCATTCCGAGGATAAAGCGATCGACGAAGTTCGTTAGGAAGTTGAACTACGAGGGAAAAGCAAGGGAATGAGGAATGATAGGGGAAGAGTATTGTTTAAAAAAGCAATAGGAAAGTTTCGTTCATTAGCCACGAGAACGGAGCAGAAAAGCGATGTTGGGGGGAAAAGTGTGAGGAGGTGCGAAGGGAGGAAAGAGAGGGGGGAGTATACACAATAGTCGGTAGCCCGGCAGGGAGGGGCAGAGGGGGGGGGGGGGGGGGGGGGGTGAGAGGTGGGCGATGCTTCGAAAACTGTTGGATGTAATCTCCGGCACTTTCGCCTCGTTCGCTCTTCTTGCGAAGCGCCGCCACACCGCTAAATCCCCGATGGATTAAACGAGACGGGAATCAAACGTTGTTGCCGTAGTCCTGTGCAGCCGAGAATTCGAAATCCGTTGCTCTCGCGTCGCCGAGGAAAAATCTTTGTCGGCAATAAAAGTAGGTGAAAAACATTTTCTATGCGCGAGAGCTAGATAATCGTTTGGCAAAAATCGACCACTCTTACTGAGAGCATTTTTCATCTCCTGTACTAATTACTTCGTAGTTTTTCTTAATTTTTTGGGACCTATTTTGTTAAAAGTGCGGAAAAGCCTCTGAATGAAACATGCATATCGCTTCCTCGTTATATTTTTATCTTTGACACGGCGGTCCACGGTTATTCGAGTTCCAGTACTGACTACAAAGTCAGTATTTTTGATCACTTCAATGACAACCAAATCCCAACGTCACAGAGAGCCACGAGGTGAACTTTATCTACACGGAGTGGCTGTGGAGTCGTTCATTTGGATGACGAAGTGACATTTGTAATTACCAACGGATATGTACACCGTTCGTATTCGGATGATCGACGATGTTGTAATTTTTCCTCTGGCCGACAGGCCAAAGGTCGGAAAGAGCTTTGGCAGCGCGCACGGACAAAAAGGCTATAAAGCGACAGATTCGTATTGACAAAAAAAAAAAATTCGGAGGCAATTTTTCGATATCCCAACCGTAGGTATCGTACACGTGCGCCTGTCTTTTTCAATATCGCGAAAAGCAATTTCCATCCAATATGTGAACATGAAACGTTGCATGCGGTTATAAAAAAAAAAAAAACACGTCAATTATAGCAATAAGTGCGCACAATAGTGATGCGTGAAAATTGAAGTCAGCGAGCAAAAAAATAAAACCCAAATTTTTCCTATCAATTGCGTTGAATTTTCCGGAATGTATTCTCTTCGGATGGACGGCTTTGGCAGATAATATAGATATGTGTCAGTTTGCGCGCGAATACAAACTCACCCGTGCGAGTGACATGCCCGCCGGAATTAATTACTAGAACGCTTCGGCTTCTCGACTCCACTCGACTCTACCGTGTTCCCCTCGCCAAACTCTATTGAAAGAAGGAAAAAAAAATGCCAGAGTGTTGACTCGAGCGTTTCGCGATAACGTGTTCAACAAACCATGTGCCAAATTTTTGTAATTATCGGTGGAATGAAAAAAATTAAAAACTTGCAATCATCGAACAAGTTCACACTACGGGAGCACTACTAGATACATATTGTTCAGTACGCTGGAATCGCGCGGTGCTGGTACGATCGTTCAGGGTTGTAAGACCCGAACTCACGTCGGCGGTGACGAAGTCTCGCCCACTACGAATTTTTTTGAGGATTCATTAATCGCCTCGTCGAGAAAGTCTTAAACGTTTATTCATATCCGTTCCACGCGACGGAACACATGTTCATCGAGATTTAATTTCCTCGTGTTAAACGCGCGGATAATTTTTCCTCTCTGCGAAAAGTTGAACAGCGACATCAAGGTCTTGCCTATGGTTGAGGGCCGGGCCTCGGAAACCGAGGCTCCCTTGGCTGGCGTCCGCAATGCACCTAGCAAACGCCGGGGTGAGTTGATGCAGAAACTTGGGAGACACGCGCGGGCCCCGCCGTCGCCGGCTCTTGTACAGCCGAGAGTGTGCCAAGTTTAGTCGGAAGGAGCATTTAGCAAGTGCCGAACTTCGTTTCGTCCGCGTTGCCCAAATGAAATTCGACGAAAGCTCGCCGTCGTCGTCCCGGTCGTCGTTAAGATCGTTGCTTCCGAGGAAGAGGGGGGGGGGGGGGGGGGGCGACCCTAAAACCCTCACTGGCTCGACTTGGTTAATTGGCTTCCGAATTAATTAAAGCCCCGAAGCATTAAATGGCGAATAATTTAAAGTAAAAGCAACCTTCCCCAAAATCCTCCGCCCTCCTCTCAGTAGAGTGAAAGAGGAAACATTTGAGATACTCCTTCAAGCAGGAATCGGCGAATTCCGCTCCGGTGCGCCGCCCGCTTGTTCCCGGGTCAAAGCGGGTTAGAATAAGAGAACCAAAGAAACAAAAAACAGTAACGATAAAGCAAGGTAAGCAATAAAGAAAGAGAGCATATCGCGGACGTATAATATTTCACCGGTTGTTGGCCGCGAAGTTGCCCGGGGAGCGAGTAACCGAGTCTTTCTTGCGACGGTGAAGAGCCCCGGGAGAGTCAGAATGGAGAAGCACATTGTACAGCGCAGTTTGTTCTCGGCATACGAGCCACGTCGTCGCCGAAGCGTCTGGAGGAAACGAGAGAGGAGCAAGTTTCACGCGACAAACAAACGGCGCGCTCTTCTGCTCGTCGGTTCCATGAGAGGCGGAAGAAAAAAAAAATGTTGGCAGGAACCGCAACGCATCCGGGGGGGTTTCCCTCGGCGCACGGGGAACTTTTCCTTCCCCCTTGGCATTGTGGTTGCGGCCCTCGTCGTCGTACGTTCGTCGAAGTCGTTGGGCGCGCGCTCGGCCGAAGGTTCGGACGAACGCTGGCTCGGAGGCGCCCTATTCGAAGCACGAACCGGGTATCCGGACGGGAGATCGTTGCCTAAGGGGCTGCCGAGCTTTTTCTGTGTCTCCGGCAAGCGGCGGCTACCGACACGTTTCTAGGTCTACCCGTCTCCCTATCTCGGCCGACCGCCAAAAACGCTAACGCCGAGCCCCAACCGCAAAACCCATGACAGTTCCGAGTCGACAAACGCTCGCGATCTCCCGGGTGCGGGTCTGTTTGCTGACCCAAGTTCGGGCATGTCCTGTGACCGATACGAGGGAGTCCTTACTTGCCGGCAATCATCGACTGGGACAGGATTGCCTACTGTTGACGGTGCGACCGCATCGAGACCAGGGCAATACCGGAATTGCTCCGCAGGACTGCGCGGACCAAAAAAGCCGGCAGACAATGGCTGAGGGAAACGGTTTCAGTTTGGAAGTTCTATGCTAATGCGGTTATGACGTTGTTGCGGGTTGTATGAGATGTAGTTGCGATGTAGTTGTTCTTCATACTGCTCAGTTACACCGGCAGTAACCGGGAATGCGTAATCAGTCCGGAAGTATCGCGGGCGCATTCCACGGTGAGTGTTTGCACTACCGAGGTACAAGATCATGAATATTTTAATAAGAATAATGCGATAAGTGGGACTCACCGGTAAACACTGTCGTCGTAGGAAAGCAGGATCCTCAGTGGCTGGCTGATGCTCCGCTTCTTCACCTCGTGAGCTGGCTCAATGTGGACGCCGTGAACAACCTGCGGAAGGAAATAAATATAAATGGCTCAGCTCATTCGGTTATCCAATCGTTGGCAGGAACCTTCTTTCCTTATTACATTCGCACGGCAACTCCGTCAATGTCTTTTCTTTTGGAAGTTAACGACACTCTGCAAACGAAACGAACTTTGTTCTCTTCATTCCATCGAATGACGAAGAGCATGTCGTTCCAGCCACGGTGCGGTAATCAGATAAATCAGATACAGCGGATGGCGAAAACGCTACAGCACGCTACAAAGAGGAGATAGGAGCGAAGCTACGCGAGCGGCGAAACAGATACGGTTTCTCAACCGCCTCTCAAGACGCCTCTTGGAAAGCTTTGTCCCCTTCTTCTTCCTCCTCTCGCAACATGCATCCACGTCGAAGCCCACCCGCCTCTCCCGTTTCTATTACGAAGCAGGCTACGCCCGCCGGAGATATATTTTTCCTCTTGAGTAGAATTTTCCAGCCGGAACAAACGTCCCCCATTTTTTGTTGGGGTAATCCTCGGTAGATCCGGCATTTCGTATGGCATTTGATGCTGCACGGTAAAAAAGTGCTACGTTTCAGATTTGGTGCCGGTTTTTTTTTTTCAATTTCGTTAAATCGTTAAATCGTCAATGAGCAATGAGTCCAGATTTTCGGTTCGGTGGCTTGACCTTTAGTCAGATTCAAATTAACGTGTAGCGGTCAATCAACGGAAATGGAGGAGCTGGCCAAGGGAGCAAAGACAGGTCGGCAAAGGTGCTCGGAAGGGGTCCCGACTGAAGAAGCCGAGGCGATGCTCGACCGTTCTCGCGAGTCTGCCCGGTCGAGTTATACGTCTCGAGTGCAATTTCGTGCTTCGCGGTAACGGGCGGGCTTCGCCCGGAGCTCACCCATAGGAAACCCGAGCGGGAGGTTTGCCAGTGGTGTTGATGTTGAAGAGTGCCACAGCCCCCCCCAAAGTCGAAGATCCAAAGGAAGCGGGAAAGGTATAAGCGACGAGGATGAGAAGGCCTCAGGGCCGGTGTTAGTGGCGGTCGTTGTGGTAGCGGTCTCGAACTTTCACGAAAGTTCAATTCCAAAGCGGACTAGCGGGGCGGCTTTTGCCCGGTAAAGTTTCGAGTGTCGGCAGCGAACGAGCTTTTGCCGGCCGCGAGTTTTGCGCCTCGGTCTTTTGCTATCCCCTTCAGGACTTCCTTTCTCGCTCTGCCGCCTTCCCCCCAGCTTCCACGACCGATCGAGACAAAAGACGCGAGAAATATGAGAAAAGATCTTCTCGGACCTTCGCACACCACGGCGAATTATTGCAGTGAAATTCGGGGCCCTTCGCTAACTGACGCCCTCCGTACCAGGCAAGGTGGAAACAGTTTGCCGGGAGAGTTTCGCACTTCTTACGCTCGGCTGTGAGGGAAAGATAAGAGGGGTTCGCTTTGCATGGAGTGTCGAGGTTACCGGCTACAAAGGAAAGAAGAGAGGAGGTTCTAGCCGGAAGATAAGCTAAGATCGATATGAACAGTCGCGATATTTCGAGTATTATCGCACCGTCTCGATCTTTCGCGGAGCTTCTGCTGGCGATAAAACTCTCCAGCGGATGAAGATTTACGGTTGGATTTGGCAAAGTTGCTTGTACGTCGAGATACAGTCTGGCTGAAGGTCTAATTATTATCCACGCCGGCCCATAGCCCGCAGCTGTAGGGCAGTGGTTTCTGTGAAAGAGTGTACGCTGGATTTGCCTGACGAGATCAAATACTGAATGGAACAACGACTATTGTACGCGGAATTGATGTAAAACCAGCGGCGCAGTTTCCGTCATTTTAAGGCAGCGAACGCGGTTTTCCATTTTTATACCCGGGTTGTATTATGAGTTCGAGGAAAAACGGTTTTAATATATGCATCGAAGCCTTTTCTGCATGCGACTCAGCCATTGTTGAAGTTAATTCAGGAGGATCCAATTATTATCGTTTTATTAAATTATCGTTTTAACAATGCCTCTCTGTCACTGCTGGGATTCCGTCACTTATGTCGCAGTTTTCGTCATCAAAGTGAACCGAGTTTTAGTCACTCCAGACGCAGTATGTCGGACCGAGTACTCAATTCCTATCTTTATGTCGGACTTTATCTCATCATAGTACAGATATTGTTATTTTTCAATAATTTTACGGGTCAAAATGATATCAAAACATTAGTTTCAATTTATAATAACCTCTATGCAACAAGCGATGGAAAATACAGCATAATTTAATTTAATTGACCCACTTTCTGTCATTACAAATTTAATGAAGTACGTAATAAAAAAACAAATGATTACCAATCTAGACGATAATATTACTCGTACTCGCGCCGTTGGTATAACTTTTATACTGTTTAATATTTGCAAATTAATGCATTCGGAGAAGTAGCGCTGTGCTTCAGCTAGAACGCTCGGATAGCAACCGCGGCTTGAATACTATTAAATTGTTCCATGAAACATTTTATGAAAATATATGTATTGCGGCAATAATCAAGAGGAAAATTCGCTCTTCATTACGCCGTAATTTTTTTTTTTTATTAAACGAAAACTGTATTTATTAATAATATAAATTGCCTTCGATGACGGTAACTGGGACAGCGAAAGAAACTGGGCCATTTACATTCCCGGATTCTGACGGTGGAACTGACGACCTTGTTACAAGTAGTGCCAATAATTTTTTATAAGAAATAGTACTTATCGGGTAATCTGCATCGTGGAGTCCGTACAGCGATACACCGCGTGTACGTTCGCGGTCGGCCGATATAGCATAGCGGCGGAAGCGAACTTCGGGAAAATGGAAAGGTATTGAAATCCTACGGAACAAGATAACTCTCTGTATAACCCCTCACACCCTTTCGTCCTGCTCGAACCCGCGATCCACCGGCACGACGGGGTACGGAGTGTATAAAAGGTTTTGGCTCGGTGCAACCGCGATTTCCCACGAGATCGTCGAGGAGGACGACCGAGCGAGGTAAAAATACAGATACCCCGAGTCAGCTTGGTCTATATCTAAGATAGAGTCCCGGAGCCCGGAGACGAAATATCGTTTGGACTTTTTTGCAGGTCGCGCGTAGCCTGGAGGAAAACTGAAAAGTTTTGAAAAAGAATCACCGTTACTGCGGAAAGATCTTTGAGCCGGGTAAGATCGCGGAAAATATTTGAGGATAAAATCCACGGTCGGGATATAATCGAATGAATGGGGATGGGAGCGGCTTTGTTCGTCCGTTGATTCTGGCCGGCCAACTTTTAATCCGTCCCAGTATTCATTCACGGTGATCCGAAAAGTTTTTACGGGACTTGACACAGGAGAGATGGGGAAGGGGGTCTCGAGCGAGTATGCAAAGTAGGGTGTCTATGCATAGAGATGTACTTTTATGGTGCAATTAGGCGCTGAAACATCGACCACATAGATAGCTCCATGCCGGACAATGCGCCAACCCAGCATGAGCAGAGTCGGTCGGGAGCCAACTCGTGCGGTGCGAGAGACGAGACCGTTCAATCGCAGATGTTGATACCGGGTTGGTTCGAGGGTTGTATCCGTTAGGTGGATTCGATATGGAATTCTCTCGAGAATGGAAGACAGAGACCATTGCCGAAACCAGTGTGGGGACGATGGGACCTCCCGAGCAGGACGATAACGGAGGTGCGATCTGGAGTTACCTTCTTGGAAAGTTACGCGCGCTTAACGATAACTTACGAACCACTACGGGGCGAACTTAACGGTAGCCTCTTAATTATCAAACTTTGGACCGAACCTAATTTCCACCTTCATCGTACGGTGCTGCATTGCCGCTTGCACCGTTTCGATCCTGGGCTATCCTCTTACCTATACCGACCATGGACGACTTACGTGCACTTTCGCCACTTGGAAGCTCTCGCCGATCGCAACAGAACTTAACCGGCCCACCCAGTTCATCCTCGTCGCGCCCTTTGAACGGTCGTGAGAACTTTTGATTGAATAATCCACCGTTTCAATAATCATGAATCCGGCGCTCTTATCTTAAACTTGCATTCTCGGTTGCGTACTCGCGGCGTCGACTCGACCCATTTGCTCCGCGTCGATATTCTCCGAGAGGATTCCCACCGACGATTAAGGGTTATCGCTTTGGCGGACGGCGGGTGGAACTTGCAATTGCTTCGAACTCCGTCTCGAGATTCCATCTAATCATATTATCGTCGGATTTGAGAAGTAGTGAGCGAGATAGAAATTTCGTGTATCAAATATCGAACCATGCTGGTCCATCCATGATCGGGAGGTGACTAAAGTCTAAATTTCACGGTTCGTGTTCTGTTCGTACAGGGAAACAAGTAAAAAAAATTAGGAACTCCAAAAGATCTTCTAAACATAAAGTTACTTTGCCATTATATGTACACGTTGGATGTAACGGATTACGGCAATTCAACGTAGCCAAGGCAGTGAGAAACCAAGGTGAACAAAAAAAAAAATCCGAAAGTAACTCAAGGTAAAATGAGGAGAGACTCCTGAAAACGGATCCAAACTGGGACGAGCGGTTGCGAGCAGAGCGACAGTTCAATTTTATTTCTGACTTCGTTACCGCGGGCCTAGCGGGCAGTAACAGCAGTTGTGGCTGTAAATTCAGCCAGCGGTAGTGACGACCGATAACGGACGACGATAGCGGAAGGTGGAAACGATGGAAGGGGGGTTCCTACCGCCCATCCGCTTCCGTAATTCACTTTGGGGAAAAGTGTCCACCTGCTTGCTCGGCTTCCCGTTGGCGAGACACAAAAGCCCGTCCAACGACTGGCTTCGAGTTTCAACTCCGCGCCGCGTTCACGCTCGACCCATGTATCACTCGTGTGCCAAAGGGATAAACCGAGAATCGTTGTATCCTTCGGAGGTTCTCCGAATCGCCCGAAGGATTGAGATAAACTGTGAATGGCGTGTTTGTTACCCCCGAGTTATGTAACCATAAATTGTACCCAAGTAGGAAAACTCTCGATTCGAATTTCAACCGAAGCTTCGCGATCTGACGATCGGTCGAATCGATGCTACGGGAAATCGAATGGCTCTACCTCGTTATCAACCTCGTTATCGTGCTGCATGTCCGTGCAGTGAGCAATACTAACCGGCTCGTCTGTCTGCGCTCCGCATGTTCCACGGACGTTTGTGCGATACCGGTAGGATACACGTAGGATAGACGTTCGATCCTCGAGCTCCCGTGACAATTTTTCGACAAAAATGGTATTTTTCCAAAAAATTTTTTTAGAATTTTTTCTTTTCTGAAATCGGTTGGTAAATATGCCACTTGAAAACAATGGCGAAGGTTTTAATTCGATATCTCGAAATTTTTTGAAAAAAAGTGCCGTTTCGCAAAATTTAACATAGGATTCCCTATGCTAAAAATGGTGAATTTTTAAAATTCCGAAAAAAATACAAGTCGCCAGTGTTTTGAGCCGGAAATGGGTCACTTGAAGCCAATGGAGGTGATAAAAAAACGATATCTCGAAAAAAAAAATTTGGTCATTTTGAAAGTGGAAAAATGATAAGGGGTGACCCTTACAATTTTTCGACAAAAATGGTATTTTTGAAAATAAATTTTTTAGAATTTTTTCGTTAATGAAATCGGTTGGTAAATATGCCACTTGAAAACAATGGCGAAGGTTTTAATTCGATATCTCGAAATTTTTTGAAAAAAAGTGCCGTTTCGCAAAATTTAACATAGGATTCCCTATGCTAAAAATGGTGAATTTTTAAAATTCCGAAAAAAATACAAGTCGCCAGTGTTTTGAGCCGGAAATGGGTCACTTGAAGCCAATGGAGGTGATAAAAAAACGATATCTCGAAAAAAAAAATTTGGTCATTTTGAAAGTGGAAAAATGATAAGGGGTGACCCTTACAATTTTTCGACAAAAATGGTATTTTTGAAAATAAATTTTTTAGAATTTTTTCGTTAATGAAATCGGTTGGTAAATATGCCACTTGAAAACAATGGCGAAGGTTTTAATTCGATATCTCGAAATTTTTTGAAAAAACGTGCCGTTTCGCAAAATTTAACATAGGATTCCCTATGCTAAAAATGGTGAATTTTTAAAATTCCGAAAAAAATACAAGTCGCCAGTGTTTTGAGCCGGAAATGGGTCACTTGAAGCCAATGGAGGTGATAAAAAAACGATATCTCGAAAAAAAAAATTTGGTCATTTTGAAAGTGGAAAAATGATAAGGGGTGACCCTTACAATTTTTCGACAAAAATGGTATTTTTGAAAATAAATTTTTTGGAATTTTTTCGTTAATGAAATCGGTTGGTAAATATGGCACTTGAAAACAATGGCGAAGGTTTTAATTCGATATCTCGAAATTTTTTGAAAAAAAGTGCCGTTTCGCAAAATTTAACATAGGATTCCCTATGCTAAAAATGGTGAATTTTTAAAATTCCGAAAAAAATACAAGTCGCCAGTGTTTTGAGCCGGAAATGGGTCACTTGAAGCCAATGGAGGTGATAAAAAAACGATATCTCGAAAAAAAAAATTCGGTCATTTTGAAAGTGGAAAAATGATAAGGGGTGACCCTTACAATTTTTCGACAAAAATGGTATTTTTGAAAATAAATTTTTCAGAATTTTTTCGTTAATGAAATCGGTTGGTAAATATGCCACTTGAAAACAATGGCGAAGGTTTTAATTCGATATCTCGAAATTTTTTGAAAAAAAGTGCCGTTTCGCAAAATTTAACATAGGATTCCCTATGCTAAAAATGGTGAATTTTTAAAATTCCGAAAAAAATACAAGTCGCCAGTGTTTTGAGCCGGAAATGGGTCACTTGAAGCCAATGGAGGTGATAAAAAAGCGATATCTCGAAAAAAAAAATTTGGTCATTTTGAAAATGGAAAAATGATAAGGGGTGACCCTTACAATTTTTCGACGAAAATGGTATTCTTGAAAATAAATTTTTTAGAATTTTTTCTTTACTGAAATCGGTTGGTAAGTATGCCACTTGAAAACAATGGCGAAGGTTTTAATTCGATATCTCGAAATTTTTTGAAAAAAAGTGCCGTTTCGCAAAATTTAACATAGGATTCCCTATGCTGGAAATGGTGAATTTTTAAAATTCCGAAAAAAATACAAGTCCCATACATAGATTCCCATACAAGATTCCCTCATCGATCAACAATCGAGAGCACTCGCCGAGCGTGTGTGACGTATATGGCACTGGAACACGAGACTCCGAACACGCGTTTCGCCGCGAGGTGTTTGTAGGTGGTTTGCGTTACTCCGAAGGCGTCGCGAAACGCTGATATCCGCTCTCGCGAGTGCCGCCTAGTATCCGACCAGCATCCGACTATGCGCGCATATAGCGCACGGCGGTGATGCTAACTCCGGATGAGGTTCATCGAGTTTGCGCGTCTTCCGGGTATCCCCGTGTGCAGCCAGACGGCAAGGCACTCATTTTGATCGCGGCGGGGCGCAGCGGCAGCCTGTGCCGGTGATTGCACAAACGTTGCGAGAGGGGGAAACTAGAAAAGTACGGAAGACAGGAGATAGAGTACGGCGGTGGAAGAAGCGACGTGGTGGTGGGTTTGATCTACGGGTAAAGTTTGTCGCGTGGATTCGAAGACATTATCTGCTCGCTCTCTGCCTCGTGTGCACGCCAATTTATCGGTGCAGTTTCCAAGTGCCCTCCGCTTGGCTACCGGGAAATATATTCTTCGGTAGGGAATACCATTCGTTATGGGAAGGGGGGGAAAAAAGGTCACCGAAAGCAGCGAGGCGGAGGTAGCGGATCCTGCTGTATAAATTGGCAAGAGCGTTGCGCTGCTTGCCATCCGATAATTAATACATTAACGAGGGATTTCGCTCGGTTGGAGTAATAGAAAAAAATCAACGCGCGGACCGAGATACGAGGGACGGAAAATCAAGGTAGCCGGATGCATGCGGCAAGTTTCGCAGAGTTTGCGGAATTAAACCACTTGTGTGCGGCGTAGGGATCGATGGAATTACAACCAGTCACCGCGAATTTTTAGCACTGAAAGATAGAAGTTTTCGGTAAACCAATATTTTTAAAAAGAATATAAAAAAAAAAAATGTGCGAAATAAACTGGTCGGTTTTTGCAATATGCTTTCCATGATATAAATCTCTCGAGTGTCGGAGGGATAGAATAAAGTGAAGTTTGCGAAGTGCGGGCTGTACGGACGAAGTTAATGAAAATCGGTCTCAGTTTCCTCGTCAACGGGTCGGTCGAGGTCTCACGGCTTGCTGCGTTTATTAACCCTCCGCACCACGGGGCACAGAGGGCTTTAACGGAACAAAAGAAAATGAAAGGATCACGGCGAAAGAGCTACTTGATCTCAATGGAAAGAACTACCGTACTAATGGAAGTTACCGGACGGCAATGAGACAATAACGACCAGTCGAGTCATACAATACAGCACGCGTAATAACCAGCACAATGTCGGACCGGGTCTTCCGATATAAAGCGTCCAACTTTTCGATTGGCGTCGTCCACTGAAATCAAATGAGAAAAATCAAAAAATGAATGAATGAAGCTGAAGAAGGTTGAGTGAAAAAGAAGTGGATGAAAGCTCGAAAGGTGTTTTAAGCTCGGAAAGAGGGAATGCAGAGAAACTGGTAAGGAGAGGACGGAAAAGGCGAATCCACGACGGTCGAAGAGCGAACGGGAGAAACAGAGCGTGAATGAGAAAGAAATGTCGGAGAGGCGGACGAAGTTCGACTTCTCGCCTGGAAAAGGACACTAGCATTGGTTGCCCAGTGCGGGGTGCGAGCACGTCGACGAGATGCCTGACAGCATGGGGGAGCTGCGGAAGCGAGAGACCGTAGTAGGTATCAAACTCCGTGCGACAAACGTGGAAGTGCGAGGTGGAGGATGGGCAGGCGGATAGGGTAAGGTGGGGTGCGGAATAAGGCAAGGCAGCCAAGCAGTGGCGGAAACTCTGCGACGAGAACGAACGACGAAGGAGGGAATGAAAAAAAAAAAAGAAGAAGAAGAAAAACGTGGTATGTCGCGTTCCTTTCGTCTGTGAATGCTCTCCGTGGGAGGCGAGCTCTGCCGGCTGGATGAAAAAGGAGTAAAGGGTACATAAAAGGTCGCCGTCCTTTCGCTTTTACCCTGAGCTTTTGCAACGTGGACGCGAAGGAGGATGAGCGGGCGCGGCGGGGAGGAATGAACGAGGAATGAGACGAGCAGCCCGAGAAAGGCGAGAGATCGTCGTCGCCTTTGGCCACGAGACAAAACGCGAAGCTGGGTTGAGGATTTAAAGCGAGACTAATTGTCGACCTCAAAACTAGCTGCGATTCAAGTCGTTCCCTTTGACACCGATTTCAGCACCGTGACCAGGCGCTACAGTATACGGGTCAACCATTTCTTCTCTCCACCCGAAGCTTACATAATGATATGGCCGTTGGGGAGTTTTGTGCCGCACTTTATAGTATGGACGTGGTTCTTACTTTTTTTTCCAATGGAACTTCTTTAATTTAATGGCAGTGTAGCAGGTACTGTGCGGGGGAGACTTTTCACCGAAGCCGTGAGAAGGCACTCCATAGCTTTCAGGGAAATTACATGAAATGTGGTTTGCAAAAAAGAACCACACAATACACACGTATTCCACGAATACTTACAAGCCCATGGGCAAAATGGAAAAGGCGAGCAACGTTGGGATGGATGTGTTCCGGTACGATTGTAGTGGCGCCAATGTCGATGGCACGGAAGCCACAGTCGTCAGCGAATATGCCGAGGGGGAGGGGGAGGGGGGGTCAACATTTCCGAGGGCTTAGGTTGCGCGGTCGAAACTCGCACAAGGAAATTGCAGGGGTCTTGGCAGAGACCTGGCGTATTTAGAGGATGGTGGCTCAAAGTCGTGTTCCAATGGAGTCGCTTCTACCGCCTCCGCCTCTTGCTCTCGGCGCCTTGCGGGTATACGGGCATCTGACGGGCCAAATAGAATGTTTACGGTGCGTCACGGCCCGAGTCAATGTATATCAGGGTCAGGTGAGCGAGAGACCGCGTTATACCGGAGAAACGTACAGCGCAACATGCTCGTCTGTTCGCTGAAGCACAATTCAGCGCCATGACGTCCTGGGTATACGAAGACGACGCAGAGGAAAACGAGGAGGAGGAGCGGGAGGTAAACGCGCGAAACCAGGGAGCGAGCAGAGGGAACGATCAAAGCTCGTACGTGACTGAGAGCTTTGTCCTCTGTGTCTCCGGTGCAAATATGCAAGCACTCGTATACAGCACGTTTGGTTGCCCGTTCCACCCTCGCACTCTTGCTACATACCAGACAGAGGTCCGTATCTTGCTCTCTATCTCCCGTCCGTCCCCTACGCTGCACGATAGCGATAGCGCGAATCTTCTCTCGTAGATTGGTTTCAGCAGTAAACGTATGTACGGGATTTCGCTACCTGATTCCGAGGACGGAGGTTGAGGAGAATTGTACCTTTGGCTCAGACGGAGGTTAACAAAAGACTCGGCACCGAAGTGCGTTCCCTCGCGAGGAAGCTCGAACTCGCGAGAATTCAAAAAGCTATGTGCTCAACTGAATTCCAATAATTCCACCCCGCGTGCCTTTCATAGCACGTCCATAGCCAAGGCGCAGCAGGGTCTGCGAAGGAAACGCTTTCTGCGATGACAATAACATTCTCACTGTGATCATTTCTGAAAGCAGTTATTATTCCAGATATTCTAGTGTCTGCTCGACAAACACGTGACACGGAATGCTTAGAAAAAGGTGACGTTGGAGTCATGCGTGTAGTTCCTCCGGGATCCGAGTCAGGGAGGTAATACTTGGATGTCCAATTCTTAATGTTCCTCCACGCTCGACCGGTGGATGGCTTCAGGAGGAAATGGAGGATTTATCCAGAGCGCAAGCAGTGAGCCAGATGCAACCATGCGGATCCAATAATTTTCCAGGACACTCAAGGAGTAGCGTATTTCCGGAGAGATCCAATTAGTGTTCGGAGATGGACGTGTAAATGTGAGTTGTCTGGTACCAAAACAGCTGTGTCTAGCCAGCGGACAAAGGCATCGTTCGGGAATGCTGTATCGTGTCTTAGCAAAGACCTCCCGCAGTTGTGTAGAACGTTGCCGTTAAACGGACGTACGGACCGATCCAGTGGGGTTTCCTTACCCACACAAGCCCACCGGAACAACCGGCGATGTCGAAGTACGTGTTAATGAAGTAATAGCGCACTCCGCCACTGAGGAGACAGGTATTTGCTCGTGCCGTTCCGTGGGTGGCATCGCAGTTGCCCCAAAGACATTGGCGAGACTGCTATTCTCGTTTGTCAGACTAATCTACTACCGCAATCCATCACTGAGTATAAATAAACCTCGTGCAATAAGCCCCGGGTAAGAGTACAGCGTTGATCCACTGGATGCGGTACATCCCGGAGATTGTAAGAAACGGCGTATCTACGGGTAATTCCAGTTGCACCTGGCCACGAGAAGTAGAGTAGAACGGGTGCACCATTGATTGCCAGAGGTCGTTTATAAAGTATGCTACATTGTGGCGGAAATTGCCCGAGAACCGGAGAAGGTAAGATGGACTATCGCACACCGAAATGGAAAACGAGAGGGAATAAAGCGCTAAGAGGAGCCCGAAGAGTGGAAGTAATGGGAATGAGAAGAATGGCGAGGGTGGACGAAAGGGTGAAGCCAGAAAGAAGGATCCGAGCGGGGGTGGAGGAGCCATACATAGAACATCAGGAGAACCTTAATTGCGGTTCGACGGGTCAAATTCGTCGTGGCGTTCCCATAAATTGGTGGCCTTTACACTCCATACGGGAGAGAGGAAGACCAAGGGGCATCTCCGGGTGGTTTCTGGCTCCGGGGCACCGGAGGCGGTGGGTATCATGCCATTCTGGCCATTCCTCTCGCTGCACTCCCTCTTCGCTTTCTGTCTCGTTCGTTCTCGGTCTCTCCAGGAAACCGAAGAAATATCGTGGGTCAGAGTGTGCGGTGACCACGGTGCCTGGTTCCCTACCGTACCCTCGCACAGTCGAGTATGCCCACCGGCGGAGCAGAGGACCGGGGGCTCTTCGTCTTCTGATATCTCGCAAATCACTCTAAACCTCCCCGTTACCCATGAACGTCGGATAAACCTAGCCATGGCTCTTAATTTCGGAAGCACCGAGACTCGGAGATCTAGTTACTGCTAGTTCCTGGATCAGCCGGAGCCATTTTCTGTACGGGAAGTCAAGCGTGTATCATGTGACCAGACACATGGGCTTCCGTGGAAACAAATGATGTAGGGACGGCGGGCCTAAGACGAACATCAGTTCTGAACGTGGTGTTCATTGCCAACGACTATGAATACGACAAGGGAGTAAGAAGTTCACCATACAAGACGAGGTAAGACGCGCGCAAATCACCTGCACGTACCATTACGTATCCCCACAATCGGGGTCTCGTCGATTCTATCCGGACCATTTACCAAGAGCCCACAGCTCACGCTTCAGCTCGTAAGCTCGTCGGCAGTCGAGCGATTGTGGAATTTATTATGGTCTGCTTTCTGCGTATAAATATGCTCAAGTTCTTTATCTCTTTCGGAAGTGCGGAAGTAGTCAAAATGGTCACAAAATTAAGTACCAAGTGTACGTTACCATAACTAAGGAACTTACCAACGATCGTGATCCGTGGTGTTCATACGCCTGGTGGGACCGCACAGGAAATACGTGCGTTTTATCTAATTCGACTACTGAACACGGACATTATTATCTGCACACCAGACGTATCGCCTATGATAGAACCAGCGAGTCAGGAATAGAGTAGCGGGCGACGGCAGACTGTTCTGTGCGAGAGATCAACGTTGTGCTGCATACCGTATCCCCCCAACAGGGAAGTCGATAAACCCAATTAGAGCCTCCTGCAACCTTTGCGGCAATCAGCCCACCAAACCGCCGACTAAATCAGTTCGGGGTGTTGTGTTTCCCCATCCGTCGTATCGTCTGTTCTCCGGGTGCGACGGCGCAAACTTGCGATACACATTCAGTCCAGCCTTACCAGTTTACGGATAAAACCACATTAACTTGTTCTCTCGTTTTTATCATAAAAACATTTTTTTACCTTAAAAAAATCATTGAACGATAATCGAGTATCGATAATGAAACAGGGCCGAAATTGCACGACTCTACCGTCCAGTTAAAGTTCATCCGTGCCTGCCTTTCCCACTTGATAATAAACAATGGTGCTTCGCAATTCCCGGTCAAAGTCGATTTTAGTGAAAATCCCGGACGGGATGAACCCCACGCAAACGGGCCACAACTCCGGACCGAGCTCGAGAGGTCACCAACGCTTTACCGCCGCCCACCCATTCACTACTCACTCGCATCGCGGCTTCCCAACCGGTACAAAACACTGCGCCAATCGCGATTGCAGGTAAATTAATGAAACCGGATATCCGAATATATTCGCGGGCCAGAATTGACCTTTGTGCACGCCAACCGCAGTATAAGCGCCCTTGCACACAGTACGCGATTTAGTTACTGTTCCTGAATGGCGCACGATTCGAGATTGTCGGGCACATATTACCAGGGTAATATCGGGAATTATGAAATCGTGGTTCTTCAACCGAGCGGACCGAATAAGGGAAAAGGAAAGAGTCAATCCGAGCAGCAAATTTCGATGGACGACGCTATCAGCAAAGGTCCTGAAGCGTTTTCGAATATGGGGAATGTTATTGAAAGTTGTTTCATCTTTTTCGGTCCAATATGGTTTGGAAATTGGTGGCGTAGAAATACACAGAAACATACGGATGTAGAAAGGTCCCGGAGGGCAGATAAAAAAAAGATACCGTGAACACCGTGTATGGTTTTCGCATCCTGACGAAGTGTACATTCTGAGGGAACGGATTCGCGAATCTACGCCGCAACAGAATTGCAGTCAACGGCTACCGCAGGACAGACACAGCGACGGAATACAGAGAAAGCGGGGAGAGAGCCACCCTTTTGCAAAAGTCCCGCGACACCGGATGCGAGCTGGTACGAGGCCGCAGAAACTATTTTCCGATAACGACCGACACTTGCCTGGCGGGGTAGATTTGTTCCAGGCTTGCGCCCTGATTGTGCTCACCCCTTTTGGCCTCCCCCGCTCCCTCCCCGCGTGCGCGCACCGAGCGAACGCTCTCATCCCCCCCACACCCGATTCGCATGAGTCCCGGATGCATATTTTACACCGCTGACAGATTTATTGCCGACACGGTTACCCGGCCGTACCAGCTTCTTCCGTTACATTATTTCTATTTCTCCGCTTCTATCTATCCACACCCTTCATATATGCACCGTATGTGTATGACGTACACTCAGATATTATCACTGACGCTCCCGCGCGTCTCCCCCTCAGGGACGAAGCTCGGTAGGACGAATCGGAAACGGTACTCCAAAAAACTGTCGCTCGTTCGCCATAGCTTACAATTAATTCAGTGCAGTATGCGGACTGATTTAGAGGCTGTTCCAGAGAAACAATTGTTTTCTCAGATTTTGCTTATCGTCGTGTATTATCAACGCTGTGCACTGTGGGTTGAACGGTCGCCAAAGCTTTTTGTTCCAAAAATGATCGATGGACGTTCGCGGTGCAGTCCCTACAAAGTTCCGGAAACTAGAAATACGCAGCGACTCCACAGAGGGTCGTTGATGTCAGGTTACCGAACCTCTCTCCGGGATTATCTCTTCGAGATCAGCTGCGGTACATCAACCGCACGTGCATCCAGGTGACCGAATTCATCGGACGAGCGAACGACTGCAGCCATATCCGCCCCGTACGTGAAGCTATATGGATTCTGGCAAAAGAAAAATAACGCCACATGAATCTCCGGAGCAATCGAGAAGTTGCGGTCTGAGGGTGCTCGACTTCCAGAGAGAGCTTTACTGGTCGGAAGCACGATGACCGACGACCGCTGGTGCGACCGCACGCTTTGCGAGACAAAATATTGAAGCCACTTCTGCTAGTTTGAGGACCTGAAGGTGCAAGTTCAGCAAATAAACTATAAAAAAGAAGCCTTTGCAACGCGGTTTGTTACCCCGTACCAAAGCGACCCGAGTTGCAAGCTTCTCATGTTTTCCCTCTGCTTGTCGCACATCCCGCCATTAATTGGACCTGAGTATATTTACGCGTCCATTCAACCCCCGCGTTCGACGAGGTCCATGCTCGGAGCTACGATGACGGGGCAATTAATTAATATAGGTTGCCTGTGTAACTTTTAGTCGTCGTGAATGTACGTTTCGGCATGAACTGTTTCGCCGGCGATAATAAACCGTGGAATTTGAGGTGAAATAAAAATACTCTACCTGCGTCTGCCAAGAAAAGCCTGTACAAATTTTCATTATAGGATAATCGTAACTTTACATATTTTCGCACTGTTATACGGGCGATATAAGCTGACGAACAAACATTACCGGAGCTCGCAATAAGCCTGATCGGTTGGCGTAAAATGTGGTGTTCAAACAGGTCGTAAGCCAGGAATATTAATAGGCAAATTAATCGATTTAATTGATGAAGAGTAGTCCATGCAGATATGGAGCCGTTGCGGCTAGTCGGCGCGAACACATTTTACCCCTCCGTCGCATATATTATGTATGACCAATGGAGAACTCTGGTTGAGAGCAAACACGTTAATTTCCGCAAACGTGTGCAGCGTGTTTGAACACCTCAGGCTACGGATACGCCTCGCGGTTTACGTTAATACGGAGAGACGGGGCAAACCGGGACTATATTCACAGGTAGAAATCACTGATTTTGTACTTCGCAACGTGTGGCCGTAATAAATTGTATTACAATATTATTTTGACAACGGACACTCCGCTCGTTTACTCTTTAATCCCGGACTAAAACGGAGAATATTTCTCTCTTCCCAAATAGAAATTTTCAAACATTGCATCCTGACAAGATCCTGATAAGGTATTTTCGAGCCATTGCCAGGCGTCCTCCGAACCCTGTTAAGGCCCGATGTAACGCTCGAAGGTTTCTTCTCCGGTCTCATAAAACCTGTTTTTCGGTAAGGGATTTTTACAAAATAATCGTCTTGTAATGTATCGGAAAGGGCAGTGAAAAGGGTTGGCCATGCGTTTCAATGTA
The DNA here is from genome assembly GCA_933228735.2 of Amblyteles armatorius. Classification (NCBI taxonomy): domain Eukaryota; kingdom Metazoa; phylum Arthropoda; class Insecta; order Hymenoptera; family Ichneumonidae; genus Amblyteles; species Amblyteles armatorius. The sequence goes on along the minus strand of OW121695.1, from coordinate 7,038,875 downwards.
ACAAGCAAGTATTGCGTAACCGTCCAACGTGCCAAAGGGTCTCGTTACGCGAGCTCGACCGCCATCACGACCAAGGCAAAATGGTGTTTCCCTCATCCTCCCTCCCGCCGCCCATGCGGCAACCGGTGTAAAATTCATCTCATCGTCACCTCATACAGTTACGATGGACGCTCGGGCAATTAGGGAGAGCGGAAAATTGCATCGCGCTTGTACAGCGTGCGCAAATGCAATTAGCGAGAACTATTTAGCTGTGGAGCTGGATAAGGGAGGAGGCACGAGTGCTGGTGCGGTTCCGCTGGTTAGCGGAACGCGTGGGAAAACAGTTTTTCCTATCGACGCGACCAGCAGTTTACGCCGATTTGGACGACTAATGGGAGATCGTCGGGTACGCGCGAAGTATCAAATTTTATGTATATCAATTTTTATTCTGTCACGCGAGCTCTCGCCGAATTTTCGGGAACAGCCCGAGGTCCCGGGCCGTGCGATTCGCGCCGGGGAAAACGTGCGATCTCGAGCCCGTCAGTGGGAATTCGAATGCCTCGTTGCTGACGCGGCTGGAAAAATTCGGTGCGATGGTCAACATTAATTTCCCTTCGATCGCAGCGTCGCAGCTGCGAAATTATTCCGCGTCGGCATTACCGGTAAGCGCATCCGGTGAATTTATGGGGACCGCACCTTGCAAAAATGCTGAATCGTCTCCGGGAATCGGGGCGACGAGGAGATGAGAGGGGGAGAACAGATTTCTCTGATGCGATAAGTCGAATATGAGAAATCTGTTTATCGACGTTTTCAATGATTTCTGCAATCTCTCCGCGGAAATTACCCCGGTAGTTCCCATACACGCGGAACCCAGCAGCAATGAGCGAACGCGAAGGGACCGAAGGAACCGGAAACCTTCATTACGTCCCGAAGATCCGTCAACGACAAGTCCGACGCAGGAAAGATTGGATGTGGAACGGGGGGGGAGAAAAAAAAAAGAAAGATCGAAGCACGAACGCTCCGACAGCGACTCGTCCTCGAGAGCCGTTTGAGTGTTGGCCGAGTTCGGGAGTCAGGTAGTTCGATAATCGAATACGAGTTCCTCGAGTCCTACAAGTCCCGGAGCATGAGGCTCCCCGAAGTACGGGAGAAGAAGCTCGAACGCCGGAGTGGATTCTTTTTAACTCTCTTTGCCTTCCCCACCTTCCTCCAGCCGGCACTCACGCTCGCGAAAGGTCTCGGCGGACGATTTGAAATGACTTCGGCACGAAATAGAAGCGGGCTCTTTGAGGAGTTAGCAGCGCGCCGATGTCGTCTCAGCGACGTTCGGGAAGCGTGCTCCCAAAAAAAAAGGCGGATTTTTGTTGACGCACGTTCGAACGGGTTCTCGACTGGGGGGCCGCACATGTCCGTTTCGCATCCGGTAGATCGAAACAGCAACGAGCGTTCTCGTTCCACCGGCTCGAGTCCCATCGTCCCGAAACTTCTGGATTGCCGGACGGCTCTCCCTCGAGTGAATCGAGAGTGTACGTAGTCGATCGGTGGAGGCATCGAGCCTCGCGCGGACGTGTGTTCGGTGCGGCGGTACGATTTATCAATCAGGTTAAGCAAATGTTTGCCGGGGACCGTGTAGTTCGCCGGTCGTACACCGGCGGCAACTTCCAGCGCGACCCCGTCGAGTGAAATTATATTCTACCGTTACGAATTTGCTCTGCATCGCGAACGAAGTTCGATCCGAAAGGAATTTTGCACGGAACGCTTCCGGTGTGGGACAAACGGTCCAACGAATTCGTTTTCTCCCCTCGAGGTTTCGCCCCCCCCCCCCCCCCGCGATTCGATCGTAATGTGTGCCATCGATATCGCGAAACCTCGCCGCTGAGAGGGAAACAAGCGAAAGACGCCGACTCCGGAAAACAGGCATGATTTGTCACGGAACAATAGCACCGCTGGTGCTGCATACGTGCGAACGAATGTCTGGCCTGTCGTTCCGAACTTGAATTATTCACGGCCGTAATGTTCGACGCACCCCTCTCTTTCCGTCCTTCCAATTTTCACCGTGATGCCGCGCCGTTCCTCGCTCCCCGCGGATACTGCAATATTGATGATAAATGAGCGTACACAACCGGAGCCCGGACAAAACGCCCTTTGCCTGTACGAGGAGAGGCTGTAGTTCCGTATTTTGAAAGCCGTACGAATCTAGCGAGCGTCGTTGCGCGATTTGTACCCGAAAGGGCCATACGTCACAAGAAACGAGACACGATGAGCCGGTCTTGCCATCCTCCCGTGTTCGATCGCGACACCGTCTGCGAAGAGACCTGCACATCGGCACAGCGGTGTGCGGCTCAAAGACGGTTGGTCGAGCAACCGAACAAACGACTTCGCAGTCTAGATCGGTATAAAACCAAAAAAAAAAAAACCGGCAAAACGGTGGAGGGTGAGACTTTCCGGTGTCGCTGGTGCGGGAAAACAAAACGACCGTCATGTGGGACGGGTGCATCGCTGTTATCCTGCACCTTCAAAGAGGCGCTATTCTTCCATTGTTCCCCGAAGACCGGAACGATGACAAACGGCGGGCTTCCAGCTCAGCAAAACCGGCAAAAAGCCATGTCGGTCGTTGGACCGCTTAAACGTGACGGGTGTCCTCGATAGTGTTCATTCAACGTCCGGAAGAGTAACCACAAATAGCTACCCGGTCACCGGTTCCTTCCAAACGGCCCGGCGATCTCCGGTCTCTGCGTTTTCCCGAATGTCCACATTCTAAAATCCGACATTGCTCGTTCCTCCTGCTTCCCGACCGCGCGACACTGGACCAGCGAGCCGCGGAGTCAACCATCGAACACTGGAACTGCATAATAGAAATGGTTGTACGATAGATTCCGGTGTGACGTTCGTGACTCTCACCGCATCGCTGCGGAGGCAAAATCCAATTGAAACTTCGCGCGAATTGTTAATCGTCGCAGTTATCCCGTGGACCGTGCGTCACGTACGCTGGCGCAGAGCTGGCACGTACCGGCCGCGATCCCGTGCGGAGACGGACGAGCGATAAACTATCTCGCAAACGAGCCACTGTCTCCGCGGAATTGGCGTTTGCGTGTATCGGCCGCGACTTGTACGGTGCGATTATCCCGAAGCTACTCGGATTCTATCGCGCTTGTGTGCACCGCATCGCGATAGCCACTTCGTCGTCACAATTGAGACATTCCTCTCCTGTCTCAGAAGAAACCGACTGGAACAAGCTGGTCTCTTTCCTCTGGTGGACCGGGTAAAAGGGAGTGCCTCGCGTTCCCAGGGGATCCGAACAACGACGTTAGGAACGCACGAGGGATCGGGCTGTTACGGCAGATACGACGGGGAAACTTCGCTACGGGAAAGAGTGCTGTTTCGCAGGATGGAGGAAAGCTCCTTGGCGAACTACGAGTAAAAAATTTTAGGGTAACTCTCGTGAACGCGCGGCAAGCGGGATGCAAAGTACACAGCGGTGATGGGAATGAGAATGAGTGGCAGACAGGTAAACAGGAGCGGGCGGAGGAAGTTGCCGCTTTCGCGCGCCAGGGTAGTGGCGATGACGTCGAGAACCTTCGGTCGGAGAGTGAACTTACCTTTCGCCATGAAATCCTCACGCTCGAAGCTGCGTGAATTTACATGCGTACGCAAGATTGGGTAGTTAGTTTTCGGGCTGTGAACTGTTCTCCGCGGATCGGCAAAGCTTCTTGGTCTGCCGGATATCGGAACGCTCGAACGATCGAGCCGGTTTCGATTAAGCAAATCCGTTGGAACTTTCCCGAGAAGGAAACGTTTCAGGGTGCGCAGCTATTAGTCGCGACTACGCCAATTTGGCCCAGCCGCTCCAGCGGCGTTCCCGAGGCGAAAGACCGACCGGTCGGAAGTATAAGAAAATCGTACTCAGGGCCGGGACGGTAATAGCGGTGGAGCAGCAGCGAAAACGCGAACCAGCGGTAACAGCGGACGCCGGCTGGCTGTCACGCTTCGATGCGCGATTCGATGCTTCGGGTAAAATTGGAAAGCTCCCGAACGCTCCCCCGCGGGAAAGCTCACTTTCCTCTCTCCTGCACCGATTGTATGGGTATCGCTTCGCGTTTCCTCTCGATCTATGGAAATTCTCGCAGCGACCAAGGAAAATGCAAAACGCGGCCGTCCCTGGAATACATTGATTCGTCGGAGCGAACGGAGCGCTGTTCTACCTTCGGGCGATTGGAATCTCAGATTTCCCGGCGTGTAACTCATTGTACACGGAGCTACAGTATGAACACCTCTTCGGGACTTCTCGCCGCGCTTCGACATTGCGTCACGGGATTGGTTAAACTCACTCTCCCTCCGAGCCGGTAAAACACAACCGTTCCGAAATGAAAGCGTGCACCTTTCTCGACAGCTGTCGGCAATGTTCCAAGTCGAAAGTTCCTTGTTTTTTTTTTTTTTTTTTTTTTTTTCGTTGATATTCCTGAGAAAAAGCCGTGTGTTTGCCGGGTGAAGAGCTTCGTTCCCGTGTCCTTCGGAGCGTTTCCTTTGCTGGTCCGCCGGGCTCCGGACCGCGAAGAATTTCGGAAAGTTCACTGTCCGGCCAGCATGTAACCGCGGGGGAATCGCCGAGCGGAATGAAGAGCTATTTGCGATTGTGGAGACACGAACGATAAATCAGTAAATGGCAGAGCGCCAGGTATCGAGCCGGCGGAGAATCGCATTGCAAGCCCCGAACGTTGGACACCACCGTCGCATCTACGGAAGGGACGGAGACCGTCGTCCAGGGCAAGAGGGTGAGTGTTTTCCGCGCGCCGATCCCCGTCTAACGAAGCGGTCGATCTGAAAACGGCGAGGGTAGAAAATGGGACACGCCGGCCTGTCGTCCCACATGTAACATCGACGTCCGGTCGACTTCGATTTACAACTCGAAAATGAAACCATCTTATCGGCGATGGACACAATAATTCGCGATTAATTGATGTTTCATTAAATGGATGAACATGTACGAAATATCGGACAGAAAAAAAACGCAGGCAATTACGATATGGTCGTGAGAGTAAATAATGCCGGGATCGCTTCGCGGAATGTATGCTTGGCACTCACGTCACGTTCATTCATTTTCCATAGTCATTAATTTTAACGAGGGACAAGATCGCGGGACCGTGAATTGAATCAGCGCCCGATGATAGCGGTCGTACAGAGAATATATCCGTGGGGGAGGGGTGAATAACGAGGGAGAGGGGGGATCGATAACATCGCTGGTAATTGCAGAGAAGCAGCTCTCGTGCATCCGTCATTTTGTGAATTAACGTCGAACGTTATACACGGGTACCTACGCGCGAAGTATGGACGTTACGTATGGACGAAAGGGTGAGCGGGTAACATTCCAAAACGCGTATCATATTCGGGAAGCTCGCCGAAGCCGAAGCCGAACGGAATAATAACACCGATAATTAACGAACAAAAGCAAGATTTACCTCACTTTAATGCTTTATCCGAACCGGTCGAATGACTATCGAAAATGTTTTATGGTTTTCGAAAGATCGCCTAAAAAAAATGCATCATCGTTTCATTCCGTTGTCATTGTCCAATCCTTTCCGGAGGCCGACGCGAAATTCCCAAGACCGCGAAACGCCGGAGGGCGGTTGTTTAAGAATTTCCTCCCGAACTCCGCGCGTCTCGGATAGTGGAGTAAATTTTGCCGTTCCGCAAACAATATTCCATAATTGCGTAGTCTCGAAGTGCACGAGAGCAGAGTTTCGTACCGTCGGTTAAGGCTGAGACGTTTCTGGATGCTCGTTGTATCCAGATGCTCGCTTGGCTGTTGCGTCCCGAAGTAACGCGATTCGCGAGCGCCAGTCAAGAATCGAGTTTCGACTGTTTCGCGTAGTTTCCGAGACGAACGGCCGAAGACGAGGAGAGAAGTTCGTTCGTGTTGTGTACATCGGGCGGGCGAGGTAAATTCTCGGGCAGGACGTTTACGAAGGACTCAACGAAGCGGACTTTCGTAATTCACTTGCCGAAGGGTGGCGAACGGGGTGGGCGGGGGGGGGGGGGGGGGACGCCGGGCTCTCCGCGCATCGAGGTAAACCTCGTCTCTCGGGTATTTGCCGAATTACCCGCGGCAGGCCGAAAGTTTTGGCCGGCTGAGGAGCGAGCTAGTTGGCGCATAGTTTCGAGAGGAGCTTCAAGAGTATTCGCGAGTGAACGACCGGGGAGTGCGTCGGTGGTTGTGAAGTGGCGGCGGAGCGCCGAGACTTCTTTTCCGCGGGAGGGGCGAAGAGGGGGGGAAATTCCAAGATCGGCAACGGGTGCGCGAGGATCCGCCGCTGTAGGACCGGATGAAGAGTGAAGAGAGGGGGGATGGATAAGGGTTCACCAGAATTTTGCGAAATTAAGATTGCATGGTGAAATGAGTTTTTACTTTTTACAACTTGTTGTCCACAAATGTCCACAATTTTTTATTTTTCAATTTAACGATCGACCCATCCGACTGCAGTTTTATAAACAAAAGTAGAAACTGAAATTGTTAATAACACCGGAAATAAAAGAACAAGTTTGCATACTCGAGGCTGGAGAAACAGGTTTGTTATTTATTTAACAAAATTATTTACGAAATTTTTTCTTACTGTGTGGGAGAAAAGAAGAATGTCCTGAGATAAAGAGTACATGAGTATGGTAGGAAAATGACAAATGGTATTGGAAGCACAAGGGCAAGAGAATAATGAGTATGTGGGATATATGGGATTTGTTTGGTTTCCAAATTTCGCCCATATATCGACGAATATCTCGGAAATATTACAACAATCAATCCCAGATTCGGTACAAAATTCGCTCCCAACCATCGATGAAAATTTTGGAAATATTCGAGCAATCAATTCCAGATTCTTTTCAAAATTCTCTCCCAATCGTCGATGAAAATTTCGGAAATATTCGAGCAATCAATTCCAGATTCTTTTCAAAATTCATTCCCAACCATCGATGAAAATTTCGGAAATATTCGAGCAATCGACGCACGCTCGATGCAATAATTTTTATTCGAATAATTTATTTTAATCTTCCGCTAACCCGGGATCAGCGAAATCCGAACGCGCCATTTCCGCCGCCACGCAATAAAAAATTTAAATGGATGACTTACCCTAAGAGTTAGAACCTACCCATTGTCTGTACCGAGAGGGAATAACAGTCCGATAGACGTCGAAGGCTTACCTGCGAATAGAGGTAGAAGAAAGAATCGATTAATTACACTCGTCGGAATATCGAATAATTGGTCATAAAGCTAATACACGACGAGATATATATGCATATATATGTGTTTAATACGTTCTCTGGGACCGAAATCCCCCAACGAGAAGAGAGAAGGGTAGGTCCCGTGCAAATATAATTATAGTATTTGCCTTGGCGCAGTCGACGCTGAATTACTTTCTTTAATTCACACAAAAAGGAAAAATGACACGGAAAGTCCTCTTGGCAAAATTCCCTCGGCCCTTGGATTATGTCCGATCCTGAATAAAGTTTACTCGACATGTCGCCATATAATTCATGCAATTTTTTCACGCGCTGCATTAAAATGCAACTTTTCCGTATCAAGAATAATAATCCAAGATCCTTGTGACTTGATGAAATAACGGACAGTATTTGCGGGATCGCTTAATTACCCGAACAGGAAAGTTTCTTGCCGAGCGCTCTCACCCAACGGATTCCGCGAGTGGGCGTCCAGCGGACGAACGAACGGTGGAAAAAAAACGATTGGGAGAGCGGAAAAATGAAACGGGAGAAAATAAAGAAAATCCGGAGAATCCGAAGGCACATTGCCCGTTGGGAACGCCGCGGGTGGTCGACGAGAGTCCGTCGAAGCACAAAGTACCCATATCCCGGCGGGGGCGGCAGGATCCGGGAAAAACAAACAGAAGTAGATGGCGAAGGTGGGAAAGACGGGGGGGGGGGGGGGGGGGTTGAAAGAGGAGATAGCAGAACGCGGGAGCGGCAGTCAGACACGTGGAAGGAATATTGAGGGTGGCGGTAGCCGAGCCGAAGAAGCTGCGGGATAGTGGCTGAGAAAAATTGGACCGCTGCCAGTGTTATCGAAATAAATGTTTATGCAGTAGCGAGGGCAGGTGGAAAAAGGACTATCAGCGTCGGAGAAACGGTCCCTTTACGTGGGTGCAATGACGGCCCGAAGCAAAAGGTACGAAGTATTTCGCTTTGCCGTACACTGCGCACACTGTGCTGCTTGATCGCACAGGGAACGAACAAGTATTTAATTATTGTAATTTTAAAAAGGATAGAATTTAGTTGACTCTGTAATTCGTGTACGATGAAATATATATCCAGTCTCCCGAGGCACGGCGGATAAGAGTACCTCACTCTTACCTGAAGTTCATAAAAAAAGGTCGATAAGACCGTGCATGGTTTTGCTCGACGACTCGCTCGCTCGATGACCCACGCGCAGGGCAATTCAAAATTTGGCTCGCAGATACAACTGTGCTGTTCACTTCTTACTCATCCACATCTTATTTTTACTTGTACCAATGAAATTTGTTGTCTGCGCAACACAGTAAATAATTATTGATAAATTAATTTGTTTTTTTAGTTTACCTCCAATTGTTCGCCATTGCAGTGTCATCCGCGAACTAAACATGTGCATTTTCATATAAAGCGGCAGATTAACCGACCCGTAACTAAAAATTCGCAAATAGCCGAAAATGACCATTTTGGGCGCGACGAATTTCCGGTCTGCCATAATTCGACGCCATTACTACACCCGAGGAACGTTGCGCTTTTTTCCCCGCTTTTCGTCTACCCTATTATGATCGTTCCGGCATTTAGCCGTTAGAAGGGGAAAAAATAACCGATAGCTAAAGAGTACCCGTTCGGGGTTATACTTCATTATAATGAACCTGTAATGATCGCGGGAGCGACGGTCGGGGGTCCGACGTCTCGATCGCCGAGAGTATCCGAGAGTGCAGGGGGAGCGCAACCGCCGTAACGATAATACGCAAGAGGAACGGGAGAGCCGGAGGAACGAGCGGGCGATCGGTGGCCGCGATAAATTTAATAACTTTATAGAAACGTGTCGCTACATAACGACTTATCGGGCTTTGCATATCAACCGGGTCCGCTTTCGCCCGGCCGTTTCTCGCTCGCTCCCGCGGAGCTCGTGTTGACACGAAAGAGGGATATAAAACCAAGCGACGCCGCTTCACCGCCGCGGAGTTTATAGGCGGGTTCGCCGCAGCCGGTCGTTTAGCTGGAAATCATAAATCAGGTGAATCGCCGCGCGGCCCGCACGACTCGACTTCTGGCAGTACGTCGACGATCCGGGGTTTCGCGCTGTGTTTACCGGATTTACCTCGCCACGATACGTGTAACTTCTCCCGCGAGTTATCAACTCCTAGTACGGAGCGAATTACACTTACGACGTTTTCCATCCGTCCCACCCCGAGGCAAAACATTATGCACGAAAAGCAACGTAGAGCTTCGCTCTAATGCGCATAGCGTTAGAACGAACGAAGCTCTACACTCACTTTAGTGTACTTACGTTACAGTAACGCAGTTCGGAACGTAATTTGCACCGCGGTACACGAATGCACGGAAACCTTTGAGGGAAGAAACCACGGCATTCCAACGGCGTTTCAGTCCCCACGAGTCGGTCAATACGATTACGGATCCGTGCCTGCATCGGTGAACAATAATACCGCATAAGCCGCTTTATACCATCGAGATCTAACAGCGTGTTATTCCGATTCCGTTTCGGAGCGATACGGGATCGGGAGTGAGTCACATGCGGTGTTGGGTCAAAGTCGATGAAACGGGTGCAGCTGGATGGAATTCGCCCCAGCGATACCGAACGCGATTGGACCCACCCTCATGATTAGACTGCAATTCGGAGGTTTTTATTTTCCATCGCGTCTCGCAAACTGGGCCGCAGCTTCGATATCGAGGAATGGACAAAGCACGTCCGCAACGAACGCTCGCTATAAACGGAGCATCACGTCTGGGAGGAAGAACGCGAGAGCACAGTCGATTGAACGCGTAAACCTCGAAGCTCCTCCGAGTCGTCGTCATCCCCCCCGTCGCTGTTGTCCGTCCAGAAACGGGTACCATAAAATCGCCAATCGCGACCTCTCAGTCTCGTCCCTTGTACGTTCCGTTCCACGCTCCTAGGAGCCGGCCAACCGGTGCCGCTATAGAATCAGCACGGAAAGACGTTCGATCACGGGTAGCCGTGATTTTTTCCCCTCCCCCGCGACGGTCGCGGAGAAAACGGATTGTCGAGGAAACGGCGTTTCGTGCGGACATCACGTTTGGCAAGGAATCACGTGCATCGTCCAGTCAGCTCGAATCTGGAGGATGGCCATTCTATCCCGACGGATCTCGGAGGGAGGGAATGTGGCGCGGTCTTCGGTACTCGAGGGATCGCACGGGTCTTATCGAAAGAGTGACTTCTGCCTTCTCTATAATTGCCTCGAAGGGCTAAATAATAGATAGGCTAATTTCCAAAGATCCACGCGCTGACCTCGATTGAAGCATTGATGCCGTCTCTTGGATGGGGGTGACGGATAAATAAATTCTCAGCGCCTAAAAATAATCGGCTGTAACGACACTCCCGAGTAGAAATTTTCGAGCGTTACATCGGGCCCTGATAGGGTCCAGACAAGGCCTTATCAGGGCCCGATGTAACGCGTGAAAATTTATACTCGGGACTCTGCGACGATGGGCGGAAAATCCGAAGTTTCCACGAGCGCTCGATACCGTGGACAGCGGGCACACATGCCGTTGTACATGACGGTGAAACATCAAAAATTCATACGTGACCCGCGTTCTCTCTTCCTCTGCCGCACTCTGTCTCGCGGGCGCGCTCCGGTTCTCGTAAACCAGAAGCTCTCCGCTAACGCAAAAGCCGATTTCCACTACGGTGAGTACACCAGCCAGAATATACCGTACACCCGGGTCCGGACACCCTCCGCACAATGATTGCACCCTCGACGACGAGAGTGTAATAACTTCATCGGTATCGCGTGACACGTATATGTAGTCCCGGTGTTCACCCGTATTCCGCACGAAACCTGCATGTGTGCCGCTATTCTCGTACGTCTCTTATCGGTATTCTATCCGCACGTGTAACGTCGGCGTGCCAAGAAATATATACGCGGACGATTCGTATGTATTTCGCGCTCGACTTTCGACCGTGGAAACGTGTAGAGGTATCGGTGGTGGGAATTCCACTATCTCGATATAAACTACACACGTTCTGTTTATCGATTACGAGCGTGGGAAATTTTTTCGATCGCCCATGCTAGTTATTTTCGGAGGGTTAAACCGGGGCCTCGTCGGGGCCGAGTCTGGTCCCGATCTGGCCGGATGCGACGATTCGAAATTTCGGAACAGGTAGAGACGAAATTTCGTAGTTTCGTTGAACGGATGAGTCAACATCGGAGCGAAGATGTTTCACGGCTCCGATGCACGGTCGATCGATTATTTAACAATTTTTTCTTACGGCTTTCGTCGATCCGTCCGTCGGCGCGCGCGCGCACCGAGCACTTCCAATTTTACGTAACTATAGCGTACCGAATTCCGTGAATTTCCCGACAGGGTGAGGTCGTTCGAGAAGAGAGAGGAAAAAAAAAAATCGGGACGATCGAGAATACGCGATTATGCGGGAAGCAGTGCCGCTGACAGCCAATCGGGCCGAGCGGAGATTAATGCGACCATCGAAATAACTCTCGCTCGGCAGCCTCTGGCCACCTCCGCTCGTTGTCTGTGCCCCAGACGAACGATTTTCAGAGGAGTTTCTCGTCGGCCCCTCGCCGCCGAGAGCCTTCGATGAGCTTCTACCTTTTTTCGTGCTTACAAATTTGATGGCCGATCGACCGTTCTCGTGTACAGCTATACCGACCCAGTGCAGCGAACCGGGAATAGAATCGCCGACGTTGAAAATGGAAATACAAGAATCGATATACCGACACGGCTTCGAACAAATCCGCGACATGACACTCGACAGATTCATGACGCAGCGACAACTGTTATTCGATCGGGAATTTCCCATTGACGAGCGATGAGAAATGGTAACGAGATCGAAATTCAATTCAATTTACGTTTGCAATTGACGTCGCATACGACTTCGAGGGTTTCACAGTTGAATTTATTATTGAGGGGAGAAAAAAATGTATGACGCTAACCATGCAGGGTCCTGAAAACGTGCGTGAAAAACCTTCAACCCAGCGAGCTCATTCGTAAAAACTTGGAAAAAATGTATTCGGCAGTCGCCGGAAGCGGCAGACATCCCGCGGTTGTCTGGGCTCGAGCCCCAGGTCGGCTGTGCTGCACGAACGAAAAACTTTCGTTCGGTATTGAGTACGTGCGGTGCATGCGCGCCGGTGCGTCAATGCCCCGAACACCTGTAAATCCACGTTCGTCGAACGTTCATTCTAATATAGTGCAGCTATTAATAATTCGAGTCGTAAAATTGAAGATCTAGCGTGCGCCAACATCGTCCGGTACTTCGAAATTCGACTCGGAGCTCCTAGATGCGGAACGCACGATAGCCGCGGAACTCGAAGTAGTCGTAGCTGCGCCGATGTCTTTCGGCGATCGTTTACCTCTCGATATCGGCAATCTCAAACGATATCCGCACATAGGTGCACGAAAAAGGGTTTCGCATCGCGACGAACGGTAATGCACTGAATTCAGTGCCTGGAAGGTCGTACCCAGGTAGGGTTTGGTTCGGCTGGCTGTTACACCCCAGCACAGGCGCAAAGCTGGCCAGACGCCGTGATGTAACCGTCAGCCAGACCTACCCTACCTGGATATCGTCGTCGACTCTTCGCCATCGGGTGTTACGTAGCTAAAGTAGCGACGAAGACCTCGAATGCCGGAACGGAGCCAGGAAAGTAGAGGCTGTTAAGCGCTACTGGGAAGATCCAGGCTCCCGGCGAACCGTGCCTAGGGTCATTCGATACCGAGTGGGAGCTCCAGACAGCCAGTGCCACGTTACACCTGCTTTACGCAATATAGAATTACATAGGGCGGTACCAGTCCGAGAGCTTCTAGCTCGCCCAAGCACCTCGTTTCTGCAATAACAGCGACGTCCTGGAACGGACGCAGGATGCTGCGCTATCTCGAGTTTCCGACGTCCATCCGGGCTTTTATTATTGTTATACTACCCTCCACGCTGCACTCGACTGTATCGTTCTTGCGCGCGGCTCCGCCGCTGCGCCCGTCCACCTGGCATTCCCATCGAACCTTTGACTAACCTGATCATCCCGCTACTACATGAGACGGCTGCGCTCCGGTTTAGTGTAATTGCACAGATAATTTCGCTTCTCCTATTTTCCCTCCGGAAATCAGTCCCGTTCGTCCGAACCATTCATTTCACGGAACTAAAAAATAAACACACTATCGCGAACCCGAGATGGAAATATTTCGGGAATTTCGATCAAATGTGTTTTTGCTCGCCGGGAGAGAAGGGCTTTTATATTTGCAGCAATTGTTTCAGTTCAATCGAACCGAAAATATATTGCAATTTTGGTTGCAAATGGGCCGAACCGCCTCGCGAAGTACAAAACTCCGCTATTGTCTCGCGGTAATGGATTTATACCATAATGTACATTTGGAAAATTTATTCCCGCGAAGCCCGCATCCGCTCCGGGCGATTTATGCCTGTGATGCGCGGAAATGTTTTGGCACGTTCGCAGCGAACGCGGAGTGCATGTAACCGCAAAATGTATCGGCTGGATATTTACAGAATCGAATGGAGAGGTGCATGTGCGAGGAGAAGTCTCGCGCGGATGGTCTGACCGACAAGCAGCACTGCTGGCGGCTCGCCGGTGGTGGAAGTACGGCTCGCGTCGGGCAAGTTCCGATACCACATGGGAACGGCCTTATCGGCCGAGCGGAGTTGATCTATTCGCTTCGCCTCGATCCTATTAAACCTTATAATACGACGCTTCTTTCTCAGCCAAGTGCACTGAAAAAAAAAGAGTGTAAAAGGTGTGAACGGTGACCACGAATTGATTGAAACAAAGACCCGGCAATTCTCGCAATTTTTTTCAGTGCCATCCATAAAGGAGATGTTCAGAGATAAAAAATCACCAAAAATTCTACGGATGCGAGGGACGAATGAGAGGCGTAGAAACGTCCGGTGGCCGCTGCGCTAATTGTACAAACAGGATTCCGTCCCGTCGGGTGAATACGCGGGAACTGCCATTTGTTTTATAATTTCGGTCCGGCAGCCTGGAGGCGCGGTTGGGAGATGAACAGTTATTTTGCGCAATTAAATTAGTTCAGAATTCCTACATACGCCGAGCACTCGCGTGCGCGTGCGCGCGCTTTTCGTGTACGCGCTACGCCTGGTACTGCGTTACACTCCGGCCGCTCAAAACGCCGCCGGTATCACTCGAGTGAATACTATATAATGAAGGTATATACCCGTAGATGGAATGCTCCGAGTGGACGGAATTTGCATTACCGCCTCCGCGGACTCACATCCATGCATATGCATGATTCAATGCATTCGCCTGGCTGGTCCGTCCATGACTTTTTGTGCGCTCAACGCAGCCGAATCATTCGCCAGGAATTTTATCGAATCGAGTATATTCTTTCATGCCCTCTCGAACCACCAACCGAAAGACACGCAAGCTCTAACTCCGTGTCGGAATGAAATTCAGCCGGACGAGCTGAGTTTGGGCGTACGGGCGATACGTCGGGTGTTGCGCATTAACGTGTTCTACTGCGCCGTCAGCCGGTCACGGGATCGGTTTATCGCGCGGCGGAATACGGTGACTGGCAACGATCGCTTCCGCTCTCACACCACACCCGGCGATAGATATGGATATGATCAGACACGCCTCCCGCCCGCTCATTCCGCTGGGTCTCCGGCCGGCTTTGATGCTGGAAACGCACACGCGGACACACGTACACGCTCCGCAGTTGTAATCGATTTAAACAACGAGATTATCTCCCTAATTGACATAGGGTAAAGCGCGATGCGCGTCCCCCGTCGCGAGAAAGTAAAGTTCGGAGCTGTACGTGTATGCACATCGATGGGTGTTTCACAAAGGGACACCTGCAATACTGGCGCATCGCGCAAATGCACTGCGACGTTTCCCGGTGGTAATGCACTCTAATGCCGGTGCGGATCCATTCGTCGACCGTGGTTCCGTGTCACCCGGCGAGAATAATTTGCGGTCTATTCCTTGGGATGAGAAAGATCGTCTTTCCAGACGATTCCCGGATTGACTGGCAAGATGGAAAAGCTCGAGGGCTCCGATTAAAGTACCTGCCGGAAAGGACCGTCCGATCGATGTTGGGAGTAATGAGAATCGCCATTTGCGACCGAGAGATCAAGAAGATCTTCGGTTGAATCGTGAGAATCGAGGAACCCGAAGGGCCGCTCGAAAAAGCTGACTCGGGAGGCGCGTTGGGTCGGTTAGGGACATCGGGCGCCACATGAGGCAATCCGTCGAGGGAACTTCATTACCGAACTTTGTAATGAATTCGAGGAACGTGAGCCTCGCCTGCGCGAATGACATGGTTTTCAGGCTCGAGGAAGTCTCGGTTATCGACCTATCTCGTCGTGAACTACATCAAAGCAGGGCGAATAACCTTTGGGATTCTTTTAGCCACTATCTTTTGTGTACTATGCACGAATGCGTCCGCTGCATCATGGACAAACCCATGGTGCGCTTCGGGCCCCTATCCATTAACTCATGCGATAATCCACTGAAATCCGTTCCACTGGATCGGTATCCGGCGCCTTGCACCGGTGCGATACGGGGTCTCTCATTGGGTAATTTGCGGTTTTGCCCGATCGAAATGCCGGGGATTGAAGGGATCGGGGAGAAGGGCGATTCCAATCCCGCGTACGGTTTCCGACCACCAGCGTGTGCTGTGCGCTATCCGCTCGAAACAACTACGTATTTTGTAGCCAACATATCCATTTCGTTTCGGATCGCCAATGACCATATGACTGGCTTCAGTGATAGCAACGATATCGAAAGGATGCGGAATACCCTTCGAAAAAAAAAAACCCTTCGAAAGCCTCGGCGGAAGTGGAAACGAGAGAATAAGAGAATACGCCTTTCGCACCCTTCTCCCGATTCTCCCGCGTCGTTCCCGATCCTCAAGACCGATCGGGAGATTGTGCTGGATGGCAAACCGGAATAATTCAGTGGGGTGCAAGGTGAGCGTGTGTCAACCGAAATTGGAAAATTAATCATTCACGCCTTACAGCAGGACGACAGGGTGGCTGGAGGGTGAGAAGGAGGAGATCCAGAGTGTAAAAATGTATACGAAGGCGTAGCGTATGCGCTGGAGAGTGGTAGGCAGAATCTGGCGCCTGCCTTGATGACTTTGGGACATGAAAGGCCATGTCCTCGACGTCGTTCCAACTCAAAGTCCCTCGAGTAAAAATTTCGGAGTCAGAACTGTGAAATACCAGGTATTGTTTAATACATCCGGTTATTGGTAAGAATTAAATGAGGGCTCAAAAAATAAGCTTATAGTTGAGATGATAATAATTTTGGAAACTTAAACGAGGCTTGTCTCAGCCAATTAGTTCTTTCTGCGAGAAAGCAGGTGCGATCTGGGTCGACAGGGTGGCAGATAATGCAGGCTCGTCATAGGGCACAATGGCGCGTTCACCCTCCAGTGATGCTCGCTTAAATGTATCCGCGTGTACGTGCCGTTTACTTTTCCGGACGAGATGTCGTGGCTCCGTAGGTATGTGCTTCGTTCGCGTCCGCACGATGGTTCTCCGTCGCCGATGTCTCGCTGCACGAGAAAGAGGCCAACGGTGGCAACTATTACGGGGAATTGCAAGATCTCATTGCGAAAGTGGGCGGAGAGGGTAGGTGGGCGGGTAAAGGGCGAGCCGCCGCTCGAGTCGAGCACTCGAGGCAAATAGGAAACTTGAATGGCATAACGGGTAAGGCGCTTGTAACGAAAACCCGGCGATAAAGCGCACCACGCTACCGAGCGAGCGTTCCAACACTTTTGAGAATAGAATACATACAGTGTAATAAGAGAATTGCGGGAAACGAAAGAATTGCGCGGGCGAACGAAATTAATGAGTCTGGATCTTCGTCAAGTTTTCCCTTGCGCAATTTTCTCAGACCCCCGCTCGACGGTTCTAAATTGTTCGAGTCGGGAAGCGATAGCTCGCGCGTCGAAAAATGAGCATCCATCATCGGAACTCCAATTTTTATCCTCCCGCAGATTATCCACTGGATGTATGAGGAAGCACCGCCGAGAAGCTGAGCACAGACAGGAATGACAAGTCTTCCACGACTTGGCGAAAATTTAATAAAGTTGTCTGTGTGGGACGTCGACTGATCGATGTTGTGCCGGGTAAATGCTTCGCTAGTCGCGTCTCACCGGGAAGGAAGGAGGGACGGTGTGTGCACGTCAGAAGTAGGCGAGGTCCTGGCGGAAGCTCGGTATGCGGAAAAATCTCGAATAAACCCGTGGATCCCCGTCGACTCGGGAAACTTGATAGCCTTTTCGCGTTACCCCCGATGGGACAGGAAAATCCGTTCGGGCGTTGGGTTCTTCCAACACCCGCGGCTCCAGTGTCGATACAGTGTCGTGTGCGAAGCCCAAAGGCGCTGCATGGAAAACGCAGCGTCACTTCGTGCAAAACCGTACCTACATATTAATTTACAGACACGGAGCAAGGAACTCTCTTGGTGACGTCGACTCCGTGTCGGCCAGCCTTCCTCCACAAAGGAGTACTTTAAAGCACCGCTTTGGTCACGGCCGCCTCTCTGTGTCTTTCAGCGCCAGCATGCGTGCCGACAGACTGGCGATATGGAAGTTCTGTGTTACTTCGCCAGTGGCACAAGTCTGGCGCTAACGTAAACAAGCCAAAAAAACCTGACGCAAGCCTCGACACTGCGTTGCGAAAATGTTGCATCCTTGGTCAGAGGAATGTTTTATGGGCCGCCGCTGCTGCATTTGCTGAGCATCCGACTGGGAGATCCAACTCCTGCGTCCGTCCTCAGTGTTTGCTTTGCCCGTCGCGCCGGCTAAACTATTGTATGCAGACGTCGATCTTGGTGAAGCAACTTCGGAGAGTCCCGAAGGTCGCCTCGTCGGAAATTCACCGCGGGTTGCGGTATCGAGAGGCAAAAACAGCGGCGGTTTGAGACGCCGAGAGCCATCGAGGCCGTGGCTATCGAGGCGATCGACCGCCCGGATTGTCTGTCGGCCACGGTTTCGTGACGACCTACGCTAAAACGCCCTCCAACTACGAAGGCCAAGACTTCGCACGGATAGTTCGCGAGGGCCAAGTTTCTATCAATTCAGGAAGTTTCAACCCAACCAACCCCCCTTACCCAGAATAGAACACTTTGCGGGTTTCGACGCATCGCAATTACGGAACACGAAGAGGCACTCGAGCGCTCACCGATTATCTTAGCTCGCGGATGGGTCTCGATCTACTGCTAATGGAACGGTGAGTGGGTCTGGATGGAAGCATTGATTATCGTCTGCGGAGCTCTTTAAGAAATTGACAATGTTTCAACGCCGTTCGTGCGGAATTCGTGAGGTTTGGACAAACCTACGAAGATCAAACCGAGAACCGAGGCAACGCCAATAGGGGAGACGAACAGGCGACAATGTTACGACGTGAGTTTGTTTATGAGGTCGTTTGACCCGGAAAAGGTGGGTCTCGGAGGAAGAGGATAAACAATGAAACACTCTGTTGACAAAATGAAATCAAAGAGGGAGGTCGTCGTCGGAGATCCTCGGTGACCACGCGGCTCCTCGTTTCATCCGTTTCTCCTTGCTGAACGTCCGCTATCTCCGGGAGGGTCAGTTTCCTTCCTTCCGCAAGCTCCCGCGGCGATGCTGCTTCCTCCCGGCTCGTCCGGAAAAGCGCCCGGATTCGAGAAACAACCGAGCCGGCATGGCAGAACCTATGTAATATTGCATGTCAGAAGTCACTCGGGACGTCATCGGTCGATCCGGAACATAACGTGCATGGTACAATTTCGCTACGAGCGATCTGTTGATAAACAGGCTGGAGGTCTTAGGAAGCACCGGAACAACGACCCGCCTCACATCCTCGTACAATGGATTTCCTCTCGTTGCCCGTAAATCGTGTATGACTCCGCGCCGCCTTGGCACTTACGTGAAAGACTCACTCACACCCGAGGAATCCGAGCCTCCGCTCGACTCCTTGCGAATTTAGTTTTCCGCCAGAACGAGCCAGAATGAGAACGGATTTGAGGATGATCCGGCGGGCTGTATTCATTAAGAGGAAATACCGTCAAGCAGCGGAAACTGTAGATACAGCCTTGACGCGGCTTATTCGAGCTTCGCGGGACACGGTAAAGCGAATATTATATCCGTTTTCCGCAGATGGTTCAACAGGCTTAAAAATAAATATTTCAACGTCCATAAGTTAAGCGCTGAATCTTTTACCGTGCTGGAAGGAGCGGAGGAAGAAACGGCGAAAGAGACGAAAGTGGAATAAAGCTATGTCGCGCAGCTGGAGCTTTTAAGCCCTCGGCCAGCACTCTTCGACCGGGTCGAGCCAGGTCGCCGTGCGGCGAAGCCGGCAAAGGAACTATTAAAGGCCGGGACGTGATGCACGGTCTCAGTACCGAAGAGTGAACTTCACTTTCGCTCCGGTTCAACGGAGTCGACTCTCGGTCATCGGGCGGAGCTGTGGATGGAAGGAAGGAGACACGTTCGGGCTTATGAACTATGGTCCAGGCGCAAAGGCCCGCGAGAGCGTCGTGCGGAATATGAAGCGATCGGCGGACCTCCGGGAAGGCCGGCCGAGAATAATCTTTGCTGAATCACGCTCGTGAGATTAATAACGAATTCGCGAGCAAAATCGACTCGGAGGGACGAGCCGGTAAAAAGCGGAAGGAGCGTGTCAATTATACTTCTACCAGCGGTTATTTTAGCTCTGACGCTCACAGTGAATATTCCATTCCATGAGCTAAAATTCAATCGTTCGAAAATTTACCTCGTTCCATGAACTAAAATTCAAACATTAGAAAATTTACCACATGCCATGAGCTAAAATTCAACCATTAGAAAAATTACCCCATTCCATACACAAAATTTTCCAATCGCTGAATTTGGGCTCCGATATAATCGTGCACCTGACTTTTTTTTTTTACAAAAAGAAAACCCGATTACGACACTCGTCTCATGAATAAGTGGGAAGCGGGGAACCTGCGCGACAATCGATGAAACACGTACCAGCGAAACGATAAAAGGAAAAAGAACGGATACGATTATTCGAGCTGCAGACTGCGAGAAAGCGTGGAAATCGATCCCAGCCATGTAAGATTATTCGCTCTCGGGAGACGCGAGCGTGCCTCACTTGCCCCCCCCCCCCCCCTCCCCCCAGCATCCCGGACTCTTCCGCTCATTCCTGTATCTGTGTTTCCTGGCGACGGGGCTGATTTCCCGAGCCTTGGCGAGAACCGCTTTCCCACGATAGTTCGCAGCTCGTAAAACCACACACATATATGAAGCCACTCAATACTCCAGGCCAGAGTATTCACCGATGCGAACAACCTCAGAAATTCATTCCTCCTTTTGTACTTTTTTTTTAATTCTTTTTTTTTTTTTTTTTTTTTTGCATCGTTTCTCATATTGCGTCGGCTTTCAGGGATTTCCGGCGTAAGGAGCTTTTCACGAGAGAATTTCGTGCGTGTCGAGACGACGAGCACGCGTTTGCATGCCCGCCTTACAATGTGTAACACGCTAAACCTGCGCCGCACTGGGTTGGCTACAATAAACTGGTTGCACGAGTGAGAAACCCGCAGCCTCTCTTTATTCGCCTCGCGGCTTGAGATTTCGAGCACGTCAGCTACTTCGCACTGAAAGGCACGATGCCGTGTGGTGCGGGAAGGCGCGAAAACGAGAAGAGACACACTGTGGAGTTAATGCGAAAAAAAAGAGGGTGAGGATGAAAGACGCGCGCGGAAAAAAAAGCATGAAAGCGTAGCAATAGCGGCTCAACGCTCGCGAGCTACACCGAATGAAATATTTAGGCAGCATCCGCGCAGAGATTCGTCGGAACGAACGAACGACGAGCCGCGCCACGATAGTGACGTCGTCTCTCACGTATAAGCCTGGCCATTCTTTGTAATTTTTTTTTTTACTTCATTTTCAGTATTTTCACCCGCTCGCTTATGTGCGGTTTTTTAATTCAATTCGAGCGCAACTCCGCCGCTTCCGTGAATGTAATTCACGGAAATGTGAGCGAATCTCTCTCCCTTTCGAGACCGAGACGACTACAGTGGATTTTTCTTCATCACATTTGTGAAAACCTTTCCGAACCGTTAACCCAAAAATTAAAACGCATCCACGGATTAATTAAACTCCGAAGCGGCTCAATAAGCTTCAAAGTCCCGATTGATTAGCTCGGATGGTGATGCATTCATTAGCTCGGATGATGAGCAAGCGCTATAACGTTCGGCTACTCCGGCTGCCGGGCAAACTTTCATTACGCTGATGCTCGATTATTTTGTTATTTCAAACGTATCCCAAAAAAAATTATGTAATTATATATTTAATAAATCGCTCGACTTTCCTCGTGGGAATGGCACACGGGACCGTGGTCGGCCGACGTTGGGCGAACGCTGGCCGACGCTGTGCCAGTACTGGCCCGATGTGGCGCTCCTACTGCGGTTCACGGTACAGGAAAATAGTTGGCTCGGTGGTGGTGAATTCCGAAGAGCGAAATGAAATCGGCGGACGCCGAAGATGCTAATGACGAGGAATAAAGTAGAGCGTCGGTGGTATTCACGCGGACATTGAGCGACCGGTATTGCCGTGGCCGGAATTTTAATTAGACCCCAACCGTGTCGCAATTTTATTCTTCGCCGGTTAATAATGGAACAAGCCAGAAAAATTTTGTATGGCGCTCGTGGATGAAGGATGGAAAGCACTGCGCGCGGCGGTCCACTCGGTAGGTAAAGCAGGCCCACAGAAATGCGAGGGCGCTTTGCAGGATCGCTTTCAAAGTAATCTGGGTGGTTGGTCCACCCTCGTAAGCGCCGTTGAATTTCGCCAGAAATCTCCTCGCCGCGCAAGCCTCATCGCGATAAAAAAAAAAGGAGAAGACGAAAGTGCTCGAGCTTCGCTGTTACCGGTTGCACCGGCAACCGCGGCACGTTCACCCGTTGTTCGTCGGATGGGCGCGGTGCGCGCGTGGGCTTCGTTACTCTCCGGCCTCCCCGGCATTTTTTTTAGGGCTGGTAGTCGCTTCTTTCGTTGCCGGGATTACCGTGCCGTTCAGCCGTCTCTATCGCCCTTTCATTTACCTCTTTTCGATATTTTAATATTCACGACGGGAGATGAAATCCCTCCGGTGAAATATTCATGACGGGCTGCTGCAGCCGCGCTCTACCTCGTACTCCCCCGATATTCCCGTAACCGCGCTTTCCCCCCCACACACAAAGACGAGAAAGAGAGCCCGATGAGGGAGGAAAAAATTGACGAATGCCGCGGGAGTGGCGCGTAGGGGGGGAAGGACAGGGAACGATTATGGACCGAAAGGAACGGATTTTTATGACAAAATGAATCGCATTGAGGAATCAGGCTCGATGTTCGAGAAAACCCTCGGGCGCGACACCTGCGATGCAGTTACGTTGGGTCGACGTGTTGCAGCGGAATGCGCGGCGGATTGGAATTCCTTCCGATTCCGATTTTGAGAGCAGCCGACGGGTGAAAAAAAAAAAAACAAACAATACCGACATTGTTCAACGTAAATCGTTTAGCGTACTAACGAGTTTTGTCGTTAAAATTCTGATGGAAGCTTTCAGGGGGAAACGGCACGGCTGCCGGCTATTTAAGCGAACTACAAATTGTTTATTTTTTTTCGTGTGACACGGGCCGGATGACTTGTTTACCTTCACTGAAAAAAAATCGACGCAAAAAGAAAAAATGCTGCATTTCGCGCATGAATTCCAGCGATATGGTAATGGGTGCGCGTGCAGTGTACGACACGTGTACGTTCTATTTTTCGTCGTGCGATACTGTCGTGGAAATGCAACGCGACACCCTCGCTACGCACACACGAACCCCTCACAGCGACGAAAAAAAATAATAAAAATATGAATTTGTTTTTCCCGCCCCCATTTTGTTGATATTCCAAGCAAATTCGCCACCATCGCCCGGGGCAATGTGATGCAGCACGTGATTCACTGTGCAGCGGAACCAGTCGCGGCGAAGCCGAAAATTAAAAATATTTATATCGGCGAGACGAGTGGTCGATGCTGTTTGAATTAGAGCCAAGAATATAAATACCTCGATTTGGTGCTCTCCCGTCGGCGACGAGAGTGAAAAAAAAGAACACGAGGGAAAAAAAAACAAACAAAATCGGAAAGGTCGAACCATGCATAGAATATTAAAAGAGCACAAGACCGCAAAAAAATTGTTTGACATTTTCATGGATATCGATGCATAGGTTATATTTGCACCGAAGCTACATATAGCCGCGCGCTTGTTAGGATTGATATTTCCGTTATCCGAAACGACGAAAGTGGACCGATCTGCATGTTAAAGCATTTCATGTGAATATTTTCAAACCCATTCTCCGTGTCACACACCGAAGTATATTTCCGGTCAGAATGTATTTTTGAATTCTTCGGAGTATCGAATTAGAATCTTGGTGGTGTCGATAAATCTGCACTACGTAGCTGCGATTGCCTTTCGTTCCGCCGCACCGACCTTCGCCCCGGGGAGAATTGGCCGGGCGCCCGACGACATCGCGGTTTCGAAAGATCTCACTTTAAGGCAGTCGGAGCGGTACAGTCCCACCATACGTGAGTTTCAGGGAAAAATCCCAACATTTCTCGACGGAACTAAAATATGAAAAATTCAACCATCTGGGAGGCGCTGCAAATACTGGTTTTATGTAATAATAGTTCCAAAATGTTATTGACACATTAACGATAAAAACAATTGTTCAGCAAATTACCCGGCAAGTTAACTATTTTTTTTCCGTAAAAATGATTCGTTTATTTTTCTGAATACGTGTAACAAATTGGAATTATTATTTCACGAAAACAATCTTTGCAGCACCTCCCCTATACGTGATTTTTTCAGATTCTTATCACAGAAAATTCACAGATTTGAAAATTCACAGATTTTCTGTGAAACTCACGTTTGGCGGGACTCTACCGTTCCGAATACCTTAACGTTCGAACTTGGGTTTCGAGTTACTGCGAAGTACGCATCATGAGTCTGTACGTAGTGTGAATCGATACCAGTCTATGTGGATCCTTTCCAAAAAAAAGGAAGAGTTAATAAGAGTTCTGGGCTCCTTGGTGGAATTAACTCCACAGAGCTGCATTTGATACCATATACTGCGAGCATAGCGATATGCGTCGTGTATACATGTATATACATGAAATATAAATCTGCAAGCCCGGTGCTGATTTTCCGGAGCCACAAATCTTCTGGGAGCGGGAGCAAGAGCCATGGAGTCTCGCCTTTAATTAACCAGACAAAGTGAGTACCTCGTGGCTGGTCTCCGGTTGGCATTAATTAACGAGTTATATTCGAGGCATTCCGAGCCAGTCATATTACGCGCGAAACAGTGCCGTGTAACTTGCACACTATCAAACTCCGCGAAGATCTCCCAAGACTCACCAGGCACAATCTTCCGCGGATTTGGTGAAAAGCCTAGCATTGAATGCGGTACCGAGTACAAATTTCAATTCCATCGCTGAATTTAAATGTAATCTGCTCCCCGGTGCACCGTAGCGAAAATTAAGACGGTTGGAATGGAGGAACGCACAAAGGGGTGAAAACTCGGCGAAGCAATGAAACAAGTTGGAAAGTAAAAATTGAGTTGCGATGGTGAGAAAAGGACGTCGTTCGTTCGGCGAGGACTCGATGTAGCTCTTTAGGCGCCGCACCCTGAGGCGAATCTCTTCGAAGCTCCGTTTTCATTGGACGAACGAGTAGCAGCGTACAGTATGAAATCGGAGCGCGTTAACCTCGGGGCCTCTTGTCCCGCCCTGGTGTAGTCCTTATCGGGCGCGGGACAACCCTCGCTCCGGAAATGTCGAGTGGTTATCTAATCGGGAAGGAAATGTCCGGCGACAAGCTTGCAGTTACGTGTCCCATCCTCCCACTACTCCCTCCCAGGCACCGTCTCATTTTCAGCTCGAGAACGGGTAACCGAATACGAGACGGAGCACCTGTTATCGAAAAATGTCATCGCCCCTTAACGCAAAATCAATGAGTAATAATCGTTTGAGTCGGTTACAGTAAAATAGAGGGAAAAAAATATACATATGGTTTTTGATACACAGAGCTCGCAAAGTAGACGCCAGCTGGGGGCAAAAAAAAAATCCACAACCCCGTAAAAAAAAAAAACCCCCGAGATGCCGAAGACGAGAAACATTTTATTAGGGAGAACCAGGAAGTTTGCTGCCGATATGAAAAATCCCAGACGGTGAGAGAGGGGGGGGAATGATACTCTCGAACGTAACGACCTCTTAGAATAAACGGATGCTGATACGGCTACGCTGGCCTGCCGCTGGCTGGATATTACGGCCTGGCTACCGGTGCCACAGCCGAGAGTTCCAACGGCTCGCGGGCACGCCACCCGTGCCCGAACGAGGGCGAAAAAAATGCCGCGGCTACGGCAGAGTTGTATGTATAAAACGGAGCAAAGAGATTGGTCGGATAGCGACACTATTGAGCGAGATACAAACTGTATCGCCAGAGCTTAAAACTGTAAGTTGAAAATAGCCAATATATACGACGTTACTTCGATAAACTTTTAAAAAAAATTATATTAGTAATATTATTGCTTAATATATATTTTGACAGAAAATCTCAGTACGTCTAGTACAACATGTTTTGTAATATTCGATGTGTGAAGGTATGACTGCACAAGTCGCGGTCTCGATCCAGAATTCCTCCTAGTCATATCAGGTCGACTTTGCATAACTCCCTTCTCTCGATGAGGAACCTTTGTCAGCCGTTGTCAGTATATTTGGTAGATCCGAGAAGTGTGTTAAGTCTCGGCTCTCGATGTATCGCTTTCAATAATAATAGTAATTGATAAAAATTTAAGTATGAAACTATCGCTCTGTTGACCCTTTCTAACTTTTCACCAGGCTTCTATTGGTCAATCAGAAGCTTAGCCCGAATAAGTCATGTGCAGTAAACGCGAATCAACGCTGTTCTCGTCTTCGCCTCGGAGGTCCCCGAAGTAGTCTGCGGTTTGTCGTTGCCATTCCTAAGACGCAATCGCCCGTTCCGGTTGTCTGGCGGGAATCAATAATCGGGCTGTTGCCGCACACGCTCCCAGGCTTGCCGGTGCTTCGATCGGTGACTTCACGAGTGACTCACTCGGGATGAGGACAGAGGGAGCGAAACTAGAAGAGACCGCGAGAGAAATATTCAAACCCCGCACAGCGTATCACTCGACTCGATGGTAGGACACAACGTCGCTGAGGACTTTTCACATAATCCTCTCCACTCCGTATCATCGACCGCTTAACGGCACGGTGCTAATTAAACGTCAAAGTAGAAACACGAATAACGTGTCGCGGAGCGGTGTGTATTCCACTCGGTTCCATTTTTTTTTTTTTCTTACTCCTCATGCGGGAGAGAGGAATCGCGAAGCCACCGTGGGTTTCACTGGGAATGAATAGTCCGTCAGTCGTCGGAAGAGATTGCACGGTGGTGCATCAACTCGGCGCACAAGGAACGCGAGAGAGCTCATTAGCGACATCTCCGAGTAGCGTGTGGTCCCTCGTCTTCCTCTTCTTTTTTTTTCCTCTTCCTCGGATCTTTTCCTCCTTCTCGGATCTTTTCCTCTCTCTCGACGCTCCGTCATTCAGGTTTCCTCCCTCGGTTTCCGGGCGCCCGCGAATGCGATAGATTGAAAGCAGCGGTGAGGGACGGAGAAGTGGAAGGCGCGACGAAGACACGGCTGGAACGCCTATGGCCCGATCCTTTAGGAAGCCATCGTTCGTAATTGCTCGTTGTAAACTCCGAGAAAATTGAAAGCGCGCCCTCCCGTTATCCGGCGAGTCTTCCCTGCGGACGGAAAGAGGCTCGAGACACAGCGGCCCTCGAACGGGAGGTCTGGAAAAAAAAATGAAGAGCCCGCACGTGACGAGCTCTCTCCATGGCCTCCGAGAGCTTTGTCATTCTTTGTACACGTCCCGAGCCCTTCGGAGTGCGCCAGTCATCGCGACATCGGAGCTTTTCTTCGGTGCTTCGCGCACTCGGATCTTACCAGCCTTTCCAGCGTCAGCTTTCCCTGCGACGGCACACTGCCCTTCATTGAGGCCCGGTCCGATCCTTCAGAGCGGCGCTATTCACGTCCAGGCATTGATGAAAGGCGGGTCACGTTGGGATAACGAATTGTAGGTCCCACGATTGTTTCGGACTCGGAGTTGTTTTTTATTAAAATAATACGGCGGAAACTTTTAGCACGGGTCAATGTTTTTATTCGCATCGCACACATTCACACTGCCGCGGGGCGGTAAAAAAAAAATGTAAAAAGTTGTTGTGTGTTGGCCAGCCGTTTGAAACCGGTTCGCGTGTATACTAATATGTTGGAACGTCAAGGTCCCGGCACCTGAGACTCGTACTCCGGTTCCCGATACAGATCGATCGCGCAACTTTTTATTCAGCTCTTGCCATTATACTTCTATCTTCTATACAGCTGACGTGTTGAATCAAGGTTACTCGGCGAGAAGAAGTGACGGAAATCCAGATGCTATTATCATTATTCGAACACGATTAAGGTGTCACGAAACATAGATCAAGGACAGGTATCTGAAACGCGTTGGCCTGAATTGCAAGAGAGTTTGGAACGTTACATTACGCCCCGGTTAGGTAACGCTCCAAAGTTCTACTCACGGTAGTTCTATCGTTACATGACGGATGCCGAAACTTGGCAAACCGTGCATTTGACGGATTCCATCTACTTTCCTAATGCAACGAATTCCCGGAATGGACTTGATGGGCACCAATAAGTCATGCTTATTCGAACGCGATTAGGTATCACGGAACATAGATCAAGAGGCAAGTATCTGAAACGCATTGGCCTAGATTGCCGGAAAGTTTGGAACGTCACATCACGCTGCGGTTCCGTCTGGAAAATGCTCAACCGGGGTTTGACCAGGCACCAATGTAACGCTCCAAAATCCTACCGCGGTGGTTCTATCGTTATGTGAGGGACGTCGAAACTTTACAAACTGTGAATTCAGTGGATTCCACCTACTTTCCTAATGCAACGAATTCACGGAATGGACTTGATGGGCACCAATAAGTCATGCTTATTCGAACGCGATTAGGTATCACGGAACATAAATCAATGGGCAGGTATCTGAAACGCATTGGCCTAGATTGCCAGAAAGTTTGGAACGTCACATCACGCTCCGGTTACGTCTGGAAAATGCTCAACCGGGGTTCGACCAGGCACCAATGTAACGCTCCAAAATCCTATCGCGGTAGTTCCATCATTACGAGAGGGATGCCAAAACTTTGCGAACCGCGCTGTATCTCCGTCCGAATTCGGCGGATTCCATCTACCTTCCTAATGCAACGAATTCACGGGATAGTCTCGATAGGACCCAATAAGGTGATTAGCGCCGGGAGGACCCGCGATACGAATCGGTCGGCGGTCGTCGACGAACTCCGGCATTGTTATCGCTACCGCTGCTATCCTCGTCCACCATCGCACCAGGTCAAACTTCAACCCGCCTCGGTCTCCGCGCCCCGGCCGTTCCCGTCATCGGTGCGGATAAGCTCGCGTGAACAAGGAATACGATTACAAACCCGACATCGAAGCCGAACCGACTCGCCTTTGACACGCACACTACACTTTTCCTGATGAGAAGGAAATCGAAGATACGAGAGAAGCCGCGAGACCGGCCGGCCCGGAGTTCAAAGGGATCGTCGCTCTACCCATCCGAGTATTGACTCACAATAATAACTACCTTCCACGGTAACAATAGTCGACGAGCGAAGATTCAAACGCCTCAGGTGGTTCAGGGTTTGCCGCAGAGCTCCAAAAGGAATGAGCCGATCGAGCGGAGAAACCGGTTTACCTGGCGCGGAATGCCAAATCCAACACCCACAGATTAAAACCCTCGCGTCGTAACTCAATAAATTTTTCTTGTTTCGTTTTTCTTCTTTAATTCAGAGGCGTGAAATAATGAAGAATACGTCGATGGAAATAACGACGCAGAGCGCCAGACACGAAGCGAGACGCCGAAGAGCGAAGAGATCGTGAGCGGGATGCTGCGCCGCGAGGGCAAACCGGTTTGCCTGGCGATGTCGCCGGTCGGATTGCACGCTAGATCGGATCTATCACTTTCTTCTTCGATCCCATCGGCGCATCGACCGCACGCGAGTTACGTCGTCGCTCGACGGTTTCTCCGGAGTAACCGAGTCATCTTTGTTCGCCTTAATTCCGAAACCCAAAGACATCGCCACGACACTCTTCGCCCGCAAACGAACCGGGAATGCGCGGATCGGCCGGTTTTTTTTTCCGGCGGAGAAACTCACGACAGACGGGACGTTGCTCGACATCGAGAAAGCTCGATAGCGGTGGAAGCGACGGGGATAAAATAAAACGGATGCTCCCGAGGAAACGTACACGAGTAAACGACGAGGGAAGACGTCTGTCCGTCCGTCTGTCGTTCCGCGCCAGCTATCGGTCTGGCCGGGCAGAAACGGGTCAGGATCTCGCTTTGCCAGCTCTTGCGGAAGTAATTTCGCGGAGGTACGTACCGAGGGGGGGGGGGGGGGGGGGCGCTGGCACGAAGAACGCGGAGAAAAATACTGCGGGACTTACATCGCGGGGGGGGCCTTGTCGAATGCGGCGAAAGTGCGGTGCGCCCTGCCTTCGAGCAACGGAGGTGAGGGACGACGAGAGAAATTCTGGTGGATGAAGTGGAAAGGAAGAAAAAAAAAAGGAAAAAAGAAGAACGAATAAACGAGGGCTGTGTAATGAAGAGGGGGGTGCATCGGGAGGCGAAAGAATGGGGCGAAATGAAGGCGGAGGCCCCGACGAGCGGATAGGATAAACAAGGACGTCGTTGATGCCGATGCTGGATGCTGAGCGAGGGTGAGTCCTGGGAGGGTGCAGAACGGGCCGAGAGAATGGGAAGTTCGCTGAAGGGGGTCGGGACGACTTCTTCTCCGATGGTTGCCCCGGCGATCCCCGCTCGTTTCGCCACGGACGAACGAGCTAGCTGGCCCGGAATGCCCTGCGAAGTCGGGGTTGAACAATAAAAAAAAGCCGAGAGTAGAAAAAACAAAAAAGCGGAAAGATAAAAATAAAAGGGAAAGAAAAGAGAGAAGTTACGCGTGACTCGCCGGGTAGATTGTCGAGTGTCCCCCGGACGGCTTCGCTGTCTACCGGCTGGCTTCGGTTGTGAGTACGCGACGATTGGACCAAAATTTTTGCATGGATTTATTCATTGGGGCAAAGATGAGGAATCGATGATCCGCCGTTAAAAATGAAGTGTGTCTATTTCCCGGCTTTAAAACCAATTCCCCCCCTCTCAATTTCCTGTTTTCCATTCTTCCCTTTTAATTTTCCTCCTCTGATCTCCATCCTGCGGGCCAATTTTCCTAGCAGCGACTGCGGCAAGCGATATGCATATCGTGCTCCCCGCGGGTCGAATCCCTCGAGCGGGCGTGTACTGAATCGTCAATCTCGAGAGCGCCTACAACCGCCGACTCGACGGGTTAAAATAGAGAAACGGCAATGACGTCGGCGGAAATTGCGAGGATTGAAAAACAAAATGACAAGGAGTGAGGAAGCAATCACTTTGTTCCGAGAACACAGAGAAAGTGGAGTGGGGGGGGGGGGGATGGAGGGGGTTGCGGGAATAATAAAAATTGAGACAAAGTGAGTGAACAGCGAGAGGCATCAGGGAGAACGAATGAAGGAATAAAGGGTGGCATTCTTGCCCGGAGGAAAACGCGAAGAGCCTCTCGACCCTCGTCTCGTCACTTCCGTCGCCCGCGCGCCAGGCTCTCTTACCCCTTTAGCGGGCGCCGCGGCGAAAGGTTCGTTCCACGCACGCATACGGTAACACCACCCCGGTAACTGCACGGTACGACACGGTGTACGTACGAGAGCAGCCGGTAAACGAGACGGGAGGAAGGCGTGCATGTACAAAGGGAGAACGGGGCTATGTACGGCGAGGCTACACGCTGCTTCTGTTGTTGGTGCAGTAAATGGAGGAAACTTTTTAACCCTACTGCGACAATAAGGACGGGACGGCGGAGAAATATAGGGTGAGAAAGGAAGACGGAACAGAGATACATACATGTATATAGTATATAGTTATATAACGTAGATATATATGTATATATATATGTATCCGTGTATACATGTAGAGTAGAAAGCATTATATATACGTCGTGGCGAGGTCGTTCACCCCCTCGAGCGCTTCGCGCGCGCTTCTTATCGAGGCAAAGGATGGAGTGTAGAAGAAAGGGTTGAAAAGAGGGTAAAAGTGAGGGAGACGGTGATACGGAATAGAGTGCTAGAGACGTTGCGTCCTCGACACGCGCGCGGCTCTCGTACACTTTCCTCGCGACTCTTCTCTGCAGGCTTCTCCATACCTCCACTCTACTCTACCCCGGGTCTGCCCTCCCGTCGACGTGTCTCGTAGTGACGCCTCGGGCAACGACGACGGTCGGCGGTCCCGGAGGAACACGGAATCTCTAGTTTTACTCGGCGCACACCTCAGACTCACCGCGGTGTACAACATCGACGGTGAGCTTGTGTGGACGGATGGGTGGACAAAAGGGTTCTGGGATCGTGAGGAACAATCGATTTTTGGCTGACTCGGAGGCGATGAAAGTCGGCGCGGTAGATCCAAAATTTAGGGTTCGATTCGCGGGAGGTCTTGTGGTTTACACCGAACATAAATCACTTGGTAAAAGCAACAATGCTGACTTTTTTACAGTAGAAAATAGTTCCCAAGGTACGACAACGACCAAAAATCATGGGCGCAATCATAATTGTACAAACTAAATGAATATATACTATCAGAAACTATGTATATAGACGTTCCCCTTGGGAACTATTCGTTATAGTAGAAAATGTCATCCTTTTTGTTTTAATTACTGTCCGGCCTGGTTCGGAACAGCAACTATTTTCAGATTGGTCCGGGCATTAATGTAGGGCATCGTACCAAATAAATGTTTATCGTCAGAACATTTAAGCTCGATACGAGAAACGAGATTTTTTAAAAATTCGACCAGACATTTTTTATAAATTTTACACGGTATTAATTCGATAGCCACTTACATACCGGTGTCCCAGGGCAATCCTGACTCCATTTCTACGGCAATTATTGGCATCTGTAGCGGATACGTACCTGCAAACAAATTTTTTTAAATTGTGGTTATTGGAGAAATAATGCTTCAGTTATTCTAGAAAAAATAAAAACGAAAAAAAAATTCAGCAGGCGGCTGAAGTGAGCAAAGTAGTATCGAGTTTCTGGTCGTGCAACCGCTCGGTGATCTCATTAATGTTTCATTATGAATTCTTTTTTTTTTTTTCGTTTCTTAGCGCGCCTGAAAATTGTCCACATTTCTCTCGGAATAAATACAGCGCGGAATTCATGATCCACGGAACCGTGGAGCGTGGATCCGGTGGACTAAATTGTTTTCAAAGCGGAAGTAAGGCGGAGGGGCATGCCGGGACCCCCGAGGCAACACGATTCCGCGAAAGCATTGTTACGCTGCTCTGACGTGGGTGGCTTACGAATGTATTTCCCCGGCTGGTCTATAGTTACAGAGTACCGGTGACTTTTTTTTTGTTTTCTTTGTCGTGTACCGAGGAAAAATACCGAGAGAGCTCATCCCCAAAGCCAACGAGATAGCGCTGTAGCCGTTACTGTCGTTATTTTCTTATCACGACCGGGTTCGCTCGTCAGAGTCGTTGTTCGTCGTCTCGCGAAACGCCGCTTTCCGTCGGTGCGCGGCGTTTATCCGACGGCGGAAGGCACAACGGCGGAATGAAACACAGCGCGATGATTATTGCCGGCTCGTAAATTGATACCTTCTCGTCGTCCTCGCCATTTCCTTCGTTATCTTCGCGGGACAACGTTCCGATGATAAAAAAAAAGTTTATCGACTCGTTGTGCGGGAAATTACGAAAAGCTGGAAAACTTGGTTTTGCATATATACGTATATCGTTACGTTCTCGTGGAATAAATAACGCGCGAATTTGGTTTTGGGGCGGATATTATTATGCACGATCGCAGCTAAATATCTCGAGCACGAACTGTCAAACGTATTTTCACTCCGAAAGTCGGATCGAGACTGTTTTCATCTGGTCAATCGATAATCTGTAGGTTTGTCGTTTGTCATACCGAGCTGAACAGGTAATCTACGTAATATCGTGTGTCTCGGTCAATCTTCTTCTCTATATTCGTTACAATACATATACTCTTTTTGTTCTTGTCATGTGAAATAAAATAAAATTTATGAAGTTGCAACTCGAGAGCGAAACGTATCGTGTATATTGGAACTGTATACGAAAAGCTCTGCGGAAATGCGTCGGTTTATGTGACTCGTGATGCACTGCACAGGAGTGCAGACGCCCGTCGCTGCAGTTTCCACGGGACGAGCGAAGGATGCAGCCGCCCGACAGCTTGTCAATATTGGGCGGTACTTGAGAATGCGAGTTACTTCTACGTGTCCTAAATGTTGTACAAAAAAAAACCGACGATCGATTCGTCTCTCTTTCGAAAATGGTAAAGCCGAAAAATTATTTTTTAGAGTAGTAAATGCGTTTTATTAGATCCAGTAATACTTGGTCCAGTGATGTCGAGAGTATGTGATATTTTTTTTAGTATCTTTTGGAGTGTCACATAAGTATGAAATAAAACCTTATTTGATCGAATAAACCTTATTTAATCGAATAAAAGATTATATTAAAATGTTTCGTTTTATGCTAATGCGAAGATCACTTGAAAAAGTAGGGTGTGAAAGAGACGGTGCTCTGCAAAGTACAATTCATTTTTCATTCAATATTTTTTTCAATCCTGGTCAAATTCTCGAGTCTATCGAAACCTCTCGACCGTGTTACAACTGCGGTCCTGATTACAACCGCCAAAGCAAAACATTCCCAATCGATCGATGAATCGTCGCCACGACCGGCGAAAAATCCTGGGCTTCGATAAATTCCGGAGTACACACCTGGGCCTAAAACCTCGTAGGGCGTATTTGTCACGCCCGCCGAGTGTCGATGCTCAAACGACCGCGCGGAACACGACTTTGCACTCTGCCCAAAGCTTGGCAATAACGTTCCTTTTTTTTTCTTTGTATCCCACAGTGGTTACGTTTTCTCGCAATCCATTCGCGCCGGAATATCGCCCGCAGCAGAGCGATCCGGGACCGCCGTCGCGTCTCCGATGGAGCGAACGGTAATGTCCGTATAATTGTGCGGCTCCCCGAGTATCGGCCACGCGCGACGGTGCAACACGCTCGGAGTCGACGTACCGAAAGATCTTGCGGTGCGAATATCGAGGGACTGTCGCAACCGCGAGATTACAATAAAATCCGACGACGAAACCAACTCCGATAACATTTCTTAATGCATTTTCCTCGGACCGGAGATAAATTCCAGGAATTCCAGGCGCTATCCATCACGGCCCGTACAGGAATATCTTGTCTGTGACTGTCGAGAAGAAATTATTATTTTTTTTTTTTTTTGTAGGGTAAAAAGAGCCTCTCACGTTCGCATGGGATAATACGTCGGAACATGCCCAGACAGCCGCGATGCGTGCTCCTCCCGGGAGGCGAGGAAGAGGAAGCGAGTGGAGGATATAAAATTTTTCGTCTACCTTATTCCCCGGAAGAGAAATCGAGTCGCCGGAGTGTCGCCTGGCGGAGGCGACTGATATCGCGATGAAGGAGGACTCGGAGGGTAGAGTCGGTGGGTAGAGGGAGGTGGATTTTATATTCGCCGTAGAGCTCAAATCCCTCAGCTACAGCAGGGCGAGGCGAACCGTGCATTCGGAAATGCAGTGAGACTGTTTGGACGCGAACGAGATTAGATTCCCGGCGGTGAAGCTGACGGAACCGAGGCAGCTTCCGGTACCGAGAATGCGGTAGACTTACCACCGGTGCGGTCGGCTTAGATCCAATGCGGTCAGCGGAGATCCTTCCTCCATGTGGAGAAACGACAAGTAAGTGAAGAAAAAAATGTTTCGTCTGCAGTCTCGTAGTAATTAACTCACCGGTACGAAGACCCACTATTATCTTCTTTTTTTTTTTAGCAAGCCTACCGACGGTGAGATTTCTTCACGAGTCAACGTTTCAGTAGGACATGGACGGAACGAAATTGTGGACAATCATTTCTACAGTCGAAATCGTGTCAATGTATCTCATGGCTGTTACCATTAAAAAGGATAATTTGCTATCAGCACTACCGTTAATTGCACAAGTTCCTGGCAATTAATGACCAAGCAACACATTCGGACAAGTCCCAATAGAAGAGTTTGACTTCATCAAGTTGGGTATTGAAGCTACATTTTTTTTTTTTTAAATTATTTTTTCTACGTTGTCGATGACCCATTTGGAACGCCGATGACTTTGCCTCAACAGTTTCTTTTTCCGCAACGCATCCATCCAATTTATCTCAGTGCGTGCAGTTCTGAAGCTCGTCTTTGATATTCCCCGGGCGTATTTCCGGGCGACCGGGAGAACCAGGAACGGGCTCGGAAGAGTCTCTCTCCGCGGTGTTGCGACAACCGTTTCATAAGCTACGCGTTAACGGGGTACCCCGTCCTCCTCCGCGGTGCGCGAGCGAAACGTCGACCGTCGGGCGCTTACAAGTTTCCCGCAAGGCCGCCTGGGACACGTGCAAATAATTGCAGTCACTGGCGAGATGCATCGGGCGTCTCTCGCGGTGGGCGCTGCCAGTCGGAGGAAGATGCGACTCGGTTCCATTAATTACGACGTGAACGCGAGCGCGTGCCCCCCGGCGAAACTCGTGACAAAAATTTGCACAAGGACGTCTGCCACGGCTATAGAAATAGCGCGCGGTGCGAGGCGCCCGGTTGATGCTTCCATATGACTTTTCGGTCCCGGCTAAGGGGGGGGACAAAAAAACTCTTATAACGGAGCTAGCGGGACGCCGAGCGCGCTTTTCATTCATTACGGGAATTATAATAAGTCGGGGCGGCACACAACGGTTCGCCGTCCTCGTGGCAATTTGGACGGAACACGGAATATTATATATATCATTTTTATTCCAATTTTCGTGGACCACTCGAGGAAAACATTGCGGATGGCTGCCACTCAAATAATCGGAGCACTTTGACTTTTGTTTAGTTTCTTATTCGACAGATATAATGAGATTCGAATAACTACACGTACACGGGAGAACGATTTATTATGCCCTTCCTATCGACTATCTACGAACGATCGGTTATTGTAACGGGTATCCGGTTGGGGAACCAACTGCCGGAATCCGTGCGTATATAATAAATATAAGTAGGAAAGGCATGCAGCCTTTCCTACTTATATTTATTTTCCTTTATCTTTAATTCTGACTTAATCTACCCAATCAATCCTATTACTATCCATATTCGCCAACAGTGCGTGTCGTTTAAACGCTTACACATGTAATCATTTTTCTACTTACGGGGTTTCACAGCCTAGAATCAGCGATAATAATAATAATATATTGATCGGGGTAATAAATTACATATTTCGCGTCACCGAACCGAGGCAATTGCACTTTTTCGGTGAACTTTCGTAGTTGGGCCGAAGTTTCGAGTTCTTTAGTTTCGGCGTCCGCTCCTATCTCGTGCTTCCGCAGATAAAAGACCTCGAATGTATGTATGTAGCGCTGGCGAGACGTTGGTATATCACGGGGAACGGAGCAGCTCCGGCCAGCCGAAGATACAGGGATAACGGAGGCGGAGCGAGGGATCCGCCGGGGAATCCCCGGGGCGAGTGTAAGAGCGACTCGAGCCTGTTAACTGTGCATCCTGGACATTAAGACGGTCGTTACGTAACGTTAAATTTACTCGCGCGTTTCGAGTGTATCTCCGGGCCGACGTTCGCTATACCCGTATCGCGTTACGTCGCATGCGAGCCGGAGCTACGAGAGCACAGTGCGCAGTGTGCTTTCACGTACGGAGGTGGAAGATACACAAAGCGCGTTAAGACGATGCAAAGCAGGATGTTAGACGCTAATATACCGCTCATTTCCATAATCCGTTCGGGTAAAATTCAGACGGGAGTGCTACACCTCGAGAGCCTCCGTACCCTCGGAATTCTCGTTTGGCAACGGGGCCGCTTCAATTCCACGAGACCAGCACCGGATGAAACGGAATACTCGCCCCGGCGATCGTATCTCGTATCTTGGGAGCTTTCACCCTCGCGCGTACCGAAAGCCCCGGTACTGTTACCGAGAGCCCGCGGCATCGATTATAGTCGCGGATGAGCGATCCAATGGGGGAAACTTTACCACGAGGAAAAAAATATATATTGTTACGTTCTCGTGAAATGAATAACGCGCGTTTTTGGTTTTGGGGCGTATTGACTTATTCGTGTTTTATTGGTAAAATATTTATCGTCGGAAGAAGACTAAATGACTAAAAAGAGAGTCTTGTTATTAAGAGAAGAAACTTGAATATTAGATTGTTTTATGATTGAAAAATAAAGAGACGAAAAGTCTATTTTCTGATTCGGTCGCCTTAAAAAAAATAATACTTGGCGCACGGATAAATGGGACGAGAAGGAGTGTACGGGCGTGAGGTGGAGCACGACTAATTTACAACAAGCTGAAATAAAGATAAGTCCGCGCGGAACGTAGACCGCATAATTGCACGCGACCTCCATAATTCTCATCCGTTGCCGGGCCGTAGGGCCGCATTCTCGTCTCTTCGTTCCATTATACAGCGCGATACTATTGCAGAACCGGCGCGTCGACCCTTCTCTCATTGCATTCCATTGTTAAAGCTTCGACCCTTCGCACCCTGACTATCTGCTCGACCGATCCGCCGCGCGTGTCACGCGTGACATCCGCGAGGCACAAAAAAAAAACTCTAACCTTTCGCACGTGTGCAGATACGAGCTCGACTTTCCGATGAGAAACTCGTTGGGAGTTATGCATAAAACGTTTTTAATAAACTAAGCGACAATTACTGGATAATTGGACGGGTGACTGTTATAAATATATCCGACAGTTCCCACGACGAGCGAATCCATTATCTTTCGTGACAGTATATTTAGATATTATCGATGGTGCTAGAAACGGCGAATATTTTTGGGCACCGGAGTAAGTGAATCGTCAGTTAATTATTGGGATCGATGCGAACGCCGCCGGCCCCGATACTCAGTTATCGGAAAAGTTGTTGCACTAGAAGAAGGATCTAGTAAGTACGACTATACCGCTTGAGAGATTTTACCATAGCACATAGTAGTAGAGAACTAGGGCGCCACTTATTGCAGAAAGTACTGATTTCATAAGAATTTTTCGTGGATATGATGGTAATATTTTTTGAAAAATCTGGAACTCTCTGCACAGGTGGCGCCCTAGTTGCGTACTACCATGAGCTTTATTGTAGCTTTATTGCATTTATTGTACTGGAAATTGAAATTTGCTTACATTACTTGCATGAATTGAATATTAATGTACTCTTATTATGAAATAAGAAACGCGATATTAAAATTACAAATCTTTTGCCAGAAGTGTACAAAAATGTCCGTTGAAGATACAAATTTTATTGTAAAATTGCGATGCGCATGTATTTGAAAATTCAGAAACAGTTTGTGTAAAAAAAAGCTTCCAATACCGTTCATTAATTTTCAAAAAAAAAAAAATTTCGACAGTGTACAGTAATTTTTTATAGATGACCGGTGATTTTTATTATGAGCTTCTCTCAGTGTGTTTATTGTTGCTATTTGTTGATTGTTGGGGTGGAGCATCGAAGCGTAAGAACAGGCCTTGTTCGACCGGGGTATCTCGTTACTTCTGCTCGACGTGTCCTTTCAGTGAGGATCCACCCGAGCGGTAGGAGTCGGTAGGACCGCGTCGCCGGGGCGGAGGATGCAGGTTCGCAAGGTCCCGCGGCCCGCGATATAAAGGGATAGGTGCCAGTCCCGTGGAATTCAAAGCCAGAGTCTTAATTACGTTATTCCGGGCTGGTGCGCATTCCATCTCCCTCGGCCGGGCTCCGACTCCACGGTCATATCGCGAACCGGTTGATCCTGGCAGAGGGCCAGGAAGCCAGTTGGAGAAACGTCACTGCCAGGATTGCTACACGAAATAGCTGCGGATGAAGGAGAG
Organism: Amblyteles armatorius; assembly: GCA_933228735.2. NCBI lineage: Eukaryota > Metazoa > Arthropoda > Insecta > Hymenoptera > Ichneumonidae > Amblyteles > Amblyteles armatorius. Next base: position 6,999,631 of record OW121695.1, on the reverse strand, counting down.
AGCTCGCTCGCGTTTTCGTCCCGCCCCTCCGCGCATACTCTCTCGCCCCGCCGATACAACCCCGTCACACGTACACACACACCGTCGGGACCGAGTCCGCATCGTGAAGTTCACCGACTTTCCGCGACGTCTGCCACAGGAAATCCACGGCGGGCAAACCCTCAGCCGGCTGGTTTCACCGTCTTGACACTGCGCGAAATGCCCCGAGATCTCGGCGGCAGTGGTGCGGCTATAACATAGTCAGACGACCCGGCCGGTTGTCGACAGTCGTACAGTCGGAAGATTTCAATTAAAGCGACCGCCGCCGGATGTTTGCACTTGGCAGCTGTAAGTAAGAAAGCGCAGGAGGAAAGGAGAGCCGGGTTTTTCCTTGTATATACCGTGTCACTGCACGCAGGAAAAAGACGGACGAAACGAAAGCTGGAGGCGCGGAGGGAAGGACCTACATTTCGAGATAAGACTTTCATAAGCACCCAAGAAATTCGGAAAAGGTGGTCCATTTTGAGGCGCTCTTCCCTACAGCTGCGCCCGTTACCTAACGTGGGGTTTTTAGTGCAGGGGGAAAATGCATCTCCTCGGCGACGTTGATCTTTGGAGAGGAAAAAAAAAAAAGCTTTTCACAGCGAAGCACAAACGGAATGAGACCGGGACGGCGGGATGTCGGGTTATGAGTATTTTCCACGTTGCGCGCCGCTAACCCGCAGCGAAAACGTCGCTGGTATTCATTACTCGTCGCGGATGCCCGAGGGCGCCCCGAGTGCCACAGCGCTCCGGCTTTCAGAGATAATTAGTACCGCGCGATTGTAATTCCCTGAAATGATATAGAAACCGGGCCCGGGTGGGTTAGGTAGGTGGGTCTTGGTAGGAGTGATCGTCGGAAGAGGATCCGGGGCACTCTCCTGTACCCCCCCCCCCCCCCCCCCCCCCACATGCCCGTGCCGGGTGCCCGTTTTCGTTCCTCGGGTTGCCCGGCGTGCTCGTTCGTCGCCGGCGCCAGACCGAAAGCACTGGATCAACCGCTGAACCGTTTCGCGGTTAATTAAAGTGCCTTTGTCATGACTAGACGCGTACTGCCTGGATGTCTCACGAGCACCGGCTCTATACCAGACCCCGCGTAGCCCAATTACGACCGTCCCCGATCGCGACACCTCCGACCGCCAGCGCTCGACCGACTTGTTCAATTAACCGAACCCGAAAATCCTGAGAGCTCGGCGTGATGGACAATTGTTGAGATTTTACCGACGGTGGTCGCGAAGTTTTCAGCCGAAAGGCCGCAAATCAGCCTGGATCTCCGAACGCAGCGAACATCGATATCCTCGATCGATTCACTGTCGGGCCGATTCGAGTGAATCGGTGAATCGGTTACGGGAATGAAGATAAAGTGTAACACGTCGGCAGCGAGGAAGGAAATCAGGGGGAGATATTACTTTCTCCATCAGCGATGGAGAATTCTCCGCAGCAATGGGTTTTTAACAAAGCGCGAGCCGCGCGGCAAAACGTACAGGCAGCGGTATAACTACGGTACAGTGTAACCGCACGGTCTAGCGGCAAAAACGTGGTCGTGGTTTTTCGAGACACAAAGCTGTCCCGGGGCGCCCTTTATCCGCGCACGGCACGGCTCTAACCGTCTCTCTCTCGGTGCTCCGCCAACGAATCTGGGTCGGTGCTGGATCCGACGCTGCCGTCGACGTCGCCGCCCCGACGCCCCAGCGAAAACTTGCTTTTAGCACGAGATTAATTGCCACGAGATTAGAGTCAACCGCTAAAACGCACTCGCCTCTCCCCCCCCCCCCTCACCCCGCGAAAGCGAGCCCAAAGAGAAGCTATTCGTACGAAGATGAACGATAGCCACGTTGCGCCGCACATTCTATGAACCCTCGTCGCGGCCCCAGACGGAAATTTCTTAGCCGTCCTCGTCTGTCCCAGCGAGGACTCGCATTTCCGAGTGATGTCAAAAAAACATCGCCATTCACCGTCTTCGGAGAAATATCATAGATGACAAAAAACATTCGTAATGAGCACTTAGTCACTGCGACTTGGAAGTTAAAATTAATGAAAATCATTGCAATTTTTATCTGCCAAAAGCAGTGCTTTTGATCGCGACCCATCCGATAATCTCGTTGCTTGCTTAGCGAATCGAGGATTTAAGGACATGCAGTTTAGCGTCGCACTCGAGACAGCGGAGGTGCGACGAAATACACGGAGGAACGGGTGGGAGGTCGCGCTACAAACTTGGGAGCCAAGTTTTGATTTATGCGGCTAATGCTCGGTTAAACTCGGATAAGACGTGCGGAGGATAAGCGAGCGAGGGATGAACAAGAAGGGTGGCGAGGCGAAGCGAGGCCGGTGGCGTGGTTCCGGCTGCGGAGAGGCCGAAGCCCGATTTCGCGCGAGCCGAGAGAATCCGTTTCCCCTGATAGAATAGAACGCACGGCGGTGGACCGAATAGGTACGCTACGACCGGCAGGCACGTACCGTCTACGACAAGGACCTAAGCTAGTGAATTTGTCCAGTGATTAGGGTAATCGGCAATGGTTCGAATCAAGGACACTCAATCAGGCGACTAATTCCGATCCCACCCTCCCGGGCACAATTCTCACAGGACATCTCTCGCTCGGATACAGTTATACCGTGAGCACGGCCTGCGACGATGTACGGCATAATTGCGCCACTCCACGATTAGCCTATCGCTAAGAGATTTCGCACGATCTAATGCGCCGGATAGAGAGTTTCCAGGACACCTCGAGCTCCTGCACGAGATTGGGATTCAGTGAGATCGGGTTTGCCTCGCCCGAACATCGGGACAACTTCGGCCATTCATAGAGTTGGACGACGAGCGGAGTCTTCGAAGTTCTCCCGAAGATGCCGTTTGTACCAAAAAGAGTCCTCCTTCCTCCGTGGAAAAATCGCTGAGTCATCTCGACAATCAAGTACGTCTCCGGAGGGTTTCGTAGAGGAATTACCGCGGTCGGTAACATCGTCGAAGTTACGATACTTGGAGGATTTTCGTGAACTCTCTCGACCACGTAACGCGTTCTCATTTCGCCAATTTGCCGCGGTGCCGGAACGATCCCTGAGTGACTCTTCCCGTTCGGGACCCGCGCCGGTTCGCCGTCTTTTCGGTCGTCGTGTGTATATCTCGTTCCATCCGGGCAGCGAGTAGCTTTATGTACGGACGGTGCCTGGCGGTGGCGGAGTCGTGGATTTATCGGGCGACACACTTCGATGCACGGCAATTCCGATTACGCCGGGACTACGGGCGAACCCTACCCTGCCACCGTGGCTAATCCCCGTGAGGCCTTCGATTTCTCGATAGTGAAATTTACGGGGAGCAACGAGCACGGCAAGCAGCAACGCTCGGCCACCGCAGAAACTCTCCGGGCCGTAAAATACCGTAGGAATACCTGAACCGCATCGCATCCGAGTATAATGCAATTCCCCGTCTTCCTCAGTTCGGCTTACCCGGCGCCACTTCGATTTCCCTTATTCCCGGTTCAGTCCGCGTTGTCGTTCCGTCGAACGGCTGTATCGATAACGCGTTACATTCCCGCGACGGTTAATCCAAAACGCTACGAATCTCTGTTTTCGGACCGGATATTCCAACGGATATTCCGTGTATACGTAATACAAAAATTTGCATCGACTGAGGAATACAGAAACGCTGCGAGCCCGTCCGGCGTACAACGGTCCGGTGATGCCTGTTACATAGTCAGCGTTCGGAAGGGATAAACTCATCGAGGCCGAGCGGGTCGCGAATCTGGCAGATGAGATGTATCGTCATTCAGATTCATGAATATTCCGATCGAATTAATCTCGTTCGATTCGTCATGAATTATAGGAAATTATGAATACCCGACCGTACCCGCGAATCACGATCGCTTCCAATGTGTCCGAACGATCCGAGATTTCGAGTGTCAGGAAATAAAAATAATCAATATTCGATTCGATCGGTGTCCGGACGGGGTCGGTATCCGCGCCGAATGAATTCCAATCAGCGATACACCACCGCGGCATCTAGGAATATCAGTATTAATGTACCCGGAACGACCGACACGATGCAGGCGGGAATACGGATCGTCGAACGAGCAGTCGAAGGGGGAGAAATGCAGCGGCGTTATTCCCACAATGGACCGTCCGATAATAACCAGAAGGAAATTCAAATGGTCCAATGCGGTGTGTTACCGTATATCCCTTTGTGCTGTACAATTTGCACCTTTCGTGACACCGCTACTCGATACACTCGTTGGCCGCCACTGTGGCGAATCGTAATTCTTAGGGTGTCAATGGCAGAGCCCGACACCCGCACACGTTACAGAAACCGTGTATGCATAATCGAACGGTGTCGTACGATAAATCAGAGCGGGCGAGCAGTCGCCGGGGCTTCCGTCTGGCCCGCTGGCCGCGCCGCCGCACCACTCCGCATTACACCGTAGGATACTGGTTCTACGTGGGAAATGTGCGGAAACCGAGTAGTTGGAATATACATAAGCGAAACGAGACCACTCTAGATGGCGGCGTACAGGGAGTTTCGGGGAAGTGTACGATGGTCCGGAGTTCCAGTTACGCCTCGCGATTCGCTCACCGGTATATCATGCACCGGGCACTTCCGATAATGGAGGCCCGTGCGATATTTGCTACCGGGCGGAGGAGGGAGGGCCGCACGCCGCTTGCGCATCGAAAACAAGGTGGTGGCGGCGAGCTGCGACCGGCGAACGTGCGCGTCGCACCGATTACCATCGACGAAAATCGAATTTGACTGGAACAATTCGTTAATAAATTATAATCTATCTCGCCCGGTGCCTCGTTGGTACCGCCGGCGAACCGGGGTCCGTGCATGTTGCGAGCCGTACGGCTCATCGAGCCGGTGGGAAATCGCACGGATACCGATGGCGGCTGAGCGAATTGTTCTGTGCGTGAGCGCCGAATCGGCTAATGCGCAACCCCCCGCACCGGAAGCTCTTCCGCCGGCGTCATCGCTCCTGATTAGTATTTCGCGGCTCATGTTACACATCTGCATAATCAAAACGCAATCCGATCATCGCGGGATCCTCGATGTGTGGGTCAACGAAAGTTCCGCTTTCCGCACGCGGAATCGCAGTCATACGTCCGTGTGACGCACGGAATCATGCGGATCCGCGGACCGAAGGGCATCCGGGAATGTCGATGGACCGACGGACGAAACTGATTTGCCGACGACGAATTTCCAAGCAAACGCCGCCCGACCGATGTGGACGTGCGAGTTCCGTTAATGGAACCGGACGAACGAACAAACGAACCAACAAACGTGATGTGTGCGGATCACGGGAGCCGTGAGGAAGAGGGACATGATTCCCGCATGATCGGCTCTCGTCGCATCGTCTGTGTACTCGAAATCCTCGGAAGCGGTTTCAAAGACCGGCTGATCAAGCGACCGTGCATTCCCCGTGGGATTTTGGAATTCGTGTCGATGACCCGCTGCTTCGGGACCGGTGGAACCATCTACGTCGAGCTGACTGGTGGAGATGGACACAGAACCGTAATTTCTGGGTGTCCTCAGCTGGAGTGCAGCCGTTGCATCATGTGGACTTTGTCATCTTCCGATGTAACGAATGCCACCGATCGGAAATCGGAAACAATTTTCGTCTCACGATTCGCGACATCGGAACTGCGCTCGTGTGCGCCAGTCGTGCCGCCGTACGTGCCGCAGAGCCGGATGGAGCCGAAAATAGGAAACGAAAGAATCGGTGGAAAACGTCGATATTCCCCGCAGCGCTGAACCGAGCGAACCGTCCCCAACGCGTCTTCGTCCAGCCATTCGTGGACGAACCTTCGAATATTCTTTACCGGGTATCCCCCGTACACGACGAGAATTTAATTAATTGCCTAGATAGACGCGTGTACGGGAGTAATCCATCCCTCCGGCATTTTCGGGACGACGAAATTCCTAGCGGTAGACCGTGGACTAAACGTAGTCTGGAACTCGGCGTAGCCCCGGGAACAATCCAGGTCCTTTGGGAGCGGAGCTGGGTAAGAGAAGTAGGGACTCGAGTCGGAGATTCCCGGCGGTCTAAGCCCTAGGAAAATCGCCTCGCTTATGGAGGCAGAGTTAAAGGGCTCACGGCCGAGATTAACCGGCAGGCAGAGATTGGAGTGATGCGGCAGATGCTGGTACCGCGGGAGGAAGGAGTGATCCTACCGAGACACGCGGACGAGCTTTTTCGGCTAATCCGACGAATTTTCCTCGCTCTATGTCTGGCTTCGTGCGCGGCTCCAGTTTCCGCTGTCGCGGTCGTGCTAAAAGTACCTCCGCGGCTCAGACACACTTGAGCCGTTTATGGCCATAACAGTGTTTCGCGTTTTCCCCCGGGTTCTTATGAAGGCGGAACCACGGAAATCCGAACCTGCAATGACGGCAGAACGAACGCGATCGATTCCCTCGGAAATAACAGCGACGGATCGCGAATGCGTCGGCGACGAACTTTTATTCGTTTGCCCGGGCGAGACCGCGGGGGTTTTCCGCGTAAGCTGCGAATCCGCAATGGCAATGCCTCGTGTATTATGTAGTTAGGTGCTGGAGCGCAGGGGGTGGCGAGGACGATTCCGAGGATGCGATAATGCGTAGGGGACCGCGAGAGCTAACTAATCCGTTCGCTGCGCCTATTAAACTAGACTCGCTGCGTGCGCTGCGTGCGCTGCGTGTGCGCTGCCCCGGACCGACGTGTCGTGTTGCTCTAGCCGATGTCGCAATCACCGATTATTGGAAACCACGATTATAGTATACATATACGAGGAGCGCGAGGCGAGCATAGGAATCGAGGGGAGCCTCTCCTAGTGCCGGGAAGCACGGCGAGGACGGCCGGATTATGCGATACAATAAACGAGAAGATAATACCAAAATTGAATGGGTGAACGAGAGACTCCGTGCCAGCGTCGGGCCGTTGTAGAGCATGCTCTCAGGCCGTATCAGACTGCACGGCGACGCGGAGCGAGGGTGACGCGCGGGTGCGTGTACGAGAGAACACGGAACGCGGAAGAGCCATGGAACCGAAGGGGTGGTCCTGCAGCTAGCCGACGTAATCCAGTTTATCGGCCCGAAGTGCATAAGATTATGTTAAACCCCGGACTAAGCTCCGCTCCGATGGACGATATTGCACATTGTATCTCAGTTTTCTCTCGCCGCTTGTATCGCAGCCACGGTAACGTCTTTCCATAAGGGGTTTCGCGTATGCACAATCTGCCGAAAGGAGGAAAGGAATGTGCACACAAAAAAAAAAGACGCCGGAGGCACGATCTCCCCGGCGTGTCCGCCCTCCCGCCGAGAATGCCGACCTCACCGAGGAATCGAGGTCTCAGCCGACTCGATATCTTCGGCTACCTTCGTTCCCTCTGTTCTCCGTCGTGGTTCACGAACGGGAAAATAAAGAAGCCGAAAATGCAAATTTCACACGACTTCGTCATCCGGAGTTCGGATAGAATGGAAAATCCTTTGATTCCTGAATACAATCCTGCAGCGACCGATCGAGGATCCAATATCTGGAGGTTTGTCGAACGCAACCGTGGCGTTAACTCAGATAATCGAAGAGGAGCGTGGTGTTCCGTGGTATCGATCGAGTGCGTACACCACGGGAGCAGTCGGTTCTGTAACGGAGCTCAAAGAAGCGAGAATGGCGGAGGATTTGAATAATGCAACGGAGCCATTGCTCCCGCCTCGCGTTCCGCCCTACATCCGGACGGTATATACGTGTATGTACAAACACCGTTGCTTTTTTTTTCTCCGTTGCTCGTTCGATTTTCTTCGCCGCTGCCGTACGGAGCTTTTGCCGAAAAAATTGTACGTAAAGCGAGAGGGGACCGCGAGGGGCGACGGGACGTTCCGAGAGAGGGATATAAAGGGCAATGGTCCGTGGCAGGGGCAAACGGCGCTGGAAGCAGGGAGCGGCGGTTGAGCGCGAGGCGGAGTGAAGTAGAGTAGAGTACGTCTCACCAGCCGCAAAGAACCAACCGCCCGGCCACCGGGGCCTCCAGGGGGTATCCGTACAGCTCTCACAATTGCACACCCTTACGGAACCGCAGACATACGGATGTTCCTCGGGGTTGCCGTAAGAACGCATGAATACACAGGGGTAACGAGAGGAACGGTGTCTGCAGACACGTAGTAATCGTCGGCGTGGAATTCCGGAGAGACAAAGGGTGAGGGACGTTTCGCGAGAGGGTGAAGTCCACGGGGAATGGCCCGCGAGAGTATCCTGCGTTATCATTTAAACGCCCGCCGGATCCGCGTGCCCATCCAGCGGAGAGGATCTCGCGAGGATATGTTTGGACGGGGAGTGTATGGTTCCGAGTAGAATTCAATGGTCTACCAACCGAACCCCCCTTCTTTCCGGGTGAGAATCAAAATTTGTGGATAGACCTCAGCTACGGAGCCGGTGTGGGCGGCGGATGCGGACCGAGACCTCGCCTCGGTGAACGCGGAATTCAAAGATGGCCGATATCCACTGGCGGCACTCGAGGAATTTACGCCGGATACGTGGGCAACGTGTGAGCGGACCGGGAGACCAAGGAGCAGGAGCAGCCGGAGCCGTCGCCGGGATCCTCACACGAGCAGTCGAGATTGAACGCTGCGGAACAATCGGGCTCGGTCGACGGACGACACATGCTGCTCTTCCACCAGCGTGGCGATCGCCTCGCTCCGGGTTTCATGCATTCTCTCCGGACGCTCTGGGATCCTCGAAACCATGCGCTCGAGAACCGACAGGAATTTGGAATCATTCGCGATGCAGCCAATATTATTTACCGAATGCGTCGCTCGGAGAGTCGAGAGGAAAAAAGTCTTCTATCCGGCGATAGCGGACCTTTTTGTTCGTTCGGTATCCGGGATCGATGTAACGACGAGGCGGGATCGGGACATCGGCAGTGGGTGCACGTACGCCCTTCTCACGGGGCGAACCATCAGGCGATCGTCGAGGAGTGCCCCGCGCACCGGCCGGACGCAGTGCACTAGACGCATCGGGTAAAATTGGCCCGATGAACCGAATAATTTCATTCGATTCCAAGAGAATGAACTCTCTCCCGTTCGGCACATAGCGACGCAATTTACCGACACTGCAGCGTATCGTTTCTCCGCTCCCCATCCCGCGCAAGACTCGCCGAAGCTGATTTCTCTCGTCCGGAAAACGCTCGTCGCATCGCGGAGCCGTCGGCGAAACGCCTCGTCGAGACCCGTCCGATTGCGTTTTCGAAGCCGGAAATTATCGGTCCCGAGTAATTATCGGTGTTGCGCTAATACATTTAATCCGTCTAACTAACGCTAACTCTGTAACCGGTGTACAACGTATCGCACCTGGGTGTAGTCGTGTAAACCGCGCGCAACCGCGATGACGTTGCTCAATAAGTCCGCAGACGTTGAGACGCACCAGCACGAGATGATGAGAACGGACCCTTCGTCATCTCCTCGTACCAGCGAGCCGAGAACGACGGTCCAGTGGAAACTTCTCGGGAAAGGGCCAGCTGTAATTTGCGGGCTTTGGCCCGACGAAGACCGGATAGTCAAGTACGGGTTAGGGAAGCGTCCCCTGTACTTTAAGATCCGTGCCCTCCTACGCCTCCTACGCTATCACCGGCACACGACTGCGAGTGGTTACCGACGTGCCACAGTGTAATCGTGCCGCAGGCTCTTAAGGCCGGCGGAGAGATAGGTGGACCTAACATTAACGGAACAATGCGCAAACTGTACGTAGAACTCTGAGTTCAGAGTTTACGGAGGATCGAGCGGGGTCCGCTCGGTCCGCAACGGTACAGGATCAGCGGCAGCGGCGCGGCTTCGGATGAGAGGTTGGGATAAAGCGGAACGTCACCAGACAGTGGGCGGGACCGTGCTTCCATCCAGGGGCCGAAGGATACGCAGCACGGGTGCAGGTACGCGGGGAAAGATTTCATTACAGATACCCTCGGAAATGAGACGGACATTATACAATGGTGCGGTAATGGGCGATTTGCTTCCGCGGAGGCGGCGGAGGCGACCGAGTCGGGCGGGCCGCGCCGATGACGAGGAAACACTGGTAAACCAGGACCAATCCCATCGGCGAAGCGGAGAGGAGGATCGCTGTCGCGGCACAATGCTCGCCATTATTATCTTGCGCTCAGCTTTCGAATAACAAGTAATCCCGGTTGTCAAGTCCCGGCTGATCCGGTATATTATGAAAGAGATAGGAGGGACCGAAAGACCGGGTCTCTATTCGTTGTCTCGATGTTTATTCACCGATCCTTTCGTCATACCTTCGGATTATACGTTTGCGTCGCGCTATCGTTATTATCGCAAACGTTGCTGAACGACGGCGTTCCGTTCATCAGGCAATTATCCTTGTTCGCAACCGTTCCATCGATGATCGACGTTAATTGGATCGATCCGCGAAGCTGTGCAGCAACGAGAGGAAACCCATTATTTTGTTTCCGTATCTCGCGAATCGTCTCCGCCATCTGCGACGTCCGACGCGCGTTCAACGCCGCGCTGTTACGGGACATAATCGCCTCTCGCCGAACCCGCCGAGATGTAACGATCATTCGCGCCGACAGGTAGATCACGGCGCGTGCTCCCGACGCATCTCCTCGTTCACCGCGTCGCTCAGTTTCCTCGAGTCGCCGTCGTGCCGAAGCCCGTGCGCGCCTCTCGTCACGGCCGTTAATTTTCTCCAACGACGGAGAACGCCAGAATGCTTTCGCGGATGCGCCGGCCGGCTGTCACCCGTCTCGTCTTTGTATTCGCGCCGATGGGCACTCGCTGTCCGTGCGAGACGTTGCGCGGCGCCAATGACGCTGAAAGTACTTGACCCGAAATTCCATCGCGTCCCTTGCGACAGCGATGTTCGTATCGCCGATCGATGACGAAATTATTGCCGAGCGCACGAAAGTGGAACCGCGTAATGCGTCGAACGGGTAAAACAACAGGATCAACGACACGAATAAAGCCCGGCGCGGGCACCGATACTCCGTCGGAAGAGCGCGAAACGATCGTTCCGGGCGTTTGTCCAAAGTGGCGCGTTCGCCGAGGCTCGTGCACGGATAGTCGGGATCGTCGCCCGCCGCTGCGAGAACACACGCGGTAACACGATGCCTGGCTGTGACACAAATCCGGATGGTTTATGGGCCGTGTGCATTGCACAGGTACAACACCCCGAGACACGTGTCCCTGGCGCGCGCTCGACGCCCTGCAGAAGCGTATAGGAGACACAAATGCACACGACCGAACCTCCCCCAATGGTGCGACGCCGGTGTTCCGCCGCTACCGCTATTAGTTCTCCGGGCTCCGTGGAACGAGAACGTTGTGTCCGGGCTCGCGGCCCCCGTGTTATACCGAAACGAGTCCTTCTGTCCTGCGCGCGTTGTACAAAATGCGACGTGACACAGATAAAAAGAGGTACAAAAAAAAAGAGTAGTCGAACACAGGGTCACAGACATCATAAATGCCCATTCCTCCTCCGATTCCAATGGTAGGAAAAAGTAAAAAATAAAATAAAAAAAAATAAAAAAACCGATGACACCCGATCAGCGACCGCCATTCACATTCAATTTTATTCTGTCCTCTGTGTTTCGACGGCTTGTTCTATTTAAACGCGCGTACACAATATTCGTATCGATTCCGGGTCCAGGCGAGCGAACGAAGCCACGGAATTTCTGAACGAGTGAATGGCATCGAACGTTACCGCGGAAATTAAATTCTGGGGCTCTCTCTGTTCTTTTTTTTAAATATTCTTTCACATCGCTCCTAGTTCGAGATTGATTGAAGCGCGCTGTTTCCATATTTATCGGTTTCGGGCGGTCTTGCAGGGAGTCATCGGAGTGACCTCACTGATGAAGAAACCTCGCTCGCCGTTTATCAGTCTTTTCGCTTGATCATCGCGGTTATCGGTCTACAAACCCGGCCGTGCGTAGTATCGGTGTAGGCGAGTGTCGGTCCCGGTCCCGAGCCATCGATCACCCTCGGCCCCAAATAGGCCGTCCCTTATCCTCCGGAGCGACCTGAGGCTCGAACGATAGATGCGCCGTTAAGATTAAACGTTCAATTTCGAAGGGGTGTGCGGAGGGTGAGCGGAGAGGTGTGCGCCTGATGTGTTTCGTCCGATCGTGGATCGGCCGGTCGTCGGCGAAGCTCCCGAGGGTTGCGCCCGGTCGGAGCCTCTCCGGCGCAGACCTCATCCCTCGTCACCTAGAATCTTGTTCAATCAGAGGAGACGAAGCTTCTTTCGCCCTCTTCTCCGCCCCCCTCTCCCGAAGAATACGAAATCCTGCCTGCCCGGAGCACTTCACAATTTTCCGGACGAACGGAGCATGGGCAGTTAATTTCTTTCTCCGTCCGAGAAGATAGATAAAAAAAACCTCCCCTTACCACCCTCCGTATCGTGGGAAGATCGGAGAACTCGCTCGCCGATGAGCCGGAGGTATGGTTGGTCGAATCAAGCGTCGAACAATGGTCGACGGAAAATAAGTTTTATTTTCCGCCTTAATCGGACGAGAGCGATCTCGCGAGATGACCGGAATCTCGAACTGTTCGGCGCCGGATATGGGGAAAGCTTCCGGTCTCGTCACCGTCGGTCCGGCCGGAGCTACCCGCGAGGGATGCGGACCGAACGAGTGTGCCGCTGGATGGAAAATGTGTTTACGTGCTCCGTTCGACCGGCCCTCGGCGCCTATCGTGCCACACCGGAGCAGCCAGCATCCGAATCGATCTTCGCCGTAGCCGGGGCATGGACAATGCCGAGAGCTACCGCCTATCGCGCCTCTCGTACTCGTCCAGTTCTCCCTTTCGGCAACGCACGCCGGTCGATGCATATACATGTGTGCTCTCGAAAGCCCTCGGCGCCCGCTCTGCCTCCGGTTACCGGAGCTTTCCGTTCGAATACGCGAACAAATAGTCGCTCGAGGCCGGCGGCGACCGGAAACATCGGGAGCTACCAACGCCACCGCGTCAACGATCTCAACGACGCTCCCGTCGCTCGCTGCTCTCCCGATCAAAACGCAAGCGCGTCCACCAGCCCACGCGTGCACCCACGCGCCCCGCAGTTGCGTTTCGAGATTGATTTCGCCTGCCGTGAGCGCCGATCCGTGCACAACCAAGTGCACATTCCGGCGGATCAAAGAACAGCTTCGCTGCTGTGTTTGGCGCATCGACGTACTCGCTCGGATCTCGAGGTCGAGTACTCTGGTACACGGGTATATCGTGGGTAAAGCGGGTTTTTTTTTTTTTTTTTTCCTAAACGTGAAATCGGAGTTTCGAGAAAGCTCGCGCGAAATCCTACGCGAGTTAGAGTTCCCTTCTCGATTTCTATTCGTCAACCGTTCGGGACATGACCCAAAAAAATTCTGGGAAAACGGTACTCGCGCGCGACCTTTTCTGACGCCGGTGTGCAGGTTACGGCTCGACCGCGCCGGCCGAGAAACACGGTGGGAAGAGAGAGAATGAGAAAGTGTATCCAGCGCCGAGCAGGAGAGAAGAACGTAGGCACGTTCGACCCCGCATGGGAACCTACGATAGGCGAGTCGCGATGGAAAGTAGACTCGATGCTTCCCGAATGACGAAACTGGATGACGAGGCAGACAAACGCTGATACCGATGCGATCCGCGTTTATCGTATTGCCTGAACAGCGTTCAGAGGCTCGGATCGGTTTGTGAGTGGGCTTTTCACGATCGCGAGCCGTTTGTTTGCAACGACACAAACAGTTGCGAAACGAGTTGAAAATGTTACAGGCAGGAGGAGAGTCGAGCTGCGGATGAACGACTCTGCCGAGTTTCTTGACAACGCGATGACACGCACGTCCACTCGACCCGCTCGACGAATCTCTCGCAGGCCCGGTGTATGTAAGCCAGTGGGTTGTCCGTGTCTGGACAGCTCGGCTCATCGGTATGCAGAGAGACCGCTCAGTGGCTGCGAGACTGTAGCCCGGGAGCAACGGAAAGCGAAGCATCAGCAAACGAATCGAAATTCCCGGCACGAACGACCGATCGCACCCACTTCGGCCCCTCCGAATACTTATGTCAGCGCGGCTAATAGCGACGCTAAAGAGCACGACGTATACCTCCCTCACTCTCTCTCTCTCCGCCTCTCCCGACGTCCGCCTCCGCTCGTCCTCCTCGCTATCCCATGTATCGCTGCGACGAGTCTCGCGGCTACAGAAATAATGGCATCGAAGCTCTGCGACCGCGAAGACCTTTCGAAAATTCATCGGTACGAGCCATCGGTCTGTATCGGATTTAAAATGCCGCCGACACGGTGTAGTCGACGGAACCGGAATGGAATTTGGTAATCGACAATTTCCTTCCATCGACGTTTCTGTCGATCCAATTATGACGACAATTATGCCGGAGCAAAGCTGCTGCGATGCTTCGTCTACAAGTTCCTTTCACGAGTAATTTTGTGAAGCAGCGCCTGCACTTGCTCCGCGGACACCTTGACCGGCGTTCACCGGTACAACCTCCGGATGATTTCCCGGTCGGTAAGGTAGCGACGAGCTCTCGCTGGATGCTCACGGAGAAACTTTCGAGTGTTTCGCGCCGTTGCGGCTGCAGCCGAGTTGCGAAAAGGCGCACCGGCGCACGATACATAATGCGTTCTCCGTTGAAGCTGACTGGAAATCCATGCCACGAGTAATAGAAACGAGGATTGCTGGAAACCAGGATAAATGTTACGGACCGGCGAAACTGCATCGCGAACAAGGCCGCGATTTCTTCCAGGAGTGCGTTAATGAGCCCGAATACTTTACCTACCGAGACTGCCGGAAGAGCCTCGGGCGCTCCAGGGACGAACTGGCGCTGGGCAGTAAAGTCCTCGGTTCCCTCACGAGAAAAAAAAAATCCCCTTCACGGTTTTGTCGTAAAAATATTTATGCAGCAAGTGTAAGATGTATACGCGAATACGCCATCTACCGTGACTCACGAGGTCGTAATAATTCTCGAAGGAGAGTCGTTACATAAACGAGATCCGCGGATCTCGCTGGCTCGTATAACACAAGTTGGTGTCCGGTTAGTGGGTCAATTCGAAATCTTCGCGCAATGACCGTCGAAGCGTCGCGAAGGCTACGACGGACGGACGGCAAAAGCCTCTTTCGCCTCTGTGGGCGGTTTCGCCATCTTATCTCCTTTTTTCCCCCCGATGTCACTGACTCCCTGGCTCGACCTCGGCAGACACTTTCCTTTTTTATCGTTTTTTCCCGTAGTACGCGAGTGACATAACGAAAATGGGAACCGTGTAACCTGCGGAGCGAGCAAAAAAATGCCCGTGAAACATTCAAGCTGTTGGATATCCGTTCGGGAGTCGGCAGAGGGAGCGAAGTCTCAGGTCGGATCAACATTCCGGTCGCGAGTTCACCCCGTCCGATCGCCCGGGAGGAACGACCCTCGGCAACGCGAGACTCTCGCACGCCGGACTCTGGACGGTCCCCCGATGGAGATCAGGGAATAAAATTTTAAAAAACCCTGCCGACAGCGCAAAAACGATACAGAATGAAGAACCCTCGTTACACGGTGCGAAGAACTACGGGGGCAAAGTTCTCGGCTGGATGCTGTGACATGCAAACGCTAAAACGACAACGCGGACGAGATGGGTTCGATGAAACGGATCCTTTTCCTACCCCGGTGCGAAATCCCTTTGTCCCGCAGGCCACACATCGGTGCTAAACCAACCCTACGTAGGGAGACCCTGCGTACCCGGTCCCGTCGACGATTTGCCAGTCCGGAGGGCCGGGGATCCGTGCACTGCCTATAAACACGATCTGATTGGGTCGCTACTCGTCTCTACCGCACACCCTACACCCACCTCAAACCCGGTCCCGTTGCATCTACCAAGCGATCGACTCGAATACGGAATCTGAATTTCAGATTTGCAACAGCCTTGCCCCCGCGGCTCCGTGGAGTATAACCATGCATCAAGCAAGCGCTACGCTCTCCTATATATCGCCGTCTCGAATTGACGAGATGGCGGATTGTAACGCGGACCGAGTTTGCTCGGGTTTGGGTTTCCAGCAGAGCGAGCGTACACACTCGTTCCCCGCGTGGATGTGCTCCCGTGCAAACTGGTTGCCTCCATCCGCATGGATTTCGGCGGCGAACCGTGTGTTGGTGCTGGCGGGATTTCTGGAGCTTCCTCCCACGCGTGCCGCTCAGAGGGTTTACACCCGACACAAGCAACGGTGTCAAAATGCACTGGTTATTGGCTCTTACACCGTTAGCGGAGACACCGTGCCGTTAAGATGCTTCAGATCCACCGCATTTAAACCGCACGGAGGTTTGGATACCAATTACTTAGAATGCGTAACTGAGGCCGTGTCGCCCTAGGAAGGCTCGTGATGCAGAGAAGCCTGGCGACGGCGGCTTACATGGATCGGCGGAGTGTGCATAGTCGAAGTTGGAACGGGTACGTGCGTGCGGCTACGATAAACCGGAGATCTCGAGCAATCCCTATTGTCGAAATCCCAAACATACGGATAGGCGGTGTGAGAGCCTCGGCAGCTGCGGTTAAGCCGTCGCGAAGATAGCTACGAGGTACACGGACGTGTATCCATCGGTGAATTGTAATAGGATCGAAAACGTGGAATTAGATACATCGATCTATCGATTGAACCCGCGAATCCGGTGTCGACGTTGTCGCCGTAGGCGTGGCTGATACATTGGCAGCTTGAGGGACAGATGAAGAGGAGGCTTGATGGACGGAAAGCAGGCGACCAATTCTCATGATCTTCGGACACATGACCGCGCGAACGTAAGAGAAATTGGGAAAACTTACCCGAGATTTGGTCGGAGTGGGTGTTACGTCCCAGTACTGGCGCGAGACCTAAATGATAACTTTATCCGCGAATGCATGTTGACTCGAAACCAAGACGGAAATTAATGCGTAATACACTGTAACTGCGCACACCTTTGTTTGGCTTCCGGTGAGCAGACACCAGGAACGTCGTACACCGAGGAGAGCGCACACATCGAGTATGGAACGGGGATGGGAGAAGACTTGCTGGTAGAGTGAGGAGTCTGTAGAAAAGTGTGCGCCAAAGTCGCCCGCAGAATAAGTTTAGAGCTGTGTACAGAGAGACGGGACGAGATAGAACGCCTATTTGCACAAGAAGCGCATTGTACACTCAAAACTCGCTCTCCGCCGGGGAAGTTCGGCAGTCCCGGAGTTCGCCAGCCCGCGAGTGAAGCTACCAGGTCGTGATGAGGAAAGAGGAAGCGAAAGAGAGGTGCGACGGAGGAACTCGCGGAGTTGTAAAATCAAGCGGCGTGGCGTGTTCCTCATATCAAATTTCGCCGACTCCATCACACGCGCGCCTCCACCATATTCTGCACCCATCTTGGGGTTTTCAAATTATGACTGCTGCCGGAGGGTTCCCGAAAACTAAGTAATTCCATTTCGTCCAAACGTCCTCGTCGTCGGATTCGTCGGAATCACGCGATGATTCGCTGATCGGTTAATTTACTTCGGACAACTATGGCCAACTATTTCGCAAACGGATGGTTCGACTCCGCGTGATTTTTTACTATCGTTAAAGCAGACCCAGCGGAACCACCGGTAGGAATAATAGCGTTCCACCTGGCGGCACAAACTACGCATCTTGCGTCTGCCGTCGGCGAAACGAACATTCGATCTTCCTCGGGAACGGCAACCCCTACCCATACGACGGAAAAAACTTTAATTTTCTCGCAAGAGGATCCGGTTGTTTCGCGCAGGAAGCGAGCGAGAAACTTGGCTGTTACGCGGGATGAAGTTTCGACGAATATTCCGAAAGGCAACAGGCAGGAAGACGAAGTACGGGAGAGGCAAAAGAGTCCGTTTCGTGAATACGTAACGAGATGTTTCGCGTGAAAGGCAGCATTGCAACTTTAGCCGTGCACGTTATTATTCCAACCTGCCCTTTGTACCAAAAGCATAATATCTCACATTTACGAGAATCATAATACACCTGCAGTACCGTTCGAATGAATCGCCCGCGGGATGGAACCATCCTCGTCTGTGCGCTGCTGTTTCAACTACCCAACAAAACCCGTGAAAGGAACGAGACAAAAATTAACCACGTGGATAAGAGCTGTTGATGCAATTTCGTGACTTCCTTATCAGCTTTGACCCTCGGGCGTGAATGCGCCATCCCCCTCTTTTACCCTTCGCTACGATATGATAATAAACTATTTGTTCTCCGAGACACTCTCGCTACGCTTTTATTTCGATCCTAAACCCCCGACAGAACTCATTGTGCATCCGGCGGTACGAACGGAACTGACAGACAAACGGACGTACATAAATGTGTAGGTCTGCTATCAAGAACCCATCAAAAGAAACCCATTAAAACGATACGAATTAGCGCCGTAAAGCAATGTAGACAGCAGAACTTCGTGTATGCTTCTCGACATACCTGGATGACGTAAATTGAATCGACGATTCATGAACGAGCCGCTAATCGACTCTCCGTGAAGTTTCAATCGAGTTACATCGTCGGCGAGATTGGGATGTGATGGATAGTCGAAAGTGCTATCAACCCGCTCACTTGGACCTACCGGGAATGCAGCTTCTTGCAGGAAGTATTGGCAGGTGGTTCCTCAGCTCGGAAAACTATATCGGGACTGAAGTATAGAAGACCGTACGAGATACGGTCCGCCGACAGTGAAATAGATGTGAACTCTTGCTCCAATTGCCGCCTTTCATCGCGCGTCCCCTAAGCAGCACCCGTTGTGGCGGTGAAGACCAAGCTAGAAGAGAGCAAAGCGAGACCGCGAAGATTCGGAAGAAGGCTGCTTTCCCCTTACACCCGTCCAAACTTTTGGCAAGGGTGAAACTGATATGAGGTTCCGCGAAGATTGGTTCACTTGTACGACTTCGCCCAGCCGCGGCCAGCTATTGCAGCCTATTTGCCTCTTGGTCTCGGCTCCGCAGCCGAAATCGATTGCTTTAACGCCCGACTATCCTTGGTTTTTTCCGTAAATTTTTGATCAGAATAGATTGTTCTTGTTAACTGCACAGTGGGGTACTTGGTACGCATATAGCCACGGCTAAGAACCGGCGGATGGTTGGATATCGGGGAAACGGTGGAGTTGACGCTGGACGCGAAAGTACATAAGTAGCGGGTATACATGTAGAATCGATCGGGAGCAGATTACCGTGTGCCCCTAGTCGCGGTAATCGATAAAAACCCATTACACCGGGAGTAGCATTGGCGGCGCTTATATCGGCCTCTTTGGGTAAGGTGAGACGCCGGTATCGCCGTGGCACCCGGCTATGTTGGCAGATAATGCGATGCCTCTACCCCGATTTTGCGGTTTCACCGTCGCTGCTAGAACCTGGTTCGCCCGATACCCTGGAAGCCTCTTGCGAGGCTTCCAGACTAATTAAACGCGAATTGGCACGATACCAGCTCGATAACACGGATCCTCACGATACCGAGAAAAATTCGTTGTGGCGAATACACCAAAAAAATTTCCTATAATCCTGCGGGCTCGCGCCGACCGGTGGAGATCAAAGCTTTCCCGAAGATTGAAAACGTCCATCGTGGAAATCAAAAAATTAGATAAATTTAAAATAATTAAAACATGACACACGGGCAAGTACCCAATGACCCGTTCATGGAGTTTTTGGGCCAGGATTTCCGGATCGTTATTTTCTGGCGAAATGAGTTTCTCTGACCAGGCACTGTCCAGTTTCACTGGACACTGGCTACAGGGCAGACTACGTTGAACTCTCCGGAAAAAATTCCGAACTGGTTTCGAAGGCTGCTGCTCCGGTATTTTCCAATATTTCTCTCAGCCACGGAAAACCAGTCTCAGGCCTGCTATATTCATGAATACCACTGCCGGCTCTCCGTATTTTCTATATTATTTTTTTATTATTTTATTTTTTCCTATACATTTTCCATACACGTTCGGGCACCGAAAGGAATCGCCGCGGAATATATCCTCGGGCAAGAGGAGGCAGAAACGTTGGCGAAGGAGAACGCGACGGGCAGAACACGGTGGCAACTTTTATGGCGCAATAAAAGGGTATCCTTGCAGCACCGGGGCAATGCTTCGATGCGCCCGAGTGTATTTTTCTTACATCGACGTGGCTTTATATACAGAGTCAAACATTACGCGTGACCAGGGTTGGTTTACCGCACCTATAGTACCGGACATATATATATATATATATATCATACAGGATGACTGAGCTTACTATCTGACGGTTTTTCCTACGCAGATAATTGTTTTTTAATTATCAGTTCCGCATGGTTAGCCACGAGCAGGTTACATTTTTACAATTTTTGCAATTTTCACGAGAACGTTTGCACGGTGAAGATAAAAAATAAACTTTCACGTAACCCCAAACCAGTGTATTTTGAATCGCCCTCTACGCGTTAGAATCGGAGCTCAGGTGCGTGAACGCGCATCTGCCTTCCGTAAAAACCCGAGGCGGAGCTCAAACCGACTATAAAAAAAGTGTGATTTTACGAGGCAAGATGTGGACGCCTGGGCGGGCCATATCGAAAATTAACCCGCGAAGAAGCTGCCGGATGAGAGGAAGGCGCGAGAAAAGCCCCGAGCATCCGAAACACATTCGCGTGGAGAGTGTGGGAGTCCGCGGTGCGGGTTGAAAGTTTCAGCGAACCGGATAACGCGCGAGTTACCGGAGGAAAAAAAAAAAAAGAAAAAGAAGAAGCAAAAAAGAGAATAACACGGCATTCATCCGAGGCGACCGCTGTCCGCAATCCATTCTCATTGCGTCGACTGGAAGAGCGGACTACCATCACACAGGCCGGTAATGACGCCCGTTGCACGTGCACACGCGGGCTCGCGCGTGTGGACCGGCGGGAAACGACGTACGCCCGTCCAGTTTATATACAGTGGAGGATCCCGAGCAATTCATAATTCCGAGCTCCCGAGCGGAGTTGGGTTGGCGACGCCTTGACGCGCCAGCACAGAGCCAATGCCAATTTGCACGAGTCACCACTTGGACTCGGGGTTAAGGTCGTGTGCTGTGCTCTCGGATGCGGCTCCGCGAACGGGCTCGGAGAACCCCGCACTAGGCGACTTGTCGCCGAGCTCGGACACTGAGAGACGGACGCTCGGACTGTCCTCGCGCATTCCGCGCATTAATGCTAAACGCGCCGGTGGACGGGCAACCTTCCGCGACTTTCGCCTCCTACTGCGAATTCTCTGAATTTAATCCCAACGAAACTCCCCTCGGACCCGGGAATTTTCAGGCATTTGCATTTTATTGTCGCACCGCGAATAACGTACACACCGCGGACAGGACCGAGCCGTGGGTCCTGGCAAGTTGGGACCGTGGGAGTGAGTCACAAGTTTCCGGGAAGCTTAGACAAGATTAGCGGGACATTAAACATCCGAGCGGGTCAACGGGAGATTTTCAGGGCTTGGCACTGTGTGTGTATGTTAGGCTCTCTGATTTACAGGCGTCAAATAATGCACGCCGGCTTTGCCGGTTGCATTATCATTTTATCTTTTCGCCAAGGCGCCGCAGTCGTCGCTTCTGAAAAGTTACTGCGGCAACCGGACCTGAAGCGAGGCTGCGTTGGGTTGATGGGCATAGCGAGGATGTTTTACGGTCGCGCGGAGCGTCCAATATGTTCCCTAGGTTTGCCGCATTATGGGTAGGGTAAGAGTGGTGAATGCGGTCCATTTATTGATTTATTGATTGAGTTAAGGGAATACGTCACACGTCGCCATTTTTTAATGGTGGGGGATGGTGTGGCTCAGAACTGGATATCTATTCATATATAGGATCGAAGCTTCTTCAACTCGTAATATCTTAATAACGCAATGAAATTTTTTTAAAGGAATTTTAGAAAATAAAATTGTAATAAAGTCGTCTGGAAGAATATAGTTTTTGACAAAGAATGTTCCTTTTCGCGCGGCACTATATGCAGCTCATGCTAATTTATTTACTTTTAAGTGCCAGTATCTCGGAATCCACGTGGAGAAAATATTATCAGAAATTCATTTTAAAAAAGCCTTTTCCATTGCTTTACAAGACTCGTCATTTTTAGTTCAAAAAATAGAAAAGTCGTCATGTGACACATTCCCTTAACTGGGGTGGTCTATACCGACCGCCGTTGCCCTAACGTAATACCTTCCGACCATCCGGCAAAAATGGGCTCACGATGTTTGCCGCAGACTGCCAGGCATTTCCGTCGATCTTTCCAGCAAATTGCGCTGGACGATGACTGTGGTCGAAGGGCGCAAGATGGCCAATGACTGTGCGGTGTATCCTCCACCTCCCGGTCGCGGAAGTATATCCATCCGCCTCCGAGCCAGACTACGGAACCAACCGGCTTTCCTACGTATCGAGCCGTTCCGGCGTCGTGTGGCCCTTTGCCAAAGGGTCTCCCGCCCCCGTGCATGCCGAGCGACGCGGCTCGAGCAACGACGATGCACACATGGTGCGATACGAGCCCGGGACCGAGCTGGGGGGGCAAAACGGGCGGCGGATGACTTTCGCCGAAGCGACTCGCCAATAAAGTGCAAACACAAGGCGGACTCTCCCAGGTGGGTTCTGCAGCGAGCAATGTTGCTCCAGCTGCAGCTCCGACGATTCGCGTTAACTGACGCACCGAAATGATAAAGCGCAACAACGATGCGCTCAGTCTCTTCGGCCGATTAAATTAAACATCGTTTCGCCGAAGAGATCGTAAAATAAAAAAAATTCGGACGAATCAATTTTTTTGTCATCGCGCGGAATAACATTAAATAATTTTAATAAAATCGTTATTCATGGTAAGATAATAAAAGGTTGTCGTGAATCGTTCGGTGTCTCGGAGCCGCGTCTATGGAACTATTTCGGTGAAGTTTGGGGTACTAAAAAAAACCCGGTATTCATAGAGAATCCCCAGCATCGAACATCGCAGACTTCGTCAATAACGAATTAGGCGAAAATCGATATTTTCCAGTGCCCATCGTTGGGCGCTCCAATTCGAAGCGTAGCTCCATCGGGAGATGTCCAATGTGCATATATAGTGTCCATGATTCGAATGGGGAGAGCGCGAATTGGACCATCTATGAATAACCGCGTGACGGATGAACGCGACTCGCGGCGTTAAAAGAGTTACCGAGACTTTTTTCCACGTGCCCGATCGAGGCTGACGCGCTTTCTCTCTTTCAGCGCTGAACGCTACTACGCACGCGGGGTGCTAACGTACCGCTGCTGACTCACACGAACAAACGACCGGTCAACGAATGACGCGCATTGTGCGCGCTTATGAAAACGTACGTTCTCGTTTTGCCTCCGTTATCCTCCTTAGCGACCTCGCCGCGTCGAGTTAAAAGAATCAACAAATTCGAAAAAAAAAAAGCACTCAGACATTGAGGGTTTAATTATTCAGGTGAGTCTAAATGGGGCTTCATCGATTATTGGTACATAAAAAAGCACTTTTCTCTGGTCTACCCACGTCACGAGCGCGCGACAATATCTACTTTTTTTTACAAACTTTTTTTCTAGCGAGGCAGGACCGGACGGACAGAAATAGAAATATAGACTTTTAATCGTAGATGTAAATCGGGTCCGGGAAGAAAAAATTATTGTGAAATTGTATAAATGAAAATTATCCTATGTTAAAAATAAGTTAACCAAAATGAAATTAATTACTTGATGAAGTGGTATAACGATAATAGCCGTCCTGATCCTGACACAACGTCCTCGCCGTCGAGACGGTTAGGATCGGAATAGCCGGGACCCCTACGACCGCTAAAATAGTGCGATTTGATTAACGAACGGAGACAGCATGGAAGGTAGCGTGGACGTCCCACCATGCACGTTATACGAAATTACAAAAATTAAAGCTAATAATAGAGAAAATCCATCCGGTTATTCCGGTTCTCGGCGGAAACTCCTATGAGCGCCCCGACAGCATTAATTATACTTCTTGTCTCGCGATATGGTTATCTCGAGTGAGGAGCCCGACATGAACTCGCGTGCTCGCGCATGCACCGCGCTTCTGTATGTCTAAGGGCGAAATAATAAACTCGAAAGTAAAAAAAGCTCGGAACTTAATAAAAAAAAAAAATTACAAAAAAATTGTAGAACGGGTCACCAGCCGATTCCGCGGGATAATTAGTTCCGAATATGCGCCGGAGCATGCCCGGACTGTTACACAGGCGTTGCCCCGTGTGCTTAAACCAGTTTATACGAGAGCGTTAAAGTTACCGCGTTACATCTTGGGAACGAATAAAATCGTAGGTGGGGAAAAACAAAGAGGAGGTGGATACAGTAAAAGCGGTTGATACTATTAAAGATACGCGTCGGCGAGATTATACGAGAGCGGAATAGTGCCGGAGCGATAAAGTGCGAGGACCCGGAGGGGAGAGGGGGGGGGGGGGGAAGAGCTGCGGAGTCACCGACGCGTTGCGCCCGGTGACTACGCTTTTATCCGTTATTCCCGACTACGACGACGTTGCGCGAATTCGCGCTCGCATAAACCCGATGGGCCGACAGAACTGCGCGCCAGATAGGAAACACGGAAAGCGGGACGGTTGCAGCGCGCGCGGCAGCCTCTTCTCTCTGATATACGCGCCCGTGTATTGTCCCACCGAGTTCCGGGCTGCATTACCCGCGGGCTTCGACTCAACTCCGAGGCCCTGATGCTTTTACGCTCATAATACGTGAATTTCTCTCTGCCTCCTTGGAACCCTCGACGCAAATCGAGCCCGAGCGCTTCGCACTCGAGCTTACGGACGTGAATTCTCGGATATACGAGTACAGTTTCCCCGACGGTGACGCCTTCGTCACCGGAACATACCCCGCCTTCGATCGGTAAAGAGGAAGAGATTTTTTTTTTTTTTTTTTTTTTTCGGGAATAACATTGTCGTCCAATTTCCTCGCATCGACGTGTGGGCATGTGAAAAGCTGAGGTTGATAAACAATAACTGCGATGCTATTTTTTCAAGGGTGCTCGAACTTTAGCGGTCAAAGGAAATAGGAATCTGCTGTGGAATTTATCGATGCAGTGGCATTCTATTTCCGTCGGAGGATGAGGCTTCAGCACCGTAGGAAAAAGTAGCTTCAAGGCAGGGGGGAATGTTTCACGTGATCTCGATTGGGCTCTACTGAGCCGACCGTAATATCTCGGTGACGGAATTACTTTGCATATAGTAAAGTAATTCTCGTTACTTAAAAACAAGAGCCTATCGAGTATAAATCTATTATTGTACCGTATTCGCGATTGACGACGATCTCGCATGCTTAGATATCCATGTGAAAGTTTATGGCGAAAGCGCGTATGTGGAGTTACAGAATCCCGGTTACGAGGGAAGAACGAGGAGGTACTTGGCTCGCATCACAGTTATATAGCGAACGAACCCGCGAACTTCGATTCATTATCTTAATTTAATAATCTACTGGTCCGACTCTAAAATCTCGGTGAGGGAATTTGCACCCAAGTTAAGGAATTTTCGTCACTTTGGTGACATTTCCGGCAAAAATGGAACCTATCGAGTATAAATCTATTATTGTACCGCATTCGCGATTGACGAGGATCTCGCATGCTTAGATATCCATGTGAAAGTTTGTGGCGAAAGCGCGTATGTGGAGTTACAGAATCCCGGTTACGAGGGAAGAACGAGGAGGTACTTGGCTCGCATCGGTGTATCAGAGGACGCGCATAGATGAAACAGTTACATAGCGAACGAACCGGCGAACTTCGATCGTATAATCGAGTTTCCCCAACAGAGCCGCGCCGCGGATTCAGCACGGTACCTACGCCGGAGACTGCCGGTTCGTTCCGTCCTCGCGGAATACCTAAATAAATCAGGACGATCCCGAGCAGCGAGTTCGTGTGTATGGTTCGCCGTTGTAAGTATGGGTACTCGCGACTGGGTGCCGAAATGGAAGAGCTCCGCTCCCCGGTGGATGGCGCGTACCCACTTGCAGACGCGACGAATTTGGAGAACTACGTAGGTTTCCGGCAGTAGTCGCAAATTCCGTGACTAATTTCGAGACTAATCACATACATCGCGGGAAACCAGAGCACTCTGTCTCGATGCACGAGGGCTCGTACACTAGACGTACCGAGAGCTTCGCTTTGAATTCCGTACCCGTGAATATAACATCGTTACACAAGCAAAGGTATTTGCGATGTGTGTAAAAAAAAAAGGAGAAAAAAATGTTCCTAAAATGGAGGTTACCATTTTAGGTACGGTGAAAGTAGTGAATATGGCACGGTTCATTTGTTTATCGTGATTTTACACGCCAATGGCCATATTCACCACTTTTATCCTATACTTTTTTTTTACACCAAAAATGTTTGTTTCAATCGACAGATATTGAATAAATCGAAGCAAATAATGTTTCACCGAAACAATGCTTAATGTTTTGATGAATCGAAACAATAAACTTTTGGTTAATCCAACCAATTGTTTTTCTCGGTGTAAGATTCATTTGGAACGCTCGATAAGACTGGGGTAAAATGGGCACGCTGGACACAATGTCCTTGCGGGGCAAAATGGTATACATCCTGAATCGGGGCCGTCACTGAGATGACTTATAACTGCGCCTTATGTACAACATTTTTCGCCCAGGCCTTCTGATTTTTTCTCCAGACTCGCAATTGATCCTTCACCCGTTAGGAAAATCATTTCCGGAAGGTCGATCGTTCAGCCTTGAGCCGGTAAGGCTCCCGCTCGAAGGTTATGGATAACGGCAAATAATAACCAGAAGCAGCCACGCAGAGTCGCCGTCCGTTCGCCGGAGGCAGTTACTGCAGGGTGGTTGTAGTCCGAACGAAAGAGCCCCAAGAGGAGCGCGAGCAGCCGAACGTGTGCACATCGTCGACGTCCGTACGTTGTTTTCTGTTTTTTTTCCCTCCATCGCAACTCTCTCGAGTTGCTGCACTCCCCGTGTACCTCCGGAACACAAAACTCGGTAAACCGTTTGGCGGATGGCCAATAAGCGTCGCATAATTCATTAGATTTCTCCGTCTCGCTTTCTGGCTTATCCTTCGCTTCCTTATTCTTATATATGCTTCCACGATTTTTTTTCTTTTTTTCTTCTCTTTTATCTCCACGCTCCATGCGGAGACTGTGCTATTTCTTGTACGAAATACGCTCGAGCGTTAGCGTTGTAAATTATTGGAGTTTAGTCGAGTCCGCGCGCCGCTTCATCCCGGCCGGATAAGAAATAATATTTCGTGCCTTTTTTTTATGAAGAAAATTGCGAAAACCCGATGCCTCGAAGGACACGGTTCGTCGCCGTCTCCGGCACGGGGAGGATGATAGCCGTGCTATATATAAATATTTAATCGGCTTCTCTCATGTTGCCGCCGCTCCGGAGGCAACGACATTATACCGCTCGATCGGTTCCATAATGTATGCGTTACCGTGGAACCTTTCAGGAAAGAAGCTACGATCGGAGCATCGCTGTTAATCGTGCATCGTCGAAGAGCAGATGTTGCCCGCTCAGACGCTTGGCTGGTGAATGGGTTTACCAGAAGCAACACTCACCCGCACCTACGCTAGTGTGCCTGAATAAATTAATTGCGCATATGTGCTGGAACGGCTGATGGTGCTATATCGATTAATGCGAGGCGGCAAGGACCTCGACATACGGCGCGTAGACTCGATAAATATTTTTATACTTAGGCAAATACAAATCGAGGGAATAGAAACGATTTTCTAAATTGATATTTTAACACATGATAATAGTTCGTTGGCATTTGACCTGTACAAAAAATATATATAAATACATATATATATATTTTTTTTAGATTGATCGATCGAGTCATATTTGTCCATGTTGCGACAATCCTTGCCGATCGACGTTATGTTATGCTTGTTTTCATTATCGGTTCTGAAAGTCACGTCGAACCCTCTCCCAATCGACACTAAAATTCACGAACGGCCGTGTATTCTCGTAGTTTTTACTCCCCCGTTCGGATCCGATTTTGTTGAACGAGCGCGGTTAAAGTTGGCCGCGATTTCCAATAGCGAAAATTCTCACGTTGCCTCGACATTTAATAGTATTAGCTTCGAGTTCTGTCCTCAAGAATTTTTAAAGAAGTTTCGATCTTAATAATTTCTTAATTTCTTTTCTCTTCTCACAACGCATAATAATTCTCCAATAAAATATGACAAGCTCAAATGTATAACGCAATTAATAATAAATAATTAAGCGATTGAAGCTCGTTCGCCGCGTGTCGAGAATACTTCGAATATCGGACAGTATCGGAATACAAATTACTTCGCCGACTCGACCGCGGAACATCGCATTGAATAATACAGAACCGGCTCGGAGTTAAATTAATCAAATCGAAAAATTTTCAGGATCAATCGAACCGCCGGCCATGCCCGACGGATGTGTCTCAGTTAATTGAAGGTAAAATCTCCATCGAGGTATAAAACATTTTGCAGGCGATCGTGCATAGCCGGAGAGAATGGCAGGGCCGAGGCGCGGGTTTTCGTCGATATATCGTTTTTTCCAAAAACTTTTCAGCTGCAAGAACGCCGGAAATAAATTGAAAACGTCAGGTTCGCCAATATCATAACCGAACGAACGCAAAATTAATCGAGTAACATTGCAACGAACTCCGCGCTTTTTGTCGCTCCGTCGTCCCCTCCCGTTCCCCCACCCCTCCGCCGCCCCGTCGCTTTTTTACGCAGTAACGAAACGAATGGTGAGTGAAGTTATATGCAACGCACATCTATCGCGCGCACCGTGCATTTTCGATACGTGCCCGAGGCCTTTAAAACAAAAAATAATAATAATATTTTTTTAAAGCGCCGAATAGCGAAAATCGTTACCGCACATACTGACGGAATATGATTGGCGCTCGGGGGATTTGGGGAGGAGGGGAAAGACCAGAATTCACAATATTTTAATTATCACGGAACGCCGAGCGCCCGGGCACAATGGGAATACATATCGACGAACAATCGAAAAGCCGTTCGAAATAATAATCATCGGAGTTTTTTTTTTCGCCAAACACAAAATGTAAAAGTAAACAGAATTTTCGGAAATATGATTCTTGGGGGGAAAAAATGTGTAACGAGATATCGGCGAACGTTGGTTCGGTGAAATCCCCGTAAGAAAAAAAAAACTGTTAACAACATATTTTATCGTATGACGAATAAAAATATATATGCTGTAAAGAAAAATTCGTATGAAATTGAATATACCGGATTGAAAGTTTAAATGAAAAAACTGGAGTATCAAACTTCATGTATAATTGTGATGACAAATTAATGTTCAGTGTATTTAAAAAAATTGGAAATATTTTATTTTCAATAATGTACTTTAATTTTACTATAAAAGTACTCTAATGATTATAATTTACTTCAATTCGAATGACAAATTATATTAATTCTCATCACAATTGTACATTTAATTTATTGTACCAATTTTTGCACAAAAACTTCTGGTCCGGTAAATTGAATTTCCAATTTTTTTTTTTTTTTACAGTTCAGCGAAAGTTCGCAGATGCGCTCCAGCGGCATCAGAAATATCTGTTGCAAATTCATTGAATCAAAAATTATAATGAATTTTACGCTGCGGCGGCGATATCGCACGGTGTAAATAAAAATTCGATAATACATCGCGACCATTAATACACGCCATAAATTAATAATATTCCATTTACGACAATACGACTCGATGCCTGAATTGCGAACACACACGACAGCTTGATTAAATGGAAACGTTACTGGGTTATTATTTATTTATCGGATATTCCGGCTGTTGACTCAGAATTTGTGCAGATAAAACCTTTCAATGATTCAAGCTCATTCGGCTTTCGTCTGCATTATATTTATCGTATATTAAAAAATAATGTTATGAATACATTTTTTTTTTAAGTAAGGAAAAATTATCCCGACTAACGATATTTCTCTAAATTATATTTAAAAAATTATTAGCGGAATAATTTTTTTCCCAATACATTTTTATTATTCACGTTCTTCGGATGGAATATTTTTCGTTGTATATTTACCACGAAAAATATGAAAAATGGAATGATAAAAAAAAAGCTACTTACCAATCGCCACATTTACTAAATTAAGTAGACATTTTCAAACAAACTCAAATTTTTGGGGGTGATAAAAAACGCAAGGTCATTAGGTGAAATTCAAGGATATTCCAGGACTCGAAGGATCGCTGGACACCATGGTTTGCTCAGCTGTTGAGACCACGGCTCTAAAAGTTGCGTTAGCGTATAAGATCGTATTCTATTATGGCCATCACACACACCACACATTTACTGCACATGTATACTTATGTGCAAAGGGCATATCCCGTAAATGAACAATTAAATGAAAAAACGAATAAATAAATAAATAAATAAATAAATAAATAAATAAATAAATAAATAAATAAATAAATAAATAAATAAATAAATAAACAAATAAATAAACAAATAAATAAATAAACGAATAAATAAATAAATAAATAAATAAATAAAAGTATATCTCTGCGGAAAAGTGCATCGCGCGGATCGCGCTTCGAGTGCGTTAACCGTGCGCACTCTCGAGCGAACGAGTGCCGCATGCATCTGGTTGCCGGCATGAGCCGCGAGGGATGTGCGGCGTGCGAGAGGCGGGGGGTTTCCCGTCGGTAGTTCGTTCGCTCTCCGCGGCGCGTAATTAATTGCGCGCGAGCGTGCTCATTTATTTTGGCAGCTCCGCTTAAACGGTTCGCGTAATTGCGCGAAGTACAGGCGGCGAAGGGAACCCGGCACGAGGATTTCGGCTGGGCAGGAACGAAGCTTATTCTACTCGGCGGAAGGCTCTCCCGCGCTCTCCCAGTCAACCGGTTATACGTGTATATATATATGGATACAAAGGTTGCGCGTAATAACAAGTATATATAGCGCGTAGCCACCGCCGGAGACCGAAAGGTCGACGCCGCCGCAGCCTCCGGTGTTCTCGCCCCGAGCTGATATTCTTATCGCGCGGTTCGGGCGTGTTACTCCCGGTGTACAAAGGACGGGGAGCAGCGCGAGCCGGTGAGTGAGCGAGGCATGGACGGGCGTCGGGCCGGGCTCGCGGCATCGCTCGCCCCGGCGTCTCTCGACCGTAAATGTCTGGCAATTGAAACCGGAACACACGCGGGAGTGCTTACTCTTCGCGTAAACGCTAATTGCGAATCGCTAATTGCCACTTAGAGGGAACGAGCGGAGCCCCGTTCTCTGACTGGCTATCTCATCTGCCTGTTCGCGTGTGCGACATACATCTTCCTTTGCCGCTCGAGAGGCGAAGAAGGGGGGGGGGGGGGGGGGAGCGCTTGAGAGATCCCTCGGAAAATCCATGGGTAGGATCGATAGAGTCAATTATTTCAGAAATATCGGGACCAATCACTTTTATCATAAAATTCGGGGACATTTATCGTTAATTGAATTTTCATAATTTCCGCGACAATTACGGTAAAACAATAAATCGATGGCATGCATAAATTCGTGAAATGTATTCGGTTAAATTATTGCGTCGACGCTCCCAGAATATCGTCCGCATAGTTTGATGCAATTTGAGGTAATTCAACGACTAAAGAGATTCTGTTTGTAACAACGTATCTCCTTATTAATAACAAGAAGAAATATTATTGATCAGCTACGCTGCTTATAGCGACGAATAAAACCGAACGTGACTAGGCGCGATGAGTGAAAGTTGTTGAAGACTCGGCACGGATAATTACGACGATAATGCGCGGATCAACGCGGCACCGCATTAATTTTCTCTGTTAATTCTGGGAACGCCGATGGTCACGTCGGACAGTCTCTCTGCGGCATAGCTAGTGGCGCGCGTCTTGCAGCCACGGATCGAGCCGATAGCGGCTTTGACCTCGGCGCGAAATGCCGTGGGGGTAAGACAGAGACGGTCGTAGCACGTGACCACCGCAGCGACCGCCATCGGGAACCGACTCTGCTCGGAGGTACACGTGCTCGCCGAGCAACTACTGTCAAAACTGGCTGCGACTCAACGACGGAGACGACAACGGCAAATTTCCTATACACGGAACTTTCACCGCGTACATCCCGAGCGAGATGCTAGAACGCGAATGTAACCGTATAAAACCCCTCGTGAAAGTGGTACTCGCTCGGGTCTGATCGTGACTTACCGGATTACTCGCACGGTAATAGAGCATTTCGGACTTGAGCATCCTCCACGATCATTATAGTCATCATCATCGTTAACATTCGATTTTCGTTGCTTTTTATTTTACTGTCACGGCTACCGTGAAGAAAAATAAAGCTGGAAACTACCGGCCGATAAAAGCAACTCGACCGAAATACCTTCGCGGGTTTGCGCCTTTAATGGATCGGTAACACTACGGAGCTCTTCGAACGCCGCGAACGATCGTTAAACATCGCGGAAACGACCGTTGGCGATCTTTCAATGAGAGCCGAAGACGTAAACACGGAGCAAACGATTACGCGGTGGCGCACGTGACAGCGGAAGATTTATGATTTTCTTACGAGAAACTATTCAGCCGTTTAATTAAATCGTCGTCTGTTCGAAAATAGAAATGCAATATTGTTGACTGATATCTTCGCGGTACTTCGAAATTTCTTCGACATAGAGAACGCGATGTATGGATTACGTGTTTCAATCTTCTCACGGCGACACTGCGTTTTGTCACCGTAGAAAATTGTACGACAAAAAAAGACGCGAATATTTACACACTCAAAAAAAAAAAAAAAACTACACACGGTAACGTAACGAGTATCGTTCGTTTTTGTTCGTCGATGCAGTAACCTCGTGGCACGAGACTAACCGGCGCGACTGGCAGACAAAGGGGGAATTGAGAAATAATATTTATCGAAAGACAGGAGGGAGAGCTCGGCGAGCGCGGCATGTCAGAGTCCGAGAATCACCCTTCGTTGCGGTGGTACGTACCTACTCACTATTTCTATAAAACCAGTCTCTCCCTCGCCCGAGAGCGAGAGCGAGAGCGGCAGGAATAAAGGGAGACTCACCTCGTGATGCCGCGGATGCTGATGGCTGCAGTGACTGTGCTCGAACATTCCACTAACGATGTCCACACCGCACATAATAACAAAAACAACAAACGGCAGTAACGCCACGGTGCCGCATTGCATCTTCAACCGCACTCTAGCCGCCATCACAGACCCTCGCGCCCCCAAAGCATGACACATACTGAGCGCCGCGGCCGACATCGCACGGTTATATTGCCGACGTCGCATCGCGCAGGGACGCGTCGAGACGAGTCGAGACCCGTTCGCTTCTGCGCACATAGAACGATGAAACTTACAATTTCGTAGCCTATGACTTTACCGACTCTCGATTATTGGTGTACGCTATTCTAACTGGGCGTTTACGTTTCCATTCTCTTGCGAAAGCATTGTTCAGCATTGTTCTTTTTTTCTTTCGTTTTTTTGTTTTTCTCGTTGCCGCCATTCGGAATTTATATTTTAACGCGCGTCGTCGATGATCGTCGCGCGGACTCCGGCACTCCTCGTTGTGAGTGACAACTGAATAGAGATCTTAGAACAATTCAGAGGCTCGTTGCGAGCCTCGGGATAATTATCGTCCGCGCAATGTTAATTTTTTTTATCGTGGCTGGATGTATCTATTGCAAGAACGCGGGGCGAAGGCGAGGCTCGCCGACAAACTCGAACGCTACTGTCCCGACTCGGCCGCGCATGCGGTTCCACATTATTACGAGCTATATACGAGTTTCGATGTTATTCAATGTTACCGGAGGCAAATTCAAACGTTTCTCATATCGTATTTCTCATACCGTCGATTAATTGATCGTCGATGACAATCTTGGCCACGGAATTAGGAATGATGGATACGACGCAGACTGCACTGGATGAAAAAGAATCTTACGAATAACCCGATTGGAGCGGACGAAAAAAGTACGGTACGAGACACGTTGCACACACAGATGAAATCAGTTGATACTGCGCATGTTGTTGAATAATCGCAACGAGGACGCGATGTAAAACGGACAATTTAAAAGAGAAAAAACTAAATATAAATATATCAAAACATTCGCTATGTGTAAAAAATCTTTAATCCACAAAACATTATTTAAGCATAATAATAATTATAATAATAATAATAATATATCTGTTCCGCTTCCCGTAAAGATAGAATCGTATCTAACGCATCTATGTACAGTTTGGATTTCGGAGTCGTTGAGCGTTTTATACACTTTTACTCCGTACATTCTCCGTACGATTTCAAGCTTTGCAAATTTTCGAGAACCAAGACTTGCTCAAGTCGCAATTCACGTTGACGCAATGTGGACATCTCGTCAAGAATTTCGGATTTATCGGCCGATTTGAACGCAAATGCGAGCGAACTATGTCCGTCAGGGCGTCGATGAATATAGGATGATCGTTCGGTGCAGCGGCCCTCCTTATCTTTTCAATTCCCAACTACAAAAAAAAAATATATATATATATTAAAGCCAATTTTTTTCAGGAAACAACGCGAACAATAACGAAAATATTGGCTTTACCTCCTCGGCCAACTCGTGACAGTATTCGATATCCATCTCGTGAAGAGTTTCTATGTGCTCGTTCACAAATGCAATCGGTACTAAAACGAAATCTTTTTTTCCTTGTTTTACGTAATCCTTTATCGCGTCATCGGTAAACGGTGCTAGCCATGGTAACGGTCCAACCTGAGATTCGTTCAAAGAAATTTTAATGCACCTATCAGAGATTCTCAATCCTCAGAGCAAAATGACGATATTTCTATTTTTAATAACTCTTGAAAATATACCTTTGACTGCCACACCAAACAGTACGGGTTCTTGTGGTTCAATTCCTGCATAACCGAATTGACAGTTGCGCCTACTTCCGACGGATATGAATCTCCTCTGTTCACCGCCTATTTCGATTATAAACATTGATTGATTAATTTATAATTCAAAAAGAAAAATCGTACATTTTTATCGTGCATGACCTTCAAAGGCAGAGAATGTGCAGAAAACAATATTATGACATTGTCCCTCCTGTCTTCCGGGAAATGTTTCAACTCTTCCTCGATCCTTTGAGCAAAAGTTTTCACCAGGAGCGGATGCGTGGACCACCTATCTATAATACTCCACTTCATATCTTTCGGTAATTGTCTGCGAGGAACAAAAAAAATGTAAAAAAATAGTATCACAAATTTCTGCTGTACCGCAGCCGGTAAATTGTGTTTTACCTGTCCTTGTAATGCCTGTAAATAGCATTGAAGCTAGATCCAGTCGTCGCACAGCTGTACTGTGGATACTGAGAGAATATGACTGTGTGTCGAGGACGGTCCCTAAAATTTATCCATTATTAATATTCCTCCTCCAATATCTCTGTTTTGCATAATCAGAAGAAAAAAAAACATTCTTACTCCTCTATCCGCTGCAATGTCTCCGCTGTCAGAGGATCAGCGTAACGAAAAGCTACGTAATGTTTGTGTGGTGCGGTCTCGGGTGATACTTTGTCCAACTGTTCGCACAAGAGCTTGCCCTGAAGATTTGTCCATTTTAGAATCGGCGAACCTCCCCCTATCTCCGCGTATTTCTTTTGAATGTCCGGCGAACGACGCTTTGCTATCCACGGGCCTAGCTGACTGCAATAAGTGTAGCAAACAGTCTATCCATGAGTAACGCAAGCGATATATTAAAAATTGGCTTGCGTGTTGACAATAACACCGTACCGAATGCACTCCTAAATTGTTTTTTATATCTGTATTTTCTGTGTAAACGGGCGTGTCCGGTGAATAAATAAATAAATAAAATGAACCTTTGCACCGGCAACTGTATCATGTCGCGATCCGTCATAATTCGCAAGAGATACTCGGGCACTTTGTCGGTGTCTATGGGGCCGCCCATGTTCAGCATCAGTATAGCAGTTTTCGGTTTAACGCTCTCATCGTATTTCGGTTGCGCCGCTACAGACATAGATCGCACTATCGAAGGGAAATTGCTCGCGTAACGCTTTCCTAAACGACAGCAGACAAAACAAAAGGATTCTCTCGTTAACTTTCACGAAACGAATATACCGCTCGAGATCGCTACTCACCGAAGGACAGCATGTTCGTGAACTTAACAATGCTCATTGCGTCGAATATTTTACGAAACTTTCGTTCGCGACGGAGAAAATGTAACGATTCCCCCCCGCCGGCGTATAAAGTCACTCGATGACACGAAATTATCGTAGCGAAAACTGTGCACCTGCGTCGATAGGCAGGGTTAGGTTATGTAGATGACTGGAAGGCTAGGTCTCGCGTGTGTACGAGCGGTTGGAAGTGTTGTTCGTTCAGAAGTGGCGTACCGCTACTTTGTGCTGGTCGCAAGAGTCAGGAAGCGCGTGTAAGAAATAAATAAAAACAAACGAAATCAATTCGACAATCATGTCCGAGAGTCACGAGCTCAACGCATCAGAATTGGGCACGCTGGATTAGTAAGTGAAGAACAAGTCGATAATCTGGCGTAGCCCTGAGTATCGGAACCAAAAAAAACCAAGTAATTTATTTGTTACGAATGATTTTTGCAGTTGGGATAAGATTTATGATCGAGAAATTCACAATTTTAAGGATCACGGTGACGTTGGCGAAGTCTGGTTTGGCAAGCGTAACGCTCGAAAAGTCGTGAGGTAAATATATAAACGTCGTGAGGTTAAATATATAAAATAGATTCGTAGTCATGGGAATTCGCTTCGTTCTACGAAACCGGTTCTACACACGAGCCTGCTGTAACATTGCAAACGCCAAAGTCGCCGTCTTGGCGCCATTTGGGAATAGTTTGCTTCGCGTATCCAGCCCTAACGAACAAAAACAGAGGAAATCTCTGTTTCGCCACAGTCGGAGTTCTTCTAAAATTGTCATCGGTTACGTGACGATATCAATAATAAACAAGCCAATACAACGCTCAGTTATGCACGCCTTCAATTATCAAGCGTGCGGTGTCTCGTCGAAGATTCGCGATTCATAAAATCATAAATAATCCGTCACTATTATAAACTCCGGATCACGCTTATCGATTATCTTTCATCCTACTGGAAGAATCTAGTCCATGAAGTTGAATTTAGTATACGGATGATAAATGATTTATACGACATAGATCGATACTCGTGTTCCGAGAACGCAAATTAAAAAAAAAAGTTCATCACCAGTTGCCGAGTTACCGGTGTCCGAGCGAAAACATAATCCATCACGACGCCCAAGTTTGGATTTGTGCAAAGAATGGCAGCAGATGTGCGTTCGAAGTATTAATAAAATTTACGAAAATTCCTAACAAAAGCTTCGCGTTATTATCGAATTTGCTTAGTTTATGAAGATAAGCCTGTAAGTGGACTATTGAACGCCCCGTCCAACAATTTCTATTGGATTTGACTCCAGCAATTAACAAACAATAATACAAACAGTTTTCAATCATTTCATAATTTATTACTTCAACAGATTTATCCTTTACAATCAATATATAATAACTCATAAATATTATAGATTTCTTTCTGTAAGGGACAGTTCGTCGATTTCACATGAATAAATGTGCATTACTAATAATTGATAATTTCATCTTCCATGACAGGTGCATAAGCGAACAGCTCGACTTATCGACTGCTGATAAAATAATCGATATCGGCTGTGGAAATGGCTGGACCCTGGTCGAACTAGCCGAAAGAGGGTTTACCGACCTCACGGGTGTCGATTATTCCCAAAAAGCCGTCGACCTGGCTACAGAAGTCTTGCACAACAGCAAAATCGACATGACCAATGTTAAACTGATGACTTGCGATATTTTGGCCATTGAGAAAAGTGCCGTGGGAATTGATTTTAAATTGGCCCATGATAAGGGCACCTACGATGCGATTAGCCTCAGCCCCGAGGATCCTAAGGGACAACGCGCTAAATACATAAAAAATGTTTGCAGCATTTTATTGCCGGAAGGCTATCTAGTCGTATCTTCTTGCAATTGGACGAAAGACGAGTTAATAGAGCATTTTAAAAGTGGTATGTATATTTTTTTTCACATGATAATTAACAAGTACATTATAATTATCGTTGGTTTTTGAAAAGATTTTTTTGCTTCATACATCATAGAGGAAACTTAGTTTTCAGAAATATGGAAAAGTTGTGTAAAGTAATTTATACGTCTTCCTCATTTATTACAATTTTGCTTATAGCTTCCTCTATGAGGAAACCAAAAATCACTCGGCAACCTTTCGTGTAGAGAAAGCTATGCGCAAAATATTTACAATTGTGAAAGTGAAGAAAATAAGTTAAAACCGCAGGCACGAAATATTATCCGCGGATAATATCATATTATTACTTTTTTAGATTTTGAAGTCGTTCGGACGCTCCACACACCGGCCTTCTCGTTCGGCGGAAAAGTCGGCGAATCTCTGTCGGGAGTCGTCTTTAGAAAAAAAAAAATTACTACGAGGTATGAAATTTTTTGTTTATGTATATTCAATGTTTTTCAATGCTTTTTAAGATTTATTTGGTGCACAAGATAATTTACAATAGGAACACTGAAACAAACCGATACTCACAAACAAAGTACAGTTGCTAACACTCAGACTACTTTTTTTTAACATACAAACTTTACAAAATGCAATATAACTCTGAGATACGAAGATTGTTTGATATAACGTCCGCTTTATGCGCACACTTTCTAACTGGATGGGGATAATTATTTTCCGGCGATTTTTAAGCCTCGGGAGAAAAAATGTACCTCACACATTGCACGCGTATGGAATAGCGGATAGTCGTGGGTTTTCATTCGCTTACATTTTTGTTTTGTTATTATTAACTGTGTGAAATACCGCTCGGGCTTTCGAAGGCAACTTTGGATCTCGAAACTACTAAGATGCTTCATTTGCACGTAACAAACGCAATCAAAAATATATATTCATAGCTAAGGCTAACGATCAACATAACTTAAGAGAGGACGTAATTGCCAGCGCATGCGATAGAAAACCTCCCGTCGGCGCAAGATACTTTATTACCGCTTAATAGAAATTCCTTCGGAGCTAAATACTTAATGAATAAAAAAAAGACTTCATCAATATGATTTAACACATTACCTGACAATGCAGTAAATGAAAAATTATAAAAATCAATTTCACTTGTCCGACATGTTCTGCTTGATCTGACTTTCGGAAGTCATTGATTCGTTTCGTCGCGTCGTGATTTCTCGTCGATTTTGAGAATTTTTATGAATTCAGTTTCTTCCACCATTCGTCTGGTTTATGTCGAATAGCCAAAGCTGTTTACGAAGAGCAAGGCTACGGATATCAAACCGACCGCAGAAAATCTGAGAATCGAGGTAGCTCCTGAAAAATGAAAAAAATATTCATTCAGTATTCTTTTTTTTTTCGTTTCGAATCGTCTTTGTTTCGAGCTTGGGTATTCTTACCGCTGCACTTGAAACTCTCCTCTTCGAAGCCCTCTTTGCACATGCATTTCTTCCCTGTTGTCGTGCCATTTTTCTGGACACATTCGGCATCCGGGACGCACTCCGAGTTGTCATTGCATGGCACGTGGACGGCTGTGGGAAAGTCCATATTCGTCGTAATTTTAGTTAAAATCACATAAAAACTATAATATCGTGAAAAACTAATTAAGTAGATTAAAAAAACGTTCGCGGGCTTTATCATCGGTGGCATGAGAGTGCGAGCCCTTCGTGCTTGGTTTTACGAACATGCAAACTATTTAGTCGGAATCACGCACGCTCCTCGCATCTCACACGCACCGTACGGATTAATTTATTTATAAATAAAAAATTTAAAGTCGTCAAAGTAGTTGAAGATCAACATCGTTAATTTTGTTTCAGCACGTAGATGCCGCAGACATGCTATTCCGAAGAACGATGTGATATGAAATGTAAAAAAAAACATAAAAAAAAAAGATTAAAAAATATTTAAAAAAATTTTAATAGCGCGTTTACACTTGTCACTAATCTATATTGACAGATATAAGCTAAGGTTCTTTTGAATAAATGTCACTGCTCCAATGACTGTACACGCATTTCCAAAGAAGAATGGAAACTTTGACGTTGTAATAAAATATCTTGAGAAGTATTTCTTGAAAACTTTACGGAGTTATGAAAAGTGTACGGAAAGGTACGGCAAAAGCAGGGGTCGTATAATGGTCAATTTATATCACAATATAATTTAGGACACCAGGCAATTTGCATAGATAGCCACGACGGAGGTTGTACGCCTTGGGCTCTGTGCCTACAAATGTATCATGGTTACGCACGTAACTTTATGTTAATTTTTTGACGAAATGGAGTTGCCGGAGACTCGCAGCCCGAGCGGTACACTATCGAGTACGATGTTCGATCAAAAACTACCTCGAGCCTTCAGTCGCGATAAGTCGAGGATTAATAAGTAAATCGTTCCGTACATCCTCAACGATGTACGATATAAATTTAAAAAATTACGACGAAAAATCTCAAACGGACTGTTACGGTGATAAATTGGTTTCAGCTGAAACACATTTATTATCATATTATATAGGCTGACCTCTCGAAATATACTTTACTCGCGAATCTTTCGGGTGGGACAATATAGAATGTTTTTTTAAATACACATGTGGCAAAACCTTAAAGAAAATTTTAATTTTGTCGACGAAATGAAGTTTATTTACCCTTTGGCTTGTTGGGGCACATTCCATTAATCGGGGCCGAATAATCGCCGCAGAGACATCGGGTTTTCGTTGTGCCGGATGGGCGGTCCATCAAGCAAGTTGTGTTTTGAATAGCGTTGCAGTCGGAATCCATCTTGCAGTCCCGAGCATTTCCAACTGTAATTGAAGTATTAGAACAAAGAAAAGGAAGGTAAAAATTCAATGCTACACATTGGATCGCACATGCAAAGTGGTGGATAATAGTCGCGGTCGGGTCCTTGGAGTTATTACTTGACGCGTTTAGTTTGTCACGAAAGGAATTAGCACGCTCTCCAGACAAGAGATCGATGTACCCTTTAACTTTGTAACGGGTTCTCGTTTCCCCATAAGTTGCACCCACCCCACGTCTCTTATGTCGAGTTGGAGAAAAAAAAATAATTCACAGTTGCCTAAGTGAATGTTTTCAGCCTTGCAGGTATCTGCTCCCTCTTTCGACCTGCTTTTTAACAAAACGACCCTGCAGGTGTCCGACAGGACATATTAGCATGCCTCCACCGGCTCATACACTTGGCCTTGACACTCGAACGTGTAAGATCCCCTTGCGAGATACGCGATCCCCTGAAAGAAATAGCGCTGCTCTTTTACTACGTGGCATAACTATATCGACCAATTTATCGGAGTTGAGAGTCATCGTTTTAATAACTTTGTAATACATCGTTGTCGCGAAAGAAACGTTAAAAAAATGGTCAATTAAATTTTTTATTTTAAGTTTGACCGCTGTAGATTTCCTCAAGTTCTGGATCTCGTTATGACCCCGTCCCGACGGTTTCAGGGACTTTGAGTCATTTAAAGTTTATTTCTCTTATCGATCTGACAATTTCTTTCGCCAATCGCTCAAAAGTTTTGCGCGGAAAACGCGATCTCTCGATCGCGCAACTTTCTTCATTACTGTGCAATTTTCAGGGTACTTTCCGTCGGAGTCCCTATCGCGTTGCATCTGCTACGGCAAGGGTTTCCATGCACGCGAACACTAGAAACAAATTCATGGTACTGAATTGAAATACAATATCGCTAAGATATCATCGCCTGCAGCCAGAAAAATGATTTGCATCTTCTTTTATTTGCATATTTATTCAATCCAAAGATTTATTTGTGGGGGAACCCGTCGAACAAAGATACGTGTTTTCTATGATGTATAAGATAAGCACAAATATTGCGATCTCGAATGGAATTGTTACGAATGAAAATGTTGCTTTTATTTTTCTCACCGGGAGTCGGCGGTGGCGGTGGTTGATTCTGAGTCTGCGGATTCGTTTTTCCGAAGGTAGTCAGAGCACTCGTCGACGGTCTGGTCGAGAGTATTATGAAGATGATCGGAGCGAAAATCTGGATAACAGCTTCGTTCTTCATTTTTTGAAAATACGAAAC
This sequence comes from Amblyteles armatorius, assembly GCA_933228735.2. NCBI lineage: Eukaryota > Metazoa > Arthropoda > Insecta > Hymenoptera > Ichneumonidae > Amblyteles > Amblyteles armatorius. Next base: position 6,957,699 of record OW121695.1, on the reverse strand, counting down.
TCTTATCCGAAATAGAGAATCGTCACTTTGCACACCACGCGATTAATTTTGTCGACCGATCTTCGAGTATTCTTAGTTGTATATCAACAAAATTCGACGTTATTGCAGCACTGAAACTATCCTGAATTACACCCTTTGTTTCGAAGGAATCTATTTATAGATTGTTATTTTTTTATTATATTTTTGTTATCGTTTAAATCCGAAGCGATCACCGGGCGGTGCTTTTGTACCAAAGCTTTCACGCTGCTGGCTCTATTTCGTGGACTGCGTGTCGAGAAGGCGTTGGAAGGCCTTTTAAGCGTTTGTCCCAACCCCCACTCCGTCTTCGCGTGTTCGCTACCACTGTTGGCCAAGCCATCCCCGTCTCAGAAACGTTCTTAGCCAAACATAGGAAGAAAGTAAAATGTCTCGGTTGTATAATAATGTAAAAATCGATCGAAAAGCGATATTGACAACAGCTGAGAAATAATTCTAGTCACCGATCAGGTAGAAACTTTGAACGCACCCTCGATGGGCTTTTACAGTGGGGGGGAGACCGGGGCAAAATGGGTGCATGAAAAAAACCTACGCGGGGTATAGCCGACCTGAAAATTACCTACAGGCGGGCGTTAAACAAAAACTGTAAACATTTTTTTACAGTCTCCTATTTTGCTCCAGACTGGTTTTTCGGATGCGTTATAAAACCTATGAAAATGTCACTTTTCGACAGTTTGTAGTTGCGTTCTTTGTTTAGCGGTCTATTTTAGACCGGTTGCCCCAAAATGGTTTGATTTACAGATTTTTTCTAAGTATCCAATCAAATCATTACATCACTTCCGTACACAAAGCAGTAGTTTCCGATGTCGTCCGGTGGAAAAATTCCGCAATCATGCTCCATAGACTTCTCGTAACCTTTTGCATTATCGGGCTCGGAACCAAGGTTCACCAAAACCTTCTATTATCCTTAATGTTTCAACCGCAGTTCGTAATAAGAGGTTTGCTCACTTAACGTGCTGTATTCTCGCGTTTTAACCGACCTATCGAATGTGCACTCTCGTTAGGTGCACAAAAAAACAAATTTACATTCAACTCTTTTACGAGTATATAGCACAAGCTTTGATTCGGTACATGGATGCATGTGCCACGAAGGAATTCGTCAAACGATTCTGGTTGTGTTCAAGTATATCTTTCGAATCGTGTATCCTGAAACGTTTGTAGAAGTACGTTTGTAATGACTTGCATGTCGAGGTTTTTTTTCGATTGTACACAGTTAAGGAAACTTGTACGTATATTTGCACGAAACCAGCCGAAAATTTATAGCTTTGGTTCAACTACTTTATGGTCGGATGTTCACGAATATGTGTCTCTCCTGCACGCTATCATCGTGTATCCTACTTTGTCCCCCACACTTTTCAGAGGAGGCGAGGACATTGGTTCCACTATTGTCTCTCAGATTTTTGTTCTCTTTTGTAGATAATAAAAAATACGTTTATGTCACTCGGTGGGAAAATGCCGGTTTTTTCGCATCGCGTGCGAAAATCTCCCTTTTCACACCTTGTGAAATAAAATTTTGTTCGATGCTCGTGCGAAAAACGATTTCTGAACTCGTGTGATTGCAACACTCGCCTTCGGCTCTTGCTGCAAACTCACACTCGTCAGAAAAAGTTTTTTCGCACTCATATCGAAATGTACTAAATTTGTTTAATAGCAAATACGAAACAACGCCCATCTCGCAAACTCGCATTCTTAAATTATTCATGGAAATTGGATAGAGGAGGAAGATGACGACGCGGTGACGAGGTACGGGTGTGATTACCAGAGGGTAGATCGATAGACGGGAAAATCGATCTACCACACACATGAGAACGAGAATGAGGGTTGAGCGAAGTTTAATTGAAACGGAACGGGGCTCGGAGGGAACGTGGGGGTTGCAAGCGAAATTGACGAGGTAACCTTTCGCTAGAATCAACATATGAGCCTGCCGAGTATATAATTCCAACGGCGCGCACGGTTTTACCTGGCAGGTCTCGAAGGCCACCGAGTTTTCGATCTTTTTTTTCGATACAAATTTCAAGAAGTTCGTTTTAATAGACGTTCGTCAGGGGAGATGCTGGGAGTACGTGCCGTTTGTGTTCGCCTCTGACCCTCCAATACAGAATTACGATATTTTGTACTGTTGTAAGAAAAAAATTAAGCCGTGGTTACAATCGCGACATTCCGTGACGCCAGAATCACAGCTGGAATAACAAGCTCGCTGTTCATCCTGAAAAAAAAACAGTACATCGAGAGAGTAGATTTTTCGTGTTCTCGACACTCGTTAAGGCAAACAATTTTTTTCTTCAAACCTGCCCGCTTCGACGCTTCGTGGGAACCGAGCCGATAAATAAAATTGTCGAGGCTATTTATTCTCACGAGACCATTCGAACATTCGTGAAAGATATTTATGTCTACGACAATTACCATTGGACGAGAAGTTATCGAAGCCGCAACGAAAACAAAATTTTATTGAAAATGCAAAAAATTTGTCGAATGATAATTCTATTTGTGACGAAAAGATATCGAGTTTATCGTGCAGCCACAAATCGTAACGAATTAGCATGTAAAAAGTTCAAGGTTTATGCGCAGTCATTTGTACGCTTCATGCATTCATTTTTCGTCGTCCTTTAGAGATATGCAAGGTCGCGCTTGACGTGTTGACGCAATAATGTTTATGCACACTATGCACATCGAGAGCCGAAGATACGACGATTCGGGTGAAGTAATTACATTGCGAATAACGCACCTAAATGAGTAATGTGAATCGAAGATAAAAAATGACCTATCGATCTGTGTTTATCCATATTTCATATAATATATACGAAGATTTATTAAATTTACGTATACAATATCGTACTGCAGTACCGTTAAAAAGAGGCGAACGTTTAGGGACATCTGATAAGCTGGCATAAACGACGTACCCAAATCCCCATATTCGTTTGTTGATAATTTGCAGACGATGTTTTTTTATTGCAGCTGCAGCTGAACAGTTCGATAGATCCTTCAGAGATAGTAACCGAATTCCGAATAGTGGATTTCTCCATCTCTATCGAGATATTCAACTGGGCAATATTTTTTTTTTCAACTTCGATTATCCGGCTGTAACGAGTACTTTCATGGTGTCGCTGATATCATCGAGTATGGCGTTTCCTTCGGCATCGGACATCGTAGAGGTTTCCCTCTCGGTGAATTTGTTGATGGCTGCGTCTCCCAAGATCTTCAACACGATGTCTTCCTCGCTGATGCCACTGAGATCAGTTGCCGAATCATCCCGAATACGATCTCTTATCACTTCCTCGTAGTCCGGCAGGAACGAAGTGCCGCATGTGCTACGCCATTTTTCGTCGGCGAGATACTGCCCGAGAAAAATCGAACCGAACCAGACGACGAAGAAAACGAACAGTACCAATGCGAGGTAAAATAAAACTCTCGTGAGCTTCATGCAGCGTCGGCAATTTTTGTGCCTTTCGACGTGGTTGACGATGGCTTCGTCGTTCTCGATCTGGTATATCATCTGGCCCTCCTCCAGCGACGGCTTTTTGCCTGGTGGGAATATTCAATCGACAGTTTATTATTTCAATACTTAAAAAGACGTTGACACACTGTAAACTGACGAAAATACGCTGGGAAAGTAGCGAAACGATCTCGAGGGAATCATGAAAAAAAAAACAATCCTCCCTCTCAGTAGCCGAGAAATGTAAATTTCCATCATTGCATAGAATTATCCTCACCTATGAACAGATTGGTCATCAACTTCATGATGAATTATTTTTTTGATGGACAGAGTTGTCTCGAAGTGACGCTCGTCTTTGTGTCAACTGCTTCGAGCAGACCTGTGAGTTTTTATGAAAGTAAATTAAACAGAATAAAACACTCCGACTCTACTCGGCGTCCCTCACTCGAATCTTCGATACTAATTGGCCACAGGCGACCCTTTCTAGCTCGAATAAACGGGTGAACGAGGCAGCTGGCAGTTTTTATCGAAAACAAAATATTGTAGATCCCCTGCAACGATCGTTCGGTAAAGCCGCAAAAAAATGTTAACGGTGGCCCTAACAAGTGAATCACGAAATACCGGTTTCTATGCGCGGAACTTTCCGAGGCAGATCCGGACCGCGTTCGACGTACGGCCTGCGAGAAGCGGATAGAAGAAAGAGAGTTGCCTGTGGTATCTCCCTTTCTCCCCTGCAAATCTTTCGTACGTCGGACACATCTTAATCGCCAAAAAACATGCATCAGGCTCAAGGACACGTTAACCGTACGCTTGGCATGACGTCACCGTATCATGGTCGTATGCAATAATGTCAAGACATTTCCTGCTCTATTTTTCACAAACCAACATTCTATGTTCTTTATGAATATTAGATTTATCGATGAAGCTGTTATAACGAGCAAATGATATGTTAGCTGTGCGATTGACATGACAAGTATCGCATTCATTTCAATAAACAACCCGTAATTACGACTTGTCAGCGCAACAAGCTTGGGGATTCGACAACACACGCGAGCACTCGCTATCGGCGGAAATTATTCATTCGCGACACGTTCGACGAACAGTAATCGGCGACACGGTACTTACACGAGAGACAAAGTTCCTGTCGGTGATTAGAACTAATTTTTTTTAAACAAGATCGATAACGTTTTTGTTACTAAGTTGAATGTCCGTGCTGTCGTCCCCTCGTTTTGTTACTGCGTAAAAGGCTTTTTCCTCACCTAGCGTCTCGCGAATCGGCGGCTCGCGAGCGTTGCAGGCGTATCCGGGCCTGCAACGGTACATGGGAGGCAGCGCTGCACCGGCGAAGATGCATTGACGGGGAGGATCTATGTAGATCGGTCGATAAAATCAAATGACGTATAATCGTTTGGATTGCCTTGATTATGGGTAAGGCAGGGATCTGCAAGACGTTTCTCGAGCCAGACTTCAACATCGAAGATTTGTAGCTAAAAAGCATCGATCGTGATATATTCTTCTCAAAGTTTTCCAGATGTTGGTCGATGAGATAATTTTTTTATGAAATTAAATTAATAAAATTATACAGAATGGTATCGTGTAGGCTGGCAAAAGAGGGTTCGTTCTTCTTAATTTCTCAACCGAATTGCAGCAGCTCGTCGAGTCTCGTGACTCGCGAAAACGACATTAATCGACAGGAAACACGACGGAATGTACAGCTCCGACGGGCGACCATTAAGCAGTTGGCGGAAAAGCTTGTAATTATTATTCGACATACGCGAAACGTTATCGCGTTCGGGCGTGTATCATAAATCGTAACGAATTACCATATAAAGTTCAAGGTCCATGCGCAGAAATGCAACGCTATGAATTTGTTAGACACGGAGATACGTGCATGGGTAGCTCTCGACAGAGTGACGCGTTCTCTTTGTATGCATTTTTATAGATCAACGTGATTCTTGTCGGTTTGATAAATTAATGCCATCAGCTCTGGATACAATTACACGGCGCCATTCTTAAATACTTCTTTTATTCTGCGTACACGTATGCCTTGTAGAAAAAAAAATTATATTATTTATGTCAACGAATGATCGATGACACCAATGAATTGTAATGTTTTATTCACAATCTCAGGACCGAGGGCCCGCCGTTGCCCTTCGAGCGAGCTCCTGTTGCCACATACATTTCTCGAAGCCAAAGACCACGGTTTCAATTATAACACGAAATTGCTGCGTCATTTCTTGGGTGGGAGGCCTGCGCTTGACAAAATTGTATTCACGCCCGAAACTCGTTACCAAGTTGCTTATAGCGAACAATAAACTCTGCAGCTCATAGTCACTGTTCTTCACGAGACGTTGGCTTTGGTCCGGTCTCGGCAAGATTCTGTACCAGAAGAATCGTGTCAGGTACTCCATAAATTTCTCACGAAACTCAACGATTTTCGTATCATAGTCGTCGCTAGTTAGGAACGCGATTGCCAATTCGTCCATCATCGCGTAGGCCGGATCCAAGCTTTTTTCGCACTTTTCACGATCGGGATCGACATCGTCGAATAACGAGGAAATCGAGCGTTTGATTTTCATCGCAGGGTGGCCTGTCCCGTCTCCACTTAACCAGTTGTTATCCGATTGCGAAACCGCGGCGGTCGACTGATGGTCCGATCGAGTATGGAAAAGCAATCGTCCGGATGAATCCTTCGTGTTGGAATTCCGAATGTAATCAGAATGCCGGTTAGAACGCCGGACGAAATCGGAGAATGTCATTAATGGTATGGACGTTGCTGGATGTGGCCGGTCAGCGTCCCTTGGCAAATCAGACTCATCTTTACCTCGATCGTTGATCGTAGCTTTTAAATTTTTCTCCGCTTCGAACCAGATTGACTTGCTCGCGATTACTTCGTCCGTTTCGATGCTCGAAGTCGTCGACGTTTCGGTTTCCACAAGATTTCTTTGATCGTTCTCCACTGATTTCGTGGAAGTCGTAACCGCGTTCCCTGGCACGGATGACCAAGGAACATCTTCCGCGGAAATGCCATTCGAATCTTCATTTTCTATCCGACGGTCCAATCCGTACAATATTCTTCTAAACTCGGAATCGTCCGAGGGCTTATCCGTGCGCAAAATCGACGAGCATAACTTCGGTGTGAAGTATATCCATCCTGTCCATCCGATGAACAAAATCATGAATGCTACTATGAGACAAAAAATCACTTTCACGAACTGCGTGCAGTTTTCGGAGTTGCAATTGTCTTCGCTCCGATATTTGCTGGAATCCTGGCAGTTGTTCCCGTGTCCCGTAGGGCCCTCCACGAGGCATTTCTCTTTGCCTATCGAAATTAGGAAAATTGTATATTCAGTATTTGTGGAAAATTGTCTTGCGACATTTTTCGTTGCGAAGAACTCCCGATAAATTGCTGGGAAGTGCATCGCGATAAATTTTGTAATTGCAATAATGCGGACGTCGACGCTCACCCTGAATTAGATTCGTTGATAACTTCATGATCAAACGGTCCCTCGAGAACTGAGAAGTTTCGTCTCTGCTCTCAGTTTTATATTAACCGAGTGAAACAAACTTCGATCGCGTGCGACGGGGGTTTTGTGGACATAACATAAAGCGAAGAAGGCTTCAACGATAAGAACGGCTCCGACCCAGCTTCCAAGCCCGGCCGAATTGCTTCGTCGAATCTTCAAGCCGATTGGACGTGCGGGAGGAATGATTCGCGCCGGGGTCAGGGATAATATCAGTAACGAGTAAACCGGCTACTAAACGGACCGGAATCAACACTCTTATCAATCAAAACATTGGAGAGGCGTTTGTTGGAATTTTCATGTTGTACTTAACCTACGCCCCAGTGAGGGAGTCACCGGAGTATATCGTGAGGCATTTCCGAGAAACTTGTTCAGATCTCACTCCGTCATACTGATACCGAATCCGATTCGTACTCCCATTTATTGTTCATTTTTTTGCAACTCTACGGTTTTCCAAATCCTCAATTTTTGGGAAAGGTTTTCAGAATATTGTTGTTGCGGTCGGTCGATTCGAATAAATTCCACTATATAATAAAAAAGATCGAGATCAATCGGTCTGTAAGGACAATGTCTTCATCAGTTGTCTTTTCGGTAGTTCCACTAGAAAAACTATCATTAGGTTTATCATTAGGTCAATAAATCATACGATTAATTTTTTTATTTACATTTGGTTTATTATGCCTTGATAAAGATTACATTGCAGTAGCGCACGCTATTGTGAAGACCAATCGACAGTAATCTCTGAAAAACGATACTCTCGTCAATCAACGGCGATACCGCGGAATATTATAGTCGTTTGGAGAGCTTATCTGGTGTTGGTGTTTCCGCCACCCTCAGCACTCGAAGTGCACACTGGTGCAATCGACGGATGTCGAACCTTGAAGTAGAATCTGGCAAAGCCGTCGAGAATGTGTCTCATGTGGCGTACACCTAACTTTTCGGGTTCCTCACCGATATAGGTGAACTTTCCTAACACCGGTTTGTCCGTTTTGTCCCCGCTGTCTCCGTTCTCAACCTCCTCGTAACGCAGATTGAAGGGACGCCCGAATTTCTTTAAATCGTCGAACATAACTTCCAGTGTAGGTGTAGTGCCGAGGGAGTCACTGGTGTCAGTCAGATTGTTTTGTATAGTCTTGAGATCGTAACCTTCCCATTCTGAGGTGTGATCTTCCAGTGCGTCAACTTCGAGCCACAGATCTTGAGCAATGTTCAAAACCTCCTTGCATAACTCTAACGAAGAATTCTTGGCGAGGTCCTGTATGAACGCCAGTATAGGCGCCGATCTCGTCCACTTGTCGTCGAAATGAATTTCCGATGCTTTCGAGGCACTCAGCGCTTCTCCGAGGGTGTTCATATAATTTTTCGAGAAGAACATTTTCGCCTCGTATCTCTCATTCCCGGTAACGTAAGCTTCCAGCCTTTCTCGTCGCTCTTCCAGAAGAGCCGGGTCTGCTTCCGCATTCCAGCATTTCGCATTGGTTGCTGCAAAAATATGATCCGGTTTAACATGTGCTCACAGCGTAATGCAGCAAACACGTACATTTTGGATACTTACGCTCGGGTGCCGAAGTTGTAGTTGGTGCATCGCCTTTGCACATCGATGATGGATCTTGCGTCTTGAAGTAGAACTTGACAAAGGCATCGAGAATGTGTCTGAGGTGGCGTATACCCAACTTCTCAGGTTCTTCACCGACATAGGTGAATTTTCCAAACACAGGTTTGTTCGGGTCGGCCCCGCTCTCTCGATTCCCAAGCTCGTCGTAACGCAGGTTGAAGGCGTTGCTGAATGCGACAATATTGTTGAACACTGCCTCTTTAGTCACGTTCTCGGAGACAAAATGCCTGGTATTTAGATTCTCTTCTATACGCTCCATAGTGTAACCGTCCCATTCTGGCCTATGATTCTTCAATTCGTACAATTCGAGGTGCAGGTCGCGATTAATCTCGTAGCCCTCCTTGTGCATGTCCAACGAACAATTCTCGCAAAGCGATTCCATGTACGTTAGCCGGAGTGCTCTACGCATTTGATCGTCAAGATGAATTTCCGATATGCTCGTGGCATTCAGCGCTGCCTCGATACCTTCCAAATAAGCCTTCATGTACGAATGGTCGTGTACCTTCTTATCGGTTCTCAAAGCAAAAGCTGCCAGCCTCTCTAGTCGCTCTTCTTCCAGGATCTTGTCGTCCTCTTCGCTCCAGCACTTTGTCGTTGTCGCTGCAAAGCATCCCCAGGGATAAAATAAGCTCAAAGGAGAATGCAACAAGTTCGTAGATTGTGGCTACTTACATTCTGGAACCGGGTTCTGAGCAAGAGATCGTTTTTCAACTGAGCGCTGGTCCCGCGTTGGTGTCTCCTCTTCGCCTCCTTCGTCAGATGGCTGCACTATCAAATTGCATACCGTTAGCGTTGATGGATCTTGAATCTTGAAGTACAACTTAACAAAGCCGTCGAGAATGTGTCTAAGCTGGCGTACACCCAACTTTTCAGGCTCATCGCCGACATAAATCAATTTTCCGAACACGGGTTTGTCTGGCCCATCTCCGCTGTCTCTGGTCGCAAGTTCTTCGTAACGCAGGTTGAACGGTATACCGAATTTAACAATCCCGTGGAAAATTGACTCCGAATTCATTTCAACATTGCCTGGAATACCCAAAGCAGTCATATTTTCGTTTATAGTTTGTTCATCGTAACCGTCCCACTCTGAGCTGTGAGTCCTGAGTTCGAGCATCTCGAGATACATGTCGCGAATAATTTCGTAACCCTCCTTGTGCAACTCTAACGAAGAATTCGTCAAGAGGTAATTCATAAACCGTAGTATAGGGGTCGAGTCAACCAGCATCGGCTCAAAATTAATTTCCGTTGTCCGCGTGGCATTAAGAGCTGCCGCGAGCCCTCCCAAATAATTTTGTGTGAACCGATCGTGCGGATCGACCTTTACGTCCGTGTTAATAAAAGTCTCCAGTCTTGCCCGTCGCTCTTCCAGAAGAACATCGTCTTGTTCTTTGCTCCAGCACGCCAGACTAGCTGCTGCAAAAATATCGTCCGGCTTAACACAAGCCCAGAGAAAAATGCAACAAGTTCCGACATTATGGATACTTACATTTCCGTATCGGGGTCTGTGTAACAAATCGTTTTTCGATTGAACGCTTCGCGCGCGTCTGCACAGTCGAGCCGCACACACCCGGTGTTGATGGATTTTGAATTTTGTAGTACAATCTGACAAAACTATCGAGTGTGTGTCTAAGATGGCGCACACCCAACTTTTCAGGTTCTTTACCAAGATTGGTGAATTTTCCATACGGCGCGTTTTCGCCGGCTCTGTTCTCAGGTTTCTCATAACGCAGATTGAAGGCTTCACCGAACCTAACGAAATTATCGAAAATCGACTGCGACGTCATGTTCAGCCTGGAGAAAAATATTGCATCCGTTAAATTTCTGGCGATGTCATCTTGGTTCCAGCCCTCCCATTCCGGGCCTCGATGGTTCAGTCCATGCATCTCCATAAACAGATCTCGAGCAAGCTCGTATCCCTCCTTTTGCAGCTTCAACGATGCGTTTGTCACGAGATATTGTATGGAGGGAACTACCATTGTTTCGTCCATCAACGCGTCTCCGAACCGAATTTCCGATGTGCTCGCGGCATTTAAAGCTTTTTCGATTGCTTTCAAGAACATTTGCTGCGTGCGCTGCTCCCACTCGTAGCCCAACTCGCTCCTCGTAGCGAAGATCTCCTGCCTTGCCCGTCGCTCTTCCAGAAGAACCCTGTCTTCTTCTTCTTCGTTCCAGCACGTTGCAGTAACTGCTGCAATAAATTCATCGACTTTAGAAGTCTTCTGTAAACAGTAAGGTATATTTTTAAAAAATACTTACGTTTTGGTATCGGCTTTGGTTGGATCGGAGCTGCAACAAACCGAAAGAATTACGATCATTGACGCCTGAATAACGGAGACAATGCCATCTGCGTTGAACAGGGGCATGGAAGACTTACGTTCCGATTCCCGTTTCAATCGTGGAGCATCCTCGTCGCGCCGGTTCAATTTACGGACTGACAACACTGAATCTAGAAGAATTCTCTCGCAGTGACGCAGGTCGATGTAGAACGATTCGGTGATAGCGCGAAATTCGCTTGTCATTTCTCCAGTCGGGGGACCACGCGCCTCCAGCTGCTGCCGATTCTGGGAATCCGTCGAGTTGACGAACATCTCACTGAGCTCCTCCATGAATCCCTGCCAGTGATCGTTGGGTATCACGCTGAAGAGACTCGTCGTGGTCGTCGCGATGTCATCCGCAAACCCCTTGAAGGATCCTTCCACTACCGAATGCGTGGCGATCACTCGCAGCGACTCAAAAATCGTCAATTTTATGAAGTCCCGACGAAGCTGGTCGAAGGTCGCGTCCGATGCTTCTCCGGTCAAGAATCGAGCAGCAAAGCTTTCGAGTCTCCTTCGCGTCGCTTTTGCGTTTCTGTCGCACATTTCTCGGTCATCTTTGGTGTCTCCGACGCTTCTACTCCCTCGACTATTTTTCACTTCGATATCATTGACATCGACTTGCGGAGCTTCGCACCCAACTGCGGATACCCGGCAATCGACGTCGTGATCGGTACTATACGAGATGTACGACAACGACAAGCAGCCTAGCCATCCGATCAGAATTATCAGTTCGATATAGAGAATCACCTTCACCATCTGAACGAGTCGACCGGTGTTGGTTCTACTCTCGTCCCGGTGCAGGACGTAGTACTCGTTGGTGGAGCGACTCTTCGCCGGGCCCTCCTCGAGGGATGCTGGTTTGCCTGGGCGAGAGCAACAAGGTTCACATTTATCAACGCGGGTCGATGTCCAATAAATCGTTAATACGTCAGTTGAATTAGTTATCCGGTTCGCGGATTTCCAATCCGGTTACGTGGAAACTTAGATACTCACCTTGGAACACATCAGTAACGAACTTCATCATGGATCGTCTCCGAAGCACTGCGGACAGCAGCTCGTTGCGCTCAGCTTTATGTTGACCGGATCGGATTGACCCAGACCCGCAGTAGAGTTCTTGAAAAATATGCAATAGCGAGAAGAGGTCTTCATGATAACAGCGGCGTATCTCACTCCCACGCTACTCTCAGTTTCTCTCTCTTCTTCGAACTAATTAGCGTACTGCGACTCGCTAGTTTAATTTACCTGATTGGTAATTTCCTGCGTGGATAGTGGCAGAGACGAGAGGACGTCACAGTGAACCCCTCTGACGTTGGAATTTCTAATTTTTGGGAGATCAACCGAATGTTTTGCCGGGGTACGGACCTGCGAGGGTGAAATTAAATTCGTCGCAGACCATGCTAGACAAACATCGCTCGTCAGCAATACGTTGTCAATTTGTGTCACATGGGTCGCACGTGGGTGCATCGCTTGATAGTGAATCCTTGATAGCGTATGAATTATGGCCTCTTATCATTTTACGCATAGCGCCAACGTTTTTACGATACTCCTTACTGCAGTAACCCTGTGAACCCCTGGATTTTTTTTCGCACCCTGTCGCTCTGAAGAGGAATCTCGGGACATTTGCTCCAGAGTTCGATTTATGTTTGCTCCAATGAAAATATTGGTTGATAAGATAAGACTACTATTTTGCTACGAGATGTTCTATTCTAGGTATTGTTTTTCGGGGTCATCTTGAAAAAAAAACTCGATTCCCGAATCCAAAATATTCCGTGACCAATGGTTCGATGGAATTTTTTCGTCGTCAAGGAGACCATTTTTTTTCCAAGATCCGCGGGAACGAAAGTGCATATGGAAGTGTTATTGAAGCTCCAGTTCTTGGGAACGACTAGCAAGAGATTAGAGGAAACATAAAACGACATTCGCGAAGACAAGAGAGCGCACGAAGTTCAAGGTACATGCCCGGAAATGTACGGGAGTCATCTACAGGATGCTGGAGATATGCAACACGCAATCCGATGACACGCTGACGTACTACGTATGTGCTAAAGTTACACGTCATGAATATATTGCGCGTACGAGAATTCGGACAAAGTCCATTCGACATGATAAATGAATTACTCGATCTATATATTTTTATTTTTATTTTGTTACTTCTGTGTAATACACAAGGTAATACATAAATGACTATCTTGGCGTTTATCATCAGGTAGATAATAAATAAATCATACGATTAAGTTTTTTTATTCATATTTTGTTCCCTATGCCCTGAAAGAGGTTACATTGTAGTAGCACACGCTATTGTCCGCACCAATCGACAGTACTCTGCCAATAGGAATTCCACGGAAGATTATCGATGTTTAGACAGCGCTTGTCCGGTGTTGGTATTTCCGTCTCCCTCCGCACTCGAATTACAAACTGGTGCCATTGACGGATGTCGAACCTTGAAGTAGAATCTTACAACGCCATCGAGAATGTGTCTAATGTGGCTTACACCCAACTGTTCCGGTTCTTCACCGTGATAAGTAACTTTTCCCAACACGGGTTTGTCTGTATTTACATTCCCCTCAAAACGCAGCTTGAAGGCTCGGTCGAAACTGGCAAAATCGTCGAATATCGTCATTGGAGTAATTTTAGAGTCTTCGGGCTGAGCGATCTGGGTCAGATTCCTTAGTATAGTATTGAAATCGTAACCTTCCCATTCGGCGGTGTGATCCTTTAGTTCTTCAATTTCGAGATATAGATCGCGAGCAATCTCCAAGACCTCTTTGTGTACCTCCAACGAAGCATTCGTTGCATAGTCCTCTATGAGCCGCAGTAAAGGCGCCGACCTTATCCAGCTCTCGTCGAAATGAATTTGTGATGCGCTCGTGGCATTTAGCGCTTGCCCGATGGCGTCCAAATAATTCTTCGTGTACAAATTTTCCGCCTCGTATCTCTCTTTCCAGATAGAGTAAGCTTCCAGCCTTTCTCGTCGCTCCTCCAGGAGAGCCGGGTCTTGTTCCATGTTCCAGCATCTTGCATTGGTTGCTGTAAAACATTATCGAGTTTAACATGTGCTCACAGCAGGAGGCAACAAACCCGCACATTTTGGATACTTACGTTCCAGTACCAGACCTGCAGTTGGTGTTCCGACTTTGCATGCCGATGATGGTTCTTGCGTCTTGAAGTAGAACTTGACAAAGGCATCGAAAATGTGCCTGACATGGCGTATACCCAACTTCTCGGGTTCTTCACCGGCATACGTGAATTTTCCAAACACCGGTTTGTTCGGCTCGTCCCCGCTCTCTCTATTCCCAAGCTCCTCGTAACGCAGGTTGAAGGCATTGCTGAATTTGACAACATCGTTGAACAACGCCTCCTTAGTGAAGTTGACGGCAAAAAAATTACCGGCAGTTATATTCTCATTTAAACGGTACAGATCGTAACCGTCCCATTCTGGACTGTGATTCTTCAATTCGTAGAATTCAAGGTGCAGGTCGCGAATAATCTCGCAGCCCCCCTTGCGTAACTCTAACGAAGAATTCTCGCTAAGGGACTCGATGTACTTATGTATATACGATGTACGTGGATATTGCACACTATTAATTTCTGATACGCTTGTGGCATTCAGAGCTTCCTCGATACTTTTCAAATAAGCTTTCGTGTACGAATGGTCTTCCTCTTTCCTTATGATCCTGAAGGCAAAAGCGTTCAACCTCTCTTCTCGCTCTTTTTTTAGAATCTTGTCTTCTTCTTCGCTCCAGCATTTTGTAGTTGTCGCTGCAAGGTATTGTCTTGTCTAAAATAAATTTAAAGGAAAATTCAACAAGTTCGTACTTTTTGGGTACTTACATTCCGGAACCGATTCCGCAGTAACAGATCGTTTTACGACGTAGCGCCGGTCTCGCGTTGGTATCGGGTCTTCATCTGGCTCCACATATGATTCTCCCACACTGATTGCGGGGACTCCGAAATCACTGTTCCGATCGGTATTGTAGTATGAGAACGACAGGTAGCCTAGCCATCCGATGACAATTATCAATTCGATATAGAGAATAAACTTCACTATTTGACCGAATCTACCGCAGTTCTTTCCACTCTCGTCCCGGTGCAGGACGTAGTACTCGTTGGTGGAGCGATACTTCGCCAGACCCTCCTCGAGGGACGCTGTTTTGCCTGGGCGAGAACAGAAAGTTTCACAGTAATCAACTTAGGTCGATGATCAGCGATCTTAGCTTTTTTTCCTATTCGTATTACGAAGTGCAATAAATTCGTTTATAGCTTAGGTAGATTAGATTTCCCGATCGTGGTAGCTTCGACACTCACCTTCAAACAAACTAGTAACGAACTTCATGATCGACCGACTCCGAAGCACTGCGGACAGCAGCGCATTGTGTTCAGCTTTATGTTGGCCGGACCGCTTCGACCGAGACCCACAGTGGGATTCTTAAGAATTATGTAACTGGAAGAAGTTCTGATGATAGCGAGGAGAAAAAAGTTCAATGACACCACCGGCGGATCACTCTCCTCCCAGTTTCCCTCTCTCCTTCGCACTCCGCCAGTTTAATTTGCCCAATTGTTAATCTCCTGTGTGAGTCGTGGTCGAGACGACACGACGTCACGGTCATCGCTTACGACATTGGAATTTCCGATGTTTGCGAGGTCAATCGCATGTTTTGCTGGGTTACACAGATCTACGAGCGTGAAATTAAATTCATCGCGGTCCATGCAAGACAAACATCACTCGTTAACGATGCATTGTCAATTTGTGTCACGTGCACCACGGGACACGCGAATCCTTGTAGCGTATAAACTATAGCCTCTTATCAGCTGCGCATAGCGTACATTTTGAACGGTATTTTCTATTTCCAAGGATTATTTTTATACGAAAAGAACCCGACTCGCAAATGTTCTATTACTACTGCTCGCGGAAGTTTATGACACCGAACGTTTATTGGGCGGTTCGATAATCGCCGCTTCTAAAAAATTTTATTTTTGATTTTGAAGAATATAATATTTGTCTCATATGACGAAACATATTCCAGAAATTGTTTTTCGGCTTCATAATGGAAAACACCTGATTTTAGAATCTAAGAGATTGCATCGCCATTGGCTCGATGTAATCCGTTGAGACCACCAAAGCTCGTGGGTTGCTTTATCTGGAGCAAGTTTTCATAATCGTCAGATTCTATGTAATATTTTTTTTTATTCTGTGACTGCGTAACGCGAGCAGTATTTTGTTTTTGTCGCCAAGTGAACTAGTCTTTCCCAAGATCCGGGGCAACGAAAGCATAAATACAAGTGTTATTTGAAGCTCCAGTTCTTGGGAGCGATAATCGCGCGGTTAAAGGAATCATAATACGACATTCGAGAAGCCAAGATAGCGCGCGAAGTTCAAGGTTCATGCCCGGAAACATACACGGGTCATCTACAGACTTGTGGAGATTTGCAAGCGTCAATCTAATGACACGCTGATGTATCCTACGCATGTGCTAACGTTACGCGACACGAATATATTGCGCGTACGAAATTCGAACAAATTAAGTTCATTTGACATAATAAATCAATTACTCGATCTATATTTTTTTATATACTTTTTTAAAAATTATTTTACTCCTATGCAATACACAAGGGATACATAATCAGTTAATCGTATACATAATTTATTACAGCAGAGATCCACACAGGTTGACTCACGCTCATGAGTCAAGGTTTCCTTTGTTGCCAGAACGCTATGTGCAGAGAGGGTGCGAAATTTACGAGAATACTAATAAATAATCATACATTTTAATAGGACAATTCGTTTCATTTTATCACCATTTTTTTCTTTCTTTTTTTCAATTTATTTCTCGCTCGTCAACATGTTTTTTGAATACCGTAATATTCGCAATAACTTTGGAGCGAATTGTAACTAACCGTATTGGCTTGTACACTCATATTTAATTCTTGCTGACGTTAACGTTGCTGCCTCTTTCCATCCCGTCGATGTTTCACCGAACCTGTGGTCTGGTGTTTAATAATTCTTCGACCGTCTCGTTTTTCACCCCGGACGGTTTGCATTCGATGACGAATTTTCCGCACTCGTCGATCGTTATGATCTTCGGCGGGTCGTCATCACCGCAGTTTGGTACCGGTGTTTCCAGAAGCGACTTGTGCCAGCTCCTCTTTATGTGAGCGATTACTTCCTTGGGACTTTCGATGGGTTTGCCGTCATCGCCGACAATTTTCGGGCAGGTCGGTGACAACGTCTTCGTCATCATTTTTCGTACGATATCCTCGCTGGACGTCGAGTCGGAGCTTTCGTCCGACTCGCCCGATGAACTATTGGGAGAACGTTTGGTTTTCGGAGCAGGAGTGGTCGTCTCTTCGCTCGACGACTTCGAATCACTGCCGTCCTTCGCGCCGGTGTCCCTCACATTCCTCCAGAAGTTCTTCTCGTTCAACAGTGGATGTTCGAAACCGAAATGCAAGTTCGCCAAATGGACCAAGTCCGATGACGAATCTGATTCGTCCGAATCTCGTAACACATCAAGATCGCTGGGATTGAACAACAATTCACGCAGGATGGGCATCTCGAACAGAGGATCGAGAACCATGCCCGAGTCTTCCTTCGACATGGGATCCAATTCATCGAAATGCGGAATTTGGATGAACATCGGCACTTGGCGGAATTCGTCGCTCGAGTCTAACTTCGGCCCGAGCGCGTCGAGATCCTCGTCAATGCTGTCCATTATCTTCTTCCAGCGCTCTTCGAAGCTCTTGAAAGGCTCATCAAGCTCCAAAGTGTCGTCCTTCTTTATTCCTGGAACCAACAATCCGGAAACGATACCTGCATCCTCATCGTTGAAAAGTTTGTCCAAATTGAGCGTTCCGTATAGGTCATCGTTGTTAGTTTTTGTGTCCGCCATATCGTCGAGCCACTTTGTTAGGTACGTGTCCAAATCCTCTGCATCCGTTTCGTCGGAGGCCGACTTCGTAGGGGTGTTTGCGTTCTTACCAGCGTCGACGGTTGGCTCGGTGGTAGCTTTGGAGTGGCTTAGCTCGGCACTTGTCGGTAGCACATCATCTTCCGTCATCCAGACAAAATAAGCTTCCACAGGAGCATGCATTTCCGAAGAGACAGTTTCCGTGGAAGGACCTGATGACTCTTGCAGTGTCTCCTGACGTGGCTCCTGCAGTGGCTCCTTCAGCAGGGTTTCCAGATGTGGCGCAGGTTCCTGCATCAGAGGCTCCATATGGACCATTTGCTCCTTCTGCTGCTCATCGTCACTGCTATCGTTCTTCCAATCCGCATTGGCGACCGACATACCCGGTTTGTCATAATTCGGTTCCTGGTAGTATTTTGACATCGACAGGCATCCCAGCCACCCGACGAAGAGTATCAGTTCGAGGTAGAGAATAACCTTCAGGACCTGGACGCATCGTTGATAATGACTGCGTATCTCGACACGGTTCGCGATTATAGTTTCCGGCTGCTGGCTCCTCCTTGGACCTTCCTCGAGGGATGGCGGTTTGGCTGGCGGAAATACAACATTTTAAATCCTCGTTCAAATTTGAGCAAACAGAGATCTACGATAGGTGATTTTCTCATGGAGGAAAACAATGAGCAAGCAATGTGCAAATTCCGCGTAAAACATTTTTCAATTCACTCGTATATCGAACAACAGTTTCGACGATAACAGATAGTTAAAAAAAAGGTTAAATTACGAGCAACAGCTTCAAAACTACTTTGACGTCGCACTTTTCGTATCCCGGTTTTTTCGTTTTTTTTTCTCGTTTGCACTCATTATTCAGCGAAGGGTTTTAAACTTTTTCATCTCAATAATCTTGAGCGAAGCAATGATTTAACGAAGGCGCGAGACCTTACCTGTAAATAAATTGGTATCCAACTTCATGATGTACAGACTGTGGAGAACTGAAGCATTCCCGCCGGACTCTCGGCTTTATGTAAACTGCTTCGTATTGACCTCGACCCGCCGCGAGCTTTTATTGGAAGAAAAAAAAATACATAAAAAGGAACAAACGGCGTTGATAAGAAAATCGTCGCTCACGTTCTCCACTCGACTGCAAGTTTCTTCGTCGAATCTACGAGCCGATTGGCGATGCACGAGCAATAAGTCCGTCTCGGGTCAGAGACAGTATCAGCAAGGAGAGTCAACACCGATGACGAAAAGCCACGCTTTACCACGATCTAAATATTGGAGACGTCTGTTTACTCGCAGCGATCTTTTAAAATTTACTCCAATTGCATGATTTCCTAACATCAACATACACGTGGAGTTTGTATTTTCCGTTTCACGAATCGAAGGTACAATGTTACCCTTTAATGGAAATTAAATTTGAACGAAACAAAATAATTGGCATATTGAAAAAAAAATAATAATTGTCGGCAGCACGTTCATGGAATATCTTTCGTGCGTGCGATTCCCATGGTATATAATTTATAAATAACTTATAACGTCCAGTGGGTCTGCATGAACGCGATCTCCCCTTACAATGTTCGCTATTCTATTAGAGTTTACTCAGCAGCCAATTGCATATTTCTTCTCGTGTGCGATCATTCGCTTTAGTCATTTTTATTGGTGCTGCTGTGTATATTTCTCTCTTATATACAACAGAGCCAACTCATCGATCTCTCGACGAATTTGATTGCTTATATTTTTCGCTGTCGGGAATAACCTCAGCAATTAATCTATTACGCAGAATAGTACATGTTCCATGATCTCAGCTCGAAATCACCCCACAAACGCTGAATCTCGGATCTTGGAATTCATAATTCATAAAATCATAACACAAACTTTGCACCTCATGTACAATAGCTCGACTATCGAGTTTATTTATAACATCTCTTTAGATATTTTTTTTTTATTATAGAAAATCGATCCAAGACTTTCCGAGTTTCGGGCCGTCACACCTGGGCTGCTCAAGACCATTAACGATAAGCGCGCAGGTGTCCGCTCTCGGCCGAACTACGGAGTCCGATATCTCTTCTATATCGCGATACAGATAATGCTCGTGAAGCAGGTTGTCCGGCGATTCTTGGTCAGTAAAAAATCGAATTCGCCGAGATGAAGTTGAATGAATTCTTAATCGGCTTCGTCGCGGTGTCGAGCTGTTCCTGGCGCTTGGGAATACACGGTAACGTTTAACGCTTATCGTGACTGTTTTCACATTACCAATATCGTGATTCGTTTGTAGAAAAAAGTGGCGCGCGGTTCGTCATTTATGGGCGAAACGTTGCGGTTTTTTACCTCATCGCTTTTTGTCTCGCGTGACTCAGAATATCCTGGGGTCACGCCAACTTTCGATCAAAATTGATTATTTCAGTCTCCCCGAGATATCACAGTTTCTCGATCAGTGATTTTGATGGCGTTGTATGCAAATCGACTGTGCAGTTGAGCGTGCGATAACGAAACATGTGTTTCTCTAGCCATCGGCCCGAATCGGAAGAGCGAGCAGTCCAAGTTCCACGACAATTATCAGAATTTTGTATGGAACTGCGAGTCGAATGCGGATTGCACGACATCCGGCAGCTTGTGCGTGGAAAAGGAGTGCCGGTGCGAACAAAATTTTGTTTTCAACGCCGCAATGACGTCCTGCTTGAAAGGTACTTCTAGCAATCGTTCATTAAAAACGATCAACTAAAAAAAAATTCTGAACAAAACATATAATATAATATATATGAGTATTATAAAAATATTAATATTAATAAATTATATTAATAAATATTAATGAACCTTTAAAACTGGAAACTTCATCACGATTCGCTATGACTCGGTCATGGTGCTTATGTGGCCGTACAGTTCACCCGCTGTGCCGCCTCGAACTTCGTAGATCTAATTAACGTAATCTCGCAGCTGCGGACAGATACGGTGACACATGTGAGGAGACTGTTCAGTGCACCGCACGTTTGCAGGCCGGTGGAAATTGCTCCGACGGTATCTGTGGCTGCGCCACGGGTTATCACTATCTGCACGGTCGATGTAACAAATCTTTCGGTATGTACAAATTAATTCTATTTTCGTTCAAAAGTGACATATATTTTCATCGACATAATTTATTTGCTTTGAACGACATCGGTTTCTTAGGTCTCAATGAAAAGTGCCGAAACGACGACGATTGTTACGTGAATTCCGACTACGAGGCGCTCTCTTGCACGAACGAGGTCTGCCGTTGCACCGATGGATTCTATCAACGCGAATATCGCGCGTGTCGGCGCGAAGTCAAAGGTAAAAATCAATTTTATCGTTTACACTATCCGGACTGATGTAAAATAATATAATTTGTCATTTTCAGAAGTCGGAGCTGAGTGTATGATAGACCTGGACTGCACCTTCGACGAGAATGCCCGATGCGACAAAACAAATGGATGCTTCGTCGAATCGAAGAGTAACGAAACGAATGCCTCTCGATCGTCGAAGGATGCAGCGCCGAGAACTCTTGGACTCGAGGGGTTTGACTCAGCCGTCCCCGTTGCAGGCAGTTGCACGACCGATAAGGAATGCGAACATCTCGGTGCTGCAACGTGCGATGCTGCTGTAGGGTGCATTTGCAGACCGGGTTATTTTATAGGGGGGGAAAAGACACAATGCATTCCAGGTGGGTGAACTCGCGTCGTCGCGAAAATTCCGTAAAAAATCATTCAACCGTTTCTCCATATTCTCTTGGATATTCCATGAATTATACTTCCAGATCATGTATACTTTTACACAGTAAGAGTGGCACCGACGTTTTTTCCACGAACGTCCATAATTCTTTTCTTGTAAAAAAAAAGTGCTCCGTATTTTACATTTTTGTTCATTTTATAATTTTTTTTTTTGTAAAATTAAAAGGATTATGGACGTTTGTAGACAAAAAAAAAAGTTTGAATATACAAATCTTTTTTACTGTGTAAATACAATTTACTCTAAAGTTTTTCTTTTCACATCGACAGAACTTGGCGAGAAATGTGCGCCTGCAGATGCAGTGGGCGAAATAAAAAATTCGATATGCCGTAATGGTCAATGGAACTGCAAAGGAGCTACGGTACCTGCGAGAAACAACCGGGAATGTCTGAAAGGTGGGTTGACATTATCGGCTAACAAAGAAAAAGAATAGAAGCTATCGAGTAAATTAACGTATGTATTATTCCGATAGTTACGCGAGCATACAACAGCTCTTGCAGGCTGGACGAGCAATGCTACATATTCGGACCGGACGCCTCGTGCGTCCGGAAGCGGTGTCTTTGCAACGAAGAATCTCATTATAACGAGGAAAAAATGTTTTGCTGGGTAAACAAGGGGGTAGGAGAGAGCTGCCATCAATCATCCGACTGCTATGTGAAAGGGTTCGATTCAGGATTGACTTGCAGTGATAAGTTTATCTGCGAATGCCCCACGGGTTCCCACATTAATGCAGCAGGCACTGTTTGCGTCAACGATGTAGCAGTTCTCGGTGATTCTTGCACAGCCGACGAGGATTGCAAGCCCTTGAAGAATGCCAAATGCCAAAAAGATATTTGCTCCTGTGTCGAAAATTATTTCGACGCGCTGGGCGAATGTGTTTCCGGTAAGTAATGCGAATTATTGCCTACATTTAATATTTCAGGTCCCACACAAAAAATGTAAAATCGATTTTATGTATAATATTATTTATAAAACGATAAAAAAATGCCGTCGTATCTATCACCAGGAAACGATGCTCCGTGCAAAGACGACAGCGACTGTAGAGCCGAAAATTCAACGTGTCTCTCGGAACACTGCGGCTGCGTCGAAGGATTTGTTTCACCTTCCGCCGGCTTGTGCGTCCAGGGTAAAAATTTTGCACTGCACCATTTTTTCTTATGGAATGTATAGGACACGATTAACATTGGATTTACTGCAGCTTCGTCTTTCGGCGGTGCGTGTCAGTACGATGTCCAGTGTTCAGCCACGATTGCGAATGCACTCTGCTCTTCGCCCGAATTTCCTGAAGTAGACAGATCGACGATCGGTCAGACGCTCCCTGCCAACGGTACATGTTCCTGTGACGCGGATTATCACTACAGACACGGAAGATGTTATCGGACGAAACGTGAGCCGGAACAATCCGATTTTTAATTAATCAAAGAAGGCGACGAGTGCATGCCCGATTAAATCGTAAAACGGTGTTCCAGTTCTCCACGAAACGTGCAACTCTCGTGGCGAATGTTACGTCGAGAGCGACCCCGATAACGTCGTGTGCCTGAAGGGTCTGTGCAGATGTGCCTGGAAAGCTGTACAAGTTAACGCAACTTTTTGCAAAAGCGGTAAGTTCAGAACCCTCAACATCCGAATCCACCTGTACGACAACTAATCGGACTCATTAACGTTACAGGTGCCTCGTCGAAAACGGTATTCTCGATTCCCATCGGCCTGACGATGCTGATCCTGAGATTGATCGGCGATTACACGACGAATTCAAGAATAATTATGTAAAAAAGCGAGAAGGAAGGGAAAAAAAGAGCAAACCGTAGGCCGGCCTAACTCAAAATGCTAGCGGGCTGTTCGTGCGATCGTGGCGGCCAAATTGGTGGAGCGATAAGCCGAGTTATTTCGAAGCTTCGCATTAAGACAGATTTAGTACATGCCTTCACCCTAACTCGATAAATCACCGAGCGGGTTGTCGGGTAGGCTACACCGCCGAGCCACGTTCCTTCTGTGCCCTGCGAGGTTTTGCGGTAATGACGCGAACGATCGATACGTGACGGTACAGTTCGAATCACGGTGACGTCACACGAGCCTCTGCCACAGCATTCTCCGTTTTCTAAGATTTTATTTCGAAGCGCACCGTTCGTCGGAAACTTGTTCGGTGCTTACAAAAAAAAAAAAAACACACAAAGTATTTTTTTTTCTGGTATCTCGTATACACGAAAATGACATTATTCTTGAGGTAAACATCGCCAGCTTGGAGTAAAAATCGCATTTACGATTTCCGCAAATATTCGTGAAAACAAGTCGAGGCGAAGCGACTGTAACTGCCTCAAAAATCCGTCGAAACATTCGACGTGAGTTAATTTTTCCGTCGTGAAAACCAAATTTCCACCGCACTATCCACAATTCGATCGTCCACAAGCTGTGTAACAAGCACTTTACGAGCTCTTAAAAATAAAAACCTGCCAATTTAGTTTCCACTTTGTCGACTTGATTTTTTTTTCTGTCTTTCGGAAAGTCTGCTATATAGAAAAAAGTCCGCTGATCGATTTCCTGTTTCTTATATCGTGTCCAAAATAAATTTTCAGATTTCATGAAACGCCACACGAATCGTCCTTGAAAGTTTTTTTCAATCTTTTTTTTTATCAGCGTCGTTCGCTCGTTGCGACGCACAACCGGTGACCATCGTTGCTGCTACTCCATAAAAAGTTTTAAAAAAATTCTTACGATCGACTCACTGCAGTCATTTTTTTTGCGCACAAAAGTTATCTGCATATATCGGCTAGAAAAGCGGACGAGCGAGTGTGAGGTATTAGGAGAGAGAGAGAAAAAAAAATTCAACGTAGCACATAACTTTTTGCCCTGCGGCAAAGGGTGAGTGTACGGGGGGCTGGGGCTGGAGGGGGTTTCAACCGCGATAAGACGAGCGAGATTCTCTGCACGCGAGAGCAGCCGTCGGGCTGGCCGTTAAGGACATTTCCACGTGCTCGAGGAGGTTCTGCCCGAGGACTCGGCACGCGGCAACGGTACCACGGTGACGTCGCCAGGACATACCAGACTTACGGTCGGCGCAATGACGATGACGTCACCTCCCGTTGGGAGGTCAAGGCATTTGTTCTCTGCGAGCGTTTATATGGATTGTTCCGGTATCGTAGATTTCGAGCCCGTGGCGAAAGTCTTTTTGTCAATCTTATCTGACGGACAAATATGTATCCAGCGTTAATTCAACTCTTATCACTGCTATCGGCTCTGCGATGCGTGTTACCGGCCGTTCGAGATTTCGAGCTGCGGCGACGCTGTCAGCGAGGATGGCTCTTCGCAAAGTCTCGCCGAAGTAGTATATCGATCCGTGCACAGTAGTTTACGGCGTAGCTTCGACCATGCTAACGAGGGGAAACTCAATTAATCTCTATAATTGCGTCTTGCGTGAAGAGCGCCCCAGGCGCGGTACAGCCGATAAGATAAGCGCCGGGGACGCCCTGGTCACGAAATATGTCTTAACAACCGACTCGGAGAAAATCCGGAAGGGTCTCGCGCGAAATCTACCCCCGGGGGAGGGAGAATGAAATTAATATTAGCGAATGGCACATAAAAAAAAAAATGTTTAAACAAAAAAATTGTGAGTAAATGAAGGTTTATGTAGATTTCAACCGTGACAGATGCGAGGACATTCAGGGTTATCGATCACGCGAGCGAACGGGCGGATAAGGCAGTTCGAACGATAGGCGGAGATTCACCTGCAGCCGTCCATCACTTCCTTCTTTCTTGTTTCTTCTTTCCTCGCGGCGGAAACGCCGCTAAACCGTGTGAATATGTGTGCCGGGAACTCGCGAGGATGCGAAAGGTCGCACGCCAACCCGATAGACAGCCGATAAAGTTTCCACCTAGCTTCCTTCACCCGGCCATTAAATGGGTCAGCAACTCGTCCGAACTCCGGACGGCGAACGCGAAGGGTTTGCGAGGAAGCGACCGCTATCTGCCTACTCACGAAGAGGTCGGATCTGCGGTCCTCTACCCTCGCGATTAGCGCGCCTCGGTAAATCAGTCACGATCTCGGTTATGCGATATTCTCGCCGACTGTACATTGCGGAACGACCTTTCGGTCTCTGGACATATATCTTCTTAAGGTGATGTGGTATGACCCCCCCCCCCCCCCCTCCCACCTGCCCAGTGCCCAGTCGGTAACATAAACTGTACTGAATTCCTCTGTAAGACCGCAGAACGCCAAGGTAAACAAAAATTGTCTTTTGCCGCGCCTGCCGATTTCCCAGGGAAAGACAATTTTCTTTTCCCTCGGGGGACTGCGCAGTGAAAAAAGTTTGTACTCTTTACAACAACTCATTGTCCACAAACGTCCACAATCTTTAATTTGTTAGTTTTCCGACCGCACCATCCGGCTCCAGTTTTGTAAACAAAAGTACCGACAATAGTTGTTAGTGACACTGGAAATAAAAGGCAAACATGACCACGCGAGTTTGTCGCGTATTTGACAAAATTATTTTTACGGAACTTCGTATTTCGATTTTACGAAATTATTTTTTACTGTGCGCGGTCTCAAAACGGCATTTGTTACCGGTGGCGTTATTTCACATCACCCTGAGGTTGACCACGATTTTTCTAAATCAAATTTTTTTTTCTGTATTGTTTCCTCCAAAACACAGTCAGCTTGAAATCAGCTGCTCGAAAATCCGTGCAATTCTCTCCCTCCTTATATAAATGTAGAATTCATATATATACATAAATCGCAGTGATTTTCACTCATAAAGAGCTTTCATATTGCATCGCGTGTCCGAGTATTACACACCGTTGTATGTTTTTGCGTTATTTAGCACCGTCCACGCGGCGGAGGCCAAGGTCGGAAGATCCCGAGATAATAGCCGCACAAGCTAGCGAAAAGAGTCAAGTATTCTTACATGCGTCCCCGCGTTGCATTAGTCGTGGGTCGTCCCGTTCTTGTTCCGATTCTTTTTCATCGGGAATTCGCGTGTATCTCGAACATTTCTGGAAATTTAAGAAATTCCGAGCGAGTCACTAGATCGTCCCGGTCGGGTCGGGACTGAAGTTCCGGTCGGGATTGCATATTACTTCCGAATAAGAAATACGAGCGATGGAATTTTAGAATTTCTTTTTTTCGTCGAGCAACCCTCCACTCTGCCAACATGGTAATTTTTATTACTTTCATTCGTAATTTTTCCTCTTTCGTTCGTCACTCTACGAAACTAAACAAAAAATCTTGATCCCATCAAGATACGTTTTTAACCCGCCTACCAGGCCATCGGAAACATGTTTTATCGTGGTCGATCATTTTATTTTTGTTCCTGAAAGACCAAGAGAAATTTTTGATCGACCACGGTCTGCAGGGGGTCGACGCGCAATAGCATTGTCCCGACGAGTTTTCGAAGTTTTAACGAATCTCTATCGCATGCGAGGCACGCGCGTCCCGTACTTAATATATCGTCGGGAATTCATTACCGCGCTCTCCGTGCCTCCCCGCTATATGTATACTCATAAATACATATTCATTTCGCTTCTGCGGTCCGACGCTCGTGAATTGAGAGTCACGATCTTGCGTGCTTCCAATTAACGTCATTGATCGCTGGACTGCCCGTGCTGGACGGGGCTTTCGTAACATGCGATACAATTTGTACGGATAGAAAGGAGATGAGAACGCTTATAAACAATTTGTTAAGCTCTTCCGACTGAATGGGAATTGATTGAATTTATAATTCGATCAAATCGGATCGAAAATAAGTGAGGGTATTTTCGTTGATTTATTCCCCTTGTGATAGATAGCTGCACGACACTGAAGTCGGAAACCCTGAGGAATTTTAGGTACCCAGAATTTTTTTTTAACCATCACGATACTTGAATTATTCTCGAGCTGGCAGAGCGCTCTGATTATCGTAGCTATGGTTAAAAATAATTTTTTTTAATAGTGACATTTCCAATGCTCAGTGAACTAAAGTAACCTGGATGAGTGTGGTTTTTTTTTTCAGTGTAAAACTCTTCACAGTTGAATTTTTCAGCCGAGCTCTCGTGGGCTGTCCGTTTGACCCACTGCCGATGCGCAGTCACCGCCGTCGATTCACCGACGAGACCCAGTCTGAATTTCTTGCTGCCGACATCTACCGAGAAAGTCCTCAAGCTGCGGAAGTTTTCAGCCGGATAACGGAAGACAACTCTTCAGGCTCGACAGATAAATCGCCGACACGGTAATCCACGCTAGTGTCCGATCGAGAAGCTTTAGCCGGATCGAGAACAGATGGCGAGGATGTAGAAAGGTTTTGCGGGAAGTACGAACGGCACGGAAGCTCCCGAGACACCGGCATTCAATAAAATCTAAACAAATTTTGATCGGCAAAAAGTGCTATTTGAAGAAGCAATGTCTCAAGCGATAACGCTCAACAGCCTCCAAGTTATTGTCACGAGCACACGTTTATCTCTCTGCGTTTGATAACTTTGTTGACACAGGTGATTCACCGTCCGCACGAGCGGACAATCTTCGGGCGATTACCTATCGACAAAAGAAATATTTCAACTTCAATACAATCGAACAGGGCATTATGGTATTTTTTTGTATTTTATTTTATATGATTTATTTTCACCAAATAGATAATCCTCGTTATAATAATTATAAAACAGATGAAATATTGCTCGTAGTGCTTAAAATACAAATGGAAACACCCTGGGTGTGTATCTTCCCCGTGATACCCATAACGGCCGCGAGCACACCGGTGTAACAAGTTGCCGAGGGTATCAGTGGGGCGGTTAGTAGTTACGGCCGGTATGAACACAGACGACTTGGAGTACTGCCAACGGGCTAACCGGGGCGTTCACTCCCGCCGTCCTCTCTCGCACTCTCCTCGCATCTATCGAATTACCAGAAGGCACTCCACTTTAATTATCCCTCTCGCACAAACGCTAAAATTTAATTTTTGGGTCAAGCCAAAGTTGCAAAGATATGATCACAATTTTAAGAAAATAAAAAATTATTTCCCATTGTCGATCCAAGTTTTCGATTCTACTTCGATGTTCCTCACGGCTCAATTAATTACATCGAGTAATCAAAACCCCAAAAAAAAAAAATCTCCGCTCAACCCTTTAACAATCCGAAGTGCCTCATTAGAGTCTCTCGGCGTCGCGGTAACCGTAACGAGGAGATCCATTGATTATAAGCATCGTTCCGTCCGTTTCACCTGTCGTTGCCAGTGAAAGAGAATAAGGGTGCGCGCCGGATGGATTTCTCCCTGGAACAGGTTGAAATGCTTTCACCGACAGACCTTTCCATTCCCGTGGATTCTGTATGTACGCGAAGAGAGCCCCATTCATATCGGACGAGTCTGTCGATGATCCAGGGTAGTGTTCGATACGTATTCACGCAATACTCGAGAGCCCGTCGCGAGACTTGCGTTCGACATTCCATTGTGTCTACCAACGCGCCTCTAACGAAGGACGCCAGATTAAGTAAGAAGCCTGAGAGGCCGATGACACCCCGTTAACTCTATAGGTCACAGTGGGGCAAGATGGGCACACTGTGCACTACAGTGGGGCAAAATGGGACGCGAGAAAAATTCCAAGAAAATTAATCGAAAAACTTTATCGGGGTTGATCGAGATTCAAGTTTGTTTGTATTTATTGTTTAGCTGGCCCGTTTTGTCCGGGGCTCCCGCGAACAAGCCTGTCCTCTTTGCACGAGCGGAGTACGGCTCGTTCGCTGGGGGAGGATGGTCCTGGTTCTGGTACAGACGTAATAGCGGAGTGAATCGACCGAGAGGACCGAGCGAAAGTTTCGTCGGCCCAGGAAGGGTGTGCGTGAAAAGCGCCATACCTACGGATTACCAGGGAGCCGACGCCAGTATCGACCAGGCGAACGCGTACGCGTTGTCTCGTCTGGTTACGGTGATTCTCGCCGTTACTCGATAGATTTTTTTTTTCTACCTGTCTTTCGCACCCTCTCTACTGCAGTAATTTTTTTTTTGTTTTCTTATTTTTCAGGAAAAAGAAGAAAAAAAAATAGAGGATAAAAAGTGATAAATTGAGAATAGCGAAGTGGATAACGAAAAAAAAAAAACGAGCAGGACTTTTCAAACGTGCAGGCGAGATAAGGAAACACGCCTGCGGCGATGCAATTTTCGCTTTCAAGTTTACGACGGTCGAGTGGACTCCCCGGAGCACACTTTAGGAGCTTCGGCGACACCTACGAGTTTCAAGTTTTCACTAGCCGACCAAATCGGGCTCGAGGCTTTTACCTTCCGATGCGGTAGATAGCGATGAGAATTTAAAAAAAGATATATTTAGAGAGCGAAGAAGTCTGTCGAGAGCAGCTGAGCCGCAATTTCGCGTGTTTTCTTTTTTTTTTATCGAAAAGGCTTAAGCTCGAAAGGCTTAAGCCACAAAGGCTCTCTCACCAGCCGGGATGTATATATATATATATATATAAGCAGGAAGAGTCGTGAGTGTGATGAAAAAAAACGTACGAAGGGATGACTGGGGCGAATGGGGAAGGGCGCGTCGTCCCCATATGGTCGAGTCCCGTCGAGCTTTCGTATATGAGGAAAAAAAAGAAAATCGATCGAGCCTCGAGAAAACGATTCCGGCAAAGTTGTTGGCTGAAGGTGGTGAATATGGTTCACTCCGATTAGCACGTAAACATTTTTAGTAAAATAGGTACCAACATTTCTGGTTCACAAACATCCACAATTCTTTTCATGCTAATTTTACAAAAAAGGTCTGTTAATTTTACGAGTATTTTTTGTTGAATTATCAATAAAATAATCGTGGAAGTTTGCGGAAAAAAAATTTCTTAAATGTAGACATGTTTTTTTTTTGCAGTGCCGTCTTGTTTCATGCGGCGTGGGACACCTTTCGGTTTCGGTACAACCGGAAACCCGACGTCCAGCTGTTTCTCCACTTTGGCGGCGGTGATAAACAATGCGGTTGGACTGTCCGGAATTAAGAGTCGACGTTTGCCAGAGAACTGTTCCCGCGGCAACCACCGTATCCGCGCACTCTTGAAATACCGTGACTTTCCGTATACATCGCTTCCGGTTTGACTGCGATCCAGGTCACAGGTACACGACACACCAATCGCGACTACCGCAGGTGGCACAAACGGTGGGCGAATCGACGATAGAGACACCACTGATTAGTCGGATGGCGCTATGCATTAATCGTCCCGCCGGTCGTTTTATTTTTCCACCTCGACTTTTAACATTCTTCCACTTTTCCGTGCAATTTGCACTCCGAGATCGCTCGATCGATCACCATTGTATAACTGTCGACCAATCATTTTAATTGTATTGATTTCCAATCGAGCACCGACGGAACGATTTCTGTACATCCGAAACGATGTTCTTTATTTTATTTTTGTGTCTACCTACGTACAAAGCTCTTGAATCCGGTCAGTCTGGAGGGACTTTGGGGATATCGTAAACTGGCAATGCCTCGGCTGATCCTTTATATCCGTGCTCTATTCTCGACTGTCGAGTAAAAAGCCCTGTGTGCCGCGAACAATTCCCAAATGCAATCCACGTTGCTCTCGGAATGGATTACGGTTGTCTACCGAAACACGACGAGCATACGCGACGAGATATAAGAGAATTTTCCGTCCCTTTTGACGGTACTTCGCAAACCCGTATAATTGGAAAGCACCTGTGCGGCGTCCACGAGATCTCACCATTATCGGTGTGTCACGTTGCTCCAGATAGCGGTGCAACGAGTTCAAGTGCTTTCCTTATTTGCTCGATTTTTCGGGTCGCAATGGACCACGGGAGCCTCGACGATGAATCTTTCAGGAGGTTCGGATACCCTGAATTTTTAAAGACCCTGAACGATGTTGTACAGCACGAGATATTTTCGTGACCCTCTCGGGAATAGCTCGTAGATCGATAAGTTCAGGAGCACACGGCTGCAGTCACAACTCGGAATTAACGTGTGGAAGTAACGATTTTATTCCTGATACACTTTTTACAATTAAATATAGAACTGTATCGACTCATTCCTATTGATCGTCGTTTCACCTCCAGCCATTGCGGGAACGGTCTAAAAATATAAACATGAATATTTTTTTTTAGACGCGATACATCGGCATCGAAACGTTTATTGGATTAATTTGCGTTGACGTTACTTGATCGGCGGAGGAGAAAATATTTTTGTCAGTCAGTGCATCGTCATGCCGTGATGCGTTCCATGATCCGTGTCATGATCCATGGAGTGATCCATGTCATGGCCAGCCTGTGCGGTTTTGTCGCCGGGTTTGTAAGCGGCGAAATAAGCGAAGCACCATACAACGAACGAAGCGACGATCAACAGCCAGACGGCAGTGTTGAACTTGTCCCACACGAGTACCTGCTGACCGAACGATTTACTTTTTTCGCTTCTCTCGGAACCCTCACATATCTGATGCGTGCTGGCGAAATTGGTTGACATTATAGTGCAGACGAGTCTTATCTTTTTTTTTTTTTTTTTTTTAAAGATGAATATAGCTGTTGGGACTCCCGTTTTGTACTGAGTACGCTGAAGTTCTGCGCGCGCCCGCCGAACGTTTCTCACATTAATCAGTGCGGTCCGCACGGCGAATGAGATAAGTCTCGATTGTGATAGCAGACACAAGCTCGGCTCAGATTAGATTCTTCAATTTATCAATAACATACTCCGACGAAATTCGAATCCGGTATTTTTCCCCCGGACTCGTGTGCAGAGCGGGCCGATGATATTGAAAAATGTTTAAAAATGATTTTTTAATCGCCAGTTAATCGGATGGAATACATATTACATAAAGTGTTGTGTTCGACGCTTGGCCAACTTCACGAGCAGCAATCGGCGTCCTCGCTCGTGAATTTGTTCCAAGCGAAGAGCCAATAGCCGAGACCGGTGCCAATGACCACGGCGAGCGCCAGCCAGACGTTGTAGGTCATGAAGATAAACATGAGGAAGTAACCGATGACAAATTGGATCATATGTAGGATCGTTTGGTAAAAGTGAACGCCGGACAGTATCAGTTGTCTGTTGGAACGTAAAAAGTTTAAAAAAAAAATATCAGATCCATAAATCCATAAATAAATCTCTCAATGAAAAGGTTTTACTGGGGAGAAAAGTCTGGAAATAATTTACCTTCTCGATTTCTTCTTGCCCTCGCATCTACCATCGGTGACGGTGTTAATGAACAGCTCTTCCCTGAAAGAAATCATTTTAGTAAATATACTTCCGTACGATAACGAGACTAAAGTTTTTTCACCGATAATTTTTCAGTCCTTCCAGTGCAGCAGCGAGGAGGATTATGCCAACCATAGAGCCAACGATTCCTTGCCAGTCGGCCGTTCTCCATTCGGCAAAGAGTATCGTCTCGGCCACGCCGAAGTGAAACGACATCTGCGAAAAGAAGTCACGAAAAAAAAAAATATTTACCATTTTTTTCCATCCGAGTTATCTCGCTCGAGTGCGGTTTTTATATATCGAGTGCGTTTTTATATTTTTGTTTCTTTCTATTGTTCATCTACAATGGATTCGAGCTTCTGGAGAATATTGACAATCGGAGCGTAAACATTAGGGAGGACGCGACCCAAAACGTGTTGTCTCGTGTTTCAACGTTTCGCCGGTTTACATGCGACGTTGAACCGTGTTTGACTTCCGGTCGACGGTTCGCCGTGGGCAGGGCGCTCGTCAATCCTATCACCCGAACAATTTACGACCCGGCGAGGTTCGTGCGTCGTTTCGGTAAACGACGACACAATGAGGATCGATCCAATCTCTAACTGGAACACCGCGTATTTCCTTTCCGCTCGCTCGCACTTACGCCCATCATCTCGGAGGCCGATGTTTTTCTTTTCCCTCTTGTTTTAGTTTTTTCCGCCCGGTCCGTACCGAACGCTCCAACTGACTCGAATGAGCGATTCGTCGCGGGGCGATTCGAGCGCCTTCAATGGGATGACTTTATCGTTAGCCCGCGATAACGCACTACCATTGATAAGACAAATCGTAAGCCCGCGACGAGATCTGAAGTACTCGGGACGGAACGACCCGGCTTCCTGTGCCAAAAACCATTCACATAAGTGATTCCGTTTTTTTTTTTTTTTTTTTAATATTGCTTCGCTAATTAACTTTTCGTTAAATGTTACAGGAACGGAAGTCTGTGCAACTGTCGCCGGCAACAGCTGCAACGTCCGAGGTGTCGACGAATTTTTCGTGGCGGAACGAAAAGATTCGAGAACGAGAGTTGCAAAGTCGTTCCTCACAGTTCGGAACCCTCCGGAGGTTCGTCGCCCGATGCGGCGTGATGTAACTGGCCGGATTCCAAAGGGGATGGTGTCGGCAAGGAGTGTGCGGGATCACAGTCGAATAAAAAGTACGGTAAAGTCGCGAGAGTAAAGAGCAAAGGGTGCTTCGTTTCTGGGGTGTTGACCGGCGAGGGTGCCGATCATCCCCTGCCCTCGACATCGTTCCTTTTTTTTTTTTGTTCTTTCTCACACGTTCGTTCGTTCGTTTCTTTCCATCATGTGTCTCGGAACGCGTCGCTCACAGCTCCCTCGAATTTTCCAACCCCCGAAGAGACTCCGCTCCCTACACCACCCGGTCTGCGTGAACGAGGCGGGCGCAACCTGTGGCTAATCCTGATCGGCGCGCCTCCCTGCGTCCGGAAATTCATCCACGCTCAATTCTGAAACTCTCTCGCAGTGCTACTCTCACCGCCCGAGCGCTTACATCGGCCACGTCTAAGCTCAGAGCCTTGACAACAGTGAAACGACGATTTTGTTTTTTTTTGTTTTCTCGGGTTTTTCCTATTTAATCGCCGCCGGTGTTCGCGTGTTTGCTCGACGACCGGTGTCACTTGTGGGAAATCTATCGACGACGAGGGTGAGTTTTATTTAATCGATGAACAATTCATTGTCCCTTCGCACCCTCCGCCGGATATTAAAGTCATCGTGTCGGAAGGTTAGGACTGTAGAAATATTTGCTCCTCCGTCATATTTGCGCGAGAACATTTTTTTTTTTTTTTAGTCCAGATATTATTTTCGGAATTTCGATCAATTTTCTTTATTAGTGAGTCTATGGAAATGATGGTTTGTTTTATTATGTCAGAGAAATCTTCGTGAATAACGGTTTGCCACTCCTCGGCGACTCGCCAATCGTCGATTGTTCGTCGTTCGTTTTCACTATCCGTCTCGGGGATTCCATCTGCCCCGCGTTTCCATGGTAATCGTAATACCTACTCGTCGTTAATTCCGCCGGTACACCCGCGGTGAAATGCGATAAATGCACCCGCATATCTCCTCATTCGGCGGGGCATTCCAATATCGTAAAACAAATAAAAGAATCTTTCTGTGTCGGGGGGTTTGATGTATTCGCGAAGTTAAACACGAGGGAGCGGGCAATTCTGGCTGAGTGTCACGGTGATTCGGAGCTTTCTCGCAGTGAAACGTTGCTTGACTCTGACGGGGCTAACCGGGCACGGTTTTTTTTTTTTGTTCGCTTCATTAAAAACTCCGGTGGAGAAGAGAAAATCATAATACACCCTAAATAAATTATATTATCGATAATTCAATTTGGATAGATTCGGGCAATTTTTGTTTCCACATCTTTCCATGTCTATCACATTTTTCGAAGTTTATTTAGTCTCTTCGAGCTACGTATTACTCATGTTTCGTATTATCAAAATAATGATCCCGATAAGGCTTTCATTTAGTTCTCGTTGCATTTTAATAATGTAACCGTGGTCACAAAGTAGTTGCAACTCATCGAGAATAATGGCGCGGATTTTCTGTGATTGACAATAAACACACGAGTGACTTCCTGCGGGTTGCGAATAACAACGCGTCCACTTCCGCGCGTTCGTCGTTGCATGTTGATTGTGAAACGTTGTTTGACTCTGACGCGGTTAACCGGGCACGTTTTGTTTTTTTGGCCCCATTAACCCTTTGAAGCACGGTACATCACAGCTGATAAACCTCTTTGAATTAAGAGAAAGTGCATAAATAAGCAACCGATATGTTTGAAAATTCGTAATTGTAAAAAAAAAATGCTATCATCGATAATTCAATTCGTATAGATTCAGTCTATTTTTGTCGACATTTTTCGATGTCTATCTAGTTTCTTTCAGTTAGATATTGCTCGTGTTTCGAACGATCCAAATAAAGATCCCGATAAGGCGTTCATTGGTTTCTCGTCGCATTCAAATCATGCAGATTCAGTCCAATTTCATTCCGCATTTTTCCATGTCTATTGTCTTCGAGTTACGTATTACTCGTGGTTCGGATGATCAAAATAATGATCCCGATAAGGCGTTCATTTGTTTCTCATTGCATCGGAACAATGTAGCTTCAGTACATTTTTTTTTCACATTTGTCCATGTGTACCCAGTGTCTTCGAGTTACGTATTACTCGTCTTTCGGATGATCGAAATAATGATCCCGATAAGGCGTTCATTTGTTTTTCGTTGCACTCGAAAAATATAACAGTGGTCACAAGAATTTATGTCGTGACACTAAACACACGAATGACTTCCTGTACGTCGATAATAATGAAGCGTTTACCTCCGTGCGTTCGTCGTTGTATGTTCATTTGTCCGATAGCATCGTGTGGAAAGACGCTGTTACGTGATAATGCGTTATGCAATTCGAACGGGCCGATCGTTCGATGCACGACGGGTCTTGTACGGTCCGTCCTCGTACACGCCGTCGTAATTGCGAAAGGACGATTATGACGTACGGCGGTTGCATCGTGTCAAATACGCCGGTGGTGCATGTCCCATTAAATTTTAGTTGCGCCGTTAGAGCCGTGTAACAGCTTCCGCACGTAGGTACGTACGCGCGGATTCTCATTCGCATAATTCACGGAAGCGTGGACGGGAGCAACGGAAGCGCGCGGGTTCGGGAACTACAAAGGGTTGCGAAACTGCACGGTCTCTCCCATGGGAAGAGTGAGAAGTCACTTTTGTCTGCAAAGTTCGCAAATTCCATGATCCGGAGGGACATTTCACAACGTTCGGCCAAGGCAGCGATCCATCTGGGATTTTGTCAGGTGAATTTGGATTTCTTTTGCACGAACCTGTGAAAACTAAAGGGCTGAGTCGCCCGTTGTCTTTTAAATTCTTCGAAAAAAAAATATCTGCAGCGGTGAAGAATTTATTGATCATTTTTAAACGGAAAAGGCGTTTATCGGAGCGCGTCTAGAAAACCGACCATAAATCGTGAATAAAAAATCATGCGCCAAAGAATTGAGATAAAAGTCCAAACTGGAGTTTGCGGCGAAAGTAGATAAGTCTGCGTTAGTGCGGACACCGCGGGTGAGACTGGATCGGGGGATCGGAAAGCGGGATACGACTGATTTATGGTAGTTGGCGCGGACACCCCGTAGACGGAAAATCTTTGAATGAAAAGTAAATATATCTACATAACATCTGCATACCAAGTAATGTATACAGCTCGGCGAGAACGGGGCGAAATGGACCACGAAAAAGAATTCGAAAAATTTATTGGACCACTCGAAACGATTGGGATAAAATGTTGGTGAAAATGTTAATTTGTTAGTAGTTTCATCGTTCAGGACTCGCCCCAACGGCCTCAATCTCTCAGCTACCCCCGTTCAGCCCCGCCCTCCCTCACACATCTGTCGAAAAAAAAAAGAGAACATCGAGTTGCCACGCACGTCGTAGCGGTCGCGTGCCCGTTTTCTGCTTCGTTTATCGGCCCGCGGCTAATTATACACGGCGCTCGTACGAAAACGGTGCTAACCGGTTGCTTTGCCTCGAAGGAAGCCAAGGTTTCTTTCCTCGACGGTTATTTTTCACGACGGGGTGGGACTCTGAAAAAAAAAAAAATAACAAACATATCGAAACTCATTGCACCAATTTTTTAGAAAACGATAAGCTTGCTTTGTAATAACCATTATTATTATAAATTTTGTTATTATCATAGTAGACCTGTCGTTGGTGCGAGGCGCTTTCACAACATTTGTATAGAGGCGCGCATCCCTCCGGTATTGAATCTGAAATTGAATGCCGGATGTCGAGCAACGGGGCCTGGCTTCGAACGTACTAAGATAAAACATTCGGCGTACCTCGTTTGGCCTCGTTCGCTTCGACGTTCTCTCACCCCCGTGATCCATTGAAATCGAAAGGGTGTGCGAAAATGGGACGCCACTCCGACATATCCTTTTTTTTCCATAATCGGAGCACCTGCCTATCGTCGTGTATTTGTTTTCTCTGTGGGGAAGAGCTGAGCTTCGTCGAGCGCGTAATTGACTACGATACCCATGTCGAAGCGTACAAGGGCGAGTTTTATAATTTCCATGCTTCGCCTATCATCGGCAGGCGGTTCTGCACGGAGACGCGGGAGCACATTAATCGCTTTGATACAGTAAAACGCGTGCAGCTTGCCTCCTATTATAACGATAAAAAAAATCTTACTCGAAAGGTCGGTCAGTCTACAAAAGGCGCCTGTGAAATTTTTTTGATTTTTACATTTTTTTATTTAATTAACATCCACGCTGTGACGTATTAGGAAAAAAGAAAGCTTCAGCCAACGCGACATCCACGTGTTCCAAGTATGGCGTGCGTATTTATGCTAATCAGCCACTCGGCATGCCTCGGTATCGCCGCGAACTATGGAAATATTTAAGGTAATCTCTCCCCCATTACGCTGCGACGATGTATAAACGATAAAAAAAAAGAAAAAAAAAAAAAGAAAGAAAAACAGAGGGAAATACCAAACCACTTTGTATTTTTTACTTTGTTCGTTTGTCGTAACGCGCACGACGTCACGGGATACATCCAATTATTCGTTTCACGCAGTAATTGAGTCAACGTCGAGTTGCAAAGAAGTGGGTTAGCCCCTCCGCGCGCACAAACTCGGCTATAACTCTTGAATCCCGAGCGACTAATTAATCGTAGCTCCACCGACTGGTTGCAGCTTTTATTTATTTTTCATTTATTATTTTTTTTTATTCAAGGTGTAACGAGACCATCGCTGCTCTGCCAAGCTGAATGATCGGCGGGGGAGGCCTCTCGGCGGTCGTACTCGCCCCCCACCGGGTGGAGGAAAATTAAGAGCGTACGAGGAGCGAGGATCAACGATACCGATGGAAAATCCGAGGATGCCCGGAGTCGATTACACCGCGCGAATCGTCGATAATTAATTTAAACGGAAACACGGTGTGCGGCGGTGGCGATTAATTGTTTTCGATAGATTGATCGACCGAAAATGTCACGAGCCACGTCGACTCGATCGACCCTCCGATTCGTCAGAAGTTTGACGACCAAGTCACCTCGAGAATTACAGTAGTTAAAATTTTTTTTTTAATTAACCGAACTGAAAAAATCATTCGAAGTCATGACCTGACCGGAGTACGTTGACCTGGCAATAACACTCTTGGCACCGACCATTGTACAGCGACTCGAGAGAAACACACATAAAAATATATATTCATACATATGTATCATAAATATTCAGAGGCGAAATCACGAGTGAAACTGAATTGAAGCTAAAGAAAGAAACCAAGAATCGTGTAACCTACATGCAGTTGAAGCTGCGACTGAAGCGTCCGAAGAAAAGACACTGGACTCGTAAGTGAGCCTCACAGGCTGCCGCTTTTGCCGCATCCTTCTTTTGTACTCGCGATTTTTTTCTACATCGCCGGAGATAGCTTTGGCGCCGAACGATAAGAAAAAAGTGACTCTGAGTAGATTCGCGAGAGCGGGTGAGCGACTTAACAGCGGCATTGGGGCTGCATCGCGACAATTGAACCACTAGGATTAGAAGAGGAAGAAAAAAAGAACGTGCCAAAGGAGGGACCAACCGATGCGACACTCGAAAGTGCTTTTGCCGAGTGAAAGACACGAGGTAGAAGACTGGAGCCCACAGAAGTAGAATATCTTCGATGAGGATTCCGACTCAGCAGCTTCGATTCGCCGCTGGCTCGCAGCGATCTCGCGTCAGGTGCTCGCGAAGCGTCGCGGGACGAGAAATTCCAAAGGGTACACGGAAGTAGAGCGGGAGCGGGGTTGGATATCTCGAGAATATCGGAAATAGGAGCGTACTCATCGCGGCACAGAGGAGATCGCCGGAGACCGTCTGGTGCATACGATAGTGGCGGCGTAATAACTTCCGGTCGAGCGATCTTTGAGAGTTTGGCTCGAATACGCCGAGTCCGACTAATCGAGTACCCTGGTCGGGGTGGGCGATTGAAGATTCATACGATTCGCGGTAGAGCCACTGGGACGAGTGGCCAATATCGATTGAGTGGGAAACCTCCTGCCCGCGAACGAGCCAGTGGCCGTGACACACAGGACCAAACTTTCGCCCCGAATTGTGCGCGATAAAAACTCAGGGTCGAACTAGAAAGAAATTTAAAAAAACAAAGCTACTCAGTGTGATTTATACATGTGCCAAATAACTGACCGAATGCTGTGAAACGCGGTCCACTGTGTACATATAATATTGGACGAAACTTTATTTGATTCTTAATCGGGTCAGTTAAAAAATAATAGTATAAAGGAACAAGAAAAAAAAAATGCCGACGGCAAACTCGACGCGGGAGAGCAGCCTGGCGATGAGGACCGAACCCCTTGGTAGAACGTCGAGTTCCCGAAGCAGGGGCCATAACGGGACAGCCAATACCGAAGTTCCAGAAATCTCAGGTAGGCGCCCGGCATACGTGCAAACTTTTCCCCAGCATCGGGTAATTTGGGTTAATTAAAATAGTTACGAATACTGATATGCTCTAGATGAATTTACAACTTTATTCGATGTTTATGTTTTCAGGTATTCTCATAAGTCGTTTCTCTCGATATCGTGGTGTTCGAATGAACATTTAAACTACAAAAAAAAAAATGATTTTATCTTCGGCGATGTGTATCATTAGCCTCGTCCCGCTACGCAGGAACAGGAGGCTGATAATGATTTTTTTTCATTCATTTTGAGCAAACGTGAATGATCGATCGAGCGGGTCGGGCACGGTGCGTTCGGCCGAGTGTACGATGTTCGGCAGGTATAAAGGCTTTCCTTTGTCAAACGGGACTCGGGACAACAGGATCCCGGACTCTCACGTTTTTATCATCGAGTGAGGAAGCCCAGGGTGTGTAAAGCTTATACCGGAATAATTCATGCCTGCGAGGCGGAAAACCAACCGGAACGTACAGTCGGAAGCGTCGAGAGCGAGAGCAAGTGAGCGAGAGGTCACAAGTTCAAGAGTTCAGTTCCACGTTTGCCCTCCGTGCCTCGCCGTGTTTGTTCCGAATTTACGGAATCGTCATCGATGATATTCAAATCGGCGCCGAAGAAAACCTTTCTTCATTCATCTCTGGCCGGAGCTTCGGGTACTGGAAATACTTCAGCTAATAGTCAAGCCGACGGGGAATAAATATGGCATTTACTCAAAGCCAAAAATTACGAGTGGTAGACGTAAAAGGGAAAGGAAAAAAAGAAGAAAAATATACGCTCGATTTACCACCGTTTACGAGTTCAGTTCCTCGTTTGCCCTCCACGACTCCCGGATTTTTTCCGAATTTACGGAATCGTCATCGATGATATTTAAATCGGTGGCGAAGAAAACCGTTCATAATTCATCTCGGGCTCGAGCCTCGGAAACACGCCGGCTAACGGTAAAGCCGAAGGGAGTAATAAATTTGGCATTTATTCGAAGCCAAAAATTACGAGTGGTCGACGTAAAAGGGAAAGGGGAGAAAAAAAAGAGGAAAAGAATATGGTCGACGTAACATCGTTTACGAGGCCGTGCACCAGGGCTCCCGGACAATAGTTCCGAGTTAGTCCATCCGTGAGCCGCGGGAGTCTGAGTAGAAAAAGCAGGCTCGGGTCAGACTCCCGAGAGATCTGCGGCCCACGCGGTCTCGCCGCTTGTTCACCCCGCAGCCGCCCTATATCTGTATCTATATAATCAACGTGCCGAGTGAAAGAGATCCTCGTGGAAGGTCCAGTCCCGTATAGATAGAGACATTCGGAGGAGCCCTGGGTACGCCACACTCGAATATCGAAGCTCCCGCGAACGGTTACCTTCGGTCTCCGTGCGACGATAACTAAGTGTAAAAATATTGCCGACTCGTCTCACTCCCGGCCCGACTCCGCAGGCGCGATAAAAATGGAAAGAACAGACGTCGGACGTAATTTGCAGTGGCAAAAAAAAAATCCCTCAATTTTTTTACTTCTTCGCGGCGTATCCTCCGGGAAAAGTGCGCTCATCGATTTTGACTTCGTTACAGTGAAAGCTTCGTCTATATCCAATAAAATTTGTTTTCGCTCGTCGGAGTTCACGAGCATCGTTAAAGTTTCTGCCCGACGAAGTTGGAGCGCTTGCCTGGAGTCCTGTTTATAGACAGTTCCAAAGTTCCATAATTTCGGGACCGCGTAATCGATGTTAATACCTCGTCGAATTTAATACCCAAACATAGTTTGAAAATTTATATATATATATACATATATATATATTTTTTTTTATTCTTCGTAGGGCCAAAGCTTTTTCGATGGAAAATAAAAACGGAGGCGATCGAAGCCGGGAACATCAAAATTCGTTTGCTCGTAGCCACTCGAGTGATATTTCCAATATCGAGGGATATTGGAAGATCTAGTGGAACGTTTTTTTCGGAAAACCGTACGGACATTTATGACTGCAGTATGTATAACTCCGTTACTGCCGCTGACATCGAGACGGCCCCTCGTAACGGCAAACCAGACGCGACTCGATGTAACCATCCGCCTCGGTGTAGGCGCGTTCGAGGGCCGGCCTCTTCATTTAATCACATCAGCTTCGTTATTTAAATGTTTCTCGAATAATTTCACGCAATCTCGTAATTTTTATTAAAAATTAACGCGCAGTCTCCTATTTCGTATTAAAAAGAAACGCGTAATCTCCTTTTTTTTCTTAAGAATTAACGGGTAATCTCGTGCTTTTTATTGAGAATCAACGGGTAATCTCGTACTTTTCGTGAAAAATTAACGCGTACGAGTAATTTTTCATGCAGAGGATTCGAAGAAAATATACCACGATATTAAAAAAACAATTACGATTGGCCATATCACCCGGGGAGCGATATCACCCGTAATTTACATAGGAAAATAAAAAATTCGTAACGCCTGTACCGTCGACCATGAGTACACGCGACAGTGTTCGATATTGCATTAATTAAATAGGCGATGGTGCTCGTGGATGTCTAGGGTGCAGGACGTTGACGTCGGGACACAGACAGGAGTAATGTGATCAGCGACGAAATGGAGGCAATAGCTGCGTGCGTACGTACACAGGCGAGGGTGAGATACGCTCCGGAAGGAGAGACGGGCATCCCAATGGACGGGTGCGGACGATCGATTCCCGATTCACGTTTTACTCCCCCCCGTCGAGACCCTCCAGCTCCCGATGGGCGCGAGTAAGATGCCTCTGTCACTTAGACACGACTCCGATGTACGAGTACAGTCCCCCGCCCACGCTCCGAGTACTCGACGATCCGTATTTCGGATCACTTGCAACCTCAGCCGGCGAACCCGACTAATCGAAGCTCGAGGGAAAAAAGCACTTAGCTCCACAGCTTCCGATAGCTTTGTAAATCGAGTGGGTTTATCTTTCGTCCGTGCGGGAGGAAAGGGAGAGTCGGCACTTTATCCGTATACGGTCAGAAGCAGAGAATCGCTTTGAGAAGCCATTTCCTCCGTCGGAATGATCTATAGATCATTATCCAAAAATCTTTAAAAAATTCTGAAATTAAAGCAAAGAGAAGAACGGAAAAAGGTCCATTGATACAACAAGAAATCGATGGCAAGAAAGAAAGATCACCATCAGAAAACACGCTGTTCGTGCGGAGTGACTCTCCGCACGTTTGCCGAGCGATTTCTTCGATCGGAATGATCTACAGATCATTGTCCAAAAATGCCCCGACTCGTTGAAAAAAAAAAATTCTATCGAGACGAAACGAAATCAATAGCGAAATTAATCCATCGATCATTATCCAAAAATGCTTCAATTTCGTTAAAAAAAAGAATCCATACAGGCGAAATGAGATCAATAGCGCAAGGTAGCGTTCCTCAAGCCTCGAGATCGCCGATAAGAAAACACCCTGCCAGTGCAGGAAACCCGTACCGATCGGAGCCACGACGAAAAGCCCGCGGAAGCTACCGAAGCGTCGAGTATTCCGTCGATCCACCCTCCGACGGAAGCGAACCCATCCACCCCCCGGGTGGGAAAAGTATCAAGGATTCGAGAGATGGCGCCACGCAGTTACATCCCCCGGTGCACTGAGCGAGGCTCTCTCCCACGAGGGGTGCGCTACTGTGGAACACACACACACACACACACACACTTCAACACACCCACCCCCGTAAAGCGGGCCATCCGCGGGGCTGCTTTCGAGGGCCGCCATTTCTGCCTAACCCCAGCAGCACAGTAGAGCACTTTAATGCCAATGAAATGTCAAGGCACGGCTCAGCTCGGTGGATACCAGCCGACGGAATTTCACGTAAACCGGACGGTTCTATCGCGTCGAGTCTGTGCTCCGCGTAGTGGAGAGT
This sequence comes from Amblyteles armatorius, assembly GCA_933228735.2. Classification (NCBI taxonomy): domain Eukaryota; kingdom Metazoa; phylum Arthropoda; class Insecta; order Hymenoptera; family Ichneumonidae; genus Amblyteles; species Amblyteles armatorius. The sequence continues at coordinate 6,913,640 of OW121695.1, read as the reverse complement.
TTTTGGCGCGTTATCGTGGACCCCGTCGTCGTTTGCGCGCTGCGTCGAGCAGTCGTGATCCTGGGGTTGCCGCCGCTGCCGTTACGACCCTCGGATTCGCTTCGCGAGGCTTCTCGATATGTTGACGCACGCTCGAGCACCTAGCCGAGCCAGACACGGTGAAAATTCGCGGAGCATCCGATTAACGAAGGAGTACAAACTCGTTCGCGACGGGGTGTAGGTACAGCCGGATAAAAGGGCTCTCGAAGAAGGAGAAGCGAAAAATAAAAATAAAAAGGGAAAAAAATAACCTACGGATAAGGGAAGAAGCAAACGGGAAGGGTGCGAAGGGTGCCAGCGGGGAGTCTCGTGCAACCCAGTGACCTCGTGATCCACGCTCTGTCGAAGTGCGCGGTGCAGGAGGTGCACGGGGAGAGGGGGGGTAAAAACGCAACTACCCCTTCGGCAGCACCTCTTTCCCCGGGTCAGCGAGTTCCGCGAGAGCGATATCCTCCGTACCCCCGCGACCCCGATATCTACGTGTACGCCGTTCTGGCGCACCATCATCACTGCCCCTTTATTGATAAATAAAAATAGGGAGAAGAGAGAAGATAAAGGAAGGAATTTCGAGTGCGTGCTCGACGCGATAAAAAAAAAATCGTACGCAGTGGGTGTGTGTGTGTGTGTGTGTGTGTGTGTGTGTGTGTATGCGCGAGTGTGTACGTGTGCGTGGGAGAGTGGAATTATAGTATAGTGGAGGAGAGTCGTAGTAGAATCGGTGCGGCTCGTGGAAGCTGCGTGACGCCGGGGACGCGTGCATCTCCCCCCCTTTATTATTCTGGCTGAACAGAGGGAGCCCCTTATTAAAATCGCGTATGCCTCGAACGACGGCGAGGTAAAGGGTTTTGTTTATCGAAGACCACCGCCAAATTCATTCGCGATGAGCGAACAGGATGTGGACGACAGATCGGCCTTCCTCACAGGTGAGAACACGTCTCTCCGTGCGGAGGAAAATAATACATTAATTCACCGTTCGCGATGAACTTATTAATTTAGCGAAATATAAAGGAAAAAAAAAATGTCGGACGACATGACAATATTTCTTTATGATTAATCAATTGAGTACATGTGTACATTCGAATTCCTGAACCAATTCACAGGATTTTTTTTTTGTATGATTCGAGTCAATTTATGGGAAATTATATTAATGTGAGGGAAAAAAAATGTCAGAAATCCGTGTGAATTTTTTTTTCTAAATTTCCGGGTTATTTGTGTTGGACGGTCCACTCGTGAGTCGGCCGTTGGCGGCGGGTGTGGAATTCGTGTGCGATTGTGGATTCGCTTTCGAAAAAAATAATTCGAGCCCCTCGACCAGCTGGCCCACTTATCGGGCTCCGGTACTGTGTCTCGGCCCCGTCGACCGAACGAGCATCGTGTGCATCGTGTACGAGAAACGAGAAGAGAGAGCACGTGCGCGCGATCAATAAGAGAGAAGCTTCTAATCTCTCGCACGAATTTAAAAAAAGGTTCTTCTGCCAACCGCTCTCACCTACTCCGCACACCCGTATCAGCGATACGAGAAACACTTGTCTTTTTTTCTCCAATCGAGTACGAGATCGATGCAATATTTTTTTTTTTTTTTTAGATTGACTACATGCCATTTTCTTTACGAGACAAGGCGATGCGTGCGACGAGTTATCACGAATGCGGCAATCGTCGAGGTCGCGAAAAAATCAGGTCAAGTGAGGCCGGCGTGGGAGTGAAACTTTTATGAGAGCCGCGAACGCGATTATGTACACCCCGCAGACGTATGGGTCCTCCAACTCACTCTCAGATTCGCACGAACGTTAACACACACACACGCGGCCTTGTTCCTATATCGGGGTGAATAGCGATCGTGCGGTTTTAAATTTTGGAGACGGCGTGGAAATGATGAAAAAAAATTGGAAGCGTTATTGAATCAAATTTTTACTCTGATTGTGCCATGGGTATTTTTTTTGCACTATATGAAACTCGTATTTGGAGATCACAATGGAAAATAACTTTCCGTAAATTTAGGTAAATGAGAAAAAAAATTCAACCGTAATTTTTCTAGAATAAACGAAAATAAACGATGTAATTTTTGTTTTTTGAATCGTTGGTCAGTTCGGTCACGCGCAGCGAAGATCAACTCTCAACCGCGACTCGAACTCACGTCTCAGTTCCGTAAAGTTAATGTTTTCGCCCGCGATAATGTCCTCGTTGGAGAAACAAACTTCGTAATTGATCAAAGTAAGCAATCAGAGAAACGCGCTGCTAAACCTAAAGAACATTTTAAACAAATCTTTTTACTCGTACCGCAATTGCGCTGCAATTATAAAAATCTGCGTGTCGATAAAAAAAAACACTGTCCATTATGAATATAACTAATTATTTGTGTCTGATATTCATAAAACTCTTTTTCATACATTTTTTTTGTTGTTGCAAATTCCCAACATTTTTTCTTACTTTTAAACGTAACCGAGCTTCCCGAGACGGCAACAAAAAAAATCGTGAAAAAGAAGAAAACGATCCGGTCCTATCGATCGTAGCGTGGAGATTCCCGGGTACTCAGCAACAGATCTGTTCGTGACACTTACATTTTTTCATGAATAATTTTTAAATTCCAAACCTTGTTTCTTATTTTCAAACGTAAATGAGCTTTCGAGAGGACAACAAGAAAAATCGTGAAAAAAAAAAGAAAACCGATTCGGTCTTATCGGTCGTAGAGTGGAGATTCCCGTGTACTCGGCAACAGCACTCCGGCCTCCTGTGCTACCTTCGTCCATAAATTCCCGATGCGCCGGGGTGATAAAACTGCAGGTACACGCCGAGACGCGGATTAGCTCCGGATAAAAATCTGCCGACACGCCAGGCTACCCTCGTTCGATATTTCACGAGGCTCTAAGATATTCATTAAAACGCGTGCAACGAGCCTTGCCGATTTCTCGCGGATTTACGAAGAGAAAAAAAATTTCAACGATGCATAATCGTGATCTTGACTTTGACACGATTGCTCGGAGAGTCTGCGAGATAACGGAAGGAGACGAAGGGATTGCGAGGGAGAGAATTTAATTGAACGGTGAGGGTGGAAAATCGAAGCTCCTACTTGAGCTCCCGGTCGTCTTTGTTCCAGGGGACAGTAATACGGGCTTGCACAAGAGAAGCATTTACGAGCACAATGGGGTCGCCGTGTGCTCGCAGAAGAGGGCACTTTTCATCGCCACCATCGTATTCGCTATTCTCTTCGCCATATCACTCACCATTGCCTTCGCGGGACCACAGAACGGTATTACCCAAAAGCTCTCGAGGCTCTGCTTCGTTCGAGCAAAATTTATTTTCGTACTGATAATTATTGTCGCAGTAATTGTATATATTTACAATATTTTGCATGGTACGAACACTTATACATTTGGAAGTTTATTTACAGTAGGGGAGAGCGGGGCGAAATGGAACGGTGGGGCAAAACGCAATTTTGTAATCGTTTTTTGGAGCCTCGTTTTGCCCTATCGATGCATTCGGATTTTCTGTCTCATTTTGCCCCGCTTTTCCCTGAATGTTGTGAACCGGCCCTGAGCCCAAGTCCTTCAGCTCCGATAATTATAATTCATATTGATAATTGATAATAATCGTGGTTAATATTTTTTGCAGACTGTCCTTGCGCCGGTGAGAAACCGGCGAATCTCGAGATCGAGGTAGACGCGGAGAGCACGGAGCCCCTCGCCACGAGTGGGGAGGTAAAGTGCATCACCTCTTTTCTTCTATTTATTTCCTTTGATTTGTTTATTAAAAAAAAAATTTAATTTTTTTTTTCGCCGAGGATACGACAGGTGAATACGTTTCTTTTTTTTTCCTCGACTGTCACGCGCTGAAATGGCGGATGATCCGATAGACTTGACGAATAGACGCGTCGAGTCTGTTGAAAAGCTATTGAAATTCATGCGCGCGCCTGAAAAGTCTTTCATCCTTGCCTCCGGCCAGACAACCCGGTGGCACAATGGATATTGGTGGAAAATCTATCGAGGCCCTCGGGTTGTTCTCCAACACCGATGCCCCTCTCATCCTTCGGCTCCTCGACGCGTCTCGATTCTCTCACCGTACGCCACACACAAAGAAGACTCTACTTGTATTTTTTTTTTTCACAGATATTTCCGTGGGACAACGTCAGACTGCCAACGTTCGCTCATCCCACCAGATACAACATTACGATCCATCCGAATCTCACGACTCTCGAAGTCAAGGGTTCGTTGAAGTCTCGTTTTTTGCTAAACTAAAAATCAACGGTAGATCTGTGCGACTCATTTTGTTTTTTTTAAATGTAAACAGGACAAGTCACGATCGAATTCTACGTTGATCGAGAGACCAATTTTATCGTCTTCCACAGTAAAAATTTGACAATAAACGAAAAGGTTTGTCACATCTCGTACAGTAAGATTTACAAAAGTGAGAATAGCATTTTTAATTTATTTTTTTTTTGCAGATGGTCCAAGATCGAAAGGGCCACAGATTGAAGGTTTCCAAGCTGCTGGAGTACCCCAAGCATCAGCAACTTTACTTGGAGCTGGAAGAGAGTAAATTTAAGAAACGTGGAAATTACACGGTTCATCTAAGATTCGTGTCGAAACTGACCAGCGAATTGGAGGGTTTCTATCTCAGTTCTTACGTCACAGCGGACGGGGAGAAGAGGTAACGATCGGGACACGTTGGTGTAAAAAAGCATTTTTTTAAATATCATTTAAAAATAATTACAAAATGAATCGCTCGATCGACAGATATCTCGCGACCACTCACTTTGAGCCAACGTACGCCCGGTCGGCGTTTCCGTGCTTCGACGAGCCGCAGTTTAAGGCAAAGTTCAAACTTTCGATATTCAGGGACAGATTTCACATAGCCCTGTGCAACATGCCGGTAATGAACACCGAGGACGCCGGATTTTACATGGGAACGGGACTCGTAAGTGTTGGCCAAAACAAATTTTTTAAATAATGCATCTTCGCGACTACGGGCTTTATGACAAAAAATTCATCCCAAAGAGAACAATTTTGTAAATCATTAATTCATTGCATAATATCGATGTCCATTCGTGTGTGTTTGGAACTTTGTATATATCAGCCTAATGTAGTTCAACACGACGGATTTTCAGCTTCGTGACGACTTTCAAGAGTCCGTGGAGATGTCGACGTATCTCGTGGCTTTCGTCGTCTGCGACTTCAAGAGGGTCTCCGAACTGACCAGCAGAAACATCTCCGTCAGCGTCTACGCAGCGGAGTCGATGCTTCCGCAGGCGAAGTTCGCCGTGGCCACTGCCGCCAAAACGATGGATTACTTCGAAACGTTCTTCGGGGTTCACTATCCACTGCCGAAGCAAGGTAAGAAATCTCTTTGACAATTGTATTAAGGCCTTGGCGCCACAGGAAATGGATAAAAACGCATTATCGATTAAATTTTTTTTGGGTTCGAAGGAGGCTATAGTGAAAAAACATTTAGGAATTTTTTCATTCAATTTTATTGATATTATGCATTTTTTTATCGTTTGGCGTAAGCAATTTTTCTTGAAACTATAAACTATTAGAAAAAAATCTAAATTTTACTATGGCGTAAGCCCTATATATATAGGCGAATTATTTTGTGCAATTAAGAAACAATAGAATATTTAATTGTCACATCTTTTTCTTCGCAGATCTGATAGCGATACCGGATTTCGGAGCCGGGGCGATGGAAAACTGGGGTCTGATAACTTACAGGGAAACGTCTATTCTCTACGATCCTCAAGAAACATCGACCGCAGCTCACGAGTGGGTCGCAGTCGTGATAGCTCACGAGCTCGCTCATCAGTGGTTCGGCAATTTGGTAACGATGAAATGGTGGAACGATCTCTGGCTGAACGAGGGTGCAGCGAGCTTCTTCGAGTACAAGGGGGTCAATCACATTTCCCCGGAGTGGAGCATGATGGATCAGTTCGTCCTGGACAAAACCCAGCCGGGCTTGGTCCTCGATGCCTTGGCGACGAGTCATCCGATCAGCGTGCCCGTCAAGGATCCGTCGGAAATCGAAGCGATATTCGACACCATAAGTTACAGCAAGGGCGCTTCGATTCTGAACATGCTGGAAGGTTTTCTGTGCGAGGATGTATTCAGGCAGGGCCTGAACGACTACCTGAACCTTCACGCCTACGGAAACGCCGACACTAACGATCTCTGGGCAGTTTTTACCAAACGAGCTAATCACACCTTCGACGTCAAGGTGAGCTCCGTACCGGAACGATTATCTCATACATATTGTGGAAAGAAAGTACATATTTCCGGTATTCAAAACATTTGATTTATTACACTTTCAGGCCATAATGGACACGTGGACTCAACAAACGGGTTTCCCTCTGATAACGATAAGTCGCGAGGGAAACATGATCACCGCGACCCAGAAGAGATTTCTTCTGACTCCCCAGAACAACGAGACGGAGGCCGCCCAGTTAAAATCGCCGTTCAACTACAAGTGGTACGTTCCACTGAGTTACTACACGGACAAAGAACCGGGTAGGCTTCACAACGTGTGGATGAACATGACCGACATTACATTCGAGATTCCCGAGAACGTGGAGTACATAAAGTGCAACATGAATCAATCGGGTTTTTATCGGGTGGCCTATCCGGAAGACATGTGGAACGTTATTATCGAGACACTGCTCAAGAATCACACGAAATTCAGTCCGGTCGATCGAGCTAATCTGATCGACGACGCCTTTACGCTCTGCGAAGCCGGCGAGCTCAATGCGACTATACCGCTGAGACTGTCTTTGTATCTTCTGAACGAGAGAGATTACGTACCGTGGGCGACAGCGCTCGGATATCTTCACTCGTGGAGGGAAAAGCTCAGCGCGAGTTCGGGCTACAAGAGGTATCTAGCCTTCCTGAAAAGACTCTTGGGTCCCGTGACGACGTACGTCGGCTGGAAAGACGATGGATCGCATCTGAAGAAGTAAGAAAAATTCAGAATGCCACCGAAATGTTGGGCATGCTTGATATTCAATTTTGCTTATTTAGTAGTAGCAAAGGAGATTTACTGCCAAAGCTTAATATTTATACAGTTATTTTCTCCTACAATTTTTTTTCCTAATGATAATTATACACCTTGGCAAAGGGCCATAGACTTGAGTCCTTCAACCCTTGCTCATTTATTTATCTATTTTTCCACAGATTGCTGAGAATCGCCGTGCTGCAGTCGGCGGTGGAATTGAAACTGGACTCTGTGGTAAAACCGGCCAAGAACCTTTTCGAGGATTGGATGCTGCGAGGAAAACGCATACCACCGAATATCAGAGACGTGGTCTATGCGGCCGGTGAGTATTTCGATCGAAAGCAAGGAATATATTTTCTTGTGCGGTGGTGAAACTGTTGTAATCGCGATAATCGAACACACGACGTTATCATCGGCGAATTTGTCAGGAATAAAATTCGGTGGTGAGGACGAGTGGCGTTACTGCTGGGAGAATTATCGAAAGACCCAAGTACCGAGCGAAAAGAGGATCATGCTCCAAGCCATGGGGGCAACGACGGATCCGTGGCTTCTTCAACGCTACCTTCTGTGCACCCTGGACAGAGAGAACGTGCGGGTCCAAGACGTGGAAACCGTTATATCGTCGGTGGCTCGAAATCCGGAAGGGCAGTTTCTTGCGTGGAGACACCTGAAGGCCTATTGGCCTCAGATTCACGCACTATTCGGCAATGGATCGCTCACTTTCGGTGGCCTAATATCCGTCGTTGTTTCGGACTTTTTCACGGAATACGATTACCTGGAGGTCAGTATTGTTAAAAAAGAACTTCGGATACAAAGTTTAACTGCGGAGGTTTAATTGCTCCAAAGCCATCGCACGCACATATACAAATTTATTTTTCACAGGTGACAGAATTTTTCAAGAAGGTGGACGTCGGCAGCGGTTTGCGAGCTCTTGAACAGGCCCTGGAGACCATAAGATTCAACATCCGTTGGGTCGAGGAAAACGTCGACACGGTAGATCGATGGCTCGTCGACTATCTCAAGGATCACGCGAGCTAAGCTTCGAGTATCGACGTACAAGTGACGAGCTTTAACAATCATATGCGGGTCTGAAGTCGCGCTGGACGGCGCTCCGGACCTCCGAAGAGTCTGCCAACGGGAGGTGGCTCGCTTGGAGAAAAAAACACACACAACGCGGAAACTATAATCTTTTCCTGTTTTATGGTAAGGTAAGAAAAACGAAACAACTTTCCGACCTAACGGCAATGAATTTAACGGGAAAATCGATTTAACGCGCTGGTGTGTTCGCCGATGAAAACAAATCCAAGAGGCACCTCGGGTATAAGTACGTGTGTGATGTACAATAAAAGCGAATTCCGGATCGCGCTGTATGTTCCCCGGGAACGAGATATATGAAGAGTGAGAGAGAGAGAGTGTGTGAGAACGAGAGAGAGAGAGAGAGAGAGGGAGAACGAGAGAGAGAGAAAGAGAGAGAGTCGTTTCGTACGTTTAAGTAGCATATCAAAATTAGACGAGCGACGCGTGAATCGATAGAACGCGATCACGGTCGTATTGGAGGAGAACGAAAGACGCGGTCCCTTTTGTCCGACGTCGAGAAGGCGACGCGCGTTTACGTTCATTCAATCATCCATATATATATACATTATATATATATATAAATAAATATATATTATACTAATAATATATACTCCCCGAGCCAAAACGAGTTCAAGATAACGACGACTATTACGATGACGATGATAATTGATCGTGAAATCAAATAAAAAATTGTACGAGATGTTTAAGTGTCGTGTGCCATGTGTTCATGTTGCTGAGAGAGAAGGCCGCGTGAACTTGACGACGCGGGCTACGTCCAAGAACACGGGCCTCAATGGTTTTTTTTCCGTGCGAGATATAGAAGGTAAAAAAAAAAATAGAAAATTTGAATATTTTAATACGAGAAAAAAAAACACGTGTGTAATGGAAATATTATTTGATATATCGCGACATAGATTAAGCGGTATCAAAGGTATAAATTCGCAGTCTCCGAATTGCGAGGACTAACGAGTCTCGCCATAAATTTTACCGTTTGATCTATGCACACGAGCGTTTCGATGCGCCTAATTAATTCGTATACTAAAACTGATTAAAGTCGATATATTATATATAAAAACTACGATACATACTATACGATAATTCCTGCCCGTTTTCGTGATGACGCTCTTACGTCGATATTGATTCGAACATAACACACACCACCGTCCGTATTATACCCAACGCCGATATATATCGTTGAAATTCACTCGAATATCGTACGAAAGTCCGAAAGAAGAAGAAAAAAAAAATGAAAAATCAATGTTCCATGTTCGATTGATGACGTCGATTGAAATTATAAAAAAAAAAAACTCGTATCCGTCGATCTCCCGTGAAAGTTTTCGATCGCGAATTTTATGACGAGTCTCTGCCGATAACGAAGACGCGCTATGAGCCAGACAATGAGCGTGTACCGGTCCTACATTTGTCGACGATCAATAATAATAATAATTGATACGTTCGATTACGATCAAAAGGTGAAAATGCGACGAGCAACGCGATACTATACACCTGATGATTCTAGCACTTCCATACAGACGAAAAATGAATTAACAAAAAAAAAATGAAAGAATAACAGGAAACCACATACAATCCCGTGAAACTTGTAAATACTGTAACGGCACTCAAATAGGCCTCTATAATCGTCTGATCGCGTAGATTTTTATACCACTCCGAGAACGGCGAATTAAATGAGAAAATGAAGAAAAAAAAAGAATAACATAAAAAGAAATAAAAAAACGAATCGACGCACAACTAGATACCTACATGTAAATAGCATATTTTTTCACTAATATAACGATTTTCTCACGTGTCAGTCACATAAAAGCAAAGAAAAAGAAGAAAAAAACACGATAACGAGACCGAATAATCGTTCCTTAATTCCGAGACAGAGGTCGCGAAAATCCATCGGTCGGCCTACTTTTGTCGCATCGTTTTTTTTTTTTTGTCTAAAAATTCGCGAGTGCGCTCGATGCGTTTTTTTCATGTCCATGCGAAAATTTCATCGCGATCCCGATTTCTATGTAAAATCATCTAATATCGATAAAAAAAAAAGAACAAAAAAAATTCTCCACTTTCGAATTCTACACGTTGCTTTCGTTTAGCGCCACGCGAAAAGAAAACAGAAAAGTTCCTTCTCGCGGAACCCATGGTCATTGCCATATATTCACAAAACATTTCGAGAATTGTGTATAACAACCGAATTATACAAATTCCAATAAACGACGGGAATCGAAGGACGAAGACTGTGAACACAGGTGTATTATAAAACAAAATATTACGATAGTTGAGCAGGCGTTACAGATCATTTTGTTTCAACCACGAAAGAGCGATAAAAAAAAAAAAAAAACATACGTGAAAGGTAAAAAAAAATGGTTTTTTGCATCTCACATTAATGAATTAAACTATCGATATAACGATTATATTGTATACATTGTTCTCTACTGTACTGTTGTCATAGATATTTTGTTGTATATAATGACGAGGAAAATGAAAACAAACAAACCATACGAGACATGTACAAGCATACAAATGAATATATTATATGTTTAAAATATCCGTTACTGGCTCTTCCATCATTTAACGTGGCCAAAACAAAAAGTTCTCGGGCTATATTGGATAAGGCCAACGATGGCTCCCCGGAAGTCGAGCGCAAATACATAGTTACATAAAAAAAAAAAAAAAACTAATCTGAAACCCGGCCGAATATTATGATCGACTCACTCCAGCGATAAACTGCTTCATAGAGACGTCGACCAGCGTCGAGCAACGGGGAAAATGATTAAATAAAATGCTTGCCTCCCGTTCTTCCCGTATCCCTTCCCGTCGATCTCCGGTTCCAGCGAGACCACTTTCGACGTCCACTTGCGGCCGTTGATACGCTTCGTTAGTCTGTACCGAAGCCGTGCTCACAAATATATCGAAAGTCGTGGATTCCGAAGTCCTCTGGCGTTACAGCGACAGCTACTCCGAAAACAATTGATCTGCGTTAAAGAGTGCAATTTTTTTACAGCTGGATAACATTATAAACAATATACGATAATTGAACATTTTTATTTCATACAAATAACAATGAATATCAGTGCTATGTAAATAAATCAATAGTGCACGTTTAATGATTCAGATACCGACTCTCGGAGACAGTGAGAAATCTACATTACCGACGCCCCAGCAAATATAAGATCCCTCACGTGCGTTCGACGAGAGGCTTTGAATTTCGAGCGGGGATCTGATTTCGCATCTAGATTCTTTTGCAAACAACAGAACGTGTCGCTTATCGATGTTTTTTCTATCATTCGTATCGCGGTACATCTATCTCACGCAGTACCTCTGTCCGATATCAAAAAGCTTTCTCGCAAGGTTTTTTTCAGCACCGCGCGACTGCGCACTGGTATATTGACTGTGAATCCAGTGCGTGCCTTGTGGAGAGTTGGGTGCTCGACGACTATATACGATTGCGTCATAGATCGCAACATGCGTCATATATATATGTGACTTAACATATTGATGGTATATAGTACTGTACATTGATCGCAGCCGTGTGCTATTGGTTATATCCAGTAGCAAGTGACTTGTGAGATTGCGACGTGTGCGGTTAGTGATTCTCGATCTCTGCGTGAAATCCGTTGCGTTCGATTTAAGTATCGAAGATTGAAGAGTAATAGAAAGAAAACAACAATCATGGAGATCGAAGACCTGCCGCAGATGAGAAATTTGGCGCCGGAGACGACGTGCGCGAAAACTTCGAAGAGGATCGAGACGCTCCAATACGCGGTGAGTTCGATTATTGCTCTTGTTGCAGCGTGACACCGGTAGGGGTCTACACGTCCTGCGCAGAACGAATCGACGTTCCGTACGCGTGCGCGCAGCCAATCTCATTGGTATGTGACGCATTTGCGAGGTAGCACCCGAGCGTGCTCGCATCGTTGCGTCGCGTTTGTGTGCGTCTGCCCGGAGAACGTGGCAACAACGCGACTGACGAACGATGGTGTGTTGCGTTGTTTGTGCGGACGGCTCCGGGCAAAGTTCGCGGACGGCACGAAACGGCCCGCTGTGTGTAACGCGCGCCGAAGCCCCCCCTCCCTTCCACTCGATTCTCCGCAAGTTTTCACTCGCTCGTGCAATCAGGTGAGCCTGTTGCGTGCCTTCCCGACAAACACGTGTCTCTCGGAACAGCTCCGCGAACTCCACGACAGAGTTTAATTTCAACTCCGCTTCCGATCCCTCCGATTCCCATGTAAGATTGCATCAGGAACTTTGTCATCCCAAACGTTCTTTCGTTATTATTTTTCCTGCCTTTGAAACAGAAAGAAAAACATGGCGGACACGGCTCGTCCAAGTTGTCGGTCCAGACTGAGTAACCGCGAAGTTTTCCTCGATGAAAACTACTGGAATTCAAAGAATACACTTTCGCACATTATCTATTTCTACAGTCTATTGTTATAACGACGATTAAGAATCAAGACGGGTTGGGCCCTTTTGATTCTCACCGGTTCATACGACAATAGGCTGTGTTTACACATAATATGTATGAAAGTGTCAGCGGCGAATCACCTTGTTTTCATTCCCGCTCAATATCGTTGGAACGACTCTCGGCGCGCCTTACGTAAATCCACTTTGCGAAAAAAGAATCGTTTATCGATTCTCGAAGATTCCATGTCAAATATATGTTTTGAGCGAGACGGTACTCGATTAAATTGATTACTTTGCGAATCGTCAATATACGATAGACCTCCGAGAGAAGCGAATATTTTTGTCGGAAACAGATGGGACTTGCACACGCACGCGCAGTAATGCATTAAAGTAGCGTATTCGATGTTTACACGCGTAAATTAATGAGCCGCGTGAATCGTGCAGTTCCGTGTGCCAAACAGCTTTGTTGTATTGTAAATAGGTCAATCGATGACCCCGCGAGAAAGATAGGCAACTGGAACGATCGTCGCTGTTACATGCCAGCTGACGTGCAATGTAACGCGAAAATGCCACAAGCTCGCGATTGTACACGTATATTCAATCGTTCGAGAAACAATACTCCCGCGATGAATAACACACGCAGTGAATCCGGTTAAGTTATTTTGTTTCCGCAAAGTCAAGAGCTATCGAATACATATGGTCAATTATCATTATGAGAAATAAGTGGAATTCCTTAGAAAATTCCAGAGATAATCGAATGAACATTTAATAATTTCTTCGGAATGTTAATTATAGAGTTCTAATTATACACCGTAAAAAAAACGTTGATTGAAAAGTTATGAACGGTATTGGAAGCTTTTTTGCATAAACTGTTTCTGTTTAATGTAAGTAATGTAACAAAATTTCAAGTTCCAGTACATTAAATCTACAATTCATTTTTACAGTGTACCATCTTACATCAAATTGAATAGACTATAACATATCTTTTTTGTAAAAGGATTTCTCCGTCAAGAAAAATAAGTAATAATAATTCCATAGAAAATTTCAGTCACATAAAATATATCTCATTGTCTAACATATGATAAATGGTGAGCGGCCACGGTAAAATTACAATAGTTAAGTTGCATTGATTGTTCGTCAAATACCATGAATTCGTGGTTGAAAATTTTAAAGAGATCGAAAAGGTTGTTCGAAAAACTTGTAAAGCATATCGAGCATGCGAATAGAAAAAAAGCGATTGTGGAGTCATCGAGCCGACGCGCATTGGACGTGACTCGGGGGCAGTACCTACTAAGTAACGAGGCTCACGCGCGTTGCCCCGTAGTCGAGTCTCTGGTCGGCTGTCTCGCGGCTCGAGACTCGGAGTCATAAGCTCAGCGTGAGCCAAGTTTACCTACAGTTGCAAAAAGTGCACGGGGAGAAAAGAAGACTTAGCGCGGCCCTGCCTACCGCTGCTGCTGCTATTCACCACGACGTTGCCGGAGCTTTGACTGCTGAGTCACATATCGTCAGCGATCTCCCCTGTGAGCCACACGAGTTTTTGTGCGCCGCACAGTAGTTTGTCGCGGAATATATAAAAAAAAAAATTGACAAAACAAAAGAATCGCGCGAACGTGCTTGCGTAAACCCGTTGCACCGAGAGTACCATGGTTCTGCATGCTCTCATCCTTGAGCATGCACGCCGCACCGTCGTAACCGGCATGTCGTCGTGATACCAGCGGGAAATCAAAATTCGCGCCGATCGTGCATCCCGCACGGTAAACTCTCGAAGCCCTAAAAACTCGACGATGCAAATTTTCGCCGAAAATTTTTGCACGCATTTCTGTGTTTCATCAACACGAATCGACGCGTTGGTAGTTAGACAATGAACAATCACGTGACTTCGCAAACGAGGAAAAAAGAAATGACCGTTGAAAAATACAACAAAAAAAAAAACAGTTAACGCTTCGTCCGCTCCGACGGTGCTGGCCGGCTGGGCGCTCCCTCCGCGCGACCTGTCAGAACGACACAATTTCAGAGCAAAGTTTTCGTGCCCGTCGTGTTAATCGGCTCGACGGCCGTCTGTGCGGTACGAGGCGCCGAATGTCAGTGAGACAACGTGTTTGTGTCCGGGACGTGCAGGTCGACAGTTTTGTTATTTTCCTCCCCGGTGACAGCGGAGTATAAAACGTACGATGGAAACCGAACGAATAAACTAGTGCAATACGAGTGGACGATCGTCGAGGCACGAAACCGTGAATTACGCGTCCTTTTTTTGTTGTTTTTTTTTTTTCGGAGTGCATCGCGAACTATTGTAAATCTTTGAATTTCAAATATTCGTGATAACGTCGTTGACAATCGTGTCATCATCGCCCGAGTTACCGGATCGAATGAGCGTACGCGCATTCTCGAGCTTCGCGCGAATAAATTTGACGCGGCCCGAGGTTTTGAGGTTATTTTCGTACGCGTGTAACTGACCTATACATACACGCGCAGAGAGCGAGTCTGACGGCAAACGAGAAAAATCTTCGCCGCGTCTTTATTTCCGATCCGACTGTCCACCGGACAGGTCGTACGCGCGCTCTCGTTCTTTGGCTTTTTTGACTTCGAGCTTTGGCAACACCCGAACGTAATTGCCACCGAGTTTCGTTATCGAAGATTCTTCGTTGCTCCGGCCACTGTCAGTGTGAGGGGAGCTCGCGCTTCGGTAACCTCAAAAACCAGTCAGCTGACGACGGCGATAAGCCCGGCTTTGCTCGTAAATTTTCATAGACACGAATAATTTCACTTTCTCGTCGCCGACGAACAAAAGTATTATCTTTTTTTTTTTTTTCTTTTACGCCAAACCACAGAAACGCGAGTGACGAAACGCGCAAAAATGTTCGACCTCCTGTTCGTACTTAACGTCAAAGCCGATCCTCTGTGACGCGCGAACGAACGGTTTGAAAAAAAAAAAGTTACGATCGATATAGAAAAATCAAAATAAATGGAACTCTAGCGAAAACAGTAAGTTAAATAAATAAAAATAAATCTGTGATAAAAGAGTGACGAGAAGGTACTTCGGAGGACGCAGAAGGCAGAAAAATGTTGTGCCTGAAGAAGTTGTACCGCGAGGAGCTCCTCCAGCTCGCTCTGCTTCTGTCCCTCCTGCGAGTCGATCCGGAATCCTATCTGGGAATCGACATGCGGAGCATCGGCGTCGGCTCGCTGGATCTCAACAACGGATCCGGATGGCACACGGACTCTCGCATCGTCGTGCACCGTCCGATGTTCGTCCATCCCAAGAATCCTGACTCGATGCTGCTCAGTTACGAGAGAGAACTCTTCGAAGACTTAAATTCGCTGGGCAGATACAACAGAATGAATTCGGCTCAAAACAACATACACGCTTATCTGCTCAACATCGACGAGCCTGGCAGGGACGCCGCGGTCGCCGGACCCAGCATATCGGCTTCCGCCGATCCGGCCAGGAACATTACTTCGCCGGATCCGCCGACCGACGCTCAGACTCCCGCGGAACTGTCCAGCGCAGCTGAACTCACCCAAGAGGTAAATATCGTCGTTGGAAATTCTGTCGATGAGACTTTCGTTCCACGGATTCGATTGTCGGTATAAAAATTTGCCACCACGGCATGTATTAACTTAATGAAACAGCCTCGGCTTTGTTCCGTTCAGTTTATTACTTGCGTCCAGAGACACTGTAGCGTCTCGACGCCGAGTACTTAAAAAGTTAATTTTTAAATGAGATGGCGCCGAGCACCGAGTACGCGAATATTAAATTTACCGGAGCAGGGTCTGGATAGAATTCTCGCTGGTATAAGTTTGATCAATATTTTATATCGGAGTCGTGTGTGGAAACTTCTGAAGATTCTCTGTTTCGAACGTATGTTATCAATTTGTCTCGGATGGACATGGGATGGAATTTCTTATAGAGATTTGAAAAATGTATAATTACAAAATCTAAGCTTTCCTTACTACATTTTAATTTTTTAATTTTCTAAAATTCTTTTGCGGGAATAGCCCTCTTTACAAACACAATTTAATTTAGCTTTCTCCCGTCGATTAGTACATTAAAAAATATCACTACAGGCTTTCCCATCGGTACAAGAAAAATGGCCGAGGCGGCAAAGCATGTATCAGAACATTCTCAGCTGTGTTCTATTCAGTTTGTTACTTGCATTAACAGCCGGATAGAATCCTCGCCGATATAACTTTCACGAATATTTTATATCGGAGTCGTCTGTGGAAATTTCTGAAGTTTCTCTGTTTTGAACATCCTTTGTGAACGCGTCCCAGATTGATATGGGTTTGAATTATGTTTAGAAATGTTTTAAATTTATCATCATTCATCGTTAAAAAATCTACACTCTATTACTCCATTTTAATAAAAATATATATATAAATATTTATTCGCGGGAAGAGTCTTTTTTTGTAAACACAATTTAATTTTTTTCTCTTCCGTAAATTAGTTAATTAAAAAGTGAATAAACATTGGCGGAAATATTTTGCAACTGATGCTTTCCCTCGGCCGAGCAAAGTTTCCTTACGAATTATAAAGGCTGACGACACAGCAACGCTGTTACGCCTCGCGATTCGTTCACTCCATCGCGCAATACGTATATATGCATATCCTCCGCATCTATGCGGCGTGTGGCGGCGAGCAACGAGTGCTCGATAATCAGAATTAATCGCTCGCCCATCTGTCTCCCTCTCCGCGGCAGATATTGCGCGCAACGGGCCACTTTGTTCGCGCCGTCCTTTCCTTTGTCTCCCGGTCGTTCTTTATCTTCTTTTGGCACGCTCTCAAATGCATTCGCTCGTGTATAAACAGTGGGCCGGGCTATTCGAAATTTATCTCTTTGTTTCCTGGGCATTGGTCCTAGAAAAACAATTAATCGTTCGAGGTCTCCCGCTAAGTCGCCGTCCCACTTACCGACGTAAAATAAAAAAAGCGTTCCGATACACAAACAAATTTTATTCCCATAATGCAAATAATCGGCCAACCGAAAACATTAAATTCTTCTTCGCCATAAATTAATATTACAGAATTAATAATTAATTTTATTTACTATTTTTAAAAATATCATTCGCCAAGCTCGAATATTCGGAAGCGCGTTCGTTGTCAGAGCCGCGAAAACAAAGCTGCGACGTTTTGACCGAGGTCTCTGGAACTGGAGCGCGGTGTCGTCCCGATTTGCATGTTTGGTGCAACGCACCCTGCCCGGATCCGATGACGGAGAGGCGGGCGAGCCGACGCTTTAAAATTCTCGACGTAAAAAAAAAATTGAAAAAAAAATTAAAACTCTCGAAGATATCGTAAGAAAACAAGGGACTTGGCAAAAGTTGACGCCGCGCACTGCATCGTTGGCCTCTGGCGGTGAATCAATTATTTTTCCTTCCGAACAAAGTACCCCCCCCCCCCCCTTGCCTCTTCCTAGACGGATACTTACTCTGCAAAAATCAAAAATAACCGACGCGTATCCTAGAACGTTCCAACGTCAGATATTCCCCACAGTTCTTCATTCTTTTTTATTTTCCATCGCTCTAAATCGAACTAAACTTCTAGGCGGCAGGCGGTCTTAGACGGCTAAAAGTAGTTTGTATTTTATTTTATTTTTCGTAGTAACCCTCGCCGGTCGAATCCCTCTGCCACGGCGACCTTGCTGTGCCGAACGCGAAGCGTTCGACCTTCCACGTCTACGCGTACAGCTGTGTTTCTCCTTTCTCTTGAGGGTCCGTAGCGCCGCGGAATTGGCTCTCACGCTTGTTGCTTCGATTTCTCGTTGTGCTCGGCCTCTCGTCTCCCGCGATCTTACCAAAGTCCACGAACTCGGGGCGATTCGCGCCGAGATCGTTCCAGCTCTAGCCGGCTTACACATCACTAACAAAAATGATTTTAAAAAATGATAATACAGTAAAATAAAATTCTCTAAATTTTTATCGAACGCGTCTGAACAGCTGTACGACATGGACATGGGAAATATTTTATTATTATTATTATTGTTTACAGAAATTAAGTTGCTAACTATAGTGTAATATCACGTAAAATTGTATCTATCAATTTTGGTCTTAAATTTGTTTAACGTCTCTGCTTCCACCGCATTCACTGGTAGCGCGTTCCACACGCCCAGCACTGTATTGCAGAGAGCGTGTGCTTTGTGCAGGGACGCAGGAACAATAACAGGGACGCAGGAAGTAATTATTACACAATAGTAGAGCCGCAGAATAAATATATCACGTTAACGACGAAGTACAAGAAGTTTAAGCCATTGAGCTGTTGTACAGATATATATATGAACACTCTATGTATATCACGTCGTTGATGTATTTGTAGTGCATCCAATGCGGGCACGGTTGAACGGCTTCGCTCCTTATTGACCCTCGGAGTCCTTGGGCGTATGCGGGTTACCCCCCATATCGGTCGGACTCGATCTGGGTCGATAGATTAAAATTTCTTATTTTTATCAATGTAAAACGTTTGCAAACGCTCTTACACCGTCTCGCGTCTTCTGTAAAAGTAAACGTCCTTCGCAACAAAAATAAAAAATAAAACGGTTTCTCTCCGTCCGACGGGAAGAGCCGAGCGGGCATTAGAATGACGAGTTTGCGAAACCGATTGCTGATTAAAGATCGTTGAGCGAGTTGCGCGTCGATCCTCCAATCGTGAATCACGAGAGATCGGAGACTCGGGACCGAGAGCCGGTAGAGGAATACCTTAAACGACTCGGCGGGCCTCTTTCGATTCTTTTCGAGCTCAGGTCGTTTAAGGACGCGCTTTTTTTCGCAATGAGATCATCGCAACACCCCGACTTCGTTTTTTTTTCCCCGCAAGAAACAGGCACAATGCAGACGGTGAATCGTTTATCTGGCTCAGTGGGCCACCTGTGCTAACGGCCTTCGCTTTGATCCCGTATCATGTGTGTGATGACTGTGATGCATGCATCCACGCTGTACATATATATATTTATATATCTATATATATATATATATATAGGTTGTCGGATTACGGATAAGTCTCGCTCGTCGGATGCACTCGAATAACCTTTGACACGTGGCTATGCCTGAACTGCTGTGCCTCCGTGAATCGCACTACGATGTCGTTAATCTGAGATGCGACAAACTTGCGTACGGATTCACAAACATTATTATTATTATTATTATTTAATAATAATGATGATAAAATTTTTTCATCATCATGATGATGATTATTTTTGACGGGACGAGTCCTTTTGCATTAACAATTTTTGCAGCTCAGATAACAACACAGATACGAACCACAAATATAGCGTGTGTAAACATAATAACATCCTAATAAATAAATAAATAAAAAATGTTGCAAATTAAATTAAATCTAGCACTCTATAATCGTTCGAGTGCACTCTGGATAATTTTGATTCACAATCGTCGAGTACAATGTCCGTAAATAATTAATCGATCGATGAAAATAAATAAACAAAGATCTCCGTGCGATTTGTGGAGCTCAGGAAATGCACGGAGGGCTCGGGCGGCAATGGTTTGTCTCGAGTTTTCTTACAACGTAATTGGAAAGAAGACGAAACATCGCAGCGGAGTTTCGTTGCCGAGGCCGGTCTCGCGCGGTCGGGGGTATTCGCGGAACCGCCACGACGACGACTATTATTATCACCGCTGTTTTAACTTGCGTCTGCAATTTTTGCGATCGCGCATCAAGGTGCACCGCCACGACGAATTTGCACGCGGCACCGGGCTTCCTCCGTGCATTGGCCTCGATTGTAAAAATAATCGCCGGTTGAGATTAAGAGGGACCGCCGGAGAGGAGCCGTGGCGAGATGGAGGAGGAAGCGAGAGGAACCGAAACGAGCAGATAACCGATGAAAACAGAAACGCGCACCAGATTCCGCGTCCTCGATTCGCACGAGGCGATGCAAATTATTATAGTTTACGCGCGTACATCCCCGAGCGTGTCCGTACCCCCTTCCACCTTCCCCAATTGACAAATACCCGTGTGGACCACCCGAGAGGGCGTTCCACAAATTCAGAAAAAAAAACGTCAGCCCACTCCGAAAATAGCTCGACCGATCGAGACAGCCGCACTCTCAGTAAATGAAAACAGCCCGATTTACATGTCTATACTTATTGTTGTTACAGAAAATTTGGGTTCTTGTAAATTTTTATTTCTTCGTAAATGATTAATTTTCGTATTAGTAACATTGAATTTAATCTTTTTAATAAGATATATGAAACACCGAAAGAACCGTGGCGTCAGGAAATCAAAATTGAAAAAGGAAATGAAACAGCCGAATTTATATCTCTATACTTTTTTTATATATAAGAAATACAAAAAAAATAATATTATTGCAAATATGAATGATTTCCTGCAATTTTTTTTTTATACGGTCTATTCGGAGAATCGAGACTTCCCGGCGATTTCGCCCACGTTCCACATGCCCGGACAATATTCGCAGTCTGCCAATATACGACTGCATGCACGCTCCTTCCGAAAACGGTTCGTGAGTTCTGCATTCGCTCCATGTCCGGAGATGCCGAGCGTGGGCCCGGCAGGAGAGGTGGTAAACTTGGTTAAATCGCTGGTTCACGATCGGCCGTGACCTTGACCCCGCTCCGCGTGTACAAACACTCGCGCGCTCCAACGAACGTTCCACCGTTCCTACGGAGATCATTGTTTCGCAGATAGAAACGAATTTTCGCAATACGATAATTTAGTGCCAGATTCTGTGAGATCCGCGAAAATGTAGCGGATGCATAAAACTGCCAGCGAACTGTCGGAAGCGTTTAGGTCGGCGAGCATACGTGTTGGAGCGACTTTCGCCTCGGTGTAGAAAACATGGAGTCATCTCTAGCGCAACGCGTTTAAGACCGTAGCGGAAGTAAACGAACGGCTGGTTGCGTTCCGTTGCGCGGTTCAGTGTGAACTATCGCAAGGTGTGGGCTCGCTTCCTGTTCGTCGCAGATCTTCCCCGATTGGCAGGCTGCCATTGTTGACTGTTGTCGAGACCTCTAACTGGCCGGCGAAGTACAAGGAGATCGTTGATCGGGGTTCAATGCACCAGCGACGAAAAAAATTATGCTCCTCGTTGATTCTTCTTATTATTCTTTTTTGTCCGATGAACGTTGAACTTTCGACAATTAATGCTTATCCATTGAGGACGTTAGATCACTCGGAGTTATTTTTTGCGCACGATATCGTGTTTTCTACAAACGCGATTTAGAGCTTTGAAGAAATACCTTTGAAACGTGTCACTTCCGGCTTGAAACTCTCAATTTTCAACCATTTTACAACCAAAATAGGATAATAGTGGATTCTTGTATTTTATGCACGCGTCGGCGTTTCCGCGACGCCGTCAATCTACAACAGATTATAGTAAGACAGCCAACGAGGAAAATCCGACGGTGTATCGCTCGAGCCGATCGGAGTTTTACATCTGTTTTACAGGCAAACGTGACCTTCGTGCGAAGATATACAATTAACGACTGTCCGATATGATCTATACGATAACGACTGACCAATAAGAACGTCTTTATCCGCATTTTTATCTACCATAAGCTTTACAATCCTCCATTCAAATTGGGGAAACTTTTTTATTATTAATCATAATCATAATCATTCATCAATAACCATAAATTTATCATTACGATTGTGATGATAAACAAATACAAAAAATTGGAAGAATCGAATTTGATTTTCAGCTTTTAACACCAGCATAAAATTTCGAAACATGGAAGCCAAGTTGGTTGCCACCTACACATTCTCCAGACAATGCGCTCGGTAAATAAATCAGTGATTCCCCCGGTCTCTTATCTATTTTAGCGCGGGACGATGCAAATACATGCGAACACAATATTTCCCAGCGACGGGAAGCCTCGCGAGCGTTCGTTGAGTGATTTCCCCGATCAGGTGTTTTGAACAAAATAAACAGAAAAACTCAGGCGCCGAGAGACCCCAAGCGTCTGCTTGGTAATTGCACGATGCCAGCCGTGCAGAGAACTCGGTATCTCCGCGACGATAGTAGAGTGGATTTTTCGCTCGTGTCGGTGCCTTCGTGGAGATATTCGTTTCGAGACGCGTTCGATTCCTCGATCAATCGGGGATCGGCGTAGATCGGACGATCGATCATTTTTGTTAATCGCTGGTGAGAGCGGACCGTGTACTGTGCGTCGAATAGTACATGGGGAGCTGAAAGCGTCGGGCCAGGCCTTCGGCGCAGGGTGCTTCGTAAATATAATGTGCTCAAGGTAAGCTAGCCGTTCCGTACCGACGATGAGCATAAGTTGCGTGCAATCGTACCGACACCTTAAACATTTTTTTTTACCGATTCTATTCTCGAGTCGAAACTTTCGGAGAATCCATAATACCCGATTGTCACATCGCACCGACAGATAGTCATTTTGATCCAATAATTGGAATGATTCTTGGATTTTTCTCCACAATTTTTTTAGGGTCAGGTTTTCGGTGCAGCGTGCTCCCCTAACATAAGGTAAAAAGCCCAGTTTATGACACTTCTACTCAGCTCTCTAACTTTAAGCGTGTAAAATCATAGGGATAAACAAGGATGACCAAGAGTCGTAGTTTCTGACCGTCACAAACTGTCACAAACTGGGACGGTGTCACAAACTGGGCCGTCTACCTTAATGTCATTTTGATCCTATAATTGGAATGATTCTTGTAATTTTGATCCTTAATTTTTCAATTTTTATTACTGCGACAAAACAATATTGAGTTTTTTTTTATCCGTTAACGATTGTGGTCCGGGTAAAGGTGAGTGCCCCAATCGCCGATAAACTGACGAATACGTCATGATAAAAATACGCACAATCTCCTGTAATAATTATCAACCGAGAGCGCTCGTGTAGTGGCCACAAGGTGGGGGGACTTAGTCGGCGATTGGGACATTAAACTTTGTCGCATGATCAGTGGGGTTCACGCGAGTGCATTCGAGAAACGGCGAAATTACACGTTCGCTGGAACTCGCAAGTAGTTTGTCGCTGCGACGCTTTCACCATGCTTATCGATTATCCACGACTATGTACTTTGTAGGGCAGCCTGCGGTACTCGTAAAAAATTAAACGGATTACACTGACACGAGTCGTAAGAACTACTGTTATATAAAATTCTTAAAAACAGCCCGCTTTGCCGCGTTCACCCTTATGCTTTTTTTTTTTACTGTGCAGATGTTTTGATATCGTAGCTATGAAGTGCTGGTACCGCGCTCTCCACTTGGCGCATACGACCTCGTGCCGGTTTTTCCACGACCCGTTATAGCAGCTCGGCAGCGCCATGAGCGCTGTCTTGTGTCACGCAGAGACACCTTAGCGCGGTCGTTTTTATGGGAAAATGCCATTAGCGTGTCGCCTGCTGTCTTAGAACGATTATGATTATCGTATCAATAGCCTTCTTAGAAACAAAAAATTACAGAGGCTCCGGTACAAGGACAATCGATAACTGGACGAACGCTAATATAGCGAGTCGAAACTTGGGGCACCGTCCGAGAGAGGGCAGTTTTCGCGAGTTAAAAAAAAAATTTTAAACGAAAGATTCAAAAATGTAAGAAAATTCTGAAAAAATTCATGTGGCTTCTAGAAAATAGTCGAAGAGAGAAAAAAAAAGTTTACTGATTGAACAATTGTTGAACAATTTTTTTTTTAGCAATTTGTTAATAACTTTTTGACATTATTATTAAAGTAATGTTCCTGTTACCGTTTTTATACCATCATTATATACCGACTTCGACCGCCCAAATATTTTTCGCGTACTGTTCACGGATCTTCCAAGGCCGAGCTGATTTCGGGCTCGACGTTCGCGGCTCGGATCGGAGATTTCGAAGGCTCGATAACCCGAATTCGATTGACCCCTCGTCGTGCGACGCCGGAAGTAGGGTTTATCGATGGTTTAATAAATTATCATAAATAAGAATGTTGAGCGAATGCAAACGCTGACCCGCCGGGTTGAACCGGCCGGTGGACGCCGCACCAGAAGAGCCCTCGACCGCATCGTCCGCGAAGACTCGACTTCCCAGTCGAATATCGCGCCGTCGTCGAACGATCGTGTTATTGCACCATTCACTCGTGTCCGTCCTCGTACATCAAGGTTAGGTCTTATTTTTCAACTCCGTTTCTTGGTCGCTTCTACGCACTTTTGTTTTCAACTAACTCTGTGAAACGAAAATCAACATCGTCGCCAAATCGCGTGAGACAGAATTGCGACGCTTCGGTCGGATAAGAATGGCGCGCAAGAAGAAGAAGCATCCCCGTATGATCTCCGTCTTCGTGCCCGACGACGTACGATACATTGTTTCTAATTTTATTTTTAATTTTTTTTTCAATTTTTTTTTTCATTTTTTTCATTGTTTATACAATAATAAAATGTTGTCACGCTGTTTGTCAATGCCAAGTGAAGGGACTTATTATAATTTGTGTTTCTTATATTTTTTTTCTTTTTTCTGTTGCAGGTACGTATTATGAGAGCGAGCGTTCTCGTCCCAATTCGGTGAAGGGTATATTTGGTCTAGTGGGTACTTTACTGAATTTCTCGTTAATTAACCGCATCGTGAAAGGTAGGTTGCCAGACGAAAAAAAAAAATAGTTCCCTCGGCGATAAATTTAACGAGGTGAGACCAAAGAAGTGTCGCGCTTCACGAAAGTTTCCGAAGAAACTGCGCGATCTTTTTTTTTTTTTTTTTTTGACAAGTGCAGATTTAGAATGCTCTCTGGGGAGCGCAAATGTTCGTACAAAAGTTGGAACACTCGTTCAACCACCAAAACTTCGAATTCTTTATAACGAACCGCAAGTACGAAAGTTAATCAAATTGAAATTGGAGAGGTTGCAACAAAAAAATTGATGATATCTGCATGGGACTAAATTTCATCAAGTTATAACGATTGTCTTTTGCATCGGACAAACTGCGCGTAGGAAAGTTCACTTAAAGAATATTTACAAGGGAACAATTTTGGTTTTCTTTCGAAAGCCGTGCATCGATAAAGATTTGGACAATGATTAAATTCGATGTCACGCATGTATTTTCAAGGTCATCAAATTTACGAAATTTCGGAGATCCATTTTTATTTCGAATTTTCGTCGGAAATTCTTTTCTTTTTATCGTTTGCCGGAACCGTTGAAGTCGGGAATGACTCATTCTTTGAAATAAAACCGCGGCTCGGCGGGTGTGACACGATCCAAGGCTGAAATTGTAGGCGCACGGTTTCTGTCTCCGTAAAAATAACTGTCGGGACGGATTTTCGTGTATGTATGTACGTTTCCAACCGGGTGCAACAGACCGGTAACCTTGTCGTAGTCCTTTTGCCCACGCTCCATCCGGCCACGCGATGCGCGCATCGGAGACAATTATTTTTGCTCGCATAAATCACCGCAGCCCGGGCTGCGGGGCGGCCTGGAGATACATTTTTTTTTATCCCTCTCTTACCGAAAATATGACAACATCGGTAATAGAAAAAAAAAATGCTGCAATTATGCCAAACGCGTAAGCAATTATTCCGACTGGGCGATTCACCGCTTATGAGCAACACAACAGCGGATCTCATTCGACTCGAAAAAAAAAGTTCCCTGCTTTACCGACCTTCAATTCGCTATTTGTAACGACTGCTGCTAAAGAAGTTCTCTCTTCGACGCGGTCGGTAAGCAGCAATTTGGGATTCTCTCTGAGAGCACTGTAATTCTACTCATTAACTATATATATATATATATATATATATATATATATATATATATTTATTTATTTGAAATAAAGTACATCAAAACTTCTTATAGTCTTGCATTAGTTTGAATAATAATATAAATTCAACTAAACTTGGTTCTGGATGCTCGAGCGATAAAATGAGTAGTTGGTCATTTTATTAAAACAATAACAATAACAACGTATACGATTGTTTATTATTTCTAATATACTTGTTACTGAAACTCATATGAATACATTTTGCCCCCCCCCCCCCCCCCACGAGTCGATATTCCGAAGCAGTCGTCATTGATAATCACTCAAGGTTATTCATTTTTTCCTCCGCGTCTTGTAAAGTCTGGAATCGTTTGATGATTAGTTTTTTTTATTTTTTTTTTGTATCCTTTTTGTATTTCCCTTTTTTGTTGCGCGCACGTGTGTGTGCATGTGTGCCGTATATGTACTCATCAAGTAGGTGTCTCATTAGATGCACGATAAACACTCGGTTGATTCCATCCAGCTCGTGACGTGATCCGAGACATTGTATAATACAGAGGCTAATGATACACCTCCCGAGTACAGCACCGGATAAATAACAGATAATTCCTGCGGCGACCGTGATACAAAAATGCCTCGGCTCCCGAGATTGATACTCCTCTTCTCGACGATAATAGTTGCCAGTCTCGGTCGGGGTTGATACCTTCCTCATTTTTTTAAAGATTCTGGAAGTACTTTGAGATATCTTCGTACTCGAGTCTCAATGTCAGCACGGTGAGTCATGTTTTTAATTCAGCAACTGCGCGCTATCCAGAAGAAACTCGATTTCAAGCAAATTTTTGCAGCAAAGATCTCCAACGGTCGATTGTCCGTAATGTATTTATTTATTGATTTGTACATACACGGGTCGAGCCCTTTTAACATACAACATTCATGTGCAAGTAGTGCACAGTGCGCAGTAATCTTCTAAAAATAATATAAATATGAATTATGACGTTTCGACGAACTAAAGCCTCGGACGCAGAAGTCGAGGACCAACTAATGGTCTTCCGACCAAGTGAAAAATTTCCCGGGTTTCGAGTATAAAAAATCGCCAGGAGATTTCCCATTTTATTAAGTAACTGAATAAAAAAATTGTTATATCGAGAAAAAAAGGTGAAACTTCTAAAAATTTTGTCACATTCGTAGGATTTTTTTACACGATCGAAAGACCTTTACGAGAAATCAATGGCGAAGAGGCCTTGCCGATCAAGTTTCTTGTTGCCGAGGAACAAACAATAAAAATAAAACAAATTTGTTTCACGAACTGATGAAATTAAAACTATACCGCCGAGTTCGTGACCTCTTCGGTTGCGTAAAAATCGGATCATCGGGAGACATTAATAGGGGAGTGAAAATCTCAAAGAAATCGGGATGCGTTCGGCGACGAAAATTTTGCCGCCAAGCGGCAAACGGACTGATACGACACGCGCCGGACGATCCGAACGGTCTCGTGCACGTGAACAGTGCGTACACACTTTCGTCGTGTGTTAAGAGCGACTATGGTCGTCGCGGAGCCGCGGGCGGCCAGCGGTTTCCATCGGCGAGCGACGCGACCAAGAGGTTCCCGCCACGAAGCTAATTTCTACGAGATGGTAGTACGAGCGGCTTGCTTATGCGATATACCCGTCGTTATCTTGTCGCACTCTCTCAGTCCACCGACGTGCCGCTCGTATTATAGTTGCTCATTCCACTACGACGACCGTCTTTCCGCCACGCCGATCAATCTCGTTTTTTTTTTTAATTAAAAAAATACATGTATTAAAAAAAAAAAATAACGCGAAATTTGTTCACTGAAATTTGTCGTCGCATCGCGAGTGTGCGCGGGTGTCGCTCTTCCGCCCGAGTTTGGTGGAACATTTCCGACGGGCTAGACCCGTAGGCACAGGATTCTGCGATACACGTCACACACACGCACCGCGGCGGTGACAACTAGTCAAACAATAACGTCACGCGAGAATGAGCAATTGCTGCGCGGAGTCAGTGGTAAGTTTTTGCGGTCTAAAAAAAGAAATTACGTTATCAGCGCTGCACACTTTTCGCGGCGTTAATTCGGAGAGACGATACTACAGTCGAAAATATTTGATTCGATTGCATTTTTGTTTTATAACAAAAATAATTTTCCGATCGTAAAGACTGTAAAGCGAAACGGTATTTTACTGGGAGACATTTTGTTAAACATTTTTTCGATAAAAATTTCGATTAAAAAAAATGAGAATCTGTTTTTGGGTTTGGCGACGAACCTGTTGACGTATTCGACGAATCTGGAATATCTCGCGGTCGTTGAACGGATATTATAACCGGTAACACGTGCCTCGCGCGTTTTCCTCCGGGCGATACGTTCGTCGTATTGCGTGACTGCGATAATGAAAAATTAAATAAAAATAAACGCGTCATCGAAATAGACGAGAAACTTTGTATTTGTTGATACACTTTTCAGCGAGTTGATCTTGTAGAAGAAAAGCTCGGGCTGATGAACGTGTCCGAGGCGACAGCGCTCGAGTTGTTACTGGGTTCAGAATAGTCGCCTGGCACGTCCAATGCAATTTGCCATAATTGAAGCTTCTCAATTGTTATCACTCGGATGCTCGCGGCGCGTGGATTTCAGCCATCGTAATACTATTCGAGGGAATGGTGGGGGAACATCTCCGGGAGCAAAAATTCCATGCCGCGAACTCTCTGCATCTGTTTTCAAACGATTAACCGACACTGGGCTTGTTATCGCGGTTGACACATCGGTTTTATTTTACTTTTATTTGTCGCTTTCATTGATAAACCGCGACGTTTCTCGAATTTTTGCGCAACACACGTTCATTATTGGCGAATTGCGTAATAACGTCGATTTCAGCCGATTTTCAGTCGTTTGACAGAAGTTTTCGCGTTTCGTTACTAAAATTAGTCACGAAGAAGCGCGTAGTTGCTTCAATTTAATTCTGAATAAAAAAAATAACAAAAAAAAACTGGCTCATTAAATTCAGGTTTGTACATGAGGATTTTCATTACAAATATTTTTCACAGTGCTACGAAGGTCGTAAAAAAAAAAAACCGGTTTCAACTATCAAATTTTTTACAGTGTGGGTGAATAAACTCTTAGTTTTTTGTAATATATTTTTCACGAGACAACGTAAAGGCTCCTATTACCACGTCAGTATCGAGCCGCGGTCAAGGTAATCGTCGTTTGTTTGTCGTGCACTTGAACCACGAGTCAAGCATGAGGGATCGATCATTTAATGTTGGAGAATTTTTCACGTGCATACGCGCATGCGCTCTGACTCCCGTCTCATTAATAATTCTCAAATTGTCGTGTATTCAACATACGAAGTTTTATAGTCGAATCTTTCGCATGTTGCGATCGCTCGTAGGAGACATTAAACTGCAGTTCCACTGTACCGATTTCGATCGGACCCTCGTGCAACGTCGCGACGAGAAAGTCCTCCCTACTGTAAGCGGCGAATCGACATTCCGTGAAATATTAATTTCGGTGAAAGAGACATTCATTTTTCAAGTGCGCAGGCTCGACTGTGATAAGGAGAGAAATATTTTCCGCCCAACGTTTTCCCAAGCAGTTTCGGGATAAAATATCTATAACAAAAAATGCAATCTAAGAATACGCACTTGTAAGTTTTAATATTTTTCGATGGTCATTAAAATATTCAAAAATATCCACATTAAAGATTCGGTGAATCGCTTTATTGTTTGGTGCCAGTCGCGACGGTTATCGTTTCGCCGATAGACCGTCGGATTAATACAATGTCCCTACCACTTTTTATCAGCTTGAGTTCGACCAATTACCATTTTTGAATGCCATTATCCTACATTTTCGACGTTTCAATATTTGCCTAACCAAATTAACGTTTAGGCGTTCGACGAACCCCGGACGGTTCGGCGTCCGCGGGCTCGTCGCGAGACTCGATCAATATAGATTATTTACCCCGAGCGATAATCATCGCCTTCAGTGCGTGCAATTGCTCGTCCCGTCGTCACGCAACAGACACACGTTTAGACTCAACGAGATAACGCGTACCGTCGAGCTCAATCAAATTTCAAATTACATGAGCGCTGAAAAAAGGCAGAAGCAACATTTTCATTAATCTATGATCAATTGATTTATATTTTTTAAATAAAATCGTCTCCAAAAATCTTAATTTTGAAATATTGTAGACAAATATAATTTTGTTGATAGTAGCCTTTTTGTTTAAGGGTGAAAAAAAATATCGCCTTACGTTATTTTACTTAAATAAATAAGTCGGTTAAGAAAAATTGCAAGGTCGGTGATTCAGTGTGCTCGAGAGTCGTCGATACTTTCCGACCTTCTACCGAAAAGGAGGGGCGTAAATACCGGCCCGCATCTCGGAAGGTAGTCCGTTATCGGCGAGCAGTAAGGACTCTCCGAGTCACGAGTTTCCATCCTCTCTGAATAGGTGGCGCGGCACTGCGTCTCTAGTCTGGACACAACGATGAGATGTTGTTTCCGTTGGAAAAAAATCTTTTAAAAATCCTCCATATTTATTAATAAAAAAAAAATGCCCATCATTTTTTCGAAACATTAAAAATTCATCGAATGGTGAATGCACCATTTAATTGTTCATTCGATCGGATGACCCGACGAGTCGTCCGATTGGTCAACAAAGCATCACTCCGAGATACCGCGCGATGTCGTAGATCCATGATCGATCAACGACCCACCGCGATCAATCGATAACAACGATCTCACCCATCCCGCCCCGCGCATGCGCATAACGCGGGTCTTGCATCTCCATACGAAAGCTCGAGTTTGACAAATTATCGTAGGGTTCCGACCAGATTCCCGGTGAGATATCGCGCAGATCAACAGATTTCGCTACGGGGTGGTCCCCAGTCCTAAAACATACTCAAAAGCTTCGGAACCACTTAACGAAACAATTTTTAAAAAAATACAAAAATTAATCCTTTCGTGTCTATTTAGTGGAGGTAAAAAGTGAGAAGATATAACGGAGCTGGAAGGAAGGACCGAGGTGAGCGAGGACCACCTTGGGCTCTCACGCAGTTCAACTATTGTACCATTACCATAAACACCTAGCGAGGAGCGCGGCCACCCTCGAGCCCGCGCTGCGTGCAGCCCTCAAAGTCCCAAAATAGTTCAGACGCTTTGGTAAGAAGTTACCGGCGGGGGGGGGGGGGGGGGGGGGTGGAAAGACGCAAAGGTAGTGACTAATGATCCGACGTTAGTGGAAGCGTAGACGCCGGCGACGTTACGGTTAAACGCGGGAAAGGAGGAAGAGGAGAAGAATGATCGAGAACGAGCTTCGTCGCGGCGAAAGTCGGGACCGCGGAGAAGAGAAATTTATCCCGCCGCACCGACGGCGCAACGGTTGGCGAACGGAAAAAAATCATAATGTCCTGATGGCGAATGCATACGAATGACTCCGACACGGAGCGACGCCGGCCGGTGTTAATTCGCCCCGCGGGGACAACAATCCGGGAACACAAGAGCGAGCTAATGAACCGGGAGTCTCGGAGAGAAGACAACACCGGCGCGCGAGTCCCCTTCGATAGGCTCGATCGCGTCTCATTAGCGGCCGTATCTCGCATCATTATCGATTAATAATTATCTCCGATCTCGGATGCGTGCAACGAACCGAACGCGCACTGACAATGAACTACGCGCGATCGGACGATCGCCAGGTCCGCGGACGGAAAGGAAAGAAACGTAGGAGGCATATCGGTTATTTTTTTTTGTTTATTTTTTTCAAGAAAATGTTTTTTTATTTAGTTTCTTTAATCGGCATACCGTTTCTAGAGACTCGTTAACATTTTTCGAAAACCTGCGTCCATCAAGGCGATGTGAAAGTCGAGTAACGGTAATTTTTCTACTGTAAAAAAGATTGTATATTTTTTGTTTACTTTACAAGGAAAAAGACGGACTTTTGTAGACGAGAAGCGATTGTTAAAACGTAGCAAGATTTTTGTTTTAAAAATGTTTTTTAAATGTCTTGTTTTAATACGGATACAGTTTCTAGAGGCTCGTTGACATTTTTCCAAAAACTGTGTCCATTAAGACGCGGTGAAAGTCGCTTACCGTTAAATATTTATATACAAAAAAAATTCTGAAGAGATATTTTCTTTTTATGTGGAAGAAAAAAAAGTTTGGACTTTTGTAGAGATGAAGCGTTGAACCGTACCAACATTTTTGTCCACCGCGCAGACGAGATAGAGCCTCGTCCCTCGAGACGGTGATTCGATTTTTCCACGCGGCATTGATCGCCGGTCACAGAAGGCTCACTCCAGGGATTACCGGGAACTCATTGTGATCTCCGCTCATCCTACGGTTCCGTGCATGCACGCCGGACGATAATCGTACGGATTCTAATTCCCGTCGGACGAAAATCCCGCCGAGCTTCCGCGTGTACGTACGCGATCGAGCGTGAGAGAGAAACGCAGGAAATATTTTGACACCCGAGAAACGTCGCGGCGTGATCGATGCCCGTTCCCTCGTGATTACCGAGTGAATTGCATTTTCCTAAGCGCGACGGCGCGACCGGCCAGCTAGCCGGCCAGTTGTCTCTTCTCCTCGCTCGTCGTTGTCACCCTCGTTCCCGGGAACGTTCCCACGAAGACGCGACCTCTTCCCGATGCGCCGGTAGATTGTACTAATACGCTACCGGTGAATTAAGGACACACGGACATCAATTGACAACTTTTGACACGTGATTTTTATTTATTTTTCTCTTCCGTAATAACAAAGTCTCGTTTTTTTAATACTCGGACGATGATGAACGAGATTATAAATGAATGGCGGGGTAAAATTGCCATTGAACTAAATCGCCGGGATTAATTGAAAAACAAGCGGTAAATGTGGGAAAAAAACAATCGTATACAATTCACTTACATTTCATCTATAATTAATATATTACTATATATTAGTTATATACATGAGTCGTATATCCTAATTTTTCGGCACTTTTACATCTGTACCACTCACAATTTTCCAAAAAAACAATTCTGCCGGATAATAACTCTACCAGAATCAAAATAAAACTCTACCGGAAAACGAGGCTAGACGGTAGCCTCGTACTCCGGTAGATTTTTATTGTAACTCCGATAAAGTTTTATTTCAATTCCGGTAGAGTTGTAATATGGTAGAGATGGTTTCTGGTTGTTGTCTGGTAGAGATGTAAATGTGCCAATTTTGTTCCCCCAAACAGTCGAAGAGTTCCATCGAATTTAATTTACCGAACTCATTTACCAAATTTATTACCGCGCGTTTGTTTCAAATAGCCCCGGTCTCCGGTGCATCGTAGCTCCGACCGCGGCGCAGCCGTCACGCGCACGAGCGTCTTTTGATTTACGCCCGAAGCCCTCGCTCCGAGATACGATTGTCCCGCCGGTGCCGTCCCAGCGTCGGCTCAGCAATAACGGTCCACAAGATTAGCGCCTTCGTTTGATTGGCCGCGACAAAAAGCAGAAAGCGGCAACCGCACCACCGAGATAAGACACGCGTGTCTCCCGTCTCCGGAGCGGCTTTCGCGGCCGTGGGATTAATCGGGGATAAAGATAAGACGCCGGAGACGGCGAGGGGCCGGGGAGATCGCGTCCCCGGCCGGAGAACCGTCGGCGCATCCCCGCGCGGAAGAGGAGAACCCCGACGATCGCCGGGAGCGGGAGCCTGATAAATGATCGAGTCGCGAACGGCGTCCTCCATCGCGACGTTAACATCGCCCTCGAACCGGCAAACGGCTATCGTTGCCGCGCGAGTCTCTTCCCGGTCACCCACTATCAAGAGCCGCGAGCAGAGGAGAGAAAGGCGAAACGTGCCGGCACTCCGATTGGACGGAGTCGCTCGCATTATGCGCCGCTGCCGGTCGGGCCGGCGCTGGGCGAACGCTGGGCTATGCTCCGTATATGAAACGGTGCGAACCAATGGCCGCCGGAATTTGTCCCCGCGAACGGTCGCGCAACACGATTCGTGACGCGAATGGTGAACACTGCTTTGCTGGGCCTGAGACGGTGAATCGGATGGATGAGAAAAAAATTGTTGGGGAAAAGGAGGAAGGCGGCGGAGGGTTTTTGATGGGCTGGATGCGTTATAGGAATTACGTGGGTGATAGCCATTGATGGACCGGCGATAAAGGCGGAGGGCGATTTTCGGAGGGGCGAACGGCGATCGATGCCCTCAGCGAGGACTACTTTTCACGGTTCCCTACCTTCGGACGATCGACCCGATATTCCCTTTCCGACCCGGATATCGGCGCGCTTCTCCGGTCTAACCCTCGACGGTAATAAACCTCCCCTACGGAGCCTGGCTCGTCGGTTGGCGGTGAAACGAATACGCCGGAAGCAGACACGCGAGGATAGATTAGTGGAGTAATGTTTTTATTCATGTTTTTATAAAATCTAAAACGAACTTGTAGCTTAAATAATAGTTATGGTGGTAATTAAAAGTACACTGAGAGACGGATCCGATAATAGATAATACCATAAATCCGGCAAAAAACGACAGAACATTCAGGTAAATGGGAATGGTTCATATTAAACGTAACACGTTCTGCTAGAAAATATGGTGATTTTCACTATAGCAGATATTATCCGAAAATCCCGTAATTTTAATCCACGAAATTCGAAACTAGATACACAACATTTTGCAAACCCGATTTCTGAAAAAATTACCGTACGGGTTGGCTAAAAATTGCTATGGGCCTGTGAAAATTTCACATATCGCTGGTGGTTGCCTGGTCGAAATTCACCACATGACTTGGTACTTTTTCCCCGATCTTTTTCTCAGTGTAGATAGGACTATATTGAAAACAGAACGAAATCGAAAATAATTACTGCGCATCTTCCTGTCCAGACAGTAATGTCTAGTATAAAAATGTTTGGATCCGGAATCGCTAGAACATTGAAAAAAAAAATTGGAAAATTTTGAAAAAAAAATTCGATTATGTAGAGAGTGCCTTAGAGAAGAGAAAGCCTTTTAAAAAATCACCCTCTCGCGGAGCTTAAAATCCCACGACTCGGAACATTTTTTTATGTAAAAAAAAAAAATTATTGAATTTCGTTTTTTCCTCCCTCTCGCTCCCTTTCTCGGCGATTCGCTTCGCCCGTTCTCGAGCCGCTCTCGTCCCGGTGGATAAATATTTCGTAGAGTAGTTTCGAAGATGGGTTTTCTTGTCGGCGTTCGTACTCTCGTGCGGCGCGACGAAAGAGCGAGAAAGCGAGGAGAGCGTCCCCTAGGATATGCTTCCTCTCCCCCGTTCCCTCTTTCCCGATCCCGCAGGATCATTAATCAAATTCCCCGCTCGGCTCTCCGCCGCCGCCTTCTTCCTCAACGTCGTCCCCACTCCCGGTTCGTCTGCGCGTATACGACCGAACTCTCGCCGCCATTGCTGCGTGCATGCCGAGCTCTCGCACTAATTAAAACGAGGAAATTAATGCTTTGTGCTTTACGGAGTGAGCCGCGCCACGGCCTCTGCGCGAGGGCTGAACGCGGACTAGATTACCGGAGGGAGGGGGACGAGCCATGTTGCTTGCCATTGGTGAAGAATTTTTTTTCTTTGTTAAAGAAAAAAAAATAATAAAACCTTAAGGAAGGAAAAAAAAGACCGAAACTAAATTTTGTGGCTCGCCCTCCTTCATCCGTGATAATTAATTTTGGGCACCGATAACGAGTGGGATTATTCAACAGCCTAAAAAAAATATTTATAGAGTAAAAGTGGTGAAAATGGCCCATCCTGAATAGCACGTAAATCAATGATATATTGACTGGACCGTATTTACCAACTTTACTCTAAAAAATTTGTTATAAAAATTTGACGCAAATGTGACTATAGTTTTTTCTTAGGATGCAATTTTGAGCGTGCAGATAAGAGGATTCCGGAGAGCTAGGTAGCGCGAGAAAAGAAAGGCCGAGGAGGAAAAAGGTTCTTTTACCTTTCGAGGTCCGAGGATGGGCGTGACCCAAGGTAGGCCCATTAGCGGTCTGGGCGCTGGTGCAACTCGGTTGTGGTTCACCGCAAAACCCTCTTCGAGTTTTCCTCTCGTACTCGAACCTCACGAGAAACCGTACGCGAATGCTAAGTAATTTATGGCCGTAAAGCTAGGATCTGCGGAACGTCCCTTGACCACTGTGCCCACGGCTCCTTACACTTTTCGTGTCCTCGGGGTCTCATTACTTTACGAGCGCGAAAAAATCACCGCCTACCTCTCGCAGCTTCTCTGCCGCAAACGGAATTTCCATCAGATTCGGTTTTTTCCCCTTCAAAAGCAGAATTTTTCAAGAGGCGTTGGTTTCACATTTTTTTATACCGAAGGGTCTCAAGTTTAAGAAAAATTATTATCCTTACTTTTTACCGTGAAAAGGGTTAAAAATCTGCCAGATTTTCGAATTCACTTCATCCCCCTCCGTCCGAACAATTATCCCATCCGCGGCGTAACTTCCGTCGTGCATGGGCCCGGTATTGAGGGAAAAGGGTTAGCGAGCGTGAAAATCACAGATAATGGTCCGGCGAACCTGACCTAACGGTACCCCGTCCATTAGTTGCGAGAGGCGTTTATTGGCTCGTCTCGGTGGTAGTAAGTCAGGTACTTTTCGCGTTCCCGCTGCGGCCGTGCAGCGAACCCCATCAGTGGCCGGAGAGCCACAGTCGGCCCAACGATTGCGGGTTGCGTATGCCGGCTTGCACCGGTCGTAGCCTTTCTCGCGGGACTGCGCTTCTCCTTTCCGTGGAAGGCTTTCTCGTCTCCGACATAAGAGAGCGGAGGGAATGGGGAGAGAAAAGCCGCCACGGTGTTGGCCCGTAACGAGATTACCGTCGGCAATTTGTAGGGATCAGTCTCTGTTCTCTTCCTAACAGCGCAGAACGGGTTACATCGCCGCAGCAGGTTTCCCAAAGTCCTCCCTCGGGAATTCCGTGGGCTATCGGTGCGAGGCCCGACGATCGAATAATCTTCTAGAAATAAACAATACAAAAAATCCCGACTACACCTTAGTTACGAAAGAACACGGTAACGACGAGCACGGATATTTTTTTTTTTTTTTTAAATACTGGCATGGCTCTCGCGTTTATAAACGAGAAACGCGAGGTGGGCCGACCGCGCGGGGAACCCCCGCGGGTGTTGTGGGCGCGGCGGACGTCCCGCTGCTTCTCCAATATGGCTGCATCGACGAATCGTGCGTACACCCACGCGATATTCTCTCCGCTTCGCCATCGTGGCTGTCGCTCGCTTAGACAAACGAGAACTAATTTTTTTTTATCATGGTAAAAATATTTTTTATTATTTTTCTCTACATCCGTTGCAGCTTTTCGACTTACACAAAATATTTCCGCGATTTAACGCTTAGTACATTGGAAAAAAAATAGCCTTATTCAGAATGCAATAAAAATACCTGGAAAGACGCAAGACAGTTCACTTCGTAACAGCGACAGAACTTAGGTTGAGGAAGTTCGAAGCCGCTAATTTAATTTATTTTTCTTCAATCGCATAAGACGCGCCGATACGTGGCAGGAAATGATTTACGCTCTTACGCATAAACTTCCGATCGAATCGGCATCAGGTGAAA
Source organism: Amblyteles armatorius (assembly GCA_933228735.2). Classification (NCBI taxonomy): domain Eukaryota; kingdom Metazoa; phylum Arthropoda; class Insecta; order Hymenoptera; family Ichneumonidae; genus Amblyteles; species Amblyteles armatorius. Next base: position 6,875,927 of record OW121695.1, on the reverse strand, counting down.
GATTGACTGCATAGAATTCGTCGAAGAGTCTTTTGTGCTCGCTCGATCGGACGGCAAAATTTCTCCGAGTGAAATCGCCGTCGTTTCATTCGTTACAATGCAGAGGCAGCGAGAAAATTCGTGACGCTCCCATAATCTCGGAAGACGCGTCCGTGACGGGAACTCCGCCGAGTTATAATGCAACACCGGCAGCGGCCGCAGCGCCAACGCAAAAAAAGAGATATTCTTCTCTAATTATTTATTCTGTCGACCGAGCAACTTCTTGGCGCGAGAAGAGAAATCAGTAACTGCCGGCCACTATTGTATTAAATCTTCACTCTCCTTGCACCGTCGCAGTTTCATTATCTACCTGCACGATGTTGTCGCTCGGGCGCTTCGCTGGTCATCGCTATGGACTATGAAATTTAGCAACCGGAAATACCTCGCTTCCGGGTTAAAAATATCATTTTTCTACCGGAAGTTACGTCATGCCACAAATACGTCGTTTCCGGTTTGAGAATCCCATTTTTTCAACCGGAAGTGACGTCGTACCGGAAATATGTCACTTCCGGTTTGAAAAATGCAATTCCGCCAGACGACCGCGAGATCGTTGACTCCACGGGGTAAATGACTCACAGTCGCGACGAAATATCTTCGTCACGGTAATTGAATCCACTGTTATTTCGAAACGCTTTCGGGTACTTTTTTGTTTGTTTTTTTTTTTTTTTTTTTTGTAAATTGGCGATGAAAATTCGTAGATTGGTTAACAAGCCGGAATACACGGGAACTCGACGAATTGACTCAATTAATGCCGGAGGGGGCAAAAGTACAGCGATTGCCAGCTGCACGTACTACTTTGTGCAACGTCACGCTATCCGTTCCTTTCTCTCCTCCGTTCCGTGGATCCTTTCTTCGATCGACTGCTCTCCGGGGATTATCGTGGCTATATGCGCCCGGTATACAATAGTCTTGTACACAGGCGTATACCAGTGCCTGTATCGAGATCGATGGATATATCCGTCCGTCGTTAATCATGCACTTTTGTACCCATCGTCGATGAAAACCCATCGCGATGCACCGTCGGGCCGGACCTCGAGGCCAGCATACCTCGAAGGGAACCTTCAAGAGCCCGACGATCTTCGATTATCCTTGAATTAACATTATTGTAATCGATTCGAGTAAATTTTATCGATTGTCCATTTTTTTTTTCCTTTTTTTTTTAAACCAAAAGCTAATTCTACGTTTTTGTTTCCAGGACATGGATCTCATCGAAGTTCTGTGGAAGCAGGACGTGGATCTCGGGTTCACGTTGGTCGAGCCAGTCACGGCGAAACCGACCGGCGCTACCACGTCCGAAAAAGAGTCCGCCGACGATCTCGAGAAACTCAAAGCCTTGGAGGCGATCAATGCAACGAAGAACGAGGTGAGCTCTTCGAAAATATTCGTCCTTTCGATCGATAACGCTAACTGCACTGTATCATCCGCGGATGACGAGCGGAACTCAGGCGCCGTTGATCCCAGATAACCCGACAGAAGCTGACTCGACATTGATCTCGAACTTGACCACTTCGGAACGGTATCTTATTTTTCTTGTTTCAACATACAAATCATTGAAAATTACGAGTGACAATATTTACAAATGTCGTCGTAAAAACACGACATCACTCGTCCGAACACATATATATTTTTTTGCTTCCCCAAATAAGAAGTTCCTTTTTCCATGAACAATTTTTGTTTTTTTTTTTGTGCAAATTACACCGGAGTTTTTTTAAAACGCTAATGTTAAACTCGCCATTTACGAGCCATTGATTGGCCGATTTTTTTGGCTCTTGTTCTGACTGAGCACGGTTGAAACGGTGGGGAAAGTCGTCGAAGTTGGATCGAGCTCTGGGCACGTGGAGAAACGACGACGGAGATTCGATCTCATTAATGACCGGCGTACAACGAAAACACGCCTTCGAACGAGCCGCGGCGCCGGTACCGGCGCTGTATTTATCCTGCTCGCGATCGAGCAGGAATGATCTATGTCGGCGGGCGATGGATCGATGTCGATAGGTGGTTGTCGGTGTGGCCGAGCCATCGTCGAGCTGCTATCCTGCGCGCGCGTGTATCGTTCGACAGTGGTACAATGTGTGCAGGGCGAAGGTGACGCTGCCCGGTTGGCCAACCCGGACTCCGACCCTCTTCTTCGGGGTGGCTATCTCATCACGATATATATATATATCTGCATCTATATCTTGATCGTACATTCCATTGGCGCGGACATGCGCGTCGTCGGTCGAAACGATCTCACGAGCCAATACAGCTAATAACAAGACGGGTCTGATAATTATAATAATTAACCCTTTCGAGGCTATTTGGTACTGCTCGGGTAAATAATGTCCCACGGTTTATATTGTGGAACATTAGCATCGAAAATGTTGCCCTCTTGATGCATAAGAAATACGTAAGGGAAGAAAGTGTTATTTTTTGAAAAATTAATTATTAGGAGAAATCGATAATAATTAACTGTTCCGAGGCAATTTGGTAGTTTTCGGGTAAATAGCCTTGCACGGTCCATATTGTCCTATGCGCTGTATCGAAAATCTTACCCTCTTAACGCATAAGAAATACGTGAGGCCAGAAAGTATTACTTCTTTATTTTTCATTATAAAAAAATCGCTTCTGGCCCTCTCCGTTCGATTTCCACCGTTAACGATTTTCGCAGCTCTCCCAGCTTCTTAGCCGCGGTCTTGCCGTTTTTGTGCGTAATTCCCACTGGCGCTCTTTCCCTCACGAACCCTTTCCTCGCCGGCCGGTCGAGATCCAAAGGGTGGATAGTTACGCGCGTTGCCGGGACACATTAAGCCGAGGGAATCTCTGGAAGCCATGTTCGGGAGACACCAAAGAGATTAGCCGCGATGCGGCCGATGCCGAACCCACGCGCCCCGGCACCACGGATACGATCTCTTGTTTCCCGGCTTCTCCGCGAAGGGACCACAGTGGACTCCCGCAATCCGTGCTATCTTCATCTCTTCGATCTCTCGGTGCCCTTGTACTCCCGATCCTCCCGCTCGTCGGTCAGGCATGCGCTCCGAAATCGAAATCGTTCCTACGACTCCAATAAAAATCAACCCCCAGTAAAACCTTTCGAGGTTTCAGACATTTAGACCCCTAATGTCTTATTGGACCTTATCGAAGCTTGATGCAGTGCTAGAAAATTTTAACCACTTTACCGCCCATTTATCCTACCGATTTCGTTCCTACGACTCCAATAAAAAATTTACCCCCAGTGAAATCTTTTGAGGTTTTAGATATTCAGACCCCTAATGTCTTATTGGACCTTATCGAAGCTTGATGTAGTGCTCCAAGATTTTAACCACTTTACCGCCCGAATTAATTAATTTATCTTACCGATTTTTTCCTTCACTTTATTCATTTTCCGAACGTCGACTAGGTGTGGTAAATATGGACCACCCTTTTCACCTCTCCCTTCCACAAATCATTGAATCGAACCCGTGCATTCACGATTTCCACCCCCCGCTTATTACCGAGACTCCTCGGTTACTAGGAAGAAGAAGTCGACTCCAGCAGAGATCGCGGGAACATCGAGAGACGTATCCAAGCAGTCAAGGCGAGACGCGACGTAAAGGCAGGTCTGTGAAGTGCATTGGGAGATCGCTCGGCCTCCCGACGATGACGCTGCATCAAAGTTCCCGGCGAGCCGTTCATCGGCTTCTCTCTTTCTCATGCTCAATTTTTTTTTTCTTCTACGTTTTTTTCTTCAGCCTCGTCGCTGCTGGCCCGTCTGGCATCGTCCTTGTTCAACCGGCTAGCAGGCATAGGAGTCTCGTTGATAATCCCGCATCCTCGCCGGGCGGAGACCGTCTCCTTCGCTCCGATCCGACGGTCTCGTCCCATTCTTCGCTCCCTCTCCCTCCGTCGCCGTTCCTTCCTTCATTATCTCGTAGACTCGTAGCTGCTCGCGCGGGCAGCCCCGGCGTCTTCGTCCTTTGTGGATGAGACAAGACGCCGCCGTCATCCCGGACGCTCTCTATACGCGTCCAATAATACGGCGACCTTCGTGCGCGGTCCCGCCGATCAAAAGCCACGGCTCAGTCGTCTCCTCCTGGTCGATCGACATATATAGATACCCACCCTTCCTCCGGAGCTTTACGATGTCGGTCGTTCGAGATCGGGGCGCGACGGGAACAATCGACCAAAAATCAGGGGGAAAGGAAAGATCACCTTACAGTAAATAAAGTAACATTTGAGAGACAAAAATATGTCATGAAAATCCACCATTTTTTTCACTCGTTAACTTTACGCCTTTTTGCCAACAAACTATAGTTTTCGAACTGGCAATGTTGTAAAATTAACGTGGCGACAGAAAGCCTGGGAATTGAGCATTGTTCTCTTATTCTCCCCGGCTCGCAAAGTTTCTTTCCGAGAAATTGTAAAAGCATTAATTTTTTGATTTATTTTCTTCCTGAAAGACTTTGGACACGGGTCGATCCGAGCGAAGGTAGAAAGCCAGGAAAAAGTAATTATTCTCAACTTGTCTGAAGTGCACAGCCCGTCCGAGTGAGGCGTAGTCATAATCGCGAATACATTTGATTGAGATCTCTTCTCCTTGACCTCATCCCCGTCTCTCGGTAAGGGCGTACAAATGATCGCTGCGCCGGGCAGCGACAGGCTCCATTAGATCGCGGATCTCTCTCCTCGCGACAGCGAAATGGATTAACAAAAGCCCCTCCGGTGAGGCGAGAGAGGGAAGAAGTCGAACTGACGAGGAGAGAATGATCGCGAACATTAAAGAGATGCTGCGATGCTCCTCCCGATCGAGTGGTTCGAGATAGAACTCTCGCGAGGGCGTGAAAAAGAAGCGAAAAAAAAAAAAAAATAACACTCTTCGATATTAATCCCAGCATACCCGGGCTTCTATTTGCGTGCTCTCTATTCATGAACGTTTCCACCCTGTCCGCTGGATGTACCGGGCTCGCCCTCCGCGCATCGAATACCAACTAGAAGACGTGAAAAAAAAATGAAAAAAAAGAATCGAGTGGGGAGGAAAAGAGGGGGTCGGGCTCGATGATAAATGTTCGCAGCATCCCCCCAAAATCGAGGGGTGCGCCATCGAGCGCTGAACCAGTTTCGCTGCGAGGGTAGAACCGGAGGAGGGAGGAAGGAAGATCCGGGGGGCGAAGCCGAGAGCCCGGGATACATAAACGTGACCCAGCCGACGAGGCTGAAATATGGACCAGGAGGGACCGGAACGCTCCGGTTGGCCGAAGGGAGATAGCGTCCCGACATGGGGCGAAAGAGATTGGAGCAACGCCGCCGTAGGGGATGCGTACTGGTCCAGGGAACGTATTAATGGTTCTGGAAATTGAAAACGCGGCTCCCGCGAGCCCCCCCGACCCGGCAGCGGCCTCGATACATCCGTCTTCTCTCTTCCCGCCCTCAGCCTGCTTACGAGAGTCCTCGGTTTTATTGTTTTTTTCCGCTCGGCTGGACCCGAGGGTGGGCGGAAGATGGCGCCGAAGAGACGCAGCACTCGTGCTCCACTTCGATCTTCTTTCGCGCCTGGACGTCGGGCCGAAATAAGACGGAAATGATTTCCCCATTTAAATGAGATATCGTCTCTGAGAAAAATGAAATTCTTCGTATGATTGAGTAGTAGCGAAAGAGATTTATTGCGAATGTTAATATTTGCAGTTATCTTCTCATACTAAATTTTATACCTAATGCTAATTGTACGCCTCGGCAAAGGGCCAGCGAACTGGGTCCTTCAGCCCGATTGTATGATCAATTTTCTTTAAAATGATTGAAAAATTATCAATCATTTCTAGAATAAATCATCATTCAGATCATCGTTGGTTTATTTTATTTCTTTAATTTTCAATTGAAATTCTTTCTGCGGATTTCTCACTTAATTATTTCCGGAAAATAATTTCTCATTTGAATGAGACATCGTCTCCGAGAAAGATGAAATTCTTCGAACGGTCAATTTTCATTAAAATGATTTAAAAAATGATGAATTATTTTCAAGAATAAATCATCATTCTGATCATCGTTGTTTCATTGTTTTTTTTTTTTCATTTCCGATTGAAATTCTTTCTCCGAATCGAAATCACATTAAACTTCGCCGCTCGAGGACATCGCGGTGCGTACATCCGATCGACGAATTGCTGGCTCAAAAAAAAAAAATCGATTCACAAGGGGCAATAAATGTAGGTGAAGCAAATTCGTGAAGCGAGGACGGACGGGATCTCCGGGAGGGAGTATAATTTCGATGATTCACGGATAGAACGTGACTCGGCGTCGGTGGCTCGGCTTTGAAACTAAAATACACCGATAGACATGGCGGAGATCGCCGAAGACATCGGCTCGCGGCATTGATTTTTTATTTACCTCGAAGGTACACCAGCGACACGGGCCTCCCAAGAGTTTCGTTCCGAATTGATCGCCTATGACGAACTCTCGTCGATACACATCGCCGAACGTGCGGTCGAAATTTCATTTACTCCGTCTCGACGGTCCTGACGGAGCGGGACTCTTAATTGAGAGATATGCGAACGATGTAGCCAGAACGCGCAGGGTATTCGACGACAGGATGCCCATTGTCGCAGTGGATAAAAAAAATCCTACCAGGGTATTGTTCAGTTAAAAAAAAAATCTCCGTGCCTTCGAAATTTCAATCTCCCTTTTTTTACTTCTCCGGTACCCAATTTTTTTTTCTATACATTTTTTAATTTGCCTTCGAATATTTTTTAATATTGCCTTCGAAAATTAAATCTCAATTTTTGTTTCTTTAGTCTAAAAAGATATTTATTTATTCATTTATTTTTATTATCATTAAATGTCTGCGAGATGCACAGGGTAGTTTGAACGCTTCATATTCACGGGGAGCGCTGTCCAGAGGGAACGGAGAGCAACCACTCAACGACGATACATCAAGTCGCTTCTCTGGTCCGCTGCTGTTGCCTTCTGCTCCTTGTGATAAAGAAAAATTGGGGGAGGGAGGGGGGTGGGTCCGAGAACACGCGAGATGGAGCGAAAGAGCGGAGCGGTGGCGTGGTTTGCCAGCCGCTATCAGAACCTTCGGCTATGATTAATGGACGGAGTACAATGCCGTTTTCATTAAACTCATTTCACTCCGCGGCGCAGCGAGAGAGAACGGATCGGGGCAACGAAGCGGTGTGCGCCGTGCAGCCGCCATACAAATCGTACGAACTATGCCCCCGACCGGGCCATATTCCTTCGCCCTTAAGGCCCTTTCTTGTATTCTCGAGTCCGCACTCGAAGGGGTCGCCTTGATTGTGACGTCTCTATACGGAGCCCAGCGTACCGACGAAGCGATGGCGTACGTCTCGTCGCTCGTTCTTCGGTTCCTCTCATGATGCATTCCGCGCCGCGGATGCGTCTGGAAAAATGATTTATTCGATTCATCGCTTGCGAATCAATATTTACTCGAATAAAATAAAATAAAATAAAATAAATATTATTAACTTGTTATTATTATTTTCTTTAATTTGGATGAGTATACTACGAGATACAGAACTTTTTCGTCCAGAAATATATTTTGTGCAAAGGGTTATTCAAAAAAAATCTATGAATGTAGTTTTATTATTGAAGAGATCGGTTGTGAATTTGCAGGAGACCGTCGAGAAGAGCGAGTCGCCGAAGGAGGAGGATCCATGGGCCGGATTGTCCTACACGGTCGACTTGGAAACCGGTAAGACGCTTTAACATTTCAAAACTAAAAGTGAGCTTACTTTTGCTTTCTTTTTTTTTCAATTTCTTGCTGACACAGTTTTCACACCGCTCTCCGAGCGTGTCAAATTAAATCGGCAATTTGTAAGAACCTTCTCCACGAATATATTTCGTGTTAACCGGCGCGTGTAGATATAACAACGATCTCGAGCCAGGCGCACCTGGCCGCGCCTTTTAGCGTTCGCGCGAGACCCCGATTACCATAAGACACAGGAGACCGAGGCTACGCACCGGCCCGTACATCACCCACGTCTTGTAAAACATTATTTTTTAATTCATTTATTTATTGAAAATTTTGATCGCAATTACGCAACCGACAAATACCAATCAGAAAAAAAATTAAAAGATCCAACGACTCGATAGTCCCGCTCAATTTCGATCCGTACAAATCGCATCCCGATGATGAGTTCCTTCGACCGGTTGTAAATCGGATTTTTACCCGCGGTCAAAATAATTTTAATTCAATTACTTATTATTATTTTATTTTTCGCCATTACGCAACCGGCAAATACCGACCAGGGAAAAATTGAAAAGTTCCGAAGATTCGATAGTCCCGACGAACTTCGATGCGTACAAATCGTATCCCGATAATGACTTCGTCCAACTCGCTGTAAAGTGGATTTCAGCCCGCGGTAAAAATAATCTATCAATCGACTAGCACAGACCGATTATTGTGTTCACGGTTGTTACGAACGTACGTTCAGCCATGGCTCCGCGCTAAGTTCGATGTATATTCCCGTGGCTCGTCTCTCGTCCGAGAGATACCGATAGAGGATTCGAGGCCGGGGAGTGGCTTCAGGAACGCCCTCGTATCCGACATGTTTCTCGCGGCAACGCGTTCTCCACGCCAGACCCGGCCCTTCGTTCTTCTTCCCCTCTCGCATACCGACTCTCCTTCCTTTCACCCCGGCATTTAATTACTTTGCATCGAGCCTACACCTCGGGCCTCCGCCACTCTTCCTCCACGATTTTCTCGCTCCGTGTTTGAAAAAAAAAAAAAAAAAAAAGTCAATCACCATTCGGACATAGATTCATTTCGAAGGACTATCGCGATCTCACGGATTCGTCGAACCCGATATAACATATATATTACGCGATCGATATGTCGGTAAGCCGGCTCGCGAAAATATTAATAATCGATCCGGAGATCGATTATTAATATTTTTAATCATTTTTATTATCATATGTTTTTTTAATTTTTTTTTTTTTACTATACACCGTGAGACAACCGCGATGGTCGGTTTCGACGTTTCGATCTCGGGCGCTCGACGGTATTCGTCGTCGTGTATGTCGCTGCATTACGCCGCGGGACACCGAGCTCGCGCGCGTTACAATAAAAGCGACTTGCCCGATAGGCGGCACGGCTCCTCTGTGCCCGGTTCGGAGCGCAATAAACTATACTACCAGCAGGACTCTCATTACCGGGACAATCTCGTCTCGGCGATCGATCGAACCGGCCCCCGGAGACTAGAGCTCGGGCTACGTTGTATGGGGTCTTGATTAATGGATCATTGGATTCGTAAGAATGCCCGTGGGCCAGCGGGCCGTGTGTACGTGCATGCGCTCCATTCCTTCGCCTTCCTCGCTCCATTATTTTTCGTCCGCCCTCGTGCCCTCCCGTCGCAGGGTAAAAACTCTCGGAGGGAAGATTTTTCACTTTTTTTTTTTACTCGCAATCTCACTTCGAGCCGGTATGGAATAGAGAATAAGAGTTCTCGATTTTTTTAACGATCGGTAAAATTATTACAATTTTTCTGTTACAATTATAAAATTATCATAATTTTTCAATTTCGATTATAAAATTTTTTAATTACTTGATTCGTTACGTTACAATTTTACAATTATTGTGGCAAAGTTCATGCCGTTTTAGCTGAGAACGTGTTTTATGATGATAGACATCTTAAGGGGGCTTGGGGGGAAGATTTCGGATGAAAAAACACACCTCTTTGCCGATGGCATTTGCCGAGAAATCGTGTTCAAGAGGGAGGTGTTACATGGTGTCGAAAGAACTCGCGTGTACGCCTTGATCGGTTGCGTACGGCCTCGATTTTATCGAGCACGATCGTTCACTCTTTTGCTTCGCGAGAGAATTATACTGGGATCGAATGAGAGGGAATGGAAAGGTGAGACCGGATAGCCGGGACCGTTCTCGGCGGCGCGAACCGGAAACGACGATATGCCCCCGCCCATGGCGTCTAATGGGAAAATATTATTCTCGTAACGTCAAATTTACGCTCTTTTATTTAATTTTTTTTTATTTCTAAAATACTCAAGCACGATATAATTTTCTGACAATCTGATTGACCTCCGGAGGACTACGGACGTTCGTGTCATAAAAAGGCAATGGCGGTTTGCACGACATATGTTAAAAAAATAAGTAAACGATAGCAAAATTGCCGAAAAAATGTTCGTCAAATGTGTGATCGTTTATTTAATATTTTTTTTCTGAAACGCTCAAACAGGATATTGTTTTCTCAAAATTCGTTCGGCCGCCGAAAACAAATGGGCAATGGCGGTTTACGGGGGGGCTGACGTGCGTCACGTAAAAAAGAACATCTGCTACCTCGCGAGCGGGCGGCCCGTATAATATACTAAAATTCTATACGCCAGTATAGCGAGTAGGCTTTATTGCGTGACCGCGCGTGCTCAGCACTCTAAGCCGGGTCACGCCGGATAATGTCCCGGCGGAACGGGGGAAGCTGCGACAGCATGGCCGCTCGCGCATCCGCCATATGTGAATCCAACGCCGGAAGTGCAGTTTCAATTTTTTTTTTATTCCTTCATCTTATTTCATTCCCTTTCTTCTAAGATCTCATTTTCTACTAATTGATTTTAAGGTAATTTTAAGGTTCGATTGTTTCTTGCCTCTTGCTCTACTTTTTGCTCTATTGAGCGTTTGACGATTTGCATGTCGGAACGGTGCTCTTCTCTAAGAGCACCAAACAAACTCCCTTTTTGCCCCAGAGGACGAAATAAACACTACTTTCTCTCTCCCTTCTCAACAATTTATCAACAAAGTTAATCATCAAAGTTTTTCCGAATTCCCAAGCAATCGATTCCCCTCCGGTAAGGCCTTTGCCACTTAAGGTACACATCTTGTACAAGAATTTCCCCCGTTTCCCTCACTCGCGGCGTTTCGAATCGCTTCCTCGTGCCGGTCGTCGCCTCACGAGGGAATCAATATTTGGAAGCGCGCGTGTTCCGCCGCCATGTTAGCTCCGCGTTGTCGCGCCCGAGGACCGCTTCGCGGCATCGCCAGCGAGGCGAGAAACCCCTCGGGGGTTGCCCGGACTCGCGTTTTCTCCGCCGTCCTGGGGGGCAGCTGCCGGCGGATACACACACACACACACACACACACACACACACTAAGTTCACCAGAGCTTTAGTTCCTGCGTTCCTTCTCGTTTTCGTAATACTCGGAGGCATGACTTGCGACATCGACCCCCTTCCCCCCGCTTTCCCCCCCGCCCGTTGGGGTATAGCAACGCGAGCACGCACCATTACTCATATCGTGGCTCGTTGCACGCCACGCAGCAGGCGAACCCGCGCGGGAGCAAGGCACTCTCGGGGCCAACCCTACTCGCGATTCTCGTTCGCTTCGTTTTCTCCTTCATCCCCTGGCCGACCTTCCCGCACGGAAAACCACAGGGGAGGACCGTGGGCCGCCAAGCCAGCCGATATTGGGTTCGCGAGCGAAACCGGAAGCGCGTATTTCACTCCGGCGCGGATGGTCGCTGAAAAAATAAAATAAACCGTAGATCGGTTGAAATTTCTGGCGATATCTGTTCAGTCATTTCTTGGGCAACTTTGAACCGCCATTTTTCGCGGACTAGCACTGAGTGGAGAAGCAACGTTTAGATAGATTGTACTCCTCGATCACCTCAGTTGCAACCTCCTGCACATTTTACCGGAATTAATCTCTTGGAACTAGAGACGGGCGTCGACCTTACGATCGGTCATTTTTTTTTTTCAACTGGCAGAAAAATTCGTTTGGATTCAATCGACGCTGACAAAAAGTGACCGTCACGGCACATCTCTACTTGGAATTACCAGGAAAAGTTGGGATTCAAGTTCCTGAGCCTCCATTTTGTGTGCCTTCGGCGAGAGGCTGGTATATTTTGATGCAAGCCGTTTCGGCATATTGTCCATCACAAAGGTTCACCACACCGAGCAGGACTCATCGTGCGATGAAGAAGCAGAAGAAGAAGATGATGATGATGAAGAAGAAGCGAAGAAGGATGAAAGCTTCGTCTCCTTCAGCTTCCTCGGCGACATTTCAATCGCATCGGGCCGAAGCGGCCGACGTCGGCGGGGATTAAAACATTAACATAAAAGTCATATTACGAGGTGGCAATGGAAGATCCGAGAGAGGATGACGAGGACGCTTACGGAATCTGTCCGCATGGAATACGAGGATGAAAAATTAAACGCGCGAACGCGCAGCCACGATTTCCAGTAGCTTCTCTTTTTCAATGGTCCATCTCTGCCTCAGCTTCATTCGGCTCCTAGAGAAGCGACCGACGATTCACTCGGGGACGTTTCTAGACATTTTTTTCTCGCTATTCACGCTCGGTCATCCAATCTCATTGATGCTGGCTCGTTTGTTATTCACAATGCGTTGTAATTCGACTGTTTTATTAGCGCGATGAAGAAAACCACTTGCCCGCGTGAAACCGGGGGAAAAAATTCCCGATATGCGAAGCATCGAGGAAGAAACGGGGGGAATGAAACGAGGCATGGGAAGGAACGAGTCGAGTGCTGGTCCGGCTCCTGGCAGTCGTGAATCTTGTTGGTTTAGGATAGATATGTATCGGTCTGAAGTCGTTCGAGGTCAGCCCGTCACATCAAGCACCATCAAGCCCTTCTTTGTACACTCTCTTCAGCTCCGTGCCGGGGAGACCCGCAACCTGTCGTTATTGCATCGAAACGAGAAAATGTTTTTTCCTTTTTTTTTGGATAGACGTAGACCGAGTTCCCCGAACAAGACGTTGAGGAGATACACGCCCATTCCCGATACACGTTCCAACGCTTTTCGAGGGTTGCCAGGCGAAGAATTTCCCGTCCCGGATGTGAATGAAGGAAGAGTCTCGCAGAAAAACAAAAAGAACAAGCGACCGATCGAAGTAGGTGTCTGCACGCTCGAAGAACACTCTGCGGTGTCTCTCGAGTGACTTGGCCACGATGAATCCCGCGGTAAGAATTCACGCCAAGGTCTTCTCGGCGTCTCTTCTTGCGAAGCGAACTGCGAGGAGCAAATAAAGTGCAAAACACCAACTCCGTTCCGCCGAAGGACCGACGGACGGATCAAAACCCGAGATCTTGTATTTCACGATGGGTTCTTTTTTCCAGACCCTGATTACTCTAATTCCCCTAGGGGCTTGCCTCGCAGGCACTGATAATTGTTCTCCTATTATACTGTGACGAATATAAAGTTGAGGATTGGCTGAGATACACGATATTGCATAGATGACTGGAATAGCTCGGTGTGACAAATGACAAACACAAATTATCGAGACAACCAGAGTCTTGATCAGACTTTCAAAGAGAGGACCAGTTCGACAGTTCGTACTCAAAATAAATAGTCGTTATTGTAATCAGTGTAAAACACATTCGTATGAAATTTAAAGTACCGGGCTGGAGATTTGTATGCAAAAACTGGTATATTAAATTTCATGCAGAATTGTGATGAAAAATTAATGGTCAGTGTATTTGAAACATTGGAAACACTTTATTTTGTAATATTTTACCTTAATGTCAATGGAAAATCAATGTCAGTGTCAATTTTCAAACCGGAAGTGACGTATTTTCGATAGAATCTGGCGAGGGCGCTTCAGGCCCGAGACACAACAACCTGCTGGTCGGCTACATTTTGGCTACGGTATCGGAGACTACGAAATCGGCACATCGAACTCGAAGAACGTAGCGTCATAGCATTGCATAGCAACTGTGGGTCGCGCGTTGACCGGCAGCAGAGTCATCCGGAGTGACTCGTATGTGTGCCAGTCAGCACATTGCTGAAGTCGGTAGCTGCACCCCTTCACCAACATTTCGGTTTACTTTTTGTTATTTTCTTTCTGTTTTTTTTAATTTTTTTTATACGCCTCATCGAACATTCGTGTACCCCGTGAAGAAGGAACCACTCGACCTTGACGATCACCGATTTTAATCGGTTCATCGTCTCCGGTCCTCGTCGTTACTTCTTTCGTCGACGGCCGTGCCCTTGGCCGAAGGTCGGATATCCGGATGAATGCGGCGCTGCCACGGATCGAAGTTACGGAAAATGAAAAAAAAACTGGACCAAAAAACTCGACAGCTGTCTCTCGAAACCGTCGCAGTAAAATGGTGGAGAAAAAGAAGAACAAACGTAAGACTTCTCCGGAAATCGAAAGTTGGACGCTCTGCTGGTTCATCGCTGCGCGCCGATGTAAATTCACCACCGACTTTACTAAACCTTCGACCGAATAGAGTAAAGTACTCTATTTTTCCCCAATGAGTTTATGAAAGCCGATTGATGGTAAATATAATTCTCTTCCGAGATAAAGAAGAAAAAAATCCCCCATCTTTATAAAACTCGCCGAACCCTCGAGATTAATTTCCCGTCACGTACGTGACGTTCCTGAGAGATCTCCTCGAGAGTATTAAAGGCGTGCGAATGGAAGAGGCTGAAAAAAAAAGATCCGATAGAGAGGAAGGAAAGTACCGTGTAAGTTCACGTTCGGGTACGCCGGTGTAGGGCGGCGTGCGTTTCGGGTCTCCGGGGGAGAGTTCCGGGACAATGCGAGAAAAGCACAAGTTCACGCAACAACAATTACTTATCACGTACGGCACACGCGGTTTATACATATTCCGGCTCCGGATTCTCCTCGCGCGGTTCTGGAAGATCGAGCACGGAACATCGTTACGTTGTACGCACGCACACGCGCGCACGCGCTTTTGTAGACGCGATGGAGACCGCTGACGGCTCTCGGCCGGCTCTACGTGCGCTCGAGGGATACGCAACTACTCGCTACGGGGCTGCTGAGTGATTTGCACTTATTGGTTAATAAATCAGTGGCCAGGAGGAGAGCCCGGAAGGATCCACTGGCCATGTCGAACCACGCGGCCCGCAACAGATTTTGCTCCGACTCCTGGAACTATCCGGGCACAAAGAGGCGCACGAATATGGACCACCTTTACTCCGGGCTCAAACATCGAATGGTCGTTCGATAAAGCATTTTCATTATTTTCGTAACATTTTATCGGTCGGCTGAACATTTTAATTATTTTCGTAACATTTTATCGTTCGACCAGACGGTTTCATTATTTTCATAATATTTTACCGTTCGATAAAACATTTCTATAACTGTAATAACAATGTATCATCCAGCTATCGGTTGATATCGCGGGGGGTGGCGCGACGTTCTGTCCGCTATGGCTGCGAAGTTCCGATGGGGGTTTCGAGCCGAGCGATGCTTCGTGGATATGAAAAAAAAAAAGAAAAATAACCAGTGAGAATATCGTCAGGAGCAGACAAAGGCGGATGCGAAGTGGAGAACAATGGGTATAGGTAACGGTGCGTTCGCCACGGTGTCGGGACCGCTCCGATACAGCAGTCTTCCCGTCCGTCGCAGGAACCTCCCATGGCCACGCCGTGTAATTATCAGTACAATATTAAAATCATTGTCTCAATCGCTCCTCGCGGACGTTTATATCTTCCAAGTACACGGAATTCACGATAGATGTCCGATGAACGTTGCCGAAGAACGCGTGCCAAAATAATTTTATTCAATCGTCCCATTTAAATGGCTTTTATTTTATATAATTAAAAAAAATACCGGATATGGTATAATTTCGCCATTCACGCTACCGGGAACACAGCGGCGATGCTTCCCGAAATGATTTTATTTAATCTTACCAGTTAAGTGGCTATTTTTTTTTTTTTTTTATATATAAAAAAAAAACTCGCTCCGGTATAATTTTTTAATGTCGAGTCTTGCTGCCATCGCGCTACCGGGAATACGGAGGGGATGCTTCCCGAACAGCGGGACGATCCTGCGCTATGCAATCCCGAGGGTTGATTCAACCCTCGAAGAACAGGAAACGATCGTATAGGGCGAAGCACCCCCGGTAGCCATATGTAGGAACGTTCGATTCGAGCCTCGGTCCTTCTCTACCGGCTCCACAGTGGGGAGCCCCAAAGGAGAATGGCATTATGGGTAGAGACATTCCCCCTCCGCGCAGCCAATCCTCCGGCGCGCATTGTCCCGGCGGCCATATTGGAACGCGAGCCAACCACCTCCGGATTGGTCGGTTTTTTAACGGGGAACCCCGCGCGGCCCGGTACAATAACTCCGGTTGGCCATGCCGAAGGCAATCCCGATTATAAGCGATAGTCTATCAGTCAGCTTCACGCGTCTCTCACGTCGAAATCATCTCGCAGCGAGAAACAGTGTTGTGATATCTTCGTTCGAGATATTAATTTTTTTCGAACCCGCCGAATTCCTCGCGATTATAACATAAAAAGAAAAAAATCAATAATTTTGTTTTTAGTACAGTTTGGTTTCATTGTGTTTATTGCGATATTGTGATCTTAACGATCAGTGCCGCTTGCAATCGATCCCGCTATTGCCTTCGGTACTTTTAATTCATGCGGTTTAATCACTATGACAATATGGCAATAGTGGCAAAACACTTTACGACATGGATTTAATTCTTAAGGTACGATAATGTGACTTCGAGTGGCTCGAAATTGTACTCCGATATCGAATAGACCTTGTGGATTGTAGAAGAAAACCCGTGTAAGGTGAATGCAACAGTGAAAATTTATTGGATTACCAGCCCTTCGAGTTCCACTGAGGTACGTTTGTGTCAAATGGAACTTACTGAATTGCATTTAAAAAATTCCAGCAAAAAAAAAACCATTGACTCGGTAATTCGGGATCGGAAATCCGGACGATCCGGTTGCGAAAAAATTGAGACGTCACGGGCACGTGGAAAAAGTTGCACCCCGGTTCTTACCCCCCTTAAAATCCGCAAGAACTGGGGTACCGATGAGACTGCCTCGATGAGATATATTTGTCACCTCGGATAGGACAATGATCGCTGACGGGCAGCAGAACCGACGGCCGAAGGTTCCGTGCATCCGATTCTCGTATTGGAGAACTTTCGTTTATTATCCCCATTGTGATACGTAGTCACGTATTGTATAGGCTTTGGGCTCGGCCGTGTGCACCTCCGACACGTTCTGTGAGGATTTCGATGCCGTTCGGTCCTGTTGAAAAAAAAACATATATATAAATTTTGTCAAGTAATGCCGGAATTATTATCGAGATCGTTAAGGTTCGGGACTCGCTTACGCCACTCTACACGTTCCTCTATAAGGCCGGAAAAATATGAGAAATGATCTGTCAGCGCCGAGGCTCGTGTGCAGCTCCCCTCCGGGCGCCCGGGGCGCTGGAAAACGCACATCTTCGGGCCCAAAAGGGACCGTTGGGAAATTTTAAGAATTTTTTTTTTGGGTATCGGGCCGCGCGTGATCTTGCGAATTCTTGCAGGCGCTCGGCGATTCGTTCCCTGGAGGATACGCACCGATATTTCTTGGCTTTTTCTATTATATCTCACAGCTTCCGGCTGCGCTGACCTTTGCGGGGTTTTATCTCTCATTTATTTTATTCCGACGGGTTCGACCATGAGACGGAGGACGTGAAGGGTGAACGGACCAGAAACTGACCAACTGCCGATTTCATTGGTTGTTCAAGTCGGATGAAGATTTTGAAAAATCTACGGTATAATAAAGTACGGTGTGTGTTCCTGGACACTCAGATATTCATTCAAAAATGCACACAAAAATTCACCCGGAGCAGCCTGGAGACTTAAGGAGGTTGGAGCGCTTCGCACTAGTCAAATGTATGCTGCATTTTCAGAGTTGTTCACACAAACTTTTACGCATCTATCGATTATATTAGATGGTTGTTTGTATCACAGCGGACAATAGATATGCAAAAGTTTGTGTAAACGACAAAAAAATGTAGCACTCATTTGACTAGTGTGAACTTAAATAAATCCGAATTTGTCCTTAATGAAAAATATCTGTTGAAATTAAATAATTTATATTACACAAATTCGTAAATAATTTCCCCAGAGGCGTTGACGCTAAGCTGATTTCTAGCTCGATTTTTCGTTGCTTCTCCAAAAACCCGATTCGACGAGCCGACGAGAAAAAGAAAGTCGAAAAAAAGGAGTTGCGCGCGTCAGTTCGAGAGGGTTGTTCGAGGTTCCTCAAAAATTACAATCGGCCATTATCGTGCGGTCGAAGGCGCATCAGGGCCAGACAATGGCCGGCCACCACTCGTTAATGTAATGGGCATCCGAAAGGTGCGACCTTACTCCGACGGTCGGTCCGCACTCAAAGTCAGCCGCAGAACGAAAAGCCTCCGTCTCCTTTATGCCCATCTCTGACTCTCGCAGGTGAGCGCCTTACCTGCCCTCCCCGGGAATTATTATTTCTTGCGATTATTATCTCTAATAACAAACCCAAAGTGTTGCTCGGAGAAAAGTCTCTCGGCCGGGACTTTTAAGCGGGACCTTAAAACGCTGTTCTTTCTCTCTGCCTCGACCGATAACCTCTCTGGCAAATTTTCTTTCTTCAGTAATGTAGGCGACCATAAAAAAAATAATAGTCAAACGCTAATGCTCCGAAAACGGGCAACGATATCGGTACAAATAATTTCGGAGCATAAAAAAAAAACAAAAAAAAAGCCAAAAAGAGATAGTTAATTTTTTTGGAGCAAATTAAATTTCGGGCTATTTAATCACCGGAGAGCGAGCGTGTACTCTTGAGATTAAAAATCCCATCCATCGAACGAATCGTCACGGTGAAGAAAAATAAATAAAAATAGAGAAATAAATAAATTGAACGGCTCCGAAAAAAATGCATCCAGAATACCGGGCGTGCACGTACGAAAAGGTGCTTCGGAGTAGGGAGCAGATCGAAACGCATGATTGGCCGGAGGGCGGAGACCTCGAGGGGTAACCGTAGCCGCAGCAGGTGGATCTTCAACGACACCCCCTTTTGTACGTCAATTAGTTACGTTTTTTCCCCGCTCGTGGAACTCTCTGGCCGTCCGCTCGGCCGTCGATCTTTCCCCACCAGGAAATTTTACCTGCGCGCCGTGTTTACCGTCAGTTTTCGTGGATCGCCCCGCCGGGCCGAACGCTTGATCCCGGCACTCCGTTTCCTCAAGTTTTTATCCGCTCGTTTCCGCGTCTCGAGGCCGAATAAATCCATCCGCAGTGTCCGCTCGAAAGAAATCGCCTGTCCGCCGTCTGAAAATATTAATAACAGAGTGAAAACCCGCTCGGAGTGTTTGCGACGTATGTGAAAAGAAGAAAAAATTAACGTGAATATTTTGAATAACAATCTATCGATGGCGTGTCGACAAGTGCGCGTGTCTATCGACGCGCGATCGATCTGCATCATTCAGAGGTGAATATAGTTTGTCCGCGGCTCCGCGTCCTCGGATATCAATTCGCACGACCGATAAGTAACGTGTCTATTCCGCATATTCTTCATATATATTCCTTCGAGAACCCCCCACCTCGACGAAACTTGTTGTATATACAGGGTCGTTTCGCTATTAATAAATTGCCCTAGCGGGGATATCGCGATCTAAACCCGCGTGTTTTTCGTAGGCCTGCGTGTGTGGATAAGTTCAAGTTCTTTTTTTTTCTCGACGGTGTATAAGACGAGTTGAGTTAAACGCGACCCGAAAGACGTGTGTCCGCATTTATATTTAACAGCGACATTGAATAAATTTCATTGAAACGACGTGTGAAATTCAAAACGCACTGCGAAATCTTCGTGTCACGATAAATGAGGAATACAAGGTAAACATTCGTTAGCTTCATTCAGTTTAACGTTCGCCAAATCACTGCAAGCCAGTGGCAAGTGTTTTCGATAATAGTTGCGGTTCAAAAAAATATCGTTCTCTTGTTTACGTACGGACGGTCGAGAGCATAATTCAAAGTGCATTTTTTTAATAATGACCGGTAGGTCAAACGGCAAGTTACGCAGTGGTTTTGCGGAGCACCTTACGTAGAACCGAACGATCCGCGAATCACATAGATCGGTTAAACTGTACGGAATACATTAGCCGCTCTACTGTTTGTAATTGTACTCGGCACGCTATCGTACGAATACGATGACAACATTTCACAATATTATTATCATTATCATTATCATTTTCCCGTTCGGAGTAAATACCAAGTATTCGTAGTATTTACTCCGAAGCTGCATTTGAGTCGCCTGACCTTTGGAGATTTTCGAAAAGTGTTTCCCAATTTGACTGGTGAGGTTCCTCGATTCAGCCCCAAATTCGCTGGACTCGTCGTTCGGAAAATATTTAATTGTCCGAAGGAAGAACCGAATGTGGAATCTAACGAGTCTAATTTGTCCTGTAACTTTCAGGGGAGTACATACTCAGTTCCGGTAGCCCGAGTGGAAGTGGAGCGAGCGGCAGCGCGGCCGAGACAGAGGACCAGTTACTAGTTCCACCCTCGCTGAGCTTGGGCGAGAATTCGCTGGTCGGTCTTGCCGACGACGATTCCCTCGGACTAAACGACAGCTTGGGCCTCGAGAATGACTTCACGTCGGAGTTGCTGGCCGATGGTCTCCTAGGCGGAACGGGAGTCGAGGGTCTTCTGAGCAACGACTCGCTGGGACTGCCCGACGGATTCAACCTCGAGGAAGCTCTTCAACTCGTCGGTCTCGATGAGGTGCAACCGGAGGTTCGTGAAAATCATGTTGAATGGAGTTAACTGAAAAGCAAAAACAAAATTGAGAAATTAACGTGCATGGTTTTTTTTTTTTGGTTTTTAGGAAGTGAAGCCGGAGAAGAGAAAAAAGAAACACAGCGATTCGACGTCGGCGTCGACCTCCGAGGACAGCGGCGTCAAGTGCGCCGAGGAGGACGACTGTAATCCAGCGGAAAGCGACGAGGCCAGATCGTCAGGTTGCGAGGACCCAGAATCCGACGACATGATTCACACGGCTCATCCGCAGTTCCACCATCCTCATCATCCTCATCATCGCTCGTTCCAGGTAAGAATTATACCGTTATTAGAACGGGCGTTTTTCCGCTCGCTGCGAAACTCTTCGTAACATGAAAAAGAATATAAAAAATTATAACTCGGTCGGCGTTACAACGCCGGTAAAAAAAGACAACATAATTACGAATAAGATCGTGAAGGAAAAAAGTTGAGAAAAAAAGCATCGGCAAATGAAATTTCCGGAGGAGGTAATGACGATCGAGAGATTTTTAAATGTTAACTCGCGAGCGAATTATCCGGCTCTTCCTCATCGCCATCTGCGGGCACTTCGGGGCATGGGGCACTAAAAATCCCACCGACTCCGGTGTGGCGTGTGCTCACTTCCTTTCCCCGGAGGTTTCTCGTCCCGCGGATGTGGCTCCACAACCGCGGTTTTCTCGAAATCGCAGGTAAACCCGCTAATTAGGGGGTGTTCGCACGACGCCGATGGATGCTGCTCTCTCGCTCGCCCGGTGATATACGGAGTAGGAAACGGGCGCGAGGAGATAAGAGTACCAGTTCGGTCTCAAAGCGTCCGGATAGCCCGAGCGTTGTTAGAGCGGCGTTTACGATCCATAAACAGGACATTCGTTATTTACAACGACGACCGCGAGAACCCGCGGCGGCGTCGGTGGTGACTTCGCACCGTTGATGGTGGTAGCCGCATCTTCTCCGAGGGCTCTCGGGCCCTCGGTCTCCCGCCGACCGTACGAGTCCGGCCGACGGTCCGGCCGACGCGAGCACCAGCGCCGGCACCGGAGAAGAGCTCTCTCACTGCACCCAACAATTATCCGTCGTAACCACGGCTTAATGTAACCACTCGGATGGTACACCCGAGCCGTCCATCCGTGCGTACTCCGAGTCCGTTTCGCTCTTCGCCGGATGTTCGACTACGTCGTGGAGTCAATTTTTTTTAATTTTTTTGTTTTACACGTTAGCTCTAAAATTCACCGGGCATTTTCGCCATCACTCCTACACACCGGACGAGCCGATAATCCCGATCTGGCATCCTCTGAGGTATGTTCCGGATAGCGCGGACACTAAAACACTCACATTATCGCGCTACCGGTCGGCAAAAAAATTGAAGACGGCTGCACGCCTGCCACGCGAGATCGACAAGTCGAAGACTCCGTGTGTATTTTATATTTCGCATAAATCTCGGTGTGTCCGTTTTTGCATGAAAACAAAAAAAGCTGAACTCGATACCACCGACGGTCTGTGGCGTGAATGTTCCGATGGATTTTTCTGGTCTTCGCAACGCGGCGCGCGTGGCAAGAGAAATGAGGATTGCGACCGAGACAGACGATCCCGTGCGTGGATTTTTCCTATGAGCGTAATTGATGATCGGGAAACGCCGATATTACCGTAGACATCTGAGATAATTTATGCGGGAGTACTGCATCCGTGAAACGAGTACGGGACGTCGGACGGTTAGCTATCGGCTCGCTGTAGTTATCGCCGACTCTGCGAAAAACAACGAAAAAAAAGGATCAATTCACTTGCAGGCAACCAAAAGAAAAAATTGTTCTTTCAACTTTACTTCTCACAATGTCACGCGAGATTGAAAAAGTCACGTGTAATCACACCTTTTTTCTGTCGTCGCTTAACTCTCGTATAGAGTTCTATGAGTAGAGAAAATGTATAAGAAGAGTTGAAAAAACAATATTAATTTTTCGGCACTTCAATGTTATAAAATAAATACTAATAGTATAAAAGAAAATTCAGATGATAGAACGAAGAAATCAGCAAAACGATTTGAAGAGTTGAGTCTGGGTGAAGGGCCTTTCGGTGCGCGAATCGGATGCATGGTTTCATCCCCATCGAAAAATAACAATATCCATTTGTCGACATTTAAATGGCACGAAACAAATATAAAAGAAAAGTGGGTTATTGGAACGAGGAAAGTAGCGAAAGATTTGAAGAGTCTAGTCTGAGTGGAAGGGCCTTCCGGTGCGTGGCGGCATCGCGATGGTACACGGATAGTTCGTTTCATCCCCATCGGAAAATATAAAACGTCAAGGTGGAGGATTTACCGCCTTGGCCTCTGGGCTTTGAAGTATGCGTGTCGAGCCGTATATAGAGGGTATGCTTAACCGACGTATACGAGCGAGCACCGCTGTAATCATAGACGACTATTACCCAGTCGTTGTTCCAGAAGCGGCGTCGTTGCTGCTACCTCCTTTGCTCCTGTCCCTCTCTTGCCGACACTCTTCTCACGTGTACAGTATCGGAGTCCGAGTCTTACGCAACGACGCTCGAGGAACACGGAATTTTTACATTCCCCGCACGGTCGTACTCAGCGCCGATCCGACGCTGATTGTAATTGTCGCTTAACCGGTAATTAATCTTACATCGTTCGTGTATTATATACCCGGCATAGGAGCGAACGGGCAAGAAACAAACGTCGCGTGATCGCGGACGAGCCGACCAAAGAGGGCCTTGTTTTTTTTCACCCGGTGAACAGAAAATATGCAGTGACAGACGGGTCAACGAAAATTCGTCGAAACTAACTTTTCATCACCCGATTTTATCGACAAAGACTCGCGGTCGAAAAATGGAAAAAAAAAATGTACATACAATATTATACAGTTCTCATGCGATAAACCGGTTCCTTGAATTTAATTTATCATCCCTACTTGAGTAACAAATTTAAAAAATTTTACGCAAAAACTCCACACAAGGTATGTACATTTTTAGACAATTTTTTTAAGTGCGAGCACAGCCGCGGCTGTGTCTAGGTATTTCGTTGTACATTCCTGTATCTCGGTGGTCCATCGAGCCGTTCTATCGGTTATATCGCCGGACGTAATACCGATGATTTATTGACGACTCGGGCATCAATTCCAATCAAGCGATAGTCCTCTGCGCCCGGCGATCTTGGATTCCGGACAGATCGGAGATCATCTTGGACGCGCTCTTCGTAGACGCGCTCGTAAAGCGATCGACGATCGAGCGCGCGCGCGGTGCCGTTGGTAGGACAACGGCGAGCGGAGATCGTGACAATGACCCGGCCAGATGGTAACGTCGCTTTAACTCTTCCACGTGGTGGAAACACACCTGAACGGTCTCTCGGCCAATCCGGCGCCGGGAAAGTCCCTACCAGATACCGACAAACATCCCGGCGTTGCTTCTTCCTTCGCGCTACCGATCTTCCGTACCCTACTACTATACTACTGCTACTACTGAGCCCGTGGTGAATCGCCCCTCGCCGTCGTCATCCTCGACACTCGCGGACTACACGCGGTCCGTGGTCGAACGTGAACCGCGAGTGAGAACGCGCGCTGCGTACAACGAATTTCGGAGCTCCGCCGAATTCTGTTTCAGTTCTAAGTTCAAAGTCACATATCTCTTTCGATGACTCGAGCGGAAGCGAGCAATTTCAGTGATCGTGTAATCGGAGTAATCATGTGATTAAACCAAAAAAAAAAGTTGTCCAGATTAAACAAAAAATAATGAACCGTCGAGTTCCTCGCGACTTTTGATTCAAGAATTTTAAAAAGGTGAAACCAAGGATTTTTCAATGTATAGCCAATAATTGCCATTGGGAAGTGTGCTCTGGAGAGTGTTTGTCGATTCGAGACCCGGATTTACGCGGGTGGTTGAAGAAATTGCAACAAAAAAATTGTAGATAAAGTTAAGACTGGATTAAAAAGAAGAGTCGTCGCCTCTGGTCGGAGTGTCGCTGTCGATAGATCGGAGTAAATCACATGCCGCCCCCCACATGAACGAGGTGCAGCAACTCCCCAGATCGCAGCATTCATCGAGCATCGAGACTCCCCAAAACCCACTATCGACGGGCCCAGAATGTTGGAGTCTGATAGTCGACGAGGGACTTTTTCAGGTACACGGAAACCGATTCGACACATCGTCGATCAAGTAAACATTTATTCACACGTGTTCTGATCGACATCGCGTGGCCGAGAATCCAGGAAAATTGCATGTACTCCGGGTAGACAAGCCGTTTACCAATGCTACAATCAGCGATCGACTTCTAGCAAGAAGTTTGATCGTCTTTTCTTTTTATAATTTTTTTTTCTGTTCCGCGTCCTCCAATCGTCTCGTTATAGATCACACGTGTGTCCTATGCGTCGTCGTCGTCGTCGTCGTCGTCCTCGCCGAGTCTAAGATCCAACGAGCGAGGCGACACGCGGGATGGAAGACGATTGAAATTCGTGCACATAATTGCCAGTGCATGATATCACGACCTTTACTCCACCCCAGAGCCACAGTGGGAGAGCCCGAACCCGTAATTACGACGACCGTGAGGCACTTGGAAAAGCCGCTCTTGCACACACGGATCTCTCTGTGTTTCCCCCCTTCCTCGTACGTATATAATACGGTATAATGAGTGTACCAAATTAATATATTCCCTGTTGCCGGCGGGAGTCGAGCCCGCTCCTAGGTTGAACATACGCGGAGGCTCTCTTAACCAACTGAGGCTGGAGTATATTTTCCACCCGCGTGTGTTTTTAAACCTTAACGTACGTAAGTTATTGTGCCGGGAGAGACGGTATTACGCAAGTCGCCCCGGCGCACGACCGACGCGAACCATGTCATTTTTGGAACTCCTCTCTCACGCAAGTGTCGTATTAACACTGACCTTAGTCACCTGTAATTGCTACTCCTTTGGAACACAGTCGCATGGCCTCCGCTTTACCGCCCAGAATCCCCGAGCCGTGTGTGCACGTAATTTTCGACCTATTACACGGAAAACCCTACTTTTTATTCGCGTTATAGTATGTTCTTATTTGTATCTCTTTGTAAGCTCCGCTTCGTTCCCGATTACCTAAGAAAAAAGAAAAGAAAATAAAAAGGTCGTTTCTAGGTTGTGCGAAGCGCCGACGGGGGGTAATGAGAGTCGTTTCAATTGTTGAGAGTCGTACCAAAGTCGTCGGTGTCGAAGTTAGAATTTGTTAAAATTCAATTATGTACGAAAAAAAGTAATTTTTTCGACTAAATTGCAGACTATTCCTTTTTTTATCGAAAGGGTAACTCGACTCCACACGCAAATCCAATATCGGATAGAACTCGAGCTTTAACAAATATCGTTTCTATGACCCGCATTAACCACCGTACCGACTCCGCAGCACCGTCCACAGATCGAATCGAAGGTAACGAGCCGGCCGAGTAACAACCCGCGAGCGAACAGTCCCGAGGACAGTTACGGCGCTTCTACGATTTACGAGCATCTCTCCCCTCGGCCGGTCGGCTAAATTCTATGTAGCATCATCCTAGCGTGCGAATTCCGGGGTCTCGCGGAGTCAACGAGATATCACGAGTGCCTCGCTCGTCAGCAAATTTGTCAGTGGAACGAAAGACTGTTCGTTTCCATCGGGGTTCTGCCATCACGCTCCCCCCCTCTATACCTGGCACCCAGAGCGACAGGTACTTGGCTCGGCTTTGCAAACGCCAGTACTTTTCGAGAGATTCTTCGATATTCCGTCCAGACCCCGACCGGCCAAAAGTCGTCGAGTGGCCACAGTTTTGACAGCGGAAAGAGGACCTCCCAGGGTCTTAAGTCGTAATTAAGTGGGCAAGGGAGTCCGACCGCCTACCGGGGATTATATTCTTTGCGGCCACGAAACGTCCGTCCTACGCTCCGAGTTTGCGGTAAGAGAAAAGGGCTCTTTCTTACTCCACGTCTCCGTCCTTCCCGCTCCGGTAAATCATGTTCCACCATCGAGATCTCTCTTCCCGAGCCTCGGCTCCTTCGTTACGCGGGGAAACGGGAGCGTTCTGTTAAGTCCAAGTAACGCGGGATCGACGCGCGCGCGCGTTTCTGAAGATTCGTCGCGGCTCGAAAAATGCATTGCGTTCCAGCTTCGTACGGCAGCTGGCTTCTATCAAAATGACATTTGCGCCGAGTGCTCTCCTGCTACCGTCGACTTTTCGAGGTAATTACCGGACAGATTCACCGTGACGCTCACCGCCGCCGCTATGTTTCTTGTTCGGCACGTGTGTGTACAGCATCGAACTGGAAAAAAAAGAAAAAAAAATCATTAACTTGAATGTACATATAAAATTTTTTCTATCGAAATTCATGTTCAAGATTCGCTTCGCTAACGGCATGTACGCGCATCCGAGTCTCGGAGAGCGTGGACTTACGACCCGCGGATTCTCACCAGAAGGCGATTATTTCTTAGATCGTTAATTACGGTCAGTCGCGCGCATCTTTCTGACTTTATGATTTATGTCCCTCGAGGGAGAGAGAGTGGCAGTCGCGGTGCAAGTTGATTTCGCGGACCCGAAAAACCATCGACTTAAGTGATAAGTAATAAAGGCCCAGTGCGTGCGATAATGATACGCGGAGAAAAAAATTGCAACGAACACCGCGAAGGCAGGACGATCACGGAAATTCGAAAATCGTGATAAATTCTCCACACGGGTTTCGAGACTTTCGAGCCGGTAACAGTAACAAAGTGGCCAAAGCCATAAATGCACTTTTCTTTTTATTGTTATGAATAATTCTCTCGGGTGTCAGAAATAATGAAGGTTGCCGTAGGAGAGATGCAACTGTAATTATGCCGGCCTCACGCTTGCCCCGGGGGTGTCTGCGATGCACAGAAGGTAGACGGATGTAATATCGAGACGTCGCTACATCCCGCTTTGTCTTTAACGCCCGAAGTGTGCCCGATGCATAGAAAATTTCCTGGGAAGCCAAATCGAGAAACTAATTTTTCCAGCATAACTTTCTTCGCCTCAGATTTTTTATTGTCGACACGGCGACGAGTTAATGCACTCAAAAATCCTGAAGCATGCTCCGTCCATTCGCGATGTTTACTCGCAACTGTTTTCACTTCCCGCCTCACGATTTCTTCGTCTCGAAAATAAACGAGAAGAGAGAACACATCAAAGCTACAAAGAATCGGTATATGAAATTAATCAGAGAGACGAGAGTCGCTGTATGGAAATGAGACGAATGGCTGATCACGGTGCATCAGGATGCACTTGGCTCTGATACGAAGCCCGGAGCTACGAACGAGCGGCCGGCGTTAGTTCGCTCCTAATGCGCGACAGCGTTCATTAATCCGATGATTATCCGAATGGATCATAATTAATATCGCGTCACACCATTAGCCGCGCGATAAGAGCTTACGTGCCGGTGCCGCTAACTGCCGGTCGACGTCTCCCCGAGGTATCGAGAAACGGTCCGGTTCCTCGTCGCCGCGCTGCTGAGGATCATCATCGCGGACGACGGTATTTCTTCCCGTCGATATACGACCGCGGTCGCGAATAAACTTCCTCCACCATCGGGTAACGTCCTTCCTCGTTAATTCCTCTATTGTAAATCATTCTTCGGGAGCTCCGACGACTGAAGATTCCTCGCTCAATGGTCAATCAAGCGCTTCAGTAAACTGCAACACAAAAAAGGAAGAAAAATATATATTATTTTCCATTTAAATTGAAGACACAATTCGCGGCGTAAAAGTCAACCGAGTTTGCCTATTGACGGGAGAATTGATCGAACAGACGAGACGTCGAATCCGATGCGCCACGGTGAGCGAGCGTTCGATCGTTTCCGGAATCCGTAAGAAGGTCGCGAGCAATCGACGACAAGGAGGCGCGAGTCGGACGAGCTCGTAAAGTAAACGACGGGACATCTCGCTCGAATCGTTGGTCGCCAAGAGTTCCGTTCTCGAGGATTCTCGAGCACAGCTGGCGCACTTATGCACTGTGAAATGCATAATGCACCGGGATACAGCCAGTCTCGACGATCTAGGATGTGTGAAACGAATTTCCTTCGTCCCTCCTCGAAACGCGTGTAAATCGAGATGAGCATAAAAAAAATTCCGTCGAGCGACTTTTTGATGAATTGTCAACAACAAAAAATTCTACGGTCTCTAAAAAATCAACAAGCATCAAAAACACATTTTCCGTACCCAAATTTCCACGAAGGGAGATGCTTGTGTAGCGATTAACTTCGCAGGTCGATCGTGCCCCGCACGGAGAGAATTTTTTTCTTCGAGATCGAAGGACCAAGTAGTCCAAATATTTCTCTATGCACCTGACATTCTTCAGTCTCGTCGAGGGTAGTCCTAATACTCGTCCATCCAATATTTTCATTCACAACTTCCCGAGGGCAAGAAGTCCTTTCGTTCGGCCACGTAGAAAAACAAGAAGAGGCGCGAGGTCGGTGCCGGTGAAAAGTTTACCCAAGGGAATCTGTAACAGGTTGATCGATCAGTGACCGAGCCGGGGAAAATTCTGTTAGTTGCTTTACGGGAGTCACCCTGAAGGAAACAAAAAATTACGAAGTGTTATGCACTATTTTTATTCGGATCAGTCTACGCTACCTGGGCGAGAGAAGAGATGAAGAAAAAAGTAAGGCGAGAGCGCCCGCACTGTTGGCCTAGAAGGTCCTCGACAGCGTGACTCAAACATCTGCCTCTTTCTCGGCAGATATCCTTCCTCGCGCTTCTTCTTCCTGGCAGCCTCCGGACGCCTTCCAGTGTACCGTCCACTGCTCTCATGCCAAGACCAGTTCTCTTCTCCCTGCTGCACTCCGGAGGAGAGATCGTTCGCTGGACACGCGCGCAACCGTGTATCGAGAGACTCGTAGAGCTTACGCACACACATCGTGCGAGGGGCATAAATCATACGAGCCACGGTAGCACAACACTCGCGAACGTACCGCATTCGCGATCGTTGCTTCTATATCGTTTCGTCTAGAAACCTAGAGGATGTTCAGAACATTCTGTGTCAACGACGTTTTTAAAATTGTTAAAATTCGAAATCGTATACTCAGAACTTTACCGTTAAATGAATGAAGATTTCCGCAATTTTTATTTCTATTCGAAACAACGAACGCAGCAAAAAGAAAATAAGATTTGTAAGAAAAATTGATAAACGTCAAGTTTTAGGGATGATAATTGACTTAGGAAGTCATTAGAAGAATAGATTTCGCCGATCGCTGTGGGAAACAAAAAAAAACTCGTATTAGCCAGACGGCGCCGTGTTACATGGCGATAGTGGTAGTACACCGACGACCTACATTTCTCTCGGCTACTCGACAGGTGCGCTGACAAGCGAGAATCGCCGGTAAAGGCGTCGAGGCTCGACAGATTGCACCGCGGCCCGCTGATTGATGCACCGGACAACAATCCACAATCCGTACTCTCTCGGCAGCTTCCCTATTCATCTTCTTTTTACGCTCGGCGCATTAGAGCCACCGCTGCTGGCCGCGGCGTCGAGTGAACATCAGGATAGCTTGAAAACAGCAGGAGCCTACCGCACTTACGCCGGATATCGCGACGAACTGTGGAACCGTGTCTCTCCGTTCTCACCTGGAACGAGAGAGGAGAAGAGACAATTTTTGCGTTTGCGCGACGTTATTACGCTACCGGACAATGTTCCCACCGGATCGACATAATTCTCGATTGCCGCGTCCCAGCCTCGCGAATGTTTTTTCTTATCGCGTTCCACATACCATGTCCGAGTAATTCATTGTCGTACGATAATGATTGACGATCGTTGAGATCGCGTCGTAGAGCGGTTCGAGCGGGCACCGGCGTCGGAGACGATTAATATTATTGAATCTCTCCGGTATCTCTGTGTGGCCCGACACCTACGCGACCAGCGGGAGAGCACGATCCTCCTTCGCGTTCATGCGTCTACCTGGTTGACACCTGACAGGCGGACACGAGGGCTCGTCGAATTCTTCGGATGTAACGGCTAATCCATCGATACTACCGATCCTAAAGAAACAAAAAAAAAAAAAAGAAAATATTAAAACATAGTACACTCGTCGAATGCTGGTGAATATTTTATCGATTCTATAGTAACGTGGTATACTCAATTTTTTTCAGAGTCGCATGCCATATGTGCGTGGTATGAGCATGGAACAGCGATGGCAGGAACAACGGTGGCAGGATATAACGTCTTTGCTGCAGCTCCAGGGTACGGGCGATCATTTCGGTCACACCGTCCACACTGGCTATCCAGGACACGGGATGAGCCACAGTCCTTACGAGGCACAGCGTAGCGTACTCCTTCACAATGCCACCCTCGCACCTCCGGTCGGCGATCTCAATAACACCGGACCTTACCACAGTGTCGGTGAGTTGTAACTGCATTCAAGTTCGTTATTTTATTTTCCATTCGATTTGATCCAGTCAATCAAGCAATTTTTTTAAAAGATCCATCGCTCTTAGACAATTTTTTTTTTTTTTATATCCATATTTAATAATTCGTAATTGTTTCTGCTGAAAACTTGTTCTCTTATCTCGACTACACGGCTTTGACAAATTTGTCGTTTTTCACTGTTTTCTCATTTTTTTTTGTCCCCCGTTAATATATGAGAATACGATTTTTATCTCGCCCCCAACTAATCTGCTCACCTTTGCAGGTGGACCGTCGAACCTCGGATCAGCGGTGGCCACATCGATGAACCTGACGAACAGTAGTGAGCCGATGGGAACGGAGAGCGGCGCGGCTTATAAATCAGAGCCGAACGAGATGATGTACTACCACACGCCGGCTTCCGATACAATCAATCAAACAAACGACGTATTTATATCTTCTTTGCTGAACGACGAGGATCTGCCTTTCATGGATATGTCTTTGAACGATGGTAAGTACAGATTTTCTCTCGATACTATTAATCAATCATGCGGATAACCATGCGGTAGCGCGTTGCGTTACAAGGGAAAAAAAGCTAAATGCAAAATTCGATTTTGTATGTTCATGATAATCTTTTATTATGAAAGGGAACTTATAATATTGTAAAATCATTTGGTATCACTGACGAGTGATCATTATTATATATATATATGTATATATTTCATATATTTGCGTTATCATACTATAATAATCGAACTTCTTAAATCATAACTTTTAGTCGAGTAACTTATCATAATGGTATGGCAGCGCATACCATAAACTTCGAGAGATTCGAGTCTAATACAGATTCCCAACCTGCCTGGCGACTATGGTTCTCTTCAGTTTTCTCTAATACTTCGTTTAACTGTCGACTAGCGACATTAGGAACACACTTCCGTCCAGTCCGTAATCAAACTTCTCTCCGATACTTTGTAAATAAAAATACGAAAAAAGGAAAAGAAAAATATTCAACTGTAATCGTTACTTTGGAATTCTTACGCTTAAAAATAGACACTCTATCGAGCTTCGCGGAATAAGAGAATTTTCTTTTTTTAATCTCACGAGTCTGTGAGCGGGAACGTCGTTCGTTGCGTCGACGCCGTGGCTGCTTTACCAGTCCTCCTCGGGCTCGGCGTTGGCCGCCATATTCGGTGCGTTTCCAGGGCTGTCGAAGTCTCCGTTTCCGAACTGCAGGAAATAAATAAAAAACAAGAAATTAAAACGTGCATT
Organism: Amblyteles armatorius; assembly: GCA_933228735.2. Taxonomy (NCBI): domain Eukaryota; kingdom Metazoa; phylum Arthropoda; class Insecta; order Hymenoptera; family Ichneumonidae; genus Amblyteles; species Amblyteles armatorius. The sequence continues at coordinate 6,843,800 of OW121695.1, read as the reverse complement.
AGGAATTCGGTAAAACTCATACGCTCAAGTAAATGATGAATACTCACGTTTCGAACATCGCGTCCACCGAATTTCTCTCCGCGGTTCGGCGCGAAGCTTCCTCCACCCGCTCCGCTCAGCCATTCGGGTACGGTCTGCCCGGATTGACTGAGAGTCCTGACGAGATCGTTGACGAGAGCTCCGTCGGCTTCGGGATCGAAGAAACTCGTCGCTTTTCCACGATTTCCCACGCGTCCGGTTCTTCCGATACGATGAACGTATTCGTCGATCTCCTTCGGCATATCGTAGTTTATAACGTGCGCGACGTCCTTGATATCGAGTCCTCGAGCGGCAACGGCCGTGGCGACGAGAATCGGCATCTTGCCGCATCGGAAATCTCTCAGCGCTTCCTCGCGCTGGCACTGCTGTCGGTCTCCGTGCATGCTCGTAGTCGGGAAGTTGTGGTTCGACAAAAAAGCGGCGATGAAGTCCGCAGTTTTCTTCATCTCGACGAAAACGAGAGTTCTCGGCAGGGTGTCGTTAACTTTTTCTCGCTCGATAACCTCCTTGAGCTTCGAGCGCTTCTCGAACTTCGGCACTTCGTGGAAGCTCTGCTCTACATCTGCGCAAGCACCGCCGACAATTCCAACGGCGAGGAACAAGTAATTGTCGAGAAAAGCTGTGGCGACTTTCTGTACGTCCTCGCCGAAAGTTGCGGAGAACATGAGAGTCTGTCGCTCCTCTTTGGCGACCATGCTCTCGTGATTCATCATCTTCTGCATGTCGCCCAGGAATCCCATGTCAAGCATGCGATCGGCTTCGTCGAGAACGACGAAACGCATCGATGCGAAGCTGACGCGTCGTCTCTCAACGAAATCCAGCAATCGTCCGGGTGTGGCGACGAGAATGTGGCAGCCGTTAGCGACTTGCTTTCCTTGATGCATCGTCGCGACTCCTCCGTACGCAACGGCGCACTTGATAATCGAGTCCTTGGCGAACTTGAGCGCTTGTCGCCAGATTTGCTCGGCCAGTTCGCGGGTCGGCGAGACGACGACGCAGTGAGGCTCGCAGCCTCCCGCGATGAGCTTGAGCTCGGTCGGCCTCTCGAGCAGCGTGTGAATTATCGGCACGAGGAAGGCGGCGGTCTTTCCAGAGCCCGTCTGTGCGCAGGCCATCAGATCTCTTCCGGCCATTATTATAGGAACCGCGTGCTTCTGCACCGGCGTCGGTTTCGTGTATCCGGACTTGACGATGTTTTCCAGAAGCAAGGATCTCAGTCCCATCGAGTTGAAGTCTTCGACCGGCGGCGGTGCATTTTCTCCGCTTACTTTGATCGCGATCGAGTCGTATTTCTCGAAGTTTATTCCGGCGCCGACGCCGCTGAAGATCTCGCTGTCTTCAGTCGATATCTCTGGCGGGATGTACGTCACTGGTGGTGGCTTGTCGGGATCGTCGCCACCCTCTCCACCTCCTCCGCCATCGTCGCCGAAACCACCCTTGCTTCTTCCGAAGCCCGAGCCGTCTCCATCGCCGCCGTCTCGGTCGCGTCCCCCGCGTCCACCTCGGCCTCCTCCACGTCCTCGGAAGGGTCGGGAATCGTCGTCGCCGAAGCCGCCACCGCCACCACCTCCCCAGCCGCTGGAGCCGCCCTCGCCGTCGTCGTCGTCGCGATTTCTAAAACCGCCGCGACCTCCTCCGCGTCCGCCACTTCCTCGAGGTCTCGAGTCGTCCCCGTCTCTGTTGTATCCGCCGCCTCCGCCGTATCCATTGTTATCGCCGTCGCTGCGAAAACCACCTCGACCACCACCTCTGCCTCCGCCGTGACCCCTTCTTTCACCATCGAAGCCACCCTTCCTTTCATCGTCGAAGCCTCCTCCTCCGAAACCTCCGCTGCCTCCTCTGCTGTTGTCATTGTCAAAGCTGCTACTGTCGTTTCCATTCTTGCGTCCTGGGGCCCATTCATCGTTGTTGTTGATCATCGGCTTGTAGCCACGGCCTTTGCCGGAGCTTCTACCTTCGTCAAACTGTTCAGAGACACAGAAAAATAGGACATTTTTTTATGTCTGCAATGATGTTTCGTAAAAGAACTTAATTTTTTTCTCATTCAATAAGCAAAAATAGTGTATTCGTAGATTTTTTATGTACGGTGCATGAAATTATTGTAAACTTACAGAGGAAGCGTTCGTTGGTTGCAGAAGATCCGCATTGTCATCCCACTCGTCAGCCATAGCTTTTTTTTTCTTTCTTTGGAAATATGCTTTTTCTTATTCGTATTTCCTGTAAATTTATGTATCGAATTAGCGATCAGGTTTTTACCGATAAACCTAAAATTGTTCGAGATACAACGCGTTGCGGTCGTGATCCGATGTAAAACGTAGCGAGAACCGGCAATCGCGACTTTTTTTTTTGTTACTGATAAAACGAGAAAGGTTACGGTGCGTTAAGTTCGTGAAATCGATGGAAAACGTCGCAAGAATAAGTTGTACCGAGATGCGAGATATTATCACGAGAGATTGAAGACGCCGTTGCCGCGCGGCGTCGATGAACAAAGGACTCGAGAGAAAAGTACGAGGCATGGGGAGGGGCGCGGTATCGGGGAAACAAACCAAGCACGAAAACACCAACGGTCACCTTGAGAAGATCACGAAACAATTGAAAAATTTAGCGATTCAATGGGACTAATACAACATTTGTAAATTCGTAGAAGGGAGATCTTTACACACGGAGATCGAACAATTACGATCGATATTAGATCATGGTCATTATTATTATCGTAACACAAAGGGCCGGCACGCGACAATGAAAAATTCTTCGATGTCCGCACAAGCGTATATATTGCGAAAAAACGGCTGATTCTTTTTGCAAATTTATGAAGACGTGGATTTACGAAATTGCATACAACGAGCGTACGTTGAGCTGGGAGTTGTCGTTTGGGAAGCCGGTGGTTGTAGCGAATCACGTGGTCCTTTGTGTAAAGCTGTGAGGCACAAAGCGACGTCACCAATGTCGCGTGTACAACTTACCTTGTAATTATCGGAGAGTCAAAGGAAGATTCTTTTTGTTCTCACTCAGTCGTCCAGTTAGTCTCGAAAAGATACGCGGAAGTGCGGACAGGTCTAATCATACCGGCGTGCGAAGCTCGTCTGAGTTTCGGCGATTGAGTGAAGTGGCCGGTGAAAAAGGGAGGATGTAACGCGAGCACGTGGGGAGGTAGTAGTGACCGGCAGTTTGAGGAATGAGGACCAATAGGAAGCGAGAAAAATGTTGGTACCCTGCTGATTGGCGACTTCCGAGCGGCAGGATCCCGCGTTGCGAGGGACTAATGCGCACGCGTCGTACATCGGCCCTAGTCGAAGAGACCAGGGAAGTAATTATTGGCGAATGACTTCCGAGTTCCGTGGGGTCCCGACACCTTGTTTTTACGGGAATGCAATGTCTCGGAACATTAACGGCGACGATATCGTGATTTCCTTGCATTTTAACAAGTTCATCTTTGCGACTCGACGACAATACTTAATTTATTGTTGATTTATTGTTGCACATACGATGAATCGAGCAGTAAATGAATCGTTAAGCCCGGCGAACGACCATATTACCGAAGAATACGGTCAAAAGCGGTTATGTCGTATCTTCATCAGACTCGAGACCGCGGTCAGCATGATCAGGTTAGTTACATTACGATGTTTTTATTCTCTTGACACACTTGCCGTATATCAATCCGTCCTGTGTTTCTCTGCCGCACAATCATTCTATTTACAATAAAAATACTCGCTCGGTCGAAAAAAAAATTATACCTTCAACTCTCTCGTAAGTATCGCCGAAAGCGCTCGATATGTGTGTGTACTCACGCCTTATTAGTCATCAACGTTTTGCCAGTACGTTAATTATCATCACCGGATATCTAAGGTTTCCGGTTGCACAAGACAAATTGCGTTTACAGTAGCGTTGCTACAGAAAAATTCTTGGAATGCTCCACGACACTTTTCCGAGAAATTACCGATATTCCAGATAATTGCGATTTAATACTTCTCTCATTGCGTTCCGGTATCCGCGTATTTGTCGTCTTCGAGCTTGTAAATTGAAAAAAAAAAACGTTCATGCCTCAAACACTATTGTGTTCAAAGAAACATTAACGGTTTCAAAATAATTTCGTTTACGATGCACTCCGCCCTACCGGCAATATTTCCGTATTAAGTATCTCGGATTTTAATCCCTTTACTGCCGATGTTCTGTTGAACACATTTTTCGTCCTGCTTAAAGAACCGTCCCCACGAATCACCGTAAAACACGTGTGCGCATTGTCCGGACCTAGTCGATTTATAGCACAGATTCAATGGGGGAAAAATGTGCAGAGTTGGAAAAAGTCCCGTTTCTGTCTAGACAATAGCCCGTTCACTCGAGGAGTCGAGGACTCTCGAGTGTTCTCGGGATTTAGAATATTTTCTCTTTTACAACCGTCTTGTTGAGCTGAGTACCTCGAGCTAAACAGCTTGAGGAACGCTTTTTTTTCTTCCAAAGATTAGAAGGTGGCAAAGCGTTAAAATAATATTATGAATACGAGGCAGCACAGTCGTATACAGTATATCGAATTCCCACGGCATTTGATCGTATCGACACCAACACAACAAAGTTAGACGCTATTCGAAATCCTCGCGAGACTCGATTCCGACTCGCTTATAGTAGGAATTGAATACCGAAAAAATACGTCGCTACCGATTCGAAAATTTCATCTTTCAACCGGAAGCGAAGTATTTTCCATATGACGTCACTTCCGGGCAAAAAATTATATTTTCAAACCGGAAGTAACGTTTTCTCTCAAGCGTATACGTATACATAGTGTTTCTTCAAACTAGTTAACTTTTAGCTGAAATGGGTTTTGGCTGAAAAGAATTTAGGATAAAAGATACCCCACTGAATTAACGTCTCCCACCTGAGGCCAACTTAACAGTATTTGCATTCGTGATAACTATATCGTCTCTCGAAATACGCTTATTGGTAATGGTGCGCGAGTCGCTGACTCACCACGCAACTTCGTCGACAGTATGCGCTCGTGCGCGACTTCGCACATGCGCGCGCACACTTGTATCGTGCGTATAACTCTATTCGCTCATTTGGCGAATATATAAATGACAAAGTTGCACAGTCGTCGATTACAGCTCGTACAGTCACTGACAAAATCTCGTGAGTGTTGTTCTCTCACGTGTGCCTCGTTCACTGCTCCTAAGGCGCCATCGTTGACCTTGTCCCGTTCTCTATCGATCGAGTCTAAAAGTCGACCTATCGCGATCGCTTCTCAATTTTTTTTTACGGCGACAAAAAAAAAACACAAGGAGAAAGAGCTTTCCAATGTTGTGTATTTCAATGCTGGGTGTATCTACGAACGCGCGAGTATTATTCGGTGCAGTATTTAAAACTCGAATCATAATTGCAGGCAGTCGAGCGACACGGCTGGCGACTCTGCTCAGAGGAGACAGAGAGAGCGAGATATAGAGTAAAGAATAAGACAGACAGACCGGTCGACCGTGGCGCGGAGAACGTTTTAGTTCTTGCTCCTGACTCCGCATCTCCGTTAGCTAATTGACAATTACTTCAGCTCTTTTTCCGCCTTCGTTCGGAATATCATTTTTTTTACACCCGTTTTGATTCATTGAGTTGACGCACATGCGCAAAACGTCGTAAACGTCGCGAGCAAACATCCCAGTGAAAAATTTATGTTTTTCCTCCAGTGAATTGGACGGAAATATAATTATTTTTTTTCTATCTCATTTTTACGTAAATACTTGTTACTCGAGTAAAAACGATGAGTGATGGGGACGTCAATATGTTGATTCAACTCATTACGTTTGCATTTACGTTAACCCGAGAAAATAATACCGATACATTTTTCGTGGCGAACCGACTCTTGACCGACCAATTACAGCACACGTCGACATAGCCAGAGGCAATTTAGGAACAATAATTATTTTTGCTTTTTAAATTTTTTTCGCAAACATAATTAACTACACCGACTTGTATGCGCTGCAATAATTCTCTCAGGTATTAAGCGGCACGAAATTGTATAATGAGAATTAATGGCTAGATCGTATGTGCACAGATGTAGGTGGCAGGAACACGTCACCACCTACGCTCGACGATGATCGCATTTCACCTATCGGTGCTCGAGCAAGACTCCCTTCCTCCCGCTCTCCCTCGCATACGTTCGCGTACACGCTCCGTGTCGAGGCTATCGACGTCGGACAAAGACATTCGCCATTCGTGTATACGTGCGGACATGTGTTTCTCGCTGGAGAAGGTGTCCGGCCAGCGATGCACGTGCGAAGGAGGAGAGGAACCCGCCGAGCGGTGTGGTATGGCGAAAAAAAAGCGCAGTTTTACTCGTGACTCCGAGCATGACACCGCGACGTTCGCGCGTTTGCGATACCTGTGCATCACCGATCTCAATCGGGAAACGAACATTTTCTTCGTTTCCGTAAAAAAAAGTAAAATTAAAGTAAAATAAAAACTAACAGAGTCATGCGCAAACTCAAAGTTGAACGTTAAAGTTCGAAAATCGGCTACTTTCACTGATACTATAACGGTGCGTTTTCGATATATTGTTCGGACGAATTCGAGAGCGCTATCGATATACATTTTAATATCGAAATGTAGACAACGGATCGGCGAAGAGGGCGCCAGGGGCGAGTGAGTCACGAGGATCAAGCTCGTGAAAATAAGGTCAGGGGTGAAGCGAGGGGTGGAGAAAAAAAACAGCGAAAATCAAAGGCCAAAGAGTCTCTCGAGTGCACACGATATACTAGGTGAGAATTATACGGTTCTCGAAGAACGGCGCTCGTATAAACGACGGTTTAACCGTACGCCGTTCGGCGCTCCTCCCATATGACCGATTAACAAACAAACAATGTGCCGCCGGCCGTGCGAGGGGAACATGCATATTTATCGTCTCGGTGATTCGACAATTTTTCTTCCGGTGCGTGCTGCTTCGACGGGGCTCGAACGAGAGTCTCGCGGCCGTTTCTCTCCAGCTCCGAGCCACACCGCTGCCACACTGGTATTCTTTATTAGAAAATCGAAAAAAATAAGAATTTCATTTTTTTCCTATTAATTGTTTTCGCGATAAAACAGTAATAGTTCGTGCGTTCGAGCTCGGGTGTCTTGCGAGTCGACTGTTGTGTAAATAAGAAAGGAAACAACATATGTGCGCAGGCGTTGAACGCACGTGAGGGAAGCAATCGCATCGGGATGCATTCACCTTGAAAGCTTCTCGTAACCGTAGGATACACATCTGTACGGCGATATACGGAGTGTAATAACTTATTTTTTTCTACGCTTCGTGGAATGGGACTGGATATCTCTACGGCCTTCAATCGCATCAATGGTAAGACACCGTGCTGTTTATCGATGCGATGTAGAATAATCCGCGAACATTGTCGTCCCGTAGTATTTGCGCGCCGTGTCGGTAAAGACGATATCTAGAAACCGTACCGACCTTATGCAGGTGGAAAAAAAACTACATATATGTCGGTATCGAAATTGCACATCATGGTCCTGCATTGCGATACGAGCGTCCCAAGGATCCGACATACACAGCAGTCTCGTCGATTTAAGACATAAAAGGACATTGAAGATTGCGAAATATCAAACACGTCCGGGTACCTGAAAAAATAAAAAAAACAATTACGTCCTCCATTTTGAATCTTTAGTTTACGAAGGCACGACCCGAATTATCGAGTCGAAACGGGCCGAAGGCCCGACCGTTTCGCGAAAGTGATTGGTTGCCTGTCCCCCGCATCGAGTAACATGCGAGGTTCCACTGCGCGCGCAGCTTCGCGCAGCTTTGGCTACCAGCGAGCGAGATGAGTAAGACCGCTCGGGGCTGGTCTCGAAAAAGACGAATACCGGTATCCGCGAAATAATCTTCCGTGGCAAACGTACCGCATAAATATACTACAAACGCTTTTACGCGTGTAGTGTTGTATCCAGGCATGGTGACCTAACACACGCTTACATCGAGCCACTCATCTTCGGCCAGCCGCGCCATCCCGAACGAGATTCGCTCGCTAGCGTGCGTGTGTCACAGAAGGCTCACGGAGTGACTCATTCCCTTCTTTTGCCTTCCCATCTCGCCACTTGCCAGCCGATCGTAATAATAGCACGGAATTGATTCACTCCGACGGCGACAACGACGACGACGACGACGGTACGAGATCCCGTGCCACTCCTTTCACTCTCGCATTCTGTTCGAATACAGTAACACCGTGTCCGATAGCAGCTTTTACATTGTGTGTACGTGACGATACTTCCCCACAGATGGCGACAGAGAAAGATAAAGGTTTTTTTTTTTTTTGCCTCTGCGCAGTAACGTCACGTGCCCGAGATATTACGAAGCATCGACACAATTACGATAGCTAAATTCTTCGATAACCATGCACATGCGACATTTGCATTGTGTGGGTTCCCCTTTTTCGACGTAATGTTCATTCATGTAGAAAAACAAGTTTCAATGTCGCGTATTACGCAGTGTACAGTTCAAACGACAAAGCGCTAATCGATTTCGTTCATCGAGAATCTACTTTAGCATCGGTCGGTATAATCTCGTTCGACGATTTCGAGAATTCGTGATTGTGCGAGATTATTTTTAGTATCGTTTGTACGATATTTATTTGGCGCCGGGCGGTTGCGTAAGAAATTTTCGTCTCAATTTCAGACAATGTCATTGCAATGTAAATCGGGCCGTAGTTCCTTACCACGCCCATGCCACGGACCGTAGCGCCGGCATTCGCTATGTGCGTGACTTACACGGGGCTTCCAGTTGAGCGTGTATTGCCGCGTACATGCATTCTATCAGCGCCGTCTACCGGCCAGCTCCGACCCAACTTGCACACCCAGCTCTTTGCATGTATACGCAATACACACCCGTCCGGTGAGCTTGTGTAGGTCGTGCACATAGCGAATTGTACATCGAACGCGAGCAATAAGCTTCGAAGGCTTTGTTCTCGTTCGCCTCTCGGCTTATTTTATCATCGAACGAGCGCGTGACGTTTGTTTCGCCGCAGCGAGGAGATAACGCGCTCTCGCGTCTTGTAATCTCTCGCGGCTCGTAGCGATCGTGGAACGACAGCGGCGAATGGAAGGCGGTGGCGGCACGCCGTTTATTCAGAGGCTCACGCTTCTCGCGCTCAACACACGCGCGTTACTTGCTCCTCGCCGAGGATTTGCCGGTCAGCCTTATCTCTTGCCCGTACGTTCGATCTCGCACAGCATTCGCACTCGCGTAACTGTACGCTTCTCATCCGCGCTCTAAATTCGCAACATTGTCTGTCGCCCCGGGCTGTTCGCATTATAACTACACCCTACAATCTCTTATCGACTGACGCTGCAATAAATATCATCGGCTGATGCGGGCCGCTTCATAACTGACCGTGGAACACGGATGTCACGTTGGTTCATACGTTTCACGAATGTTTATGTAATTCTTATCGCGAGGACTATTCCATAATTGTTTTCCAGGCTCACGCTGAAAAACAAATATCAATGTCTCAAGTAACATTCGCTTGCGGGCTGACAAAGAAAAAAAATTATTGTTTCAATTGTACCTCTAAGTTTCACAATTCCATACGGGATTGAAACGATAACTCGACAGTCTTGCCGTCGTTGTTTCAATATCATATGGAATTGTGTGAATTGTAAGTAAACAAATTTCTACGGCAGCCGGCAAGCGAATGTTTTTTTTCAGTGCAGGGACCATTTTTACCGTTTTTGTTTTATCTTTATTTTTCTGTTTTTCACCGGCAATAACGTCTTTACAGTGCGAAATTAAGACGGCGAAGATCGGTCGCGGAAACGGTGGCGGAGAGGAGTCTGCGAGCGCAGTGGACGTCCGGCGCAGCGATGACTCCCCGTTCGAGTCGGACGGGAGTCGCGGTGTCGCCTCTAGACTGAGAGCGAGTAGCGCGCTAGTACGAGTCTCGTGTCTGTCGCGCGAACACTCGAGCGGCGTTATACCCCGGGAACTCGCACATTTTTTTTTGCGCAACCGCGACCAGGGCGACAAAGCAAATACCCCGAGCGCGCTCACTCCACCCTGCAATTTGGCACAAGTAATTTTCCACTCTCGCTAATATTCGCCGGTCGAACTGATCGCGATCCAAAGAAATCATGTACACACTATTCTAGATCCGAGCTTTTGTACGATGACATAATAATACCTCTCGGCGCTCTCCCGAAATCCTGTGCGCGAATAAATATCTCAGCGGCGACGGGGGCGTCGGTCGGCAGGTGTGCTGATAGTCGTTCGGGTATCGTAACTCGCGATGTATAGACCGCTCGCGAACTGGGTCGCCCGTGTTGTTTGGTGCGCTATTCTATCGAAACGTTAAAAAAAAATCGTTTAACTTGAAGTCGTTAAACTTTACTCGTACATATTTAATCGTCGATTATAAGAAAAATATATAAAACTATGTAAATAAAAATCATAAATCTAAATAAACAAAAATTATAAAAAGCAAATAAATAAAAATTAGGAAAAAAAAAAAAACCGTTCTATGTTCCATGGAAATCGTTTGTCAAAAAGTCTTCGTGAATACGAGGGAGCGACGAGCGTAAATCCGAGCTATCGCCCTCTCGCGCGTGACCGTCGAGGGCGCTGATGCGCCGCCCGTTCGCCGATGTTGTACAGGTTGTAATTCCACAGCCCAACTGGCCAAGTGATATGCCACAAGATATCGACATCGTTTAATAACTTCCAGTCTCGGTTATAGCTCTGCCTATCGCACACGTGCTCGATGACGTTACAATCGCGTCGGACTTACTCTCCCGATGATACGCGTCACGGAACGTCGGTGTTGACCTGTTGACCGACAAAGCTGCGGCGCTGCTCGGCCGATACAAAAAAAAAAAAAACGAAAAAACATCGAGAAGCATCCCGCGCGCTCTGCAGTCGTTCGACGGCGAGTCTTACAATGTCGCTCTGGTAAAGACGCCGCATCGCAGTGGACATTGCACGCGAAACTTCGATAGTCACCTTCGACACGGGAATTTCCGAATTATAATTCGCAGCTGTGACGAACAGTGCGCGTTTGTGAAGCACACTTCGGGGCGGACACGTAATACTCGTACGGAGATAAAAAGTGGCAGAGAGCAACGTTATCAAGACGAAGAACGTGAAGCGTTTCGCGATCGAACTTTTCGCGAACATGCATAGTTACACGCATTACAGCATTTATTACGCGGCGAAGATTCTCGAGATTTAGTCAGCCCGGCGAGTGTGAGATAAAGAAGAAAAACAGAAAACAAATAAATCTGTGAATTTCCTTTGGTGCTCGCGAGCCGATTGCGCATCGGTAAATCCACTTCGTTGCGAAACTAACCAGCTGGCGGGATAACACTTGTTGCCTATCGAAACGTCTTGGGAAGGTGAATGGCGAGCATGGGGGTCATCGTTTATCGACCGTGTACGTATATATACAGCGCATACATCGGCAAATCATCGATGGATGTGTCATAATTCTATTCCGCCGATAGGAATATATAATTTTTTTTTTCACGAATGTTCAATCAATTTTTGTCTCGTAGCTGATGCGTCGATACAACGTTCCCGGAGCCAAGGCGAATTGAGTCGAATAGACAATCGAAAGTAAATAAACGATTCAGTACTTGTACAATGGAAATAGAAATGAGAATAAAAAATGCAGAACTTCGATCCCACTATCCGAATTATCGGACGTATTCGCCACCTGCTAATTGCTATTTCAATGAAACAAAAAGATTTCTGCTAATCCACTGGAAAAACGGCACAGATAAAAACGCGTGCTCGGAACGTCGCAAGACTTTTTGCAACTCTCGACTTGAACGGCTTTGTCGTGGCTCGGAACGTACAGTCGCCTTCATTCAAAATAAATTAATAATTTAGGACATTGAAAAAAAAAACAAGAATTAAAAATTTAGAAAATCAAACCCTCATTCCGAATTATCAGGTGTATTCGCCACCTGTTATTGCCATTCAAATGAAACAAGAAGATTTTTGCGAGTCCTCTGGAAAAACAGCAGAGATACATTCTCGGAACGTCGGAAGATATTGTAGTAGCTCCCGGCTTGAACGGCTTTATCATAGCTCGGAACGTACAGTCAGCGTTGATAGTATCACGAGCCCGAAGCATCGTATCGGAAAACTGTCGAGTCACGCGTAATTTGAATGCTTACGACGATCGTCGGGCGTTATGTGCCGACCTTGACTTTCGACCGACTATCGAAGCCGGATAAAAACAAAAACCGCGCAGTCTGCAGCGGTAGCTGCTCTGCTCGACTTCGCCCACGCTTTTATCACATCGATTCTCTAAGAATACAAATAATAAATAAAAAAGCTTCCTCTACGAGGAAACAATACAAAAAAATTAAACGATCGAGAAAAACTAATAATCAGAGGGCGCTCGAGAAATCTCGCGAAAACAAGTTGTCATCGTCAAGGCATGTACATGGTTTTTCTGTTTTGTTTGTTTACGATTAATCAGCCTCGAACAGTTCCGTAGAATCCTTTCATCCAGATGCGTAATCGTGCGTAAATAAAACGAGAGTAAACAAACTCCAAGGCGGGACGAGTGCGTCACATTATTTAGCGCGCGAATTAACATCGCCGAGCCAGCTCGCGACAGTTATCCGCGCGAGCGACTTTACCGCTTCCGGTGTCAATGATTTATACGTGGGCGGAGGAAGAAAAAAAAAAAAAAAAATTCAAGTGCAGAAACAAGCAATCCGGTTTTGATTGTTGTCAAAACCTGATCGTCTGTTTCGCTTTAAACTTTTCCTCGGTCTTCGAGGTCAGCCGATCACGTTCTTATCTCGTCTCAATTACGTCGTCGAATAAAACGCAACTATATAAGAGCCGTACCGAGACACGCCAGATTCCGATAATTTTATCGGAATCTGGCGTGTCTTGAATCTGGTCGTTTGACCAGATTCGAGCAGAAAAAAAATATCCATATACATATATGTATACACATATATATACGCAACTCGCCTAAAATGAGAAGGGCGTATCGAGTGCGTACAAGCATGTCCCATTTATCCTTCTGACGTTGGATCGTCGCTGTAATTTATATGCGACCGACTCCGTGCGCGAGTTATATGTGAAGTATTTTTTTTTTCCTTTTCACCTGCTACGAACAGTCGAAGAATATTGATTGCCGACAGAAGGCCTCGAACGTGACCAGATTTGGTCGTGGATTGGATACATTCGCTAATCCGAGCTCTCCGTCTTTCTCACTGTCTCTCCGGAGACTCTTCTCGCAATGACGCAAAAGGAAATGCCTGGCGCGCGAAACACCGTCGTGATAATTCCGAGAGGAACGTGAAACCAGTCACGTATACGGGCCCGCGAGCCTCGCTCACGGTCTCCTGCGAATGTCGTATCAGCATTCCATTTTTTTTTTTTTTTTATCGCACACAAACACATCTTATCGTTGACTTCCTGAGCTATGCGGCATTTTTAGTGCAACAGGAGAAAAAGATAATCTTGCAATAACGAGTTTTTGTTTTTATGTTGATTAATTCATTTTCATTATTTTTTTTTTTTTCAGGCATGTACACTATGCGCATGTTGGACAACAGCAGCAACAATGCTTCGGGACCAACAGGCGCGGCGGCCCTGCCGAGCGTCCAGGCGGCAGGAGGCACGCCGACCTCGGCCACGGGAGTGACCGCTCTGCCCGGCGTGACCGACGAGAGGATGGACGCCTCGAGCGACAGCGCGGTCAGCAGCATGGGAAGCGAACGCGTGCCCTCTCTCTCCGACGGAGAGTGGATGGAGACGGGATCCAATTCTAGCCACACTCAAGCGGATTCACACTATTCCATGGACTATGCTAGGTGGATTAGCTAATTATATTCAATTTTATTAATTTAAATGGCACCGATTACCGATAAATGGGTAACTGGTCGACCGGCAGGTCGACCGACTGGTCGACCGAGCTTGGATTATTGGAATTTAATAACTGGATATCAAGTCTTCCGGTGAAGTTTGAAAATCTCATTTGAAAAACGAACGTACGAACGAAAATAAGAATGTTATAACTAAGGCACGCAGGCGACGACGTTTTACGTGCAATAACTCCCGAAGCGTATGCCGGAATACGTCACTTTCGGTCGAAAAGTGTGATTTCCGAACGGTTTTCTAAAATATAAATGATTAATTCGATCGACGGTTTTATCGACGTGAAAATTAGTCTGATAACATATTTTTTTGTTTTGTTTGCAGCAAGTACCGCATGCCCTACGATTGCAGTTACTCGGTCCCCGGGAGGAACGGCGGCTCGCAACGTTGCCCGACAGAGCGAGGTGTTCCGCCCGTGGCGCAAAAGAAGAATCAAATATTCGCGAAGCGATATTTCCAGGAGCAAGGCACCGGTGAGTTCGGACGATCGAGTTGCGTCGCGTGCGCGTAACGAAGCATGTGTCGCAACGAACGTATCGTGACAGAGAATCTTTTGATTTCAGGCTCGCCATTGGGTGCCAGCGCCCATCCGACGACACCGGTGAAATACGAGTACGATACTCAAACGGTCGGTGCCGGCGCGCCTGGCAACGCTTACTCCGGACCCATCGAGGGTGCAGCCGGTCCGCAGCCCGAAATGAAGTACAGCTGCAGCACCGACTTCTCTCGTCACCAAACCGGTCGCAGCGCCATCGAGCATCTTCATCACAATCACACTTATCACTTACCCGCCGAGAGTTCGGGATCTCTGCAGCGACCTTTGTCCCGCGATAAGAAAGGTGAGAATATCGTCGGTACGTCGACGAGTCACGCGCTCACATTACTCCATCCAACTTTTACCGCTCGATAGTAGATTAACGTTCACCGCTCAATAGTTTCTCGAATTTTTTCAGTTCGCAAGAGCGAGGTGGACGAGCATCTCACGAGGGACGAGAAGCGAGCCCGAACGCTCAACGTTCCGATCGCCGTTCACGATATAATAAATTTACCGATGGACGAGTTCAACGAACGTCTGAGCAAGTACGATCTGAGCGAGGCACAGCTGTCGCTCATTCGCGACATAAGGAGACGCGGGAAGAACAAGGTTGCCGCCCAAAATTGTCGCAAACGCAAACTCGATCAGATAATCAGTCTGGCCGATCAAGTTAAGGAGATGCGCGATCGCAAGATGAGACTCATCCGCGACAGGGACTTTATGCTTCTGGAGAGACAACGCGTCAAGGCGAAATTCAGTCAGCTCTATCATCACGTCTTTCACGTAAGAGTTTACTGCCTCTGGAGGCGAATTTTTATGTAACGAAATGAATATCGGTTGGGATGAATAAGGAAGGATTACCTCCGCTCCATTACACATCATGTTACATACAAAAAAATAATTACGAAAATTAATTCAATATTGATTACGAACTCAATTATATATTTTTTTTATATTTCAAGTATTCGACGTAATTATGTTGGGTATGGTAACGGACGTGTTTCACGATGGAAACCGCGTTAACGATGAAAAATCGATTCGTTTCAGTTATTGCGCGATCCGGACGGCAACCCCTACAATCAGTACGAGCACAGTCTCCAGTTGTCGGCCGACGGAAACGTATTGATCGTACCGAGAAATCAGACGAATCCTCATCACCCTCGTTCCTCGACGATGGATCCAAAGTCAAAGCCCGATCCGGAGCACAAGGAATGAAGCTGACAATGGACGATGCTCCGAAGCGATTGGTAATCAGGAGACAACTGTCCGATGCTGTCAGGCACAGTGTGTAAAAAAAGAAAAACAACAAAAAAAAACGCGAGCTCGCGCGGTACGAACGTACCGCGATCGGGAGCACGCATCTTTTATAAATAGTAACAAACTATCATTCACAAAGGAAGTGTTATAAGTTTACTCGCGTCAAGGCGCGGACGCGATCATCAGCGAATCGATGATTTCCCTGAGGGGACGTATAAGGGCCTAACTAACATGGATCTAGAAGACCAAGTTAGTTCTCTAGATTCAACGAAGGGTCAAAAGTCTCGCGAAGCAAAAAACCGGCACGAGTATCGGAGGCATTACTGGCATTTTTTTTTTTTTTTCGATACGTTAATTTGCCGAAAGCTCATTGAAGCTTCGCAAAATGCTTCCCGCTCGGGTATCTCATGGCTCGTGTTTGACTCTAATTAAATGTTTAGACTATCACTGTATAAAAAAAGCCTCGGTTCCATCGAATCCGCGACTACTTGATAGACGCCTCGACAAGGATAATACCGAGTCAATTGTAACAATCAAAGAGTTTTCTTCCTCGTTAAACGATAAACAGGAACGGATGTAAAACATAGTCCCTGATGTTAGGCACCTCGCAATGACGTACCCAGTGTTTGCAGACTCATTGCCTCCCCCCAGAAACCCCCATTCGAGGACTTGTTATTGTTTTATACTCGTATGTAATAAATATGGAATTATTCATCCAGAATTTTCATTCGAAATTCCACTAATTTGAAAACTCTATCCTCTACGATTTCCCTACCCAACGTTGTTCTATCTTTATTTGCGAATAAGATTTGTTTTCGTATTTGCCCTAGAATACTGAACGACTCGTGAAATTGCAGGTGTCTAACATACTGCTTCGGGACCGCCAGTACTTTGTTATATTTTTTTTTTTGTTCCCGTCGAGACGAGCGTCTCGCACTTCAACGCTGTCGAAGAAATCTACGATCATTATATATGCCAAGATTTATATAGCTGACGTAGCAGAGTTGGGCGGCTTTTCGAACGCATTTAATATCAGGAATAGAGAAACGAGTAACTAGTGTTCGAATAATCATTAAGACATTTAATTTTCTTTCCTAATATATCCATTACCACTTTTACATGTGAAGTCTAATTTGAGTCTATAAAAAAGTCCGAGCAACAAATAAATCGATTAGCCAGCTGATGAACTGATGGTTATTCGAATAACTCGTCGAGCAAATGCCCGGTTCTGCAACGCAGTTGCAAAAGTTTACGATCTCATCGTAGCGTAGGATGTGATCTTGCGAATCCTAATTTTTTTAAATGCGGGTGTATCTTTCTTTCACAGCTGTAACCGAACGAATGTAGCCCGCCGTTATAAATTAACGAAGCGTTTAAACATTTTCATTTGATAAAGCAGTCGCTTGCCCCACGCGCGCATTCGAAATTCGAAAGACGCAAAGTTCGAAGTAAAAGCGAAGCGTGCATTTGAGTGATAGTTAATCGACGAGTGTTATGGTTGTTCGATAAAAGGCAAATGCTTGAGGTATTCTATAAATATATCCAAAAGACAATTCGTTACAGCAGTTTATATTTCGTATTACGGAAGAGTCGGCTTCGCGCGGCATTTCGGACCGCACGGTCCTCGTATACCAACACACTACTAACAAACAAACAAACAAAAGTTGCGATTTTTAACGTGAATATAGAATTAACGCGAGTTTATTGTGCGAATGCGATTACCTGCGACGTGCTGTATTGCTACAATATTTATAATAGTAATAACGATTAACTACGTCGACGAAGCGTAATAAATTATAACATATTTTTGTAACGTAACGGACGAATAACATTCAGGTATTTCACATTTGCCTTTTTATGTAAATATTGATGTAGTTAGTATAATTTTCTATAAATATTATACATATAAATAAATAAAATATATATACATATACATAGATATAAATAAATCGTACATTTTATGTATTTGTACATACGTATGTGTATGTATGAATATACGAATAACAAAACCGATAAGTGAAACTGCAAAGTATATGTCACAACGTAAGCGTAAAAGAGCAAATCGATTCGGTTTTCGTCGGCAATTACTATTCAGCTGTTTTACTAAGGTTTACATACATGGATCGTATTCTATAGTACTGGGTGTGGGATGCCTTTCGCGTACCGTACTTGACGAGAGGGGATCGAACTGTTGAAACATTGTTCATCGATTAAGCAAAAAAAAAAAAGGAAAAAAACAGATACAACGATATTCGTTTTGTGTTGTTTGTACGGAAATAAGAAAATATTTGACGGTACTTTAATCCTTTTCGTTTATAGATCTCTATCCGTTATTCAATTTTTTCTTATAATGTACAAAATGAAGTTGGAATAAATCTCTGGGATAAAGTACACTGTGATGTTTCTAGCTATTTCATCATGTATTATGTATGGTTCGATAAATTTATTTACTCCTTTACAACAAACTTTTTCCCTGTTTTCACAAGCAAAGGGTATCCAACAAATCAAATTATATCCCACCCCAGAAATATTGAAGTTGTAAGCAGTACATTTGTGTTACAAAATGTGCAAGAATGTGTATTAAGGAAAAAGAAGAAAACAAATGGCACAAAAGTCAGGCACAAACTCGCGATGCCGAGTTTATCCGTCACGAGCTTTGGAGCGCTTAACCATAAAGCGACCTCAAAAGAAAAAAATGAAATGTTTACGGCTTATATTTATTCGCCCGCCAGCTCAAACTATTCGTAATAAAAGTTAAATTTCGCCCAAAGCAGCCCTACCGCGCCATCTATGGTATGCTAGTTTCGTATACATGGGGTTGCCCCGACCTAGTTACTTTTGGTCGGGAAACTAAGTTCGGCGTGGACGATACCGCCGGGAGCCGCAGTGAGGTTAGACATTTTCACCCGATTTGCAGCCTCCCAAGGTGTTTTTATTTATTGTTACTACCGAATAGTTCTAAATTGTCATGACGACTCTAATAGATTGAATATCAGTAAAATTCTTCTTTTCATTGTGATTCGATCATTCGTTGTCATCAAAGTATTTATTCGTTATATCGAACCACAAAGAAAATTCTGTTTTCATTCTGTGAACATCGTGAGTTATTTGTAAATAAAATTCTCGTTCGATTACAGATTACGATGCAGACCTTGAGAAGGTGTGTTCAGGGCCTCGCATCCGCTTGCGCGACGAACATCAGCAGGCAGCCGTCAAATGTTTTACCAAAAACGTTTCTACCTGCGGCTTTTATACACACCTCAACGGCATGTCAAAACAGAAATCAAGCCGAAGGACCCAAGAAATTCCTGCGCTACAACAAATCAATATTTCCTGTACAAAGTCCTGACGAAGAAAGACGACCTGCGGTGAGTTGCCAGCCAATCCATTTTTGTTGGTATGGCAAACAAAAAATGTCTCTTGGTACATCCAAGAATCCGTATTTTTTATTACTTTTTTCTCCAGTATGTATGTCACATGAAGGCGAACATAAAGTACAGTCCTAAAAAAATGTGGTACATTGCGTGTCTGGTGCGTGGAATGTCCGTAGACGAGGCGGTCAAACAGTTGAGCTTTGTACTGAAGAAAGGTGCCGTAGCCGTTAAAGAGACAATTTTGGAAGCTCAAAAAATTGCCGTGGAGGATCACAATGTAGAATTCAAGAGTAATCTCTGGGTCGGTGAGTGCAACTAGAGATAAGCGCCAACTTTGTGACCGGTCATTCTTTTGTCGATGGACCGTCAGATGACCAATGGATTGAAATGGTCATGCGACTGGACCAGAATCGACGAAGCATCTCTGAGTGCAAAATTTTTCTTCTCGCCAAGAATTTTTCCCAGCAAATTATTTAACTGTACTCAATAATCTTACCAATTTTTTTAGCGGAGTCGTTTTCATTGAAAGGTTACGTTGTTAAGGGCATAAGAAGGCACGCGAGAATGCGGGCCGGCGAGGTGCGTTACATGTACGTTCATTACTTCGTTCGCTTGGAAGAGGGCAAGCCTCCCGAAAACTATTACCAACCTGCACCCAAAACCGCAGACGAACTTCTGAACAATTGGAAGAAGCAGATGAGAACCAGAAAGGTCTACAATGCCCTGTAATACTTGTACATCCGTCTGTATTGATGATTGAATAAACAAGGAGTCTTCTCGAAAATAAAAAGACAAATGGTTTTCGTTAGATTTTACGAATTTTTTATTATTTTTAATCAACTCCAGCGACAACCATGATTGGAAGTAGAGATGGTAGCATTCCACAGGTTTGAAATAACGTGGCCAAAGATTGAACGAAAACAGCTTACAGCTTCAACTTGGTTCTCCTCCAGTGACGCCTCTTAGCGTTGTACCTTGAATGATAAAACAAAACATTATTGCAGAGTGTCTTCAATTGCATCGACAATTCAAGAATTATATAAGTGCATTCTTGAATTTAGTTCTGGTCTCAGTTCAGGGTTTATTTTCTCATGGAAAGAATCAAAAGCATTGGCAATTGAAAAAAACCCACTAGCAGTGGACGGTCCCAAAAAAAAGGAGGCACAGCTGAGTTCCATGTGTCAGATATGGTGCGTTCTTGAATGCAAATCTGCTCAGCTATGCGTTCCTTTATTAGTCACTGTCGACTGCCAGAGGGTTTTTTTAAATGTCAACGCTACTTTAGATTCTCAAAGCAGATTTGTGTCAGAACTAAAGCCTGAACTGAGAACAGACTGGAATATACGAACGCCTATTTTCAGCATGTGAATTCATCTCGAATGTTATCTGGATTTAGCTAAATCGAGCAGAATTGCACTCAAGAACGCACCCATGACGGAACGAACGGGTTACGAAAAATAACCTCACTTTACTCGATACACAATGCTACTCTGTGCGGCGACTACCGATTTAATTAGAGTGTACTTTCGTTTAGAGATAATTGAAAAATCTTGATTACAAATTGATAATGAGAGGTGCAGCGTATTAAATAAAGTAAACTTACCGGATGGTGTTGCCAGTGCGCATCCTTACCCATGGCGGGATAGGCCTGTTTTGCTTGAGCTTTTTGGCAAGCTTTCGCTTGATAATAAACGTCTTGTGGGCCGACTGTAACACAAAAAATAATACTATTAACCATCGCGAGAAGGATTAAATAAAAATTGTCCCGATTATAGTTGGGATGTCAGGGATTTAATTCGATTCGAATTTTATGTCACAAAACCCACCATGTCGCCTCGTTTACAAAACGCGAAGAAGAAAGTTTACGGTCGCTCGGCGGCGCGCGGAGCGTTGCGTACGGCGGTAGTCAAACGACCGACTCGGCGCGCAGTCGGCGGTGGGTCAAACTAACATTTAAAATCTTTTAAGAAAAGATCGCGACGAGACAAATGCCAAGTTGTATAAATGGTATGAAATTGAAAAAAAAATTATTTCGTTACGTCATTTTATATTTGGACATAAACACGATCATCGGACAGCGAAATCTTCGCGTGCTGATGGGATTTACAGTAAAAAACGAGAATGCTTACAGTGTTTAACGAGAATGCCTACAGAGAAATAATAAACAAAAAGGTCGTTTGCGCTCCATCGAACTGTACGGGGTGGATTATCAGTGGGGAAATAATTGTGAATCCCCATTGAAAGAAGCGTTTATTGCCAGTCGGCCCGACTCCGACATTCTCCCTCCAGAAAGCCCGAAGCTCACGAAGGCCGCATAGTTCGCCTCGGCCAGTCACAAAGGAAGGACGTTCTGTTGACAACAGTCAAACTCTGAAGGAGCTCGTTGTTTTCTTTTCAACGAGGAGAGCCGTGCAAGTGCGAGCGTGTCCGTGCCCGTCCTTCGTCTTTCCCAAAGGCTCGTAGCAGCAAAAAGTAAGTTAGGATTTTATATCTCTATCGGTTTATCGTCGACTATTCGCTCGACAATAATTACTCGATTTTCAAGCCCCGTATTACCTAGTATCGCGCATGGTCAAGTACATCATACACTGTAAAGAAAAAATTGCAAATTTTATGTGACGGTTTGGAAATTTTATGCAAAAACTAGTTAATTCGATTTAATGTACAATTCTGATGAAAAATTAATATACTTTTTCATTTTAATAAAAGTAAATTGTTAGAATTAAAGAATTGTAATACACTAAACATAAATTTTTCATCACAATCGTACATGCAATTTAATATACTAATTTTTGCATAACAACTTCAGTTCTGATAAATTAAATTTTATACGAATTTTGTATACAGTGTATGCCCCGGCTTCTCCGGTTCGAATTCGCTATATTAAGTTTATCGTCACCGCGTTCAGTCTTTCAATGTTCCATCTTCGGTTTCGCGATAAGTTGCAAAGCGCGGATCATCTTTATCAAGCTGCGCTGACTCTTTGCGACGAACGTCACGCGCTTTTCGTCTCCCGTTGCAAACCCGACACCGTATATCCACGTATCGGTTTTCGCTTCCGCTCGCACTGAAATTTATGCGGCGAAACAACAACGCCGTTGAGACCGTAACGTTGCCCGTACACGTGCCAAGAATAATCGTTTTGATTTTCCAGACGGCATGGCGCACGGAGGCCGGCGTAACGTCCGATTTTCGTCGACCTCGTCGGACGACGAAAACAAGCTCGTCACTTATACGTCAAAAGGCGAGAAGATACTCCTGCCCGAGACTCGAGTACCGACGATCGCCCTGAAAGTACCGGAGATGAAAAACGAGACGAGCCACTGGCAAATCGGCACAGCGTCGGTCAGTCGAGTGAAGATCAACGCTCTGAATCCGGAAGTACAGATACAGACCGAGGAGGCCGGCACTATCGGCGGAATGTTTTCCGAGCTTTACGCCCCGGTCGCCACTCTCGGTGTCGCGGTTGTTCACATACTGGACATACCGATAATGGTTCACGTAACGCGTTCGTCGAGGGTCGCGCCGATCGTCTCCGACGGTATACTCGGTTACGACTTTCTCGGAGCGGCGAGGGTGTCGCTGAACCTCGGGAACAAGACGATGAGCGTCGCTGGGCGCAGGACGTCCATACCGATGGTCGACGGCAAAGAGATAATTCCGGATTACCTGAATCTACTGCGACGCCGCATGACACGAGTGTCGATCGAGGAGGTGAAGGGCGCGTGGTCGATCTCCAAGCCGCTCAAAAAATTACGCGAGTTTCTGCCCCACAAAGTAGCAACCGAGGAGGACGGACCGATTCTCGAGATACTCGAGGAACACTTCGACTGCTTCCATCTGCCCGGCGACAAGCTCGGATTCACCGAGCTGCTGACCTACTCGATAAGGTCGAGAGACGAGAAAGTGACGCGAGTACCGCAGTACCATCTGTCGTCGAGCGACGAGGACGAGATCGAGCGTCAAGTCGAGGATCTGCTCCATCAGGGAATAATAAAAGTCTCGCTGTCTCCGTTCAACTCTCCGGTGCGACTTATCGAGAAGAAGCCGGACGCTAAGGGCGTCGTCAAATACCGCATGGCCGCCGATTTTCACGAGCTCAACAATCGCTCGATCGGCGACGCCTTTCCGATATCGGACATAATCGATCTCGTCGATCGGCTGCACGGATCCAAGTACTTCTCCGTTCTCGATTTGGCGTCGGCGGCTTATCAGATCGTTCTCGAAACGAATGATCGCAAGAAGACCGCATTCACGACACGCAGCGGACGCTACGAGTTTCAACGCATGCCGATGGGTATAAAGAACGCTTCGCAGACCGTTCAGCGCCTCATGTGCGACGTCTTCAGCGACATGCTGGCGTTGAACATGGTGTTCGTTTGCCACGACGATATACTGATTCACTCGCCGTCTCTCGAGGAACACGAGGTCAGGGTGAGAAAAGTGCTCGCGCGCATAAGAAACGCCGGACTCAAACTGCAGCCGGGAAAGTGTCAGCTCTTCCAGACGAGCGTCCTTTACCTCGGATATCTCGTGACCTTCGAGGGCCTTCGTCCCGATCCGATGAAGGTTAAAAAATTGGCACTGGATGAGTTGCCGAAAACGCCGCACTGCTTGAGCCGACATCTTGGATTGCTGAGCTCGTTCAAACGATTCATACCGGATTTCACGTCGCGATGCAGGCCGATGTGCATTCTTCTGAAGAACAAGACCACCGTCGAATGGACGGATGAGGCGATCGATAGTTTCGTTGACTTGAACAAGGAGTTCTCGAAGGATCTGCTGCTGCGGTATCCCGACTGGAGCAAGAGTTTCATTCTCGAAACGCTAGCTTCGAAGTACGGCCTCCAGGCGGCTCTGATGCAGCGGAAATCGACGAGCGCGAAGCCATTGCCTATCGCTCACGCGTCCAGAAGCTACTCGGCCGCTGAAGCGAAGTACGGCAGACACGACAAAGAAATCGCGGCCGCGATATACGGTATAGAAACTTGGTACTGGTACTTCAGGGAATTGGACGGCAAGGAGTTCGTTCTGAGAACGGGAGAGCCGAAGGCGTTCGACTGGTACGTCAATCGCCGGAGGCACAATTCGGACATATACAGACACTTCGAGCTCAGATTCAGCGGGCATAGATTCAAGGTCGAACCCCTGTCTAGGAAATAAACAAAGGAGACTAGACGAGACCGTGTAATCTTCTGAATCTTCGCTTTCTTGTTCCTACAACGTAACGTTCCTGTTATCTACTTCTATACAACAGATATTATTGTTAGTACAGTACGGTGCAATGTTGCAATATGCAACTAATAAAAAAGTTTATTCTGCGTGCGGCACGGTGTTTTATTTTCTACAAGAAAATGGGAATCCAGGAAGTCTTGCGGAGCTAAGGCGACGAGATTCAAAATGAAATTGCGGGCATGCGAACGGGAAGTGACGTCATTTCGGAAATACATTCCATCCGGTTTGAAAATCTAATTTTTCGACCGGAAGTGACATATCTCAGGAATGAAGTCATTTCCGGTGAAAAATGAGATTTTCAAAGCGGATGTCACCTTTTCTCGTAGACGGCACTTCCGGTAAAATAAAGATTTTCAAACCGAAAGTCACGCTTCCGAATTTTACTGTTTACAACGCCGCCTTACGGCACAACCGACCCGCACTTTCGTCTCCCTTTTAACCTCTAGTCAGACTGCTTTGTTTACAATCCGGTTCACTCTTTAAAAAAAACAACGCGTAACCGCTCTGTCAAGAGAAGGCGATAAAAATATTAATATCGAGGGAAGACTATTTACGGCACGATGGAAGTTGTCATCAAGTTAGTAAAAAATATAATTTTTTTTTATCGACCCAAACAAACTTGTCGTAAAAAAGAAAAAAAATCCTAACAATGTTCAAGATAGTTACGGAAAGCTCATTTCCACAGATACGTGAGAAGTCAGGAAGAAGTTAACGAAGTGATAAAATTAGCGAACATAGAGGACTCGGAACTGAAGAAGATAAGCCAAGTAATACTTTCGACATCAGAGAGCGAGGACACTTGCTACAGGTTGATGGAACTCGATAGTCATTTGTTGAAAGAATTCGACGAAGGAACCTGGTAAGAAGCAATCTTCCGAAATCTGCAAGTGTCCTGCCGAGGAATGGCTATTGCAAATTTTTATTATTGCCAAGCCTCTCGTTCAGAGGTAAGAAGAATGTCTGCGCCGTCCTGTGCACCAAGAATCGCACGTACGAGATCAAGGAGGCCGAGACTTCCAATACATTGTTGCTGGTGCCTGATCTAAAGTTGGATAAGGACATCGATGGAAATTGTGACGACCCTGAGGACAGGATTATACGAGAAGTCGCCATCAAAGGAGAATATCACAATTATTACGAGGTCCGCATAAAATAAAAAAAATATGCTACACACAGTATTTTTTTTGGATAGGCGACGAATAAAACTTTTATCTTCGTTCAGCTGAAAGAATGTAAGCCGAAGCTCGGAGAGCTGCTGGCCCTGTTAGAGCCCTCTTCGTTCAGAGGAGTGGAGTACGAGAAGGATCTGCACCCCGATAGCTTGTACGACTGGGAGAAGCTCCAGAGGAACACTCAGGCCAGCAAAGACGAACTAGAGAATGCTCTGTCCAATCATCTGATCGCTAAGATGGATGGTAAGGCTGATGGTTTTTTTTTCACTCTGAGACGAATTGAATTACACACGTGTTTTATTAATCGTCTCCATTCAGGTTACTTCCGGTTAGTCTCGTTCGAATACGAGGCCCGAGCTCTGACTTTTATGCTGGATCTAATGGACGAGAACTCGTGGGAAGTCGACGAGATCGACAAGGAGGTGACCTACGAGTCACTGAAGGAGCTCATACCGCGCGAGGTGTTCGACCTAATTTTTCACAAATACGCGCAGCTCGGCGGCAAGAAATCAGCGAGTGGTGCACCTCTTTATAGGTAACGCGACTGTTACTTCACTCGAACGAGAGCGCGTAAAAAAAAATAACACTCGGGTGGCGTTCCAGTTACGACGAGGAAAAAACTTGCAAGTTCCTCGCGGAGATTCTGCTCGCCGCTTCGCCGGTAAACGACTACAAACAATTCATGGAAGCCTGGAAGATCGGAGCGCCCGAGAGTAGATATCGATTTTCTGGATAAAGGAAGTTTCGTTTTATTCAACATTAGCTTTGTTCTACATAACATTATTATTCGTTTGTAGAACTAAGGCCGAAGGAAAGTTATCTCAGTGGCGTAGCTCTAATTACGTGGAACAATCAAAAAATGAGGAAGGAAGTAATATCGTACCCCGAATCGAATCTCCCGGAGAACATCGTGAAGAGACTCAACGAATTGTTCAAAGTAAAAAGCAAATGGACCGTCGACGCGATAACTCCGTTCATCTCGTAAGTAATTTTTTTTTCTCGTTACGTTCGACTATTTTCGGCACCGTATCTATATATATATTTTTTTTAAAACTTTTTTCCGTAGTAAATGTACGACACCAACCGCAGACGTAAACGCTCTCTTAACAAAATACGCAAGGCCTATGATGGTAAACGGCGTAAAGTACTACTGTTCGAAGCATGGGAAGTAGATCGCTGCAAGCCTGAAGAGTATCTTAACGTAATAATTCTCCGGTTGTATAAGAGTCGCTACGATGAAATAAATAAATTTATACTTTTCTCAAATGCGTCACCTATACGAATTATTATATATATCTACGATACATCTATATAATGATTAGCAATCGTTCTTTCGATCCGGCATCTCCAATCGGTCGTCGCTGAAACACCCATCCAATGCATGTTTGTGAAGAGACGAAACAATCTTTATATCGTCGTAGGAACTATCGTGGGTGGTTTTAACGGTAGTCGAATTGTCAATTGCGTATAAACGTGCCAAAAATTCTAAAATATTTCACATGTATGAAGAACAAGCGGTCGATAATTACAAACGGTTAATTACAGATACGTGCGGTGAATGTCGTGAAATCGTGGGACTATATTTTATATTATTATTAATGTGCGATTCGATATTGTGGCAGAGAATTCTAGTCGTAGAGATCATCTTCGCGTCATCATGAATTATCGGTTGTCTTTGATCGATTAAAGTTATACACGAACTGACAATTTTTACAATGACAATGGTAAAATTAAATTACGAGGCACTATGGGGCTCCAGTGGAATATTCTCACTCGACCATAGTTCGATTTTATTTAAACAACATAAATTAATTGTACAGAGATTCACGCAACCCCAATGCCAATTATTTAATGATTGTGTGAGAGGGGCGGCGGGGTACATTTAATTCTGACATTGATCACTCGTTACAACAGTAGAAATAAAAACGAAAATAATGCTCCTGAACATACAATTTCAGCGTCTAGTGTAATCGGCTGTTTCGTGAGAATGTGTCGTGTTGTTTAGTTCATTTTACGAGGCTTGGATATCGTGTGCACAGAGGATATTGCGGGCATAGGCGCGTTGCGGTCACGTTGGACGTTCCCGCTGACGATTCGCCCTCGTTAACTTAGATATCCGATACAGGTATCGTTTAAATATCGTAATATATATAATATATCGTTAACTGCCTGCAGGGTGAGGCAAAGAGACTGACGACCCTCGCGCTGTTCGGCTATAAAAATTTCAAAACTCGCAACAGTTTATTTCTTTTTTTTTTTCCATATAAATCTGTAAAGCCTTCTAGGAGAAAATCAGAGGGTGCTTTAAAGCTGCGCGTCATATCATTTATATCATCGTCGTGATACAATGATTATATCATTGTCATGTCGACACGAGACCGAACGTCCCATGCCGCAACATGGATATGCGTAGATTGACAAAAAAAAAAAACATTAAAAAAATAAACAAACAAAAAACAAAAATTGAGCAGTTCATATGCGTCACCCCGCTTACGCGGTTTTCATACAATAACAAATATTGACAGTAATCCTAGAGCTTTGGAGTTTGTCATTTCAATATCGCTACATTATTATTTTTTTTTACTTTTTCTTTAAATTTACCTTTGCAATATAGATTCGAGCGCTAAAACTAGTAAATACTGTACCTACTTATAAGTACGCAGTCGGACAATGTCTGTCTGTAATTAAAAAGATTACAAAAATGCTACGAAGCACAAACATTACAATCCCTCGGTTGAAATATATAAAATTGCTGTTACGACGTGGGCGGGTATCTCTCTTTTTTTTTTGTTCTGTTTTGCAAGGGTAACTCAATGGTTGTCGTCGTCGTTTATTTACATACAAACTAAAAGATGCCCTGTAGTTTATGCTTACCTGGAATCGTAGAACATATGCGCGTTTAAATACTACTGATACTGATTATCACGTAATTAATTGAATGGCGGCCGTGGGTCAAAACATCGTGTGCTACGTCATGCTTCAACCGAGTCACAGAGAGAGACGGTCAACCTTGTTGTTAGCTGTCGTTCGGTGGGGTCTCGTTGTTCGCTTTGCTGTTCGAGAATACCGACGAAGATTGGCTCATGTCCGCCGATATCAGTTGGGTCGGGTGCATCACCGGTGCCACGGTTTGCACCAGGCTACACGAGACCGGAACGATCGGTGGTAGATTGCTGGTGTTTCTCGGTGACGAACCCGAGTTCGTCGACGACGTTATCGACGGCCTTCTTCTTTCGAGACTGTTCGTCGCCATTTGTTTGCGCGAAGTCGAATTTCTCTCGAGGCTATTCGTCACCATGTGGTGTCGTCGCTCCAGACTCGATACGGCGTTCATATCCGTCTGACTGCCCTAAATTCATACGATACACTATGTACAGTTTCTCTTCATTAAAATTACATCCGATTTACTGCGTTTGACTTCCTTTTTTCCGCATCACGCATAAAATTTACCTGCAACGCACGATCTACCGATTGTCCGAGCCGATGAAGAAGATCGCCGCTCTGGCTTTGCCGGAACGACGTTTCCGATCTCTCGCTCGACTGGCTGCGTCTCAGAAGCAGCTGTTCTCCGGACTGGCTCGAACGTATCCGACTCTCCGGTGTGGATTGTCTGGTATTGCAGCTGTTATCGTTGTGTCTTTCGCAAATCTGATTGTTGACGTGAGGAAAACGAATGCGAATCGAATCTATGACGTCCAGTAGATTCTTCGCGTCCATAGCCAGAATGTGTGCGGCTGACAGCATGCCTCTGCAATAACGTAGAATGAAATTAGTCACACAGTCGATGTCGGATGACGATAATTTGATCCAACTGTCGGGAGTCTTACTTTCGATACTCGGCATCGAGAGTCGTCGAGCTGTAGCTCTGCGCCAGTTTCATAGCGGATACGAGTTCTGCCATGTCCTTGCTTAGGACTTTGTGCGCCATTTCCACCTCCCGATGAGCATTGGCCGGCAAAATTTCGACGAGCGCGTCGACCGACGAGAGCAGAGCCCTCAGCTCGATACCGACTCTCCTCACCAATTCCAAATACTGATCAGCTTTGCTCTGCTGAACTCCTGCAACGGTTCGAGTATCACCAAGATCGTTAATTTACGCAACGTGAACTCGAACGGGTCTTCATTTAATCGTACGTACTTTGGGACAGAGACATAACTGCTCGAACAACACTGGTCGTGCAATCGTAGACTTTGTCGTTCGTTCTATCCAAGTCCGCTGTGGGAGTTGGCTCCATTTTCTGTTTGAATAAAAAACGTTCCGATGTATAAACTACTGTACGCTCGCCGGCACTGCGGCGATCTGATCTCGTTCGATCTCACCTTCACGACTATTATTTTGTCGGAGCCTTTGTCAGATCCGAAGGAACTGGTATTGGCACTGTGAGGTTCGTGGCTTGGCGATTGGGTCATCGACCGTGGAATCGGCGGACTGGCACTCTCGTCGCCGCTCGTCGCGATCGACAAACGTTTCTGAAAATAATTGAAAAGTTCGTCAGTAAATACAGTTCAACGTCGATGAAGGTGAAAAAAATAAAAAATTATAGCGCACCTCTTCCCTGGCGAGCCATCGGCTGTCCTCCTCAGACTGCCGCTGTTGCTCGAAGAGCCTTTGCTCCAACAGTTTCTGCTCGTCATCCACGTTGGACGGAGCGTTATCGTTCGAGCTCTCGAAGATCTGCGACTGCGCGTTCCTCTGAAACTTTGCAATCGTTAAAATAATTAATACACGACATTAATTTCAATATTGTCACCGATATATCAAAAGAAACGAGAATTACATTATAATAACGAAATATGTTCATATGTACACATAAACATAAACCTCTTGGGGGGAGGATGGGGTGTGTAATAAATGCGTGGGAATATATAAAAGATTAAAGAGATGCATAATTCCAAAATATAAGTACAAATACACATACGTCGTGCATGAAAAAAAAAAATTAATAAAATAAAAATAAGAACAGAAGAAAATCTCAATGCATCGTGACACTCATTCTCCATGCGCAAACAAAGTAGCCTACATGTGTCCGGGTCTAAGTATCGCAGGCGGTAAACGGAAGTACGCACCGCGTTGCGACAATAAAATAGTGCGTATACATTGGTCAACTCCCTCAAGCGTGTTTCCGTTTCAAACAATAATAAAGAAATACAAAATCCGTGCGACCGTATAAACATACTTCAACCACATTACCAGATTACAAAAAATAATAAATTAATTTGTTGCGACTTTTGTTGTAACGGATGCGGATTGTAAATCGTAGGAGGTTCATTGGTTGTCAAACCTGTTCTTGCTGGGCCTCCTCCGTAGCAGAACAGCTTGACGACATGTTGCCGTCGATCGCGCCGGATGAGACGAGCGAGGCGGACATAGCGCAATCGGCAGAGCTTGTCAGCTGCTCGTCCGATTTATTGTGTCCTACATTAGTAGTGATTCTAGCGATACCAGTTGCCAATTGAGGACCGCACTGTTTCGTCGACGAGGCGCTCGACAGATGAACGTTCTGTTGCTGAACCATCGACGCACCGCTCATGCACTGTTGCGGCATGACGTTGACGTGACCCACTTGACCGTAATTGACGACCTGAGCCATCTGGCCGTACTGCTGTTCGATCTCGTTCTGATGGAGGAAACCGTCGGGCGTTTGACCGACGTACTGATGCTGATTGGCTTGCTGCTGCGAAGATCCGCAGGACACGGCGTACTGCGGATAGATAACGTGGCCGTGCATCATCCCCGACGAGGACATGTGTTGCTGGTCGACGTTGTGCGGCGCCGATTGACCGACCACGGGATAGTTGCTCTGCGAGTGAATCGGCGCGTTGGCTCGTATCTGATGATCGAAGCCCTGCTGTTGGAACTTCTGTGCCTGAATGACCGTGGCCGGCATCGCGTGGACCGTGTATATCGGATTTTGTTCGTTGATCTGGGCATGATGAGCTATGTACTGCGACGGTGTCATAACGCACTGGGGCTGATTGGTGTTTGGCTTCCCGGAGTTGGACAGCAGTTGGGAACGAGAAACGTACATCGGCTGACCTGGTTGACCGACGTTCGAGTAGATCTGCTGATGCGGATAGTTGTGAACGTAGATTGGCTGCTGCTGATGCTGCTGTTGCTGTTGCTGTTGCTGTTGCTGTTGCTGCTGTTGATGTTGCTGTTGCTGCTGTTGCTGCTGTTGCTGTTGCTGTTGCTGCTGCTGCTGCTGGAAATTTTGGCCCGGTGTCGGACTGTAAACGACGCTGCTTCTCGCGTGCTGCATGTGCGACACCGCCGGCGGCGTGGCGGATTTGATCTCCACGCAATTCTGGCTCTGCGCTGTCTGCGCGCGAAACTTAAGAACAGGCCCGTACAAACATTCAACCCCAGACGTCGGTACGATAGTGCTGACCGAACTGACGCCTCCTCCACCGCTACAGAAATTACTCGGAGACGACGAGGCCGAGGCCTGCGACGCGTTGCCGTGCACAGCGACGCTGCTCGACACGCTGTTTGGCTGGGACGAGCCGCTACAGTTACTTACGAAACCGGAAATCGGGCCCGAATTCTGAACATGCGCGCCGACACCGAAGTGACCGGAGTGACCGGACGACGCTTGCGACACGATAATGCTGTTCAAGCTGCTCGGTCCGTAGTTACCAAGATTCTCGCAATAATTGCCACCGATGCTCGGCGACTGTGAGAAATTTCCCATTATCGCCGAGCTCTGAGTGAAATTAGCTACCGGACCGTAAATCTCGCCGCACGCACTCGTCGTTATCGGACAGGGACCCGAGGCTGAAGTGAATTTTTGAACGGGCGAATATATGTCACCTGTTATGCTACCAACCACCTTCGAACTGACCGAATATAAATTTTGCATCTCTTTAATCTTCCGTTGTTTACGACACGAGGCGGGAGACTGTGTTTGGACTGGATCCGAGATATTTAGACTGGACATCATTGGGGATACTGTGTCCGAGGAATCGATGGAATCCAGATTGGCCTCGGACTGCGTCGAGTCACCGCCAGCCGACTGAGCGTCGTTGTACTGGCTCGGCTCCCCGGAGACGGAAGTGGAATCGAAGAAGGGCAGGTCCGAGACTACCGACGTAGTCAGGACCTTGTCCTCTTCTTGGAACTGTACCGCTAGGGTGTTGAAGGGCGAAGCGGGCGTCGTATAAACAGAGGGACATACCCCCCGTGCTTGATTGTCCTTCAACAGTTGGGCGAGAACCTCCGGACTCTGAGCCACGATGTAAGTCGAGACCGGAGCTGCCGTCGTACCCGATTGCGGCTGATCCGACGTGTTCTGAGGCTGCCGAGAGGGTTTCGGAGGTGGAACTTCGTCGGCTCCTGCGGATAATTTATTGTTATTTATTTAATCTCGATGAAACAATTCGATAACGGGATACTCACCCCAAGACATTGCCTGGACTCTTCTGTTCTCGCGTCTCATTGTCTCCTGTTGCTGATGCTTCTCTTCCAACAGTATCTCGCTGAAAAGAGATTTTTCGCTCGGATTATTTCGCGCTCGTCGACTTTCCGGACACATTAGGCGCGACGAACTTACTGTAGATTTTCTCGTATGTCCTTGAAAGTCGGTCGCTTGCTGGGTTCGTAACTCCAGCACTGCGACATCAGCGAATAGAGCCGCGGAGGGCAGTGATTGGGAAGCGCGAGACGCTCGCCATTCTCGAGCTTGCGAATAACCTCGTTATTCTTTACTCCCTGGAATGGTTTGACACCCAACATCAAGATTTCCCACATACATACGCCTGGGAACAGAAAAAGGGGATACAATTTCATTATTGCGCAACCTTCGACATAATCGCTCGAACGGCGAAAAAGTCGACACTCACCGAACATCCACACGTCCGACGACGTTGTGAATCTACGAAAGTTTATGCTCTCCGGTGCCATCCACTTTATCGGCAGTTTGCATTTACTCGCGATGTAGTAACTCTGATCCTCGACCCATCGGCTCAAACCAAAATCCGCCAGTTTGACGCAATTGTGAGACGATACAAGGACGTTTCTCGCGGCGATATCTCTGTGGACGAATTTTTTGCTCTCGAGGTACGAGAGCGCGGTGCTCAATTGAAAGCTGTAGAGAAGCAGCGTCGCGAGGTCGAGACGGTGCTTGTTCGATTGCAGATAAGCGCGCATCTCTCCGAGTTTAGCCAGTTCCATGACCAGCCAAATCGGTGCCTCCGAGCACACACCGATCAGTCTTATTATGTAAGGATGCTCGAATTGTTGCATTATATCTGCGAATTGTAAGCAGTCGTGTTAATAATGTTTTGAGCCTATCGAATTTTGGATTTCTTTAATTCTTTTTGTAACACTCACAAGCCTCCTCGAGAAATTTGTCGGCGGTGGCCGAGTCGGCATCGACCTTGCAGGTTTTCACAGCAACGGCGATCGATTGACCGTCCCGGCCCTTGTACGAGCCCTTGTGGACATTCCCGAATTGACCCTCCCCAATTATCTCTCCGAGCTCCACTTGATTCCTCACGATCTCGTAATCACGTGCTTCAATGGAAAACAGAATAATAAAAATCGAAAGCACTTTACAAGAGGCAAGGGCAAAAGGCAAAAGCAGTCGCTCACTGGCTGGCGTCGAGTAGTCGCCCTCCTCGTCGACGATCTCCGCGTAGTCCTCCGACAGTATAGTTCCGGTCTTCCCAGCATTTTTCTCGGGACTACCAGAGCCGTCTTGTCTGTACTTTGGCGGATGAGCATCTGTCGATAAAAACATTTCCATTGTCACAACGGTCTCACAATATTTCGTTGAGTCTACGAGTAAACCCTCAAATCCAAAACTCATTAACGAGCAGCCAATAGAGATTGTAGCGATAAATTGTACAAACCTTTGCACGGACAGGGATAGTTTTTCCACGAGGCAGCTTGTAACATCGAGACGCTAAGTTTAGTGATTTGTTAGGTATAAGAGAGCAGCGATAGGCGTAATTTGGCGGGTAAACAGGCTCGATCGTGGTAGCAGAGATCAACGGAGTAAAATAGCCCAAGATTATCAGTTTGTTTTTTATCCATGCATCGTGTGCAATTCACCTTTTCGATTCCACAAAGATGTGTTGCTACCGGTGACCAGTCTGCAGTAGCCGTCTATCAAGTCCGCCAGACTCTCAGCCTGGTCCAGACTCGAGCACGTTATGCTCAGCGTCTCGGCTGCTCCGGCGACTCGTAATTTTATGCAAGCCTTGGCGTGCTCCTTGCAGTCAGAGACCAGAGTTTGGATGGATTGTATCTGCGAGAACTCGGCCATTCTCGTCGGCTGCGAATTATTAAACTTTTCCAAATATCTCCCATCGAATCCCTCGATATTCCGGACGAACGGATTTAATATTTTACCCACCACAGTCCCACCGCGATGAGCCATGTACGAGATTCCCAAATCAGGCCCAATTACCAGCTCCACGGGTATCGACCAACTCGACTGCAACAGACAGACGGAAAATATTATTAGACTCATTCGTCTAACTTTAAAAACGCCAGTAAATTATAATTTTATACAAATCTCACCCCGAGAGCGCATATGAATCTCTCCTGATCGAATCTGTAATGTGACTGAAGCAGCTCGAAGAACTTGAACATGCACTCGAGCTCGGTCAGAGCGGCGACTTTCTTGAAGTGCTGCTGTATAAGCTTTCGCAGTGTTTTCGCCTTTACGCCGTTCAGCACCGATCGCGGAAGGAACTTGTGCAATCCCACCTGTTAATCGATTTGAAAAAAAAATAATAATAAATGAAATCATACCTCGTTAATAAAGTCGAAAAAAATATGTCGATTTAATTAAAATCGAGGTTCGTAGTACCTCTCTCTCGAGATATTCCAAGTTGCTTTTCTTGTCGAGAGCCACCTGAGGCATATCCTTGAAAAAATAACGTATCTCCAGACAGCACAGTTGAACGGCGACGTCCTGATCCAAAGCTACGTGATTGGCGTTGAGATAGTCGTTTCGCACCTGAGAAACAGAACGGGGATAATGAGAGTCGATCGTTGCGAGAATTAATTACCAATGAATAATATAGACAATATCGACAATATAGATCTTATATTCTTGTAGTGTCATATTCTCATACTCTTATGTTATTTTGTATTCTTTTCGTATTGCTAGTTTCTATTTGTAATTTTTTTAGATTGTAAGAAATTCTTGCACTGTTGATGCGACTATGTCATAGTTTTGTATCTTGTTTTTCGATGTTCTTAGCGTGATTTGGCCCAGAAGATGGAATATACAAATCTATCTATCTAGATCTCACCTGATCGTAGTAATAGTAGAACGTGACTTTGTCCTTCTCGTACAGGTCGTTGAGATTTTGCGGCAGGTAACGAACCCTCAGCTCGTACCTCCACTCGCTGTGGGGATGCTTCCTCTCGTACTTCTCCTGAACCTGGTACATCGTGGTGTCCTGGTGAAGCCAGTAACTCTCGCCCGACCCCGGATGATGGAGTCTCATGGCGTACAAGTTTCTGTAGTTCCTCGTTCCGACGGCCAGTCGACTGGTGACCAGCGATATGATTCCCTTGACGTCGATGGCGTCGCCGAACTTGACGACGTTGAATCCACCGTTCGGCAGATGAACCTTCAGGGTGGCTTTGTCCATCGGAGTGGGTGATCCGTGAGGCGGCGTGTTTCTTCCGCCGACGCTCTGGACGCCTCCGACGCCGCCGCCATCTCCTCCAGCGCTCATCCCCTCATGGCTGCAAAGGTAGAAGAAAAAAAACGAAAAATTTAATGAGGATAAAAACAAAACAAAAAAACACATCGTAAGGTAATAAAATAAAAGTACCGTGGGAAAGGCGGGTAACTATAACAATGCCATGTGACGTGTGAATAAAAACGTGAATAATAACTCCCGAGTGGATTCTACGCGACTCCCAACGGTGAACAACCCTAAGAGCACGTTGCAATCACGTGACCTTTAAATAACATGCGAATATAATCGAACGTTCCGTGCGTATAATAGATTCGATTTATCATGGAATAGTGTCGAATTCTTCGACGTTTCTGAGGTGAGATAATGAATGATAGATATGTATATAAATGTTTGTGTGTTTAATCGCACGTGTAAGAGAGACTCGATCGCTTCGCGGAGTAAAGGCATCTAGGAGAATTCCCGTTTCTCTGCGAGTGAGGAGGGAGCCTGTGAGAGCTCGCCAGAGCGTGAAGGCATTTGCGGAAAGAAATCCTGCGTTCAAGACTTCTTATATTATAATATGAAAGTTTACCCGGCGCGCCTACACGTATGTAATTCCTCGTAAGCGCGCCTTCCCTCAATTTTGCCCTGTATATTTTCTGAACTCGGGCATTATTACGCCCGACGGGAAGCTGGAGGTGCTATCCATTCGCTACAGGCAATTAAAGTGTATTTCAAACGTAATACACGGTATTACGCGGTATTTCTATGAGTACCGCGTTATCTCCGACATGGGGATGGAACATCGCTCTTTGCGTTTCCTTTTCCACGGGGAAATGTAATTAGTTAGAACGGTCTGCATGATTTTTACATTAATTACCATGTTAGGCAAAATTTTTTTTTTTTTTTGGGCCAAGAAAATTAATTTGTTCGCTCAATAAAATTAATTATTTTTCCACGTGTGTAGCGAACAAAAAAAATTTGATGTTCAAGCAAAAGTAGCCAATTAGAGGTCGCCGTATCTGGTTTAAATAAATTGATATAAAAAATTGTCGGGAAGAGCTGCGTGTTAGTCTGGCGCTCTACTTTTTTTTCGTTCCCTTTTCAACCCTTCCGGCGAGCACAGCGAGGTTCCGCCTCGCTGCTTACGGAAATTGTAATTCGCCACGTGTGTCGGAGGGCTCTCCGGAGGCTCGACCCGCGGACTAAAATGAACGGTGTGGGACGACGATTTGCTGGTAACGCTCTCGGGGACGGTGGAATTCAAACGCACCACCGGCATCGCGTGCACGCAATACGTAAATATGGGAACTGGACTTCCGCAGTTAAATAGACGAGGGAGGGCGGACCCGGGGGGGGGGGGGGGGGGAGAGGGGGTGCTGTGGACTATCATTCACCGAGTGAATTCTAGTGAAGTCCTCCCCACGGTTTCTTCCATTTACGCGTCACGACGAAAGAGATGGCATGAGAATGGGAACGATGCAGGGGAGACCCGGGCAAAATGGAACACCGGGGTAAAACGGACCACGGTCCCCCGTTTCAGACGAGACTCTTTTATTTTACGTACTCCTGAGAAAAATGGTTAAAAAACGGTAAAAATGGTAAAGATGGTAAAAAAAGAAAAAAAATCCGCTTTGCGATACAAGTTTCTGCTATGTGTCTACAACTCTGCCGACGGATAAACGTTCTTAGATCACCAGCTTCAAAGATCAATAGTTAACGTTATTATGCAGATTATCCTGGGTGAGAATGGAACTAATGCAGCTCGAATAGATATCGCGTTACGACACCGTCGAGGAGATCGTGTAAAAACAAAAGGAGCGCGCTCGATTATATACAGATATATTAATCCGATGCCGATAGAATCGGTTTGAGAATTCGACCCTGACCTGCATCGTTCCGCCACGCACCTGCACGTGCATCGCCCACGCTTCACCTTTCGCTATAACTTTCTCCAATACATTTTTCGTTTACCATCGACGATTACGTATATCTTATCTATCGTCGTTCTGATAGTGAAAAGTCGGAGGGAACTGGTCGGGGGAATGAACGTCGTATCGCAAATATGACGTTCATTTTGCTCCGAACCCCATATTTTGGATTTTAATCCCAAAAATGCGATTTCACAAAAACGTGCTAATATTTTATATGTAAAGAAAATAATTACAAAAAATGTTATATAGGTAATTTACCTCGGCCGTGATACCCTGTGAAATTTCCACGTGCCTACAGTGTCCGGACTGTAGTAAGAATCGTTGCAGCCGAGTTGACCAAGCGCGCAGAACAGACCTTTGCTGTTTCTCTGCCAGACACGCTCTCGCACCGCTTGTCTCTCCCGATAACTCTGATTTCTTATCAGAGGTGAATCACGAACTGCATTCTTTAAACCGAAACTTTTCACTTCGTCGCCCCGACACGACGTCATCGGCCACGATATCCTACTGTCCTTGTGCTCTACCGTGCTCAACATTTCGGTGTCCCTATCACTCGTTACTCGTTCTCAACGGAACCGAAATTTCATCGTGGTCCATCTTGCCCCACGGTAAAAAAAAAATCTATAATTCGGATAAAGGTCTTGGAATAATGAGTTGGCAAAACAACTGCGGATTTTCTCCTCGTTCCCACGAACGCATCATTAATTTCCCGAGGCAAAAAAAAGGTTAAATATTTTTTGCCCCGATTTGCTGTGGAATTTTCTGCCGGCAGCTGCTTAGAGCTTCTTCGAGTAATAACATACGATGCACAGGTTGCTTCGTACAAAATTTCATACGCCGCGATGACTTTTATTCATTAACCCGTTATTAATTACGAAATAATTCGTACTCATGACGAACCGTCCACGGCCAGTGTTTAAATCTTTAGAAAAAATAAAAATAATTATCCAGCTCATTATTTCGAACGGGTCGGAGGGATCGTAATTTTTTTTTTAAATCTCATTTCTGAGAGGCTCTGTATACGCGGTGTAGTGTTTCGCGAGGTGGAGAATACGTGGGCGTCGATTGCGATAGAGCCCCGATGCGAACACCTGGTGAATCGTTACGAGAACAACCTTCCGTCGCTGCGAGCTTATAACCCAAGATCGCCGCGGGCGCATAAACTACGCTCAACGAGGAATTCATTCATTTTTACGTTCGGGGAGAAAAAAGAAATAATAAAAAAAAATCCGAAGTTTACAATTTACGAAGGGAACGCGTATTTTCACGGCGGACACGACGCCCGTAAAACGCTTTCCCAAACGATTTATCGGCGGCCGGTCAGGCAGAGAGGTAGGCAGGCGGGCAGGACGAGCGCATCGTCCCGAGAAGAATTATCGCCGGCTACGCGCAAACGTGGGTGTCGCACCCGAGACGCTTAGACGCTCCCGGAAAGACACGAATTAAATGCCACACGTTGACCTCTCGCCGACTTCTCTTCTGACGCAGAAAAAAAGAAACGGAGAAAAAAAAAAGAACCGTCATCTCCGATAATGAAGTATCACGAAGCCGGGTACGGTTTAGCATGATTTACAAAAGTCTCTCGTATTATTACACGCGATGGAAAACTAATAGTCGAATAAAATCGAAATAATAATTTTAAAAAAATGTATTCCATTTATTTTTATTTTATTATCATTTACGAAGAAAATAAATAAGTAAGGACCGAAGGACTTCGGTCGACGGTCCGTTGGCATTATGTGGATGCAATTGTAAGTGTATAAATGTTTAAAAACTGTAACGGTCGTTAATGTATCGTATGTATTGTCAATAAATACACACTTATTACTACTGAATAAGTAAAATAAAAATAAAAGTAAATTACAAGGTACAAAATCGTTCTATTACTTTAATTGTGTTTCTCGCTCGAGCCATCTGATGGCTGTGAGAGCGCTTGCGGAGGGGAAAAAGATGTGGCGCGATCGGGCATTGCAAATAAATTCGAGGAAAGAGTCGTAAATTTTTTGTTGTTTTTAAATAACTGTGCACGGTGATTCACGGTTCACTCGCGGAGCACCGAACGAGGATGTCTACAGGAGAGATCTTCCTCGTCGAGAATCCGAGATATTTATTGTACACGAGAGTCGGCGAGTTCCCGAGGATCCTCGAGTGCACCGGGGGGCCGATCCGCCGCCGTCAAGCGCAAACTGATCCGCTGTCTGCCGGCGCGGTGTTACTTACGAACCGACACTTCGCTTTTGCACCCTCTCTCCTGCCTGCCGCCACCGTCGCTTCGACACACTCCTCTCCTTCGCGGTTTCCTTTCCAGCGTGGGCCCTGGCGCTTGCCTTCCTCGTGCGAATTCCCACGCTATCTTCGCTACACGCCCATATTGAACTCGGGTGCCCATTGTACATCCCTCGCCCCGTCTACGTTCGAGTTATTTTTCGTTTCGATGATTTAACCCTTCAATCCCCAATACATGAAAAATACGTGTTCTTTAGTTCTTATTGTATTCAATGTTGCACCACAATCGGCCGAATGGTAATACATTAATTTATTTATTTATTTAATATATAAAAAGGGCCAGTTGTAAGACGAGGGGAAAACTCATCGACAAAGTTGTGCAATCAAGCTGTAAGTCGTACATGACAGAACGAAGAAGAGGAAAAGATACAAATAACGAACAAAAAACAAATATAAGAGAGATCGCCGCAAGATCGTAAAAGGGAATACATTGTAAGTAAAGTAAAGCAATTTGCTTTCTTTCTTATTCAGGTAGAAAAATACAAATTTGTTACTCTTTCAAAATTTTTTTTTTTCTTAATTTGATTCGGAGAAGCGTCCGAAATTAACGGGTTAAAGTTACTACAGGTGTCTCTCAGCGAGAAACATCCCTGGCCGATTATCGCTTTGTTCGCATAAAAAAAAAAAAAAAAAAAAATGACTGAAAGCTCCATTGTCGACTTCCAGGAATTTAACGATAGAAACGAACGATATTCGAAGCCGTGCACACGTAGAAAGTTTTAGCACGGCCAAAGGTAATTTTACGGGTTGGTTTACCAATAAAAATTTCGAATCGAATTTGAACGACTTCGAACGGCGGGCTGTGTGTGTTCCCGAAGGCAGTTTAGTGCCCAAGCTTCGGGAACGGCTTTGTGACTCTCCGCAGGCCTCAGCCCCGTGCGATGTTTCGACATTGTTCGCACTGAAGGGGACACACACATGTTTTCCTTAAATCGCGCGTGTCAGTGGTAGAGGCGACGGGAACATTTTTCAATTCGGAGAGAAACGAGTTTCCCACGAGATGCGTGCCGGTGACCTTGAGATTCTTCCGATCGTCGCGTTGCTCGTGGCCCGGACGATCGAGTTTACGACCGCCCAAACTACGTTGGAAACGCCGATCGATAAATCTGTAAACAAGTCGGACGACGAGTCGTTGCCTGCCGGGGCTCCGAAGGATGGATTCTCCGGAGAGAAAAATGAAAACAAGAATAGTAACTTGCGAATGGATTACTGGATGGCTAGAATGGGAGCCATGCAGGACGATCTCATAAACGTTCAAGCGATGATTGTAAAAGACGACGATGCGAGAGGCACCTGCGATCCAGCCGACAGAAAGTCGTAAGGATACAATCGTCAAATTTATTTATTTTCCCATCGTCGATTAATTGCAATTTTTTTCTTCCATCGTTGATCAATTGTATTTTTTTGTTTTTAGGAACAGAAGATACTTGATGTGCGCGGGTTCGATATTGAACAGAAATCACGTGCTGACCTCGGCCTCGTGTCTTCACGAAGCCACCCACATCAGGTAACGATGGCTCTATTTATTTTCACCGTTGGAAACGACTTTTTATTTAATTTTTTTACGAAGAATAAAAAAATCTGTTTTATTTTATTGGTGACGCATCCGATGTTAATGAGGAATGCATTTCAGACACAATATCCGGAGTCCTCTGGCTGTAGTCATAGCACCGTTAAAACAGAGCATACAGGTCATCAGAGTTACGGAATACAAAATTCATCCTGCTCACCAAACGAATCCCTATTCCAGGAACCATTTGATCCACAACGTTGCGATATTGAAATTGGCTTGCAGGTAAAAACTTACAACTATAGGTAATCAATTTTTTATACGTGAATTTTCTTCGCCACAGGATAGACATGGAAAACTATTTCAAAGTCGAGCTTCCGGTCGCGCCGTTCGTGCAGACCTGCAGCGAGGATAACTGCGTCGTTGCCATTTACAGAAGAACCGGAACGGTTCGCAATCCAAAAAATGTCCCTCATTTTTTTATTTTCAGAATAAAAATTCTTGATTTTTTTTTTTTCAGACGAGCAATGTGATGTATCAAGTAATGGCTCCGAACATACCGTTTCCGAATCGGCGCAGAAAGGAGACGATGGTCAAGGACGGCGGACTGCGAGGATCGTTGAATTACCGATCGAGCGAAATTACCGGCGATTCGTCCGAGCGCCTCAGGCAAAAGAGGAAATTTGCTGAGCCTCCGGTTTTCGAAAGCAGATACGAGCTGCGAAAAAAGATAAACGAGACTTCGTCGAACTTGACGACGGAATCGTCGATCGGAAATTCGACTGCGGAAACAGTGACGGTCGTAAAAGCAACGGAAAATAATTCAACCGAAGCTGCACCCACGAGACTCGACGATGACGAGTACGAGACATGGACGAGTGCCGCAGTCGGCAACGGGAGGATAAAGTCAATCGTCGTGAGATCGAGCAGCGGACACCGGTCGTGCGCCCAGACGGGTGCAGCCGTGATGTCCAACAGAACACAGGTGAATCAGTTTTCTCAAGGTCGACTGCTCAAGAAAGATTCCACGAATTCTGGAAGAGAAAGCGTGTATTTTTTTTTTTTTTTTTACATAAAAAATAAATCGTAAGAAAAAATCCCACGCGATTTATCGTTCGTAAAGATGTTCCCATCGTCCAATAAATTCCCAGGTTCGAGTATCAACAATTTTAGGAATACGCCCATTTTGAAAACAAATAGAAGTCACCAAAAACCTAATATAAAAAAAAATTGAACTCCGACAGTTCATAATTTTTGAAACTGGGATTTTTTCTGCACGATCGGAACACTTTTACGAATGGAATTCTTTCCTCGTTTTTTTTTTACCGTAAAAAAAAAATTGAAAAAAAATGTTTGCAGGCAGCAGTGGCGTCCGTGCCATGCGACGATCGTCAGCGATCGGCGAAGTGGCTCTACACCGACCTATGGGACAATATCGACTGGATCCACGATATCCTGCAGGACTGGAGTACGAACGTCAGTGCGTCCAGACCGTTGGGTTTACCGTCGGCCGACGGTCGGCCCGGAGTCGGGGGAAATTACAGCGGTTGTAGCACTTGCATATTCAACTTTTTCATCGAGATTGGCTGCAAGGACAAGAATCGTTGCGGCAACAGGAGCCTGGCTGGCCACGAGTCCGCGCGAGCGCTCTCGTCCAAGAGCCAAGGTTGTTCCGGTGGAAACTCTATAGGCATCGAGGTCGGCATCGGCGGTCCGGGCTGTGACAAGCGGGACACGAAAACCGACCCGACAAAACGAGCCGATTTTCGCGGAGCGCCCGGCAAATCGATCGTCGATCGACAGATCGGCGAATCCGGAAAATCGAAAAATCTGCCGAACGCCCCGGTCGACGGTATGACGAAGCTCCAACTTCCGGTTCGCGGCGATCCCGTGAAAATAAGCTTCAAGGACAATTCGGCCCTCAAGGACAAATACGCGAGCAAAGATAACTCGCAGACGGGCGTCGATCGATCGTCGAAAGCAACGATGAAGAACCCGAATCCAGGCGGATTGAACAACGAGATTGGAATGCAAAACATCGAGGGCGATTCGATAGACTGGCTGGCGGAAGTCGAGAAGGGGCTGGACACGAGCTCGGAGGTCAAGCGCGAATTCGTCGATGCTCGACGCTCCTCCTGA
The DNA here is from genome assembly GCA_933228735.2 of Amblyteles armatorius. Lineage (NCBI taxonomy): Eukaryota > Metazoa > Arthropoda > Insecta > Hymenoptera > Ichneumonidae > Amblyteles > Amblyteles armatorius. The sequence goes on along the minus strand of OW121695.1, from coordinate 6,799,814 downwards.
ATACGACAAGCAAAAAAACCCCAACGGGAATGTAATATATTTCCGAAATATATCTTTTTTGCTATATTTGCCATGCATACTTTTTTCCACGCGGGAAAATGGTACTGGTCGAATTATTATTATTATTATAAAAATTGTTAGACTGTAAATAATAAATAAACTTAAAAAAAAGAAAGAATACTGAATTTTCCGAAGGTTTTGAAAAAAAGTTATAAAAACTTTCATTTTCCCAGAACTACCGAAAAATAAAAAACACAAAAAATTAATGAAAAGTTTCGCGGTGAGTAGCAAACTTTATCGTTCCCACTGGAAGCATGAGGCGCTGACGTAAGATACCGGGATCGGACGACTCGAAACTCGGGGATTTAGTAACCCTTTTCAAATCCAGCTTTGCAAAAAAAAAAAAACATACTGAATTTTATCACTGTCCGAATGTTTTGAAAAGAAGTAGAAGTAGAAGGTTCAACCTTCCCAGAAGTGTCAGAAAATTGAAAATTAAAAAAGATAAATAAAAAATACCACAGTGGCAAATTGTATCGTCCCCACTGGAAGCGGTCGGCGCTGACGCAAGATACCGAGAACTGCTCGAAACTCGCAGATTTATTGACCCTCTTAAAACACCGTTTTGCAAATAAGGAAGAAAAAAAAATCCCTATCGGTAGAATCGGCACTAAACTAGGGTCCGGCTCGACGATCGTCGAATCGAAACCTCGGCGATTGCAATTTCGCAAAACGCCACTTGGCGTGGCTTTGATTGCCCCGCTTTTAATCGCCAATTAATCCAACGAGGTAGTCGATGTTGTCGCTCTCGCCACTTCTTCGCGGGAAGAAAAAAAAATAGCAAATTGCCTCCGAAGGTTGTCGCCACGCGCGATCACTCCGAGTTTCTCGTGCTTCCTCCCTAGTCTCGAATGCGCGGTCCGGACGGATAAAAAAAAATCACCGGACGCACAATGTCGCCTCTGACGATAATTCTGCTCGTCCTGATACTGGCGATCGGCCGATCCGCCCAAACCGACGTCTACACGCCGAGCGAACGAGTCGAGCTTTTCCCATCGAATCATCGAAACTTCTCGCTGCCGGAGCGTATAAATTACTACACGTTGAACACGAGCGGGAGCGAGAAGGATCCCTCGGCCGTGCAGAGGGCTCGCTTGCGCCAGGACTTGCAGCACCTCATGAGCACGATGGTGCGGAAGATAATTCACAAGCGCCGTTTCAAGCAGGCCAAGTGGTCCGAAACCGGAAGTGCCGGGACGAAAAATTCCAAGGAGAATAAAATAGCCATCGGTGACCCTCCGGATGGAAATCGTCTCGAGGTATTCGGCAGGTCGAGCCGGGACGGCGAGGATCGAGCGGGCGGGCGCCGAAGTGCAAAAATCGGCGAACTGGCGTCGAGGGATCTGGCCCGGGTGTCGGAGAGTTTGCTGCCGGTCGTTCGGAGATCGTTGCAGCGGGAAAGCCGCGGAGCTCGAGGCCGTCGGGAGGAAAGCGCCAAACCTTCGATCAATCGGAAAAAGGTTATTGGTCGGGTTCGGAGAAATTCGGGAGTGAAACGTGAGGGCGATAAGGACGCCTGGATGGCCCGCGAATTCGACGGCCACGAGACGATCATGAAGATGCACGCTTTCGTCGTGAGGGACGAGGATGTTCCACCTTGCTGCTCGCCCGCCAAGGAAGTCACGTACGTAAGAACCAGAGGCGGAGAGACCGGAGCGACGATGACGAGTCGCTGCGACGATAGAATGACGTCACGCTGACGAGAGTCGATAATCATTTCTGCTGATCCTCGAGGCCAATGACGATTTGAATTTTTAATTGATTTAACGTGCGTTACAGCAATCAGCGGTATTTCATGTGCAGCGGCGCGATACTGACCCTCAAACACGCCATCACCACGGCATCTTGTATTCACTATGCTGATATTTACGAGTACGTATATAATTAAGGCGATATCAAACCTTCCTCGCTTCCCCGACGAATGGACGGACCAACGGATGCACGGACGGACAGACTGAGGGACGGATGGACCGACCGACCGAAGAATGGTCAATGGGAAGAATGGTCAATGGGAAGAATGGTCAATGGGAAGAATGGTCAATGGGAAGAATGGTCAATGGGAAGAATGGTCAATGGGAAGAATGGTCAAATGGTCAAATGGAAAAATGGTCAAATAGTCGAATGGTCAAATGGTCGAATGGAAGAATGGTCAAATGGATGAATGGAGGAATGCAGGAATGGACGCATCGACGGACTTACTAAAACCGTTATTAAAATTTTTAAGAAAAATTAAATAATAAATGTATCAAAGTTTTTGTTACCGACTGAGTCTACTCCACATCGCCCTGACCGGCACGATTCGGTCGAGGGACTGTAATATTAATTAATTGCGACACAAAGAGATTCGGAGAATTAAAATTTTGTGACGAACGTCCAGACATCACGTCGACGCGGACCTTGCGATTCTCGTAGGCGCGACCAGTCCCCGGGCTTATGTCATCAAGATAAATCGTTACGAGATGCATCCGGACTACGACTACGACGTCGATTCGAAGAATCACGCTACCAACAACGTGGCGATTCTCTATTTGGCCTGTAGGTCAGTGTCGAATTCGCGTGTCCAAATTCAATGGACGCTTTCGCTGTTGGTCAATTTCATTTATTGCATTCAATTAATCAATTTAATTGACACAAATTGACTAATCGATTTCAGCATCGTCGAGCGAGACGCTATCGTTCCGAGCTTGCCTAAGGGATTCAACGACGACGTCGCACACATGTGCTGCAGGGAGGGCTGCGATGTCGTCACGATCGTGCAGAAATTCGACGTGAGTTGACTGATTGACGATATTAAAAATTGCACATTTTTTTTTAAATTACAAAATAAAAATTATAATTTTTCAAAATTATTATTTTCTTTGATCAGAATCGACAGGCCGCAATAATTCTGCCAGCGAAGGACCTACCGGCTCCGAGGCACGACGACGAGCCGCCGAATTATCGTCAATTGCCGAACGCTCTTTACGAGGAATCCAAACGATTCGACAAAACGATCTTCGCCAACGACACTTTCCCGTTATCCAGGAGAATAAGAAGCCCAATGAAATTGGCCCCTGCACCGATTTTCTTCAGCAGAGAGTCCCGCGGCTCGTCGAGTTCGCAGAGCTCGGCGAAGCTCTCCGATACGACTAACGCGAAGAAGAGAAGGAAGGCGAAGACTGCCAAGATCTCTCGCGTTAAGAATCATCAGCGCGAAAGGAAGAAAAAGAAACCATTGAATCTCAACGATCTGACTAATCGACGGAGGCCAGTCGCAGCTCGTGAGTATGAAACATTCCTAAAATTGTTTCGTAAAATTGCTTGTCTGGAGTATCCGTGTGTACCTGTGTTAGTGTCCAATCGATATGAACTAAAGTTTATTATTATGTAGATTATTAGTATTATCATCATTATTATAATTGTCATAATTATTATTGTCATTATTATTATTATTAATATTATTTAAAAAAAAAAAAAAAAAGAAGTACCGATCCTGAGGGCTCTGGAGGTGGAGGGAGTGAACGTTGAGGAGCAATTGGCGGCCGTCGATTGGGAAAAGATTGAGGAAACAATGTCGAAGAAGTTCACCGACGATAATCGGGAGAAAATGAATCAATTCGCCAAGAGCGTGGTCGACGAGACGATGAGGCGTCTCGAGACGGTTCTGGACGACGGAGTTGTGACCGTTGGGGGAGGCGGTGCAGATGAGAACCGGGACGGTTATGCACCAGGAGGGAACGGCAGCGTCGTTTTCGACAAGCTCATGCCGAATGACGACGGTCGAAACAGAAGCATCCACAGTTTCGTGAAGGTTTTCACGAAGGTCGTCGCCAGTCTCGTGCCGCCTAACAGCGCAGCCGCTCTCGCCGTATCCTCCGATGCCTCCGTCGAGGAGAAAGATCTCAAAGATCCTCCGCCGACTCACGAGGAATGCCCGCCGCTCGGATCGCCAATTTTCGTCGGCGATATGCTGGTGAGAATTTGCCAGAACGCACGAATCGGTTATCTTGGATGAATTGAATAAATGGTAGTTTATTCCACTTGGTTCGAAAATGGCACAGTTTTAACCCCCAGTGTCACACCCTGTGAAGTACAATTTTCCACGATACTCGTGCGAAAATCTTTTTCTTAAAACGTGTTTGCAGCACTCGTCAGAATTTTTTTTTATCGAACTAGTGTCGTTACGTACTATTTTGTAACAAATGTGGGAGAAGTGTTACGTCCGTGCCTGCCGAGGGGTGGCGTAAGAACTATTCTCTACTCTACTTCTCACCCGCGAAAGCGTGCGAGAAAGTAGATGTGCGCATGCGTCGTGACGTTGCGGTGCGCGTTGCTACGAAGCGCCACTTCGACTTAACAATCGTTAAATTTCACAGGTCGGCTTGCTGGCGTATACGTGCGACGACGTGCAGCCATGGGTGGAATGGAAGTACGTCAACATAGCGAAAAACATGAACTGGATACGCGACAGTACATCGAAGGGGTACGAGCCGCCGGGAGCGTGTGCCGCGGCGGAAAAGTCACCGTCGCAGCTGCAGCAGCGCTCGCTGCCGGACGGTGCGAAAACGATTTCGGTCGATAAAAAAAAATCGTTCGGTGAAAACTCGACGGGTACACGCAGCGACGTGGGAGCCGAGTGGCCCGGTGCGGCGACACCGGTGGAGGGGAGGAGGCGGGGCGAATCTAGCGGGAATGTCGACGACGCGAGAATCCCCGTAACGGAAACGTCCGCTAGGATTCCGAAAGATCCTTGGTTCGCTAGGAATTCACGGCTCGCACCTGAACAACGCTCAAGGGGCGATATCTTTCTCGGGGATTCGCGAAATCGACCGAGATCCACCGCCGTTGATACACCCGCTTACAGCGTCAATACGTGCTACGTCAGAGCCGACGGCACTGCGGATTGCCTCTCGCAAACTGATTTTAATATTCGCTGACGCAATTTTGTCTTCATTTTCTATCGATCGTCGACGGATCAATAAAGATTAAGGTGGGGCTAAAGATCAACATGACCTCCAAATATTTTGAATCCTTTATTCTCCGTAACAGTTACATAATTTTTTTTCAACGAATTGTGGAGTTCACTGCGTATTTGATTAACGCAGTGCGCCCCCAATTCATTTAAAAAATTTATAGAATCGTTTCGGAGAAAAGTGCATTGAACATTTTAACTCTGTCTCTCTAGCACCTGTTTCGCCTTCCCTTGATGGTGATAATTTTTTTTTTTTTTTTTTTCGGCGAAAGCGCGATCGAGCGAAGGACATAACGTTCTAACCATTGTTCGCTCATTTGCTTCATTAGTAATCGGCTAACGTTGAGGAATCTATTATCCGAGGAACCTAATGTCCGTTCCACTCGACATTATTATTGTACAGGAAGTGACTTCCTCTACGTGCGAATCCTACTGGCTCGGCGACGCCCCGAGCGAGCCGGAACGAAACTTCCCATCTCACTCGCGCCCCTCTCGCTTCATACTTTCAAGGTCTCACCCGACGGTGGTGGAACGAGGATCATTCCCGTCTGGCGCACTCTCGCCCGTTATATAGCCCGTATAGACACGCTCTCCCTGGCCTTGTCCCCCAAATTCTTGCTGACGCTATGACGCTCGAGTAGACACATTGTAAACGTTGTTTTCACATAAATATAAATATTATATACATATGTATGTGTGTGTATATGTATATTGTCTCCTGTTGAATTATACTCACTCGCTTGTTTCGAGGTACTGGAATACCCGGTAGACGGGACGTCGATACATGAAGAGGTGACCCTCCACACGATCCACCATCATCCTAATTATATCACTTCATTCGCATCAATCGAAACACTTTCACCGGAACACTCGTTGAAAAATATTGACCTTCTTTACTTTTTATTAATTTTTTTTTATTTTCCGATGTTCGAGCCGCCCTATCGAATTTTTTGGATGTTCGATTATAGAGTTTGTAGCGCGCACAGATGCGAGGGATGCCCCTCTCTCGCTCGTGCTGTTTCTCTTTTTTCACTGCATAGTGTGTAACAGCGCGCGCGAGCTCCGCGGATCGATCGGTCTCGCGGTCCGAAAGCGTAGGCTCTGGACCTCCCGGCTTCGATACCTCGCACGCCAGACGCGATCTCAATTTTTTTATTGTTATTATTATTTTTTTTGTTATTTCTACACGGCGTCCCGAGATAATTGGACGATAGCTCGAAAGACTTTCTTCAAGCGAACGGCGAGGCCTGAGAAAAATAGCACAGTTGCACGATCAATATCACAATTAATTATATCGAACTCGACGTGAGATTCACAAAATTTTCATTCGAAAAGGCTAGAAAAATTCTTCCGTTATGTAAAGATGTTTTAGTTTTTTCTGGTATCAAAAATGGTGCGAAAGTTTATTCTGGTACGAGGGGCGTTGAAAAAGGCTCGGTCTGTATCCCAGTCGAATTTTCGGGACGGTGTTTATAATTCGCGAAGCGCCGGACCTCGTCCGGAATAGGCGGATGGCTCGAGTGCACAGCGAGCTGGAACGAGGAATCTCGCTAATTTGGTTGACTCGTTTAATACCCAAAGTCCATCGGTAAATAATACATTTTTTTAATCACTTATATCACTGCCCTTCTCGGGGACAGGAGAGGCCGGTAGTTCAACGCTCTCGAGGCAATTCCTTCATTCCAACGTCTCTATATATCTCCTCCTGCCTCTCGAGAACTTTTCACCGAAGCTCCGTCTCGAGAGAGAGAGCTTATGGAGAGCGGTCAGTGCCCTCCTCCGCGGACAGGGACAACACGCGATAGTTGCAGTCCGACGAGGAAGAGCGTATATAACGGAACCGAGGAGAGAGAGCTTCCTAAAATTACACGAGTCGCACGAGAGCAAAGCACCACGGGGCGAACGCTCCTTCGGGAACGTTGGCTTGCCCCCCTCCACCTCCCCTCTATCCCCTCTCCGCCGCCCTGCGAAAACGTGAATTGCAAATAGCCGCTATTACGGCCGCTCGAGCATATTGTGGCGAGGGTTCCGTCTCGGAAGCGTCTCTCGATACTCCCTTCACTGCGGAGAAAAAAAAAACTATTTCGAAGTTTATTTTATATCCAGCGTTTACGGCCCTACGAGACCTTGGAGAGCCCGGCTATGAACTTGACAGTGGCACGAAGCCCTGTAGGACGCCGGCCTCGATGAAAAAAAAACAAAACAGAGATGTGTTCGAGATCCCCGTCGTACGCGAGAGCGTTCTAAACGCCCGGGCTGTTTCCTCCGTGGCAGGAGATGTGTTGGGCGGTTTCCAAGTGCCTCTTGGCAGGACGTTCCTCTGTCGTTACTTTGTCCCGGGCCGCTTACGATTTATACTCGAATCTTCGACTTTCGATTATTTTTTTCAACGCACTGATTTTTCCTCGTCTGTTCGAGGGAGGCTCCTGCGGGACTGGCGACACGGACGGATTCGCGTTTACACGGCACGGCAGTTAATACATTAGATAGAAACGATCGAGCAATAACAAGCACCTAGCAACAGAGAGTAGCCAGGGTACGGAGAGAGGCGGGGGGGTAGATTTCGCGCAGGGTACATCGAAGACGCGAGAGCACCCGAGAGTGGAGGGTACAGGGTAACACGGAGCGAGCGGCGGGCGGAACTGGCTAGGAGTCGGGTAAATTCGTGCCGGCCGGCCGGCACGGCGGTGGAGCAGGCGCTTCGCTGGGTGCGGCAAAATCCGTCGAGCTGCGCTGTGGCGACGCAACACGCGCGCGCCTATCCACTCTTCGCTATAGGTGCTTCCACCCCTCCCCCCCCTCCACTCCCTCCCGCCCGACTTCCCCGCCACGTTGGAAACCGTGAAAGCAACCCTCCGCGAACATTGGTAACGGTACGAGGACGAGAGCGGCAGGAGCAACGGACAACGATATCTCTCTCTCCTCTTCCCCAGGCACGTTCCTCGTGCTTCGCTCTCCACCCTGTCGCCCCTGCATTTCCAACCTGACCCGACGCAACGATACAGCGGTATGACCGACCGCAGGCGACCCCCCTGCAAGATACATCTATAAATCCAGGACACTATAGCTGTACGTTAAATATCCTACTGACTTTCGTCTGCTCTGTCACTGGGGTTAGACTGGATTATTCATGGATACGGGATAGAACACGTTTGGCTTCGTACCGGGGGCAAGGACTGTCGCGATTACAATGGAGAGTTAAGAGGGGGGTTGCCGCATCGTCCCCGATACTACCGACGCATACAATTTTTCAATAATTTCAATAAATCTTCGCATTATTCCACGCGAAAAAAATTTATACGGAATATATGAACAATATGATGTAGTAAAATAATGTATCGTGTAATTATTATGGGGCAAAAGTGGCGAATTTGTCTGTCATGCCGTAACATGTTATTTGATCTTACATCATAAGTTTTTTAAGTAATAAAAAATATATGGCAGTCTTTATTTTAATTTGACTCAAGCTTATTTCCATTTGAGATAATCTAGATTTCCCTCTAGTTGTGAACGTAACGGGAAGATCAGAATACTTTGATGTTCGTTTATTTACTCTTTATACATCTCTGTAAAATGTTCTTTTATTTGATAATATGTTTTTAAAGGAATAATAAGTACATAGCGTGCTGTTTATTTTCATTTGGGACGAACTGGATTGCGTTATGGTTCATAAACACAACAGGACGATCAGAAAATGTTGATGTTGTTTCTCGCCGGGTATTCTATGCCGGACTACCGGACTGCCACATAACTGTGTACAAAGGTGGACGATATCGGACGTTGGAGCATCCCTCTGTTAGAGAACGCGTCCACGAGACTAAACCAGTTTCGCCGCTGCAGGGATCGCGCGAATAGTCTCAAGGGAGAAACTGGTTTGTTACGCATACACTATCTTGTCTAGGGTACCGAGAGAGAAATAGAGGAAGAGACGTACCGACCCTCCGGCGCGTCTCGGCTCGCAGCGTCGTGAATATTTCACGCCGAGCGACGCAGGCTAATTACACGGAAGACGGGGAAGCGCTAATGTTTTCGAGTATCGATTATCGATCGTGTTCCTCCGACGAGCAAACAACCAACTCGGCTCGAATAATTAAATTTCAATATACCGTTGACTTACTACTTCGTCGGAGAAAATTTTTTAATGCGAAACCGCTACGAATGATTTATTCATGTATTTCGAGAATCCACAACAAAGAACGTGCCGCAAACGCCCAGAGGGCGAACGCGCTGTTTGTTTTTTTTTTTTTCAAATTTTTTCTGCTCTTTTCATAGTTCTGGGTGAATCTTAGTTACGCCTCGAGGATTTTCACGTGCCGTCTCCTCTCCGCTCTCTCGGCGTGCCAAGAATATATATTCACTCGGGGTCCCCCTCGGCTCGCGATGCTCGGATGACTAACGCAAAAACGACCAATTACCAACGAGAGAAGCTATAATCGCTACTACGCTCCACCGAGAAAGCTTCGCGGAGTTTAGCCGAAGCTCGGGAGCTCGGGGGCTGATTCTACTGTGTGTCGTCTCGAGAGCCATTGTCAGTTTGCGTACGCAACAAACAAAGGACTTTGATGATTCCTCAAACACCGGACTATTGTTCCGTAAGGTTTTTAGGCGTCAATTTTATTCATCGGACCGTCCACAGTCATTGCGTAAAGAAACATTATTCTCGTTTGTTTTTTACGAACTTTTTTGTACTTCATCGAATCGTCCACAGTCAATGGATAAAGAAACGTTGTTTCGTTTTGTTCATTTTTTTTATTCGAACTTTTCTTTACCTGATCGTACGATCCACAGTCAATGGACAAAGAAACATTGTTTTTCTTTGTTTATTTGTAATGTTTTTTTTTTGTGTTTGGAAATCAAGACAAGACAAAACGATTGTACGCACAATATCCTTTAGTTAATCTTCCGCGTACGTGACCGTTCGATGTAGTTGCAGTATGTTAATAAAGTGGAATCGACGAGCGATCGAGGGACGCGTATGCGATAAATACACGAGGAGGGACAATGATGCGCGTCGTAAGTAGTAGAGGTAAACGCGCGCACGCCCGTCCGACTGGCCAGTCGCTGCACATCGGGCAGCGCGAGCAAGCGCGATCGTTAGAACTGTTGGTGCGCGTGAGAGAGAGCGAGACGGAGAGTGGTAGCGTGAGACGCTTGATAGGCACGGGCGCGAAGCGTGCGTATATAAATAGCTAGTTAGGGTCGATAGACAGCGAAGTAGAGAGAGAAGCGCGTAAGCGAGGGGATCGGAGAGAGTCGTGGCGGCTCGAGAGCGAGCGAGCGAGAAACGCCACGGTGTCGAGGCCAGCTGTGTGTGCGCGCGGCGCTCCTCGGTGTGTCAACGCGAAACGAGCGCTCAGACGGTTTTATATTATAACCTCAAACTCCCGCGAATAACAATTAATCGGCGAAGTTCGACGCGGGGGATGCGCGCGCTCGCGGACTACGAGCGAACTAAACGACCAACGAATCTCTCCCCCCCCCCCCCCTGCCCCGAGAGGTTCTTTTTAATCTCATTTTCTCGTACACGAAAAAAAAAAAACAAAAACCAAGAACACCGATAAAATTTGTCGAAAAGGCTGATATTGTCTATCTGTCGAACACGAACAATAATTCTCCGAAGGGGACGTCGTTAAATGCCTTTTATCTCTCGACCGCACGAACGGACACTTACTTGCTACTTAGAGAAAACAAGAGGCGGGCGATAAGGTTATTGTCCCGATATACTCGTGTACGAAAGACGTTCGGAGGAATTATACGTGCCATTAGCGATTGCTACGCCTTCCGGTTAAACACCGATAAATTACAAGTTATTTATTTTTTCGCAAACTTTCAATGGCTCGCTGCGCAGCGGCGTTAGAGCGAGCACAGTGGTCAAACGTTAAAAATAGTACAATACATATCTTTTTTTTTTTCCTTCGAGATAAGGCAGAGGAAGTGACATACCCGAGCGTGAAAATGGCCTGCAGCACGCGTTCGCAGCGTCCGCCTCTCGCGTACCGAAAAGATAGGACAGTCGGGCTTTAAAACATCGAGAGACAAAGCGACGGTTCACGAATAAGGGTTGAGATTAGCTCGTTTCCCCCGGATGCCCGACGAGAAAACTACCGGCAGGCTTGCGACGTTTCACGAGCCGGTGGGGCGGGGAAAAAAATAAATAGAGGCGGAAGTTTACGCTTATCGCCGATTGCAGTTCGAACGACGGAGGAGAGGGGGAAGGTCGCGAGTAAAGTTTATGGGACTTCGAGTAACGACCATTGGACCGGTTGGATGTTACGTATCTGGGGTATCTGGCCACCACCTGGCAGCCTCAAACGACTCGACTAATTGGCCGGATCGTTTGTACCCCACTTTATCGCACAGTATATCGACTCCGCTGATCGTTATGCCGAAAGAACTTTATCCCTTTCTTTATTTCCCAACATCCTTCTCTCTCTCGGTGTAAAGAAAAACGGTAAAAATACATAATGTATTTTTGGATGGGCGTGTGTGTGCGCGCGCACGCGCAGAGCGGAGACACACAGCGCACGTTGTCGCGGCGAGCAACAACTGGCAGGCCGGGAGGGCTTTTATAATGCGACGAGAAAAGGGACACCCGCATGAAATGGAAAACCTTTGAGATACGGCATTAAAAACGTCCATCAACGAAAAATTTCGTTTCTCTCCTATTTATAGATCCGACGGCGAGTTCAGGTTTTGTCACGCCACTATGACATCACTCGGTTCTACGAGAGCGTTCAGTCCTAGTATCGTAGGAGGGAGACTCGCCGATTGATTTTACCTCGTTAAACGCATCGGCGAGAACGACGCAGCGACGATAGATTATCAAAGTTCGATAAACCGAGATTTCTGTTGATAGACGGTACTGATTAATTTTGTTCTTTGAACTGCAGAGACAAACGTTTTACGTATGCGTCACTACCTGACCCGATCGACATCGGGGAGCGCGGTTAAAAAAATATATAAATAAAAAAAAAACCACGACGAAACGGCAGCGAAACATGGGGGCCCGAGGGTCGAAAGGTCAAACGATCGGGACAGCAACGATGCGAATACTACTGTTCGGCAGACTCCTCCTCTCTCGCTGTGTACTCGATATATAACCGTCTCGCCAGCGACGTTTGACAAAAAAATTTAAAAAATATATACAATGCAACATCGAACCTTCTGCGCGAGTAAAAAAAGCTTCGTTGAGATTTTTCTATACGACACTCGATTATCGGTCTCCGACACTCACTCGGCCACGATGCACACGCCGGGTTCACCGCCTCTGCGCCACCGGTTGAATTATTAAACGACAGTCAGAATACTCGGGCCAATAAAATAATAATTAGTTAAATGTATCGTAATAAAGTCGGACACCCGACGAGTTATATCGGACAGAGGGGTTCGCCGCCGGTTAAACTCGCGCATGCACGTCAAGACTCTAGCGCCTCTACGATATGACCGGTCTCGCGTCCTCCCGACTACTGTCTCTCACTCAGCCGTCGTCCGAGCTACCGCGTTTCTCGCTCTCGCGCTGGCGCGCGCTCGCCAACGGCCGCACGCATCATTCCTCTCTTTCGCTTCTCTGCGTCATTATTTACGCGACTCTCTTGTGTATTCGTGCAATACATGTCGCGCTTTCTCACCCTCGGCTGTTGATTAAATTTCTCACCGTCCTTCTCTCGCTGTCTCTCGCAGTTATATCGCGTTATAACCCTCAGCGCGTAGTCCGCTCTGTCTGCTCGGTTCTCGGCTCCTCGCATATGGTCTCCCGGCAACCGGCTGACTGCCCGCCGCTGCGACACTAACGCCACGCGCGCGCGCGCACACCTCTCTGTCCCTTATTCGCCCTCGTATTACTGTCAACTTTGCTTCTTACTTGCTCGATGTTTTATTTTTTTCTTCCGTTCGTCAAACGATACACTATTATCCCTCGTCCGTGCCGCACGCGCAACCCCGCCCGCTCGAATACGAGGAGGAATTTCTATTGTGAGCATAGGTGTGAGAGAGGACGGCTCGATAATAATTTATTCTCCGTTCCGTTGCTCGGTTAATGCACCGGCCGACCGCGAACGAGAATAGGCGCGACGCGCGTGTACGTGTTTGCCACGCGTGTTTTTCGTGCGGGCTCTATCTCGTAGAACGGCTAATTCAATTTAACTTTCGCCGAGCGTTAAATTCAATCGCTCGATCGTTAATAATTATTCGATCTAATTGGGTCACGTGGGTTTTGTCGATGACACAACGGGGCTTTATCATTGGTCGGGGGGGACCGCGGGTTCGGTAGTGTTTACACTCGAGCGACACTCGGAAACACGGGGATAAAATGTACACGGCCAACGGGAAGTGTGGTTTTCACCGGTTCGCTCTCCGCACCCTCGACCTCGCGCACTCTAAATTGGACACCGGATCCTCGAGGGAAATGAACGGTCCTCTCACACGTGATACTTTTTATCGATTTTGCATTACCTCTTTTTTGTTTGACCCTTGGCGTACACACTTCCGTAGCGAATCATAAATCTTCGGCCTCGAATATCTCGGAACTGTGAACTTTTCCGAAAAAATGTTTAACAAACGTTTTGCCGTGAATGGATCGAACTGTAGGCTCGCGCAGTCAGATTTCAATTTTAAAAAATGTTCAAATGGTCTTTTTGGTTAAAAAAGGTTGGAAGGATAAACCCGTCCAATAATGTGCTTAAAGTTAAGTTAAGTTGGGGTCAAAACGACCCTTGATGCGCACTGAGGGTTGAATCCCTCGAAGCATATTTTTACGAATTCTCGTTCCAAACAAATGACAGCCTCTTGGATTATCTCAGCCGTCGTTAGAGACACTCTGACGGTACAATGCTCCTCGGAGTTGAGTCATACTCGTAAAGAGACGCCCACGATCGCTAGGTGTATCTCTTCCCCCTCCACCCCCCGGTCACAATAGCATTATGTATACTATACTAATACGACAAACTACAATGAGAAGTGATAGTGCGTGCGCGAGACACGCTACCGCACGTGCTGACGCTACTTTACACCAATTTCCAGGCTCGCCTCTCTCTAAAAAGGATGTCTCTCCGGCAGCAATCTTATTGCTCGGACGGTCGCGAGCAAAAAAGTAGCAGATGTTTCATAATCGGCGGTCAAGGCTGTTCGACCCGATATTTCAATTAATCAGTCGACTATTTTTTTTTTCCGTTCGTTTTATCGACGAGACATTTTTCAGAATAAATAAATAAAGTACGCGATGACCTTGAAATAAAGTATAATTAGGGACAAAGGCATCGCGCGCGCTTACTCCTCATTTATGAGACTCACTGTATATTATAATTCGCTGCTCGCACCGAGGGGAAGTCGTGCCGCTGATAAAGTAACTCGTTGGATGATCCACGAGCGTGGGATTTACTTAGACTCGGGGAATCGAGGCTTCCACGAAGAGAGCGACAGAGAAAGGAGAGGGACGAGCCGAAGGGTGTCCGGTCACAGCTAGTTACTTATCCCGGGTAAAAAATAAACAAACAAAAATAAATGAAAATAAATTAAAAACAGTGCGAACAATTCTATCGATCTTATGAACGTTTCAGCGATCATTGTAAGGTCGTAAGAACATAGTCGTCAAATTTCTTATTTCCATTTTCGATTGTCATTTTTTTTTTAGCCACAAAAACTACTCGATGTGTCCGGGTTCGCTAGTGAACAGAAATCACTTGCTCAGCTCGGCCTCGTCTCTTCCGGAAGCCACACATATGAGGTGACGTTCGCTCCCCTTATTCACGCCGTTAGAAACTATTTTTTTTTTAATTCAGAAATAAAAAACAATCTGTTTTTTTATTGGCGATCCATTGGATGATAATGGCGAATACATTTCGGACGTAGTATATTTTGAAGCAAGGTCGTTAATCCGACGAGACAATGCAGTGCCATCAGCGTCATTGTCAAGTGCGTTACCCTCAATTACTCGACGCTCGTGACCGCGGCGCCCCTCACTCGGATCTCACCAGAGTGCATATACAGTCGGTGTACTTGTTAACCGGAAAAGCAAAGCGCGCATCAGTATCGTTCCTCTATCGAGGCACCAACGTCGCTAATTACCGTGGTAAAATCGCTGATATAATCTCTCGGAGGCGTCCGGCGTCGAGAGAGAGAGAGAGAGAGAGAGAGAGAGAGAGAGAGAGAGAGAGAGAGAGAGAGAGAGAGAGAGAGAGAGAGAGAGAGAGAGAGAGAGAGAGGGGAGAGAACGAAGTCGGGCACAGCCGGTTACAGCCCTTCGCGATCTGTTATTTTCTACAGCGGAAGCTTCCCGAGCTGCCGCGCGCCGTTGCCGTTGCTGCCCGAAGCTCCAGCTCCAGCGGCAAACATTCTAACCGCTCGCCGACTGTCGACGGTGTAAAAGGGACGGAAGAAAGAGTCGACGGATAAGATAAGAGGTATATCGCCCGAGTACAAACTGTACAATGAAAGGATAGGACTGTTGAGGAGTTATGGAACAACAATAAAATGTTAACAGCAGTAGTTTGTGTGCTTAATGAATGGGGAAAACGCCGAGCGGCGCTCGGTCAAAGTTTCAGGTGCGACCGGGATATATCGCCAGCATCCACGAAGTGGAGCGTAACATTTTATCTCGCGTACAAACGTATGTATGTGTGTAGAGAAAAGAACAATGGACGATGGCGCGGTCAGTCGTTATTCAACGACAACAGGTACGTCAGCTATCTCGTTCACCAGACGTATAATACACGCGTATAATAATAATAATAATAATAATAACGGCTGGATGATCGATCAACCGGAAGCGTTTGAGAGTCACTGTGTAGCCCCCGTGAGTATACAGTCACTCTGCGTACTCGTAGGCACAGGTACCGTACACTATAAACTCGTATACACCGTTGTGCGTGGGCTGGATCCCGAACGCCGCTTCTTTTTTTTTTTACGTTTTTTTTTATTTGCTTTTTTTCTTATGGAAGTCACGCTGCCTTTCCGAAGCGAGGAACTATTTCCGGGTTCGGACTCCGCGACACCGTACGCCGCGTCGCGTTATGCAATTGTCGATGAAACTGATCGTCGGTACACCAATAATACCGGCAGGGTGGACCGGAAGTTGCGCGCTGTACGGAGTTGCCGAAACAATTTTTATTGCCCACGTCTATCTTTCGTGTTCTTTTTTTTTTTATATTCTATTATTATTTAGGTTACGAGGTTAGGTTATTTAGGTAACTTTTTGGTTACGTTTTGCTGTTGCTTTTTTTTGTATGCGCTCGTATTCTATTCGAATTGAGCGATTGATCGTGTCCCTTTTTGTTTTTTGCTAGTTGCATTGATAGCCCGCAATTCTTTGTGTATTTTCGATGTGTATTTAGCGGGGAAATTATACTTGTATTTTCAAACAAACTCAACTACTATTGTATGATTTGACGTTAGATCTGCCTATCGTCATGTATTTGGGCCCAGCGCGTAATTATTCAATAAATAAATGAGATAAACACTATTTTGTATTCTATTATTTTTCGGTTGCTTGATTATGTTACTGTGATTTTGTATTAATGGGTGAATGCGCTGGGTTTTAGCACGATGCTCTTAGGGCTCCACTTCGGCTCCAGAGCACGAAATAAATATCTCTCTCTCTCTTTTTGTTCCTGTTAAAGGTAGCAATCTTTTCGCGTGCGCGCAACTTCAATTTCGAAATATGAGATTCTTCTTTTGTTTATGATCGAAACGCCGGGTCGAGTTTGACCCAGTCCGTAAAGTCCGTTCGGCTAAGAAAAAATGGATGGGCGAGCAGAGCCGCCCGAGATTCGATCGATCGCGGTTGCCAGTGGTAGGTACTTGACCCGGTGTCGCACGCCGCTGCACAGACGAAAGCTCCGCGATCCACCCGAGAAAGAATCCGGTCAAGAATGTTTCATGCCACGGGGGGAAACAATCAACGGGGAAGAAGCAGCTGTGTTTCTCTAGGTGTTTGCGTAACAGATATTGCATAACGATAACAATGACGACAGCTATGCAACAATTATCTTTGTATTCGACGACTAAATAAACCTGTGCTCGTGAACACAAAGATTACGCGTGCTACGGTTCGTATCGTCTGTCTGGCTCGCAAGATTGTATTTCCCCCGCGGCCGTTTATCTCGACAATGATAATCAGCCGTTAAACTCTTATCGTCTCGAGCAAATCTATCGCTCGCAATAGAATATATTCGCGTAATCGGTTGCGCGTGCACGACGGCGTGTGACCGAGTCAAAGAGGCAAAGATGGCCACCTTCGTTTCTGTCATCGTGAGAGAAAGAGAGAAGCGACCGCGCTCGCTGACCGACAGGTTCCTCCTTCTATCCCTTGTTCTCGCGCGACCTTCCACGATTGAGTTGGACGGAAGAGTCCGCGACACTCCTCGGCCGAAAGCCAGATAAGAGCTAGATGTACGATCTCGGTGGTACTCACGTTATTGACACGTCCCTTGACGCTGCGAAAATCCGACGTGATGTCCTCGCTGATGGAGACGAAAGAAACGCTGACAAACTCGACACGATAGATATGCCCCGCTGAAAAACTTCACTGTCCCGTGTATGGAATATTTATTTTTCTCGAATTTTCACACGAAAAAAAAACACGATACCGAACTATTTCGCGTCGATGAGATAAAGTCGCTCAGAAATCGCGACCGAATCACAGAGCGGCGTTGCGAACTGTCGACTGAGTCCTTGGATCGCGAGTAATCACGATGTTTATCGCGCTAGATCGGTTGCACTTGAGAAAATTCGCCAATAAACGTAACTGCCCTCCCCCTCCCACCGCCCCCCTCTCTATGGAAACACTCCGAGCACCGAGTGGCGAGACTATTGTTCTCGTTGGAGCGACAAAACTACGCGAGCCACAGTCAACTCGTTTGCGAGTATCGGAGAAGCGATAATGAGACAAGTGTCGTAGCATCGAGGAAACGTGTAAACAGGAGTTCGACGCTCAACAATCGCAAATTCGATCGGGTACGATCAGTTGTAAACACTCGGCGCCATGTTTCCCGTGTGAAACACCTGTCAATAAAAGTACAGGCTCCCGCCACCTCGCGCGCCTTACGCGCGTCCGCCGCGGTCGATCGATGCCACCGCCTGCCGCCATCTCGCGCTTCCTTATGGTACCCGACGCGAATTCGTGCGAGGGAGATATCGAGGAGAAATATAATTATTTCCGATGTCTCTGTTGTCCTCGCTAATTGTTGGATTAATTGATCTATCAATGTCCGGGGCATTGTGCTCGACGATATCTTCCTGCGGGCTCCGCGAAACAATAACCCGTTACCGACCTATCGAGGCGTGTTTCACATCCGGCGAATATCAAAAGTACTACGAGATTCACTGTAAGGTGGTTATCCGGGTGCGCGCGCATCAACGCACAGTCGCCATTGTTATTCGAAGTTCGGTCGCGTCGTCGATGATCCTCCCAACTTTATCCGCGTTTATCTCTCAATAATCAGTTTGCCAATTCATTTATTTTCGATAATTTGCAACAATACGTCATTGTGAACATGTGGACATAATAATCCAACGAGACTTTCGATTTGGACGATGACAAGAGACCGACTCGATGCCGAGCAACCTGCAGCGGTCCGTTGGACTTTCGCAACACAAAGAACCATTGTTTACAACGACGATTACCTCGCTGTGAACAAAGTGTCAGCGCAGAAAATCACCACGAAGACAATCCAAGGATCTGGGAGGATAAGGACGACCATCCGGAGGTTCCAGGGCTGCAGCAAACACGTGAGTTATTGTTTGTTTACCTCCGGTGACCCAAACAGACTGCAGGGACGCCGGTTGTGTTTTTCTCAACGCTCGCTCGTCGAACGGTCACATGACCCAAGGACACACCGTTCACATGGTAATACGATTTATTGTTGACGAAGCTATTACAATGTAAACCTCCAAACGAAACGATTTTTTTCTTAACTAACTGAATAATAAATAAACGATTATGAGGTGCGTAAAGTAATAATAATAATGATATAACCGTAAAATAAGAATGGGATTACGAAAAAAATAATAATACGAACGTACATCACAATTGGATAGGACATATGGAATGCGATAACCCTTTTTTCTTCTTCATTTTCGTAAAACGGCATTATGTCCGGGCGGTAAATAAAAACTAGCATAGTCGATGATCCTTTTATCCGCGGGGATAGACTAAGGTACTACAATAAATAATAAGGTGTCTAAAGTAACAAAAAAAAAGTCCGACGACAGCCCTATATACCTAGATACAATGTCAAGGTCGTTATTACTGATATATATATATATATATATGTATGTATATGTATATATATAAAAATAGATTTTAATAACGTTTCGAAGATTCTCAGAGACACCGATTTTGGCACATCGAAATATCTCTATATTGGGACGATTCGCGTTCGCGATAAAATGGAACGATTCAACACGGCAAGATATATTGAGCAACGTTCGAGATTCTTCCGAGAGCGTTGTATTCCCTTTTTTCGAGCCGAGTCGGCGAAACGATCTTTCCCGCCTCGGAAGACACAATATCAATAAAATAACAAAAAAGCCCCGTGATTGTCGAAAGCATTCGTTACAAAAGCCAGAGAGTTCTCGTAAATATTTCATTTAAACAATACGCCGAATTTGCGATTCCGCCCGAGGCCTCGATCGCGATCGCGCGAGCGGACAACTTTCTTAACTTTTATCCTCGTTTCGTCATCGCGTAATGGCACCTGGCTGTTTATAAAAAAATTTAAGATTCGTCTAGTACAAATAATTCTTGGGCTCCTCGGTCGGTTGACCGCAGACCCCGTGATAATTCTTCGTCACGATGCTTCGACTGCGGCAGTTCTCGATCTCCAGGAAGCACTCGTTGCTGTAGGTCATGCCGTCGGTGCCACAAACCGGGTCGTAATAGGGCGGACATATTTTCTGGCAGCCTCGGAACAGAAAACCCTGAACGCATCGTTTCATCGGCACGACGTACACGTGCTTTCTGCAAAAGGTAATGTCCACCCAATAATTATTTAACTATTCATTTGTTTATAAAAATATATATATTGATATTATATATTCAGTGTTAATCATACAAAATTATAACAGTATATTAATTTTTTTTTTTATAAACAAATTATTATATTTATTGTTTATAAAAAAAAAAATTATCCGCGTGTACTCACCCACAGTTGTCCCTCTTCATCTCGCATTCGTTGCGATAAAGTTTGTTGTCCGAACCGCAAACAAATTGGCGCTCACCGCTGCATATCTGATTGCACAGGGCGGTCATGCGGCAGTGCTGGGCCGGTACGGAAACCACTCGCTGACCGCAGGTATCTCGTTGCATATGACACACCGACCTAGACATATTGGGATCCATCAGGTACGCTTAACAAGTTTCGCTATGCTATATCAACCCCGCTGATATCCCGCTCGAGAAAACGGAACGGGCCATTATCGTTAGAGCAAAATAGCTCGGGGCTCGCGGAGGGAAGCAATTTATGACGATCGCGAACTAGATTGCTATTCTAAATCGGGCGGCGCTAAGCAGTCCGCGTGCCCCGCCGGCCCCGTATACTGGAACCCTTATCAATGATTTTTATCGCAGACCCAGAAGCCTCGGAGCCTTTCCTCTCAATCTTCGATAACTGGGCGGGATATTTGTTTTTTTGTTTTTTTAATTTAATTTTTTTTTGTTTCAGATAAGTCGCGCTGTATCTAACAATGCTGCTGGCAAGTTTACCGATAAACGTTTCCGTCGCTCCCGCAAACTGGTTCTTCGGCCACGTCGCTACAGTCTTCGGGGCACTGCTCGGTCTCCTTCAAGGTTGTGCACTCGCCAACGTGCGCCAACTGAATTCCTTTCCTGCATTATAATAAAGTCGTTGAGACGTGACGCGAGTTTATCATCTTACCTCTTTTCCATTCTTGATGCACGATTCTTTTGTTTTATTTCGTTCTTTTTTTTTCTTTGCGAAAGAATTTTGAGGCACTGAAACGGCACTCGGTGATGTGGACTCTGTGGACTCACATGCACGCAGCGACGTTCAGATGACACTGATTCGGGTAGGTACTCGCGTCGCTGGCACAAACGGGATCCACGTCGTTGCCGCATCGCTGCTGCTGCTTCGAGCACTTCGTCAATCTCGAACGACACTTTTCGAAATCCACCGGCATTACTTTTCGCCTCGATTGCCTGTTGTACAAAAAATATTATAACAGCCAATTTCTAAAAAAAATTGTTTAAATGACCCTGAAAATATCTACACGACATCAAATTTCATCTTTGACAAGTCTCTGTCGATGCTTTCCGAAAAAAAAATTTTCACTCGTACAATTTCATTCTCCAAGTGAACTTCACAAACACAGCCGTTATAATTTTATTTATTCATTAATTGATTTATTTATTTATTCAAATTCTTTTCAAATAAATAAATTTATTCATTTATTTAGTAAAGGGTACCGTTTTACAGTATGATATTTGGATAACGTCCGAACATTGTAATGGCACTTTATAATCGCTTTGCAATCCCACATTGATGAAACATTCATGAAATTTAGTCTCGCTCAGATATCTTCAGAGTCTTAAAAAAAATCCGCCCCGAATTAACACTGCGTATTATCTCACCCGCAGTTGAGCATCTGCATCTCGCACTCGTTGCGATAAATACTACCGTCCGATCCGCAGATTCTTGATTCCGGTTCGTCTTTGCAGTCGAGGGGGCAAGCGGTCGCCGGACCACCGGATGTTCTTTCCCGGGACACGCAGAAGGACATCGGTACCTCGAATACGTGTTTTCTGCAAGGGAAGATTTAAAAAAAATTGAAGACCCGCGCGCTTTCCGACGAGCGGTTTGTTTCCGAGGTTGTTGACTTCCCGAGAACAGAAGAACGCGGGGGGAGAAAGATGTTTCTTATCCGGTGGCTAACAACGATTGGGATTTAACCGCGTCAGCGAAGCGCCGAGCACCAGAACCCGCCGATGAATAATTCAACAATTTGGGGCGGGAACGAGAGAGAGACGGTATTTACTCCTTCTTTATTTTTATTTTTACCTTTATTCTTATTTATTTTTCAAATACTTGTTTTTTATCTTCGCCTCGCTCTCGTTCTCCCGGCGCAGTGGGCTCCCTCGTCGCCCTCCCGACGGGGGCTCGAACGCAAACGAGAAACCACTCTCGTGCAGATTATCGTCGGGCTCCGATGCCCGCGAACAGCGAGCGAGAAAATTAAAAATAAAAATAGGAGAGTCGATAGGGAGTCCCTCGGGAGGGCGCATCCTCTCATTACCGGGCGGTTCTCCCTCGCTCGTTTCTCCGTCACCGGAGAGATCGTCTCGTGAGAGGACGACCCAAACTACACAGAATCATTTCGGCCACAAAGTACCTTGTTTAAGACTCCCAATTAAGCCGGATATTTACTCGATGCTCGGAGAATCACCGAACCCAGTTATATCTTTCATACTTTTTTTTTTGCTTAACATCCTTACCCGCAATTCTTCGCTCGCATTTTGCATGTGTTCGAGTACAGTATACCGTCACTGCCGCATGCGGGTTTGGCACCCCGCCAGCAAGACTCTCGGCAGTGCCTCGTCGTCTGACAATGTTTCTTGTTCGTCCTCACGACACCTTGGCTGCAACATAAAATTTATCTCTCAAAAAGAAAAATATATACACACATACGCGACCTAACGATTATTCTGCCTCAAGAGCTTCAAATAATTTGGCGAGGAAAAACCGTCGAGGCAAAAAACAATTAATCTCGTTCGATTATTCACGTTCCAACTCCCTACCGTGCATAAGAGGAAACTCTTCACGAGCACCGCGAATCTTTCTACTTGCTGGCCTACCCATAGGCAAAGAAACTTTACGACATCGTAGTTAAAGGCAATAAGAGCTGTGGCTCAAGTTCTCGATGCTCGCGTGCGAGACCAATTATCCTCCCGGCGTACGGCGGTGTAATCAGTTGGAATATAACGGTACAGAATTCCCCGTCGCGTCTACTTTTTTTTCTACCATCCAACTGTTATTTTTGTTTGAGAGAAAAATAATCGTGGCTGTACGATTCTTGGAATTTTAATCGTACTGTCCGCGCGTAATTTGATCACACTGAGCTGAGAAATAACGGTGGCAAATCGAAGCGATTGGAGCAGTTCGGTTAACTACTATTTCCGAAGAGTAACGTCCGCTGAAGTAAAAATTCGGATAACTAAAGTTCTGAAACAGTACATTAAGATACTAGTCCCTTAAAACTTTATCTCACGAGTGTGAGTTTGCTGCAAGAGCCGAAGGCGAAAGTTGCAATCGCACGAGTTAAGAAAACAAATTTCGCACAAATAGTACAAAATTTTATTTCACTAGGTGCGAAAATGGGCGTAAAGTTTCGCCATTATGACGATTCGCAATAATAAAGTTTCAGAAGTTTGACGATTCGGAAGAAGTGCGTTCGGACACATGATTTTCGGTCAAGTGAAGTTTCGGCAAAATAATGTGGCCCGGAAGCAATTTTGCTTAACAATCTTGAGGGTTCGATTAACTCAAAATGCACTCCAGGGGTTGATCGAAGCGGTACAGGCAGTAGAGAGGAGCTTCGAGTTTAACGTACCCGCACGTGAGCAGTTTCATCTGGCACGTAGACTTGTACACGTTTCCATCGCTTCCGCAAACCGGTCCATCGAGGGGCGCGAACTCGCACGAGACCGGGCAGTTCTCCCGATGAGCAGATATATTGTTGCAAGGCCCGAGGTGCGAGAGTTCGATACCGACGCGACAGACCTCGACCCTGAGCATACACTTGTTCAGATAGGTTCGACCGTCGGTGCCGCAAACTGGATCCTGATCGCCCGGGCAACGATGCTCGCACTTGCTACCGGACGACCTGAGACATGCAGTTTTCTCCGTGGCTATGGTCACACCTGTTGACAAAAAGTCGTACATCGCGATTTATTTTTATCAATCCATCCTCGAGGTTGGTGGGTAAAAATTGTGATCAACTTTTCTTTCCCTGGCAACGCCTCTCTTCGGAAGCAGACCTCGCCTCAACTTCCGGTAAAACTTCTCGTTTGGCATAAATACCAGCGGCCGTGAAAGAGAAAAAGTTTATTACAATTTTCATTACCGACCGAGGTAATAACGTTTCACGGTCTCTTAGACCCTCCGCGAAACAATCATACGAATAGTCGTCGGTTTTAATTGTTTACCTTTACCGCACATCTTCTTCCGCATTTCGCACTGGGAGGCGTAAATTACATCGTCGCTGCCGCATACCGGCTCTCCACCCGGTGGACATATCCGGGGACAGGCGCCCGTCGCGAATTCTGAAAAAATAATTATAAATAAATTAAAATAAAAATAAACGCCCAACAAATTGATTTTACAGGTATCTCGAAGCTATCGCTCTTAGACCCGAGGCTTATCCGTATCGAAACTATAATTGTTTCCGGTTTAGTGTCCCTCGAAGCTCGGGCACGAATATAATACGAGATCCTTGTAAATCCCTCTGCTCGGAGCTTGAGTGCGTGTCTGTGTGTGTGTGTGTGTGTTTGCGGGGCCACATGCTGCCTTGTATCCTCCCCGCGTCTTTCTTACACGTTGCCCGCGGTCTCGGTCCAGCGAGCATCGGGTCAACAGCACTTTGGATTAACTATACCGCACTGTACGCCCTTCTCGATCTTTCCGCACACACACACACACACACACACCCGTCCAGTATTATGCACACTACAATACAGGGCGTATTATATTAACGAACGATAAATAAATGAACAATAAAATAAGACCGGGTTAACAGTTAGAGAGCTTTTATACAACAGCGGTATAATACATAACCTCCGTGCGTGATAACATGGAAGCGCGGCAAGTGAGGTTAGGTTTTCAGATCTGCTAGGGAATTAACGAGCTGAGGGCGAGATGATGCATTCTCCCGAGTGCACAGAACATTCCGTTATAATCGAAGGAGGAGAAATAACCATAAGCTCTGGACCATTAACGATACTGTCGAATTAACCGCAATTCCGTCCCGCGATTATTCCAGTAGAATCGATACATATATATATGCGTATGCACGCCTCTCGGATATGGCGGGGTCGTTAAGACGCGAGATACGACCGGTTTTCTCGGTCTAAGATAATCGGGTCAATTGTTCAACGTTACTTATCTATAAATAGAATATTTTTCTCTATTTACATTAAGTACGTAATCTCTTCGCACTCGGGATTATATTCGACACGCATGTTTCAACGCGCCGATTTATATTCGATAAAAAATAACTGTGGTCGTTCGTTCGTGTGCTCAGTGTCAGATGAGCGTCCGTCGCGGCGACACGCTGTTCACGACCAGTTACATTCGACATTGATTGCGCGAAGTTGTTGATATACCGGATATCTTAATTAAATTTTCATGGAATGTAAAACTCATTTTACTAATTACGTTTTTCTCGTTTCATCGCGAGCGCGCGTGTGCGCATGCGCGATCGAGGGCCCTATTTAGATTTCAGATAGAGTTAAGTGGCGACGTTTACGATTATCGTACGCGGAGAAAGAGGACTTGTGGCGACGGTTAAAAATGCGTGAAGCCTTCTTATCCCCGAGTCGAGCCGCCATTAATTGTGCAGATGGCTTTTTCCGCCAATAACGCGTACAGTTTACGATATTTATTATTTTTCGTTCATTTTCTTAATTTATTTTGCCACACATTTTTTCTTCTTTATTGTTACAAGGAATCCGTTGTCACGGCGAAATTTCGATGCCCCCGATGGACCATCAGCGGGTCGTCGAACTTCGAAGACGCGAGTATTCGACCTCCGTTCAGGGAGTAAAAAGTTGGACCCTTCGTTTCCAAACAGGTCTACCCCCTTGTCTCCCGTGATTTCTTTTTGCCGAAGAATCGTTTGCCAGAGATCGGCAAAAGTAAAAAAAAAAAAAGACACTGGGATAAATCGATAACCGCCGTTTCGGCATCGAATTTCAGCCCGGCGGTAACGAGGCTCTGAGACTTCCCGCAGAGACGCGAGAGAAGGGTCGAACAATCAGGGCGCGCGCGTCGCGCTGCGGCGAGGCAGGTTTTATCCAGCTCGTACCGAAAATGATTGCGGAAGAACCGAGCAATAGCGGCGCGCGTACGAACATCAAGGTATCGAGGGCGACCGATCGAGCGCGCTGTACTGCAACGCGCTTCTCTCCGTCTCGCTCGCTTCGGTAATAATTGGCAATTTTTCTGACCGGTGATTTCTGGATTTTACACGATAGCCGGTTATTGTTTTTTTTTTTTTTTCAGCTCGTCCACTCTCTCGTCCATCGCCCTTCCGGTATCGTAATGGGAAATCAACGAACGACCGATTTATCGAGCCCGAGACATCGCGCCCGTACCTCGCCGTACCCACTTTCGAACAAAAGACAATGAATCGGTAAATTCTCTTTTTTCAGAACAGGGACTCAACGATATAGAACGCGCGGACAATGACCGTGCGGTATTAGGAGCGAAATTCTCTCATCCTCGGAACTGCCCCTCCCCCCCCCCCCCTCTCCCTTCTGCCCCTATTCGCTATACAATAGCAGCATCATGGTTTACAAGGCAAAGGTCTTATAGTTTACCGGAGAGCACGGTAGTCTACCGCAGCACGGTATATAACTGTTTCGATATCCGATGGCGTGAAACGCCTTTGCAGTGCGATTCGTTCAGGTATCTCGTACATGTAGACCACGCGGGGCGAAATGGACCATCAAATATTTCGCGGGAGATGAAAAGAAGTTTTCATTTCTGATAGAGGACACTGATCCATCATGCCCCGCTCTTTCGCCGTTTTTGTATGCACCCGTAGTTCGTCTCTCAAAGATCGACAGAGAAATGATCCATGGTCGTTAAAATGTAAAACGTTTGCGTCCGAATACCGCTGTTCGGATGGTCTCTCTCGGATCTTACTGTTACCAGCACCGGGAACCCCGGCGCCGCGGTTTTTGTAACGCTTCTGTAACGTCCTCGTCGCGCGTTGTTACCGAGGGCTCCGCACGGTCGCTGGCCGCGGCGCTATCGACGGGACCGATCTCGTTTCCTCATAGCACAGCGGACACAGCCGCACAGTAGTATTATGTTCGACGGCCGAGAATCAGAAGGGGGGTAAGTCGTATGCTCGACGGCGGGAGTTGAGCCCCCTCGATTCTCAGCCGCTGGCACAATTTTCCCGCTACAATGTGTAACTGACGCGACGGAGGAACGGCCCAGGAACTAGATAAAGACTGTATCGCGAATGCGACACAAAGTCCCCTTCTGGCAAGTTATATGCTATGCTCGAACGATGATTTCTCGTCTTAGCTGGTAATGCCCTTTCCACTGGTGTCCTTCCAGCGTAACCAGCATGCTTCCGGTTACCAATCGCACGGATCTTACTTCCGCTCGATCGTATGTCCAACTACGTTTCACGGTAAAAAAGGTGATTTTTTTTTGTTTTTACAATTTACTTTAATTTAATTTAATTTCCTTTACTTATTTTTATTAGATTTACCTTAATTTACTTTAATGTACATTTTTGGTATCTAGAAATTATAAAATTAACGAGAAAAAGAATTGTGAGCAAGGAATGTTTGTTAAATGTAATTGAGCCTGTTTATTTTAATGTGTACGAAATTCTTTGGGAGCTCGCTGCAAAGTATCTGAAATTGTTCTCTTTTTGCAGGACGCAGTGAAGTTGGATAGTAAGGATGGAGGAAACATTTCTATCATGCGCGCGCCGCTGCCGATCGTTCGTCTCTTCTCTACCGCGTACACGCCCGTGGAATCCGTTCGGTAAGATAAATCGATTCAATTAAATGTTCTACGTGTCTCCCGTTCGTCTTCTGCTATTATTTATTTTTATTTCTCTTTATTTTCAGTTTTGTTTTTCCCTCCTCGGCATTCGACTCGTCGAGATTGAAGCTTCTTTGCGTCGCCGTCGCTCTCGAGAAAGAGAGTCTTTTGCACCGACGCGATCGGCGTTTGCCCGCACGCATTGCGGTTCGGTACGCGGCGGTATGTGTGCCACGCCGAAGCGATCGCGCCAAAGCCCACCGGTCGGAGCGGAGAGTCCTCCGCACACCCGGCTGATCGACCGCTCCACGGACAAGCGACCACCGCTAAAGTCGACGGTAGCGGAGGCAACAGTCTCTCGTCGTCCACGTCGTGCCATAAATCGTTCGATCGGTTAAGTGGTAAGTGGTAAGTGGAGTACTGGGGCGAAAAACTACCTCCCAGACCGTGGCATGTGCTCTCCCACGGCATTCGACGAGAAGGACAACGGCACGCACACACGATCGGCGTGCAATAACGCCGAGGAGTCTCTCTCTTCATCGGCCGCCCGTATACGCGAGCGCGTATAGCCCAGCCGCGATGATCGAGCCCACCACCGCGCTCTCATCCTGCTGCGCGCCTTGAGGCTTATATCGATCCGTTAGATCGGAGAAATTTCAATCGTGTCTCGCATACCAATTGCCTGCACTTTTTTAAATATTTTTTTACTTATTTTTATTTCACGTTTCTCATATTCGATGTGGATAAAACTATCGCCCAGCATCCTTTGATCTTTCTCTTTCCGCAAGACGACTTTACTGCGATGATTACATTCACGTGACACGGGGGGTTATCTATCGATCGCTGCTGATTAAATTCATCAAGAGACGGGTTAATTAACGTGAGAGGCAGAAGAATGAGTTTCTGTGCTGCCAAAGCGGGGCGCACTGTTTATTATCTTAGACTCGTGACCGAGAGTACTTTAACCGTGCCTGCGAGCTTTTCAGAGTAGCAGCTCGGAACTCATCTCCCGGGTTTACGAGCGCAGTTGTGTGCCTGAATCGTTATAGCGGAATCTCGTATTCACGTATTCTTCGGAGCATCTACCCGTGGAATGTAGAGTGAAGATTTTTTTTTCACTCGAGTTGAAAGATCGGAGTGGGAATTAATTTCCAGGGCTGGGCTCGGGGGAATTACCCGAAATCTTGAAACTTCTAAAATTCTACGAAACAGTCCGGCTTCGGACTCATTTCGGGTCACCTACGCGAAACCGCGTAACCATCTCGGCTGTTACCCGACCGAACCAGCGTGAAATACAGTTAGGCTAATTTACCTTTTTCGCATGTCGCTCACGCTATAAATTCGTATACTTTCTACTTGTCTGGCATTGAGAACAAACAATTTGATGCGTCTGTCTCCAACGGTTAAAACAAAAAACTTGCCGAGAATCGCCAAATAGTTCACTCGATTACGAGAGATAATTTCGAAGAATTAAATAATCGTCTCCTCGAATGTCCTGTTAAGGTGATGTGGTATAACTCCACGCCTAGTTGGTAACAAAAACTGTACTGAATGCCGTTTTGAGACCGCAGACCGCCGAGAAAAAGAAAATTGTCTTTCCCTGCGTCTGCCGATTCCCCAGGGAAAGACAATTTTCTTTTTCCTCTGTGGACCGCGGTCCCGAAACGGCATTTAGTGCAGTTTTTGTAGCCGACCGCGGTATTTCACATCTCCTTAACCCTAGAACATCGCACGCGGGTCCGCTAGGGTTTTTGCTTTGCTGCAATGCACAGTAAATTACAAAGTGCTCAATAATAGTTTGTACTTTGTTTAGAAAACTGGAGCCGTACGGTTCGATCGGAAAATTAACAAATAAAAAATCGTGGACGTTTGTGGACGATAAGTTGTTCCAAAAAGTATAAAATGTTGTTACTGTGTAGACCCGAAAAATATTTATTTTGGGTAAAGTAGCACAGCGACGAAGACGCCGGTCCTCCACTGGACCCACGTGCGGTGTTAAAGAGCCGCAAGAAATAGGAGTAAAATTTTCTAGGGTCAAGAGTCACATTACCGCCGGTGGTGTATACATATACACATCTTCCGTTTTAGCAAACAGTCAAAACAGCGTGAATAACGAACTCGAGGAAGTGACTCTCCGTCTCCGGCTAACGGCACTTGTACAGTTCAAATATTAAACGTTAAACAGAGGATAAGTTAGCCCGAACTGTATTTCTGTACGGAACCCAAGACCCTCGTGAGTGTTTCTCCGCTCTTGCAATCCGCAATTTAAATTCTCATATTTCGAAGCTGCATATTTTTTTCATAATTTGTTATCTCTTTTTTTCAGGTTGACTTGAGCCTAATGGTGTCCGCCGTCGAAAGCCGTCGTCCTTGCCAACAGGCAAATGAGAAAATTTATACGGTGCACCGAGGATGGTAATGACCGTGGTCTCGCTTCCTGCTGACAGTGAGCAGGCAAACACGGCTGTGTGCGTCCGTGGATACACAAACGCGGTACAGAGACGTATACGTCGATGCGGCCTCGACCTTACCTCCATACCTACTTACTTGCCCGTCGGCCGGGGGCGTACCTTCGTGGCCTACACCGGGCGCAGCGCACAGACGACCGAGGAGACTCTCCCGAGTCACCTATCTCGCTTCGGCTCCACTGATTTATCCGGTGTCACGACAGTTATTTGCCGGCACGTATCAACGCAAAAAAAAAATCAATCCCCTTTCTCGACAGCGGGTTATTAGATACAAAGTAGAATCCCATAGCCCCGCAGGAGTTTCTGGAAATGAAACTTCGGTTTCTCTTCTCAAGGCCGCATTTTCCAGAGGCTTTCTCGGGCGCTCTCATCAGGCGAGAGAGCTTCTCGGTTGATCCCACCGGGACGGACGCCTCGATGAAACGTCGTTCGGCATTGGAGCGTATTTTATTGTGCCATTCGATCTATGAATTATTGCCCGAGTACTTTCTCGTCGATGTTGGCCCAAGCGAGGCAACTCTCTTCTCGCGTCTTCCACACGCTATCGGGAAATTACCCTGCGGCCCGAGATTCTCATCTCGGCACGAGACTATCGTATCACTATTAACCGGTATACGTCGAGAAACTTTTGCCTCCCTTGCTCGGTCGTTGTTTCGCGTGCCGCGATGGTGAAATCGCTCACGAGAGAGCTCACGATAAACCTGCGGATATACCCATGTTCCGTACGTACAAGAGAGTTTCCCTCGTAAAATCATTATTGCCTGTGTACGAGACGGGCGCACGATTATACTGTACTTTAACATACCGCTGCATCACCGCGCGTCGTGCACAAGAGCTTTTATAATAGAGCGCGTTATTATTATCGGGCCCGCCCCGGTGCACCGAATGACACGGTGTTACTTTATGGCAGGCATCAAGCACGCGGACGTCTCAATGTCAAGGCCTATATTTACTTCATTCAGCGAGCCCTCGGAGAGGTACACCGGAGGATGGAGCGGTTACGGGCAACATGAATGGCATCTCTCGGCATTATAAACTATAATGCGAAGAGGGCTCTTTGTGGCACGGCCATTACAACACTCGGGTACGTTACAGTCTCTTGAGCCGATGCAACGAGAAAATTTGGCTAGACCCGTGAGAAAATCGAGGGCGCAGAGATTATAAAAGAAAATGGTATGGATTTAATTTATCTGTTAACTTTGCGATTAATTAATCATTACTGTGTGTTCGCAGCACCAAGGTTTCTACAAGCGGAGCCAAGATCAACTGCAATCTTCGTGGAATTTCCGGCCTATTTAGAATGGCTTTACTATCACTCAACGCTGGAATAACTGTACAATGGAGATGCACGATTAATCTACAATATTTAATGGCAGCACCACCGGGACGACGTGTATGCCCGGGTCTCGGGAGTACTGATAGCTCAGCCGGCGAGGATACGGAACGAGTCGTTAATGCAGGGAGAGAAAGGAGACGCGAGCCAACGGCGGTATTAGAGAAGAGAATTACCACTGCTCGTATTCCCCCTCGGTGATATTGGCTTTTCTGGGTCACTCGTGTACACTTGACCATCGTAATTTCTTCGCTGGCATAATTTCCGTGCTCACCGGTGTTAAACTCAACGGGCAAATAGGCATATCGGTACCTGGCTATTTCACTGCGGTCTCGAGAGGATCATCAAGCTAACGCAATAACGCCAGGGGTCCATCATCATCCGAGAGGTAAATGCTGCCGTACTCTCTCTTTCGCTCTGCTTCACTGGCGTCTCCCCGCTCGATGACTGGCCGAGAGGCAGAGGGAGGCCCCGCAGGCGTTCGCCACCGGGGAAGATACCTGCAAGATTGCCACGTCGAGAGAGGAGCGTCTCGTACACTGGCGAGTGGCGAAATTTCAACGAACCTATTGGAGCGAAACGCTCCCAAGGTGAAGCGGCGAGGAAAGCTGTGTGATCGGAATGAATAACGAGAAACAAAAAAAGTAGGAATTGAAAAAAGAAGAAGGAAACGCTAGGCCGGGCACACGGAGCGTACTCGGCCGGTTAACCACCCGCCGATTGAAATTCACCGTGGCGGAGAGGAGCGCAGTACCCAACGTTCACTGGGTCTCCAGGTCAGCTAAGTAAGCCAACCAACAGCAGGGGCACACAGCCGGTGGACTGCTCTTTCTGCTGCGGGTGGCAACACGAACTCCCCAAGGAAAAGAGATGCAAGAAAAAAGATAAGAAAAACAACGGCGTGGGTACAGTTTCTGGAGCGTCGATAGGAGAGAAAAACGGGTTTGTACATTCGACAAACATCTCTCGTCCGTGAACGTCAACTACTTTTTTCCCCGTTAAGTTGATCATTTCTTTGATAGAGAAAATGTAACATTAACGAGAAAATATGGTTATTAAAGGTACATTTTTTTTTCTCTAGCTCTCCGTGACTGCTTCGTCTCCGAGAATTCCTACGAGTATCAAGATATCCGAGTACCTGAGCTCGACGCATAAACCGAGAAGCGTGTATCAATATGGATCACGCACGAGAGATTACTCTAAAGGATTGAACGATGCAAGTTTTTTCAGCTAGTCATCGTGCTCCGCGCACGATACAGATCTCAGAAGCTCCGAGAACTCGTCGCCGAGTGTACAGAGTACACACGCAGGCAGAAATTTTCTGTCATTGATTGAATGATGTGACTGGGCCGGCTGGACTGGAGCTCTCTCAGCCGTCCGCCTCGCGATTTAACGAGGTAATCGCTTATTTACAACACACACACATAACTGCGGCAATTAGTCGGGCGTGCGGGACAGTGCAAAGGCCTGCCAGCGCTCCGCCAGGCCTGCACACACCGTCCACAATGAGCTTCGCGGAGTGCAGGGTCAGCCCGAGACAGCTCTCAACGAGGGAAGAGGCAAAAGCAAAAGCATCGAGTATGCACACACTCGCACGGCGAGCGCGCACAGCTCTCCTGCATACGATAAAGCTCGATATATTTTTTTTTTCACTCTTTGATATCCACAATTCATCGCGTGTTCTATCTTCGACGTTGGCGTTAAGAAAATATGTACAAACACACTTGACAAGTTACGTAATACGCGGATGAACACGTAGCCACTTTAATCTCGAGATAATGATATCCGACAGGACGATCGGGTAGCTCGTATCGCGCATAAATTATAATGGCACGAGGAAGGCCCTGTCTCGCTGTCGCGAGCAACGGATTCCCGGCGAACGCGTGCGTGGAATTACCGGGCTGTCACTCCGTCGAGAACGGAACGCGGAATTGTCGTAGGATTAACTTGTACACCGGTAAAAAGGGGTTTTGCAAATTTAACAAACATTTCTCGTTCAACGAACTTCGTTCTCGTTAATTTAACAATATTCTTTTCATAAAAAATACGTTTCCTCGGGAAAAAAAAATTATGTGGAACCCTACGTATGATGAATGATCGTTGAATATAAAATATCTCTTTTCCGTAGTGTGTATGCCTGATCACCCCGGAGAGTCGTGATTACGCTATTGTGCAGTTAATAGACTGGTAAAAGACGTTCAATTGACTAACTCGTGATTGTTACAGGCAGGCCAATGACTGTAGGATATTCCGTTTGGCTTTTCGGCAAAAACGCGTTTCCTTGCAAACACAAAAAAAAAAACGTAGAAATTACGGAGCCCTACGTACGACAAACGTTTGGTGAATATAAAAAACATTTTTTGCTGTGCACAAGTGGTTGGCTCAAGAGGGTTGATTACGCTGTTACGAGTTGATAGACTGGTAAAAGACATTCAATAGAATAACTCATGATTAATTTGTTACAGGGAGGCCAATGATGGAACGATATACTTTACAAGGCAGCATCCTGGAGAATAACTATCTCATGCCGCCTCGCTGCGGATTCCTGCGAGTCTCCGCCGGGCACACCAGTCCATGAGTAGTGTATTCGAATGCTTCTGCCGATCCTGCCGGTTGCTCGAGTGTCAAGAACCCCAGGTGACTGGGTAGCGACGTATGTGATATATATATGTATATATATATATCTGACTCTCGGTACGTACCGACGGGGTTCTTACCCTCCGAACGCGCGGGGAAGCCGAGATCAACGATTTTCAACGTGTGCGAGACCGCGAACGTGAGAGTAGCTCACCGATTCATCCGAGCTCGGCAAGACGGAGAGAGAACTCTCAGCTTTGCCTCGAATGAATAATTTACATTTTCCATGTGTCCGCAGAGCGTCCCGAAGTGTGTATGTGTGTGTGCGTGTGTGTATGTATGTTATAAGCGGTATACACCGTTGGAAACTTGTCGCGTGTACGAATAGGCTCTCTGCCGCGGGAGAAAGAGAGATAGAGCACATATATATTTCGATAGGATCTTTCTTTCGTGCGGCCGTCTCGGACTCTCGAGAACGGTCTCCTTAGGCCGATGGAAGAATCCCAACGCGAACCGTGTAACACGAGCGAAGAAATGCCGACGACGCTCTCCTCGCGAGATAGTGAACGAGGAAAAAAGAAAGAGATCGGTAGATTATATCTTTTTTCCTCTCGCTACGCAATCCTACACGGCTCCTTTACCGGGAACAGTTGGCATTTTTTTTTCCATTTATTTATCTTTTTTTGTTCGTTTGCTTGTTCAGAGAGGAACGAGAGGAGATCCACGGAGTGCGGGGAAAAGCTCGAGCTGTGAGAATCGACGTACGGCCCGACAGGTAGCTGGCTCGCTCCTCGAAGAGTGATCTTCACCGCGAAAACGGAAGAGGATGCCACATTGCCCGTTCGGGCTACTGGTGCGCGCTGCATGATATTAACCCACTTCAACGTCCTGCCAATGAGGCAAGAACAGCGGTACCAATTACAGACGCGCGCGTTCATCAATTACAGGGAATGCGAGCTCGGATAATTTTATGAGGATGAAGGCGCTCCTTGAGAGAGTTGATCGAGTGCGGAGGCTCGTACGAGCAGTTGTTCCATAATCAATTTAGCGAGCTATCGAGAACGCCAACTCCCCTCGAAGAATTAATTACAACGCCACGTACCTCCCGGGTACGTTGGGTGAATCTGAGATTCGCAACAAAAAAACAGTTTCCTTTATTTTTCGATAATCTTTCAGTCTATATCCAGGCGGTTAATATGATACAGGTCATTAAGGGGCGATACAACGTGAGGGCCTCGCGCGGTTGCGCGAGCTCGGCGTCGTCTTCCCTCTGACCGGTTTGCCCGATCGACTTATCGCGTGCACGAGAAGTGCTCTCTTGGGGGGGCCCCTCATGAAACCATATTTCATCGAA
The DNA here is from genome assembly GCA_933228735.2 of Amblyteles armatorius. NCBI lineage: Eukaryota > Metazoa > Arthropoda > Insecta > Hymenoptera > Ichneumonidae > Amblyteles > Amblyteles armatorius. Next base: position 6,764,338 of record OW121695.1, on the reverse strand, counting down.
TATCGCAGAGTCTGAACGTACTTTTGGCTTTGATCTCGTACGGTTCCAGGAGAACAAACCACGAATCTTCCCACCTGCCGACGAGCTCGCTCGTCACTGTTCGAAGAGCCCTGCATGATACTTCATTTTTTTGAACTCACCCGGTAAATCGTAGCTGCAAATTTATTACCCATTTCATCGACAAATTGTCATCGTCGAAATGATACCTGAAAAATATTTGTTTTCGTGTTCCAGTGACCATTATTCGGAGACAAAGTCGTGGATGCAATTATCGAGATACCAGACGGGAGAGACCTTGATACGTCCATCGGCAAATTGCAATGGACGGTCGGCGAGAAAGAAGCGAGACGAACATCACACACACGTACATTGAATGCACGAGCAACGAGCCGCGGTGATTAAAGTCGCATCAGGCTCGAGAGGTACGGGATGAACGAGAGAAGAAAAAAATCGCCAGGCCGGACGTGTTAAACGTTAGTTATGCTGTATATCCAGAAAGGGTATCATTCACATTCGTCGCAGTGGGTCCGCCGAGGGACGAGCGTCGAAGCATTTACGTGCAACAACGCCTACCCGCCGTCTATATACCCACGTAATAACCATAAGAAGGCATAAAGCTCGTAGAGACGATGTATAACACGGAAGAAATCAATTGCCCGCTGCGATAATCCCCGGCGAGTTATACAGGCGTGATATTAGTTTTCCTCACGCGAGGTTTTACCGTATATGCACGCGGTTGCGGGCGACCGAGCCATCCCAGCGACATTCGTTGCGCAGGTCTGGACCGAGCGAGATTATTAACAATCGCCGATCTCTCGCAAAGATGACTGTACACCGTTTCGTTCTCCAAGTCCCCTCCATCGGTTTTATTCTCATTCTCTCCATACGGGAAGCGAACGGGCGACGGTACTTCGGTTAACCCTCCGCCCGGCCTCGAGAACCCGGGGGAGCCCACTGCGAACCCTCGAAGCCGCGCACGCTCGGATACTCTCCGGTTCGCTGCGTAAGGACACTGGCCGAACGCGGGCCGGCATCAATCGAGGCCCGCAGCGCGTGCTCGGCCTCTCTTCCCTCCACGATTTCTATATAACCATTATGAAATTTCAATAGCGCATCTCGCTCCACTTCCCCTATACTCGTTCACGAATCAAGTTTGCTCCCTTCCGCAACGAACACACAGTGGAGCGAGATTCTTCAACCTTTGCCTCATTACCATTACAATAACAGGATAACCGTGTGTTAATAATACATATTTTAATTTTTTTTTGTTACAAACCTTGCAAACAGCAGAGCAGAAAAATCGTTGCGACGACGTGGCAACGCATCATTCCAGGGGTTCCTTGGTTCCTCGGCAGCGAAAGATTTCGTCGACGACTGAGTTAGCGACGACGCCGAACGATCGCCGGTTGTCCCGGGCTCGCGAACAAGAGTAAGATATCTTCCGGTCGGGCGGGGATCACTCGGGTCTCGGTTGTGACTCCGCTCGTTGGATTATTCCAATCGCGACTCGAACAACCCGTGGGAGTTTTATTTATTTAATTTCTTTCTTTTTTGTTCAGTAACGAAGAAGACGAGAGTAGCCCGTGCGAACAGAAGACGTCGAGGGATTCGTTAAGATATCTCCGAGTGGCAACAAACTCTGGTGACGAATGATCGGGCGATTGTGAAGAGAGAAGAAAAGCGCGTGTGCGGCGAGGAGACGACTGTGGGCCAGTGGTTAAAGGCAGCTGGATGGAGAAGGAGGCGGAGGAGGAAGTGCCCTCTTCTTCTCGACCTCTATCGTCCTTCGAGGTCCACGAACGACTGAGGCCGCCGGACTCTCGTCGCTCTGGCTATAGCCTCCCCTTCCTACTTTCACGTGGCGTGTGCTCCCATTTCCAAGACAACACATACACAGCCTGCTTGCCGCTGCTGCTGCTGTTGCTGCTTGGCTTTTGCTCCTTCTATAACACCACACTTATACTTGCTCTTCTCGCTTCTTCTCCAGAGGCGATCGACGACGAAGAGGAGCGTCGAGTCAACGAAGGACCATTATCATTACCATTACCAATGACTATGGTCCGGCGCGAGCGAGGCGGTCTCGCTCTTTCACGTCCGAGCCTCCTCGTCCAGTAACACCGCGACCGGCTCCGGCAGAAGCCCCGCTCTGGACCACCGAGCCTCGTCTCACACCGTACCTAACACGTACGGACGATGGTAATGCAACCGTCTTTTACTTTTCTACCCTGAATTCTAGGCCATCTCCGCAGCATCGTTTTTCACTACTCCGCAAATTTCACCGAGTATCTTGTCATCGTTCGATTATCGGTTTCAGGATTGCCGATTTATTCGGATCGGTGATGGAACCTTCGTTGGACAATCGGGGATCCAAAAGCGACCTGTTGCCTGCAAGTGCGAATGGCGAGAGAGAGAGACACGGATTGCAGAGACTCTGCGCTTTGCCCGGTCTCGGTTATTTCCGCGAAGAAACGTCCGCGAGAGGCTGTCGCTCGCAACTTTTTGTCACTCGCTGGACAGAGGCGGCAGTCAAAGGTGACGACATGGATATGCCTCTGGCACGAGTGAAGAAAACATCGGCGAATCGGGCTCGGCTGTGAGCTCGAGAGAAGAAGAACAAGATTTCGTATTTGGCCACTCGCCGATGCTCCAGAGATATTCCCGAAGACTTGGGATTCTCACGAATAAGGCGGTTGCTACTTTGTCGACACGGTGCGCACCTACGATCGTGTTGTCGAGATCCTCGTCGAACGGATTTTCCAAAGTACGTTCTGTCCCGCGTACGTTGTGCATGCGCCACTTGCGATCCTCACCGGAGGGCATATCGAATAGTGTATCTCATTCTTTGTATCCCTTCTCGGCGCGCGGCCTTTCACTCGCTTTTCACGGATTGCTGGACGGACACAGCGTGCGGGCACGAGATCGGAATCGTTGCACGCACACCTACATAACGTATCGGCGGCGTGGCGAAGACGAACGGTCAATTCGCGACCTGAAATTCCGAATCGAAGCTACACATTGCTCTCGTTACTCTTGAAACCATCTTACCGTCCAATTTTCGGTAGAGATGACTCATATAGTCGCTAGCAGAGAATGCAACATATTTAAGGCGGACTACATCGAAAAGGACCCGGGGATTTTTTTACGCCTTCGGAGCACCGTTACGAACGATCGATCGTGTGGGATATTTTTATACAATTTTTTTTCTGCACCGATAACAAAAAAGGCTGGGACAACATCCACTTATGTTACAGTAATATCAATAGGCAGAGTGCCTCTTCTTATAATATAAAGAGGCGTCGGGCCGACGCCGAACGCGTATCTAAAACTAGCAGTAATTAATATCCGCGACCGATGAAGACAATGGACTCTAAATATAAATAGAACCGGCGTTACTACCTACCTACGCGCCACCGTAGGTAGATACCGGCTTTTGCGGCCGGAGAGGAAAGAAGCTCGGCTCGCCCCGCGAAGATCTATAGTTATAACCAGCTAGCTAACTCGTGCGTGCACCTCGAGTAAAACGGGATTACCGCTCGCCGCGCTCGCGCCTCTGCTTCCGGTTAATTCAGAGTCCACGATTCCTCGGGCGAACGACGACACGAACGAGGTACAGCACCGTACCGAACGGCAGCCGCAACAGCGCCAGTAACGCGGTCCCCCGATGCGGTTGAGAAATCGTCCCTCGTTCTCTGATGGCTCTCGCTCCTCCCTCGATCGCCTGGACCAAGTCGGGAATTATTCATAGGGCATCAAGGGGTAGTGAAAATTCGTGGGGCGTTATAGATAATCCATCTGTTACGTGACTAGATACTGAGTTTCGGATGGTAGAAAGAGCCGCTGAGGCACGTAGATTGCAACGAAAAAATAAAAAAAAAATTTCACGAAAATCATGTTTGCTTGAAAATCTTTAATTAAAAAAGGGAAACAAAACTGTCGCTGTGAGCAAGAAAAAAAAAATAGCATTAAATATTATGAGACAGTGTCAAAGTTGCGAGATCGCGAACTCCGCGGATAGCCAGCGAGGAGTTCGCCGAGACAGAGAGGCGGGGCGAGACCAGTGGTCGCAGGCATGTTCGTGACCATATTCAGGTACTCGTAAAGTATGCCTCGCCTAGACAACCAAGGGCTCCAGCAGCTTCGGCGGCAGCATGAGTGCATCTAGCATATGCGTGCTTCGAACTGCGGTGCAACGAGGGAGGACAGTCACTGGACTCGCGAGTGCGCATTGGACATTAGTTAAATTACAACTTGGACCTCTCACCTCGGTACTGCGGTGGTGCGAGGATAGTCGGGGCATGCACAAGGGGAAGTACGGGTAATTCCGAGTGGAAGGAGAAACGTTCTCTTCGCTGGACGTATATCCGGATATCATATGAATGCCAGTCTGTCCAGCGAGTCATACTATTTTTGACAGGAAGAAGCTTTATTTTTAATAACATTGCTCACTGAAAACATTTGTTTTCTTCAGATTCGCGGGTTTCCCTACCGGACATCAAGGCGGGAGAAAACCAATCGTCGGATTGGTGAAGAAAAAATACGTCTGCTATAGCTTCGAGCTGGTGAGATTATTTAATTTTTTTTACTATCTATTTTTTCAAGAGGCGACGATTTTCCATTGCGGTTCTTGCCTAAGGTCAAACTGTACATTGATGATTGTTACAAAACTATATATTTGTATATTTTAAATGTCGACTCGACCGAATTTCTTCCTGATCGGATTCCATCTCGAGATTATGAACTCCGCGCTTTTAATTTGATTGATGCCTCGCGGGAAAAAAACTAGATTTTCCAGTTCAAGTATATAAGTTGCAAAGGACCGCGTTTCTTACGCTATTAGAATGTTTTCTTCCTTCTTTTAACTCGAGCGAATGTGTCACGTAGCGGAACGCCTAGGCAGTGTCGTACAGTCTCTCGCGGTAACTCGCGAGCCATTTGAGTCATTTCGCACTTCTTCGTAGCGGTAGCTGCCGCCTCCTTGACATAATTGCTGATTCTCTGATTTACCGATTGCAGCCGGGAAAATTATCGCTTCCGTGGAGTAGAAGACTGCGCGCGATGAATACCAACCCGAGGCGTCGTTCTCGAGTGCCAATTACACCACATGGAATTTAATTCACACTCTTTGCGGAAAAGAGACCATCACGATTATCGACGTAATTAGAAAAATCACGCCGGCATTAGTGCCGATTAGAGAGATCGATCGATCAACGGAGAAAGAAAAGTCGCGGCGCTGCTCGCACACAAAAAAGGTAAGCTCCGACATAGCGTATGCATAGTTTTAACGGTCGGTCGAAAAACTGAAAGATACCGAACCGCTGAGCAGCATGGAAACAAAGGTAGAAGCCGAGTGAGAGGAACGTTGATGATAGTCTTTCCCGAATAGCAGTCGTCGGCTATAGTTGTTTAGAAAATATGATTATAGGAGCATAGCTCCGAAGAAACGTTGTTCCACACCGGTTCAGTCCGGCGATGATGTTTATCCGTCGGTAATAACATGCACTGTGCATGCCAAGCTTCTCATTGCCATTACGGTAATTACCGATACGTTCCGTCGAATTCTATCGGATGAAAGTGGCGTGTGCTAGAAGATTCTATCAACAGACCCGCGAATCAATTGCACTTCGCGAGCCGGTAAGTAAGTAGCATCACGATCATTGCCGATCCTATGTATAGATAGTTGTTTTATCCTTTCAAAGTCTCGTAAATTTCTCTTCGCGTAAACTGTGATCTCTAAAGTGTACACGTTCATGCTCCGCTATCGGCTCTGAAGCGTTTAATTTCGTGGATGGCTACGCTTGAGATACTTTGTTACAACGTAGTAACCGGCTTACATTTAACGATGCTACTTTAAATGCGGCGTAAAAGACCACTCGTGAAATCGTTGGCTAAGAACGCGACCCTCATTTGCGAAGTGGCCGGTCCTTTATTTTCTGAATGTTTGAACATAAAAAAAATTCTCTTCGCGTCCTTTGAACGGAATTATCGTTTTCAATTGCTGTTTTTTATTTGTCCACGTACAATTTACATGAAATTAGGAAAGTTGATAGTTGATAAATTCCGTCCCGAGAATATTCTCCGTTTACAAATCCCTACAGTTACCAAGAGGGACAGTTAGTTGCCCATTTCCCCGCAGTTGTCCTGCGTAGAGGGCGCCACTCACAGCCCTCGTGCTCAGCTGATCGCCGCACTTTGAACAAAGGAATAACAAGCAACAAATCTACCAAGCGCACATCATAAAACCCGTCGTCTTACAATGAAAAGAACGGCCTCGAATAAACAATCCAACGCATTTGTCACGTTAAGATAAGCCGAACGGTATTGATTCTCCGATGGTCAATTCGAGTCTGTTTTACCAAGTGAATGTAGATGAACATACGAACGAAATTCTCCTTTCGCGAGTGCCGCTGTTTTTCTCGTTGTCACTGCCGATCGCACAGCGTCGAGTGAAATTCATGTATATATCATATCTCGGAGGGCCTCCTGTGGAATTGTCATGTTTAGATTACGTGTTATAGACCTAGATACGTGTCGAACAGTACTTTGACAATTATCGTTTCGTTAGTGTCAGCCCCCGCGTATATCGTGCCGGTTTCGTGTCAGCAGGTCGCGGCGGTAAACCGGGTGCGTGGGTTTTTTTGCTCGCCCACGGAAGAAGTCTACTATCTGCGTAGTGATTCACGTCAAGTGGGTACCGATGTATTCGTCGACCGGCGGTTGTCAATCGACGACGCTTCGCGCTTCCGTAAATGGAAACAGCATCGAGGCGTTTCCGTTGAGCACGAGCGGATAATTCCATCGAAAGTGCATTCCCCGAATCGTCCAAACATGTGGTAAGTCGAGCGATAATTTCACACAGTCTGAAAGTCATCTCTGCCTTACACTTGTCACGATGATTTGTTTACAAACAACGGTGCTCCAACAGATCGCCGGAAGAAAAATAGATCGCAATTTTTTTTCTCACGTTACGTTTGTATTTTCTTAATTAACTCGCGTGTACAAATTGACGTCCTTATTTTACGTTTCGTTCCGTTTTAATGGCGTAAAGTTGATTAGAAACTATCGATGTTTTAATATTTATATCTCGTGTCTTCCGTGTAATTGTTTTGTACCTGAAATTATAGAGAACCAACCTCTGTACATAAACCTCGCATATATCATTTGTTATTTGTTGAATGTATCGTCAAGATGAGGATCCCGAACAATGGCACGATGGTCGACTGTTCTGTCTGGGGTATTCTTAGCTCTTTCTATGGTACTCTCATTGGGAAAGCTGCTCATGCTCGCAGCTACTAATGGAAACAACGGCGACCTGAGCGAAGCTGATCAGTGGCTGGCCGAGATAAGCCTGGAGCAGTATCGTCCGCTCTTCAGGAAGAAAGGTAAGTTTTACGTACTCCCTTTAAACGACCCTAAAGATATCCGCATGAGACTAAATTTCATAAAGTTGCGAAGGCTGCATTCTGCATCACGCAACTTTGCTCGAGGAAGTTCACTCAGAGAATATAATTCTAGCAACAAACAATTATTTTTTTCTTCCCAAAGCCGGGCATTGATAGCGATTTGTCAAAAATTAAATTTCATGTCATGCTGATATCTTCAGGGTCACCCTTTTAATTGTCGTGCCTCTTACTGTATCTCTATGTACCCGAAATGTACATAGCACATGTAATCCACAAGATTTGCCATCCACGTCGCAAAAAAAAAACCACACGAACATCCGAAGCTCCGCACAGTGCAGTAGATGCTCGTCGATGAAACGAAAGCATCGAATAGCTATTCCATCACTTTGAAACAATGCCTAGAAATAACGAGAACGATAATTCAAGTCTTATAAAAAACAGAATAAAAAAATAAAAAAATAATCCGACATAAAATACGAGTGGTGGCTTGAATGGGCGTGCAGGGGAGGATAGAGAAGTCGTAAAAAACGGCGCTCCTCCCGTAAAAACTGTAATAAAAGTCCGAAGCGCCTGGACCGGGAAACCGGCAAGTTTTGTCGTCGGTATCGGTGTGACGGAAAGCCGCCCGATTGGTCGACCGTGGCGATGTAACTTCCGGCCCATTTGCATTTGCGTCGCCGGTGTCGTGCTTCGACCGTGGATCGACTGCCGAGCAAAATACCCGGCCGATAGTAAACGGGTGGATATCTCTTGACCTACGTAGGAAACTCGTATCCGAGCGAGACATCTCTTTCACCGAGCATTGACCAATGAGCGGAGTGTACGTAACGGGTAAGAGGGTACTCTCGATTCTTGAATAACGTGCAACATCCCGTGTGAAGTGATACTCGTAAAGCCACTCGCCACCTCCACTCCGACGCAGCGGCGAGATTCGTGGTCAGACATCTTCATACTTATGCATTATTCACTTCGAGCCGGTGACGAGAGCGGCCTCGACTTACCCCCCGTCGGTCTCTACATTCGACGCCTGTATATACTCGTCACGTTTCGACGAGGTCCTCTACGCCCCGCGAGAGCATCTCGACACTGAGGATGCAGTTCGCACAGACAATTGAATTCATTCCTTAATAAGGAAAAAAAGAAAGAAAGAAAAATAGATCTGGATTCTCGTTGCCCTTGTTTCGACAACAAAGAACGAAGTAAGACTGGAAACTCGTGCAAGAAGATCGATAACTCGAGGATAAAAAATTAAGGCGCGCTATTTTTTTTTTTTTATAATAAATCATTATCATTATTTCAATTTACAGAAAGTAAGTTTACTACCTATGAAAATCTGCATCGCCATAAATAAATTTGCACTTTGTCTTCGCGTAAACATGTGTGCATCTTAAACTGTTTCATCGATTCCGAATTATCATTGTTCGACGGTGTGTTTCTACGGATCTCTTCGAAATGAAAAATGATTCACAAAACGTACCGAGAGTTCCCCACGATTAACTGTGTGTAACAATTGTGGCGATTGTACCACGAAAAAAAAAAGAAGATTAAGCGATCAAAAATGTTTTTGATACCGAACTCATACATTCGCATCGTTCCCAAGCTACAATTTTTGTAGTTTCGCATCGTAGGCCTATTGGGGCAAAAAAAACAAAAACCAGGAAAAACGAAACAAAGAAGATAGATTGTTAATCCGGATATCCTTGGGCTCGAGCGCGCTTCAGTTACACGCTACACGATCGTGTACAACTGGTCCAACACTTAGTGCCGAAAGCGAGTCTGGTTTTGTGTACACATGCGTCTATGTCGGGGGAGGGCGGAGAGGTGGAGAATCGGGGGGCGGCTGGTGCCTCGGTGGGAAGGCCGCGCGCGGTAGTATGGGGGTTGTAGCAGGCGGCGGGTAGCAGTGGCGTTGCCACTGAGCGAGGATAGTGGGGCAATGGTTGCTGCTCGCCGTGTAATCGTATTGTATGCAGTCGACTGACGTGACTCCGCAAGAGCGGATCGCCAACCGAGATAGCCCCGGAGAGTTCAACCCCTCCCCCCCCTCTCTCTCTCTCTCCCCGGTTCGGCAGTAACAGCACCAAGCAGGATAATAGGCGGAAGGATCGAATTATTCGTGGCAATATGCACGTGGCCGAAGGGCACATTCGAGGATTTCCCGGAGCAACGAGAACACCGCGAGAGGCCGAGACAGCACCGTCGGGAGGAGAAGCGGTTGGCCCTAAGACCTTTGCCGTTCGAGAGAGGACCGAGTCTCGCGGCGTCGTGATTTTCGAGTCAAAGAGCCTCTGACACAGTGGCACTGTTTCGGGCGCCGTACTCACCGCGGGAGACGTCGGGACGACACTCAACCGTTTTCGGTTTTTCTCAACCGCACCGAGGCCTTCCGCATTAAATCGTCGTTCCGAGAACGACAATTCGCTTGTTGTCTGCTGAAACTTACGATTGTTGACGAACTTTTATTTTTCTGTGTTTTTCGTTTCCTTCGCAACCGGTCGGTATTATTATTATTTTTTTTTTTTCAACGGGTCGCTTATCCGACATCGTCCCGCAAGCCGGTGTCGAGTCGATTGTGTGTGATGCAGTGATAAAAAAAAAACGCAAATTGCCTTATCGTAAGTGCCAAAACTCTGTTACGATGCTCTCGCCGAACGGTCGCTTCGTTTATTGAAGCACCCGACGGTCCACGCCGTAACGGTTTCAATTACGAGGAGTTATTAATTATTCGATTGCACGCAGACGATAACCTATTCACGAGTGTGGCCGAGCGTTCCTCACCAGTCGTCGAAGCTTCGGACTTTCCCCTCGCCCGTTGCTGCTTGTTGTGTTGACATTTATGAGTTACGAAATAATTCATCGTGACACTTCCTCGATAACCCACTGTTTCAATTGCATCGCAGGATAGGACGGCATAAATTCACGTCCGAACGAAAGGGCTTATAGCGTTCGTGAAAACTCGCATTCGACAGTAGACTCTCGATCGAAGTTACGGAAAAGTTGGCGCGAGTATAACGAACTTGTGCACGAGACTACCGAGGAGGGAGGGAGGGAGGGGGGGGGGGGGCTGCGATAGGATAAAGGGAGAAACTGGGATACAGCGAGGGCAGAATATATCCGGTCCGACGGTTCTCTTCCTGCAATGCGGATCACTGCAGAGATCTTCGTGGAAAATAAATCGAAACACAAACTCTGAAGTTACGAATTTTTTAGTAAAAAAAAAAAAAAAAAACAGCTGTAACGGAGACCGCAGTTTACCCCAGGTAGCGAACAAGACGTCTGGTATGAAAAAGTGATCTAAATGGGTTACATGTGTTCGTCCGGATGGTAAGCTATCCTGCGTCCAAAAGTTAACTCTTTTGATGGGTGGTAACTTGCCGATAACGTCCAGACGGACATACGAAACCCATCGAGATCACTTTTTGATATTTAATGTTTTCATGCTTTCTGCGATAGCTTCGTACCTCTCGGATATAAAAAGAAAGCGTTTCATTGGGTTCATAAAAAAAGGCAATAAAGGCAATAAAGTCCGGTAGGTTATACTCGCGAAAATTTAATGAGGTCGTAGGAGAGGCAACTTCCACGAGGGGTTAGTGTCGTGGTTTATAGTGTGCGCCGTTCAGAGGGAGAGATAGAGAGCCACGAGAATCGATTTTACGAAACTAGCTCCAGGTCGTTAGGCGAACTTACTGCTGAATCGATTCGCCGTTGCAACCTTGGCTCTCTCTCGCTCGGCAAAGATTTTAATAACATACACGCAAACACAACCGCACACGCTTTTCGTGCAGCACCGAAATCGCTTTCTCGTGTTATCTCGCACGATACGTTAAGCCTCGGACAAATTACGATCCGTTATAGTCATATTATATCTTTGTTGTGCAATAACGTTCGCTCCGCGGTGTGCAACGCTCTCGCAGCGCTCCACGTAAATGTATAGAGCTGTAGGACGAACGAACACGGCCGCGCTATCGTCGTCATAAATTCCGGCGCTCGGTTAAATTGTCCGAAAACGTTGTGTATCGCCGATAGCGCAGGGGGGTAAATTCGAGCGTAGCAGAGAAATGCCGCGGTTATATCGATTGAGCCCAAACTCAACGTTGCAATATTCATCAGCACGCCTCGAGAAAGGCTGCAAGGTAAATTCCCGCATCGCCCCCTCGCCTCTTGTGTACCCACGAAGAACGCCGGAGCACACCGAAATCTCCACATCCGCTCTACACTCAAAATAAAATTGAAAAAAAAAACATCGCTCCCAAAAAAAAATATATCGTCGGTCGAACTCTCGTTATAATGCTTGCAATTCCGTACGAGCTTTAAACAAAAGAAGCGTGAAAATCGCGATTTTCACAAAGCTTCCCCTTCTAACCGAAGCAAAACCAAATTTTTCGACCGAATCACACCATGTCCACGACGTAATTATTCTTGAGTCGTTCAAATCATTGTTATTATTATTATTATTCCGTTTATCTGGAACACCGTACGTGGCAGCGATAAGAATTCAAAGTAGATTCACCGGAACAGCTCCCTTGTAATATCCATGGAATATCTCTCTGAAAAAGGGTGGGCGACGGGAGTGAAAGGAGCCGAGATATATACGTATTCGCACACACATATAAACGCCTGAAAAGCCTTTCCACTCCCGCAACGAGTTTGATTGCACACTCGGCGCGCGATAGCGGATTCAATCCGTTTTATTATTTTTTTTTTATCTCGCGCCGAGCTTTTCGCCCAACTGATTCTTTGCAAATATACGCGATTTTCAACGTTCCACGGTAGGGATTATCGGTAGACAGACAGAAAAAAAATTACATCATTTATTCGCCCGTTAAAGCTCCATTCCAGATGAAAAAAACATTTTTGTTTTTTCAAATTTGTTCGACCAACGTTTCGAGAGACAAGACATTGCGCTGACGCGTAATATCGTTTGCTCGTTTGCACCGTCGAGATATTATCCCGGTACGCTGCAGTCGCGGTGCTTGATTTTTTTTTTCTTGCCCATTTTTTTTTTCTTCTTTTTTTTTACAGCAGAAGCGGCATTAGCAGGAAGAGATTATATTATCGCCGTCAGCATTAATGAACCGAGTCGGGAGAGCGTGCAAGGGGATATCCGACCTCTGTCATTCTCGTGTTTGCCCGGGGGAGGCGAATACGGCTCGGAGGGGGCGAGCGGGTTGAAATTTGGTTTTCCCCGAATTAACCCGTCGCCGAGAATCTAGAGCACACATGAGAATTCGGAATCGATCCTGAGGGCTACCTTCGTAATACTCTCTGGCTACGCTCTCATCCATAATCATGAGTATGTGTGACATGCATATGCCAGCGGGCATCCCCCTGCCATTCGGTGGGGGCGAAAGGATCGTTAGCACGAAATAATGTCAGTGAAGGATATCCACCGCGTTAAAGGTCAAGAGTCCACCCGAGGTCGGGAGAGCCTCGAGTGCGGCACGAAACACGCTTTATTTCATTTTGAATTTTTCATTGCCATCCCCGTTTCTTAAAGAAAGAAAGCAAAGTTGAATTACTGCTCCCTCGGTCCCCGTTTCGCTCCCACCAGTTTGCGGACGAAAAAAAAAAGCACGCCCCGAAACTCTCTCGATTGATATAACGTCCGCGACGAGATAGAAGGGACGAAAGTTCGGCCGGAAATTCCCATGATTGGGCGGGGAAATCACGACTGTGAGGAACGTTAAGCTTCACTCTTATATTTCTCTCGGACTACCAACGTCCAATGAACATTTGTAACTCTGGGCTCCTCTTTTTTTCTTTTTTTTTCATCATCTCGAGACTTTCGTGTTCGAAATTACGTGTATAACTCGGAGAAGGTGATAGAATCAGGTCACGAACGCTTACAACTTTTCCGCCGCACTTTCCGGCCGGCGGTGAGAGAGTAACGATTTTCTTTTTTGCAAGTGTGGCCAACACACGCTCTATACACTCTGTGTGTATCTCTCTCGCAGTCAGGCTCTCCTTGTCGGTAGAAAAAGAATGAAATGAAATTTAAAAAAAAGATAGAAAAAACCTCACCGATCACGCGCGGCAGCTATCCGCAATGAACGTATAAACAGTTTTTTCAAGGGCTCGGTGAGAACCGATGTTTACTCGCGTCGTTCGATAAACTTGTTACGAAAAACATCGCCGATTGAGAGACGAACGACTGGTGCAGGATGTGTCCTGGTGACAGTTGAAAAAAATCAAAATCAAAACAAACATAATCAGAAACGACCAGAGTACAATATTTCCACGATGTCGAACAAAAAGCTCGCTAGTCGAGATGGACGACGGGAGAAGGAGTTCTCCGTGGACGAAATATCCTCGATTGGCATGTCGCTGCGACCCAGCGGCAGTGCCTCGTCCGGTGAGTTAAACCCAATGCTTATTTGCCACAGTATTTATTTATTTCATAACCTTATTCACTCGTCGGACATCGCGAGTGTAAAAAAAATCTTCGAGTTCCTTTCATAACATGTTTTTTTCAGGACATTTTTCACAGGATTTTATCGTCGATCGTTCATCGTTAAGGATGCTTCACACTTAAATTTTGAAAAAATGTATACGAATTCCAAAGAAATCAAAGAATCGATTCACAATGAGAAAATAAAAGGTTTTCTGCTTTGTTTGTTCAACAATTCATTTTTTAATAATTCGTTAATAACATTTTGGCATTGTTATTAAGCAAAATCAAAGGTCTTTGCATAATTAATACGGCAGATTTTTGGCATGTCGTGAGGTTTTTATCGAATCGAACTTTTGGTTGGGAATGTATGCGTGATGCAGCATTAAAAAAAATTAGAGCTCCTTTCATAAAAAAAAAAAAAAAAATTGTAATTAAAATTCTTCACAGGATTTCATGGTCGATCGTTCATCCTCAATATGCCGGCAGGCGTAATTTCTCCTGAGCGTCCCGAAACGCGACGATAATCCTCGTCGCGGCTTCCCCGTTGGTGACGGGTTCGCCTCTTCCTCCCTTGTTGGCAATGCAGCCCGCGAAAGCTCTGCGCTCCGGGATGCACTGTTGTGACGAGCTTCCGTAAGAATCCGTACTTTTCAAGGCCGATCTCAATTGATTGAACAAATTCAGGAGTACACATTCCCGCATCCGTTCCTCGGTTATCGTCTGTACGTAATCGTCCTCGGCACAGAGCCAGAGGACGCGGTCCAGCCAACTTCCAGATTTCGGATCAAGGGCGTTCGAGTAATTTATTCCTTTATCGTTGAACCATAGGGTCATCTGAAACACACACATAGCCCCGACGAACAGGGTCAATAAAAGTAAAAATAGCCCCTCTCCATACCGCCTGAAAAATCGATGAGGCACTGCATTTTATTTAGTTTTTTATTTATTTTTTTAGGCACGCGAAGCATCTCACCCGTGCACGGCACATCAGCCTCAGTGGATTTTCCGTAACGCGAATCTTCGCGATGCTCCTCATCGGCTCCATGTCCTTGGGCTCCAGGCATTCCAGTAGATTGTCGTCGAGATTGACTCTTCGAATGTTCGTCATTCTGGCGAACACCCCCGCATCGATTTCTCGGATGCTGTTGAAGGACAGATCCAGTTGCTCGAGCGAAATTAAACTGGCGAACCAGCTCGTGCGAACGAACGTTATGTTGTTGTTCGGTAGATTGAGCTTCTTCAAATAAGTCAAGCCCGCAAGTGCGTTAGGGCCTAACTGGGCAATCCCGCAGTTTTGCATGGTCAGAGCCTGGAGAGTCTTAGCGTAGTTGGAGAACGCATTGTCCGCTACCTCGTAGATTCTCGACTGCGAAACAGTTATCGCGGCTACCACAGGACCTCCTTTCCTCACTGCCTCGCCCACCGTGGCGTTTGAGCATTTCACCCAGTCGCCGACAGCTGCGATATAAAAAAAAATCAGTCTCAGCTTCCGTGGTAAAAATAATAATTTTTCGTGTTATTCCAATTACCTTCCTTGTACTTGCTGACGCTGCAAACTCCTGCGGCAGGCTCGAGGCGAACCGCGAAAAAAGCGCACGAGAAAAATAATATCAGTCCGGTCGACATCGTGTCCGACGAAGGCACTGACGATGTTTCGACGACGATGTTCCGTGTGGGATGCTGCGAATTACCGAAGCGGAAGCACGGAGGAGATAGTCGCTTCGGTGTTCCGCTCTGTCGGGCACTATCTCGCTATTATCACTGTGGCAATGAGGCTTGACTAATTATTTTCATTGTCATTATTTTTAGAGATAAAAAGAACGGCGATCTCGTTACTAAATCGAGACGAACGGTTATTGTGTCCTCAGGAATTTCCAGCCTCGCGAGCTGCGGCGAAGTCGAGGCGCTGCCGGAGTTACCACCGCAGGATGAAGAACGCCTGCAGCGCGCGGCGAGACTGTTGCAGCAGAGACTGGTGCTACGACAGTGGCTGACGGATCACGGTCTCAATTCCCATTATCAAAAGTAACTCCAAAGATCCTCCCACGAATATACGACCCCTTGATATTTTTTCGTTAACTGACATTATTATTATTTTCATTGCCGACAGACTTATGCAGATGGAAGTAGTATCACTGGAGGACGTTTATTGGGTGCAGGACAATGAGGTTCGCGCCGCACTCGGAAAGGACTTGCCTCGCTGGATCCAGGCTCGTCAGACGTTGCCCACTTCGAAGGACGATTTGGAAGCCCTCAAGGCTGATCTCTGGAGCTCGGTCGTTAAAAATAGTCAACACCAAGATGCCTGGACCTGGGGTAAAAATAGAATATCAATAAATCTTTTGCTTTTTTTTTTTTTTGCCGCATCACCAAATCAGCAATACGTCGAGTAACAGAAAAGAGTAAATGCAGCTTCCTAAAATTACGAAACAAAAAGAAAATAAGATTAAATAAATATTCTCGTTAGACTGGCGGACTTCGGTCAATGGCCTATTGGACCATTCTAAGGCATTATAACATATAAAAAAAATTAAACTCGCGTTGTAAGAGAAGTCAATAAATGTCTTTTACTACTATTACTGGGTATTTGAAAACAGTAGAAGAAAGTTAAGCGACATATCACTGAGCTGACCATTCGACTCTCGTTCGCGTGGGAACTGAAAGATAATTCTCGTTTATCCCGTTTAACAGGTGGAATGTTAGTAGTCTCTGTGTCGGTCGCGGGTTTGGTTACCCTGGCGGCCATGACACAGCCTGCCCTGGCTCCCGAAGCAAAACACTCGCTTCTACAGTATGTTACGGGGAAGTATTTGTTGCCGAGTAACTGTCGGGTTCACTTCGAATGGGAGGAGCCGCAGCTGGTCGGGGAAACGATGACTTTTACTGTAAAAGTAAGTAAGAATCGAGAATTCAATCGGGGGGTTTGTAAAATTCGTTTTGCTTATTCTTTGGTTTGTGTGTCCGCAGTTTTATCAACGCAACGGTCAACCCTATCCAATATGTGACAAAGACAATCTTATAGTCGAGGTGACGGAAGGTACACGGAGAGTAGCGACCCTCATAGAGTTAGGCGGTACAGATCCCTTAGCTGCGAATACCGCAGTCGTGAAGTTCACCGTGCGCCATGCCGGACAGTATAGGATTGCCGTACTCATCGGCTCGTGTCATGTCCATGGAAGTCCATTCCTCAAAAATTTTCTTCCTGGTAATACATCTCGATCAGACAAATTTTTTATTGGTCGATATCCTATCGTTCGTTGTCGTCTGACATCGTCGTTACTCTTTGCAGGACCCCCCGATCCCAACAAAACAGTGTTTGTACGGCAAAGTTCGACGGTCGTGTGCACCGCCGGAATTGCCCACTCGATGACAATAGAGCCACGCGACGAGTACGACAATCTATGCATATTTGGGAGTGGCGAGGAACCCACGGATGGCTACCATGTCAATATTACACAGGCGAGTCTACGATCCATTGTAAATGTATGTGAAAAAAAAATAATTACGATTGATTCAGTTACAATAATATTTTCCGAATCATTCCGCAGATCGGCAGTCTGGATGAGGGTCAAGCTGTCGTCTGTACGATACAGCTCGAATACGATTCGCCGAATCAAAGGATTCGTCTGAAAGTCGGATTCCCAAAGGGTGGCTGTTACCACGCAACGGTCAGTCTCGGAGGCCTACAACTGCACAATGGAGACTTCGATATAATCGTTCTCGAGAGTAAGCCACGTTCGCTCGATCTAACGTCGTTCGTATCCGTACCGGATAAGGTTTAACGAATTGGAACGTTTGACGCAGGTCCGGTCGCCAGAATGGTTCACAACAACGTAGCTTCGAAGGATCCGGATATATGTTACGGCGCTAAGCTACTCGGCATGCAAGGTGAACGATTCTCAAAGCCGAAGAAGGTTTTTTGCTTCATATCGCCAAAGCAGTTGACTATCAAGGAGTATCTGTTGAAGTTTATACCGAAGCGACTCGTCACTTTTAGACTCTGTCCTTCGACCAAGGTAAACTTGTCAATGGTGTGTAAAAAAAATTATGATTTACTTCTCCGTTCATTTGCTTCATTCTTTTTACCTTATCTGAGGCACTGCCGAGGGAACGCATTAGTGCGGAATTTACGAGGAAGAAAATAAATAAAAAAATTCGACGTAATTTCTATTCGTCCACTCGATTGCTTTCAGTTCCATTTCGAGAGTTCGAATAATCAGCACGAGGGTTACGACTCTTTTTCGATAGACGATGGCTGTCAACCTCCGGTCGAACTCATATCGCACTATCGCGACGTAATAGCCGCAACGTTTACCCTATTTTTATTGAAAAATATCGGAGGAAGCGAGACCTTTGCCGACAAGCAAGATTTTTTCTACCACGAAGTTAGGAAACACCACCAGAAGCACTATCACGAGAAACTTTCGATGAAGGTACAACGGGACAAGCTCTTGGAGTCGGTGAGTCTAAACATTCTGACAAATAACCTGCACCATTATTACTATTACTAACGATCGGGTGCTTCGCGTCCGAAGTGATTTATGATTTTTAAATTTCACTCTTATATGCTATGAACGACGAAGCCCATGGGATGTCCTTCCAACTTTATTATCATCATTATCATTATTATCATTATTAACAATAATGCGTTGCAATTTCAGTCGATGAAGGCGACGAAGGGTTTTTCCGTGAGTGAGTGGTGTAGAAACTTCGAAATAACCTTTCAAGGTGAACAAGGTAAGTAGTTGACTGTTGAACATGTGCGCGGGTAATTGAGACGTTTAACGAGTCGTTTGTATTTTGCAGGAGTCGACTGGGGTGGGGTGAGACGCGAGTGGTTCGAGTTAATTTGCGCGTCTCTATTCGACGCCGGTAACGGACTGTTCGCTTCATTCGGAGAGTCGCAACAGGCTCTCGTGCACCCGAACAGTAAACGGCCTCCGAATCTAAAGTTGAAACACTACGAATTCGCTGGACGAATAGTTGGCAAATGCCTCTACGAATCTGCACTCGGCGGTTCGTACCGTCAGTTGGTACGCGCACGATTCACGAGATCGTTTCTCGCACAAATAATTGGCCTCAGAGTCCACTACAAGTACTTCGAGCAAGACGATCCGGATCTCTATCTGAGCAAAGTGAAGTACATACTCGAGAACGACGTCGAGGAAATGGAGCTCAGCTTCGTCGAGGAGGAGTACGACAAGGACGGCCAATTGATGAAGATCGCCGAGCTGATACCGGGAGGCAGCAAGGTGCGGGTCACCAACGAAACTAAATTGCGTTATCTCGATGCGCTCGCACAGCATCGTCTCGCTAGCTCGATAAGGAACGAGGTCGATCATTTTCTACGCGGTCTCAACGAACTCATTCCCGATAATCTTCTGGGAATATTCGACGAGAACGAGCTCGAGGTAGGTCCACACACGCGACTCATTTAATTTTCGCGCACGATTTAACATCGGCTCTTTTTTTCGCAGCTCCTGCTGTGCGGCACTGGCGAATACAGCGTGGCGGATCTTCGAGCTCATCACATAGTGAACGGTAGCTCGCCTGAATTCCTCCGTGTCCTGGACTGGTTCTGGACGGCTGTGAGCAATTTCACTCAGGAGGAAATGGCCAGGCTACTCCAGTTCACGACGGGATGCTCGCAACTTCCACCCGGTGGGTTTCAGCAATTGAGTCCACGATTCCAAATCACCGCGGCTCCCACTTTCGAGAATCTCCCGACGGCTCACACTTGGTATGAATTTAAAAACATACCTTATTATTACGATTCGACGGGAGAGTTTATTAATCGAATCGTATCTTGCAGTTTCAATCAACTATGCCTACCCGACTACGAGTGCTACGATCACTTCGAAAGGGCGTTACTACTCGCGATCAGCGAAGGAACGGAGGGCTTCGGCATGATATAACTAACGAACAACAGCGTCACAATCAAGATACTAGTCAACATCTAGTTTGATATACATAGAGAATTAACGCTCGTGCGAGTTACTTAATTTAAACGTTGCAGCGCTAGTCATTCGTCGAAAGAATTTTCAATGGGCTCGCGGCACAGGTTCGAGTACCGGTATGTTATTTACGATCCTTTGCTCTCCTCCGCCGCAAATGAAAAAGAAAATAACGCCAGAGTGGCCGAGCTAACTCGTCGGGATCTCGACGGCCTTAGATGCAGAGAGACTCGAATAACCACCCTACAAATGATTAGCAAAATCGGCTGAATCAGCCGATGAGTAACTTCAAAGTCTTGTTTGCCGTTCGACTTTTGCATTTCAGTATTATCAAATATTCGACTCAACTATTCCTTTGGTTAACTTTCTTTGTACTCGTGCAATATTTTTAACTTGTACTCGAAACATTACCGTCACTCCGAGGACGAATTTTTACGCCGATCTTTTTTAACGCTCTGTTTCGTCGGCCAGACTCGTGCCGAGTGAGTAATCGATCCTCGTAGTTTAGGGATTAATCATAGAGGAACGACGATTTTGTAGATTGGCATACACTGTCGCCACTGGGCGTGGGCAATACACTCATTGTTGAATAGTGTTTACGTAAAAGTGGCCGAAAAAAAAGTACGGATCTGTACGCGATAACTACTGTACTATTATTATGAACTAAAGCTCAGATTATTTAGAGACTTTTTACTAATGTTCGACGGAGAGCCGTGTGAGTGAGAGAGTTATTTGAAGTGTGGAAACGAAAAACACGAAAACACGAAGAGAAAAAAAAACAAACAAAAAACAGAAGAAAAAAAAACAGGAAAATTCAGTATTCCTTTTGTCATCTATCATCAAGTAGTAAAGCTATTAACTCATGTCTATCGATCTTTCTTTTTTGTTATTCGTAGAACCGATTACGTTCCTATCCGTAACGAAATTCCCTTCCTCTGGATGCGCGCACGGGAGAGTACGACGATTCTATTCTTACGTAAATACGAAACGAGGATCATCAATGCGGAGGCGAAACGACTTTTGTTTAGCGTCGCGTACGATGACGAGGCGACATCGGAGGGAATATAAAATGATTTACTACCTGGTAAG
Organism: Amblyteles armatorius; assembly: GCA_933228735.2. Taxonomy (NCBI): domain Eukaryota; kingdom Metazoa; phylum Arthropoda; class Insecta; order Hymenoptera; family Ichneumonidae; genus Amblyteles; species Amblyteles armatorius. Next base: position 6,743,504 of record OW121695.1, on the reverse strand, counting down.
ATTACGATTTGTGCACACTGGACATATCATCGTTGCTTCAACTACGTACGCAACGCGTTCTGATAATCGACATAACGACTTAGCAAATAGACAAGCTTTCTACCTCGTTGGAAAAATGAAATAAAATCTACAAAATGATCTAAGTGGGCTCTTTAAATCGCAAAACCTTGTGTTCACAAAGTATTCGTAAATTTATATTTTATTTCTCTTATTTCGTTACATAATTAAAATAATCGATAATTGAATTAATAATTAAAATCGTTCTATCGATCGCGGGTATAGTTGACATAGAAAAAAAGTTATAAAAAAAAGATAGAAAGAAAAAAAAACAGTTTCAACGAGATTCCACCGTGCGGTCTCTCGTTTGCCGATTCCAGATCCGCGGGAATTCTGTCGTGTCGCTCGTGCCTAATTCCTAATGCGCCCCGCTGTTCGACAGGAACGAGAGGGATCGAAGAAAGGCACGCGGTGCCCAGACGACGCTGCCGGCGATCTGCAACACTCTGCTGCTCCATCCACCTTCCTGACTCTGACGGATCAAGCGCTCCCGCAGCTCGGTCAGTTCGTTCCTGCAAGGTACCAAGGTAATTTCGATAAATCGATCCTGCAACAATATTAAAAAAAAAAATTTATCGACGTTCCACGTACAATTGCATATTGTAAGCGGATTCTATGCGCCGCAACGCAGCATCCCGATCGCTGAGCTGTATTTCCAGATTCGCCGCTCTCAGACTCAGAGTTCTACCCGCGTCCTCGCTCGTTCGTAATCTCTTCTCCAGTTTCGCTTTCTCCGTCTCCGCTGCTTTCAAACTACTAAATTATTTTTTATTAAATTAATATCTTATTTTTCCAGGATAAAATCCATCCCTTGGACGAGCATACCTGGAGCTCTTCCTGTTATTTTCCTGGAGCGTGCCGATGACGCTCTCCCGAGCGGCCAAGTTTTCCCGCAGTTCTTCAGCCGTCGCCTCGGCCCTCTCGGCTCTGGCCCGTTGCTCTCCGGCCAGCGCTTCCGTCGTCGAGACCTACATAACCAGGGGATGAACAGTCGCTATCGATTCCCGGACTCCACCTCGACTGCCGTGTGACCGACGAGTTTCGAGGGCGTTATGCGAGTTTGAGTCACCCCGTGTGCCGCGAAATGCTACCGCGTGACTCATCCCTTCGCTATGCCCTAGTGCATTGACCTACCGCCTCGAATCGTCCCTACCCTCTTCCGACACGGCAAGAACCTTGCCGAGGCGTAATAACATTGCGCAATGACGAAAGCTCGTTCGCCACGGGGCGAACTCTACTCTACAACCTCGTTACGTCCCTCCCAGCTTTACGTTACGATCGGATCCTGGAATCGATTTTTCATGTAAACAAATGATGCACAGCGAAGAGTGTGAGTCACTGATTCGCGGAATGCTCTGAATCCACCCCCGAACCGGCCTTGCACCCTCCGACGCTCACCACCCACCGATGTGACTCATTCGCGAAGGTAACGCGGACTCGTCTATGCTCTCTAGTTCTCGAAACATAGTATAGTTCGCCCCCCTGACGTCACGGTAGTCCTGGAAGCCGCGATCGTGTGACGAATCGCTGACGACCCCCGGGTTGAAACATTCTCGAGCATTATCGAGCGGTACCTTGTCAAGGAGGATCTTTTTGTCTTCCCGCAATTTCGACAATTTCTCGCGATCCCTCGATATCTGGGCGTCGAGAGCCTGCAGCTGAGTCTTTACGGTCATCAACTCGTTTCGCACATTCTCCGTCGTTACCCCTTGCTCCTCGGCTTTTCCTCTCAGCTGCTTGACTTGGTCCTCCAGTTTGTCCTTTTCCTGGCATTGAAATATTTTATTTTTAATTAAATTTTTAATTAACATTTTTATTTTAATTAAATTTTTTTTTAAGCCTGCCAATTTTTAGTTGTGACAAAACTGATGCTTGTCCTTATTTACTATTTTCAGGGCATCCCTCTCGCGAACGGCCTCCTCGAGCTGCGTCCTCACTTGGTGACCCTCCGAGCCGAGCTTCTCGACCCGGCAATTCTCCGTGTGCAGCAGCCGCCGCAGCACGACGATCTGTATGTGCAGATGATCGACCTGCTGGCCCAATTCCTCGACGGTCTCCTGCAGGCTGGCGACTTCCTCTCTGCGACGCCTCCACGCGTTCACAGCGAGCAGATGACAAATCAGGCTCGCAGCTTTGTCGACATCTTTCTTCCGGCGTTCCTCGAGTTCACCGGAGTTCGTTTCGTCGATCCACACCTCGCCCTGGCCGGACGATACAACGCCACGGGGATTGTCCATTGTTCTCTCCGCCGAGTCTCCCATCCGTACGGAGCCCGAGCTGCCTTCCGATCTCCATTGGTGAGAGGACAAAACCGTACATGATTACGCATTATCATGAGCGAACATATACGAAAAAAATAGCGAATTCACATAGAGCTATTTTCTTTCGTATATTCTTATTTTTTAATACAGTTTCGTCGAATCGTAACAAAGGGCAACTCCATAGGCGTGGAAACTCGAGACAACTTTGTCTCAATTTTCGTTCTACGTGTACCTAATACGCGAGCGTCGGAGTGACTATTTATAGTGTACACACTTGGGCGCAGCCGCTATAGCGTACGAGAGACCAACGGGAAGATGCGTACGGTAATCCGCGAGTATCATCGACCCCCTTTGGAAGTTCTCCGATCTGCGCTCCGGCGCCCGATCGCAACCTCGGGGGTAACGCCTCGGGAGATTTACCTGAGATCAGCGACCTCGCGATCGATTCCTCCCGGCGAAAGATCGATCATCGAGAGGCTCTTTCTGCAGGTCGGGGTGCGTGGAACTCGGAAGGTCGGTGGGCACGTCAAGGTCCCGGACGACGAGTAACCGGTCTTCGCAGTGTCGACGATCGGGAGACGATTTATCGCGGGAACGTAAGTCGATCCCACGGGCAACGCGCATTTACGATGATAGAGCCCGGTCTGGCATCTCACCGGCTGGAGCTTGCGTCCGATGCATTGCACCAAAGTCTTGTCGCCGCCGTCGATGCGACTCGCAGCTGTGCGAGCGACGGCCTTTCCGCCGTACCTTATCCTGCTTCCCGCGGACTGGCAAACGTTACTTTTCTTACCGTTCGTCTGCGGTTGAGGCATGATTAGCGTTCGCTCTTTGCCGATCGAATGTCGCACAAGACGCTTTTATTTATTGCAAAAACGCTCGTCGACTGTTTGTATACGTTTCGTCATGGAAACCCCGAGATTTTATTTATAAATTGCTTCCTACGCTCGGGTGAACAAACGAACGATTAATCGGTAGTCACCGACAGATTCGAAAATGAGATTGAACACGGTAGCCAAGAATATCATCGAGATGCGACGAGATAATGACCTAGAAACTTCGCGGAATGCCCGCGCGTGTGTTAGCGTGTCGCCAAAAACTTGTATCGCGCATACATCTCTCTCACGCTTCCGCGAAGTTGCAAGGTCACGTGGGTGTATCTCGGCGTTAGGTGAATCGCAATCGCAATAGGCGAGGATAATAATGAAGCATAATACCGCTGGATGCACGTTAGCGACGAGGAAACATCGAGCAGTACCGATCGGCAGCGCGTCCCCGCGTAGCGGGCGTCGATTATTATTATTCATTCTCGTCAGCGAGGTGTAGCCTGTCCAGTGGCTACTCGGCTATCGTAGAAAGCGGCCTCTCAGTGACGATAGAAAGCGAATCGAGGGACACGGCTCCCGGAGACCCAAAATACACTACAGTTTCGTCGCCGATCGGCGTACGCGTTTCGTGCAACGTATAAGTGTACAGAAATCGTTCGCTGGTATGGGTGTGTGTGTGTGCGCGCGTTCGAGGAGGGAATCGCGCGTGTATCGGCCACTCGCTTAACCACCCGAAAATAAATTGACGACATACGGCCACGACGGGAGCTGCGTACGACAGAGAATATAGAGGAAAGGCGAGACCGCGATAGCGGAGGCGAAAAGTTAAAGAGCGAGATAAGCGAGCGAGCATCGTGCGCATGCGCATTACCGACAGGTTACGATCCGCGGTGTAGTTCCATGCCTCGCGAATGGAACACATCCGCGAGAATCGAGGAGGAGAAGTACTTGGCAGCGAGAGTCTTGCTGCTCTCGGCGATACTCTCGTGTGCAGTGGGCACTCTCTCGCCCCGAGCTTCCAACTCAGAGCCCCCAGTACTCGATGAAATGTCTAAATGGGACAAGCGTAGTTCGCGCGCGGGATCAGAGCCAAGAGTATTTTTTTTTCTCGTCGCTTCGTACTGAAAACGTGCAGCCCAGCCGCACTCTTTCATCCGCTCATCTCGTTCGATGCCGCGGTCTGCCTCGTCCACGCTATCCGCGAATGATAAATAAACTACTTTATTTACGAAAACGCGAGTGCTAGGAAAATTGCAAAAAAAAAAGAAGAACAAGAAGAGACGTACAAACTCATTGAGTCCGCTCGTAGAGAACTTTTTTCCGTCGCGACTCTTCGTGACGCGTAGAGCGCGGGCGGAAGTAACAGATGATCGCTTCTCAACGATTTAGTTTATTGTAATCGAGATCCTCCTTGGGATCTTTCTGTCGCGCGTGCTGTTTACCCAGTGTCGTTCGAGCTGTTATTTGCCGTGCGTTGAACCTCTCCGCTCGGTGTTTGTGCGTGAGAGAATTGCAAAAAAAAATAAAAATAAAAAGAAAAACAAACAAAAACAAAATAGGTTTTTCCGAAGACCCGCGCGAATCGCGAGGTGTGTTCTTCGACCGTCGACGACTCCTCTCTATCCGTGACGAAGATTCACCATGAGTTTCGAACAGGCGAGTCGTGCAGCCCTCCGCATTGTCCTAAGATAGTTTAATTATAGCCGTGCCGACCGGACAGGCCCCAAGCTCTCCCAAAATAATGATTGGATCAGCCTTCGTAGCTGCTGCTGCTCTCCTCCGCTCGCTATGCTATCCTCAGCTCAAACTTCCCCCCTAGAACTCCCTCTCCGCATCTTTCGCTTACTATCCGTATTGACTCTTTACCTATGCGTACGCTTCGACTCTCGCGATTCATGAACCTCGCTCCACCGAGTAAACTTGCTTTTTCTCCATAGTAGTTTCTCTGGAAACGAAATTAATTTCAAAAAATAAATTCTACGTAATTATATTTAACGTATCTTTTTGTATTGCAGATTACCGAGCAATCGAGTAGATCTCAGTGAAAGGCATGGAACCTTTCTGCGGGATGAGCGACAACAATATAAACATAAGCGATGTCAGTAAGTGGCCACTCGATGTTTACCCAATATATTTTATCCCTATCGTCGCTCCCGGCTATTGCACGTCGACCCGAGATAAACGGGACGGTTTCTCGAGCGTTCCCTTTTTATGCGATAGTCGAAGTCATCCAGACCACGGACCCCGGATTTGTCGAGGCGGAACAGCACAGCTCTGCCAGACAGACGATAAACATGTTGTCCGGCGGAGGAGTCGAGGCCATCAGGCCGGTCCCAATGAACGTCGGCTCCATGTCTCCCTACGTGGAAATTTTGGAGCAGCCGGCCAGCAAGGCTCTTCGCTTCAGGTACGAGTGCGAAGGCCGCTCCGCTGGCAGCATACCCGGAGTCAACAGCACACCGGAGAATAAAACATTTCCTAGCATTAGAGTAAGTACCATAGTCAAAAATTTTGGGAAATCGATTTAAAAAAATGTTCCTTGATTCGTTCGTCTATTTGAGGATTTACGTTCATTTTTTTTTTTTAACAGATCGTAGGCTACAAGGGTCGAGCCGTGGTCGTCGTTTCATGCGTCACGAAAGATCCGCCACACAGACCTCACCCGCACAATCTCGTCGGCAAGGAGGCGTGCAAACGCGGCGTCTGCACGGTCGAAATTGCCACCGAGAACATGACCGTTACGTTCGCGAATTTGGGTATTCAGTGCGTGAAAAAGAAGGACATAGAGGACGCCCTGAGGGTGAGAGAGGAGATCCGCGTCGATCCGTTTCGAAGTAAGTGTCCGACATAGATCCGCTCCAGTAAAACCATTCCGATACGGATTCGACGGCCTTTTACCGTAAAAATGTTTGCCCGTTTCAGCTGGTTTCGAACACAGGAGACAACCGACGAGCATCGACCTCAACGCGGTCAGATTGTGCTTCCAAGTGTTCCTTGAGGGAACGGAAAAGGGAAAGTTCACGGTTCCTCTTGCGGCTGTCGTCTCCGATCCAATATATGACAAAAGTGCGTATGTACTCCGATCGTCGGATCAAGGTTTTTGATCGTCGAGTCAAACTAGAATGAGCGTTTACGATCGTCGTTTTAACATTTGCAGAAGCGATGTCAGACCTGGTGATATGCAAGCTCAGTCATTGCAGCGCCTCGGTCGCGGGCGGGCTGGAGATGATTCTACTCTGCGAGAAAGTCGCCAAGGAGGACATACAAGTTAAATTCTACGAGGACCGCGACGGACAAATCGTTTGGGAAGGCTACGGAGATTTTCAGCCTTCCCAGGTTCACAAGCAGGTGACTATTGCAAGAAATTAATCGATCTCCGAGTAATCTCCGAGTATCGCAACACTAATAAAAAAAAAATGCAACGAACAGGTGGCGATCGCGTTCAGGACACCGACCTACCGCATACAACAAGTCGAGCAGCCCGTTCAAGTGTTCATACAACTGAAGAGGCCGTCGGACGGGGCGATCAGCGAGTCTCTTCCCTTTCAGATGTTACCCTTAGGTTCAGGTAGGCCCGCCTTCTGGTCGTTGCGCAAAGCTTTCGCCAGAAAGAAGGCCGACTATAATACATTCAATAAGATACTCGCGACCGAGGCGGCAATGCTCGCCAGCGATTCCCCCCAGAAGTTCGCTCGTAAGATCGACGAGTTTAACAACAACGATTTCGAGCCTACGCGCCCTCCCAGTAAGATATCAGCCCTGCGGGCTCTCAACGATCTTTACAATGTGAGAAACAACGTGGAATCGAACATTGGCGTTTTTCCGTCGAAATTTGCCAATTCCGTAACGACGACTGGTCAGTACGTCAAGGGCGCGACGATAGACTTGGAGAACAACGAGATTATTTCCGCACCGGACAAAACTTCACGGGACGAGAATAACGAAAAATTATTCGGTACAACAGACAGACCGAACGCCAATCATCTGTACCTGGATAACGAGCAACTGATCAGCCAGAGCGCCGACGGTGGGAATTCCCAAAAATCGAATGTCGCTAATCCCGATACGATTATGCTGGAGAAATCACAGACCGATAAGGCCAGATCTGATTGGTTCGATTACACGGAAGTGGGCAAGTGGGTGGAAAAAGGGCAGGAGTGTCTGGCGGCGGAGGCCGACGAGAAAAACGACGACGACAGCAGCAAGTCTCTCAAGGAGTTGCTGACTCAGGTGGCGGAGCTCGATCAGATATACGCGGACACGCACACGAAAATAATTCGAGCCGGTCTCGAGCGGGACGAGAGCGATCGGCAGATGGAAGTCGACGTCTGCGACAATCAGACTTACACGAGCCTGCAGATGGCAATGAAGAATCCCGTTCAACTGTTCGATATCAACAACGACAGAAAATACGAGGACGTCAATGTATCGTTGCCCGAATCGACGATGGCACCGGCTTCGCCGCCGCCCCTCGTCGCTAAGAGAGATCCGACGAGAGAGCCCGAGGAGAGGCTTCCGCCTTTGCCGCCCAAGCGCATTCGCAAAATGCCCTCGATGCCGGTCCTATCCCGGATATCCTCGTGTCAGACGATCGTCGAAGGCTCCGAGGCTCCGCACAAAAATTTACCCTCCCTTCCGGGCACTCTTCAGAAACCCTCCAAGCAGGGCATATTTTCGAAATTTTTCACCAAGAGGAGCAAGAAGGACAAGGATCTTACCGGCAGTGGTGCGGACACCGCGATAACAAACAGCAGCAGATCGCTGAACGTTCGCGACAGCATAACGTCGCTGTCGAGGAACAGCGTTAACGATGTTCCTCAATCGCCGCCGTTGCCCAGGCCGAGCATGGCCAGCGTGACGAGCGTCAAATCTTTCGAGCTGAACGGCGACGAAAATCCACTTTACGGAATGGACCTCACCGAGGCCGAGCACTATGCGCTGTACACAGCCATGGCTCCTCACGCAACCACTTCCGAGTTCGACGAAATGTCCTTCTACTACAGCCCCGTCGAGGGCGGCAAAATTTTGACCGAGGCCAAGGAGTCTTAAATTTTATCAGCCTGCGAAACCCGGGTTTTTCGCGATTTGGTCCTAAAGGAGTGATATTTTTTCTTCGGTTTCCACCATTGTGATTTTACTGCTGCATAACTGTTGAGCATTTTTTTTTTTACCGCTATAACTTTGTTCCGATTCGTCCGACTTCGCGGGTTGAAGAACACGGGGCGGGATATTTCCTCTTCGAGACGGTTGCGCTTAGTTCTCGTCTTAGTAGAAGTTACGCTTCTGTTGTTCATCGAGTCTATCGAAATCTCGTTCTAGTCAAGATTCTCAGTCCTTTCGGTTAATCTCTAGTCAGAGTGTGACGATCCTGCGAGAGCAATTCCTCGATAGTGCGTTGTTAAGTTTTGCTCATTTTTATCCTCTATCGAGGGTATTGCCGTTTTATTCGGAACAACTACTATTGTAATTGTTATTTATACGCTGTTGTCTTGTACAATGGAGTTGCGAAGGGATTTTTTATTTTATGAAACAATCTTTAAAATATTGGAATAAGCGAGGCCGTGTATATATTCTCAGGACTCAGTTTTACCGGAGAATGATACTAATTATGATATGCCTTATCGGTTTGCCTTACTTTAAACGTACAATAAGAAATCTATCGATAATAGATTTTTTTTTAAACAATAATGCGAGGCCTTTTCGAGTTCCGAGGCAATTTGCGTCTCGATATAACGAAATTAGAAAAAAGAAAACGCAGCTTTAATGTATGAACATTCGTAGATGATCCTGATACACTAAGGCGAAAGAGGCAAAAGTTTAATAGCAGCCCCAACGCGCTTGTCTTAAGACACGTACAAGCTGAGGCGGAGAAACGTGAGTACACGCATACGATTATAAAAAAAAATTATAAACAAAAAAAAATTGTAGCTTGCCTGGGACTGGGCTATACGCGGGTATCATCGGGATTCATAGCATTACACTATGTACTGGGATATGTTATAACGGTGTCTGAGAATCGTGGAGAGTTGACCATCGAATTAAGTTTGTTGCAATAATTTTTCCAATTTACAAATATTTAACTGGTAGACTTCGAGAAAAAAAAATCAGTAAATTCGATGGATATTCTACTGCGTTTCTCAATTGTTTCGTGTACTAACAAACGCCTCAAGCGAAGTGCTTCTCCTTTTTTTCATTCATATATTTGAACCTTGTAAATCTCGATGCTTGTAATATAATATCACAGGCGATCGAATGTCTCTGTGCATTATATACCGACATTCTTGCGGAATCAGGTTTTCATCTTTGTTTTTTATCGTGCTGTTACGAATATTACGGAAGCCTGACGATAACGAACATTTGTATTTAAAGATTACGATATATATTTTCAACAGAGTGACGACGGATCTTGTATTTTATACTTTTTTAAGAATGCATTTTTATATAAACATTTGAAGATTTATATATCTATACGAAGGGAGCGAGAGCAGCGGCTTTGTAACATTTTTATTTTTTATTTTTATTTGGAAATTGTATTTTTAAATCATTTTTAAATAATGATATTTTTCTAATTCTCGGTAACGAAATATACACTTCTGCACCTTGGATATTTTACGACAGGCTCGTCGCAAGCTCAAATCGTTGCATGCTGCATCGCTTCTGCTCTCGAACGACGACGTTGTACTTGAAAAAAAAAAAACCAAATCTATCCTATACTTGTATGTAGTTCCGTTCCCGCTGTAACGGCAATGGGTGGTGGTAATGTGCAATATTTGTATCGTGCAATTTTTACCGAACGTACTTCTGGTTATCTTTTTTTTTTCAAAGAGAGTTTGTATTTACATCAATTGTATTTATTGATACGTCGATTTATTGATAATTGAAGAAATATATATTGTATATACATCTGCGAGACTTTCATGATGTACCTTGATTGCAATTGCATAGGATCCGCCTCATTTTCTCAGTCTACCGCGATGAAGTATTTCCGACAGAGCACGATGATTATGTCACGTTTTAAGGTACGACTCAGCAGATTTACCGATAATTGTTGAGAGTGAAGATAACGATTTTTGTTGCGTTGTGGTATTTTTCAGTAGAAATAGTTTACACAAAAAAAAAAAGAAAAACCCAAGAGATAATTCTAATCGAGCACGTGGCGCTTGCGAGATTCCGGAGATAATGTTCGAGATCCGATAATTTTTAGGGAAATTCATTACTCAATGAAATATTGTCATCCTCATCTTGGCTATTTACTAACTCACGCTGTGTCGCTCAAATTGCATGATCAAATAATTTTGCGTTAATTTTCTTTTTTTTTTTTTTTACATTTATTGTTGTTTTCAACAGATGCAGGATTATTCGATCAGCAGATACAGTACAACTTCAATCTCATAAAGCCCGAGCCCATGGACAACATGTTACCGTTCGGGGGTGGAATAACCGGAGGAACGTCGCCGCTTTATCCCGTGGGAACGACTTCTCCGATACCACCGATGAGCGCTCAGAGTCTCAGGTAAAGTTTATCACTGGGAACAATGACGCGTGCTGTTACTCAGCCGATATTCAGTGGTGATGCTCATTGTATTGGTGTGAGCCTACTATCGGACAGGTGGTCTCAAAAGTTTGTCACTCAACTACATGATTTTTTGTTCAACCACATGATTTTATGACATTCGAAGTGATATCATACCTGAAATATCTCACTTCCATTTTGAGAATTTGATTTTTCGATAGGAAGTTACGTACTTCCGGTATGACGGCGATAACCCACGACGATAATGCGCTTTCCGAAATATATATAAGATTTCAACCACATGATGAATGTCAAACAGGCCACGTCTCTCCCCGAGGAGGACACCATCGCCGATGGACTGCATCTCGTACAACATACCCTCGATGCAGAATGCCCAGCAGAATTTGCAGATTCCTTACATGGAATCGCCTCAACAAGTTTTACAGCCTGCCGGAAGTTCGGATCTCGCGCATCAGCTGGCATACCAGCAAATGCCGGCCCCGATCGTCCTCAACAGAGTCACGACGGATCATTCCGGACTCGGATTGCAGCCGCTCGGTAATTCTAGCAAGGGTACGACTTGTCGGAACGACTGCAGTTAAAAATATGATAATTAAAAATATAATACGTTTATTTTTACCTAACAGGAGCGGTTGGCAACGTGTTGGATTTGGACAATCAACAGTTCAGCTTCGACATGAGCCTGAACCAGCTCGATTCTGCCGAACTCGCGATATTTGGGACAGCACTGTCGGATAATCTGTCGAGCGGTCTTTTGATCTCAGATCCGGTAAAGGTAAGTCAAGTGAAAAAATGCTTGATTCTTTATTATTATCAAAAAATATATATCAACCGATTTCACTGAGAGTTTATGGTCGGCTGTTCAGGCAGAGTCGGCTAAAGTACCGGGAGATAATGCAGCTAACATTGGAGAAGGAAGCAGCATGACCGACAGTTTCACCCGGCTGACCAACAACACAATTCAGGAGCTCTGTACTCTGAACAGCATATACAAACCACCGAGGGACAGTGACAATTAATTTTGTAAGAACATTAAAAATTCGAGAAGGTACGAAGAAACTCCGCTGATCAGCCTGTTCGCCGATCCGCCGTGCGGATGAATTTTTTTCTTTAATTCACAGTGGGACTTGAATATTCGTACCGGTTGGAATAATGGTCGTTGACGCAGAACTACAAATACTCACAGTTGCTGTTAATGACAATTTTTGTGATACTTACGTTTTAAAAGAATTAGCAAGAAACGATTTCGACAAACCCCCCCTTCCTTTTTCTTAATTAGCGATAATGTAACGCCGGGTACAATGTTTGCCGATCATTTTAAAGAGAAGACAAACTTTTCACTCTCGTATATTACGTACCAATATAAGATACACACCCGCACGCACGCACGCACACGTGTTTATATATTGTAGATATACCAATGTGCGAACAGACACTCCGGTACAAATGTACATTGAATTTATTTATGTATATTGTCGTGAAAAAAAGATTTATGTAAGCGTATGCCACAATGTTTGACACACTCAATAAAATTATTGACATCTTATCTGACTCCGTTGTTCAAAGCCATCTCGCCGGATGGTCTCGGGACGGGCGAATGTATTACGTGCGCTCGCATCTTTTTTAAGTTCAAACTGTATTTACCTAAAAATACAATTAAAATTTCAAATCTGTTGGAATGGACAGAAATGCGGTGAATGGTTATAAACAACCATCACATGCCGAGGAAAATTATTAGGGTGGTTACTCCATATCCTGTACAAAAGTTCGTTCATACAAGACTCATTATGAACACACAAATCAGATTCTTAGTCTAGGATTCATATTTTTTCATATATTTTTTTATTACGTTCACTCATGAAATGCATTACCCCACAGATCGCCTTTAGCGCTCTCCGCCTCGTTTGTTACAAGTGATTTAGCTTCAACAGTATCTCGATGATCGGCTGCGGCTGAGAGAAGTTCAAGGCCCATTAGCATCACACATTATCCATTGTCGATTTTCCCGTTCTGCATTCCCGGTAACGGGAGACGAGGCTGCAGAGCGTGAAATTTGGGTTCGTTGCTAACGGGCCTTGCCGGTGATTATTCCATTCAATTTAAAATTTAAAAAAAGAACCTATACTTATTTTATACGTCGGGTATTGTAATAATAGTTTTTACGACGCAGCCACTCGGCATCGTACAAGGTACTATCTTGAAGCAGACACGTGGATATAACGGTGGCAGATCTTGTACAAAATAATGATTATTTTTGTATCGATAAATTCGACCTTGACCGTCGCAGATGTCTGGGTCCCGCTTACAGTCGAGGGTCGACAAGTTTCAGGATAAATAATCCACGTGCAGCGGCAACCAACTGGAGAACCATTTGTTTAATAATTTTGTTTTCATATTTATTATTAAACTGGGTCATTTGAGGGGAGTGTGGGGGGGGCGAATCTTCATCATTTAACTAACTCCCTCGAAAATATTTGTACATTAAAACGTGGGTCGTGTCTTCTCGCATATTAGAATTGGTTTGTTGCCTTTATTTAATTATGCAGCTATGGTACAAGGGTATCGTAACCGCAACGTCTCTCCACCCTTCGTGCCTAGCGCGCACCCGAAAGTTACAAATAAAGGTGGGCGGCATTGAGACTGATCGCGCAATGTTTTTATTTTTATAATATTTATTACGTTGCGACATCAGATTTTTCTTTTTTTCTTTGTTTTGTCATTTTTTTTTGTTTTATTTTCATACACCAACGTAAACAGTGGTCGCATTTATATCTCGCGTGTCCCATATAACTCGTGTTATTATCATCTTAACTTGTATAAAACTAATGGATTCCACTGGTACATGGTATACTAAACGATGTTCGGGCGGGGCGGGGGGGGAGGGGGTGCCGATCGAAGAATTGAGACGCGGATAGCGGATAAATATCGTTCACACCGTTTTTCACACGAACACGCCCTTTGAGTCCTATACATTTTTTTTCTGCGACAGAAACGAGATTTAATGATCGAATCGGTGAAGAAACTTTTCGCTCGAGTGAAAAACAAGTGAATAGGGAGAAAACTTTCCGGAGGCTTCGCGGGGTCGAGTATATTTCGTTATTGTTTGGTAATCTTCGTAATTTGTTTTTTCTTTTTTTTTTTTTTTACAATTTCATCAATCCAACACTGCCCACTATCATACATTGTAATTTATTGTGAAATGTACAATCGAGAGTAAAAGTTTCCCCAAGTGAAACGTTGTGTATGTGTGTGTGCCGTGTGTACATGTGTATGTTTCGTTCAAATCGAAAGATCATTTTTTTTTTTTATGGAGAAGCAAAGCCTCAGCACATCGGTACGTTATGCCAAAAATCTCCCTACTCTATGCCCAAGTCTAAAAGTGTGAAGAACCTCTTCGTTTTTTTTTCTAGTTTTTTCTTATTTCTTCTTTTACGGTATACGTTTACATAGTATTATCGTTAATAATAAAATGTTCCTTATTCCATAACTTTATACATGCTATGTATAATTATTATGCAATGTCAGAGTCACACATTACTCATCCACACTATCCGGCGCGAACATTGCATTATATTCATTAACGGGATGGTGTCGGTAAAGTATGCAGGGCACGAGGCAAAGTAAATCTGTCGCAGAACTTTTTTTTTAATCTCTCTCCCTCTCTTTCTTTCTTTGCTGTACATCGAACGTCGAGCGATGTTTTGGCTCCATATTTTTGTCGGTTGATGAATTGATTATTCGTTTGCTTGTTAGTTGCCTATGCACCACTTGATTCTCTCGGGTATCTGACAGACTCGACCCCCGTGCTGTGTGTTACGACACTCTCTCGTCTCTATTACACATATCGGTTTTTTCATTTTTTTTATTTCTTTTTTTTTTATTTTTATTTTTTTTAAATAAAACTCAGTCACGCGCACTATATGTGAGAGGCATTCGTCAACCTACAAACGCAATTTGATTTCAAATGTAAAAAAATCATCACCCACATGTGTCCATTTTACACTATTTAAATACAATAGAGCTTTTTTGTTTTATTTCTTAAATAAGTTTGTTTGTTTTTTGTTTCCTTTTTGTTTTCGTTACAAAACTGTCCCGCGAGGAAAGCCAGTCAGATGGCGAAAAATACCAGTTGGATAGGTTTTACCCGGATCAAACGACAGATTCGCGGAGCGCGAGCTGCGCGTGCGAGTCGCACGGCGCGCCCGTCCGAGATCGAACTGTTATCGGGGAGGGAGCCCGGAGGGGAACTCCGGGCCGGAGACTCCTCTCGCGCCGAGCGGCCTAGACAAATTCCTTCGAGCGAATTTACCAGTAGTTTAACTCCGTCATCAACCTAGACCCTAGAGCAGTATTTGGTGATGGCTAGGAGGCCAGAATTGCAATGGCCCAAGACCGTATAATCATCGCCAACATGTGTCAGTCCGTCGCAACTCTGGCGAGGTTGCAACTCGATTGTTGTTGTTGTTATTGTTATTATTATTTCTTTTTTTTTTTCATTTCGTTTAAACCGTAGGTCAGGAGGAGATCCGACATTGTGGATTGGGCGAGATGGACGTCGACTTTGCTACTGACCACTCACAATATGAGAGTAAGTCTTTGCTGAGAAGATTGTCGGTGAACGACGGTGGCGCCATCTGCCCCCTACACCTCCTTTCTTACTCACATAGCTCTCTTATTCCGTATTTATTCATTATGCGTCGTCGTCTTCGTCTTCGACTTCACCCTCCACATCGCCCTCACCCTCCACCTCGTCCTCCTCCTCGTCTGTAAAAATAAAAACAGGGGGTTCGCTCGTTAATCGAGTTAATTTCGTACGAGTTCGAATTGGTCTCTGAACTTTGGTCGATGTCTGACCCTGCACGGATCGATCGTAACATTTCGACGGAGGCTCATCTACTGATACTCCTTTTACTGACCTTCTCCGTCGTCGAGATCCTCCTCGTCCTCGACTTCCAAGTCGTCGTCGTACACCTCCCCGAGGCCTTCTACCTCCTCCTCCTCGTCGTCCAGTTCCTCCTCTTCGACGTCCTCTTCAACGTCTCCGTCACCGTTCTCTTCCTTCTTCTGTTTCTTTACGCCATCGTTCTTTTCCTGCAAAGTAATAACGTTAATTAACAAAATGAAATATCTCGGTCGGTAATGCAGTTTGCGTAGTAAAAAAGCTTTGGCGCATCGGCGTGCGCGCGCGGTGATAAAATAAAGAAACTGCCTAACTGTGAAGTGAACGCGGGCCCGTTAGAACGCTATTGGCCATATCGGAAAAGCCTTGCAGCCCAAGGGAGAGAACGAACGGACGCCCGAGGAAAGGGACGAGCGTGGAGGTTTTCCCGCCTGAAAGGCTGTGTGTGGTATAGTGGAGAAAAAAATTATGGGGGGGGGGGGGGGGGGGAGTGGGAGAGGGAGATCCCCTTTCGATCAACGGCGGGGAACTTCGGTAACGGGAAACCTTGTGTGTTCTATGGAACGACGCTTATTGTAGAAAAAATTGCCGAGTCACCGGTACAAAACATATATATTTTGGATCGCTGACTCGAACAAGCGAGTTGTCACAGAGCCTGTGATTTATTGCCTTCTTTTATTCAACGGTGCCTGCGCGCGTAATATAGAAAAAAAAGAAAGGCTTCGCGATGCTTGAGAGATCGGAAACGTGTATATAGAAAAGATTTTAAAAAGAACAAACAAACCAAGAGAGAAATCGCAACACCCCTGGAATCAAGCTCGCGGGACGCCGGCGTCGGGGTGGGGAGGGGGGGGGGGGCGTTCGGCCTGGCATTTGGCGAGGTAAAAGAGTGACGCGCGAGCCCACACACACACACACCCACACACGCACACACACAAAAACGCACTCCAAACGAGGATAACGGGGGCGTGCTGTCCGATGAAACAGTTTCGAGAGGGGAAAAGAGCCGAGTTTGGACGATTGCTATTGGACGAAGGAAACTGGAAGCGAGCTGCCCGATGCGCTTCTCCGTCTGTTGTTTCCCGGCGTGTCGGTGGAGAGTGTACACTTCTCTCTTCCGTGAGAAGATCACAAATGGGGGAGGAAGGCAGCGTGCCCGGCTTCGCGCGTGCCCGACGCACTCTCGCGTCCGCCTGGGGTAACAGATTCGTACGCGCCTTCGAAAAAGAGCTTCCCGCCACGCGTTTCCCCTCTGCGAGTTACCCATTCGCGCCCAGCCGTCGTGTACGAAATTATTAACCCCCCCCCCCCCCCCCTGCCCTATTCATCGAAATCATTCGAAACAGTTATTTCATCGCACATAACCCATAAAGCGTGCGTATGCTGTAATCGACAGTGGGAGATCTCGCGTACGATGATGGCGTTACCAGTGCGTTGACAAAGCGCACTGTCGATCGCAGTGGCGTCCTCGGTTACTAATGTTTCTCCCACCCTCCGTTCTCTCTTCTCTATCCGACGAGACGATACTTCGCCGTGACAGAGACACGATTATCTATCAACCGACTACTAATCACAAGGTCCCCCGGAGATAACCCACTGCTTTTAACCTATCTCGTCGAGATTGTTTTCGTCTCCGTTACGAATTCTCTCTGCAAATAATTTTCGGATTTATCAATGTTTGCGGTTCTGCATATACGTGTTACGTGTATCCGTCCTCTCGACGTCTTTCCCGCCTTTATACGGTTACAAAGGAAACGCGATCCCGTTCCAAAAACCCGAGCTCCGCGATCAGATCGAACGAAGATAAAATATCATAACGTCGCCAGAGATAAAACCACGATCGGTCGGGAGCGAATGACGATAAAGAAACGTTTTCTCCCTTCGGCGCCGTAACGCGAATTACCCACGGATCGTGCGAAGGATTGAGGGCGAGCGGTGTGTGGGGGACAGTGGCCAGAGCCTAGTTTCGCGAGAGCCAGCCTACACCAGGCCCGCTCTATTGGCTTCTATACGGCATCGATCGCGCGAAATACGATTGAAGAAGTTCGAGCCTAGAGGGAACATTACGCGGAGGTCTATAGACGGTCTTCATTTGGAAAGAGACCTCCGTCCTATGCTCCGGTAACGGGTGGATAAAACCGCGCCGATTTGCCATCCACGTGACGTTCCCTCACCGACCCTCCTCCTCCTCCTCCCCCTCCGCCCCGTCGTCGACCCTCTTTACCGGCCAATTTTTTTCCCGAGCGCCACCGGCGACGTCCTACAATAATAATAACAATGACAATAATAATAATGAGACTATTGCTCGAAATCGTCCGAAGGCGTTATCGTCTTTAGCGGGAGAGACATTGCGTTGCAGGATACGAGGCGAGTAATGCGTTGGTTCGTCGCCGTGGCGTCCATCGGCGTTGTCTACACCGACGGCATGGAAAAGTTACGCTTACGCGATGTTTTCTCGAAAGTACGTAAGAGAGGAGGAGGGAGGGAGGGAGGGAGGAGAGCGCGCGCGGACGAGACAGTAGCGGGTACGAGGCGGTTTCACCTTGCGCGCGAGCGAGACGGCAAACGAGAGCGGCGGCAACTGTGCCCGAGAGCGGAGGGGAAGGGGCTAAAGCGGAGAGGAGCCTTAGAGAGAGCGAGAGTGCAAGCGTCGAGCGCGGACATAATACATGGCGGTGCCGTTCGTACGCTGCTAGCTAATGCCGCTGCTGCTCGGGGGTATTGTGGAGAGGAGGATGGCTTCGCGCGCGGTATGTTTATGCACGCCAGGGGCCGGTAAACAATTTCGATTCGGCGTCGGGAGTCGAGCGATCCGTGTAACGGGCAACGTGGAGTCACGTCGATACGCAACACGACTTATCGGGCTTTTGATACGCAACGAATTTATCGATCAATTAAGAAAGCGGACGAGATTTCGATATCGCGCGAAGGAGTCGAGATACAGAAAGTGAGCAAAGCGCTACCCGTTTTGGTGGCCATAATGGATACATAGGGGGCGAGAGGAGGGGACGGGGGGGGGGGGGACTTATAGGAAGCTCGGAAAAATGCGCGGGAGGTTCATCGCCGTCGCTTTCCCGAGCAAACTATGACAGCGATGCTCGAAAATGGCGGCTCGCCACGGCGCGTTGATATACCCCGTTCCGGATAACAAGCGGACGATGATGAGAACGAGAATATCCTGACGAACCGATAATGAAAATGTCTCGGTCAAATCGATCTATTTTTGAGTACGGGACTCACCGGTGCACATGACGATGTTGGGGGCGAGCTTGAGGGGCGAGGGGGAGGGCAAGTAAATTAATTGGGAATTGAAGCGATATTAATGAGCGCGCCATACTTGTCTCCGGTATTAGCGTAACACGAGTCTCTGCCGATCGGTAATTATAGACGGCATTGTGACGACAGGGGTGATCAACCGACGCAGTGCCGCGAGTTCCATGGCGTCGGTACTACTGCCTACTGCTAGTGTTACCGACCCGATTAATCCCGTAGCAATAATACGTAGGTGCACGGGGGAAATGGGGTATAGTAATTCGCGCGTTGGGGCTCAGGCGCGAAGGAATAAAATGGAGTCTGTAGGAAATGCCGGCCGGCATTATGCCCACATGTCCGTCGGGCCGCGTAACTCCATTACGGCACACGAACACTCATGGCCTACGTCCATGCTCGATCCGACACGATAAACTGTTTTCAAACCTCAAACAACATGGCCCGGATTCGCGGGAAAAAAGAACGTAGAAGGGAAGAAGAAAAAAAAAAAACAAGCCAATGGAAGAACGCACGCGAGAGACGCTACGCGCCTAGGAATTTTATCTCGTCTTCTCTCTCACTCTAGTTCCTCGCTCGCTCGCATTCAACACACGCACACGTACACATCGCGCACGTACACACTCATCACATTACGATATATATTCGATACTATACTCGCGAGACTTCACGGCGTTACGATAGGATTCGACGAGAGAGTCGAGTACGATAGGACGTAAGATTAGTTAGGGGAAAAAACAGAGGAAGAGGAATGAAAAAAAAAAAAAAAAAAAAAAAGAACGAATAGAACTCACCTCGGCCGCCCTTTTGATTCCTTTGATCTCGCACTTTGCGTCCCCGGTAGGCTTGTCGTTTTCCGTCGCCTTCTCGACCGCTACCTCGTTGTTTTCCTTGGTACTCATGTTGTGTGCGTGAATATCTTCTCTCTTGCAATGGTTGCGCGTCCGTGTATCCGCGGGATCGCTGGCTGGTGTCGGTCGGGCTCCCTCGATCTATCTCTCGCGAACGTAGATCTCGTACTGTGTTGCGTGCGGGGCACGTAAGCCGATGTGTGTCCTCGCGCGGCGTCGGTTTCCGGCGAAATGCCCGAGAGAGCAGCGTCGTCAGGCGAAACCCGAAGGGGGAAGTAGGGGGAGAGGGTCTCGGCGTGGTGAGACAGAGAGACGAACCAGTCGGGAGTGGAGCGTGCTGTGTACTGACGAGAGACCGTCGCGCGAATAACGCACAGCGTCGTACTTGCCTCTATCTACCCGCTCTGGCTCCGCACTTCTCTCGCTTCGCATGTCTCTCGCTCGCACGCCTCTCGGCACCGCTCGGCTTCTAGACCTACGACTTGCTGCTGGCTTTGTTCAAAAATGAAGATGGCGCGGGTTTGAAACTCGATAAATCGCTGATTGGCCAAATCGTTTATATATCCCCGTTACGATCACTGCATCGAATTCACAACCGTGAAACGCCTCGTGTCATCCTAATAATTATACGATTAATTAACTACCTAACGCATTAGTGGGGCGTATAAATAATATTCAATCGCCGAGAGGACGAGGGGTTCGAGAGTTCGCGATATCCGAAGAGCGTCCGTTTCGAGGCTATACGCCTCCATTCAAATAAGCTTCGGCGCTGCTTGTTATTACTCACAATTTTTCCATGTTATATACCTTCGGAAAATCGATAACCTGTGGCATCACAAAGAATGTTTATCTTTGCTCAAACCGCTGACACCTGTTTGTCTTTTCTTTTCCTCATGCTTTTCAAAAATACAATGTATGTTTGATAATATATCATTGGCAAGCGAATGTCTAAGCTTGTTATAGATGTCGCGAGAATCTGGCCAACATAAAAAAGCTCTTCGAAACATTGACCACTATTTTTACCGCAATCCCCGAGGTTGGTGTCGCATTAGCGGAAGCACCTTCCAATGAAATTTGCTGATTTACAAAATTCACGATTGCGAGGATAAAAAATTGTTGGGCGTTTGCTCGCACGCCCGAGGGTGATAGTTCGTCTCGATCGAAACGATGACCCAGAGAGATGCTTATAATAAGCGGCAGATAACAAGCCACACCTACCGAATGCAACATTTAGCGCGATCGCTCTGCGTTGATATCGTTATGCAATATATAATAATCATAATTAGCAATTGCGAACGACCATGAGTGTCGAAAAGCTTTATCGTGTTTCATGCGATTCCTGAAAATAGTCAAGAAGCGGGCGCGTCAACTTTTCGCTCGTCAGGTTATGTCCCCGACGCGCATGCGCACAGCGACACTAGTCGTATCGCTCACATCCGGTGAAGTCGTGCGTTTTCCTTTCCTTCTAAACAATCAAGATGGTAGGTCGTTTCATATTTCTCGGATCCACATGTTAATCCATAAATATCTATTGAATCCCGATGTCGATACGCCGGACAGTCTTCGAATAACGGTGCCGCGTTAAAATTCTACATTTTCTCACGAATATTGCGCGTCCGCGACGAGAACAAATATCATTTTCGTGAACTTCATAACCTCCGAGACGGTTAACCTCCAAACGTAGAGGCATACTTTTTCGACAGTACAATGTCATCGGAACAAACTCGTGAAATAAATCATTGTGTACAATAAATCGCGAAACCGACTGTCCGGCGATTTGTTTAAACGATCGATCGCGTGTCCGTGTTCGTCCGAACGTCGAAGTGATAGATCGACTGTCGTCTCGTCAAAAAAGTTCGAATAAAAATATAACAATTTACTCCACAGGTTAACGTGCCGAAGCAGAGACGCACTTTCTGCAAAAAGTGCAAGGTCCACAAGACCCACAAAGTCACACAGTACAAGAAGAGCAAAGAAAGGCACGCGGCTCAGGGCCGTAGACGTTACGACCGTAAACAACAGGGTTTCGGTGGACAGACCAAGCCTATCTTCAGGAAGAAGGTAAGAGCGAATCTTTAAGATACTCGCGATTTCCGCGATCTTCGAACGACTCGCGAACACCACGAAACTAACGCCTATTTATCGTATTTCAGGCTAAGACCACCAAGAAAATCGTACTGAGGATGGAATGTACCGAATGCAAGTACAGGAAGCAAATTCCCCTGAAGCGTTGCAAGCACTTCGAGCTTGGAGGCGACAAGAAGAGGAAGGGACAGATGATACAGTTCTAGTTTCGCAGCCATGGACCGAAGCTGTGATTTACAAGAAAATCATTGAATAAATCCGATCGATTTATTAATCGTTTATTTTTATTTTTTCTTGTACTCAACTTTTGCCCCTCCCGTGCATACATTGCGTCCTACCTCTGGAAAGTACACATTTCGTAGCCTCCGATCGAATTCATTCCGCAGCCTCCGAACTCTCGCAATCCATTGGAATTTTCCGTTGCGGATCTCTGCGGATAGTACAAAAGGCTCTCGTTTGAGCTGGCAGGTAATATCGTTCGGTAACCGCGATGGAATATACTCACTCTAGCAGTTCGGGATCCAGGCCTTCCTGGGTCATTTTACTTTTAACGGCAGCCTTGAGAACTCCGACGTTCATCATCCTGAAATACTTCACGTATCGCGGGTGTTTACTTATCGGCACCAAATTATCGTCCTGGCTCGTCGTTTCACTGCGGGCCGTCTCCGTGTCGGTCTCGTCGACGTCCTTCTTTACCTCTTGCGAGGGCGTCGTTTCATCTTTGATCGACTCCTCTGCATTGCTGTTAGGAGAATCTTTCTCTACAGGCTTCTCCTCCGACTTTGGGATTGAAGCAAGCTAGGGGGAAGGCAAGGCTCTATTTAAAAAATCAATTATTTGCGATAATAAAAACAAAAAACGGTTGAAATAGATATGCCGCGTTCTTAGGGCTGAGGTACGGCTATACACTGTTTTGGATCTCGTTACAATCAAATGCATAACTGAATAGATACTGGTCTTACCCTGGATTCGAGAATGACCACCGCTGCTTCGACCCTCTGGAGTTTGTTCTCAAATTCGAAGAGCTTCTCTTCGCAGGTCAACGCGAGTTTATTCAGCGACGAGACGGTGTTTACAACAAAGTGATTTATAAACGATATAGTTCTCTTCTGATGAATCGGTGGCACCTGAAACGTTGATATTGTTACAGTGCCGCCGCTACAATACGTGCAGCAAGAGACAGTAGTCATTAGGGCGAACCTTTGCGTAATCTATCGTCGGTTCTATAATCGGTATGTTATTGTCACTCATAGCGGCTAATCGTTATCCTCCGTTATCGTTCGAATACTGTAATTCCTCGATATTTGGTTGACACATGCCAAACAGACAAACGTCAGATACGCTCGAGCAGTGATAGACTGAACGGAATATCGTCTATGCGCAGCGACTCTGCGCACAGTTCCTACCGTGAGTAGGATTACATCCCCTTTACTTTGCCCGTTGTTGATAATACGCGATAAAAAATATTATGGTACAATTGTCAAACATTCTTTCTACATCGACGAAGAATCACGCCGCAAGTTTTCGCGTTGCATCGTGCCTTTTCTGCGCCTCTTTTCTTATATTCCCTAAATTTGAATCAACCTTCGCCGGTATGTGACTGAAGTCCGGCAGTCGAGATGATTTCCTTCTGCATCGCTTATTGGTACTGTTTTCCTTGGCTGTCTGAGTTCTAGATACGCTGTGATAATTCGATTCATTTATTTATTCTATAAAATAATACATCGAACGGATGTGAACGAGCATCGATTCGAACCTGTTGCCTCGACTCGTGCCGTCGATTGCGGCAGGCAATAATTTCGCTGTCGTTTCCGTGTCGACGCGAGAAAATCTCGAGCGCCCGGTGTTTATCCACAATTGCTTCGAGGAACTCGTGCCGTCATCGAAGTTTACCAAAGTCAGCTGCGTTTCTTCCTCCAACGGTACATCCTCTTTACCTCTTTCACCTTTTTCGATCGCTTTGCGTTCGTTCACTGATATTCCATTGCTGTGACCTCGTTGCGAGGACTCCTGAAAATACGTGAATATTGACAGTGCCGAGTAATAGCTGTCGTTCGAGTGTAACGAGCGTACCAGCATTTCATCTCTCCACAGATGCATCATGTCAAGGACATTCGAAGATTCAGTCTGCAAGTTGGCTGTAATACCCTTTCGAGCACAAGATTACAATGTTAATTGCAATAACCCGAGTTTCTATTCAATCTTTACATCGTCAACCAGAGAAACGCTCCGATGTACCGACTGACGATATTACAACGATCATACTGACTGATATCCACGGATGATTATTAACTTCGGCTGCGGTGAAACGAAACGCTGGATTTCTCTCGAGCAGTTTACTCAACAAATTTCGTGCTCCAGCCGAACACGATAGACCTTCAAGACGCACAACAAAATCAATAGATTTTATCGCAAGGTAATTTTTCTTACCAACTGTTGAGATGAAAGAAGAAAATTAGCGGGTATTGTTTTTACCAGAGAAATCAATATCCGCTTTACTGATCAGTGCGCATAGTTGCTGATCGTTGGCGGAAAAGAATGGGAACTTTCCGAATAACAATAGATACATTATAACCCCCATTGACCATACGTCGCACTGTTGGCTGTACGACTTGGTGACAATCATTTCCGGGGCTGTATTTAAAGTATCGATCTTCATATTATCGTAGGGAAAAAAGCCGCTCGTATTAGCGATTGAATTATTATGACGCGTTGTTACCCATGTACGCGAGGGTGCCGCAACAGTCATGCAACATGTTGTCGTGACCAGGTCCGGTGCGCTTCGCGCTCAAACCGAAGTCGGTAACTTTTATAAACAGCTTGTCATCGGAGTCGTGCGGATTATCGGCCGTCAGTATATTCTCCAATTTCAAATCGCGATGAACGATATCTGCGGAATATAAAAACGCGATGCGGTAATCGCCTAAAATCGTTCGTGTGTAAAATGTTATGCCCACGTGAAAAAACCGACCGTTTTTGTGCAGATACGACAAGGCACACGATAACCCTCGAATTACGTTAACCGTATCTTTTTCTTGAAACCTCTTCTTGACGTTAAATATCTTGGCGAGTGATCCTGTACAGAGCTCGAAGACTAGATAAATTACCTGCGGAGTTATAACGTATGGACTGATAAAAAAATTCCACAACTGTTCTGTTAATCGAAGTACGAAGGTTGATCGAAACCTTTGGTGATTCGAAGACACAATCGAGATATATGACGTTTGGATGCTTGACCAATTTGAGAATGTAGATCTCTCGCTCAACGGAAAGTACTCTGGAGGCGCCGGCCTTGAGAACACACGATTTGCAAGACGATCGAACGATAATTATATTAATCTTATAAATCATTATAGAGCATACCTGGCGTTTGTTGATTATTTTAATCGCCCAGGACACTTTCGTCTCTCTATGTTCAGCCTCGACGACTGTACCGAAATTGCCCTTTCCTATGACATCTCCGATCATGTAAATTTCACGTAGATCAGCGACATCCGTTATTTTTTTGTGAAGAAGATTACGTTCCTGTAGTTTCGTCGTCTGATCGATAGTGGTATCACGAAACATGGATTTTTGTCATTGCAATTGTGACAGCGTATATCTTGACGTATCGGAGTCGCGTTATTGAATTCAGCGGTTGGGATAATTCGTCGAGAAAAAAAACACATTCTTTTATCCTCTAATGTCGTATGTTATTCTATCGCTATTCTATTGAAAAACCTTGCCCCATGTTCCTTAATTCTTCCCCATCTTTTTTTACTCATAGTGACGTTTAACGCGACATATGTCACTTCCGGTTTGAAAAATCTCCCTTTTTGACCGAAATGTGAGATTCTCAAACGGGACGTGACGAATTTGAGCTATGGCGTCACTTCCGGTCGAAATGTGAGATCTTCAAACCAGATGTGAAGTATTTTTGATGCACTTCCGGTTGAAAAACGACTTGTCCGGACTGGAAGTTGCGTCACAAAGTAAAAAAAAAAAAGCTGGAAGTGGATAAAGGTGAATAAACATAACATCCAACAAAATTTTCTGACAAATCGGTCTGTGTTTCGTGAGCTTCGAGCAGTTCAAAGTGTTTTCGAATGATCTGCCGAAGTTGTTGAAGCGACCGTGGGCTCTTGCAGCCAATATCGAAACTCACCCAAAATCCCATCGCACACCAGTCTGCTGTTGTCAGTGCGAAATAGAGGGATCTACGTCCGACATCCTAGAGTTTAAGAGTCCTAAGAATTGCATGGACATAAAAACGTATATAATAAATAATACATGAAGAATGGATTCGTCGCCCAGTCTCGATACCGTCTATCAGGCTGTGTACTCGTTGTATAATAATCCCGTTCCCGCTGAACAGGAAAAAGCGTCGCAATGGCTTGGAGAAATGCAAAACTCGGTAAGTCACACAGTACGGCGTGCTTTCACGATTCTCTTTCAATAATAATGTTCGCTTGCGTCCACGATTCGTTCGTAAATTCTCCGGTACTTTATTCTTTAAAAAAAATTTTCTAGCGTACTTTAATTCATAGATACAAGAAATACGATGGAACAAGGTTCGCACGCCCCGTAACCTCAAATTCGTCAATCGAATCTTCAATATTGCGATTACGCGAGTAAAAAAACCTCGCGTTCGCTTCGAATACCTTTCTTGCAATTTTGCTCGCAACAGATACTTTGCAGCTCGATGACGGAGTTTTGTCTCCGACCGATGCTTCATCCGCGTATTACTGAAAAATTATTTTATCGTCGAAACAGGTTTACGCATGGAAGGTTGCCGACGAGATGCTGCAGCAGAAGAGAGACCTCGAGTCGTGTTACTTCGCGGCTCAGACAATGCGCACCAAAATTCAAATGTCTTTCCACGAATTGCCTACAGACGCTCACATATCGTTGCGCGACTCTCTGCTAGAGCATATATCGCAGATAAACGAACATACAAACAGTGTAATAGTTACCCAGGTATGGATCCAAATCAGTCTTGGTGTAATCGACCGTACGAGCAATGGATTAACACGCCGAACTTTGTCTTCCAGTTATGCGTAGCCCTGGCCAATTTAATGCTGCAAATGTCTTCGTGGCAGAAGCCGGTAGTAGATCTGATAAACAGGTTCGGAGGAACGACCACTAGTTTGTGGCCGTTGCTAGAAATAATGACCGTTCTCCCAGAGGAAATAAATTCTAGATCACTGAGGTAAGTTCTCATAATTTTTCAACTTTTATTAAGATTCATATTGACGTTTATGATTGAATAAATCTGAAAAACAAACATCAACAATCCCAGGGTTTTAATCAACTTTATTGTAATTTATTATTTGTTACTATTATACAATTTATTATTCCATGTCTCAAATTAGGATTTACTGTAAACTAGTTGAAAAGGAGAAATTCGTAAAATACATTAAATAAATGAAAAATCGAATGGAACGAAAAAAAATTATATACACGTTTATTTTTTTTACAGACTAGGAGCCAATAGACGGCAACACGTATTGACGGAGCTCACTGCGATATCGGACACTGTGATGGAATTTCTGGTAAGCTTTTTCTCCGATCCGGCAGGGCCGAATCCCCGTTTCGATGTATCGCAATTTTCAAATTTCATTTACAGAAATTGTGCCTGAAGAGCGGTGGTGATAATTCTCAAATTCACACGCGTATCCTCCGTTGTTTCACGAGCTGGATAGCCGTTCACGCTATTTCGTTGAACGCGGTGCCCAACAGCGACGTAGTGGCTTACGTGTTTCAGGTTTGCAGCATTTATATCGCAATTTTTTTTAGGCTCTTGCAAAACTTCCGATTCATGGCGTTATCGATCTTTAACAGGTATTAGGCAATCACGCGGCCGGACAGCAGCTGCACGTGTCCGCCGCTGACTGCGTGTGCGTGATTCTGCAGGCACTGGAGGAAGACAACAATTCTAATCGCACCCAGAGCAACAGCGAATCCATCACGCAACTGCAACAGCTTCAGCTGTGTCTTTTCACCAGCGTGATGGCCCTGGAGCAACCGTATCATCTGTCCGTTGCACACGAGGACATGGAAAAGTTTGTACAGATACCTAATAGCCCAGCCTTTCACCGATATATCTGAGATACACGAAAATGTTTTCGAAAGCAGGTCGCTCAATTATTGCCGGATCTTCACCGAATTGGCCGAAACTTTTCTGGACACGATGATAAACGGTTGCGCGGGAGGAAAACAACACTACGCCATCAAAGTGCTCGATCTAGTTCTCACGTGCGTCGGTCATCACGACTACGAGGTCGCGCAGATCACGTTCAATCTATGGTTTCGATTATCGGAAGTAGTTTATCAGAGGAACTGCAAGGATCTCACGAATGTCTTCAAACCTCACATAGAGAGGCTCATAGGATCGCTCTGCAAACATTGTCAAATGGAACCGGATCACGTTAGTTATCTTCGTTAGAAAAAAATCCATCTATTATAAAGAAACCCTGGCTATTCGAATCGATCGTTAATCGATCATTTTTTAACAGCTGGGCCTCGTGGAGGAAGGTGGCGGGGGAGAAGAATTCGCCGACTTCCGGGCTCGCGTTTCGGAGCTTATAAAGGACGTGGTTTTCGTGGTCGGTAGCAGCCACTGTTTCCGCCAGATGTTTACCGCACTGACCGGTGGTCCAGGCCCTCAGGGTCAGCCGGCTCAGTCGCCGACCTGGGATTCTTCCGAAGCGGCTCTGTTTATAATGCAAGCAGTCGCGAAGAACATTTTACCGTGAGTATAACGCTGCGGGCGCATGCTTTTCACAAACTAACGAGTGGTTAGAGAAATATGGGATTACAGGGAGGAGAACGATGTTGTGCCAAAGGTGGTGGAGGCGATACTGAACATACCGGAGAACACGCACATCGCAGTGAGACACACGAGTATACTTTTGCTCGGCGAACTTTGCGAGTGGATCGAGAGTCATCCGCAATCCTTGGGTGAGTTGCTTTTCCCAAAACCCCACGCCGAATATCTTTAACACGCTGATTCCATGTCGACTCTTCACTGACTGAACTGTTCGTTTACGCTAGAGCCAGTGCTGAACTTCCTATTGTCCTGTCTGAGTCAGAGGGGACTGGGCAACGCCGCTTCCGGGGCGCTCCAGAGCGTATGCACCGCTTGTCCGTTGCACATGGCGTCACATTTTCCAGGACTCTTGCAGATTGCCCGGGCCCTCGACTCTTTCGTTATCAGCAATGAGGCTGCTATTGGACTGCTCAAAGGTAATGTACACGAGATCCACCGGATTTAACTAATTCAGCTCGTCCGTTCAATTAAATTTTTTTAAATTCCATATTACATGCATGCCCATTTACATGAGGCTCTAACGGTCTCAAGCAGAAGATGAGAAAATAATAACGAGACTAAAAAAGACAAGAAACATAGCATATAAAAAACAAAGCAGAAGGGAAACTAATAATAAGATCAAAATGTACAAAAATAACATAGTATTCAAAGAAAAAAAACGAACCAAGCAGAAGAGAAGTTGCACCGCCGGAAAGAGAATATGCACTCGGCCTCCGAACCTGTATTGGAGAAGAAGAAATACATTGTTCTCTGGATTTTAGGAATCTCAGTTATACTGGCGCGTCTGCGGCGCGACGAGATAGCGCCGGCGATGACGGAGCTCTGCTGGTTCCAAGCGAGGCCGCTGTGCGAATTGATGGAGAACCGAGGACATCCGGTCGAAAGAGGCTCGAAGACTGACCCCGTTATATGGCTGGACAGACTCGCCGCGATATTTAGGCATACCAATATTCAGATCGATAATCCAAACGAGCCTCATCCGTGTCAAAGCGTCATTACCGAAGTGAGTATCGCCCCTTCAGCCACTCGCTGCGGGAATTTCGGAGAATTACATAATCGATCTGGCATTCCGATTACAGATGTGGCCAGTTTTGTCGAACGTCTGCAACGTCTATCAGGAAGATCCCAGGATCATGGAGAGGTGCTGCAGGTGTCTGAGGTTCGCAGTACGCTGCATAGGCAAACATTCTGTGCACATACTAGAATCCCTCGTAAAACAGGTATGCGAAACGACGGCGTTTACCGTTTGATACAGTGAATCGACACATTTTTCAATGCCTTCTTATTTTCGTTCTCAGATCATTCAACTTTACGCGAGTCATCATCACAGCTGCTTTCTGTATCTCGGATCGATTCTCGTGGACGAGTACGCGAGCGAAGCCGACTGCGAGGCGGGTCTGCTGGGGATGCTGGAAGCCTTCATACCACCGACTTTCGTCGTTCTGCAGGAGGAGGGCGGCCTCAGAAAACATCCCGATACCGTGGACGATCTGTTTCGTCTCTGTGCCAGGTGAGCGATGTTTTTTCATAATTTTTTTAAATGCTAATTCGGAAGAATAACGTAACCAACATAACATTTCTGCCCACTAGATTTCTTCAGAGAGCACCGGTCGCCTTTCTACACTCAGCGGCCCTCGGCAGTATCGTCGATTGCGCTCTAATGGCCTCCAGCTTGGATCACAGAGATGCCAATACCTCGGTTATGAAATTCTTCTTCGATCTGCTTCACAGCGGCCGTATGCACGAGGTTATTTGCATTTTCCTTATTTTCGATTGACGTTAAAAAAAATCTCCAACGTATCGTTCAGTGTTTCACATATATATATTTTATTACAGAGTCGGCCAGATTTCAAAATCAGGCAACAATTGGTCCAAGAAATAGTGAAGGAGAAGGGACAAACTCTGGTTACGAGACTGCTGCACGCTTCCGTCTATTCTCTATCGTCTTACATGCTCGGCGAGGTGGCCGATGTTATTCTGGAACTGGCGATGTTGGATCGAGGGGTATGTCGATGAAACTGACCTCCAAGAATTGTCACAGTTCACTGCAGTAGATGCGCGTCAATTGATACACGTTTTCTCTTCGACAGTCAATTTCGATGTGGTTGGAAGAAGCGATTAAATCGATGCCGACTCAAAACGCAGGTGGCTCACCCACCGCTACGCCGGATCAGCTTCTCGAGTTTCATCACACCGTTACGAGGTATTTGACTCGACAGATTTCCTACCTTAGGCGATTATCATACAGCGCATCGCTTCAACATTTCTCAATTACAGGGGAGATTCGACAAAGGCGGTGACGCACGCTCTACGGAACTTTGCACGGCTCTATCGTTGACCTGACAATTTTAGTTCGAAATGAAAAAAAAAAAACAACGGAAGCCAACAAAGAGACGTTTATAGGTATGAAGAACTCCATTAATGCTGTTTCAACGGCGACTCACGAATATAATCCGCGAAATTATCCTCACCAAGAACATGCGCCACGGCGTTTTAAAATACAAAGCGTACGTGATATACGTAGGTAGTTACATACGTTAAATATTAACGAGTTTGTTATAAACTAGCGTGTACTATTGCCGAGCTACTTCCCGAATCTTTTTTTTTTCTTCTTATTTCGGAAGTGCAATAGGGAGTTGAACATTTTATTACCTTTGACATTAGGGAGGCAAAAAAAATCATCGACGCGTATCTAAACTACTTTTCGTTTATCCAATTTACCGACTCGAAACGGCAGACGCGCTATCTTGTAGTGACCCGACGATGACGACGACGACTGATATTACCATTAATCGTTGACTGTTTAGGGAGCTGATGTTTTTTAATAACTGACTTATTAATAAACCGATATGATTTTGTATTTATTTATATTCCCGGGGTTACCTAATAGCGGTTAGGTACACGTCTCTAGTCACATAATGAGCTGAACGCGGTAAGAGTGGTTTATATACGAGTGATGATTGCGGGGGAGAGGACGTGTTTCGAGCGAGCTGACTGTACTCGGGGACTTCAAGGCGGTGACTGGATATATATCCACGGTCGCGACCTATTCTTTTTTTTTACAAAAAAAATATGACTAGTATAAATAAAGATAAGAATAATTAATTATCGTGACCGGCTATGAATTCGCAGAATTCTTATTCGCGTAAGCTTTACGGGATTTACGCAGTCCTAATCGATTCTTATTTCTCAAAAACCCGCGCTACGGTTATTAGAATTGTATTTCTTTTAAATGCGAAATCAAGCTAAGTCTACCGTGTTTGACTCCCTGCACTTGGAACTGTGACGATAAATCGATGATATTTCAACGGATTTATCATTCGTGTACGATAATAGAGATGGGGAGAGTTGATATGATATGATGCCAGTAAATCGATGGCTATCGGCGAGCGTTGCATTAATGGAGTTGTATGAAAGAAAAAAAATGTAATTGTAAGCAAGATCGTTTGCCCGTAGCGGACGATCATGCTCACACGCTACGGGAACGATCGTGGAAAAAAAAACAGATTGTCAACGAAGAAAATCGTTGACGAGGTGAACATAAAAAAAGAAGAGACAGACTGTCGATGTATTATATAAATATAGCGGATAAAGGGAGACAACATTGTACATGTATATTTAAAAAAAAAAAAAACGAATCGAGTATGTCCAGCCTGTGTTTGAGCATTGTTTGTGAGATCGAAGAAAAAAGAACGGAAAAAGAGACGTGCTCGTCCAAGAGATTCGTCAAGATCACGAACGATGCTTTTTTCCCACCTCAATATTTCTGCAAACTTTATTAAGTGTTCCTGTAAACTATGCATTTTTATGACATTCTTTCCATATTATTAAAGAAGAAATTTTACCGTGTAACCTAACGCAAGACAACTAAAGGTATTGCATATACAGTGACGAATAAAGGCGGTTGTACGATTTCTATTCTTGAAACTCCTCGATTAAAGAGAAAAAAAACATGTTATTTTTTTCGACTTCATTTTCTCCACGAAATCCTACGCGTCTCCGACGTGTCATCAATCCGTCCGGCGAGCGATGAAAAATCTGCGGTCGTGGAACAAAGCTCGGTCGGACGGTGGTAGGTGAAATTTTACGATACCGAGATTCCGGCAGAGCCGGCCGGCGAGAGAGGAAATCGTTGGCAATCTTGAGACCTGAGTCACACCGCAGGAATGAGTCAGTAGGCACGGGGGCATCGTCGGTGTACCGACCAGACGGGTGCACACATCGACGTCGCAATGCTATCGCCGCTTCTCCTAACAAAGGAATGTTATTGTGCCTGGAATTGGATAGGTGAGTGTACCGATGAGACGAGTCGAACAGTCGCTCGATGTACCGGGTCTTAAAGCTTCGTAAGCATCGACGCAAATTTATGTTTCCAAGAGTGGGTATATCTGTTCCTCGATTACTCGTCGACACGCTAATAACGTCATGTTTACGGGCTCCGATTTACCGAGAAGCATTCCATTGCGATACATTTGTCAGGTTTTAGTACACTCTGGAAATAATTATACCCGATCTGATACCGAGCGTCTCCCAAACGTCGATCGACGCCCGTAAATCAGTTCATCGAGACCGAGCGACTATCTTCCCGGCTAAGGCACAAGTCCTGCATTAACATATACAATGGACTTTATCAAACTACGATTGCAAGAGGAAGTTCAAGCTACCGTAATTCGTAATCATAGCGTCGATCGGCCATACCGTAAATCAACCGCACAGATTTTTTTTTTCTTTTTTTTTTTTTTCGTTCGCAAATCTGCTTGCTTGTGCGAGTCTCCGCTCGCAGCCGTTCCTCTGACGATGGACCCTCTCATCGACGCTGGCGTTTGGTGCGGCTAGTGGCGCGTTGCCGAGCAACGAGACACGAGCGGAGACTCTGCCGTCTGGAAATTCTGCCGGCAAAGGCAGGTTCCTCGTTTCTCTCGTCCTGCCCACGGTGAGGCTTTGTAATACTGTACCTGGATTCGGAACATATAAGGCCAACAGGTTTTCCATGTCGCAAATGTGAGGAAAGAAAGAAAAATAAACGATGGAAATTCCCATTGATTCCGTACTGTTTGATTCGACGAACGAGCAAGAACGGGTCATCGTTCGACGGGATATAAAGCTAATTGGGCAGTCTCGACGAGCGCGAACTGCACGGAACCTCCCGAGGGAGGAGCGAGCGAGAAGGGCGGAGGCGAGGAAGGGACACGTTGCGTAACGGCAAAGATCTAAGGTTAAAGCGACAACCGGTGCGCTAATGTGCCGTCGCCATTTGGTACTGCGGTCGCTGCCGGTGCGGCAGTGCAGTGCCGGCGTAGCGTGCGAGGTACGCCAAGGGGGTTGCCGCTGCGTTTCTCGCCCGTCGGCCACCACAAGACGAGACGAGCTGTCGAGGTCAGTTTCCACCCACGCCCAAGCGACGCAGCCTCTCTGTCCACGACACCGCGACGTCGTACGTCGTTGCCCCGTCGGCGCGGATTCCCTGTACTGCATTGCACTTTCGGTGCCAACGCGTATCTCACACCGGTCTTTCTCCCTCGTTCTCGCTGTCTCTCATTTTTTGTCCTCTATCAGTCTCATCGCTCGCATACTAGATGCGTGCACGGATTAAAATGCTTGTACATTCGATAAGCATCCCTCAGTCACAAAACTCGATTTAAAAAATTTACTTTAGAATATATTTGATTAGAAAGACGGTTTTATGACAAAGAAAATGTTGAGGAAAATGAATTAAAAAATAAATAAAAATTGATGAGAAAAAAAAAGAGGTGGACGTTCCATCGACGACGAAAGTTTATCGGATGTAAAAAAACCTTTTTTTTTTTTGACCGTGCACGTTTCATAGACGAGGTGCGCAAAGTAAAAGGGGAGAGGGAGAGATAATCCAATAAGCCACTGCACCGCATTGCACTACGTCGCAGGGCTGCGGCACATTGCGCGTTCACGGGCACATTATCGAGCTTGCGCATTCTTCGTCTTCTATTTTTTTTCTATCTCCCTCCCTCCGCATCTTTCCTGTTAATATATCTCCTTTGTCTCGTCTCTCGCTGAGAGCCCGCTCGCGCCGGCACGAGCCGCCGGTGGAATGAGCGCATTGCCCTCGCCTACAACTATATGCAATGCGAAAGCAGCTTCTGACGTTCCGAGTCCTCGCGCTCGCTCGCTGCCTGTACCGCCCGGCCCGCGCGCTCAAATTATCGAGTTTGCGGGTACCTATTTTTTTTCGCGAGGGGCGGCCTTGAGAGATTCACGGGTCGTCGAGCGCGGGCACCGAGAGTCGTGTCTCGGACGGAGTGAAAGACCGGAGGATCGCGGACTTTCGTTGTATTTTTTCTTTTTTTTTTTTCTTCATGCGAATTATTCGAGGAACGAGTGGGGTATTCCATTTCTCGTTTCCATTGCGAATACGCGGAGCGGTGTTATAGGTGTGTATCTCGGTACATGTGTCGTTTCCTGTCCCGCATCAACGGACACCCCGCTGAGTCGACTACTCATTTATATCTCGCGCGGAGAATATTTACAAGATTCCGAGTTTAATACCTCGGTAACTTCTGACGAGACGATATTTCTCATTCTTTTTTTTTTTTTGCCATCACCTATGCCTCGCCTGACTTTGGACCGAAACAGCTGTGGCACTCGTGTTCAGCGCGAAAAAATATATGAAGACGTGTCGTCTGGAACATTTTTTATAACGATTTAATTTTTACGAAAAGAAAATGCGAAACATGCTCACATTTTTCATCGCTTTGTAACGTTTCGAAGAAACAGTTCTACAATTTCGCCCGTCGCCTTATCTCGTGTTTTATTCCTAGCTCATTACTCGATACCGGAAGTTCACGACAGAGGCGAAAAAAAATTATTTTGCGATTAACATCTTCGAAACTATCCGAAGCGAAAGAAATGTACCAATGTCGCCTACAGTTTCGGCGATTTTAGACGACAGTAGAACTAAATTAATCGTCTATACGGCATGGACACGCGAAGAGAGAATTATATCGGTCAAGGCTTTCTAGACAGGGTATGAAATTTATTTTTGGAGTTGGCGAGTGGCCTTTAATGGATCACCGAACGTTGCTCACGACTGTCGAAGACGACGTTAAACTTCGAGATGACCAATAGATGTTTTCGAGCTATCCCATAGCTTCGTTATTCGAGCGAGCATGAGATAATGAGATTTTACTATACGCATTCATTTTGATCGCGGAGCATTCATCGTTCGTCCTTAAAAAAGCCGCTTCTGTTTTAAAAATCGCAGATTTCGGCCGGATGTGACGTCGTACGGGAATACGTCAGTTCCTGTTTGAAAATTTTATTTTTCAACCGGAAGTTATGTATTTCTGATACGTCGTCGCTTCGGCTTGAAAAATAAAATTTTCAAACCGGAAGGGACGTTTTTCTCTAAAACATATACGTGTACACGATGTTTCTTCGACCTCGTTACTTTTTACCGGAAATGGATTTGGCTGAAAACAGTTTGGCGTGGACAATACGCTACCAGAAGAACGAGCTCATCTATACAGTCTCTATCCGATCAATAGTCGAAAGGAACGCGCTACAGTGTTCTTTCAGTGGCTCGGCCATCGATTAGCTCGAGAATCGAGAATGGACATGAAACCAAAGAACAGCCAAAAGATCAGTGCATCGACGATGTATCGTAATCGATCGTACTTAATTCGTTAGTGTGTGCGAACTTGAGTTGAGAGAGATGAGACGTGTGTGGGGTGGTTACGATCGTGCCGGCCGGCGTAGCGGTGCGGCTCTCACACCGGAAAGTACAAAGCGCGACTCGCTTCGACGATTCCCGACGTCGCAGCCAGGCGGTTTACCAATGCGCCCGGCGGGATTTCCGGAGGACTTCGGCCGTGGCCGGCTATATCGTTCGGGACGATTCGGGCGTGTCCGCCGGGCCTGTCTTGCCACACTTCGGGTCGATGTACAACCGAACGGCTAGTAGTTACAGTCGGGAGTACATACCGGAGTGGTAGAGGCAGAGCCGCTGCCGACGACGACGAGGGAGGAAGGACGTCGTGCCGACGTCGTTGAGCTTCTCTCCGCCACGGACGATCGGCCAGTTCGTCGCTGGCGGTTCGTGAAACAAGTTATTCTCGCACTGGTCGTTATTCCTTCTATAACCCCAATCACACATCACACTTCTATCGTCGCACTCGACTGGCGCACCTCGATCGTTGGACGAGCCTCTTCTCCATTCGATTCCAACGACTGCAACGCGACTTTTGTTCAACGACTTTGCCGCTTCCGTAAATTGGAAAAAAAAAACGAACTTAAAAAATACGTCACGAACGGACAAGTGCAGACACATATTTTTAACCCCCTGGAAAGTTCACGCAGCCATATGGGCTGCGTTAGTTTGGAGACGTTTTTTCTGGGATATTGAATTCAAAAAAAAAAAAAAAAACTATTTTAACCGGCTTCTAAATTCATTCGAACTCGTCGCGGAATTAACTGCCCGATATAGGTATATTCGCGAAACCGCGAAAGAGATAGATAGAGAGAGAGCGATCGGTGACGTGTATAACGCCATTTTTGCATACACTCGGCGTCTGAGAACATGATTTATCTTCGAGAGATCGGGAGAGGACCTTTGTAAGAAAAGAAAAAACCTGAGAGCCGGCTACTGATATTCATCTGCCTATCACTTTCCGAACGGTACTCGGCTATCGTCACTTTTCCTGCCCACTATTGCGGGAGTCTAAAAGTTACAACTATCAAGTCAAACCCTCCTTTCCGATTTTTCGACAAAAACTGTCCACGGATTGTGGATATTATCGGGAATTTCACGGGCATAAGAAAAAAAAATATATATATATCCTCGTAGACAAGATCCATGCATGTTGCCGACTGATTACGTACGGGATATACGTATAAGTTATAAAGAGGCTGCTTGAAAAAAATCTTCGATAGCTCCGTCTCAATTTCTTTATATAATTGTTTGATGCGCAGGCATGCGGGTGCCACGTATCGTTCTCCGCGCTCAGTAGCGTATCTGCCATTCACAATTTCCTTCTCTCATTCGTCCAGTGTCGTCGTGATCCTTGTCACCTTCATAGACCGTGTGTTGAAAAAAAAAAAGAAAACGGAAATAAAGAAAAGAAAAAAGTTGTGTGAAAACTCGCGTTACCCTTCTACCCGGCGTTATTCAATGTCTCGGATCTTGACCTCACTCTCGTGGTAAAACCCCTCGCCCCACGGGTTCGTAGTTTGCTCGGTACAAAAAAAAAAAATCGTTCGCGAGCCAAGCGGAGTGTAGAAAGGAGGGTGAAAAGTTGAGAACGAGCGAGGGGCGAATCGGTTGGAAAACGGAGAGAACAAAAAAAAAAAATATATTTCGAGGGCTTCGACAATGATTACACACGATCGATGTTGGGTGAGTACCTGGAAGTGATAAAGGAAAAAAAAGAAATTAAAAATGAGAGGTCTGCTGGCCGTGTATATAACTCACGAAGAGATACGACACTCTGCCATTACGCCTTTTCTCCGGGGGTGGGAGGGGGAGGGTTATAGAGAGAGGAAGGAACGTCGAACGGGACAGCACTCTCGGTACATCGATCCGAGCGTACATAAACGCCGTCACGAAGTATAGAACGAGAGGGAAAGAGAAAGAGAGATAGAAAATACGATAAGGAGTCAACGAAGCCCCGACGAACGTTTCTACGTGGACGATGGATGATGCGCGAAACCCGGTAGCCACGTGCTCTCTCCAAGGTAACGAGATTATTATCATTATTATTTTTTTTTCCATACTCTACGCTGTGTAGTAAGTTTGCATCGCTTCAAATTCGCTAAAATCGAGGAAATCTGCAAGTTTGGAAAATACGAAAAAGAATATAATATGGATCGTCGCAAGTAATCCGTTTAATTTTATCGATCTCGAGATATCGATGTCTTATATTGTATATGTCGAATAGGCTAAAAGTCTGCATGTAATAATTGTAGATTCGTCGATTGCGAAAAAAAAAAAAAAGAAAAACGAAAATAAACATCGATACGCAATTGATTTAAATGCCTGCACGCCGAGATCGCGCGGAACCCGTTATAATGGTAGTGCGAAAAAAGAAAAATAAGCTGTAATACGTGTGTATAGCAGGGCGGAAGGGGAAAGGAGAGGCATGGCACGAAAGTTCGCGTCACGGCAACCGGATGCTCGCTTGGTCGCACCGCGATTCTTCGCATGTCGTCGCCGGCACCGAAAAGATTCCCTACTCTCCGCGCTCCCGGAGCCACTGTTCGCTGTGTGTAGTAGCAGAAGAGCCCCGTATAACGCTGTGCGAACGCTGTCCGAGTCCGCGGCTGTAAGTTGCGTGCGCTCGGTGGGGCCCGGCCGAGTAGCGTTAGTTCCTTCTCGCGATGTTACCAACGGATCCTGACGACTTTACCGTGTCCGCATGTATATACATCTTTATACCCGTATATATACGACATATGCGCCTGTCCGTTCGTGATCACGTGCTTCCCACTCACTTATTCTCGCTCAAACTACCACAAACTCGACTCGATCCTGTGTACCGCAGGGTGTGGTTTTGACAATTGGCACGAAGAATACAAACGTCCCGTAGCCAGACGGTGCGTAACGATGTACAATACATAAAATAACTACCGTCATCGTCACCGCTCGAAGTAAAATAATTCGGTCGAAGAGATCTTGCTGAAAGACCGAGATTGTTTTTTTTTTCCATGCGCTACCGTATGAGAGGTTATCCACTTTGCACGGAGCTCGAACGCGACGCTTGGGTGTAATCTTCGTCTGTCTGTTATTATCGATATTTTTTTCGTACTTTCTTGTCGACGATATCGAATCTATCACCGACGAGCACTTCGCGATACTTCTCGCTTCCGGTCGTCCGGTATCATCGACCTGCTTCGGTGCACCGAGCGAGAAACTCCCGAGCGAGAGAGATATGTACAGGGACAGAGTATAGAGGTACAACCGACTATACGTCGATCTCGCGTGCGCCCCTTCACGGACACGCTTCGACTCGAAAGGAAAACGCCCCCGTCTCGCCGGGCCGTCTCTCTCTCTCTCTCCCACGTTCTTCCGTGTGCGCGCTTGTCGTCGAGTTCGCACAAGCACGCAAACTTTCAGAAGAAGCTGTCGGAGAACACGGTTCGATTATATTCTTGTGTCAGAGTAGCGATTGATTATTCCCGAGTTCGAATATGCATGTAACGAGAGAGTGATCGGCGAAGAGAGGGAACTTCTGACGCCGCCTGTGTACGCCTATTCGAAATGGTCTCGGTTATCTATCCAGCAAACGCGCACCCTCGTCGTTCTATTAATTGACACGTGACCGCGACCTAACCTAAAAGATCATCGACGCTCGATACGGTCAATCGAATACTCCCACTTCTCATTCTCCTCTTCGGGCTGCATGGGTTTCGTCGAATGGCGAGAATTCTTGCCGGCCTGCAGAGAGATTGTAAATGTAAAATAATACGGGAACGATGGAACGAGAGAAAGAGAGCGCCGCGACGAAGGTGGAAGAGAAGGCGGCCGGCTGTCCGGCAGGCCGGCGGCGGCGGCGGCGGTCGCGAGCCAAGGATGATAGTCTCGCCTGTTACCAGGCCACTCCTCCTATGATTCGACCTCGAGCTGGGTCGCGAGTCTCGACTGCTCTCGAGATCCACCGATTCTTTACTCACCCCCCCCCCCCCCCCCCCCTCCTCTGCCCTGCCTCCTGGTAGCACAGTGAGCTACAGAGCACTCACGCATGCAGGAATAATTCATTATTGAATAGTCTACACGATCCACTGTATAGGAATACACAACTACATACCTACGCGCTCACGAGTAGAGCTCCTAGTATATAATTCGAAACACTGTACGATCCTTCGATCTGTCTAGCAGTGCTTCGGCATAGTACGTAATCCGTTGGACTCAATTTAGCATGACTCGATGAATTCCTACGGTTACGTCTCGCATTGTGCGACGGAACTTTACCAGTTTATTTTTACTTTTTTTTTTATTTCTTTAGACGAGACGACGTCCCTCGTTCCCGTGCGGCTGCTCATGCGGGCCGGGAATGTAGTTGCGGCGAGGAGAGGAAGGTATTATCCTCCAGTACTGGCCGGGTACGACCGCGTGTCTCGTAGACGAACGAGTTCGTACCGTCTCGACTCTAGCCGGCCGGTCGTCGGCCGCGCGGTGGCTCGCGGATGCGCGACGAACCTCCGATACTATCGTCCTCTCGCGCATCCATGTATATACGTGCGTCTATACGCGACCGGTGATACGCGCGCGTACACGTAGTAGCCGGCCACATTACCAGATAGGATAATGGATAGATGCACACTGTCCTACGGCCGGCACACGCTGATGTCAACGCCTGGTGAGACGTCCCTCTGTTCTCCGATACTGCGCGTAGGCCGACATAGTAGTTCGTCGTCACCGCCGCAAGTTTTATTTAATCACGTTGCTCGGCTGCTGCTGGCCGTGCGTCAGCGAAGGCAGAGAGCCAGAGCGAGGCAGAAGCCAGCCGCAGCGGCGGAACACCATCGGGACTCTGTTGCTAGGCGCCCCTTCCAACGGGCCCTCCGCAACGTGCCCCGCCCCTGTCTGCCGCTCCGTGTCTGCCTCGATACCGCCTCATTCTCCTTCACTTCGCGGCTCTCTCTCTCTCTCTCTATTTCTCTCCGTCTCATTCGATTTCTCTCCTCTTTCTACATGTTATCTCCATTTCGCTTCGCATTTCATTTCTTCCTCTCTCGCCGTATCCATCCACACTAGATTCACGAATTCGAATCGTGACGTTAGAGACGGAGCGTCAAACTCAGTTGGAACCGCCGCGAGCGCCCCCTACCCCGCGCTCCTCTCTTTCCGTCCGACGAGCGAGCTCTCGCAGGCACGTACTTGTATTTTCCTCGTCGAACGAGACCACGCGGTCTCTCCGGACACCCCCGCTGTTACGTTACTATCGCATAGACAATCGGAGGCTACTCTCGGACGTCAGTCCATCCGGATGGAAATCCGGCTAGGCGGCGAACCTCTCGATTAAACTTCGTTTCGAAACCCGGAACGGAGGATTGAATTTTTTTTTTTTTTATTCTACCGTTCGCTCGCCCGAGCGCTTCGGTGTTCAACAGTACGCTTCGATAGGGTTCCGTGGAACTCGTTTCGTATAACACGAGCCACGGGCGTCCGGTAACGCGAACGAGTCGTTAAAAAAAAAGATATATACAAGAGATTCGCAATATACTTATCAGTCGCGAAATACTGGGCAACTACCTGCGACAATGATCTTTTCGTCACAGGTTGCACGTAAATGCATAAGTAATATACCGTAGCGTATGTAACCGAAGGATTGATCGATCTACTGCAGTTACTGGTTCTTGCTCGCCTTTCCGCCCGCATTCCCCTCTCGACTTCTCCTCGCCCTGCTCCTCTCGACGTTGATCGGAGTGATCGATCGACTCTATGTGTGCTCCTGTGTGTACGTGTGTGTTCGACTCTCCACGGACTTGGCTCCTATCTCTCTCCGACCACGGGCAGCCTGTTCATCTACCACCAGTGCAAAAAATCCTCTGCCTTCTCCCCACATCGTTACATTTTGCTCATATATATATATATAAGTCGTATGTATTGTAAACGACTAATGCGTGTATCGAGCAAACACACCTACATCAGAGAAATCAACAAGAGAATATATATTCAGTTGACCTCGTTTGACCAAAGGCCTCGTGCGTATTTCTTACAAGGACATTTAGTTGTGTGTGTGTGTGTGTGTGTGTGTGTGCGAGATTCGTACGAGTCAAAACTCGCTCGGACGGAAGCTCGCGCTGGCCAAATTCCTGTTCTGTCTTCTCAGTCCTCGATTTTATGTGTGCGCGTGCGTCTCTGTGCGCGTTTGTGTGCGTACGAGACCCGTTCTCTTTCCATGTGTGTTACTCGGCACACCGACACTGCTCACCACTTTACCGACGAAACGGGCCAATTGAAATTCGGCTAGACACGGATGGCTGCTCCTACGAACGCCTCCGCGTTATTCCTCCTCGTCATCGTAACAGCCGTTTAACCTTGTCTCGTTTCTGAAATTTCAAATATATACACTGTGTATATACATGTATATTCGGTTCATGAGGAAAGCGAAAGGAAAGGATAGATAAACCGTTCGGGAGGTTGGCGAGGTTTAACGCGACGGATGTGGAAATATTTTGCGGGGAAGTTGTATACGAGTATAGAATGAGGAGGAGGCGAAACGACGCGGATTCTCTTTCTTTTCTTTCGGCAGAAGCCGGTTTCGCGTATGCGGACGTCCTTGAAATTCGTGCGACCGATCGAAGAACAATCGCCGTCACAAAAAACCGAGACAGCGAGAAGGAGCGAGGGATATTAAGAAAAAAGAAAGAAAAAAAGATGAAACGAGAGAAGGAGAGGCGTCAATGTTTTCTTTTCTTTCCACGGATACACCTATATTCCGTTCTACTGCGATATAATACCGGCGACGACTACACTCACCGCTGATCTCTGCCAGAAACGAAATTCGGTACGCGATGCGGGTGTGCTGGCACGGTGGCGCCGACGCTCTCGCCGCCAGACACGCATTTTATATGTACCAATAATGGCGTCGTCGTCGTCGTCGTATGACCTCGTCGCATCCTTTAACGCACACCGAAGCGCCGTTCGATGTGTTTTTTTTTTGCCACCACTGGCAGCAATACTCTTCGCATGATTCCCTCCCGGGAGAAGCTCCCGATCTGCCGTTAAACCTGTCACGGCTGGTTTCTCACATTAAAATTTTTTTTTTTTTCATTTAAACTGTAAAGTGTGCAATATAGCGTTCGGCAATTGTAATTCAGCACGTTTATTCCCAAGTCAGAAATATCCAACCAAAGTGCCAAAGCCACTTGACCGCTCTCTTTTCTTCTCCGCATCGACTTTTGCATCGAGAGAACTATTGCCCACCGCCGCTACCCGAGTATCCCCGAAGGATCTGTGGCTCCTGCATTAGGTTCGCCGCGAGAGGGGGGGGGATGCTTCTGCACTATCTGCCATACCTTCTCGCTTACACGCACACTTTTACATTATTTCTATCTCACGATTCGCGAACCGGCCAAGTCAGCCAACAACTGTACCGAATCGAGTTAGCTGCATCCCGCAAGCTGCACTGCGGCAGAAATTCTAAAAATAGAAAAGGCACAAGGGCGACGAAGAGAGAGAGGAGGCCCCGGGGGGGGGGGGGGGGGGGGGGGGGGCTGCACGGTGGCCAGATGAGACCGAGCTCTCGAACCCCTTGATTTTCTGCCAATTTTATACGGTTCTTTTTATCTCGACGATTTTTCTCTTACCTTTGAACGAGCTCTTTGAACGCTCAGCAATGAACCGGCGACTCTGCATTATGTTGAATTTAACTTTTTACATAATTTTTTTTCTTGCTCTTCGCGAATAATAATGCAACCCACTGTATTTTTACTGCGGCGCGAGTTCTCAAATTGCTTTCAAATTTGCAGCGGAGATTTGATACGTCGAAGCTTCCGCTTGCCCTCTCGATATCCGTACCCTTTCCCGGGAGGAGAGAGAAAATAATTGGCGACCGTTGGCCGGTACGCCGAACAAAGCCGCG
The DNA here is from genome assembly GCA_933228735.2 of Amblyteles armatorius. Taxonomy (NCBI): domain Eukaryota; kingdom Metazoa; phylum Arthropoda; class Insecta; order Hymenoptera; family Ichneumonidae; genus Amblyteles; species Amblyteles armatorius. The sequence continues at coordinate 6,699,357 of OW121695.1, read as the reverse complement.
AGCGAATACTTTTCCTTCGGGCGCACGAGTCGAGCAAAGTAATCGAATGGATGTCCGTGTACAACTCTGCCCGTTCCTCAATCGAACGACTCTCTCGGTCGTTTCGGGTTACTCGGCGTCGGTTAGCGCCCCCACAGAACGTTGATCGTTTTAGTTTCGTCCATCGCCGGTCCATCGGGCCTCGTTCGTCCTACGTGGAAATGAACTCTCGACGTTTCGGCGAAGCGTCCCTGGCACTCGTCGGGTCTCGCCGGCCTCCCACAGGCCTGGCCGTTCCTTCACAATCCCGAAGGTCGTGGGACGTTAAGAAAATTACTCGCAAGCCCCTTTCTCATAATAATTTAACGCCGCTCGGCATGCAAATCCTCGGACAATAAACCTAACAAATGTAACGCAACCGTTGTTGCCAACATCGTCGCTCATTAGTTATAATTGTGCACGCTAAGTTACAAGGGGATGAACGGTATTTTACCGTTCGAAAAAAAAAAAAAAAAGAAAAAGAACATAACACTCGAGGCATTTTAAATCGAGCGGAGCGTCCACGGGGCGATATCTGCCGCACTAAAGTATCATTATACATTTCGATAAAAGTACGCGGACTGTCCCTCTTTCTCTCGCGGCTCGTTTGCCGTTTCGCTCGCTCGCTCGCTCGCTCGCGCGCCGTCACGTACGCGAAATGTAAACGAGTCGCGCTGTGTGCGTCGACTACCGAGTTCCACGAACTGAGGCTGGCGCTGAAATCCTTCAAGGTCGCGCTCTATCATATAGAATAAAACTACGGGACATAATGGTACTTGTCGCGCTGTCCCGTGCGCTTACGATGCTCGGAGAAATGCGCCGCTAAACGAAAACTCGTTCGATTATCTGTCGAGTTCGACGTCGGTCTATGAGCGTTTCGCGTCTCCTATTATCATGCTACACAGTCATCGAGTGGGATCTGTGCAATATAACATGATATCCGTTACACTCCGACTCTAACCGCTCGCTGCTGGTTTACACGCCCATGTGCCCGTCGACACTTTTATCTCTCCTCCGGCTCACCCGATCGACGTCGGGAGACCAACAGCACAGGCGAAAGCTACCCGGTGACTCATTGTCGGAGTGCGCGATTACTTACCCGTGAGCCGTTTAGCGATCCCAACGAGGCAACCCAGTCATTCTCCTCCGACTCGCCTCGCGAGCTTTCTCGATTGTTAAGAAAAAAGAAAACTAGTTAAAATTAATCAAAATTTCCCACAGCGCGCGTGTGTGTGTGCGCGCCTCAGCTATCGTGGAATAATCGACAGCGAGGGAGGAAGGAAGGTCGCGGTCAAGACCGTCCCGGAGAATCGACCTTCCTCACAGTCGAGGGACCCGAGCAGTGCCGGGGCCATTAGGGAGCCTTCGGCATTCGGATAGCGCGCCTCCCCGTACCGCAACCGTGTCCCTGTACTCGCTGCAGTTCCATTTTTCATGCGAATATTCGAGAACTCCGGCCCTACTTTTCTATCCATAAATATCGTGCATTCGTGCGAACACGTTTATTGCTCTTGCACAGATTCCGGGTACGGGCGTTCGGTAAAATTGTCGGACGGTCTTTGTGTCCGGGGGGTTTCTCGAAAAGGAACGAAAAAGGGTCAATTTGTATAGTTATCCTTGCGAATTTACTCCCCTCCAACGGGGTCCCGATAGAACAGTCGTTTCTCCGAATGTTCGTGGGCACACGACGGACGAACCCTCGGAAAATTCTGTGACTCTGCCTACCTGCGCTGCAACGTCTACCGGGCGACAAACATCTGCGCAATATTTCTCTCTCTCGCGCGATCTCTCCCTCTCTCGCTCGCGCTCCCTCGTGACCACACGCTCACGCGCACCGACCTTTCTCCCTCTCGACGGATATTCTTCGCGGAGCAAGTTCGCGAACGAACGAACGAACGAATGGGCCCAGGCTAGCCGCTCGTGGCTAGCGTACGGGAGGCTTTCGGAGAGTTTCGGCTCTCGGCTCGCCTCATTGTCAGTTTCACGGCGCCTCGCGACCGGCGCGGAGCTCCTCGGTTCCCTTCTTAACTCCGTCTTCGAGCCATCTCCTTACCGGCGGTCGAGTCTCGTCCGCGACACTGCCATCTTCGAGTCTCGCCAACTTTTACGAAAGGATCTTTGTGGTCTTTTTACATTTTTTTTTTTATAAATCGTTTCTCCTCAGACACCGTCTTTCTCGAACCTCGGATATCTCGATTATAACTCGTGAAGCGAATCGTCGTATTGTGCTACGGAATTTTTTTCTTTTAATCGGACGAAATCTCGTTATTGAATACTGCGGTTCGGCGTAATTCTCAAGAATAGAGTATTTTACGACGGTAAAAGTTAATCGTGGACGCTGACACCGGCTCGGCCCGGTAGTAACTGTCGTTTTGTTACGCTGTATAATATTTACGGTCTCACCGTGCAACCGTGGCTTTTACTCGCCCAATAAACCACCGCCGGTGAATGAACCGATAAGCAATAAACGTTCTGATGAATGAAAACCGCATGCGGTAGTAGAGTGTAGAATTGTCGGCTCATTAAACGGGACGTACGAGTGCGTCGTTTGTCGCGATTCTCCGGGTTTTTCCCCGATCGTTCGCATGTGCTCAACAAAATAACTGTGACGAAGAACGGAAAAAGATTCCATACTCGAATATCGAGCGTAAAGTATCATTGTGTCAGTGAACTCGCGTACGCGCGTATTAACGATACGGAAAAAAACCTCCAAGCTCACGAGTTTATCGTTCGAATGGGGGAAAAAAAAAAATATTAAAAGTTCGTCTACAGTGCACGATAAACTTGACGGCTGTTCCACTGGCTCAACGGCTACCGCGCTCCGTGTGGCGGTTGGGGAAAAAAATGAAAAAAAAACCTCGTGAATCTCTCGAGTATAACTCGAGCGACTGAGCGATGCTTTGTTCGTCAAATTCATATTATATTATTCGATGAAATCTCCGGGGGATCAGTTTTGTCTCTCTACTCTTCTCGATCCATCAATTTCGAATCAACTCAATTTCGCACGAGGTCTGTGGAATTTTTCGTGTGTAACAAACCCATCCGGTAACTTTGAATTAAAAATTGGAAAACTTTTCGGAACGTCGCGTTTTATCGTCGTGGGATTGAGGCAGGAACAGCCGGCAGCGGAGTGTTCGCCGAGCTTTCGCCGGCTAGCCGGGAGCGGCTGGGGAGCAGTAAACAGCGTGTCTCGCCGCTCGTAACGCGTGTTACTCAGGTACTTCCGGCTGTGAATACACACACCAGTCAGGTACCTGAAGTAGCGCGCGCCGCGAGTCGGCACCGATCTTCTGTTCGTCGCAATTGAAACGGAAGTCTGCGGCGGAAGAACTTCGTATTTCTGTGCGTTGTTTTTTTATTACAGCGGACTATAATCAGGAGAGCGAGAGAAGAAGACGAAGGCCATGGAGGCTGCATGTTGATTGTACTTCATCAGGTGCTCTGGTGAACTTGATACCCGGCATCTGTTGGAGCGCAATTCATATGACTGTGCCTTGCTACATATCGAAAGAACCTCGCCGCTCACTTCTCAAAAAAAAATGGCCGATCGAATTATCTGATCGTCCAAAGTTTAATATAAAATTCCTAACCTAGTCGGCGGCTTATTTTGAGAAAACAATCGACGATATTCAATTATCCACGAAATCCCATCGCTTAGCGTTTGTCTCGCAGATTTCGCAAACGTAAGTCTCGCGTGTTGATAGTTCGAATAGTTAACGCGTCATGTCGAGCCTGCGTTTTTTGCGGTCCGCAAGCCCCGTGAGATTAATGAAGATTTTAAGCCCCACGCTGACGAGACCTCTGCTAGCAAACTTCTACAATCGCGGCGGTTGCGGCAACAGGGAAGTCGTCGGCTACGGCATGAACGGTCGGCTGATGTACGGCGATACGACTCTCAATCCGTATCCGGCCATAAGATTTCGCGAGAACACACCGGAATTGCTGGTCAGTTTTCGAGGTTATGTATCCGTGCGCGAGCGAACGCGACGCGGTTTGTCTTACAGTTTCGTTCCGCAGGCTCTGCGGGAGAAGGAACGGGGCGACTGGAGACAGTTGTCCGTCGATGAAAAGAAATTTCTTTACCGCGCGAGCTTTTGCCAGACGTTCGCGGAGATCGATGCACCGACTGGGGAGTGGAAGAGCGTGTTAGCCTATACGATAATCGGGGTCTCAGCGACCCTGTGGATCTGGATTTACATGCACATCTTTGGTAACGTCTGTACCAAACATCGATCTTTCCTTGACCGCGAGCTCCCGTCTGTCCGTCGCCGGTGATCGCCGGTTTTATATTTCTCTCGTATACCGAGATCTAAACGCAAACAAACCTCACTTATTTTCGTTCGACCGCTGCTTCCCTACCGGCGAAGGGAAATTCGCAACACTCGCGGACAAACCGACGGGCTTTCGGATGTTCCGTCTTGCGTTCACTGTTTTCGCTGTTACACTCTCATCATTGGCCGATTTGCTGCTAGCAGTGACCTACATTTCATGGTCGCGAACGCGTGCTCGTGTCACGATTAAACGTGCCGACGGAGCGCGTTCCTCTCTACTTCCGACTTTGCAAGTCCGGCATGAAATTTAAATTACACGATTTTGTGAATTACAAACAAACAAAAAAAAGAAAAGAAAATAGTAACCTTTTTTTACGTTTCTTTAAGCCTCTTTTGGAAAAATTTATTTATGATTTTGTATGTTCCCGCAGTTCACACCGAAGCACCGAGGAGTTTTTCGGAGGAGTCTCGAGCGCTGCAGTACTGGCGTCAGGAGGCCATAAACAATCAACCGATCAGCGGCAATTACAAGCCGAAGAACGCCGACAAGTACAGACCTATCTACGACGAGCCAGCGATCGAGGAGGACGACTAGAAGAAACTGATACGCACAAACTACGTTAAAAATGATAATTGATGTACGACGAAAGTTATTGAATAAAACGAGATTTCTTACTTGTAAAAAGTACATTCCGTCGTGTATACTTTATTGATAGCTCCGTTTCTCGACGTCGATTATTAAAACGAAGATTCGCAGCGAGAGGACCGTCTGTCCATTCTCGATCTGTGGTGCGCTATAACGTGCATCACGTTGTACAATGATTTTCTCCTCGGATTCACCGATCAAGCATCGCTGTATTTTTTTTTTTCTTTCTTTTTCCGTCGACTTCATCGACCTCATAGTAAAAATATAAGCATCGTAAAAATCATAAACTAGTATAGTACAATTTCGACGTACGCCGCACGAAGTTCATCTTCGGTCTTGCGGCCCGCGACGACCAGTTTATCCCGCGAACGGCGATGGTCCTATATACACGTGCGTAAGTCCGCAACGTTCGGCGAACACGATCGTCGGTGTGAAGTTTCCGATCTGGAAGAGGAAGACACTCGACCGTCTCGATTGTCGCTGATTTTTCTTCGGAGCTCCGTATTTGACGAAGGGGTGTTGCCGCGATGCGAGACCGTTGTTCCCCGTTCCACTCGCACCGCGCCGGTAAAGGCTGAGCCTCTGCGGCGAGACGCAAGGGAGCTTTTCTCCCTTGCGTCGGGAGACTCCTCTCGGCACAGCCCGACGGCGCAAATTGTGGCCCAGACGGTGGTCCCTACGAGGGTCGCTTACAGGACCGTCTCGGCTGTGCACAACGGCGAAGGAGGATGGAGGCGTCTGGCGACCCTAAGGGAGATTCTTAGCTGGTGGTAGTTAGAATCGAGGACGTCGACGGCGTAACCCGACGGAGAAGACGAAGAAGGAGACAAGCGAGACCGAGGGGGAGGATCCCGCGACTGCCTACGAGAGTTTAGTTAGAGGCGGCGGGCGTCTTGGGCGGCTGGAAGGGGTTCCATTTCAGACACTCCGGATCGATTTCTTTGTAGACGGGTCCCCGACGCTTCACCCGCTCCTTGTAGTCGTCTATGACGTCCTTGTTATTGCGTGAACAATTATAATTATCGGTTAATTTCGGGCTCGTCGACGGTACTCGTACCAAGCGTGTCGACGTTGGCTATTATTTTTTCTTTTTAAGGGAATACGTCACACGACTTTTCTACTCTTTGAACTAAAAAATTAAAAATCACAAGTGTTATAAAGGAATGAATGAGGGTTTTTTGAAAAGAATTTCTAATAATTTTTCCCTACATGGATTCCGAGATACATGAAGTTGTGCCAATTAGCATGACCCGCATATGGTGACGTTCTTAAAAAAAAAAAAAATACAAATTTCCAAACTACTTTTTAGAATTAAAAAAAAATAACATTACATTATTAGCGCCCATAGATTTGCGAAGATATTACGAGTTGAAGGAGCTTCGAACCTGTGTATGAATAGATATCCAGGCCTCGACCACTGATAGCAACGTGTCTCCCACCATCCCTCACCATTAAGAAACGGCGACCATGTGACTTATTCCCTTAATACATATTTATTCGAGCGATGGTGCGTCTCGATGAGGACTTTGATTTTCCCGTGACTCACCTGTTTCTTCAGTATTATGTGCTTGCCTTTCCAGTACTTCATCATACCCAGCGCCTGCAGCGTACTGACGATGTCGTACGAGTCGATCGCCATTTCTTTGCTGATATCTACGAGACAATCAATTCACGAGCCTCAGCATTTATCGCCGGAGAATTATTGCGCGGTAGGAAAAAAAGGTTTGCACGTTCCAGAAAAATCTCTCGACCTCCAATGTCGGCGATTTCGTTCTTAACCCTTTGAGGCATACATTTCTTTTTTTCTTATAAGTGTGAAATTTCAAATAGATCGGTTAATTATTAATGCATTTTTCTGCATTCAAAGAGGTGTATCACCTCTTTGAGTACACCCTGCTTCAAAGGTTTAAATTAACCATCCCTCTTTCTCCCGAAACGCACGACCCTTTTTTTACCGAGCGAGCTTTTTCGTCTTCTATCGCTCGTGCATAATCCAAAAAAATCTCGGGTTCTCATCGCAACGCGGCAAATACCTTTGACCGAGAGTTCCTTTCCGCCGAAGTTGCAGAGATACTGCAGCAGCACGTCCTTCCAGTAGCTGCGGTACGATATGAGCCCGAGATCCGACAGTGGCTTCTCCGGCGAGCCGATTTTTTTCTCCACCCTCGTCAGGAGGTAGCCTGCAACAAAAAAGTCCCCCTTGTCATATCCGCGACGATTAATTCACGCATCCTCGCGAAGAACTCTTCGCCGCAATAGAGTCCCATCCCAATCCCGACGAACCCCGCAAAAATCGGCGGAGACAATCGCGCTCCTCGCAAGGGTCGCCTGAACGGGGTCCGCGGAATCCTTAAGCATCCCTGCGAGTTGGCGAGTTTGCGAACGATCGAGCCGACGTATATACGCGGTGGGATAGGACGAGGAGGCGGAGGGTTAACGCCCGACGTAGACGAGTTCGTTGGCACGCTGCTGCGCGCGGCAGTTCGATCCGACGACGACGACGATCCGTCGTCACCTCGCACTCCCTTCCCTTCATTTCGCCTTCAATTCGTCCGGCCGATTATCAAGAGGATCGTTGCGCGCTCCCACACCGTGTGTGTGCGTGCCCGCGTACAGACAGACGGAGAAGAAGAAGAAGAAGTTCGTCGGGTGAGATTTATTCCGTCCATTGCACCGGAGCATCCACTCCGTCCGGGCGGCCTCCCCGTCGCCAGGAACACGATAACGTCCCGCCGGGGGTGCGGGGTGCGGGGTGGATAATCTGTGAAAATTCCTAGACGTTAGTACAAAAGTTTTCTTCCTCTCTCGACGATATCTCGGCCTCGAGACGAGCCGCCTTCAGCATCTAGACTCCGGTCTGTCTCTCGTTTCTCTCCGCCTCTACATATACATATATATATATACATACATATATATATATATATATATATGCACACGACCGTAGGTACTATAGTACAAGTTCAACGACCGGCCGTGTCTCGCCCGTCCCTGCGACGGCTGCCGCAGCGAGCACCAGCAGCGGCGTCTCTCGATTTACCACCCAAACTCCCTGCAGCAGCGGCAGGAGAATCGCGGAGCCCTGGCGAGAGAGAACAAGCCCGAGGACAGTTCGTCGCGGAGAGGGCCCTTCTCCCACGCGATTACTACACCGCGTGCGTACGCTCGTATCTCCGTCTCACCGCTCCGTCCGCCGTGTCCGCCCTGCCGGTCTCCCCCGCCCGGCAGGATACGCGAAGGGCTACTCTGTCTGATACCGGCTCCACGGCACCGATTCCATCGCGCCCATACCCTTGCCCACTGCCAACGAGAGAGAGAGAGAGCGGCGCCCTCCCCGACGGTTCGTTTCTCTGTGCGAGCGCATTCATTACGGTCTCTCGCACACGAGTACGAGCGGTTTCCCCGTTCACGGCTAAATTTTCCCGCGGAGTGCCCGCACCGGGAGCGACCGGAGGGAGGGCTCTCTCGGGCGAAAACCGGGCGAGAGGACGAGTACACAGCCCCGGGTTGAGCAGTGACAGCGTACTCTCCTGCCGTTTCGGATTGGTTCGCCGTTTTCCATCGTTTCGTCCTCCTCGTCCCTTTGCCGGATTCGCGGTGCCTTCCGACTCTTTCCCATCCATCCGGGATGCTGCGCTCTTCCAACCCGGTCGGCGTAGCCCGCCCCGCTACCCCGCCCGAGCCCGGTGAATGCCGGTGTCTGGGCGACGGCGTACCCCTCGCGCCTCCGGTGCGCTCCTCCTGCCCGTACGGAAAGGTGCGCCTTCTCTCTCCGTCATCCTGGCCGGCGGTGATGGTGTTGGCCCAGCCGCCGGTCTGCCACCCTCTCCGGCCGCCGCGAGGTCACCCGAGGTCATACGATTGTAAATCCCGGGGTGTGTGTGTGTGTGTGTATATCAACGAGATTCGTCTGCCCACACCCCCACCAGTAACGACGCACGAACACGCCGGTGCGGCGGGCTTCGACGAAGATAGGTGTGCGCCCCGGAGTGGGGAATCGCGCTGGTCGATGTGGCGAGACGCCGGGCGTCGCACTCTCCCCCACCCCTTCCTGCTCGCTCTCCCCGTCGTCGTTCCCTCACCGGCGCTCTCTCTCTCTCGGCCACGCTGAAGGCTCGTACACAGACTCCCAGACTCGACTTTTTTTTTTCTGTTTTTTTTTTTTTACTCTCATTTTTTTCTCTTCCTTCACTCCAGCGTCGGTGTGTACGTGAGCAATATCTGGCTTCGGGGGGCTCCACCAGACGTAGCCTCGAACCCCGCGGAACTCACCCCGCGTGGAAAGTCGTAGCTATATGCACGGCGCACGATGCGCCGGTACTATGGGCACGGGTTGTAGTACGCTATGGCCGGCGAGCGAGAGGAGCCGGGAAGTGTCTCTCGCGGAAGGCCGACCGGGGAAACTCTCTGCACCCGTACACCCCCCTCCTCCTCCTCCTCGCCCTCCTCGTCCCTGCGCTCCCTTGCCTCACCTGCTTACCCCGTCAGCATCAATGAAAATGACGTCACACGGCAAAAAGCCCAGCCTCGCGATTATCAACGCTCGCGTGCACATTCCGACTTTCCTCGTCTCGTTACCCCATAGTACACTCGCACCTTCGTACCTGTATAGTATGTAGACTGTAAATTATTATTTTTTTTTTCGAAAATTAATTAACGGTGTCGGAAGCCTTTTTTTTTACACAAACTGTTTCTGAAATTTCAAATGTGCGTTGCAATTTTACAGTAGTTTTTTTTTGTGGTAATTTTAGTGCACATTTGTGGCGAAAGATTTGTAATTTTGATATCTGGAATTTGAATTTTACGAAAAAATACGTTACTGTTCAAGTAATGTAAGTAACGAATTCAAACTTCAAGTTCTAGTGCATTAAATTTACAATTTATTTTTACAGTGTATGTATGCATGCTCTTGTAGCAGACACCTTTTTTTTCGTTCGCCGAAATTGGAGAAAAACAATAAAATACTAAAATGGATTAATGAGAAAATTTTCGTTCGACGTCTACGATTAATTTTAATTTTTTTTTCGTGTATCAAAATCTATAGTCGGATGAGGGTCCTCTGTTTGTATACTCACTGAAATCGATGAGAAGACGCCCGTAGCCCTGACGCTGGTAGGGAGGCAGCGTGAGGATGCACGACACATTGTAATTGAGAAACGAATTTTTTTCCTGCAACAGAATAACGATAATAATGATTATTATTATGTCGAATATATTGATATTTTGATAACGATTGTATTTTTCTTATGACAATGATTATTGTTAATGATTATTGTGAGAGTGCGAAAACAAGGTAACGCAGAGCGCATAGCGTTGCGCGGAGCAAGAGCGACACTTATACGCGAGTCCGGAGCAAGTAAAAATTTTAGGCATTGTGCATGTGTATATTCGCAGTCTGCCGACGGTCACCGCAGTTCCGTTAGGATGTACTATATAGAACCCCAAGAACACAATAAATTGTACGAAAAAAACTCGATGTCCATAGATGTCATGCTATAAAAGGTATTTAACTATGTACAAGATGTTGTACGATAGAAGGTGTACTATAATTTCTATACTAATAAAATGACCGGTACGTTCTTTATTTAAAAAAAAAAACGATAAGGTTAAAAAATTATGAACCCCTTTCCCGGTCTCTAACATAATATTTAATGCCAAACGTGAATTCGAAGAAGAGGCACGATAGTCTCACGGATTCATGCGGGGTGAGGTCAGACAGGGGACACGGGTAGCCTATCTCGTCTCGTCCCTTCCCGCCGTCGTTAAGCGCGTATATCTCAGACGGCGAGAGTCCTGGACTGGCCCGAGAGAGAGAATGACTCATCGAGCTTATGTATAACTCATCGGGGCGGAGAGGTGGAGGGGAGGGGGTGTATGGGTGTATAGCGAACCGCTCGGCCACGACAGCATTCCTCGTTCGGGGAATAGACGAGAAAAATCGTGATGTATCGGGCCGGTTAGCGTTGCGGGCGAGCCCGAGTTGGCTTTTAGCTCTGATCCGATCCTGTCCGATCGTGTTGCCAGCACCTCGCCGATTATGGCTCTCTCCGGCCCATTGTCTGTGTGCGTGCCTGTCGCTCTCGCGCATACACCTTCGATTCACAATAAACTCGTCTCACTTTCTCCACCGTGCCTATCCTCGGACCGATGAAGCATATTTTTTACCACCTCCGACGCGCGCTTGCTTGCTCGTCGGACTTTCCGAGCACCCGGTATTTCCGGCCTTTTACCATACATATAACCAAGCTGCAACTATAGATGGATATATAGTGTATGTGTGTGTGTATATATATATATATATAAAACCCAACATTGGCTGTTGCTAACTGCTGATTTCTCAGTTTGCCGTCTATGGGTCTATACTATATGAATTCATGTGCGTCCGGCTGCGAAACGAGCAGGGAATCGGGGCCGAGCGAAGGACAAACCAAAGTGCGTTTGGGGCGAGACTTTTTTTTTTTCTTCTCCTCTCTCTCCGTTTCGAGCGAGCGGACGATTTCGCGACTCGAACAGTCGTTCCGAGCCTCTCCCGTGGCCTTTGGCTGCTGCTGGTTCCGCTGCTTCTGGCCAGGCCGCACAGCGCGTGATAAAAGCTAAATAAGGGGAGAGACGCGGCGGAGAGGGAGTCTCGAGACACGGAGCCCGAAAGTGGGCAGCGAAGCGAGGCACAAGCTCGGGCTCAGCGAGGACGAGGACGCACGGGGCGCGAGGAGCCGTCGAGCGAATCTGGGCCCCGCGACGTCCTTGGCGCGGCGGGCCCCGCTCGCTGCGACCTCAGGGACGCTTGTCTCTCTTTTGAGACTGCGAAACTAACACATTCACGTATCACTCGCTAGCTCTCCTCGCTCCGGCTGTACTCCCGCACGTGGAACTATTTTTTTTTTTTTTTTTACTGTCCGGAGCTCGACGGCTCGAGGAACACAAATAAAAATTAACCGATTCGGCATATCGATGCCGAGACGGTCAGGACGGATTTGCGCATGTCAAATACGGACGGCCATGGTTTTTTTTTTCTCGCATACATATATATAGATCGTACGGGCAGGTGACTGGGAGGCAGAGGATGTTCCCCTGCCGCACGAGCCTGACGCAAAAGATATCCTCGTCCAAAGTTTCGATATTCGAATTTTTTTTGCCTTTTTTCGTAGACGGTCGATTATTTCGACACAAACTAAAAAAAAGTTATGCGCATTTTTGAGTAGAGATGTGCCGTGACGGTCATTTTTTTGTAAAAGTCGATTGATTAAAAAATGACCGTCTTTTTTATTCCAGAAGATGTTTTTGTGCCATGACCGTAATTTTTGTTCGGGATCACAAATACGGTCGAAACAGTGAAAAACCGTCACAGTGAAAGTTGACCGTCTTTTTGACCGTCGTTGACCGTCTTTTTGTGTCAGAAATTTGGTCAACTTTTCAGCAGCCTGGGTTGACTTGAATCGAATTTTTTTCCCTCATCGAGTTCGTAATTATTTATGTTTTCATTTTTTATCAATAATTCATCAATGTAAACAATCTTATAAAATGAATCCAATTTTTTTTCTTCTGATTAACGAGAATTTAATGCAATTTTGATTAACGAAACTTTGTTAATGGTGAAGCTGGGACCGTGGCGATTTTTAGAGTTAATGTGGCTGTTGTCATTTTCGGGCCGGTAAATTGACGGTCACGTGACAGTCAATTGGCAAAAAAAATTACCGGTCACAAAGTCGGCGCCCATCTCTGCTTTCGAGACGATTATGGGACGGAGAAAGGTTAAAAAAAAATATAAGGAACGGAATGCAACGAAGTGGGCCGGTGTGAACGTGGCCTAATGGCCATGCAGTTTCACGCAGACGGTCATTTCTATATTTAGATTGAGCGAACGAGAGAAAGAGGGGGAGGGGAGAGGGGGAAGAACCCCGACCGCTCGCCACTGATGATTCCTCCGCCACTTTCTTCGCCGTCGAACAAAGCATTCTTGCTTTGCAAAAACGATTCTCGCGGCGCAACCTGTGGAGGTACACAGGGAAAGATTTTCGGACTTACTGCATGAGAGACGCTAACGGGAGCCGGGCTTTGGGGAACGTATCCTCAAAAGAGTCTTTGTCATCGTCGCACCTCGAGCTCTCCGTTACTGTGCAATCAGGCCTGAAGAAATCCTCGACCGGGATTTGACTCTCGATTATTTTTGCATCAATTATTTTCGACCACGTTCGGCAAATTATTATTATTTCGGCAAATTGGGCCAAAAGAAAATGAATATCCATCTTCGAAAAATCGAGGAACAGAGTCGACGTATCCAGAGTATTCTTACGGGGAATCTTTTTTTTTTATGCCAACATAAAACGAAAAGACTCAGGACCGATTAACGAAGGAGTTTCACATCCCGTGAAGAAAATTTCGAAACGATACATCGAAGAGACTGTAATGGGTATATTAATCGAACGGTAATTACGAATCCGGATGCGTCGATAACCGACATTACCGCTGCTCCAGTGAGACCCGCGCGGGGTAACGGGGATTTTACAACGATTAAACTTTCACACGGAGACGAAAGCAGACATGTCCCCGTACAGACCTTCCATTCTCGAACGTGAATGCGAATATAGTTTGCCCGCGTTTTATCGAATGACCCAGACTCAGACACACGCGGTGTGTGCCCGCTAATGTTATACAACACTCTCGGAGGACGTTATTTTTAGAAGGCTCTCCTCTCTCTATTTATCTCACGTTTCGTTGCGTGTACATTCGAATCTATGACCGGAACAATACCTCTCCGACCCTTCGGAAAGCCTCCCCCCTCCCCGCCGGTTGTCGCCTATTGAATACCGTGTTTATTACGTTACACACCAGCTTGTAATACCAAATCAACGATAACGAATTCCAGTGCAAAAGCAATTCGACGGAATCCGTGCATCGCAACGACTTGGACGAATACATTTATTATTGAATATAAAAAAATTGACTACAAATATTCCGTGCCGACGTGCGATCGAATCCCTCGGAGTCTTTATTCCCGTCCGAAGAACGAAGCCAAGAGGGCCGCGAGACGAGAGGATAAAAAAAAAAACAGAAAGAAAGAAAAAAAAAAAATTGAATGCGAGAAAAAGGGAGACCGACCGGCGCAGGACGATCCGGAGAAGAACTTAATCTCGCGTATTTCAATGTCGTCTAGCCCGGCGGGTCTCTCGCTCTCTCCCGATTCACCGCGACGACAAACGAGAAGTCCGCTCTACGCAGCTCAAATCCCACCGGTCGGGTAAACTCCCTCGTAACGAAAATATTCCTCCGCCCGCCGATTCGATTAAAGTAATTTTGCACCAACGAAATATCGTCCCTCGACGATGTAACAAAAAGAAAAAACGAAAAGTTAAAATAAAATTAAAAAGCTGAATAAATTATAATTCTGTATGGGCGTAGGTGAGAATGTCCGTGGAAGAAAATATACTGTACCGGTGGGAATAGCCGCGGGTTGGTCGAGAGAGAAATTTGGTAGTGTGAACAGGCCTGTCTGGCATCGATCGCGCCGGCGGCGGAGGGCGAGGGGGGGGAAGGTATACTTTCGCCCGCTCGATCGCACCCTCGCCCGTATAATCCTTCCTCGCTCACCCGCGTGCTCTCCTCTGTCTCGCAGGGGTTGAGGTCTGCACTACGAGCCTACCCCAACCTCCCGACGCGAGAGAGCGCCGGGTATCGTATCGACGACCTCCCTCGTGCTCTCTCTCGTCCTCCGCAACGCGTCGCGCGTATTTCGTCCGTTCCCTGCCTCGCGCACCCTCGCTACGTCATCCCGGCTCCTCTCTTCTCACCGGGCGAGGGAGAGGGCGAGCGCCGCCGACTCGCCGCCCTCGGAACGTCGGTACGTCTGTGGGTATTTTTTTTTTTTTTTTTTAAGAAAATTGCCTTTGCGAACTATCTTCCATCTCGGTCCGTCTCGCGCAGGGTGTGCGAGGGTGATCCGCAGCCCTTTGCCGGTCTCGTCTCGTCGAGACGACCCTCTCGAAGGAGGAATCGGGCACGTCCTGGAATATATATATATATATTAAGAACCACGAAAATCCTCCCTCCCGATTCATCCCTCCGCTCCTCTCCTTCAGGCTCCTTCCAAGGGATAACGGTAATCCCGTCTATTTATTATATTACCCGCACCGAAGACGGGTCCTTTATCCGCTGGATCTTATCAGAGCTGCTGTCCTCTCTGCGTTGTCAACGAGCACATAGGATACATCGAGAGACGCCGAGGAAGGAAGTGCCGTAAGGGAATTTTGGAAATCCCAGGGACAAAGGGCGA
This sequence comes from Amblyteles armatorius, assembly GCA_933228735.2. NCBI lineage: Eukaryota > Metazoa > Arthropoda > Insecta > Hymenoptera > Ichneumonidae > Amblyteles > Amblyteles armatorius. The sequence goes on along the minus strand of OW121695.1, from coordinate 6,684,155 downwards.
AGGAGTCAAGGAAGGGCGCGGCGACGTCGACCTACCCACTACTTCGTTTACCTCGCGATAACTGCGTTCATCCATCTACATCTCTGGGGTTTCACTTGCTTCTGTATCAACCCTCCGCCCCACCCTATGCGGAGGACCTGCCCGGCTTAGAAATTCTCACGCGAGCCAATACAAGAAGAATGAGAGGAGCGCGATGGAGAGAGAGCGCAGGGAGGAAATAATAACGACCCCGACGTCGCACTGCTGCAGAAAGGTTGACGACCCGAAGCGCCGCGCTCTCTCCCTCCCGCGAGCTGCGGAACCAGCGGCGAGGCGACGCCCTCTCTTCGCCCTCTCCCGCTGGTCCGACCGTCGCGGCGACTCACCCTCCACCCTTTACCTATACGAGCTATAAACCCCGCGGAACCGTAAGATAAATTTGTACAGTCGTTGGCCATGCGGGACGATGCGAATGTCCTCCCTTGTACCATCTCGACTTCAATTCAATTCCGAATTGAGATGAAGATTCTCTCAGCACTGGTCGAATCAGTCATTAATTGTTTTCCTTTTCATCGTGTATGTCCGAAGAAATTTTGTAATTTTTTTCGTTTTTTTTTCTTTCGAAAAGATGGTTCCGACTCGGATGGTAATTTGTCGTCATGCTTGTTTCTCCCGAGCACGTTGCTCGCCAGTGGATTTTTATCCTCATTCTTGCTTCTCTCGAGCACGTTGCTCACCCAGTGGTTTTTTATCCTCATTCTCGCTTCTCTCGAACACGTGGCTCGGCAGTGGATTTCCGACGGTTCTATGTTCTCTCCACACTAGTCGAATCGGTGATTAATTTTTTTTTTTTTTCGTCTATTCAAAGTTTGGTGACGATGATTCCATTCAACGAAAAAAAAATTGTAATTTTTGTTTGTGTCTTTTCGAAAAGATGCTTCCGACTCGGATGATAATTTATCGTCATTCTAGCTTCTCTTGAGGACGTTGCTCGCCAGTGAATTTCCAACGGTTTCATGTTCCTTATTTCATACACCTGGCAGCATCCTTCGATCCTCTACTCCGTCTCGATTACACGCAGTCATGTCGCACGCATCTATCCGCGCGTCCTTCCCTCGTTTCGTTTGTAAATTTACTCTCACACGCCCACGTTTGATCCCACTCCCTGCGCCGATACCGCATCGGCCCGCAGAGCGTACGGCAGCCCCTACCACCGCATCCGAGGATACACGAGGAGGCGCACACAGGCGTATCGGGGGCAGTCCAGCCGCACACACGGCTCACACAGGGTCCTCCCTTCTCGTTTGCCAGAGGGCTACACGCCTGGCGCGAGCCGTATCCTGGTGATGTGGCTCTGCGCACCCAGCCACCCTCAACACGGGCGAGCGAGCCAGCTCCGACCGTCTAGCCAGGGTCGGGGTCGTTGAACGTCGATAAAGATTTTGACTCGGCGGAGAGAGACCGAGATATCTGCCGCTGTACGCGTTCATTCTTTCCCCCTTTCCATCGGCACATCCTCTCACACGTACAAATCGACTGGCTATGAACCGTGCGTTTAGCCGCATCCACCGGTGCTCGTGAAATTCTTTTTTTCTTCCCGAAGATTCACCTGCAATCACACTAACCGATATGTAAATAATTTCTACGTTCTAACTGTAGGGACCATTTTTTTTTTTTTTTCGGCAGCGCATCTATTCATCGTCAGCTCGTTCGGGGAGACCAAATTTTTTTTTCTCCACCCACGGGGTGGGTTTAAAGGTCGTTGGGTAGACGGAGCGTCAGGGCCGGTGCACCCCGCGACTGCGTCCCGGGCGGTCCCGGGGGGGTCGGTCCAAGCTCCAGGGTCAGAGGTCGTTGAACGCCGGTAAAGATTTCGAGTCTACGAGGAGGAATGAGCGGAAAGAGGACGTGCACGAGTATACGACTATGCGGCTGCGGTAAACAGCGGTCTACTGCACAGGAGGACCCACCCCGGGAGAGCGAGAGGTTTATACTCGACATCCACTACGGTTTACCCACGAGGGTATACACAAACGTAGACGACACGGTTGCCGCAAGACCGAGACGACAAGAAAGAGGCGAATGTAATAAAAAGAAAAACGTCCAAAAGATAACCGGGTACGAGGAGCGTTGATGAATTCTTCAGAGGCAGAACTTGAGTAGAATCGCTCCCGGCGGTAATAATTTTAAGAAGCCATCGGGCAATTTTCCCGCACGAGTGTATCGGAGGCTTCATGAATATTACAGCTCTGGCCCACGCTCCCCATTGACGAAGTATTGAATAAACATAAACTCTGCCGCGGCTCTTTCTCTCTGTTCGGAGGGAATATTAACTCGTTAAGAGAATCGATCGACGTTTTGCTTCTTTGACGGCGAGATTTTACAAAACGTCGCTTTTAAATCGGGATAGACCTCTCCAAGTTTCGCCTCAAAGTGCAAACTGAATGAATTATCTGCGGGGCTCGTGTTCGGTATTCGAGTCGTGTGCAGTGTCTGTATCGACGTGCCGAAGGTGAATATCGAAGGGACGACCGTGTCTGGCGGGATGGATGCTGCAGGAAAACGCAGTGGCTCCTCGATTTGCACTGGATTCCCCACGAGCACGATCCCCCGGTATCCCGCATTTCACGAGCTCCCTCTCTCCGTCCACGAGTTCTCGCCAGGAATACTATTCTGCACGGGCCGGTGCTGCTGCAACTGCAGCAGTGCCACTCCCTGTTCCCTACTTTGCTACGCCGCGATCTTCCGCGCGGCATCGCCCTCGCCATCCCCCCCGGACGAGCTACTTGCCGGTACGCCCTTGCGCGCTCTCCTTCCTTCTCTAAATTTTCATCGACGTTCAACCACCGCCGCTTCTCCATCGCGGCACGACGCTCCTCGCTCGAGGGCTCTTCTCGAGGATTCGGAGTGGAGAGCCGTGTCGCGAATCCGTCTTACCTTACTGAAATATCCGACCGTGTGACAACCCTCGGAATCGCCTATCGTCATTACGTAGAACAGAAAGGGCTCGACGTCGTAGTAGAGGGTCTTGTGGTCGAGAAAGAATTTCGCCAGCAGACAGAGATTCTGGCAGTATTGCTTGTAACGTTTTCCATCCACCTCCCACACTCCTATCTTGTCTTTTCTGTGAATGAAAGGATAACAAAAAAAATCATGAATTTGACAGGGAAAGCGACGTCTGAGGTGTGGGTGAGGAGGTAATTCCGAGTTGCTCGACGGACCTGTACACCTCGTGACCCGGTGGATGCCTCCAGATGCACTTTTCTCTGTGACGGCGTAGTACCTGACGGCTCTTCGCGTATCTCAGACAGTACTCGCAAAGATACAACTTCGGCGCTCGACTGAATTCCTCGGGGTACGGACTCTGGTACCACACTTCCATGTTCCATTTTCCCATTTCCACGCAGCGCGTGCCACCGCCGTTTCTTCCCTCGCCGTCGTAATCTAGTTCCGTCAACTCTTTTTCCTGTTCGAGAGAAAAAAAAATTGTTTTACTCATCGTCGTGATTGTTCTGAGAGAATCACGAAAGTCGAATCGCTAGCCGAACGTACGATTTTTTCACTAGCCAATGCCTGAGCCTCCATGAAGAGCTTGAGATCGTAGTCCGGCGTGAGATCCGTGAGACGGGGCTGCCTATCCTTCTCGATGCCGGGCGGCTCGCCCCCGCTGTCGCTGTCGTTCCCATCGCCGCTCGGCTTTTTCCATTTGCTTCGCAGCTCCTTCACTTTGAGCTGGTAGTTGCGCTGCTCGTTCGTCTGGTGCATTCCTTTCGGCGACTTCTTTCCCAGATTTATTATCGCCTTTTTTCGCTCCTCCTCGCGCTTCTTTCGTTCCTTGTAAAATTCCCTGTCGAGTACAATTTAAATCTGTAGCGATCGTTTCACGAGACGTTAATTCGGACAATAACTTCAATGGCATGACACCTACACACATGCCTGAGGCGTGGTGTTGTGGTAAATCGGGCAAGACTCGAGGGTGAAATGACTGTCGAATTTTCCCGACAAGTGCCCTTGCGAGTCGCAGGACACCGAGAGCGGACACTCGCGATCCTTGACGCTGCGACCACGGGTCAGGTTACCCTGTCCTCCTCTGCCGCTCGCCCCGCTGGACCCTCCGCTACCCGGTCCCGCTCGGCCCGACGAGGAGAATCGCCTGCCGGAGCCGCCACCCGCTCGCTTCACCGGAGATTTACTCGAACTCCTCTTGATCTCTGCGTCACGATAAGACACAATTTTAATTAATGTACGAACTTTTTTTTTTAGTCTGGAACGTTTTTGTGTATTCTATAAACCCACCGTTGTCGGACTCCGAATCGCTGATGATTTTCGTCTGCATCTGTAAAATCTTGTTCGTCTTTCGTCCCTGCAATTTTCTTTTGCCCTTCGGCGTTGTAGGCGCCGAGCTGACTTCGGCATCGTCCTTGTCGCTGTCGGAGGCATCATTATCGTCCTCGCTCTTGACGATGTTCTGGCGCTTTGTGTTTTTCTGCGGCTTGACCGCAGCTACAGCGACCGAAGGTCTCTTGGGTGGAGAACTGACTGTATTTCCCGTTCCGGAATTAGTCTGCTTCTTTTTTCCTTGCTGCGGCTGAGGGCTCGCTACGCTCTCCGACGAGTCGGTCTCGGAGCTACTGTCCGAGGAGCCCGAACTACCCGATCCACCGGAACCGCCCGAACAACTCTTCGAACTCGCCGAACTGTCTGATTTCGAAGGCTGCTGGGGTCTCGTTACTAAGCCTGTCGATAAACGTACGATTGCGTTGAATTATGTGCGAATTGTGTACGAATGATGTGCGAATTATGTACTTTATACACCAATTATGTACACAAAATATAATAGTTCTTTATGACTGATATCGATGTCGCAATGTTCCTCGTCACGTGTTTGGTATCGGCACCGCTCATGGGGCCGAGATTCAAATTATTGCAAAAACAAATTAATAAATGTATAATATTTACTCGGCCTGTTGCTGATCGAGGCTCGAGCTTTCGGCTCGCTCGGCTTGACTCTCGCTGGCGGTGGCTTCGAGCATTTAACCGAGCTTCCCGAGGTTTTTTGAGAATTCGGCTTGCTCGGCGGCGATGCCGAATCGCTCTCGCTGCTGTTCTCGGGACTGAATATACTCTTCTTCTTCAATTTCTTTTGCACCGGCTCGGCAACAGTTTTCGGAGGTTTCTCCGATATTTTCGAACTAGCACCAGAATTGCCTGAAATAAATAATATCGTTAACGCAATACCAATTTTTCTAGGACAGCAATATTATTAGTATCGGAATTTATTTATTTATTTATTGTTACATTGACGGGATAGGGACAATTACCGGCGCGATACGTAAACGTATCGGCCAAACGGATCATTGCAGATTGCAGATTGAAAGAGTAGGCCGCGTAACATAGTAAAAAAAAAAAGTCTTATAAATTACCAGAATAACAACAATTAATGTATCATTATTATTATTATTTGGTAGAAATAGGTAAAATTGCTAGATAGCACTGGTCCACAGTGTACACTCACCGGAAAATTTATTAGATTTTCCATGAACCAACTTAGCGGTGGCAACATTTTTCTGCTGCATGCTAGAACTAATAGGTTTGCTGGTGGGCCTCTGAGGTTTAACCACAGGCGCTATGGTCGCTGTAGCCTTGGGCTTGGTCGGAGGTTTTCTCTTAGCCTGTTTGACCTTGCTCGGCGACTCCTCAGACTCGGAGGAGTAAACAACGGCCTTGGATTTCGGAGGCGCCTTCTCCTTGCTCTTGACATCAGAGCTAGCGGCCGTGTTACCATCATTCTTTCCCTTTATGTGACGACTGACCGCGGCCGGTATCTTCTTCTTGTTTCTCTCAGAATCCGATACCTTCTGGCTGCGCACCGAACTGCTCGAGTTCTCTGAATCGGAGGAGCTCGATTCGCTGCCCGAACTCGAGGAACTCGAGGACGAGGAACCCGAACTGCTCGACGAGGTCGACTCGGAGCTGGTGGTCTGTGAACGAATCAAGCTAACTAAGATACGGGATGAACGTAGCGACGACGTGAAACGATTGTTTACCTTTCGTTTAGGTGTCATCTTCGCTGCATCTACCGCAACGACGAACCTTGAATATCACTGTCACTCATTTCACTGTGTACTTCGGCGGCGTTTGAAAAAAAAATAAACAAACGAACGGAAAAATGATGAGAAAACAAACGCGCATTGGATATCAGCTGTTATTTGTCAAAAGGGAACGTAACCTACCCGCTGATTTGTGTGTATATACGGGTTACGAGCGAGCGGAGATTCTCTTGCGCGGGAACGCGGGGAGTGAATGATACATGCTCGTTAAATTCGTGAGTCGCGCTTCTGCGGCAGCTTGCGAAGAGGGAACGTTGCTCAAGTGGGGATTAAGCAGGTCGGTATGTGCCGCGCGATATTTGCCAATCGAACACTATTTACGTTTTAAGATTACGTAAAATACCGCCGTTGGTAACAACAACTGTACCGCAGCAGCGAGGCCGCTCCTGCAAAGGAGAAGAAAAAGGAGGAACCTGAAGAGGAGTTGAATGAGGACATAGGCTTCGGTAAATAGAAATCTTCTTTATCTACGAATTAAAAAAAAAGAAAAGAATGATAATTGAACAAATTCGTCTCATCCGACAAATGTCTATATTACTTCATTACGGAGTATTCAATGATTATTCAAGCATGTATTAGCTACTGAGAAATCGTGTGATCGGAGTGATTTATGATTATCAAATTTTACTCCCGTGCTGTATAGGATTTGGGTTTTTCAAAAATTACTTCTATACGCTATGGACTCCGAAATGTCGAGAATATTGCATATTAGAGTGATTTATGATTTTCGAATTCCACTCCACTACGCTATGAATGCTTGAATGAGGAATACCCTGAATACTCTGGCCAGCTTGCGTTCGAGCATCACTCTCGTAGGTATCCCGCTTACCGGCGACCGGTAAAACGATCGTTGAGCATTCCGATCATGGTACGAAAGCACGAGTGTCCCAGTTTGAGAAAAATGATGGATTTCTTTATTGCGTTCAATATGTGATATTGTAAGAATCTTATAGCATATCATTATTACGCAGACACATTTTAACCTTATATTTCCTATCGAGGCGCAGCGATCGGACACAACGTGTCCTCGAGCGATAGATGAAAATAACCGTTGAAGCAGATTAAACGAGTAAATGAAATGATTTTTTAATATGACAGTAATCAATCTTTCTTAACATATAATTAGTGGACGTTGGCAATGATACATTCCATCGCTCACATATCACGTAAATTATCATCGCGAGTAAATTGTAAAGAAAAAAAAAAATCATATCGAGTTCTCATTTGCCAAAAGTCTGGGTGCAACTTCTGTAAGCATTCTCGTATTTTGGGTCGAGAGGAGCCGAGCAACCGTAACCTCCATGTCGGTGGATGCGAACGTAGTCGTCACAGTTTATCACTCCATCGCCGTTGCAATCCTATAAAAACAAAAACCAGAGCAATCAGTGAAAAATTCGATTATGTTGATCGGTTTTCTTTGTTAATCGTTTATCGAAGTCTCACCTGTGCGAATCTGTTCATGTAGCCTTGAATAGCCTTGGAAGCGCAGAACGGGTCGCTGGTGCATCGTCCGAACGCTGCGAATTCCAAACGGATTATCGTAAATCGACTGCTAGTGTATTCGACGGAAAGAAGATAGGATCGATGATTTATATACCTCCGTCGGCGTTACTTGGCTCGCCATTGAGAGTCGGTTTGCCACCGTCCGACCAGTAGGCCCAAGTTATGCCGAAAGGACCGCAAACATCGCCGGTACATCCAGCCGTGGTGTCACAGCCCGAGGCGGCCTCGCAGATGCAGCCGAAACATACTTGGGATATATTTTGCTCGACGAGTGGTAACGCTTTGGCATCAGCAGCTTCCTCGGCTGGAAACATCGAAAACATTGAGTACATCTCATTTTGCTTGGGTTTGATGACAATCGTTCGCTCGTAATTGCGGAAATCCCCAAGCAGTATTTGACGGCCTCGCGAAGAAAGGTGACATGTGTTTGAGCCGTCCTACGCGATTGGCTTACAAATCACTTTAGCATTCCAACGCTCTGATATATTGCACCGATATAGTTCGTAGCATAGCCGTGGAGGGTTTCGTCGATGAGTGCATAAAAGTTCAATTGATATTCGCGTGAAACGGTCGTCGTGCGTTGAATGGCAATTTCTATGACACGTAGTTAGATACGTGATCGATTTATCGATAAGAAAAAAAAGTTTAAACAAGTTTCGTTTTCGTTTTCATGTCTACGGTGAGTTTGTTGATTGCGTAGAGGGCGCGGGGCACCCGAGCCACAAAGACCTGCTGATAATAACAACAATTGGGATAGATTAGGCAGGGAGCTCTTTGTTTATTGCACACACGTTTGCAAATTATACTTGGGCTGTAAACTAGTTCTCAGAGGTAAAAGACCCGAACCCCACATAACAAGATCCCCTTGAACTTGCATTTGACGCTTCGATCCTTTGAGACCAGCGTTCGAAAATAACTTCGGTCGTCATCCGGTAAACCGGATCCTTCTCATTCGCACGATAGTGAGATCGTTAAACCGAAGAAACCAGACGGTAGGGCTGTCTCGCACCTTCTCCAAGCCCGAATCCCGGGTGCATTGTTGTTGGGAGATAATAAAAAAACATCGAAAATAATAATTCTTCGGATGCAGTGGGTTAAAAAAACCGTACACGGGACATAAATTGCGTCCCGAGCGCGAAAGTAGAACGCCCACTTTTCACAATGTATTGTCTCGCGACCTTCGTGTATCCACGGCGACATAGTTATAGCGGATTATCGCGATCATGGATATTTTTATCCGAACTTGAGTGCAAAGCGCAGGATATCTTTTATTTATTTATTAACAACGAAGCCGTTTTAACTGGTGGAATAATAAGTAGCGTACGACCTTGAACCCATTGGCAAATAACATCGACAAATAAACTTCGATTCTTTCGCATTCCGATATAACACATAGCAATTTTTTTCAGTCTTCATAATTATCGTAATAATAAAAGTCATCGTAAACGAAGGTCTAGCGTGACACGTGATTTGTGCAGAGTGGAAAGAGTTAAGGCCAGTGTACGGTATTTCCCCGAATTCTCAAGGATATCCGCGTGTGGTACATCCCACCTTGGCGCATGCGTAAGTGTGTCGGGAGACAGGTTTCGAAGATCCGCTTCGGCTGTTGATATCTAAACGACAAATCTCACGATAAACCCACGCATTCTTCCTCGCTCAAGTTGCACCTATATTGTTTAGAATAACCGGCCGTAAAAAAAGGTCTCGCAGACAGATCTAACAGGCGATTGATTTAAAAGAGTCTGGCAAGGTGAAAAAAGTAATTTGCACATCGTCTCCTCGTTTTTTGTCTGTGCCAAAGGTCGTCGACCGATTTTCGCTCGCTCGCGAAAGAAGTTATTCGCAAAATCTTGTTGCATCTGTAGTGCCCGAAAACTCGTTTTGTTTATGAATTAAATTCTCATCGTTTTCTCAGTTCAAAAATGGATGACCGTGAAGACATCAAATTTCATCTTCGGCAACGCATCTATCAATGCACGGCTTTAGTAGGGAGAGAAAATTGTTCACTTGTAGAATTTTATTCTCTGAGTGAACTCTCCCGAGCGGAACTTGTGCGATCCAAAACACGGCCATTATGACTTGATGAAATTTAGTCTCGTGCGTATATCTTCAGGCTCATAAAAATGGTACTTATATGGAGCTCGGAGACTTCGACGCCGGTGTCGCCATATTTTTACATCACGCTGGTCCATTCATGTTTTGAAACTTTATTCACTTATTCAACAGAAGCCAAAATGCCCGAGGCTTTATCAATTTTTATGTTAAAAAACTTTCCCATGTTATTGATCCATCGAAATTTCAGATAGCGTTACTAGGTCACTTAGCACATAAATTTCGTTATCGTCTCGTAGTCATAGTCGCTAATCACCAATGTTTTTTTCAGAATTACAACGAAACGGCCGTGGCTGGATGATCTCCGTGACCCTAGATCAGATAACGATCGAAATCGGGTTCTTCGAATACGATTTTCGAACTGGGACGTTGAACATTATTACCGCAGTCTTGCAATACCTCGTGTAATTGATGAGTACATATCTTCGATAAATATCGTACATCCAATTTTCAAAACCGGCCTTTTCAATAATCCATTCCGGCTAGAGCAGTCAAACTATGAAAGACATGCCTAAGATCGAACGAGCAGCCATAAAGCCACAAGGTCATAGTGACATCGAACTACCAGTTCTCACCACGCTTAACCCTTTATCAGTCACACCTCTATCCCCACTCTTAGACGCTACCGTAGTAACGCGTGGCCCCCACTCCACGTCTCTTAGTCCCGTTTCGGTACGGTTTTGGTGTGGCTTATAATGGGTTAGTATTTATTTTTTAATATATACACTGAGAAAAAGAAATGGTTGGATTAACGAAGGCGCGGTAACATGCGTTCAACGGTATTATTTGGATGGTGGAATAAAAATCTTTGTTTGAATCGATCGAAGCAAATAATTGCATAACAAAACCACGTTTTATTCGTACCAATCGGATAACGGCTTTGAACGTATGCCAATGCGAATTTTGGTTAATCCAACCATTTTTTGTCTCAGTGTAATCCTTGTATACATTTTAACCCTATTATGTAGATTTTATATATAAATATATTAATATATATTTCTTAGACCTATTATTCGTGTAACATAAGATAATTCGTCATGCAAATTGAAAGTGTTACTGTAACTATATGATTTCTAACAATGTTATGATCTGATTATTTGATTTCCTTACAGGAACCACGTCTCATTGTATTTACTCTTATTGACCCGTAGTTCAACTAGGGCAAAATAAAATCACCAATACCAATTCATACAGACGTAACTTGACCGAGATAATTGGAACGTTGTTGTAAATATGACCTTGGGATCTGTTCGTCCCTCGTACACACGTATCAGCTAATTGCTGATACGTGTGTACAACATAACATTATGAATAAATCTCTAGTGGATTTCATTACCACCGCTAAGAATAGTAATTACGCGTGGGATTTCATTGCGATTGTAAAAAAATTGAGAATTAATCGCGGTGCTTACCCTGCGCATAGGAAGCCAGCAAACAGGCAACGACGAAGACGAATCTCACACTGTTCACTGTCATGTTGTTTTTTTTTATTTACTGTTTTTTTTCCTCGTCAATTATAATAAAATCACGGTTGTCACTGATCTCCGTCGCTGACCGTTGAACACAGAACTGCCCACCGGAACGGCGGTCCCCGGCCTTATATATACCGATGTGCGTCAATGTCGAGGCGTCATCCTCCAAGTGGGGAATCCAAGAACGCGTTTTAGCACGATCGTATCTACGAGCTTCGGGAATTTTATGCCATTAAAGAATCGAAAAAAACATCTAATAAGATAACTTAACAAAGTATTTAGTTATTTCATTAGTGTCGGTTCATTGTTAAATGTATCTTCTTTTTTTCCGCGTCGGAAATAGAATTTTAACTGTGAGGAAAATATTTATGTGTACAGACTTAACGGTGATTGAAAAAAAAATACAATCGAAGTCAGAATTTTTTGTAACTATAGAGGAGCTGATGGCTCAGCAACAACGGTTTTAAATAGCTGAAGCTAAATAAAAAAATGTTGAGACCGACTGTAGGGTCAACGTCTATCCGGCAGTGCTAATGAACTTTGAAGACCGTTTTTACTATTAGTGCTAATGAACTTTGACGCTCATTACGCCGAAGTTCAAGGCTATTTTCTTTTTTTACCCGCGAATAGTAATCGGCGATACTTCCTGGCAAAAGGATCGATCACACGTGTCATGCTCGCGATCAAGATTCAAACATCCACGGAGCTACCGAGAATTTTTCGAGTAGTGTCTAAACTTGTCGTAGAAAGACAAAGAAAACGTGATTGATATTCTTAATTATACTGTACGACCCTCGACAACTTTGATCAGATGTTGTTATCTCGTTATTATTACCACGAAGTTTAGATGGTAGATTGAAGAGGAAAATCCAAACAAGCGAACATAAATCGTACATAAAATAATCGAAGTGTTAGCAGCTGAAATTATCGTCATAGCGATGGGTAATTCAGTGAATTACGAAGTATGCCGGAAGCCTGCGAGATCGATATCACAATTCGTCATTGCATAACATTACTCGACAGATGTATGCATATTTTTGGTCTTATCCACACTCTAAAAAAAATAGCTATGATGGAAGTGAACAGTTTCTTCTTCATTTTTTCCATTAATTGTAATCAGTTCATCAATTTATGTGATTAATTCATTTAACAATTTTTTTTCGATTCTCAAACATCGACTATGGAAAAAAATACTGGTTCGAGTCCAGTTGAATCCGAAAGGGATAAAAAAAACTTAGTTTTGCCTAGCCCCGATATTTAACGCAGCTCCCGTGCGAGACGGTGGTTCGTGTCTTGTTATTCCGAATCTCTCACGCCTGTGGTCAAAACCCGATTTCTTATTTATGCTATCTAAAAATCTGAACACCGGATCGTTTTCAAATTTGTTTTTTTTTTTTTTGTAAACATCCTCTCGCCGTAGACGAGCTTCTTTTGCTCATGGATATCTTAAGTTTTTCGTGAAGACGTTTTAAATAAACCTGTAACGTTGCGTGACTCAACTTCGACGATAAATATTTTAAAAAACTAACAGTCATTGTATTTTTTTCACAATGAGAAGTCACAATCTAATAAGAAGCGATTTATTATTTTTTTTAACGTAATTTCTTAATCCCAAACGCTCATTAAAAAAAAATATAGTGCCATAAGTATGAGGGTAGGACATGATAGGAGCACCTGCAGTTCTATGGAAATGCGGAAGACGGAAGTGATTCATCGCTCATGCGACGACAGGCTGTCAGCCTTGCAACGTAATTTCAACTCTATTAGAGAACCAAGTATGGAACAGTTATAGTTTCCCACCAAACTCGACACTCCGCTCTCCGTCTCGGACGATGCAATGAGAAACGGGAAATTTTCAGGTCACGCCAAATAACAAGTTCGATTTACAAACAATTAATATTTATTAATTTGATAGTAAAAGACGAGAGAGGGCTTATTTAAATTTTGTTGAACGCTGCGATATCGATCGACTGTACGAGATCTTCGAAATCTTGGATCTTCTCGGTAAGAAGGTCGACCGACACTTTGTCGTCCTCGACTACGCACATTATCTGGAGTTTCTGGATACCGTAGCCAACGGGTACGAGTTTTGCTGCAAAAAAAAGGAGAATAATTAACAACTGAACTGAACCAGAAAGTAGATCGAAAATAGTGCAAATATTCTTGATCAAATTGTAATAATTTTTTGTAGATATTGCTTCGTGTGTGATCAATTCAATTGTATTATTATCGATTAACGTGAAGGGCATATTTTTTCCGAAGTTATAAATAAATGAAGAAACTCATTTAATTAGCCTCCAAGTTAAAAACTTAATAGTACGTTTTTCTAGCATCAGATCAGTATTATTTTCGTTATTGCATAACTAGTAAATGAAACATAAAACAAACAGGCTAATTTCCGGTAGCAATTAAAAATCTTGTATGATCGTACTTTCGAATCACTACGATGCTTGCTTTCGAGAACATAAATAATTCGATAATAGTACATACAAGCTCCCCAGACAAGACCGTCCATGGCAATGGATCTAACAGCTTTCTCCATTTCCTTCATGTCGGTCTCGTCATCCCAGGGCTTGACATCTATGACGATGCTGGACTTGGCGATGAGAGCGGGTTTCATAGATTTCTTTGCGGCATAGGCCTTAACTCTCTCCTCTCTGATCTTCGCAGCTTCCGCATCTTCCTCGTCGTCGGATCCAAAAAGATCAACATCGTCGTCGTCATCCGCACCAGGCTTGGCAGCAGCTGGCGCTCCCTTACTGCCCAAAATTGCCGGGGCTTTCTTCTCGCCTGGCAATTTCTTGGCGTCGTGCGACTTGATGTGATTGTACCATCTCAGTACATGGGGATTGGCAGCTGTCGGCGCTTTTCCCAGAGCCTCGAAAACTGCCACATCCGCTTGAGACGCTTGGTACCTGAAAAAAATTTTGTTCAGGTCCCGTTCGTATTTGGTTGACCGTGTTCGATCATGAATATTCGAATTTTGAATCTGATCTGTCAAAATTTGCAAACGACGATAATCGCCTTTACGAAAATAGAAAATAATGAGAAAAAATCGAGAAAACAAAAGCTCAAATTCAAAAATAGAAATAACGGGGCGTGAGTGGGGGTAGAGCGAAATTTCGTCGAATAGAGTTCACCGACGATAAAATACGAATGAATGTGTCAAAATTAATGAAATATAGGAGAATCATGATGATGTTTGAGACGAAAGTGGAGACCGAAGATAAAAGAAACGCCGACGAGAGTCGCGAGCTTAAAGATTGAACTTAGATTGTCGAAAGGGTTGACAAGAGGAGGGAGCAACGGGTTGGATCTTGCCGAGTAAGGAGGTATACGTCCAAGATGCCGACAAGTCGAACACGTGTGGTGCAAAATCGTCGGATGGACGATAAGTAAGCTCACCCCTCGATGTAACTGCGCTCGGCCAGATAGGCGTTGAGGTCCTTGACGCCCTTGTCAGTTTTAAGATCGCCGACTGCCATCGTTCGCTTCTGTTCAATTAATAAATATCCCACAACGAAATTCTACGCTACAAGCCTATCTTGTCGTCTTTCCGGAAGAGAGAAAGTTATATTCGCACACACACGTAACTTTTCATTGGACGCGTACACACCACGACGAGCGTGACGTCGTTCCGGTGGTGCAAGAGTTTCGCCTTTATTCAAGGCGAATTTTCATGCTTAGAATTTTAGGTACACAAACAATATTTGTATCGTTCGATAACCTTCTTCAGAGGTATCTGACCTTCAGAAGTGTTTTTTCATTGTTGATTTCTTGCCAAACACTGAAAATAGTTCGAACAGGTGAAAGGTAATTTTTTAAAAAGTAGCTCGTCATTGGCCGTTTCGCTGAACCCGGCAATTTCATTGGA
This sequence comes from Amblyteles armatorius, assembly GCA_933228735.2. Classification (NCBI taxonomy): domain Eukaryota; kingdom Metazoa; phylum Arthropoda; class Insecta; order Hymenoptera; family Ichneumonidae; genus Amblyteles; species Amblyteles armatorius. Next base: position 6,669,105 of record OW121695.1, on the reverse strand, counting down.
CGACAGACTTGACGGTGACAATAAATAAATTTAGACCCGAAAAAATTGCCAATTAAGTCAGGTTTACCGTGTAAAAATCAACTAAACGGAAGGTCAATTATGAACGCGAGCGATCTAATTCACTAAGTAAAACAAAGTGACATCGAAAGAGACAATTAATTAATTAAGAGTATCGTAAAGCCTCGTTCGTAGCACGAACTGCAATTGCAGTTTTCGATACTCTCGATAAAGACCACCTAGGAAAGGACAGCCCTGACATCTGGTTAGGGGTCTGCAGTTTTCGGTTTTGGAAGGGTTTTTTTTAGGGTAAATTGATTTATACGCAATACGCAACACCGCTCACCGTTCATAATTTTTTCTTGATGTCGTGAATTAGTGGCCAGTGTGTTGTATACAATATTTCAAAGATATCATTAAACCCCGATCAACGTCCCGTCTGCATCCCTTTTTCCGGAGATCGAATTGCACCTAGGTTAGACGTCCCTTTCCCTTTGTCGCCGTCGCACTTTTCTCATTATATAACAAAAAAAACAAGAAAAAAATCGAATAATGACACTTTAAGGCGTTTTCAGAAAATGTTGAGACTTCCGCTGGTGAGGGCCGCCGGCCTGTCCACTGGGAGACTCGGAACAGCAGCTGTACATACAACATCTAGCCGACCGCAGGCTCCGCCTCAGGAGCTCGTTGAACTCTTCATCGATGACAAGCCCGTCCATGTACCACCTGGCACCACGGTTCTCCAGGTCCAACAATCGTTTGCCCAGCAGAACGCTGATCGCGTGTACGACGATGCAGAAAAATCTAACTGAGACTTTGTTATTTTACAGGCAGCGGCACAGCTCGGGATAGAAATTCCAAGATTCTGTTACCACGAGCGATTGGCGGTAGCAGGAAATTGCAGAATGTGCCTCGTCGAGATCGAGAAACAGTTGAAGGTAATTAGGTCACACGCTTTTGTCGCAAAATATTAAAAATATTATCCTACTGGAAATTGGTTTGTCACCAACTGATTATTACCTTAATGTAGTCTAGAGGATTTTATGCGAATCAATGAACGAAACTACATTTCTCTTATTATTTTCATCAATCTATTCGATGATTGGTTTTTGGGGTATTTCCACTTGGACATCAATTGCTCCAACTTCAAATACATTAATTTGGAGTATTTGCACACGGTAATTAATTACAGTAGAACCTCTACTGTAATTAATTTATTTAAGATACAGAGACGCAAATTCAGTGCAAAGCCAAAGCTTTAATTACTCTTGCAACATAGGCGTCTAATGAAGGATAAAAAAAATGTGACGCTAGCACGATTTCAGCCGGTCGCTGCATGCGCGATGCCGGTGATGAAAGGATGGAGAGTGAAGACGAATTCTGATCTGACGAGAAAGGCGCGCGAGGGCGTGATGGAATTCCTCCTAGTGAACCATCCGTTGGACTGTCCGATCTGCGATCAGGGCGGTGAGTGCGATTTGCAGGACCAGAGCATGGCCTTTGGCAGCGACAGGAGCCGTTTCACCGACATCGAGTTCTCCGGAAAGCGGGCGGTCGAGGACAAAGATATCGGACCTCTGGTGAAGACCGTAATGACGCGCTGCATTCACTGCACGCGTTGCATTCGATTCGCTTCCGAGGTTGCCGGAATCGACGATCTCGGCACGACCGGTCGTGGCAATGATATGCAGGTACGAAAGGAAAACATCGAGAGTTCGAATATTCAGCGATTCAGAGCGAAAGGTCGCATTTCCTGGATCGCTCGATTTAAAGTTCGAACTTCCGCGACCATCCGGTTAAAATAGCGGACCCTTGTCCTATCTATGAGTGATATTCTTTCAGGTCGGAACTTACGTGGAGAAAATGTTTCTATCGGAACTTTCGGGCAACATAATAGATCTTTGTCCCGTGGGTGCCCTGACGAGCAAACCCTATGCATTCGTCGCTCGACCATGGGAGACGAGACGCACCGACAGTATCGACGTGTTGGACGCGGTCGGCAGTAACATAGTCGTGTCCAGTCGGACTGGCGAAGTCCTCAGGATACTGCCCAGGGTCAACGAGGTCGGTATAAAAGATTTATCATATATTTGTTGCAATATATTTAAAAAAATGAACATACTAATATAATATTACCTATCAGGAGGTCAATGAAGAGTGGCTGTCGGACAAAGCTCGTTTCGCCTACGACGGTCTCAAGCGACAGCGGATTATAACTCCGATGATGAAAATTAACGACAAGCTGGAGTGCGTCGAATGGGAAGACGCTCTTGTCGCTGGTAAGAGCTAAAAGAACAAAATTATTCGGATCTTATGAAAGAACTGGCGGAATTTTAAACTGCATTCCATATTCTATGAAAACTGAAATTTGTGTATTTGTTATCAGTCGCTCGAGCTCTGCACAACGTGCCGGCGAACAAGTGTGCAGCGATAGCCGGCAAGCTTGCCGATGCCGAGTCCCTTATCGTGATGAAGGATTTCGTCAACAAACTCGGAGGTGAAACATTGGCGACCGAGCAGAGTTTCCCGAAGGGCGGTGCGGGCATTGACCTCAGAAGTAGTTATCTGCTGAACAATAAAATAATAAATATCGAGGAGGCGGACGTGGTTGTATTGATCGGTACGAATCCAAGGTACGAGGCACCGTTGATAAACACGCGTCTCAGGAAGGGATATTTGCACGGTGAGCAGAATATCGCTCTCATCGGACCGAAAGTCGATTTAACGTACGAATACGAAGTGAGTACCATGCGACGACTTGAAATTAATTTTATTTATAAATTTCCGAATCGTATACGGACAATTTTTCATATGGCAATATCTTTTATGATTCCACCATTAGCATCTTGGAGAGTCGGCAGATATCATATCTAAACTCAAAAGTGGCAGCCATCCGTTTTGCGAAACTTTGAAAAACGCGAAGAAACCACTGATTATCCTTGGCGCCGATCAACTGGCGCGTAAGGACGGAGCGAAGATCCTCGCCGAGACGCAGGAGCTGGCGAAGGCCCTGGGGGACAAAGCGAAAGTACGATCTCTTTAATATAAAAAAACCTCACTATAATATTGCGTTGTTCTTATCGAAAAATGTTTTAGGCCCCTGCCGAGTGGAAAACTTTGAATATTCTTCACACGAATGCGTCGCAAGTAGGCGCGTTGGATCTCGGATATGGTGCTTCGGTCGATGACGTCAAACAACAGCAGCCGAAAGTTCTGTTCCTCTTGGGTGCCGATGATTCGAACCTCAAGAAAGAAGATTTCCCTAACACATTCATAGTTTATATTGGTTTGTGATATTTCGCAAATTTTCCGTTTAATTTTTGTGTGATCGGTTACGTTACACCTGAATGTCTTTAGGAAGCCACGGTGATCAAGGTGCAACGATTGCCGATGTTGTCCTAGCTGGTGCAGCCTACACAGAGAAGACTGGAAGCTACGCGAACACCGAAGGTCGCGCTCAACAAACCGGTGCAGCAATTACACCACCTGGAATGGCTCGCCCGGACTGGAAAATTCTAAGAGCTCTGGCAGAAGTACGATATATTTAATTCACGCTTTGGTAACTCGAATTTTTATGGTGACTTAATTTTTTTTGCAGATCTCTGGTATCTATCTTCCTTACGATAACATACACGAAGTGCGAGCGCGACTGGAAGAAGTTGCGCCACACCTCGTCAGATACGGTCAAGTAGAACCGGCTAATTATTTTGCTCAAGCTCTCGAGCTATCCGAGGTACGAACTGTACGAACATCTCGAAGGCTGGGCACTCTCCGAATACTTATCTAATTTATTGTTGCTTTTAGCAAACCGGAAGTTCATTCCTCCCCGATCCAATCGATGTTAAGCACAAGTCACTGGATCAGTTTTTCATGACTGATGTCGTGTCTCGAGCGTCTTCGACGATGGCTAAATGCGTCCAGGCAGTCATGAAGCAGCGTCAGGCTCAAGCTTAGGATCCAATCGTAAACCCTAAGTAAGATCGTGTATATAGATAGGATTCTGTTATAATAGTATCGACTCGAGCAATTACGGCATCTTTTTATTCCAAATCAAGTGCTTAAGGTTTCGATTGTGTTTCGAAATATTTATATGTAAAGTGAAAACAGGAGATAATAAAATTGTAACAGAATTCTGTGTCGTCGCGTATCCTGCTAGTTGAATGAAGTTGTGTAAAATAGTATGTGATAGTTGTATAAGTTGATTAAAAAAATAAACAAACCGTCACTAATCGGATTTAACAAGCGGATCTCATTTGCTTGTGTAAAACTCTCAACCCGTGCTCGGTCGATAACAAAAACATTCATTTTTATACCAACCGGGTGTGGGTATAACCACACGACATTCAGACGACAAGCGGAGGCGTTAAATTTAGAATTATTTGACCCATTTCTGCAGTGTTCAATACTTCATTTGTCTTTTGTGCATTCATGGTTCATTTTATACATAATAATTACTTAATTAATATTCTTTGCTGATTTCATGTTTCTTTATCATCAAAACTTTCGTCCCCGTTGCTTCGGCGTTGCGAGTTATCGTCGCAAAACGATTAATATCTTTTATTCAAGTTTGGCCCGACCATCTTCGATTATGGTACAAAAGTTAAGTTTAAAAACATGGCGGTTGCAAATTATGTAGCGCTCGTTAACTTTGCAACTGGAATTGTCGACTCCTCTATGGCGGTGAATATTCGGTATCGTCAGTCTCGAGTTCCACCGAACTCTCTTCGGAATCAACCTGAGAAAATTTAATAAGATTGTAGCGTATACGTGTGAGATATTTTTAAGATTTTTTTAACAATCATACCTTAGCTCCAAGCGCCTCGAGTTTTTCTTTGTACAGCATGATCTTACTGTCTTGGTCTGTCAACAGTTCCAACAGATCTTCCTGGTCTTTTCTCAGCTTCTCGAGCTCCTCGACCTTCTCTTTCAAAATGTTTTCCACGCCGGCATTTTTAGCTGCCGCGCTGTTGTTTCTTTCGTACTCCTCGCTCTTCATAATGCACTCAGCCAATCGCCTTTCCAACTGTTTAATTGTATTTCTACATCTATCCAACTCTTCGTTTGTCGCATCCGAGTTAGGAGCAGGACTGGTGGGTTTTCCGTCAGACAAATTCGTTTGGGCCGCGCGAAGAACCAAATTTTGATCCTTCAAGTGACTAACGGTCATCTGCAGCTCGTGCAATTGGACCTGGTTGGGAAAAAAGCGAGATTATGCGGTCCAAATCCTGAAAATATCACAACTCACCTCAAGATCATGCTTTTCTCGAGCGAGAACTTGATTACTTTGATTGAGTTTTTGAATCTGTACATCTTGTTCTCTAATCAGATCTTTGTATTGAGATACCAAAGCTGAACTGGTTGGATTCATCGACGCGGATTGGTCTTTTGCGGAATGCGCGCTGCTTCCTTTCAAAACTGACTCCAGTATAGTACCTGAAGGGTCAAACCATTTGTCATCCTTTCATTACACCGAGCAATTCCATCGGACCGTTTGTTTAGCAAAACTTCCCAATTACCTTCCAAGGTCTTCAACAGTCTGCAGAATTGATGATCCAACAGAAGATCAGCGGGATTCTTCGCGGACGGCTGTGGATGCTTCAACGTCCGGGAATATATTTCATGTCGCGTTATCCCTCCAATAGCGTCTTGAAATTTCTCCAATCCTATACGATTTTCCAACAGGTTGCACAATTTTTCCTGCAACACCAGAATTCATAGAATGAGTCTTCTCAAAAGTTGTTATCGCAAGTTCCTCATAATATGGAGTTCATACTTTTGTGTAACTCGGTACATCGTCGTCGTTGAAGTGAACGCACAGGCCGATCAACAGAGCGCACATGCTCTGAAGAAGAATTTCCTGCAAGTCGTCGTTGTTCTCTTGCGAGGAGAGAAGCGCCGTCAGGTAAGCTACGGAAGAATCAATGGCGAGGAAGGCTTTGACCGCCGCTGGACAAAACGAAGTCCATCTGCAGAGCAGGATCAACAGACCCAGTTTACACTGCGGTTTGTTTCCTTGCTGGAGCAGCATGACGCATTGTTGCAGAAGTGTTACCGGTGGCTTGCCGATATTCTTTGCGAGAAGTACCCGCAGCAATTGCTCTTTCTGCATGGTATTGTCGATGAGAGCGTGCGACAGGGCGACTGCCGAGAACCAATTGGACAATGGGTCCGGCGAGAACAGCCCACCGCACAATAATTGGCCTGAGAGAGATTCGATCGAACATTGAGTATGTTCCAATGGAACTTGACCAAGCGACATAAATCCAAGAAAAAAGGAGGAAGAAGAAGAGTTCCAGTGGTAAACGGAAAAAAGAATTTATACCTGTTGTCAGAGACGGCGTTTCGTTGCCTTGAGGAAGTAACGTCTGCACCAATTGTGCCTGTCCCACTTCGTTCTTGTACAAAAAACATTGGAAGCAATAAAGAACGGCGCAGCGCAATAGGAACGGTTGTTTCTCGTTGACCATCGACATCAGTAAAACTACTATCGCCGGTCTCGGAGGGCTGCTGGGTGCCATCACGCTGGCCAGGAATTCTTGATTGCTCGTATTTCCTCTGATCACTTCGGCAACGGCGCTTATAGTTTCCGTCAATACGTCAGCGGGTACGCCGCTGGCCATCAGAATGTCGCAGAGGGCTTGGAGCAAGCCGCAAGCGCGCATCGTTCTTTGGCAAGCAGCTACTGCCTGTAGACAATCGTTATAAATGAGCTTTAGTTTATGTTCTTCGAATATCATGTTCATAAGATGTGTGAGAAAAAAAGGTACCTGTGCCGATCCACTCGGAGCAACCAGAGCTCGTATAACTTGCACCATGCAATGAACATTAGACACTTTTTGCGGGCTCCAACCGCCGAGCGGACTCTCGTCGATGTCCGGCGGTATTTGAAACATCGGTGTCAACCGTTGTATGTAACTGCCTGTCCGTAATTTCGTAAAGATATGTATCGTTGCAATGATTTACCACAGAAAAGACTTTCGACAAACTGTGATCCAATTTCGATATTACCTTCTTTGAAGAAATTTTGATTGCTTACATTGCCTCTGAGTAAGTTTAACATGAGGAGCAAGCAGTCCTCAACAATAATTCCACCCTCCGCGCCACCTTCCTGAGTTATAACGTCGAATATCCTGTCAAAGCCGTTTTCGAATGCGACTATCTTCTGAATATTCGCGTTTCCCTTGGTCAATTGGATTAGCAACAGCAGTGCCTGAAGTTTCCATTGAAAACTTACGATTAACAATCGAAATGGATTACAGTAGAACCTCGATTTTTCAAACATCCATTATCCGAACCGCCGCCGGTGTGGTTAAAATGTCTATTATCCGAAATTTCGGATATCGCGCTATATCGCTCGACACAGCTTCACAGTTCTGTTATCAGAATTTTCGTTAATCCGAACGAACTCCGGACCTAATTCATTCGGATAATCGAGGTTCTACTGTATAGAAATTATAGACATTGGCTGTGGAAAAATGATGCCTACATCGTTTCTGATGACTTCTCTGCTGTCGCTGAGGAGGTCCATCAATTTCGAGATACCCATAGGACTGACCAGGATTATTTCCTGGATGTCTTTGGGTCTGTTTGCAAGCAAGTGGGACAACAGTTTCACTGCAGGCCAGCGAACTCTGAAGTCAAATTCCTCCAGCGAAGCCAGGACAAGTCCGACGCTGTCTTGCTGCTTGATGAATATCTCTGTGAATTGTTCCCCAATCTTATTTTTTGGTCCATACTGGGAGACTGAAAAAAGTATGCAATTTTTTTAGTTACTCCAATGGTTGTCATTCCCCCATTTTCATTAAATTGGATCTCCACGCTTGTGCTTATACCCTCTTCGTCGAAAGTTTCCGGATTAGTTATATTGCATAAAGTGTCCAGAGCCAAGCCGGCAATCTCGCAGTCTGTTCTGTCCGTCTCCAGGACATGGCGAAAAGTGTCCATTCCCTGTGCTCCAACCTCGAGCCGATAAGTTCTGGAAAGAGCCTTGAGCGCTCTGCACGCATCTCTTCGGTCGTCCAGCAAGCTCGACGATTGGAGCCTGTCGACCAGTCTGTCTACCTGCAGGTACAAAAAAAAAATTTAATCAACAAATACCGGACAAAGGCGTTTGAAATTGAAGGACAATATTGGTCACAAGAAAAAAGTTGGAAAATTTAGGTAAAATTTATGCTGTAAAAAGCACGTTTTATGTTATAGAATTCGATCCAGTGGAAGTGTAATTGTTCATCAGGGTAACGAGGAAAATGCTTTCGGCCCGGACGAGGCATACATGTATGCATTCCCCGTTTGACAGAACAGGTTGGTTTTTTTTGTTTCGTAAAATAAAGTACAAAAACCAATTACCGTGTCAGCACCGGACGGTTGACTTCCCGGATCCGGGGCGCCGAGAACGGATTTTAAACTGCTCTTGAAGTACTCCATGGCTTAAATATGTTAACTTATATATTGTCGATTAAACTACACGTCACACGGCGCAGACATTTTCAGAAGTGTGCAGCCCGGGGACATGGAGAATTGTCGGAGCGAGTGTCGAATCTCGACGTCCCTGCGCAAGTCGATAAGAGCGAGACCTACCGAGTGACCATCTGTAAAAATTGATGAAATAAACACTGTACCGACAAGCATGTAATTCGTAATTTTTTTTTTTATTCAAAGCTATATTTATATGACTTAAAAAAATATATATCTATAATTCATCGAGTATGACTGTCTACGGCACGGATTTTAACGATAAATTATACAATTAAATTTCCTCGTCGGAATCGTCGGCGAGGAGAGTGTCATGACCGGGCAGCATTCTCGGATCGAAAGTGGTGTTAAAGCATTTCTTGAAGATGATCTTAGCTTTTTTCTTCGGCGGCGGCGAGCCGGGCACCGAGTCTTCGTCCATCGGTGGATCCCGGTTATCCTCGTTGCTGCTCAGACGCTTCTTCCAAGACGGCGAGAATATGGACGGTTCCGTTGCACCGCCGTCCGGCGGGTGCAAGCTGGACACTGCAGGGCTGAAGTGACTGGCCGAAGTTGCCCGGCAGATCGTTGGTGTTCGAACGAAACTCGCGCGTTCTGCCGCAGCTTCCCGCGGTCCAAGTCTCGACGTCGAGTTATTTTGTAAAGCTGGCGAATCCAAGCGGCTCGAGCGAATTCCATTCGAGCCGACGCGCACATCGTCGTTTCGATCGACTTCCATTTCTGTGTGATTCATCGAGGCCTTCCGGTCGACGGCTCTCGCCGACGCATTCGATCTTGCGTCCACCGACCTGTTCGGTATCGTTGGCTTCTTCGCCGACGATTTGGCTTTCGTCGGCTGCCGCTTCTTCGGCGCGGCTTTCTTGCGAACCGGGGCTCGTACTTCGTGAGCCGTACTCACAGACGCATCGTCCCCGTCGGGATTCAGGGTCGACAGAACGAGATTCACCTCGAACGCTGGATTACTCAAATCGAATATAACAGGCCTGAAAATTAAATTAACTGTACTGTGAACATTTTTGACTGTACACGAGACTTGTTATCGGGACGCATACTTTCCCGTCGTTTCGAAGTATGTATTAACAGGCCCGCCCACGGCTTCGACGAAACTCAACAGAGCCCGCAACTCTTTCATACAGAATGTTATCCGAGCATCGACACCGATTTTGTACTCGTCGAACTCGCCGATCGTCAACGCTAACTGGGTTCTCGTTGAATTTGCTGAAGCTGTGAAACATATTAATTTTCTTTTTAAAAACATCTATTTATTTTTCTAATACCATTTTATCAATTAAAATAAATGAGGGAGACTCACTGGAAGTTTCATCAACATAGTTCCTCATCACAAGCTTCTGCTGAGTCACCTCCACAGTAATCTCAACTAAACTCTGTTGAAAGTTTTGCACCGCATCGGTGAGTACCTTCGATTTGGCTGCAAGCTTGTTAGGTATGTTGGCCTTAGTGTACGGTACCTGCAAATAAAAAAAAAAAAATACGACTTTTCCTTCAATTTCTCCTTCGTAGTGACTGGGCAGTGGTCGCCGACACAACAAACTTACGCTTAAATTTTCACAGTCTATTATTGGTAGATAAAAAGTTTTTATGACGCTGTTCTTAAATTTGAATACGAAGATTAGTTTGTCGGCGTTTGGTTCCAGTCTTATGTGGCAAGTTTCTACGAGTTTGTCGATCAGAGCCGGCGACTTGAAGACGGTGAGAGCGCTCTGTAAGAATACAAACTTCTATAAAGCTCTGAGAAACAAAAAAAACAATGGCACGACGAAGAGAAAACCAATTCTTACCCGCATGGAGATTTTGCACGTGAGGGCATCTTCCTCCTCCAAATCGCCGAAGCTGTAGGACGTGAAGTAATTGTCGTTGAACGTAAATTCGCAGTACGCCGAGTACGAGGCGCTGACACACTTCAGAGACAACGATTTTTCTCTCGGTTCGACGTACATCTCTTCGCCTATTCTCGCCAGAGCGTGTATCGCTCTTCCCAAAACTGAAAATTGTTCAATCGATTTTCTTTCTTCGGAAAATTTATCGAGGGACGATAGAACGAGAATCGTATAACCTAAGAGTCTGAAGACAAATTTCTCACGTACTTTTGCAATTCGTTCCTGGTATGACACATTTCATCGTGGATAATTTTTCGATTTACTTATCGCCCGGACGACATTGATATATTGATAAATAATGTAGGACTAAAAACAAACGAACTTAACGGATAATTCATAAAAATTCCCGCGGTACGACCGGTGCCAGCCAGCGACTTGCGGGTAGTGTTCGCGAACTCTTACAGCTGACATCGAAACTAACTCCGTACATCCCCGAGCATGTGCCGGAGGTAAGCTGCGTCTGTGCGGAAATCTTCATCGCTTCGATGATAATTTAAAGAATGATTCTGCGTTTCGGTGCGAGGGAAATATCGGCACGAGAGGTGAAGCGAATTTTCAAAATAATGCTTTTTATTTATTTTTTTCTTTAAAGTTTCACTGTCTCATAACTGGCTTCTAAACATAATCATTATACTTCCGGTACTTCGATTACCGTAGAGATATCAGTGTCTCGCTCGCTCGAACATATATTTGTTTATGTATATATATACCAGAATGCATTGCGATTTTTATCGATCTAAATTTAAGTTACAGAGGTGTTTTCAGTCGTCGTCATTGGTTGTACGACCTCTTCGGAGCTAGTACTCTCGTCCGAGGCCTCGGCCAATTTTTCATCCACCGTATTTTTCTCTTCCGACTTATCCTCGTTCTCTTTCGTACTCGAGTCCGCGCACTTCGGAGAAATAATCAATTTGTGATAGCAACTACTCGTCAACGGTAGATGCGGGGCTATGCGGCTCGGCTCTATGAAAAGAGTCGGTGGGACCTGCGAACATAAGATTTCCGTGATTTATACACTCGTGTATTTTTTTTTTTTAATCGTCGAAACACAACGTCCGATGTAAACTCACGCGTAAATCTTTGACCTTCGCCTCTCTCGACGTGAATTCCCGTAACATGTAATTCTGATCGAACTCGTGATAGATACGAGTGTCATTGACTCGTATCATTACGTTGTCCACCCGCAGAAAATAGCGCAGCAGTATGAACAAACTACTCGGCATAACACGCTGCGAAAGACAAAACACGTTCGTACGATTGCGAATGATATTTAACTGATCATCGTGTACGTCCGATACAATCGAACTTCGCGCGTTGGTCTTACGATTTTAACTGAAGTCGCGGCGATCCCGTGGTCGTGCAGTTCGTCCTCGTAGAGCGTGAGATCATGATAAAACAGTATTTTCTCCTTGACTTTCAATTTGTCGACGTCTATTCTCTCGCAAGTCTCCTCGATTTCGAAACCTTCCATCGTGCCCATGTAATCCGTCGTGAAGGTCCAGTCAAAGGGTTTGATTTTTTCCTCCAAATACTCTTTGTTTTCTAATCTGCAAATTGGGAAAATACTTTTAAGAAATGACCCCCGAAATAGAGAGTTCGCGTCATCGCTCGAACGATGTTCGAAATACCTAGACTCCTTCCACGCTTCGGCGCATGCCAGCTGCAAATTAATTTTTCCATTGGCCACGCGTCTCAGTGCGTCAAGCGTATTGAACTCTATGCTAGCTCCGTTGGCATTCTTTAATGACAATACGTTGTTGGGAAAGACCATGTCAGGCATGTGTGGCATTTCAAGAGCTCGGTTGTATCTGCGATAGAAAAACAGAAAGAAATGGATTAGTTACTCGAGGGAGGCTGAGTTTCTTAATTTACATACGGAGGTTGGAGTGCTTCGAACTGAGTGTTACATTTTTAAAGTGGTTTACAACAGCATAAAAATACGTCGGAATATGTCGCAGTTCATTTTACAATCGGAAAAAACATTTCATGCCGACGAAAAATATTTCATCAAAAATTCCAAGGCTACCCCTTTGCAATCAATTTTTCGCGTTTTTCAATATCCTCGAACAGCACGATAAAACGATTATAAAACTTCGCACAAGGCCCTATTTTGTGTATTTTTTTCCATAGAACACGATGGGCACCCCGGATTCTTACGTACACGCAGAATTGGCAGGGCTCTGCGTCGTCGTTGCATCCCTCCTCGTTCTTCGAGCATTTGGAATGAAGTATGTGCGACTGTGTGTATTTAACCCGCCAGGGTGGAAAATTGTGCTCCTCCTGATTTACGGGAAGCCGGAGAATGTCGATGCCACCGTGAACCCTGATCGTCGTCATGTCTGTGTGGGTTTGGAACAGCGAACGAAAGTAATTGCACAATTGTTGTTACCGAACCGATGACACGAAATCTAACCTATAGTGTCAACTGGTCGATCGCGATCGAACGCGCGATAAGAATTATTGACACGTTTTGATGAATGAGTCGTTGTACCGTGAAAACCGTTGCTCACCTACGACAGAATAATGAAAAATTTCGACATCGAGGATAATTCAGTGAAAAACTTCGACGTACCCCGGTGTGAAATTAACCGCCATTACTTTTCAACCTTTCTCGCCCGGGGAAAGGAAATAACACACGTAGATGTACGACTCGAATCGTCGCAGGGCTGAAATAACACGCGTGTCGCCTCCGTCGTGGCGACGAGGAAGCTTCGTGGCATTTTTCACCGACGCCGAACGTCTGAGATTATCGACTCGAGTATTCCAGTCACGACTCTGGAAGTGAAGCTCGTTGAGCCTGGGTCTTCGAACGTAATCTCGTGCTGTCCTGTTGTGCTTCGTTTTTATCGTATTTGCCACAAGAATATACGCGATCAATTTCGCGTATCGTGGCCCACGTCCGCCCAACAAAATGCTATCCATTTCGACGGAAGTCGTTGGATGAGCCGTGAAAATCCGATCCTCGAGTCCGAAAATCAACGCGACAGGTACAAAAAAAAAATCAACAAATAATTTCCATCAGAGGTTCGCCGTGGACGATCGTAGCGAGCAGCTGAGGGAGCGTATTGTCCCAAATCGGCGTTAGTTTCGAGAACGGAATCGACGAAAAAAATAACGAAGCTGCACCGGAAGTGCAGCGGGAGAGGCGAGTCCGCGATCCGTCGAAAACAAAAAGAAACTGATCGGATGCACGGCGACACGTAGCAACCAATCGGCTGCAGTGTGGATAGTTGTGTAAGAAAAAAAAATCCAATAAAAAAAAATGTCGGACTCCGAAGGAAGTAATTTTTCGGAGAACGAGAGCGAACGTGGTGGCGCCAGAGGCAGCGACAGCGAGCCGGATAATCGTTCGGCGAAGTCTGATGCTGGTAGCGAAGTTGGTAGCCGAGCGTCTCGCAGCAGAAGTAGATCGCGCTCTAAGTCTAGGAGTCGCTCCAGGTCCAGGTCTCGCTCCCGTTCGGGATCAGAGTACGTATACTACGTTTTATAGATCTTTCCAATAATCATCCTAAACAATGATTAATTAATTAATTTGTTTATTCTTTATGCGCTTTGCTCAGATCGGACGATGTCAAAGCTGATGAGGCCGAGGAAGCCCACTCCGGAGATGAGGAGACCGTCGAACCCGAAGAGGAACCAGAAGGTTTGTTTTGATTTTTTTTGTTTCATGATTTTCAAGATAATATTTATCCGTTATTGAATCCGAAAGATCAATGTCAAGATCATTGGCTTTTTCGTTGATTAATAATAATAAGTTTCTGTATAAAAACTTTACAATTGTTTACATTAATTTTGCAAACAACGTTAAGTACAGGGAATTCTTTTTTTTTCCTGCGCAGATAAAGTAATTATTTTTTTATACGCCGGATATTACAATTTTTTATGTTGCCTCTGTAAAAAAAAAATTGAACGTTCACAGGTGAGGATTTGGACGGAAGCGAGCGCGACGAGGAAGAGGACGAGGATGACGAGGACGACGACAGACCGAGAAAGAAGAGAAAGAAGGACCGTTTCTGCGGTTTCATCGACGACGAGGCCGAGGTCGACGATGACGTCGAGGACGACGAGGAGTGGGAGGAGGGCGCGCAGGAGATCGGTATCGTCGGTAACGAGGTGGACGAGCTCGGTCCGACGGCTCGTGAGATCGAGGGTAAACGACGCGGCACGAATCTCTGGGAGTGAGTAACGATCTCGAAATCCTCGCGAATCCACCGATCTTCCGTACTCGTAACGTGCACACCGCGACACGCGGAGACTCAAGTCTCAAGAAAGTTCCCTTGATTTCTCTTCCAGTTCGCACAAGGAGGACGAGATCGAGGAGTACTTGCGTAAGAAGTACGCCGACGAGTCGGTGGCCGTTCGTCACTTCGGCGACGGTGGGGAGGAAATGAGCGACGAGATAACCCAACAGACACTCCTGCCCGGTGTCAAGGATCCCAATCTGTGGATGGTCAAGTGCCGAATCGGCGAGGAGAAACCTACGGTTCTCCTGCTCATGAGAAAATTCATAACTTATCAATTTTCCGGTAAGAGAAACCTTCACACACTTTCTGCAAACAAAATCCTAGCGGTCCACGAATCGTAATGCAAATTTGTCTTTCTTTGCCAGGTGAACCATTGCAAATTAAATCGATCGTCGCACCGGAAGGTGTAAAAGGTTACATCTACGTAGAAGCCTACAAGCAACCTCACGTTAAAGCAGCTATCGAGAACGTCGGAAATCTTAGAATGGGCATATGGAAACAGCAGATGGTGCCTATAAAAGAAATGACCGACGTTCTACGAGTCGTCAAGGAACAAACTGGCCTCAAGGCTAAACAATGGGTCAGGCTGAAGAGAGGAATCTACAAGGACGATATAGCGCAGGTGGACTACGTTGATCTCGCTCAGAATCAAGTTTATCTCAAGATCATGCCGAGAGTCGACTACACCCGACCTCGTGGACAGCTCAGGACCGCGGACAGCGAAGCCGAAGCTCTGAAGCGCAAGAAGAAGAGACGACCGCCCGCGAAGCCCTTCGACCCCGAGGCTATCCGTGCGATTGGCGGTGAAGTCACGAGCGACGGAGATTTCTTGATCTTCGAGGGTAATCGATACAGTCGCAAAGGGTAATTTTATTCGTTTATCTCGCAGACGATTTTCCACTTATTCACCGCAGTTGTTTGACAACAAATATCCTCGTTTTCGTTGCAGATTCTTGTACAAGAATTTCATGACGAGTGCCATAATAGCCGAGGGTGTTAAGCCTACGCTATCCGAGCTCGAGAGATTCGAGGAAGCACCGGAGGGCATCGACATCGAGCTGAGCGGTACACCGGTAACTGGCGTTACAGCTGGCAAGGACGATCAGAGCGTAACACATTCCTTCAGTAACGGCGATAACGTTGAAGTTTGCGAGGGTGAATTGATGAATTTGCAAGGAAAGATCGTCTCGATCGACGGTAACATGATTATGGTGATGCCGAAGCACGAGGAGCTCAAAGAAGCCCTCGAATTCCAGGCCAACGAATTACGGAAGTACTTCACTATGGGCGATCACGTCAAGGTGATTATTCCCGTCCGTTTCTCTTCGATATCCACAAAAGGGAGAAAACATGTATATGTAAAATAGATCTCCGATCATCCTCGGCTTTACAACACTGTAATTAAATAATTTCAGGTCGTGGCCGGCAGATACGAAGGCGATACAGGTCTGATAGTGCGCGTCGAGCCGAACCGTGTCGTACTATTTTCCGATCTTTCGATGCACGAGCTCGAGGTACTTCCGCGAGATCTCCAGCTGTGCTCGGACATGGCAACGGGTGTCGACAGTCTCGGTCAGTTCCAATGGGGCGATCTCGTTCAGCTCGACGCTCAGACCGTCGGCGTGATAGTCCGACTGGAGCGTGAAAATTTTCACGTTCTGTCGATGCACGGCAAAGTCGTCGAGGCGAGACCGCAGGGTCTCAACAAACGTCGTGAGAATCGAAACGCCGTTGCGCTCGATCATCAACAGAATACGATACAGAAGAAGGATATCGTCAAAGTCGTCGACGGACCACACTCCGGACGTGGCGGTGAAATAAAACATCTGTACAGAAGCTTCGCTTTTCTTCACTCTCGCATGTACGTCGACAACGGCGGTATATTCGTGTGCAAAACGAGACACCTGCAGCTCGCGGGTGGCAACAAATCGGCTGCGCCGTCGATGTCACCGGCATCGGGTTTCATGTCGCCGAGAATCGCGTCGCCGATGCATCCGAGCGGGTAAGTTTTCTCGACTTAAAAAAAAAAAAAAAAAATAGAAATCGGCGATCGATTTATCTCCCGGGTGAATCGGCGAATCATTCGTGAATTATTCGCAGCGGTGGTTTCGGCGGGCGAGGAGGCGGAGGTGGTGGCCGGGGACGCGGACGAGGCGGCGGTGCCAGGAGGGACCGCGAAATTATCGGTACGACAATAAAGATCACGGGTGGACCGTACAAGGGCAACGTGGGGATGGTGAAAGACGCGACCGAGAACACGGCTCGCGTCGAGCTGCACTCAACGTGTCAGACCATCTCGGTCGACAGATCTCATATCGCCAACGTCGGTGTACCGACCAAGGACGGAGGTTTCTCGAGCTACACCAGAACTCCGGCCTACACAGCGGGAAGCCAGACTCCCATGTACGCCAGGGATGGATCGAAGACTCCGATGCACGGATCTCAGACTCCTATGTACGAGAGTGAGTATACGAAACATTATTTTTTCAACTTTGGAAAAAAAATGAGCGATTGGTAATTTTTTTCACGATGTTTATCTTATCTTATAGATGGCTCGAGAACTCCGCATTACGGTTCGATGACACCGTCTCACGACGGTTCGCGCACGCCCGGACAGTCCGGAGCATGGGATCCTACCGTAACTAATACACCTGCCAGAACGAACGACTTCGATGCTTACAATATGGAAGAGGCCGGCTCGCCGGGCTACGCTCCGGGTTATCCGTCGACCGGCGGACCATTCACGCCCCAAACACCGGGAACTATGTACGGCTCGGAGCAGAGTTACAGTCCGTATCAGCCGAGCCCCAGTCCTGCGGCGAGCGCTACTGCCAGCCCCAGTCCAGCCGGTTACGTGGCGACGCCCTCGCCGTCGGGAACCGGTTACACGACCAGTCCTCACGGGGCGTTTGCTACACCGTCGCCTATGGGTTATAGTCCCATGACACCGGGTAATTCAACGAAAATTTACGATAAATCGTGCCCGGTGCACTGTAGCGTAATTCTTTGTATGACAAGAGCGTAGAAAGGGAGTCAGAACTCCCCTTTCTACGCTACTGTTATTAACATAGTTTTTCCTAACAAACTCACGCAAATCGCGCTTTTCGTTTTTGGGAAGTGTGCACAGAAAGTCAATTTCTCGCACTAGAGCGAGAAAAAGTATCATAATACGTTTGTACCCATGCGGCAGTATTTTTCTCGCACGCGATGCGAAAAAACGCCTTTCTGCTGACACTTCACATGAACGGAACGCGGCATTTTACGTGCTTGCGTTAGGACGAAAAATTAAGGTTTATTATTTCGTTCTATTTCTTTACTCATCGTACCGATTTTTCCAGGCGTCAGCGGCAGCCCTTACAACAATCCGCAGACTCCAGGATCCGGTCTGGACACGAGCGTCGGCTCGAACGTCATAGGAAGCTCCGAGTGGCACACGGTCGACATAGAAGTGAGAATCAAGGACACTCATCAAGATCCGGCGCTCGCTGGACAGCAAGGTGTTATTCGTGGAATTTCCGTAAGTTTTTCGCCCGTTTCGAAGTAAAAAAAAAAAAAAAAAAAAAATTTGCGATCGCGTTTCATTAATAATTTGTTTTGTTTTTTTTTACCCACTAAAGGGTGGAATGTGCGCCGTCTTTCTACCGGCGGAGGATAGGGTAGTGAATTTGGTCTGCGAGCAGCTCGAGCCGGTGGTTCCTACGCGGGGCGACCGCGTCAAGGTGGTTCTCGGAGAGAACCGCGAAGCCGTCGGCACTCTGATTTCCATCGACAACCAGGAAGGCGTTGTGGAGCTCTCGACCGGGGAGGTGGATATGCTACATATCCGATTCCTCTGCAAGATGAAACCTCCGAATTAAAGAGACTCGAGATTGACATCGAACACACGATCGAGCGTCATACTATACTGTTGATAATCCCCGTGCGAAGTACCGCACTGTCATGTTCTCGTTACTGTTACGAAATTGACCGGAAAACAAAAATATATATAAATTATGGATAATCCTCTGGAATTATTTGTAGTGCCAATTCGGTAATTTTTTTCGTAGGCACGAGGGACACACGCTGGAGAATTTTTGTCGTCTAGACTCGCGATCAATTATCGATCGGCTTATCGCCGAATACCGGTCGATCGGGGTGTAGAGCGTATAACTATTGTGTATTTTATTAACAAAATAAAAACGTGCTTCTCCAGACAATTGTCTCGCGGTATCTGGTTCACGAGGCGAGTCCCAATCTCTTACCCTGATCTTTTATCCTGATCTCCGATGATGACAATTATCAAGTATATATGTGTATAAATTTTTTATCACAGGTATATTTTTATTGGATACCAGATAAGAAAACGTTTTGAATTTCGATCGTTAAATGGAAGATGGAACGCGGTCGGTAAGTGGGTCGCTCGCCGCTGCGCGTCAGCTGATACCAGTGAGCGTCTAACAGTCGCCAGGCTAGGACGGTAAAAATATAACCTATCGATTCGTCAGGTATCGTTTGTTTGGATCTTCCGATTATTATGTGTATTCGTGCAATTTTTGTTAATAATTTTTTGTTCCCAAACAGAAAGAGCCACGACAGGTATGGCGACAAAGATGTTCCTCCAAAACTGGAGAACGCTTCACAGGATAGTTCGCTCCAAAGCCGGTAAAGTCCGGGGTGTCGGACTGTTGGGCGCCGGAATTTTTGCAACGGGCTTCGCCGTGTACGATGGCTCGAGGAACGCAGTACACACGGCAAAATCGCAGCTGGACACCAGCAAATTCATGGCCCTTCCGATCACGAGCGTGGATACCTTGGAAAAAAAATCCGGCGACATGAAGAGCAAGATGGAGTTGATGATAATGAAGATTCAAGCGGATTTCTGCAAATCCCTCGAGTCCTTCGAGGACGAGAACACGCGCTTTCTCGTGGATCGCTGGTCGAGAAAGGAGGGCGGAGGCGGGATAACTTGCGTCATGCAGGACGGCGCGGTTTTCGAGAAGGCCGGTGTGAACATATCGGTCGTGTCGGGCACTCTGCCGCCCGGCGCCGTGCAGCAGATGCGATCGCGAGGCAAGAAGATGGACGACGGCGCTCTGCCGTTCTTCGCGGCCGGCGTCAGCGCGGTCATTCATCCCAGGAATCCTATGGTACCGACGATACACTTCAATTACCGTTACTTCGAGGTCGAGAACAAGGATGGCTCGGTCCAGTGGTGGTTCGGCGGCGGCACCGACCTAACGCCTTACTACCTCAACGAGGACGACGCTCGGCATTTTCACGGGGCTTTGAAGCTCGCCTGCGACAAGCACGATCCGTCGTACTACGATGCATATAAGAAATGGTGCGACGACTATTTCAACATTCCGCACAGGGGCGAGAGGCGCGGGGTCGGCGGTATTTTCTTCGACGACCTTGACACGCCGAGTCAGGAGGAGGCGTTCCAATTCGTCAGCTCATGCGCCGAGGCCGTTATACCGTCTTACGTGCCGCTCGTCGCCAAACACAAGGACGACGGTTACGGATACGCCGAGCGGCAGTGGCAATTATTGAGGCGCGGACGTTACGTTGAATTCAATCTGATTTACGACAGGGGAACGAAATTCGGGCTGTACACACCCGGCGCGAGGTACGAGAGCATCCTCATGTCTCTGCCGCTGACCGCAAGGTGGGAATACATGCACGAACCCGATCCGGCTTCCAGAGAGGGGATTCTCGTCGAGGTGTTGAAGAATCCTAAAGATTGGCTCAATGTCGCGAC
Organism: Amblyteles armatorius; assembly: GCA_933228735.2. NCBI lineage: Eukaryota > Metazoa > Arthropoda > Insecta > Hymenoptera > Ichneumonidae > Amblyteles > Amblyteles armatorius. Next base: position 6,648,757 of record OW121695.1, on the reverse strand, counting down.
GAAGAAATAATTTATTCTGTCCCGAAAGAGTATAAATGGATCCTACCGTACAGTATATACGTCTAAACAACATTGTAACATGCATGGGGTCTTTGCCATGCACGATTTTTAGATCGTTGTTCCGAGGGTGCGTTACGTCTTTGAGGGAACGTCTATGTTTCATAGAAACCGTACTCATGCGATCGATGAGAAATAACACAATTATCGTTGATACGATTACACTGACCGACAAAACATAGAAGTTCCTCCGGAAGAATATAATTATGCGGTAGAAACGTCTGGATCTTGACAAAGTGCCGACGTAAAGCATTGACGATTGAGGCAATAAGATTATATTTTTTATGACCTAATGGTGCAGAGCTTACGAGATGAGGGATTTTGAAAGATTTTTCTACGGTAAAGACGCGGATAAATGTAAAATAATGAGATGTAAATAGAGAACAATTTTACAAGTTTCGATTGAACGTTCTTACATTTGAATTTTAGGGCGCCCCCTTCAGCAGTGCCAGCCTCCGATATCGAGCTACGCTCTGATTGGTCAGGCATCACGGTCCTTCAGGCCTCCAGTCGAAGCTCCGAAAATCGTCGACGATCGTTTTCCGATTGTAAACATATCAAAGAGATTCGTAAACATTATTATTTTTTTTTTGCAAATAATATTGGTATAACGGGTGTCACGTGAAAAGAAAAGAACCGTACGTGAAAACAATGATTTAAAGCAGTGAATAGTAAAACAATCGAAGGTCAAGATGAGCAAGGACAACAAGAGTTCGCCGGCAAAGGTTAGTGTAACTATTGGTTAGTGCCACACGGCAAGGTATTGTTGATTTTAAAACCGCGGCATCGATTAACGACAGGATTGGTTGCAGAGATATCGGAGAAACGACAAAAATGAGAGTGATTCCGATTCGGACGAAAATTACGTACCCTACGTGCCGGTAAAGGACCGCAAGAAGCAACAGCTGATGAAGCTCGGAAGGCTGGGCCAGCTAAAGGAGGAAGGCACGAGCGGGATCGGCGGAAAGAGCAGCAGCGAGAATGAGAAGGACGATGGCGACGAGGACGACGGTCAGGTTTGGGGAAGAAAGTCGAATATCTCTCTGCTCGATCAGCACACCGAGTTGAAGAAATTGGCTGAAGGTACCGACGAAGCATCGCCAAAGCTGTCTGTATATACGAATTTTTTTTTAATCTGTCACGATAACTAATCTACATGTCTCGTAGCAAAAAAGGAAAGTGCCATGGAGAGACAGCTCAAGGAGGAGGAGAAGATCCTAGAGAGCGTAGCCGAGAACAAGGCCCTGATGGGAGTCGCCGAATTGGCGAAGGGTATTCAGTACGAGGATCCCATAAAGACCAGCTGGAAACCTCCTAGGTTGGTGTCCAACCTCGGAGAAGCTCGTCACGAGAGAGTCAGGAAGAAACTGAGGATTTTGGTGGAGGGCGAAGACGTTCCTCCGCCCCTTAAGGCTTTCAAGGAGATGAAGTTTCACAGGGGGATTCTGCATGGCTTAGAGCAGAAAGGCATAGTTACGCCTACACCCATCCAGGTTCAGGGCATTCCTACCGTGTGAGTTATTATTAGCGTGTCTCTTAAACGAAAAAAAAAATTATAAAGTTGATTTTCATTTATAATTGTTTACTCGCTATTTCTATTCGTTTTTGCAGATTGTCGGGCCGCGATATGATCGGCATAGCTTTCACGGGCAGCGGAAAGACTTTGGTGTTCGTTCTGCCTCTGATAATGTTCTGTTTGGAGCAAGAAGTCGCTATGCCTTTTACACGGAACGAAGGACCGTACGGTGCGTCCCTGAATTACCGTTCGCCGATAGTTCTTGCATCAAGACGGTGTGAAACAAAGTCATGCCTACCAGATTTTTTTTACCGACCGTGGTATGTCGCACGCCCTCGAATAATGGCAATGCTAATAATTCTTTCCTCGTACAGGTCTGATAATATGTCCGTCGCGCGAATTGGCAAAGCAAACTTACGACATAATTCAGCACTACACTGCCGCTTTGAGAAGCGCCAATTGTCCGGAGATTCGTAGTTGTCTCGCGATCGGTGGCGTAAACGTATCGGAATCTTTGGAGATAATCAATAGGTGAGCTCGATTTTCTGCAGTGCCAAAGATCCTTTGTATCCGAACGTGCGACTGACTTTTGCGATACGTTACAGAGGCGTACACATAATGGTCGCAACACCAGGACGACTCATGGACATGTTAGATAAGAAAATGGTAAAGCTAAGCGTCTGCCGGTATCTTTGCATGGACGAGGCAGATCGGATGATCGATATGGGTTTCGAAGAGGACGTTCGTACGATTTTCTCGTTTTTCAAGGTAACTAGAAAACTATGACGGTTTGGAATTCACCCGGTTACGTTTTAGTGCAAACGAATCTTCATACAAGCGCCACATTTCCATTTCAGGGACAAAGACAGACATTGCTCTTCTCCGCGACGATGCCGAAGAAGATTCAGAACTTCGCACGTTCGGCTCTCGTTAAGCCGGTAACGATAAACGTCGGTCGCGCCGGAGCGGCTTCGATGAACGTGGTCCAGGAAGTCGAATACGTTAAGCAAGAGGCAAAGATCGTGTACCTGTTGGAGTGCCTGAAGAAAACTGTTCCTCCGGCATTGATATTCGCCGAAAAGAAACAGGACGTCGATGCCATACACGAGTACTTGCTATTGAAGGGAGTCGAAGCGGTGGCTATTCATGGAGGAAAAGGTGATGATGATAATCTGAACGAGGGAGAAAAAAAAAAAAAATTGTAAATCGATCTAAAAGTCGGTGTATCAAAAACACGTATTTCCATTTGCAGATCAGGAAGAGCGCTCGCGTTCGGTGGAAGCATTCCGGAAGGGTAAAAAGGACGTACTCGTTGCGACCGATGTCGCTTCGAAAGGTCTCGATTTTGCCGAAGTCCAGCACGTTATTAATTACGACATGCCCGATGACGTAGAGAATTACGGTAATGAGTCCTATTGTTTCGTCGTAACGAATCCCCGTAGCGCGGAGGTAATTAGTTAATCTCATTATTGTTAATTCGATCAGTTCATCGTATCGGAAGAACCGGTCGTTCGGGACGCACCGGCATAGCAACAACGTTCATCAACAAAGCTAACGACGAGTCGGTACTTTTGGATCTGAAACATTTGCTTATGGAAGCTAAACAGAAGGTTCCACCGTTCCTCCTCGAGCTCTGCTCGGAGAACGAGAAGTACCTCAATTTGGGAGGTACGCTTTCGCCGATTACCTTTGTGACTGCACCAACTATACGTCCAATGACTCGATACTATTATTATTATTATTATTATTATTTTAGACGAAAGGGGTTGCAGCTATTGCGGTGGTCTCGGTCACAGAATCACCGAGTGTCCGAAACTGGAAGCTATTCAAAACAAACAAGCGTCGAACATCGGTCGGCGAGATTATTTGGCCAGCAACGCTGCTGATTATTGAACAATTAATTGTACAGTAATTTTACTACTGTTGTAAATATACGAAATTTTCACCGATTAACACGATTGTTTTCTCAGTGGCTACCGATCCTTCGTTTCCGTTAATTATTTTTTTCGTCTTTGAGGCGCAGTTCGTAAAATTATGGAAACATTTTTATGATTATCAATAAATTAGAATTTCAACATTTTTTTTCCGACAAATTTCATATTCTTATCGTTACATCGAAGGATCCACAAGACCGCTGCCGTTCGTGGTTATCCTATCGATTAATTCATCGTGTGTTCATAGTCCGGAGGGGTTTACGGGCCGGTGACCCGTTTGCCAGCGTCTGACGTAAACAGTCTGTAACTACTGATCATGGTTGAGCGACGTGTCTGTCCACACGGTAGAGCCACTTGTCAGTAGGATGGTCCGACCCTTGCGTCGCACTACCACTGTCAATTACTGTTCGGGTAAATCACGTAAATACACGACATTGCAGAGCCTATCCCAATTCGGGATCCACGGGTTCCAAGCATCACTGTACAAACTGTTGTCAATGCCCGTTTCGTAATCAGTAGATACACAAGCCCGCACACAGGTATGTACGCATACGGGCCTCGATCTATCTTACGGCTGAAGGCGTCTGACCGATGCTTGTCGTGTCTGCTAACAACGCCTTATGCTAGTTGCGAGTGCACAGCTGATCCTTACCTGTTCGACTGCACCGCTCGATCCTCGCGTCAACTTGCGCATAGTGATAATCTCGACAGATGTCGCTGATCCGCTTAAATATCGCATCGAGGATGCTCCCGTTGCAGCAACAACATTTCGAGGAGCATTTATTGAGGTGTGTTTCTGCAAAATACTCTCGTCTCTTTGATTGAATGTAGATGAGAAAGGAAAATGCGTGTCGATTCGGCGTATTGGCTTTAGAAGATACAGGAAGTCATTCCAACGGAAGTTATTCGGCGCGTTAGAATATTTCTCTCGGTAAAAACGTGGAAAATTAGTTTTTTTTTTTGTGAGTGCATCGCGCACCACAGCGTTCGCACGGAGGTACGCGTCGTTGGCCAAGCTAGCGCAGAACTTTGTTTTAATAATTTCATTTTCCCCAGGCGCGTAGAGCTCGGCGTTCCAGTGAATCACCGAAAGCTACGGGAGTACAGCGCGTTAATGCCCATCGTACAATACTGCGTCGAGGGCATACCGCACGTAGAACCCACTTGCACGCCTGAGAGTAACTAAGGCCTCGTACAATGCAGCATAAAGGAAGATTTAAAGGACGTGGTTCTCCCTGGCTTTGCGTGTAACGCGTGATACCCAGTGTCTCCTGCTCTCCCGCGTTGTTAACCTAAATGACGAATTTATACGCCCAGCGCGACTGAAACCACGCTCGCAACAATGAACGTACGCAATGCTCGGCGTTTCTGGCGCTGTTAACGCGTCGATTAATTTGCCGGGATATTATAAACGGCTGCTAATTGCGAAATGATAGGTAGAACGTTGTATCGTGCGTTTCTTCTTTATTTATTTGTACCCCCGCATTACATCGTCCAGCCGTGGGCTGCGCGAGCTTTAGTATAAAATCCCGTTGGTCCATTAAATTAATTGTTCGCGGCTATTGTTACCCGTTAAAATCGTACCCATCGCGTCGCGTCGCGTTGTCCAGACGTGGATCCAGCGAGCCATTAACCCGTTCGTATTTCAATGGCATTATAAAGCTGAACCAAAAGCATAGGAGCGTACTTTTAAGTCTGGAAACAGGGAAAATGCGCCGTTCTGATTTTAATCCCCGTCATTGTATCGGCTAATGTTGGACCTATGGTACGATGAAATTTATGCTCTGGCTGTGATTCATCGTTGGCCGGCAGTCTCGAACGCTTTTGGAAACAATGTGCGGCTGGAAATTACGCGTGGGGTGAATCGGATCGCATTTTCGTGATTCGCTGGCGTTTTGCAGCGGTTAAACGTCGAGTATTTCGTGTTTTAATCTAACAGGTAATTGTTTCCCAGATAGAATACTGACGGCATAAAACCAAATAAGAAGAAGACCTTGGGAGTTTGATAATAAACAACGTTTCTATTGAATGCCGAATATTTCATCGCCGACCGCTCGAATTGTCAATGAGATACAGAGATGAATTATGTGTCGTAAAATAAAAATACGGGTCTGCATCGAACCTCGAGCACTTCTTCGAGGTTAGCTTGATGCGCGTATTAGTAGACCTTGACTAGCAGCAGGCAGGCGCTGTAAGCTTGATTCAATACCTCGACAAGAAAATAATAGTGAACAAACGTTAATCGAAATTTTAGGTTCCATTCGCAAAACGAACTATTTACTTGATTCTTGGGTGTTAAAGGGAGCGGAGGTACTTACAGCGCCGAACGATGGAATTGTTAGATCGACGATTCTAAAAGCAGTTACTCGACATTCCATCGAGCTACTCAGTCCGATTGTGTGGAATATACTCTTGACGGTGTTTCCACGTCCGTACCAATTTTCGTGAAATCCGTCCTTGGTTATCGTCATGCTCTGATATTCGAGACACAAGGAGATGGCATAATTGAACCTAGATTTTTTTTAATTTATTTAACAGGACGTAGTCCTGAACTTTAACACGTTACCGCGTCCAGCAATTCTTGAATGCACGAGCAGAATGAGTATACCTGCGTCAGAGCACACATCGAGTACGTGATGTACGTGCACTTTTGAAAATATTCTCCTGGAATCTGTATTGAAATTATTGTAGCATGTCCGAGATAGGGGAATCCCCGTGGATTCTGTGAATCCGGCAGGGAATCCCACAACTCTAAATTGGAGCGGAGAGTAAAATTTGTTTTTTATAAAGTTTATGCACACCCAGAAAAAAATACGTGTCAGTTAATTTTAAAAATGAAAAAAAATGTGAACTGAATTGCGAGGCTACCTCTTCCGAGTCAATTTTTTGCGTTTTTCAACGTCTTCGAACGGCGCGATAAAACGACTACCAATTTTTCTAGTTTTGCGAAAAAAAATGTCGACTAATATTCGTGACTTTTACCGTGAGGAGGAAGAAGCCTAAAAGACAGAACCTCAATATACAATTCAGATATATTATCCCTACGTTGACGGAAAGTAGTTGCGTGACCATTTGACCAATTCTGGAGAAAAAAAAGAGTTGTTGAAAAAAAAAGAACGAAAATACAATCGTCAACCGGTAGTAAAATGTTTACGAAAAAAAAATGCGCACCTACTCGATAACGACGGATTGATGTCGAACGATTTTTTGCAGAGCGGCGACGATCGGTGTCTTCTCGTTCTCGCCGTTGTCCTCCCGGAGAGCTTCGGCGATTTCTCGAGCGACGTACCGATACTCGGCGGTCAACAGCGTTATGAGATAAGTCGTGTAAATATCGATACCGGTTTTTTTCAGGAGTATGTACGAGCAACCGATTATTTGGACGATCATCGTGCAGACGAAGACTTTGGTGTCGATAGAGGAACCGGGAATGTAAGAGGGCACCGTGTAGTCGTAGCAGGTGAATCGATCGGTATGGAGGATTTTCGCAATCGGCATTCCCGACCAAACGACGATGGAACTGACGGCGTACACGGAGTATATCTTCAAGAATTTCATCCGAGGCTCGACGGTGTTGCGAACGCACCGTCTAAGCTCGTCGGAGTCCACGAGAACGGTATTTATCTTGCCGATCAAGTTGCGCAAAAAATCGCTTCGAGAATGAAAATACACGCTGAGAACGAGCATCTCGATGCAGACGATCGCTTGAACACCGCCGATTTGAACAGCCACGAACGGGGGTATGTAGTACAGCATACCGATCGTCGTCGAGAACAGATATACAAATTCGACGAGCCAGACGAGAGTCGCGAAGAAACCGGAAGCTAAATTGAGATCTTTCTTCTCACTGGTCAGAGGGAAGAAATTACCCGACAGCGCGTTGAAGACAACGTTGAACTTGTTCACGCTGCGAAAGTCCATCGTCGAAGACGCAAGGTAAAAAAAAAAATCGAGTATGTTTCTCGACACGGTTCTATTGAACCATACGATCTTCCTCGTGTATCCTCGACGACTAACGGAATTAACTTCAATCGTCCTCGACGCCGATCATGCCGCACGATTAATAATTCCGTTTGTAAATAGATAAGGGAAAAGCCAATGTTGAACGCTACGGACGGAAGAAAATACGCGGAGGTACGGGAAAATGAGAGAGCAATTTTTCGCTTTGATGCTCTCTACAATTATTCATTTCTTCCGCGAAGAGCCGGCCGTGGCTCGGCTCTCCGCAACGTTCATATTTCTCATCGAAGTAACATCTTCCGACTGTGTTTTTTTTTTCTCATTGTAGAAATTTTTCATCAGATCCTCCGGCTACGGACTTTGTGGAATAAACGCCGCTATTAAGAATGAAATTATCTTTCTTTGATGCTGCTCGTACGCGAGCCACGAATCTATGAATCGTTAATGTGCGGCGGGCTGTGAAGCGGAAGCGGATGAATCGATTTTATTCACCACTTGTAGTCCGTTTGTCAAAGGGTGCTGTTGTGAAAGTTTTCGTTGTTGTTTGTCGTAGAAAAAAATTGTTTCGCCAAGAACTCTAAAGTTTCCATCGGCACGCCCTGCCGGACCAACCTAATCAAAGGGGTCGTACAGACCCTACCAACCAATATTGTTTTCTTCGTGTCCGGGCTGGTAGAGACGAAAACGTCTGAAACCCGCACTGGGGAAAAAAATTACCAAAATCAATGGAACATTTTTTTCTGGGTAGCATAAAATATTTCTTCGGTACGAGAATATAATTTAGTGAAATGAACTCGAAGCTTTGACATCAAACATAATTCGCTCGTACCAATGCATTCAATTTTATTTCACAAAATGATATCCTCATAAGGAAGAAATGTGTGACGAGAACTTTCGGGGAAAAAAACCTTTAAATGATTTCAGTAATTTTTTTTTCTCGGTGCAAACAAGATTTTTTTATTCTCATGGGTGGCGTTATCGATTGTTCCAGGAATGACGGAGATTCGAGCTTCCTGCGCGAAGAATGAAGGGAGGAAGAGAAAAAGTAATAACTCGAGAGGGTGGAATTCCGCATACCGAAGTGGACGTATCGAGGGAGCACTCAATCAATAAAGGACTATTTTCGAGGGATGGAAGCTCAACCTTTACGTCCGTCCGTGTCGACTGTTCTCTGCATAAATTACCGCAGGACATTCACGGTTCATCATCCTGGCAGGTAAAACTATCAGCGTCACTCTCAATACTGTAGATCAATCACGCTAAAAGGTCGCGCTGCTAGCGACGAGTTCGGCAACGATTAATCGAATTAATTTCAAAAATCTCTTTCAGAGGAGAGATATTTTTAATTTGTCTATAATTTTGGACTCATAGTACAGTGCAATCGTAATTGCTTCAATTGAATCTGAGAAGCAGTAGACAGCCGGTGTACGCCTGGTTCATTATCTATGGCAATTGAAAGAGCTGTGTAAATTTTCATTTATTTATTTAAAAAAAAAAAAAATTGTTGAATTTAATTACCGAAGCGAATGTCGGAATTGTCAGATCGACGATTCGAAAAGCCGTCAGACGACACTCCATTCGATTGCTTATTACGATAATGCGAAAAATACGTTTAACGTCGAGACCGCGTCCGCACCAATTTTCGTGAAATGCATCGTCTGTTATGGATGTGCTGTGGGAAACCGGGGAATCCGGTAAAATTTCGCTACTCCGAGGCATTAACTTGCTCTCCCAACATCGGTTCGGCAGACACTCTCATTACCGAACCCGGCAACTCCTGAATACACCAGCACCGTACGTAAAGTTGTATCAAATTTCGCATCGAGAACCGGCTGAACCCGAATTTCGCAAAGTAAACACGTGGAATCTGTACAGTCGAATAGAGTACACGGTAGGTAAATCTTATTAAATAAAAAATAACTTCAATATAAATTTTATTAAACACCAAATTACTTTCGAGACTTTACCTTGAGGAGATATTGCTTCCTCGTGGAGGAATCTATGTTTTCGTAAAAAAAATCTTTCTCAAGATTTTAGTGTCAGAGTACTTAAAATTGTCCAAAATGTCGAGAAATGCGATTGTGAACTAGCGTGCGGATGTATGGGTGTGTGTGTGTGTATGGATGTATGTATGTATGTGACAGCTTGCATCGTTTAAAACGACCGTCACTCGGAATCGGTTTGAGATAGCGAATTGAAATATGCTACACTATTACAGTGTTCACGTCTCTTCGTTCGGTGCATTTTTCATGAAGATTGAGACCCGGTTCGAGATTTTACGCGATTTTGACATTAAAAAAAAGGTCGTGTTACCTCTAACTTGCGTAATTTTTGTAAAAGCCATGTGAAGATATTTTTTATTCCTTATCTATAACCTTAGACAATTGTAATTTCTTCAATTGAATCTGAGAAGCAGTAGACAGCCGGTGTACGCCTGGTTCATTATCTGTGGCAATACAAAGAGCCGTGTGATTTTTTATTGGCTTATTTTGAACATTTTTATCGAGACTAATTGTTGAATTCGAGTACCGAAGAGAATGTCGGAACCGTCAGATCGACGATTCGGAAAGCCGTCAGACGACATTCCATCCGATTGCTCATTACGATAATGCGAAAAATACTTTTAACGTCGACACCGCGTCCGTACCAATCTGCGTGAAACGCATCGTCTGTTATCGACGTGCTCTGTGTCCGAGAAACCGCGAAGACTTCATTACTTCGCAGTCCGCTTTTTGTATTTTTTTCTTTACAATGTTCTCTGTTCGAACAAGAGATCAGCGCTCGTCTATTACCGCTTCGAGTAAATCTTGAACGCACGAGCAGAGCATGTAAACTTGTACCAAATTGCCACTGGTGTACATCAGATATAAGAACTTTTCGAAGTAAGCTCCTGGAATCTGCAGCAAAATCAAAGCCACGACAACGTTGTACAAATTGAGGCAAAAGAATTTTTTTATTCCTCTGATTTTTTTTAACTTACCGTGATGAGAGCGAAGGCTAAACAGCAGAATCTTAATATGCAATTTAGGTACGTGAGGCCGACATTGAGAGACAGGAGTTCTTTGAGATTTTCTCCGATTCTAGAAAAGGTAACTTTTCGTGTGAATATTACCTAAATGCTACTTCGTTAAAAAATCGCACGAAACGACCAATTTAAATGTAACCAAAATTCCAGGTGATATGGTTGTAGCACGAAATAATTTCTAATTATAATTTTTAGTATAGAATATTAATCTCTTCAACTACAGCACCCGGAATTGCCCAGCACGCTCACTTCATGACGACGCACTGATGTCGTACACACTTTTGAAGATCATCGGCCACCAGTGTCTCTTCCTTGTCGCTGTTCATTCGACCCAGAGCATTTACGATCTGCCTGCTAACGTAACGGTACTCCGCGGTCAGGAGGGTGATCAAATAACTCACGTAAACGTCGATACCGGTCTTTTTCCCATTGATGTAAACATTGCCCATTATCTCTAAGAGAATGCCGGACAAAAAAACGGCGACGGTGAACGGAGCACCGGGCAGATAGGCCGCGATCGTGTAGTCATTGTAGGTGAATCGATTCGTCTCCAGGATTTTCATGACGGGCATTCCAGCCCAGACGATCACCGAACCGGTGGCCACTACCGAATAGATCTTTAATCGGTTCTTGGGCGACTCGACGGCGTCGCGGAAACATACTTTGAAATCCGCGGACTCGACGATAACGCTGTCGATCTTGCGAATCAAATTGCACACATTTCCACGCCGAGACCTCAGATAAATCGTGAGAATAACTGTTTCCAGACTCACGATTGTGTTGATACTACCTTTCTGAATGGCTTCCGCGATCGATGTGTAGGACAGAAGGCCGGTGATCGTCGCGGATAAATACAGGAGTTTTACGGACCATGTGAAAATCATGTAGGTCTTACAGACTAGGCCTAGATCGGTGTCTTTCTCGGTCAGAGGGAAAAAGTTCCCGGACAGCGTGTTAACGACAACATTGAACTTGTTCATGCTACGGAAATTCATCGTCCCGGCGAGCGTCGTTTCGGGACTCTTTCATGTGAATCTCGATTCCTGCACTAATGCGGTTTTACTCGGTGCCTTTCAATGCCCTCGAAACCCTTTGTACACTCGGCTTCGCGGCTTGACTGCGACTGAGGGAATCAATTGCAAATTCCGTCGATCGATCGTGCGCTAGCGATTAATCATTCCGTTTGTAAATGCGCCTCGTGAAGTCGGAAATGATGGGGATAGGCATTCGCGAATGCGATAGTCAAGGGGCCAAAGAAAGACACCGAGGGTGGGGATCAATCGAGCCTCTTCTATTTCCACTCCGATAAGCTATGCAATTATTTTTTCCGCCCCAGTCATCGTGCTTATCGTATGGCGAGTTCCCACCAACTTGCCATCAAAGTAACGTATTCTACATAGTTTTTCTTTAAAGCTGCAGTCATTTTTTTTTGTCACATTTTTTATCGATTTCCCAGAGACCTTCCTCAACAAACTACCATGTATTTATCTTAATTACCTCTCTTTGAACGGCTGTCGATCTTGTACCTTCCAGGATTTATGAATCGTTAATGCGGGGTAGCTGTCCTTTCTAAGTGAATCAAAGAATCGGAAGGAAGAAAAAAATACCAATTCGAGCGAGTGCGGGTTCCCTGGGGTTGTGGACATATCGATTCCCTTCTACATTCACAGTGAGTTTGTCAAACCGCAATGAACATCCGTCAGTTCTGTTGAACGATCCACTTCGTGGATCAGCTTTCGTAGATTCGGCCCTACCGTAACTTACGAAACCGTTCATTTTACGTCTGAGTAGATTGTCATTTTAAAGAACTTAAAACAAATCTTCGCGGACCATTGAAAATCCCGTGAAACGTTTTCCATATCTCGAAATCTCTATATATTTTCATATACGCAATAATAAATATTTCTTCACTATGAATTTTCTACATATTCGTGGACTAGCCGGCGAATCACTCGATCTTCAGCATAAGTGGACAGGCCGACTAAGCTTTTTTCAATATCTGTGTCATGATTTTTTTTTTCGTCTAACTCCGATCAGCCGCCACTCTAACATAATTGTATAATTAGTCCAAATGGAATCGTGGAAATATTTTCTGAACCGAAAGTCGGCACTGTCAGATCGACGATGCGACAGGCGGCCAGTCAACACTTTATCTGGTTGCTCATCGCTACAGTGCGGAAGATACTCTTTACGGCCCCTCCCCGTCTGTGTCAATTTCCGTAAAAAGCGTCGTCGGTTATTCATGTGCTCTGGGAAACCGAGGAACCCAGTAAAATTTCGGTACTCCAAAGCATTTACTTACTCTACCGACATCGATTCGCCAGACGCTCGCATTACCGATGCCAGCAACTCCTGAATGCACAAGCAGAGTATGTAAACTTGTACCAAAATTCCCATTGAGTACAGAGCGAACACGAATTTTTTGAAGCAACCACCTGGAATCTGCGTAGTCGAATATATATTATTTAAAACACCCAATTACTTTCTAGACCTTACCGATCGGTCGAAGATATTTTAAATTTCTTATCTATAACTTTGGACTCATCGTACAGTCGTAACTTCTTCAATTGAATCTGAGAAGTAGTAAACAGCCGGTGTATGCCTGGTTGATTATCTATGGCAATGGAAAGAGGCCGTGCATTTTTATTTGTTCATTTAACGCATTTTTATCGTGAACAACTGTTGAATTTAATTACCGAAGCGAATGTCGGTACCGTCAGATCGACGATTCGAAAAGCCGTCAAACGACACTCCATTCGATTGCTCATTACGATAATGTGAAAAATACTTTTAACGTCGACACCCCGTCCGTACCAATTTTCGTGAAACGCATCGTCTGTTATCGACGTGCTCTGTGCCCGAGAAACCGCGAAGATTTCATTAGTTCACAAACTCTGCTTTTTGTATTTTTTTTTCTTTACAATGTTCGAACAGAGATCGGTGCTCGCGCATTACCGCTTCGAGTAAATCTTGAACGCACGAGCAGAGCATGTAAACTTGTATCAAATTGCCAATGGTGTACATCACGCATAAGAACGTTTCGAAATAAGCTCCCGGAATCTGCAGTAAAATCAAAGCCACAATAACGTTTCACGAACTGAGGTAAAACAATGTTTTTATTCGGAGTTTTTTTTCCCTTACCGTCATGATAGCGAAGGCTAAAAAGCAGAATCTCAATATGCAATTTAAATACGTGAGACCGACATTCAGAGACAGGAGTTCTCTGAGATTCTCCCCAATTCTATAAAATTTTATTTTTCTTAAAAACTTTGTCTAAATGCTTTTTCGTAAAAAAATCGCACGAAACGACCAATTTCAATCTACGAAAAATTTCAGGTGACATGGTCGTAGCACGAAATAATTTCTAATTATAATGTTTCGTACAGAATTTAAAGGATCTAAAAAAAAAAAATATTCAAGGACATTTCCAGGGTTTTAATATCCAATCTCTTCAACTACATCACCCGGAATTGCCCAGCAGGCTCACTTCATGACGACGCACTGATGTCGTACACACTTTTGAAGATCATCGGCCACCTCCTCATTGTCGCTGTCCTCTCGTCCCAGAGCGACGACGATTTGCCCATGAACGTAACGATACTCGGCAGTCAGGAGGGTGATGCAGTAAGTCACGTAAATGTCGATGCCGGTCTTTTTCACGATTATGTAAATATTGCCCATTATCTCTACGAGTATACCGAACATAAAAACATCGACGGTGAACGGAGCACCGGGCAGATAGGCTGCGACCGTGAAGTCATTGTAGGTGAATCGATTGGTCTCCAGGAGTCTCAAGACAGGCATTCCAGCCCAGACAACCACCGAACCGGCGGCCACTATCGAATAGATTTTCAATCGGTTGTTAGGCGGCTCGACGGCATCGCGAAAACATATTTTGAAATCGTTGCACTCGACGACAACGCTGTTCATCTTGCGAATCAAATTGCACAAATTTTCCCGACGAGACCTCAGATAAATCGTGAGAACAATTGTTTCCAGACTGACGATTGCGTTGACACTACCTTTCTGAATGGCTTCCGCGGTCGATGTGTAGGACAGCAGGCCGATCGCCGTCACGGACAGATAGATCAATTTTACGGACCATGTGAAAATCATGTAGGTCCTACAAACTAGTCCTAGATCCGTGTTTTTCTCGGTCAGAGGAAGAAAGTTACCCGACAGCGTGTTAACGACGACATTGAAATTGTTCATGCTACGAAAATTCATTGTCTCGGCGAGCGTCATTTCGGGACGCTTTCGTGTGAATCGCGAGTCCTGCACTAAGGTAGTTGTGCTTGGTGCCTGTCAATGCCCTCGAGACCCTTTATACACTCGGCTTCGCGGCTTGGCTGCGACTGAGGGAATCAATTGCAAACTCCGTCGATCGATCGTGCTCTAGCGATTAATCATTCCGTTTGTCATGCGCCTCGTGAACAGGGAAATTATGGGAAACTCGCGAATGCTATAGTCAAAGGGGATCAAGAAAAGGACACCGAGGGTGGAGATCAATCGAGCCCTTTTTATTCCCACTCCGCTAAACTCTGTAATTATTTTTCCCCGGTCATAGTTCTTCTCGGATGGCGGGTTCGTACTAATTTGTCATCGAGCAATTTTTTTTTTCACAAAGTATCTTTTTCACAAAGACCATTCTCAACAAATTGCCCTATGTTTATCTCAATTACCTATCTTCGAACGGCTGCCAATGTTTCGCGTTCCGGGACTTATGAATCGTTAATGCGAGGGAGCTGTCCTTCCGATGGGTGGAAGAACAAGAAGGAAGAAAAAATGCCGGCTCGAGAGAGTGAGGGCTTCCCTAGGGGTTGTGGATATATCGATTTCGCTCTGCACTCGCAGTGAGTTTGTCAAAAGGCAATCTCCGTTGGTTCCGTCGAAAGACCAAATACCTTCGGTAGATTCGGCCCTACCTCAACTTAAGACACGTCAATTTTACGTCTGGGGAGATTTTCTTTTTAATGAACTTCAAAAAATCTTTTCGCGAGGAGTTGTTTAAATAATATTTTTTAAGAACCATTGAAAATCCAGTGAAACGTTTTCGTAACTCGGAATCTGTATATATTTCATATATGGAATAATAAACATTTCTTCTCTAGGAATTTTCTACGTATCCGTGGACCCCGGCGAATTAGTTGACCTTTAGCAGAAGTAGACAGGCCGAGTAAGCTTTGTTCAATATCTGAGTCTTGAATCTTTTTTTTCGTGCGATTTCGATCAACCATTATAAAATAATTATAATCAGCCTGAATGGAATCGTAGAAGTCTTTGCCGAACTGAAATCCGACAGACTTGGTAAAATTTTAGTATTCCGAAGAATTAACTTACTCTTCCGACATCAATTCGCCAATCGCGTGCATTACCGATTCCAGCAACTCCTGGAATACACCAGCAGAGTATGTAAACCCGCATAAAATTTCCCATCGAGAACAGGGTGAACAGGAATTTCGCGCAAGCACCTGGAATCTGCAAAGTCGAATAGAGTAGACGGTAAATCTTATTAAATCAAAAATAACTTCGGTACATACTTTCTAAATGACTTCCTTGATCTTACCGTGAGGAGATATTCAAAATTTCTTATCTATAACTTTTGACTCATCGTACGGTACAATAGTAATTTCTTCAATTGAATCTAAGAAGCAGTAAGCAGCCTGTGTACGCCTGGTTCATTATCTTTGGCAATGGAAAGAGCGATGTGAATTTTTTTTCATTTATTTTTTTTTAGTTGAGAAAAATTGTCTAATCCAATTACCGAAGCGAATGTCGGGATTGTCAAATCGACGATGCGAAAAGCCGTCAAACGACACTCCATTCGATTGCTCGTTACGATAACGCGAAAAATACGTTTAACGTCGACAGCGCGTTTGTACCAATCTTCGTGAAACGCATCGTCTGTTATCGACGTGCTCTGTGTCCGAGAAACGCGAAGATTTCATTACTTCACAAACTCCGCTTTTTTTTTTTTTTTTTGTTTCTTTACAATGTTCGAACAAGGGACCAGCGCATTACCGCTTCGAGTAAATCTTGAACGCACGAGCAGAGCATGTAAACTTGTATCAAATTGCCGCTGGTGTACATCAGGTATAAGAACTTTTCGAAGTAAGCTCCTGGAATCTGCAGCAAAAATCAAAGTTGCGATAATGTTGTTTAAATCGAGTTAAAAGAATTTCTTTACTCCAAGGATTTTTTTTTTTACATACGGTAATGAGAGCGAAGGCTAAAAAACAGAATCTCAATATGCAATTTAAATACGTGAGGCCGACATTGACAGACAAGAGTTCTCTGAGATTTTCTCCGATTCTATAAAAGTTCACTTTTTCTTATGAACTTTGTCTAAATGATGTTTCACAAAAAATCACACTAAACCATAAATTTCAATGTAGGAAAAATTCCGGGTGATATGGCCGTAGCACGAAATCATTACCAGTTACAATTTTTTGTACAGAATTTTAAGGATCCAAAATAAACATTTGAGGACATTTCCAGGACTTTAATTTCAAAACTCGTCACATCACCCGTAATTATCCGGTACGCTCACTCCATGACGACGCACTGATGTCGTACACACTTTTGAAGATCATCGACCACAAGCGCCTCCTCCTTCTCGCCGTTCTCTCGTCTCAGGGCGTCGACGATTTGCCCGCTGACGTAACGGTACTCGGCGGTCAGGAGGGTGATCAAGTAACTCACGTAAACGTCGATACCGGTCTTTTTAACGATGACGTAAACATTGCCCATTATCTCTAAGAGAATACCGCACAGAAAAACGGCGACATTGAACGGAGCACCGGGCAGATAGGCCGCGACCGTGAAATCGGTGTAGGTGAATTCGTTCGTCTCCAGGAGTCTCAAGACAGGCATTCCAGCCCAGACGACCACCGAACCGGCGGCCGCTACCGAATAGATTTTCAATCGGTTCTTAGGTGGCTCAACAGCGTCTCGCAAATACACTTTGAAATCATTGGACTGAACGATAACGCTGTTGATCTTGCGAATCAAATTGCGCAAATTTTCACGACGAGATCTCAGATGAATCGTAAGAATAAGGGTTTCGAGACTCACGATAGTATTGACAGCACCTTTCTGAATGGCCTCCGCGGTCGATGTGTAGCACAGCAGGCCGATTGTCGTCGCGGACAGATACATCAGTTTCACGGACCACGTGAAAATCATGTAGGTCCTGCAAACTAGTCCCAGATCCGTGTCTTTCTCGGTCAGAGGAAGAAAGTTACCCGACAGCGTGTTAACGACCACATTGAACTTGTTCATGCTACGGAAGTTCATCGTCCCGGCGAGCGTCATTCTGAAAACGCTCTCATGCGACTCTCGATTCCTGCACTAATGCGGTTTTACTCGGTGCGTGTCAATGCCCTCGAAACCCTTTACACATTCGGCTTCGCGGCTCGACTGCGACTGAGGGAATCAATTGCGAACTCCGTCGATCGATCGCGTCCTGGCTATAAATCATTCCGTCTGTACATGCTCCTCATGAACACGGAAATTATGGGAATGGAAACTCGCGAGCGCGACGGTCGAAGGGGGTCAAGAAATAGACGCCGAGAACGGAGATCAATCGAGCCCTTTTCATTCCTACTCCGGTAAACTCTGCAATTATTTTTCCCCTATTCATCATGCTTCTCGCATCGCGCGATTGAACCAATTTTTCATCAAAGTAACGTTTTATATCAAGTTTTTTTAAAAACTGTAGATATTTTCTTTCATCAAAGTATCGTTTTGCCTACAAACCTTCCTCAACAAATTGCTCCGTGTTTATCTTAATTACCTCTCCTCGATCGGCCGCCGATGTTCTACCTTCCGGGACATATGAATCGTTAATGCGAGCTTGGCTGTCCTTCCTACGTGGACGGAAGAACCAGAAGAGAGAAAAAAAAATTCGCCTCGGGAAGGGCGAGGGGTTCCCTGGGAGTTGCGGATGTATCGATTCCGTTCGCCACTCGCAGTGAGTTTGTCAAAAGGCAATGAACCTCGGTCGGTTCTGTTGAAAGATCAATTTCCTTCGGTAGACCCGTCTCTACCGTAACTTAAGACACGGTTCATTTTACGTCCGAGAAGATTTTCATTTTAAGGAAACAAACTAACAAAAATATTTTCATTGAAAATCCAGTGAAACTTTTTCGTAACTCGGAATCTCTATATATTTCATACATGCAATAATAAATATTTCTTCTCTATGAGTTTTCTACACATCCGCGGACTCGCAGGCGAATCAGTTGATCTTCAGCAGAAGTAGACAGGCCGAGTAAGCTTGGTTCAATATCTGGGTAAAGTTTTTTTTTTTTTTTTTTTTTTAGTGTAACTTTGATCAGCAATTATAAAATAACTATAATCTGGTGAAATGGAATCGTGAACGTATTTACCGAACTGAAAGCGGGCACTGTCAGATCGACGATGCGAAAGGCGGTCAGTCTGCACTCTATTTGGTTGCTCAACGCTATAGTGCGGAAAATACTCTTCACGGCATCTCCCCGTCCGTGCCAATTTTCGTGGAAAGCGTCGTCGGTTACAGATGTGCTCTGGGAAACCGGGAAGCCCGGTAAAATTTCATTACTCCGCGGCATTAAATTACTCTCCCGACATCGATTCGCCAGGCGCTCGCATTACCGATTCCAGCAACTCCTGAATGCACCAGCATAGTATATAAACCTGTATCAAATTTCCCATCGAGAATAGCGTGAACACAAATTTCCCGAAGTAAGCACCTGGAATCTGTGTACTCGAATAGAGGACATGGTTAATGTTATTAAACCCTTCACTGTCATAGAAACGTATTTCTCTATACATTTTGGCAGTGAAGCTGTTAAATAAAAAACAATTTCGATATATATATATATAAAAAATGTTAAAAACACCAAATTACTTTCGAGGCCTTACCGTGAAGAGGAAGAAGCCCTGAAGGCAGAATCTCAGTATGCAGCTGAGATAAGTCAGACCGACGTTGAGAGACAACAAATCGGTGAGCATCTGTCCGATTCTAGAAAAATCGATTCACACAACAAAAAAAAACAATTTCTGCACAAATTAGACTTTTTGTAAAAAAAAAAAAACAAATTGTTAACATGCATACTCGATAACGACGATGTGATGTCTGATGCATTTTTCCAGGTCGCGTAGCACGACTTTCTCATTCCCGTCGCCGTAGTCCTGTTGCAGAGCGCTGGTCATCTGTTCGCGGACGTACCGATACTCGGCGGTCAGAAGAGCGACGAAGTAGGTGACGTAGACGTCGAGGCTGTTTTTCGTGAATATGACGTAAACGGCGCCGACACCGTCGGCGATCACGGCGACGACGAAGAGGTTGACGGTGAACGGGATGCCGGGGAAGTAGGTCGGAATGTTGAAGTCGGTGTATGTAAACTGATCCTTCTCGAAGACCCTGGCGAACGGCATGCCAGCCCAGAGGGCCACCGAGGTAACCGCCGCGATCGTGTAGATCCTCAAGCGCTTCATCGGGGGATCGACGGTCTCGCGAATCCGTTCCCTCATGTCCTTCGAGTCTATGATGATGCCGTTGAACTTGCCGACCAGAGTGCGCAGATAGTCCCGTCGAAGATTCATGTAAAAGCTGATGATGAGCATCTCCGTGACGACGAGCATGGTTGTGGCGCTTGTGTTGAGAGCCACGACGACGGACTCGTGGTAAACGAGGCCGTACGTCGACGCGGCCGCGAACATCAACTTGACGAGCCAAGCGAAGATCATGTAAGTCGTCGAGGCGAAACCCAGACCGGAGTCTTCCCGATCCAGCGGGAGGAAGTTGCCGGACAGAGCGTTGACGACGGCGTTGAACTTGCTTACGCTCCGGAAGTCCATGACTCGCTCCCGCATCCGCTCCTGATGGGACATCGGTCAAAGTTTCAGCTTTCGCCGATCCGAGTAATTAATTTTTTTCGCAACGAATGCTCCAATATGCCGGAAGTGAAAGTTTTATTTTTTTTTCTTTTTTTCAGGATGTACTTGGCTGCAGTTCCCGGTGGCGACTGGAGGGATCAACGTCGGGGGATCCCGGAGCGTTGATGCCGCACGATTAACTATTCCCTTTGCGAATGCACTCCGGACCGGAGATAGGCGCGGAGGAATAGGAAATTGCTACGGAGAAAAAATAGATAAACACAAGGGCACTCGGAGGACGACGGCGGTATTTTTTTTCGCTTTGATGAAGTATGCAATTATGGTTCGAGTATTTTTTTTACCGGATAAAAAAATCGATGCTCCCTGGCTGTAATTGCGGCTATTTGTCAGCAAAGTATCTTTTCCGACCTGGGTCTGCCGATAAACGCCGCTGCTTGTAAAATTGTCTTCTTCTGTGCACCACAGGAACGCACCAGTGGGGGGTCTTACATTGTTGATGAGGCGCAGAGGGAGCTGAACTTCCTGCGTGAAGAGGGAGGAGAAGGGAGGGAAAAATATGTTAACCCGAGCGGGTGGGGCTTCGCATGTACCACGCATCGATTCCTCGTTGCACTTGTGACAAGTTCGTCGAAAGGTGCACTGACTGAATCCCGCAACGAATCTGCGACTAGTGTGACATTTCGATTCTGTGAGTCTTACTGCAACATGCGTTCGTAATGGATTTTTAGCATAATTATTTTATATTGGCACTGGCTGGTGTGCCCGGCGAAGGAACGGCAGCAAAGTCTCTGCTGGAGGATACACGTACAAAGATAATTTGTTGCGCCAATCAACTGCATGGTTAAATGTGTTACGGGCGATTGATTCAGTTGGGTCAAAAAATTCGTCGGCTGCCAAGCGATTAATCTGCTTGCCCGACAAATTAATCGCCTTCGCCCGAAAAATTAATTGGTTCCCAACTCATTTTTGGCCCGACCAAATACATCGCCGGGAGACTATTCAATCATGTAGTTAGTTGAATGCGGGCGTTAATTGTGCAGCGTCAATTAATTATTTTTCTCTTTTGGCGCTCGATCGTCAATAGTTTTTTTTTCGGAACGGTGGCGTTATTGGAAATACTATACATTAAAGTGATCTAAATTACCAAGCGATACAGATACATACAGATGCAGCGATACAGATAAGCGGTGCATGTAGCAAAGCGAACAAAAGTTAGAGTACAGAATAGTGCGCAGTTTACGTAATGCATTAAAGAGTATAATAAAAATAAGGAATAGACCATAAAGAACAACGAATGAAGAAAAAGTCAATTTAAGAGTAGTGATGAGAAATTAGAATAGAGTCATACATTGTACTATACATTGTATTAAACATTATACTAAAAAGTAGGATTTATTGAACCGTCAAGAGAAGAAGACAAGCGGAGTACGCTTGATTCAGTATCTGGATAAAAAAAAGAGATAACATTATTAATTAATTAATCGCTTCATGAATGATCCGTGCTATCGATGTAAATTATATCACTCGGATTTTACCGTGGCAAGCGTGGGAACGGTCAGATCGACGATTCTAAATGCAGTAAGTCTACATTCGATTTGGCTCCCCATTCCGACAACCCGAAAGATACTCCTGATGATGGGGCCTCGTTCGTACCAATTCTCGTAGAATGCACCGTCGGCTACCGCCGTGCTCTGCACCCCGGAAAATAGACAAGATATTTTTTTTTAAATTTATTTGTACCGTTCAATCGGTCAATCCCCGCTTATTTTACCATCTCGAGCAGCTCATGGATGCACGAGCACAGCATGTAGACCTGGATCAGCGAACCCATTGCGAACATAGCGACCATAAGCTTGCCCACGTAGGTTTCGGACTGCATTCAAGAGCCAGAAAACGATAAACCATTATAGTTTACCAAAAATACATTCACCTAAAAATAGAATAAAAAAAATCGTTCGGAACTTACCCTGATAATGGTAAAGGCTGAAAGGCAAAATCTGCCTATGCAGTTGAGGTAGGTGAGACCCATGTTGACGGACAGTAATTGAACGAGCGCTGATCCAGTTCTAAAAAAAAAAAATTCTTTCATTACAAAGGATCCTATCAGTAATCGATTATCCGACTTGGAAGACACGATACAGCCGAATACGGAGAAGATAAATAAAAACTTGAAAACTTGAAACTTGAAAAAGAAAAAAAAACTTGAAAAATGTATACACACTCCATGATGTTACAGTGATGCTGAACGCATTCCTTTAGAGCGTCGGTCGCCAATTTCTCGTCCTTTTCGCGAAAGGCGGCGGTCATTCGCTCCTGGACGTACCGATACTCGGCGGTCATGAGAGTGATAAAGTAACACATGTAAACGTCTATACCGATTTTTTTCAGTATCATGTAGGAGCAGCCGACAGTCTGCGCGAACACGCCAAGGGCGAAAATCCCTGCGGAGTACGGAGCTCCGGGAACGTAGGCGGGCAGTCCGTAATCGCTGTGGTCGAATCGATCTTTCTCGAAAACTCTAATGATCGGCGATCCGCCGAAGACGACGACCGATCCGACAGCCATGAGGGTGTACAGCTTCAGGCGCACATTCTGAGGGTCGACGGTCTCCCGAATGCACCGCTTCAAATCGTCGGACTCTATGAGGATGCTGTTCACCTGGCGAATCAAGTTTCGCAGATTTCCCCGCTGGGAGTTCATGTAAGCCAAAAGGCCGAATACCTCAAAGGCTGTTATAAAGGTAGGGCCTCCTGTTTGCACAGCCTCAATGGGCGGCAGGTAATAGATCATGCCTATCAACGCCGAGAAGAGACCCAGCAGGAAGATGATCCACGTCCAAATCACGTAGATCGTGTTGCCGACGATCAGACGACCTTTATCCTTCGTCAGAGGAAACAAGTTGCCCGACATCCAGTTCATGAGGATGTTGAAGTCGTTCATACCATGAAAGTTCATTGTTCAGGGTGTCTGATCGGGCGTGCATTCGAGCTTTTCCCTGGGTCGGCGGATCTCTTCGTGCCTGGATGTACGGTTGACACACTCGGCTGCGCTTCTCCCTCGTGACTGATCGGCATGCACTTTTTCGTCGCGCGTTTCCCGTCGCGTGCGGCTCGATCAGCTATTCCCTTTTCCAATGCCACTCGATTGATAGGGCGGGGATCAGGACGCAGGTACTGATATGCGAAACGGAACGGTATTCTGGCGAACGGAAGTAGCGATCGGAGACCATACTTTTCGTTTACGCTTTGATGTCCTCTGTAATTGTTTATTTTCTCTCGCACGAGTTTTCGCTAGGGTTTGCGGGGTTCTTTTTTCAACTGGTTATCAAATTATAGCGATGGATGAGTCGGGTTGTCTTTCCGTCGTCAAATCACTGTCCCGTCAACGCTGTCGGTGCATCGCCCTTTGAATTTTTAATCCTTTAACGAAGTACGCGAGGCTCGAGAGTCGCGCACCTGCTCGGTCCGCCGGAGAGCAAAGAAAAAGAGTGGACGATTAAGCCGTGAGGGTGGAGAACCTTGCATACGGAAGTGGACATGTCGATTCGGTTCCGCCCTCGCCGCTCGACGAGCGAGCGGCGAGGAGCTGCCGTTGTGCCCAGTTCGACGATGCGTTTGTCGGGTAAGCTCGCGACAGATCATGTCGGTGTGTCCGCGGTGGCCTTTGGGGTTTGAATTCTCGTGCTTCTTCAGTTATTCGTTGAAAGTCACTTGAATTAAAAATTAAATCGAATTTTTCGATATCCGTCCGATTTCGATATCCAATTTTTCGAGCTCCATCCGAGGGCCAGCCCGAGTCGAATGGTTGAAAGTTGAAAGCCCACATGGGACTGAGTGTACGTGGCATTTATCGAAAACGTGAAACCGAAAGCGTCGCCTTGTCGAGACAAGTAAATAAAATATAATTTCTTCGAGTTGTGAACGTATGCCATTTTACACCTACACACCTATATCGCTGTCATTTAGCTCGCATTCAAGTAGGCTGTTTGAAAAAAGTACCGTGATGTTAGTTATTGTCGGAAGCGTTGCTATCAGATACATTTTTTTGCTTTTTTTTTGTTTCACTTTCTTGGTCGCTGTTTAGGCGTTATTATTAACTTTGAAAAAGAAGTAATTAAATCCCGATTTATTTCGATATTCGTCGTTTCGGCCGTTATCTTTGCCCAGCCCGTTATCGGTAACTCGGCGAAACGCCGACAATTTTACGACTCGCCGCCCTAGAGAGTGGGTGATCGATACGAAAAGCGGCGGAACGAAGAAAGCGGGATGAAACGCGCTGTGGATGAACGGAGGAGGAAAAACTGGCAATCCAATTTTCGCGAGTGTCCAGACTGGACGGGAGACGAGGGACGACAGAAAGGATCCCCGCTGGCAGCAGGTATAGGTATACTATATATTATGTATATATATATACATCTCCCTCGGGACGGTGTATGATATCCCGTTCCGAAAACACGATGGTGATAGCCCGAAGCGCGGGCAGCTTCTATCTGCCGGAACCATTCTTCTGCTGCAGTTCCGGCGAGTTCGGCGCGCGGGCCCAGGATATGAGGGTGAATGACGGAGGAGAACGAAGAAATCGTAAAACGAAGAGGAAGAGGAAGATGAAAAAGCAGAAGAATCGAATGAACTGTCACGGACGATGTTCTCTCGTACAATACCGCGTCGCTGGCAATCTTACGGATGACAGTCCATTCGTGGTCCTCGCCGAGTTTCTCCAGTTTTCCTCCTCCTCCTCCTTCCTACGGCAATTTATCAATCTATCATGTAATCGCTCGACGATTTCAGCTTTCGATCGAGCGATGTCCAATTCGCTGTTACCAGCTAGTCCTCTCTTTCAAATCTATATCTAGTTTCATAATAATAATAAAAATAAAGTATTATTATTGTTATTGGTATCAACATTACGGCACGATGTGTGAAACAAGTGGTGGTC
Organism: Amblyteles armatorius; assembly: GCA_933228735.2. Lineage (NCBI taxonomy): Eukaryota > Metazoa > Arthropoda > Insecta > Hymenoptera > Ichneumonidae > Amblyteles > Amblyteles armatorius. The sequence goes on along the minus strand of OW121695.1, from coordinate 6,623,448 downwards.
GGTGACGTTTGGATGAAATTTCAACCGAGACGTACTTTCGCAATGTGATAAAATTTCGAGCATCTTTAATATTCAGATTTCTATTAAAATTATGAGTGTATCGCGGCGGAGCGAATTAAAGTTTTCCCCGGTTATAATGTTTTAACGAACGTGGGAGTGCATCTAAATGAGAAAGGAAGGAGAGGTTCTGGGGCAAAGGCCAACGGGGCGAACGAGTGCATCCTAGACGGAGCGAAAAGTTCATTCGCATACGGATTCGTGGCGGTGCCTAGAAAAAGCCGCGGTTCGCTCGCTCGACCCCGCCGCTGGAGGCTGCTTACACGGACGTGGAAACGTCTCTTTTTCAGGCTCGACAGAAAATTCAGCTTTCAAACCAGGTTAAATATGTAAACCCGGTTATCCCCGAGGAGTCACCGGTGGCCTTGCCGCTAAAGCTTTACGCTCTCGGTCAAAGCCCGTAAAAAAATGTTTCGCTTTGAATATTTTTATCATGCTAGAAAAAAAAGTTTAAAAAATGGAAAAATGAATATAAAAAGAGCAAAAATCTTCGAATACCGTTAGATTGACAAAAAAAAATAAAAAGCAGAGAATGGACGGTTTTTTACCTCAAATATGTCCTGGCCAGGAGAAAACTTCGATTCTGAATAATACCGCACAGATTCGCGATGCTGCGAGCTCCGAGGTCAACTGGATCGGGAAATGTTCCGGCGACTGGGAAACTTCCGGGAATAAAGCGAAGTACCCTCTTCCGCAGACGAGATACTTGTTCCACCGTCCGGAGATTCGATTCTCGAGTAACGTGAGTTTACCTTTCATTTTTTTTTTACTTCTCACAGTCTCTTTCTCGATGATACTGCATGGAAAAGTCTCTCGTACGCAATTCGCAATTGACTCGATAAGAAGTGAAATGGAGCAATAAAAAATGGACAAAACAAAAAAAAACTAAGAAAATGAAATAAAATAAAAAATGTGATTGGACTACACACACTCTACGACGATTGCACACAGTCGATACGAGAACTTTCATTATTTTTCTTACAGCCTCGGCAGTATTCCGGACAGGCGACTATCCGCATCCAACGTCGCCGCATCTTGCGATGTGCAGGCGCGGAGATCGGTTGATAGTGAAGATAACGTCAGAAATCTCGAGGCCGGTTATCGTCCGCGAAGTCGTAAAAAAATCATCTCTCGCCAAAATGAAAACGATATATCAGCGGAATCGGTGGCGCTGGAGAAATCGGAGTCGGAAATGCAATTGGAAATAAGTCAAGGTTTCGAGGACTGGGAGTGGGGAGTCTCGGAGGAACCGAGGAGAAGCCCGGCTGTGTCAAAGTTGAGGAGTCTTCAGCGAGAGCGAGCCGATCTTCTGAACGGACTGCGATCGAGTCTCCAGATGATGCTGAGATGTGTTCGAGATTTGAAGAACCAGCGATCAAGATGATATAAAAAAAATTGCACAAATAAAATAAGTGTACTTTATGTAACTCACGCATACGTGAAGCGACTCACTTCACAACGTGCGTATAAAGCTGGCTTTACCGCACTTATACGGCAAATGACCAATAGAACTCCAAAAATCAGTTCTGGACGGACAGAGAGATTGGCCCATTACCGGTTTACATGTGTTACGAACAGAGTCAATTTGTCCTACTTGTTTGGCGAACCGATCTCGACTTACACAAGCATACTATTAACTTGGGCCCGACTCTACGAATAACTATTGAATCTCTTTCCAAACGTCTCTTCCATCGACACTTTCTTATCTCATTAAAGTCTATTGTGATCTTCTAATTTCATTTATCTGGAATACACTGTACTAAATGCAATCTTATTTTTTTCTTTATTTCTGAATTTTTTGTGGAAAATGGAGCGTCCCGTAAATAAATAAAGTTTAGTATAAGTAGATGAAACATAAAATAATATAAATGTAAAAATACGCAAAAACTACGATCGGAACGGATAAAATAATCTTTGCACATCGTGCACACGTCCCGGAGATTAGTGCAGGATCGGAAGCGATGTGGGTGCCGGGGGGAGGGGATGAATTTAGGGCGGCATTAACGAGACATTAAATTTCATACATTCGCTAGACGCAGGATAATAGTTCGAAGCCTCAAATATTTGCACAACGAGCCGCGCATTATTTTGCCAACTAATCGACAAACTAATTGTCTTGGCCTAAAAAATTAATTGTTACCAACTAATTATTTAGCATGATCAAATGCCGGGAGCCTATTCAATCATGCAGTCAGTTGAACGTGAATCGTGCAACGTTAATTTATAATTTCACTCTTTTACCGCTCGATAGACAATAGTTTTTTTTTTTCCGAACGACGCCGTTAACAGAAACACTAAATTAAATCCATGTACTTCAGTTTCCTCTGCTACTCCGTATAAATTGCATTATGAAGCAGGATTCATTAAAACCTCAGGAGCAACAGGCAAGCGGAGTAAGCTTGATTCAGTATCTGGGTAAAAAAAAGAGATTGAATCATTAATGAGTCAATCGCTTAATGAATGATCGTGTTATCGATATAAAATACTCAATTCAGGTTTTACCGTGGCAAACGTCGGCACGGTCAGATCGACGATTCTAAATGCAGTGAGTCTACACTCGATTTGGTTACCCAGTCCGACAATGCGAAAGATACTCCTGACGATGGCCCCTCGTTCGCACCAATCCTCGTAGAATGCACCGTCGGCTACCGACGTACTCTGCACCCCGGAAAATCGACAAGACAATTTTTCTTTTCGCCCCGTTTATTCGAACCATTCAATCGTTCCCTCGTTTACTTTACCGCTTCGAGCAGTTCCTGGATGCACCAGCACAGCACGAAGACCTGCAGCATCGAACCCGAGGTGAATGCAACATCCACAAGCTTGGTGATGTAGCCTCCCGGTAACTGCAGGCAAGTGCCGGAAAACGATAAACCATTATAATCCATATTCACCTGAAAATAGCAAGCAAAAACAATCGCCCGCAACTCACCCTGATAAAGGTGAAGGCTAAACAGCAAAATCCGGCTATGCATAGAAGATAGGTGAGACCGATGTTCAACGACAGTATATCCACGAGCACTGCTCTACATCTAACAAAAAAAAATATATATTTGCATTATAACGATCACTCCCAAAAAATAAACAAAAGCGAAAAAAGGAGAAAAAAAAACTTGTAAAATATACACATACTCCATGATGTTACAGTGATGCTTGACGCACTCCTTGAGAGCGTAGACCACCAAATTCTCGTCCTGTTCGCCGAAGGCGGCCGTTATTCGCCCCCGGAGGTACCGATACTCGGCGGTCAGGAGAGTGATGCAGTAATTCGTGTAAATGTCTATACCGACTTTCTTCATCATGATGCAGGTGCAGCTGATGGTTTGCACGACCACGTACAGGGCGAAGACACTCGGGGTGAACGGAGCCCCAGGAGCGTAGGCCGGCAGTGTGTAATCGTTGTAGGTCAACGGATCGTCGCCGAAGATCTTCAGGATCGGCAGTCCCGCGAAGACGACGACGGAGCCGACACCCGCGCAGGCGTAGATCTTCAGGCGGTTCTTGTTAAGATCGACGATTTCCCGGATGCACCGCTTCAACTCGTCGGACTCTATGAGGGTGCTGTTTACCCTGAGAATGAAGTTTCGCAGATGTTCCTGCCGGGAGTTCAGGTAAGCCGAAAGAATAATTACCTCAATGGACACTATAATAGTAGGACCGGCTTTTTGTAGGGTGTCTATGGGCTCCGCGTAACGAACCAGGCCTATCGTCATCGTGGAGAGACACGTCAGAATGAAGATCCACCCGAAGATCGCGTAGATCGTTTCGCCGAGGCCAAGACGTTTTTTATCCTCGGTGAGAGGAAAGAAGTTGCCCGACAGCGAGTTCATAAGGACGTTGTACTCGTTAATACTGTGGAAATTCATTGTCCGGGGTGTCGGATCCGCGTCTGCCGAGAAGGACGTGCATCCGACTCGCGGATTTATCCCTGGGTCAGCCGATGTCTTCGCTCGGCCGGGACGCACAGTTGACACACTCGGCTACCCTTCTACCTCGTGACTGGCTGGCGTGCACTTTTTCGTGGCGCATTTCTCATCGCGTGCGGCTCCATTAGCTATTCCCTTTTCCAATGCCACCGGACGGTAGGGCGGCGATCAGGAGTCAGGGATTAATATGCGAAACGGAGAAATATTAAATTTCTCCGCTATAATTAGTGAGCGAAAGAAGCGATCGGAGACCCAACTTGTCGTTTTCGTTTTCATACCGTCTGTAAATGTTTCTTTTCTCTCGCATGAGTTTCTGCAGGGTTTGCCGGGTAATTTTTTCAATTGGTCATCAAAGTATAATCGTCGATGACGGCTTGTTTCTTTGTCGTCTCTTTGTCGTCAAAGTATCGTCCCTTCACCGCCGTCGGTGGATGGCCCATGATTTTTTAATATTTTAATGAGGCCGACCATCGAGCCTCGTGCTCCTACTTGGGCCGAAGGCAAAGGAATAGAGTGACAGGTTAAGTCGCGAGGGTGGAGAACACCGCACGCGGAAGTCGACATATCGATTCGATTCCGCGCTCGCCGCTTGTCCAACGAACGGCGATGAAGTGTTGTTGTGCCGAGTTCGACGATGCGGTTGTCGAGTACGCTCGCAACAGATTATCTCGGTGTTTCCGTTGTGGGTGAAAAAAAGTCGACTCCCGTCAAAATGAAAACGGAATATCATAGTGGAATTGGTGACGCTGGAGAAATTGGAGTAGGCAATTCATGTGGAAATTAGTCAAGACTTCCAGTCAAGAGTCTCCAGATGATGCTGAGATGTGTGCGAGAGACGAAGAGCCAGTGATCGAGGTGATATTAAGAAACAAATATTACTCGAATATTACAAGTATAGTATAAGTAGATAAAATATAAAATAATGTAAATGTAGAAGTGTATAAAACTGCAATGGAAACGAATCATAGTTTCGTACATCGGAGTAGTTTTGGAACCGGAAGCTGCGTGGGGCGGCATTAACGAGACATTAAAGTGCATATTCGCCGTACGCAGGATAATAGCTTTGAGTCTGAAAATATTTGCACAACGAGCCGCGCATTATTCTACTCGACCCACAAACTAATTGCCTTGGCCCAACAAAATAATTGGTTTACCAACTAATTTTTTGGCCCGATCAAATAAATCGCCGAGAGCCTATTCAATCGTGCAGTCAGTCGAACGTTGATTGTGCACCGTTAATTTATAATTTCACTCTTTCAGCGTTCGATCATCGATAGTTTTTTTTCGGAACTGCGGCCGTAAGAGAAACACTCAACTACAAATTAAATTCATATATTTTGGTTTTCTCTGCTATTCCATATACATTTGTACTATAAAGGACAAATCATTCAACGGTCAGGAGAAACAGGCAAGCGGAGTAAGCTTGATTCAGTATCTGGGTGAAAAAAGGGGTTAGACAATTAATTAATCAATCGCTAAATGAATGATCGTTTTATCGATACGAATGACATAGAAATTCAGATTTTACCGTGGCAAACGTTGGCACGGTCAGATCGACGATTCTAAATGCAGTGAGTCTACATTCGATTCGGCTGGCCAATCCGACAGTGCGAAAGATATTCCTGACGATGGGTCCTTGTCCGTACCAATCCTCGTGGAACGCATCGTCGGCTACCGATGTGCTCTGTACCTCGGAAAATCGACAAGGCAATCCGCGTATTATTCTTTTTTTCTTTTTCTCCGCCATTTATTTTTACCATTCAATCGTTCATCTCTCGCTTATTTTACCGCTTCGAGCAACTCTTGGATGCATGAGCACAGCATGTAGACCTGCATCAGCGAACCCAATGCGAACATAACGGTCAGGAACTTGGCCACGTAGGCGCCGGGCAACTGCAAGAGCCAGGAAAAATAAACCATTACAATCTACATTAGCGTAAAAATATTTTTAGAAATATATTAAAATTTTTTTTTTTTTTAAATCGTCCGCAGCTTACCGTGATAACGGAGAAGGCTAAAAAGCAAAATCTGCCTATGCAGTTGAGATAAGTGAGACCGATATTGACGGACAGTATGTCCACGAGCATTTCTCCAGTTCTACAAAAAAATATTATTAAAGATGGTATCGGTGGGCGATTTCCCAAATTGGGAGACGCGATACAGCCGTATACTGAAAGATAAACAAAAGCGAAAAGAAAAGGAAGAAAAAATCACTTGGTTCATCGTAAATATATACATACTCCATGATGTTACAGTGATGCTGGACGCACTCCTTGAGAGCGTCGATCACCAATCTCTCGTTCCTTTCGCCGAAAGCGGCCGTCATTCGCTTCTGGACGTACCGATACTCGGCGGTCAGGAGTATTATGAAGTAACTCATGTAAACGTCTATACCGATTTTTTTGAGCATGATGTAGGAGCTGCCGACGGTTTGCACGATGACGGAAAGGACGAATACCCTCGGTGTGAACGGAGCACCGGGAACGTAGGACGGCAGCGTGTAATCGTTGTAGGTGAATCGATCGTTATCGAGGACCTTGATGATCGGCATTCCCGCCCAGACGACGATGGACCCGACGGCCGCGATGGTGTAGAGCTTCAGGCGCTCCTTGTGAGGTTCGACGATGTCCCGGACGCACCGCTCCAAATCGTCGGACTCTATGAGAATGCTGTTCACCCTGCGAATCAAGTTTCGCAGATGTTCCCGCTGGGAGTTCAGGTACGCCGAAAGGCTGAGCATCTCAATGCATATTATAGCGGTGGTGCCGCCTTTTTGCAGAGCCTCCATTGCCGGCGCGTGAAAGACCAGGCCTATCGTCGTCGAGAAGAGATACATCAGATTGAGGACCCACGTGAAGATCGCGTAGATCGTGTTGCCGATGCCCGGACGTCTTTTATCCTCGGTGAGAGGAAAGAAGTTGCCCGACAGCGAGTTCATGAGGACGTTGAAGTCGTTCATTGTACGGAAGTTCATCGCCAAGCGTGTCGAATCCGCGTGCGCCAGGGAACACCCGCATCCGACCTTTCCGAGCCGGGACGTACGGCTTGCGCACTCGACGCCGCTTTTCCCTCGTGACTGGCCAGCATGCACCTTTTCGTGGCGCATTTCCCGTCGCGTGCGGCTCTATTAGCTATTTGCATTGTCCAATGCCGCTGGGCGATCGGGCGGGGATCAGGACGCAGGGATTAATACGCTAAACGGAGAAACATTATAGCGAGTGGAAGAAGCGATCGAAGACCCTACTTTTCCTTTTCGCTTTGATGTCCTCTGTAATTGTTTATTTTCTTCCGCACGAGGTTTCGCAGAGCTTGCTGGGTAATTTTGTTCAATTGGTCATCAAAGTATAGTCGCGGATGTCGGGTTGTCTCTTTGTCGTCAAATTGTCGTCAGATTGTCGTCCCTTCATCGCTGTCGGTCGATCGCCTTCGAATTTTTAATCTTTTAATGAGGCACACGAGGCTCGAGCCTCGTGCATTAATACGCGAAACGGGGGAAACGATCGCAGACCCTACTTTTCGTTTTCTCTTTGATGTCGTCTATTATTGTTTATTTTCTCCCGCACAAGTTTCTGCAGGGTTTGCTGGAGAATTTCTTCGATTGGTCATCGAAGTGTAGTCGTCCATGTCGGGTTGTCTCTTTGTCGTCAAATTGTCGTTTCTCCATCGCTGTTGGGCGATCGACCTCGATTTTTTTTATTTTTTAGTGAGAGACGCGAGACTCGAGCCACCTGCCCTGGCCACTGAGAGGCCTACGAATAGGGTGGAAGATTAAGTCGAGAGGGTGAAGAGCCCTGCATGCGGAAGTGAACAGATCGATTTAGTTCCGCGTTCGCCGCCCGTTCGCCGAACGACGATGAGCTGCCGTTGTGCCGAGTTTGACGATGCGTTTGCCGGGTAAGTTCGCTACAGATTATGTCGGTGCGTCTGTTATGGGCTTTGGGATTCTAATTCTCGTACATTTCAGTCAAACGTTAAGAGTCGCTTCAATTAATAATCCAATTGAATTTTTCAAAATCGAGCTTCATTCGAGGCCCAGCCGGAGTCGAACGGTTAAAACTAAAAAATCCACATGGGAATAAGTGTTCGTGACATACATCGAAAACGTGAAAACGAAAGCGTGGCCTCGTCGAGGTGAGCAACTGAAATGTCCTGTTCACCTCTCAAAGTCTCTTTCTCGATGATGCTGCACGAAAAAAAAGTCTCGGATACCCAATTTACAACTGATTCGATGAGAAGTGAAATGGACCAATACAAAATGGTCATATTAAAAAAAATGAATCAAAATAAACAAATTAACTGGTTACCCACAAATCTTTTGGCCCGATGAAAGAAATCGCTGGGACCCTATTCAATCATCCAGTCAGTTGAACGTTAATTGTGCAACATTAATTTATCATTTCACTCTTTCACCGCTCGAGATCGTCGATAGTTTTTTTTTTTTGTCGGAACGGCGGCGTTAACAGAATCATTACACATTAATTTCATATATTTTAGTTTTCTGTGCTACCCGTTATACATTGCACTGTAAAGCAGGATTCATTGAACCGCCAGGAGAAACAGGCAAGCGGAGCAAGCTTTATTTATTATCTGTGTAAAAAAAGAGGTTAAATGATGAATTAATTAATCACTCAATGAATGATCGTGTCATCGAAATAAATTATATAATTCATATTTTACCGTGAGAAACGTTGGTATGGTCAGATCAACGATTTGAAATGCAGTGAGTCTACATTCGAGTCGACCGGCCACTCCGACAATGCGTATGATACTATGGACGATGGGCCCTCGTTCGTACCAATTCCCGTGGAATATACCGTCGGCTATCGACGTACTCTGCACCCCCGAAAATCGATAAGTCAAGCCGACACATTTTCTTTATTTTTCCCCTATTTATTTGTATAATTCAATTGTTAATTTCCCATTCACTTTACCGCATCGAGCAATTCTTGAGTGCACCAACACAGCATGTAAACCTGCATCGTCGCACTCACCGCGTACGTACAGGTCATAAACTTCACGGCGTAGTTTGCAGGAAGCTGCAGAAAAGAGCCAGAAAACGATAAACCATTATAATCTACATTTACAGACAAATATTTTTTAAACAAAATAAGAAAAAAATCGTCCTCAACTTACCGTGATAAGGGAGAAGCCTAAAAAGCAAAACAGGCAAATGCAGTTGAGATAAGTGAAGCCAACATTGATGCACAGTATGTCCATGAGCATTCCTCCGGCTCTAAAAAAAAAAAAAAATGTCATTACAAAAGTTGCCATCAGAAGGCAATTTCCCAACTTGGAATACGAGATACAGTAGAATACGCAAAAAATTAACAAAAGCGAAAAAAAGGAAAAGAAAAACTTGAGAAATGTATACACACTCCATGGTTTCACTGTGACGCTTGATGCACTCTTTCAGAGCGTCGATCACCAATCTCTCGTTCTTTTCGGCAAGGGCGGCCGTCATTCGCTCCTGGGCGTACCGATAAAGGCCGGCCAGGAGAGTAATCAAGTAACTCGTGTAAACGTCTACGGCAATTTTTTTCAGGATGATGATGGAGCCGGTGATGCTTTGCATAATCACGGAGAATACGAAAAACCTCGAACTGAATGGAGCTCCGGGCATGTAAGCGGGCAGTATGTAATCGGTGTAGGTGAATTGATCGTTATCGAGAACCTTGACGATCGGCATTAACAGCCAGAGGCCCGTGGATGTGGCGAGCGCGATGGTGTAGAGCTTCAGGCGCTTACTGTGAGGATCGACCACGTCCTGGATGCACTGCCTCGAATCCTCGGACTTTACGAGGATGCTGTTTATCCTGTGAATCAACTTTTGCAGATGTTCCCGCTGGGTGTTCAAGTAGGTCTCCAAGATGACCAGCTCGATGCATACAATCACGGCGGTGCCGCCTCTCTGCAGACCCTCCATGGGTGGCACGAAAAAGAGCATTACTGTCATCATCGAGAAGAGATAAATCAGATTGAGGATCCACAAGAAGATCGCGTAGATCGTGTTGCCGAGGTGCCGACGACTTTTATCTTCGGTGAGAGGAAAGAAATTGCCCGACAACATGTTCATGAGGACGTTGAAGTCGTTCATATTGTGGAAGTTCATTGTGCAGCGTGTCGGATCCGCGTGTGCGGAGGAACGCGTGCATCCGAACTTTTCCCTGGGTCGGCCGAGATGTCTTCGCTCTGCCGGGCACTTGGCACACTCGGCTTACCCCTCGGTTTCTCCCTCGAGACTGGCCGGCATGCACTTATTTGTGGCGGATTGTCTGTCGCGTACGGCTCGATTAGCTATTCCCTTTTCCAATGCCGCTGAACGATTAGGCGGGGATCAGAACGCATTAGTGTGCGAAATGGAGAAATGTTGTAGCGGGCGGAAGGAGCAATCGGAGACCTTACTTATCGTTTTCCTTTTGATGTTCTCTAGTATTGTTTATTTTCTCCCGCACGAGTTTATGCAGGGTTTGCAGGGTAATTTTTTCAATTGGTCATTAAAGTATAGCCGTCGATGTCGGGTTGTCTCTTTGTCGTCTCTTTGTCGTCAAATTGTCGTCCCCTCATCGCTGTTGGTGGATCGCCGTCGAATTTTTAATCTTCTAATGAAGAACGCGAGGCTCGAGCTTGGTGCACCTGCTCGGACCATCGAAGAAAGTAAAATATAAAGCCAAGAGGGTGGAAAACCCCGCATACGAAAGTGGACTGTTCATCGAGAGGCGATGAGCTGCTGTTGTGCCGAGTTCGACGATGCGTTTGTCGGGTAAGCTCGCCACAGATTATGTCGGTGTGTCTGTGATGGCCTTTGGGATTCTAATTCAGTTTTTCGTCAACCGTCGCTGCAATTGATAATTAAATTGAATTTTTGGAAATCAGGCTTTATCCGAGGCCCAGCCGATTCTCCAGATGATGCTAAGATGTCTGCGAGTAGTGAATAAGTAGGTAAAATATAAAACCATATAAATGTACTAATGTCTAAAACTGAGATCGAAACGAATCATACTTTTGTACATCGACCACACGTTCCGGAGATTAGCGTAGAACCGGAAGCGGCGTGGGTGAACCGAGGGAGGAATGAATTTAGGGCGGCATTAACGAGACATTAAATTGCATATTCGCCGTACGCAGGATAATGGTTCGAAGTCGGTCAACGGTGCTCTGCCAAATATTTGCACAACGAGCCGCGTATTATTCGCTTAGGTTTGATCGTTAATTTGAAATCCAGTTGAATCTAATTTCGCGGGTTTGTGCGGAGGTCAGCCGAGGGGCGTCGAACGCGGAGGGACGGAGGATAGAGCGGCTGCGGATGGGACGGCCGCCAGTTCCCCGGGTACGGGGAGAAACCGGAGATCCGGTGGCCGTATCGCGATTAGCAAACATTTTGCGATTCAAACTGAGAATCCACAATTGCAGAGCCGAGCGGAGTTGCCTCGGCTCGGCGAGGGTTGGAGACCGGGAGCGAAGAGGAGGATGGTCCGTCCCGGTGGAAATCGATGACCGCAGGAAGCAGCGCGGTGACTGCAAGAGCTATCGCTCCGGGCACGGATTGTTGTTTGCTTTGAAATGAGCAAACATCCGAGCAGACAATATTAATCATCGAACTTCGGTTCGCGCTCGCCCCATTCGTACGGAACGTTTGACCACTTTGCCATCTCGACGATCGGCGCTGAATCGAGCACCGTGGAGAGACAGAGGTGAAGAGTTGTTTGTTTCGTGCTTGAGGCAAAGAGCTCTTACCAGAAATACATAACATAGTTAAAAGTCACAAGGCAAAAAAGAAGCATATAATAGAAGAAAATAACTAAAGTAACTGGAGAAATTGAGGAGAGAGAGAGAGAGAGCCCAATTATTCATGTGAAAAATGCCCTCAGCGTCTGTGATCACAATCGCGCAAGCCAGATTGTTTTCTCATCGAAGCGTCCATGTACCTCACTCCGTAAAATCAAAATTTCCACCCGGTCGAGTTCGTCAATGATACGCAAATCAACAAAAATTTGCCATCGTTCCGCACTCCGGCTGAAATCTGCGTCCGACTTTTTTTTGCAATTTGCCTCTAATTCCAGGGTGATTGTACGCTGGGTTTCCGCGCTGACGGCGGAACGGAGTGTACTCCGCGTGCACTCTGGCCTGCTAATTAAACACGACCGGCTAATACGACCGAAGAGCGCTTCGCCAGTTTATCCCCCATGTATAATGAGTCGGGCCGACGGCTGAGGCCCGCTGCGAGTGGCGCGATTAAGTTGGTAGCGATTGCCTCGTTGCCTCCGCGGAAACTACAGGGATGCTGCGGTCTTCGGCGCTGCGTGAATCGAAATTCGTATAAGCCGCGGCAAACACCCCCCCCCCCCCCCCCCCCCCCCTCTCCTCTCGATGGAACGTTAGGGCGCGATAAACCACGGTACCAGGGGTGTAGTACGCGTACCCTTGCCGCACCCCGAGAGCTGTTTGTTCTCCGTGTTCACCCTACTACAATAGAAGTCTCTAAGAGCCATGGACCTCCGCTCGCTGACTATAGATCTTCCGACCGCAGGAGCGACGTCGAGCCAGCAGTGAACGAAGCTAACGGGGTTGGTTTGCAGCCTTTGTGGATCTTCCCTCTCTCGAACACACACAGACACACACACACACTTTCCGTCGGCTGGCGTTCGCTCGGAGAGAATTTACTATATAGAGGTCGCCCCCTTCCCTCCCCCACGTTCGCATTTCGCCCGGATCCTAGATCCTAGATCCGAGCGTGCGCCCATGGTTATGAAGCGCGTAGTAAATAACCGGAAGCTCTGGTCCCCTGGCTTTGCTCACTTATACCATCGCGCTCCATGTCGTCTCTTCCCTTTGGGCCCCTCTTGTTTCAACCCCCAACTCGCCCCCCGCCCCGACATTCCACTAAATTGTACTGTCCTCGAGCCATAGCTTCCGGCATGACATTCATTTTGAGAAAGGATCGAAAGCTCGCAATGTCGTAGAAAGGATGTTCTGGCAAATCGGAGGACTCACGGTAATCGAAGGCGTTTGGGTGCTGCAATCGGAATTTTTTTTTATTCGTTGGGTGTTTTTTTTTAAGGGAAAAATGTCACTTCAGTTGTGAAAATCTCAATTTTTTTTTATCGGAAGTGACGTCACGGGGCAAAAAGATCACTTCCGGTTGAAAGCTGCAATTCTCAAGCCGGAAATAATAACGAAGTAAAAACAAAATTCTGGCAATATATCTCTGGGAAGGATAAAGAAGAAGACAGTAGAGACAGTCAATTGTCGATAAATTCGGTGTTAGGGCGAATCCGACATTTGCGACAGTTTTTAGGTCCTCGCGAGGCGGGGGTTATGGAGGGCTCGAGGAAGGAGGAATTTAATTACGACGAATCGAGTAAAGCTGGCGGAGAGAAGGATGAGGAGGAGGATGAAGAAACGAGAGCGGAGACGAGGAGGGACGAGATGATGAGGAGACAGGACGAGTTGACGAAGCGCGTGGAGGGTAAGGATTTTCTGAGTCGTTTGCTGATCGAGAGGAACGAGGCCGAGCAAGAGGAGACTATTCTTCGAGCCCAGGAGGCTCGGGAGATTCGCTGTCTGCAGACCCGGCAAACCCAGAAACTGGGCGAGGAACTGCTACGGATCAAGAGTACGTAACGCATTCTCCTCGAATAAAAGGAAAAAAAAATAAAATTGACGGGTGTCTTTCGCGTCCTTAGTCGAGGACATAAGGGAGCAGAAACGCCGTCAGTTCCTCAGAAAGGACTCCATAGAGCTGCGACTTTTGGAGGATCAGTTGCGCTCTGCTTACGCGGCCAAGGATGCGAGGCTTCAGCTTTCGGAGCGCGAGATCCGCAGAAAAAACGAGAAGACCAGAGAGATCGAAGAGGCGAGAGCGATGCAAGGTCGCCAGGTGAGTCGAACTTCGCGATGATATTTCTTTGATTTGTCAACACCCGAAACTCGATCCGCAGAATTTTTTTTCATCAGCGATACTTGATTCGCGTAAAAAAAAAAAAACAACTAGAACGACAGGTTTGAGGAGCGGCGGAAGCTGGAAGCCCGACGAAAGAGAGACGAGTACCGTCGGGATCTTCAGGATCAGCTCGTGTTGAATCACCGTCTGCGTCAGCGAAACGCGGAGGAAACGAGACGGGAGCGGAAGCTCGTCGAGGAGGTCGTCGAGGTCCTGCGAGCGGAGGAACTCGAGAATCAGCGGAGAAAACGAGAGACAGCTTCGCGACTGCTGGCCGAGGAGAGATCCTTCCTCGAGGCTCGGCAATTGTGGAAGCTCAGGGAGAAACAAGTGCTGCTGAAGGAGCACGAGGATTGTACTCGTATTCTGGCGGATAAAATGGCCCCGGGAGAGCGGAGCGACGAGGCCAAGGTACACAGACCCAGACATGCACGCTGTAACCCGAGATAAATAATTAATTAAAACTTTTAACGAGCCCGAATGTAGGTCGGGCTGAAAAATTAACGAAACTCGGGGAATGCCCCGCGTTAATCGAGTAACCGTGAGATATGTAACCGGTTAACGACCCGCGGCCAAGGTGTTTCCCGAAGGAAGAAATTCTAATGTATTTCCATCCTAATACCCGCGTCGTTACGCCCAAGGCCGCGGAATGGGCGGCCAGAGAGGCTACGCTCGAGAAAATCAGGAGGAAGATTCTCGACGAGGAGTCGCGGAGGCGCGAGCGGGAGAACGCGTCGAACGAGTTGACGATGTGCGAACGGACGATCGATGCGGAGGATCGATCGAGAAGAGCCGCTCCGGAGAAGCGCCTCGCGGCGAAGGGATTGCTCGAGGAAACGGCGCGTCGGAGGATCGCGATCGAGGAGCGAAGAGCCAAGGAGGCCGCGGCCGATCGCGCGTTCGCCGGACGGCTGGAGGAAGATCGTCGGAGGTCGGTGATCGAGGAGGGAAGAAAGGCCGACGAGCGTCGCGCCAGAGGTAGGTCACTCGAGCGAGCGTCCTCGCGGGGTCGCATGTTCGCAGTCGTCCGCGGGGTGGAGGAGAACGACGTCGAGAGGACGCGGTGGTGGAGCGTGTTTGTTTGGAAGTTTACGCCGTGAATCAGTGGGAGCTCGTTTAAGTGGCGGGCGAATGGGGGAACGAGGAGGAACAGTGCGGATCCTCTCGTAGATCTCCCGTAGCTGGAAAACCGTTGGGCTGTCTCGGAGGCAGCATGACCGATCGCCGCACAATCCCCGGAAGGATATAAATTACTTTCCGTGGAAAGTCAGTGGACGACAAAATCGCGGAGACCCTCTCTCACTGTAATTCTCTCGTCTCGTGGCAACGCGCGACCGTCTCCGCCGGAAGGATTTAATGCCGGGCTGGATCTACGCTTCGTACACGTGTTTACGGTACACGTATAGGCGTGTACAGCGACAATTATGCCCGAGGTACCGGATTCGTGTCGCTTCACTCGAGAACTCGGCTCCTTCGAAGCCCGCAGTCGATATCTCCGAGAGAATAAACTTCGTTCTCTCGGTCTCGTCGTATCTCGGAAGTTAATTTTCTACTCGCGAAAGCCATCTCGGTCGGAGACCGGAAAATCTCCCAGATTGAACGCACAATCTTCGCGCATTTTTATCGCTCGGATGGGCTTCGAATTTTCCTAGCTACCGACATTCTCACAGAGCCTGCGGTTCCAACAGCGAATACGGAAATAAATTATTAACTATACCGGCGGTTACGTCGGCTCGAGCGCTTCGTGCGCTCGCATGGATGGCATGGCTCATGTTGCATACTGAAATTCATTCCATACGGAATGAAATTTCAGAATTTGCCGGTCCATTCCATGTGGAATGTATTTCCACATTTTCACTATGAAAACCGTAATTCCGAAAATATGGCACATGGAATGGAATTTCGGCATTTCGAAAGCCATTCTATATGCTATGAAAACCGACCGAGCAGTGTCAACTTTACCGCGTCGGGGAGGGGGGCAAACATTCAAACCAACAAAACAAATTCACAGTTTCCCAAAATTATATATAACATTGACAGAAATACTAAAGCGCGCTCCTCCGCTTCGCCACTTTACGCTTTTCCAAAATACGACGCCACAAATATTTAATGCTCGAAGACGATAGCTTGTAATAAATTCATTTTCGCAACGAACAGGCATCGAGTACGGCAAGACGCTGAGGGAGGCGATCGAGAACAATGCGATCCGTTACACGGAAGAGATCGTCGAGAACCAAGCTGCGCTGAAGCTAAATCGGAAGCTCGACGAGGCGAGGCGAATATTCATGGACGAGGAGCGTTTGAGAATGCTCGGTGAGCACGAACCGCGTCTACGGGGCTTTCTGAAACCCGGTATGTCGCTCAGAGCCGAAGTTGCGAAATCCGCGAACGGATCTATTCCGAGTTGCCGCGATCGGAAGCAATCCTTTGAGAATCCCAGCAAATTATGACCGAGTTTGGTAAACGATCCCGCCGTCGGTAATCCGAACGCCGTTAACGGTGGTCCGCGCGCTTTCGGCGGATGATTAGCATACGCGAAATCACTGGTAGAATAACCGTGCGGCGTGTATGTATAATAATTACTATCGAAAGCATACCGGGCGCGTAATCTCTCCGAAAGGTATTATCGTTCGGGAAATCTCTCGCACAATGTGTTCGAACGAGCGCCTCATCCGTGTCGGCGAAGCTGCAATGTGCATTTGAAATTTTCATCCGGTGCCCTTTGGCTTCTGGGCTGCGAGCGGGGTGGGCTTATCAGCGAGCCAGCGCGGCTTCTCTCCGGGCGAGCATTAAAGTGACCGCCGAACCGCTTGCACACTGTATAATCAAATAGCCGGACGCATCGAGATCGGGACGCTGCGCGGCTCTCGGCGTCGCTCCGACTTCGCTCGCCGCTTTAATGTGTTGAATTATTGTATACATCCGAACGGCGAGATCGAGGCTTTCGCTTCGATCGGATTTCATAATCGAGTCCTGATATAAAGGATACGTTAACCGTACGAGTCTATCGCGGGACGATGCAAACGACAGAATGGAAAAGATAGGGAAAAAGGCTCTCCTCGCCGTTCCTCGCCACTTTCTGACGACGATTGTTCCGCCTCGCGGCTTATCTTCGAGCCAGCGTCAGTTCTATCCGGACGAGCATTGAAGTGACCGCTGAACCGCTTGCGCACTGTATAATCGAATAGCCGGGATGCATCGAGATCGGAATACTGCGGTTCTCGGCGTCGCTGCAGCTTCGCTCGCTGCTTCAACGCGTTGAATTCTTTATAGATCCGAACGGCGAGATTCTAGACTTTCACTTCTATCGGATTTCATACTCAAATCCTGACACGAAGGATACATTATCCACACCCTGAAAAATTTCTTATTTGATGGAAATAAATATTTGTGTACATCCGATAGATATTTATTTAACTAAATGAATTTTTGCAGTGCGTCAGTCGAATAAATTATTTTTCCGGCTGCGTATGTGTCTATTACGGGAGGATAGAAAAAAAGATAGAAAAAAAGCTCTCTTCGCCGTTCCTCACCACTTTCTCATGACAATTGTTTCGCCTCGTGGCGGCAAAGCTCGCGTCTTCTAATCTCGCCGTAGACAATGGAAGATACCGAGGAGCTGCGAAGCTCTCTCTCTCTCTCGAAAATAAATCCAGCGCCGCCAGAATATCCCTACGGTGTCTCCGGCGCAGTGTGGAACGAGAGGCTGGAGGGGGTTTTGCCGGGAAGCTAGAGAAATCGACGGGTATATTTCGCCGACTTTCCGGCGACTCGTATCGCCGGGGGTTCCCGGTTTCCAAAGCTCGCCGCGTGTCTGACGCACGTCTGCGAGTCGAACGTCGATTCGCGAAATTGTCCTCGCGGAAGCGCGACCGCGGGACATCCGAGACGCTTCCCCGTTAAAGAGTCGAGATCGCGGAAGAAAGGGTTTCGCTCAGTTTCGCGCCGCTGCGAAGCGCGCCAGAGCGATGGGAGTCCATTGTTACGAGCTTTCGGCCCAATTATAGCGACGCCGAGGGACGAAGACCGCGCTCCGTAGAACATGCATGTGTGTGTGTGTATGTGTGTGAGGAGGGGTGCGAGGTACGAGCCGGAGGAAGCACGGGGAAGCTTCGACGGGGACGAAGACCGGGTTGCCTCTGCGCGCACCATTACCCTCGACCGCCTGGCGAACGGCTCGGCTCATGAATGCCTTACAAGGGATGAATTCCACTGGGCCGAGTTATGATTCCGAAAGAGGTTTAGCCGCGGCACCGTCGTTACCGTCTCCCCCCGCTATCTCATGGCCTCATTCGAGCCCGTCTCTTTCGCTCGCAGATTAGCGTCGCGCTACAGTCATACTGGCCGCGAGACGCGCCGGAAACCGCGTAGATGCGAAAAAGAAGGACCGGAAGATCGATCGGTCCGAGCGCTTCGATGGAGCGATCGGGGGGGGGGATAGAGATACAAAATGAAATGGGGCTGGATATTTAAATATCGAAGTTGGCGATGCGTGAGGGGCGGAAGCTGGCGGGACACGCGTCGCGCGGTTCTCGATGGCACTTCCGGTATCCGTTCCGCACGCATATCGGAAATGAGATCTCTCGCCTGTGCGGGACGATTCGGCGACGACTCGGAATTCTCGTTAGGGGACACGCCGTGCGAGATCGGAGTTACAGAGTGTGGCATGTAAAGCGTTTCTTGTGGGAGGGACCGGAGGAGAAACCCGCGGATGGTGAACGATTTCGCCGGAGATTTCGGGAGACCAGCTCACCGGCGACGGAAGCCGAAGCGCAGGATCATGCATCCAACGCCTCGAAGGTGTGCACGCCGCCGGTACGGTATCCGCCGTACCCACCAACGAGAACTCACCTATCCTCTCCTTTCGCTCCCGGACTTTCTTCCTCGCCCTCGCTCTCTCTCGTTCCTCGTCCGTTATGTATTATTCATGTGGCAACAGCCTGGTCGATGCTGCTAGTACGGATTAAATTTGCATTTCGAGACGTATCCTCCTACGAAGTGGCCTGGCTGCTGGTACCTCGCGTCGCCTCCCCGACCCCTCCCCGCATCCCCCGCGAATCGATGCCCGAGCCAGGCGTCTCTCCGGATCCATCCATCCTCGTGTTCGGGGCTATCTCGCGAACCTGTACCGTCCGACGATACGGGGATGTTTGTACTGTACCAGCCGGAAGTCGCGAGTCGCCGGGGGAAAATTATATCCGTAAATAGGTGAAGGCATGGAGAAGAGCGTGAGAACTGTCGGGGTTGTCGATAAATCATCCGCCGACGTGGCGAAAGAGATAAATGGCAAATTCGACGAGGCAAGCCCCCCCCCCTCTTCCGGGAGCCTGTTAGTGGATCGCCGGATTTGTCGATCACTCGTAAATAATGCTACGAAGGATCGCGAGAACTTTTCACAAAGGCTCGGATCTTCTTTCGCTGCATCACTCGGTTAGTACTGGACCTCCTCATTGTTTTCTCTTCGGACGGCTGTGTACCGTGCACCTTCGAGGACGATGTACGAAAGTCCGTTGGGGCATTTTGACAGATGTTACTGCAATAAGAAGCTTCGCCACGGGTTTCATCGGAAATACATCAATGTTCAGTTCGAAAGTAACATTTTTCACGGGAAGTGACATATTTCCGGTATAACGTCATTTCCGGTTTGAAAATCTCATTTTTGACCGGAAGTAGCATATTTCAGGCATGACGTCACTTCCGGTAGAAAAATTAGATTTCTAAACCGGAAGGGACGTATATCTTTGGCTGAAATGAGTTTGACGTAGATGACACTCTCCCATCGAAGGATAGGAAAGATGCCGCTGGGAACTCGAAGGTTTTCCATCAGTCTTCCAGAACAAGCAAAAGCACAGAGAGCGGAAACCCGTTATAGCATACCTGCGGCACTATTTGCACAGCTTCTTATTTTTTTTTATCCTTTTTTTCCTTTCTCTTCTGCTTCCGCTCCGATATCCCGCACACCCCTTTCTTTATTGCCAGCGCACTTCGCGAACTGCGCTTTGTTACGGGCTCTCAACTTTTCCCATATTTTGTGATTGGCATGGCACCGCCGCTACTCTAGCTTCTGGAGTTTAGGCGAGACGATAGCGGGGGTTGCTCATAAAAATATCCCGGTAAGAAAGGAAGCCGGGGCTTCACCGCCTCACCTTTCTCTTTTTTTCTGTCTTTTTTAATACAAGATTCCATCGTGGCTGGTTTTTTTCTGCACGAAGACATAAAAAGTACCCAAGGAACGATGGCTGTATCGATTATTTAAAATCATCGAGGAAACACGAAGAGCATAAAAGTTATTTTTGCAGCATTCTTCTTGCAGTAAAAAATTAATTAACGAACGTCGACAACCGCCGCTCGAGCGACTCACGCGCATGCGCTGTAGATACCAGAGTTATACTCGTCGCGAGTAATCTCATTTTCTTTTCGAGCCCTTCAGTCGGAAACAGTATCTTTCGATCTACCGGGACGGAGTGGGTCGATAAATTTGTCAAAAAAGAAAAATTGTAATTTTCGAGGATAAAATATTAGCCGTCCGATGAAACGATTAAAACGGCGTTACAGTTAGCCGTATGCTAATCGTCTTCGTTGATTGCCGGACGGTGGGCTCCGAGCCCTGTGGGTGCGATAGAAGTTTTCGCGGGTTCGAGAACACCGCAGCAGGAGCAGCAGCAGCAGCCTCCGACCTCTCCACCGCAGTCATAAATTACCAAAAGTTTTCGTTGTCTCTGGAAATAAGTGTGCCAGGCGAGGAGCCCGCGAAGAGCGGAGGGGTGAAAGCAGGGCGGGTTTAGCCGTGCGGCCACGAGGCTGTTCCCGGTTAGTATACCGACCGTACTCTCTTCTTCTTTTTTCTTCGGCAGACTTTTGCGGCAGTCAACCCCCGCGCTGCTTCTCCGGCCTTCCTGTACCACATATTTGCATCCACCGAAGTCGCGCCGTTCCCCGCTTCGCTTGCTCTTCGGAGAAATTTAAACGGAGTTCGGTGTCTCCCGCTATAATGGAGTATATAGAACGAGCGCGAAGAAAAAAAAGAATATGAGAACGCCCTCCTTTTATGTTGGGCGAGAACCTCCTCCCGCTATCGAGTTTCTCGCTATTTCTCTCGACTTCAACCACCGCGTAGATTTTTATTTATATTTCAACAATATTCTCGCGTCACGAGACCGGGATTAACGAACGAACGAAGGAAACAAGATTATGTGCTAATAACGGTGCTGTCCGCGAGGTCAACAAATATAATTTTTAAGGTAATTGCCACATTAAGAGTGAAATTTAAGTTCGTGATGTAGAAACTAAATAACAAATTCATTCGTAGAAACAACATAATTTGTCGTTACAAATATACTTCTGGTTGGAATTCTCGAATTCTCTGAGCATGAGCCTAACTCTGAGACAAAGTTCTCTATTCTCTACTCGAGTTCAGATTCTTACTCTACAATATTGGTCCATGCGCATATTCGGATGCGTGAACGGAGCAACCGTACCCGATGCTTACTCTGCACAATCCTAAACGCGTCGGCTTCGCGACTTGGTAGATTTGCGATTTTCCAATTTACTTTATGAATTTAATCGATATTACTGATGGAAAATGATTCGGCGTAATAACAACAGGGTGTTGTGATTTTTTACGATTTAAAAATCAACGAACCGATAATTATATTGTCCAACGGATAACTCTCAGGGAGTGTTGGGGATTCGAGCAGGGTGAATTCCTCCGAGGCAACTTGTTCTATGGTAATTCAATGAAGATCCACTCGAGCGCCCCAGAAAGCTCTCTCACTCTTCCTCGATCGAGATTATTAGGACGGTTGATTGTCACGGAAGATTATCGTAATCGGAGGAACAGGTAATATCGCCGCTAATAATATGCCAGAAATTGGCGCAGCGCACCAGTCGCGGGTACGCTCGATTATATACTGTGGGGCAGGCATATATACTTACATTGTGTCGCTGATCCTATCCGATGTATGGTGTATCGAGTAAATCGCGCTCACGATCCAATCTAATTTACGTAACGATATTACCGAACACTTTGGTATATCGGGCGGTGGGGGCGGGGTCTTAGTTGTTAACGAGAAGAGGTATATCGCATGGAAACTTAATGGGATACTCGATAGCTTCAGACACGTCGGCTTGTAATATGGACACAGTTTATGATCATCTCCTATGGTTTATTATTACATTGGTATATACACAGTACACACGAATACAGCCTTCGTTAATGTTGTTATTTATACAAAGTCCGTGCAAAAATACATCAGAAGCCCCGCAATTTTTTTTTTTATCATCGTATTTCAGCTTTTTTATTATTCTGTTTGTTTTTTTTCTGTAAGTACGAGGCTATTACAAGAGCTCGTCGTCGTTCTCGTTATTTTTTTTATTCTTTTTTTTCATTAAAATTACGCAGCCGTCGATAATCTCTAAACATTTTTATTTATTTATTTATTTTTTCTTTGTTTTGCCGGCTATTTATTATTCATATAGTGTACAACGAACTGAAACGTGACACGCAAGCCACTTTCGTCATTTTTGCCATATTTACACGATCATAAAAATATAAGTAACTTCGCCACGAATCCCCTTAGCTACAGGAACCACGGATAGATACGATGCGGCTCGGTATTTAAACAAAAAAAAAACAACAACAAAAACAAAAAAAAAACATCGTCGAGATGTTATACCGAGCTACGAACATCGCTTTAGGAAATGCGATTTATTCACTCGCGATTTGGCGATAATGCGGTTTTGTATTGTTTCATGTTTTCCGCTCTGTGAACACATTCGCTTACTCGCATGGCATTTATTATTCGGCATTTCTATAAACTGGCCTGATTGAGAGCATAGTGGAATAATCAACGAGAAGAATTGAGTGAGAATCGATCGTAGCTAATATATATATATGTATAATGTATATTTTTTCACTCTCGATATATATATCTCACATGTTGACCGTTCTGTGTGGCGGGCAGTGAGTCGTTCACCTCTTTCCATTTTGTTGGCACATATCACAATGAACGAACGGGGAAATGGACGATAATCATGCTTTGATTGAAACGAATGACACGGTGGAAATAAAAAAAAATAATAAATAAAAAAAGAAATAATACGCGCAACACGCAAACGAACTATCCACACGGTCCAGAGTCATAATAATTACGCGCTCGTGCATATTCTCGGCACAAAAAGAAAAAGAAGAAAAAAAATGGAAAACGAATATTCATCGATACTCGTTATTTATAATAACTAGTGTATTCGTAGAGTTACGTCATATGTATAAGTAATGTATCACTAACTATTTGTTCCCGGCGTCCCAAGCGAATACCCCGATTATTCATAAATCGGAAGACGTTAACTTCACCCCATTCCGCCCTTCCGTTTCGCCAACGGATAACGACAGCACATCTACATACGCAGCACGTCGGCTCAGGACACAACCACGTTGGAAGAAATAATCACAGTAAACGGTATATGTACAGTTTTTTTTTATCACGTATCTCGCGACCCCGTCAATGCGTTCTCGTCGATACCGAGTTACTCACAGTTTACGTCACTTTCACTGACGTAGTTTGTGAAAAAGAAAGACAAAAAAAAATGAAAACAAAATGAATACAAGAAAAAATGAGATTTAAGATAGGATCGTACCTTCTATCGATCGACGGAGTCGCGAAAGACTAGTTGGACTTGTTTCTCCACGAATCCTTCATTATCACGGCGAGGAAGAATTTCGCGCTGGCAGTTAGAAGAACGAAAAACGTCCGGGATGATCTCAGCGACCGAGAACCGCCAGCAGAGACCGGGCGCGCCGGGGTCACGCGTCCGAGAAGAGAAACTCGCTTTCGGACAGTAAAACCTCGAGATCCGAGGGTACGGTATGAAGATCGGAATTCGCGGGTTCCTGAAGACCGCTGTTATTGGTTCTCGCGGCACCGGAGACGACCGTTTGTTTGCCGTGAGCTATCCGTACCCGGTCCTTCTTTTTGGCTCCGGTGCGCACGAGTACACCGGTCCTGGGTCCGGGGTTGTTCCTAGCCGCGGGTGCGTGATTACCGGGCATCTGTCCGACCTTATCGGCCTTGCGAAGCTTGACGCTGAACTTGAACGGGGGCTTGTAGACGACCTGGAGCCTCACGCGATCGTTCTTCGGATCGTTGCGCGCGAGGGATCCGGCGCTTCGAGCCTTCGGATCGGTGAGCCTTCGTAGAGTGACTTGTCTCACCCTACCGGCAGCACCGCCGCCGCCTCCTCGACCCGGCGCGCTCGTGTTGGTCAGACCGACCGGCGTGGATTTGCTCTTCGGCAGACCATTCGAGGCCGACTGATCGACCCTGCACTGGGAAGCCAAGAGCCACGAACGAACTTTGCTCTTCGGATCGGCGTTGTCACCGCCTCCTCCGCCAGCCTCGTTCTCCGTCTGGGCCGCCGAGTAGTCGATCACCTCGTTCTTCTTCCGTTTCTTCTTGCCAGCGGCCCCACCGGCGCTCACACTCCCGAGCCCTCCCAGACCCGCGGTGACGGCCAGGACCCCAGCGACACCGCTCTCTATTGTCGTCTTCTCCTTCGTCGGCTTCTTCAACAGAAAATTGTTGGTCTCCTGCGCCGACGATAGAACCGCCTCGGCGACTCGTTTCCGGGCTGGCTCGTCCCCTGACGCCGGTGCCACTCGCTTCTTCTTCTTCTTCACGACCTTTCGAACGTAATTAAATATAGAGCATGAGGAGGGTAGATAAAAAAACATTTAAAAAAGGAATCGAGAGCAGATGAGTGGAAAAAGGTAAAAAAAAGTGGGAAAGAAAAAAAAAGAGAAAAGAGCGAAGGTTAGATCGCCGAGAGCAGCGGGAACTGTAGAGGGTTGAGTGATAAGAGACGCTGCGGGCGTTCCAGGACGGAGGGTTCGACGCGGAAATGGAAGGAGTGTGGGAAACAGAGAAATTCCATTAATGTTAAGAGGTGTGGAATAGGGTCGACGGTTGAGCGAGATGGAGATCGAAGGGTGGAGGAATATCGTGGCTGTGTACGACGTGTATACCACGCCACCGAGGAAAATGCACACGTTGTGACGGAATGGAGATCTTGGTAATCTGAATTTTTTTTTTTTTTGTCCAGGGAAATAGGGTTTCGGAAATGTAGAGAAATTCGGAGGCAAATTCGTCGTGTAATTTCGAGTGAATGGCGGTGAAGATAAATTTGATTACCTTCGTAGACTTGTCGTTGTTAGGACCGACTGTGATTATCGTGTCCTTATGCTTTCGGTGTCGTCTCTTCTCCCTGACTTTCCGGCTCAGCGGTAGTTTCTCCCTCACCGCCGGCGGGTGAATCGTCACTCCCTCCATTCCCTCCGGCGGCAGTCGCACCGTTTCCGTCGTCGAGCTGTGGATTATCGTCACCGACTTGAGCTTCAGATCCGGCCGCTTGCCCAAGAACCGGATGCTGGCCCCCTGCGAAAACGACGAGAGCGACGACCGCGACGATTAACATCTCGGCTGTGTTGCGATTTTAGAAGCGATTGGATGGAACGCAGAGCCGAGAGTATGCGTTTTTAGGGAGAAATTGGGTAATGAGGATCACCCCAAGAGAGAATTTCGAATTTACGCCTTAAATGAAACATTTTTTTCGACGAGTTAACGAGAGTAGTTTTTTTTTTGTATCTCTCATGTATGGGAAAACCTTGCGATTTTGGGGAGGCTCAAAGGACGATTTCTACTTCGTGATTGGTGCAAATTACCACCATCTCCCCCGGGCATTCTCCCCCGGGCCGACACAGCACGCGCCCGCACGGTCTTGTTACGCGCGGTATTACAGAGGCCTCGTTACTGCGACTCCAGCTTAATTGAACTACCCATTCGCAGACTTCATCTCGCTTTGCATATTTTCAGGAGCGAAACAGCGTACCCAGGACTTTATCAAATAATTGGATGCGAGAGACGACACACTCTTCGCAAGTTTACGAGGAGTTTTGTGTGTACTTTCTAGCGTCTTCCGGAGAGGATGGAGGAATACTTATCTATGTCCAACGATCTAGCGATACCGGAAGCCTCGTTATTTTTTTCGTTCTAAATTCGCAGCTCAAAAAAAACTTACACTTCTCACAGCCAACGGACTCGGGCTTTTTCCTTCCTCGCTTCTATCGAATTTCGTGAAAATCAATGCTCATTATTCAGATGTTTTTTTTTTTTTTTTTTTATAGCCAATTATTCACGAAGAATGGCGAGACTCGACAGTAGAGCACGGGAGATCCACATCGTGTTTTTGCGGAATTACATGGCGTGTACTCATAAATTTTTTTAGCATCTTCCCGATACCCAGAGATTATTTTTAAAAATTTAATAGAACAGTCCACCTGGCAATATCGTGTGTACATTATGGAAAGTTGTTTATTCGTCCCAATTTTCAAGAATCCAGGCGTTCCCCTAGAACGACCCTGAAGATATATGCATGACATTAAATTTCATCATTGGCAAGTCTGTGTCAATGCACTACTTTAGGAAGAAAACAAATGGTTTACTTGTAGAATTTTATTGTCTAAGTGAACTTCCCTGAGTGAAGTTTTTGCGATGCAAAACACACCAGTTATAACATGATGAAATTTAGTCTCGTGCAGTTCTCTTCAGGGGGCCCCCTGGAGGCCCTCCAGGCTCTGATTATTCTAAAGCCCCCAACCGCTACCAAATCCATTTAAATCCATCTGTACGATCACGGATTGTAAATTTCGTGTGCTGAATAGTTTTTTAAAAATATCAATTGTAAAAATTGTATTCAATATTTAGTATTTTTTACAAGTAACAATTGACGAATACGTACGAGTAGCGATATGGCTCCGAGGATTATGAGCGCAGCGGCGTACCAGTGATCGGATATCCATCGTTTGAAAGTTGCGAGACTCTCGTCGGAGAGCAGCAGCTTTCTGAGTGTGGCGAGGGGTCCGCTAGGATCAACCTAAGACAAAATATAAACCAAAACTTTTAAGTCTCGAGCACTATGATTGATAGCCTCAGGAGGGTTTGCTGAATGTTCACGAGAAATTTCATATGAATCCGCGCGTATCTCTCATTTCCATAAAAAAAAAAAAAAATTAAATAATAATTTTTATCTCTTCACTGTCCGGGGTCGTTCCGCGCGAGGCGACGCTATCGATTACCTCTCTGCATTTCTGGAAGACGTCGCAGTAGCCGTTGTAATCATTGCAGGGTGTTCCGGGCTTCGAGAACATATTCGGTAGGTCGTTGGGCGGTGAATTCCAATCGAATGACGATCTGCAAAATTGTCATGAAAAAATAAAAAAAATAAAAGAACACGTTATCATGTTGGAGTAAAACGTGAAATTTTTGTCGAGTCCAAGTTCAACGGCGTCGAATGGAAAACAAATATAGATCGTGTTTGACAGAGCGCGAAACAGGATTTATCGTGATAACGCGATGATAGAGAGGGTTTTTGTTTTTTTTTTTTGCGCGCGCGAGGTATGGAGAGCCGACCGATAAATATCTCGAGGGCAGGAACAGGACCAGCAAACACCTACAGGCACGGTTGGTTGTCTCCGGGTTGCCGACAGCAGAGCTCGCAGGCCTTGGTCTGGGGATCGTTCGGTCCGGGAATACATTGACAGGATTCCAGTCCGTAAGCCAGACAAATGCTGCCCGTGCACTCCTGAAAGTAGAGAGCGAAAAATAAAAATAAATAAAAATAAAAAATGGTAAAAGTTGAATAAAAAGAGCAAACGAACGAGATGCTTGGAGAGGGCGAGAAAAACAAACGAACGAGACCATCATGTACAGAGGTAGAAAAAAAAAACAGAAAAAAAAGGAAACAACAACCGAACGTTTATCGATCGGTACGCAGCAATTTGGATGAAACCCCATTTATAGAGGGTACACACGGGATAAACCCGCCGCGTGTAGAAGCGTCGTAAATGCGCGTATAAAGCAGCGATGATAAATGAACTTTGGTTGTTCGGTACTTTACTCTGTTTTCTCCGGCACGCACGACCACGCTTACCGTCCGTGTATCCATGTACACACGAAATAATAAACTGTGGCCGCTCCTTTCGCATCCCCCGTCGTTCGCTCTTAATACTTTATCGCCGAACTTCGCCCCGACGTTTATCGTCAATCGTTTATGAAAAATGTTAATCGTAAAATTAAATTTTTGCTCACTCCCATGAAGCAGACAAACTCTTGATTGCATATTGTCTTGTTGTCTTTGTTGATCGACGGTGGACAGTACGGGCCTTTACCGTCGCAAAAACTGGCATCCCTGCATCCATTGTCGTCTCTGCACTTGTCGTTGAATCTGAGCTCGCACTCGGTGGTGCAGCAGGGTCCCTGTTCGGAGTCATTAAACAAAATGGACGCATTAAAAAATTAAACGTTCCTCAATTAACCCATTCAAGAAATCGTATGACACTATGTTGAAATTTTTTTCCGCCAAAAGTCGAAATACGACGAACAAAAGGGTTTCATTACAAAACATATATTAGCCTTTTAATATAATATTATACTATAAGGGAGGGAAGTGCGCAATTTTCGCTGAGTGTCAAGTTCGCTACTCGAGCAAGCTGAGGGCAAAAATCACACGAGGTGAAAATCCGCTCCCTCCCGTGTGACATACGATACTTTTTTTAAATAAATATATTTAAAAAATATTAATAAGCTATATTCCGCCCGCGTCGCACGCAACGAATTAATTCATTTTCGCGAAGTCGGCGCGAAAATTATTTAACTCGCTGAACCCGGTTTTAATCACGCGAACTACTTTTTCTCGCAGTCTCCTAGTAACGGAATTTTCATTACACACGAACCGAGGTCTTGGCCCCGATGTGATGGAATTAATTCATAGCTGGATCGACGGAAGAATGCAATTTTAATAAAAGAACGAACCTGACTGGGACTGCAAATCGAGCCCGGTGTTAGAGTGCACGGAGTCTCCTCGGGAATTGGTTGACGACGCTGAGGAAAGCAGCACGAGTCCCGGCAGTCCTCTTCCCAGCCGCAGTCGCACTCCTCGCCCTCCTCGACGACGCCGTTGCCGCACAGCGATGTTTGAGGCTCTGCGATCGCACAAAAAAAAACAAAAAATTATCTTCACATCAAGAAATTTCATATCGTCGATTAAAAAAATAAACGACTACGGGAATCGACGGACATCGGAGCTATGGTTCGATTTTCGCGTCGAATCTCTTATCGATGAAACATATATGTCGATAGGGTTTTTTTTTCCTCGTGCATGTCTCCCATTTTCCGAGTTCCGATTCCGCCAGCCAGAATCTCCTTGGAATATGTCCGAATCTGAACGACATCGGCAAAAATTCTGCTTCGGTGGCATCGGTCGCTCCGCCGGAATCTCCAGTGCCCCGGACTCTCCGCGTTTATCGAACGATAACGCGTCTCCGAGGGTCACTCGTCGAGGCGAACTGACCGGGTCGTCGGGGATAACGCCCAACCCAGATGCATTAAGATATAGTTGGACGGACGGGGTGAAATATACTCGGAGATCGCGATATTTCTGGGACACTGGCGAGCCGGATAAAATCGGGCATACGTGACGAACTACGAACCGATAGCGTTCCGTCGTCAGATTTTATGTACGGACGAGGGCGCCACGATACAGCTGATGCTATTCTCGTAATCGACGACGAGTATCAGATTTCATATACGAAATAATACTTAACGGGACATCTCACTCTATTCTCGTTATCACTGAGGAATATTATTTTATAGAAAAAAATAAATAAATGAAAAGACAATTAAAGTGTCGCGACTCACCGGTGAAGCAGCCTTTCGGCGATCGAGCTTTGGTGTTGAGAACCGGGTTTATAGCGTTGAGACTGCATGGGCTGAAGCGATTATTGTTTCTCTTGTCGCCGCTCGTCGCCCGTGCGAACATTATGAAGTTTCCATCCTCACCGCCGGGAGTGCATTGTTCCGGATCGTGCTGAAAACCCACGATAAGAACAGTCTCTCGGTGGCATTCATAGTGTCGACGATAATTTTTTTTTTCTCTCCCGTTCCACATTCTACCGACTCTCCGCGTTTCGCAATTCCTCCAAAGTTCAGGTATCTTCTCGTTCTCAAAAATAAAAAAAATTGAAAAAAAATGACGTTAGCCGGGAGCGAAACGAGCAATCGTCAAAACCAATTTCCGAAGCGGAATCCTCTCAGGACGAGCCATGAAGCGCGCATTCGCAAAGCGTTATCGAGTTTGTCAGATATTCGCGAAAAGTTGAAAGCCCGATTCCATGTATAGGGAAACGTGTACGAACGACGGGGCCGAATTCGTCGAAAATAGAGAAAGATATTCGATTGCCTTGGGTTGTGTCACTCCCTCCAAAAAAATTTGGTTACACGTTTCGCCTTTTCGGACCCAAAGCTCAAAGCGATTGCTCGTCAATGCCAATGAATAAAAGAATACATTTTTTTTTTTTTTTGGAAATACCTTTGATAGGAGAAACTTGGCACTGATAGTATAACGAATGTGATGAATATATATTTCGTGGAGCTCACCGGAGAGCCAAAATTGTGTCCGATCTCGTGCGCCAGAGTGACGTGAGACACTGCAGGGGGTACGTGTTTTCCATAGTTGAGCAGAGTCACGATTCCGGTGTTGAGGGACTTCATGCTTCCTCGATAGTGCTGGAATAAAAATAAAAAAAGTGAGTTCGACGACCGATAAATTACGAAATTCCGGAGTACGGTTTCGATCAACGACGGATTAAAAAAAAAAAATCCCACCGCCATTGCATCGTTCATAAAACAATGGTAACGCGTACACACCGATATGTCTGTGTACGACGCCGATCTACACATTTTTTTTATTTTAAAAGCCCAACGAGCATCGGGGAAAATACTTCCCCTACCGACGTGACGTTCCCTCGCGCTGTTCCCGGCGCGCACAACGTCCCCCGCCACGTTCGATCGATCGAAAACGCGAATTCAATTATCCAAATGGACTCAGGTCGGGCGTAAACTTCGTTAGGGCCCTCGATTCGAGTAGTAACAGCAGCAACAGCGGCGGCAGCAACGGCGATCGCGGAGCACCGGTACCCTACCCAGAGGCGCGTGTTCTCCTCGCCGTCGTCTTTTTTACGGCCGTGCTCGAAACTTTTACAACGGGGCAACAGCAGCAGCCCCAATGCTGCACCACCCACCGCATCGTTCTATCTGTTCGTCTATTTTTTTTGCTTTTTTTTCGTTTTTTCTACACGTTAGACCATTTTAGTATTTAACTACACTGCGTTCGGTGTCGGTCGAGCGGGACAAGAGGAGGCCGTATGCGGAGGGTGCACGCAAAAAAAACTGCGGAACAATGTTGAAAAAAATATTAAAATAAAAAAAATATTATCGCTAGGCCGTAAAACTGAGTTGGATAAAATGAAGTTGGATCGCGAAAGACGAACATCCGATTAAAGGCAAAAAGGATTATTCATATATATTTTTTTCTTTTCTGTACATTGTGGACCTTTTTAGTATTTGACTACATTGCGTTCGGTGTCTTCGGAACGAGACTGGAGGAGGCTGCGTGTGGAGGTTGCACGCTAAAACAAGTTGCGGGACAATGTTGAAAAAAAAAAAAAATTATTGTGAGACGGTAAAACTTGGTTGGATAAAATGTAAAGCCGGATCGCGAAAGACAAACATTCGATTAAACGAAAAAAGGTGTGTGCACATGTCGTTCCGCTTTTATCCATAGCAAACACGACTACGAATGTCTGTGCCGAGTGTGCTATGCGTATGTTCTCTTCCGGAGCCCGGAGCGGAAAATCTCCTTTCGACTGGGTCGAGCTTTCGACAGCTTTCGGCAACACGTTCCTCGCTCTCTGTGCACCGCCCACACACACGACGATGACGACTTATTCTCGATCAATATTTAATATCCTGTACAGCCACCCTTTGCGTGGCTGCTGCCTCGCTCTGCTTGAATCCTCGGCACGTGTCTGACGACGAAACGGGTGTATCTACTGTGCGAAATGTTTCCACGTGAAGAAGTCGGCGCACGCGGGGTTTCGCTTAAGCGGTTGCGACTTGATTCGCGCGATCCGAAGCCACGAGAGGAAAATATCTTCCGGCGTCGAAAATCCCGAGAGAGCCGCGTGGCCGAGCAGCCGAGCGACAGGCGCGTGGAAAAGCGTCAAAGCTTTCACACGCGTTTTCGCTCCGCACCCGAAAACCGCATGAATAAAACGCGACGTCGCGGCGGCGTCGATGATCGACCGGCTGCGTCGACGAATTTTCATGTCCTTTCGAAGATACGGAATATTTTACTCGCGGCTTTTCCGTCGCTCGGATATTCGCTGGGAGTGAAACAATGCACGCTCGCGGGTCTGCAGAGCGTTCGTGAAAATCGAGGAGCGTTCGGATCGGGCGGGCTTGAAGTGCGCGAGATATGACATCGTCAACTTTCTTTTATTATTTTTGGTTGTAAATCATTGGAAAAATGTATTTTTGCTTCCTCGTAGGGGAAGTTATAACTTCCCCTATGAGGAAGCCAGTTGTAACTCTACGATTTCGTGTCGCACGATACTTGGCGTTTCTTGAAGATATTTTGCCATATTTTTTATTATTATTTGCCATTATGTCGGCGAAACGATTTTTCTTATTTTTTTATTTTGCGCGGCAATAGTTTCGAATTTCTGTTGAACACGAATCGTTTCGAATATTTCGGTTCGTAAGAGTATCCGAGCGGTCGGGAGGAATAATCACCATCCTTTCAAATCGAAGAGTCGATAGAACTTACCCCATTCTTCTCGCAGACACCTCCAGCGTTCTTGAGATCCCCGGTCCAGGCCAGTCCGAGGGTTCCCATCTCGAAGTCCCGATAAGTGAACATGTACGCGAGACAAAAAGCGTCGTAATCCTCCTCTGCAACGAAACATTTAACACGGTAAAGCGTCGATGGTACTTAACGATAAAGTTTCATAATGGAGATTTAATTATTCATCGAGTTTTACTACTTAGTCGCACCGGTCCGCGGTAGCTAAGGAAACTTATCGGGAGAGACATCGATCGTTGTCGTATATTCGCATCCGCCGACTAGAGAAAACAAGCGGGTTTTACCGAGAAAGCACTTTAATTTACCTCCGTAAGATCGGCCACAAAAATTCTCCAGGTACTTAAGAAACCCATGTGCCGGAACATTTAATCCCATCCCCTCACCTCCCGGGTCTACTTTGCCGCCCCGACGTCCGAGATTTGTTTAATTAACTCTAATGCTCCCGTTCTCGGGCTCGTTAACCGTCCCGAGTAATGGAGAGACCGCGCCAAGTTTCACCCCTCACGCCTTATATACATCCCAAGAATCTCCGGGCTTCTTATTTCACCCCCGACATGAAAACTCACGAGCGCGGTGGAACCGGCGATTTAGGGGAGATTAAGGAAAATGCTGGTCACCTATTAAGGGAGGAGTCTTATATTTCCGACGGAGATAAATTTCCTATTTTTTTTTGTGTGTGTTTTTTTTTCATAACGAGCCCGATTCCTTACAACCGAATGTTTGACAAGGTTGAAATTCCATATTGAAGTTGAAATAACTCTTTTTCGACCCCTGACCCATAACAATAATAATAACAATGAAGATAGCTTAATCGTAATGGCCCCGAGTGTTTCAACAGAGTTGAAAATATTTTCCGACCGTCAGCTAGGCATTCTCGCTCGAGTCTCATATTTTTTTCATCCCCGTTTGGCCGCTATCCGAGAATCTCTTCGCCGGGATACGGAATTAAGGTGGTCGGCGGGAGGAGATAGCCCGCCCGGCGAGATCCTCGAAAGTCCGGAGAGCGAGCCGGTCCGAGCCCCGGAAACTTATTCCATTCGAAAGTTTCGCTGTATAAACCCATTCGCCGCGGGCCAGGTCAGCCGTCAATAATGAGAAGTGTGCGCGGGTGGCGGCGGCAACCGGGATGCTTTTCGTCCTGTGCAGCCTCTCCGGGAAAAGCGAAAGAGAGCCCGGGATGGACCATGGAGCGAGAGCGAGCGGGAGGTGGCTCCGTTTCGGCTGTACACGTATTCCCATCACGTTCGTAATACAACCCTCCCGCCGCCGGCGCCCCCGCTCTCCTGCACCCCGACAATCCCTTCCGACGGGGCAAGAGGAGGACTGCTGCAACCTCACCAACAGAACCACCAACAGCGATCCCGAAGCGTCACGCTCCTCCGGACTCTCGCTTATACTACATATATACAATACATAGGTACGTGTGGCCTCGTAACTGTGCTATACGTGTAAGATACGCCGCCTCCATTATATACATATATGCAGCGCGGTGGTATAACTATATAGTATACATACGATCGGATGGGTTGTAGACCATGTTTTCCCGACGTAAATCACGCGAGACCCCGGAGTGGCACCGAGGGTGGGAGATTCGAGAGGGAGGTTGGAGGGTTACCGAGGTGTCGGGAACTTCGATTACCCCCTTCCCGAGTAACTCTTTTTCCGGCGGGTAAGGGTAAGAGAAAAACGGAGATAAAGGTCGGGTCCGACACCGATATTTCATAGACACGTAGCACCGGAAAGATTCCACGGATAATATCGAAACGATGGGTGAGGTAAAGTTCGAAGACCGGAAATAAAAAAAAAGAGAGTTCGCAACTGGCGAAGGAAGTTTTCTGTGCCCTGGTGTACGTATCTATATATGTATATAATTCACCCCCTACATTTCCGATGGTGCTGGTGGAGGAGAGGGCTTTGGGAACGTCTCGATTGGTTTTTTGCGAAAGCAGAGAGCAAAATAATAGGATTCCATTAAAGCCTCGCGGTGTTATATACGGCGAGGGAATTTATAATTTCGCGGGAGACGAGACCAGCCCCGCGTAGAACGGGGGAAGAGACGAGAATAAAGGGCTTACCCGAGAAGAGTTCGAGGAACTTCTCGACCCCGTAGTTTCCGGGAAATCGGTAGTTTGGATCTCTCAGGGCTTCCCCGCTGTGTACCTTCACCCTCTTTATCATGAAGCTGATGTTATCCGGTCGGCCGTCCTGGTTGAAGTCTGTGGAAAATAATTAGCATCGTAGATGTCCATCTTTGTTCCCTCGTAAGAATTTATAGATATATATATAAATGTATTTGACGTAGGTAATTACGGTCACGAATCCCGAAAGTTTCGCCAACACGAAGAACCGTATTTATTATTATTATTGTTGTTATTATTATTGCAGCGTTATTTAATTTAATGGCGTCGATGGTTGAGGGAAGACGCGATGAAAAAGCGGTTTCACCCGATATTTTATCGTGTATCGATATAACAACTTTTAAAACTGAACTATCGTCCAGTTTCCCTTCCCCCTTCATGCGCTAATGCTCTTTTACTTTAGAATCGAAGACACGAGTCATTCGAGCATGGTTTCAACCCCCAAGGACCCTTGGGCATCATCCCCCCGAAATTCATCGAGTTCTCGGCATCGAAACTCGAAAACGATCAGTCAGCCCAATTAAAAGTTGTTCTCTACCGATTCTACAGTCGAGTGGGCGAACCGTGCAAAAAAAAACGCCTCACCCTCACGAGTATCCTCGGCTTCGGCGTTCGACGGGATCGCTGCCACGTCGGGCCAGGTGCATCAACGTTTTTCCTCCCTTCTCTCTCTTATTTTATTAAAGGGTCCCTTCCATCCCCCAAATCCCACGCGGTATTATAGCCTCTGAGTTCTCGGCTGAGTGCGCGGTTCGATAGAGCGCGAAACGACGTTGTGCCGCAGCGTCAAGTATCGGCTCACTTCTATCCGGCTTTGCATTTTTTATTTTATTTTATTTTCTTTTTTTTACTTTTCATCGTAACTCTCCCGGCTTGGCTCGACGCGATAGGGAAAGAAAAAGAACGAGGCGTTACCCCGGGTTAGACGATAAAAATTAAATTAAAACCGCGATAATGTTCGGAGAGTGGTTCGTTTCCCTGCTTTTTTAAAAATATACTCATTTATCGAATTTTTGTAGAATTATCGGGTCCCATATATCTTTGTCTCGCGATGAAAAATACTTCCACGTATTTTCTACGACACATATCGCGAGTATAATATTATTTATCGAAAGACCGTCGCGTTCCTAAAAAAAAGTAAAAAAAAAAAAAAATACCCCGAACCGCGAATTACAATATATTTAAATACCAAATTGCTATCCATCGCATGATGGGTTAAACTGAGCAATGAATTAACGTTTAGCGAGATAACGTATTTATATCGGAATTAATTGAATCACCGAGCAATTCATTTCCCGGGTTTTTCAGCTCTTGACGAATAATTTCGTCACATCCAGTGACGTTACGGAGAAAAATTTGAGATTCTTTCTTTCGGGGTCACTTCTGGTTTGAAGATCGCAGTTTTTCACCGAAAATTAAGGTACCGTTTAAATCGTACCGAGAGTTACATTACGGTATTCGTACATCGGTGGGCGTTCGTTTATTGGCTAGTTTGCCCTGCACACAAGAGGATAATATCTCGTCGACCCGCTACTATGCGGACTCGTTTCGACGATAAACGCTTGGCTTTAATCGTCCGGTTGTAAAACTCGCAGTTCAATCGCGTGTGCTCAAAGACCTTTACGAGAATCTACTCGCCGGCGACGTACAGCTTCGCCTTCCCTTTCCACCCCCGATGTAAAATATATACCGCGCACTATAAACCATGCGGTAACGCTGGCGAAAGGGGTTGCGCGTTCGCTTGGCCAACTTCCCTTCCCCTAGCGAAGACCCCGAAGAAACGCGGAGAGAAAACTATGCGAGAAACTTTTTCGCCGAGGGAACTCGACCCGCAGCTATAAAGAAGTGCCGCGTTACGTACGTCCGAACAATTAGGCTGTGACTCGCGGGAAAATTCATTACTGCGGGATAATACAACAAACTTTCGAGGAGGCGAATGAACGAAAAAAAAAAAAAAAAAAAAAACGTCGAGGAAGCATCGAGAGTCGAGTTTACCGGTATGTTTGTAGATGGAGTTGACCCTCTGAACGTGCCTCGTCATCACTTCGATGCAAGCCTCCTCCGTTCCGTACCGCGCGAAAAACTGATGGTCCGCTTGCAGGTAGAGCATGCAGGTCGTCTTTCGTGGATCCACGGTCGCCCTTTTGTGCAGATGCCTCGCGAACCTTTCCCTGTAAATTCTGTCGATGAAAAATCACATAAATCCGAAAGAAAAGCGTAAAAGCCTTCCCGTCGAGGAACGGCCGTCTGCTCGGTTTTAAATCGGCAATAAAAAATTCAATGCACCTATCGAGGTATTCCAAACTCTGTTTCGTCGTCTCGGTGACGCTGCTCTTGGCGGACGTTTCGCCCGAGTAGAAACCACCGTGCTGTCGCACCTCGTTGTCCTGAAGACGCTCGTAGAAGGGTCGAGCTGTGACGTTGATGATGTTGCTGTTTCTGTTTTAAAAATAAATGTTATCGGCATTGAAACGTCGTGCAAAATCTTTTCGCCAACCGGCACTCAGCTCGGTCGGTAAGGTTGAAAAAAACGGGCTGAATTTCGCTTTTCAGCGCGAAACGGCGCGAGGGTGAGTAAAAAAATAATAAGGGTTTTTTGGCATCGCGATAGAGAGGTCGGGCTAACCGGTAGAAAGAGTCCTGCAGTGTGCCACGATGCAATTCGTGACTCGGGCAACGACGCGGCAGCGGTGGTGTCGTTACGTCGGAGGCCCGATACGCTATGGTATGGTAAGCCGGCGACGTGTCCTCGTTTCCTGCCAAGTATCTGCTCGTCGGTTCTATGTAGTACTCCTCGATGCCCGTTGCGACGGTTCCGTCGAAGAGGCCATCTTCGGTGATGAGACCCTGCACCACGGCGTT
Source organism: Amblyteles armatorius (assembly GCA_933228735.2). Lineage (NCBI taxonomy): Eukaryota > Metazoa > Arthropoda > Insecta > Hymenoptera > Ichneumonidae > Amblyteles > Amblyteles armatorius. Next base: position 6,585,772 of record OW121695.1, on the reverse strand, counting down.
CTCGTCACCTACAAAACGAAAAAAAAAACATTAGAGCCTTTATTTTTATTGATTCTTCTTGAAACGGCAATTTGTTTCGAGAAACAAAAAATAATCAAAAATCTTGTACAATTCTGTACGGAGAAACTGTTTGTAAGGTAAAAGTACCAGTGGCCGCACACCTAAGGGCGAAGTCCCGGTTCCCGGACATGGATGAAAAATCGTATTTGCGTCTCACTTGCACGCATGCTTTGCGCGGCCACTGGGACGTTTACCTTAATAAATATCTTTTTAGAACCTTGCAAAAATTATTAAATTTTCACATGCGTTGCTTATAATTTAACTTTTGTGAGCCACGTACATATAAATAAATATTTAACAATTATCTGTTGAAATAAACCGATACATTGTGCTCGACCTTTATTATGAGTGATTTTTCTTAAAACGCAATTTTTTACGAGATTTTTTTTCTTGTACAACGATTCTGTACGGACGAATTATTTCCAAGAATATATATTTCACACGTCTGCAAAAATTATTGAATTTTCACATTGGTTCTTCGTAATTCAATTTTTGTGTCACGTAAATGAATACGTGAAGGATGCGACTATAAATAAATAAATATGTACCAATCATCCGCGGAGAGAAACCGCAGCTTTACGTTCGATCGATATCGTGCTCGTGTGCGGTTTTCCCGAATTCGTTAAAAATGTATGTTTCCGCGGGACGTCGCGTTCGTCGAGTTAATATTTTAATAAACTTTTGTGTACTTTTGTGTATGAACGTTTAACGAAGTATATTTGCAGTTAAACGAGAATTCACGGTGCAAGTGTTCCGGACCAAAGGATAAAAGGCATCGCCGTCGCTCGGGTAACAATGACTGGGGTTGCATTGTACAAAGTCAGAGTGGCGTTATTGTTCCAGGGGCTCTGTCCGTTCGCATTTCCAGGCGAAACGGAGAGAGGGTGAGAAGCGAGATGAAAACGCCTGGTTCGCATCGCGCGTAACGCAATACAAACTCTGTATGAAATCTGCAACGCGTAACTCTGTGGCACGGTGAGCGGGGAGGTTGGCGGGCCGGGCTCGGAAGGACGGTTTCGAAGCGACGTAGCCTCGTAAAGTAGCATGCTGCACATTGCACGGTGAGCTCGGGTCACTGGCAGCAGGAGCGCAAAGCGAAGGCGAAGGGAACGCGCGAACCTAGCCGGGGAAATGGGTGCGCGGGGTGTTGGATGCTGAAGAGAAATGGAAGCAAGAGAGCAGCCACCGTGCGTACAGTAGAGTGTCTCGTATACCGATAACTGGCGACTCGCGGACCCTCTTATCACCATGGCATTGTTTCATCGATAATCGAGCATAGAAATTAAAAAGTGAAACAAATGAAAAGTCGTTACCGTAAAAACAATTATCTACCATGGTGATTACTTCACCGTATGACGATAATGATCGCTGTCTATTTTTCCCCGCCGATCACGAATATAATTATTATTTTACTCCCAACGAAAATTTTTTCAAAAAGGTTAGCGGATTCGTGTTTAGCGAAAAAAAACTATGGGCACCACGGATTTTTCTTAGCTCCATTGGGAGCCAAGATATCGACCTTTGAAAATCACGAAAATCAACGTTTTTCCAAAAGTGACTGGAAAACGGAAAAATTGTTGTTTAATAATTTTCTTTTATTTGAAGGCTATATTCAATGTATTTTTTCCTGCCGATCACGGTCATAAAAATTATTTTACTCCCAAACAAATATTTTCCATTGAAATCCCAAAATTACCTTTTGATTTTCATTTTTTTTTTCGCCTGTAGTGCAAATGCCGTTCGGTAAAATAAATTTCTTTGGGTGCATTTCGTGGAATATCCTTGAGACGGCAACTTACGAGAGCCTCTACCGTAGATTCGGAAGGAGGCTCAGGGGGGTAGATATTGTCTGAGGGTGTTGGAAGAGACGAGGAGAAGTGGCAGGCAGCGGCAGCAGGGTGGACAGAGACGAAGCGTTTCCAGTCTGGCGTGTTACTTGTACGGTGTGGGTGAGGATGTATCGGGGGGGGGGGGGGGGGGGGGGGGCGGTTGGAGGGTAGGTCCTGCGAGGTAGACAGCCCGGTGCCGTTGAGGGTCGCTTGCTCCAGGGTGCGGCCGCCGTACCGCGTGCGCGCCTTCGCGAAGACATTATCCCCCTCAGGACGCGATTTATCACCGTTGAGACTCGTGTATATGACCTCTCGATATTGCCGCACGGAAGAACGCTCACCCTCCCGGCGCATGAGACGGGCGAACCGAGCCACCGGAAAAGATAGTGTCGGGGGTCTATTGTATCGCACAGGGTGTGCGTAAACATACACCCGGTAAGAGAATCGAGAGGGTGAGAGGGCTGGAAGCTAAAAGGCCAACTTTTTCCGGTCGCGACTTCAAGGGGGAGCGGGACAAAAAGGATTGTTTTTGCCAATTTTATCGAGGACTCAAAAAACAGTTTCATCTCAAAGTCCATTTAGCCATTCCCGGCAAAACAACTGAAAAGGCCAAAATTTTCCGCTCGACGCTCCAAGGGGGAGCGGATAAAACGGGATTGTTTTTGCCAATTTCATCGAGGATTCAAAAAAACAGTCTCATCTCAAACGAACTCCATTTGGCCCTTCCCTGCAAAACAACCTCTCGATGCTTTCCTTCCCCCTACCAACCCTCCAGCGAGGCGCCTGTCCTTCACCCTTCGAATAGCCTAAGTAAGAAGAGCCTACGCTCCTCGGAATGTTTAGCTCATCCTCCACATCGCCAGCCTCCTCGGGTCCATCGTGCTCTCCACCGATACAATTCCAGGGGTGAGGGGAGGGGGACAAGAAAAATGGCCTCCTCTCTCGCGCTTT